>OX327004.1:26013214-28513214 GCA_946800695.1 Geum urbanum
ACGTTGCATGCTCTCAATTTTCTCCGAGTACATTGAAAAAATTATTGAAGTATTCATGGACGACTTTAGTGTATTTGGGAGTGATTTCGATGCATGCTTAAACAATTTAGAAACTATTTTACAAAGATGCGTTGAAACGAACTTGGTGCTTAATTGGGAGAAGTGCCATTTCATGGTTACGCAAGGGATCGTGTTAGGTCATATTATTTCTGAAAAAGGGTTAGAAGTTGATAAATCTAAAGTAGATCTTGTGCGTCACTTACCCTCTCCAACTTCGGTTAGAGAGATTCGTTCTTTTCTTGGACACGTAGGATTTTATCGTTGGTTTATCAAAGACTTTTCCCACATCTCGCGCCCGTTGTGTAAATTACTGCAAAAGGAGACCCCGTTCGTATTTGATGAAGAATGCAACGCTGCCTTCAACAAGTTGAAGGAACTTCTCACGAGCGCTCCTATTTTAAGCAGCCCTGATTGGTCTCTGCCATTTGAACTCATGTGCGACGCCTCGGATTATGCCGTAGGAGCCGTTTTGGGTCAGCGGAAGGACAAGAAACCCTACGTAATTTATTACCCCTCTCGGACGCTTGATGAAGCTCAAAGAAATTATACTACAACCGAGAAGGAGTTTCTTGCAGTGGTTTTTGCTTTAGATAAATTTCGGTCTTATTTACTTCAAACTAAAGTAACTGTGTATACTGATCATGCAGCTTTGAAGTACCTAATGCTAAAAAAGGACGCAAAACCACGGCTTATCAGATGGATACTTCTACTCCAAGAATTCAACGTCGAAATCAAGGATAAGAAGGGAGTAGAAAATGTTGTCGCTGACCACCTATCACGCTTGATCGGTGAGAATGAGGCTGTTGAAATTGAGGAAACTTTTCCGGATGAAAAACTCTTCGGAATTGAGGTAACTGTTTCGGAAACTCCATGGTATGCAGATATCGTAAATTACTTAGTTACCGGTGAGTTTCCGTCTACCATGCATAAATTTCAACGTGACAAACTTAAGCATAATGCTAGAACCTTTATCTGGGATGAGCCTTATTTATGGAAACAATGCTCCGATTTAGTAATTAGGAGATGTGTCCCGGATAGCGAATTTAAGCCTATTCTAGACTTTTGTCACAACGAAGCATGCGGTGGACACCTTGGTTCTAGGATGACAGCCCTTAAGATTTTAGATTGCGGTTTCTTTTGGCCTAGTTTATTTCGCGATGCTCATGCATATTGTGCTGCATGTGATAAGTGCCAGAGATTCGGTAATTTAGGGCCTAGAGATGAAATGCCACAACACTACATATTTAATGTCGAAATTTTTGATGTGTGGGGTATTGATTTTATGGGACCATTTCCTCCCTCCAATGGTTTTACTTATATCTTACTCGCAGTAGATTATGTTTCTAAATGGGTGGAGGCAAAGGCCACCCGTACTAATGATTCGCGAGTTGTTGCAGATTTCCTACGAACTAACATTTTCAGTAGATTTGGAATGCCACGCGTTCTAATTAGCGATGGAGGAAGTCACTTTTGCAACCGCACGGTGGAAGCATTGATGAGGAAGTATGGCGTAAAACACAAGGTTTCCACACCATACCACCCTCGAACAAATGGAATGGCTAAAATTTCCAACCGTGAGATCAAGAAGATTTTGGAGCGAACCGTCCGCCCAAACCGGAAAGATTGGAGTCAATGCTTAGATGATGCATTGTGGGCTTACAGGACTGCCTACAAGACCCCCATTGGTATGTCACCTTTCCGATTAATTTATGGGAAGACGTGCCATCTTTCGGTTGAATTGGAGCACAAGGCATGGTGGGCCGTGAAGAAATCAGAAATGATGCAGCAGGTTTGCATCGGAAGCTACAACTTTGTGAACTTGAAGAAATCAGAAATGATGCTTTCGACAATGCGTGGATTTACAAAGAGAAGACGAAAAAGATCCATGATCAGATGATTCGCGGGAAGAGTTTTGAAGTTGGGCAGAAAGTATTGCTTTTCAATTCAAGACTTAAGCTCTTTCCAGGAAAGCTTCGCTCTCGATGGATGGGGCCATTCATAGTTTCTCAAGTTCTACCTCATGGAGCAGTTCTCATTCGATCTATCGACAAAGGTAGTGAGTTCAAAGTAAATGGCCATCGCTTGAAGCCCTATTTTGAGGCATTTGCGGAGCACACCATGGAGGAGATGCAACTGCAAGAACCGGCCATTACAAAAACAAAATGATGCATCACGTCCAAAGCTAACGACGTAAAATGAGCGCTCATTGGGAGGCAACCCAATAGGGAGACAACAGATTTGTTTTCTTCTCCCCTTTTAATTAATTTAATGGCTTTTTGCGTATTAAAATTAAAATTTTCGTAGATCCTATACTCCATTTTTAATTCTATACTTCTACTTTAGTACATTGAGGGCAATGTAGAGTTTAAGTGTGGGGGAAGGGTTTACAATTTAATTGTGTCTAAATTAGTGTTTTTCAGAGTCTTTAGGACGCCCTTAACTAGTCGATGATGAAATTTGACCAATACGAACACATATGGCGTATGAATCACATGCATCGAATTCTTGTGCTAATTGAGATATTCTATATGTTTTTAACATGTAGTAGATATGAATTGCAAAACATGGTACAGAAAATCGCATGCTTGAATAAGTTTTTAATCATATGAACCCTATGTGAGCTTTTGAGCTATCTGTTCTTTATTCGAGTGAATATGCATCCATTTCGTAGCTACTAGCTTATATATGCCTCATTTGATTGCTTGCCATAGATTTTAATGAACTAGAGAATGCTAGAACTTACTCATGTCAATTTGCAAAGCTTTTAAATTGATACATACTTTGATTTTGGAAATGATTAAAGGCATTTAGGATTTTCCACCACTTCGCCAAATATCCATGTATCCCAATTGTGCGCATGAGTTGCGACACCCCTAGATAAACCAATTGAGCCCACGTTAAGCTTTTCTTTCATCACCATATATACCTAAACACTTAACCTAGTATAGAATATCCTTACCTTTGTTCCGGAAACTTGGTGAGAATTTTTCGAAACTAGCACATAAGATTATGGTTTGGTAGGAAAGATTAAAAGAGTTAATGTGAGTAAGGGGAAAGACTTGTCCAAATAACTTAAAAAGTATGAGATTGCCAAAAAAAAAAAAAAAAAAAAATTATATTTGAGAGAATGAAAAGAAAAAAATTATTATCTCTCATGGCAATATGTTGTTCTAAAGTAGAAACCAATTGGATTAACGTCCCCCTTATTTGCGGATTTGGAGATTACGACAAATTGAAGGCCCAAAAATAGAACAAATATGGCCTTTGTCCTGTCCGAAAAGCTCAAAGGGTAGTTTTAGATTAAAGTATACATGGTAACATTCGAGTGGAGATAGATGACGAATTTGGTGCTAGACTAAGTCGTTGGAACGTTTTTATCACCACATATCTAAATTTCGAATGCCTTAGCCTTAACCCCATTACAACCTCACTAAAAGTCCTTTATGATCCTTAAAATGAGTAGCTTTCAATTAGTAGAGTAAGTTGCATGAGTAAGCTTATGGTTTTTGTTCATTTGTGCAAGCAATCAAACTTCATTCATGTGGTTTTCATTTCAATTCATATACACTTTAAGTGAACCCTTTTCATGAGTGAAAAATATGATGAGTGCATCCTTATGAATTGATTAAACCTTTATTCAAAGCATGCACAGCTATAAACATAACCATTGTTTTCTCTATGTCTTACTTGTTCATTACATAATTATATCGCAATTATCTCTTGAATTCTTTGAGCATACAAGTTGAAAATCATGTGAGCCATCGCCATACACTTAAAATTCTGAGACAAATTTTAGCTAAGTGATCTACACGTTTTCTACGTGATTCTTAATATGTTTTTCCCTTCATTTAGCTTCGTTAGGGCTCTAAGTATTTCATTTCTAACTTACTTTAACGTTTTAGGTATAAAATAAAGAGGAATCAATAAAGGAGGCAGAATTGAGCTTAAAATGCACTAAGCGGAGATTTTCCCAATTTGGTTAGGAAAATGATCTTTCCCTACCCGAATTAGGAATGAATGTCAGCCATGAAATTAACGTCTACATCATGAAAGGAAGCATTGAAGCTAAAACGAAGAAGAAACGAAGTTTCCTAATCTCACTAGGAATTTCCGGAAGAGCAGAAAAATGATGACGGGATCATGTGCGAAAGTTACTAATTTTGGGTTCCAAATGGTTTCTAAAAAGTGTGACCAAATGGTTTCCAGAATTAGTAACCCAAATGAAATGAAAAATGGTGTCATTTGTCCTGGTCAAACCAGGAAAAGAAGATGGTGCGCATGGAGTATATTCTGGCCGAATATTGCATATCTTGCTTGCCTAATTCATTGCCGAATCATGTGTATCTTCACTACCATATTTGAGTCCGAAATATCCAAGATATTATGCCCAAATTCGGACTAGATATTCCTTGGGAATCAAGAAGAACAAAATCTGGCAAGATATCTCAAATCAGAAATCAGGAAAATAATCCGTCAACTTCTTCAGACGATTGCGAACAGCCCAGACCTCTGATTAATGCATATTATACCTCGTTGGAAAGATCTTTGAATTATCTTTCCAACGACACCAAGATCGCAATTTTTGGAGATCTACAGCTCCCGGAATGTCCGTTTTACCAAAAAGGGTCAGATCTGTCCGGAAAGAGAAAGAAGAGATTTTCCTTGTGCACCAAGCTCATCCTTGTGCCTATAAATTGAAGACTTCGGCTCATTCATCATCATCTCTCATTCTAGTACTCAAAGCTCTGCCCAAAACACTACCTCTCCTCCCTTGCACCAAATCTGAAGAAGCCATCCCTCCAACGCCATAAACACCATCCTCCACCGAAATATTAGGGGAGTCCCGAAGTATTTCGCCATCTCCATTGAAGAGCAGCTTACACCAAGTAGTCTAGGGGAGTCCCGACAACAAAAAGTGTAACCATAACTCTTCTCTTATTTCTTTGTATTTTTGGCATTCTTTGGAGTGAAGTTGTAAAGGATTTTGGTTATATAATTCTAGTTAATTTTCTGCCATCTTCTAGTTCTTACGTTTTTGCTATACATGTTTATTCTATGCTTAATACTTAATCTGAATGCAGGGGAGTCCCGGTTTAGATTATTGATGTGTTAGGGGAGTCCCGAAGCACTTAATCACGAAATTAACATGAGTTATATAGTTGAGGACGTAGGCACTTTTAGGTTGCATGAAATTGGTTAGGTTATAAAGAGTTAGAGAAAAAGATGAGATGATCACATGTATATATTAGATAGGTTTTATTTTCGGTTTAGTAAACATGTTTAGGTTCTTTGATTCTTGTTTGTTTTGCTTGTCTATGAGTATAAAGCATGATAGAGTCCTAGGATTTCTAAGTGTGTTTTACTTGCCATTTTTTTTGTCTTTAATTTCGTAGGTCATTAGAACACCAATTCAAACTCCCCCCATACTTTCTAACATTTTCATGCAGGTGAACACCCTACAATCCCCGGTTAAGAACGATACCCTATTTACCAATGCTACATCTACACAAAAGGGTTTTAAATTGCATTTCGTCTAGATTGATTATTGAGTGTTAATTTAGTAGTCACTTTAGGCGTTATCAATTTTTGGCGCCGTTGCCGGGGATTGTTAAGTTTTATTTGTGTGTTTTCGTTTGTGCATATGTGAAATTGTGTAAATAAGTTTATTTTGGTTTTCAGTTTTCGGAACACCTACTGTCCCGTTTTTGTGCAATTTATTTGACGTAGCTAGAGGTCTTAGAAAATTATGAAAATTTACAGAGTTGTTCATTGGTGTGTCTAGTTTCTGGCTGTAAAATTTCATTGAAATCGGACTAACCAATAATTCTGGAAAATTCTGACATGCAGCTGTGTTCAAACTGTGCGATTCTGGATTGTGTAGTTGTTCTGAAATTTGTAAATAATACATACATGTTTATAATTTTAATTTTTGTTCATACTAACCTTTGTTTTGCAGCCATCTAACACGTTAAAGGAAGTCTTCAATTTACATTGAGTACATGAAATTGGTTGATTAAGTCTCACTCTTTGGAATAGATGGCGCCTCTTTTTCTGGTTTATCTCCTTAACCCTTTGTGTTTCATTCGAAATACAAGGTTGTGGGCGGAGTCTACTAAGAACTTGAGGGAGTGTGTTATTCTCGAAATATTGGCTGAATGTCGGACATGGTGTCTAGATGGGATATGACTGGTGACAGGTTTTGGATCTAAGAAAGAGAAACATCATTGGAGTACATCCCTTGATCACGGTAGCCTCGGGTTGTTTCTCGAAATTAGTCCTACCTCTCGCGTTATCTGATACGCGCAAAACATGCATTCACGTTAACTTAAAAACACAGATTACGCGCATTGCAATTTAAACCCTTCTTTTGTCATTTGTAATATTGGCGAGTAGGGATCGTTCTTTATCCGGGGAATTAAGGGCGCATGCATGGTTTCGTTAATAAGCGGAAATATAAATGTTGGGGGGATTGGAAGTTGATTGTTTAATCTACGAAATTAAAGTACAAAAACATGCAAACACAACTAAAACTCTTAGGCATCTAACATGTTTTACTCATAGACAAGTTTCAACAATCAAGAAACTTAAAGTCTAATTATGCTTGCTAAAAATAAGAAGTTACACTACTAATTACATGTGATCATCTCATCTTATTAGCCTACCCTTTTCATGCATCAAACCTTTTTGTAAGTTACGAAATTCATAACTTCTAACTAAATACACATGCTTAATAATTGAGTAGGAATGCAACTTAGTGTATAAACATCCTAAACAACATACGATCATCGAAACATGCGAAAGAGAGGGACTTAGCGTATTTTCTAACACATGCTTACGAAGCTTTAAGATTGTATCAAACATGCATAAAAGGCTAGAAATCATAAACACATGCAACTTATGAATCGGTTTAAACACATAAAACACAAATCTAAACTTGTTCTTCATTTGATACATAAATGTATTCCAATACATCAAAAGGTTCAAATACAAAGCAAAAGAAATGAAAGTGAAGATCATGGTTACACTTTTTGTCTTGAATGCTTGATGATCTACGGTGGAGATGGATTTCCTTCACAAGGGACTTAGCGTATTGTGTTGGATGGAGGAGGATTGCTTCGGCTTGGATGGAGGAGAACCCTAGAACCTTGCTTCGGCTTGGAATGGAGGAGATGTGCTTCGGCTTTGCTTGAGAAACCTTGAAGTGTTTATGGTGGAAGAGTATTTGTGTAGAGCTTTGGCTAGTAATTTGAGTGATGATCTGTTTTATGGCTGCCTCCTCTCTTATATAGGCAAGGGATGTTGCCTTCTCTCTTCCACCTTGCCTCCTTCCATTAAATGCAAGCAATGATCAATATGGCAAGTCACACCCTTAGTCACCATGCAAGTCACCATTGATGAACCCTAAGCAAGAGTCACCATGCAAGTCACCATGGCAAGTCATCTTTTCATTTAATGCAAGCAAGAGTCACCAAGGTGAGTCACAAAGCTTGATATTGTTGACTTGCCTCTTCAAAGGTTGCAAAACAAGACTTTTCCTCTTCCCCAAAGTGAATCCTAGCCGAATTGAATGGTCATGGGCTTGATAATGGGCCGAAACAAGAGTTGAGAAATCGGCCCATAATTTGCTTTTTGGTCCGGCCCATTTCCGGTGGTCCGAAATCGCAAAAATCGCAAAATCGCCGAAATTCCTCCGAATTGCGTCGTTATTAATCTCCACCGTAAATATCTTCAAAATAACAATTTAAATAAGAAAAACATAAAAACTAAGATAATAACATAGCTAAACGTAAAGGGAAATGCGTTAAGAAACGAGCATAAAATGCGTATATCATTATCTCTATCCCTACTGGCCATGTTTTTCGATTGATCCAAGGCCGATTGATTGAGAATGCATACTTTATCGCGCGGGTCGCACGTCCATTGAAAGACCTAAAAACCAGATTCGTGTACTCTCTTTAAATTGTAGGCGCACTCAATTTGGACATGCTTGGACTTAATACTATGTCGAAATTGTGTGTTTGTGCATATTAACTTGTAAAAGGATTAACCACATTGCATTTTTAGCTTGCATAACCTTCTGGCGGCTTTGTGATGCTCGGATTTCATCACCGAGTACCCTAACCTAAGTGAAGTTAGGAACATGAGGCCAAGAGATAGGTCACGTTTTGCATCATGAATTAGCACGTAACTTTTGTGTTTTCTGCAGGTTCTAACATGTTTTCTCTTATGCATTCACTCCATCTTTCACGTAGGATTGTTGTTTGATGCATTTTTTGTAATGAAAGTGTGTTATGCATGAATTCGATGTGAATTATTGTTTGCTTGCATTTGAACTTTGTTTATATGTGTTTATACTAAATTTCGTGGCTTACACATACTACTAACCTTAATTTGCAGAAAACGTTGTTTAGTGTGTGTCTTAGTTCATTTCATTCATATGCATAGCCTTTAGGATGTCTAGATCATTTGCATTACATGGTAGATTGCATTTAGTGTATAAAATGTCATAACTTAGTGTTTTTAGTGTTCTTATTAAGTTTCGAGTCTTTTGTGTGTTTTTGAGTTTGTTTTAGTAGTTTGAGTGTTTCCTTTGTTTTGTTTTCTTTGAGTCTTTTGTACGTTTTGGCTTAGTATCTTGCATTCATTGTGTATTCTTTTGATACTAACACTTGGTCTTTGGTGGATGATTTAGGCTATTCTTGTATGTCCAACGCATCATCTTCTACACTCCAAGAGATTACCGACCGTTTAGCACGACTTAAATCTCAAGCACTACAGGATCAAGAGAGCTACGGTTTAGGACAGCCTGTTTTTGAAGAAGTGGTAGTTGAATCTCCTCATTCATCACACTCCATCGAAATTTCGTTTGCAGAAGAACAAGATATGGGCGACGGAGCGAACAACAACATTCCTCCAAACATTGGGGCTCCTCCACGAGTTACACTTCGCCAATCTACTTGTTCAAATGCATGGAGTAGTGGTCCATCATGCATTGCGTTTCCGGAGCCTGTCGGAGACAAGAAAGATGTTGAGTTGAAGAGTGGTTTCCTCCACCGATTGCCTATCTTCCATGGGCTGTCCAATGAAGATCCGAACATGCACTTAAGACAATTTCAGTTCATCTGTTCGAGTATGAAGCCCACGGAAGCCGATGAGGAAATCTTCAAGGTCAAAGCTTTTCCCTTCACTCTTGTGGATAGAGCTCAAACTTGGCTTTTTGAACTTCCGCCAAACCACATCATCACATGGAAACAACTTGCGGATAGTTTCTTGGCTAAGTACTTTCCGGCCTCGAAGATTACTGTTTTGAGGAAGAAAATCACGGGAATTACCCAAGCTTCGGATGAATCCTTTGGCCAATACTATGACCGTTTCAAGGTTCTTTGCGCCACTTGCCCTTCCCATGGATTCTCGGAGACCAACTTAATGAATTACTTCTACGATGGTCTCAAACCGATTGATCATGAACTTCTTGATGCCGCTGCGAATGGAGCATTTATGGACTTGGATGAGACTCAAGCCCGTACACTTTTGGAGAATCGAGCTAACAATGATGCTCAATATGGGATGGCTCCTCGAAAACAAGTGAATGAAGTGAGTTCAAGCAAGGTTGCAGATGAGAAGTATGACAAGCTAGCCTCTATGCTAGAACAAGTACTTGAACTCGAAGCTAAGAGAGCCAAGGGAGCTCAAGGACTAGTTTGTGGCGTTTGTCATATGCAAGGACACCACAATGATCAATGTCCTAGCATGATGGAGCAACAACAAGGAGACATGAAACAAGCCAACGCCATAGGGGGATATCAAGGGGGCCAACGTTACAACAATTATAACAACAACAGTTTTGGCAACCGTGATCATCCAGGTTTCAAGTGGGGATCAAATGAGGGATGTCTCAACCCTCCGGCATCTCAACAAGGCTACCAACGTACCCCATTTCAGCCTAGGCCGCCAATGCCTCCACAAATGCCGCCACCTATGCAGCAAGCTCCGGCCCAACACTTCACCAATCCGGACTATGATAAAATGCTTTCCCAACTGTCCGCTTCTACACAAGTTCTTTTGGATGGACAAGCAAAGACGAAGGACACGTTGGAGTCTCATGGCCGAGATATTGGTGAGATCAAAAAGCAAATGGGTCAACTTGTGGACTTCATGGGACAAATCCGACAAACCGGACAGCTACCACCGAATACTATCCCCAATCCGAGGAATGTGAATGCCATACAAACACGGAGTGGGAAAGTACTAGAAGCACCAAAGACTAAGAGATCTCATCTTGATGAAGTTACAATCGAAGACATCACTCATGAGGAAGAAGATGAGAGTGATCCAGCCACAATGGAGGCTGAGAAGAAGAAAGTGATGCCAAATGTCACTAAGGCACAATCACCCACGCCATCATCCCCAACAAAAGGTAAAATTCCTATCCCTTCAAGTACGGTTATTACTAATTCCCAGTTTGCTAGTGCACCTTTCCCAAGCAGACTTTCGAAGTCCAAGAAGAAGTTGACGGGCAATATGAAGACATTTTGGATATCTTCCGGAAAGTGCAAGTGAACCTACCCTTGATTGAGTGCATAAAGCAAGTGCCGATTTATGCAAAATTTCTCAAAGAGTTATGCACCCAGAGGAGGCAAACGAGGGAGAAGGAGGTGGTGAAGGTGAATGCAACCGTGTCAGCGGTTTTACAACGTCGGCTACCCCCAAAATTGAAGGATCCGGGAAGTTTTTCAGTCCCGTGTGTTATTGGTGACAAGAATTTCGAAGATGTCATGCTTGATCTTGGAGCTTCCATCAACGTTCTGCCATACTACCTCTTCGAATCGATGGAGCTTGGAGAGCTGAA
This sequence comes from Geum urbanum, assembly GCA_946800695.1. Taxonomy (NCBI): domain Eukaryota; kingdom Viridiplantae; phylum Streptophyta; class Magnoliopsida; order Rosales; family Rosaceae; genus Geum; species Geum urbanum. The sequence goes on from OX327004.1 coordinate 26,024,124, forward strand.
GCAAGATAATGTCATCATACAACTAGCCGATCGTTCGCATAAGTATCCAAGGGGATACGTTGAAGATGTTCTGGTTCAAGTCAACAACCTCATATTTCCAGCAGATTTCTACATTGTTGACATGGAGGAGAGTCCTTTGAATACCACGCCACTTTTGCTTGGACGTCCCTTCATGAGAACCGCAAGAACGAAGATAGATGTGTTTGAAGGTACCTTTTCCATGGAAATCGATGGAGAAAGGATTGAGTTCAGCATCCTTGACGCGATGAAATTCCCAACAACAAGTGTGGCTGCCATTACCTCGTATGACATTGTGGAAAATATGGCGCAACAACACTTAGACACAATTGGAGAGGATGAACTCGAAATGGCCATCCAATTAAGAGCGGGGCTGACTCGACTCGGGGATGAAGCCCTTTTTGATGCTGTAATTGAGATTTTGGAGCCAAGGATTCGTGAAATGGCCATGGCACTAAATGAAGCACCACATTATGAAGGTATACCACGTCCTCTTTCTATTTCTTATGGTACTAACAAGCTAGTTCCCTCCATTGTTAAGGCACCAGAATTGGAGCTCAAAGTGTTACCGGATCACTTGAAGTATGCATACTTAGGAGAAGATGATACTTTGCCGGTAATCATATCATCAACGTTGGAGAAGGATCAAGAGGACAAGTTGGTGCTTATGCTTCAAAAATACAAGACCGCCATAGGTTGGACGCTCGCGGATATCAAAGGAATCAATCCGGCAACATGTGTGCATCGGATTTTGCTGGAAGATGGCGCCAAACCTACACGTGAAGCGCAGAGGAGACTCCATCCACCAATGATGGAAGTTGTGAAGAAAGAGGTAATTAAACTCTTAGATTGTGGAGTTATTTACCCAATTTCAGATAGTAGGTGGGTCTCCCCCGTCCAAGTTGTGCCAAAGAAGTCTGGAATTACAGTTGTGAAGAATGCGGAGAATGAGCTTGTTCCTCAACGAACCGTCACTGGTCATCGAGTTTGCATTGACTATAGGAAGCTCAACGCCACCACAAGGAAGGATCACTTCCCTTTGGCATTCATTGATCAAATGCTAGAGCGGTTGGCTGGTCACGCATATTATTGCTTCTTGGATGGATATTCCGGATATAACCAAATCAGCATAGCGGAGGAGGATCAAGAGAAAACAACGTTCACATGCCCATTTGGAACGTTTGCTTATCGTCGCATGCCATTTGGATTATGCAATGCTCCCGGTACGTTTCAACGTTGCATGCTTTCTATCTTTTCTGATTACATTGAGCAGATTATAGAAGTCTTTATGGACGATTTTAGTGTATTTGGGAGGGATTTCGATGCATGCTTAGGAAATCTAGAACTTATTTTGCAAAGATGCGTTGAAACTAACTTAGTGCTGAATTGGGAGAAGTGCCATTTCATGGTCACTCAAGGGATAGTTCTAGGTCACATAGTTTCGAAAAAAGGAATAGAAGTTGATAAATCTAAGGTAGATCTTGTTCGCTACTTACCCTCTCCGACTTCGGTTAGAGAGGTTCGTTCTTTTCTTGGTCATGCGGGATTTTACCGAAGATTCATCAAGGACTTTTCCCACATAGCTCGTCCCTTGTGCAAATTGCTTCAAAAGGACATCACCTTCGAGTTTGATGAAGAGTGCAACGTTGCCTTTGCAAAATTGAAGGAGCTACTCACGACAGCCCCTATACTTTGTGCACCGGATTGGTCTCTACCATTTGAATTGATGTGTGACACCTCGGATTATGCCGTGGGCGCTGTCTTAGGACAACGGAAGGAAAAGAAGCCCTACGCCATATACTATGCCTCTCGGACTTTGGATGAAGCTCAAATGAACTACACAACAACCGAGAAGGAACTTCTTGCTGTGGTCTTTGCATTGGACAAGTTTCGATCATACTTGCTGCAAAGTAAGGTGATTGTGTACACGGATCATGCGGCATTGAAGTATTTGATGGCTAAGAAGGATGCCAAGCCACGCCTAATTCGATGGATACTTCTGCTCCAAGAGTTTGACATTAAAATCAAAGACAAGAAGGGAGTAGAAAACGTGGTGGCTGATCATTTGTCAAGGATTGTGCATGAGAAGGAAGCCGTGGCTATTGAGGAAAAATTTCCGGATGAACAACTCTTCGGAATTCAGGTAAGTGCTTCAGAAACTCCTTGGTATGCAGATATTGTTAATTACTTAGTAACCGATAAGTTTCCATCTTCCATGCATAGCTTCCATCGTGACAAGATTAGATTTAATGCTAGGTCTTTCTTTTGGGATGAACCTTACTTATGGAAACAATGTTCAGACTTAGTAATTCGTAGGTGTGTCCCGGATAGTGAATTTCAGTCTATACTTGAATTTTGTCACAACTTAGCATGTGGAGGACACTTTGGTTCGAGAAAAACAGCCTGAAAGTGTTGGAGAGTGGATTCTTTTGGCCTAGTATCTTTCGTGATGCTCATGAGTTCTGTTTCTAAATGTGATAGGTGCCAAAGATCCGGTAATATAGGACCTAGAGATCAAATGCCACAAACTTACATTCTTAATGTCGAAATCTTTGATGTCTGGGGTATTGATTTTATGGGACCTTTTCCTCCCTCTAACGGTTTTACTTACATTTTACTCGCTGTTGATTATGTATCGAAATGGGTGGAAGCAAAAGCCACCCGTACTAATGATTCGCGAGTTGTTGCAGATTTTCTAAAGGCTAACATTTTTACAAGGTTTGGAATGCCACGCGTTCTAATCAGCGATGGAGGTAGCCATTTTTGCAACAAGACGGTGGAAGCTTTGATGAGAAAGTATGGAGTTACACATAAGGTTTTGACACCTTATCATCCTCAAACAAATGGATTGGCTGAAGTTTCCAACCGTGAGATCAAGAAGATCTTGGAGAGAACCGTTAAGCCGAACCGGAAAGATTGGAGTCAATGCTTAGATGATGCGTTGTGGGCGTATAGGACTGCCTACAAAACTCCCATTGGTATGTCACCTTTTCGATTGGTTTATGGGAAGGCATGTCATCTTCCGGTGGAGATAGAGCACAAAGCATGGTGGGCTGTGAAGAAGTTTAACATGGATCGAGATGAAGCTGGTCTACATCGAAAGCTACAACTATGTGAGCTCGAGGAAATTAGGAATGACTCATTCGACAATGCTTGGATCTACAAGGAGAAAACGAAGGCTTTTCATGACAAAATGATCCGTCGGAAGGAGTTCATAATTGGCCAGCAAGTGCTACTCTTCAATTCTCGACTTAAAGTATTTCCCGGAAAGCTACGCTCTATGTGGATGGGACCCTTCATTGTTATTGAAATTTTCTCACATGGAGCTGTTCTTATCAAAAATCCAACAACCGGGAATGAATTCAAAGTTAATGGCCATCGTTTGAAGCCGTATTATGAGAAATTCAAGGAGCATAACGTGGAAGAGGACACTCTTAAAGACCCGGCCACTTCAAACACATGATAACATGGAGCACATCTCGTCTAGGCTGCAAGACGTTAAAAAACAAGCGCTTGTTGGGAGGCAACCCAATGGAGGAGTCTACAATCAGATTTGCATTCTCTTCCCCTTATCTTTTTAAATTTCGTTGCTTTTACATTTCTTAGTTAGCTTTTTCGTAAAACCTATATTCCATCTTGATTCTATGTTTTACTTGATTACATTGAGGACAATGTAGAGTTTAAGTGTGGGGGAGGGGTTTACAACTTTATTTGAGTCATAAATTGTAAAAACCGGGCGGACAATGGATTTCCGGCGGATGATGCCCTAAAAAAAATGTTTTCTAGAGTCTAATTTAGTGTAGTAGATGAACACTTGTTTTTTAGTAAGATATTCTTGTGACTTGGTGTCTAGAAGGGGACGGTTGTTAGGACGGGTTTTGGATGTGAGAAAGAACTTGTTCGAAATCACTCCTACCTCTCTTAGTCTCTCTCGCCAACTGGCCATGTTATTAAGGTTGCCCAAAGAAGATGAGGACTAAATCTACGCTTGTTTGAGAGTCTTGAGTCTTTTTGTTTTAACTTAGCGTTTTAAAGATGATACGAGCAAAACATGCTTTCACGATAACACAAAGTCGACCTAAAAACATCGATTACGCGCATTGCAATTTAAACCCTTCTTTTGTCATTTATAATATTGGCGAGTAGGGATCGTTCTTTATCCGGGGAATTAAGGGCGCATGCATGGTTTCGTTAATAAGCGGAAATGTAAATGTTTGGGGGGATTGGAAGTTGGTTGTTTAATCTACGAAATTAAAGTACATAACATGCAAACACAACTAAAACTCTTAGGCATCTAACATGTTTTACTCATAGACAAGTTTCAACAATCAAGAAACTTAAAGTCTAATTATGCTTGCTAAAAATAAGAAGTTACACTACTAATTACATGTGATCATCTCATCTTATTAGCCTACCCTTTTCATGCATCAAACCTTTTTGTAAGTTACGAAATTCATAACTTCTAACTAAATACACATGCTTAATAATTGAGTAGGAATGCAACTTAGCGTATAAACATCCTAAACAACATACGATCATCGAAACATGCGAAAGAGAGGGACTTAGCGTATTTTCTAACACATGCATTCGAAGCTTTAAGATTGTATCAAACATGCATAAAAGGCTAGAAATCATAAACACATGCATATTACAAATCTGTTTAAACACATAAAACACAAATCTAAACTTGTTCTTCATTTGATACACAAATCTAAACTTGTTATTCCAATACATCAAAAGATTCAAATACAAAGCTAAAGAAATGAAAGTGAAGATCATGGTTACACTTTTTGTCTTGAGTGCTTGATGAACTACGGTGGAGATGGCTTTCCTTCACAAGGGACTTAGCGTATTGTGAGGGATGGAGGATGATAGCTTCGGCTTGGAGGAGGAGATGGATGCTTCGGTTTGGAATGGAGGAGGAGATGCTTCGGCTTGGAATGGAGGAGATGGATGCTTCGGCTTTGTGTGAACCTTCAAGTGTTTAATGGTGGAGGAGTATTTGTGTAGAGCTTTGGCTTAGTAAAATGAGTGATGGATCTGTTTTATGGCTGGCCTCCTCCCTTATATAGGCAAGGGATTCATGCCTTCTCTCTTCCACCTTGCCTCCTCCATTTAATGCATGCAATGATCATTAAGGCAAGTCACACACTTAGTCACACACTTAGTCACCATTGCCGAACCCTAAGCATGAATCACCTAGCTTGTCACCATGGCAAGTCATCTTTTCATTCAATGCAAAGCAAGAGTCACCTAGTGTAGTCACCATTTGGGAACCCTAAGCATGAATCACCATGTGTAGTCACCATTTGTGATTATTAGCTTGATAATGTTGACTTGCCCTTTCAAAACAAGACTTTTCCTCTTCACCAAAAGCCATCCTTGCCGAATTGATTGGGTTTGGGCTTGATAATGGGCCGAAACAAGAGTTGAGAATTCGGCCCACAATTTGCTTTGTGGCCCGGCCCATTTTCGGAGGTCCAAAATCGCAAAAACGCAAAATCGCCGAAATTCCTCCGAATTGCGTCGATATTAATCTCCACCGTAATAAACTTCAAAATAACAATTTAAATAAGGAAAACGTAAAAACTAAGATAATAACATAGCTAAACGAAAAGGGAAATGCGTTAAGAAACGGGCATAAAATGCGTATATCAAATTCCCCCACACTTAGACTTTGCTAGTCCCTTAGCAAACACTAAGTTAAACTAAGACTCCCTAAGAATTTAAAACAAAGGAAAGAACATAACTAAGCCCTTAGCTAAAATTTGTCTCAGAATTTTCATAAGTATATGGCGATGGCTCACATTAATTTCAACGTGTATGCTCAACGAATTCAAGAGATAATTGCGATATAATTTATGTAATGAACAAGTAAGACATAGAGAAAACAATGGTTATGTTATAGCTGTGCATGCTTTGAATAAAGGTTTAATCAACTCACAAGGATGCACTCATCATATTTTTCACTCATGAAAATGGTTCACTTAAAGTGTATATGAATTGAAATGAAAACCACATGAATAAAGTTTGATTACTTGCACAAATGAACCAAAACCATAAGCTTACTCATGCAACTTACTCTACGAATTGAAAGCTACTCATTTTAAGGATCATAAAGGACTTTTAGTGAGGTTGTAATGGGGTTAAGGCTAAGGCATTCGAAATTTAGATATGTGGTGATAAAAACGTTCCAACGACTTAGTCTAGCACCATATTAGTCCTCCATCTCCATTTGTATGTTACCATGTATACTTCAAGCTAATCTACCCTTTGAGCTTTTCGGACAGGACAAATGCCATATTTTGTTCTATTTTTGGGCCTTCAATTTATCGTAATCTCCAAATCCGCAAATAAGGGGGACGTTAATCCAATTGGTTTCTACTTTAGAACACAACATATTGCCATGAGAGACACTAATTTTTTTTTTCTTTTCATTCTCTCAAATATTATTTTTTCTTTTCTTTTTGGCAATCTCATACTTTTTAAGTTTATTTGGACAAGTCTTTCCCCTTACTCACATTAACTCTTTCAATCTTTCCTACCAAACCATAATCTTATGTGCTAGTTTCGAAAAATTCTCACCAAGTTTCCGGAACAAAGGTAAGGATATTCTATACTAGGGTAAGTGTTTAGGTATATATGGTGATAAAAGAAAAGCTTAACGTGGGCTCAATTGGTTTATCTAGGGGTGTCGCAACTTGTGCGTACAAATGGGATACATGGATATATGGCAATGTGGTGGAAAATCCTAAATGCCTTTAATCATTTCCAAAATCAAAGTATGTATCAACTTAAAAGCTTTGCAAATTGACATGAGTAAGTTCTAGTATTCTCTAGTTCATTAAAATCTATGGCAAGCAATCAAATGAGGCATATATAAGCTAGTAGCTACGAAATGGATGTATATTCACTCGAATAAAGAACTGATAGCTCAAAAGCTCACATAGGGTTCATATGATTAAAAACTTATTCAAGCATGCGATTTCTGTACCATGTTTTTGCAATTCATATCTACTACATGTTAAAAACATATAGAATATCTCAATTAGCACAAGAATTCGATGCATGTGATTCATACGCCATATGTGTTCGTATCGGTCCATTTTTCATCATCGACTAGTTAAGGGCATCCTAAAGACTTTGAAAAACACTAATTTAGACACAATTAAATTGTAAACCCTTCCCCCACACTTAAACTCTACATTGCCCTCAATGTACTAAAGTAGAAGTATAGAATTAAACATGGAGTATAGGATCTACGAAAATTCTAATTTAAAATGCAAAAGCCATTAAATTAATTAAAAGGGGAGAAGAAATCAAATCTGTTGTCTCCCTATTGGGTTGCCTCCCAATGAGCGCTCGTTTTACGTCGTTAGCTTTGGACGTGATGCATCATTTTGTTTTTGAAATGGCCGGTTCTTGGAGTTGCATCTCCTCCACGGTGTGCTCCGCAAATGCCTCAAAATAGGGCTTCAAGCGATGGCCATTTACTTTGAACTCACTACCTTTGTCGATAGATCGAATGAGAACTGCTCCATGAGGTAGAACTTGAGAAACTACGAATGGCCCCATCCATCGAGAGCGAAGCTTTCCCGGAAAGAGCTTGAGTCTTGAATTGAAAAGCAATACTTTCTGCCCAGGTTCAAAACTCTTCCCGCGAATCATCTGATCGTGGATCTTTTTCGTCTTCTCTTTGTAAATCCACGCATTGTCGAAAGCATCATTTCTGATTTCTTCTAGTTCACATAGTTGTAGCTTCCGATGCAAGCCTGCGGCATCTCGATCGATGTTGAATTTCTTCACGGCCCACCATGCCTTGTGCTCCAATTCAACCGGAAGATGGCACGTCTTCCCATAAATTAATCGAAAAGGGGACATACCAATGGGGGTCTTGTAGGCAGTCCTGTAAGCCCACAATGCATCGTCTAAGCATTGACTCCAATCTTTCCGGTTTGGGCGGACGGTTCGCTCCAAAATCTTCTTGATTTCACGGTTGGAAACTTCAGCCATTCCATTGGTTTGAGGGTGGTATGGTGTGGAAACCTTGTGTTTGACGCCATACTTCCTCATTAGTGCTTCCACCGTGCGGTTGCAAAAGTGACTTCCTCCATCGCTGATTAGAACGCGTGGCATTCCAAATCTACTGAAAATGTTAGTTCGTAGGAAGTCTGCAACTACTCGCGAATCATTAGTACGGGTGGCCTTTGCCTCCACCCATTTAGAAACATAATCTACTGCGAGTAAGATGTAAGTAAAACCATTGGAGGGAGGAAATGGTCCCATAAAGTCAATACCCCACACATCAAAAATTTCAACATTAAATATGTAGTGTTGTGGCATTTGATCTTTAGGTCCTAAATTACCGAATCTTTGGCACTTATCACATGTAGCGCAATATGCATGAGCATCGCGAAATAAACTAGGCCAAAAGAAACCGCAATCTAAAATCTTAAGGGCTGTCCTCCTAGAACCAAAGTGTCCCCCACATGCTTCATTGTGACAAAAGTCTAGAATGGGCTTAAACTCACTATCCGGGATACATCTCCTAATTACTAAATCGGAGCATTGTTTCCACAAATAAGGCTCATCCCAGATAAAGGTTCTAGCATTATGCTTAAGTTTGTCACGTTGAAATTTATGCATGGTAGACGGAAACTCACCGGTAACTAAATAATTAACGATATCGGCATACCAAGGAGTTTCCGAAGTAGTTACCTCAATTCCGAAGAGTTTTTCATCCGGAAAAGTTTCTTCAATCTCGACAGGCTCATGGTCACCTATCAAACGTGATAGGTGGTCAGCGACGACGTTTTCTACTCCCTTCTTATCCTTGATTTCTATGTTGAATTCTTGGAGTAGAAGTATCCATCTGATAAGCCGTGGTTTTGCGTCCTTCTTGAGCATTAGATACTTCAAAGCTGCATGATCGGTAAACACAGTTACTTTAGTTTGAAGTAAATAAGATCGAAATTTATCTAAAGCAAAAACCACGGCAAGAAACTCCTTCTCGGTTGTAGTATAATTTCTTTGCGCTTCATCAAGCGTCCGAGAGGCGTAATAGATTACGCAAGGCTTCTTGTCCTTCCGCTGACCCAAGACGGCTCCTACGGCATAATCCGAGGCGTCGCACATGAGTTCAAATGGCAGAGACCAATCAGGGCTGCACAAAATAGGAGCGCTCGTAAGAAGCTCCTTTAACTTGTTGAAGGCAGCGTTGCATTCTTCATCAAAGACGAACGGGATCTCCTTTTGCAGCAGTTTACACAAGGGGCGGGAAATGTGGGAAAAGTCCTTGATAAACCTACGATAAAATCCTGCGTGTCCAAGAAATGAACGAATCTCTCTAACCGAAGTTGGAGAGGGTAAGTGACGCACAAGATCTACTTTAGATTTATCTACTTCTAACCCTTTTTCAGAGATAATATGACCTAACACTATCCCTTGCGTAACCATGAAATGGCACTTCTCCCAATTAAGCACCAAGTTCGTTTCAACGCATCTTTGTAAAATAGTTTCTAAATTGTTTAAACATGCATCGAAATCACTCCCAAATACACTAAAGTCGTCCATGAATACTTCAATAATTTTTTCAATGTATTCGGAGAAAATTGAGAGCATGCAACGTTGAAATGTACCTGGTGCATTACATAGTCCAAATGGCATTCGGCGATATGCAAACGTTCCGAAAGGGCATGTGAACGTTGTCTTTTCTTGATCTTCCTCCGCAATGCTAATTTGGTTGTAGCCGGAGTATCCGTCGAGAAAACAATAAAATGCATGGCCGGCTAATCTTTCCAGCATTTGGTCGATGAATGGTAAGGGAAAATGATCCTTGCGGGTTGTGGCGTTGAGCTTCCGGTAATCAATGCACACTCGGTGTCCAGTGATCGTCCGTTGTGGCACAAGTTCATTTTCCAGATTCTCGACGACGGTGATTCCCGATTTCTTAGGTACTACCTGCACTGGGGAAACCCAACGGCTATCAGAAATAGGGTAAATAACTCCACAGTCCATGAGTTTAATTACCTCCTTTTTTACCACCTCCATCATCGGAGGGTGGAGCCGACGTTGTGCTTCCCGCGTAGGCTTGGTGCCTTCTTCAAGGAAAATCCTATGCACACAGGTTGCTGGATTTATTCCCTTGATGTCCGCGAGTGTCCAGCCTATTGCGGGTTTGTACCTCTTGAGCACACTCACGAGCTTCTCCTCCTGTTCCTTTTCTAGCGCGGACGAAATAATGACCGGTAAAGTTTCATTCTCGCCCAAGTATGCATACTTCAGATGGTCCGGTAGTAACTTGAGTTCTAAAACTGGAGCTTCTACGATGGAAGGAACCATTTTATTAGTACCAAAAGTAATTGGTAAAGGAGGAGAAAAGCTTACTTTTCGTGGTGCCGCATTTAGGGCCATGGCCATGTCTTGAATACGAGGTTCAAGCTCTAGTAAGGCCTCGAGAAGGCCGTCATGTCCAAGTTGAATGGCCATGTCGAGTTCATCCTCGTTGATGGTGTCGAGGTAACCTTGTGCTAAGGTATCCACAGGATCGTATGTCGAAATGGCAGCTACGCTCGACATTGGAAACTTCATCCCGTCCAGGATGTTGAACTCGATTCTTTCTCCATCAATCTCCATGGAGAAAGTGCCTTGGAAAACATCAATCTTCGTCCTCGCAGTCCGCATGAAAGGTCGCCCAAGTAGCAATGGCGTGGTGTTCAGTGGACTCTCTTCCATGTCAACTATGTAGAAATCGGCTGGGAATATCAAGTTGTTGACTTGTACGAGAACGTCTTCTACGTATCCCCTCGGATACTTGTGGGTGCGATCGGCTAACTGGATGACAACACCATCTTGCTTGAGATCTCCAAGCTCCATCGATTCGAAGAGATAGTATGGCATGACGTTGATGGAGGCTCCAAGATCAAGCATCACATCTTGGAAATGGGTGTCACCGATTACGCAAGGAACTGCAAAGCTCCCTGGGTCCTTCAGTTTTGGGGGTAGCCGACGCTGCAAAACCGCCGAAACGGTTGCGTTCACCTTCACGACCTCCTTCTCTCGAGTTTGCCTCCTCTGAGTGCATAATTCTTTCAGAAACTTGGCGTATATAGGCACTTGCTTTATGCACTCGATCAAGGGCAAATTCACTTGCACCTTTCGGAAGATGTCCAGGATATCTTCATATTGGGCATCCTTCTTCTTTGATTTTGCTAATCTGCTTGGGAAAGGTGCAACAGCAAACGGAGAATTAGTAATCACCGTATTTGAAGGAATAGGGCTTTTACCTTTGATTGGGGTAGGTTGTGGAGGTGATTGTGCCTTGGTGACAGTAGGCGTCACCTTCTTTTTCTCGGCCTCTTGAATTGCCGGATCGATCTCATCTTCTTCTTCGTTGGTGATGTCCTCGATGGTGACTTCATCAAGATGAAATCGCTTGGTCTTTGGTTCCTCAAGTATCTTCCCACTCCTTGTGACTATAGCATTCACGTTTCTTTGATTAGGAGTGGTTTGAGGTGGAAGCCGACCGGTTTCCTTGATTTGGCCCATGAAATCAACAAGCTGGCCAAGCTGCTTCTTCACTTCGGTGATGTCGCGGCCATGTGAGTCAAGTGTCTCCTTTGTCTTCGATTGTCCGTCGAGGAGAACTTGTGTGGAGGCCGAAAGTTGCGACAACATCTTGTCGTAATCCGGGTTGGTGAAGGATTGCGAAGACGAACCATGCTGCATCGGTGGCCTTGGTTGAAATGGAGGGCGTTGGTAGCTTTGTTGAGGTTGAGATGCTGGAGGGTTCAAAGTTCCCTCGTTGCTGCTCCATCTAAAACCTGGATGATCACGGTTGACATAGTTGTTGTAGTTGTTATACCTTTGTCCTCCCTGATATCCGCCGATGGCGTTAGCGTGCTCCGGCTCGCTTGCCTGCTCCTGCGCTTGAGGGCATTGGTCATTGTGGTGACCGTGTGTTTGACATATGCCGCAAACAGGCCGTTGAGTTGCCTTCGCTCTTGTCGTCTCGAGTTCTAACACCTTCTCTAGCATATGAGCTAGTTTGTCGTACTTCTCGTCCGCGTCGGTTGTTGAACTCGCCTCACCGACTGCTCGTCTGTTGGACATTCCGTATTGTGCATCATTATTCGCCCGATTCTCTAGAAGAGCTCTAGCTTCGGTTTCGGTTAAGTCCATGAATGCACCGGTGGCTGCTGCATCCAGCAATTCCCTATCGATCGGCTTGAGACCATCGTAAAAGTAATTCATGAGATTGGTCTCGGAGAATCCATGCGATGGGCAAGTGGCACATAAAACCTTGAATCGGTCGTAGTATTGGCCGAAGGTCTCGTCCGGTTTCTGTGTGATGCCAGTGATTTGCTTTCTCAAGACGGTGATCTTTGAGGCCGGGAAGTACTTCGCTAGGAACATATCCGCAAGTTGCTTCCATGAGGTAATATGGTTCGGCGGTAGTTCCATTAGCCAAGACTCGGCCCTGTCGACTAGGGTGAATGGAAATGCCTTCAGCTTGAAGAGCTCCGTATCAGCATCAGATGGCTTCATGCTGTTGCAAACAAATTGGAATTGTTTGAGATGCTTGTTCGGATCTTCATTGGAAAGTCCGTGGAAAATGGGTAGTCGGTGGAGGAAGCCACTCTTTAGCTCGATATCCTTCATGTTTTCCTCCGGTTGTGGAAAAGCAATGCTCGAAGGCCCGCTGCTCCATTCGGTTGAGCAGGTGCGCTGGCGAAGAGATTGTCCTGCATTGGCCATGTTGACTTGTTGTGCTTCTACTTCTGAATTGTGGTCGGTTGATGAAGCTAAAGTATGGTCGGTTGATGAATGTGAAGACTCGGAAACTTCTTCGATGATGGGAAAATCCAGGATGTCAGTTTGAGCTTTAAGTCTCGCTATTCTCTCTGCGATCTCCTCAAAGTTTGTTCTAGATGGTCCAGGATTCTGATCGGACATTCATTAGCCTGACATCCACCAAAGACCAAGTGTTAGTATCAACAATTAATATGAGATATATAGAGGAATACTAACCAAAATTGTAAAGCATATTTAGAAAACAAAGGGATAACAAATAAAATAGTAAAACTATCAAAACATACTATAAATACACACAAATACGTAAAAACTACTAATACACAAAATTTATAATAGTTAAGACACTATATGTATTTTACTAAGTAATGCAATTGATTTAATTGATTTTAGGGGCTATGCACAAGAATGTAATAAACTTAAAACACACGTTTTCTGCAAATTAACACTATATAATGCTAAACCAAAAAAAAAATTTAGTTAGAACATGTATAAACAAGGTTCATTTACAAGCAAACCATAATTCACATTGAATTTATGCACCACACATTTTCTTGCAATAAAATGCATTAAACAACAATCCTACGTGAAAGATGGAGTGAATGCATAAGAGAAAACGTTAGAACCTGCAGAAAACAAACGAGTTACGTGTTTAAACTATGAATGAAAAGAATGACCTCTTCTTCGATCTTATGCCCCTAACTTCACTTAGGTTAGGGTACTCGGTAGTGAAATCCGAGTATCATAAAGCCTAAAAAGAGGTTATGCAAGCTAAGTAGTGGTTGTTAGTCCTTTACAGTTTTTAATGCACATATAAACACAAAAATTTGACTAAGTTTTATTTATTTCCTTTGGACCCGATGGTACGTGGTGCAGAGGCTCTCGACTGTGCAATGGGTCTCGTTCATCCGAAGATGAAGTCTGATTCCGGGAGGTCTAAGCATGCTTAATCCGATATACCATCTATTTAAAGGATTATGTCGTATTAAGTTCATGTATTTATCCGTATTCATATGCACTTATGATTTACAGAGAGTACGCGAAATGATCATTCGGTAAATTTCTTGGACGTGCGGCCCGCGCGAAAATATATACCGACTACAATTCAGCTTAGTTACGTTTAGAAATGGTTAGTAGGAATAGAGATAACGCGAGAGGTAAGGACTAATATTTAGAACAACCCGAGGCTTACTCGTAAGAGTATATACTCCAATGTTGTTCCTAGAGACACCCCGAGGCTAACCAGTTACGATATATACTCCAATGGTGTTCTATTGCTTAGATCCGAAACCCGGCACCAATCATAAACCCATTCACCATATCCAACAATCAGCCAAATTTGTGAGATAGTATATAATCTCAAGTTCTTAGTAAACTCCGCCCACAACCTCGTGCCCATAACTTCACTTAGGTTATGGTGTGTGGTGATAAAATCCACACATCACGAGGGGTTAAGGAGATAAACCAGAAAAAGAGGCACCACCTATTCCAAAGAACGAAACCTTATAACCAATACTCGTGCTCAATGTAAATCAATTTAAGTACGTCTACGTTTTGATTGCGCCTATGATTTAAAAGGAATACACGACTTAGTTATTGAATAAATCTCTTGTCCGTGCGGCCCGCGCGAAAATGTATACCATCTATCGTTAATCCTCGTAATTGTTGGAAATGACCAGTTGGGATAGATGTAACGCGAGAGGTGAGAACTAATTTCTGGGAACAACCTGAGGCTAACTCGTGAGAGTATATACTCCATTGTTGTTCTTAGAAACACCCCGAGGCTTACTCGTAAGAGTATGTACTCCATTGGTGTTCTGTTTTCTTAGTTCAAAACCCGTCACCATTCATAACCCTTCTAGACTGATATACGCATTTTATGCTCGTTTCTTAACGCATTTCCCTTTACGTTTAGCTATGTTATTATCTTAGTTTTATGTTTTCCTTATTTAAATTGTTATTTTGAAGTTTATTACGGTGGAGATTAATATCGACGCAATTCGGAGGAATTTCGGCGATTTTGCGATTTTTGCGATTTGGACCTCCGAAAATGGGCCGGGCCACAAAGCAAATTATGGGCCGAATTCTCAACTCTTGTTTCGGCCCATTATCAAGCCCATTACCATCTAGTTCGGCTAGGAAGCAAAGTGGGGAAGAGGAAAAGTCAACAATATCAAGCCATGACTCACTTTGGTGACTCTTGCTTGCATTTAATGAAAAGATGACTAAGGGAGTGACTTGCCATGGTGACTCTTGCTTAGGGTTCACAAATGATCATCACACATGGTGACTTGCATGGTGACTTGCCTTAATGATCATTGCTTGCATTTAATGAAGCAAGGCAAGGTGGAAGAGAGAAGGCAAACATCCTTGCCTATAAATACCAAGGGAGGCTGAACCATAAAACAGATCCATCTCTCATTTTACAAGCCAAAGCTCTACACAAATACTCTTCCACCATAAACACTCCAAAGTTCATTACAAAGCCGAAGCACATCCTTTACCATTCCAAGCCGAAGCAAGCAAGGTTAGTCCTTCCAAGCCGAAGCTATCAAGCCTCCTCCATCCAACACAATACGCTAAGTCCCTTGTGAAGGAAGTCCATCTCCACCGTAGTTCATCAAGCACTCAAGACAAAAAGTGTAACCATGATCTTCACTCTCATTTCTTTAGCTTTGTATTTGAATCTTTTGATGTATTGGAATAACAAGTTTAGAAAGTTTAGATTTGTGTATCAAATGAATAACAAGTTTAGATTTGTGTTTCATGTGCCTAAACCGATTTGTAATATGCATGTGTTTGTGATTTATAGCTTTTTATGCATGTTTGATACAATCTTAAAGCTTCGAATGCATGTATTAGAAAATACGCTAAGTCCCTCTCTTTTGCATGTTTCGATGATCGTAAGTTGTTTAGGATGTTTATACGCTAAGTTGCATTCCTACACAATTATCACGCATGTGTATTTAGTTAGAAGTTATGAATTTCGCAAGTTACAAAAAGGTTTGATGCATGAAAAGGGTAGGTTAATAAGATGAGTTGATCACATGTAATTAGTAGTGTAACTTCTTATTTTTAGCAAGCATAATTAGACTTTAAGTTTCTTGATTGTTGAAACTTGTCTATGAGTAAAACATGTTAGATACCTAAGAGTTTTAGTTGTGTTTGCATGTTATGTACTTTAATTTCGTAGATTAAATAACCAATTTCCAATCCCCCCAAACTTTTATATTTCCGCTTAATAACGAAACCATGCATGCGCCCTTAATTCCCCGGATAAAGAACGATCCCTACTCGCCAATATTACAAATGACAAAAGAAGGGTTTAAATTGCAATGCGCGTAATCTGTGTTTTTAAGTTAACGTGAATGCATATTTTGCGCGTATCATAGACATCATAACCAACTCTTACTCGAACTCACAAGATAGTATACAATCTCAAGTGTTTGTAAACTCCGCCCACAACCTCGTGCCCATAACTTCACTTAGGTTATGGCGTGTGGTGATGAAATCCACACATCACGAAGGGTTAAGGAGATAGACAAACAAAAGAGGCACCACCTATTCCATAGAGATTTATTTAATAACTAAGTACTAGTACTCAAATTAAATCAAAGACTATCCTTTAACATGGAAATAAATTATGCAAGTGTAAAATAAACTAAGTATGAATAAATTCGGCTAAGTAAAAGTAGGCATTGTAAACATGTATGAAAATTTCTCTAAGTATAAAAAATGAACAAGTATGTACTTCGAAAATTTAGACATGCTTTTAATCACAAATGTACAACGAAACATACAAAAACATTCTAATTCCCCGGCAACGGCGCCAAAAATTGATACGAGCAAAATATGCTTTCACGATAACACAAAGTCGACCTAAAAACATCGATTACGCGCATTGCAATTTAAACCCTTCTTTTGTCATTTATAATATTGGCGAGTAGGGATCGTTCTTTATCCGGGGAATTAAGGGCGCATGCATGGTTTCGTTAATAAGCGGAAATGTAAATGTTTGGGGGGATTGGAAGTTGGTTGTTTAATCTACGAAATTAAAGTACATAACATGCAAACACAACTAAAACTCTTAGGCATCTAACATGTTTTACTCATAGACAAGTTTCAACAATCAAGAAACTTAAAGTCTAATTATGCTTGCTAAAAATAAGAAGTTACACTACTAATTACATGTGATCATCTCATCTTATTAGCCTACCCTTTTCATGCATCAAACCTTTTTGTAAGTTACGAAATTCATAACTTCTAACTAAATACACATGCTTAATAATTGAGTAGGAATGCAACTTAGCGTATAAACATCCTAAACAACATACGATCATCGAAACATGCGAAAGAGAGGGACTTAGCGTATTTTCTAACACATGCATTCGAAGCTTTAAGATTGTATCAAACATGCATAAAAGGCTAGAAATCATAAACACATGCATATTACAAATCTGTTTAAACACATAAAACACAAATCTAAACTTGTTCTTCATTTGATACACAAATCTAAACTTGTTATTCCAATACATCAAAAGATTCAAATACAAAGCTAAAGAAATGAAAGTGAAGATCATGGTTACACTTTTTGTCTTGAGTGCTTGATGAACTACGGTGGAGATGGCTTTCCTTCACAAGGGACTTAGCGTATTGTGAGGGATGGAGGATGATAGCTTCGGCTTGGAGGAGGAGATGGATGCTTCGGTTTGGAATGGAGGAGGAGATGCTTCGGCTTGGAATGGAGGAGGAGATGCTTCGGCTTGGAATGGAGGAGATGGATGCTTCGGCTTTGTGTGAACCTTCAAGTGTTTAATGGTGGAGGAGTATTTGTGTAGAGCTTTGGCTTAGTAAAATGAGTGATGGATCTGTTTTATGGCTGGCCTCCTCCCTTATATAGGCAAGGGATTCATGCCTTCTCTCTTCCACCTTGCCTCCTCCATTTAATGCATGCAATGATCATTAAGGCAAGTCACACACTTAGTCACACACTTAGTCACCATTGCCGAACCCTAAGCATGAATCACCTAGCTTGTCACCATGGCAAGTCATCTTTTCATTCAATGCAAAGCAAGAGTCACCTAGTGTAGTCACCATTTGGGAACCCTAAGCATGAATCACCATGTGTAGTCACCATTTGTGATTATTATCTTGATAATGTTGACTTGCCCTTTCAAAACAAGACTTTTCCTCTTCACCAAAAGCCATCCTTGCCGAATTGATTGGGTTTGGGCTTGATAATGGGCCGAAACAAGAGTTGAGAATTCGGCCCACAATTTGCTTTGTGGCCCGGCCCATTTTCGGAGGTCCAAAATCGCAAAAACGCAAAATCGCCGAAATTCCTCCGAATTGCGTCGATATTAATCTCCACCGTAATAAACTTCAAAATAACAATTTAAATAAGGAAAACGTAAAAACTAAGATAATAACATAGCTAAACGAAAAGGGAAATGCGTTAAGAAACGGGCATAAAATGCGTATATCAAAAGAATCTTAGGATGCCCATAGTTAGTCTATGATGAAAATGGACCAAATTTGAACAATATGGCGTTGCATTCATGATTCTTGTATTAATTGAGTTATTTTGAGTGTCATGACATGTAGTAGATATGGATAGTTAAACGTGGTACAGATTTCGCATGTGAGAATAAGTTTAAGTCATATGAACCTTAAACGTGAGTTTTGAGCCTATATATTTCTTTTTGGAGAGAATTTCGTGCATTAATCTCCAAACTAAGCATGTGCATCATATGATTACTGGCCATAGATTTTAATGAACTAGAGATTACTAGAACTTACTCATGTCGAATTTGCAAAGCTTATAGTTGACATATACTCTGATTTTGGATATGATTAAAGGCACTTAGGTTTTCCACCACTTAGCCAAATTGCCATGAGTCCTATATGAGCGCACGAGTTGCGACACCCCTAGAAAGCCACTTTTGAGCCTACATTGAGCCTTTATTTCGTTGACCTTATATGCATCTAAACACTTAGCCTAGTGTAGAGTTCATACCCTTGTTGTAAAGACTTGGTGAAGAATTTCGAAGCTAGTATCAAGGAATGTGGGGTGTGAATGGAGAAAAGAGAGGGGAATTCTTGTCCAAAAGCTGAAAAAGTGTGATTGCCAAAAGAAAAAGAAAGAAAAAAAGAAGAAGATAGAAAATAAGCTCTCTGGCGATATGTTCAAAGAACAAAGTTTGGATCAAGAGAAGAAAATAATGAAGTTTGGGTCCAACACAATGAAATTTGGCCCTTGTTTATGAAGAATTGACCATGGAGGTGTGGAAAAGATGAAGGAGTTTGATTTCAAGAAGTTTTTGATATTTCGAATAAGTCTTTGGAACGTGTTTACCACCACATATCTATATTCCAAATGCCTTAGCCTTGCCCCATTACAACCCTTCAAAAGACCTTTTTGATCCTTAAGATGAGTAGCAGTTAATCTGTGGAGTAAATCGCATGAGTAAGCATATGGTTTGGTTCATTTGTGCAAGTATTCATTCATGAGGTTTTCAAATACTTCTATCCATTTTGAGTGAAAATATGATGAGAGAATCCATGTGAGTTGATTTGAACCTCATTCGAAACATGCATAGCCTTAAACATCACCATTGTTTACACCATGTCTTACTTGTTCATTACATGAATCATGGCTTGATTATCATTTGAAATTTTGCAATGTCATCGCCATACACTTATAAAAATTTCTGAGACATCTTTAACTTAAGGGCTTAGTTGTTTTGTTTTTAGTCTTAGATTTCTCCAACTTGGAGACTAGCTCCAACGTTGGAACCTTTCCTTCTTTCTTTCTTTTGCTTTTCTTTTAACTTGTGTCCAAGTATTTGCTAGGGACTAGCAAAGTCCAAGTGTGGGGGATTTGATCTACACGTTTTCTACGTGATTCTTAATATGTTTTTCCCTTCATTTAGCTTCGTTAGGGCTCTAAGTATTTCATTTCTAACTTACTTTAACGTTTTAGGTATAAAATAAAGAGGAATCAATAAAGGAGGCAGAATTGAGCTTAAAATGCACTAAGCGGATATTTTCCCAATTTGGTTAGGAAAATGATCTTTCCCTACCCGAATTAGGAATGAATGTCAGCCATGAAATTAACGTCTACATCATGAAAGGAAGCATTGAAGCTAAAACGAAGAAGAAACGAAGTTTCCTAATCTCACTAGGAATTTCCGGAAGAGCAGAAAAATGATGACGGGATCATGTGCGAAAGTTACTAATTTTGGGTTCCAAATGGTTTCTAAAAAGTGTGACCAAATGGTTTCCAGAATTATTAACCCAAATGAAATGAAAAATGGTGTCATTTGTCCCGGTCAAACCAGGAAAAGAAGATGGTGCGCATGGAGTATATTCTGGCTGAATATTGCATATCTTGCTTGCCTAATTCATTGCCG
This sequence comes from Geum urbanum, assembly GCA_946800695.1. Classification (NCBI taxonomy): domain Eukaryota; kingdom Viridiplantae; phylum Streptophyta; class Magnoliopsida; order Rosales; family Rosaceae; genus Geum; species Geum urbanum. Next base: position 26,044,364 of record OX327004.1, read on the forward strand.
AATCATGTGTATCTTCACTACCATATTTGAGACCGAAATATCCAAGATATTATGCCCAAATTCGGACTAGATATTCCTTGGGAATCAAGAAGAACAAAATCTGGCAAGATATCTCAAATCAGAAATCAGGAAAATAATCCGTCAACTTCTTCAGACGATTGCGAACAGTCCAGACCTATGATTAATGCATATGATACCTCGTTGGAAAGATCTTTGAATTATCTTTCCAACGACACCAAGATCGTAATTTTTGGAGATCTACAGCTCCCGGAATGTCCGTTTTACCAAAAAGGGTCAGATCTGTCCGGAAAGAGAAAGAAGAGATTTTCCTTGTGCACCAAGCTCATCCTTGTGCCTATAAATTGAAGACTTCGGCTCATTCATCATCATATCTCATTCTAGTACTCAAAGCTCTGCCCAAAACACTACCTCTCCTCCCTTGCACCAAATCTGAAGAAGCCATCCCTCCAACGCCATAAACACCATCCTCCACCGAAATATTAGGGGAGTCCCGAAGTATTTCGCCATCTCCATTGAAGAGCAGCTTACACCAAGTAGTCTAGGGGAGTCCCGACAACAAAAAGTGTAACCATAACTCTTCTCTTATTTCTTTGTATTTTTGGCATTCTTTGGAGTGAAGTTGTAAAGGATTTTGGTTATATAATTCTAGTTAATTTTCTGCCATCTTCTAGTTCTTACGTTTTTGCTATACATGTTTATTCTATGCTTAATACTTAATCTGAATGCAGGGGAGTCCCGGTTTAGATTATTGATGTGTTAGGGGAGTCCCGAAGCACTTAATCACGAAATTAACATGAGTTATATAGTTGAGGACGTAGGCACTTTTATGTTGCATGAAATTGGTTAGGTTATAAAGAGTTAGAGAAAAAGATGAGATGATCACATGTATATATTAGATAGGTTTTATTTTCGGTTTAGTAAACATGTTTAGGTTCTTTGATTCTTGTTTGTTTTGCTTGTCTATGAGTATAAAGCATGATAGAGTCCTAGGATTTCTAAGTGTGTTTTACTTGCCATTTTTTTTGTCTTTAATTTCGTAGGTCATTAGAACACCAATTCAAACTCCCCCCATACTTTCTAACGTTTTCATGCAGGTGAACACCCTACAATCCCTGGTTAAGAACGATACCCTATTTACCAATGCTACATCTACACAAAAGGGTTTTAAATTGCATTTCGTCTAGATTGATTATTGAGTGTTAATTTAGTAGTCACTTTAGGCGTTATCACTAAGGGCTTAGTTGTGTTCTTTCTTTTGTTTTAAATTCTTAGAGAGTCTTAGTTTAACTTAGTGTTTGTTAAGGGACTAGCAAAGTCTAAGTGTGGGAGAATTTGATATACGCATTTTATGCTCGTTTCTTAACGCATTTCCCTTTGCGTTTAGCTATGTTATTATCTTAGTTTTTATGTTTTTCTTATTTAATTTGTTATTTTGAAGATATTTACGGTGGAGATTAATAACGACGCAATTCTGAGGAATTTCGGCGATTTTGCGATTTTTGCGATTTCGGACCACCGGAAATGGGCCGGCCCAAAAAGCATTTTGTGGCCCAATTTCTCAAATCTTGTTTCGGCCCATTATCAAGCCCAAACCCATCTAGTTCGGCTAGGATTCACTTTGGGGAAGAGGAAAAGTCAACAATATCAAGCTTGGTGACTCTTGCTTTGTGATCATCACAAAAGATGACTAAGGGAGTGACTTGCCATGGTGACTCTTGCTTAGGGTTCATAAATGATGATCACACTTGGTGACTAAGGGAGTGACTTGCCATGGTGATTATTACTTGCATTAAATGAAAGAGGCAAGGTGGAAGAGAGAAGAGCAACATCCCTTGCCTATATAAGGGAGGAGGCCGGCCTTATAGTTCATCATCTCTCATTTTACAAGCTGATATACGCATTTTATGCCCGTTTCTTAACGCATTTCCCTTTTCGTTTAGCTATGTTATTATCTTAGTTTTTACGTTTTCCTTATTTAAATTGTTATTTTGAAGATCTTTACGGTGGAGATTAATAACGACGCAATTCGGAGGAATTTCGGCGATTTTGCGATTTTTGCGATTTTGGACCTCCGAAAATGGGCCGGACCAAAAAGCAAATTATGGGCCGATTTCTCAACTCTTGTTTCGGCCCATTATCAAGCCCATGACCATTCAATTCTGCTAGGATTCACTTTGGGGAAGAGGAAAAGTCAACAATATCAAGCTTTGTGACTCATTTTAGTGACTAAGCTTTGTGATCATCACAAATGATGACTTGCCATGTGACTTGCCATGGTGACTCTTGCTTAGGGTTTATAAATGGTGACTTGCATGGTGACTCTTGCTTAGGGTTCATAAATGATGATCACAAATGGTGACTTGCCTAGGTGACTAAGGCTTGCATTAAATGGAGGGAGGCAAGGTGGAAGAGAGAAGGCAACATCCCTTGCCTATATAAGAGAGGAGGCAGCCATAAAACAGATCCATCACTCAAATTACTAGCCAAAGCTCTACACAAATACTCTTCCACCATAAACACTTCAAGGATTCTCAAGCAAAGCCGAAGCACATCTTCTCCATCCAAGCCGAAGCAATCCTCCTCCATCCAACACAATACGCTAAGTCCCTTGTGAAGGAAATCCATCTCCACCGTAGATCATCAAGCATTCAAGACAAAAAGTGTAACCATGATCTTCACTTTCATTTCTTTTGCTTTGTATTTGAACCTTTTGATGTATTGGAATACATTTATGTATCAAATGAAGAACAAGTTTAGATTTGTGTTTTATGTGTTTAAACCGATTCATAAGTTGCATGTGTTTATGATTTCTAGCCTTTTATGCATGTTTGATACAATCTTAAAGCTTCGTAAGCATGTGTTAGAAAATACGCTAAGTCCCTCTCTTTCGCATGTTTCGATGATCGTATGTTGTTTAGGATGTTTATACGCTAAGTTGCATTCCTACTCAATTATTAAGCATGTATATTTAGTTAGAAGTTATGAATTTCGTAACATACAAAAAGGTTTGATGCATGAAAAGGGTAGGCTAATAAGATGAGATGATCACATGTAATTAGTAGTGTAACTTCTTATTTTTAGCAAGCATAATTAAACTTTAAGTTTCTTGATTGTTGAAACTTGTCTATGAGTAAAACATGTTAGATGCCTAAGAGTTTTAGTTGTGTTTGCATGTTTTTGTACTTTAATTTCGTAGATTAAACAACCAACTTCCAATCCCCCCAAACATTTACATTTCCGCTTATTAACGAAACCATGCATGCGCCCTTAATTCCCCGGATAAAGAACGATCCCTACTCGCCAATATTACAAATGACAAAAGAAGGGTTTAAATTGCAATGCGCGTAATCTGTGTTTTTAAGTTAACGTGAATGCATGTTTTGCGGGTATCACAAGCCAAAGCTCTACACAAATACTCTTCCTCCATAAACACTTCAAGGTTCCCTTACAAGCCGAAGCATCCATCCTCCATCCAAGCCGAAGCATTCTCCTGATACGCGCAAAACATGCATTTAACGTTAACACAAAGTAGACCCTAAAAACACCGATTACGCGTATTGCAATTTAAAACCCTTCTTTTGTCATTATAATATTGGCGAGTAGGGATTGTTCTATATCCGGGGAATTAAGGGCGCATGCATGGTTTCGTTAATAAGCGTAAATTTAAATGTTTGGGGGGATTGGAAGTTGGTTGTTTAATCTACAAAATTAAAGTACAAAAACATGCAAACACAACTAAAACTCTTAAGCATCTAACATGTTTTACTCATAGACAAGTGTTAACAATCAAGAAACTTCAAAGTCTAATTATGCTTACTAAAAATAAGAAGTTACACTACTAATTACAAGTGATCATCTCATATTTTTAACCTTATGATACGCGCAAAACATGCATTCACGTTAACTTAAAAACACAGATTACGCGCATTGCAATTTAAACCCTTCTTTTGTCATTTGTAATATTGGCGAGTAGGGATCGTTCTTTATCCGGGGAATTAAGGGCGCATGCATGGTTTCGTTAATAAGCGGAAATATAAATGTTTGGGGGGATTGGAAGTTGGTTGTTTAATCTACGAAATTAAAGTACAAAAACATGCAAACACAACTAAAACTCTTAGGCATCTAACATGTTTTACTCATAGACAAGCTTCAACAATCAAGAAACTTCAAGTCTAATTATGCTTGCTAAAAATAAGAAGTTACACTACTAATTACATGTGATCATCTCATCTTATTAACCTTACCCTTTTCATGCATCAAACCTTTTTGTAAGTTACGAAATTCATAACTTCTAACTAAATATACATGCTTAATAATTGAGTAGGAATGCAACTTAGCGTATAAACATCCTAAACAACATACGATCATCGAAACATGCGAAAGAGAGGGACTTAGCGTATTATCTAACACATTCTTTCGAAGCTTTAAGATTTTATCAAACATGCATAAAAGGCTAGAAATCATAAACACATGCAACTCATAAATCGGTTTAAGAACATGAAACACAAATCTAAACTTGTTCTTCATTTGATACATAAAAGTATTCCAATACATCCAAGGGTTCAAATACAAAGCAAAAGAAATGAAAGTGAAGATCATGGTTACACTTTTTGTCTTGAATGCTTGATGATCTACGGTGGAGATGGCTTTCCTTCACAAGGGACTTAGCGTATTGTGTTGGATGGAGAACCTTTCTTCGGCTTGGAATGGAGGAGATGTGCTTCGGCTTTGCTTGAGAATCCTTGAAGTGTTTATGGTAGAGGAGTATTTGTGTAGAGCTTTGGTTTGTAAAATGAGTGATGGATTAATTATGTTCAGCCTCCTTGGTATTTATAGGCAAGGAATGCTTGCCTTCTCTCTTCCACCTTGCCTCCCTCCATTTAATGCAAGCAAGAGTCACCATGCAAGTCATCCCCTTAGTCACCAAGTGTGATCATCATTTGTGAACCCTAAGCAAGAGTCACCATGGCAAGTCACTCCCTTAGTCATCTTTTCATTTAATGCAAGCAAGAGTCACCAAAATGAGTCACAAAGCTTGATATTGTTGACTTTTCTTCTTCAAAGGTTGCAAAACTTGACTTTTCCTCTTCACCAAAAGCCTTCCATGCCGAATTGATTGTGTTTGGGCTTGATAATGGGCCGAAACAAGAGTTGAGAATTTGGCCCATAATTTGCTTTTTGGGCCGGCCCATTTTCGGAGGTCCAAAATCGCAAAAATCGCAAAATCGCCGAAATTCCTCCGAATTGCGTCGTTATTAATCTCCACCGTAAATATCTTCAAAATAACAAATTAAATAAGGAAAACATAAAAACTAAGATAATAACATAGCTAAACGTAAAGGGAAATGCGTTAAGAAACGAGCATAAAATGCGTATATCACCTTACCCTATTTCATGCATCAAACCTTTTATAAGTTACGAAATTCATAACTTCCAACTAAATATACATGCTTGATAATTGAGTAGGAATGCAACTTAGCGTATAAACATCCTAAACAACATACGATCATCGAAACATGCGAAAGAGAGTGACTTAGCGTATTTTCTACCACATGCTTTCGAAACTTTAAGATTGTATCAAACATGCATAAAAGGCTAGAAATCATAAACACATGCAATTCACAAATCGGTTTAAGAACATATAACACAAATCTAAACTTGTTCTTCATTTGATACATAAAAGTATTCCAATACATCAAAAGATTCAAATACAAAGCAAAAGCTATGAAAGTGAAGATCATGGTTACACTTTTGTCTTGAATGCTTGATAATCTACGGTGGAGATGGCTTTCCTTCACAAGGGACTTAGCGTATTGTGAAGGATTGATGGAGGATGCTTCGGCTTTGGATGGAGAATGCTTCGGCTTTGCAAGAGATGGATGCTTCGGCTTTGCAAGAGATGGATGCTTCCGCTTTGTGTGTGAACCTTCAAGTGTTTATGGTGGAGGAGTATTTGTGTAGAGCTTTGGCTAGTAAATGAGAGATGCATAATATATGGCCAGCCTCCTCTCTTATATAGGCAAGGGATGTTGCCTTCTCTCTTCCACCTTGCCTCCCTCCATTTAATGCAAGTAATGATCAATATGGCAAGTCACTCCCTTAGTCACCTTTTGTGATCATCATTTGTGAACCCTAAGCAAGAGTCACCATGCAAGTCACCATTTATAAACCCTAAGCAAGAGTCACCATGGCAAGTCACATGGCAAGTCATCTTTTGTGATGATCACAAAGCTTAGTCACTAAAATGAGTCACAAAGCTTGATAACTTGGACTTTTCCTCTTCACCAAAAGCCTTCCATGCCGAATTGATTGTGTTTGGGCTTGATAATGGGCCGAAACAAGAGTTGAGAATTTGGCCCATAATTTGCTTTTTGGGCCGGCCCATTTTCGGAGGTCCAAAATCGCAAAAATCGCAAAATCGCCGAAATTCCTCCGAATTGCGTCGTTATTAATCTCCACCGTAAATATCTTCAAAATAACAAATTAAATAAGGAAAACATAAAAACTAAGATAATAACATAGCTAAACGTAAAGGGAAATGCGTTAAGAAACGAGCATAAAATGCGTATATCAAATTCCCCCACACTTAGACTTTGCTAGTCCCTTAGCAAACACTAAGTTAAACTAAGACTCTCTAAGAATTTAAAACAAAGGAAAGAACATAACTAAGCCCTTAGCTAAAATTTGTCTCAGAATTTGCATAAGTATATGGCGATGGCTCACATGAATTTCAACTTGTATGCTCAACGAATTCAAGAGATAATTGCGATATAATTATGTAATGAACAAGTAAGACATAGAAAAAACAATGGTTATGTTATAGCTGTGCATGCTTTGAATAAAGGTTTAATCAACTTACAAGGATGCACTCATCATATTTTTCACTCATGAAAAGGGTTCACTTAAAGTGTATATGAATTGAAATGAAAACCACATGAATGAAGTTAATTACTTGCACAAATGAACCAAAACCATAAGCTTACTCATGCAACTTACTCTACTAATTGAAAGCTACTCATTTTAAGGATCATAAAGGACTTTTAGTGAGGTTGTAATGGGGTTAAGGCTAAGGCATTCGAAATTTAGATATGTGGTGATAAAAATGTTCCAACGACTTAGTCTAGCACCAAATTCGTCCTCCATCTCCACTCGAATGTTACCATGTATACTTCAATTTAAACTACCCTTTGAGCTTTTCGGACAGGACAAAGGCCATATTTGTTCTATTTTTGGGCCTTCAATTTGTCGTAATCTCCAAATCCGCAAAATAAGGGGGACGTTAATCCAATTGGTTTCTACTTTAGAACACAACATATTGCCATGAGAGATAATAATAATTTTTTTTTTCTTTTCATTCTCTCAAATATAATTTTTTTTTTTCTTTTCTTTTTGGCAATCTCATACTTTTTTAGCTATTTGGACAAGTCTTTCCCCTTACTCACATTAACTCTTTTAATCTTTCCTACCAACCATAATCTTATGTGCTAGTTTCGAAAAATTCTCACCAAGTTTCCGGAACAAGGGTAAGGATATTCTATACTAGGGTAAGTGTTTAGGTATATATGGTGATGAAAGAAAAGCTTAACGTGGGCTCAATTGGTTTATCTAGGGGTGTCGCAACTTGTGCGTACAAATGGGATACATGGATATATGGCAATGTGGTGGAAAATCCTAAATGCCTTTAATCATTTCCGAAATCAAAGTATGTATCAACTTAAAAGCTTTGCAAATTGACATGAGTAAGTTCTAGCATTCTCTAATTCATTAAAATCTATGGCAAGCAATCAAATGAGGCATATATAAGCTAGTAGCAACGAAATGGATGTACATTCACTCGAATAAAGAACAGATAGCTCAAAAGCTCACATAGGGTTCATATGATTAAAAACTTATTCAAGCATGCGATTTCTGTACCATGTTTTGCAATTCATATCTACTACATGTTAAAAACATATAGAATATCTCAATTAGCACAAGAATTCGATGCATGTGATTCATACGCCATATGTGTTCGTGTTGATCTAATTTCATCATCGACTAGTTAAGGGCGTCCTAAAGACTCTGAAAAACACTAATTTAGACACAATTAAATTGTAAACCCTTCCCCCACACTTAAACTCTACATTGCCCTCAATGTACTAAAGTAAAAGTATAGAATTAAACATGGAGTATAGGATCTACGAAAATTCTAATTTAAAATGCAAAAGCCATTAAATTAATTAAAAGGGGAGAAGAAATCAAATCTGTTGTTTCCCTATTGGGTTGCCTCCCAATGAGCGCTCGTTTTACGTTGTTAGCTTTGGACGTGATGCATCATTTTGTTTTTGAAATGGCCGGTTCTTGGAGTTGCATCTCCTCCACGGTGTGCTCCGCAAATGCCTCAAAATAGGGCTTCAAGCGATGGCCATTTACTTTGAACTCACTACCTTTGTCGATAGATCGAATGAGAACTGCTCCATGAGGCAGAACTTGAGAAACTATGAATGGCCCCATCCATCGAGAGCGAAGCTTTCCCGGAAAGAGCTTAAGTCTTGAATTGAAAAGTAATACTTTCTGCCCAACTTCAAAACTCTTCCCGCGAATCATCTGATCATGGATCTTTTTCGTCTTCTCTTTGTAAATCCACGCATTGTCGAAACCATCATTTCTGATTTCTTCTAGTTCACAAAGTTGTAGCTTCCGATGCAAACCTGCTGCATCTTGATTGATGTTGAATTTCTTCACGGCCCACCATGCCTTGTGCTCTAATTCAACCGGAAGATGGCACGCCTTCCCATAAATTAATCGGAAAGGTGACATACCAATGGGGGTCTTGTAGGCAGTCCTGTAAGCCCACAATGCATCGTCTAAGCATTGACTCCAATCTTTCCGGTTTGGGCGGACGGTTCGCTCCAAAATCTTCTTGATCTCACGGTTGGAAACTTCAGCCATTCCATTTGTTTGAGGGTGGTATGGTGTGGAAACCTTGTGTTTTACGCCATACTTCCTCATCAGTGCTTCCACCGTGCAGTTGCAAAAGTGACTTCCTCCATCGCTAATTAGAACGCGTGGCATTCCAAATCTACTTAAAATGTTAGTTCGTAGGAAATCTGCAACAACTCGCGAATCATTAGTACGGGTGGCCTTTGCCTCCACCCATTTAGAAACATAATCTACTGCGAGTAAGATATAAGTAAAACCATTGGAGGGAGGAAATGGTCCCATAAAATCAATACCCCACACATCAAAAATTTCGACATTAAATATGTAGTGTTGTGGCATTTGATCTCTAGGCCCTAAATTACCGAATCTCTGGCACTTATCACATGCACCACAATATGCATGAGCATCGCGAAATAAAATAGGCCAAAAGAAACCGCAATCTAAAATCTTAAGGGCTGTCCTCCTTGAACCAAAATGTCCCCCACATGCTTCATTGTGACAAAAGTCTAGAATAGGCTTAAATTCACTATCCGGGATACATCTCCTAATTACTAAATCGGAGCATTGTTTCCATAAATAAGGCTCATCCCAGATAAAGGTTCTAGCATTATGCTTAAGTTTGTCACGTTGAAATTTATGCATGGTAGACGGAAACTCACCGATAACTAAGTAATTTACGATATCTGCATACCATGAAGTTTCCGGAACAGTTACCTCAATTCCGAAGAGTTTTTCATCCGGAAAAGTGTCCTCAATTTCAACAGCCTCATTCTCACCGATCAAGCGTGATAGGTGGTCAGCGACAACATTTTCTACTCCCCTCTTATCCTTGATTTCGACGTTGAATTCTTGGAGTAGAAGTATCCATCTTATAAGCCGTGGTTTTGCGTCCTTCTTTAGCATTAGATACTTCAAAGCTGCATGATCAGTATACACAGTTACTTTAGTTTGAAGTAAATAAGACCGAAATTTATCTAAAGCAAAAACCACTGCAAGAAACTCCTTCTCGGTGGTGGTATAATTTCTTTGCGCTTCATCAAGCGTCTGAGAGGCGTAATAGATTACGCAAGGCTTCTTGTCCTTCCGCTGACCCAAGACGGCTCCTACGGCATAATCCGAGGCGTCGCACATGAGTTCAAATGGCAGAGACCAATCAGGGCTGCTTAAAATAGGAGCGCTCGTGAGAAGTTCCTTCAACTTGTTGAAGGCAGCGTTGCATTCCTCGTCAAATACGAACGGGGTCTCCTTTTGCAGCAGTTTACACAACGGGCGCGAGATATGGGAAAAGTCCTTGATAAACTGATATACGCATTTTATGCTCGTTTCTTAACGCATTTCCCTTTACGTTTAGCTATGTTATTATCTTAGTTTTATGTTTTCCTTATTTAAATTGTTATTTTGAAGTTTATTACGGTGGAGATTAATAACGGCGCAATTCGGAGGAATTTCGGCGATTTTGCGATTTTTGCGATTTCGGACCACGAAAAATGGGCCGGCCCAAAAAGCAAATTATGGGCCGATTTCTCAACTCTTGTTTCGGCCCATTATCAAGCCCAAACCCAATCAATTCGGCAAGGATGGCTTTTGGTGAAAAGGAAAAGTCTTGTTTTGAAAGGGCAAGTCAACATTATCAAGCTAATAATCACAAATGGTGACTACACATGGTGATTCATGCTTAGGGTTCCCAAATGGTGACTACACTAGGTGACTCTTGCTTTGCATTTAATGAAAAGATGACTTGCCATGGTGACAAGCTAGGTGATTCATGCTTAGGGTTTGGCAATGGTGACTAAGTGTGTGACTTGCCTTAATGATCATTGCATGCATTAAATGGAGGAGGCAAGGTGGAAGAGAGAAGGCATGAATCCCTTGCCTATATAAGGGAGGAGGCAGCCATAAAACAGATCCATCACTCATTTTACTAAGCAAAGCTCTACACAAATACTCCTCCACCATTAAACACTTAAGAGTTCACACACCAAGCCGAAGCATCATCTTCCTCCATTCAAGGCCGAAGCAAGCTAGGGTTCCTCCATCCTTCCAAGCCGAAGCAAACCATCCTCCATCCCTCACAATACGCTAAGTCCCTTGTGAAGGAAGTCCATCTCCACCGTAGTTCATCAAACACTCAAGATAAAAAGTGTAACCATGATCTTCACTTTCATTTCTTTAGCTTTGTATGTGAATCTTTTGATGTATTGGAATAACAAGTTTAGAAAGTTTAGATTTGTGTATCAAATGAATAACAAGTTTAGATTTGTGTTTCATGTGCCTAAACCGATTTGTAATATGCATGTGTTTATGATTTATAGCTTTTTATGCATGTTTGATACAATCTTAAAGCTTCGAATGCATGTATTAGAAAATACGCTAAGTCCCTCTCTTTTGCATGTTTCGATGATCGTATGTTGTTTAGGATGTTTATACGCTAAGTTGCATTCCTACACAATTATCAAGCATGTGTACTTAGTTATAAGTTATGAATTTCGCAACTTACACAAAGGTTTGATGCATGAAAAGGGTAGGTTAATAAGATGAGTTGATCACATGTAATTAATAGTGTAACTTCTTATTTTTAGCAAGCATAATTAGACTTTAAGTTTCTTGATTGTTGAAACTTGTCTATGAGTAAAACATGTTAGATGCCTAAGAGTTTTAGTTGTGTTTGCATGTTATGTACTTTAAATTCGTAGATTAAATAACCAACTTCCAATCCCCCCAAATATTTACATTTCCGCATAATAACGAAACCATGCATGCGCCCTTAATTCCCCGGATAAAGAACGATCCCTACTCGCCAATATTATAAATGACAAAAGAAGGGTTTAAATTGCAATGCGCGTAATCTGTGCTTTTAGGGTCTACTTTGTGTTAACGTTAAATGCATGTTTTGTTCGTATCAATTTTTGGCGCCGTTGCCGGGGATCTAGAATGTTTTGTATGATTTCGTTGTACATTTGTGATTAAAAGCATGTCTATAATTTTTCGAAGTCCATACTTGTTCATACTTAGAGAAATTTTCATACATGTTTACAATGCTACATACTTGTTCATTTTTTATACTTAGAGAAATTTTCATACATGTTTACAATGCCTACTTTTACTTAGCCGAATTTATTCATACTTAGTTTATTTTACACTTACATAATTTATTTCCATGTTAAAGGATAGTCTTAGATTTAAATTAAGTACTAGCATTTAGTTACTAAGTAAATCTCATTGGAACAGGTGGTGCCTCATTTGTTTGTTTATCTCCTTAACCCTTCGTGAAATGTGTGGATTTAATCACCACACGCCATAACCTAAGTGAAGTTATGGGCACGAGGTTGTGGGCGGAGTCTACAAACATTTGAGAGTGTATACTATCTTGTGATTTCGAGTAAGAGTTGGTTTTGATGTCTAGAAGGGTTATGAATGGTGACTGGTTTTGAACTAAGAAAACAGAAATACCATTGGAGTATATACTCTCACGAGTAAGCCTCGGGGTATTTCTAAGAACAACATTGGAGTATATACCTTAACTGGTTAGCCTCGGGTTGTTCCCAGAAATTAGTTCTCACCTCTTGCGTTACATCTATCCCAACTGGTCATTTCCAACAATTACGAGAATTAACGATAGTTAGTATACTCTTTTGTGCGGGCCGCAGGACGAAGAGATTTACTCGTAACTAAATCATGTATTCCTTTTAAATCTTAGGCGCAATCAAAATGTAGACGTACTTAAATTGATTTACATTGATTACGATTATTGGTTATTAAGTTTAGTTCTTTGGAATAGGTGGTGCCTCTTTTTCTGGTTTACCTCCTTAACCCCTCGTGAAGTGTGGATTTCATCACCACACGCCCTAACCTAAGTGAAGTTATGGGCACGAGGTTGTGGGCGGAGTTTACTAAGAACTTGAGATTATATACTATCTCACAAATTTGGCTGATTGTTGGATATGGTGAATGGGTTTATGATTGGTGCCGGGTTTCGGATCTAAGCAATAGAACACCATTGGAGTATATACCGTAACTGGTTAGCCTCGGGGTGTCTCTAGGAACAACATTGGAGTATATACTCTTACGAGTAAGCCTCGGGTTGTTCTAAATATTAGTCCTTACCTCTCGCGTTATCTCTATTCCTACTAACCATTTCTAAACGTAACTAAGCTGAATTGTAGTCGGTATATATTTTCGCACGGGCCGCACGTCCAGGAACTTTACTTAATGCTCAATTCACGTACTCTCTGTAAATCATAAGTGCATATGAATACGGATAAATACATAAACTTAATACGACATAATCCTTTAAATAGATGGTATATCGGATTAAGCATGCTTAGACCTCCCGGAATCAGACTTCATCTTCGGATGAACGAGACCCATTGCACAGTCGAGAGCCTCTGCACCACGTACCATCGGGGCCAAAGGAAATAAATAAAACTTAGTCAAATTTTTGTGTTTGTTTGTGCATTAAAAACTGTAAAGGACTAACAAACGTTACTTAGCTTGCATAACCTCTCTTAGGTTTTATGATACTCGGATTTCACTACCGAGTACCCTAACCTAAGTGAAGTTAGGGGCATAAGATCGAAGAAGAGGTCATTCTTTTCATTCATATTTTAAACACGTAACTCGTTTGTTTTCTGCAGGTTCTAACGTTTTCTCTTATGCATTCACTCCATCTTTCACGTAGGATTATTGTTTAATGCATTTTATTGCAAGAAAATGTGTGGTGCATAAATTCAATGTGAATTATGGTTTGCTTGTATTTCAACCTTGTTTATATATGTTCTAACTCAATTTTTAGTTTTAGCATTATATAGTGTTAATTTGCAGAAAACATGTGTCTTAGTTTATTCATGTGCATAGCCCCTAAAATTGATTAAATCAATTGCATTACTTAGTAAAATACATATAGTGTCTTAACTATTATAAATTTTGTATAAATTTCGTGTGTATTAGTAGTTTTTAAGTATTTGTGTGTATTTATAGTATGCTTTGATAGTTTTACTATTTTATTTGTTATCACCTTGTTTTCTAAATATGCATTACAATTTTGGTTAGTATTCCTATATACATCTAAAAATTATTTGTTGATACTAACACTTGGTCTTTGGTGGATGTCAGGCTAATGAATGTCCGATCAGAATCCAGGACCATCTAGAACAACGTTTGAGGAACTCACAGAAAGACTAGCGAGACTTAGAGCTGACATCCTGGATCATCCCATCCTCGAAGAAGTTTCCGAGTCTTCACATTCATCATTCGAACATACTTTAGCCTCATCAACCGACCACAACTCAGAAGCAGAAGCACAAGAAGTCAACATGGCCAATGCAGGACAATCTCTTCGCCAGCGCACCTGCTCAACCGAATGGAGCAGTGGGCCTTCGAGCATTGCTTTTCCACAACCGGAGGAAAACATGAAGGATATCGAGCTAAAGAGTGGCTTCCTCCACCGACTACCCATTTTTCACGGACTTTCCAATGAAGATCCGAACAAGCATCTTAAACAATTCCAATTTGTTTGTAACAGCATGAAGCCATCCGATGCGGATACGGAACTCTTCAAGCTGAAGGCATTTCCATTCACCCTAGTCGACAGGGCCGAGTCTTGGCTAATGGAACTACCGCCGAACCATATTACCTCATGGAAGCAACTTGCGGATATGTTCCTAGCGAAGTACTTCCCGGCCTCAAAGATCACCGTCTTGAGAAAGCAAATCACTGGCATCACACAGAAACCGGACGAGACCTTCGGCCAATACTACGACCGATTCAAAGTTTTGTGTGCCACTTGCCCATCGCATGGATTTTCTGAGACCAATCTCATGAATTACTTTTACGATGGTCTCAAGCCGATTGATAGGGAATTGCTGGATGCAGCAGCCACCGGTGCATTCATGGACTTAACAGAAACCGAAGCTAGAGCTCTTCTAGAGAATCGGGCGAATAATGATGCACAATACGGAATGTCCAACAGACGAGCAGTCGGTGAAGCGAGTTCTACAACCGACGCGGACGAAAAATACGACAAACTAGCTCATATGCTAGAGAAGGTTTTAGAACTCGAGACGACAAGAGCGAAGGCAACTCAACGGCCTGTTTGCGGCATATGTCAAACACACGGTCACCACAATGACCAATGCCCTCAAGCGCAGGAGCAGGCAAGCGAGCCGGAGCACGCTAACGCCATCGGCGGATATCAGGGAGGACAAAGGTATAACAACTACAACAACTATGTCAACCGTGATCATCCAGGTTTTAGATGGAGCAGCAACGAGGGAACTTTAAACCCACCAGCATCTCAACCTCAACAAAGCTACCAACGCCCTCCATTTCAACCACGACCACCGATGCAGCATGGTTCGTCATCACAACCCTTCACCAATCCGGATTACGACAAGATGTTGTCGCAACTTTCGGCCTCAACTCAAGTTCTCCTCGACGGACAATCGAAGACAAAGGAGACACTTGACTCACATGGCCGCGACATCACCGAAGTGAAGAAGCAGCTTGGCCAACTTGTTGATTTCATGGGCCAAATCAAGGAAACCGGTCGGCTTCCACCTCAAACCACTCCAAATCAAAGAAACGTGAATGCTATAGTCACAAGGAGTGGGAAGATACTTGAGGAACCAAAGACCAAGCGATCTCATCTTGATGAAGTCACCATCGAGGACATCACCAACGAAGAAGAAGATGAGATCGATCCGGCTACTCAAGAGGCCGAAAAACAGAAGGTGACGCCTAATGTCACCAAGGCACAATCACCTCCACAACCTACCCCAATCAAAGGTAAAAACCATATTCCTTCAAATACGGTTATTACTAATTCTCCGTTTGCTGTTGCACCTTTCCCTAGCAGATTATCAAAATCGAAGAAGAAGGATGCCCAATATGAAGATATCCTGGACATCTTCCGAAAGGTGCAAGTGAATTTGCCCTTGATCGAGTGCATAAAACAGGTGCCGATATACGCGAAGTTTCTCAAAGAATTATGCACTCAGAGGAGGCAAACTCGAGAGAAGGAGGTCGTGAAGGTGAACGCAACCGTTTCGGCGGTTTTGCAGCGTCGGCTACCCCCAAAACTGAAGGACCCAGGGAGCTTTGCAGTTCCTTGCGTAATCGGTGACACCCACTTCGAAGACGTAATGCTTGATCTAGGAGCCTCCATCAACGTCATGCCTTACTATCTTTTCGAATCGATGGAGCTTGGAGATCTCAAGCAAGATGGTGTTGTCATCCAGTTAGCCGATCGCACCCACAAGTATCCGAGGGGATACGTAGAAGACGTTCTCGTACAAGTCAACAACTTGATATTCCCAGCCGATTTCTACATAGTTGACATGGAAGAGAGTCCATTGAACACCACGCCATTGCTGCTTGGACGACCTTTCATGCGGACTGCGAGGACGAAGATTGATGTTTTCCAAGGCACTTTCTCCATGGAGATTGATGGAGAAAGAATCGAGTTCAACATCCTAGACGGAATGAAGTTTCCAATGTCGAGCGTAGCTGCCATTTCGACATACGATCCTGTGGATACCTTAGCACAAGGTTACCTCGACACCATCAACGAGGATGAACTCGACATGGCCATTCAACTTGGACATGACGGCCTTCTCGAGGCCTTACTAGAGCTTGAACCTCGAATCCAAGACATGGCCATGGCCCTAAATGCCGCACCACGGAAAGTAAGCTTTTCTCCTCCTATACCAATTACTTTTGGTACTAATAAAATGGTTCCTTCCATTGTAGAAGCTCCTGTTTTAGAACTCAAGCTACTACCGGACCATCTTAAGTATGCGTACTTGGGCGAGAATGAAACTTTACCGGTCATTATTTCGTCCGCGCTAGAAGAGGAACAGGAGGAGAAGCTCGTGAGTGTACTAAAGAGGTACAAGCCCGCAATAGGCTGGACACTTGCGGACATCAAGGGAATAAATCCAGCAACCTGTGTGCATAGGATTTTCCTTGAAGAAGGCACCAAACCTACACGGGAAGCGCAACGTCGGCTCCACCCTCCGATGATGGAGGTGGTAAAAAAGGAGGTAATTAAACTCATGGACTGTGGAGTTATTTACCCTATTTCTGATAGCCGTTGGGTTTCCCCAGTGCAGGTTGTACCTAAGAAATCGGGAATTACCGTCGTCGAGAATCTGGAAAATGAACTTGTGCCACAACGGACGATCACTGGACACCGAGTGTGCATTGATTACCGGAAGCTCAACGCCGCAACCCGCAAGGATCATTTTCCCTTACCATTCATCGACCAAATGCTGGAAAGATTAGCCGGCCATGCATTTTATTGTTTTCTCGACGGATATTCCGGCTACAACCAAATTAGCATTGCGGAGGAGGATCAAGAAAAGACAACGTTCACGTGCCCTTTCGGAACGTTTGCCTATCGCCGCATGCCATTTGGACTGTGCAATGCACCAGGTACATTTCAACGTTGCATGCTCTCAATTTTCTCCGAGTACATTGAAAAAATTATTGAAGTATTCATGGACGACTTTAGTGTATTTGGGAATGATTTTGATGCATGCTTAAACAATTTAGAAACTATTTTACAAAGATGCGTTGAAACGAATTTGGTGCTTAATTGGGAGAAGTGCCATTTCATGGTTACACAAGGGATAGTATTAGGTCATATTATTTCAGAAAAAGGGTTAGAAGTTGATAAATCTAAAGTAGATCTTGTGCGTCACTTACCCTCTCCAACTTCGGTTAGAGAGATTCGTTCATTTCTTGGACACGCAGGATTTTATCGTAGGTTTATCAAGGACTTTTCCCACATCTCTCGCCCCTTGTGTAAACTGCTGCAAAAGGAGACCCCGTTCGTCTTTGACGAGGAATGCAACGCTGCCTTCAACAAGTTGAAGGAACTTCTTACGAGCGCTCCTATTTTATGCAGCCCTGATTGGTCTCTGCCATTTGAACTCATGTGCGACGCCTCGGATTATGCCGTAGGAGCCGTCTTGGGTCAGCGGAAGGACAAGAAGCCTTGCGTAATCTATTACGCCTCTCGGACGCTTGATGAAGCGCAAAGAAATTATACTACTACCGAGAAGGAGTTTCTTGCTGTGGTTTTTGCATTAGATAAATTTCGATCTTATTTACTTCAAACTAAAGTAACTGTGTTTACCGATCATGCAGCTTTGAAGTATCTAATGCTCAAAAAGGACGCAAAACCACGGCTTATCAGATGGATACTTCTACTCCAAGAATTCAACATAGAAATCAAAGATAAGAAGGGAGTAGAAAACGTCGTCGCTGACCACCTATCACGTTTGATAGGTGACCATGAGCCTATCGAGATCGAAGAAACTTTTCCGGATGAAAAACTCTTCGGAATTGAGGTAACTACTTCGGAAACTCCTTGGTATGCCGATATTGTAAATTACTTAGTTACCGGTGAGTTTCCGTCTACCATGCATAAATTTCAACGTGACAAACTTAAGCATAATGCTAGAACCTTTATCTGGGATGAGCCTTATTTATGGAAACAATGCTCCGATTTAGTAATTAGGAGATGTATCCCGGATAGTGAGTTTAAGCCCATTCTAGACTTTTGTCACAATGAAGCATGTGGGGGACACTTTGGTTCTAGGAGGACAGCCCTTAAAATTTTAGATTGCGGTTTCTTTTGGCCTAGTTTATTTCGCGATGCTCATGCATATTGCGCTACATGTGATAAGTGCCAAAGATTCGGTAATTTAGGGCCTAAAGATCAAATGCCACAGCACTACATATTTAATGTTGAAATTTTTGATGTGTGGGGGTATTGATTTTATGGGACCATTTCCTCCCTCCAATGGTTTTACTTATATCTTACTCGCAGTAGATTATGTTTCTAAATGGGTGGAGGCAAAGGCCACCCGTACTAATGATTCGCGAGTTGTTGCAGATTTCCTACGAACTAACATCTTCAGTAGATTTGGAATGCCACGCGTTCTAATCAGCGATGGAGGAAGTCACTTCTGCAACCGCACGGTGGAAGCACTAATGAGGAAGTATGGCGTAAAACACAAGGTTTCCACACCATACCACCCTCAAACCAATGGAATGGCTGAAGTTTCCAACCGTGAGATCAAGAAGATATTGGAGCGAACCGTCCGCCCCAACCGGAAAGATTGGAGTCAATGCTTAGACGATGCATTGTGGGCTTACAGGACTGCCTACAAGACCCCCATTGGTATGTCACCTTTCCGATTAATTTATGGGAAGGCATGCCATCTTCCGGTTGAATTGGAGCACAAGGCATGGTGGGCTGTGAAGAAATTCAACATCGATCGAGATGCCGCAGGCTTGCATCGGAAGCTACAACTATGTGAACTAGAAGAAATCAGAAATGATGCTTTCGACAATGCGTGGATTTACAAAGAGAAGACGAAAAAGATCCACGATCAGATGATTCGCGGGAAGAGTTTTGAACCCGGGCAGAAAGTATTACTTTTCAATTCAAGAC
The DNA here is from genome assembly GCA_946800695.1 of Geum urbanum. Classification (NCBI taxonomy): domain Eukaryota; kingdom Viridiplantae; phylum Streptophyta; class Magnoliopsida; order Rosales; family Rosaceae; genus Geum; species Geum urbanum. The sequence continues at coordinate 26,063,766 of OX327004.1, forward strand.
TTAAGCTCTTTCCGGGAAAGCTTCGCTCTCGATGGATGGGGCCATTCGTAGTTTCTCAAGTTCTACCTCATGGAGCAGTTCTCATTCGATCTATCGACAAAGGTAGTGAGTTCAAAGTAAATGGCCATCGTTTGAAGCCCTATTTTGAGGCATTTGTGGAGCACACCGTGGAGGAGATGCAACTCCAAGAACCGGCCATTTCAAAACCAAACTAATGCATCACGTCCAAAGCTAACGACGTAAAACCAGCGCTCATAGGGAGACAACAGATTTGTTTTCTTCTCCCCTTTTACTTAATTTAATGGCTTTTGTATTTTAAACTAGAATTTTCGTAGATCCTATACTCCATGTTTAATTCTATACTGTTACTTTACTACATTGAGGGCAATGTAGAGTTTAAGTGTGGGGGAAGGGTTTATAATTTAATTATGTCTAAATTAGTGTTTTTCAGAGTCTTTAGGACGCCCTTAACTAGTCAATGATGAAATTTGATCGATACGGACACATATGGCGTATGAATCACATGCATCGAATTCTTGTGCTAATTGAGATATTCTTTATGTTTTTAACATGTAGTAGATATAAATTGCAAAACGTGGTACAGAAATCGCATGCTTGAATAAGTTTTTAATCATATGAACCCTATGTGAGCTTTTGAGCTATCTGTTCTTTATTCCTTAAGTGATCTGATCAATCCATATCATTTCGTAGTTTATAGCTTTATATATGCCTCATTTGACTGCTTGCCATAGATTTTAATGAACTAGAGAATACTAGAACTTACTCATGTCAATTTGCAAAGCTTTTAAGTTGATACATACTTTGATTTCGGAAATGATTAAAGGCATTTAGGATTTTCCACCACATTGCCATATATCCATGTATCCCAATTGTACGCACAAGTTGCGACACCCCTAGATAAACCAATTGAGCCCACGTTAAGCTTTTCTTTCATCACCATATATACCTAAACACTTACCCTAGTATAGAATATCCTTACCTTTGTTCCGGAAACTTGGTGAGAATTTTTCGAAACTAGCACATAAGATTATGGTTTGGTAGGAAAGATTGAAAGAGTTAATGTGAGTAAGGGGAAAGACTTGTCCAAATAGCTAAAAAAGTTGTGATTGCCAAAAAGAAAAGAAAAAAAAATTATATTTGAGAGAATGAAAAGAAAAAAAAAAAAATTATTATCTCTCATGGCAATATGTTGTGTTCTAAGAATAACCATTTGGATTAACGTCCCCCTTATTTACGGATTTGGAGTTTACGATAAATTGAAGGCCCAAAAATAGAACAAAATATGGCCTTTGTCCTGTCCGAAAAGCTCAAAGGGTAGATTAGCTTGAAGTATACATGGTAACATACAAATGGAGATGGAGGACTAATATGGTGCTAGACTAAGTCGTTGGAACGTTTTTATCACCACATATCTAAATTTCGAATGCCTTAGCCTTAACCCCATTACAACCTCACTAAAAGTCCTTTATGATCCTTAAAATGAGTAGCTTTCAATTAGTAGAGTAAGTTGCATGAGTAAGCTTATGGTTTTGGTTCATTTGTGCAAGTAATCAAACTTTATTCATGTGGTTTTCATTTCAATTCATATACACTTTAAGTGAACCATTTTCATGAGTGAAAAATATGATGAGTGCATCCTTGTGAGTTGATTAAACCTTTATTCAAAGCATGCACAGCTATAACATAACCATTGTTTTCTCTATGTCTTACTTGTTCATTACATAAATTATATCGCAATTATCTCTTGAATTCATTGAGCATACAAATTGAAATTCATGTGAGCCATCGCCATATACTTATAAAAATTCTGAGACAAATTTTAGCTAAGGGCTTAGTTGTGTTCTTTCTTTTAAATTTTTAGAGAGTCTTAGTTTAACTTAGTGTTTGCTAAGGGACTAGCAAAGTCTAAGTGTGGGGGAATTTGATATACGCATTTTATGCTCGTTTCTTAACGCATTTCCCTTTACGTTTAGCTATGTTATTATCTTAGTTTTATGTTTTCCTTATTTAAATTGTTATTTTGAAGTTTATTACGGTGGAGATTAATAACGGCGCAATTCGGAGGAATTTCGGCGATTTTGCGATTTTTGCGATTTCGGACCACGAAAAATGGGCCGGCCCAAAAAGCAAATTATGGGCCGATTTCTCAACTCTTGTTTCGGCCCATTATCAAGCCCAAACCCAATCAATTCGGCAAGGATGGCTTTTGGTGAAAAGGAAAAGTCTTGTTTTGAAAGGGCAAGTCAACATTATCAAGCTAATAATCACAAATGGTGACTACACATGGTGATTCATGCTTAGGGTTCCCAAATGGTGACTACACTAGGTGACTCTTGCTTTGCATTTAATGAAAAGATGACTTGCCATGGTGACAAGCTAGGTGATTCATGCTTAGGGTTTGGCAATGGTGACTAAGTGTGTGACTTGCCTTAATGATCATTGCATGCATTAAATGGAGGAGGCAAGGTGGAAGAGAGAAGGCATGAATCCCTTGCCTATATAAGGGAGGAGGCAGCCATAAAACAGATCCATCACTCATTTTACTAAGCAAAGCTCTACACAAATACTCCTCCACCATTAAACACTTAAGAGTTCACACACCAAGCCGAAGCATCATCTTCCTCCATTCAAGGCCGAAGCAAGCTAGGGTTCCTCCATCCTTCCAAGCCGAAGCAAACCATCCTCCATCCCTCACAATACGCTAAGTCCCTTGTGAAGGAAGTCCATCTCCACCGTAGTTCATCAAACACTCAAGATAAAAAGTGTAACCATGATCTTCACTTTCATTTCTTTAGCTTTGTATGTGAATCTTTTGATGTATTGGAATAACAAGTTTAGAAAGATTAGATTTGTGTATCAAATGAATAACAAGTTTAGATTTGTGTTTCATGTGCCTAAACCGATTTGTAATATGCATGTGTTTATGATTTATAGCTTTTTATGCATGTTTGATACAATCTTAAAGCTTCGAATGCATGTATTAGAAAATACGCTAAGTCCCTCTCTTTTGCATGTTTCGATGATCGTATGTTGTTTAGGATGTTTATACGCTAAGTTGCATTCCTACACAATTATCAAGCATGTGTACTTAGTTATAAGTTATGAATTTCGCAACTTACACAAAGGTTTGATGCATGAAAAGGGTAGGTTAATAAGATGAGTTGATCACATGTAATTAATAGTGTAACTTCTTATTTTTAGCAAGCATAATTAGACTTTAAGTTTCTTGATTGTTGAAACTTGTCTATGAGTAAAACATGTTAGATGCCTAAGAGTTTTAGTTGTGTTTGCATGTTATGTACTTTAAATTCGTAGATTAAATAACCAACTTCCAATCCCCCCAAATATTTACATTTCCGCATAATAACGAAACCATGCATGCGCCCTTAATTCCCCGGATAAAGAACGATCCCTACTCGCCAATATTATAAATGACAAAAGAAGGGTTTAAATTGCAATGCGCGTAATCTGTGCTTTTAGGGTCTACTTTGTGTTAACGTTAAATGCATGTTTTGTTCGTATCATAAACCTACGATAAAATCCTGCGTGTCCAAGAAAAGAACGAATCTCTCTAACCGAAGTTGGAGAGGGTAAGTGACGCACAAGATCTACTTTAGATTTATCAACTTCTAACCCTTTTTCAGAAATAATATGACCTAACACGATCCCTTGCGTAACCATGAAATGGCACTTCTCCCAATTAAGCACCAAGTTCGTTTCAACGCATCTTTGTAAAATAGTTTCTAAATTGTTTAAGCATGCATCGAAATCACTCCCAAATACACTAAAGTCGTCCATGAATACTTCAATAATTTTTTCAATGTACTCGGAGAAAATTGAGAGCATGCAACGTTGAAATGTACCTGGTGCATTACACAGTCCAAATGGCATTCAGCGGTATGCAAACGTTCCGAAAGGGCATGTGAACGTTGTCTTTTCTTGATCTTCCTCCGCAATGCTAATTTGGTTGTAGCCGGAGTTGTGACGACCCGAACCAGAATCAGCAGTATGACCAGCTATGTACGGGAGTTACCGCGTAGTCACTGGTATCCGACGGTTGTTCGGAATCACCGAGCTTGCTAACGACTTAATTATTGGCCGAGAATTGGAGCTGGGTCTCTTCTCGAGAGCCGTTCTATATGTGATTACGAGTTCGTAGGCGGTTCCGGATCGTTATTTGGACGACCGAGGAATTATTTATGAATATTTGAAGTTCAGATTTAAATGATGGGCTACTTAACGACTAAATTATCGGACTGAAATTTGGTTTCGGTTTCTTCATGGAAGTTGTTTGGAATTTAATTTCGAATTTGTGGGAACTTCCGGAGCATGATTTTGAGTTACGAAGATTTAATTGTGAATATTTCCGTTTGTTGATTAATTAGTCGATTTAAATGTGTGTTGGTTCAAAGGGTTGACTTTTTATCTGTTTGGCCGATATGTTTGACTTTGGGTGATTATTGAAGTGTATGTCGAGACGAGTTCGTGGCCGCGAGAATTATCGGAATCGGAATCACGACGAGAAAGTTACGCGCGATTAAAGTTCGTCGAAAAGGATAATTACGAAGTTTCCATATTGGGAAGGCCTATAAATAGAAGTTTCCTGTTTGGGAAACCTGCCATTTTGGGAAACTGGGTTGACCCACGTTGACCCACGGGTCAAGAATAACCCGTTTGGAGGCCGAAATGGTTCGCCGAAATTGAGGCCGATTCCGGCCATATTTGGGCACGACTTCTTCACGAGATTTGTTGGGCTCGAGCTCCTCTTTGGATTGGTAGGTGGATCGTCCCGTGGGGTGGCCGGAGGAGGAAGAAACGTGGCGGTGAAAATGGTGAAATTCCGGCGAGTTTTGTTCGATTCGGGTGACGACGTGGAGGCCGAGTTGGTGGCTCTACCTTGAGGGGTTTTGTTAGCCTTGAGCTAAGGAAGCTTTTCCAAGTGGTCTTGAGGGTTGCCGTGGCCGGAGGTGAGAGATCCGTTGAATTGAAATTCCGGTAAGGGTTTGGAACTTTGAGTTGATTTTTGGAGGTTTACCGGTCAAAATTGGCCTTAACTTATAACTGTAAAGTTGTTGGAATCGTCGAGGTCTTTGAAACCATGTGTAGCACGAAATTTTCTGGGCAGGCTTGGATTTTCCGGCGACGGCGGCGGCGCCGCGGGCGGCGGCGGTGATTTTTCACCCGGAGTAGTTTTCGACGAATTGCATGTCATTTGACTCGAAATCGCGCCCCGATCGCTGTGGGGAGGTTCGTTTTTCGAGTTGAGCGTCCGAACGTAAAGCGAGGTATTGAGGTGGTATATATGGATTTTCGACGATTCGTCGTGTTCGAATTGTGTATTTCCGAGAACGGTGGTTTCTCGTGGTTTGATTTGTATTGTCGGATCATGACTTTGAGTATTGGATTTTTTTGATTATTCAGGGGTTCGTGATCGTTTGTTTGGCGATGGATTTTCCGCCGGATCACGGGTTAACGCGTATCGCGTTACGCAAGTCTGTGAGTGGACATTTCTTTTCACGGAATTCTTGCGAGTATTTTATTTGATTTATGAACTTGAGCATGCGTATTGAGATTACGAATTGCATGAGCATGTGTTTTACGATTATACGATATACTTATACGAATATACGTATACGAGTATACATACCCTTATATGCTGTTTCATGCATTTGCATCAAAATGTTTATGATTTGGTTTACACAGAGTACAGTCGTGGTTACGTTGTTGTATCGATACACTCGCCTCTCGGCTGATCCCCGATGGTAGGCATATGTCAGGGGAGGCTGTGACTCCTGACCCGAGGTCTTTACCGGGGGGAGGCAGACCTTTGACCTGAGGCCATTTCCGGCTAGAATCACGTGTGGGTCTGGGATCCCGTGATTCAGACTGTACTAGCACGGTGTGTGTCTATGAGTGACCCCGTGGGATTTGTACTTGCATGCTCTGTACACTAGAGGAATATGAGTTTTACCTCGTGTACTATGTTGTTTTTATTTACCTGGACTCGCATATGTTATTTTAAACATATATATATATATTAACTGGTGAAAGACATTTATTTTCGTCCACTCACTCTAACGTGTTTATTGTCTTTCCTCTGGGCTTTTCGGTTTCCGTGCCCAGTTTGCAGTTCAGGCTCTGGTGTCGCACGTCGTGGTCGGAGGCATAGTGCTCGAGCTACTTTGTTTCATCCAGTAGGTTTATTGTTCTACCTACTGTGGTATGCGTATACGATTATGTATTAGATGTCGCTCTGAGCTTCCTATTGAATACGTTATACGATTTTACACAGGATTTCAGTAAAGTGCATATATATTTACTACTTTACTTTACTGTTGATATATTGAGAAATCTGGATGGGATTGGTGCCCACGGTTTGATTCTTGTGGCATAGGATGAAGTGTATTTTCCGCGTGCAGGTAATGGTAATTCCACGCTAGTAACGAAACTCTGCCCAAATTTCGAAAAGTTTTTGTTGGTTCGTGTTTTCGGAAGGGTTTGATTCCGATTTAGGAAGTTAAATCGGGGTTGGGTCCTTTCAACTTGGTATCAGAGCATTAGGTTATAGGTTCTGTAGACTTCTGTAGTCGTGTTTACTAAGGATATTTGAGAATGTACAGCATGTATGGAATGGTGACCCGACCGGCCGGCGGATAATCATCAAATTCCGGGTGTTGTATGCTTTCAAATATTTGAAGTTCCATGATTACGTTCCACTTGTTGTGAACGATATTGTATTCATTAGGATGCCTCCTGACGTGCTTTCCGTGTCGTTTCAGTTGTGGATCCTATTGAGGATCAATCGACGCGCGATTTGCCAGAGATTGTGGATTTGGATGGGTATTCAGAGTTCAGTGAATTATGTGGCACGGTTTGCCTGGTTTTGTGTGTATGAGCATCTATATGTGGCCTCAGAGCGGAGAGTTGTGGCAGAGATGTTTGCCTGAGTCAGATTGTTGTATTTTGTGGGCTGGTATTGTGTGAGTTCCGGTTGCGACTCCATGGCCTACATTCAGGGTGTTGTTTTGACGGTAATGGTTTAATCAGACTATCCAGCAATCATATGTGGAGTGTTTACTCACCTGAGGTAGAGATGCTTTGTCCACGTGTTTGTTTTTGTTTACACGTGTTATGTGGCTTCAGAGGGAGCTATGCACGAGGTTCGAGATGAGTTTGAACCTGAGTATCAGAGAGTGTCTGATTGATGTGCCTCGAGATATCCGTGAGGAGCTTAGTGTGTTACACTCAGTGGGGAGGCTATTGAGGAAGGTAAGATGTACACGATTTTCGATGTGATGGTTTGAGGAAAGTGGATTTAGTCGAGATTTTGATGTGGTTGAGTTCTGATACTTCGGGATCAGTGACTTCATCAGACTGTGGCCTTTTCGATTATGTTGAGGATCCTCTGCTGATCCGTTTGACGATGGCGGAGATCGCAGAGTAGCGAACTTGCTCCTGTGGCATGAGTTTGGGCGATTGTTGGCGATCCTTTCACGCAGCAGGTGTTGCGGTGACTTGTGTTTGTGGAGCACTTTCAGTTGCTGTTTCGGTGGCCAGGAGAGTCACGTTGCGAGGGAGCGCCCTCAGCCAACTGTGTTTGAGGTTCGGTAGCTCAGAGTTTACGAGAAAATCATGATGCTATTTCTGGAGCTTGATCAACCCAGATTTCCAGACGAGCCATTCAGAAAGTCGCAATTGACGTGGGCGGCTAGTTAGGCATGTTGGATTTCGTGCCATGACCTTGTTTGAGGACAGATTTTTCTCCGAGGTTACCGCTGTTTGATGTCCATGGCTATTATATCTGCATCTCCACTTCCGAGGTTTTGGAGAGTATTGTATCCATCCGGAGGTTGCGAGATTCTTGTTGGAGATTATGTGTTGGCCGCGGATTTGTTATAGCTGGATATTGTGGTTTTGGTGTAGTTGTGAGTATGGATTTACTGACGATGCATTTGGTTGTGTTCGAGTGCTCGAGAAGGAGGTTGTGTTTCGACGACCAGATTTTCCCGTGATACTATTTCGCGGTGATGGTCGAGTGGATGATGGAGACGAGTTGTGTTATTTGCCTGGCTCATGTTGTGGATATGATACGCGCAAAATATGCATTCACGTTAACTTAAAAACACAGATTACGCGCATTGCAATTTAAACCCTTATTTTGTCATTTGTAATATTGGCGAGTAGGGATCGTTCTTTATCCGGGGAATTAAGGGCGCATGCATGGTTTCGTTATATAAGCGGAAATATAAAAGTTTGGGGGGATTGGAAATTGGTTATTTAATCTACGAAATTAAAGTACATAACATGCAAACACAACTAAAACTCTTAGGTATCTAACATGTTTTACTCATAGACAAGTTTCAACAATCAAGAAACTTAAAGTCTAATTATGCTTGCTAAAAATAAGAAGTTACACTACTAATTACATGTGATCAACTCATCTTATTAACCTACCCTTTTCATGCATCAAACCTTTTTGTAACTTGCGAAATTCATAACTTCTAACTAAATACACATGCGTGATAATTGTGTAGGAATGCAACTTAGCGTATAAACATCCTAAACAACTTACGATCATCGAAACATGCAAAAGAGAGGGACTTAGCGTATTTTCTAATACATGCATTCGAAGCTTTAAGATTGTATCAAACATGCATAAAAAGCTATATATCACAAACACATGCATATTACAAATCGGTTTAGGCACATGAAACACAAATCTAAACTTGTTATTCATTTGATACACAAATCTAAACTTTCTAAACTTGTTATTCCAATACATCAAAAGATTCAAATACAAAGCTAAAGAAATGAGAGTGAAGATCATGGTTACACTTTTTGTCTTGAGTGCTTGATGAACTACGGTGGAGATGGACTTCCTTCACAAGGGACTTAGCGTATTGTGTTGGATGGAGGAGGCTTGATAGCTTCGGCTTGGAAGGAGTAACCTTGCTTGCTTCGGCTTGGAATGGTAAAGGATGTGCTTCGGCTTTGTAATGAACTTTGGAGTGTTTATGGTGGAAGAGTATTTGTGTAGAGCTTTGGCTTGTAAAATGAGAGATGATCCTTGAATGGTTCGGCCTCCTCCCCTTTTATAGGCAAGGAATGCTTGCCTTCTCTCTTCCACCATTCCTCCCTCCATTTAATGCATGTAATGATCATTAAGGCAAGTCACACCCTTAGTCACACACTTAGTCACCATTTGTGAACCCTAAGCATGAATCACCATGTGTAGTCACCATGGCAAGTCATCTTTTCAATTAATGCAAGCCTTAGTCACCTTGTGTAGTCACCATTTGTGATCATAAGCTTGATAATGTTGACTTGCCCTTTCAAAACAAGACTTTTCCTCTTCACCAAAAGGCTTCCTTGCCGAATTGTTTGGGTTTGGGCTTGATAATGGGCCGAAACAAGAGTTGAGAATTCGGCCCACAATTTGCTTTGTGGCCCGGCCCATTTTCGGAGGTCCAAAATCGCAAAAATCGCAAAATCGCCGAAATTCCTCCGAATTGCGTCGATATTAATCTCCACCGTAATGAACTTCAAAATAACAATTTAAATAAGGAAAACATAAAACTAAGATAATAACATAGCTAAACGTAAAGGGAAATGCGTTAAGAAACGAGCATAAAATGCGTATATCAAATTCCCCCACACTTAGACTTTGCTAGTCCCTTAGCAAACACTAAGTTAAACTAAGACTCCCTAAGAATTTAAAACAAAGGAAAGAACATAACTAAGCCCTTAGCTAAAATTTGTCTCAGAATTTTCATAAGTATATGGCGATGGCTCACATGAATTTCAATTTGTATGCTCGACGAATTCAAGAGATAATTGCGATATAATTATGTAATGAACAAGTAAGACATAGAGAAAACAATGGTTATGTTATAGCTGTGCATGCTTTGAATAAAGGTTTAATCAACTCACAAGGATGCACTCATCATATTTTTCACTCATGAAAATGGTTCACTTAAAGTGTATATGAATTGAAATGAAAACCACATGAATAAAGTTTGATTACTTGCACAAATGAACCAAAACCATAAGCTTACTCATGCAACTTACTCTACTAATTGAAAGCTACTCATTTTAAGGATCATAAAGGACTTTTAGTGAGGTTGTAATGGGGTTAAGGCTAAGGCATTCGAAATTTAGATATGTGGTGATAAAAACGTTCCAACGACTTAGTCTAGCACCATATTAGTCCTCCATCTCCATTTGTATGTTATCATGTATACTTCAAGCTAATCTACCCTTTGAGCTTTTCAGACAGGACAAAGACCATATTTTGTTCTATTTTTAGGCCTTCAATTTATCGTAAACTCCAAATCCGTAAATAAGGGGGACGTTAATCCAATTTGTTTCTACTTTAGAACAACAAGTTGCCATGAGAGATATAATATTTTTTTTTTCTTTTCATTCTCTCAAATATATATTTTTTTCTTTTCTTTTTGGCAATCTCATACTTTTTTAGCTATTTGGACAAGTCTTTCCCCTTACTCACATTAACTCTTCCAATCTTTCCTACCGAACCACCATCTTATGTGCTAGTTTCGAAAAATTCTCACCAAGTTTTCGGAACAAAGGTAAGGATATTCTATACTAGGGTAAGTGTTTAGGTATATATGGTGATGAAAGAAAAGCTTAACGTGGGCTCAATTGGTTTATCTAGGGGTGTCGCAACTTGTGCGTACAATTGGGATACATGGATATATGGCAATGTGGTGGAAAATCCTAAATGCCTTTAATCATTTCCGAAATCAAAGTATGTATCAACTTAAAAGCTTTGCAAATTGACATGAGTAAGTTCTAGTATTCTCTAGTTCATTAAAATCTATGGCAAGCAGTCAAATGAGGCATATATAAAGCTATAAACTACGAAATGATATGGATTGATCAGATCACTCAAGGAATAAAGAACAGATAGCTCAAAAGCTCACATAGGGTTCATATGATTAAAAACTTATTCAAGCATGCGATTTCTGTACCACGTTTTGCAATTTATATCTACTACATGTTAAAAACATAAAGAATATCTCAATTAGCACAAGAATTCGATGCATGTGATTCATACGCCATATGTGTTCGTATCGATCAAATTTCATCATTGACTAGTTAAGGGCATCCTAAAGACTCTGAAAAACACTAATTTAGACACAATTAAATTGTAAACCCTTCCCCCACACTTAAACTCTACATTGCCCTCAATGTACTTAAAGAAAACATAGAATTTAAACATGGAGTATAGGATCTACGAAAATTTTAATCTAATACGCAAAAAGCCATTAAATTAAGTAAAAGGGGAGAAGAAAACAAATCTGTTGTCTCCCTATTGGGTTGCCTCCCAACAAGCGCTCGTTTTACGTCGTTAGCTTTGGACGTGATGCATCAGTTTGGTTTTGAAATGGCCGGTTCTTGGAGTTGCATCTCCTCCACGGTGTGCTCCGCAAATGCCTCAAAATAGGGCTTCAAGCGATGGCCATTTACTTTGAACTCACTACCCTTGTCAATAGATCGAATGAGAACTGCTCCATGAGGTAGGACTTGAGAAACTACAAATGGCCCCATCCATCGAGAGCGCAGCTTTCCCGGAAAGAGCTTAAGTCTTGAGTTGAAAAGCAATACTTTCTGCCCCGGTTCAAAACTCTTCCCGCGAATCATCTGATCGTGGATCTTTTTCGTCTTCTCTTTGTAAATCCACGCATTGTCGAAAGCATCATTTCTGATTTCTTCAAGTTCACAAAGTTGAAGCTTCCGATGCAAGCCTGCGGCATCTCGATCGATGTTGAATTTCTTCACAGCCCACCATGCCTTGTGCTCTAGTTCAACCGGAAGATGGCACGCCTTCCCATAAATTAATCGGAAAGGGGACATACCGATGGGGGTCTTGTAGGCAGTCCTGTAAGCCCACAATGCATCGTCTAAGCATTGACTCCAATCTTTCCGGTTGGGGCGGACGGTTCGCTCCAAAATCTTCTTTATCTCTCGGTTGGAAACTTCAGCCATTCCATTGGTTTGAGGGTGGTATGGTGTGGAAACCTTGTGTTTTACGCCATACTTCCTCATGAGTGCTTCCACCGTGCGGTTGCAAAAGTGACTTCCTCCATCGCTGATTAAAACGCGTGGCATTCCAAATCTACTGAAAATGTTAGTTCGTAGGAAATCTGCAACAACTCGCGAATCATTAGTCCGGGTGGCCTTTGCCTCCACCCATTTAGAAACATAATCTACTGCGAGTAAGATGTAAGTAAAACCATTGGAGGGAGGAAATGGTCCCATAAAATCAATACCCCACACATCAAAAATTTCAACATTAAATATGTAGTGTTGTGGCATTTGATCTTTAGGCCCTAAATTACCGAATCTTTGGCACTTATCACATGTAGCGCAATATGCATGAGCATCGCGAAATAAACTAGGCCAAAAGAAACCGCAATCTAAAATTTTAAGGGCTGTCCTCCTAGAACCAAAGTGTCCCCCACATGCTTCATTGTGACAAAAGTCTAGAATGGGCTTAAACTCACTATCCGGGATACATCTCCTAATTACTAAATCGGAGCATTGTTTCCACAAATAAGGCTCATCCCAGATAAAGGTTCTAGCATTATGCTTAAGTTTGTCACGTTGAAATTTATGCATGGTAGACGGAAACTCACCGGTAACTAAGTAATTTACAATATCGGCATACCAAGGAGTTTCCGAAGTAGTTACCTCAATTCCGAAGAGTTTTTCATCCGGAAAAGTTTCTTCGATCTCGATAGGCTCATGGTCACCTATCAAACGTGATAGGTGGTCAGCGACGACGTTTTCTACTCCCTTCTTATCCTTGATTTCTATGTTGAATTCTTGGAGTAGAAGTATCCATCTGATAAGCCGTGGTTTTGCGTCCTTCTTGAGCATTAGATACTTCAAAGCTGCATGATCGGTAAACACAGTTACTTTAGTTTGAAGTAGATAAGATCGAAATTTATCTAAAGCAAAAACCACGGCAAGAAACTCCTTCTCGGTGGTGGTATAATTCCTTTGCGCTTCATCAAGCGTCCGAGAGGCGTAATAGATTACGCAAGGCTTCTTGTCCTTCCGCTGACCCAAGACGGCTCCTACGGCATAATCCGAGGCGTCGCACATGAGTTCAAATGGCAGAGACCAATCAGGGCTGCATAAAATAGGAGCGCTCGTAAGAAGTTCCTTCAACTTGTTGAAGGCAGCGTTGCATTCCTCGTCAAAGACGAACGGGGTCTCCTTTTGCAGCAGTTTACACAAGGGGCGCGAAATGTGGGAAAAGTCCTTGATAAACCTACGATAAAATCCTGCGTGTCCAAGAAATGAACGAATCTCTCTAACCGAAGTTGGAGAGGGTAAGTGACGCACAAGATCTACTTTAGCTTTATCTACTTCTAACCCTTTTTCAGAGATAATATGACCTAACACTATCCCTTGCGTAACCATGAAGTGGCACTTCTCCCAATTAAGCACCAAGTTCGTTTCAACGCATCGTTTTAAAATAGTTTCTAGATTGTTTAAGCATGCATCAAAATCATTCCCAAATACACTAAAGTCGTCCATGAATACTTCAATAATTTTTTCAATGTACTCGGAGAAAATTGAGAGCATGCAACGTTGAAATGTACCTGGTGCGTTACACAGTCCAAATGGCATGCGGCGATAGGCAAACGTTCCGAACGGGCACGTGAACGTCGTCTTTTCTTGATCCTCCTCCGCAATGCTAATTTGGTTGTAGCCGGAGTATCCGTCCAGAAAACAATAAAATGCATGGCCGGCTAATCTTTCCAGCATTTGGTCGATGAATGGTAAGGGAAAATGATCCTTGCGGGTTGCGGCGTTGAGCTTCCGGTAATCAATGCACACTCGGTGTCCAGTGATCGTCCGTTGTGGCACAAGTTCATTTTCCAGATTCTCGACGACGGTAATTCCCGATTTCTTAGGTACTACCTGCACTGGGGAAACCCAACGGCTATCAGATATAGGGTAAATAACTCCACAGTCCATGAGTTTAATTACCTCCTTTTTTACCACCTCCATCATCGGAGGGTGGAGCCGACGTTGTGCTTCCCGCGTAGGCTTGGTGCCTTCTTCAAGGAAAATCCTATGCACACATGTTGCTGGATTTATTCCCTTGATGTCCGCAAGTGTCCAGCCTATTGCGGGTTTGTATCGTTTGAGCACACTCACGAGCTTCTCCTCCTGTTCCTCTTCTAGCGCGGACGAAATAATGACCGGTAAAGTTTCATTCTCGCCCAAGTACGCATACTTCAGATGGTCCGGTAGTAGCTTGAGTTCTAAAACTGGAGCTTCTACGATGGAAGGAACCATTTTATTAGTACCAAAAGTAATTGGTAAAGGAGGAGAAAAGCTTACTTTTCGTGGTGCGGCATTTAGGGCCATGGCCATGTCTTGAATACGAGGTTCAAGCTCTAGTAAAGCCTCGAGCAGGCCGTCATGCCCAAGTTGAATGGCCATGTCGAGTTCATCCTCATTGATGGTGTCGAGGTAGCCTTGTGCTAAGGTATCCACGGGATCGTATGTCGAAATGGCAGCTACGCTCGACATTGGAAACTTCATCCCGTCCAGGATGTTGAACTCGATTCTTTCTCCATCAATCTCCATGGAGAAAGTGCCTTGAAACACATCAATCTTCGTTCTCGCAGTCCGCATGAAAGGTCGCCCAAGCAGTAGTGGCGTGGTGTTTAGTGGACTCTCTTCCATGTCAACTATATAGAAATCGGCTGGGAATATCAAGTTGTTGACTTGCACGAGAACGTCTTCTACGTATCCCCTCGGATACTTGTGGGTGCGATCGGCTAATTGGATGACAACACCATCTTGCTTGAGATCTCCAAGCTCCATCGATTCGAATAGATAGTAAGGCATGACGTTGATGGAAGCTCCGAGATCAAGCATCACGTCTTGGAAGTGGGTGTCACCGATTACGCAAGGAACTGCAAAGCTCCCTGGGTCCTTCAGTTTTGGGGGTAGCCGACGCTGCAAAACCGCCGAAACGGTTGCGTTCACCTTCACGACCTCCTTCTCTCGAGTTTGCCTCCTCTGAGTGCATAATTCTTTCAGAAACTTGGCGTATATAGGCACTTGCTTTATGCACTCGATCAAGGGCAAATTCACTTGCACCTTTCGGAAGATGTCCAGGATATCTTCATATTGGGCATCCTTCTTCTTTGATTTTGCTAATCTGCTTGGGAAAGGTGCAACAGCAAACGGAGAATTAGTAATCACCGTATTTGAAGGAATAGGGCTTTTACCTTTGATTGGGGTAGGTTGTGGAGGTGATTGTGCCTTGGTGACAGTAGGCGTCACCTTCTTTTTCTCGGCCTCTTGAATTGCCGGATCGATCTCATCTTCTTCTTCGTTGGTGATGTCCTCGATGGTGACTTCATCAAGATGAGATCGCTTGGTCTTTGGTTCCTCAAGTATCTTCCCACTCCTTGTGACTATAGCATTCACGTTTCTTTGATTAGGAGTGGTTTGAGGTGGAAGCCGACCGGTTTCCTTGATTTGGCCCATGAAATCAACAAGCTGGCCAAGCTGCTTCTTCACTTCGGTGATGTCGCGGCCATGTGAGTCAAGTGTCTCCTTTGTCTTCGATTGTCCGTCGAGGAGAACTTGAGTTGAGGCCGAAAGTTGAGACAACATCTTGTCGTAATCCGGATTGGTGAAGGGTTGTGATGACGAACCATGCTGCATCGGTGGTCGTGGTTGAAATGGAGGGCGTTGGTAGCTTTGTTGAGGTTGAGATGCAGGAGGGTTTAAAGTTCCCTCGTTGCTGCTCCATCTAAAACCTGGATGATCACGGTTGACATAGTTGTTGTAGTTGTTATACCTTTGTCCTCCCTGATATCCGCCGATGGCGTTAGCGTGCTCCGGCTCGCTTGCCTGCTCCTGCGCTTGAGGGCATTGGTCATTGTGGTGACCGTGTATTTGACATATGCCGCAAACAGGCCGTTGAGTTGCCTTCGCTCTTGTCGTCTCGAGTTCTAACACCTTCTCTAGCATATGGGCTAGCTTGTCGTATTTTTCGTCCGCGTCGGTTGTTGAACTCGCCTCACCGACTGCTCGTCTGTTGGACATTCCGTATTGTGCATCATTATTCGCCCGATTCTCTAGAAGAGCTCTAGCTTCGGTTTCGGTTAAGTCCATGAATGCACCGGTGGCTGCTGCATCCAGCAATTCCCTATCGATCGGCTTGAGACCATCGTAAAAGTAATTCATGAGATTGGTCTCGGAGAATCCATGCGATGGGCAAGTGGCACATAAAACCTTGAATCGGTCGTAATATTGGCCGAATGTCTCATCCGGTTTCTGTGTGATGCCAGTGATTTGCTTTCTCAAGACGGTGATCTTTGAGGCCGGGAAGTACTTCGCTAGGAACATATCCGCAAGTTGCTTCCATGATGTAATATGGTTCGGCGGTAGTTCCATAAGCCAAGACTCGGCCCTGTCGACTAGGGTGAATGGGAATGCCTTCAGTTTGAAGAGTTCCGTATCAGCATCGGATGGCTTCATGCTGTTACAAACAAATTGGAATTGTTTGAGATGCTTGTTCGGATCTTCATTGGAAAGTCCATGAAAAATGGGTAGTCGGTGGAGGAAGCCACTCTTTAGCTCGATATCCTTCATGTTTTCCTCCGGTTGTGGAAAAGCAATGCTCGAAGGCCCACTGCTCCATTCGGTTGAGCAGGTGCGCTGGCGAAGAGATTGTCCTGCATTGGCCATGTTGACTTCTTGTGCTTCTGCTTCTGAGTTGTGGTCGGTTGATGAAGCTAAAGTATGGTCGGTTGATGAATGTGAAGACTCGGAAACTTCTTCGATGATGGGAAAATCCAGGATGTCAGTTTGAGCTTTAAGTCTCGCTATTCTCTCTGCGATCTCCTCAAAGTTTGTTCTAGATGGTCCAGGATTCTGATCGGACATTCATTAGCCTGACATCCACCAAAGACCAAGTGTTAGTATCAACAATTAATATGAGATATATAGAGGAATACTAACCAAAATTGTAAAGCATATTTAGAAAACAAAGGGATAACAAATAAAATAGTAAAACTATCAAAACATACTATAAATACTCACAAATACTTAAAAACTACTAATAACACACAAAAGTTATAATACTTAAGACACTAAATGTAATTTACTAAGTAATGCAAATGAATTAATCAATTTTAGGGCTATGCAAAAGAATGTAATAAACTTAAAACATACGTTTTCTGCAAATTAACACTATATAATGCTAAACCTAAGAATTTAGTTAGAACACATATAAACAAGGTTCAAATACAAGCAAACAATAATTCACTTTGAATTTATGCACCACACACATTTTTTTTCAATAAAATGCATGAAACAACAATCCTACGTGAAAGATGAAGTGCATGCATAAGAGAAAACGTTAGAACCTGCAGAAAACACACGAGTTACGTGCTAAAAAAAAATGAATGCAAAGAATGACCTCTTCTTCGATCTTATGTCCCTAACTTCACTTAGGTTAGGGTACTCGGTAGTGAAATCCGAGTATCATAAAGCCTAAAAAGAGGTTATGCAAGCTAAGTAACGTTTGTTAGTCCTTTACAGTTTTTAATGCACAAACAAACACAAAAATTTGACTAAGTTTTATTTATTTCCTTTGGCCCCGATGGTACGTGGTGCAGAGGCTCTCAACTGTGCAATGGGTCTCGTTCATCCGAAGATGAAGTCTGATTCCGAGAGGTCTAAGCATGCTTAATCCGATATACCATCTATTTAAAGGATTATGTCGTATTTATTTAGTTCGTATTTAACCGTATTCATATGCACTTATGATTTACAGAGAGTACGCGAAATGATCATTCGGTAAATTTCTTGGACGTGCGGCCCGCGCGAAAATATATACCGACTACAATTCAGCTTAGTTACGTTTAGAAAGGGTTAGTAGGAATAGAGATAACGCGAGAGGTAAGGACTAATATTTAGAACAACCCGAGGCTTACTCGTAAGAGTATATACTCCAATGTTGTTCCTAGAGACACCCCGAGGCTAACCAGTTACGGTATATACTCCAATGGTGTTCTATTGCTTAGATCCGAAACCCGGCACCAATCATAAACCCATTCACCATATCCAACAATCAGCCAAATTTGTGAGATAGTATATAATCTCAAGTTCTTAGTAAACTCCGCCCACAACCTCGTGCCCATAACTTCACTTAGGTTATGGCGTGTGGTGATGAAATCCACACATCACGAAGGGTTAAGGAGATAAACCAGAAAAAGAGGCACCACCTATTCCAAAGAACGAAACCTTATAACCAATACTCGTGCTCAATGTAAATCAATTTAAGTACGTCTACGTTTTGATTGCGCCTATTATTTAAAAGGAATACACGACTTAGTTATTGAATAAATCTCTTGTCCGTGCGGCCCGCGCGAAAATGTATACCAATTATCGTTAATCCTCGTAATTGTTGGAAATGACCAGTTGGGATAGATGTAACGCGAGAGGTGAGAACTAATTTCTGGGAACAACCTGAGGCTAACTCGTAAGAGTATATACTCCAATGTTGTTCTTAGAAACACCCCGAGGCTTACTCGTAAGAGTATGTACTCCATTGGTGTTCTGTTTTCTTAGTTCAAAACCCGTCACCAATCATAAACCCTTCTAGACATCATAACCAACTCTTACTCGAATTCACAAGATAGTATACAATCTCAAGTGTTTGTAAACTCCGCCCACAACCTCGTGCCCATAACTTCACTTAGGTTATGGCGTGTGGTGATGAAATCCACACATCACGAAGGGTTAAGGAGATAGACAAACAAAAGAGGCACCACCTATTCCATAGAGATTTATTTAATAACTAAGTACTAGTACTCAAATTAAATCAAAGACTATCCTTTAACATGGAAATAAATTATGCAAGTGTAAAATAAACTAAGTATGAATAAATTCGGCTAAGTAAAAGTAGGCATTGTAAACATGTATGAAAATTTCTCTAAGTATAAAAAATGAACAAGTATGTACTTCGAAAATTTAGACATGCTTTTAATCACAAATGTACAACGAAACATACAAAAACATTCTAATTCCCCGGCAACGGCGCCAAAAATTGATACGCGCAAAACATGCATTTAACGTTAACACAAAGTAGACCCTAAAAACATCGATTACGCGCATTGCAATTTAAACCCTTCTTTTGTCATTTATAATATCGGCGAGTAGGGATCGTTCTTTATCCGGGGAATTAAGGGCGCATGCATGGTTTCGTTATTAAGCGGAAATATAAAAGTTTGGGGGGATTGGAAATTGGTTATTTAATCTACGAAATTAAAGTACATAACATGCAAACACAACTAAAACTCTTAGGTATCTAACATGTTTTACTCATAGACAAGTTTCAACAATCAAGAAACTTAAAGTCTAATTATGCTTGCTAAAAATAAGAAGTTACACTACTAATTACATGTGATCAACTCATCTTATTAACCTACCCTTTTCATGCATCAAACCTTTTTGTAACTTGCGAAATTCATAACTTCTAACTAAATACACATGCGTGATAATTGTGTAGGAATGCAACTTAGCGTATAAACATCCTAAACAACTTACGATCATCGAAACATGCAAAAGAGAGGGACTTAGCGTATTTTCTAATACATGCATTCGAAGCTTTAAGATTGTATCAAACATGCATAAAAAGCTATAAATCACAAACACATGCATATTACAAATCGGTTTAGGCACATGAAACACAAATCTAAACTTGTTATTCATTTGATACACAAATCTAAACTTTCTAAACTTGTTATTCCAATACATCAAAAGATTCAAATACAAAGCTAAAGAAATGAGAGTGAAGATCATGGTTACACTTTTTGTCTTGAGTGCTTGATGAACTACGGTGGAGATGGACTTCCTTCACAAGGGACTTAGCGTATTGTGTTGGATGGAGGAGGCTTGATAGCTTCGGCTTGGAAGGAGTAACCTTGCTTGCTTCGGCTTGGAATGGTAAAGGATGTGCTTCGGCTTTGTAATGAACTTTGGAGTGTTTATGGTGGAAGAGTATTTGTGTAGAGCTTTGGCTTGTAAAATGAGAGATGATCCTTGAATGGTTCGGCCTCCTCCCCTTTTATAGGCAAGGAATGCTTGCCTTCTCTCTTCCACCATTCCTCCCTCCATTTAATGCATGTAATGATCATTAAGGCAAGTCACACCCTTAGTCACACACTTAGTCACCATTTGTGAACCCTAAGCATGAATCACCATGTGTAGTCACCATGGCAAGTCATCTTTTCAATTAATGCAAGCCTTAGTCACCTTGTGTAGTCACCATTTGTGATCATAAGCTTGATAATGTTGACTTGCCCTTTCAAAACAAGACTTTTCCTCTTCACCAAAAGGCTTCCTTGCCGAATTGTTTGGGTTTGGGCTTGATAATGGGCCGAAACAAGAGTTGAGAATTCGGCCCACAATTTGCTTTGTGGCCCGGCCCATTTTCGGAGGTCCAAAATCGCAAAAATCGCAAAATCGCCGAAATTCCTTCGAATTGCGTCGATATTAATCTCCACCGTAATGAACTTCAAAATAACAATTTAAATAAGGAAAACATAAAACTAAGATAATAACATAGCTAAACGTAAAGGGAAATGCGTTAAGAAACGAGCATAAAATGCGTATATCACTCGCGTTATCTCTATCCGCGTAACTAAGCTGAATTGTAGTCGGTATACATTTTCTAAACGTAACTAAGCTGAATTGTAGTCGGTATACATTTTCGCGCGGGCCGCACGTCCAGGAACTTTACTTAATGCTCAATTCGCGTTCTCTCTGTAAATCATAAGTGCATACGAATACGGATAAATACATGAACTTAATACGACATAATCCTTTAAATAGATGGTATATCGGATTAAGCATGCTTAGACCTCTCGGAATCAGACTTCATCTTCGGATGAACGAGACCCATTGCACAGTTGAGAGCCTCTGCACCACGTACCATCGGGGCCAAAGGAAATAAATAAAACTTAGTCAAATTTTTGTGTTTATATGTGCATTAAAAACTGTAAAGGACTAACAACCACTACTTAGCTTGCATAACCTCTTTTTAGGCTTTATGATACTCGGATTTCACTACCGAGTACCCTAACCTAAGTGAAGTTAGGGGCATAAGATCGAAGAAGAGGTCATTCTTTTCATTCATAGTTTAAACACGTAACTCGTTTGTTTTCTGCAGGTTCTAACGTTTTCTCTTATGCATTCACTCCATCTTTCACGTAGGATTGTTGTTTAATGCATTTTATTGCAAGAAAATGTGTGGTGCATAAATTCAATGTGAATTATGGTTTGCTTGTAAATGAACCTTGTTTATACATGTTCTAACTAAATTTTTTTTTTTTTTTTTTTTTTTTAGGTTTAGCATTATATAGTGTTAATTTGCAGAAAACGTGTGTTTTAAGTTTATTACATTCTTGTGCATAGCCCCTAAAATCAATTAAATCAATTGCATTACTTAGTAAAATACATATAGTGTCTTAACTATTATAAATTTTGTGTATTAGTAGTTTTTAAGTATTTGTGTGTATTTATAGTATGTTTTGATAGTTTTACTATTTTATTTGTTATCCCTTTGTTTTCTAAATATGCTTTACAATTTTTGTTAGTATTCCTCTATATATCTCATATTAATTGTTGATACTTACACTTGGTCTTTGGTGGATGTCAGGCTAATGAATGTCCGATCAGAATCCTGGACCATCTAGAACAAACTTTGAGGAGATCGCAGAGAGAATAGCGAGACTTAAAGCTCAAACTGACATCCTGGATTTTCCCATCATCGAAGAAGTTTCCGAGTCTTCACATTCATCAACCGACCACAATTCAGAAGTAGAAGCACAACAAGTCAACATGGCCAATGCAGGACAATCTCTTCGCCAGCGCACCTGCTCAACCGAATGGAGCAGCGGGCCTTCGAGCATTGCTTTTCCACAACCGGAGGAAAACATGAAGGATATCGAGCTAAAGAGTGGCTTCCTCCACCGACTACCCATTTTCCACGGACTTTCCAATGAAGATCCGAACAAGCATCTCAAACAATTCCAATTTGTTTGCAACAGCATGAAGCCATCTGATGCTGATATGGAGCTCTTCAAGCTGAAGGCATTTCCATTCACCCTAGTCGACAGGGCCGAGTCTTGGCTAATGGAACTACCGCCGAACCATATTACCTCATGGAAGCAACTTGCGGATATGTTCCTAGCGAAGTACTTCCCGGCCTCAAAGATCACCGTCTTGAGAAAGCAAATCACTGGCATCACACAGAAACCGGACGAGACCTTCGGCCAATACTACGACCGATTCAAGGTTTTATGTGCCACTTGCCCATCGCATGGATTCTCCGAGACCAATCTCATGAATTACTTTTACGATGGTCTCAAGCCGATCGATAGGGAATTGCTGGATGCAGCAGCCACCGGTGCATTCATGGACTTAACCGAAACCGAAGCTAGAGCTCTTCTAGAGAATCGGGCGAATAATGATGCACAATACGGAATGTCCAACAGACGAGCAGTCGGTGAGGCGAGTTCAACAACCGACGCGGACGAGAAGTACGACAAACTAGCTCATATGCTAGAGAAGGTGTTAGAACTCGAGACGACAAGAGCGAAGGCAACTCAACGGCCTGTTTGCGGCATATGTCAAACACACGGTCACCACAATGACCAATGCCCTCAAGCGCAGGAGCAGGCAAGCGAGCCGGAGCACGCTAACGCCATCGGCGGATATCAGGGAGGACAAAGGTATAACAACTACAACAACTATGTCAACCGTGATCATCCAGGTTTTAGATGGAGCAGCAACGAGGGAACTTTGAACCCTCCAGCATCTCAACCTCAACAAAGCTACCAACGCCCTCCATTTCAACCACGACCACCGATGCAGCATGGTTCGTCATCACAACCCTTCACCAATCCGGATTACGACAAGATGTTGTCTCAACTTTCGGCCTCAACTCAAGTTCTGATATACGCATTTTATGCTCGTTTCTTAACGCATTTCCCTTTACGTTTAGCTATGTTATTATCTTAGTTTAATGTTTTCCTTATTTAAATTGTTATTTTGAAGTTCATTACGGTGGAGATTAATATCGACGCAATTCGGAGGAATTTCGGCGATTTTGCGATTTTTGCGATTTTGGACCTCCGAAAATGGGCCGGGCCACAAAGCAAATTGTGGGCCGAATTCTCAACTCTTGTTTCGGCCCATTATCAAGCCCAAACCCAAACAATTCGGCAAGGAAGCCTTTTGGTGAAGAGGAAAAGTCTTGTTTTGAAAGGGCAAGTCAACATTATCAAGCTAATGATCACAAATGGTGACTACACAAGGTGACTAAGGCTTGCATTAATTGAAAAGATGACTTGCCATGGTGACTACACATGGTGATTCATGCTTAGGGTTCACAAATGGTGACTAAGTGTGTGACTAAGGGTGTGACTTGCCTTAATGATCATTGCTTGCATTTAATGAAGCAAGGCAAGGTGGAAGAGAGAAGAGCAACATCCTTGCCCTATAAATACAAGGAGGCCGGCCTCATTCATTCCCATCTCTCATTTTACAAGCCAAAGCTCTACACAAATACTCTTCCACCATAAACACTCCAAAGTTCATTACAAAGCCGAAGCACATCCTTTACCATTCCAAGCCGAAGCAAGCAAGGTTACTCCTTCCAAGCCGAAGCTATCAAGCCTCCTCAATCCAACACAATACGCTAAGTCCCTTGTGAAGGAAGTCCATCTCCACCGTAGTTCATCAAGCACTCAAGACAAAAAGTGTAACCATGATCTTCACTCTCATTTCTTTAGCTTTGTATTTGAATCTTTTGATGTATTGGAATAACAAGTTTAGAAAGTTTAGATTTGTGTATCAAATGAATAACAAGTTTAGATTTGTGTTTCATGTGCCTAAACCGATTTGTAATATGCATGTGTTTGTGATTTATAGCTTTTTATGCATGTTTGATACAATCTTAAAGCTTCGAATGCATGTATTAGAAAATACGCTAAGTCCCTCTCTTTTGCATGTTTCGATGATCGTAAGTTGTTTAGGATGTTTATACGCTAAGTTGCATTCCTACACAATTATCACGCATGTGTATTTAGTTAGAAGTTATGAATTTCGCAAGTTACAAAAAGGTTTGATGCATGAAAAGGGTAGGTTAATAAGATGAGTTGATCACATGTAATTGGTAGTGTAACTTCTTATTTTTAGCAAGCATAATTAGACTTTAAGTTTCTTGATTGTTGAAACTTGTCTATGAGTAAAACATGTTAGATACCTAAGAGTTTTAGTTGTGTTTGCATGTTATGTACTTTAATTTCGTAGATTAAATAACCAACTTCCAATCCCCCCCAAATATTTACATTTCCGCTTATTAACGAAACCATGCATGCGCCCTTAATTCCCCGGATAAAGAACGATCCCTACTCGCCAATATTATAAATGACAAAAGAAGGGTTTAAATTGCAATGCGCGTAATCGATGTTTTTAGGGTCGACTTTGTGTTATCATGAATGCATGTTTTGCGTGTATCAATTTTTGGCGCCGTTGCCGGGGAATTAGAATGTTTTGTATGATTTCGTTGTACATTTGTGATTAAAAGCATGTCTATAATTTTTCGAAGTCCATACTTGTTCATACTTAGAGAAATTTTCATACATGTTTACAATGCTACATACTTGTTCATTTTTTATACTTAGAGAAATTTTCATACATGTTTACAATGCCTACTTTTACGTAGCCGAATTTATTCATACTTAGTTTATTTTACACTTACATAATTTATTTCCATGTTAAAGGATAGTCTTAGATTTAAATTAAGTACTAGCATTTAGTTACTAAGTAAATCTCATTGGAACAGGTGGTGCCTCATTTGTTTGTTTATCTCCTTAACCCTTCGTGAAATGTGTGGATTTAATCACCACACGCCATAACCTAAGTGAAGTTATGGGCACGAGGTTGTGGGCGGAGTCTACAAACATTTGAGAGTGTATACTATCTTGTGATTTCGAGTAAGAGTTGGTTTTGATGTCTAGAAGGGTTATGAATGGTGACTGGTTTTGAACTAAGAAAACAGAAATACCATTGGAGTATATACTCTCACGAGTAAGCCTCGGGGTATTTCTAAGAACAACATTGGAGTATATACCGTAACTGGTTAGCCTCGGGTTGTTCCCAGAAATTAGTTCTCACCTCTTGCGTTACATCTATCCCAACTGGTCATTTCCAACAATTACGAGAATTAACGATAGTTAGTATACTCTTTTGTGCGGGCCGCAGGACGAAGAGATTTACTCGTAACTAAATCATGTATTCCTTTTAAATCTTAGGCGCAATCAAAATGTAGACGTACTTAAATTGATTTACATTGATTACGATTATTGGTTATTAAGTTTAGTTCTTTGGAATAGGTGGTGCCTCTTTTTCTGGTTTACCTCCTTAACCCCTCGTGAAGTGTGGATTTCATCACCACACGCCATAACCTAAGTGAAGTTATGGGCACGAGGTTGTGGGCGGAGTTTACTAAGAACTTGAGATTATATACTATCTCACAAATTTGGCTGATTGTTGGATATGGTGAATGGGTTTATGATTGGTGCCGGGTTTCGGATCTAAGCAATAGAACACCATTGGAGTATATACCGTAACTGGTTAGCCTCGGGGTGTCTCTAGGAACAACATTGGAGTATATACTCTTACGAGTAAGCCTCGGGTTGTTCTAAATATTAGTCCTTACCTCTCGCGTTATCTCTATTCCTACTAACCATTTCTAAACGTAACTAAGCTGAATTGTAGTCGGTATATATTTTCGCGCGGGCCGCACGTCCAAGAACTTTACTTAATGCTCAATTCACGTACTCTCCGTAAATCATAAGTGCATATGAATACGGATAAATACATGAACTTAATACGACATAATCCTTTAAATAGATGGTATATCGGATTAAGCATGCTTAGACCTCCCGGAATCAGACTTCATCTTCTGATGAACGAGACCCATTGCACAGTCGAGAGCCTCTGCACCACGTACCATCGGGACCAAAGGAAATAAATAAAACTTAGTCAAATTTTTGTGTTTATTTGTGCATTAAAAACTGTAAAGGACTAACAACCGTCACTTAGCTTACATAACCTCTCTAAGGCTTTATGATACTCGGATTTCACTACCGAGTACCCTAACCTAAGTGAAGTTAGGGACATAAGATCGAAGAAGAGGTCATTCTTTTCATTCATAGTTTAAACACGTAACTCGTTTGTTTTCTGCAGGTTCTAACGTTTTCTCTTATGCATTCACTCCATCTTTCACGTAGGATTATTGTTTAATGCATTTTATTGCAAGAAAATGTGTGGTGCATAAATTCAATGTGAATTATGGTTTGCTTGTATTTCAACCTTGTTTATATATGTTCTAACTAAATTTTTAGTTTTAGCATTATATAGTGTTAATTTGCAGAAAACATGTGTCTTAGTTTATTCATGTGCATAGCCCCTAAAATTGATTAAATCAATTGCATTACTTAGTAAAATACATATAGTGTCTTAACTATTATAAATTTTGTATAAATTTTGTGTGTATTAGTAGTTTTTAAGTATTTGTGTGTATTTATAGTATGTTTTGATAGTTTTACTATTTTATTTGTTATCCCTTTGTTTTCTAAATATGCTTTACAATTTTGGTTAGTATTCCTCTATATATCTCATATTAATTGTTGATACTAACACTTGGTCTTTGGTGGATGTCAGGCTAATGAATGTCCGATCAGAATCCTGGACCATCTAGAACAAACTTTGAGGAGATCGCAGAGAGAATAGCGAGACTTAAAGCTCAAACTGACATCCTGGATTTTCCCATCATCGAAGAAGTTTCCGAGTCTTCACATTCATCAACCGACCATACTTTAGCTTCATCAACCGACCACAATTCAGAAGTAGAAGCACAACAAGTCAACATGGCCAATGCAGGACAATCTCTTCGCCAGCGCACCTGCTCAACCGAATGGAGCAGCGGGCCTTCGAGCATTGCTTTTCCACAACCGGAGGAAAACATGAAGGATATCGAGCTAAAGAGTGGCTTCCTCCACCGACTACCCATTTTCCACGGACTTTCCAATGAAGATCCGAACAAGCATCTCAAACAATTCCAATTTGTTTGCAACAGCATGAAGCCATCAGATGCTGATACGGAGCTCTTCAAGCTGAAGGCATTTCCATTCACCCTAGTCGACAGGGCCGAGTCTTGGCTAATGGAACTACCGCCGAACCATATTACCTCATGGAAGCAACTTGCGGATATGTTCCTAGCGAAGTACTTCCCGGCCTCAAAGATCACCGTCTTGAGAAAGCAAATCACTGGCATCACACAGAAACCGGACGAGACCTTCGGCCAATACTACGACCGATTCAAGGTTTTATGTGCCACTTGCCCATCGCATGGATTCTCCGAGACCAATCTCATGAATTACTTTTACGATGGTCTCAAGCCGATCGATAGGGAATTGCTGGATGCAGCAGCCACCGGTGCATTCATGGACTTAACCGAAACCGAAGCTAGAGCTCTTCTAGAGAATCGGGCGAATAATGATGCACAATACGGAATGTCCAACAGACGAGCAGTCGGTGAAGCGAGTTCTACAACCGACGCGGACGAGAAGTACGACAAACTAGCTCATATGCTAGAGAAGGTGTTAGAACTCGAGACGACAAGAGCGAAGGCAACTCAACGGCCTGTTTGCGGCATATGTCAAACACACGGTCACCACAATGACCAATGCCCTCAAGCGCAGGAGCAGGCAAGCGAGCCGGAGCACGCTAACGCCATCGGCGGATATCAGGGAGGACAAAGGTATAACAACTACAACAACTATGTCAACCGTGATCATCCAGGTTTTAGATGGAGCAGCAACGAGGGAACTTTAAACCCTCCAGCATCTCAACCTCAACAAAGCTACCAACGCCCTCCATTTCAACCACGACCACCAATGCAGCATGGTTCGTCATCACAACCCTTCACCAATCCGGATTACGACAAGATGTTGTCGCAACTTTCGGCCTCAACTCAAGTTCTCCTCGACGGACAATCGAAGACAAAGGAGACACTTGACTCACATGGCCGCGACATCACCGAAGTGAAGAAGCAGCTTGGCCAGCTTGTTGATTTCATGGGCCAAATCAAGGAAACCGGTCGGCTTCCACCTCAAACCACTCCTAATCAAAGAAACGTGAATGCTATAGTCACAAGGAGTGGGAAGATACTTGAGGAACCAAAGACCAAGCGATCTCATCTTGATGAAGTCACCATCGAAGACATCACCAACGAAGAAGAAGATGAGATCGATCCGGCAATTCAAGAGGCCGAGAAAAAGAAGGTGACGCCTAATGTCACCAAGGCACAATCACCTCCACAACCTACCCCAATCAAAGGTAAAAGCCCTATTCCTTCAAATACGGTGATTACTAATTCTCCGTTTGCTGTTGCACCTTTCCCAAGCAGATTAGCAAAATCAAAGAAGAAGGATGCCCAATATGAAGATATCCTGGACATCTTCCGAAAGGTGCAAGTGAATTTGCCCTTGATCGAGTGCATAAAGCAAGTGCCTATATACGCCAAGTTTCTGAAAGAATTATGCACACAGAGGAGGCAAACTCGAGAGAAGGAGGTTGTGAAGGTGAACGCAACCGTTTCGGCGGTTTTGCAGCGTCGGCTACCCCCAAAACTGAAGGACCCAGGGAGCTTTGCAGTTCCTTGCGTAATCGGTGCCACCCATTTCCAAGATGTGATGCTTGATCTTGGAGCCTCCATCAACGTCATGCCTTACTATCTTTTCGAATCGATGGAGCTTGGAGATCTCAAGCAAGATGGTGTTGTCATCCAGTTAGCCGATCGCACCCACAAGTATCCGAGGGGATACGTAGAAGACGTTCTCGTACAAGTCAACAACTTGATATTCCCAGCCGATTTCTACATAGTTGACATGGAAGAGAGTCCACTGAACACCACGCCATTGCTGCTTGGACGACCTTTCATGCGGACTGCGAGAACGAAGATTGATGTGTTTCAAGGCACTTTCTCCATGGAGATTGATGGAGAAAGAATCGAGTTCAACATCCTGGACGGGATGAAGTTTCCAATGTCGAGCGTAGCTGCCATTTCGACATACGATCCTGTGGATACCTTAGCACAAGGTTACCTCGACACCATCAACGAGGATGAACTCGACATGGCCATTCAACTTGGACATGACGGCCTTCTCGAGGCCTTACTAGAGCTTGAACCTCGAATCCAAGACATGGCCATGGCCCTAAATGCCGCACCACGGAAAGTAAGCTTTTCTCCTCCTATACCAATTACTTTTGGTACTAATAAAATGGTTCCTTCCATTGTAGAAGCTCCCGTTTTAGAACTCAAGCTACTACCGGACCATCTTAAGTATGCGTACTTGGGCGAGAATGAAACTTTACCGGTCATTATTTCGTCCGCGCTAGAAGTGGAGCAGGAGGAGAAGCTCGTAAGTGTGCTCAAACGATACAAACCCGCAATAGGCTGGACACTTGCGGACATCAAGGGAATAAATCCAGCAACATGTGTGCATAGGATTTTCCTTGAAGAAGGCACCAAGCCTACGCGGGAAGCACAACGTCGGCTCCACCCTCCGATGATGGAGGTGGTAAAAAAGGAGGTAATTAAACTCATGGACTGTGGAGTTATTTACCCTATTTCTGATAGCCGTTGGGTTTCCCCAGTGCAGGTTGTACCTAAGAAATCGGGAATCACCGTCGTCGAGAATCTGGAAAATGAACTTGTGCCACAACGGACGATCACTGGACACCGAGTGTGCATTGATTACCGGAAGCTCAACGCCGCAACCCGCAAGGATCATTTTCCCTTACCATTCATCGACCAAATGCTGGAAAGATTAGCCGGCCATGCATTTTATTGTTTTCTCGACGGATACTCCGGCTACAACCAAATTAGCATTGCGGAGGAGGATCAAGAAAAGACAACGTTCACGTGCCCGTTCGGAACGTTTGCCTATCGCCGCATGCCATTTGGACTGTGTAACGCACCAGGTACATTTCAACGTTGCATGCTCTCAATTTTCTCCGAGTACATTGAAAAAATTATTGAAGTATTCATGGACGACTTTAGTGTATTTGGGAGTGATTTTGATGCATGCTTAAACAATTTAGAAACAATTTTACAAAGATGCGTTGAAACGAACTTGGTGCTTAATTGGGAGAAGTGCCATTTCATGGTTACGCAAGGGATAGTGTTAGGACATATAATTTCTGAAAAAGGGTTAGAAGTAGATAAAGCTAAAGTAGATCTTGTGCGTCACTTACCCTCTCCAACTTCGGTTAGAGAGATTCGTTCATTTCTTGGACACGCAGGATTTTATCGTAGGTTTATCAAGGACTTTTCCCACATTTCGCGCCCCTTGTGTAAACTGCTGCAAAAGGAGACCCCGTTCGTCTTTGACGAGGAATGCAACGCTGCCTTCAACAAGTTGAAGGAACTTCTTACGAGCGCTCCTATTTTATGCAGCCCTGATTGGTCTCTGCCATTTGAACTCATGTGCGACGCCTCGGATTATGCCGTAGGAGCCGTCTTGGGTCAGCGGAAGGACAAGAAGCCTTGCGTAATCTATTACGCCTCTCGGACGCTTGATGAAGCGCAAAGAAATTATACTACTACCGAGAAGGAGTTTCTTGCTGTGGTTTTTGCATTAGATAAATTTCGATCTTATTTACTTCAAACTAAAGTAACTGTGTTTACCGATCATGCAGCTTTGAAGTATCTAATGCTCAAAAAGGACGCAAAACCACGGCTTATCAGATGGATACTTCTACTCCAAGAATTCAACATAGAAATCAAAGATAAGAAGGGAGTAGAAAACGTCGTCGCTGACCACCTATCACGTTTGATAGGTGACCATGAGCCTATCGAGATCGAAGAAACTTTTCCGGATGAAAAACTCTTCGGAATTGAGGTAACTACTTCGGAAACTCCTTGGTATGCCGATATTGTAAATTACTTAGTTACCGGTGAGTTTCCGTCTACCATGCATAAATTTCAACGTGACAAACTTAAGCATAATGCTAGAACCTTTATCTGGGATGAGCCTTATTTGTGGAAACAATGCTCCGATTTAGTCATTAGGAGATGTATCCCGGATAGTGAATTCAAGCCTATTTTAGACTTTTGTCACAATGAAGCATGTGGGGGACACTTTGGTTCTAGGAGGACAGCTCTTAAGATTTTAGATTGCGGTTTCTTTTGGCCTAGTTTATTTCGCGATGCTCATGCATATTGCGCTACATGTGATAAGTGCCAAAGATTCGGTAATTTAGGGCCTAAAGATCAAATGCCACAACACTACATATTTAATGTTGAAATTTTTGATGTGTGGGGTATTGACTTTATGGGACCATTTCCTCCCTCCAATGGTTTTACTTATATCTTACTCGCAGTAGATTATGTTTCTAAATGGGTGGAGGCAAAGGCCACCCGGACTAATGATTCGCGAGTTGTTGCAGATTTCCTACGAACTAACATTTTCAGTAGATTTGGAATGCCACGCGTTCTAATCAGCGATGGTGGAAGTCACTTTTGCAACCGCACGGTGGAAGCACTAATGAGGAAGTATGGCGTCAAACACAAGGTTTCCACACCATACCACCCTCAAACCAATGGAATGGCTGAAGTTTCCAACCGTGAGATAAAGAAGATTCTGGAGCGAACCGTCCGCCCCAACCGGAAAGATTGGAGTCAATGCTTAGACGATGCATTGTGGGCTTACAGAACTGCCTACAAGACCCCCATTGGTATGTCCCCTTTCCGATTAATTTATGGGAAGACGTGCCATCTTCCGGTTGAATTGGAGCACAAGGCATGGTGGGCTGTGAAGAAATTCAACATCGATCGAGATGCCGCAGGCTTGCATCGGAAGCTACAACTATGTGAACTAGAAGAAATCAGAAATGATGCTTTCGACAATGCGTGGATTTACAAAGAGAAGACGAAAAAGATCCACGATCAGATGATTCGCGGGAAGAGTTTTGAACCTGGGCAGAAAGTATTGCTTTTCAATTCAAGACTTAAGCTCTTTCCGGGAAAGCTTCGCTCTCGATGGATGGGGCCATTCATAGTTTCTCAAGTTCTACCTCATGGAGCAGTTCTCATTCGATCTATCGACAAAGGTAGTGAGTTCAAAGTAAATGGCCATCGCTTGAAGCCCTATTTTGAGGCATTTGCGGAGCACACAGTGGAGGAGATGCAACTCCAAGAACCGGCCATTTCAAAAACAAAATGATACATCACATCCAAAGCTAACGACGTAAAACGAGCGCTCATTGGGAGGCAACCCAATAGGGAGACAACAGATTTGTTTTCTTCTCCCCTTTTACTTAATTTAATGGCTTTTGCATTTTAAATTAGAATTTTCGTAGATCCTATACTCCATGTTTAATTCTATACTTTTACTTTAGTACATTGAGGGCAATGTAGAGTTTAAGTGTGGGGGAAGGGTTTACAATTTAATTGTGTCTAAATTAGTGTTTTTCAGAGTCTTTAGGATGCCCTTAACTAGTCAATGATGAAATTAGACCGATACGAACACATTTGGCGTATGAATCACATGCATCGAATTCTTGTGCTAATTGAGATATTCTATATGTTTTTAACATGTAGTAGATATGAATTGCAAAAACATGGTACAGAAATCGCATGCTTGAATAAGTTTTTAATCATATGAACCCTATGTGAGCTTTTGAGCTATCTGTTCTTTATTCGAGTGAATATGCATCCATTTCGTAGCTACTAGCTTATATATGCCTCATTTGATTGCTTGCCATAGATTTTAATGAACTAGAGAATGCTAGAACTTACTCATGTCAATTTGCAAAGCTTTTAAGTTGATACATACCTTGATTTCGGAAATGATTAAAGGCATTTAGGATTTTCCACCACTTCGCCAAATATCCATGTATCCCATTTTGTACGCACAAGTTGCGACACCCCTAGATAAACCAATTGAGCCCACGTTAAGCTTTTCTTTCATCACCATATATACCTAAACACTTACCCTAGTATAGAATATCCTTACCTTTGTTCCGGAAACTTGGTGAGAATTTTTCGAAACTAGCACATAAGATTATGGTTTGGTAAGAAAGATTGAAAGAGTTAATGTGAGTAAGGGGAAAGACTTGTCCAAATAACTTAAAAAGTATGAAATTGCCAAAAAGAAAAGAAAAAATATTTGAGAGAATGAAAAGAGAAAAAAAAAAAATTATTATCTCTCATGGCAATATGTTGTGTTCTAAGAATAAACCATTTGGATTAACGTCCCCCTTATTTGCGGATTTGGAGATTACGATAAATTGAAGGCCCAAAAATAGAACAAAATATGGCCTTTGTCCTGTCCGAAAAGCTCAAAGGGTAGATTAGTGCATTGAAGTATACATGGTAACATTCAAATGGAGATGGAGGACTGAATATGGTGCTAGACTAAGTCGTTGGAACGTTTTTATCACCACATATCTAAATTTCGAATGCCTTAGCCTTAACCCCATTACAACCTCACTAAAAGTCCTTTATGATCCTTAAAATGAGTAGCTTTCAATTAGTAGAGTAAGTTGCATGAGTAAGCTTATGGTTTTGGTTCATTTGTGCAAATAATCAAACTTTATTCATGTGGTTTTCATTTCAATTCATATACACTTTAAGTGAACCATTTTCATGAGTAAAAAATATGATGAGTGCATCCTTGTGAGTTGATTAAACCTTTATTCAAAGCATGCACAGCTATAACATAACCATTGTTTTCTCTATGTCTTACTTGTTCATTACATAAATTATATCGCAATTATCTCTTGAATTCGTTGAGCATACACGTTGAAATTCATGTGAGCCATCGCCATATACTTATGCAAAGTCTGAGACAAATTTTAGCTAAGGGCTTAGTTGTTCTTTCTTTTGTTTTAAATTCTTAGAGAGTCTTAGTTTAACTTAGTGTTTGCTAAGGGACTAGCAAAGTCTAAGTGTGGGGGAATTTGATATACGCATTTTATGCTCGTTTCTTAACGCATTTCCCTTTACGTTTAGCTATGTTATTATCTTAGTTTAATGTTTTCCTTATTTAAATTGTTATTTTGAAGTTCATTACGGTGGAGATTAATATCGACGCAATTCGGAGGAATTTCGGCGATTTTGCGATTTTTGCGATTTTGGACCTCCGAAAATGGGCCGGGCCACAAAGCAAATTGTGGGCCGAATTCTCAACTCTTGTTTCGGCCCATTATCAAGCCCAAACCCAAACAATTCGGCAAGGAAGCCTTTTGGTGAAGAGGAAAAGTCTTGTTTTGAAAGGGCAAGTCAACATTATCAAGCTAATGATCACAAATGGTGACTACACAAGGTGACTAAGGCTTGCATTAATTGAAAAGATGACTTGCCATGGTGACTACACATGGTGATTCATGCTTAGGGTTCACAAATGGTGACTAAGTGTGTGACTAAGGGTGTGACTTGCCTTAATGATCATTGCTTGCATTTAATGAAGCAAGGCAAGGTGGAAGAGAGAAGAGCAACATCCTTGCCCTATAAATACAAGGAGGCCGGCCTCATTCATTCCCATCTCTCATTTTACAAGCCAAAGCTCTACACAAATACTCTTCCACCATAAACACTCCAAAGTTCATTACAAAGCCGAAGCACATCCTTTACCATTCCAAGCCGAAGCAAGCAAGGTTACTCCTTCCAAGCCGAAGCTATCAAGCCTCCTCCATCCAACACAATACGCTAAGTCCCTTGTGAAGGAAGTCCATCTCCACCGTAGTTCATCAAGCACTCAAGACAAAAAGTGTAACCATGATCTTCACTCTCATTTCTTTAGCTTTGTATTTGAATCTTTTGATGTATTGGAATAACAAGTTTAGAAAGTTTAGATTTGTGTATCAAATGAATAACAAGTTTAGATTTGTGTTTCATGTGCCTAAACCGATTTGTAATATGCATGTGTTTGTGATTTATAGCTTTTTATGCATGTTTGATACAATCTTAAAGCTTCGAATGCATGTATTAGAAAATACGCTAAGTCCCTCTCTTTTGCATGTTTCGATGATCGTAAGTTGTTTAGGATGTTTATACGCTAAGTTGCATTCCTACACAATTATCACGCATGTGTATTTAGTTAGAAGTTATGAATTTCGCAAGTTACAAAAAGGTTTGATGCATGAAAAGGGTAGGTTAATAAGATGAGTTGATCACATGTAATTGGTAGTGTAACTTCTTATTTTTAGCAAGCATAATTAGACTTTAAGTTTCTTGATTGTTGAAACTTGTCTATGAGTAAAACATGTTAGATACCTAAGAGTTTTAGTTGTGTTTGCATGTTATGTACTTTAATTTCGTAGATTAAATAACCAACTTCCAATCCCCCCCAAATATTTACATTTCCGCTTATTAACGAAACCATGCATGCGCCCTTAATTCCCCGGATAAAGAACGATCCCTACTCGCCAATATTATAAATGACAAAAGAAGGGTTTAAATTGCAATGCGCGTAATCGATGTTTTTAGGGTCGACTTTGTGTTATCATGAATGCATGTTTTGCGTGTATCAAGTTCTCCTCGACGGACAATCGAAGACAAAGGAGACACTTGACTCACATGGCCGCGACATCACCGAAGTGAAGAAGCAGCTTGGCCAGCTTGTTGATTTCATGGGCCAAATCAAGGAAACCGGTCGGCTTCCACCTCAAACCACTCCTAATCAAAGAAACGTGAATGCTATAGTCACAAGGAGTGGGAAGATACTTGAGGAACCAAAGACCAAGCGATCTCATCTTGATGAAGTCACCATCGAGGACATCACCAACGAAGAAGAAGATGAGATCGATCCGGCAATTCAAGAGGCCGAGAAAAAGAAGGTGACGCCTACTGTCACCAAGGCACAATCACCTCCACAACCTACCCCAATCAAAGGTAAAAGCCCTATTCCTTCAAATACGGTGATTACTAATTCTCCGTTTGCTGTTGCACCTTTCCCAAGCAGATTAGCAAAATCAAAGAAGAAGGATGCCCAATATGAAGATATCCTGGACATCTTCCGAAAGGTGCAAGTGAATTTGCCCTTGATCGAGTGCATAAAGCAAGTGCCTATATACGCCAAGTTTCTGAAAGAATTATGCACTCAGAGGAGGCAAACTCGAGAGAAGGAGGTTGTGAAGGTGAACGCAACCGTTTCGGCGGTTTTGCAGCGTCGGCTACCCCCAAAACTGAAGGACCCAGGGAGCTTTGCAGTTCCCTGTGTAATCGGTGACAACCGCTTCGAAGATGTAATGCTTGATCTCGGAGCCTCCATCAACGTCATGCCTTACTATCTTTTCGAATCGATGGAGCTTGGAGATCTCAAGCAAGATGGTGTTGTCATCCAGTTAGCCGATCGCACACACAAGTATCCAAGGGGATACGTAGAAGACGTTCTCGTTCAAGTCAACAACTTGATATTCCCAGCCGACTTCTACATAGTTGACATGGAAGAGAGTCCACTGAACACCACGCCATTGCTACTTGGGCGACCTTTCATGCGGACTGCGAGGACGAAGATTGATGTTTTCCAAGGCACTTTCTCCATGGAGATTGATGGAGAAAGAATCGAGTTCAACATCCTGGACGGGATGAAGTTTCCAATGTCGAGCGTAGCTGCCATTTCGACATACGATCCCGTGGATACCTTAGCACAAGGTTACCTCGACACCATCAACGAGGATGAACTCGACATGGCCATTCAACTTGGACATGACGGCCTTCTCGAGGCCTTACTAGAGCTTGAACCTCGAATCCAAGACATGGCCATGGCCCTAAATGCCGCACCACGGAAAGTAAGCTTTTCTCCTCCTATACCAATTACTTTTGGTACTAATAAAATGGTTCCTTCCATTGTAGAAGCTCCCGTTTTAGAACTCAAGCTACTACCGGACCATCTGAAGTATGCATACTTGGGCGAGAATGAAACTTTACCGGTCATTATTTCGTCCGCGCTAGAAAAGGAACAGGAGGAGAAGCTCGTGAGTGTGCTCAAGAGGTACAAACCCGCAATAGGCTGGACACTCGCGGACATCAAGGGAATAAATCCAGCAACCTGTGTGCATAGGATTTTCCTTGAAGAAGGCACCAAGCCTACGCGGGAAGCACAACGTCGGCTCCACCCTCCGATGATGGAGGTGGTAAAAAAGGAGGTAATTAAACTCATGGACTGTGGAGTTATTTACCCTATTTCTGATAGCCGTTGGGTTTCCCCAGTGCAGGTAGTACCCAAGAAATCGGGAATCACCGTCATCGAGAATCTGGAAAATGAACTTGTGCCACAAAGAACGATCACTGGACACCGAGTGTGCATTGATTACCGGAAGCTAAACGCTGCAACCCGCAAGGATCATTTTCCATTACCATTCATCGACCAAATGCTGGAAAGATTAGCCGGCCATGCATTTTATTGTTTTCTCGACGGATACTCCGGCTACAACCAAATTAGCATTGCGGAGGAAGATCAAGAAAAGACAACGTTCACGTGCCCGTTCGGAACGTTTGCCTATCGCCGCATGCCATTTGGACTGTGTAACGCACCAGGTACATTTCAACGTTGCATGCTCTCAATTTTCTCCGAATACATTGAAAAAATTATTGAAGTATTCATGGACGACTTTAGTGTATTTGGGAATGATTTCGATGCATGCTTAAACAATTTAGAAACTATTTTACAAAGATGCGTTGAAACGAATTTGGTGCTTAATTGGGAGAAGTGCCATTTCATGGTTACGCAAGGGATAGTGTTAGGTCATATTATCTCTGAAAAAGGGTTAGAAGTAGATAAATCTAAAGTAGATCTTGTGCGTCACTTACCCTCTCCAACTTCGGTTAGAGAGATTCGTTCATTTCTTGGACACGCAGGATTTTATCGTAGGTTTATCAAGGACTTTTCCCACATCTCTCGCCCCTTGTGTAAACTGCTGCAAAAGGAGACCCCGTTCGTCTTTGATGAAGAATGCAACGCTGCCTTCAACAAGTTGAAGGAGCTTCTTACGAGCGCTCCTATTTTATGCAGCCCTGATTGGTCTCTGCCATTCGAACTCATGTGCGACGCCTCGGATTATGCCGTAGGAGCCGTCTTGGGTCAGCGGAAGGACAAGAAGCCTTGCGTAATCTATTACGCTTCTCGGACGCTTGATGAAGCGCAAAGAAATTATACTACCACCGAGAAGGAGTTTCTTGCCGTGGTTTTTGCTTTAGATAAATTTCGATCTTATTTACTTCAAACTAAAGTAACTGTGTTTACCGACCATGCAGCTTTGAAGTATCTAATGCTCAAGAAGGACGCAAAACCACGACTTATCAGATGGATACTTCTACTCCAAGAATTCAACATCGAAATCAAGGATAAGAAGGGAGTAGAAAACGTCGTCGCTGACCACCTATCACGTTTGATAGGTGACCATGAGCCTGTCGAGATTGAAGAAACTTTTCCGGATGAAAAACTCTTCGGAATTGAGGTAACTACTTCGGAAACTCCTTGGTATGCCGATATCGTTAATTATTTAGTTACCGGTGAGTTTCCGTCTACCATGCATAAATTTCAACGTGACAAACTTAAGCATAATGCTAGAACATTTATCTGGGATGAGCCTTATTTGTGGAAACAATGCTCCGATTTAGTAATTAGGAGATGTATCCCGGATAGTGAATTCAAGCCTATTTTAGACTTTTGTCACAATGAAGCATGTGGGGGACACTTTGGTTCTAGGAGGACAGCCCTTAAGATTTTAGATTGCGGTTTCTTTTGGCCTAGTTTATTTCGCGATGCTCATGCATATTGCGCTACATGTGATAAGTGCCAAAGATTCGGTAATTTAGGACCTAAAGATCAAATGCCACAACACTACATATTTAATGTTGAAATTTTTGATGTGTGGGGTATTGACTTTATGGGACCATTTCCTCCCTCCAATGGTTTTACTTACATCTTACTCGCAGTAGATTATGTTTCTAAATGGGTGGAGGCAAAGGCCACCCGTACTAATGATTCGCGAGTTGTTGCAGATTTCCTACGAACTAACATTTTCAGTAGATTTGGAATGCCACGCGTTCTAATCAGCGATGGAGGAAGTCACTTTTGCAACCGCACGGTGGAAGCACTAATGAGGAAGTATGGCGTCAAACACAAGGTTTCCACACCATACCACCCTCAAACCAATGGAATGGCTGAAGTTTCCAACCGTGAGATAAAGAAGATCTTGGAGCGAACCGTCCGCCCCAACCGGAATGATTGGAGTCAATGCTTAGACGATGCATTGTGGGCTTACAGGACTGCCTACAAGACCCCCATCGGTATGTCCCCTTTCCGATTAATTTATGGGAAGGCGTGCCATCTTCCGGTTGAACTAGAGCACAAGGCATGGTGGGCCGTGAAGAAATTCAACATCGATCGAGATGCCGCAGGCTTGCATCGGAAGCTTCAACTTTGTGAACTTGAAGAAATCAGAAATGATGCTTTCGACAATGCGTGGATCTACAAAGAGAAGACGAAAAAGATCCACGATCAGATGATTCGCGGGAAGAGTTTTGAACCGGGGCAGAAAGTATTGCTTTTCAATTCAAGACTTAAGCTCTTTCCGGGAAAGCTTCGCTCTCGATGGATGGGGCCATTCATAGTTTCTCAAGTCCTACCTCATGGAGCAGTTCTCATTCGATCTATCGACAAGGGTAGTGAGTTCAAAGTAAATGGCCATCGCTTGAAGCCCTATTTTGAGGCATTTGTGGAGCACACCGTGGAGGAGATGCAACTCCAAGAACCGGCCATTTCAAAACCAAACTAATGCATCACGTCCAAAGCTAACGACGTAAAACCAGCGCTCATTGGGAGGCAACCCAATAGGGAGACAACAGATTTGTTTTCTTCTCCCCTTTTACTTAATTTAATGGCTTTTGTATTTTAAACTAGAATTTTCGTAGATCCTATACTCCATGTTTAATTCTATACTGTTACTTTACTACATTGAGGGCAATGTAGAGTTTAAGTGTGGGGGAAGG
This sequence comes from Geum urbanum, assembly GCA_946800695.1. Lineage (NCBI taxonomy): Eukaryota > Viridiplantae > Streptophyta > Magnoliopsida > Rosales > Rosaceae > Geum > Geum urbanum. The sequence goes on from OX327004.1 coordinate 26,103,934, forward strand.
GTTTATAATTTAATTATGTCTAAATTAGTGTTTTTCAGAGTCTTTAGGACGCCCTTAACTAGTCAATGATGAAATTTGATCGATACGAACACATATGGCGTATGAATCACATGCATCGAATTCTTGTGCTAATTGAGATATTCTTTATGTTTTTAACATGTAGTAGATATAAATTGCAAAACGTGGTACAGAAATCGCATGCTTGAATAAGTTTTTAATCATATGAACCCTATGTGAGCTTTTGAGCTATCTGTTCTTTATTCCTTGAGTGATCTGATCAATCCATATCATTCAGTAGTTTATAGCTTTATATATGCCTCATTTGACTGCTTGCCATAGATTTTAATGAACTAGAGAATACTAGAACTTACTCATGTCAATTTGCAAAGCTTTTAAGTTGATACATACTTTGATTTCGGAAATGATTAAAGGCATTTAGGATTTTCCACCACATTGCCATATATCCATGTATCCCAATTGTACGCACAAGTTGCGACACCCCTAGATAAACCAATTGAGCCCACGTTAAGCTTTTCTTTCATCACCATATATACCTAAACACTTACCCTAGTATAGAATATCCTTACCTTTGTTCCGGAAACTTGGTGAGAATTTTTCGAAACTAGCACATAAGATGGTGGTTCGGTAGGAAAGATTGGAAGAGTTAATGTGAGTAAAGGGAAAGACTTGTCCAAATAGCTAAAAAAAAAGTATGTGATTGCCAAAAAGAAAAGAAAAATATATTCGAGAGAATGAAAAGAAAAAATTATTATCTCTCATGGCAATATGTTGTGTTCTAAAATAGAAACCAGTTGGATTAACGTCCCCCTTATTTGCGGATTTGGAGTTTACGATAAATTGAAGGCCTAAAAATAGAACAAAATATGGCCTTTGTCCTGTCCGAAAAGCTCAAAGGGTAGATTAGCTTCAAATATACATGGTAACATTCAAATGGAGATGGAGGACTGATTATGGTGCTAGACTAAGTCGTTGGAACGTTTTTATCACCACATATCTAAATTTCGAATGCCTTAGCCTTAACCCCATTACAACCTCACTAAAAGTCCTTTATGATCCTTAAAATGAGTAGCTTTCAATTAGTAGAGTAAGTTGCATGAGTAAGCTTATGGTTTTGGTTCATTTGTGCAAGCAATCAAACTTTATTCATGTGGTTTTCATTTCAATTCATATACACTTTAAGTGAACCATTTTCATGAGTGAAAAATATGATGAGTGCATCCTTGTGAGTTGATTAAACCTTTATTCAAAGCATGCACAGCTATAACATAACCATTGTTTTCTCTATGTCTTACTTGTTCATTACATAAATTATATCGCAATTATCTCTTGAATTCGTTGAGCATACACGTTGAAATTCATGTGAGCCATCGCCATATACTTATGAAAATTCTGAGACAAATTTTAGCTAAGGGCTTAGTTGTTCTTTCTTTTGTTTTAAATTCTTAGAGAGTCTTAGTTTAACTTAGTGTTTGCTAAGGGACTAGCAAAGTCTAAGTGTGGGGGAATTTGATATACGCATTTTATGCCCGTTTCTTAACGCATTTCCCTTTTCGTTTAGCTATGTTATTATCTTAGTTTTTATGTTTTCCTTACTTAAATTGTTATTTTGAAGATATTTACGGTGGAGATTAATAACGGCGCAATTCGGAGGAATTTCGGCGATTTTGCGATTTTTGCGATTTCGGACCACGAAAAATGGGCCGGCCCAAAAAGCAAATTATGGGCCGATTTCTCAACTCTTGTTTCGGCCCATTAACAAGCCCAAACCCATGTAATTCGGCCTAGATGCCTTTTGGTGAAGAGGAAAAGTCTTGTTTTGAAAGGGCAAGTCAACATTATCAAGCTAATAATCACAAATGGTGACTACACATGGTGATTCATGCTTAGGGTTCCCAAATGGTGACTACACTAGGTGACTCTTGCTTTGCATTGAAGGAAAAGATGACTTGCCATGGTGACAAGCTAGGTGATTCATGCTTAGGGTTCGGCAATGGTGACTAAGTGTGTGACTTGCCTTAATGATCATTGCATGCATTAAATGGAGGAGGCAAGGTGGAAGAGAGAAGGCATGAATCCCTTGCCTATATAAGGGAGGAGGCAGCCATAAAACAGATCCATCACTCATTTTACTAAGCAAAGCTCTACACAAATACTCCTCCACCATTAAACACTTAAGAGTTCACACACCAAGCCGAAGCATCATCTTCCTCCATTCAAGGCCGAAGCAAGCTAGGGTTCCTCCATCCTTCCAAGCCGAAGCAAACCATCCTCCATCCCTCACAATACGCTAAGTCCCTTGTGAAGGAAGTCCATCTCCACCGTAGTTCATCAAGCACTCAAGATAAAAAGTGTAACCATGATCTTCACTTTCATTTCTTTAGCTTTGTATGTGAATCTTTTGATGTATTGGAATAACAAGTTTAGAAAGTTTAGATTTGTGTATCAAATGAATAACAAGTTTAGATTTGTGTTTCATGTGCCTAAACCGATTTGTAATATGCATGTGTTTATGATACAATCTTAAAGCTTCGAATGCATGTATTAGAAAATACGCTAAGTCCCTCTCTTTTGCATGTTTCGATGATCGTATGTTGTTTAGGATGTTTATACGCTAAGTTGCATTCCTACACAATTATCAAGCATGTGTACTTAGTTATAAGTTATGAATTTCGCAACTTACACAAAGGTTTGATGCATGAAAAGGGTAGGTTAATAAGATGAGTTGATCACATGTAATTAATAGTGTAACTTCTTATTTTTAGCAAGCATAATTAGACTTTAAGTTTCTTGATTGTTGAAACTTGTCTATGAGTAAAACATGTTAGATGCCTAAGAGTTTTAGTTGTGTTTGCATGTTATGTACTTTAAATTCGTAGATTAAATAACCAACTTCCAATCCCCCCAAATATTTACATTTCCGCATAATAACGAAACCATGCATGCGCCCTTAATTCCCCGGATAAAGAACGATCCCTACTCGCCAATATTATAAATGACAAAAGAAGGGTTTAAATTGCAATGCGCGTAATCTGTGCTTTTAGGGTCTACTTTGTGTTATCGTGAATGCATGTTTTGCGCGTATCATGCATGTGATTCATACGCCATATGTGTTCGTATCGGTCCATTTTTCATCATCGACTAGTTAAGGGCATCCTAAAGACTTTGAAAAACACTAATTTAGACACAATTAAATTGTAAACCCTTCCCCCACACTTAAACTCTACATTGCCCTCAATGTACTAAAGTAGAAGTATAGAATTAAACATGGAGTATAGGATCTACGAAAATTCTAATTTAAAATGCAAAAGCCATTAAATTAATTAAAAGGGGAGAAGAAATCAAATCTGTTGTCTCCCTATTGGGTTGCCTCCCAATGAGCGCTCGTTTTACGTCGTTAGCTTTGGACGTGATGCATCATTTTGTTTTTGAAATGGCCGGTTCTTGGAGTTGCATCTCCTCCACGGTGTGCTCCGCAAATGCCTCAAAATAGGGCTTCAAGCGATGGCCATTTACTTTGAACTCACTACCTTTGTCGATAGATCGAATGAGAACTGCTCCATGAGGTAGAACTTGAGAAACTACGAATGGCCCCATCCATCGAGAGCGAAGCTTTCCCGGAAAGAGCTTGAGTCTTGAATTGAAAAGCAATACTTTCTGCCCAGGTTCAAAACTCTTCCCGCGAATCATCTGATCGTGGATCTTTTTCGTCTTCTCTTTGTAAATCCACGCATTGTCGAAAGCATCATTTCTGATTTCTTCTAGTTCACATAGTTGTAGCTTCCGATGCAAGCCTGCGGCATCTCGATCGATGTTGAATTTCTTCACGGCCCACCATGCCTTGTGCTCCAATTCAACCGGAAGATGGCACGTCTTCCCATAAATTAATCGGAAAGGGGACATACCAATGGGGGTCTTGTAGGCAGTCCTGTAAGCCCACAATGCATCGTCTAAGCATTGACTCCAATCTTTCCGGTTTGGGCGGACGGTTCGCTCCAAAATCTTCTTGATTTCACGGTTGGAAACTTCAGCCATTCCATTGGTTTGAGGGTGGTATGGTGTGGAAACCTTGTGTTTTACGCCATACTTCCTCATGAGTGCTTCCACCGTGCGGTTGCAAAAGTGACTTCCTCCATCGCTGATTAAAACGCGTGGCATTCCAAATCTACTGAAAATGTTAGTTCGTAGGAAATCTGCAACAACTCGCGAATCATTAGTACGGGTGGCCTTTGCCTCCACCCATTTAGAAACATAATCTACTGCGAGTAAGATATAAGTAAAACCATTGGAGGGAGGAAATGGTCCCATAAAATCAATACCCCACACATCAAAAATTTCAACATTAAATATGTAGTGTTGTGGCATTTGATCTTTAGGTCCTAAATTACCGAATCTTTGGCACTTATCACATGTAGCGCAATATGCATGAGCATCGCGAAATAAACTAGGCCAAAAGAAACCGCAATCTAAAATCTTAAGGGCTGTCCTCCTAGAACCAAAGTGTCCCCCACATGCTTCATTGTGACAAAAGTCTAGAATGGGCTTAAACTCACTATCCGGGATACATCTCCTAATTACTAAATCGGAGCATTGTTTCCATAAATAAGGCTCATCCCAGATAAAGGTTCTAGCATTATGCTTAAGTTTGTCACGTTGAAATTTATGCATGGTAGACGGAAACTCACCGGTAACTAAGTAATTTACGATATCTGCATACCATGGAGTTTCCGAAATAGTTACCTCAATTCCGAAGAGTTTTTCATCCGGAAAAGTTTCTTCAATCTCGACAGGCTCATGGTCACCTATCAAACGCGATAGGTGGTCAGCGACGACGTTTTCTACTCCCTTCTTATCCTTGATTTCGATGTTGAATTCTTGGAGTAGAAGTATCCATCTTATAAGCCGTGGTTTTGCATCCTTTTTGAGCATTAGATACTTCAAAGCTGCATGATCGGTAAACACAGTTACTTTAGTTTGAAGTAAATAAGATCGAAATTTATCTAAAGCAAAAACCACGGCAAGAAACTCCTTCTCGGTGGTAGTATAATTTCTTTGCGCTTCATCAAGCGTCCGAGAGGCGTAATAGATTACGCAAAGCTTCTTGTCCTTCCGCTGACCCAAGACGGCTCCTACGGCATAATCCGAGGCGTCGCACATGAGTTCAAATGGCAGAGACCAATCAGGGCTGCATAAAATAGGAGCGCTCGTGAGAAGCTCCTTCAACTTGTTGAAGGCAGCGTTGCATTCTTCATCAAAGAGGAACGGGGTCTCCTTTTGCAGCAGTTTACACAAAGGGCGCGAGATGTGGGAAAAGTCTTTGATAAACCTGCGATAAAATCCTGCGTGTCCAAGAAATGAACGAATCTCTCTAACCGAAGTTGGAGAGGGTAAGTGACGCACAAGATCTACTTTAGATTTATCAACTTCTAACCCTTTTTCCGAAATAATATGACCTAACACTATCCCTTGCGTAACCATAAAATGGCACTTCTCCCAATTAAGCACCAAGTTCGTTTCAACGCATCTTTGTAAAATTGTTTCTAAATTGTTTAAGCATGCATGAAAATCACTCCCAAATACACTAAAGTCGTCCATGAATACTTCAATAATTTTTTCAATGTACTCGGAGAAAATTGAGAGCATGCAACGTTGAAATGTACCTGGTGCGTTACACAGTCCAAATGGCATGCGGCGATAGGCAAACGTTCCGAACGGGCACGTGAACGTTGTCTTTTCTTGATCCTCCTCCGCAATGCTAATTTGGTTGTAGCCGGAGTATCCGTCCAGAAAACAATAAAATGCATGGCCGGCTAATCTTTCCAGCATTTGGTCGATGAATGGTAAGGGAAAATGATCCTTGCGGGTTGCGGCGTTGAGCTTCCGGTAATCAATGCACACTCGGTGTCCAGTGATCGTCCGTTGTGGCACAAGTTCATTTTCCAGATTCTCGACGACGGTAATTCCCGATTTCTTAGGTACTACCTGCACTGGGGAAACCCAACGGCTATCAGAAATAGGGTAAATAACTCCACAGTCCATGAGTTTAATTACCTCCTTTTTTACCACCTCCATCATCGGAGGGTGGAGCCGACGCTGTGCTTCCCGCGTAGGCTTGGTGCCTTCTTCAAGGAAAATCCTATGCACACAGGTTGCTGGATTTATTCCCTTGATGTCCGCGAGTGTCCAGCCTATTGCGGGTTTGTACCGTTTGAGCACACTCACGAGCTTCTCCTCCTGCTCCTCTTCTAGCGCGGACGAAATAATGACGGGTAAAGTGTCATTCTCGCCCAAGTACGCATACTTCAGATGGTCCGGTAGTAGCTTGAGTTCTAAAACTGGAGCTTCTACGATGGAAGGAACCATTTTATTAGTACCAAAAGTAATTGGTAAAGGAGGAGAAAAGCTTACTTTTCGTGGTGCGGCATTTAGGGCCATGGCCATGTCTTGAATACGAGGTTCAAGCTCTAGTAAAGCCTCGAGAAGGCCGTCATGCCCAAGTTGAATGGCCATGTCGAGTTCATCCTCATTGATGGTGTCGAGGTAGCCTTGTGCTAAGGTATCCACGGGATCGTATGTCGAAATGGCAGCTACGCTCGACATTGGAAACTTCATCCCGTCCAGGATGTTGAACTCGATTCTTTCTCCATCAATCTCCATGGAGAAAGTGCCTTGAAACACATCTATCTTCGTTCTCGCAGTCCGCATGAAAGGTCGCCCAAGCAGTAGTGGCGTGGTGTTTAGTGGACTCTCTTCCATGTCAACTATATAGAAATCGGCTGGGAATATCAAGTTGTTGACTTGCACGAGAACGTCTTCTACGTATCCCCTCGGATACTTGTGGGTGCGATCGGCTAATTGGATGACAACACCATCTTGCTTGAGATCTCCAAGCTCCATCGATTCGAATAGATAGTAAGGCATGACGTTGATGGAAGCTCCGAGATCAAGCATCACGTCTTGGAAGTGGGTGTCACCGATTACGCAAGGAACTGCAAAGCTCCCTGGGTCCTTCAGTTTTGGGGGTAGCCGACGCTGCAAAACCGCCGAAACGGTTGCGTTCACCTTCACAACCTCCTTCTCTCGAGTTTTCCTCCTTTGTGTGCATAATTCTTTCAGAAACTTCGCGTATATCGGCACTTGTTTTATGCACTCGATCAATGATACGCGCAAAACATGCATTTACGATAACACAAAGTAGACCTTAAAAACACCGATTACGCGCATTGCAATTTAAACCCTTCTTTTGTCATTTATAATATTGGCGAGTAGGGATCGTTCTTTATCCGGGGAATTAAGGGCGCATGCATGGTTTCGTTATTATGCGGAAATGTAAATATTTGGGGGGATTGGAAGTTGGTTATTTAATCTACGAATTTAAAGTACATAACATGCAAACACAACTAAAACTCTTAGGCATCTAACATGTTTTACTCATAGACAAGTTTCAACAATCAAGAAACTTAAAGTCTAATTATGCTTGCTAAAAATAAGAAGTTACACTATTAATTACATGTGATCAACTCATCTTATTAACCTACCCTTTTCATGCATCAAACCTTTGTGTAAGTTGCGAAATTCATAACTTATAACTAAGTACACATGCTTGATAATTGTGTAGGAATGCAACTTAGCGTATAAACATCCTAAACAACATACGATCATCGAAACATGCAAAAGAGAGGGACTTAGCGTATTTTCTAATACATGCATTCGAAGCTTTAAGATTGTATCAAACATGCATAAAAAGCTATAAATCATAAACACATGCATATTACAAATCGGTTTAGGCACATGAAACACAAATCTAAACTTGTTATTCATTTGATACACAAATCTAAACTTTCTAAACTTGTTATTCCAATACATCAAAAGATTCAAATACAAAGCTAAAGAAATGAGAGTGAAGATCATGGTTACACTTTTTGTCTTGAGTGCTTGATGAACTACGGTGGAGATGGACTTCCTTCACAAGGGACTTAGCGTATTGTGTTGGATGGAGGAGGCTTGATAGCTTCGGCTTGGAAGGAGTAACCTTGCTTGCTTCGGCTTGGAATGGTAAAGGATGTGCTTCGGCTTTGTAATGAACTTTGGAGTGTTTATGGTGGAAGAGTATTTGTGTAGAGCTTTGGCTTGTAAAATGAGAGATGATGCTTGAATGGTTCGGCCTCCTCCCCTTTTATAGGCAAGGAATGCTTGCCTTCTCTCTTCCACCTTTCCTCCCTCCATTTAATGCATGTAATGATCATTAAGGCAAGTCACACCCTTAGTCACACACTTAGTCACCATTTGTGAACCCTAAGCATGAATCACCATGTGTAGTCACCATGGCAAGTCATCTTTTCAATTAATGCAAGCCTTAGTCACCTTGTGTAGTCACCATTTGGGAACCCTAAGCATGAATCACCATGTGTAGTCACCATTTGTGATCATTAGCTTGATAATGTTGACTTGCCCTTTCAAAACAAGACTTTTCCTTTTCACCAAAAGGCTTCCTTGCCGAATTGTTTGGGTTTGGGCTTGATAATGGGCCGAAACAAGAGTTGAGAATTCGGCCCACAATTTGCTTTGTGGCCCGGCCCATTTTCGGAGGTCCAAAATCGCAAAAATCGCAAAATCGCCGAAATTCCTCCGAATTGCGTCGATATTAATCTCCACCGTAATGAACTTCAAAATAACAATTTAAATAAGGAAAACATAAAACTAAGATAATAACATAGCTAAACGTAAAGGGAAATGCGTTAAGAAACGAGCATAAAATGCGTATATCAACGAATTTAAAGTACATAACATGCAAACACAACTAAAACTCTTAGGCATCTAACATGTTTTACTCATAGACAAGTTTCAACAATCAAGAAACTTAAAGTCTAATTATGCTTGCTAAAAATAAGAAGCTACACTATTAATTACATGTGATCAACTCATCTTATTAACCTACCCTTTTCATGCATCAAACCCTTGTGTAAGTTGCGAAATTCATAACTTATAACTAAGTACACATGCTTGATAATTGTGTAGGAATGCAACTTAGCGTATAAACATCCTAAACAACATACGATCATCGAAACATGCAAAAGAGAGGGACTTAGCGTATTTTCTAATACATGCATTCGAAGCTTTAAGATTGTATCAAACATGCATAAAAAGCTATAAATCATAAACACATGCATATTACAAATCGGTTTAGGCACATGAAACACAAATCTAAACTTGTTATTCATTTGATACACAAATCTAAACTTTCTAAACTTGTTATTCCAATACATCAAAAGATTCACATACAAAGCTAAAGAAATGAGAGTGAAGATCATGGTTACACTTTTTGTCTTGAGTGCTTGATGAACTACGGTGGAGATGGACTTCCTTCACAAGGGACTTAGCGTATTGTGTTGGATGGAGGAGGCTTGATAGCTTCGGCTTGGAAGGAGTAACCTTGCTTGCTTCGGCTTGGAATGGTAAAGGATGTGCTTCGGCTTTGTAATGAACTTTGGAGTGTTTATGGTGGAAGAGTATTTGTGTAGAGCTTTGGCTTGTAAAATGAGAGATGATGCTTGAATGGTTCGGCCTCCTCCCCTTTTATAGGCAAGGAATGCTTGCCTTCTCTCTTCCACCTTTCCTCCCTCCATTTAATGCATGTAATGATCATTAAGGCAAGTCACACCCTTAGTCACACACTTAGTCACCATTTGTGAACCCTAAGCATGAATCACCATGTGTAGTCACCATGGCAAGTCATCTTTTCAATTAATGCAAGCCTTAGTCACCTTGTGTAGTCACCATTTGGGAACCCTAAGCATGAATCACCATGTGTAGTCACCATTTGTGATCATTAGCTTGATAATGTTGACTTGCCCTTTCAAAACAAGACTTTTCCTTTTCACCAAAAGGCTTCCTTGCCGAATTGTTTGGGTTTGGGCTTGATAATGGGCCGAAACAAGAGTTGAGAATTCGGCCCACAATTTGCTTTGTGGCCCGGCCCATTTTCGGAGGTCCAAAATCGCAAAAATCGCAAAATCGCCGAAATTCCTCCGAATTGCGTCGATATTAATCTCCACCGTAATGAACTTCAAAATAACAATTTAAATAAGGAAAACATAAAACTAAGATAATAACATAGCTAAACGTAAAGGGAAATGCGTTAAGAAACGAGCATAAAATGCGTATATCAAATTCCCCCACACTTAGACTTTGCTAGTCCCTTAGCAAACACTAAGTTAAACTAAGACTCTCTAAGAATTTAAAACAAAAGAAAGAACAACTAAGCCCTTAGCTAAAATTTGTCTCAGAATTTTCATAAGTATATGGCGATGGCTCACATGAAATTCAACTTGTATGCTCGACGAATTCAAGAGATAATTGCGATATAATTATGTAATGAACAAGTAAGACATAGAGAAAACAATGGTTATGTTATAGCTGTGCATGCTTTGAATAAAGGTTTAATCAACTCACAAGGATGCACTCATCATATTTTTCACTCATGAAAATGGTTCACTTAAAGTGTATATGAATTGAAATGAAAACCACATGAATAAAGTTTGATTACTTGCACAAATGAACCAAAACCATAAGCTTACTCATGCAACTTACTCTACTAATTGAAAGCTACTCATTTTAAGGATCATAAAGGACTTTTAGTGAGGTTGTAATGGGGTTAAGGCTAAGGCATTCGAAATTTAGATATGTGGTGATAAAAACGTTCCAACGACTTAGTCTAGCACCATATTAGTCCTCCATCTCCATTTGTATGTTATCATGTATACTTCAAGCTAATCTACCCTTTGAGCTTTTCAGACAGGACAAAGACCATATTTTGTTCTATTTTTAGGCCTTCAATTTATCGTAAACTCCAAATCCGTAAATAAGGGGGACGTTAATCCAATTGGTTTCTACTTTAGAACAACAAGTTGCCATGAGAGATATAATATTTTTTTTTCTTTTCATTCTCTCAAATATATATTTTTTTCTTTTCTTTTTGGCAATCTCATACTTTTTTAGCTATTGGACAAGTCTTTCCCCTTACTCACATTAACTCTTTCAATCCTTCCTACCAAACCATAATCTTATGTGCTAGTTTCGAAAAATTCTCACCAAGTTTCCGGAACAAAGGTAAGGATATTCTATACTAGGAAAAGTGTTTAGGTATATATGGTGATGAAAGAAAAGCTTAACGTGGGCTCAATTGGTTTATCTAGGGGTGTCGCAACTTGTGCGTACAATTGGGATACATGGATATTTGGCGAAGTGGTGGAAAATCCTAAATGCCTTTAATCATTTCCAAAATCAAAGTATGTATCAACTTAAAAGCTTTGCAAAATGACATGAGTAAGTTCTAGCATTCTCTAGTTCATTAAAATCTATGGCAAGCAATTGAATGAGGCATATATAAGCTAGTAGCTACGAAATGGATGCATATTCACTCAAATAAAGAATAGATAGCTCAAAAGCTCACATAGGGTTCATATGATTAAAAACTTATTCAAGCATGCGATTTTCTGTACCATGTTTTGCAATGTATATCTACTACATGTTAAAAACATATAGAATATCTCAATTACACAAGAATTCGATGCATGTGATTCATACGCCATATGTGTTCGTATCGGTCCATTTTTCATCATCGACTAGTTAAGGGCATCCTAAAGACTTTGAAAAACACTAATTTAGACACAATTAAATTGTAAACCCTTCCCCCACACTTAAACTCTACATTGCCCTCAATGTACTAAAGTAGAAGTATAGAATTAAACATGGAGTATAGGATCTACGAAAATTCTAATTTAAAATGCAAAAGCCATTAAATTAATTAAAAGGGGAGAAGAAATCAAATCTGTTGTCTCCCTATTGGGTTGCCTCCCAATGAGCGCTCGTTTTACGTCGTTAGCTTTGGACGTGATGCATCATTTTGTTTTTGAAATGGCCGGTTCTTGGAGTTGCATCTCCTCCACGGTGTGCTCCGCAAATGCCTCAAAATAGGGCTTCAAGCGATGGCCATTTACTTTGAACTCACTACCTTTGTCGATAGATCGAATGAGAACTGCTCCATGAGGTAGTACTTGAGAAACTACGAATGGCCCCATCCATCGAGAGCGAAGCTTTCCCGGAAAGAGCTTAAGTCTTGAATTGAAAAGTAATACTTTCTGCCCTGGTTCAAAACTCTTCCCGCGAATCATCTGATCGTGGATCTTTTTCGTCTTCTCTTTGTAAATCCACGCATTGTCGAAAGCATCATTTCTGATTTCTTCAAGTTCACAAAGTTGAAGCTTCCGATGTAAGCCTGCGGCATCTCGATCAATGTTGAATTTCTTCACGGCCCACCATGCCTTGTGCTCTAGTTCAACCGGAAGATGGCACGCCTTCCCATAAATTAGTCGGAAAGGTGACATACCAATGGGGGTCTTGTAGGCAGTCCTGTAAGCCCACAATGCATCGTCTAAGCATTGACTCCAATCTTTCCGGTTGGGGCGGACGGTTCGCTCCAATATCTTCTTGATCTCACGGTTGGAAACTTCAGCCATTCCATTGGTTTGAGGGTGGTATGGTGTGGAAACCTTGTGTTTTACGCCATACTTCCTCATGAGTGCTTCCACCGTGCGGTTGCAAAAGTGACTTCCTCCATCGCTGATTAAAACGCGTGGCATTCCAAATCTACTGAAAATGTTAGTTCGTAGGAAATCTGCAACAACTCGCGAATCATTAGTACGGGTGGCCTTTGCCTCCACCCATTTAGAAACATAATCTACTGCGAGTAAAATGTAAGTAAAACCATTGGAAGGAGGAAATGGTCCCATAAAATCAATACCCCACACATCAAAAATTTCAACATTAAATATGTAGTGTTGTGGCATTTGATCTCTAGGGCCTAAATTACCGAATCTCTGGCACTTATCACATGTAGCGCAATATGCATGAGCATCGCGAAATAAACTAGGCCAAAAGAAACCGCAATCTAAAATTTTAAGGGCTGTCCTCCTAGAACCAAAGTGTCCCCCACATGCTTCATTGTGACAAAAGTCTAGAATGGGCTTAAACTCACTATCCGGGATACATCTCCTAATTACTAAATCGGAGCATTGTTTCCATAAATAAGGCTCATCCCAGATAAAGGTTCTAGCATTATGCTTAAGTTTGTCACGTTGAAATTTATGCATGGTAGACGGAAACTCACCGGTAACTAAGTAATTTACAATATCGGCATACCAAGGAGTTTCCGAAGTAGTTACCTCAATTCCGAAGAGTTTTTCATCCGGAAAAGTTTCTTTAATCTCGATAGGCTCATGGTCACCTATCAAACGTGATAGGTGGTCAGCGACGACGTTTTCTACTCCCTTCTTGTCCTTGATTTCGATGTTGAATTCTTGGAGTAGAAGTATCCATCTGATAAGTCGTGGTTTTGCGTCCTTCTTGAGCATTAGATACTTCAAAGCTGCATGATCGGTAAACACAGTTACTTTAGTTTGAAGTAGATAAGATCGAAATTTATCTAAAGCAAAAACCACGGCAAGAAACTCCTTCTCGGTGGTAGTATAATTTCTTTGCGCTTCATCAAGCGTCCGAGAGGCGTAATAGATTACGCAAGGCTTCTTGTCCTTCCGCTGACCCAAGACGGCTCCTACGGCATAATCCGAGGCGTCGCACATGAGTTCAAATGGCAGAGACCAATCAGGGCTGCATAAAATAGGAGCGCTCGTGAGAAGCTCCTTCAACTTGTTGAAGGCAGCGTTGCATTCTTCATCAAAGAGGAACGGGGTCTCCTTTTGCAGCAGTTTACACAAAGGGCGCGAGATGTGGGAAAAGTCTTTGATAAACCTGCGATAAAATCCTGCGTGTCCAAGAAATGAACGAATCTCTCTAACCGAAGTTGGAGAGGGTAAGTGACGCACAAGATCTACTTTAGATTTATCAACTTCTAACCCTTTTTCCGAAATAATATGACCTAACACTATCCCTTGCGTAACCATAAAATGGCACTTCTCCCAATTAAGCACCAAGTTCGTTTCAACGCATCTTTGTAAAATTGTTTCTAAATTGTTTAAGCATGCATGAAAATCACTCCCAAATACACTAAAGTCGTCCATGAATACTTCAATAATTTTTTCAATGTACTCGGAGAAAATTGAGAGCATGCAACGTTGAAATGTACCTGGTGCGTTACACAGTCCAAATGGCATGCGGCGATAGGCAAACGTTCCGAACGGGCACGTGAACGTTGTCTTTTCTTGATCCTCCTCCGCAATGCTAATTTGGTTGTAGCCGGAGTATCCGTCCAGAAAACAATAAAATGCATGGCCGGCTAATCTTTCCAGCATTTGGTCGATGAATGGTAAGGGAAAATGATCCTTGCGGGTTGCGGCGTTGAGCTTCCGGTAATCAATGCACACTCGGTGTCCAGTGATCGTCCGTTGTGGCACAAGTTCATTTTCCAGATTCTCGACGACGGTAATTCCCGATTTCTTAGGTACTACCTGCACTGGGGAAACCCAACGGCTATCAGAAATAGGGTAAATAACTCCACAGTCCATGAGTTTAATTACCTCCTTTTTTACCACCTCCATCATCGGAGGGTGGAGCCGACGCTGTGCTTCCCGCGTAGGCTTGGTGCCTTCTTCAAGGAAAATCCTATGCACACAGGTTGCTGGATTTATTCCCTTGATGTCCGCGAGTGTCCAGCCTATTGCGGGTTTGTACCGTTTGAGCACACTCACGAGCTTCTCCTCCTGCTCCTCTTCTAGCGCGGACGAAATAATGACGGGTAAAGTGTCATTCTCGCCCAAGTACGCATACTTCAGATGGTCCGGTAGTAGCTTGAGTTCTAAAACTGGAGCTTCTACGATGGAAGGAACCATTTTATTAGTACCAAAAGTAATTGGTAAAGGAGGAGAAAAGCTTACTTTTCGTGGTGCGGCATTTAGGGCCATGGCCATGTCTTGGATTCGAGGTTCAAGCTCTAGTAAGGCCTCGAGAAGGCCGTCATGTCCAAGTTGAATGGCCATGTCGAGTTCATCCTCGTTGATGGTGTCGAGGTAACCTTGTGCTAAGGTATCCACAGGATCGTATGTCGAAATGGCAGCTACGCTCGACATTGGAAACTTCATTCCGTCCAGGATGTTGAACTCGATTCTTTCTCCATCAATCTCCATGGAGAAAGTGCCTTGGAAAACATCAATCTTCGTCCTCGCAGTCCGCATGAAAGGTCGTCCAAGCAGCAATGGCGTGGTGTTCAATGGACTCTCTTCCATGTCAACTATGTAGAAATCGGCTGGGAATATCAAGTTGTTGACTTGTACGAGAACGTCTTCTACGTATCCCCTCGGATACTTGTGGGTGCGATCGGCTAACTGGATGACAACACCATCTTGCTTGAGATCTCCAAGCTCCATCGATTCGAAAAGATAGTAAGGCATGACGTTGATGGAGGCTCCGAGATCAAGCATTACATCTTCGAAGCGGTTGTCACCGATTACACAGGGAACTGCAAAGCTCCCTGGGTCCTTCAGTTTTGGGGGTAGCCGACGCTGCAAAACCGCCGAAACGGTTGCGTTCACCTTCACGACCTCCTTCTCTCTAGTTTGCCTCCTCTGAGTGCATAATTCTTTCAGAAACTTGGCGTATATAGGCACTTGCTTTATGCACTCGATCAAGGGCAAATTCACTTGCACCTTTCGGAAGATGTCCAGGATATCTTCATATTGGGCATCCTTCTTCTTTGATTTTGCTAATCTGCTTGGGAAAGGTGCAACAGCAAACGGAGAATTAGTAATCACCGTATTTGAAGGAATAGGGCTTTTACCTTTGATTGGGGTAGGTTGTGGAGGTGATTGTGCCTTGGTGACAGTAGGCGTCACCTTCTTTTTCTCGGCCTCTTGAATTGCCGGATCGATCTCATCTTCTTCTTCGTTGGTGATGTCCTCGATGGTGACTTCATCAAGATGAGATCGCTTGGTCTTTGGTTCCTCAAGTATCTTCCCACTCCTTGTGACTATAGCATTCACGTTTCTTTGATTAGGAGTGGTTTGAGGTGGAAGCCGACCGGTTTCCTTGATTTGGCCCATGAAATCAACAAGCTGGCCAAGCTGCTTCTTCACTTCGGTGATGTCGCGGCCATGTGAGTCAAGTGTCTCCTTTGTCTTCGATTGTTCATCGAGGAGAACTTGAGTTGAGGCCGAAAGTTGAGACAACATCTTGTCGTAATCCGGATTGGTGAAGGGTTGTGATGACGAACCATGCTGCATCGGTGGCCTTGGTTGAAATGGAGGGCGTTGGTAGCTTTGTTGAGGTTGAGATGCAGGAGGGTTCAAAGTTCCCTCGTTGCTGCTCCATCTAAAACCTGGATGATCACGGTTGACATAGTTGTTGTAGTTGTTATACCTTTGTCCTCCCTGATATCCGCCGATGGCGTTAGCGTGCTCCGGCTCGCTTGCCTGCTCCTGCGCTTGAGGGCATTGGTCATTGTGGTGACCGTGTGTTTGACATATGCCGCAAACAGGCCGTTGAGTTGCCTTCGCTCTTGTCGTCTCGAGTTCTAACACCTTCTCTAGCATATGAGCTAGTTTGTCGTACTTCTCGTCCGCGTCGGTTGTTGAACTCGCCTCACCGACTGCTCGTCTGTTGGACATTCCATATTGTGCATCATTATTTGCCCGATTCTCTAGAAGAGCTCTAGCTTCGGTTTCGGTTAAGTCCATGAATGCACCGGTGGCTGCTGCATCCAGCAATTCCCTATCGATCGGCTTGAGACCATCGTAAAAGTAATTCATGAGATTGGTCTCGGAAAATCCATGCGATGGGCAAGTGGCACACAAAACTTTGAATCGGTCGTAGTATTGGCCGAAGGTCTCGTCCGGTTTCTGTGTGATGCCAGTGATTTGCTTTCTCAAGACGGTGATCTTTGAGGCCGGGAAGTACTTCGCTAGGAACATGTCCGCAAGTTGCTTCCATGAAGTGATATGGTTCGGCGGTAGTTCCATAAGCCAAGACTCGGCCCTGTCGACTAGGGTGAATGGGAATGCCTTCAGTTTAAAGAGCTCCGTATCAGCATCGGATGGCTTCATGCTGTTACAAACAAATTGGAATTGTTTGAGATGCTTGTTCGGATCTTCATTGGAAAGTCCATGAAAAATGGGTAGTCGGTGGAGGAAGCCACTCTTTAGCTCGATATCCTTCATGTTTTCCTCCGGTTGTGGAAAAGCAATGCTCGAAGGCCCACTGCTCCATTCTGTTGAGCAGGTGCGCTGACGAAGAGATTGTCCTGCATTGGCCATGTTGATTTCTTGTGCTTCTGTTTCTGAATTGTGGTCGGTTGATGAATGTGAAGACTCGGAACCTTCCTCGATGATGGGAAAATCCAGGATGTCAGTTTGAGCTTTAAGTCTCGCTATTCTCTCTGCGATCTCCTCAAAGTTTGTTCTAGATGGTCCAGGATTCTGATCGGACATTCATTAGCCTGACATCCACCAAAGACCAAGTGTTAGTATCAACAAATAATTTGTGATGAATATAAGAATACTAACCAAAATTGTAAGACATATTTAGAAAACAAAGGGATAACAAATAAAATAGTAAAACTATCAAAACATACTATAAATACACACAAATATTTAAAAACTACTAATACACAAAATTTATAATAGTTAAGACACTATATGTATTGTACTAAGTAATGCAATTGATTTAATCAATTTTTAGGGCTATGCACATGAATGTAATAAACTTAAAACACACGTTTTCTGCAAATTAACACTATGTAATGCTAAACCTAAAAAAAAAAATTTAGTTAGAACATGTATAAACAAGGTTCAAATACAAGTAAACCATAATTCACATTGAATTTATGCACCACACATTTTCTTGCAATAAAATGCATTTAAACAACAATCCTACGTGAAAGATGGAGTGAATGCATAAGAGAAAACGTTAGAACCTGCAGAAAACAAACGAGTTACGTGTTTAAACTATGAATGAAAAGAATGACCTCTTCTTCGATCTTATGCCCCTAACTTCACTTAGGTTAGGGTACTCGGTAGTGAAATCCGAGTATCATAAAACCTAAAAAGAGGTTATGCAAGCTAAGTAACGGTTGTTAGTCCTTTACAGTTTTTAATGCACAAACAAACACAAAAATTTGACTAAGTTTTATTTATTTCCTTTGGCCCCGATGGTACGTGGTGCAGAGGCTCTCGACTGTGCAATGGGTCTCGTTCATCCGAAGATGAAGTCTGATTCCGGGAGGTCTAAGCATGCTTAATCCGATATACCATCTATTTAAAGGATTATGTCGTATTAAGTTCATGTATTTATCCGTATTCGTATGCACTTATGATTTACAGAGAGTACGCAAATTGAGCATTTAAGTAAAGTTCCTGGACGTGCGGCCCGCGCGAAAAATATATACCGACTACAATTCAGCTTAGTTACGTTTAGAAATGGTTAGTAGGAATAGAGATAACGCGAGAGGTAAGGACTAATATTTAGAACAACCCGAGGCTTACTCGTAAGAGTATATACTCCAATGTTGTTCCTAGAGACACCCCGAGGCTAACCAGTTACGGTATATACTCCAATGGTGTTCTATTGCTTAGATCCGAAACCCGGCACCAATCATAAACCCATTCACCATATCCAACAATCAGCCAAATTTGTGAGATAGTATATAATCTCAAGTCCTTAGTAAACTCCGCCCACAACCTCGTGCCCATAACTTCACTTAGGTTATGGCGTGTGGTGATGAAATCCACACATCACGAGGGGTTAAGGAGGTAAACTAGAAAAAGAGGCACCACCTATTCCGAAGAACTAAACTTAATAACCAATATTCGTAATCAATGTAAATCAATTTAAGTACGTCTACATTTTGATTGCGCCTATGATTTAAAAGGAATACACGACTCAGTTATTGAATAAATCTCTTGTCCGTGCGGCCCGCGCGAAAATGTATACCAACTATCGTTAATCCTCGTAATTGTTGGAAATGACCAGTTGGGATAGATGTAACGCGAGAGGTGAGAACTAATTTCTGGGAACAACCTGAGGCTAACTCGTAAGAGTATATACTCCAATGTTGTTCTTAGAAACACCCCGAGGCTTACTCGTAAGAGTATGTACTCCATTGGTGTTCTGTTTTCTTAGTTCAAAACCCGTCACCATTCATAACCCTTCTAGACATCATAACCAACTCTTACTCGAATTCACAAGATAGTATACAATCTCAAGTGTTTGTAAACTCCGCCCACAACCTCGTGCCCATAACTTCACTTAGGTTATGGCGTGTGGTGATAAAATCCACACATCACGAAGGGTTAAGGAGATAGACAAACAAAAGAGGCACCACCTATTCCATAGAGATTTATTTAATAACTAAGTGCTAGTACTCAAACTAAATCAAAGACTATCCTTTAACATGAAAATAAATTATGCAAGTGTAAAAACTAAGTATAAATAAATTCGTCTAAGTAAAAGTATGCATTACAAACATGTATGTAAATTTCTTTAAGTATAAACAAGAATGAACAAGTATGTACTTCGAAAATTTAGACATGCTTTTAATCACAAATGTACAACGAAACATACAAAAACATTCTAATTCCCCGGCAACGGCGCCAAAAATTGATACGCGCAAAACATGCATTTACGATAACACAAAGTAGACCTTAAAAACACCGATTACGCGCATTGCAATTTAAACCCTTCTTTTGTCATTTATAATATTGGCGAGTAGGGATCGTTCTTTATCCGGGGAATTAAGGGCGCATGCATGGTTTCGTTATTATGCGGAAATGTAAATATTTGGGGGGATTGGAAGTTGGTTATTTAATCTACGAATTTAAAGTACATAACATGCAAACACAACTAAAACTCTTAGGCATCTAACATGTTTTACTCATAGACAAGTTTCAACAATCAAGAAACTTAAAGTCTAATTATGCTTGCTAAAAATAAGAAGTTACACTATTAATTACATGTGATCAACTCATCTTATTAACCTACCCTTTTCATGCATCAAACCTTTGTGTAAGTTGCGAAATTCATAACTTATAACTAAGTACACATGCTTGATAATTGTGTAGGAATGCAACTTAGCGTATAAACATCCTAAACAACATACGATCATCGAAACATGCAAAAGAGAGGGACTTAGCGTATTTTCTAATACATGCATTCGAAGCTTTAAGATTGTATCAAACATGCATAAAAAGCTATAAATCATAAACACATGCATATTACAAATCGGTTTAGGCACATGAAACACAAATCTAAACTTGTTATTCATTTGATACACAAATCTAAACTTTCTAAACTTGTTATTCCAATACATCAAAAGATTCAAATACAAAGCTAAAGAAATGAGAGTGAAGATCATGGTTACACTTTTTGTCTTGAGTGCTTGATGAACTACGGTGGAGATGGACTTCCTTCACAAGGGACTTAGCGTATTGTGTTGGATGGAGGAGGCTTGATAGCTTCGGCTTGGAAGGAGTAACTGATACGAGCAAAACATGCTTTCACGATAACACAAAGTCGACCTAAAAACATCGATTACGCGCCTTGCAATTTAAACCCTTCTTTTGTCATTTATAATATTGGCGAGTAGGGATCGTTCTTTATCCGGGGAATTAAGGGCGCATGCATGGTTTCGTTAATAAGCGGAAATGTAAATGTTTGGGGGGATTGGAAGTTGGTTGTTTAATCTACGAAATTAAAGTACATAACATGCAAACACAACTAAAACTCTTAGGCATCTAACATGTTTTACTCATAGACAAGTTTCAACAATCCAGAAACTTAAAGTCTAATTATGCTTGCTAAAAATAAGAAGTTACACTACTAATTACATGTGATCATCTCATCTTATTAGCCTACCCTTTTCATGCATCAAACCTTTTTGTAAGTTACGAAATTCATAACTTCTAACTAAATACGCATGCCTAATAATTGAGTAGGAATGCAACTTAGCGTATAAACATCCTAAACAACATACGATCATCGAAACATGCGAAAGAGAGGGACTTAGCGTATTTTCTAACACATGCATTCGAAGCTTTAAGATTGTATCAAACATGCATAAAAGGCTAGAAATCATAAACACATGCATATTACAAATCTGTTTAAACACATAAAACACAAATCTAAACTTGTTCTTCATTTGATACACAAATCTAAACTTGGTATTCCAATACATCAAAAGATTCAAATACAAAGGTAAAGAAATGAAAGTGAAGATCATGGTTACACTTTTTGTCTTGAGTGCTTGATGAACTACGGTGGAGATGGCTTTCCTTCACAAGGGACTTAGCGTATTGTGAGGGATGGAGGATGATAGCTTCGGCTTGGAGGAGGAGATGGATGCTTCGGTTTGGAATGGAGGAGGAGATGCTTCGGCTTGGAATGGAGGAGATGGATGCTTCGGCTTTGTGTGAACCTTCAAGTGTTTAATGGTGGAGGAGTATTTGTGTAGAGCTTTGGCTTAGTAAAATGAGTGATGTCTTGAATGGTTCAGCCTCCCTTGGTATTTATAGGCAAGGATGTTTGCCTTCTCTCTTCCACCTTGCCTCCTTCCATTAAATGCAAGCAATGATCAATATGGCAAGTCACCATGCAAGTCACCATGTGTGATCATCATTTACAAGCCCAAAGCAAGAGTCACCATGGCAAGTCATCTTTTCATTTAATGCAAGCAAGAGTCACCAAGGTGAGTCACCTTTTGTGATGATCATTTATTAACCCTAAGCAAGAGTCACCATTTGTGATGATTAGCTTGATAAGCTTGACTTTTCAACTTCCCCAAAGGGCATCCTTAACGAAATGAATGAGTTTGGGCTGGTTAATGGGCCGAAATAAACTTTGAGAAATCAGCCCATAATTTGCTTTTTGGGCCGGCCCATTTTCGGAGGTCCAAAATCGCAAAAATCGCAAAATCGCCGAAATTCCTCCGAATTGCGTCGTTATTAATCTCCACCGTAAATATCTTCAAAATAACAAATTAAATAAGGAAAACATAAAAACTAAGATAATAACATAGCTAAACGTAAAGGGAAATGCGTTAAGAAACGAGCATAAAATGCGTATATCAAATTCCCCCACACTTAGACTTTGCTAGTCCCTTAGCAAACACTAAGTTTAAACTAAGACTTTCTAAGAATTTAAAACAAAAGAAAGAACAACTAAGCCCTTAGCTAAAATTTGTCTCAGAATTTGCATAAGTATATGGCGATGGCTCACATGAATTTCAACGTGTATGCTCAACGAATTCAAGAGATAATTGCGATATAATTTATGTAATGAACAAGTAAGACATAGAGAAAACAATGGTTATGTTATAGCTGTGCATGCTTTGAATAAAGGTTTAATCAACTCACAAGGATGCACTCATCATATTTTTCACTCATGAAAATGGTTCACTTAAAGTGTATATAAATTGAAATGAAAACCACATGAATAAAGTTTGATTACTTGCACAAATGAACCAAAACCATAAGCTTACTCATGCAACTTACTCTACTAATTGAAAGCTACTCATTTTAAGGATCATAAAGGACTTTTAGTGAGGTTGTAATGGGGTTAAGGCTAAGGCATTCGAAATTTAGATATGTGGTGATAAAAACGTTCCAACGACTTAGTCTAGCACCATATTAGTCCTCCATCTCCATTTGTATGTTACCATGTATACTTCAAGCTAATCTACCCTTTGAGCTTTTCGGACAGGACAAAGGCCATATTTTGTTCTATTTTTGGGCCTTCAATTTATCGTAATCTCCAAATCCGCAAATAAGGGGGACGTTAATCCAATTGGTTTCTACTTTAGAACACAACATATTGCCATGAGAGATACTAATTTTTTTTTCTTTTCATTCTCTCAAATATATTTTTCTTTTCTTTTTGGCAATCACATACTTTTTTTTTTCGCTATTTGGACAAGTCTTTCCCCTTACTCACATTAACTCTTCCAATCTTTCCTACCGAACCACCATCTTATGTGCTAGTTTCGAAAAATTCTCACCAAGTTTCCGGAACAAAGGTAAGGATATTCTATACTAGGGTAAGTGTTTAGGTATATATGGTGATGAAAGAAAAGCTTAACGTGGGCTCAATTGGTTTATCTAGGGGTGTCGCAACTTGTGCGTACAATTGGGATACATGGATATATGGCAATGTGGTGGAAAATCCTAAATGCCTTTAATCATTTCCGAAATCAAAGTATGTATCAACTTAAAAGCTTTGCAAATTGACATGAGTAAGTTCTAGTATTCTCTAGTTCATTAAAATCTATGGCAAGCAATCAAATGAGGCATATATAAGCTAGTAGCTACGAACTGGATGTATATTCACTCGAATAAAGAACAGATAGCTCAAAAGCTCACATAGGGTTCATATGATTAAAAACTTATTCAAGCATGCGATTTCTGTACTATGTTTTGCAATTCATATCTACTACATGTTAAAAACATATAGAATATCTCAATTAGCACAAGAATTCGATGCATGTGATTCATACGCCATATGTGTTCGTGTTGATCTAATTTCATCATCGACTAGTTAAGGGCGTCCTAAAGACTCTGAAAAACACTAATTTAGACACAATTAAATTGTAAACCCTTCCCCCACACTTAAACTTTACATTGCCCTCAATGTACTTAAAGTAAATGTATAGAATTAAACATGGAGTATAGGATCTACGAAACTTTTAATCTAATACGCAAAAAGCCATTAAATTAAGTAAAAGGGGAGAAGAAAACAAATCTGTTGTCTCCCTATTGGGTTGCCTCCCAATGAGCGCTGGTTTTACGTCGTTAGCTTTGGACGTGATGCATTAGTTTGGTTTTGAAATGGCCGGTTCTTGGAGTTGCATCTCCTCCACGGTGTGCTCCGCAAATGCCTCAAAATAGGGCTTCAAGCGATGGCCATTTACTTTGAACTCACTACCTTTGTCGATAGATCGAATGAGAACTGCTCCATGAGGTAGAACTTGAGAAACTATGAATGGCCCCATCCATCGAGAGCGAAGCTTTCCCGGAAAGAGCTTAAGTCTTGAATTGAAAAGCAATACTTTCTGCCCAGGTTCAAAACTCTTCCCGCGAATCATCTGATCGTGGATCTTTTTCGTCTTCTCTTTGTAAATCCACGCATTGTCGAAAGCATCATTTCTGATTTCTTCAAGTTCACAAAGTTGAAGCTTCCGATGTAAGCCTGCGGCATCTCGATCAATGTTGAATTTCTTCACGGCCCACCATGCCTTGTGCTCTAGTTCAACCGGAAGATGGCACGCCTTCCCATAAATTAATCGGAAAGGGGACATACCGATGGGGGTCTTGTAGGCAGTCCTGTAAGCCCACAATGCATCGTCTAAGCATTGACTCCAATCTTTCCAGTTGGGGCGGACGGTTCGCTCCAAGATCTTCTTTATCTCACGGTTGGAAACTTCAGCCATTCCATTGGTTTGAGGGTGGTATGGTGTGGAAACCTTGTGTTTGACGCCATACTTCCTCATTAGTGCTTCCACCGTGCGGTTGCAAAAGTGACTTCCTCCATCGCTGATTAGAACGCGTGGCATTCCAAATCTGCTGAAAATGTTAGTTCGTAGGAAGTCTGCAACAACTCGCGAATCATTAGTACGGGTGGCCTTTGCCTCCACCCATTTAGAAACATAATCTACTGCGAGTAAGATGTAAGTAAAACCATTGGAGGGAGGAAATGGTCCCATAAAATCAATACCCCACACATCAAAAATTTCAACATTAAATATGTAGTGTTGTGGCATTTGATCTTTAGGCCCTAAATTACCGAATCTCTGGCACTTATCACATGCAGCACAATATGCATGAGCATCGCGAAATAAACTAGGCCAAAAGAAACCGCAATCTAAAATCTTAAGGGCTGTCCTCCTAGAACCAAAATGTCCCCCACATGCTTCATTGTGACAAAAGTCTAAAATAGGCTTGAATTCACTATCCGGGATACATCTCCTAATTACTAAATCGGAGCATTGTTTCCACAAATAAGGCTCATCCCAGATAAATGTTCTAGCATTATGCTTAAGTTTGTCACGTTGAAATTTATGCATGGTAGACGGAAACTCACCGGTAACTAAGTAATTTACGATATCTGCATACCATGGAGTTTCCGAAATAGTTACCTCAATTCCGAAGAGTTTTTCATCCGGAAAAGTTTCTTCAATCTCGACAGGCTCATGGTCACCTATCAAACGCGATAGGTGGTCAGCGACGACGTTTTCTACTCCCTTCTTATCCTTGATTTCGATGTTGAATTCTTGGAGTAGAAGTATCCATCTTATAAGCCGTGGTTTTGCATCCTTTTTGAGCATTAGATACTTCAAAGCTGCATGATCGGTAAACACAGTTACTTTAGTTTGAAGTAAATAAGATCGAAATTTATCTAAAGCAAAAACCACGGCAAGAAACTCTTTCTCGGTGGTAGTATAATTTCTTTGCGCTTCATCAAGCGTCCGAGAGGCGTAATAGATTACGCAAGGCTTCTTGTCCTTCCGCTGACCCAAGACGGCTCCTACGGCATAATCCGAGGCGTCGCACATGAGTTCAAATGGCAGAGACCAATCAGGGCTGCATAAAATAGGAGCGCTCGTAAGAAGCTCCTTCAACTTGTTGAAGGCAGCGTTGCATTCTTCATCAAAGACGAACGGGGTCTCCTTTTGCAGCAGTTTACACAAGGGGCGAGAGATGTGGGAAAAGTCCTTGATAAACCTACGATAAAATCCTGCGTGTCCAAGAAATGAACGAATCTCTCTAACCGAAGTTGGAGAGGGTAAGTGACGCACAAGATCTACTTTAGATTTATCTACTTCTAACCCTTTTTCAGAGATAATATGACCTAACACTATCCCTTGCGTAACCATGAAATGGCACTTCTCCCAATTAAGCACCAAATTCGTTTCAACGCATCTTTGTAAAATAGTTTCTAAATTGTTTAAGCATGCATCGAAATCATTCCCAAATACACTAAAGTCGTCCATGAATACTTCAATAATTTTTTCAATGTATTCGGAGAAAATTGAGAGCATGCAACGTTGAAATGTACCTGGTGCGTTACACAGTCCAAATGGCATGCGGCGATATGCAAACGTTCCGAACGGGCACGTGAACGTTGTCTTTTCTTGATCCTCCTCCGCAATGCTAATTTGGTTGTAGCCGGAATATCCGTCGAGAAAACAATAAAATGCATGGCCGGCTAATCTTTCCAGCATTTGGTCGATGAATGGTAAGGGAAAATGATCCTTGCGGGTTGCGGTGTTGAGCTTCCGGTAATCAATGCACACTCGGTGTCCAGTGATCGTGCGTTGTGGCACAAGTTCATTTTCCAGATTCTCGACGACGGTAATTCCCGATTTCTTAGGTACTACCTGCACTGGGGAAACCCAACGGCTATCAGAAATAGGGTAAATAACTCCACAGTCCATGAGTTTAATTACCTCCTTTTTTACCACCTCCATCATCGGAGGGTGGAGCCGACGTTGCGCTTCCCGCGTAGGTTTGGTGCCTTCTTCAAGGAAAATCCTATGCACACAGGTTGCTGGATTTATTCCCTTGATGTCCGCGAGTGTCCAGCCTATTGCGGGCTTGTACCGTTTGAGCACACTTACGAGCTTCTCCTCCTGTTCCTCTTCTAGCGCGGACGAAATAATGACCGGTAAAGTTTCATTCTCGCCCAAGTACGCATACTTCAGATGGTCCGGTAGTAGCTTGAGTTCTAAAACGGGAGCTTCTACAATGGAAGGAACCATTTTATTAGTACCAAAAGTAATTGGTATAGGAGGAGAAAAGCTTACTTTCCGTGGTGCGGCATTTAGGGCCATGGCCATGTCTTGGATTCGAGGTTCAAGTTCTAGTAAGGCCTCGAGAAGGCCGTCATGTCCAAGTTGAATGGCCATGTCGAGTTCATCCTCGTTGATGGTGTCGAGGTAACCTTGTGCTAAGGTATCCACGGGATCGTATGTCGAAATGGCAGCTACGCTCGACATTGGAAACTTCATCCCGTCCAGGATGTTGAACTCGATTCTTTCTCCATCAATCTCCATGGAGAAAGTGCCTTGAAACACATCAATCTTCGTTCTCGCAGTCCGCATGAAAGGTCGCCCAAGCAGCAGCGGCGTGGTGTTCAGTGGACTCTCTTCCATGTCAACTATGTAAAAATCGGCTGGGAATATCAAGTTGTTGACTTGTACGAGAACGTCTTCTACGTATCCCCTCGGATACTTGTGGGTGCGATCGGCTAACTGGATGACAACACCATCTTGCTTGAGATCTCCAAGCTCCATCGATTCGAAAAGATAGTAAGGCATGACGTTGATGGAGGCTCCGAGATCAAGCATTACATCTTCGAAGCGGGTGTCACCGATTACGCAAGGAACTGCAAAGCTCGCTGGGTCCTTCAGTTTTGGGGGTAGCCGACGCTGCAAAACCGCCGAAACGGTTGCGTTCACCTTCACGACCTCCTTCTCTCGAGTTTGCCTCCTCTGAGTGCATAATTCTTTCAGAAACTTGGCGTATATAGGCACTTGCTTTATGCACTCGATCAAGGGCAAATTCACTTGCACCTTTCGGAAGATGTCCAGGATATCTTCATATTGGGCATCCTTCTTCTTTGATTTTGCTAATCTGCTTGGGAAAGGTGCAACAGCAAACGGAGAATTAGTAATCACCGTATTTGAAGGAATAGGGCTTTTACCTTTGATTGGGGTAGGTTGTGGAGGTGATTGTGCCTTGGTGACATTAGGCGTCACCTTCTTTTTCTCGGCCTCTTGAATTGCCGGATCGATCTCATCTTCTTCTTCGTTGGTGATGTCCTCGATGGTGACTTCATCAAGATGAGATCGATTGGTCTTTGGCTCTTCAAGTGTCTTCCCACTCCTTGTGACTATAGCATTCACGTTTCTTTGATTTGGAGTGGTTTGAGGTGGAAGCCGACCGGTTTCCTTGATTTGGCCCATGAAATCAACAAGCTGGCCAAGCTGCTTCTTCACTTCGGTGATGTCGCGGCCATGTGAGTCAAGTGTCTCCTTTGTCTTCGATTGTCCGTCGAGGAGAACTTGAGTTGAGGCCGAAAGTTGCGACAACATCTTGTCGTAATCCGGATTGGTGAAGGGTTGTGATGACGAACCATGCTGCATCGGTGGTCGTGGTTGAAATGGAGGGCGTTGGTAGCTTTGTTGAGGTTGAGATGCTGGAGGGTTCAAAGTTCCCTCGTTGCTGCTCCATCTAAAACCTGGATGATCACGGTTGACATAGTTGTTGTAGTTGTTATACCTTTGTCCTCCCTGATATCCGCCGATGGCGTTAGCGTGCTCCGGCTCGCTTGCCTGCTCCTGCGCTTGAGGGCATTGGTCATTGTGGTGACCGTGTGTTTGACATATGCCGCAAACAGGCCGTTGAGTTGCCTTCGCTCTTGTCGTCTCGAGTTCTAACACCTTCTCTAGCATATGAGCTAGTTTGTCGTACTTTTCGTCCGCGTCGGTTGTAGAACTCGCTTCACCGACTGCTCGTCTGTTGGACATTCCGTATTGTGCATCATTATTCGCCCGATTCTCTAGAAGAGCTCTAGCTTCGGTTTCGGTTAAGTCCATGAATGCACCGGTGGCTGCTGCATCCAGCAATTCCCTATCGATCGGCTTGAGACCATCGTAAAAGTAATTCATGAGATTGGTCTCAGAAAATCCATGCGATGGGCAAGTGGCACACAAAACTTTGAATCGGTCGTAGTATTGGCCGAAGGTCTCGTCCGGTTTCTGTGTGATGCCAGTGATTTGCTTTCTCAAGACGGTGATCTTTGAGGCCGGGAAGTACTTCGCTAGGAACATATCCGCAAGTTGCTTCCATGAGGTAATATGGTTCGGCGGTAGTTCCATTAGCCAAGACTCGGCCCTGTCGACTAGGGTGAATGGAAATGCCTTCAGCTTGAAGAGCTCCGTATCAGCATCGGATGGCTTCATGCTGTTGCAAACAAATTGGAATTGTTTGAGATGCTTGTTCGGATCTTCATTGGAAAGTCCGTGGAAAATGGGTAGTCGGTGGAGGAAGCCTGATACGCGCAAAACATGCATTCACGTTAACTTAAAAACACAGATTACGCGCATTGCAATTTAAACCCTTCTTTTGTCATTTATAATATTGGCGAGTAGGGATCGTTCTTTATCCGGGGAATTAAGGGCGCATGCATGGTTTCGTTATTATGCGGAAATGTAAATATTTGGGGGGATTGGAAGTTGGTTATTTAATCTACGAATTTAAAGTACATAACATGCAAACACAACTAAAACTCTTAGGCATCTAACATGTTTTACTCATAGACAAGTTTCAACAATCAAGAAACTTAAAGTCTAATTATGCTTGCTAAAAATAAGAAGTTACACTATTAATTACATGTGATCAACTCATCTTATTAACCTACCCTTTTCATGCATCAAACCTTTGTGTAAGTTGCGAAATTCATAACTTATAACTAAGTACACATGCTTGATAATTGTGTAGGAATGCAACTTAGCGTATAAACATCCTAAACAACATACGATCATCGAAACATGCAAAAGAGAGGGACTTAGCGTATTTTCTAATACATGCATTCGAAGCTTTAAGATTGTATCAAACATGCATAAAAAGCTATAAATCATAAACACATGCATATTACAAATCGGTTTAGGCACATGAAACACAAATCTAAACTTGTTATTCATTTGATACACAAATCTAAACTTTCTAAACTTGTTATTCCAATACATCAAAAGATTCAAATACAAAGCTAAAGAAATGAGAGTGAAGATCATGGTTACACTTTTTGTCTTGAGTGCTTGATGAACTACGGTGGAGATGGACTTCCTTCACAAGGGACTTAGCGTATTGTGTTGGATGGAGGAGGCTTGATAGCTTCGGCTTGGAAGGAGTAACCTTGCTTGCTTCGGCTTGGAATGGTAAAGGATGTGCTTCGGCTTTGTAATGAACTTTGGAGTGTTTATGGTGGAAGAGTATTTGTGTAGAGCTTTGGCTTGTAAAATGAGAGATGATGCTTGAATGGTTCGGCCTCCTCCCCTTTTATAGGCAAGGAATGCTTGCCTTCTCTCTTCCACCTTTCCTCCCTCCATTTAATGCATGTAATGATCATTAAGGCAAGTCACACCCTTAGTCACACACTTAGTCACCATTTGTGAACCCTAAGCATGAATCACCATGTGTAGTCACCATGGCAAGTCATCTTTTCAATTAATGCAAGCCTTAGTCACCTTGTGTAGTCACCATTTGGGAACCCTAAGCATGAATCACCATGTGTAGTCACCATTTGTGATCATTAGCTTGATAATGTTGACTTGCCCTTTCAAAACAAGACTTTTCCTTTTCACCAAAAGGCTTCCTTGCCGAATTGTTTGGGTTTGGGCTTGATAATGGGCCGAAACAAGAGTTGAGAATTCGGCCCACAATTTGCTTTGTGGCCCGGCCCATTTTCGGAGGTCCAAAATCGCAAAAATCGCAAAATCGCCGAAATTCCTCCGAATTGCGTCGATATTAATCTCCACCGTAATGAACTTCAAAATAACAATTTAAATAAGGAAAACATAAAACTAAGATAATAACATAGCTAAACGTAAAGGGAAATGCGTTAAGAAACGAGCATAAAATGCGTATATCAAATTCCCCCACACTTAGACTTTGCTAGTCCCTTAGCAAACACTAAGTTAAACTAAGACTCTCTAAGAATTTAAAACAAAAGAAAGAACAACTAAGCCCTTAGCTAAAATTTGTCTCAGAATTTTCATAAGTATATGGCGATGGCTCACATGAAATTCAACTTGTATGCTCGACGAATTCAAGAGATAATTGCGATATAATTATGTAATGAACAAGTAAGACATAGAGAAAACAATGGTTATGTTATAGCTGTGCATGCTTTGAATAAAGGTTTAATCAACTCACAAGGATGCACTCATCATATTTTTCACTCATGAAAATGGTTCACTTAAAGTGTATATGAATTGAAATGAAAACCACATGAATAAAGTTTGATTACTTGCACAAATGAACCAAAACCATAAGCTTACTCATGCAACTTACTCTACTAATTGAAAGCTACTCATCTTAAGGATCATAAAGGACTTTTAGTGAGGTTGTAATGGGGTTAAGGCTAAGGCATTCGAAATTTAGATATGTGGTGATAAAAACGTTCCAACGACTTAGTCTAGCACCATATTAGTCCTCCATCTCCATTTGTATGTTATCATGTATACTTCAAGCTAATCTACCCTTTTAGCTTTTCAGACAGGACAAAGACCATATTTTGTTCTATTTTTAGGCCTTCAATTTATCGTAAACTCCAAATCCGTAAATAAGGGGGACGTTAATCCAATTGGTTTCTACTTTAGAACAACAAGTTGCCATGAGAGATATAATATTTTTTTTTCTTTTCATTCTCTCAAATATATATTTTTTTCTTTTCTTTTTGGCAATCTCATACTTTTTTAGCTATTGGACAAGTCTTTCCCCTTACTCACATTAACTCTTTCAATCCTTCCTACCAAACCATAATCCGGAACAAAGGTAAGGATATTCTATACTAGGAAAAGTGTTTAGGTATATATGGTGATGAAAGAAAAGCTTAACGTGGGCTCAATTGGTTTATCTAGGGGTGTCGCAACTTGTGCGTACAATTGGGATACATGGATATTTGGCGAAGTGGTGGAAAATCCTAAATGCCTTTAATCATTTCCAAAATCAAAGTATGTATCAACTTAAAAGCTTTGCAAAATGACATGAGTAAGTTCTAGCATTCTCTAGTTCATTAAAATCTATGGCAAGCAATTGAATGAGGCATATATAAGCTAGTAGCTACGAAATGGATGCATATTCACTCAAATAAAGAATAGATAGCTCAAAAGCTCACATAGGGTTCATATGATTAAAAACTTATTCAAGCATGCGATTTTCTGTACCATGTTTTGCAATGTATATCTACTACATGTTGAAAACATATAGAATATCTCAATTAGCACAAGAATTCGATGCATGTGATTCAT
The DNA here is from genome assembly GCA_946800695.1 of Geum urbanum. Taxonomy (NCBI): domain Eukaryota; kingdom Viridiplantae; phylum Streptophyta; class Magnoliopsida; order Rosales; family Rosaceae; genus Geum; species Geum urbanum. Next base: position 26,135,975 of record OX327004.1, read on the forward strand.
ACGCCATATGTGTTTGTATCGATCAAATTTCATCATCGACTAGTTAAGGGCATCCTAAAGACTCTGAAAAACACTAATTTAGACACAATTAAATTGTAAACCCTTCCCCCACACTTAAACTCTACATTGCCCTCAATGTACTTAAGTAAAAGTATAGAATTAAACATGGAGTATAGGATCTACGAAAATTCTAATTTAAAATGCAAAAGCCATTAAATTAAGTAAAAGGGGAGAAGAAAACAAATCTGTTGTCTCCCTATTGGGTTGCCTCCCAACAAGCGCTCGTTTTACGTCGTTAGCTTTGGACGTGATGCATCAGTTTGGTTTTGAAATGGCCGGTTCTTGGAGTTGCATCTCCTCCACGGTGTGCTCCGCAAATGCCTCAAAATAGGGCTTCAAGCGATGGCCATTTACTTTGAACTCACTACCTTTGTCGATAGATCGAATGAGAACTGCTCCATGAGGTAGTACTTGAGAAACTACGAATGGCCCCATCCATCGAGAGCGAAGCTTTCCCGGAAAGAGCTTAAGTCTTGAATTGAAAAGTAATACTTTCTGCCCTGGTTCAAAACTCTTCCCGCGAATCATCTGATCGTGGATCTTTTTCGTCTTCTCTTTGTAAATCCACGCATTGTCGAAAGCATCATTTCTGATTTCTTCAAGTTCACAAAGTTGAAGCTTCCGATGTAAGCCTGCGGCATCTCGATCAATGTTGAATTTCTTCACGGCCCACCATGCCTTGTGCTCTAGTTCAACCGGAAGATGGCACGCCTTCCCATAAATTAGTCGGAAAGGTGACATACCAATGGGGGTCTTGTAGGCAGTCCTGTAAGCCCACAATGCATCGTCTAAGCATTGACTCCAATCTTTCCGGTTGGGGCGGACGGTTCGCTCCAATATCTTCTTGATCTCACGGTTGGAAACTTCAGCCATTCCATTGGTTTGAGGGTGGTATGGTGTGGAAACCTTGTGTTTTACGCCATACTTCCTCATGAGTGCTTCCACCGTGCGGTTGCAAAAGTGACTTCCTCCATCGCTGATTAAAACGCGTGGCATTCCAAATCTACTGAAAATGTTAGTTCGTAGGAAATTTGCAACAACTCGCGAATCATTAGTACGGGTGGCCTTTGCCTCCACCCATTTAGAAACATAATCTACTGCGAGTAAAATGTAAGTAAAACCATTGGAAGGAGGAAATGGTCCCATAAAATCAATACCCCACACATCAAAAATTTCAACATTAAATATGTAGTGTTGTGGCATTTGATCTCTAGGGCCTAAATTACCGAATCTCTGGCACTTATCACATGTAGCGCAATATGCATGAGCATCGCGAAATAAACTAGGCCAAAAGAAACCGCAATCTAAAATTTTAAGGGCTGTCCTCCTAGAACCAAAGTGTCCCCCACATGCTTCATTGTGACAAAAGTCTAGAATGGGCTTAAACTCACTATCCGGGATACATCTCCTAATTACTAAATCGGAGCATTGTTTCCATAAATAAGGCTCATCCCAGATAAAGGTTCTAGCATTATGCTTAAGTTTGTCACGTTGAAATTTATGCATGGTAGACGGAAACTCACCGGTAACTAAGTAATTTACAATATCGGCATACCAAGGAGTTTCCGAAGTAGTTACCTCAATTCCGAAGAGTTTTTCATCCGGAAAAGTTTCTTCAATCTCGATAGGCTCATGGTCACCTATCAAACGTGATAGGTGGTCAGCGACGACGTTTTCTACTCCCTTCTTGTCCTTGATTTCGATGTTGAATTCTTGGAGTAGAAGTATCCATCTGATAAGTCGTGGTTTTGCGTCCTTCTTGAGCATTAGATACTTCAAAGCTGCATGATCGGTAAACACAGTTACTTTAGTTTGAAGTAGATAAGATCGAAATTTATCTAAAGCAAAAACCACGGCAAGAAACTCCTTCTCGGTGGTAGTATAATTTCTTTGCGCTTCATCAAGCGTCCGAGAGGCGTAATAGATTACGCAAGGCTTCTTGTCCTTCCGCTGACCCAAGACGGCTCCTACGGCATAATCCGAGGCGTCACACATGAGTTCAAATGGCAGAGACCAATCAGGGCTGCATAAAATAGGAGCGCTCGTGAGAAGCTCCTTCAACTTGTTGAAGGCAGCGTTGCATTCTTCATCAAAGACGAACGGGGTCTCCTTTTGCAGCAGTTTACACAAAGGGCGCGAGATGTGGGAAAAGTCTTTGATAAACCTGCGATAAAATCCTGCGTGTCCAAGAAATGAACGAATCTCTCTAACCGAAGTTGGAGAGGGTAAGTGACGCACAAGATCTACTTTAGATTTATCAACTTCTAACCCTTTTTCCGAAATAATATGACCTAACACTATCCCTTGCGTAACCATAAAATGGCACTTCTCCCAATTAAGCACCAAGTTCGTTTCAACGCATCTTTGTAAAATTGTTTCTAAATTGTTTAAGCATGCATCAAAATCACTCCCAAATACACTAAAGTCGTCCATGAATACTTCAATAATTTTTTCAATGTACTCGGAGAAAATTGAGAGCATGCAACGTTGAAATGTACCTGGTGCGTTACACAGTCCAAATGGCATGCGGCGATAGGCAAACGTTCCGAACGGGCATGTGAACGTTGTCTTTTCTTGATCCTCCTCCGCAATGCTAATTTGGTTGTAGCCGGAGTATCCGTCCAGAAAACAATAAAATGCATGGCCGGCTAATCTTTCCAGCATTTGGTCGATGAATGGTAAGGGAAAATGATCCTTGCGGGTTGCGGCGTTGAGCTTCCGGTAATCAATGCACACTCGGTGTCCAGTGATCGTCCGTTGTGGCACAAGTTCATTTTCCAGATTCTCGACGACGGTAATTCCCGATTTCTTGGGTACTACCTGCACTGGGGAAACCCAACGGCTATCAGATATAGGGTAAATAACTCCACAGTCCATGAGTTTAATTACCTCCTTTTTTACCACCTCCATCATCGGAGGGTGGAGCCGACGTTGTGCTTCCCGCGTAGGCTTGGTGCCTTCTTCAAGGAAAATCCTATGCACACATGTTGCTGGATTTATTCCCTTGATGTCCGCAAGTGTCCAGCCTATTGCGGGCTTGTACCTCTTTAGTACACTCACGAGCTTCTCCTCCTGTTCCTCTTCTAGCGCGGACGAAATAATGACCGGTAAAGTTTCATTCTCGCCCAAGTATGCATACTTCAGATGGTCCGGTAGTAGCTTGAGTTCTAAAACTGGAGCTTCTACGATGGAAGGAACCATTTTATTAGTACCAAAAGTAATTGGTAAAGGAGGAGAAAAGCTTACTTTTCGTGGTGCCGCATTTAGGGCCATGGCCATGTCTTGAATACGAGGTTCAAGCTCTAGTAAAGCCTCGAGAAGGCCGTCATGCCCAAGTTGAATGGCCATGTCGAGTTCATCCTCATTGATGGTGTCGAGGTAGCCTTGTGCTAAGGTATCCACGGGATCGTATGTCGAAATGGCAGCTACGCTCGACATTGGAAACTTCATCCCGTCCAGGATGTTGAACTCGATTCTTTCTCCATCAATCTCCATGGAGAAAGTGCCTTGGAAAACATCAATCTTCGTTCTCGCAGTCCGCATGAAAGGTCGTCCAAGCAGCAATGGCGTGGTGTTCAATGGACTCTCTTCCATGTCAACTATGTAGAAATCGGCTGGGAATATCAAGTTGTTGACTTGTACGAGAACATCTTCTACGTATCCCCTCGGATACTTGTGGGTGCGATCGGCTAACTGGATGACAACACCATCTTGCTTGAGATCTCCAAGCTCCATCGATTCGAAAAGATAGTAAGGCATGACGTTGATGGAGGCTCCGAGATCAAGCATTACATCTTCGAAGCGGTTGTCACCGATTACACAGGGAACTGCAAAGCTCCCTGGGTCCTTCAGTTTTGGGGGTAGCCGACGCTGCAAAACCGCCGAAACGGTTGCGTTCACCTTCACGACCTCCTTCTCTCTAGTTTGCCTCCTCTGAGTGCATAATTCTTTCAGAAACTTGGCGTATATAGGCACTTGCTTTATGCACTCGATCAAGGGCAAATTCACTTGCACCTTTCGGAAGATGTCCAGGATGTTTTCATATTGGGCATCCTTCTTCTTTGATTTTGCTAATCTGCTTGGGAAAGGTGCAACAGCAAACGGAGAATTAGTAATCACCGTATTTGAAGGAATAGGGCTTTTACCTTTGATTGGGGTAGGTTGTGGAGGTGATTGTGCCTTGGTGACAGTAGGTGTCACCTTCTTTTTCTCGGCCTCTTGAATTGCCGGATCGATCTCATCTTCTTCTTCGTTGGTGATGTCCTCGATGGTGACTTCATCAAGATGAGATCGCTTGGTCTTTGGTTCCTCAAGTATCTTCCCACTCCTTGTGACTATAGCATTCACGTTTCTTTGATTAGGAGTGGTTTGAGGTGGAAGCCGACCGGTTTCCTTGATTTGGCCCATGAAATCAACAAGCTGGCCAAGCTGCTTCTTCACTTCGGTGATGTCGCGGCCATGTGAGTCAAGTGTCTCCTTTGTCTTCGATTGTCCATCGAGGAGAACTTGAGTTGAGGCCGAAAGTTGAGACAACATCTTGTCGTAATCCGGATTGGTGAAGGGTTGTGATGACGAACCATGCTGCATCGGTGGTCGTGGTTGAAATGGAGGGCGTTGGTAGCTTTGTTGAGGTTGAGATGCAGGAGGGTTCAAAGTTCCCTCGTTGCTGCTCCATCTAAAACCTGGATGATCACGGTTGACATAGTTGTTGTAGTTGTTATACCTTTGTCCTCCCTGATATCCGCCGATGGCGTTAGCGTGCTCCGGCTCGCTTGCCTGCTCCTGCGCTTGAGGGCATTGGTCATTGTGGTGACCGTGTGTTTGACATATGCCGCAAACAGGCCGTTGAGTTGCCTTCGCTCTTGTCGTCTCGAGTTCTAACACCTTCTCTAGCATATGAGCTAGTTTGTCGTACTTCTCGTCCGCGTCGGTTGTTGAACTCGCCTCACCGACTGCTCGTCTGTTGGACATTCCATATTGTGCATCATTATTTGCCCGATTCTCTAGAAGAGCTCTAGCTTCGGTTTCGGTTAAGTCCATGAATGCACCGGTGGCTACTGCATCCAGCAATTCCCTATCGATCGGCTTGAGACCATCGTAAAAGTAATTCATGAGATTGGTCTCGGAAAATCCATGCGATGGGCAAGTGGCACACAAAACTTTGATCGGTCGTAGTATTGGCCGAAGGTCTCGTCCGGTTTCTGTGTGATGCCAGTGATTTGCTTTCTCAAGACGGTGATCTTTGAGGCCGGGAAGTACTTCGCTAGGAACATGTCCGCAAGTTGCTTCCATGAAGTGATATGGTTCGGCGGTAGTTCCATAAGCCAAGACTCGGCCCTGTCGACTAGGGTGAATGGGAATGCCTTCAGTTTAAAGAGCTCCGTATCAGCATCGGATGGCTTCATGCTGTTACAAACAAATTGGAATTGTTTGAGATGCTTGTTCGGATCTTCATTGGAAAGTCCATGAAAAATGGGTAGTCGGTGGAGGAAGCCATTCTTTAGCTCGATATCCTTCATGTTTTCCTCCGGTTGTGGAAAAGCAATGCTCGAAGGCCCACTGCTCCATTCTGTTGAGCAGGTGCGCTGACGAAGAGATTGTCCTGCATTGGCCATGTTGATTTCTTGTGCTTCTGTTTCTGAATTGTGGTCGGTTGATGAATGTGAAGACTCGGAACCTTCCTCGATGATGGGAAAATCCAGGATGTCAGTTTGAGCTTTAAGTCTCGCTATTCTCTCTGCGATCTCCTCAAAGTTTGTTCTAGATGGTCCAGGATTCTGATCGGACATTCATTAGCCTGACATCCACCAAAGACCAAGTGTTAGTATCAACAAATAATTTGTGATGAATATAAGAATACTAACCAAAATTGTAAGACATATTTAGAAAACAAAGGGATAACAAATAAAATAGTAAAACTATCAAAACATACTATAAATACACACAAATATTTAAAAACTACTAATACACAAAATTTATAATAGTTAAGACACTATATGTATTGTACTAAGTAATGCAATTGATTTAATCAATTTTTAGGGCTATGCACATGAATGTAATAAACTTAAAACACACGTTTTCTGCAAATTAACACTATGTAATGCTAAACCTAAAAAAAAAATTTAGTTAGAACATGTATAAACAAGGTTCAAATACAAGTAAACCATAATTCACATTGAATTTATGCACCACACATTTTCTTGCAATAAAATGCATTTAAACAACAATCCTACGTGAAAGATGGAGTGAATGCATAAGAGAAAACGTTAGAACCTGCAGAAAACAAACGAGTTACGTGTTTAAACTATGAATGAAAAGAATGACCTCTTCTTCGATCTTATGCCCCTAACTTCACTTAGGTTAGGGTACTCGGTAGTGAAATCCGAGTATCATAAAACCTAAAAAGAGGTTATGCAAGCTAAGTAACGGTTGTTAGTCCTTTACAGTTTTTAATGCACAAACAAACACAAAAATTTGACTAAGTTTTATTTATTTCCTTTGGCCCCGATGGTACGTGGTGCAGAGGCTCTCGACTGTGCAATGGGTCTCGTTCATCCGAAGATGAAGTCTGATTCCGGGAGGTCTAAGCATGCTTAATCCGATATACCATCTATTTAAAGGATTATGTCGTATTAAGTTCATGTATTTATCCGTATTCGTATGCACTTATGATTTACAGAGAGTACGCAAATTGAGCATTTAAGTAAAGTTCCTGGACGTGCGGCCCGCGCGAAAAATATATACCGACTACAATTCAGCTTAGTTACGTTTAGAAATGGTTAGTAGGAATAGAGATAACGCGAGAGGTAAGGACTAATATTTAGAACAACCCGAGGCTTACTCGTAAGAGTATATACTCCAATGTTGTTCCTAGAGACACCCCGAGGCTAACCAGTTACGGTATATACTCCAATGGTGTTCTATTGCTTAGATCCGAAACCCGGCACCAATCATAAACCCATTCACCATATCCAACAATCAGCCAAATTTGTGAGATAGTATATAATCTCAAGTCCTTAGTAAACTCCGCCCACAACCTCGTGCCCATAACTTCACTTAGGTTATGGCGTGTGGTGATGAAATCCACACATCACGAGGGGTTAAGGAGGTAAACTAGAAAAAGAGGCACCACCTATTCCGAAGAACTAAACTTAATAACCAATATTCGTAATCAATGTAAATCAATTTAAGTACGTCTACATTTTGATTGCGCCTATGATTTAAAAGGAATACACGACTCAGTTATTGAATAAATCTCTTGTCCGTGCGGCCCGCGCGAAAATGTATACCAATTATCGTTAATCCTCGTAATTGTTGGAAATGACCAGTTGGGATAGATGTAACGCGAGAGGTGAGAACTAATTTCTGGGAACAACCTGAGGCTAACTCGTAAGAGTATATACTCCAATGTTGTTCTTAGAAACACCCCGAGGCTTACTCGTAAGAGTATGTACTCCATTGGTGTTCTGTTTTCTTAGTTCAAAACCCGTCACCATTCATAACCCTTCTAGACATCATAACCAACTCTTACTCGAATTCACAAGATAGTATACAATCTCAAGTGTTTGTAAACTCCGCCCACAACCTCGTGCCCATAACTTCACTTAGGTTATGGCGTGTGGTGATAAAATCCACACATCACTGATATACGCATTTTATGCTCGTTTCTTAACGCATTTCCCTTTACGTTTAGCTATGTTATTATCTTAGTTTAATGTTTTCCTTATTTAAATTGTTATTTTGAAGTTCATTACGGTGGAGATTAATATCGACGCAATTCGGAGGAATTTCGGCGATTTTGCGATTTTTGCGATTTTGGACCTCCGAAAATGGGCCGGGCCACAAAGCAAATTGTGGGCCGAATTCTCAACTCTTGTTTCGGCCCATTATCAAGCCCAAACCCAAACAATTCGGCAAGGAAGCCTTTTGGTGAAGAGGAAAAGTCTTGTTTTGAAAGGGCAAGTCAACATTATCAAGCTAATGATCACAAATGGTGACTACACATGGTGATTCATGCTTAGGGTTCCCAAATGGTGACTACACAAGGTGACTAAGGCTTGCATTAATTGAAAAGATGACTTGCCATGGTGACTACACATGGTGATTCATGCTTAGGGTTCACAAATGGTGACTAAGTGTGTGACTAAGGGTGTGACTTGCCTTAATGATCATTGCTTGCATTTAATGAAGCAAGGCAAGGTGGAAGAGAGAAGAGCAACATCCTTGCCCTATAAATACAAGGAGGCCGGCCTCATTCATTCCCATCTCTCATTTTACAAGCCAAAGCTCTACACAAATACTCTTCCACCATAAACACTCCAAAGTTCATTACAAAGCCGAAGCACATCCTTTACCATTCCAAGCCGAAGCAAGCAAGGTTACTCCTTCCAAGCCGAAGCTATCAAGCCTCCTCCATCCAACACAATACGCTAAGTCCCTTGTGAAGGAAGTCCATCTCCACCGTAGTTCATCAAGCACTCAAGACAAAAAGTGTAACCATGATCTTCACTCTCATTTCTTTAGCTTTGTATTTGAATCTTTTGATGTATTGGAATAACAAGTTTAGAAAGTTTAGATTTGTGTATCAAATGAATAACAAGTTTAGATTTGTGTTTCATGTGCCTAAACCGATTTGTAATATGCATGTGTTTGTGATTTATAGCTTTTTATGCATGTTTGATACAATCTTAAAGCTTCGAATGCATGTATTAGAAAATACGCTAAGTCCCTCTCTTTTGCATGTTTCGATGATCGTAAGTTGTTTAGGAGGTTTATACGCTAAGTTGCATTCCTACACAATTATCACGCATGTGTATTTAGTTAGAAGTTATGAATTTCGCAAGTTACAAAAAGGTTTGATGCATGAAAAGGGTAGGTTAATAAGATGAGTTGATCACATGTAATTAGTAGTGTAACTTCTTATTTTTAGCAAGCATAATTAGACTTTAAGTTTCTTGATTGTTGAAACTTGTCTATGAGTAAAACATGTTAGATACCTAAGAGTTTTAGTTGTGTTTGCATGTTATGTACTTTAATTTCGTAGATTAAATAACCAACTTCCAATCCCCCCAAATATTTACATTTCCGCTTATTAACGAAACCATGCATGCGCCCTTAATTCCCCGGATAAAGAACGATCCCTACTCGCCAATATTATAAATGACAAAAGAAGGGTTTAAATTGCAATGCGCGTAATCGGTGTTTTTAGGGTCTACTTTGTGTTAACGTTAAATGCATGTTTTGCGCGTATCAATTTTTGGCGCCGTTGCCGGGGAATTAGAATGTTTTGTATGATTTCGTTGTACATTTGTGATTAAAAGCATGTCTATAATTTTTCGAAGTCCATACTTGTTCATACTTAGAGAAATTTTCATACATGTTTACAATGCTACATACTTGTTCATTTTTTATACTTAGAGAAATTTTCATACATGTTTACAATGCCTACTTTTACTTAGCCGAATTTATTCATACTTAGTTTATTTTACACTTACATAATTTATTTCCATGTTAAAGGATAGTCTTAGATTTAAATTAAGTACTAGCATTTAGTTACTAAGTAAATCTCATTGGAACAGGTGGTGCCTCATTTGTTTGTTTATCTCCTTAACCCTTCGTGAAGTGTGGATTTCATCACCACACGCCATAACCTAAGTGAAGTTATGGGCACGAGGTTGTGGGCGGAGTCTACAAACATTTGAGAGTGTATACTATCTTGTGATTTCGAGTAAGAGTTGGTTTTGATGTCTAGAAGGGTTATGAATGGTGACTGGTTTTGAACTAAGAAAACAGAAATACCATTGGAGTATATACTCTCACGAGTAAGCCTCGGGGTATTTCTAAGAACAACATTGGAGTATATACCTTAACTGGTTAGCCTCGGGTTGTTCCCAGAAATTAGTTCTCACCTCTTGCGTTACATCTATCCCAACTGGTCATTTCCAACAATTACGAGAATTAACGATAGTTAGTATACTCTTTTGTGCGGGCCGCAGGACGAAGAGATTTACTCGTAACTAAATCATGTATTCCTTTTAAATCTTAGGCGCAATCAAAATGTAGACGTACTTAAATTGATTTACATTGATTACGATTATTGGTTATTAAGTTTAGTTCTTTGGAATAGGTGGTGCCTCTTTTTCTGGTTTACCTCCTTAACCCCTCGTGAAGTGTGGATTTCATCACCACACGCCATAACCTAAGTGAAGTTATGGGCACGAGGTTGTGGGCGGAGTTTACTAAGAACTTGAGATTATATACTATCTCACAAATTTGGCTGATTGTTGGATATGGTGAATGGGTTTATGATTGGTGCCGGGTTTCGGATCTAAGCAATAGAACACCATTGGAGTATATACCGTAACTGGTTAGCCTCGGGGTGTCTCTAGGAACAACATTGGAGTATATACTCTTACGAGTAAGCCTCGGGTTGTTCTAAATATTAGTCCTTACCTCTCGCGTTATCTCTATTCCTACTAACCATTTCTAAACGTAACTAAGCTGAATTGTAGTCGGTATATATTTTCGCACGGGCCGCACGTCCAGGAACTTTACTTAATGCTCAATTCACGTACTCTCTGTAAATCATAAGTGCATATGAATACGGATAAATACATGAACTTAATACGACATAATCCTTTAAATAGATGGTATATCGGATTAAGCATGCTTAGACCTCCCGGAATCAGACTTCATCTTCGGATGAACGAGACCCATTGCACAGTCGAGAGCCTCTGCACCACGTACCATCGGGGCCAAAGGAAATAAATAAAACTTAGTCAAATTTTTGTGTTTGTTTGTGCATTAAAAACTGTAAAGGACTAACAAACGTTACTTAGCTTGCATAACCTCTCTTAGGTTTTATGATACTCGGATTTCACTACCGAGTACCCTAACCTAAGTGAAGTTAGGGGCATAAGATCGAAGAAGAGGTCATTCTTTTCATTCATATTTTAAACACGTAACTCGTTTGTTTTCTGCAGGTTCTAACGTTTTCTCTTATGCATTCACTCCATCTTTCACGTAGGATTATTGTTTAATGCATTTTATTGCAAGAAAATGTGTGGTGCATAAATTCAATGTGAATTATGGTTTGCTTGTATTTCAACCTTGTTTATATATGTTCTAACTAAATTTTTAGTTTTAGCATTATATAGTGTTAATTTGCAGAAAACATGTGTCTTAGTTTATTCATGTGCATAGCCCCTAAAATTGATTAAATCAATTGCATTACTTAGTAAAATACATATAGTGTCTTAACTATTATAAATTTTGTATAAATTTTGTGTGTATTAGTAGTTTTTAAGTATTTGTGTGTATTTATAGTATGCTTTGATAGTTTTACTATTTTATTTGTTATCACCTTGTTTTCTAAATATGCATTACAATTTTGGTTAGTATTCTTATATACATCTAAAAATTATTTGTTGATACTAACACTTGGTCTTTGGTGGATGTCAGGCTAATGAATGTCCGATCAGAATCCAGGACCATCTAGAACAACGTTTGAGGAACTCACAGAAAGACTAGCGAGACTTAGAGCTGACATCCTGGATCATCCCATCCTCGAAGAAGTTTCCGAGTCTTCACATTCATCATTCGAACATACTTTAGCCTCATCAACCGACCACAACTCAGAAGCAGAAGCACAAGAAGTCAACATGGCCAATGCAGGACAATCTCTTCGCCAGCGCACCTGCTCAACCGAATGGAGCAGTGGGCCTTCGAGCATTGCTTTTCCACAACCGGAGGAAAACATGAAGGATATCGAGCTAAAGAGTGGCTTCCTCCACCGACTACCCATTTTTCACGGACTTTCCAATGAAGATCCGAACAAGCATCTTAAACAATTCCAATTTGTTTGTAACAGCATGAAGCCATCCGATGCGGATACAGAACTCTTCAAACTGAAGGCATTTCCATTCACCCTAGTCGACAGGGCCGAGTCTTGGCTAATGGAACTACCGCCGAACCATATTACCTCATGGAAGCAACTTGCGGATATGTTCCTAGCGAAGTACTTCCCGGCCTCAAAGATCACCGTCTTGAGAAAGCAAATCACTGGCATCACACAGAAACCGGACGAGACCTTCGGCCAATACTACGACCGATTCAAAGTTTTGTGTGCCACTTGCCCATCGCATGGATTTTCTGAGACCAATCTCTTGAATTACTTTTACGATGGTCTCAAGCCGATTGATAGGGAATTGCTGGATGCAGCAGCCACCGGTGCATTCATGGACTTAACAGAAACCGAAGCTAGAGCTCTTCTAGAGAATCGGGCGAATAATGATGCACAATACGGAATGTCCAACAGACGAGCAGTCGGTGAAGCGAGTTCTACAACCGACGCGGACGAAAAATACGACAAACTAGCTCATATGCTAGAGAAGGTTTTAGAACTCGAGACGACAAGAGCGAAGGCAACTCAACGGCCTGTTTGCGGCATATGTCAAATACACGGTCACCACAATGACCAATGCCCTCAAGCGCAGGAGCAGGCAAGCGAGCCGGAGCACGCTAACGCCATCGGCGGATATCAGGGAGGACAAAGGTATAACAACTACAACAACTATGTCAACCGTGATCATCCAGGTTTTAGATGGAGCAGCAACGAGGGAACTTTAAACCCTCCAGCATCTCAACCTCAACAAAGCTACCAACGCCCTCCATTTCAACCACGACCACCGATGCAGCAGGGTTCGTCTTCGCAATCCTTCACCAACCCGGATTACGAGAAGATGTTGTCGCAACTTTCGGCCTCAACACAAGTTCTCCTCGACGGACAATCGAAGACAAAGGAGACACTTGACTCACATGGCCGCGACATCACCGAAGTGAAGAAGCAGCTTGGCCAACTTGTTGATTTCATGGGCCAAATCAAGGAAACCGGTCGGCTTCCACCTCAAACCACTCCAAATCAAAGAAACGTGAATGCTATAGTCACAAGGAGTGGGAAGACACTTGAAGAGCCAAAGACCAAGCGATCTCATCTTGATGAAGTCACCATTGAGGACATCACCAACGAAGAAGAAGATGAGATCGATCCGGCAATTCAAGAGGCCGAGAAAAAGAAGGTGACGCCTACTGTCACCAAGGCACAATCACCTCCACAACCTACCCCAATCAAAGGTAAAAGCCCTATTCCTTCAAATACGGTGATTACTAATTCTCCGTTTGCTGTTGCACCTTTCCCAAGCAGATTAGCAAAATCAAAGAAGAAGGATGCCCAATATGAAGATATCCTGGACATCTTCCGAAAGGTGCAAGTGAATTTGCCCTTGATCGAGTGCATAAAGCAAGTGCCTATATACGCCAAGTTTCTGAAAGAATTATGCACACAGAGGAGGCAAACTCGAGAGAAGGAGGTTGTGAAGGTGAACGCAACCGTTTCGGCGGTTTTGCAGCGTCGGCTACCCCCAAAACTGAAGGACCCAGGGAGCTTTGCAGTTCCTTGCGTAATCGGTGACACCCACTTCCAAGATGTGATGCTTGATCTTGGAGCCTCCATCAACGTCATGCCTTACTATCTTTTCGAATCGATGGAGCTTGGAGATCTCAAGCAAGATGGTGTTGTCATCCAGTTAGCCGATCGCACCCACAAGTATCCGAGGGGATACGTAGAAGACGTTCTCGTACAAGTCAACAACTTGATATTCCCAGCCGATTTCTACATAGTTGACATGGAAGAGAGTCCATTGAACACCACGCCATTGCTGCTTGGACGACCTTTCATGCGGACTGCGAGGACGAAGATTGATGTTTTCCAAGGCACTTTCTCCATGGAGATTGATGGAGAAAGAATCGAGTTCAACATCCTGGACGGAATGAAGTTTCCAATGTCGAGCGTAGCTGCCATTTCGACATACGATCCTGTGGATACCTTAGCGCAAGGTTACCTCGACACCATCAACGAGGATGAACTCGACATGGCCATTCAACTTGGACATGACGGCCTTCTCGAGGCCTTACTAGAGCTTGAACCTCGAATCCAAGACATGGCCATGGCCCTAAATGCCGCACCACGGAAAGTAAGCTTTTCTCCTCCTATACCAATTACTTTTGGTACTAATAAAATGGTTCCTTCCATTGTAGAAGCTCCCGTTTTAGAACTCAAGCTACTACCGGACCATCTGAAGTATGCGTACTTGGGCGAGAATGAAACTTTACCGGTCATTATTTCGTCCGCGCTAGAAGAGGAACAGGAGGAGAAGCTCGTAAGTGTGCTCAAACGGTACAAGCCCGCAATAGGCTGGACACTTGCGGACATCAAGGGAATAAATCCAGCAACTTGTGTGCATAGGATTTTCCTTGAAGAAGGCACCAAGCCTACGCGGGAAGCACAACGTCGGCTCCACCCTCCGATGATGGAGGTGGTAAAAAAGGAGGTAATTAAACTCATGGACTGTGGAGTTATTTACCCTATTTCTGATAGCCGTTGGGTTTCCCCAGTGCAGGTAGTACCCAAGAAATCGGGAATAACCGTCGTCGAGAATCTGGAAAATGAGCTTGTGCCACAACGGACGATCACTGGACACCGAGTGTGCATTGATTACCGGAAGCTCAACGCCGCGACCCGCAAGGATCATTTTCCCTTACCATTCATCGACCAAATGCTGGAAAGATTAGCCGGCCATGCATTTTATTGTTTTCTGGACGGATACTCCGGCTACAACCAAATTAGCATTGCGGAGGAGGATCAAGAAAAGACGACGTTCACGTGCCCGTTCGGAACGTTTGCCTATCGCCGCATGCCATTTGGACTGTGTAACGCACCAGGTACATTTCAACGTTGCATGCTCTCAATTTTCTCCGAGTACATTGAAAAAATTATTGAAGTATTCATGGACGACTTTAGTGTATTTGGGAGTGATTTTGATGCATGCTTAAACAATTTAGAAACAATTTTACAAAGATGCGTTGAAACGAACTTGGTGCTTAATTGGGAGAAGTGCCATTTCATGGTTACGCAAGGGATAGTGTTAGGACATATAATTTCTGAAAAAGGGTTAGAAGTAGATAAAGCTAAAGTAGATCTTGTGCGTCACTTACCCTCTCCAACTTCGGTTAGAGAGATTCGTTCATTTCTTGGACACGCAGGATTTTATCGTAGGTTTATCAAGGACTTTTCCCACATTTCGCGCCCCTTGTGTAAACTGCTGCAAAAGGAGACCCCGTTCGTCTTTGACGAGGAATGCAACGCTGCCTTCAACAAGTTGAAGGAACTTCTTACGAGCGCTCCTATTTTATGCAGCCCTGATTGGTCTCTGCCATTTGAACTCATGTGCGACGCCTCGGATTATGCCGTAGGAGCCGTCTTGGGTCAGCGGAAGGACAAGAAGCCTTGCGTAATCTATTACGCCTCTAGGACGCTTGATGAAGCGCAAAGGAATTATACCACCACCGAGAAGGAGTTTCTTGCCGTGGTTTTTGCTTTAGATAAATTTCGATCTTATCTACTTCAAACTAAAGTAACTGTGTTTACCGATCATGCAGCTTTGAAGTATCTAATGCTCAAGAAGGACGCAAAACCACGACTTATAAGATGGATACTTCTACTCCAAGAATTCAACATCGAAATCAAGGATAAGAAGGGAGTAGAAAACGTCGTCGCTGACCACCTATCACGTTTGATAGGTGACCATGAGCCTGTCGAGATTGAAGAAACTTTTCCGGATGAAAAACTCTTCGGAATTGAGGTAACTACTTCGGAAACTCCTTGGTATGCCGATATTGTAAATTACTTAGTTACCGGTGAGTTTCCGTCTACCATGCATAAATTTCAACGTGACAAACTTAAGCATAATGCTAGAACCTTTATCTGGGATGAGCCTTATTTGTGGAAACAATGCTCCGATTTAGTCATTAGGAGATGTATCCCGGATAGTGAATTCAAGCCTATTTTAGACTTTTGTCACAATGAAGCATGTGGGGGACACTTTGGTTCTAGGAGGACAGCTCTTAAGATTTTAGATTGCGGTTTCTTTTGGCCTAGTTTATTTCGCGATGCTCATGCATATTGCGCTACATGTGATAAGTGCCAAAGATTCGGTAATTTAGGGCCTAAAGATCAAATGCCACAACACTACATATTTAATGTTGAAATTTTTGATGTGTGGGGTATTGATTTTATGGGACCATTTCCTCCTTCCAATGGTTTTACTTACATCTTACTCGCAGTAGATTATGTTTCTAAATGGGTGGAGGCAAAGGCCACCCGGACTAATGATTCGCGAGTTGTTGCAGATTTCCTACGAACTAACATTTTCAGTAGATTTGGAATGCCACGCGTTCTAATCAGCGATGGTGGAAGTCACTTTTGCAACCGCACGGTGGAAGCACTCATGAGGAAGTATGGCGTAAAACACAAGGTTTCCACACCATACCACCCTCAAACCAATGGAATGGCTGAAGTTTCCAACCGAGAGATAAAGAAGATTTTGGAGCGAACCGTCCGCCCCAACCGGAAAGATTGGAGTCAATGCTTAGACGATGCATTGTGGGCTTACAGGACTGCCTACAAGACCCCCATCGGTATGTCCCCTTTCCGATTAATTTATGGGAAGGCGTGCCATCTTCCGGTTGAACTAGAGCACAAGGCATGGTGGGCTGTGAAGAAATTCAACATCGATCGAGATGCCGCAGGCTTGCATCGGAAGCTTCAACTTTGTGAACTTGAAGAAATCAGAAATGATGCTTTCGACAATGCGTGGATTTACAAAGAGAAGACGAAAAAGATCCACGATCAGATGATTCGCGGGAAGAGTTTTGAACCGGGGCAGAAAGTATTGCTTTTCAACTCAAGACTTAAGCTCTTTCCGGGAAAGCTGCGCTCTCGATGGATGGGGCCATTTGTAGTTTCTCAAGTCCTACCTCATGGAGCAGTTCTCATTCGATCTATCGACAAGGGTAGTGAGTTCAAAGTAAATGGCCATCGCTTGAAGCCCTATTTTGAGGCATTTGCGGAGCACACCGTGGAGGAGATGCAACTCCAAGAACCGGCCATTTCAAAACCAAACTGATGCATCACGTCCAAAGCTAACGACGTAAAACGAGCGCTTGTTGGGAGGCAACCCAATAGGGAGACAACAGATTTGTTTTCTTCTCCCCTTTTACTTAATTTAATGGCTTTTTGCGTATTAGATTAAAATTTTCGTAGATCCTATACTCCATGTTTAAATTCTATGTTTTCTTTAAGTACATTGAGGGCAATGTAGAGTTTAAGTGTGGGGGAAGGGTTTACAATTTAATTGTGTCTAAATTAGTGTTTTTCAGAGTCTTTAGGATGCCCTTAACTAGTCAATGATGAAATTTGATCGATACGAACACATATGGCGTATGAATCACATGCATCGAATTCTTGTGCTAATTGAGATATTCTTTATGTTTTTAACATGTAGTAGATATAAATTGCAAAACGTGGTACAGAAATCGCATGCTTGAATAAGTTTTTAATCATATGAACCCTATGTGAGCTTTTGAGCTATCTGTTCTTTATTCCTTGAGTGATCTGATCAATCCATATCATTTCGTAGTTTATAGCTTTATATATGCCTCATTTGACTGCTTGCCATAGATTTTAATGAACTAGAGAATACTAGAACTTACTCATGTCAATTTGCAAAGCTTTTAAGTTGATACATACTTTGATTTCGGAAATGATTAAAGGCATTTAGGATTTTCCACCACATTGCCATATATCCATGTATCCCAATTGTACGCACAAGTTGCGACACCCTTAGATAAACCAATTGAGCCCACGTTAAGCTTTTCTTTCATCACCATATATACCTAAACACTTACCCTAGTATAGAATATCCTTACCTTTGTTCCGGAAACTTGGTGAGAATTTTTCGAAACTAGCACATAAGATGGTGGTTCGGTAGGAAAGATTGGAAGAGTTAATGTGAGTAAGGGGAAAGACTTGTCCAAATAGCTAAAAAAGTATGAGATTGCCAAAAAGAAAAGAAAAAAATATATATTTGAGAGAATGAAAAGAAAAAAAAAATATTATATCTCTCATGGCAACTTGTTGTTCTAAAGTAGAAACAAATTGGATTAACGTCCCCCTTATTTACGGATTTGGAGTTTACGATAAATTGAAGGCCTAAAAATAGAACAAAATATGGTCTTTGTCCTGTCTGAAAAGCTAAAAGGGTAGATTAGCTTGAAGTATACATGATAACATACAAATGGAGATGGAGGACTAATATGGTGCTAGACTAAGTCGTTGGAACGTTTTTATCACCACATATCTAAATTTCGAATGCCTTAGCCTTAACCCCATTACAACCTCACTAAAAGTCCTTTATGATCCTTAAAATGAGTAGCTTTCAATTAGTAGAGTAAGTTGCATGAGTAAGCTTATGGTTTTGGTTCATTTGTGCAAGTAATCAAACTTTATTCATGTGGTTTTCATTTCAATTCATATACACTTTAAGTGAACCATTTTCATGAGTGAAAAATATGATGAGTGCATCCTTGTGAGTTGATTAAACCTTTATTCAAAGCATGCACAGCTATAACATAACCATTGTTTTCTCTATGTCTTACTTGTTCATTACATAATTATATCGCAATTATCTCTTGAATTCGTCGAGCATACAAATTGAAATTCATGTGAGCCATCGCCATATACTTATGAAAATTCTGAGACAAATTTTAGCTAAGGGCTTAGTTGTTCTTTCTTTTGTTTTAAATTCTTAGAGAGTCTTAGTTTAACTTAGTGTTTGCTAAGGGACTAGCAAAGTCTAAGTGTGGGGGAATTTGATATACGCATTTTATGCTCGTTTCTTAACGCATTTCCCTTTACGTTTAGCTATGTTATTATCTTAGTTTAATGTTTTCCTTATTTAAATTGTTATTTTGAAGTTCATTACGGTGGAGATTAATATCGACGCAATTCGGAGGAATTTCGGCGATTTTGCGATTTTTGCGATTTTGGACCTCCGAAAATGGGCCGGGCCACAAAGCAAATTGTGGGCCGAATTCTCAACTCTTGTTTCGGCCCATTATCAAGCCCAAACCCAAACAATTCGGCAAGGAAGCCTTTTGGTGAAGAGGAAAAGTCTTGTTTTGAAAGGGCAAGTCAACATTATCAAGCTAATGATCACAAATGGTGACTACACATGGTGATTCATGCTTAGGGTTCCCAAATGGTGACTACACAAGGTGACTAAGGCTTGCATTAATTGAAAAGATGACTTGCCATGGTGACTACACATGGTGATTCATGCTTAGGGTTCACAAATGGTGACTAAGTGTGTGACTAAGGGTGTGACTTGCCTTAATGATCATTGCTTGCATTTAATGAAGCAAGGCAAGGTGGAAGAGAGAAGAGCAACATCCTTGCCCTATAAATACAAGGAGGCCGGCCTCATTCATTCCCATCTCTCATTTTACAAGCCAAAGCTCTACACAAATACTCTTCCACCATAAACACTCCAAAGTTCATTACAAAGCCGAAGCACATCCTTTACCATTCCAAGCCGAAGCAAGCAAGGTTACTCCTTCCAAGCCGAAGCTATCAAGCCTCCTCCATCCAACACAATACGCTAAGTCCCTTGTGAAGGAAGTCCATCTCCACCGTAGTTCATCAAGCACTCAAGACAAAAAGTGTAACCATGATCTTCACTCTCATTTCTTTAGCTTTGTATTTGAATCTTTTGATGTATTGGAATAACAAGTTTAGAAAGTTTAGATTTGTGTATCAAATGAATAACAAGTTTAGATTTGTGTTTCATGTGCCTAAACCGATTTGTAATATGCATGTGTTTGTGATTTATAGCTTTTTATGCATGTTTGATACAATCTTAAAGCTTCGAATGCATGTATTAGAAAATACGCTAAGTCCCTCTCTTTTGCATGTTTCGATGATCGTAAGTTGTTTAGGAGGTTTATACGCTAAGTTGCATTCCTACACAATTATCACGCATGTGTATTTAGTTAGAAGTTATGAATTTCGCAAGTTACAAAAAGGTTTGATGCATGAAAAGGGTAGGTTAATAAGATGAGTTGATCACATGTAATTAGTAGTGTAACTTCTTATTTTTAGCAAGCATAATTAGACTTTAAGTTTCTTGATTGTTGAAACTTGTCTATGAGTAAAACATGTTAGATACCTAAGAGTTTTAGTTGTGTTTGCATGTTATGTACTTTAATTTCGTAGATTAAATAACCAACTTCCAATCCCCCCAAATATTTACATTTCCGCTTATTAACGAAACCATGCATGCGCCCTTAATTCCCCGGATAAAGAACGATCCCTACTCGCCAATATTATAAATGACAAAAGAAGGGTTTAAATTGCAATGCGCGTAATCGGTGTTTTTAGGGTCTACTTTGTGTTAACGTTAAATGCATGTTTTGCGCGTATCAATCACGAAGGGTTAAGGAGATAGACAAACAAAAGAGGCACCACCTATTCCATAGAGATTTATTTAATAACTAAGTGCTAGTACTCAAACTAAATCAAAGACTATCCTTTAACATGAAAATAAATTATGCAAGTGTAAAAAGTAAGTATAAATAAATTCGTCTAAGTAAAAGTATGCATTACAAACATGTATGTAAATTTCTTTAAGTATAAACAAGAATGAACAAGTATGTACTTCGAAAATTTAGACATGCTTTTAATCACAAATGTACAACGAAACATACAAAAACATTCTAATTCCCCGGCAACGGCGCCAAAAATTGATACGCGCAAAACATGCATTCACGTTAACTTAAAAACACAGATTACGCGCATTGCAATTTAAACCCTTCTTTTGTCATTTATAATATTGGCGAGTAGGGATCGTTCTTTATCCGGGGAATTAAGGGCGCATGCATGGTTTCGTTATTATGCGGAAATGTAAATATTTGGGGGGATTGGAAGTTGGTTATTTAATCTACGAATTTAAAGTACATAACATGCAAACACAACTAAAACTCTTAGGCATCTAACATGTTTTACTCATAGACAAGTTTCAACAATCAAGAAACTTAAAGTCTAATTATGCTTGCTAAAAATAAGAAGTTACACTATTAATTACATGTGATCAACTCATCTTATTAACCTACCCTTTTCATGCATCAAACCTTTGTGTAAGTTGCGAAATTCATAACTTATAACTAAGTACACATGCTTGATAATTGTGTAGGAATGCAACTTAGCGTATAAACATCCTAAACAACATACGATCATCGAAACATGCAAAAGAGAGGGACTTAGCGTATTTTCTAATACATGCATTCGAAGCTTTAAGATTGTATCAAACATGCATAAAAAGCTATAAATCATAAACACATGCATATTACAAATCGGTTTAGGCACATGAAACACAAATCTAAACTTGTTATTCATTTGATACACAAATCTAAACTTTCTAAACTTGTTATTCCAATACATCAAAAGATTCAAATACAAAGCTAAAGAAATGAGAGTGAAGATCATGGTTACATTTTTTGTCTTGAGTGCTTGATGAACTACGGTGGAGATGGACTTCCTTCACAAGGGACTTAGCGTATTGTGTTGGATGGAGGAGGCTTGATAGCTTCGGCTTGGAAGGAGTAACCTTGCTTGCTTCGGCTTGGAATGGTAAAGGATGTGCTTCGGCTTTGTAATGAACTTTGGAGTGTTTATGGTGGAAGAGTATTTGTGTAGAGCTTTGGCTTGTAAAATGAGAGATGATGCTTGAATGGTTCGGCCTCCTCCCCTTTTATAGGCAAGGAATGCTTGCCTTCTCTCTTCCACCTTTCCTCCCTCCATTTAATGCATGTAATGATCATTAAGGCAAGTCACACCCTTAGTCACACACTTAGTCACCATTTGTGAACCCTAAGCATGAATCACCATGTGTAGTCACCATGGCAAGTCATCTTTTCAATTAATGCAAGCCTTAGTCACCTTGTGTAGTCACCATTTGGGAACCCTAAGCATGAATCACCATGTGTAGTCACCATTTGTGATCATTAGCTTGATAATGTTGACTTGCCCTTTCAAAACAAGACTTTTCCTTTTCACCAAAAGGCTTCCTTGCCGAATTGTTTGGGTTTGGGCTTGATAATGGGCCGAAACAAGAGTTGAGAATTCGGCCCACAATTTGCTTTGTGGCCCGGCCCATTTTCGGAGGTCCAAAATCGCAAAAATCGCAAAATCGCCGAAATTCCTCCGAATTGCGTCGATATTAATCTCCACCGTAATGAACTTCAAAATAACAATTTAAATAAGGAAAACATAAAACTAAGATAATAACATAGCTAAACGTAAAGGGAAATGCGTTAAGAAACGAGCATAAAATGCGTATATCAAAGCCACTCTTTAGCTCGATATCCTTCATGTTTTCCTCCGGTTGTGGAAAAGCAATGCTCGAAGGCCCACTGCTCCATTCGGTTGAGCAGGTGCGCTGGCGAAGAGATTGTCCTGCATTGGCCATGTTGACTTCTTGTGCTTCTGCTTCTGAGTTGTGGTCGGTTGATGAGGCTAAAGTATGTTCGAATGATGAATGTGAAGACTCGGAAACTTCTTCGAGGATGGGATGATCCAGGATGTCAGCTCTAAGTCTCGCTAGTCTTTCTGTGAGTTCCTCAAACGTTGTTCTAGATGGTCCTGGATTCTGATCGGACATTCATTAGCCTGACATCCACCAAAGACCAAGTGTTAGTATCAACAAATAATTTTTAGATGTATATAGGAATACTAACCAAAATTGTAATGCATATGTAGAAAACAAGGTGATAACAAATAAAATAGTAAAACTATCAAAGCATACTATAAATACACACAAATACTTAAAAACTACTAATACACACAAAATTTATACAAAATTTATAATAGTTAAGACACTATATGTATTTTACTAAGTAATGCAATTGATTTAATCAATTTTAGGGGCTATGCACATGAATAAACTAAGACACATGTTTTCTGCAAATTAACACTATATAATGCTAAAACTAAAAATTTAGTTAGAACATATATAAACAAGGTTGAAATACAAGCAAACCATAATTCACATTGAATTTATGCACCACACATTTTCTTGCAATAAAATGCATTAAACAATAATCCTACGTGAAAGATGGAGTGAATGCATAAGAGAAAACGTTAGAACCTGCAGAAAACAAACGAGTTACGTGTTTAAAATATGAATGAAAAGAATGACCTCTTCTTCGATCTTATGCCCCTAACTTCACTTAGGTTAGGGTACTCGGTAGTGAAATCCGAGTATCATAAAACCTTAGAGAGGTTATGCAAGCTAAGTAACGGTTGTTAGTCCTTTACAGTTTTTAATGCACAAATAAACACAAAAATTTGACTAAGTTTTATTTATTTCCTTTGGACCCGATGGTACGTGGTGCAGAGGCTCTCGACTGTGCAATGGGTCTCGTTCATCCGAAGATGAAGTCTGATTCCGGGAGGTCTAAGCATGCTTAATCCGATATACCATCTAATTAAAGGATTATGTCGTATTAAGTTCATGTATTTATCCGTATTCGTATGCACTTATGATTTACAGAGAGTACGCGAAATGATCATTCGGTAAATTTCTTGGACGTGCGGCCCGCGCGAAAATATATACCGACTACAATTCAGCTTAGTTACGTTTAGAAATGGTTAGTAGGAATAGAGATAACGCGAGAGGTAAGGACTAATATTTAGAACAACCCGAGGCTTACTCGTAAGAGTATATACTCCAATGTTGTTCCTAGAGACACCCGAGGCTAACCAGTTACGGTATATACTCCAATGGTGTTCTATTGCTTAGATCCGAAACCCGGCACCAATCATAAACCCATTCACCATATCCAACAATCAGCCAAATTTGTGAGATAGTATATAATCTCAAGTTCTTAGTAAACTCCGCCCACAACCTCGTGCCCATAACTTCACTTAGGTTATGGCGTGTGGTGATAAAATCCACACATCACGAGGGGTTAAGGAGATAAACCAGAAAAAGAGGCACCACCTATTCCAAAGAACGAAACCTTATAACCAATACTCGTGCACAATGTAAATCAATTTAAGTACGTCTACGTTTTGATTGCGCCTATGATTTAAAAGGAATACACGACTTAGTTATTGAATAAATCTCTTGTCCGTGCGGCCCGCGCGAAAATGTATACCAACTATCGTTAATCCTCGTAATTGTTGGAAATGACCAGTTGGGATAGATGTAACGCGAGAGGTGAGAACTAATTTCTGGGAACAACCTGAGGCTAACTCGTAAGAATATATACTCCATTGTTGTTCTTAGAAACACCCCGAGGCTTACTCGTAAGAGTATATACTCCAATGGTGTTCTGTTTTCTTAGTTCAAAACCCGTCACCATTCATAACCCTTCTAGACATCATAACCAACTCTTACTCGAATTCACAAGATAGTATACAATCTCAAGTGTTTGTAAACTCCGCCCACAACCTCGTGCCCATAACTTCACTTAGGTTATGGCGTGTGGTGATGAAATCCACACTTCACGAAGGGTTAAGGAGATAGACAAACAAAAGAGGCACCACCTATTCCATAGAGATTTATTTAATAACTAAGTACTAGTACTCAAATTAAATCAAAGACTATCCTTTAACATGAAAATAAATTATGCAAGTGTAAAAAAAAACTAAGTATCAATAAATTCGTCTAAGTAAAAGTATGCATTGTAAACATGTATGTAAATTTCTTTAAGTATAAACAAGAATGAACAAGTATGTACTTCGAAAATTTAGACATGCTTTTAATCACAAATGTACAACGAAATCATACAAAAACATTCTAACTCCCCGGCAGCGGCGCCAAAAATTGATACACGCAAAACATGCATTTAACGTTAACACAAAGTAGACCTTAAAAACACCGATTACGCGCATTGCAATTTAAACCCTTCTTTTGTCATTTATAATATTGGCGAGTAGGGATCGTTCTTTATCCGGGGAATTAAGGGCGCATGCATGGTTTCGTTAATAAGCGGAAATGTAAATGTTTGGGGGGATTGGAAGTTGGTTGTTTAATCTACGAAATTAAAGTACATAACATGCAAACACAACTAAAACTCTTAGGCATCTAACATGTTTTACTCATAGACAAGTTTCAACAATCCAGAAACTTAAAGTCTAATTATGCTTGCTAAAAATAAGAAGTTACACTACTAATTACATGTGATCATCTCATCTTATTAGCCTACCCTTTTCATGCATCAAACCTTTTTGTAAGTTACGAAATTCATAACTTCTAACTAAATACGCATGCCTAATAATTGAGTAGGAATGCAACTTAGCGTATAAACATCCTAAACAACATACGATCATCGAAACATGCGAAAGAGAGGGACTTAGCGTATTTTCTAACACATGCATTCGAAGCTTTAAGATTGTATCAAACATGCATAAAAGGCTAGAAATCATAAACACATGCATATTACAAATCTGTTTAAACACATAAAACACAAATCTAAACTTGTTCTTCATTTGATACACAAATCTAAACTTGGTATTCCAATACATCAAAAGATTCAAATACAAAGGTAAAGAAATGAAAGTGAAGATCATGGTTACACTTTTTGTCTTGAGTGCTTGATGAACTACGGTGGAGATGGCTTTCCTTCACAAGGGACTTAGCGTATTGTGAGGGATGGAGGATGATAGCTTCGGCTTGGAGGAGGAGATGGATGCTTCGGTTTGGAATGGAGGAGGAGATGCTTCGGCTTGGAATGGAGGAGATGGATGCTTCGGCTTTGTGTGAACCTTCAAGTGTTTAATGGTGGAGGAGTATTTGTGTAGAGCTTTGGCTTAGTAAAATGAGTGATGTCTTGAATGGTTCAGCCTCCCTTGGTATTTATAGGCAAGGATGTTTGCCTTCTCTCTTCCACCTTGCCTCCTTCCATTAAATGCAAGCAATGATCAATATGGCAAGTCACCATGCAAGTCACCATGTGTGATCATCATTTACAAGCCCAAAGCAAGAGTCACCATGGCAAGTCATCTTTTCATTTAATGCAAGCAAGAGTCACCAAGGTGAGTCACCTTTTGTGATGATCATTTATTAACCCTAAGCAAGAGTCACCATTTGTGATGATTAGCTTGATAAGCTTGACTTTTCAACTTCCCCAAAGGGCATCCTTAACGAAATGAATGAGTTTGGGCTGGTTAATGGGCCGAAATAAACTTTGAGAAATCAGCCCATAATTTGCTTTTTGGGCCGGCCCATTTTCGGAGGTCCAAAATCGCAAAAATCGCAAAATCGCCGAAATTCCTCCGAATTGCGTCGTTATTAATCTCCACCGTAAATATCTTCAAAATAACAAATTAAATAAGGAAAACATAAAAACTAAGATAATAACATAGCTAAACGTAAAGGGAAATGCGTTAAGAAACGAGCATAAAATGCGTATATCAGTAACCTTGCTTGCTTCGGCTTGGAATGGTAAAGGATGTGCTTCGGCTTTGTAATGAACTTTGGAGTGTTTATGGTGGAAGAGTATTTGTGTAGAGCTTTGGCTTGTAAAATGAGAGATGATGCTTGAATGGTTCGGCCTCCTCCCCTTTTATAGGCAAGGAATGCTTGCCTTCTCTCTTCCACCTTTCCTCCCTCCATTTAATGCATGTAATGATCATTAAGGCAAGTCACACCCTTAGTCACACACTTAGTCACCATTTGTGAACCCTAAGCATGAATCACCATGTGTAGTCACCATGGCAAGTCATCTTTTCAATTAATGCAAGCCTTAGTCACCTTGTGTAGTCACCATTTGGGAACCCTAAGCATGAATCACCATGTGTAGTCACCATTTGTGATCATTAGCTTGATAATGTTGACTTGCCCTTTCAAAACAAGACTTTTCCTTTTCACCAAAAGGCTTCCTTGCCGAATTGTTTGGGTTTGGGCTTGATAATGGGCCGAAACAAGAGTTGAGAATTCGGCCCACAATTTGCTTTGTGGCCCGGCCCATTTTCGGAGGTCCAAAATCGCAAAAATCGCAAAATCGCCGAAATTCCTCCGAATTGCGTCGATATTAATCTCCACCGTAATGAACTTCAAAATAACAATTTAAATAAGGAAAACATAAAACTAAGATAATAACATAGCTAAACGTAAAGGGAAATGCGTTAAGAAACGAGCATAAAATGCGTATATCAATCAAGGGCAAATTCACTTGCACCTTTCGGAAGATGTCCAGGATATCTTCATATTGGGCATCCTTCTTCTTTGATTTTGATAATCTGCTAGGGAAAGGTGCAACAGCAAACGGAGAATTAGTAATAACCGTATTTGAAGGAATATGGTTTTTACCTTTGATTGGGGTAGGTTGTGGAGGTGATTGTGCCTTGGTGACAATAGGCGTCACCTTCTGTTTCTCGGCCTCTTGAGTAGCCGGATCGATCTCATCTTCTTCTTCGTTGGTGATGTCCTCGATGGTGACTTCATCAAGATGAGATCGCTTGGTGTTTGGTTCCTCAAGTATCTTCCCACTCCTTGTGACTATAGCATTCACGTTTCTTTGATTTGGAGTGGTTTGAGGTGGAAGCCGACCGGTTTCCTTGATTTGGCCCATGAAATCAACAAGTTGGCCAAGCTGCTTCTTCACTTCGGTGATGTCGCGGCCATGTGAGTCAAGTGTCTCCTTTGTCTTCGATTGTCCTTCGAGGAGAACTTGAGTTGAGGCCGAAAGTTGCGACAACATCTTGTCGTAATCCGGGTTGGTGAAGGATTGCGAAGACGAACCCTGCTGCATCGGTGGCCTTGGTTGAAATGGAGGGCGTTGGTAGCTTTGTTGAGGTGCTGGAGGGTTCAAAGTTCCCTCGTTGCTGCTCCATCTAAAACCCGGATGATCACGGTTGACATAGTTGTTATAATTGTTATACCGTTGTCCTCCCTGATATCCGCCGATGGCGTTAGCGTGCTCCGGCTCGCTTGCTTGTTCCGGCACTTGAGGGCACTGGTCGTTGTGGTGACCTTGTGTTTGACATATGCCACAAACAGGCCGTTGAGTTGCCTTCGCTCTTGTCGTCTCGAGTTCTAAAACCTTCTCTAGCATATGAGCTAGTTTGTCGTACTTTTCGTCCGCGTCGGTTGTAGAACTCGCTTCACCGACTGCTCGTCTGTTGGACATTCCATATTGTGCATCATTATTGGCCCGATTCTCTAGAAGAGCTCTAGCTTCGGTTTCGGTTAAGTCCATGAATGCACCGGTGGCTGCTGCATCCAGCAATTCCCTATCGATCGGCTTGAGACCATCGTAAAAGTAATTCATGAGATTGGTCTCGGAAAATCCATGCGATGGGCAAGTGGCACACAAAACTTTGAATCGGTCGTAGTATTGGCCGAAGGTCTCGTCCGGTTTCTGTGTGATGCCAGTGATTTGCTTTCTCAAGACGGTGATCTTTGAGGCCGGGAAGTACTTCGCTAGGAACATGTCCGCAAGTTGCTTCCATGAAGTGATATGGTTCGGCGGTAGTTCCATAAGCCAAGACTCGGCCCTGTCGACTAGGGTGAATGGGAATGCCTTCAGTTTGAAGAGCTCCGTATCAGCATCGGATGGCTTCATGCTGTTACAAACAAATTGGAATTGTTTGAGATGCTTGTTCGGATCTTCATTGGAAAGTCCATGAAAAATGGGTAGTCGGTGGAGGAAGCCACTCTTCAGCTCGATATCCTTCATGTTTTCCTCCGGTTGTGGAAAAGCAATGCTCGAAGGCCCACTGCTCCATTCTGTTGAGCAGGTGCGCTGACGAAGAGATTGTCCTGCATTGGCCATGTTGATTTCTTGTGCTTCTGCTTCTGAATTGTGGTCGGTTGATGAGGCTAAAGTATGGTCGGTTGATGAATGTGAAGACTCGGAACCTTCCTCAATGATGGGATGATCCAGGATGTCTGTTTGAGCTTTAAGTCTCGCTATTCTCTCTGCGATTTCCTCAAACTTTGTTCTAGATGGTCCAGGATTCTGATCGGACATTCATTAGCCTGAGCATCCACCAAAGACCAAGTGTTAGTATCAACAAAGAATTTGAGATGAATATAGGAATACTAACCAAAATTGTAAGACATATTTAGAAAACAAAGCAATAACAAATAATAAAACTATCAAAGTATACTATAAATACTCACAAATACTTAAAAACTACTAAAACACACAAAATTTATAATAGTTAAGACACTAGGTGTAATTTACTAAGTAATGCAAATGAATTAATCAATTTTAGGGCTATGCAAAAGAATGTAATAAACTTAAAACATAAATTTTCTGCAAATTAACACTATATAATGCTAAACCCAAGAATTTAGTTAGAACGTATATAAACAAAGTTCAAATACAAGCAAACAATAATTCACATCGAATTTATGCACCACACGCAT
This sequence comes from Geum urbanum, assembly GCA_946800695.1. Lineage (NCBI taxonomy): Eukaryota > Viridiplantae > Streptophyta > Magnoliopsida > Rosales > Rosaceae > Geum > Geum urbanum. Next base: position 26,165,365 of record OX327004.1, read on the forward strand.
TTTTTTCTTCAATAAAATGCATTAAACAACAATCCTACGTGAAAGATGGAGTGTATGCATAAGAGAAAACGTTAGAACCTGCAGAAAACACACGAGTTACGTGCTAAAAAAATGAATGCAAAGAATGACCTCTTCTTCGATCTTATGTCCCTAACTTCACTTAGGTTAGGGTACTCGGTAGTGAAATCCGCGTATCATAAAGCCTAAAAAGAGGTTATGCAAGCTAAGTAACGGTTGTTAGTCCTTTACAGTTTTTAATGCACATATAAACACAAAAATTTGACTAAGTTTTATTTATTTCCTTTGGCCCCGATGGTACGTGGTGCAGAGGCTCTCGACTGTGCAATGGGTCTCGTTCATCCGAAGATGAAGTCTGATTCCAGGAGGTCTAAGCATGCATAATCCGATATACCATCTATTTAAAGGATTATGTCGTATTAAGTTCATGTATTTATCCGTATTCATATGCACTTATGATTTACAGAGAGTACGCGAAATGATCATTTGGTAAATTTCTTGGACGTGCGGCCCGCGCGAAAATATATACCGACTACAATTCAGCTTAGTTACGTTTAGAAATGGTTAGTAGGAATAGAGATAACGCGAGAGGTAAGGACTAATATTTAGAACAACCCGAGGCTTACTCGTAAGAGTATATACTCCAATGTTGTTCCTAGAGACACCCCGAGGCTAACCAGTTACGGTATATACTCCAATGGTGTTCTATTGCTTAGATCCGAAACCCGGCACCAATCATAAACCCATTCACCATATCCAACAATCAGCCAAATTTGTGAGATAGTATATAATCTCAAGTTCTTAGTAAACTCCGCCCACAACCTCGTGCCCATAACTTCACTTAGGTTATGGCGTGTGGTGATAAAATCCACACATCACGAGGGGTTAAGGAGATAAACCAGAAAAAGAGGCACCACCTATTCCAAAGAACGAAACCTTATAACCAATACTCGTGCTCAATGTAAATCAATTTAAGTACGTCTACGGTTTGATTGCGCCTATGATTTAAAAGGAATACACGACTTAGTTATTGAATAAATCTCTTGTCCGTGCGGCCCGCGCGAAAATGTATACCAACTATCGTTAATCCTCGTAATTGTTGGAAATGACCAGTTGGGATAGATGTAACGCGAGAGGTGAGAACTAATTTCTGGGAACAACCTGAGGCTAACTCGTAAGAGTATATACTCCATTGTTGTTCTTAGAAACACCCCGAGGCTTACTCGTAAGAGTATATACTCCAATGGTGTTCTGTTTTCTTAGTTCAAAACCCGTCACCATTCATAACCCTTCTAGACATCATAACCAACTCTTACTCGAATTCACAAGATAGTATACAATCTCAAGTGTTTGTAAACTCCGCCCACAACCTCGTGCCCATAACTTCACTTAGGTTATGGCGTGTGGTGATGAAATCCACACTTCACGAAGGGTTAAGGAGATAGACAAACAAAAGAGGCACCACCTATTCCATAGAGATTTATTTAATAACTAAGTACTAGTACTCAAATTAAATAAAAGACTATCCTTTAACATGAAAATAAATTATGCAAGTGTAAAAAAAAAACTAAGTATCAATAAATTCGTCTAAGTAAAAGTATGCATTGTAAACATGTATGTAAATTTCTTTAAGTATAAACAAGAATGAACAAGTATGTACTTCGAAAATTTAGACATGCTTTTAATCACAAATGTACAACGAAATCATACAAAAACATTCTAACTCCCCGGCAACGGCGCCAAAAATTGATACGAGCAAAACATGCTTTCACGATAACACAAAGTCGACCTAAAAACATCGATTACGCGCATTGCAATTTAAACCCTTCTTTTGTCATTTATAATATTGGCGAGTAGGGATCGTTCTTTATCCGGGGAATTAAGGGCGCATGCATGGTTTCGTTAATAAGCGGAAATGTAAATGTTTGGGGGGATTGGAAGTTGGTTGTTTAATCTACGAAATTAAAGTACATAACATGCAAACACAACTAAAACTCTTAGGCATCTAACATGTTTTACTCATAGACAAGTTTCAACAATCAAGAAACTTAAAGTCTAATTATGCTTGCTAAAAATAAGAAGTTACACTACTAATTACATGTGATCATCTCATCTTATTAGCCTACCCTTTTCATGCATCAAACCTTTTTGTAAGTTACGAAATTCATAACTTCTAACTAAATACACATGCTTAATAATTGAGTAGGAATGCAACTTAGCGTATAAACATCCTAAACAACATACGATCATCGAAACATGCGAAAGAGAGGGACTTAGCGTATTTTCTAACACATGCATTCGAAGCTTTAAGATTGTATCAAACATGCATAAAAGGCTAGAAATCATAAACACATGCATATTACAAATCTGTTTAAACACATAAAACACAAATCTAAACTTGTTCTTCATTTGATACACAAATCTAAACTTGTTATTCCAATACATCAAAAGATTCAAATACAAAGCTAAAGAAATGAAAGTGAAGATCATGGTTACACTTTTTGTCTTGAGTGCTTGATGAACTACGGTGGAGATGGCTTTCCTTCACAAGGGACTTAGCGTATTGTGAGGGATGGAGGATGATAGCTTCGGCTTGGAGGAGGAGATGGATGCTTCGGTTTGGAATGGAGGAGGAGATGCTTCGGCTTGGAATGGAGGAGATGGATGCTTCGGCTTTGTGTGAACCTTCAAGTGTTTAATGGTGGAGGAGTATTTGTGTAGAGCTTTGGCTTAGTAAAATGAGTGATGTCTTGAATGGTTCAGCCTCCCTTGGTATTTATAGGCAAGGATGTTTGCCTTCTCTCTTCCACCTTGCCTCCTTCCATTAAATGCAAGCAATGATCAATATGGCAAGTCACCATGCAAGTCACCATGTGTGATCATCATTTACAAGCCCAAAGCAAGAGTCACCATGGCAAGTCATCTTTTCATTTAATGCAAGCAAGAGTCACCAAGGTGAGTCACCTTTTGTGATGATCATTTATTAACCCTAAGCAAGAGTCACCATTTGTGATGATTAGCTTGATAAGCTTGACTTTTCAACTTCCCCAAAGGGCATCCTTAAAGAAATGAATGAGTTTGGGCTGGTTAATGGGCCGAAATAAACTTTGAGAAATCGGCCCATAATTTGCTTTTTGGGCCGGCCCATTTTCGGAGGTCCAAAATCGCAAAAATCGCAAAATCGCCGAAATTCCTCCGAATTGCGTCGTTATTAATCTCCACCGTAAATATCTTCAAAATAACAAATTAAATAAGGAAAACATAAAAACTAAGATAATAACATTGCTAAACGTAAAGGAAATGCGTTAAGAAACGAGCATAAAATGCGTATATCATAGTTCCATTAGCCAAGACTCGGCCCTGTCGACTAGGGTGAATGGAAATGCCTTCAGCTTGAAGAGCTCCGTATCAGCATCAAATGGCTTCATGCTGTTACAAACAAATTGGAATTGTTTGAGATGCTTGTTCGGATCTTCATTGGAAAGTCCATGAAAAATGGGTAGTCGGTGGAGGAAGCCACTCTTTAGCTCGATATCCTTCATGTTTTCCTCCGGTTGTGGAAAAGCAATGCTCGAAGGCCCACTGCTCCATTCGGTTGAGCAGGTGCGCTGGCGAAGAGATTGTCCTGCATTGGCCATGTTGACTTGTTGTGCTTCTGCTTCTGAATTGTGGTCGGTTGATGAGGCTAAAGTATGGTCGGTTGATGAATGTGAAGACTCGGAAACTTCCTCGATGATGGGATGATCCAGGATGTCAGTTTGAGCTCTAAGTCTCGCTATTCTCTCTGCGATCTCCTCAAACTTTGTTCTAGATGGTTCAGGATTCCGATCGGACATTCATTAGCCTGAGCATCCACCAAAGACCAAGTGTTAGTATCAACAAAGAATTTGAGATGAATATAGGAATACTAACCAAAATCGTAAGACATATTTAGAAAACAAAGCAATAACAAATAGTAAAACTATCAAAGCATACTATAAATACTCACAAATACTTAAAAACTACTAATAACACACAAAAGTTATAATACTTAAGACACTAAATGTAATTTACTAAGTAATGCAAATGATTTAATCAATTTTATGGGCTATGCAAAAGAATGTAATAAACTAAGACACATGTTTTCTGCAAAATTAAAACTATATAATGCTAAACCCAAGAATTTAGTTAGAACATATATAAACAAAGTTCAAATACAAGCAAACAATAATTCACATCGAATTTATGCACCACACATTTTTTTTCAATAAAATGCATTAAACAACAATCCTACGTGAAAGATGGAGTGCATGCATAAGAGAAAACGTTAGAACCTGCAGAAAACACACGAGTTACGTGCTAAAAAAAATGAATGCAAAGAATGACCTCTTCTTCGATCTTATGTCCCTAACTTCACTTAGGTTAGGGTACTCGGTAGTGAAATCCGAGTATCATAAAGCCTAAAAAGAGGTTATGCAAGCTAAGTAACGGTTGTTAGTCCTTTACAGTTTTTAATGCACATATAAACACAAAAATTTGACTAAGTTTTATTTATTTCCTTTGGCCCCGATGGTACGTGGTGCAGAGGCTCTCGACTGTGCAATGGGTCTCGTTCATCCGAAGATGAAGTCTGATTCCAGGAGGTCTAAGCATGCATAATCCGATATACCATCTATTTAAAGGATTATGTCGTATTTATCAAGTTCATATTTATCCGTATTCGTATGCACTTATGATTTACAGAGAGTACGCGAAATGATCATTCGGTAAATTTCTTGGACGTGCGGCCCGCGCGAAAATATATACCGACTACAATTCAGCTTAGTTACGTTTAGAAATCGTTAGTAGGAATAGAGATAACGCGAGAGGTAAGGACTAATATTTAGAACAACCCGAGGCTTACTCGTAAGAGTATATACTCCAATGTTGTTCCTAGAGACACCCTGAGGCTAACCAGTTACGGTATATACTCCAATGGTGTTCTATTGCTTAGATCCGAAACCCGGCACCAATCATAAACCCATTCACCATATCCAACAATCAGCCAAATTTGTGAGATAGTATATAATCTCAAGTTCTTAGTAAACTCCGCCCACAACCTCGTGCCCATAACTTCACTTAGGTTATGGCGTGTGGTGATAAAATCCACACATCACGAGGGGTTAAGGAGATAAACCAGAAAAAGAGGCACCACCTATTCCACAGAACGAAACCTTATAACCAATACTCGTGCACAATGTAAATCAATTTAAGTACGTCTACGTTTTGATTGCGCCTATGATTTAAAAGGAATACACGACTTAGTTATTGAATAAATCTCTTGTCCGTGCGGCCCGCGCGAAAATGTATACCAATTATCGTTAATCATCGTAATTGTTGGAAATGACCAGTTGGGATAGATGTAACGCGAGAGGTGAGAACTAATTTCTGGGAACAACCTGAGGCTAACTCGTAAGAGTATATACTCCATTGTTGTTCTTAGAAACACCCCGAGGCTTACTCGTAAGAGTATATACTCCAATGGTGTTCTGTTTTCTTAGTTCAAAACCCGTCACCATTCATAACCCTTCTAGACATCATAACCAACTCTTACTCGAATTCACAAGATAGTATACAATCTCAAGTGTTTGTAAACTCCGCCCACAACCTCATGCCCATAACTTCACTTAGGTTATGGCGTGTGGTGATAAAATCCACACTTCATGAAGGGTTAGGGAGAAAGACAAACAAAAGAGGCACCACCTATTCCATAGAGATTTATTTAATAACTAAGTGCTAGTACTCAAATTAATTCAAAGACTATCCTTTAACATGAAAATAAATTATGCAAGTGTAAAATAAATTCGTATAAGTAAAAGTATGCATTGTAAACATGTATGTAAAAGTATAAACAAGAATGAACAAGTATGTACTTCGAAAATTTAGACATGCTTTTAATTACAAATGTACAACGAAATCATACAAAAACATTCTAACTCCCCGGCAACGGCGCCAAAAATTGATACGCGCAAAACATGCATTCACGTTAACTTAAAAACACAGATTACGCGCATTGCAATTTAAACCCTTCTTTTGTCATTTGTAATATTGGCGAGTAGGGATCGTTCTTTATCCGGGGAATTAAGGGCGCATGCATGGTTTCGTTAATAAGCGGAAATGTAAATGTTTGGGGGGATTGGAAGTTGGTTGTTTAATCTACGAAATTAAAGTACAAAAACATGCAAACACAACTAAAACTCTTAGGCATCTAACATGTTTTACTCATAGACAAGTTTCAACAATCAAGAAACTTAAAGTTTAATTATGCTTGCTAAAAATAAGAAGTTACACTACTAATTACATGTGATCATCTCATCTTATTAGCCTACCCTTTTCATGCATCAAACCTTTTTGTAAGTTACGAAATTCATAACTTCTAACTAAATATACATGCTTAATAATTCAGTAGGAATGCAACTTAGCGTATAAACATCCTAAACAACATACGATCATCGAAACATGCGAAAGAGAGGGACTTAGCGTATTTTCTAACACATGCTTACGAAGCTTTAAGATTGTATCAAACATGCATAAAAGGCTAGAAATCATAAACACATGCAACTTATGAATCGGTTTAAACACATAAAACACAAATCTAAACTTGTTCTTCATTTGATACATAAATGTATTCCAATACATCAAAAGGTTCAAATACAAAGCAAAAGAAATGAAAGTGAAGATCATGGTTACACTTTTTGTCTTGAATGCTTGATGATCTACGGTGGAGATGGATTTCCTTCACAAGGGACTTAGCGTATTGTGTTGGATGGAGGAGGATTGCTTCGGCTTGGATGGAGAAGATGTGCTTCGGCTTTGCTTGAGAATCCTTGAAGTGTTTATGGTGGAGGAGTATTTGTGTAGAGTTTTTGCTTGTAAAATGAGAGATGCATAATATATGGCCAGCCTCCTCTCTTATATAGGCAAGGGATGTTGCCTTCTCTCTTCCACCTTGCCTCCCTCCATTTAATGCAAGTAATGATCAATATGGCAAGTCACTCCCTTAGTCACCTTTTGTGATCATCATTTGTGAACCCTAAGCAAGAGTCACCATGGAAGTCACCATTTATAAACCCTAAGCAAGAGTCACCATGGCAAGTCACATGGCAAGTCATCTTTTGTGATGATCACAAAGCTTAGTCACTAAAATGAGTCACAAAGCTTGATATTGTTGACTTTTCAACTTCACCAAAAGGCTTCCATGCCAAAATGAATGGGTTTGGGCTTGATAATGGGCCGAAACAAGATTTGAGAAATCAGCCCATAATTTGCTTTTTGGGCCGGCCCATTTTCGGAGGTCCAAAATCGCAAAAATCGCAAAATCGCCGAAATTCCTCCAAATTGCGCCGTTATTAATCTCCACCGTAAATATCTTCAAAATAACAAATTAAATAAGGAAAACATAAAAACTAAGATAATAACATAGCTAAACGTAAAGGGAAATGCGTTAAGAAACGAGCATAAAATGCGTATATCATGAATGTCCGATCGGAATTCTGAACCATCTAGAACGAACTTTGTGGAGATCACAGAGAGAATAGCGAGACTTAAAGCTCAAACTGACATCCTGGATCATCCCATCATCGAGGAAGTTTCCGAGTCTTCACATTCATCAACCGACCATACTTTAGCCTCATCAACCGACCACAATTCAGAAGCAGAAGCACAACAAGTCAACATGGCCAATGCAGGACAATCTCTTCGCCAGCGCACCTGCTCAACCGAATGGAGCAGTGGGCCTTCGAGCATTGCTTTTCCACAACCGGAGGAAAACATGAAGGATATCGAGCTAAAGAGTGGCTTCCTCCACCGACTACCCATTTTTCATGGACTTTCCAATGAAGATCCGAACAAGCATCTCAAACAATTCCAATTTGTTTGTAACAGCATGAAGCCATCCGATGCAGATACGGAGCTCTTCAAGCTGAAGGCATTTCCATTCACCCTAGTCGACAGGGCCGAGTCTTGGCTAATGGAACTACCGCCGAACCATATTACCTCATGGAAGCAACTTGCGGATATGTTCCTAGCAAAGTACTTCCCGGCCTCAAAGATCACCGTCTTGAGAAAGCAAATCACTGGCATCACACAGAAACCGGACGAGACCTTCGGCCAATACTACGACCGTTTCAAAGTTTTGTGTGCCACTTGCCCATCGCATGGATTTTCCGAGACCAATCTCATGAATTACTTTTACGATGGCCTCAAGCCGATTGATAGGGAATTGCTGGATGCAGCAGCTACCGGTGCATTCATGGACTTAACCGAAACCGAAGCTAGAGCTCTTCTAGAGAATCGGGCGAATAATGATGCACAATATGGAATGTCCAACAGACGAGCAGTCGGTGAAGAGAGTTCAAAACCCGACGCGGACGAAAAATACGACAAACTAGCTCATATGCTAGAGAAGGTTTTAGAACTTGAGACGACAAGAGCAAAGGCAACTCAACGGCCTGTTTGTGGCATATGTCAAACACAAGGTCACCACAATGACCAGTGCCCTCAAGTGCCGGAACAAGCAAGCGAGCCGGAGCACGCTAACGCCATCGGCGGATATCAGGGAGGACAACGGTATAACAATTATAACAACTATGTCAACCGTGATCATCCGGGTTTTAGATGGAGCAGCAACGAGGGAACTTTGAACCCTCCAGCACCTCAACAAAGCTACCAACGCCCTCCATTTCAACCAAGGCCACCGATGCAGCATGGTTCGTCATCTCAAACCTTCACCAATCCGGATTACGACAAGATGTTGTCGCAACTTTCGGCCTCCACTCAAGTTCTCCTCGACGGACAATCGAAGACAAAGGAAACATTGGATTCTCATGGCCGAGACATCACCGAAGTGAAGAAGCAGCTTGGCCAACTTGTGGATTTCATGGGCCAAATCAAAGAAACCGGTCGGCTTCCACCTCAAACCACTCCAAATCAAAGAAACGTGAATGCTATAGTCACAAGGAGTGGGAAGATACTTGAGGAACCAAAGACCAAGCGATCTCATCTTGATGAAGTCACCATTGAGGACATCACCAACGAAGAAGAAGATGAGATCGATCCGGAAATTCAAGAGGCCGAGAAAAAGAAGGTGACGCCTAATGTCACCAAGGCACAATCACCTCCACATCCTACCCCAATCAAAGGTAAAAACCATATTCCTTCAAATACGGTTATTACTAATTCTCCGTTTGCTGTTGCACCTTTCCCTAGCAGATTATCAAAATCGAAGAAGAAGGATGCCCAATATGAAGATATCTTGGACATCTTCCGAAAGGTGCAAGTGAATTTGCCCTTGATCGAGTGCATAAAACAAGTGCCAATATACGCGAAGTTTCTCAAAGAATTATGCACACAGAGGAGGCAAACTCGAGAGAAGGAGGTTGTGAAGGTGAACGCAACCGTTTCGGCGGTTTTGCAGCGTCGGCTACCCCCAAAACTGAAGGACCCAGGGAGTTTTGCAGTTCCCTGCGTAATCGGTGACACCCACTTCCAAGACGTGATGCTTGATCTCGGAGCTTCCATCAACGTCATGCCTTACTATCTATTCGAATCGATGGAGCTTGGAGATCTCAAGCAAGATGGTGTTGTCATCCAATTAGCCGATCGCACCCACAAATATCCGAGGGGATACGTAGAAGACGTTCTCGTGCAAGTCAACAACTTGATATTCCCAGCGGATTTTTATATCGTTGACATGGAAGAGAGTCCACTGAACACCACGCCACTACTGCTTGGGCGACCTTTCATGCGGACTGCGAGAACGAAGATTGATGTGTTTCAAGGCACTTTCTCCATGGAGAAAGAATCGAGTTCAACATCCTGGACGGGATGAAGTTTCCAATGTCGAGCGTAGCTGCCATTTCGACATACGATCCCGTGGATACCTTAGCACAAGGCTACCTCGACACCATCAATGAGGATGAACTCGACATGGCCATTCAACTTGGGCATGACGGCCTTCTCGAGGCCTTACTAGAGCTTGAACCTCGTATTCAAGACATGGCCATGGCCCTAAATACGGCACCACGAAAAGTAAGCTTTTCTCCTCCTTTACCAATTACTTTTGGTACTAATAAAATGGTTCCTTCCATCGTAGAAGCTCCAGTTTTAGAACTCAAGCTACTACCGGACCATCTGAAGTATGCGTACTTGGGCGAGAATGAAACTTTACCGGTCATTATTTCGTCCGCGCTAGAAGAGGAACAGGAGGAGAAGCTCGTGAGTGTGCTCAAACGGTACAAACCCGCAATAGGCTGGACACTTGCGGACATCAAAGGAATAAATCCAGCAACATGTGTGCATAGGATTTTCCTTGAAGAAGGCACCAAGCCTACGCGGGAAGCGCAACGTCGGCTCCACCCTCCGATGATGGAGGTGGTAAAAAAGGAGGTAATTAAACTCATGGACTGTGGAGTTATTTACCCTATTTCTGATAGCCGTTGGGTTTCCCCAGTGCAGGTAGTACCCAAGAAATCGGGAATCACCGTCGTCGAGAATCTGGAAAATGAACTTGTGCCACAAAGAACGATCACTGGACACCGAGTGTGCATTGATTACCGGAAGCTCAACGCCGCAACCCGCAAGGATCATTTTCCCTTACCATTCATCGACCAAATGCTGGAAAGATTAGCCGGCCATGCATTTTATTGTTTTCTCGACGGATACTCCGGCTACAACCAAATTAGCATTGCGGAGGAAGATCAAGAAAAGACAACGTTCACGTGCCCTTTCGGAACGTTTGCATACCGCCGAATGCCATTTGGACTGTGTAATGCACCAGGTACATTTCAACGTTGCATGCTCTCAATTTTCTCCGAGTACATTGAAAAAATTATTGAAGTATTCATGGACGACTTTAGTGTATTTGGGAGTGATTTTGATGCATGCTTAAACAATTTAGAAACAATTTTACAAAGATGCGTTGAAACGAACTTGGTGCTTAATTGGGAGAAGTGCCATTTTATGGTTACGCAAGGGATAGTGTTAGGTCATATTATTTCGGAAAAAGGGTTAGAAGTTGATAAATCTAAAGTAGATCTTGTGCGTCACTTACCCTCTCCAACTTCGGTTAGAGAGATTCGTTCATTTCTTGGACACGCAGGATTTTATCGTAGGTTTATCAAAGACTTTTCCCACATCTCGCGCCCTTTTTGTAAACTGCTGCAAAAGGAGACCCCGTTCGTCTTTGATGAAGAATGCAACGCTGCCTTCAACAAGTTGAAGGAGCTTCTCACGAGCGCTCCTATTTTATGCAGCCCTGATTGGTCTCTGCCATTTGAACTCATGTGCGACGCCTCGGATTATGCCGTAGGAGCCGTCTTGGGTCAGCGGAAGGACAAGAAGCCTTGCGTAATCTATTACGCCTCTCGGACGCTTGATGAAGCGCAAAGAAATTATACTACCACCGAGAAGGAGTTTCTTGCCGTGGTTTTTGCTTTAGATAAATTTCGATCTTATTTACTTCAAACTAAAGTAACTGTGTTTACCGATCATGCAGCTTTGAAGTATCTAATGCTCAAGAAGGACGCAAAACCACGACTTATCAGATGGATACTTCTACTCCAAGAATTCAACATCGAAATCAAGGACAAGAAGGGAGTAGAAAACGTCGTCGCTGACCACCTATCACGTTTGATAGGTGACCATGAGCCTGTCGAGATTGAAGAAACTTTTCCGGATGAAAAACTCTTCGGAATTGAGGTAACTACTTCGGAAACTCCTTGGTATGCAGATATCGTAAATTACTTAGTTACCGGTGAGTTTCCGTCTACCATGCATAAATTTCAACGTGACAAACTTAAGCATAATGCTAGAACCTTTATCTGGGATGAGCCTTATTTGTGGAAACAATGCTCCGATTTAGTAATTAGGAGATGTATCCCGGATAGTGAGTTTAAGCCCATTCTAGACTTTTGTCACAATGAAGCATGTGGGGGACACTTTGGTTCTAGGAGGACAGCCCTTAAGATTTTAGATTGCGGTTTCTTTTGGCCTAGTTTATTTCGCGATGCTCATGCATATTGCGCTGCATGTGATAAGTGCCAGAGATTCGGTAATTTAGGCCTTAGAGATCAAATGCCACAACACTACATATTTAATGTTGAAATTTTTGATGTGTGGGGTATTGATTTTATGGGACCATTTCCTCCTTCCAATGGTTTTACTTACATTTTACTCGCAGTAGATTATGTTTCTAAATGGGTGGAGGCAAAGGCCACCCGTACTAATGATTCGCGAGTTGTTGCAGATTTCCTACGAACTAACATTTTCAGTAGATTTGGAATGCCACGCGTTCTAATCAGCGATGGAGGAAGTCACTTTTGCAACCGCACGGTGGAAGCACTAATGAGGAAGTATAGCGTAAAACACAAGGTTTCCACACCATACCACCCTCAAACAAATGGAATGGCTGAAGTTTCCAACCTTGAGATCAAGAAGATTTTGGAGCGAACCGTCCGCCCAAACCGGAAAGATTGGAGTCAATGCCTACAAGACCCCCATTGGTATGTCACCTTTCCGATTAATTTATGGGAAGGCGTGCCATCTTCCGGTTGAATTGGAGCACAAGGCATGGTGGGCCGTGAAGAAATTCAACATCGATCGAGATGCAGCAGGCTTGCATCGGAAGCTTCAACTTTGTGAACTTGAAGAAATCAGAAATGATGCTTTCGACAATGCGTGGATTTACAAAGAGAAGACGAAAAAGATCCATGATCAGATGATTCGCGGGAAGAATTTTGAAGCTGGGCAGAAAGTATTACTTTTCAATTCAAGACTTAAGCTCTTTCCGGGAAAGCTTCGCTCTCGATGGATGGGTCCATTCATAGTTTCTCAAGTTCTACCTCATGGAGCAGTTCTCATTCGATCTATCGACAAAGGTAGTGAGTTCAAAGTAAATGGCCATCGCTTGAAGCCCTATTTTGAGGCATTTGCGGAGCACACCGTGGAGGAGATGCAACTCCAAGAACCGGCCATTTCAAAAACAAAATGATGCATCACGTCCAAAGCCAACGACGTAAAACAAGCGCTCATTGGGAGGCAACCCAATAGGGAGACAACAGATTTGTTTTCTTCTCCCCTTTTAATTAATTTAATGGCTTTTTTTCGTATTAAAATTAAAATTTTCGTAGATCCTATACTCCATTTTTAATTCTATACTTCTACTTTAGTACATTGAGGGCAATGTAGAATTTAAGTGTGGGGGAAGGGTTTACAATTTAATTGTGTCTAAATTAGTGTTTTTCAGAGTCTTTAGGACGCCCTTAACTAGTCGATGATGAAATTTGACCAATACGAACACATATGGCGTATGAATCACATGCATCAAATTCTTGTGCTAATTGAGATATTCTTTATGTTTTTAACATGTAGTAGATATGAATTGCAAAACATGGTACAGAAAATCGCATGCTTGAATAAGTTTTTTAATCATATGAACCCTATGTGAGCTTTTGAGCTATCTGTTCTTTATTCGAGTGAATATGCATCCATTTCGTAGCTACTAGCTTATATATGCCTCATTCAATTGCTTGCCATAGATTTTAATGAACTAGAGAATGCTAGAACTTACTCATGTCAATTTGCAAAGCTTTTAAGTTGATACATACTTTGATTTTGGAAATGATTAAAGGCATTTAGGATCTTCCACCACTTCGCCAAATATCCATGTATCCCATTTGTACGCACAAGTTGCGACACCCCTAGATAAACCAATTGAGCCCACGTTAAGCTTTTCTTTCATCACCATATATACCTAAACACTTACCCTAGTATAGAATATCCTTACCTTTGTTCCGGAAACTTGGTGAGAATTTTTCGAAACTAGCACATAAGATTATGGTTTGGTAGGGAAGATTGAAAGAGTTAATGTGAGTAAGGGGAAAGACTTGTCCAAATAGCTAAAAAAGTTTGTGATTGCCAAAAAGAAAAGAAAAAATTATATTTGAGAGAATGAAAAGAAAAAAAAAAATTATTATCTCTCATGGCAATATGTTGTGTTCTAAGAATAACCATTTGGATTAACGTCCCCCTTATTTACGGATTTGGAGTTTACAATAAATTGAAGGCCTAAAAAATAGAACAAAATATGGCCTTTGTCCTGTCCGAAAAGCTCAAAGGGTAGCTTAGATTGAAGTATACATGGTAACTTTCGAGTGGAAATGGAGGACGAATTTGGTGCTAGACTAAGTCGTTGGAACGTTTTTATCACCACATATCTAAAAATCGAATGCCTTAGCCTTAACCCCATTGCAACCTCACTAAAAGTCCTTTATGATCCTTAAAATGAGTAGCTTTCAATTAGTAGAGTAAGTTGCATGAGTAAGCTTATGGTTTTGGTTCATTTGTGCAAGTAATTAACTTCATTCATGTGGTTTTCGTTTAAATTCATATACACTTTAAGTGAACCCTTATCATGAGTAAAAAAATATGATGAGTGCATCCTTGTGAGTTGATTAAACCTTTATTCAAAGCATGCACAGCTATAACATAACCATTGTTTTCTCTATGTCTTACTTGTTCATTACATAAATTATATCGCAATTATCTCTTGAATTCGTTGAGCATACACGTTGAAATTCATGTGAGCCATCGCCATATACTTATGCAAATTCTGAGACAAATTTTAGCTAAGGGCTTAGTTGTTCTTTCTTTTGTTTTAAACTCTTAGAGAGTCTTAGTTTAGTGTTTGCTAAGGGACTAGCAAAGTCTAAGTGTGGGGGAATTTGATATACGCATTTTATGCTCATTTCTTAACGCATTTCCCTTTACGTTTAGCTATGTTATTATCTTTGTTTTTATGTTTTTCTTATTTAAATTGTTATTTTGAAGATATTTACGGTGGAGATTAATAACGACGCAATTCGGAGGAATTTCGGCGATTTTGCGATTTTTGCGATTTCGGACCACCGGAAATGGGCCGGACCAAAAAGCAAATTATGGGCCGATTTCTCAACTCTTGTTTCGGCCCATTATCAAGCCCATGACCATTCAATTCTGCTAGGATTCACTTTGGGGAAGAGGAAAAGTCAACAATATCAAGCTTTGTGACTCATTTTAGTGACTAAGCTTTGTGATCATCACAAATGATGACTTGCCATGTGACTTGCCATGGTGACTCTTGCTTAGGGTTTATAAATGGTGACTTGCATGGTGACTCTTGCTTAGGGTTCATAAATGATGATCACAAATGGTGACTTGCCTAGGTGACTAAGGCTTGCATTAAATGGAGGGAGGCAAGGTGGAAGAGAGAAGGCAACATCCCTTGCCTATATAAGAGAGGAGGCATCCATAAAACAGATCATCACTTAAATTACTAGCCAAAGCTCTACACAAATACTCTTCCACCATAAACACTTCAAGGTTTCTCAAGCAAAGCCGAAGCACATCTCCTCCATCCAAGCCGAAGCAATCCTCCTCCATCCAACACAATACGCTAAGTCCCTTGTGAAGGAAATCCATCTCCACCGTAGATCATCAAGCATTCAAGACAAAAAGTGTAACCATGATCTTCACTTTCATTTCTTTTGCTTTGTATTTGAACCTTTTGATGTATTGGAATACATTTATGTATCAAATGAAGAACAAGTTTAGATTTGTGTTTTATGTGTTCAAACCGATTCATAAGTTGCATGTGTTTATGATTTCTAGCCTTTTATGCATGTTTGATACAATCTTAAAGCTTCGTAAGCATGTGTTAGAAAATACGCTAAGTCCCTCTCTTTCGCATGTTTCGATGATCATATGTTGTTTAGGATGTTTATACGCTAAGTTGCATTCCTACTCAATTATTAAGCATGTATATTTAGTTAGAAGTTATGAATTTCGTAACTTACAAAAAGGTTTGATGCATGAAAAGGGTAGGCTATAAGATGAGATGATCACATGTAATTAGTAGTGTAACTTCTTATTTTTAGCAAGCATAATTAAACTTTAAGTTTCTTGATTGTTGAAACTTGTCTATGAGTAAAACATGTTAGATGCCTAAGAGTTTTAGTTGTGTTTGCATGTTTTTGTACTTTAATTTCGTAGATTAAACAATCAACTTCCAATCCCCCCAACATTTATATTTCCGCTTATTAACGAAACTCATGCATGCGCCCTTAATTCCCCGGATAAAGAACGATCCCTACTCGCCAATATTACAAATGACAAAAGAAGGGTTTAAATTGCAATGCGCGTAATCTGTGTTTTTAAGTTAACGTGAATGCATGTTTTGCGCGTATCAATATAAACACAAAAATTTGACTAAGTTTTATTTATTTCCTTTGGCCCCGATGGTACGTGGTGCAGAGGCTCTCGACTGTGCAATGGGTCTCGTTCATCCGAAGATGAAGTCTGATTCCAGGAGGTCTAAGCATGCATAATCCGATATACCATCTATTTAAAGGATTATGTCGTATTTATCAAGTTCGTATTTATCCGTATTCGTATGCACTTATGATTTACAGAGAGTACGCGAAATGATCATTCGGTAAATTTCTTGGACGTGCGGCCCGCGCGAAAATATATACCGACTACAATTCAGCTTAGTTACGTTTAGAAATGGTTAGTAGGAATAGAGATAACGCGAGAGGTAAGGACTAATATTTAGAACAACCCGAGGCTTACTCGTAAGAGTATATACTCCAATGTTGTTCCTAGAGACACCCCGAGGCTAACCAGTTACGGTATATACTCCAATGGTGTTCTATTGCTTAGATCCGAAACCCGGCACCAATCATAACCAATCATAAACCCATTCACCATATCCAACAATCAGCCAAATTTGTGAGATAGTATATAATCTCAAGTTCTTAGTAAACTCCGCCCACAACCTCGTGCCCATAACTTCACTTAGGTTATGGCGTGTGGTGATAAAATCCACACATCACGAGGGGTTAAGGAGATAAACTAGAAAAAGAGGCACCACCTATTCCAAAGAACGAAACCTTATAACCAATACTCGTGCACAATGTAAATCAATTTAAGTACGTCTACGTTTTGATTGCGCCTATGATTTAAAAGGAATACACGACTTAGTTATTGAATAAATCTCTTGTCCGTGCGGCCCGCGCGAAAATGTATACCAACTATCGTTAATCCTTGTAATTGTTGGAAATGACCAGTTGGGATAGATGTAACGCGAGAGGTGAGAACTAATTTCTGGGAACAACCTGAGGCTAACTCGTAAGAGTATATACTCCATTGTTGTTCTTAGAAACACCCCGAGGCTTACTCGTAAGAGTATATACTCCAATGGTGTTCGGTTTTCTTAGTTCAAAACCCGTCACCATTCATAACCCTTCTAGACATCATAACAAACTCTTACTCGAATTCACAAGATAGTATACAATCTCAAGTGTTTGTAAAGTCCGCCCACAACCTCATGCCCATAACTTCACTTAGGTTATGGCGTGTGGTGATAAAATCCACACTTCATGAAGGGTTAAGGAGATAGACAAACAAAAGAGGCACCACCTATTCCATAGAGATTTATTTAATAACTAAGTGCTAGTACTCAAATTAATTCAAAGACTATCCTTTAACATGAAAATAAATTATGCAAGTGTAAAATAAATTCGTATAAGTAAAAGTATGCATTGTAAACATGTATGTAAATTTCTTTAAGTATAAACAAGAATGAACAAGTATGTACTTCGAAAATTTAGACATGATTTTAATTACTAATGTACAACGAAATCATACAAAAACATTCTAACTCCCCGGCAACGGCGCCAAAAATTGATACGCGCAAAACATGCATTCACGTTAACTTAAAAACACAGATTACGCGCATTGCAATTTAAACCCTTCTTTTGTCATTTGTAATATTGGCGAGTAGGGATCGTTCTTTATCCGGGGAATTAAGGGCGCATGCATGGTTTCGTTAATAGGCGGAAATGTAAATGTTTGGGGGGATTGGAAGTTGGTTGTTTAATCTACGAAATTAAAGTACATAACATGCAAACACAACTAAAACTCTTAGGCAACTAACATGTTTTACTCATAGACAAGTTTCAACAATCAAGAAACTTAAAGTCTAATTATGCTTGCTAAAAATAAGAAGTTACACTACTAATTACATGTGATCATCTCATCTTATTAATGATACGCGCAAAACATGCATTTAACGTTAACACAAAGTAGACCCTAAAAACACAGATTACGCGCATTGCAATTTAAACCCTTCTTTTGTCATTTATAATATTAGCGAGTAGGGATCGTTCTTTATCCGGGGAATTAAGGGCGCATGCATGGTTTCGTTAATAAGCGGAAATGTAAATGTTTGGGGGGATTGGAAGTTGGTTGTTTAATCTACGAAATTAAAGTACAAAAACATGCAAACACAACTAAAACTCTTAAGCATCTAACATGTTTTACTCATAGACAAGTTTCAACAATCAAGAAACTTCAAGTCTAATTATGCTTGCTAAAAATAAGAAGTTACACTACTAATTACATGTGATCATCTCATCTTATTAACCATACCCTTTTCATGCATCAAACCTTTTTGTAAGTTACGAAATTCATAACTTCTAACTAAATACACATGCTTAATAATTGAGTAGGAATGCAACTTAGCGTATAAACATCCTAAACAACATACGATCATCGAAACATGCGAAAGAGAGGGACTTAGCGTATTTTCTAACACATGCATTCGAAGCTTTAAGATTGTATCAAACATGCATAAAAGGCTAGAAATCATAAACACATGCATATTACAAATCGGTTTAAGCACATGAAACACAAATCTAAACTTGTTCTTCATTTGATACATAAATGTATTCCAATACATCAAAAGATTCAAATACAAAGCAAAAGCTATGAAAGTGAAGATCATGGTTACACTTTTTGTCTTGAGTGCTTGATGATCTACGGTGGAGATGGATTTCCTTCACAAGGGACTTAGCGTATTGTGTTGGATGGAGGAGGATTGCTTCGGCTTGGATGGAGAATGCTTCGGCTTTGCAAGGGATGGATGCTTCAGCTTTGCAAGGGATGGATGCTTCGGCTTTGTGTGTGAACCTTCAAGTGTTTATGGTGGAGGAGTATTTGTGTATAGCTTTGGCTTGTAAAATGAGTGATGCCCTTGAATGGTTCGGCCTCCTCCCTTATATAGGCAAGGAATGCTTGCCTTCTCTCTTCCACCTTGCCTTGCTTCATTAAATGCAAGCCTTAGTCACCTAGCAAGTCATCCCCTTAGTCACCAAGTGTGATCATCATTCATGAACCCTAAGCAAGAGTCACCATGCTTAGTCACACCCTTAGTCACCATTGTGATGATCAAAGGCAAGAGTCACCAAGCTTAGTCACCATTTGTGAACCCAAAGTAAGAGTCACCATGGCAAGTCATCTTTTGTGATCATTAGCTTGATAACTTGGACTTTTCAACTTCACCAAAAGGCATCTAGGCCGAATTACATGGGTTTGGGCTTGTTAATGGGCCAAAACAAGAGTTGAGAAATCGGCCCATAATTTGCTTTTTGGGCCGGCCCATTTTTCGTGGTCCGAAATCGCAAAAATCGCAAAATCGCCGAAATTCCTCCGAATTGCGCCGTTATTAATATCCACCGTAAATATCTTCAAAATAACAATTTAAGTAAGGAAAACATAAAAACTAAGATACTAACATAGCTAAACGAAAAGGGAAATGCGTTAAGAAACGGGCATAAAATGCGTATATCAATTAACCTACCCTTTTCATGCATCAAACCTTTTTGTAAGTTACGAAATTCATAACTTCTAACTAAATACACATGCTTAATAATTGAGTAGGAATGCAACTTAGCGTATAAACATCCTAAACAACATACGATCATCGAAACATGCGAAAGAGAGGGACTTAGCGTATTTTCTAACACATGCATTCGAAGCTTTAAGATTGTATCAAACATGCATAAAAGGCTAGAAATCATAAACACATGCATATTACAAATCGGTTTAAGCACATGAAACACAAATCTAAACTTGTTCTTCATTTGATACATAAATGTATTCCAATACATCAAAAGATTCAAATACAAAGCAAAAGCTATGAAAGTGAAGATCATGGTTACACTTTTTGTCTTGAGTGCTTGATGATCTACGGTGGAGATGGATTTCCTTCACAAGGGACTTAGCGTATTGTGTTGGATGGAGGAGGATTGCTTCGGCTTGGATGGAGAATGCTTCGGCTTTGCAAGGGATGGATGCTTCAGCTTTGCAAGGGATGGATGCTTCGGCTTTGTGTGTGAACCTTCAAGTGTTTATGGTGGAGGAGTATTTGTGTATAGCTTTGGCTTGTAAAATGAGTGATGCCCTTGAATGGTTCGGCCTCCTCCCTTATATAGGCAAGGAATGCTTGCCTTCTCTCTTCCACCTTGCCTTGCTTCATTAAATGCAAGCCTTAGTCACCTAGCAAGTCATCCCCTTAGTCACCAAGTGTGATCATCATTCATGAACCCTAAGCAAGAGTCACCATGCTTAGTCACACCCTTAGTCACCATTGTGATGATCAAAGGCAAGAGTCACCAAGCTTAGTCACCATTTGTGAACCCAAAGTAAGAGTCACCATGGCAAGTCATCTTTTGTGATCATTAGCTTGATAACTTGGACTTTTCAACTTCACCAAAAGGCATCTAGGCCGAATTACATGGGTTTGGGCTTGTTAATGGGCCAAAACAAGAGTTGAGAAATCGGCCCATAATTTGCTTTTTGGGCCGGCCCATTTTTCGTGGTCCGAAATCGCAAAAATCGCAAAATCGCCGAAATTCCTCCGAATTGCGCCGTTATTAATATCCACCGTAAATATCTTCAAAATAACAATTTAAGTAAGGAAAACATAAAAACTAAGATACTAACATAGCTAAACGAAAAGGGAAATGCGTTAAGAAACGGGCATAAAATGCGTATATCAATTAACCTACCCTTTTCATGCATCAAACCTTTTTGTAAGTTACGAAATTCATAACTTCTAACTAAATACACATGCTTAATAATTGAGTAGGAATGCAACTTAGCGTATAAACATCCTAAACAACATACGATCATCGAAACATGCGAAAGAGAGGGACTTAGCGTATTTTCTAACACATGCATTCGAAGCTTTAAGATTGTATCAAACATGCATAAAAGGCTAGAAATCATAAACACATGCATATTACAAATCGGTTTAAAAGCATAAAACACAAATCTAAACTTGTTCTTCATTTGATACATAAATGTATTCCAATACATCAAGAGGTTCAAATACAAAACAAAAGAAATGAAAGTGAAGATCATGGTTACACTTTTTGTCTTGAATGCTAGATGATCTACGGTGGAGATGGCTTTCCTTCACAAGGGACTTAGCGTATTGTGAAGGATGGAGGATGAAAGCTTCGGCTTGGAAGGAGAACCTTGAATGCTTCGGCTTGGATGGAGGATGAGAGCTTCGGCCTTGCAAGTGAACCTTGAATGTTTATGGTGGAAGAGTATTTGTGTAGAGCTTTGGCTTGTAAGAATGAGAGATGCATAATATATGGCCAGCCTCCTCTCTTATATAGGCAAGGGATGTTGCCTTCTCTCTTCCACCTTGCCTCCCTCCATTTAATGCAAGTAATGATCAATATGGCAAGTCACTCCCTTAGTCACCTTTTGTGATCATCATTTGTGAACCCTAAGCAAGAGTCACCATGCAAGTCACCATTTATAAACCCTAAGCAAGAGTCACCATGGCAAGTCACATGGTGATACGAGCAAAACATGCTTTCACGATAACACAAAGTCGACCTTAAAAACATCGATTACGCGCATTGCAATTTAAACCCTTCTTTTGTCATTTATAATATTGGCGAGTAGGGATCGTTCTTTATCCGGGGAATTAAGGGCGCATGCATGGTTTCGTTAATAAGCGGAAATGTAAATGTTTGGGGGGATTGGAAGTTGGTTGTTTAATCTACGAAATTAAAGTACATAACATGCAAACACAACTAAAACTCTTAGGCATCTAACATGTTTTACTCATAGACAAGTTTCAACAATCAAGAAACTTAAAGTCTAATTATGCTTGCTAAAAATAAGAAGTTACACTACTAATTACATGTGATCATCTCATCTTATTAGCCTACCCTTTTCATGCATCAAACCTTTTTGTAAGTTACGAAATTCATAACTTCTAACTAAATACACATGCTTAATAATTGAGTAGGAATGCAACTTAGCGTATAAACATCCTAAACAACATACGATCATCGAAACATGCGAAAGAGAGGGACTTAGCGTATTTTCTAACACATGCATTCGAAGCTTTAAGATTGTATCAAACATGCATAAAAGGCTAGAAATCATAAACACATGCATATTACAAATCTGTTTAAACACATAAAACACAAATCTAAACTTGTTCTTCATTTGATACACAAATCTAAACTTGTTATTCCAATGCATCAAAAGATTCAAATACAAAGCTAAAGAAATGAAAGTGAAGATCATGGTTACACTTTTTGTCTTGAGTGCTTGATGAACTACGGTGGAGATGGCTTTCCTTCACAAGGGACTTAGCGTATTGTGAGGGATGGAGGATGATAGCTTCGGCTTGGAGGAGGAGATGGATGCTTCGGTTTGGAATGGAGGAGGAGATGCTTCGGCTTGGAATGGAGGAGATGGATGCTTCGGCTTTGTGTGAACCTTCAAGTGTTTAATGGTGGAGGAGTATTTGTGTAGAGCTTTGGCTTAGTAAAATGAGTGATCTTTTGAATGGTTCAGCCTCCCTTGGTATTTATAGGCAAGGATGTTTGCCTTCTCTCTTCCACCTTGCCTCCTTCCATTAAATGCAAGCAATGATCAATATGGCAAGTCACCATGCAAGTCACCATGTGTGATCATCATTTACAAGCCCAAAGCAAGAGTCACCATGGCAAGTCATCTTTTCATTTAATGCAAGCAAGAGTCACCAAGGTGAGTCACCTTTTGTGATGATCATTTATTAACCCTAAGCAAGAGTCACCATTTGTGATGATTAGCTTGATAAGCTTGACTTTTCAACTTCCCCAAAGGGCATCCTTAACGAAATGAATGAGTTTGGGCTGGTTAATGGGCCGAAATAAACTTTGAGAAATCGGCCCATAATTTGCTTTTTGGGCCGGCCCATTTTCGGAGGTCCAAAATCGCAAAAATCGCAAAATCGCCGAAATTCCTCCGAATTGCGTCGTTATTAATCTCCACCGTAAATATCTTCAAAATAACAAATTAAATAAGGAAAACATAAAAAATAAGATAATAACATTGCTAAACGTAAAGGAAATGCGTTAAGAAACGAGCATAAAATGCGTATATCAAATTCCCCTACACTTAGACTTTGCTAGTCCCTTAGCAAACACTAAGTTAAACTAAGACTCTCTAAGAATTTAAAACAAAAGAAAGAACAACTAAGCCCTTAGCTAAAATTTGTCTCAGAATTTGCATAAGTATATGGCGATGGCTCACATGAATTTCAACGTGTATGCTCAACGAATTCAAGAGATAATTGCGATATAATTTATGTAATGAACAAGTAAGACATAGAGAAAACAATGGTTATGTTATAGCTGTGCATGCTTTGAATAAAGGTTTAATCAACTCACAAGGATGCACTCATCATATTTTTCACTCATGAAAATGGTTCACTTAAAGTGTATATGAATTGAAATGAAAACCACATGAATAAAGTTTGATTGCTTGCACAAATGAACCAAAACCATAAGCTTACTCATGCAACTTACTCTACTAATTGAAAGCTACTCATTTTAAGGATCATAAAGGACTTTTAGTGAGGTTGTAATGGGGTTAAGGCTTAGCATTCGAAATTTAGATATGTGGTGATAAAAACGTTCCAACGACTTAGTCTAGCACCATAATCAGTCCTCCATCTCCATTTGAATGTTACCATGTATATTTCAAGCTAATCTACCGTTTGAGCTTTTCGGACAGGACAAAGGCCATATTTTTTTCTATTTTTAGGCCTTCAATTTATCGTAAACTCCAAATCCGCAAATAAGGGGGACGTTAATCCAATTGGTTTCTATTTTAGAACACAACATTTTGCCATGAGAGATAATAATTTTTTTCTTTTCATTCTCTCGAATATATTTTTTTCTTTTCTTTTTGGCAATTACATACTTTTTTTTTTTTTTATTTGGACAAGTCTTTCCCCTTACTCACATTAACTCTTCCAATCTTTCCTACCGAACCACCATCTTATGTGCTAGTTTCGAAAAATTCTCACCAAGTTTCCGGAACAAAGGTAAGGATATTCTATACTAGGGTAAGTGTTTAGGTATATATGGTGATGAAAGAAAAGCTTAACGTGGGCTCAATTGGTTTATCTAGGGGTGTCACAACTTGTGCGTACAATTGGGATACATGGATATATGGCAATGTGGTGGAAAATCCTAAATGCCTTTAATCATTTCCAAAATCAAAGTATGTATCAACTTAAAAGCTTTGCAAATTGACATGAGTAAGTTCTAGTATTCTCTAGTTCATTAAAATCTATGGCAAGCAATTAAATGAGGCATATATAAGCTAGTAGCTACGAAATGGATGCATATTCACTCGAATAAAGAATAGATAGCTCAAAAGCTCACATAGGGTTCATATGATTAAAAACTTATTCAAGCATGCGATTTCTGTACCATGTTTTGCAATTCATATCTACTACATGTTAAAAACATATAGAATATCTCAATTAGCACAAGAATTCGATGCATGTGATTCATATGCCATATGTGTTCGTATTGATCCAATTTCATCATTGACTAGTTAAGGGCATCCTAAAGACTCTAAAAAACACTAATTTAGACACAATTAAATTGTAAACCCTTCCCCCACACTTAAACTCTACATTGCCCTCAATGTACTTAAAGAAAACATAGAATTTAAACATGGAGTATAGGATCTACGAAAATTTTAATCTAACACGCAAAAAGCCATTAAATTAAGTAAAAGGGGAGAAGAAAACAAATCTGTTGTCTCCCTATTGGGTTGCCTCCCAATGAGCGCTGGTTTTACGTCGTTAGCTTTGGACGTGATGCATTAGTTTGGTTTTGAAATGGCCGGTTCTTGGAGTTGCATCTCCTCCACGGTGTGCTCCACAAATGCCTCAAAATAGGGCTTCAAGCGATGGCCATTTACTTTGAACTCACTACCCTTGTCGATAGATCGAATGAGAACTGCTCCATGAGGTAGGACTTGAGAAACTATGAATGGCCCCATACATCGAGAGCGAAGCTTTCCCGGAAAGAGCTTAAGTCTTGAATTGAAAAGCAATACTTTCTGCCCAGGTTCAAAACTCTTCCCGCGAATCATCTGATCGTGGATCTTTTTCGTCTTCTCTTTGTAAATCCACGCATTGTCGAAAGCATCATTTCTGATTTCTTCAAGTTCACAAAGTTGAAGCTTCCGATGTAAGCCTGCGGCATCTCGATCAATGTTGAATTTCTTCACGGCCCACCATGCCTTGTGCTCCAATTCAACCGGAAGATGGCACGCCTTCCCATAAATTAATCGGAAAGGTGACATACCAATGGGGGTCTTGTAGGCAGTCCTGTAAGCCCACAATGCATCGTCTAAGCATTGACTCCAATCTTTCCGGTTGGGGCGGACGGTTCGCTCCAGAATCTTCTTTATCTCACGGTTGGAAACTTCAGCCATTCCATTGGTTTGAGGGTGGTATGGTGTGGAAACCTTGTGTTTTACGCCATACTTCCTCATCAGTGCTTCCACCGTGCGGTTGCAAAAGTGACTTCCTCCATCGCTGATTAGAACGCGTGGCATTCCAAATCTACTGAAAATATTAGTTCGTAGGAAATCTGCAACAACTCGCGAATCATTAGTACGGGTGGCCTTTGCCTCCACCCATTTAGAAACATAATCTACTGCGAGTAAGATGTAAGTAAAACCATTGGAGGGAGGAAATGGTCCCATAAAATCAATACCCCACACATCAAAAATTTCAACATTAAATATGTAGTGTTGTGGCATTTGATCTTTAGGCCCTAAATTACCGAATCTTTGGCACTTATCACATGTAGCGCAATATGCATGAGCATCGCGAAATAAACTAGGCCAAAAGAAACCGCAATCTAAAATCTTAAGAGCTGTCCTCCTAGAACCAAAGTGTCCCCCACATGCTTCATTGTGACAAAAGTCTAAAATAGGCTTGAATTCACTATCCGGGATACATCTCCTAATGACTAAATCGGAGCATTGTTTCCATAAATAAGGCTCATCCCAGATAAAGGTTCTAGCATTATGCTTAAGTTTGTCACGTTGAAATTTATGCATGGTAGACGGAAACTCACCGGTAACTAAGTAATTTACAATATCGGCATACCAAGGAGTTTCCGAAGTAGTTACCTCAATTCCGAAGAGTTTTTCATCCGGAAAAGTTTCTTCGATCTCGATAGGCTCATGGTCACCTATCAAACGTGATAGGTGGTCAGCGACGACGTTTTCTACTCCCTTCTTATCTTTGATTTCTATGTTGAATTCTTGGAGTAGAAGTATCCATCTGATAAGCCGTGGTTTTGCGTCCTTCTTGAGCATTAGATACTTCAAAGCTGCATGGTCGGTAAACACAGTTACTTTAGTTTGAAGTAAATAAGATCGAAATTTATCTAAAGCGAAAACCACGGCAAGAAACTCCTTCTCGGTTGTAGTATAGTTTCTTTGTGCTTCATCAAGTGTCCGAGAAGCGTAATAGATTACGCAAGGCTTCTTGTCCTTCCGCTGACCCAAGACGGCTCCTACGGCATAATCCGAGGCGTCGCACATGAGTTCAAATGGCAGAGACCAATCAGGGCTGCATAAAATAGGAGCGCTCGTAAGAAGCTCCTTCAACTTGTTGAAGGCAGCGTTGCATTCTTCATCAAAGACGAACGGGGTCTCCTTTTGCAGCAGTTTATACAAGGGGCGAGAGATGTGGGAAAAGTCCTTGATAAACCTACGATAAAATCCTGCGTGTCCAAGAAATGAACGAATCTCTCTAACCGAAGTTGGAGAGGGTAAGTGACGCACAAGATCTACTTTAGATTTATCTACTTCTAACCCTTTTTCAGAGATAATATGACCTAACACTATCCCTTGCGTAACCATGAAATGGCACTTCTCCCAATTAAGCACCAAGTTCGTTTCAACGCATCTTTTTAAAATAGTTTCTAGATTGTTTAAGCATGCATCAAAATCATTCCCGAATACACTAAAGTCGTCCATGAATACTTCAATAATGTTTTCAATGTACTCGGAGAAAATTGAGAGCATGCAACGTTGAAATGTACCTGGTGCGTTACACAGTCCAAATGGCATGCGGCGATAGGCAAACGTTCCGAAAGGGCACGTGAACGTTGTCTTTTCTTGATCCTCCTCCGCAATGCTAATTTGGTTGTAGCCGGAATATCCGTCGAGAAAACAATAAAATGCATGGCCGGCTAATCTTTCTAGCATTTGGTCGATGAATGGTAAGGGAAAATGATCCTTGCGGGTCGCGGCGTTGAGCTTCCGGTAATCAATGCACACTCGGTGTCCAGTGATCGTCCGTTGTGGCACAAGCTCATTTTCCAGATTCTCGACGACGGTTATTCCCGATTTCTTGGGTACTACCTGCACTGGGGAAACCCAACGGCTATCAGAAATAGGGTAAATAACTCCACAGTCCATGAGTTTAATTACCTCCTTTTTTACCACCTCCATCATCGGAGGGTGGAGCCGACGTTGTGCTTCTCGCGTAGGCTTGGTGCCTTCTTCAAGGAAAATCCTATGCACACAAGTTGCTGGATTTATTCCCTTGATGTCCGCAAGTGTCCAGCCTATTGCGGGCTTGTACCGTTTGAGCACACTCACGAGCTTCTCCTCCTGTTCCTCTTCTAGCGCGGACGAAATAATGACCGGTAAAGTTTCATTCTCGCCCAAGTACGCATACTTAAGATGGTCCGGTAGTAGCTTGAGTTCTAAAACGGGAGCTTCTACAATGGAAGGAACCATTTTATTAGTACCAAAAGTAATTGGTATAGGAGGAGAAAAGCTTACTTTCCGTGGTGCGGCATTTAGGGCCATGGCCATGTCTTGGATTCGAGGTTCAAGCTCTAGTAAGGCCTCGAGAAGGCCGTCATGTCCAAGTTGAATGGCCATGTCGAGTTCATCCTCGTTGATGGTGTCGAGGTAACCTTGTGCTAAGGTATCCACAGGATCGTATGTCGAAATGGCAGCTACGCTCGACATTGGAAACTTCATCCCGTCCAGGATGTTGAACTCGATTCTTTCTCCATCAATCTCCATGGAGAAAGTGCCTTGGAAAACATCAATCTTCGTCCTCGCAGTCCGCATGAAAGGTCGCCCAAGTAGCAATGGCGTGGTGTTCAGTGGACTCTCTTCCATGTCAACTATGTAGAAATCGGCTGGGAATATCAAGTTGTTGACTTGTACGAGAACGTCTTCTACGTATCCCCTCGGATACTTGTGGGTGCGATCGGCTAACTGGATGACAACACCATCTTGCTTGAGATCTCCAAGCTCCATCGATTCGAAAAGATAGTATGGCATGACGTTGATGGAGGCTCCAAGATCAAGCATCACATCTTGGAAATGGGTGGCACCGATTACGCAAGGAACTGCAAAGCTCCCTGGGTCCTTCAGTTTTGGGGGTAGCCGACGCTGCAAAACCGCCGAAACGGTTGCGTTCACCTTCACGACCTCCTTCTCTCGAGTTTGCCTCCTCTGAGTGCATAATTCTTTCAGAAACTTGGCGTATATAGGCACTTGCTTTATGCACTCGATCAAGGGCAAATTCACTTGCACCTTTCGGAAGATGTCCAGGATATCTTCATATTGGGCATCCTTCTTCTTTGATTTTGCTAATCTGCTTGGGAAAGGTGCAACAGCAAACGGAGAATTAGTAATCACCGTATTTGAAGGAATAGGGCTTTTACCTTTGATTGGG
Source organism: Geum urbanum (assembly GCA_946800695.1). Classification (NCBI taxonomy): domain Eukaryota; kingdom Viridiplantae; phylum Streptophyta; class Magnoliopsida; order Rosales; family Rosaceae; genus Geum; species Geum urbanum. Next base: position 26,194,313 of record OX327004.1, read on the forward strand.
GTAGGTTGTGGAGGGGATTGTGCCTTGGTGACATTAGGCGTCACCTTCTGTTTTTCGGCCTCTTGAGTAGCCGGATCGATCTCATCTTCTTCTTCGTTGGTGATGTCCTCGATGGTGACTTCATCAAGATGAGATCGCTTGGTCTTTGGTTCCTCAAGTATCTTCCCACTCCTTGTGACTATAGCATTCACGTTTCTTTGATTAGGAGTGGTTTGAGGTGGAAGCCGACCGGTTTCCTTGATTTGGCCCATGAAATCAACAAGCTGGCCAAGCTGCTTCTTCACTTCGGTGATGTCGCGGGCATGTGAGTCAAGTGTCTCCTTTGTCTTCGATTGTCCGTCGAGGAGAACTTGAGTTGAGGCCGAAAGTTGCGACAACATCTTGTCGTAATCCGGATTGGTGAAGGGTTGTGATGACGAACCATGCTGCATCGGTGGTCGTGGTTGAAATGGAGGGCGTTGGTAGCTTTGTTGAGGTTGAGATGCTGGAGGGTTCAAAGTTCCCTCGTTGCTGCTCCATCTAAAACCTGGATGATCACGGTTGACATAGTTGTTGTAGTTGTTATACCTTTGTCCTCCCTGATATCCGCCGATGGCGTTAGCGTGCTCCGGCTCGCTTGCCTGCTCCTGCGCTTGAGGGCATTGGTCATTGTGGTGACCGTGTGTTTGACATATGCCGCAAACAGGCCGTTGAGTTGCCTTCGCTCTTGTCGTCTCGAGTTCTAAAACCTTCTCTAGCATATGAGCTAGTTTGTCGTACTTTTCGTCCGCGTCGGTTGTAGAACTCGCTTCACCGACTGCTCGTCTGTTGGACATTCCATATTGTGCATCATTATTGGCCCGATTCTCTAGAAGAGCTCTAGCTTCGGTTTCGGTTAAGTCCATGAATGCACCGGTGGCTGCTGCATCCAGCAATTCCCTATCGATCGGCTTGAGACCATCGTAAAAGTAATTCATGAGATTGGTCTCGGAAAATCCATGCGATGGGCAAGTGGCACACAAAACTTTGAATCGGTCGTAGTATTGGCCGAAGGTCTCGTCCGGTTTCTGTGTGATGCCAGTGATTTGCTTTCTCAAGACGGTGATCTTTGAGGCCGGGAAGTACTTCGCTAGGAACATGTCCGCAAGTTGCTTCCATGAAGTGATATGGTTCGGCGGTAGTTCCATAAGCCAAGACTCGGCCCTGTCGACTAGGGTGAATGGGAATGCCTTCAGTTTAAAGAGCTCCGTATCAGCATCGGATGGCTTCATGCTGTTACAAACAAATTGGAATTGTTTGAGATGCTTGTTCGGATCTTCATTGGAAAGTCCATGAAAAATGGGTAGTCGGTGGAGGAAGCCACTCTTTAGCTCGATATCCTTCATGTTTTCCTCCGGTTGTGGAAAAGCAATGCTCGAAGGCCCGCTGCTCCATTCTGTTGAGCAGGTGCGCTGACGAAGAAATTGTCCTGCATTGGCCATGTTGACTTGCTGTGCTTCTACTTCTGAATTGTGGTCGGTTGATGAATGTGAAGACTCGGAACCTTCCTCGATGATGGGATGATCCAGGATGTCTGTTTGAGCTTTAAGTCTCGCTATTCTCTCTGCGATCTCCTCAAACTTTGTTCTAGATGGTCCAGGATTCTGATCGGACATTCATTAGCCTGAGCATCCACCAAAGACCAAGTGTTAGTATCAACAAAGAATTTGAGATGAATATAGGAATACTAACCAAAATTGTAAGACATATTTAGAAGACAAAGCAATAACAAATAATAAAACTATCAAAGTATACTATAAATACTCACAAATACTTAAAAACTACTAAAACACACAAAATTTATAATAGTTAAGACACTAGGTGTAATTTACTAAGTAATGCAAATGAATTAATCAATTTTAGGGCTATGCAAAAGAATGTAATAAACTTAAAACATACGTTTTCTGCAAATTAACACTATATAATGCTAAACCCAAGAATTTAGTTAGAACGTATATAAACAAAGTTCAAATACAAGCAAACAATAATTCACATCGAATTTATGCACCACACGCATTTTTTTCTTCAATAAAATGCATTAAACAACAATCCTACGTGAAAGATGGAGTGTATGCATAAGAGAAAACGTTAGAACCTGCAGAAAACACACGAGTTACGTGCTAAAAAAATGAATGCAAAGAATGACCTCTTCTTCGATCTTATGTCCCTAACTTCACTTAGGTTAGGGTACTCGGTAGTGAAATCCGCGTATCATAAAGCCTAAAAAGAGGTTATGCAAGCTAAGTAACGGTTGTTAGTCCTTTACAGTTTTTAATGCACATATAAACACAAAAATTTGACTAAGTTTTATTTATTTCCTTTGGCCCCGATGGTACGTGGTGCAGAGGCTCTCGACTGTGCAATGGGTCTCGTTCATCCGAAGATGAAGTCTGATTCCAGGAGGTCTAAGCATGCATAATCCGATATACCATCTATTTAAAGGATTATGTCGTATTAAGTTCATGTATTTATCCGTATTCATATGCACTTATGATTTAAAGAGAGTACGCGAAATGATCATTTGGTAAATTTCTTGGACGTGCGGCCCGCGCGAAAATATATACCGACTACAATTCAGCTTAGTTACGTTTAGAAATGGTTAGTAGGAATAGAGATAACGCGAGAGGTAAGGACTAATATTTAGAACAACCCGAGGCTTACTCGTAAGAGTATATACTCCAATGTTGTTCCTAGAGACACCCCGAGGCTAACCAGTTACGGTATATACTCCAATGGTGTTCTATTGCTTAGATCCGAAACCCGGCACCAATCATAAACCCATTCACCATATCCAACAATCAGCCAAATTTGTGAGATAGTATATAATCTCAAGTTCTTAGTAAACTCCGCCCACAACCTCGTGCCCATAACTTCACTTAGGTTATGGCGTGTGGTGATAAAATCCACACATCACGAGGGGTTAAGGAGATAAACCAGAAAAAGAGGCACCACCTATTCCAAAGAAGGAAACCTTATAACCAATACTCGTGCTCAATGTAAATCAATTTAAGTACGTCTACGTTTTGATTGCGCCTATGATTTAAAAGGAATACACGACTTAGTTATTGAATAAATCTCTTGTCCGTGCGGCCCGCGCGAAAATGTATACCAACTATCGTTAATCCTCGTAATTGTTGGAAATGACCAGTTGGGATAGATGTAACGCGAGAGGTGAGAACTAATTTCTGGGAACAACCTGAGGCTAACTCGTAAGAGTATATACTCCATTGTTGTTCTTAGAAACACCCCGAGGCTTACTCGTAAGAGTATATACTCCAATGGTGTTCTGTTTTCTTAGTTCAAAACCCGTCACCATTCATAACCCTTCTAGACATCATAACCAACTCTTACTCGAATTCACAAGATAGTATACAATCTCAAGTGTTTGTAAACTCCGCCCACAACCTCGTGCCCATAACTTCACTTAGGTTATGGCGTGTGGTGATGAAATCCACACTTCACGAAGGGTTAAGGAGATAGACAAACAAAAGAGGCACCACCTATTCCATAGAGATTTATTTAATAACTAAGTACTAGTACTCAAATTAAATCAAAGACTATCCTTTAACATGAAAATAAATTATGCAAGTGTAAAAAAAACTAAGTATCAATAAATTCGTCTAAGTAAAAGTATGCATTGTAAACATGTATGTAAATTTCTTTAAGTATAAACAAGAATGAACAAGTATGTACTTCGAAAATTTAGACATGCTTTTAATCACAAATGTACAACGAAATCATACAAAAACATTCTAACTCCCCGGCAACGGCGCCAAAAATTGATACGAGCAAAACATGCTTTCACGATAACACAAAGTCGACCTAAAAACATCGATTACGCGCATTGCAATTTAAACCCTTCTTTTGTCATTTATAATATTGGCGAGTAGGGATCGTTCTTTATCCGGGGAATTAAGGGCGCATGATATACGCATTTTATGCCCGTTTCTTAACGCATTTCCCTTTTCGTTTAGCTATGTTATTATCTTAGTTTTTATGTTTTCCTTACTTAAATTGTTATTTTGAAGATATTTACGGTGGAGATTAATAACGGCGCAATTCGGAGGAATTTCGGCGATTTTGCGATTTTTGCGATTTCGGACCACGAAAAATGGGCCGGCCCAAAAAGCAAATTATGGGCCGATTTCTCAACTCTTGTTTCGGCCCATTAACAAGCCCAAACCCATGTAATTCGGCCTAGATGCCTTTTGGTGAAGAGGAAAAGTCTTGTTTTGAAAGGGCAAGTCAACATTATCAAGCTAATGATCACAAATGGTGACTACACATGGTGATTCATGCTTAGGGTTCCCAAATGGTGACTACACTAGGTGACTCTTGCTTTGCATTTAATGAAAAGATGACTTGCCATGGTGACAAGCTAGGTGATTCATGCTTAGGGTTTGGCAATGGTGACTAAGTGTGTGACTTGCCTTAATGATCATTGCATGCATTAAATGGAGGAGGCAAGGTGGAAGAGAGAAGGCATGAATCCCTTGCCTATATAAGGGAGGAGGCAGCCATAAAACAGATCCATCTCTCAATTTACAAGCCAAAGCTCTACACAAATACTCTTCCACCATAAACACTCCAAAGTTCATTACAAAGCCGAAGCACATCCTTTACCATTCCAAGCCGAAGCAAGCAAGGTTACTCCTTCCAAGCCGAAGCTATCAAGCCTCCTCCATCCAACACAATACGCTAAGTCCCTTGTGAAGGAAGTCCATCTCCACCGTAGTTCATCAAGCACTCAAGACAAAAAGTGTAACCATGATCTTCACTCTCATTTCTTTAGCTTTGTATTTGAATCTTTTGATGTATTGGAATAACAAGTTTAGAAAGTTTAGATTTGTGTATCAAATGAATAACAAGTTTAGATTTGTGTTTCATGTGCCTAAACCGATTTGTAATATGCATGTGTTTGTGATTTATAGCTTTTTATGCATGTTTGATACAATCTTAAAGCTTCGAATGCATGTATTAGAAAATACGCTAAGTCCCTCTCTTTTGCATGTTTCGATGATCGTAAGTTGTTTAGGATGTTTATACGCTAAGTTGCATTCCTACACAATTATCACGCATGTGTATTTAGTTAGAAGTTATGAATTTCGCAAGTTACAAAAAGGTTTGATGCATGAAAAGGGTAGGTTAATAAGATGAGTTGATCACATGTAATTAGTAGTGTAACTTCTTATTTTTAGCAAGCATAATTAGACTTTAAGTTTCTTGATTGTTGAAACTTGTCTATGAGTAAAACATGTTAGATACCTAAGAGTTTTAGTTGTGTTTGCATGTTATGTACTTTAATTTCGTAGATTAAATAACCAATTTCCAATCCCCCCAAACTTTTATATTTCCGCTTAATAACGAAACCATGCATGCGCCCTTAATTCCCCGGATAAAGAACGATCCCTACTCGCCGATATTATAAATGACAAAAGAAGGGTTTAAATTGCAATGCGCGTAATCGATGTTTTTAGGGTCGACTTTGTGTTATCGTGAATGCATGTTTTGCGCGTATCAATTTTTGGCGCCGTTGCCGGGGAATTAGAATGTTTTGTATGATTTCGTTGTACATTTGTGATTAAAAGCATGTCTATAATTTTTCGAAGTCCATACTTGTTCATACTTAGAGAAATTTTCATACATGTTTACAATGCTACATACTTGTTCATTTTTTATACTTAGAGAAATTTTCATACATGTTTACAATGCCTACTTTTTACTTAGCCGAATTTATTCATACTTAGTTTATTTTACACTTACATAATTTATTTCCATGTTAAAGGATAGTCTTAGATTTAAATTAAGTACTAGCATTTAGTTACTAAGTAAATCTCATTGGAACAGGTGGTGCCTCATTTGTTTGTTTATCTCCTTAACCCTTCGTGAAATGTGTGGATTTAATCACCACACGCCATAACCTAAGTGAAGTTATGGGCACGAGGTTGTGGGCGGAGTCTACAAACATTTGAGAGTGTATACTATCTTGTGATTTCGAGTAAGAGTTGGTTTTGATGTCTAGAAGGGTTATGAATGGTGACTGGTTTTGAACTAAGAAAACAGAAATACCATTGGAGTATATACTCTCACGAGTAAGCCTCGGGGTATTTCTAAGAACAACATTGGAGTATATACCGTAACTGGTTAGCCTCGGGTTGTTCCCAGAAATTAGTTCTCACCTCTTGCGTTACATCTATCCCAACTGGTCATTTCCAACAATTACGAGAATTAACGATAGTTAGTATACTCTTTTGTGCGGGCCGCAGGACGAAGAGATTTACTCGTAACTAAATCATGTATTCCTTTTAAATCTTAGGCGCAATCAAAATGTAGACGTACTTAAATTGATTTACATTGATTACGATTATTGGTTATTAAGTTTAGTTCTTTGGAATAGGTGGTGCCTCTTTTTCTGGTTTACCTCCTTAACCCCTCGTGAAGTGTGGATTTCATCACCACACGCCATAACCTAAGTGAAGTTATGAGCACGAGGTTGTGGGCGGAGTTTACTAAGAACTTGAGAATATATACTATCTCACAAATTTGGCTGATTGTTGGATATGGTGAATGGGTTTATGATTGGTGCCGGGTTTCGGATCTAAGCAATAGAACACCATTGGAGTATATACCGTAACTGGTTAGCCTCGGGGTGTCTCTAGGAACAACATTGGAGTATATACTCTTACGAGTAAGCCTCGGGTTGTTCTAAATATTAGTCCTTACCTCTCGCGTTATCTCTATTCCTACTAACCATTTCTAAACGTAACTAAGCTGAATTGTAGTCGGTATATATTTTCGCACGGGCCGCACGTCCAGGAACTTTACTTAATGCTCAATTCACGTACTCTCTGTAAATCATAAGTGCATATGAATACGGATAAATACATGAACTTAATACGACATAATCCTTTAAATAGATGGTATATCGGATTAAGCATGCTTAGACCTCCCGGAATCAGACTTCATCTTCGGATGAACGAGACCCATTGCACAGTCGAGAGCCTCTGCACCACGTACCATCGGGGCCAAGGGAAATAAATAAAACTTAGTCAAATTTTTGTGTTTATATGTGCATTAAAAACTGTAAAGGACTAACAACCGTTACTTAGCTTGCATAACCTCTCTAAGGTTTTATGATACTCGGATTTCACTACCGAGTACCCTAACCTAAGTGAAGTTAGGGGCATAAGATCGAAGAAGAGGTCATTCTTTTCATTCATATTTTAAACACGTAACTCGTTTGTTTTCTGCAGGTTCTAACGTTTTCTCTTATGCATTCACTCCATCTTTCACGTAGGATTATTGTTTAATGCATTTTATTGCAAGAAAATGTGTGGTGCATAAATTCAATGTGAATTATGGTTTGCTTGTATTTCAACCTTGTTTATATATGTTCTAACTAAATTTTTAGTTTTAGCATTATATAGTGTTAATTTGCAGAAAACATGTGTCTTAGTTTATTCATGTGCATAGCCCCTAAAATTGATTAAATCAATTGCATTACTTAGTAAAATACATATAGTGTCTTAACTATTATAAATTTTGTATAAATTTTGTGTGTATTAGTAGTTTTTAAGTATTTGTGTGTATTTATAGTATGCTTTGATAGTTTTACTATTTTATTTGTTATCACCTTGTTTTCTAAATATGCATTACAATTTTGGTTAGTATTCTTATATACATCTAAAAATTATTTGTTGATACTAACACTTGGTCTTTGGTGGATGTCAGGCTAATGAATGTCCGATCAGAATCCAGGACCATCTAGAACAAACTTTGAGGAGATCGCAGAGAGAATAGCGAGACTTAAAGCTCAAACTGACATCCTGGATTTTCCCATCATCGAAGAAGTTTCCGAGTCTTCACATTCATCAACCGACCATACTTTAGCTTCATCAACCGACCACAATTCAGAAGTAGAAGCACAACAAGTCAACATGGCCAATGCAGGACAATCTCTTCGCCAGCGCACCTGCTCAACCGAATGGAGCAGCGGGCCTTCGAGCATTGCTTTTCCACAACCGGAGGAAAACATGAAGGATATCGAGCTAAAGAGTGGCTTCCTCCACCGACTACCCATTTTCCACGGACTTTCCAATGAAGATCCGAACAAGCATCTCAAACAATTCCAATTTGTTTGCAACAGCATGAAGCCATCTGATGCTGATACGGAGCTCTTCAAGCTGAAGGCATTTCCATTCACCCTAGTCGACAGGGCCGAGTCTTGGCTTATGGAACTACCGCCGAACCATATTACCTCTTGGAAGCAACTTGCGGATATGTTCCTAGCGAAGTACTTCCCGGCCTCAAAGATCACCGTCTTGAGAAAGCAAATCACTGGCATCACACAGAAACCGGACGAGACCTTCGGCCAATACTACGACCGATTCAAGGTTTTATGTGCCACTTGCCCATCGCATGGATTCTCCGAGACCAATCTCATGAATTACTTTTACGATGGTCTCAAGCCGATCGATAGGGAATTGCTGGATGCAGCAGCCACCGGTGCATTCATGGACTTAACCGAAACCGAAGCTAGAGCTCTTCTAGAGAATCGGGCGAATAATGATGCACAATACGGAATGTCCAACAGACGAGCAGTCGGTGAGGCGAGTTCAACAACCGACGCGGACGAGAAGTACGACAAACTAGCTCATATGCTAGAGAAGGTGTTAGAACTCGAGACGACAAGAGCGAAGGCAACTCAACGGCCTGTTTGCGGCATATGTCAAACACACGGTCACCACAATGACCAATGCCCTCAAGCGCAGGAGCAGGCAAGCGAACCGGAGCACGCTAACGCCATCGGCGGATATCAGGGAGGACAAAGGTATAACAACTACAACAACTATGTCAACCGTGATCATCCAGGTTTTAGATGGAGCAGCAACGAGGGAACTTTAAACCCTCCAGCATCTCAACCTCAACAAAGCTACCAACGCCCTCCATTTCAACCACGACCACCGATGCAGCATGGTTCGTCATCACAACCCTTCACCAATCCGGATTACGACAAGATGTTGTCGCAACTTTCGGCCTCAACTCAAGTTCTCCTCGACGGACAATCGAAGACAAAGGAGACACTTGACTCACATGGCCGCGACATCACCGAAGTGAAGAAGCAGCTTGGCCAACTTGTTGATTTCATGGGCCAAATCAAGGAAACCGGTCGGCTTCCACCTCAAACCACTCCAAATCAAAGAAACGTGAATGCTATAGTCACAAGGAGTGGGAAGATACTTGAGGAACCAAAGACCAAGCGATCTCATCTTGATGAAGTCACCATCGAGGACATCACCAACGAAGAAGAAGATGAGATCGATCCGGCAATTCAAGAGGCCGAGAAAAAGAAGGTGACGCCTACTGTCACCAAGGCACAATCACCTCCACAACCTACCCCAATCAAAGGTAAAAGCCCTATTCCTTCAAATACGGTGATTACTAATTCTCCGTTTGCTGTTGCACCTTTCCCAAGCAGATTAGCAAAATCAAAGAAGAAGGATGCCCAATATGAAGATATCCTGGACATCTTCCGAAAGGTGCAAGTGAATTTGCCCTTGATCGAGTGCATAAAGCAAGTGCCTATATACGCCAAGTTTCTAAAAGAATTATGCACACAGAGGAGGCAAACTCGAGAGAAGGAGGTCGTGAAGGTGAACGCAACCGTTTCGGCGGTTTTGCAGCGTCGGCTACCCCCAAAACTGAAGGACCCAGGGAGCTTTGCAGTTCCTTGCGTAATCGGTGACACCCACTTCCAAGACGTGATGCTTGATCTCGGAGCTTCCATCAACGTCATGCCTTACTATCTTTTCGAATCGATGGAGCTTGGAGATCTCAAGCAAGATGGTGTTATCATCCAATTAGCCGATCGCACACACAAGTATCCGAGGGGATACGTAGAAGACGTTCTCGTGCAAGTCAACAACTTGATATTCCCAGCCGATTTCTACATAGTTGACATGGAAGAGAGTCCACTGAACACCACGCCATTGCTACTTGGGCGACCTTTCATGCGGACTGCGAGGACGAAGATTGATGTTTTCCAAGGCACTTTCTCCATGGAGATTGATGGAGAAAGAATCGAGTTCAACATCCTGGACGGGATGAAGTTTCCAATGTCGAGCGTAGCTGCCATTTCGACATACGATCCTGTGGATACCTTAGCACAAGGCTACCTCGACACCATCAACGAGGATGAACTCGACATGGCCATTCAACTTGGACATGACGGCCTTTTCGAGGCCTTACTAGAGCTTGAACCTCGAATCCAAGACATGGCCATGGCCCTAAATGCCGCACCACGGAAAGTAAGCTTTTCTCCTCCTATACCAATTACTTTTGGTACTAATAAAATGGTTCCTTCCATTGTAGAAACTCCCGTTTTAGAACTCAAGCTACTACCGGACCATCTTAAGTATGCGTACTTGGGCGAGAATGAAACTTTACCGGTCATTATTTCGTCCGCGCTAGAAGAGGAACAGGAGGAGAAGCTCGTGAGTGTGCTCAAACGGTACAAGCCCGCAGTAGGCTGGACACTCGCGGACATCAAGGGAATAAATCCAGCAACCTGTGTGCATAGGATTTTCCTTGAAGAAGGCACCAAGCCTACGCGGGAAGCACAGCGTCGGCTCCACCCTCCGATGATGGAGGTGGTAAAAAAGGAGGTAATTAAACTCATGGACTGTGGAGTTATTTACCCTATTTCTGATAGCCGTTGGGTTTCCCCAGTGCAGGTTGTACCTAAGAAATCGGGAATCACCGTCGTCGAGAATCTGGAAAATGAACTTGTGCCACAACGGACGATCACTGGACACCGAGTGTGCATTGATTACCGGAAGCTCAACGCCGCAACCCGCAAGGATCATTTTCCCTTACCATTCATCGACCAAATGCTGGAAAGATTAGCCGGCCATGCATTTTATTGTTTTCTCGACGGATATTCCGGCTACAACCAAATTAGCATTGCGGAGGAGGATCAAGAAAAGACAACATTCACGTGTCCTTTCGGAACGTTTGCATACCGCCGAATGCCATTTGGACTGTGTAATGCACCAGGTACATTTCAGCGTTGCATGCTCTCAATTTTCTCCGAGTACATTGAAAAAATTATTGAAGTATTCATGGACGACTTTAGTGTATTTGGGAGTGATTTCGATGCATGCTTAAACAATTTAGAAACTATTTTACAAAGATGCGTTGAAACGAACTTGGTGCTTAATTGGGAGAAGTGCCATTTCATGGTTACGCAAGGGATAGTGTTAGGTCATATTATTTCGGAAAAAGGGTTAGAAGTTGATAAATCTAAAGTAGATCTTGTGCGTCACTTACCCTCTCCAACTTCGGTTAGAGAGATTCGTTCATTTCTTGGACACGCAGGATTTTATCGTAGGTTTATCAAGGACTTTTCCCACATTTCGCGCCCCTTGTGTAAACTGCTGCAAAAGGAGACCCCGTTCGTCTTTGATGAAGAATGCAACGCTGCCTTCAACAAGTTGAAGGAGCTTCTCACGAGCGCTCCTATTTTGTGCAGCCCTGATTGGTCTCTGCCATTTGAACTCATGTGCGACGCCTCGGATTATGCCGTAGGAGCCGTCTTGGGTCAGCGGAAGGACAAGAAGCCTTGCGTAATCTATTACGCCTCTCGGACGCTTGATGAAGCGCAAAGAAATTATACTACCACCGAGAAGGAGTTTCTTGCCGTGGTTTTTGCTTTAGATAAATTTCGATCTTATTTACTTCAAACTAAAGTAACTGTGTTTACCGATCATGCAGCTTTGAAGTATCTAATGCTCAAAAAGGACGCAAAACCACGGCTTATCAGATGGATACTTCTACTCCAAGAATTCAACATAGAAATCAAAGATAAGAAGGGAGTAGAAAACGTCGTCGCTGACCACCTATCACGTTTGATAGGTGACCATGAGCCTGTCGAGATTGAAGAAACTTTTCCGGATGAAAAACTCTTCGGAATTGAGGTAACTACTTCGGAAACTCCTTGGTATGCAGATATCGTAAATTACTTAGTTACCGGTGAGTTTCCATCTACCATGCATAAATTTCAACGTGACAAACTTAGGCATAATGCTAGAACCTTTATCTGGGATGAGCCTTATTTATGGAAACAATGCTCCGATTTAGTAATTAGGAGATGTATCCCGGATAGTGAGTTTAAGCCCATTCTAGACTTTTGTCACAATGAAGCATGTGGGGGACACTTTGGTTCTAGGAGGACAGCCCTTAAGATTTTAGATTGCGGTTTCTTTTGGCCTAGTTTATTTCGCGATGCTCATGCATATTGCGCTACATGTGATAAGTGCCAAAGATTCGGTAATTTAGGGCCTAAAGATCAAATGCCACAACACTACATATTTAATGTTGAAATTTTTGATGTGTGGGGTATTGATTTTATGGGACCATTTCCTCCTTCCAATGGTTTTACTTACATCTTACTCGCAGTAGATTATGTTTCTAAATGGGTGGAGGCAAAGGCCACCCGTACTAATGATTCGCGAGTTGTTGCAGATTTCCTACGAACTAACATTTTCAGTAGATTTGGAATGCCACGCGTTCTAATCAGCGATGGAGGAAGTCACTTTTGCAACCGCACGGTGGAAGCACTAATGAGGAAGTATGGCGTAAAACACAAGGTTTCCACCCCATACCACCCTCAAACCAATGGAATGGCTGAAGTTTCCAACCGTGAGATCAAGAAGATATTGGAGCGAACCGTCCGCCCCAACCGGAAAGATTGGAGTCAATGCTTAGACGATGCATTGTGGGCTTACAGAACTGCCTACAAGACCCCCATTGGTATGTCACCTTTCCGATTAATTTATGGGAAGACGTGCCATCTTCCGGTTGAATTGGAGCACAAGGCATGGTGGGCTGTGAAGAAATTCAACATCGATCGAGATGCCGCAGGCTTGCATCGGAAGCTACAACTTTGTGAACTTGAAGAAATCAGAAATGATGCTTTCGACAATGCGTGGATTTACAAAGAGAAGACGAAAAAGATCCACGATCAGATGATTCGCGGGAAGAGTTTTGAACCAGGGCAGAAAGTATTACTTTTCAATTCAAGACTTAAGCTCTTTCCGGGAAAGCTTCGCTCTCGATGGATGGGGCCATTCGTAGTTTCTCAAGTACTACCTCATGGAGCAGTTCTCATTCGATCTATCGACAAAGGTAGTGAGTTCAAAGTAAATGGCCATCGCTTGAAGCCCTATTTTGAGGCATTTGCGGAGCACACCGTGGAGGAGATGCAACTCCAAGAACCGGCCATTTCAAAACAAAACTGATGCATCACGTCCAAGGCTAACGACGTAAAACAAGCGCTCATTGGGAGGCAACCCAATAGGGAGACAACAGATTTGATTTCTTCTCCCCTTTTTCTTAATTTAATGGCTTTTTGCGTGTTAGATTAAAATTTTCGTAGATCCTATACTCCATGTTTAAATTCTATGTTTTCTTTAAGTACATTGAGGGCAATGTAGAGTTTAAGTGTGGGGGAAGGGTTTACAATTTAATTGTGTCTAAATTAGTGTTTTTCAGAGTCTTTAGGATGCCCTTAACTAGTCGATGATGAAATTTGATCGATACAAACACATATGGCGTATGAATCACATGCATCGAATTCTTGTGCTAATTGAGATATTCTATATGTTTTTAACATGTAGTAGATATACATTGCAAAAACATGGTACAGAAAATCGCATGCTTGAATAAGTTTTTAATCATACGAACCCTATGTGAGCTTTTGAGCTATCTGTTCTTTATTCGAGTGAATATGCATCCATTTCGTAGCTACTAGATTATATATGCCTCATTAAATTGCTTGCCATAGATTTTATTGAACTAGAGAATACTAGAACTTACTCATGTCAATTTGCAAAGCTTTTAAGTTGATACATACTTTGATTTTGGAAATGATTAAAGGCATTTAGGATTTTCCACCACATTGCCATATATCCATGTATCCCAATTGTACGCACAAGTTGCGACACCCCTAGATAAACCAATTGAGCCCACGTTAAGCTTTTCTTTCATCACCATATATACCTAAACACTTACCCTAGTATAGAATATCCTTACCTTTGTTCCGGAAACTTGGTGAGAATTTTTCGAAACTAGCACATAAGATGGTGGTTCGGTAGGAAAGATTGGAAGAGTTAATGTGAGTAAGGGGAAAGACTTGTCCAAATAGCTAAAAAGTATGCGATTGCCAAAAAGAAAAGAAAAAAATATATTCGAGAGAATGAAAAGAAAAAATTATATATCTCTCATGGCAATATGTTGTGTTCTAAGAATAAACCATTTGGATTAACGTCCCCCTTATTTGCGGATTTGGAGATTACGATAAATTGAAGGCCCAAAAATAGAACAAAATATGGCCTTTGTCCTGTCCGAAAAGCTCAAAGGGTAGCTTAGATTGAAATATACATGGTAACATTCAAATGGAGATGGAGGACTGATTATGGTGCTAGACTAAGTCGTTGGAACGTTTTTATCACCACATATCTAAATTTCGAATGCCTTAGCCTCAACCCCATTACAACCTCACTAAAAGTCCTTTATGATCCTTAAAATGAGTAGCTTTCAATTAGTAGAGTAAGTTGCATGAGTAAGCTTATGGTTTTGGTTCATTTGTGCAAGTAATTAACTTCATTCATATGGTTTTCGTTAAATTCATATACACTTTAAGTAAACCCCTTTCATGAGTGAAAAATATGATGAGTGCATCCTTGTGAGTTGATTAAACCTTTATTCAAAGCATGCACAGCTATAACATAACCATTGTTTTCTCTATGTCTTACTTGTTAATTACATAAATTATATCGCAATTATCTCTTGAATTCGTTGAGCATACACGTTGAAATTCATGTGAGCCATCGCCATATACTTATGCAAATTCTGAGACAAATTTTAGCTAAGGGCTTAGTTGTTCTTTCTTTTGTTTTAAATTCTTAGAGAGTCTTAGTTTAACTTAGTGTTTGCTAAGGGACTAGCAAAGTCTAAGTGTGGGGGAATTTGATATACGCATTTTATGCCCGTTTCTTAACGCATTTCCCTTTTCGTTTAGCTATGTTATTATCTTAGTTTTTATGTTTTCCTTACTTAAATTGTTATTTTGAAGATATTTACGGTGGAGATTAATAACGGCGCAATTCGGAGGAATTTCGGCGATTTTGCGATTTTTGCGATTTCGGACCACGAAAAATGGGCCGGCCCAAAAAGCAAATTATGGGCCGATTTCTCAACTCTTGTTTCGGCCCATTAACAAGCCCAAACCCATGTAATTCGGCCTAGATGCCTTTTGGTGAAGAGGAAAAGTCTTGTTTTGAAAGGGCAAGTCAACATTATCAAGCTAATAATCACAAATGGTGACTACACATGGTGATTCATGCTTAGGGTTCCCAAATGGTGACTACACTAGGTGACTCTTGCTTTGCATTTAATGAAAAGATGACTTGCCATGGTGACAAGCTAGGTGATTCATGCTTAGGGTTTGGCAATGGTGACTAAGTGTGTGACTTGCCTTAATGATCATTGCATGCATTAAATGGAGGAGGCAAGGTGGAAGAGAGAAGGCATGAATCCCTTGCCTATATAAGGGAGGAGGCAGCCATAAAACAGATCCATCTCTCAATTTACAAGCCAAAGCTCTACACAAATACTCTTCCACCATAAACACTCCAAAGTTCATTACAAAGCCGAAGCACATCCTTTACCATTCCAAGCCGAAGCAAGCAAGGTTACTCCTTCCAAGCCGAAGCTATCAAGCCTCCTCCATCCAACACAATACGCTAAGTCCCTTGTGAAGGAAGTCCATCTCCACCGTAGTTCATCAAGCACTCAAGACAAAAAGTGTAACCATGATCTTCACTCTCATTTCTTTAGCTTTGTATTTGAATCTTTTGATGTATTGGAATAACAAGTTTAGAAAGTTTAGATTTGTGTATCAAATGAATAACAAGTTTAGATTTGTGTTTCATGTGCCTAAACCGATTTGTAATATGCATGTGTTTGTGATTTATAGCTTTTTATGCATGTTTGATACAATCTTAAAGCTTCGAATGCATGTATTAGAAAATACGCTAAGTCCCTCTCTTTTGCATGTTTCGATGATCGTAAGTTGTTTAGGATGTTTATACGCTAAGTTGCATTCCTACACAATTATCACGCATGTGTATTTAGTTAGAAGTTATGAATTTCGCAAGTTACAAAAAGGTTTGATGCATGAAAAGGGTAGGTTAATAAGATGAGTTGATCACATGTAATTAGTAGTGTAACTTCTTATTTTTAGCAAGCATAATTAGACTTTAAGTTTCTTGATTGTTGAAACTTGTCTATGAGTAAAACATGTTAGATACCTAAGAGTTTTAGTTGTGTTTGCATGTTATGTACTTTAATTTCGTAGATTAAATAACCAATTTCCAATCCCCCCAAACTTTTATATTTCCGCTTAATAACGAAACCATGCATGCGCCCTTAATTCCCCGGATAAAGAACGATCCCTACTCGCCGATATTATAAATGACAAAAGAAGGGTTTAAATTGCAATGCGCGTAATCGATGTTTTTAGGGTCGACTTTGTGTTATCGTGAATGCATGTTTTGCGCGTATCATATTCCCGATTTCTTAGGTACTACCTGCACTGGGGAAACCCAACGGCTATCAGATATAGGGTAAATAACTCCACAGTCCATGAGTTTAATTACCTCCTTTTTTACCACCTCCATCATCGGAGGGTGGAGCCGACGTTGTGCTTCCCGCGTAGGCTTGGTGCCTTCTTCAAGGAAAATCCTATGCACACATGTTGCTGGATTTATTCCCTTGATGTCCGCAAGTGTCCAGCCTATTGCGGGCTTGTACCTCTTTAGTACACTCACGAGCTTCTCCTCCTGTTCCTCTTCTAGCGCGGACGAAATAATGACCGGTAAAGTTTCATTCTCGCCCAAGTACGCATACTTAAGATGGTCCGGTAGTAGCTTGAGTTCTAAAACAGGAGCTTCTACAATGGAAGGAACCATTTTATTAGTACCAAAAGTAATTGGTATAGGAGGAGAAAAGCTTACTTTCCGTGGTGCGGCATTTAGGGCCATGGCCATGTCTTGGATTCGAGGTTCAAGCTCTAGTAAGGCCTCGAGAAGGCCGTCATGCCCAAGTTGAATGGCCATGTCGAGTTCATCCTCATTGATGGTGTCGAGGTAGCCTTGTGCTAAGGTATCCACAGGATCGTATGTCGAAATGGCAGCTACGCTCGATATTGGAAACTTCATCCCGTCCAGGATGTTGAACTCGATTCTTTCTCCATCAATCTCCATGGAGAAAGTGCCTTGAAACACATCAATCTTCGTTCTCGCAGTCCGCATGAAAGGTCGCCCAAGTAGCAATGGCGTGGTGTTCAGTGGACTCTCTTCCATGTCAACTATGTAAAAATCGGCTGGGAATATCAAGTTGTTGACTTGCACGAGAACGTCTTCTACGTATCCCCTCGGATACTTGTGGGTGCGATCGGCTAACTGGATGACAACACCATCTTGCTTGAGATCTCCAAGCTCCATCGATTCGAAAAGATAGTAAGGCATGACGTTGATGGAAGCTCCTAGATCAAGCATTACGTCTTCGAAGTGGGTGTCACCGATTACGCAAGGAACTGCAAAGCTCCCTGGGTCCTTCAGTTTTGGGGGTAGCCGACGCTGCAAAACCGCCGAAACGGTTGCGTTCACCTTCACAACCTCCTTCTCTCGAGTTTGCCTCCTCTGTGTGCATAATTCTTTCAGAAACTTGGCGTATATAGGCACTTGCTTTATGCACTCGATCAAGGGCAAATTCACTTGCACCTTTCGGAAGATGTCCAGGATATCTTCATATTGGGCATCCTTCTTCTTTGATTTTGCTAATCTGCTTGGGAAAGGTGCAACAGCAAACGGAGAATTAGTAATCACCGTATTTGAAGGAATAGGGCTTTTACCTTTGATTGGGGTAGGTTGTGGAGGTGATTGTGCCTTGGTGACAGTAGGCGTCACCTTCTTTTTCTCGGCCTCTTGAATTGCCGGATCGATCTCATCTTCTTCTTCGTTGGTGATGTCCTCAATGGTGACTTCATCAAGATGAGATCGCTTGGTCTTTGGCTCTTCAAGTGTCTTCCCACTCCTTGTGACTATAGCATTCACGTTTCTTTGATTTGGAGTGGTTTGAGGTGGAAGCCGACCGGTTTCCTTGATTTGGCCCATGAAATCAACAAGTTGGCCAAGCTGCTTCTTCACTTCGGTGATGTCGCGGCCATGTGAGTCAAGTGTCTCCTTTGTCTTCGATTGTCCGTCGAGGAGAACTTGTGTTGAGGCCGAAAGTTGCGACAACATCTTCTCGTAATCCGGGTTGGTGAAGGATTGCGAAGACGAACCCTGCTGCATCGGTGGTCGTGGTTGAAATGGAGGGCGTTGGTAGCTTTGTTGAGGTTGAGATGCTGGAGGGTTTAAAGTTCCCTCGTTGCTGCTCCATCTAAAACCTGGATGATCACGGTTGACATAGTTGTTGTAGTTGTTATACCTTTGTCCTCCCTGATATCCGCCGATGGCGTTAGCGTGCTCCGGCTCGCTTGCCTGCTCCTGCGCTTGAGGGCATTGGTCATTGTGGTGACCGTGTATTTGACATATGCCGCAAACAGGCCGTTGAGTTGCCTTCGCTCTTGTCGTCTCGAGTTCTAAAACCTTCTCTAGCATATGAGCTAGTTTGTCGTATTTTTCGTCCGCGTCGGTTGTAGAACTCGCTTCACCGACTGCTCGTCTGTTGGACATTCCGTATTGTGCATCATTATTCGCCCGATTCTCTAGAAGAGCTCTAGCTTCGGTTTCTGTTAAGTCCATGAATGCACCGGTGGCTGCTGCATCCAGCAATTCCCTATCAATCGGCTTGAGACCATCGTAAAAGTAATTCATGAGATTGGTCTCAGAAAATCCATGCGATGGGCAAGTGGCACACAAAACTTTGAATCGGTCGTAGTATTGGCCGAAGGTCTCGTCCGGTTTCTGTGTGATGCCAGTGATTTGCTTTCTCAAGACGGTGATCTTTGAGGCCGGGAAGTACTTCGCTAGGAACATATCCGCAAGTTGCTTCCATGAGGTAATATGGTTCGGCGGTAGTTCCATTAGCCAAGACTCGGCCCTGTCGACTAGGGTGAATGGAAATGCCTTCAGCTTGAAGAGTTCCGTATCCGCATCGGATGGCTTCATGCTGTTACAAACAAATTGGAATTGTTTAAGATGCTTGTTCGGATCTTCATTGGAAAGTCCGTGAAAAATGGGTAGTCGGTGGAGGAAGCCACTCTTTAGCTCGATATCCTTCATGTTTTCCTCCGGTTGTGGAAAAGCAATGCTCGAAGGCCCACTGCTCCATTCGGTTGAGCAGGTGCGCTGGCGAAGAGATTGTCCTGCATTGGCCATGTTGACTTCTTGTGCTTCTGCTTCTGAGTTGTGGTCGGTTGATGAGGCTAAAGTATGTTCGAATGATGAATGTGAAGACTCGGAAACTTCTTCGAGGATGGGATGATCCAGGATGTCAGCTCTAAGTCTCGCTAGTCTTTCTGTGAGTTCCTCAAACGTTGTTCTAGATGGTCCTGGATTCTGATCGGACATTCATTAGCCTGACATCCACCAAAGACCAAGTGTTAGTATCAACAAATAATTTTTAGATGTATATAGGAATACTAACCAAAATTGTAATGCATATTTAGAAAACAAGGTGATAACAAATAAAATAGTAAAACTATCAAAGCATACTATAAATACACACAAATACTTAAAAACTACTAATACACACAAAATTTATACAAAATTTATAATAGTTAAGACACTATATGTATTTTACTAAGTAATGCAATTGATTTAATCAATTTTAGGGGCTATGCACATGAATAAACTAAGACACATGTTTTCTGCAAATTAACACTATATAATGCTAAAACTAAAAATTTAGTTAGAACATATATAAACAAGGTTGAAATACAAGCAAACCATAATTCACATTGAATTTATGCACCACACATTTTCTTGCAATAAAATGCATTAAACAATAATCCTACGTGAAAGATGGAGTGAATGCATAAGAGAAAACGTTAGAACCTGCAGAAAACAAACGAGTTACGTGTTTAAAATATGAATGAAAAGAATGACCTCTTCTTCGATCTTATGCCCCTAACTTCACTTAGGTTAGGGTACTCGGTAGTGAAATCCGAGTATCATAAAACCTTAGAGAGGTTATGCAAGCTAAGTAACGGTTGTTAGTCCTTTACAGTTTTTAATGCACAAATAAACACAAAAATTTGACTAAGTTTTATTTATTTCCTTTGGTCCCGATGGTACGTGGTGCAGAGGCTCTCGACTGTGCAATGGGTCTCGTTCATCCGAAGATGAAGTCTGATTCCGGGAGGTCTAAGCATGCTTAATCCGATATACCATCTATTTAAAGGATTATGTCGTATTAAGTTCATGTATTTATCCGTATTCATATGCACTTATGATTTACAGAGAGTACGCGAAATGATCATTCGGTAAATTTCTTGGACGTGCGGCCCGCGCGAAAATATATACCGACTACAATTCAGCTTAGTTACGTTTAGAAATGGTTAGTAGGAATAGAGATAACGCGAGAGGTAAGGACTAATATTTAGAACAACCCGAGGCTTACTCGTAAGAGTATATACTCCAATGTTGTTCCTAGAGACACCCCGAGGCTAACCAGTTACGGTATATACTCCAATGGTGTTCTATTGCTTAGATCCGAAACCCGGCACCAATCATAAACCCATTCACCATATCCAACAATCAGCCAAATTTGTGAGATAGTATATAATCTCAAGTTCTTAGTAAACTCCGCCCACAACCTCGTGCCCATAACTTCACTTAGGTTATGGTGTGTGGTGATAAAATCCACACATCACGAGGGGTTAAGGAGATAAACCAGAAAAAGAGGCACCACCTATTCCAAAGAACGAAACCTTATAACCAATACTCGTGCTCAATGTAAATCAATTTAAGTACGTCTACGTTTTGATTGCGCCTATGATTTAAAAGGAATACACGACTTAGTTATTGAATAAATCTCTTGTCCGTGCGGCCCGCGCGAAAATGTATACCAACTATCGTTAATCCTCGTAATTGTTGGAAATGACCAGTTGGGATAGATGTAACGCGAGAGGTGAGAACTAATTTCTGGGAACAACCTGAGGCTAACTCGTGAGAGTATATACTCCATTGTTGTTCTTAGAAACACCCCGAGGCTTACTCGTAAGAGTATGTACTCCATTGGTGTTCTGTTTTCTTAGTTCAAAACCCGTCACCATTCATAACCCTTCTAGACATCATAACCAACTCTTACTCGAACTCACAAGATAGTATACAATCTCAAGTGTTTGTAAACTCCGCCCACAACCTCGTGCCCATAACTTCACTTAGGTTATGGCGTGTGGTGATGAAATCCACACATCACGAAGGGTTAAGGAGATAGACAAACAAAAGAGGCACCACCTATTCCATAGAGATTTATTTAATAACTAAGTACTAGTACTCAAATTAAATCAAAGACTATCCTTTAACATGGAAATAAATTATGCAAGTGTAAAATAAACTAAGTATGAATAAATTCGGCTAAGTAAAAGTAGGCATTGTAAACATGTATGAAAATTTCTCTAAGTATAAAAAATGAACAAGTATGTACTTCGAAAATTTAGACATGCTTTTAATCACAAATGTACAACGAAATCATACAAAAACATTCTAACTCCCCGGCAACGGCGCCAAAAATTGATACGAGCAAAACATGCTTTCACGATAACACAAAGTCGACCTAAAAACATCGATTACGCGCATTGCAATTTAAACCCTTCTTTTGTCATTTATAATATTGGCGAGTAGGGATCGTTCTTTATCCGGGGAATTAAGGGCGCATGCATGGTTTCGTTAATAAGCGAAAATGTAAATGTTTGGGGGGATTGGAAGTTGGTTGTTTAATCTACGAAATTAAAGTACATAACATGCAAACACAACTAAAACTCTTAGGCATCTAACATGTTTTACTCATAGACAAGTTTCAACAATCAAGAAACTTAAAGTCTAATTATGCTTGCTAAAAATAAGAAGTTACACTACTAATTACATGTGATCATCTCATCTTATTAGCCTACCCTTTTCATGCATCAAACCTTTTTGTAAGTTACGAAATTCATAACTTCTAACTAAATACACATGCTTAATAATTGAGTAAGAATGCAACTTAGCGTATAAACATCCTAAACAACATACGATCATCGAAACATGCGAAAGAGAGGGACTTAGCGTATTTTCTAACACATGCATTCGAAGCTTTAAGATTGTATCAAACATGCATAAAAGGCTAGAAATCATAAACACATGCATATTACAAATCTGTTTAAACACATAAAACACAAATCTAAACTTGTTCTTCATTTGATACACAAATCTAAACTTGTTATTCCAATACATCAAAAGATTCAAATACAAAGCTAAAGAAATGAAAGTGAAGATCATGGTTACACTTTTTGTCTTGAGTGCTTGATGAACTACGGTGGAGATGGCTTTCCTTCACAAGGGACTTAGCGTATTGTGAGGGATGGAGGATGATAGCTTCGGCTTGGAGGAGGAGATGGATGCTTCGGTTTGGAATGGAGGAGGAGATGCTTCGGCTTGGAATGGAGGAGATGGATGCTTCGGCTTTGTGTGAACCTTCAAGTGTTTAATGGTGGAGGAGTATTTGTGTAGAGCTTTGGCTTAGTAAAATGAGTGATGGATCTGTTTTATGGCTGCCTCCTCCCTTATATAGGCAAGGGATTCATGCCTTCTCTCTTCCACCTTGCCTCCTCCATTTAATGCATGCAATGATCATTAAGGCAAGTCACACACTTAGTCACCATTGCCAAACCCTAAGCATGAATCACCTAGCTTGTCACCATGGCAAGTCATCTTTTCATTAAATGCAAAGCAAGAGTCACCTAGTGTAGTCACCATTTGGGAACCCTAAGCATGAATCACCATGTGTAGTCACCATTTAGCTTGATAATGTTGACTTGCCCTTTCAAAACAAGACTTTTCCTTTTCACCAAAAGCCATCCTTGCCGAATTGATTGGGTTTGGGCTTGATAATGGGCCGAAACAAGAGTTGAGAATTCGGCCCACAATTTGCTTTGTGGCCCGGCCCATTTTCGGAGGTCCAAAATCGCAAAAATCGCAAAATCGCCGAAATTCCTCCGAATTGCGTCGATATTAATCTCCACCGTAATAAACTTCAAAATAACAATTTAAATAAGGAAAACATAAAACTAAGATAATAACATAGCTAAACGTAAAGGGAAATGCGTTAAGAAACGAGCATAAAATGCGTATATCATACGGTGGAGATGGACTTCCTTCACAAGGGACTTAGCGTATTGTGTTGGATGGAGGAGGCTTGATAGCTTCGGCTTGGAAGGAGTAACCTTGCTTGCTTCGGCTTGGAATGGTAAAGGATGTGCTTCGGCTTTGTAATGAACTTTGGAGTGTTTATGGTGGAAGAGTATTTGTGTAGAGCTTTGGCTTGTAAAATGAGAGATGTCTTGAATGGTTCAGCCTCCCTTGGTATTTATAGGCAAGGATGTTTGCCTTCTCTCTTCCACCTTGCCTCCTCCATTTAATGCATGCAATGATCATTAAGGCAAGTCACACACTTAGTCACACACTTAGTCACCATTGCCGAACCCTAAGCATGAATCACCTAGCTTGTCACCATGGCAAGTCATCTTTTCATTCAATGCAAAGCAAGAGTCACCTAGTGTAGTCACCATTTGGGAACCCTAAGCATGAATCACCATGTGTAGTCACCATTTGTGATTATTAGCTTGATAATGTTGACTTGCCCTTTCAAAACAAGACTTTTCCTCTTCACCAAAAGGCATCTAGGCCGAATTACATGGGTTTGGGCTTGTTAATGGGCCGAAACAAGAGTTGAGAAATCGGCCCATAATTTGCTTTTTGGGCCGGCCCATTTTTCGTGGTCCGAAATCGCAAAAATCGCAAAATCGCCGAAATTCCTCCGAATTGCGCCGTTATTAATCTCCACCGTAAATATCTTCAAAATAACAATTTAAGTAAGGAAAACATAAAAACTAAGATAATAACATAGCTAAACGAAAAGGGAAATGCGTTAAGAAACGGGCATAAAATGCGTATATCAAATTCCCCCACACTTAGACTTTGCTAGTCCCTTAGCAAACACTAAGTTAAACTAAGACTCTCTAAGAATTTAAAACAAAAGAAAGAACAACTAAGCCCTTAGCTAAAATTTGTCTCAGAATTTGCATAAGTATATGGCGATGGCTCACATGAATTTCAACGTGTATGCTCAACGAATTCAAGAGATAATTGCGATATAATTTATGTAATGAACAAGTAAGACATAGAGAAAACAATGGTTATGTTATAGCTGTGCATGCTTTGAATAAAGGTTTAATCAACTCACAAGGATGCACTCATCATATTTTTCACTCATGAAAATGGTTCACTTAAAGTGTATATGAATTGAAATGAAAACCACATGAATAAAGTTTGATTATTTGCACAAATGAACCAAAACCATAAGCTTACTCATGCAACTTACTCTACTAATTGAAAGCTACTCATTTTAAGGATCATAAAGGACTTTTAGTGAGGTTGTAATGGGGTTAAGGCTAAGGCATTCGAAATTTAGATATGTGGTGATAAAAACGTTCCAACGACTTAGTCTAGCACCAAATTCGTCCTCTATCTCCACTCGAATGTTACCATGTATACTTTAATCTAAAACTACCCTTTGAGCTTTTCGGACAGGACAAAGGCCATATTTGTTCTATTTTTGGGTCTTCAATTTGTCGTAATCTCCAAATCCGCAAATAAGGGGGACGTTAATCCAATTGGTTTCTACTTTAGAACAACATATTGCCATGAGAGATAATAATTTTTTCTTTTCATTCTCTCAAATATAAATTTTTTTTTTCTTTTTGGCAATCTCATACTTTTTAAGTTATTTGGAC
Organism: Geum urbanum; assembly: GCA_946800695.1. Classification (NCBI taxonomy): domain Eukaryota; kingdom Viridiplantae; phylum Streptophyta; class Magnoliopsida; order Rosales; family Rosaceae; genus Geum; species Geum urbanum. Next base: position 26,219,391 of record OX327004.1, read on the forward strand.
AAGTCTTTCCCCTTACTCACATTAACTCTTTTAATCTTTCCTACCAAACCATAATCTTATGTGCTAGTTTCGAAAAATTCTCACCAAGTTTCCGGAACAAAGGTAAGGATATTCTATACTAGGTTAAGTGTTTAGGTATATATGGTGATGAAAGAAAAGCTTAACGTGGGCTCAATTGGTTTATCTAGGGGTGTCGCAACTCATGCGCACAATTGGGATACATGGATATTTGGCGAAGTGGTGGAAAATCCTAAATGCCTTTAATCATTTCCAAAATCAAAGTATGTATCAATTTAAAAGCTTTGCAAATTGACATGAGTAAGTTCTAGCATTCTATAGTTCATTAAAATCTATGGCAAGCAATCAAATGAGGCATATATAAGCTAGTAGCTACGAAATGGATGCATATTCACTCGAATAAAGAACAGATAGCTCAAAAGCTCACATAGGGTTCATATGATTAAAAACTTATTCAAGCATGCGATTTTCTGTACCATGTTTTGCAATTCATATCTACTACATGTTAAAAACATATAGAATATCTCAATTAGCACAAGAATTCGATGCATGTGATTCATACGCCATATGTGTTCGTATTGGTCAAATTTCATCATCGACTAGTTAAGGGCATCCTAAAGGCTCTGAAAAACACTAATTTAGACACAATTAAATTGTAAACCCTTCCCCCACACTTAAACTCTACATTGCCCTCAATGTACTAAAGTAGAAGTATAGAATTAAAAATGGAGTACAGGATCTACGAAAATTTTAATTTTAATACGCAAAAAGCCATTAAATTAATTAAAAGGGGAGAAGAAAACAAATATGTTGTCTCCCTATTGGGTTGCCTCCCAATGAGCGCTCGTTTTACGTCGTTAGCTTTGGACGTGATGCATCATTTTGTTTTTGAAATGGCCGGTTCTTGGAGTTGCATCTCCTCCTTGGTATGCTCCGCAAATGCCTCAAAATAGGGCTTCAAGCGATGGCCATTTACTTTGAACTCACTGCCTTTGTCGATAGATCGAATGAGAACTGCTCCATGAGGCAGAACTTGAGAAACTATGAATGGCCCCATCCATCGAGAGCGAAGCTTTCCCTGAAAGAGCTTAACTCTTGAATTGAAAAGCAATACTTTCTGCCCAACTTCAAAACTCTTCCCGCGAATCATCTGATCATGGATCTTTTTCGTCTTCTCTTTGTAAATCCACGCATTGTCGAAAGCATCATTTCTGATTTGTTCAAGTTCACAAAGTTGTAGCTTCCGATGCAAACCTGCTGCATCTCGATCGATGTTGAATTTCTTCACGGCCCACCATGCCTTGTGCTCCAATTCAGCCGAAAGATGGCACGTCTTCCCATAAATTAATCGGAAAGGTGACATACCAATGGGGGTCTTGTAGGCAGTCCTGTAAGCCCACAATGCATCGTCTAAGCATTGACTCCAATCTTTCCGGTTTGGGCGGACGGTTCGCTCCAAAATCTTCTTGATCTCACGGTTGGAAACTTCAGCCATTCCATTTGTTTGAGGGTGGTATGGTGTGGAAACCTTGTGTTTTACGCCATACTTCCTCATCAGTGTTTCCACCGTGCGGTTGGAAAAGTGACTTCCTCCATCGCTAATTAGAACGCGTGGCATTCCAAATCTACTGAAAATGTTAGTTCGTAGGAAATCTGCAACAACTCGCGAATCATTAGTACGGGTGGCCTTTGCCTCCACCCATTTAGAAACATAATCTACTGCGAGTAAGATATAAGTAAAACCATTGGAGGGAGGAAATGGTCCCATAAAATCAATACCCCACACATCAAAAATTTCGACATTAAATATGTAGTGTTGTGGAATTTCATCTCTAGGCCCTAAATTACCGAATCTCTGGCACTTATCACATGCAGCACAATATGCATGAGCATCGCGAAATAAACTAGGCCAAAAGAAACCGCAATCTAAAATCTTAAGGGCTGTCCTCCTTGAACCAAAATGTCCCCCACATGCTTCATTGTGACAAAAGTCTAGAATAGGCTTAAATTCACTATCCGGGATACATCTCCTAATTACTAAATCAGAGCATTGTTTCCATAAATAAGGCTCATCCCAGATAAAGGTTCTAGCATTATGCTTGAGTTTGTCACGTTGAAATTTATGCATGGTAGACGGAAACTCACCGGTAACTAAGTAATTTACGATATCTGCATACCATGGAGTTTCTGGAATTGTTACCTCAATTCCGAAGAGTTTTTCATCCGGAAAAGTTTCCTCAATTTCGACAGCCTCATTCTCACTGATCAAGCGTGATAGGTGGTCAGCGACGACGTTGATGGAGGCTCCGAGATCAAGCATCACGTCTTCAAAGTGGTTGTCACCGATTACGCAGGGAACTGCAAACCTCCCTGGGTCCTTCAGTTTTGGGGGTAGCCGACGCTGCAAAACCGCCGAAACGGTTGCGTTCACCTTCACAACCTCCTTCTCTCGAGTTTGCCTCCTCTGTGTGCATAATTCTTTGAGAAACTTCGCGTATATTGGCACTTGTTTTATGCACTCGATCAAGGGCAAATTCACTTGCACCTTTCGGAAGATGTCCAAGATATCTTCATATTGGGCATCCTTCTTCTTTGATTTTAATAATCTGCTAGGGAAAGGTGCAACAGCAAACGGAGAATTAGTAATAACCGTATTTGAAGGAATATGGCTTTTACCTTTGATTGGGGTGGGTTGTGGAGGGGATTGTGCCTTGGTGACAATAGGCGTCACCTTCTTCTTCTCGGCTTCTTGAGCTGCCGGATCGATCTCATCTTCCTCTTCGTTGGTTATGTCCTCAATGGTGACTTCATCGAGATGACATCGCTTGGTCTTTGGTTCTTCAAGTATCTTCCCACTCCTTGTGACAATAGCATTCACGTTTCTTTGATTAGGAGTGGGTTGAGGTGGAAGCCGACCGGTTTCTTTGATTTGGCCCATGAAATCAACAAGTTGGCCAAGTTGCTTCTTCACTTCAGTGATGTCACGGCCATGTGAGTCCAGTGTCTCCTTTGTCTTCGATTGTCCGTCGAGGAGAACCTGTGTGGAGGCCGAAAGTTGCGACAACATCTTGTCGTAATCCGGGTTGGTGAAGGATTGAGATGACGAACCGTGCTGCATTGGTGGCCTTGGTTGAAATGGAGGGCATTGGTAGCTTTGTTGCGGTGCTGGAGGGTTCAAAGTTCCCTTGTTGCTGCTCCATCTAAAACCTGGATGATCACGGTTGACATAGTTGTTATAATTGTTATACCGTTGTCCTCCCTGATATCCGCCGATGGCGTTAGCGTGCTCCGGATCACTAGCTTGCTCTGGCGCTTGAGGGCTTTGGTCATTATGGTGACCTTGTACTTGACATATGCCACAAACAGGCCCACGAGTTGCTTTGGCTCTTGTCGTTTCGAGTTCTAAAACCTTCTCTAGCATATGAGCTAGTTTGTCGTATTTTTTGTCCGCGTCGGGTTTAGAACTCGCTTCACCGACTGCTCGTCTGTTGGACATTCCATATTGTGCATCATTATTCGCCCGATTCTCAAGAAGAGTTCTGGCTTCGATTTCGGTTAAGTCCATGAATGCACCGGTAGCTGCTGCATCTAGCAATTCCCTATCGATCGGCTTGAGACCATCGTAAAAGTAATTCAGAGATTGGTCTCAGAAAATCCATGCGATGGGCAAGTGGCACACAAAACCTTGAATCGGTCGTAATATTGGCCGAAGGTCTCGTCCGGTTTCTGTGTGATGCCAGTGATTTGCTTTCTCAAGACGGTGATCTTTGAGGCCGGGAAGTACTTTGCTAGGAACATATCCGCAAGTTGCTTCCATGAGGTAATATGGTTCGGCGGTAGTTCCATAAGCCAAGACTCGGCCCTGTCGACTAGGGTGAATGGGAATGCCTTCAGCTTGAAGAGTTCCGTATCAGCATCGGTTGGCTTCATGCTGTTACAAACAAATTGGAATTGTTTGAGATGCTTGTTCGGATCTTCATTGGAAAGACCGTGAAAAATGGGTAGTCGGTGGAGGAAACCACTCTTCAGCTCGACTTCTTTCATGTTTTCCCCCGGTGGTGGAAAAGCAATGCTTGAAGGCCCGCTGCTCCATTCTGTTGAGCAGGTACGCTGGCGAAGAGACTGTCCTGCATTGGCCATGTTGATTTCTTGTGCTTCTGCCTCTGATTTGTGGTCGGTTGATGAGGCTAAAGTATGGTCGGTTGATGAATGTGAAGACTCGGAAACTTCTTCGATGATGGGATAATCCAGGATGTCTGTTTGAGCTTTAAGTCTCGCTATTCTCTCTGCGATTTCCTCAAACTTTGTTCTAGATGGTCCAGGATTCCGATCGGACATTCATTTGCCTGAGCATCCACCAAAGACCAAGTGTCAGTATCGAAAAAAGAATATAAAATGAATATAGGAATACTAACCAAAATCGTAAGGCATATTTAGAAAACAAAGCGATAACAAATAAAATAGTAAAACTATCAAAGCAAACTATAAACACTCACAAATACTTAAAAACTAATAAAACACACAAAATTTATAATAGTTAAGACACTAAATGTAATTTATTAAGTAATGCAAATGATTTAATCAATTTTAGGGGCTATGTACATGAACGTAATGAACTTAAAACACACGTTTTCTGCAAATTAACACTATATAATGCTAAACCTAAGAATTTAGTTAGAACATATATAAACAAGGTTCAAATACAAGCAAACAATAATTCACATTGAATTTATGCACCACACACATTTTTTTTTTCAATAAAATGCATCAAACAACAATCCTACGTGAAAGATGGAGTGAATGTATAAGAGAAAACGTTAGAACCTGCAGAAAACACACGAGTTACGTGTTTAAAATATGAATGCAAAGAATGACCTCTTCTTCGGTCTTATGCCCCTAACTTCACTTAGGTTAGGGTACTCGGTAGTGAAATCCGAGCATCATAAAGCTTAAGAGAGGTTATGCAAGCTAAATAACGTTTGTTAGTCCTTCATCCGAGCTTAAGAGAGGTTATGCACACTCACGAGTTTCTCCTCCTGCTCCTCCACTAACGCAGACAAAATAATTACCGGCAAGGTTTCATGCTCGCCCAAGTACGCATACTTTAGATGATCCGGTAATAGCTTGAGTTCTAAAACTGGAGCTTCTACGATGGAGGGAACAATTTTATTAATACCAAAAGTAATTGGTAAAGGGGGAGAAAAACTTACTTTTCGTGGTGCGTTAGTTAGAACCATGGCCATTTCTTGAATTCGAGGCTTAAGCTCTATTAAGGCCTCGAAAAGGTCATCATCCCCGAGTTGGATGGCCATGTCGAGTTCATCTTCATTGATGGTGTCAAGGTGGCCTTGTGCTAAGGTATCTACGAGATCATATGTTGAGACGGAAGCCACACTTGACATCGGAAATTTCATCCCGTCTAATATGTTGAACTCAATTCATTCTCCATCAATCTCCATGGAGAAAGTTCCTTGAAAAACATCTATCTTTGATCTTGCAGTCCTCATAAAGGGAAGTCCAAGAAGCAATGGCGTGGTGTTCAAAGGACTCTCCTCCATGTCAACGATGTAAAAATCCGCTGGAAAAATCAGGTTGTTGACTTGCACAAGAACTTCTTCTACGTATCCCCTTGGATACTTGTGTGTACGATCGGCTAGTTAGATGAGAACACCGTCTTGCTTGAAATCCCCAAGCTCCATCGACTTGTAAAGGTAGTAAGGGATGACGTTGATGGAGGCTCCAAGATCAAGCATTACGTCTTCAAAGTGTTTGTCACCAATTACGCAGGGCACTGCAAAACTCCCTAGATCCTTCAGTTTTGGGGGTAGCCGACGCTGCAAAACCGCCGAAACGGTTGCATTCACCTTCACAACCTCCTTTTCTCATGTTTGCCTCCTCTGTGTGCATAATTCTTTTAGAAACTTCGCGTATATGGGCACTTGTTTTATGCACTCGATCAAGGGCAAATTCACTTGCACCTTTCGAAAGATGTCCAAGATATCTTCATATTGATCATCTTTCTTCTTTGATTTTAATAATCTGCTTGGGAAATGTGCAACAGCAAACGGAGAATTAGTAATAACCATATTTGAAGGAATAGGGCTTTTACCTTTGATTGGGGTGGGTTGTGGAGGGGATTGTGCCTTGGTGACAATAGGCGTCACCTTCTTCTTCTCGGCTTCTTGAGCTGCCGGATCGATCTCATCTTCCTCCCCTTGAGTGATGTCTTTGATAGTTACGTTATCGAGATGAGATCTCTTGGTCTTTGGTTCTTCTAGTATCTTCCCACTCCTTGTGACAATGGCATTCACATTTCGTTGATTAGGAGTGGTTTGAGGTGGAAGCCGACCAGTTTCTTTGATTTGTCCCATGAAATCAACAAGTTGGCCAAGTTGCTTCTTCACTTCGGTGATGTCTCGGCCATGAGAATCCAATGTCTCCTTGGTGTTTGATTGTCCATCAAGGAGAACTTGTGTGGAGGCCGAAAGTTGTGACAACAGCTTGTCATAATCCGGATTTGTGAATGATTGAGATGAAGAACCATGCTGCATCGGTGGCCTAGGCTGAAATGTAGGGCGTTGGTAGCTTTGTTGAGGTACCGGAGGGTTCAAAGTTCCCTCATTGTTGCTCCATCTAAAGCCTGGATGATCTCGGTTGCCGAAATTGTTGTAGTTGTTGTACCGCTCCATTTCGCTAGCTTGCTCTGGCGCTTGAGGGCGTTGGTCATTATGGTGACCATGTGCTTGACATATGCCACAAACAGGCCCATGAGTTGCTTTGGCCCTTGTCGTTTCGAGCTCTAAAACTTCTCTAGCATATGAGCTAGTTTGTCGTATTTTTCATCTGCATCGGTTTTAGAACTCACTTCGCCGACTGCTCTTCTGTTGGACATTCCATACTGTGCATCGTTGTTCGCCCGATTCTCTAGAAGAGTTCTAGCTTTGGTTTCGTTTAAGTCCATGAATGCACGGGTAGCTGCTGCATCGAGCAATTCCCTATCGATCGCCTTGAGACCATCATAAAAGTAATTCATGAGATTAGTCTCAGAAAATCCATGAGATGGGCAGGTGGCACACAAAACCTTGAATCGGTCATAATATTGGCCGAAAGTCTCGTCCGGTTTCTGTGTACTGCCAGTGATTTGCTTCCTCAAGACGGTGATCTTTGAGGCTGGGAAGTACTTCGCCAGGAACATGTCCGCAAGTTGCTTCCATGTGGTAATATGGTTCGGCCCTGTCGGATAGGGTGAATGGGAATGCTTTAAGCTTGAAGAGCTCCGTATCAGCATCGGATGGCTTCATGCTGTTACAAACAAATTGGAATTGTTTGAGATGCTTATTCGGATCTTCATTTGAAAGTCCGTGAAAAATGGGCAGTCGGTGGAGGAAACCACTCTTCAGCTCGATGTCCTTCATGTTTTCCCCCGGTGGTGGAAAAGCAATGCTTGAAGGCCCATTCGGTTGAGCAGGTGCGTTGACGAAGGGATTGTCCTACGTTGGCCATTTTGACTTATTGTGCTTCCGGCTCTGAATTATGATCAGTTGATAAATGTGAAGAATCAGAACCTTCCTCAATAATGGGATAATCCAGCGGTTCTGATTGAGCTCTAAGTCTAGCTATCCTCTTTGCGATTTCCTCAAACTTTGTTTTAGATGGTCCAGGATTCTGATCGGACATTCATTAGCCTGAGCATCCACCAAAGACCAAGTGTTAGTATTAAAAAGAATATGTAATGAATATAGAGATACTAGCCAAAAAAACGTAAAACATATAAAGAAAACAAAGCGAAACAAATAACAAATAAATAGTAAAACTACCAAAACAAACTATAAAAACTCACAAAGACTTAAAAACTACAAAAACACACAAAATTTATGAAGTTCAAGACACTAAATGTAATTTACTAAGTAATGCAAATGATCTAATCAATTTTAAGGGTTATGCAAATGAATGTAATGAACTCTTAACACACGTTTTCTGCAAATTAACACTATATAATGTAAAAGCTACGAATTTAGTCAGAACAACATGGTTCAAATGCAAGCAAACAATAATTCACATTGAATTTATGCACAACACATTCTAATTAAATAAAATGCATCAAACAACAATCCTACGTGAAAAATGGAGTGAATGCATAAGAGAAATTGTTAGAACCTGCAGAAAACACATGAGTTACGTGCTTAAAATATGAATGCAAAGAATGACCTCTTCTTCGGTCATATGCCCCTAACTTCACTTAGGTTAGGGTACTCGGTAGTGAAATCCGAGCATCATAAAGCTTTAGAGAGGTTATGCAAGCTAAATGTAACGTTTTGTTAGTCCTTTACAGATTTTAATGCAAAAAGAAAAACACACAAATTTGACTAAGTATTATTTATTTTCCTTTGGCCCCGATGGTACATGGTGCAGAGGCTCTCCACTGTGCAATGGGTCTCGTTCATCAAAAGATAAAGTCTGATTCCAAGAGGTGTAAGCATGCATAATCCTATATACCATCTTTTAAAGGATTATGTCGTATTTATTAAGTTCATGTATTGTTCTTATTATATATGCACTTATGATTTACAGAGAGTACTCGAAATGATCTTTCGGTAAATTTCTTGGACGTGCGGCCCGCGCGAAAATGTATACTGACTCTCGCTAATTCCGCTTAGTTACGTTTAGAAATGGCAAGTAGGGATAGAGATAACGCGAGAGGTAAGGAATAATATTTAGAACAACCTGAGGCTAACTCGTAAGAGTATATACTCTATTGTTGTTCTTAGAGACACCCCGAGGCTAACCAATTATGGTATTTACTCCAATGGTGTTCTTTTGCTTAGATCCGAAACCCGGCACCAATCATAAACCCGCTCACCATATCCAACAATCAGCCAAATTTTTGAGATAGTATACAATCTCAAGTCCTTAGTAAACTCCGCCCATAACCTCATGCCCATAACTTAACTTAGATTTTGGCCTGTGGTGATGAAATCCACACTTCATGAGGGGTTATGGAGATAAATCGGAAAAAGAGGCACCTCCCTATTCCAAAGAACGAAACTTAATAACCAATACTCGTACTCAATGTAAATGAATTTAAGTGTGTCTACGAATTGAGTGTGCCTAAGATTTAAAAGGAATACACGATTTAGTTATTGAGTAAATCTCTTCGTCATGTGGCCCGCGCGAAAACTGAGTCTAACTCGTTAGAGTACATACTCCATTGTTGTTCTTAGAAACACCCCGAGCCTTACTTGTAAGAGTATGTACTCCAATGGTGTTCTGTTTTCTTAGTCCAAAATCAGTCACCATTCATAACCCTTCTAGACATCATGACCAATTATTACTCGAAATCACAAGATAGTATACAATCTCAAATGTTTGTAAACTCCGCCCACAACCTCATGCCCATAACTTCACTTAGGTTATGGTGTGTGGTGATGAAATCCACACTTCATGAAGGGTTAAGGAGATAGACAAACAAAAGAGGCCCCTCCCTATTCCAAAGAGATTTATTTAATAACTAAGTGCTAGTACTCAAATTAAATCAAAGACTATCCTTTAACATGAAAATAAATTATGCAAGTGTAAATACGAAATGTGAAAAAATTCGTATAAGTAATAAGTATGAATTGTAAACATGTATGTAAATTTCTATAAGTATAAACAAGTATGTATTTCGAAAATTATAGACATGTTTTTAATTACATATGTACAGCGAAATTATACAAAAACTTTATAATTCCCGGGCAACGGCGCCAAAAATTGATACGCAGAAAACATGCGTTTAACGTTAACACAAAGTAGACCCTAAAAATACAGTTCACACGTAAAGCAATTTAAAACCCTTATTTTGTCATTATAATATTGGCGAGTAGGGATCTTTCTATCCGGGGAATTAAAGGGCGTATGCATGGTTTCGTTAATAAGCGGAAATCTAAAGGTTTGGGGGGATTGGAAATTGGTTAATTAATCTACGAAATTAAAGTACAAAACATGCAAACACAACAAGAACTCTAAGACTTCTAACATGTTTTACTCATAGACAAGTTTAACAATCAAGAAACCTTTAAGTCTAATTATGCTTACTAAAAATAAGAAGCTACACTACTAATTACAAGTGATCATCTCATCTTATTAACCTTACTCTTTTTCATGCCTCAATACCTAAAAATAACAAATTAAATGAAAAAAAAATAAAAACTAAGATAATAACATAGCTAAACGTAAAGGGAAATGCGTTAAGAATCGAGCATAAAATGCGTATATCATGATCTCACTCAAATCTAATTACTCTCCCAACATAGTCAAAACTGAGAGATCTTGAGGATAAATGACCTTCCAAAGTCCGAATTGTATTTTGCTTCACAAAGATGTTCATCAACGTGTAATTGATCCAAATATAAGTAGGGATCCATTTTGGTGCATTTTTTCTCACTCAAGTCTCATTACTCACCCAAAACAGTCGAAGCCGAGCGATCTTGAGGATAAATTGTTGTTCAGGAGACCGAATTGTGTTTTACCTCACAAAGATGTTCATCAACATGTAATTTACCCAAATATAGGTGGTGATCCATTAGGGCGCATTGATCAACGCATTTTATGCTAGATTCTTAACGCATTTCTCTCTACATTTTACTTTGTTTTGACCTTAGTATTCTCATTTCTTACTTACTTTGTTGTTTTTAGGTTTTGAATAAAGGAGATCAATAAAGGAGGTGATTTGGAGCATAAAATGAGCCAAGTGGAGAGGTTTCCTAAATCAACTAGGAATGACGTAGCAAAATATGGATCCGAAATGGTCTTCTCAAGTTACTAAAATGACGCAAGGAAAAATGAAGATATTTCAAATGGTGGATCGAAAATCAGCAAGAAAGGTGATATTACCGAATAGATGGAGGATCAAAATTATTAAGTATATCTCAAAAGTGCCTTATTTAAAGATCAAAATATCCTACAATATATGGTAGGTTCGGCCAAAATGACTTGGAGCTCAAGAAATACAAGATATGGAAAGATCAAGATTTCCCTACTCCTAGTAGGAAGATGAAGATATGCTTGCCAGCTCATCAATATTTAAAGGATCACAGAATCTGCAATTCAACTCCAAATATAGTGATCATATATGTCTTCGACAAGCTCTCGAGCTGTTCTTTCCAACGAATCCAAAACCACAATTTTCTGAGCTCTACAACTCCCGGAAAAGACGTTTCAAGACAGGCTGTCACAAGCTGTCAATTCTACACAGGCTGTCACAAGCTGTCAATTCTAAACAGGCTGTCAATTCTTACGTATATGGCGATGGAGTCACAAGATTCCATAGTGAAAAGTTCAACAATTTTCGAGAGATAAGAGAAATATGATCATGTCATGAACAAGTAGGACTTGGAGTAAACAATGGTGAAGTTAAAGCTATGCATGTTTCGAACAAGTTTAAATCAATCTCACATGGATGCACTGATACGCGCAAAACATGCGTTTAACGTTAACACAAAGTAGACCCTAAAAACACAGTTCACACGTAAAGAAATTTAAAACCCTTCTTTTGTCATTATAATATTGGCGAGTAGGGATTGTTCTTTATCCGGGGAATTAAGGGCGCATGCATGGTTTCGTTAATAAGCGTAAATTTAAATGTTTGGGGGGATTGGAAGTTCGTTGTTTAATCTACAAAATTAAAGTACAAAAACATGCAAACACAACTAAAACTCTTAAGCATCTAACATGTTTTACTCATAGACAAGTGTTAACAATCAAGAAACTTCAAAGTCTAATTATGCTTACTAAAAATAAGAAGTTACACTACTAATTACAAGTGATCATCTCATCTTTTTAACCTTACCCTTTTTCATGCATCAAACCTTTTGTAAGTTACGAAATTCATAACTTCCAACTAAATATACATGCTTGATAATTGAGTAGGAATGCAACTTAGCGTATAAACATCCTAAACAACATACGATCATCGAAACATGCGAAAGAGAGTGACTTAGCGTATTTTCTACCACATGATTTCGAAGCTTTAAGATTGTATCAAACATGCATAAAAGGCTAGAAATCATAAACACATGCAATTCACAAATCGGTTTAAGAACATATAACACAAATCTAAACATGTTCTTCATTTGATACATAAAAGTATTCCAATACATCAAAAGATTCAAATACAAATCAAAAGCTATGAAAGTGAAGATCATGGTTACACTTTTTGTCTTGAATGCTTGATGATCTACGGTGGAGATGGCTTTCCTTCACAAGGGACTTAGCGTATTGTGAAGGATTGATGGAGGATGCTTCGGCTTTGGATGGAGAATGCTTCGGCTTTGCAAGAGATGGATGCTTCGGCTTTGCAAGAGATGGATGCTTCGGCTTTGTGTGTGAACCTTCAAGTGTTTATGGTGGAGGAGTATTTGTGTAGAGCTTTGGCTAGTAAATGAGAGATGGTCTAATATATGGCCGGCCTCCTCTCTTATATAGGCAAGGGATGTTGCCTTCTCTCTTCCACCTTGCCTCCCTCCATTTAATGCAAGCCTTAGTCACCTAGGCAAGTCACCATTTGTGATCATCATTTATGAACCCTAAGCAAGAGTCACCATGCAAGTCACCATTTATAAACCCTAAGCAAGAGTCACCATGGCAAGTCTGATACGCGCAAAACATGCATTCACGATAACACAAAGTCGACCCTAAAAACATCGATTACGCGCATTGCAATTTAAACCCTTCTTTTGTCATTTATAATATCGGCGAGTAGGGATCGTTCTTTATCCGGGGAATTAAGGGCGCATGCATGGTTTCGTTAATAAGCGGAAATGTAAATATTTGGGGGGATTGGAAGTTGGTTATTTAATCTACGAATTTAAAGTACATAACATGCAAACACAACTAAAACTCTTAGGAATCTAACATGTTTTACTCATAGACAAGTTTCAACAATCAAGAAACTTAAAGTCTAATTATGCTTGCTAAAAATAAGAAGTTACACTATTAATTACATGTGATCAACTCATCTTATTAACCTACCCTTTTCATGCATCAAACCTTTGTGTAAGTTGCGAAATTCATAACTTATAACTAAGTACACATGCTTGATAATTGTGTAGGAATGCAACTTAGCGTATAAACATCCTAAACAACATACGATCATCGAAACATGCAAAAGAGAGGGACTTAGCGTATTTTCTAATACATGCATTCGAAGCTTTAAGATTGTATCAAACATGCATAAAAAGCTATAAATCATAAACACATGCATATTACAAATCGGTTTAGGCACATGAAACACAAATCTAAACTTGTTATTCATTTGATACACAAATCTAAACTTTCTAAACTTGTTATTCCAATACATCAAAAGATTCACATACAAAGCTAAAGAAATGAAAGTGAAGATCATGGTTACACTTTTTATCTTGAGTGTTTGATGAACTACGGTGGAGATGGACTTCCTTCACAAGGGACTTAGCGTATTGTGAGGGATGGAGGATGGTTTGCTTCGGCTTGGAAGGATGGAGGAACCCTAGCTTGCTTCGGCCTTGAATGGAGGAAGATGATGCTTCGGCTTGGTGTGTGAACTCTTAAGTGTTTAATGGTGGAGGAGTATTTGTGTAGAGCTTTGCTTAGTAAAATGAGTGATGGATCTGTTTTATGGCTGCCTCCTCCCTTATATAGGCAAGGGATTCATGCCTTCTCTCTTCCACCTTGCCTCCTCCATTTAATGCATGCAATGATCATTAAGGCAAGTCACACACTTAGTCACACACTTAGTCACCATTGCCAAACCCTAAGCATGAATCACCTAGCTTGTCACCATGGCAAGTCATCTTTTCATTTAATGCAAAGCAAGAGTCACCTAGTGTAGTCACCATTTGGGAACCCTAAGCATGAATCACCATGTGTAGTCACCATTTGTGATTATTAGCTTGATAATGTTGACTTGCCCTTTCAAAACAAGACTTTTCCTCTTCACCAAAAGCCATCCTTGCCGAATTGATTGGGTTTGGGCTTGATAATGGGCCGAAACAAGAGTTGAGAATTCGGCCCACAATTTGCTTTGTGGCCCGGCCCATTTTCGGAGGTCCAAAATCGCAAAAATCGCAAAATCGCCGAAATTCCTCCGAATTGCGTCGATATTAATCTCCACCGTAATGAACTTCAAAATAATAATTTAAATGAGGAAAACATAAAACTAAGATAATAACATAGCTAAACGTAAAGGGAAATGCGTTAAGAAACGAGCATAAAATGCGTATATCAAATTCCCCCACACTTAGACTTTGCTAGTCCCTTAGCAAACACTAAGTTAAACTAAGACTCTCTAAAAATTTAAAAGAAAGAACACAACTAAGCCCTTAGCTAAAATTTGTCTCAGAATTTTTATAAGTATATGGCGATGGCTCACATGAATTTCAATTTGTATGCTCAATGAATTCAAGAGATAATTGCGATATAATTTATGTAATGAACAAGTAAGACATAGAGAAAACAATGGTTATGTTATAGCTGTGCATGCTTTGAATAAAGGTTTAATCAACTCACAAGGATGCACTCATCATATTTTTCACTCATGAAAATGGTTCACTTAAAGTGTATATGAATTGAAATGAAAACCACATGAATAAAGTTTGATTACTTGCACAAATGAACCAAAACCATAAGCTTACTCATGCAACTTACTCTACTAATTGAAAGCTACTCATTTTAAGGATCATAAAGGACTTTTAGTGAGGTTGTAATGGGGTTAAGGCTAAGGCATTCGAAATTTAGATATGTGGTGATAAAAACGTTCCAACGACTTAGTCTAGCACCATATTAGTCCTCCATCTCCATTTGTATGTTACCATGTATACTTCAAGCTAATCTACCCTTTGAGCTTTTCGGACAGGACAAAGGCCATATTTTGTTCTATTTTTGGGCCTTCAATTTATCGTAAACTCCAAATCCGTAAATAAGGGGGACGTTAATCCAAATGGTTATTCTTAGAACACAACATATTGCCATGAGAGATAATAATTTTTTTTTTTTGGCAATCACAACTTTTTTTAGCTATTTGGACAAGTCTTTCCCCTTACTCACATTAACTCTTTCAATCTTTCCTACCAAACCATAATCTTATGTGCTAGTTTCGAAAAATTCTCACCAAGTTTCCGGAACAAAGGTAAGGATATTCTATACTAGGGTAAGTGTTTAGGTATATATGGTGATGAAAGAAAAGCTTAACGTGGGCTCAATTGGTTTATCTAGGGGTGTCGCAACTTGTGCGTACAATTGGGATACATGGATATATGGCAATGTGGTGGAAAATCCTAAATGCCTTTAATCATTTCCAAAATCAAAGTATGTATCAACTTAAAAGCTTTGCAAATTGACATGAGTAAGTTCTAGTATTCTCTAGTTCATTAAAATCTATGGCAAGCAATCAAATGAGGCATATATAAGCTAGTAGCTACGAAATGGATGCATATTCACTCGAATAAAGAACAGATAGCTCAAAAGCTCACATAGGGTTCATATGATTAAAAACTTATTCAAGCATGCGATTTCTGTACCATGTTTTTGCAATTCATATCTACTACATGTTAAAAACATATAGAATATCTCAATTAGCACAAGAATTCGATGCATGTGATTCATACGCCATATGTGTTCGTATCGGTCCATTTTTCATCATCGACTAGTTAAGGGCGTCCTAAAGACTCTGAAAAACACTAATTTAGACACAATTAAATTGTAAACCCTTCCCCCACACTTAAACTCTACATTGCCCTCAATGTACTTAAAGAAAACATAGAATTAAACATGGAGTATAGGATCTACGAAAATTTTAATCTAATACGCAAAAAGCCATTAAATTAAAAGGGGAGAAGAAATCAAATCTGTTGTCTCCCTATTGGGTTGCCTCCCAACAAGCGCTTGTTTTACGTCGTTAGCTTTGGACGTGATGCATCAGTTTGGTTTTGAAATGGCCGGTTCTTGGAGTTGCATCTCCTCCACGGTGTGCTCCGCAAATGCCTCAAAATAGGGCTTCAAGCGATGGCCATTTACTTTGAACTCACTACCTTTGTCGATAGATCGAATGAGAACTGCTCCATGAGGTAGAACTTGAGAAACTACGAATGGGCCCATCCATCGAGAGCGAAGCTTTCCCGGAAAGAGCTTAAGTCTTGAATTGAAAAGCAATACTTTCTGCCCAGGTTCAAAACTCTTCCCGCGAATCATCTGATCGTGGATCTTTTTCGTCTTCTCTTTGTAAATCCACGCATTGTCGAAAGCATCATTTCTGATTTCTTCTAGTTCACATAGTTGTAGCTTCCGATGCAAGCCTGCGGCATCTCGATCGATGTTGAATTTCTTCACAGCCCACCATGCCTTGTGCTCCAATTCAACCGGAAGATGGCATGCCTTCCCATAAATTAATCGGAAAGGTGACATACCAATGGGGGTCTTGTAGGCAGTCCTGTAAGCCCACAATGCATCGTCTAAGCATTGACTCCAATCTTTCCGGTTGGGGCGGACGGTTCGCTCCAATATCTTCTTGATCTCACGGTTGGAAACTTCAGCCATTCCATTGGTTTGAGGGTGGTATGGTGTGGAAACCTTGTGTTTTACGCCATACTTCCTCATTAGTGCTTCCACCGTGCGGTTGCAGAAGTGACTTCCTCCATCGCTGATTAGAACGCGTGGCATTCCAAATCTACTGAAGATGTTAGTTCGTAGGAAATCTGCAACAACTCGCGAATCATTAGTCCGGGTGGCCTTTGCCTCCACCCATTTAGAAACATAATCTACTGCGAGTAAGATATAAGTAAAACCATTGGAGGGAGGAAATGGTCCCATAAAGTCAATACCCCACACATCAAAAATTTCAACATTAAATATGTAGTGTTGTGGCATTTGATCTTTAGGCCCTAAATTACCGAATCTTTGGCACTTATCACATGTAGCGCAATATGCATGAGCATCGCGAAATAAACTAGGCCAAAAGAAACCGCAATCTAAAATTTTAAGGGCTGTCCTCCTAGAACCAAAGTGTCCCCCACATGCTTCATTGTGACAAAAGTCTAAAATGGGCTTAAACTCACTATCCGGGATACATCTCCTAATGACTAAATCGGAGCATTGTTTCCATAAATAAGGCTCATCCCAGATAAAGGTTCTAGCATTATGCTTAAGTTTGTCACGTTGAAATTTATGCATGGTAGACGGAAACTCACCGGTAACTAAGTAATTGACAATATCGGCATACCAAGGAGTTTCCGAAGTAGTTACCTCAATTCCGAAGAGTTTTTCATCCGGAAATGTTTCTTCAATCTCGACAGGCTCATGGTCACCTATCAAACGTGATAGGTGGTCAGCGACGACATTTTCTACTCCCTTCTTATCCTTGATTTCTATGTTGAATTCTTGGAGTAGAAGTATCCATCTGATAAGCCGTGGTTTTGCGTCCTTCTTGAGCATTAGATACTTCAAAGCTGCATGATCGGTAAACACAATTACTTTAGTTTGAAGTAAATAAGATCGAAATTTATCTAAAGCAAAAACCACGGCAAGAAACTCCTTCTCGGTTGTAGTATAATTTCTTTGTGCTTCATCAAGTGTCCGAGAGGCGTAATAGATTACGCAAGGCTTCTTGTCCTTCCGCTGACCCAAGACGGCTCCTACGGCATAATCCGAGGCGTCGCACATGAGTTCAAAGGGCAGAGACCAATCAGGGCTGCACAAAATAGGAGCGCTCGTAAGAAGCTCCTTCAACTTGTTGAAGGCAGCGTTGCATTCTTCATCAAAGACGAACGGGGTCTCCTTTTGCAGCAGTTTACACAAAGGGCGCGAGATGTGGGAAAAGTCTTTGATAAACCTACGATAAAATCCTGCGTGTCCAAGAAATGAACGAATCTCTCTAACCGAAGTTGGAGAGGGTAAGTGACGCACAAGATCTACTTTAGATTTATCTACTTCTAACCCTTTTTCAGAAATTATATGTCCTAACACTATCCCTTGCGTAACCATGAAATGGCACTTCTCCCAATTAAGCACCAAGTTCGTTTCAACGCATCTTTTTAAAATAGTTTCTAGATTGTTTAAGCATGCATCAAAATCATTCCCAAATACACTAAAGTCGTCCATGAATACTTCAATAATGTTTTCAATGTATTCGGAGAAAATTGAGAGCATGCAACGTTGAAATGTACCTGGTGCGTTACACAGTCCAAATGGCATGCGGCGATATGCAAACGTTCCGAACGGGCACGTGAACGTTGTCTTTTCTTGATCCTCCTCCGCAATGCTAATTTGGTTGTAGCCGGAGTATCCGTCGAGAAAACAATAAAATGCATGGCCGGCTAATCTTTCCAGCATTTGGTCGATGAATGGTAAGGGAAAATGATCCTTGCGGGTTGCGGCATTGAGCTTCCGGTAATCAATGCACACTCGGTGTCCAGTGATCGTCCGTTGTGGCACAAGCTCATTTTCCAGATTCTCGACGACGGTTATTCCCGATTTCTTGGGTACTACCTGCACTGGGGAAACCCAACGGCTATCAGAAATAGGGTAAATAACTCCACAGTCCATGAGTTTAATTACCTCCTTTTTTACCACCTCCATCATCGGAGGGTGGAGCCGACGTTGTGCTTCCCGCGTAGGCTTGGTGCCTTCTTCAAGGAAAATCCTATGCACACAGGTTGCTGGATTTATTCCCTTGATGTCCGCGAGTGTCCAGCCTATTGCGGGTTTGTACCGTTTGAGCACACTCACGAGCTTCTCCTCCTGCTCCTCTTCTAGCGCGGACGAAATAATGACCGGTAAAGTTTCATTCTCGCCCAAGTACGCATACTTAAGATGGTCCGGTAGTAGCTTGAGTTCTAAAACGGGAGCTTCTACAATGGAAGGAACAATTTTATTAGTACCAAAAGTAATTGGTATAGGAGGAGAAAAGCTTACTTTCCGTGGTGCGGCATTTAGGGCCATGGCCATGTCTTGGATTCGAGGTTCAAGCTCTAGTAAGGCCTCGAGAAGGCCGTCATGTCCAAGTTGAATGGCCATGTCGAGTTCATCCTCGTTGATGGTGTCGAGGTAACCTTGTGCTAAGGTATCCACAGGATCGTATGGCGAAATGGCAGCTACGCTCGACATTGGAAACTTCATTCCGTCCAGGATGTTGAACTCGATTCTTTCTCCATCAATCTCCATGGAGAAAGTGCCTTGAAACACATCAATCTTCGTTCTCGCAGTCCGCATGAAAGGTCGCCCAAGCAGTAGTGGCGTGGTGTTTAGTGGACTCTCTTCCATGTCAACTATATAGAAATCGGCTGGGAATATCAAGTTGTTGACTTGCACGAGAACGTCTTCTACGTATCCCCTCGGATACTTGTGGGTGCGATCGGCTAATTGGATGACAACACCATCTTGCTTGAGATCTCCAAGCTCCATCGATTCGAATAGATAGTAAGGCATGACGTTGATGGAAGCTCCGAGATCAAGCATTACGTCTTCAAAGTGGGTGTCACCGATTACGCAAGGAACTGCAAAGCTCCCTGGGTCCTTCAGTTTTGGGGGTAGCCGACGCTGCAAAACCGCCGAAACGGTTGCGTTCACCTTCACGACCTCCTTCTCTCGAGTTTGCCTCCTCTGAGTGCATAATTCTTTCAGAAACTTGGCGTATATAGGCACTTGCTTTATGCACTCGATCAAGGGCAAATTCACTTGCACCTTTCGGAAGATGTCCAAGATATCTTCATATTGGGCATCCTTCTTCTTTGATTTTGCTAATCTGCTTGGGAAAGGTGCAACAGCAAACGGAGAATTAGTAATCACCGTATTTGAAGGAATAGGGCTTTTACCTTTGATTGGGGTAGGTTGTGGAGGTGATTGTGCCTTGGTGACAGTAGGCGTCACCTTCTTTTTCTCGGCCTCTTGAATTGCCGGATCGATCTCATCTTCTTCTTCGTTGGTGATGTCCTCGATGGTGACTTCATCAAGATGAGATCGCTTGGTCTTTGGTTCCTCAAGTATCTTCCCACTCCTTGTGACTATAGCATTCACATTTCTTTGATTAGGAGTGGTTTGAGGTGGAAGCCGACCGGTTTCCTTGATTTGGCCCATGAAATCAACAAGCTGGCCAAGCTGCTTCTTCACTTCGGTGATGTCGCGGCCATGTGAGTCAAGTGTCTCCTTTGTCTTCGATTGTCCGTCGAGGAGAACTTGAGTGGAGGCCGAAAGTTGCGACAACATCTTGTCGTAATCCGGATTGGTGAAGGGTTGTGATGACGAACCATGCTGCATCGGTGGTCGTGGTTGAAATGGAGGGCGTTGGTAGCTTTGTTGAGGTTGAGATGCTGGAGGGTTCAAAGTTCCCTCGTTGCTGCTCCATCTAAAACCTGGATGATCACGGTTGACATAGTTGTTGTAGTTGTTATACCTTTGTCCTCCCTGATATCCGCCGATGGCGTTAGCGTGCTCCGGCTCGCTTGCCTGCTCCTGCGCTTGAGGGCATTGGTCATTGTGGTGACCGTGTGTTTGACATATGCCGCAAACAGGCCGTTGAGTTGCCTTCGCTCTTGTCGTCTCGAGTTGTGGTCGGTTGATGAGGCTAAAGTATGTTCGAATGATGAATGTGAAGACTCGGAAACTTCTTCGAGGATGGGATGATCCAGGATGTCAGCTCTAAGTCTCGCTAGTCTTTCTGTGAGTTCCTCAAACGTTGTTCTAGATGGTCCTGGATTCTGATCGGACATTCATTAGCCTGACATCCACCAAAGACCAAGTGTTAGTATCAACAAATAATTTTTAGATGTATATAGGAATACTAACCAAAATTGTAATGCATATTTAGAAAACAAGGTGATAACAAATAAAATAGTAAAACTATCAAAGCATACTATAAATACACACAAATACTTAAAAACTACTAATACACACAAAATTTATACAAAATTTATAATAGTTAAGACACTATATGTATTTTACTAAGTAATGCAATTGATTTAATCAATTTTAGGGGCTATGCACATGAATAAACTAAGACACATGTTTTCTGCAAATTAACACTATATAATGCTAAAACTAAAAAATTTAGTTAGAACATATATAAACAAGGTTGAAATACAAGCAAACCATAATTCACATTGAATTTATGCACCACACATTTTCTTGCAATAAAATGCATTAAACAATAATCCTACGTGAAAGATGGAGTGAATGCATAAGAGAAAACGTTAGAACCTGCAGAAAACAAACGAGTTACGTGTTTAAAATATGAATGAAAAGAATGACCTCTTCTTCGATCTTATGCCCCTAACTTCACTTAGGTTAGGGTACTCGGTAGTGAAATCCGAGTATCATAAAACCTAAGAGAGGTTATGCAAGCTAAGTAACGTTTGTTAGTCCTTTACAGTTTTTAATGCACAAACAAACACAAAAATTTGACTAAGTTTTATTTATTTCCTTTGGCCCCGATGGTACGTGGTGCAGAGGCTCTCGACTGTGCAATGGGTCTCGTTCATCCGAAGATGAAGTCTGATTCCGGGAGGTCTAAGCATGCTTAATCCGATATACCATCTATTTAAAGGATTATGTCGTATTAAGTTCATGTATTTATCCGTATTCATATGCACTTATGATTTACAGAGAGTACGTGAATTGAGCATTAAGTAAAGTTCCTGGACGTGCGGCCCGTGCGAAAATATATACCGACTACAATTCAGCTTAGTTACGTTTAGAAATGGTTAGTAGGAATAGAGATAACGCGAGAGGTGATACGCGCAAAACATGCATTCACGATAACACAAAGTCGACCCTAAAAACATCGATTACGCGCATTGCAATTTAAACCCTTCTTTTGTCATTTATAATATTGGCGAGTAGGGATCGTTCTTTATCCGGGGAATTAAGGGCGCATGCATGGTTTCGTTAATAAGCGGAAATGTAAATGTTTGGGGGGATTGGAAGTTGGTTGTTTAATCTACGAAATTAAAGTACATAACATGCAAACACAACTAAAACTCTTAGGCATCTAACATGTTTTACTCATAGACAAGTTTCAACAATCAAGAAACTTAAAGTCTAATTATGCTTGCTAAAAATAAGAAGTTACACTACTAATTACATGTGATCATCTCATCTTATTAGCCTACCCTTTTCATGCATCAAACCTTTTTGTAAGTTACGAAATTCATAACTTCTAACTAAATACACATGCTTAATAATTGAGTAGGAATGCAACTTAGCGTATAAACATCCTAAACAACATACGATCATCGAAACATGCGAAAGAGAGGGACTTAGCGTATTTTCTAACACATGCATTCGAAGCTTTAAGATTGTATCAAACATGCATAAAAGGCTAGAAATCATAAACACATGCATATTACAAATCTGTTTAAACACATAAAACACAAATCTCAACTTGTTCTTCATTTGATACACAAATCTAAACTTGTTATTCCAATACATCAAAAGATTCAAATACAAAGCTAAAGAAATGAAAGTGAAGATCATGGTTACACTTTTTGTCTTGAGTGCTTGATGAACTACGGTGGAGATGGCTTTCCTTCACAAGGGACTTAGCGTATTGTGAGGGATGGAGGATGATAGCTTCGGCTTGGAGGAGGAGATGGATGCTTCGGTTTGGAATGGAGGAGGAGATGCTTCGGCTTTGGAATGGAGGAGATGGATGCTTCGGCTTTGTGTGAACCTTCAAGTGTTTAATGGTGGAGGAGTATTTGTGTAGAGCTTTGCTTAGCAAAATGAGTGATGGATCTGTTTTATGGCTGCCTCCTCCCTTATATAGGCAAGGGATTCATGCCTTCTCTCTTCCACCTTGCCTCCTCCATTTAATGCATGCAATGATCATTAAGGCAAGTCACCATGGCAAGTCATCTTTTCATTCAATGCAAAGCAAGAGTCACCTAGTGTAGTCACCATTTGGGAACCCTAAGCATGAATCACCATGTGTAGTCACCATTTGTGATCATTAGCTTGATAATGTTGACTTGCCCTTTCAAAACAAGACTTTTCCTCTTCACCAAAAGGCATCTAGGCCGAATTACATGGGTTTGGGCTTGTTAATGGGCCGAAACAAGAGTTGAGAAATCGGCCCATAATTTGCTTTTTGGGCCGGCCCATTTTTCGTGGTCCGAAATCGCAAAAATCGCAAAATCGCCGAAATTCCTTCGAATTGCGCCGTTATTAATCTCCACCGTAAATATCTTCAAAATAACAATTTAAGTAAGGAAAACATAAAAACTAAGATAATAACATAGCTAAACGAAAAGGGAAATGCGTTAAGAAACGGGCATAAAATGCGTATATCAAATTCCCCCACACTTAGACTTTGCTAGTCCCTTAGCAAACACTAAGTTAAACTAAGACTCTCTAAGAATTTAAAACAAAAGAAAGAACAACTAAGCCCTTAGCTAAAATTTGTCTCAGAATTTGCATAAGTATATGGCGATGGCTCACATGAATTTCAACGTGTATGCTCAACGAATTCAAGAGATAATTGCGATATAATTTATGTAATGAACAAGTAAGACATAGAGAAAACAATGGTTATGTTATAGCTGTGCATGCTTTGAATAAAAGTTTAATCAACTCACAAGGATGCACTCATCATATTTTTCACTCATGAAAATGGTTCACTTAAAGTGTATATGAATTGAAATGAAAACCACATGAATAAAGTTTGATTACTTGCACAAATGAACCAAAACCATAAGCTTACTCATGCAACTTACTCTACTAATTGAAAGCTACTCATTTTAAGGATCATAAAGGACTTTTAGTGAGGTTGTAATGGGGTTAAGGCTAAGGCATTCGAAATTTAGATATGTGGTGATAAAAACGTTCCAACGACTTAGTCTAGCACCATATTAGTCCTCCATCTCCATTTGTATGTTACCATGTATACTTCAAGCTAATCTACCCTTTGAGCTTTTCGGACAGGACAAAGGCCATATTTTGTTCTATTTTTGGGCCTTCAATTTATCGTAATCTCCAAATCCGCAAATAAGGGGGACGTTAATCCAATTGGTTTCTACTTTAGAACACAACATATTGCCATGAGAGATACATAATTTTTTTCTTTTCATTCTCTCGAATATATTTTTTTTCTTTTCTTTTTGGCAATCACATACTTTTTTTTTTTAGCTTTTTGGACAAGTCTTTCCCCTTACTCACATTAACTCTTCCAATCTTTCCTACCGAACCACCATCTTATGTGCTAGTTTCGAAAAATTCTCACCAAGTTTCCGGAACAAAGGTAAGGATATTCTATACTAGGGTAAGTGTTTAGGTATATATGGTGATAAAAGAAAAGCTTAACGTGGGCTCAATTAGTTTATCTAGGGGTGTCGCAACTTGTGCGTACAAATGGGATACATGGATATATGGCAATGTGGTGGAAAATCCTAAATGCCTTTAATCATTTCCAAAATCAAAGTATGTATCAACTTAAAAGCTTTGCAAATTGACATGAGTAAGTTCTAGTATTCTCTAGTTCATTAAAATCTATGGCAAGCAATCAAATGAGGCATATATAAGCTAGTAGCTACGAAATGGATGCATATTCACTCGAATAAAGAACAGATAGCTCAAAAGCTCACATAGGGTTCATATGATTAAAAACTTATTCAAGCATGCGATTTCTGTACCATGTTTTTGCAATTCATATCTACTACATGTTAAAAACATAAAGAATATCTCAATTAGCACAAGAATTCGATGCATGTGATTCATACGCCATATGTGTTCGTATCGATCAACTTTCATCATCGACTAGTTAAGGGCGTCCTAAAGACTCTGAAAAACACTAATTTAGACACAATTAAATTGTAAACCCTTCCCCCACACTTAAACTCTACATTGCCCTCAATGTACTTAAAGAAAACATAGAATTAAACATGGAGTATAGGATCTACGAAAATTTTAATCTAATACGCAAAAAGCCATTAAATTAAAAGGGGAGAAGAAATCAAATCTGTTGTCTCCCTATTGGGTTGCCTCCCAACAAGCGCTTGTTTTACGTCGTTAGCTTTGGACGTGATGCATCAGTTTGGTTTTGAAATGGCCGGTTCTTGGAGTTGCATCTCCTCCACGGTGTGCTCCGCAAATGCCTCAAAATAGGGCTTCAAGCGATGGCCATTTACTTTGAACTCACTACCTTTGTCGATAGATCGAATGAGAACTGCTCCATGAGGTAGAACTTGAGAAACTACGAATGGGCCCATCCATCGAGAGCGAAGCTTTCCCGGAAAGAGCTTAAGTCTTGAATTGAAAAGCAATACTTTCTGCCCAGGTTCAAAACTCTTCCCGCGAATCATCTGATCGTGGATCTTTTTCGTCTTCTCTTTGTAAATCCACGCATTGTCGAAAGCATCATTTCTGATTTCTTCTAGTTCACATAGTTGTAGCTTCCGATGCAAGCCTGCGGCATCTCGATCGATGTTGAATTTCTTCACAGCCCACCATGCCTTGTGCTCTAATTCAACCGGAAGATGGCACGTCTTCCCATAAATTAATCGGAAAGGTGACATACCAATGGGGGTCTTGTAGGCAGTTCTGTAAGCCCACAATGCATCGCCTAAGCATTGACTCCAATCTTTCCGGTTGGGGCGGACGGTTCGCTCCAGAATCTTCTTTATCTCACGGTTGGAAACTTCAGCCATTCCATTGGTTTGAGGGTGGTATGGTGTGGAAACCTTGTGTTTGACGCCATACTTCCTCATTAGTGCTTCCACCGTGCGGTTGCAAAAGTGACTTCCACCATCGCTGATTAGAACGCGTGGCATTCCAAATCTACTGAAAATGTTAGTTCGTAGGAAATCTGCAACAACTCGCGAATCATTAGTCCGGGTGGCCTTTGCCTCCACCCATTTAGAAACATAATCTACTGCGAGTAAGATATAAGTAAAACCATTGGAGGGAGGAAATGGTCCCATAAAGTCAATACCCCACACATCAAAAATTTCAACATTAAATATGTAGTGTTGTGGCATTTGATCTTTAGGCCCTAAATTACCGAATCTTTGGCACTTATCACATGTAGCGCAATATGCATGAGCATCGCGAAATAAACTAGGCCAAAAGAAACCGCAATCTAAAATCTTAAGGGCTGTCCTCCTAGAACCAAAGTGTCCCCCACATGCTTCATTGTGACAAAAGTCTAGAATGGGCTTAAACTCACTATCCGGGATACATCTCCTAATTACTAAATCGGAGCATTGTTTCCATAAATAAGGCTCATCCCAGATAAAGGTTCTAGCATTATGCTTAAGCTTGTCACGTTGAAATTTATGCATGGTAGACGGAAACTCACCGGTAACTAAGTAATTTACAATATCGGCATACCAAGGAGTTTCCGAAGTAGTTACCTCAATTCCGAAGAGTTTTTCATCCGGAAAAGTTTCTTCAATCTCGACAGGCTCATGGTCACCTATCAAACGTGATAGGTGGTCAGCGACGACGTTTTCTACTCCCTTCTTATCCTTGATTTCGATGTTGAATTCTTGGAGTAGAAGTATCCATCTGATAAGTCGTGGTTTTGCGTCCTTCTTGAGCATTAGATACTTCAAAGCTGCATGATCGGTAAACACAGTTACTTTAGTTTGAAGTAAATAAGATCGAAATTTATCTAAAGCAAAAACCACGGCAAGAAACTCCTTCTCGGTGGTAGTATAATTTCTTTGCGCTTCATCAAGCGTCCGAGAGGCGTAATAGATTACGCAAGGCTTCTTGTCCTTCCGCTGACCCAAGACGGCTCCTACGGCATAATCCGAGGCGTCGCACATGAGTTCAAATGGCAGAGACCAATCAGGGCTGCACAAAATAGGAGCGCTCGTAAGAAGCTCCTTCAACTTGTTGAAGGCAGCGTTGCATTCTTCATCAAAGACGAACGGGGTCTCCTTTTGCAGCAGTTTACACAAGGGGCGCGAAATGTGGGAAAAGTCCTTGATAAACCTACGATAAAATCCTGCGTGTCCAAGAAATGAACGAATCTCTCTAACCGAAGTTGGAGAGGGTAAGTGACGCACAAGATCTACTTTAGCTTTATCTACTTCTAACCCTTTTTCAGAGATAATATGACCTAACACTATCCCTTGCGTAACCATGAAATGGCACTTCTCCCAATTAAGCACCAAGTTCGTTTCAACGCATCGTTTTAAAATAGTTTCTAGATTGTTTAAGCATGCATCAAAATCATTCCCAAATACACTAAAGTCGTCCATGAATACTTCAATAATGTTTTCAATGTATTCGGAAAAAATTGAGAGCATGCAACGTTGAAATGTACCTGGTGCATTACACAGTCCAAATGGCATTCGGCGGTATGCAAACGTTCCGAAAGGGCACGTGAATGTTGTCTTTTCTTGATCCTCCTCCGCAATGCTAATTTGGTTGTAGCCGGAATATCCGTCGAGAAAACAATAAAATGCATGGCCGGCTAATCTTTCCAGCATTTGGTCGATGAATGGTAAGGGAAAATGATCCTTGCGGGTTGCAGCGTTTAGCTTCCGGTAATCAATGCACACTCGGTGTCCAGTGATCGTCCGTTGTGGCACAAGTTCATTTTCCAGATTCTCGACGACGGTAATTCCCGATTTCTTTGGTACTACCTGCACTGGGGAAACCCAACGGCTATCAGAAATAGGGTAAATAACTCCACAGTCCATGAGTTTAATTACCTCCTTTTTTACCACCTCCATCATCGGAGGGTGGAGCCGACGTTGCGCTTCCCGCGTAGGCTTGGTGCCTTCTTCAAGGAAAATCCTATGCACACAGGTTGCTGGATTTATTCCCTTGATGTCCGCGAGTGTCCAGCCTATTGCGGGTTTGTACCGTTTGAGCACACTCACGAGCTTCTCCTCCTGCTCCTCTTCTAGCGCGGACGAAATAATGACGGGTAAAGTGTCATTCTCGCCCAAGTACGCATACTTCAGATGGTCCGGTAGTAGCTTGAGTTCTAAAACTGGAGCTTCTACGATGGAAGGAACCATTTTATTAGTACCAAAAGTAATTGGTAAAGGAGGAGAAAAGCTTACTTTTCGTGGTGCCGCATTTAGGGCCATGGCCATGTCTTGAATACGAGGTTCAAGCTCTAGTAAGGCCTCAAGAAGGCCGTCATGCCCAAGTTGAATGGCCATGTCGAGTTCATCCTCATTGATGGTGTCGAGGTAGCCTTGTGCTAAGGTATCCACGGGATCGTATGTCGAAATGGCAGCTACGCTCGACATTGGAAACTTCATCCCGTCCAGGATGTTGAACTCGATTCTTTCTCCATCAATCTCCATGGAGAAAGTGCCTTGGAAAACATCAATCTTCGTCCTCGCAGTCCGCATGAAAGGTCGCCCAAGTAGCAATGGCGTGGTGTTCAGTGGACTCTCTTCCATGTCAACTATGTAGAAATCGGCTGGGAAGATCAAGTTGTTGACTTGCACGAGAACGTCTTCTACGTATCCCCTCGGATACTTGTGTGTGCGATCGGCTAATTGGATGATAACACCATCTTGCTTGAGATCTCCAAGCTCCATCGATTCGAAAAGATAGTAAGGCATGACGTTGATGGAAGCTCCTAGATCAAGCATTACGTCCTCGAAGTGGGTGTCACCGATTACGCAAGGAACTGCAAAGCTCCCTGGGTCCTTCAGTTTTGGGGGTAGCCGACGCTGCAAAACCGCCGAAACGGTTGCGTTCACCTTCACGACCTCCTTCTCTCGAGTTTGCCTCCTCTGAGTGCATAATTCTTTCAGAAACTTGGCGTATATAGGCACTTGCTTTATGCACTCGATCAAGGGCAAATTCACTTGCACCTTTCGGAAGATGTCCAAGATATCTTCATATTGGGCATCCTTCTTCTTTGATTTTGCTAATCTGCTTGGGAAAGGTGCAACAGCAAACGGAGAATTAGTAATCACCGTATTTGAAGGAATAGGGCTTTTACCTTTGATTGGGGTAGGTTGTGGAGGTGATTGTGCCTTGGTGACAGTAGGCGTCACCTTCTTTTTCTCGGCCTCTTGAATTGCCGGATCGATCTCATCTTCTTCTTCGTTGGTGATGTCCTCGATGGTGACTTCATCAAGATGAGATCGCTTGGTCTTTGGTTCCTCAAGTATCTTCCCACTCCTTGTGACTATAGCATTCACGTTTCTTTGATTAGGAGTGGTTTGAGGTGGAAGCCGACCGGTTTCCTTGATTTGGCCCATGAAATCAACAAGCTGGCCAAGCTGCTTCTTCACTTCGGTGATGTCGCGGCCATGTGAGTCAAGTGTCTCCTTTGTCTTCGATTGTCCGTCGAGGAGAACTTGAGTGGAGGCCGAAAGTTGCGACAACATCTTGTCGTAATCCGGATTGGTGAAGGTTTGAGATGACGAACCATGCTGCATCGGTGGCCTTGGTTGAAATGGAGGGCGTTGGTAGCTTTGTTGAGGTGCTGGAGGGTTCAAAGTTCCCTCGTTGCTGCTCCATCTAAAACCTGGATGATCACGGTTGACATAGTTGTTGTAGTTGTTATACCTTTGTCCTCCCTGATATCCGCCGATGGCGTTAGCGTGCTCCGGCTCGCTTGCCTGCTCCTGCGCTTGAGGGCATTGGTCATTGTGGTGACCGTGTGTTTGACATATGCCGCAAACAGGCCGTTGAGTTGCCTTCGCTCTTGTCGTCTCGAGTTCTAACACCTTCTCTAGCATATGAGCTAGTTTGTCGTACTTCTCGTCCGCGTCGGTTGTTGAACTCGCCTCACCGACTGCTCGTCTGTTGGACATTCCGTATTGTGCATCATTATTCGCCCGATTCTCTAGAAGAGCTCTAGCTTCGGTTTCGGTTAAGTCCATGAATGCACCGGTGGCTGCTGCATCCAACAATTCCCTATCGATCGGTTTGAGACCATCGTAAAAGTAATTCATCAGATTGGTCTCGGAGAATCCATGCGATGGGCAAGTGGCACACAAAACTTTGAATCGGTCGTAGTATTGGCCGAAGGTCTCGTCCGGTTTCTGTGTGATGCCAGTGATTTGCTTTCTCAAGACGGTGATCTTTGAGGCCGGGAAGTACTTCGCTAGGAACATATCCGCAAGTTGCTTCCAAGAGGTAATATGGTTTGGCGGTAGTTCCATAAGCCAAGACTCGGCCCTGTCGACTAGGGTGAATGGGAATGCCTTCAGTTTGAAGAGTTCCGTATCAGCATCAGATGGCTTCATGCTGTTACAAACAAATTGGAATTGTTTGAGATGCTTGTTCGGATCTTCATTGGAAAGTCCATGAAAAATGGGTAGTCGGTGGAGGAAGCCACTCTTTAGCTCGATATCCTTCATGTTTTCCTCCGGTTGTGGAAAAGCAATACTCGAAGGCCCACTGCTCCATTCGGTTGAGCAGGTGCGCTGGCGAAGAGATTGTCCTGCATTGGCCATGTTGACTTCTTGTGCTTCTGCTTCTGAGTTGTGGTCGGTTGATGAGGCTAAAGTATGTTCGAATGATGAATGTGAAGACTCGGAAACTTCTTCGAGGATGGGATGATCCAGGATGTCAGCTCTAAGTCTTGCTAGTCTTTCTGTGAGTTCCTCAAACGTTGTTCTAGATGGTCCTGGATTCTGATCGGACATTCATTAGCCTGACATCCACCAAAGACCAAGTGTTAGTATCAACAAATAATTTTTAGATGTATATAGGAATACTAACCAAAATTGTAATGCATATTTAGAAAACAAGGTGATAACAAATAAAATAGTAAAACTATCAAAGCATACTATAAATACACACAAATACTTAAAAATTACTAATACACACAAAATTTATACAAAATTTATAATAGTTAAGACACTATATGTATTTTACTAAGTAATGCAATTGATTTAATCAATTTTAGGGGCTATGCACATGAATAAACTAAGACACATGTTTTCTGCAAATTAACACTATATAATGCTAAAACTAAAATTTTAGTTAGAACATATATAAACAAGGTTGAAATACAAGCAAACCATAATTCACATTGAATTTATGCACCACACATTTTCTTGCAATAAAATGCATTAAACAATAATCCTACGTGAAAGATGGAGTGAATGCATAAGAGAAAACGTTAGAACCTGCAGAAAACAAACGAGTTACGTGTTTAAAATATGAATGAAAAGAATGACCTCTTCTTCGATCTTATGCCCCTAACTTCACTTAGGTTAGGGTACTCGGTAGTGAAATCCGAGTATCATAAAACCTTAGAGAGGTTATGCAAGCTAAGTAACGGTTGTTAGTCCTTTACAGTTTTTAATGCACATATAAACACAAAAATTTGACTAAGTTTTATTTATTTCCCTTTGGCCCCGATGGTACGTGGTGCAGAGGCTCTCGACTGTGCAATGGGTCTCGTTCATCCGAAGATGAAGTCTGATTCCAGGAGGTCTAAGCATGCTTAATCCGATATACCATCTATTTAAAGGATTATGTCGTATTTATTTAGTTCGTATTTAACCGTATTCATATGCACTTATGATTTACAGAGAGTACGCGAAATGATCATTCGGTAAATTTCTTGGACGTGCGGCCCGCGCGAAAATATATACCGACTACAATTCAGCTTAGTTACGTTTAGAAATGGTTAGTAGGAATAGAGATAACGCGAGAGGTAAGGACTAATATTTAGAACAACCCGAGGCTTACTCGTAAGAGTATATACTCCAATGTTGTTCCTAGAGACACCCCGAGGCTAACCAGTTACGGTATATACTCCAATGGTGTTCTATTGCTTAGATCCGAAACCCGGCACCAATCATAAACCCATTCACCATATCCAACAATCAGCCAAATTTGTGAGATAGTATATAATCTCAAGTTCTTAGTAAACTCCGCCCACAACCTCGTGCCCATAACTTCACTTAGGTTATGGCGTGTGGTGATGAAATCCACACATCACGAAGGGTTAAGGAGATAAACCAGAAAAAGAGGCACCACCTATTCCAAAGAACGAAACCTTATAACCAATACTCGTGCTCAATGTAAATCAATTTAAGTACGTCTACGTTTTGATTGCGCCTATTATTTAAAAGGAATACACGACTTAGTTATTGAATAAATCTCTTGTCCGTGCGGCCCGCGCGAAAATGTATACCAACTATCGTTAATCCTCGTAATTGTTGGAAATGACCAGTTGGGATAGATGTAACGCGAGAGGTGAGAACTAATTTCTGGGAACAACCTGAGGCTAACTCGTAAGAGTATATACTCCAATGTTGTTCTTAGAAACACCCCGAGGCTTACTCGTAAGAGTATGTACTCCATTGGTGTTCTGTTTTCTTAGTTCAAAACCCGTCACCAATCATAACCCTTCTAGACATCATAACCAACTCTTACTCGAAATCACAAGATAGTATACAATCTCAAGTGTTTGTAAACTCCGCCCACAACCTCGTGTCCATAACTTCACTTAGGTTATGGCGTGTGGTGATGAAATCCACACATCACGAAGGGTTAAGGAGATAGACAAACAAAAGAGGCACCACCTATTCCATAGAGATTTATTTAATAACTAAGTACTAGTACTCAAATTAAATCAAAGACTATCCTTTAACATGAAAATAAATTATGCAAGTGTAAAATAAACTAAGTATGAATAAATTCGGCTAAGTAAAAGTAGGCATGGTAAACATGTATGTAAATTTCTATAAGTATAAAAAATGAACAAGTATGTACTTCGAAAATTTAGACATGCTTTTAATCACAAATGTACAACGAAACATACAAAAACATTCTAACTCCCCGGCAGCGGCGCCAAAAATTGATACGCGCAAAACATGCATTCACGATAACACAAAGTCGACCCTAAAAACATCGATTACGCGCATTGCAATTTAAACCCTTCTTTTGTCATTTATAATATTGGCGAGTAGGGATCGTTCTTTATCCGGGGAATTAAGGGCGCATGCATGGTTTCGTTAATAAGCGGAAATGTAAATGTTTGGGGGGATTGGAAGTTGGTTGTTTAATCTACGAAATTAAAGTACATAACATGCAAACACAACTAAAACTCTTAGGCATCTAACATGTTTTACTCATAGACAAGTTTCAACAATCAAGAAACTTAAAGTCTAATTATGCTTGCTAAAAATAAGAAGTTACACTACTAATTACATGTGATCATCTCATCTTATTAGCCTACCCTTTTCATGCATCAAACCTTTTTGTAAGTTACGAAATTCATAACTTCTAACTAAATACACATGCTTAATAATTGAGTAGGAATGCAACTTAGCGTATAAACATCCTAAACAACATACGATCATCGAAACATGCGAAAGAGAGGGACTTAGCGTATTTTCTAACACATGCATTCGAAGCTTTAAGATTGTATCAAACATGCATAAAAGGCTAGAAATCATAAACACATGCATATTACAAATCTGTTTAAACACATAAAACACAAATCTCAACTTGTTCTTCATTTGATACACAAATCTAAACTTGTTATTCCAATACATCAAAAGATTCAAATACAAAGCTAAAGAAATGAAAGTGAAGATCATGGTTACACTTTTTGTCTTGAGTGCTTGATGAACTACGGTGGAGATGGCTTTCCTTCACAAGGGACTTAGCGTATTGTGAGGGATGGAGGATGATAGCTTCGGCTTGGAGGAGGAGATGGATGCTTCGGTTTGGAATGGAGGAGGAGATGCTTCGGCTTTGGAATGGAGGAGATGGATGCTTCGGCTTTGTGTGAACCTTCAAGTGTTTAATGGTGGAGGAGTATTTGTGTAGAGCTTTGCTTAGCAAAATGAGTGATGGATCTGTTTTATGGCTGCCTCCTCCCTTATATAGGCAAGGGATTCATGCCTTCTCTCTTCCACCTTGCCTCCTCCATTTAATGCATGCAATGATCATTAAGGCAAGTCACCATGGCAAGTCATCTTTTCATTCAATGCAAAGCAAGAGTCACCTAGTGTAGTCACCATTTGGGAACCCTAAGCATGAATCACCATGTGTAGTCACCATTTGTGATCATTAGCTTGATAATGTTGACTTGCCCTTTCAAAACAAGACTTTTCCTCTTCACCAAAAGGCATCTAGGCCGAATTACATGGGTTTGGGCTTGTTAATGGGCCGAAACAAGAGTTGAGAAATCGGCCCATAATTTGCTTTTTGGGCCGGCCCATTTTTCGTGGTCCGAAATCGCAAAAATCGCAAAATCGCCGAAATTCCTTCGAATTGCGCCGTTATTAATCTCCACCGTAAATATCTTCAAAATAACAATTTAAGTAAGGAAAACATAAAAACTAAGATAATAACATAGCTAAACGAAAAGGGAAATGCGTTAAGAAACGGGCATAAAATGCGTATATCAAGAGGTAAGGACTAATATTTAGAACAACCCGAGGCTTACTCGTAAGAGTATATACTCCAATGTTGTTCCTAGAGACACCCCGAGGCTAACCAGTTACGGTATATACTCCAATGGTGTTCTATTGCTTAGATCCGAAACCCGGCACCAATCATAAACCCACTCACCATATCCAACAATCAGCCAAATTTGTGAGATAGTATATAATCTCAAGTCCTTAGTAAACTCCGCCCACAACCTCGTGTCCATAACTTCACTTAGGTTATGGCGTGTGGTGATGAAATCCACACTTCACGAGGGGTTAAGGAGGTAAACCAGAAAAAGAGGCACCACCTATTCCAAAGAACTAAACTTAATAACCAATAATCGTAATCAATGTAAATCAATTTAAGTACGTCTACATTTTGATTGCGCCTAAGATTTAAAAGGAATACATGATTTAGTTACGAGTAAATCTCTTCGTCCTGCGGCCCGCACAAAAGAGTATACTAACTATCGTTAATTCTCGTAATTGTTGGAAATGACCAGTTGGGATAGATGTAACGCAAGAGGTGAGAACTAATTTCTGGGAACAACCCGAGGCTAACCAGTTAAGGTATATACTCCAATGTTGTTCTTAGAAATACCCCGAGGCTTACTCGTGAGAGTATATACTCCAATGGTATTTCTGTTTTCTTAGTTCAAAACCAGTCACCATTCATAACCCTTCTAGACATCAAAACCAACTCTTACTCGAAATCACAAGATAGTATACACTCTCAAATGTTTGTAGACTCCGCCCACAACCTCGTGCCCATAACTTCACTTAGGTTATGGCGTGTGGTGATTAAATCCACACATTTCACGAAGGGTTAAGGAGATAAACAAACAAATGAGGCACCACCTGTTCCAATGAGATTTACTTAGTAACTAAATGCTAGTACTTAATTTAAATCTAAGACTATCCTTTAACATGGAAATAAATTATGTAAGTGTAAAATAAACTAAGTATGAATAAATTCGGCTAAGTAAAAGTAGGCATTGTAAACATGTATGAAAATTTCTCTAAGTATAAAAAATGAACAAGTATGTAGCATTGTAAACATGTATGAAAATTTCTCTAAGTATGAACAAGTATGGACTTCGAAAAATTATAGACATGCTTTTAATCACAAATGTACAACGAAATCATACAAAACATTCTAATTCCCCGGCAACGGCGCCAAAAATTGATACGCGCAAAACATGCATTCACGATAACACAAAGTCGACCCTAAAAACATCGATTACGCGCATTGCAATTTAAACCCTTCTTTTGTCATTTATAATATCGGCGAGTAGGGATCGTTCTTTATCCGGGGAATTAAGGGCGCATGCATGGTTTCGTTAATAAGCGGAAATGTAAATATTTGGGGGGATTGGAAGTTGGTTATTTAATCTACGAATTTAAAGTACATAACATGCAAACACAACTAAAACTCTTAGGAATCTAACATGTTTTACTCATAGACAAGTTTCAACAATCAAGAAACTTAAAGTCTAATTATGCTTGCTAAAAATAAGAAGTTACACTATTAATTACATGTGATCAACTCATCTTATTAACCTACCCTTTTCATGCATCAAACCTTTGTGTAAGTTGCGAAATTCATAACTTATAACTAAGTACACATGCTTGATAATTGTGTAGGAATGCAACTTAGCGTATAAACATCCTAAACAACATACGATCATCGAAACATGCAAAAGAGAGGGACTTAGCGTATTTTCTAATACATGCATTCGAAGCTTTAAGATTGTATCAAACATGCATAAAAAGCTATAAATCATAAACACATGCATATTACAAATCGGTTTAGGCACATGAAACACAAATCTAAACTTGTTATTCATTTGATACACAAATCTAAACTTTCTAAACTTGTTATTCCAATACATCAAAAGATTCACATACAAAGCTAAAGAAATGAAAGTGAAGATCATGGTTACACTTTTTATCTTGAGTGTTTGATGAACTACGGTGGAGATGGACTTCCTTCACAAGGGACTTAGCGTATTGTGAGGGATGGAGGATGGTTTGCTTCGGCTTGGAAGGATGGAGGAACCCTAGCTTGCTTCGGCCTTGAATGGAGGAAGATGATGCTTCGGCTTGGTGTGTGAACTCTTAAGTGTTTAATGGTGGAGGAGTATTTGTGTAGAGCTTTGCTTAGTAAAATGAGTGATGGATCTGTTTTATGGCTGCCTCCTCCCTTATATAGGCAAGGGATTCATGCCTTCTCTCTTCCACCTTGCCTCCTCCATTTAATGCATGCAATGATCATTAAGGCAAGTCACACACTTAGTCACACACTTAGTCACCATTGCCAAACCCTAAGCATGAATCACCTAGCTTGTCACCATGGCAAGTCATCTTTTCATTTAATGCAAAGCAAGAGTCACCTAGTGTAGTCACCATTTGGGAACCCTAAGCATGAATCACCATGTGTAGTCACCATTTGTGATTATTAGCTTGATAATGTTGACTTGCCCTTTCAAAACAAGACTTTTCCTCTTCACCAAAAGCCATCCTTGCCGAATTGATTGGGTTTGGGCTTGATAATGGGCCGAAACAAGAGTTGAGAATTCGGCCCACAATTTGCTTTGTGGCCCGGCCCATTTTCGGAGGTCCAAAATCGCAAAAATCGCAAAATCGCCGAAATTCCTCCGAATTGCGTCGATATTAATCTCCACCGTAATGAACTTCAAAATAATAATTTAAATGAGGAAAACATAAAACTAAGATAATAACATAGCTAAACGTAAAGGGAAATGCGTTAAGAAACGAGCATAAAATGCGTATATCAAAGTCACATGGCAAGTCATCTTTTGTGATGATCACAAAGCTTAGTCACTAAAATGAGTCACAAAGCTTGATAACTTGGACTTTTCAACTTCACCAAAAGGCTTCCATGCCGAAATGAATGGGTTTGGGCTTGATAATGGGCCGAAACAAGATTTGAGAAATCGGCCCATAATTTGCTTTTTGGGCCGGCCCATTCCCGGTGGTCCGAAATCGCAAAAATCGCAAAATCGCCGAAATTGTATCATCGAAACATGCGAAAGAGAGGGACTTAGCGTATTATCTAACACATGCTTTCGAAGCTTTAAGATTGTATCAAACATGCATAAAAGGCTAGAAATCATAAACACATGCAATTTATAAATCGGTTTAAGAACATAAAACACAAATCTAAACTTGTTCTTCATTTGATACATAAAAGTATTCCAATACATCCAAGGGTTCAAATACAAAGCAAAAGAAATGAAAGTGAAGATCATGGTTACACTTTTTGTCTTGAATGCTTGATGATCTACGGTGGAGATGGCTTTCCTTCACAAGGGACTTAGCGTATTGTGTTGGATGGAGGAGGATTGCTTCGGCTTGGATGGAGAACCTTGCTTCGGCTTGGAATGGAGGAGGATGTGCTTCGGCTTTGCTTGAGAATCCTTGAAGTGTTTATGGTGGAGGAGTATTTGTGTAGAGTTTTTGTTTGTAAAATGAGAGATGATGAAGTAAGGCCGAACTCCCTTGGTATTTATAGGCAAGCATATGCCTTGCCTCTTTCTTCCACCTTGCTTGGTTCATTAAATGCAAGCCTTAGTCACCTAGCAAGTCATCCCCTTAGTCACCAAGTGTGATCATCATTCATGAACCCTAAGCAAGAGTCACCATGCTTAGTCACACCCTTAGTCACCATTGTGATGATCAAAGGCAAGAGTCACCAAGCTTAGTCACCATTTGTGAACCCAAAATAAGAGTCACCATGGCAAGTCATCTTTTGTGATCATTAGCTTGATAACTTGGACTTTTCAACTTCACCAACTTGCATCCTTGCCGAATTGATTGGGTTTGGGCTTGATAATGGGCCGAAACAAGAGTTGAGAAATCGGCCCATAATTTGTTTTTTGGGCCGGCCCATTTTTCGTGGTCCGAAATCGCAAAAATCGCAAAATCGCCGAAATTCCTCCGAATTGCGTCGTTATTAATCTCCACCGTAAATATCTTCAAAATAACAATTTAAGTAAGGAAAACATAAAAACTAAGATAATAACATAGCTAAACGAAAAGGGAAATGCGTTAAGAGACGGGCATAAAATGCGTATATCAAATTCCCCCACACTTAGACTTTGCTAGTCCCTTAGCAAACACTAAGTTAAACTAAGACTCCCTAAGAATTTAAAACAAAGGAAAGAACATAACTAAGCCCTTAGCTAAAATTTGTCTCAGAATTTGCATAAGTATATGGTGATGGCTCACATGAATTTCAACTTGTATGCTCAACAAATTCAAAAGATAATTGCGATATAATTATGTAATGAACAAGTAAGACATAGAAAAAAAACAATGGTTATGTTATAGCTGTGCATGCTTTGAATAAAGGTTTAATCAACTTACAAGGATGCACTCATCATATTTTTCACTCATGAAAAGGGTTCACTTAAAGTGTATATGAATTGAAATGAAAACCACATGAATGAAGTTAATTACTTGCACAAATGAACCAAAACCATAAGCTTACTCATGCAACTTACTCTACTAATTGAAAGCTACTCATTTTAAGGATCATAAAGGACTTTTAGTGAGGTTGTAATGGGGTTAAGGCTAAGGCATTCGAAATTTAGATATGTGGTGATAAAAACGTTCCAACGACTTAGTCTAGCACCAAATTCGTCCTCCATTTCCACTCGAAAGTTACCATGTATACTTCAATCTAAGCTACCCTTTGAGCTTTTCGGACAGGACAAAGGCCATGTTTTGTTCTATTTTTGGGCCTTCAATTTGTCGTAATCTCCAAATCCGCAAAATAAGGGGGACGTTAATCCAATTGGTTTCTACTTTAGAACAACATATTGCCATGAGAGATAATAATTTTTTTCTTTTCATTCTCTCAAATATAATTTTTTTTTTCTTTTTGGCAATCTCATACTTTTTAAGTTATTTGGACAAGTCTTTCCCCTTACTCACATTAACTCTCTCAATCTTTCTCACCAAACCATCATATTATGTGCTAGTTTCGAAAAATTCTCACCAAGTTTCCGGAACAAAGGTAAGGATATTCTACACTAGGGTAAGTGTTTAGGTACATATGGTTATGAAAGAAAAGCTTAACGTGGGCTCAATTGGTTTATCTAGGGGTGTCGCAACTTGTGCGTACAAATGGGATACATGGATATATGGCAATGTGGTGGAAAATCCTAAATGCCTTTAATCATTTCCGAAATCAAAGTATGTATCAACTTAAAAGCTTTGCAAATTGACATGAGTAAGTTCTAGCATTCTCTAGTTCATTTAAAATCTATGGCAAGCAATCAAATGAGGCATATATAAGCTAGTAGCTACGAAATGGATGTATATTCACTCGAATAAAAACAGATAGCTCAAAAGCTCACATAGGGTTCATATGATTAAAAACTTATTCAAGCATGCGATTTCTGTACTATGTTTTGCAATTCATATCTACTACATGTTAAAAACATATAGAATATCTCAATTAGCACAAGAATTCGATGCATGTGATTCATATGCCATATGTGTTCGTATCGGTCAATTTTCATCATCGACTAGTTAAGGGCATCCTAAAGACTCTGAAAAACACTAATTTAGACACAATTAAATTGTAAACCCTTCCCCCACACTTAAACTCTACATTGCCCTCAATGTACTTAAAGTAAATGTATAGAATTAAACATGGAGTATAGGATCTATGAAAATGCTAATTAAAAATGCAAAAGCCATTAAATTAATTAAAAGGGGAGAAGAAAAACAAATCTGTTGTCTCCCTATTGGGTTGCATCCCAATGAGCGCTTGTTTTACGTCGTTAGCTTTGGACGTGATGCATCATTTTGTTTTTGAAATGGCCGGTTCTTGGAGTTGCATCTCCTCCACGGTGTGCTCCGCAAATGCCTCAAAATAGGGCTTCAAGCGATGGCCATTTACTTTGAACTCACTGCCTTTGTCGATAGATCGAATGAGAACTGCTCCATGAGGTAGAACTTGAGAAACTATGAATGGCCCCATCCATCGAGAGCGAAGCTTTACCGGAAAGAGCTTAAGTCTTGAATTGAAAAGTAGTACTTTCTGCCCAACTTCAAAACTCTTCCCGCGAATCATCTGATCATGGATATTTTTCGTCTTCTCTTTGTAAATCCACGCATTGTCGAAAGCATCATTTCTGATTTCTTCTAGTTCACAAAGTTGTAGCTTCCGATGCAAACCTGCTGCATCTCGATCGATGTTGAATTTCTTCACGGCCCACCATGCCTTGTGCTCTAATTCAACCGGAAGATGGCACGCCTTCCCATAAATTAATCGGAAAGGTGACATACCAATGGGGGTCTTGTAGGCAGTCCTGTAAGCCCACAATGCATCGTCTAAGCATTGACTCCAATCTTTCCGGTTTGGGCGGACGGTTCGCTCCAAAATCTTCTTGATCTCACGGTTGGAAACTTCAGCCATTCCATTTGTTTGAGGGTGGTATGGTGTGGAAACCTTGTGTTTTACGCCATACTTCCTCATCAGTGCTTCCACCGTGCGGTTGCAAAAGTGACTTCCTCCATCGCTAATTAGAACGCGTGGCATTCCAAATCTACTGAAAATGTTAGTTCGTAGGAAATCTGCAACAACTCGCGAATCATTAGTACGGGTGGCCTTTGCCTCCACCCATTTAGAAACATAATCTACTGCGAGTAAGATATAAGTAAAACCATTGGAAGGAGGAAATGGTCCCATAAAATCAATACCCCACACATCAAAAATTTCGACATTAAATATGTAGTGTTGTGGCATTTCATCTCTAGGCCCTAAATTACCGAATCTCTGGCACTTATCACATGCAGCACAATATGCATGAGCATCGCGAAATAAACTAGGCCAAAAGAAACCGCAATCTAAAATCTTAAGGGCTGTCCTCCTTGAACCAAAATGTCCCCCACATGCTTCATTGTGACAAAAGTCTAGAATAGGTTTAAATTCACTATCCGGGATACATCTCCTAATTACTAAATCGGAGCATTGTTTCCATAAATAAGGCTCATCCCAGATAAAGGTTCTAGCATTATGCTTAAGTTTGTCACGTTGAAATTTATGCATGGTAGACGGAAACTCACCGGTAACTAAGTAATTTACGATATCTGCATACCATGGAGTTTCCGAAACAGTTACCTCAATTCCGAAGAGTTTTTCATCCGGAAAAGTTTCCTCAATCTCGACAGGCTCATGGTCACCTATCAAACGTGATAGGTGGTCAGCGACGACGTTTTCTACTCCCTTCTTATCCTTGATTTCGATGTTGAATTCTTGGAGTAGAAGTATCCATCTGATAAGTCGTGGTTTTGCGTCCTTTTTTTGCATTAAGTACTTCAAAGCTGCATGATCAGTATACACAGTTACTTTAGTTTGAAGTAAATAAGATCGAAATTTATCTAAAGCAAAAACCACAGCAAGAAACTCCTTCTCGGTGGTAGTATAATTTCTTTGCGCTTCATCAAGCGTCCGAGAGGCGTAATAGATTACGCAAGGCTTCTTGTCCTTCCGCTGACCCAAGATGGCTCCTACGGCATAATCCGAGGCGTCGCACATGAGTTCAAATGGCAGAGACCAATCAGGGCTGCTTAAAATAGGAGCGCTCGTGAGAAGCTCCTTCAACTTGTTGAAGGCAGCGTTGCATTCTTCATCAAATACGAACGGGGTCTCCTTTTGCAGCAATTTACACAATGGTCGCGAGATATGGGAAATTTTTTTGATAAACCTACGATAAAATCCTGCGTGTCCAAGAAAAGAACGAATCTCTCTAACCGAAATTGGAGAGGGTAAGTGACGCACAAGATCTACTTTAGATTTATCAACTTCTAACCCTTTTTCAGAAATAATATGACCTAACACGATCCCTTGCGTAACCATGAAATGGCACTTCTCCCAATTAAGCACCAAGTTCGTTTCAACGCATCTTTTTAAAATAGTTTCTAAATTGTTTAAGCATGCATCGAAATCACTCCCAAATACACTAAAGTCGTCCATGAATACTTCAATAATTTTTTCAATGTACTCGGAGAAAATTGAGAGCATGCAACGTTGAAATGTACCTGATACGAGCGAAACATGCATTCACGTTAACTTAAAAACACAGATTACGCGCATTGCAATTTAAAGATAGTAAGGCATGACGTTGATGGAGGCTCCGAGATCAAGCATCACGTCTTCGAAGTGGTTGTCACCGATTACGCAGGGAACTGCAAAACTCCCTGGGTCCTTCAGTTTTGGGGGTAGCCGACGCTGCAAAACCGCCGAAACGGTTGCGTTCACCTTCACAACCTCCTTCTCTCGAGTTTGCCTCCTCTGTGTGCATAATTCTTTGAGAAACTTCGCGTATATCGGCACCTGTTTTATGCACTCGATCAAGGGCAAATTCACTTGCACCTT
This sequence comes from Geum urbanum, assembly GCA_946800695.1. Taxonomy (NCBI): domain Eukaryota; kingdom Viridiplantae; phylum Streptophyta; class Magnoliopsida; order Rosales; family Rosaceae; genus Geum; species Geum urbanum. Next base: position 26,262,144 of record OX327004.1, read on the forward strand.
TCGAAAGATGTCCAAAATATCTTCATATTGAGCATCTTTCTTCTTTGATTTTGATAATCTGCTAGGGAAAGGTGCAACAGCAAACGGAGAATTAGTAATAACCGTATTTGAAGGAATAAGGCTTTTACCTTTGATTGGGGTGGATTGTGGAGGGGATTGTGCCTTGGTGACATTAGGCGTCACCTTCTTTTTCTCGGCCTCTTGAGTTGCCGGATCGATCTCATCATCGTCTTCGTTGGTGATGTCCTCGATGGTGACTTCATCGAGATGAGATTGCTTGGTCTTTGGTTCCTCAAGTATCTTCCCACTCCTTGTGACAATAGCATTCACATTTCTTTGATTAGGAGTGGGTTGAGGTGGAAGCCGACCGGTTTCTTTGATTTGGCCCATGAAATCAACAAGTTGGCCAAGCTGCTTCTTCACTTCAGTGATGTCGCGGCCATGTGAGTCAAGTGTCTCCTTTTGTCTTCGATTGTCCTTCGAGGAGAACTTGAGTGGAGGCCGAAAGTTGCGACAACATCTTGTCGTAATCCGGGTTGGTGAAGGATTGAGATGACGAACCATGCTGCATCGGTGGCCTTGGTTGAAATGGAGGGCGTTGGTAACTTTGTTGAGGTGCTGGAGGGTTCAAAGTTCCCTCGTTGCTGCTCCATCTAAAACCCGGATGATCACGGTTGACATAGTTGTTGTAATTGTTATACCGTTGTCCTCCCTGATATCCGCCGATGGCGTTAACTTGCTCCGGCTCGCTAGCTTGCTCCGGCACTTGAGGGCATTGGTCATTATGGTGACCTTGTACTTGACATATGCCACAAACAGGCCGTTGAGTTGTCTTGGCTCTTGTCGTCTCGAGTTCTAAAACCTTCTCTAGCATATGAGCTAGTTTGTCGTATTTTTCGTCCGCGTCGGATTTAGAACTCGCTTCACCGACTGCTCTTCTGTTGGACATTCCATATTGTGCATCATTATTAGCCCGATTCTCAAGAAGAGTTCTGGCTTCGATTTCGGTTAAGTCCATGAATGCACCGGTAGCTGCTGCATCTAGCAATTCCCTATCAATCGGCTTGAGACCATCGTAAAAGTAATTCATGAGATTGGTCTCGGAAAATCCATGCGATGGGCAAGTGGCACACAAAACCTTGAATCGGTCGTAATATTGGCCGAAGGTCTCGTCCGGTTTCTGTGTGATGCCAGTGATTTGCTTTCTCAAGACGGTGATCTTTGAGGTCGGGAAGTACTTTGCTAGGAACATATCCGCAAGTTGCTTCCATGAGGTAATATGGTTCGGCGGTAGTTCCATAAGCCAAGACTCGGCCCTGTCGACTAGGGTGAATGGGAATGCCTTCAGCTTGAAGAGCTCCGTATCAGCATCGGATGGCTTCATGCTGTTACAAACAAATTGGAATTGTTTGAGATGCTTGTTCGGATCTTCATTGGAAAGTCCGTGAAAAATGGGTAGTCGGTGGAGGAAGCCACTCTTGAGCTCGATATCCTTCATGTTTTCCTCCGGTAGTGGAAAAGCAATGCTCGAAGGCCCGCTGCTCCATTCGGTTGAGCAGGTGCGCTGACGAAGAGATTGTCCTGCATTGGCCATGTTGATTTCTTGTGCTTCCGGTTCTGAAGTATGGTCGGTTGATGAATGTGAAGACTCGGAAACTTCCTCGATGATGGGATAATCCAGGATATCTGTTTGAGCTTTAAGTCTCGCTATTCTCTCTGCGATTTCCTCAAACTTTGTTCTAGATGGTCCAGGATTCCGATCGGACATTCATTAGCCTGAGCATCCACCAAAGACCAAGTGTTAGTATCAACAAAGAATATGAGATGAATATAGGAATACTAACCAAAATCGTAAGGCATATTTAGAAAACAAAGCGATAACACATAAAATAGTAAAACTATCAAAGCAAACTATAAACACTCACAAATACTTAAAAACTACTAAAACACACAAAATTTATAATAGTTAAGATAGTAAATGTAATTTAATATGTAATGCAAATGATTTAATCAATTTTAGGGGCTATGCACATGAATGTAATGAACTTAAAAACACATGTTTTCCGCAAATTAACACTATACAATGTAAAAGCTAAGAATTTAGTTAGAACATATATATACATGGTTCAAATGCAAGCAAACAATGATTCACATTGAATTTATGCACCACACATTTTCTCAATAAAATGCATCAAACAACAATCCTACGTGAAAGATGGAGTGAATGTATAAGAGAAAACGTTAGAACCTGCAGAAAACACACGAGTTACGTGCTTAAAAAAAATATGAATGCAAAGAATGACCTCGTCTTCGGTCTTATGCCCCTAACTTCACTTAGGTTAGGGTACTCGGTAGTGAAATCCGAGCATCATAAAGCTTAAGAGAGGTTATGCAAGCTAAATAACGTTTGTTAGTCCTTTACAGTTTTTAATACACAAACAAACACAAAAGTTTGACTAAGTTGTATTTATTTCCTTTGGCCCCGATGGTACGTGGTGCAGAGGCTCTTGACTGTGCAATGGGTCTCGTTCATCCGAAGATGAAGTCTGATTCCAGGAGGTCTAAGCATGCTTAATCCGATATACCATCTGTTTAAAGGATTATGTCGTATTTATTTAGTTCATGTATTGTCTGTATTTATATGTACTTATGATTTACAGAGAGTACGCGACTTGATCATTAAGTTAAATTCTTGGACGTGCGGCCCGCGCGAAAATGTATACTGACTCTCGCTATTTCAGCTTAGTTACGTTTAGAAATGGCAAGTAGGAATAGAGATAACGCGAGAGGTAAGGACTAATATTTAGAACAACCCGAGGCTTACTCGTAAGAGTATATACTCCAATGTTGTTCCTAGAGACTCCCCGAGGCTAACCAGTTACGGTATATACTCCAATGGTGTTCTATTGCTTAGATCCGAAACCCGGCACCAATCATAAACCCACTCTCCATATCCAACAATCAGCCAAACTTATGAGATAGTATACAATCTCAAGTCCTTAGTAAACTCCGCCCACAACCTCGTGCCCATAACTTCACTTAGGTTATGGCGTGTGGTGATGAAATCCACACTTCACGAGGGGGATTAAGAGATAAACCAGAAAAAGAGGCACCACCTATTCCAAAGAACGAAACTTAATAACCAATACTCGTAATCAATGTAAATCAATTTAAGTACGTCTACGTTTTGATTGCGCCTAAGATTTAAAGGGAATACATGATTTAGTTACGAGTAAATCTCTTCGTCCTGCGGCCCGCACAAAAGAGTATACTAACTATCGTATTTTCTCGTAATTGTTGGAAATGACCAGTTGGGATAGATGTAACGCAAGAGGTAAGAACTAATTTCTGGGAACAACCCGAGGCTAACCAGTTACGGTATATACTCCAATGTTGTTCTTAGAAACACCCCGAGGCTTACTCGTAAGAGTATATACTCCAATGGTGTTTCTGTTTTCTTAGTCCAAACCAGTCACCATTCATAACCCTTCTAGACATCAAAACCAACTATCACTCGAAATCACAAGATAGTATACACTCTCAAATGTTTGTAGACTCCGCCCACAACCTCGTGCCCATAACTTCACTTAGGTTATGGCGTGTGGTGATGAAATCCACACTTCACGAAAGGTTAAGGAGATAGACAAACAAATGAGGCACCACCTGTTCCAATGAGATTTACTTAATAACTAAATGCTAGTACTCAATTTAAATCTAAGACTATCCTTTAATATGAAAATAAATTATGCAAGTGTAAAAACTAAGTATAACTAAATTTGTATAAGTAAAAGTATGCATTGTAAACATGTATGTAAATTTCTTTAAGTATAAACAAGAATGTGTTGCGAAAATTATAGACATGCTTTTAATCACATATGTACAACGAAATCATACAAAAACTTTATAATTCCCCGGCAACGGCGCCAAAAATTGATACGCGCAAAACATGCATTTAACGTTAACACAAAGTAGACCCTAAAAACACAGTTCACACGTAAAGCAATTTAAAACCCTTCTTTTATCATTATAGCATTGGCGAGTAGGGATCGTTCTTTATTCGGGGAATTAAGGGCGCATGCATGGTTTCGTTTAATAGGCAGAAATATAAATGTTCGGGGGGGATTGGAAGTTGGTTGTTTAATCTACGAAAGTAAAGTGCAAAAACATGCAAACACAACTAAAACTCTTAAGCATCTAACATGTTTCACTCATAGACAAGTGTTAACAATCAAGAAACTTCAAAGTCTAATTATGCTTACTAAAAATAAGAAGTTACACTACTAATTACAAGTGATCATCTCATCTTATTAACCTTACCCTTTTCATGCATCAAACCTTTTGTAAGTTACGAAATTCATAACTTCTAACTAAATACACATGCTTAATAATTGAGTAGGAATGCAACTTAGCGTATAAACATCCTAAACAACATACGATCATCGAAACATGCGAAAGAGAGGGACTTAGCGTATTATCTAACACATGCTTTCGAAGCTTTAAGATTGTATCAAACATGCATAAAAGGCTAGAAAATATAAACACATGCAATTTATAAATCGGTTTAAGAACATAAAACACAAATCTAAACTTGTTCTTCATTTGATACATAAAATTATTCCAATACATCCAAGGGTTCAAATACAAAGCAAAAGAAATGAAAGTGAAGATCATGGTTACACTTTTTGTCTGGAATGCTTGATGATCTACGGTGGAGATGGCTTTCCTTCACAAGGAACTTAGCGTATTGTGTTGGATGGAGGAGGATTGCTTCGGCTTGGATGGAGAACCTTGCTTCGGCTTGGAATGGAGGAGGATGTGCTTCGGCTTTGCTTGAGAATCCTTGAAGTGTTTATGGTGGAGGAGTATTTGTGTAGAGTTTTTGTTTGTAAAATGAGAGATGATGAAGTAAGGCCGAACTCCCTTGGTATTTATAGGCAAGCATATGCCTTGCCTCTTTCTTCCACCTTGCTTGGTTCATTAAATGCAAGCCTTAGTCACCAAGTGTGCCCATAACTTCACTTAGGTTATGGCGTGTGGTGATGAAATCCACACATCACGAAGGGTTAAGGAGATAGACAAACAAAAGAGGCACCACCTATTCCATAGAGATTTATTTAATAACTAAGTACTAGTACTCAAATTAAATCAAAGACTATCCTTTAACATGGAAATAAATTATGCAAGTGTAAAATAAACTAAGTATGAATAAATTCGGCTAAGTAAAAGTAGGCATTGTAAACATGTATGAAAATTTCTCTAAGTATAAAAAATGAACAAGTATGTACTTCGAAAATTTAGACATGCTTTTAATCACAAATGTACAACGAAACATACAAAAACATTCTAATTCCCCGGCAGCGGCGCCAAAAATTGATACGAACAAAACATGCATTTAACGTTAACACAAAGTAGACCCTAAAAGCACAGATTACGCGCATTGCAATTTAAACCCTTCTTTTGTCATTTATAATATTGGCGAGTAGGGATCGTTCTTTATCCGGGGAATTAAGGGCGCATGCATGGTTTCGTTATTATGCGGAAATGTAAATATTTGGGGGGATTGGAAGTTGGTTATTTAATCTACGAATTTAAAGTACATAACATGCAAACACAACTAAAACTCTTAGGCATCTAACATGTTTTACTCATAGACAAGTTTCAACAATCAAGAAACTTAAAGTCTAATTATGCTTGCTAAAAATAAGAAGTTACACTATTAATTACATGTGATCAACTCATCTTATTAACCTACCCTTTTCATGCATCAAACCTTTGTGTAAGTTGCGAAATTCATAACTTATAACTAAGTACACATGCTTGATAATTGTGTAGGAATGCAACTTAGCGTATAAACATCCTAAACAACATACGATCATCGAAACATGCAAAAGAGAGGGACTTAGCGTATTTTCTAATACATGCATTCGAAGCTTTAAGATTGTATCAAACATGCATAAAAAGCTATAAATCATAAACACATGCATATTACAAATCGGTTTAGGCACATGAAACACAAATCTAAACTTGTTATTCATTTGATACACAAATCTAAACTTTCTAAACTTGTTATTCCAATACATCAAAAGATTCACATACAAAGCTAAAGAAATGAAAGTGAAGATCATGGTTACACTTTTTATCTTGAGTGCTTGATGAACTACGGTGGAGATGGACTTCCTTCACAAGGGACTTAGCGTATTGTGAGGGATGGAGGATGGTTTGCTTCGGCTTGGAAGGATGGAGGAACCCTAGCTTGCTTCGGCCTTGAATGGAGGAAGATGATGCTTCGGCTTGGTGTGTGAACTCTTAAGTGTTTAATGGTGGAGGAGTATTTGTGTAGAGCTTTGCTTAGTAAAATGAGTGATGGATCTGTTTTATGGCTGCCTCCTCCCTTATATAGGCAAGGGATTCATGCCTTCTCTCTTCCACCTTGCCTCCTCCATTTAATGCATGCAATGATCATTAAGGCAAGTCACACACTTAGTCACCATTGCCGAACCCTAAGCATGAATCACCTAGCTTGTCACCATGGCAAGTCATCTTTTCATTCAATGCAAAGCAAGAGTCACCTAGTGTAGTCACCATTTGGGAACCCTAAGCATGAATCACCATGTGTAGTCACCATTTGTGATTATTAGCTTGATAATGTTGACTTGCCCTTTCAAAACAAGACTTTTCCTCTTCACCAAAAGGCATCTAGGCCGAATTACATGGGTTTGGGCTTGTTAATGGGCCGAAACAAGAGTTGAGAAATCGGCCCATAATTTGCTTTTTGGGCCGGCCCATTTTTCGTGGTCCGAAATCGCAAAAATCGCAAAATCGCCGAAATTCCTCCGAATTGCGCCGTTATTAATCTCCACCGTAAATATCTTCAAAATAACAATTTAAGTAAGGAAAACATAAAAACTAAGATAATAACATAGCTAAACGAAAAGGGAAATGCGTTAAGAAACGGGCATAAAATGCGTATATCAAATTCCCCCACACTTAGACTTTGCTAGTCCCTTAGCAAACACTAAGTTAAACTAAGACTCTCCAAGAATTTAAAACAAAAGAAAGAACAACTAAGCCCTTAGCTAAAATTTGTCTCAGAATTTGCATAAGTATATGGCGATGGCTCACATGAATTTCAACGTGTATGCTCAACGAATTCAAGAGATAATTGCGATATAATTTATGTAATGAACAAGTAAGACATAGAGAAAACAATGGTTATGTTATAGCTGTGCATGCTTTGAATAAAGGTTTAATCAACTCACAAGGATGCACTCATCATATTTTTCACTCATGAAAATGGTTCACTTAAAGTGTATATGAATTGAAATGAAAACCACATGAATAAAGTTTGATTGCTTGCACAAATGAACCAAAACCATAAGCTTACTCATGCAACTTACTCTACTAATTGAAAGCTACTCATTTTAAGGATCATAAAGGACTTTTAGTGAGGTTGTAATGGGGTTAAGGCTAAGGCATTCGAAATTTAGATATGTGGTGATAAAAACGTTCCAACGACTTAGTCTAGCACCATAATCAGTCCTCCATCTCCATTTGAATGTTACCATGTATATTTCAAGCTAATCTACCCTTTGAGCTTTTCGGACAGGACAAAGGCCATATTTTGTTCTATTTTTAGGCCTTCAATTTATCGTAAACTCCAAATCCGCAAATAAGGGGGACGTTAATCCAATTGGTTTCTATTTTAGAACACAACATATTGCCATGAGAGATAATAATTTTTTCTTTTCATTCTCTCGAATATATTTTTCTTTTCTTTTTGGCAATCACATACTTTTTTTTTAGCTATTTGGACAAGTCTTTCCCCTTACTCACATTAACTCTTCCAATCTTTCCTACCGAACCACCATCTTATGTGCTAGTTTCGAAAAATTCTCACCAAGTTTCCGGAACAAAGGTAAGGATATTCTATACTAGGGTAAGTGTTTAGGTATATATGGTGATGAAAGAAAAGCTTAACGTGGGCTCAATTGGTTTATCTAGGGGTGTCGCAACTTGTGCGTACAATTGGGATACATGGATATATGGCAATGTGGTGGAAAATCCTAAATGCCTTTAATCATTTCCGAAATCAAAGTATGTATCAACTTAAAAGCTTTGCAAATTGACATGAGTAAGTTCTAGTATTCTCTAGTTCATTAAAATCTATGGCAAGCAGTCAAATGAGGCATATATAAAGCTATAAACTACGAAATGATATGGATTGATCAGATCACTCAAGGAATAAAGAACAGATAGCTCAAAAGCTCACATAGGGTTCATATGATTAAAAACTTATTCAAGCATGCGATTTCTGTACCACGTTTTGCAATTTGTATCTACTACATGTTAAAAACATAAAGAATATCTCAATTAGCACAAGAATTCGATGCATGTGATTCATACGCCATATGTGTTCGTATCGATCAAATTTCATCATTGACTAGTTAAGGGCGTCCTAAAGACTCTGAAAAACACTAATTTAGACATAATTAAATTATAAACCCTTCCCCCACACTTAAACTCTACATTGCCCTCAATGTAGTAAAGTAACAGTATAGAATTAAACATGGAGTATAGGATCTACGAAAATTCTAGTTTAAAATACAAAAGCCATTAAATTAAGTAAAAGGGGAGAAGAAAACAAATCTGTTGTCTCCCTATTGGGTTGCCTCCCAATGAGCGCTGGTTTTACGTCGTTAGCTTTGGACGTGATGCATTAGTTTGGTTTTGAAATGGCCGGTTCTTGGAGTTGCATCTCCTCCACGGTGTGCTCCACAAATGCCTCAAAATAGGGCTTCAAGCGATGGCCATTTACTTTGAACTCACTACCCTTGTCGATAGATCGAATGAGAACTGCTCCATGAGGTAGGACTTGAGAAACTATGAATGGCCCCATCCATCGAGAGCGAAGCTTTCCCGGAAAGAGCTTAAGTCTTGAATTGAAAAGCAATACTTTCTGCCCCGGTTCAAAACTCTTCCCGCGAATCATCTGATCGTGGATCTTTTTCGTCTTCTCTTTGTAGATCCACGCATTGTCGAAAGCATCATTTCTGATTTCTTCAAGTTCACAAAGTTGAAGCTTCCGATGCAAGCCTGCGGTATCTCGATCGATGTTGAATTTCTTCACGGCCCACCATGCCTTGTGCTCTAGTTCAACCGGAAGATGGCACGCCTTCCCATAAATTAATCGGAAAGGGGACATACCGATGGGGGTCTTGTAGGCAGTCCTGTAAGCCCACAATGCATCGTCTAAGCATTGACTCCAATCTTTCCGGTTGGGGCGGACGGTTCGCTCCAAGATCTTCTTTATCTCACGGTTGGAAACTTCAGCCATTCCATTGGTTTGAGGGTGGTATGGTGTGGAAACCTTGTGTTTGACGCCATACTTCCTCATTAGTGCTTCCACCGTGCGGTTGCAAAAGTGACTTCCTCCATCGCTGATTAGAACGCGTGGCATTCCAAATCTACTGAAAATGTTAGTTCGTAGGAAATCTGCAACAACTCGCGAATCATTAGTACGGGTGGCCTTTGCCTCCACCCATTTAGAAACATAATCTACTGCGAGTAAGATATAAGTAAAACCATTGGAGGGAGGAAATGGTCCCATAAAGTCAATACCCCACACATCAAAAATTTCAACATTAAATATGTAGTGTTGTGGCATTTGATCTTTAGGTCCTAAATTACCGAATCTTTGGCACTTATCACATGCAGCGCAATATGCATGAGCATCGCGAAATAAACTAGGCCAAAAGAAACCGCAATCTAAAATCTTAAGGGCTGTCCTCCTTGAACCAAAGTGTCCCCCACATGCTTCATTGTGACAAAAGTCTAGAATGGGCTTAAACTCACTATCCGGGATACATCTCCTAATTACTAAATCGGAGCATTGTTTCCATAAATAAGGCTCATCCCAGATAAAGGTTCTAGCATTATGCTTAAGTTTGTCACGTTGAAATTTATGCATGGTAGACGGAAACTCACCGGTAACTAAATAATTAACGATATCGGCATACCAAGGAGTTTCCGAAGTAGTTACCTCAATTCCGAAGAGTTTTTCATCCGGAAAAGTTTCTTCAATCTCGACAGGCTCATGGTCACCTATCAAACGTGATAGGTGGTCAGCGACGACGTTTTCTACTCCCTTCTTATCCTTGATTTCGATGTTGAATTCTTGGAGTAGAAGTATCCATCTGATAAGTCGTGGTTTTGCGTCCTTCTTGAGCATTAGATACTTCAAAGCTGCATGGTCGGTAAACACAGTTACTTTAGTTTGAAGTAAATAAGATCGAAATTTATCTAAAGCAAAAACCACGGCAAGAAACTCCTTCTCGGTGGTAGTATAATTTCTTTGCGCTTCATCAAGCGTCCGAGAAGCGTAATAGATTACGCAAGGCTTCTTGTCCTTCCGCTGACCCAAGACGGCTCCTACGGCATAATCCGAGGCGTCGCACATGAGTTCGAATGGCAGAGACCAATCAGGGCTGCATAAAATAGGAGCGCTCGTAAGAAGCTCCTTCAACTTGTTGAAGGCAGCGTTGCATTCTTCATCAAAGACGAACGGGGTCTCCTTTTGCAGCAGTTTACACAAGGGGCGAGAGATGTGGGAAAAGTCCTTGATAAACCTACGATAAAATCCTGCGTGTCCAAGAAATGAACGAATCTCTCTAACCGAAGTTGGAGAGGGTAAGTGACGCACAAGATCTACTTTAGATTTATCTACTTCTAACCCTTTTTCAGAGATAATATGACCTAACACTATCCCTTGCGTAACCATGAAATGGCACTTCTCCCAATTAAGCACCAAATTCGTTTCAACGCATCTTTGTAAAATAGTTTCTAAATTGTTTAAGCATGCATCGAAATCATTCCCAAATACACTAAAGTCGTCCATGAATACTTCAATAATTTTTTCAATGTATTCGGAGAAAATTGAGAGCATGCAACGTTGAAATGTACCTGGTGCGTTACACAGTCCAAATGGCATGCGGCGATAGGCAAACGTTCCGAACGGGCACGTGAACGTTGTCTTTTCTTGATCTTCCTCCGCAATGCTAATTTGGTTGTAGCCGGAGTATCCGTCGAGAAAACAATAAAATGCATGGCCGGCTAATCTTTCCAGCATTTGGTCGATGAATGGTAATGGAAAATGATCCTTGCGGGTTGCAGCGTTTAGCTTCCGGTAATCAATGCACACTCGGTGTCCAGTGATCGTTCTTTGTGGCACAAGTTCATTTTCCAGATTCTCGACGACGGTGATTCCCGATTTCTTGGGTACTACCTGCACTGGGGAAACCCAACGGCTATCAGAAATAGGGTAAATAACTCCACAGTCCATGAGTTTAATTACCTCCTTTTTTACCACCTCCATCATCGGAGGGTGGAGCCGACGTTGTGCTTCCCGCGTAGGCTTGGTGCCTTCTTCAAGGAAAATCCTATGCACACAGGTTGCTGGATTTATTCCCTTGATGTCCGCGAGTGTCCAGCCTATTGCGGGTTTGTACCTCTTGAGCACACTCACGAGCTTCTCCTCCTGTTCCTTTTCTAGCGCGGACGAAATAATGACCGGTAAAGTTTCATTCTCGCCCAAGTATGCATACTTCAGATGGTCCGGTAGTAGCTTGAGTTCTAAAACGGGAGCTTCTACAATGGAAGGAACCATTTTATTAGTACCAAAAGTAATTGGTATAGGAGGAGAAAAGCTTACTTTCCGTGGTGCGGCATTTAGGGCCATGGCCATGTCTTGGATTCGAGGTTCAAGCTCTAGTAAGGCCTCGAGAAGGCCGTCATGTCCAAGTTGAATGGCCATGTCGAGTTCATCCTCGTTGATGGTGTCGAGGTAACCTTGTGCTAAGGTATCCACGGGATCGTATGTCGAAATGGCAGCTACGCTCGACATTGGAAACTTCATCCCGTCCAGGATGTTGAACTCGATTCTTTCTCCATCAATCTCCATGGAGAAAGTGCCTTGGAAAACATCAATCTTCGTCCTCGCAGTCCGCATGAAAGGTCGCCCAAGTAGCAATGGCGTGGTGTTCAGTGGACTCTCTTCCATGTCAACTATGTAGAAGTCGGCTGGGAATATCAAGTTGTTGACTTGAACGAGAACGTCTTCTACGTATCCCCTTGGATACTTGTGTGTGCGATCGGCTAACTGGATGACAACACCATCTTGCTTGAGATCTCCAAGCTCCATCGATTCGAAAAGATAGTAAGGCATGACGTTGATGGAGGCTCCGAGATCAAGCATTACATCTTCGAAGCGGTTGTCACCGATTACACAGGGAACTGCAAAGCTCCCTGGGTCCTTCAGTTTTGGGGGTAGCCGACGCTGCAAAACCGCCGAAACGGTTGCGTTCACCTTCACAACCTCCTTCTCTCGAGTTTGCCTCCTCTGAGTGCATAATTCTTTCAGAAACTTGGCGTATATAGGCACTTGCTTTATGCACTCGATCAAGGGTAAATTCACTTGCACCTTTCGGAAGATGTCCAGGATATCTTCATATTGGGCATCCTTCTTCTTTGATTTTGCTAATCTGCTTGGGAAAGGTGCAACAGCAAACGGAGAATTAGTAATCACCGTATTTGAAGGAATAGGGCTTTTACCTTTGATTGGGGTAGGTTGTGGAGGTGATTGTGCCTTGGTGACAGTAGGCGTCACCTTCTTTTTCTCGGCCTCTTGAATTGCCGGATCGATCTCATCTTCTTCTTCGTTGGTGATGTCCTCGATGGTGACTTCATCAAGATGAGATCGCTTGGTCTTTGGTTCCTCAAGTATCTTCCCACTCCTTGTGACTATAGCATTCACGTTTCTTTGATTAGGAGTGGTTTGAGGTGGAAGCCGACCGGTTTCCTTGATTTGGCCCATGAAATCAACAAGCTGGCCAAGCTGCTTCTTCACTTCGGTGATGTCGCGGCCATGTGAGTCAAGTGTCTCCTTTGTCTTCGATTGTCCGGCGAGGAGAACTTGAGTTGAGGCCGAAAGTTGAGACAACATCTTGTCGTAATCCGGATTGGTGAAGGGTTGTGATGACGAACCATGCTGCATCGGTGGTCGTGGTTGAAATGGAGGGCGTTGGTAGCTTTGTTGAGGTTGAGATGCTGGAGGGTTCAAAGTTCCCTCGTTGCTGCTCCATCTAAAACCTGGATGATCACGGTTGACATAGTTGTTGTAGTTGTTATACCTTTGTCCTCCCTGATATCCGCCGATGGCGTTAGCGTGCTCCGGCTCGCTTGCCTGCTCCTGCGCTTGAGGGCATTGGTCATTGTGGTGACCGTGTGTTTGACATATGCCGCAAACAGGCCGTTGAGTTGCCTTTGCTCTTGTCGTCTCGAGTTCTAACACCTTCTCTAGCATATGAGCTAGTTTGTCGTACTTCTCGTCCGCGTCGGTTGTTGAACTCGCCTCACCGACTGCTCGTCTGTTGGACATTCCGTATTGTGCATCATTATTCGCCCGATTCTCTAGAAGAGCTCTAGCTTCGGTTTCGGTTAAGTCCATGAATGCATCGGTGGCTGCTGCATCCAGCAATTCCCTATCGATCGGCTTGAGACCATCGTAAAAGTAATTCATGAGATTGGTCTCGGAGAATCCATGCGATGGGCAAGTGGCACATAAAACCTTGAATCGGTCGTAGTATTGGCCGAAGGTCTCGTCCGGTTTCTGTGTGATGCCAGTGATTTGCTTTCTCAAGACGGTGATCTTTGAGGCCGGGAAGTACTTCGCTAGGAACATATCCGCAAGTTGCTTCCATGAGGTAATATGGTTCGGCGGTAGTTCCATTAGCCAAGACTCGGCCCTGTCGACTAGGGTGAATGGAAATGCCTTCAGCTTGAAGAGCTCCGTATCAGCATCAGATGGCTTCATGCTGTTGCAAACAAATTGGAATTGTTTGAGATGCTTGTTCGGATCTTCATTGGAAAGTCCGTGGAAAATGGGTAGTCGGTGGAGGAAGCCACTCTTTAGCTCGATATCCTTCATGTTTTCCTCCGGTTGTGGAAAAGCAATGCTCGAAGGCCCGCTGCTCCATTCGGTTGAGCAGGTGCGCTGGCGAAGAGATTGTCCTGCATTGGCCATGTTGACTTGTTGTGCTTCTACTTCTGAATTGTGGTCGGTTGATGAAGCTAAAGTATGGTCGGTTGATGAATGTGAAGACTCGGAAACTTCTTCGATGATGGGAAAATCCAGGATGTCAGTTTGAGCTTTAAGTCTCGCTATTCTCTCTGCGATCTCCTCAAAGTTTGTTCTAGATGGTCCAGGATTCTGATCGGACATTCATTAGCCTGACATCCACCAAAGACCAAGTGTAAGTATCAACAATTAATATGAGATATATAGAGGAATACTAACAAAAATTGTAAAGCATATTTAGAAAACAAAGGGATAACAAATAAAATAGTAAAACTATCAAAACATACTATAAATACACACAAATACTTAAAAACTACTAATACACAAAATTTATAATAGTTAAGACACTATATGTATTTTACTAAGTAATGCAATTGATTTAATTGATTTTAGGGGCTATGCACAAGAATGTAATAAACTTAAAACACACGTTTTCTGCAAATTAACACTATATAATGCTAAACCTAAAAAAAAAAATTTAGTTAGAACATGTATAAACAAGGTTCATTTACAAGCAAACCATAATTCACATTGAATTTATGCACCACACATTTTCTTGCAATAAAATGCATTAAACAACAATCCTACGTGAAAGATGGAGTGAATGCATAAGAGAAAACGTTAGAACCTGCAGAAAACAAACGAGTTACGTGTTTAAACTATGAATGAAAAGAATGACCTCTTCTTCGATCTTATGCCCCTAACTTCACTTAGGTTAGGGTACTCGGTAGTGAAATCCGAGTATCATAAAGCCTAAAAAGAGGTTATGCAAGCTAAGTAGTGGTTGTTAGTCCTTTACAGTTTTTAATGCACATATAAACACAAAAATTTGACTAAGTTTTATTTATTTCCTTTGGCCCCGATGGTACGTGGTGCAGAGGCTCTCAACTGTGCAATGGGTCTCGTTCATCCGAAGATGAAGTCTGATTCCGAGAGGTCTAAGCATGCTTAATCCGATATACCATCTATTTAAAGGATTATGTCGTATTAAGTTCATGTATTTATCCGTATTCGTATGCACTTATGATTTACAGAGAGAACGCGAATTGAGCATTAAGTAAAGTTCCTGGACGTGCGGCCCGCGCGAAAATGTATACCGACTACAATTCAGCTTAGTTACGTTTAGAAATGGAAGTAGGGATAGAGATAACGCGAGAGGTAAGGACTAATATTTAGAACAACCCGAGGCTTACTCGTAAGAGTATATACTCCAATGTTGTTCCTAGAGACACCCCGAGGCTAACCAGTTACGGTATATACTCCAATGGTGTTCTATTGCTTAGATCCGAAACCCGGCACCAATCATAAACCCACTCACCATATCCAACAATCAGCCAAATTTGTGAGATAGTATACAATCTCAAGTTCTTAGTAAACTCCGCCAACAACCTCGTGCCCATAACTTCACTTAGGTTATGGCGTGTGGCGATGAAATCCACACTTCACGAAGGGTTAAGGAGATAAACCAGAAAAAGAGGCACCACCTATTCCGAAGAACTAAACTTAATAACCAATACTCGTAATCAATACAAATCAATTTAAGTACGTCTACATTTTGATTGCGCCTATGATTTAAAAGGAATACACGACTCAGGTATTGAATAAATCTCTTGTCCGTGCGGCCCGCGCGAAAATGTATACCAACTATCGTTAATCCTCGTAATTGTTGGAAATGACCAGTTGGGATAGATGTAACGCGAGAGGTGAGAACTAATTTCTGGGAACAACCTGAGGCTAACTCGTGAGAGTATATACTCCATTGTTGTTCTTAGAAACACCCCGAGGCTTACTCGTAAGAGTATGTACTCCATTGGTGTTCTGTTTTCTTAGTTCAAAACCCGTCACCATTCATAACCCTTCTAGACATCATAACCAACTCTTACTCGAATTCACAAGATAGTATACAATCTCAAGTGTTTGTAAACTCCGCCCACAACCTCGTGCCCATAACTTCACTTAGGTTATGGCGTGTGGTGATGAAATCCACACATCACGAAGGGTTAAGGAGATAGACAAACAAAAGAGGCACCACCTATTCCATAGAGATTTATTTAATAACTAAGTACTAGTACTCAAATTAAATCAAAGACTATCCTTTAACATGGAAATAAATTATGCAAGTGTAAAATAAACTAAGTATGAATAAATTCGGCTAAGTAAAAGTAGGCATTGTAAACATGTATGAAAATTTCTCTAAGTATAAAAAATGAACAAGTATGTACTTCGAAAATTTAGACATGCTTTTAATCACAAATGTACAACGAAACATACAAAAACATTCTAATTCCCCGGCAGCGGCGCCAAAAATTGATACGAACAAAACATGCATTTAACGTTAACACAAAGTAGACCCTAAAAGCACAGATTACGCGCATTGCAATTTAAACCCTTCTTTTGTCATTTATAATATTGGCGAGTAGGGATCGTTCTTTATCCGGGGAATTAAGGGCGCATGCATGGTTTCGTTATTATGCGGAAATGTAAATATTTGGGGGGATTGGAAGTTGGTTATTTAATCTACGAATTTAAAGTACATAACATGCAAACACAACTAAAACTCTTAGGCATCTAACATGTTTTACTCATAGACAAGTTTCAACAATCAAGAAACTTAAAGTCTAATTATGCTTGCTAAAAATAAGAAGTTACACTATTAATTACATGTGATCAACTCATCTTATTAACCTACCCTTTTCATGCATCAAACCTTTGTGTAAGTTGCGAAATTCATAACTTATAACTAAGTACACATGCTTGATAATTGTGTAGGAATGCAACTTAGCGTATAAACATCCTAAACAACATACGATCATCGAAACATGCAAAAGAGAGGGACTTAGCGTATTTTCTAATACATGCATTCGAAGCTTTAAGATTGTATCAAACATGCATAAAAAGCTATAAATCATAAACACATGCATATTACAAATCGGTTTAGGCACATGAAACACAAATCTAAACTTGTTATTCATTTGATACACAAATCTAAACTTTCTAAACTTGTTATTCCAATACATCAAAAGATTCACATACAAAGCTAAAGAAATGAAAGTGAAGATCATGGTTACACTTTTTATCTTGAGTGCTTGATGAACTACGGTGGAGATGGACTTCCTTCACAAGGGACTTAGCGTATTGTGAGGGATGGAGGATGGTTTGCTTCGGCTTGGAAGGATGGAGGAACCCTAGCTTGCTTCGGCCTTGAATGGAGGAAGATGATGCTTCGGCTTGGTGTGTGAACTCTTAAGTGTTTAATGGTGGAGGAGTATTTGTGTAGAGCTTTGCTTAGTAAAATGAGTGATGGATCTGTTTTATGGCTGCCTCCTCCCTTATATAGGCAAGGGATTCATGCCTTCTCTCTTCCACCTTGCCTCCTCCATTTAATGCATGCAATGATCATTAAGGCAAGTCACACACTTAGTCACCATTGCCGAACCCTAAGCATGAATCACCTAGCTTGTCACCATGGCAAGTCATCTTTTCATTCAATGCAAAGCAAGAGTCACCTAGTGTAGTCACCATTTGGGAACCCTAAGCATGAATCACCATGTGTAGTCACCATTTGTGATTATTAGCTTGATAATGTTGACTTGCCCTTTCAAAACAAGACTTTTCCTCTTCACCAAAAGGCATCTAGGCCGAATTACATGGGTTTGGGCTTGTTAATGGGCCGAAACAAGAGTTGAGAAATCGGCCCATAATTTGCTTTTTGGGCCGGCCCATTTTTCGTGGTCCGAAATCGCAAAAATCGCAAAATCGCCGAAATTCCTCCGAATTGCGCCGTTATTAATCTCCACCGTAAATATCTTCAAAATAACAATTTAAGTAAGGAAAACATAAAAACTAAGATAATAACATAGCTAAACGAAAAGGGAAATGCGTTAAGAAACGGGCATAAAATGCGTATATCAGTAAGACATAGAAAAAACAATGGTTATGTTATAGCTGTGCATGCTTTGAATAAAGGTTTAATCAACTCACAAGGATGCACTCGTCATATTTTTCACTCATGAAAAGGGTTCACTTAAAGTGTATATGAATTGAAATGAAAACCACATGAATGAAGTTAATTACTTGCACAAATGAACCAAAACCATAAGCTTACTCATGCAACTTACTCTACTAATTGAAAGCTACTCATTTTAAGGATCATAAAGGACTTTTAGTGAGGTTGTAATGGGGTTAAGGCTAAGGCATTCGAAATTTAGATATGTGGTGATAGAAACGTTCCAACGACTTAGTCTAGCACCAAATTTGTCCTCTATCTCCACTCGAATGTTACCATGTATACTTTAATCTAAAACTACCCTTTGAGCTTTTCGGACAGGACAAAGGCCATATTTGTTCTATTTTTGGGCCTTCAATTTGTCGTAATCTCCAAATCCGCAAAATAAGGGGGACGTTAATCCAATTGGTTTATACTTTAGAACACAACATATTGCCATGAGAGATAATAATAATTTTTTTTTCTTTTCATTCTCTCAAATATAATTTTTTTCTTTTTTTCTTTTTGGCAATCTCATACTTTTTTAGCTA
Organism: Geum urbanum; assembly: GCA_946800695.1. Taxonomy (NCBI): domain Eukaryota; kingdom Viridiplantae; phylum Streptophyta; class Magnoliopsida; order Rosales; family Rosaceae; genus Geum; species Geum urbanum. The sequence goes on from OX327004.1 coordinate 26,280,811, forward strand.
TTTGGACAAGTCTTTCCCCTTACTCACATTAACTCTTTTAATCTTTCCTACCAACCATAATCTTATGTGCTAGTTTCGAAAAATTCTCACCAAGTTTCCGGAACAAGGGTAAGGATATTCTATACTAGGGTAAGTGTTTAGGTATATATGGTGATGAAAGAAAAGCTTAACGTGGGCTCAATTGGTTTATCTAGGGGTGTCGCAACTTGTGCGTACAAATGGGATACATGGATATTTGGCGAAGTGGTGGAAAATCCTAAATGCCTTTAATCATTTCCAAAATCAAAGTATGTATCAATTTAAAATCTTTGCAAATTGACATGAGTAAGTTCTAGCATTCTCTAATTCATTAAAATCTATGGCAAGCAATCAAATGAGGCATATATAAGCTAGTAGCTACGAAATGGATGCATATTCACTCGAATAAAGAACAGATAGCTCAAAAGCTCACATAGGGTTCATATGATTAAAAACTTATTCAAGCATGCGATTTTCTGTACCATGTTTTGCAATTCATATCTACTACATGTTAAAAACATATAGAATATCTCAATTAGCACAAGAATTCGATGCATGTGATTCATACGCCATATGTGTTCGTGTTGATCTAATTTCATCATCGACTAGTTAAGGGCGTCCTAAAGACTCTGAAAAACACTAATTTAGACACAATTAAATTGTAAACCCTTCCCCCACACTTAAACTCTACATTGCCCTCAATGTACTAAAGTAGAAGTATAGAATTAAAAATGGAGTATAGGATCTACGAAAATTTTAATTTTAATACGCAAAAAGCCATTAAATTAATTAAAAGGGGAGAAGAAAACAAATCTGTTGTCTCCCTATTGGGTTGCCTCCCAATGAGCGCTTGTTTTACGTCGTTAGCTTTGGACGTGATGCATCATTTTGTTTTTGAAATGGCCGGTTCATGGAGTTGCATCTCCTCCACGGTGTGCTCCGCAAATGCCTCAAAATAGGGCTTCAAGCGATGGCCATTTACTTTGAACTCACTACCTTTGTCGATAGATCGAATGAGAACTGCTCCATGATGTAGAACTTGAGAAACTATGAATGGCCCCATCCATCGAGAGCGAAGCTTTCCCGGAAAGAGCTTAAGTCTTAATTGCCCATAATTTGCTTTTTGGGCCGGCCCATTCCCGGTGGTCCGAAATCGCAAAAATCGCAAAATCGCCGAAATTCCTCCGAATTGCGTCGTTATTAATCTCCACCGTAAATATCTTCAAAATAACAAATTAAATAAGGAAAACATAAAAACTAAGATAATAACATAGCTAAACGTAAAGGGAAATGCGTTAAGAAACGAGCATAAAATGCGTATATCATGCACTCATCATATTTTCACTCATGAAAAGAGGTTCACTCAAAATGTATATGTATTGCATCGAAATACCTCATAATTACTTGCACAGGTGAACCAAACCATATGCTTACTCATGTAACTTACTCAACCAATTGAAGGCTACTCATCTTAAGGATAATAAAGGACTTTAGAAGGGTTGTAATGAGGCTAAGGCTAAGGCATTCAAAATTTAGATAAGTGGTGGTTAAAACACGTTCCAAAGACTTAGTCAAGCACTTAAAACTTCTTGAATTCGTGGCTCATCCTTTCTACACTTCTTTATGTGTCAAACTTTAGAATCGGGGGCCAATTTTCATCTTTTTGGGCCCTAACTTCATTCTAAACTTTACTCGTCCAAAACTTTTACACTTAGAAATTTTGCCGGAGAGCTTTTACACATTTTTTTCTTTTCTTTTCTTTTGCTCTCAATTTTTTTTATTTTTTTTATTTCGGCAATCAACTCTTTTGGACAAGTCTTCCCTTCTTTGTATTCTTTCATCACTCTTTTCGCCACTTCTTTTATGCTAGCTTCGAAACCTCTTCACCAAGTCTTTGAACAAGGTTTGGAAATTCTACACTAGGCTAAGTGTTTAGATATGTATGTGGTGAATGAAAGAAAGGGCTTAACGTAGGCACAAAGGGGTAATCTAAGGGTGTCGCAACTCGTGCGCACAAAAGGATACAAGGCCATTTGGTTTGAGTGGTGGTAACCTAATTTGCCTTTAATCATCTCCAAAATCAGAGCATATATCAACTTAAAAGCGTTACAAGTTTACATGACTAAGTTCTAGTAATCTCTAGTTCATTAAAATCTATGGCAAGCAATTAGATGAGGCATGTTTTGTTTTTGAAAACCATATGCACGAAATTCACTCTCAAATGAAGTAATGTAGGCTCAAAAACTCACTTTTAGGTTTGTATGATTTAAAACTTATTCTAACATGCGAATTCTATACCATGTTTAATCAAACCATATCCACTACATGTTATGACAATCAAAATATCTCACTTATCACAAGAAAACAGTTTAGTGCTTATTCACCGCCATATGTATTCTTTTCTGTCCATTTTCATCATAGACTAACTAAGGGCATCCTAAAAATGAAAAAGACTCTTTAAAAACCCTAAGTTAAATAGAAAGACAAAAAATAATTTTTTTAGGGCATCATCCTCCGGAAAGTTCCATTGTCCGCCCGGTTTTGAAATTTTATGACTCAAATAAAGTTGTAAACCCCTCCCCCACACTTAAACTCTACATTGTCCTCAATGTATTTAAGGGAATCATAGAATTTCGTATGAAGGGAGAGACCCACGAAAATTTTAGCTAAGGAAAATAAATAAGTAATGAAATTAAAAAGATAAGGGAGGAGAGAACAAAGCCTTGGCGATTTCCTCCATTGGGTTGCCTCCCAACAAGCGCTTGTTTTTTTTAACGTCTTACAGCCTAGACGTGATAGTTCTTCATGTGTGTTACCGATTTGGTGGTTGAGGTTGAGGTGGAAGGTGGCCGGAGTCTCGAAATTGGCCCATGAAGTCCACGAGTTGGCCCATTTGCTTTTTGATTTCGGTGATGTCTAGGCCATGTATATCCAACGTCTCCTTTTGCTTTGCTTGTCCCTCCAAGAGAACTTGTGTTGAAGCGGACAATTGTGTGAACATCTTGTCATAGTCCGGATTTGTAAATTGTTGGACTGGAGGAGATTGTTGCATGGGTTGCATCGTTGGAATGGGAGCTTGATGCATTGGCTGCCTTGGTTGGAAGGGAGCACGTTGGTAGCCTTGTTGAGGTGCCGAAGGGTTTAAACATCCCTCATTGCTGCTCCACTTAAAACCCGGATGATCTCGGTTGCCAAAATTGTTGTTGTTATAGTTGTTGTAACGTTGGCCTCCTTGATATCCTCCAATAGCACTAACTTGCTCTGGATCTCCATTTTGTTCCACCACATTAGGGCATTGATCATTGTAGTGCCCTTGTAGTTGACATACTCCACACGTTGGTCCTTGAGCTGCCTTGGCTCTCTTCGTCTCTAATTCAAGCAGTTGCTCTAACATGGATGTTAGCTTGTCATACTTTTCATCATTAACTTGCGTTGAACTAGCTTCATTCACTTGTTTCCGTGGAGCCATCCCATATTGAGCATCATTATTGGCTCGGTTTTCCAACAAAGTTCGAGCTTCTATCTCATTTAAATCCATGAATGCTCCGGTTGCAGCGACATCAAGAAGCTCTCTATCAATCGGCCTTAAACCATCATAGAAGTAGTTCATGAGGTTTGTCTCGGAAAAACCATGGGAAGGGCAGGTGGCGCATAGAACCTTTAAACGATCATAATATTGGCCAAAGGACTCATCCGATGCTTGTGTAATTCCTGGGATCCTCTTCCTCAAAACAGTGATCTTTGAGGCCGAAAAGTACTTAACCAAGAACAGGTCCGCAAGTTGCTTCCATGTCGTGACGTGGTTAGGCGGGAGTTCCAAAAGCCAAGTTTGAGCTCTATCAATCAATGTAAAGGGAAATGCCTTGAGCTTGAAGAGTTCTTCATCGGCATCCGAAGGCTTCATACTCATGCAAATGAACTGAAATTGCTTGAGATGCATGTTTGGATCTTCATTTGACAGCCCATGGAAGATTGGTAAACGGTGTAGGAAGCCACTCTTCAACTCAATGTCCTTCTTGTCCTCTTGAGGATCTGGAAATCGAATGCACGAAGGACCGCTACTCCATTCGGTGGAGCAAGTACGTTGGCGAAGAGATCGCCTCTCGTTGATGGGAGGATTCGGTGGGTTGTTGTGTGCCATGTCTTGCTCTTCTTCTTGTGAGTGCTCGGTGGAGTGATGGGATGAATGTGGAGAGTCAGAACCTTCCTCAATGATCGGTTGGTCGAGAACTTGCTCACTCGGGACCACTTGAGACTTTAGATTTGCCAAACGGTTTGAAAGTGCTTGGAGATCAACTATAGGACTCGAGTGGGAACGGGACATTCATAGAATCTGATCGTCCACCAAAGATCAAGTGTTAGTATCAAAAGAATACACAAGGAATGCAAGATACTAACCAAAGTTATAAAATACAAGAGAAACACACGAAAACACACTAAACTCACGAAAACACACCAAAATGACTTACATAAAAAAAAGGCACAAACACACAAAAGCTTGTAAAAACACTAAGGTAAGACACTTCAAGAATTTAAAACGTGAACGCAAGGCTTTAGACACCCTAAAATGAATGCATAGATAAGTTAGGACTCAATTTACACGTTTTCTGCAAAATTAAGCATATATACAATGCAAAGACTTAGAAACACATATATACAAGTAAGGTAATGAAAGGACCCAACCCCGATTTAGCTCCCTAAATCGGAATCAAACCCCTTCGAAAACGCGAACCAACAAAAACTTTTCAAAATTTGGGCAGAGTTTCGTTACTAACGTGGAATTACCATTACCTGCACGCGGAAAATACACTTCATCCTATGCCACAAAAGCAAACCGTGGGCACCAATCCCATCCGGATTTCTCAATATCACAACAGTAAAGTAAACAATACATATAGTAGTACTTACTGAAATCCGGGTTTAAAATCGTATAACATATTCCACAGAAAGCTCAGAGCGACATCTAATACATAACCATATACGTGTACCACAGTAGGTAGAACAATAAACCTACTGGATGAAACAAGATTGCTCGAGCACTATGCCTCCGACCACGACGTGCGACACCAGAGCCTGAACTGCAAACTGGGCACGGAAACCGAAAAGCCCAGGTGAAAGACAATAAACACGTTAGAGTGAGTGGACGAAAATAAACGTCTTTCACCAGTTTATATATGTTATAAAAACATATGCGAGTCCAGATAAATAAAAACAACATAGTACACGAGGTAAAACTCACACTCCTCCAGTGTACAGAGCATGCAAGTAAAAATCCCACGGGGTCGCTCATGGACACACACCGTGCTAGTACAGTCCGAATCACGGGATCCCGGACCCACACGTGATTCTAAGCCAGAAAGGCCTCGGTTCCGGGGATACGCCCCTCGCCGGTCAGGTCGGGGTAACGCCCCGCCTGGGATGCCTACCATCGGGGATCAGCCGAGAGGCTAAGTGTATCGATACAACAACGTAACCACGACTGTACTCTGTGTAAACCAAATCATAAACATTTCGATGCAAATGCATGAAACAGCATATAAGTGTATGTATACTCGTATACGTATATTCGTATAAGTATATCGTATAATCGTAAAACACATGCTCATGCAATTCGTAATCTCAATACGCATGCTCAAGTTCGAAAATCATATAAAAGACTCGCAAACAATCCGTGAAAAGAAATGTCCACTCACAGACTAGCGTAACGCGTTTCGCGTTAACCCGTGATCCGGCGGAAAGTCCCTCGCCAAAAGAACGATCACGAACCCCTGAATATTCACAAAATCCAATTCTCATAACCATAATTCGACAATACAAATCAAACCACGAGAAACCACCGTTCTCGGAAACAGATAATTCAAAGTCGACGAATCGTCGAAAATCCGTATATACCACTTCAATACCTCACTTTACGTTCGGACGCTCAACTCGAAAAACGAACCTCCCCACTGCGATCGGGGCGCGATTTCGAGTCAAATGACATGCGACTTGCCGAAAGTCAAAAAGTCAACCCGTTGACCGTTGACCGCCGTTGACCGCCGCCCACGGCGGCGCCACTGTTGACCGGAAAATTTCACGGCGGAGCTTCACCAATTCCACTCAAAATCGTCCACTGAGCAACTTTCATAACTGCACCGAAGTCCAATTCTCACTCTAACACATCCAATTTCATGATAAACCGAAATGAAACACAAAATTCAAACCCAAAATTCTTCATGCTCAAATCGAATTAGAACACCATGTTTATATGGTTAGAATCACCTTAAAGAGGGCTACAAAACCCAGTCCTTGTTTGAGCTCAACTCGGCCCGAATCAAAAGTCACCATTAAACCCAAAAACCTTGAACTTTGCTTCAAGTTTTCTCTCTCCACCATGAAGCTTGCCGGAAAGTAAGACCGGAAATGGGTAAAGAGCATCGGGGCGAGTTGAATGGGCCACGGGCCGAGCCCGGAAGTCGCCGGAATCCGGTCGCCGGAGTGGAGGCCGACGCCACCGTCGTGACTCACTCTCCCAACTCGGTCAAACCGAGTTGACCAAGGTCAACCATATTAAATCAGTCTTTGACTTTCCCAAAGGGGCAAGTCACTATTTATAGCTTTCCCAATTAGGAAACTTCATACTTATCCTTTTCGTCGAACTTCAAAAGCGCGTAACTTCCTCGTCGTATATCCGATTCCGATAAATCTCGCGGCCACAAACTTGACTCAACATGATCTTCAATAATCACCCAAAGTCAAACACATCGGCCAAACGGATAAAAAGTCAACCCTTTAAAGCAACACACATTAAATCGACTAAATAACCAACAAACGGAAATATTCGCAACTAATTCCTCGTAACTCCAAATCATGCTCCGGAAGTTCCCACAAACTCGAAATTAAATTCCGAACAACTTCCGTGAAGAAACCGAAACCAAATTCCCGTCCGATAATTTAGTCGTTAAGTGGCCCACCACTTAAATCTGGACTTCAAATATTCATAACTAATTCTTCGGTCGTCCAAATAACGATCCGGAACCGCCCACGAACTCGTAATCACATATAGAACGACTCTCGAGAAGAGATCCAGCTCCGATTCTCGGCCAATAATTTAGTCGTTAACAGAACCCTGGCGAGTAAATCCGCTATCGGAAATCCACGTCGATACGCTAACTCGCAAATTGAGCTGATTATACTTCTGATTCTGGTCCGGGTCGTCACAAATCCACCCCCCTTAGAAAAATTTCGACCTCGAAATTTCCGAGTCTGCCGACTACAATGTAGGAGCACTGCCTCTGCATACTGCTCAACTCACCAACTGCAATCTCAACAGAACAACTCTGATCATAAACTCCACAATAGGAGACAATTCCGTGCTGGAATCCCTGTACCCTCAAATCACAAATCTGAACTGGCTCCACACAAGCGCCAAGTGTTCCTACATAAGGAACAAACAGGGTACACAACAGATAGCAAACCTGAAACATAGTTCCGCCACGCGGAACACAACACACAAAACCAACACTATAGGCGATGCCGAACCATACGGCATAACACAAACTCGCCTATGACCACATATGGATCAAAACATCAAGGCAAATCACAACTCAGTTCACACATCAACATAACTCAGACACTCATATCAGCATAGTTCAAACATCGAACTTGAGCAATAATCAACCCAATTCCGCTAATCTGACAGTCTGTGGTAACACACTCCACAAAACGACGTCAAACAATATCAAAATCACAGTGGACAACAACCTGGTACTGCAAGCAACCTCGAACAGCTGAAACTGCTGGTCCCGAATCCTCCGGAACTGCAATACCAAGGTCCACAACATGCCCTCCAAGGCCTAAATAGTCCTCAAAGATCGCTCGCCAATCCGAGGATAAGAACTGGTACTATCTCGTAGTCTGGTCTCCAATGCTCGTTGCAAAGCTCACCAACACACAGTCGTAGCTGATCACCTCAATCGGCGAACTGGGACACAGGTACACCATGTAGATGGACAACCTCCACCAAACATAGCCATAACCGCCTGTCACTGAAATCATTTCCGAAAGTACAAGTAAACATACCCCAAGTTTATCAAACTGTCCACAAAGATCCAACAACCGGTATCACAAACCAAACTGCGTATAAACACACACGAGATCACAATAGCAACCGCCACGTCTAACCGGAAATCTCAAATGGCTAACACATCTTGGCACGTCTCTGCCTCCTAGCCATCGCCAGTCGACGAATGTGGCATCAGTACACACATGCTGTGCTCGCACTAGCTGCTATATCGCTCTTCATGTTGCGTCACGAGTAGTAAACTTGAAGTATCTGACATTTCTCCGCGCCACTAGCGCCAAACACGCGCAAAATCACAAGCCTCAACATCATCATACTCAAATTCAGCTCTCGTAGCCCATAACTCGGCTAATACGGAAACTCGAGCCACACATACACGCATGCAATACCGAAGCTCCTAACTCTCGACTGAATGCATCAACAGCAACATCATCCCAAACGGATGGTCAAAGTGCAACCATTAGCCTTCCTCGAACAAACTCTAATGTACAGCCATAGTCGTCAGTCGACTCCATCCATCGACACTGCCTCAAGCCCAAATCTGGCCGATAATGCAAGTGGATGAAACTCAATGGTCGGTGTACATCCTACACCACGCTGCACGCCGTAGCTATAAAATCTCGAACTCTCCGATGCTAACAATAGGACAGCTACACCCAAATCAAACAAAGGATACGTAACCACACAAGGTTTCCACTGTCCGCAACCATGAGCCACCGCTCTGCTACACAGTATCAAAGCATAACCCAACCAAATCTCGATGCATCGCCATAACCCACGAACTCGTCATGATCGTCAGGTAAGGTCAAAGCCGCAGTAACGGTCACCAACCTGCAGGAGTAAGCAACTCTCGTCGCGTGCATCGAACCACATGAACCTGACGCCTTCTTCGTCAATCCGGAAAGTGAAGTGGCAATCCAGGAAAAATCCTGTACAAAGCCGTCGGTACAAGCCTGCCAAAACCCAAGAGACCCCCAATCTCTGGCACAGTAGTAGGGCAAACTCCAAATCAACACGGCTTCGAACTGGTCAGGATCCACTCCAACTCCCTCGGATAACATCATATAGCCCAAAATCTTCACGCTAATCGACCAAAACTCACACTGAATGAACTTTCACAAACAGCTAATCGTCTCGCGAAGTCCACAAAACCGCTCGCAACTGCTCCAGGTACTGGTCCACACTCTCCGAGTACATCAGGACATTGCCAACAAACATGACCGCAACTCGTCCAGAAACCGTCTGAACACATGGTCCATCAAGTCCACACAATCTACGGAGCATTGGTCAACCAATGAAGTGACCAAGAACTCCAGATGCTCGCTCCGAGATCCGAAAACCACACCTGACTCAACAAACCACCACTGATGGTATCTGGATCCGAAATCGATCTTCGACCAGTCTGAAGCTCTCACAAGCTGATCAAACCAATCATCAATCCGAAGCGGAGGATACACACTCTCCTCTGAAATGAATTAGGCTTCCGGTAGTCAATGCACCACCTCGTCAACCCATACAACATCAGTGCAAACAATGCAAGAGCACACCACGCAAATATGTGGGGTCACATGAATTCTCCTGAAACCTCCTCCAGCAACTCCTGGAGTCGAAACAATAGCTCCATCAGTTCCGCTGGCTCTGAACGACAAGACGTCGATAAAATGAGTCCAGCGCCTGGAACAAACTCAATGATGTAGTCAGTCTCCCGAATTGGAGGAACACCTGGTAACTCCTCCAACACACACCTGGAAACTCGGAAACCACCACAATGTCACCAATGTCGGACACAGCAACTACAGTATCCACAACATGAGCTAAGAAAACCACACAACTCATCTACACAAACTGCTCGACCATCACCAAGAAACAGCATCTCGGGAAAACTGGTCGTCGAAACACAACCTCCTCCTCGATGCACTCGAACATAACCAAATGCGTCGTCAGACTCACAAACATACTGTAACCGCAATATCCAGCTATAAAAGATCCGCGGCTAAGTCATAACCTCCAACAAGGATCTCGCAACCTCCGGATGGATACAACACTCTCCAAGACCTCGGAAGTGGAGATACAGGTACAATCGCCATGGACATCAAGCAACAGTAACCTCGGAGAAAAGTCTGTCCTCAAACAAGGTCATGGCACAAACTCCAACATACCCAACTAGCCGCACACATCAACCACAACTTTCTGAATAACTCATCAAAAGGATACATTGATCAGACTGCAAGAACAGCATTATGATTCCTTCGCGAATTCTGAGCTGTCGAACCTCAAACACAGTTGGCTGAGGGCGTTCCCTCGCAACGTGACCCTCCTGGCCACCGAAACAGCAACTGAAAGTGCTCCACAAACACATGTCACCGCAACACCTGCTGCGTGAAAGGATCACCAACGATCACCCAAACTCATGCCACAGGAGCAAGTCCGCTACACTGTGATCTCCGCCATCGCCAAACGGACCAGTAGAGGATCCTCAACATAATCGAAAAGGCCACAGCCTGATGAAGTCACTGATCCCGAAGTGTCGGAACTCAACCTCATCAAAAATCTCACTGCTGAATCCACTTCCTCAAATCGTCACATCGAAAACCGTGTACATCTTTTCTTCACAATAACCTCGCCGCTGAGTGCAACACACTAAGCTCCTCACGGATAACTCGAGGCACATCAATCAGAATCTCTCTGATGCTCAGGTTCAAACTCATCTCGAACCTCGTACACTGCTTCCTCCGAAGCCACATAACTCGTGCAAACCGAAATAACATAGGAACAATGCATCTCTGCCTCAGGTGGGTAAGCACTCCACATTCGAATGCTGGGTAGCCTGATAAACCATTACCTTATAAACAACACCCTGAATGTAGGCCATGGAGTCGCAATCGGTACTCACACAATAACAGCCCACAAAATACACTGATCTGACTCAGGCATACATCAACTGCCACAAATCTCAGCTCTGAGGCCACATATAGACGCCCATATACACATCCCCAGGCAAACCGTGCCACACAGTTCACTGAACTCTGAATACTCATCTGAATCCATTGTTCTCTGGCAATTCACGCGTCGAATGATCCTCAACAGGATCCACAACCGAAATGACACGAAAAGCACGTCAGGAGGCATCCTAATGAATACAATATCGTTCACAACAAGTGGAACGTAATCATGGAACTTCAAATATTTGAAAGTATACAACACCCGGAATTTGATGATTATCCGCCGGCCGGTCGGGTCATCATTCCAGACATGCTGTACATTCTCAAATATCCTTAGTAAACACGACTACAGAAGTCTACAGAACCTACAACCTAATGCTCTGATACCAAACTGAAAGGACCCAACCCCGATTTAGCTCCCTAAATCGGAATCAAACCCCTTCGAAAACGCGAACCAACAAAAACTTTTCAAAATTTGGGCAGAGTTTCGTTACTAACGTGGAATTACCATTACCTGCACGCGGAAAATACACTTCATCCTATGCCACAAAAGCAAACCGTGGGCACCAATCCCATCCGGATTTCTCAATATCACAACAGTAAAGTAAACAATACATATAGTAGTACTTACTGAAATCCGGGTTTAAAATCGTATAACATATTCCACAGAAAGCTCAGAGCGACATCTAATACATAACCATATACGTGTACCACAGTAGGTAGAACAATAAACCTACTGGATGAAACAAGATTGCTCGAGCACTATGCCTCCGACCACGACGTGCGACACCAGAGCCTGAACTGCAAACTGGGCACGGAAACCGAAAAGCCCAGGTGAAAGACAATAAACACGTTAGAGTGAGTGGACGAAAATAAACGTCTTTCACCAGTTTATATATGTTATAAAAACATATGCGAGTCCAGATAAATAAAAACAACATAGTACACGAGGTAAAACTCACACTCCTCCAGTGTACAGAGCATGCAAGTAAAAATCCCACGGGGTCGCTCATGGACACACACCGTGCTAGTACAGTCCGAATCACGGGATCCCGGACCCACACGTGATTCTAAGCCAGAAAGGCCTCGGTTCCGGGGATACGCCCCTCGCCGGTCAGGTCGGGGTAACGCCCCGCCTGGGATGCCTACCATCGGGGATCAGCCGAGAGGCTAAGTGTATCGATACAACAACGTAACCACGACTGTACTCTGTGTAAACCAAATCATAAACATTTCGATGCAAATGCATGAAACAGCATATAAGTGTATGTATACTCGTATACGTATATTCGTATAAGTATATCGTATAATCGTAAAACACATGCTCATGCAATTCGTAATCTCAATACGCATGCTCAAGTTCGAAAATCATATAAAAGACTCGCAAACAATCCGTGAAAAGAAATGTCCACTCACAGACTAGCGTAACGCGTTTCGCGTTAACCCGTGATCCGGCGGAAAGTCCCTCGCCAAAAGAACGATCACGAACCCCTGAATATTCACAAAATCCAATTCTCATAACCATAATTCGACAATACAAATCAAACCACGAGAAACCACCGTTCTCGGAAACAGATAATTCAAAGTCGACGAATCGTCGAAAATCCGTATATACCACTTCAATACCTCACTTTACGTTCGGACGCTCAACTCGAAAAACGAACCTCCCCACTGCGATCGGGGCGCGATTTCGAGTCAAATGACATGCGACTTGCCGAAAGTCAAAAAGTCAACCCGTTGACCGTTGACCGCCGTTGACCGCCGCCCACGGCGGCGCCACTGTTGACCGGAAAATTTCACGGCGGAGCTTCACCAATTCCACTCAAAATCGTCCACTGAGCAACTTTCATAACTGCACCGAAGTCCAATTCTCACTCTAACACATCCAATTTCATGATAAACCGAAATGAAACACAAAATTCAAACCCAAAATTCTTCATGCTCAAATCGAATTAGAACACCATGTTTATATGGTTAGAATCACCTTAAAGAGGGCTACAAAACCCAGTCCTTGTTTGAGCTCAACTCGGCCCGAATCAAAAGTCACCATTAAACCCAAAAACCTTGAACTTTGCTTCAAGTTTTCTCTCTCCACCATGAAGCTTGCCGGAAAGTAAGACCGGAAATGGGTAAAGAGCATCGGGGCGAGTTGAATGGGCCACGGGCCGAGCCCGGAAGTCGCCGGAATCCGGTCGCCGGAGTGGAGGCCGACGCCACCGTCGTGACTCACTCTCCCAACTCGGTCAAACCGAGTTGACCAAGGTCAACCATATTAAATCAGTCTTTGACTTTCCCAAAGGGGCAAGTCACTATTTATAGCTTTCCCAATTAGGAAACTTCATACTTATCCTTTTCGTCGAACTTCAAAAGCGCGTAACTTCCTCGTCGTATATCCGATTCCGATAAATCTCGCGGCCACAAACTTGACTCAACATGATCTTCAATAATCACCCAAAGTCAAACACATCGGCCAAACGGATAAAAAGTCAACCCTTTAAAGCAACACACATTAAATCGACTAAATAACCAACAAACGGAAATATTCGCAACTAATTCCTCGTAACTCCAAATCATGCTCCGGAAGTTCCCACAAACTCGAAATTAAATTCCGAACAACTTCCGTGAAGAAACCGAAACCAAATTCCCGTCCGATAATTTAGTCGTTAAGTGGCCCACCACTTAAATCTGGACTTCAAATATTCATAACTAATTCTTCGGTCGTCCAAATAACGATCCGGAACCGCCCACGAACTCGTAATCACATATAGAACGACTCTCGAGAAGAGATCCAGCTCCGATTCTCGGCCAATAATTTAGTCGTTAACAGAACCCTGGCGAGTAAATCCGCTATCGGAAATCCACGTCGATACGCTAACTCGCAAATTGAGCTGATTATACTTCTGATTCTGGTCCGGGTCGTCACAGGTAATGCAAGCATACCACGTTTCATTCAAATTCATGCTCAAAACACTTAAATCGTCATTCAAATGCATCAAACAAGAGCCTAAGTGAAAAATGACGTGAATGCATAAGAGAAAAACGTTAGAACCTGCAGAAAACACACAAAGTTACGTGCTAAATACATGATGCAACGTGACCATACGTTTGGCCTCATGTCCCTAACTTCACTTAGGTTAGGGTACCCGGTGATGAAATCCAAGCATCACAAAGCCGCCGGCAGGTTATGCAAGCTAAATGCAACGTGGTTAATTCTTTACAAGTTAGAATGCACACGAAATTTACAAGTAATATGCACAAGTATTTTGTTCATTGATTTTCGCCTTCAATTTAAAGAGAATACGTTCATTTGGCCTTTAGGTCTTTCATTGGACGTGCGACCCGCGCGATAAAATGTACATTCTCAATCAATCGGCCTTGGTTCAATCGAAAAACATGGCCAGTTGGGGATAGAGATAACGCGAGAGGTAGGACTAATTTCGACGATGCATCCCGAGGCTTACCGATCATGGAAAGTAGATTTAGTCCTTGTCTTCTTTGGGCAACTTCAATAAGCTTGGCCAGTTGGCAAGAGAGACCACGAGAGGTAGGACCGATTTGAAATCTCGGATCCAAAACCCGTCATAGAAACCGTCACCTTCTAGACACCAAGTTACCAAAGATTTCTTACTCAAAGACAAGTATTCATCCACTTACCGGATCATTGGTATATACTCCATTGATGCAAGTCTTTCTTAGATCCAGAACCTGTCACCAGTCATAACCCGTTTCTAGACACCATGTCCGACATTCAGCCAAAATTTCAAGAAAGACATTCCCTCAAGTCCTTGTAGACTCCGCCCTCAACCTCATGTCCATAACTTCACTTAGGTTATGGCGTGCGGTGATGAAATCCACACATCATGAGGGGTTAAGGAGATAAACAAGAAAAAGAGGCGCCATCTATTCCAATGAGTGAGACTTAATCGCCCAAACTTGCGTACTCAATGTAAATCGAAGACTTCCTTTAATATGTACCTATTTACATGGCTGCAAAAACAAAAAGTTAGAATGGAACGTATTATGAACATGTATAAAAATTTTCGACACTTTACATATACATATACACACTTATTTACACATATTCACATATTTACAAGCATAAACACACAATTCTTTACAATCCCCGGCAACGGTGCCAAAATTGATACACGACTTTGCAACCATTAAATTAACACTTAACAATCAACAAAAACGCATAAACAATTAAAACCCTTTTGTGTAGATGTAGCATTGATAAATAGGGATCGTTCTTAACCGGGGATTGAGAGTGCATGCATATTTACGCTATGGTTAAAAGGGGGGATTTTATAAAGGTTGTTTATTATCTACGAAAATAAAGTCAAAAATATGGCATGGCAAACACATCGTTGGCTTCTAAGTTCTAACATGCTTAAACTCATAGACAAGCAAAACAAACAAGAACATAGAATCCTAAACATGCTTACTAAAACCGAAAATAAAGTTTAATTACATATATACACATTGATCAACTCATCATACTCACCTCATTCCTTTATAACCTAATCATGTTATATGCAACCTATTTAAAATCTAAGCCTTTACTATGTTGTTCATGTATTTCTCGAATGACAATGTTTTCGAACCAAGATTGCTCGCATTCTAGACACATCATAACATAAACCAAGATTGCTCGCATTTAAGTTAAGCATTAAGAATAGGAAACACATGCATAGCAAAGAACTCAGATTCGAAATAAATTACAGAAACATGATAGAATTATATAACCAAAAACTCTTATTTAAACTCTTCCTTAAAAATCAATCGTTCATACAAAAAGAGAGTAGAAGGTGACATGTTACACATTTTGGTCGTGATTGCAGTTGCAAAACATGTAGATGGCCTTCTAGTGGATGGAGAGAAACCTTCGGATTGCCTAAGTTACTCTTGTGGAGGATGGTGTTTGTTGGAGTGTGAAGAGCTTCGGCTTCTTGATGAATTTTTGGTTTTGGAGGAGACAAAGTGTTTGTGGACAGGAGCTCGGCTGTATGATGAGAGATGCTTGAGAATGAGACCGAGCCCTTGTATTTATAGGTGAAGAATTCCAACTTTCCTCTCCAAACTAGGGATTCCTAGTTTACCCGGGTAGAACTGACAGCCTGTCTTCTTTCGAGTATTCCGGAAGTTCTAGAGCTCAGAAAATTATGATTTTGGACTCGTTGGAAAGAGGACTTCAAGAGCTTTCCAGAAAGGTATATGATCGCTATATTTGGAGTTGAATTGCGACTTCGGTGGTCTCTTGAAGTTACAGGTCTGTTCTGAGATCTTCTTTCCTTATTCCATGCTAGATATTTCTTTCTTGATTTCCAAGGAAATATACTCCTTGCCGAATTTCTTCAATATATTCAAGATATTTGATCTTCAAATGTGGCAAGTATGATCTCAATATTTTGGCCATGACTTCTTTCCATAAATGCTTGCCGACTTGATCTTTCCTGGTTCACGTAGGAGAAATATATTCGTTCTTCATTTGGGAAACCATTTGTGTGTACCATTTTAGTAACTTTTACGAATACCATTTCTCAACCATTTTGCGCGTCTCGGATATTTCGCCACGTTATTCCTAGTTGATTTAGGAAACTTCATTTTTCCGCTCCACGAAACTCTCCGAGTTGTCGGACCATTTGCATTCCTACCCCGAGTAGGAATCCTAGTCAAAGTAGGAAATACCACTTTTCCTAAGCGAATTAGGAAACCTCCAATTTCTGCGTTTTAAGCTTCATTTCACCTCTTTTATTGTACTCCTTTATTCAAAACCTAAAAACAACAAAGTAAGTAAGAAATGATAGTACTAAGGTCAAAACAAAGCTAAATATAAAGAGAAAGACATTAAGAATCAAGCATAAAATGCGTAGATCAGAGCATAAAATGCGTATATCAAATTCCCCCACACTTAGACTTTGCTAGTCCCTTAGCAAACACTAAGTTAAACTAAGACTCTCTACGAATTAAAACAAAAGAAAGAACAAAACTAAGCCCTTAGCTAAAATTTGTCTCAGAATTTTCATAAGAGTATGGCGATGGCTCATATGATTTTCAACTTGTATGCTCAACGAATTCAAGAGATAATTGAGATATGATTATGTAATGAACAAGTAAGACATGGAGAAAACAATGGTTATGTTATAGCTGTGCATGCTTTGAATAAGGGTTTAATCAGCTCACAAGGATGCACTCATCATATTTTTCACTCATGAAAAGGGTTCACTTAAAGTGTATATGAATTTAAAAGAAAACCTCATGAATGGAGTTAATTACTTGCACAAATAACCAAAACCAAAAGCTTACTCATGCAACTTACTCTACCAATTGAAAGCTACTCATTTTAAGGATCATAAAGAACTTTTAGTGAGGTTATAATGGGGCTAAGGCTAAGGCATTCGAAATTTAGATATGTGGTGATAAAAACATTTCAACGACTTAGTTTAGCACCAAATTCTTCCTCCATCTCCACTAAAATGATACCATGTAAACATCAATCTAAACTACCCTTTGAGCTTTTCGGACAGGACAAAGGCCATATTTGTTCTATTTTTGGGCCTTCAATTCGTTGTAACCTCCAAATCCGCAAATAAGGGGGACATTAATCCAAATGGTTATACTTAGAACACAACATATTGTCATGAGAGATATATATAATTTTTTTTTCTTTTCTCTTCATTCTCTCAATTTGTTTTTTCTTTTTGGCAATCTCATACTTTTTAAGCTATTTGGATAAGTCTTTCCCCTTACTCACATTAACTTTTTCAATCTTTCCTACCAAAACAACATCTTATGTGCTAGTTTCGAAAAATTCTCACCAAGTTTCCGGAACAAAGGTAAGGATATTGTACACTAGGGTAAGTGTTTAGGTATATATGGTGATGAAAGAAAAGCTTAACGTGGGCTCAATTGGTTTATCTAGGGGTGTCGCAACTCATGCGTACAAATGGGATACATGGATATTTAGCGAAGTGGTGGGAAATCCTAAATGCTTTTAATCATATCCAAAATCAAAGTATGTATCAACTTAAAAAGCTTTGCAAATTGACATGAGTAAGTTCTAGCATTCTCTAGTTCATTAAAATCTATGGCAACCAATCAAATGAGGCAAATATAAGTTAGTAGCTACGAAATGGATGTATACACTCAAGGAATAAAGAACAAATAGCACAAAAGCTCACATAGGGTTCATATGTGTTACGCGCGAAAATGCGTTCAATGTTAACACAAAGTAGACACTAAAAACATTGTCCACACATATACAATTTAAAACCATTATTTTTTCGTTGTAATATTGGCGAGTAGGGATCTGATACGCGCAAAACATGCATTCACGTTAACTTAAAAACACAGATTACGCGCATTGCAATTTAAACCCTTCTTTTGTCATTTGTAATATTGGCGAGTAGGGATCGTTCTTTATCCGGGGAATTAAGGGCGCATGCATGGTTTCGTTAATAAGCGGAAATATAAATGTTGGGGGGATTGGAAGTTGGTTGTTTAATCTACGAAATTAAAGTACAAAAACATGCAAACACAACTAAAACTCTTAGGCATCTAACATGTTTTACTCATAGACAAGTTTCAACAATCAAGAAACTTAAAGTCTAATTATGCTTGCTAAAAATAAGAAGTTACACTACTAATTACATGTGATCATCTCATCTTATTAACCTACCCTTTTCATGCATCAAACCTTTTTGTAAGTTACGAAATTCATAACTTCTAACTAAATACACATGCTTAATAATTGAGTAGGAATGCAACTTAGCGTATAAACATCCTAAACAACATACGATCATCGAAACATGCGAAAGAGAGGGACTTAGCGTATTTTCTAACACATGCATTCGAAGCTTTAAGATTGTATCAAACATGCATAAAAGGCTAGAAATCATAAACACATGCATATTACAAATCTGTTTAAGAGCATAAAACACAAATCTAAACTTGTTCTTCATTTGATACATAAATGTATTCCAATACATCAAAAGGTTCAAATACAAAACAAAAGAAATGAAAGTGAAGATCATGGTTACACTTTTTGTCTTGAGTGCTTGATGATCTACGGTGGAGATGGATTTCCTTCACAAGGGACTTAGCGTATTGTGTTGGATGGATGGATGCTTTGCTTCGGCTTGGAAGGAGGAACCTTGCTTGCTTCGGCTTGGATGGAGGAAGGATGATACTTCGGCTTGGAAATGAACCTTGCTTGTGTTTATGGTGGAGGAGTATTTGTGTGGAGTTTTTGTTTGTAAAATGAGAGATGATCCTTGAATGGTTCGGCCTCCTTGTATTTATAGGCAAGGAATGGTGCTTCTCACTCTTCCACCTTGCCTCCCTCCATTTAATGCATGTAATGATCAATATGGCAAGTCATCCCCTTAGTCACCCTTGTGATCATCATTTGTGAACCCTAAGCAAGAGTCACCATGCTTAGTCACACCCTTAGTCACCATTGTGATGATCAAAGGCAAGAGTCACCAAGCTTAGTCACCATTTGTGAACCCAAAGCAAGAGTCACCATGGCAAGTCATCTTTTATGATCATTAGCTTGATAACTTGGACTTTTCAACTTCACCAAAAGGCTTCCATGCCGAATTGAATGTGTTTGGGCCATATAATGGGCCGAAACAAGAGTTGAGAATTCGACCCACAATTTGCTTTTTGGGCCGGCCCATTTTCGGAGGTCCAAAATCGCAAAAATCGCAAAATCGCCGAAATTCCTCCGAATTGCGTCGTTATTAATCTCCACCGTAAATATCTTCAAAATAACAATTTAAATAAGGAAAACATAAAACTAAGATAATAACATAGCTAAACGTAAAGGGAAATGCGTTAAGAAACGAGCATAAAATGCGTATATCAAATTCCCCCACACTTAGACTTTGCTAGTCCCTTAGCAAACACTAAGTTAAACTAAGACTCTTCTACGAAATTAAAAGAAAGGTAAGAACATAACTAAGCCCTTAGCTAAAATTTGTCTCAGAATTTTCATAAGTATATGGCGATGTCTCACATGATTTTCAACTTTGTATGCTCAACGAATTCAAGAGATAATTGCGATATAATTACGTAATGAACAAGTAAGACATAGAGAAAACAATGGTTATGTTATAGCTGTGCATGCTTTGAATAAAGGTTTAATCAACTCACAAGGATGCACTCATCATATTTTTCACTCATGAAAATGGTTCACTTAAAGTGTATATGAATTGAAATGAAAACCACATGAATAAAGTTTGATTACTTGCACAAATGAACCAAAACCATAAGCTTACTCATGCAACTTACTCTACTAATTGAAAGCTACTCATTTTAAGGATCATAAAGGACTTTTAGTGAGGTTGTACTGGGGTTAAGGCTAAGGCATTCAAAATTTAGATATGTGGTGATAAAAATGTTCCAATGACTTAGTCTAGCACCATATTAGTCCTCCATCTCCATTTGTATGTTACCATGTATACTTCAATCTAAGCTACCCTTTTAGCTTTTCGGACAGGACAAAGGCCATATTTTGTTCTATTTTTAGGCCTTCAATTTATCGTAAACTCCAAATCCGTAAATAAGGGGGACGTTAATCCAAATGGTTATTCTTAGAACACAACATATTGCCATGAGAGATAATAATTTTTTTTTTCTTTTCATTCTCTCAAATATAATTTTTTTCTTTTCTTTTTGGCAATCACAAACTTTTTTAGCTATTTGGACAAGTCTTTCCCCTTACTCACATTAACTCTTTCAATCTTTCCTACCAAACCATAATCTTATGTGCTAGTTTCGAAAAATTCTCACCAAGTTTCCGGAACAAAGGTAAGGATATTCTATACTAGGATAAGTGTTTAGGTATATATGGTGATGAAAGAAAAGCTTAACGTGGGCTCAATTGGTTTATCTAGGGGTGTCGCAACTTGTGCGTACAAATGGGATACATGGATATATGGCAATGTGGTGGAAAATCCTAAATGCCTTTAATCATTTCCAAAATCAAAGTATGTATCAACTTAAAAGCTTTGCAAATTGACATGAGTAAGTTCTAGTATTCTCTAGTTCATTAAAATCTATGGCAAGCAATCAAATGAGGCATATATAAGCTAGTAGCTATGAAATGGATGTATATTCACTCGAATAAAGAACAGATAGCTCAAAAGCTCACATAGGGTTCATATGATTAAAAACTTATTCAAGCATGCGATTTCTGTACCATGTTTTTGCAATTCATATCTACTACATGTTAAAAACATAAAGAATATCTCAATTAGCACAAGAATTCGATGCATGTGATTCATACGCCATATGTGTTCGTATCGATCAAATTTCATCATCGACTAGTTAAGGGCGTCCTAAAGACTCTGAAAAACACTAATTTAGACACAATTAAATTGTAAACCCTTCCCCCACACTTAAACTCTACATTGCCCTCAATGTACTAAAGTAGAAGTATAGAATAAAAATGGAGTATAGGATCTAAGAAAATTTTAATCTAATACGCAAAAAGCCATTAAATTAATTAAAAGGGGAGAAGAAAACAAATCTGTTGTCTCCCTATTGGGTTGCCTCCCAATGAGCGCTTGTTTTACGTCGTTAGCTTTGGACGTGATGCATCATTTTGTTTTTGAAATGGCCGGTTCTTGGAGTTGCATCTCCTCCACGGTGTGCTCCGCAAATGCCTCAAAATAGGGCTTCAAGCGATGGCCATTTACTTTGAACTCACTACCTTTTTCGATATATCGAATGAGAACTGCTCCATGAGGTAGAACTTGAGAAACTATGAATGGCCCCATCCATCGAGAGCGAAGCTTTCCCGGAAAGAGCTTAAGTCTTGAATTGAAAAGCAATACTTTCTGCCCAGGTTCAAAACTCTTCCCGCGAATCATCTGATCGTGGATCTTTTTCGTCTTCTCTTTGTAAATCCACGCATTGTCGAAAGCATCATTTCTGATTTCTTCTAGTTCACATAGTTGTAGCTTCCGATGCAAGCCTGCGGCATCTCGATCGATGTTGAATTTCTTCACGGCCCACCATGCCTTGTGCTCCAATTCAACCGGAAGATGGCACGCCTTCCCATAAATTAATCGGAAAGGTGACATACCAATGGGGGTCTTGTAGGCAGTCCTGTAAGCCCACAATGCATCGTCTAAGCATTGACTCCAATCTTTCCGGTTTGGGCGGACGGTTCGCTCCAAAATCTTCTTGATCTCACTGTTGGAAACTTCAGCCATTCCATTTGTTTGAGGGTGGTATGGTGTGGAAACCTTGTGTTTTACGCCATACTTCCTCATCAGTGCTTCCACCGTGCGGTTGCAAAAGTGACTTCCTCCATCGCTGATTAGAACGCGTGGCATTCCAAATCTAC
This sequence comes from Geum urbanum, assembly GCA_946800695.1. Classification (NCBI taxonomy): domain Eukaryota; kingdom Viridiplantae; phylum Streptophyta; class Magnoliopsida; order Rosales; family Rosaceae; genus Geum; species Geum urbanum. Next base: position 26,303,189 of record OX327004.1, read on the forward strand.
TGAAAATGTTAGTTCGTAGGAAATCTGCAACAACTCGCGAATCATTAGTACGGGTGGCCTTTGCCTCCACCCATTTAGAAACATAATCTACTGCGAGTAAGATATAAGTAAAACCATTGGAGGGAGGAAATGGTCCCATAAAATCAATACCCCACACATCAAAAATTTCAACATTAAATATGTAGTGTTGTGGCATTTGATCTCTAGGGCCTAAATTACCGAATCTCTGGCACTTATCACATGCAGCACAATATGCATGAGCATCGCGAAATAAACTAGGCCAAAAGAAACCGCAATCTAAAATCTTAAGGGCTGTCCTCCTAGAACCAAAGTGTCCCCCACATGCTTCATTGTGACAAAAGTCTAGAATGGGCTTAAACTCACTATCCGGGATACATCTCCTAATTACTAAATCGGAGCATTGTTTCCACAAATAAGGCTCATCCCAGATAAAGATTCTAGCATTATGCTTAAGTTTGTCACGTTGAAATTTATGCATGGTAGACGGAAACTCACCGGTAACTAAGTAATTTACGATATCTGCATACCAAGGAGTTTCCGAAGTAGTTACCTCAATTCCGAAGAGTTTTTCATCCGGAAAAGTTTCTTCAAACTTGACAGGCTCATGGTCACCTATCAGGACAGTTTCTTCAATCTTGACAGTTTCTTCAATCCGCTGACCCAAGACGGCTCCTACGGCATAATCCGAGGCGTCGCACATGAGTTCGAATGGCAGAGACCAATCAGGGCTGCATAAAATAGGAGCGCTCGTGAGAAGCTCCTTCAATTTGTTGAAGGCAGCGTTGCATTCTTCATCAAAGACGAACGGGGTCTCCTTTTGCAGCAATTTATACAACGGGCGCGAGATGTGGGAAAAGTCTTTGATAAACCTACGATAAAATCCTGCGTGTCCAAGAAATGAACGAATCTCTCTAACCGAAGTTGGAGAGGGTAAGTGACGCACAAGATCTACTTTAGATTTATCAACTTCTAACCCTTTTTCGGAAATAATATGACCTAACACTATCCCTTGCGTAACCATGAAATGGCACTTCTCCCAATTAAGCACCAAATTCGTTTCAACGCATCTTTGTAAAATAGTTTCTAAATTGTTTAAGCATGCATCAAAATCATTCCCAAATACACTAAAGTCGTCCATGAATACTTCAATAATTTTTTCAATGTACTCGGAGAAAATTGAGAGCATGCAACGTTGAAATGTACCTGGTGCATTGCACAGTCCAAATGGCATGCGGCGATAGGCAAACGTTCCGAAAGGGCACGTGAACGTTGTCTTTTCTTGATCCTCCTCCGCAATGCTAATTTGGTTGTAGCCGGAATATCCGTCGAGAAAACAATAAAATGCATGGCCGGCTAATCTTTCCAGCATTTGGTCGATGAATGGTAAGGGAAAATGATCCTTGCGGGTTGCGGCGTTGAGCTTCCGGTAATCAATGCACACTCGGTGTCCAGTGATCGTCCGTTGTGGCACAAGTTCATTTTCCAGATTCTCGACGACGGTAATTCCCGATTTCTTAGGTACTACCTGCACTGGGGAAACCCAACGGCTATCAGAAATAGGGTAAATAACTCCACAGTCCATGAGTTTAATTACCTCCTTTTTTACCACCTCCATCATCGGAGGGTGGAGCCGACGTTGCGCTTCTCGCGTAGGCTTGGTGCCTTCTTCAAGGAAAATCTTATGCACACATGTTGCTGGATTTATTCCCTTGATGTCCGCAAGTGTCCAGCCTATTGCGGGTTTGTATCGTTTGAGCACACTCACGAGCTTCTCCTCCTGTTCCTCTTCTAGCGCGGACGAAATAATGACCGGTAAAGTTTCATTCTCGCCCAAGTACGCATACTTCAGATGGTCCGGTAGTAGCTTGAGTTCTAAAACTGGAGCTTCTACGATGGAAGGAACCATTTTATTAGTACCAAAAGTAATTGGTAAAGGAGGAGAAAAGCTTACTTTTCGTGGTGCGGCATTTAGGGCCATGGCCATGTCTTGAATTTGAGGCGTCAGCTCTAGTAAAGCCTCGAGAAGGCCGTCATGCCCAAGTTGAATGGCCATGTCGAGTTCATCCTCATTGATGGTGTCGAGGTAGCCTTGTGCTAAGGTATCCACAGGATCGTATGTCGAAATGGCAGCTACGCTCGACACTGGAAACTTCATCCCGTCCAGGATGTTGAACTCGATTCTTTCTCCATCAATCTCCATGGAGAAAGTGCCTTGAAACACATCAATCTTCGTTCTCGCAGGCCGCATGAAAGGTCGCCCAAGCAGTAGTGGGGTGGTGTTCAGTGGACTCTCTTCCATGTCAACGATATAAAAATCGGCTGGGAATATCAAGTTGTTGACTTGCACGAGAACGTCTTCTACGTATCCCCTCGGATACTTGTGTGTGCGATCGGCTAATTGGATGACAACACCATCTTGCTTGAGATCTCCAAGCTCCATCGATTCGTAAAGATAGTAAGGCATGACGTTGATGGAAGCTCCGAGATCAAGCATCACGTCTTGGAAGTGGGTGTCACCGATTACGCAAGGAACTGCAAAGCTCCCTGGGTCCTTCAGTTTTGGGGGTAGCCGACGCTGCAAAACCGCCGAAACGGTTGCGTTCACCATCACAACCTCCTTCTCTCGAGTTTGCCTCCTCTGTGTGCATAATTCTTTGAGAAACTTCGCGTATATTGGCACTTGCTTTATGCACTCGATCAAGGGCAAATTCACTTGCACCTTTCGGAAGATGTCCAAAATATCTTCATATTGGGCATCCTTCTTCTTCGATTTTAACAATCTGCTAGGGAAAGGTGTAACAGCAAACGGAGAATTAGTAATAACCGTATTTGAAGGAATATGGTTTTTACCTTTGATTGGGGTAGGTTGTGGAGGTGATTGTGCCTTGGTGACATTAGGCGTCACCTTCTTTTTCTCGGCCTCTTGAATTGCCGGATCGATCTCATCTTCTTCTTCGTTGGTGATGTCCTCAATGGTGACTTCATCAAGATGAGATCGCTTGGTCTTTGGTTCCTCAAGTATCTTCCCACTCCTTGTGACTATAGCATTCACGTTTCTTTGATTAGGAGTGGTTTGAGGTGGAAGCCGACCGGTTTCCTTGATTTGGCCCATGAAATCAACAAGCTGGCCAAGCTGCTTCTTCACTTCGGTGATGTCGCGGCCATGTGAGTCAAGTGTCTCCTTTGTCTTCGATTGTCCGTTGATATACGCATTTTATGCTCGTTTCTTAACGCATTTCCCTTTACGTTTAGCTATGTTATTATCTTAGTTTTTATGTTTTCCTTATTTAATTTGTTATTTTGAAGATATTTACGGTGGAGATTAATAACGGCGCAATTTGGAGGAATTTCGGCGATTTTGCGATTTTTGCGATTTTGGACCTCCGAAAATGGGCCGGCCCAAAATGCAAATTATGGGCCGATTTCTCAAATCTTGTTTCGGCCCATTATCAAGCCCAAACCCATTCATTTTGGCATGGAAGCCTTTTGGTGAAGTTGAAAAGTCAACAATATCAAGCTTTGTGACTCATTTTAGTGACTAAGCTTTGTGATCATCACAAAAGATGACTTGCCATGTGACTTGCCATGGTGACTCTTGCTTAGGGTTTATAAATGGTGACTTGCATGGTGACTCTTGCTTAGGGTTCACAAATGATGATCACAAAAGGTGACTAAGGGAGTGACTTGCCATATTGATCATTACTTGCATTAAATGGAGGGAGGCAAGGTGGAAGAGAGAATGCAACATCCCTTGCCTATATAAGAGAGGAGGCTGGCCATATATTATTGATCACTCAATTTACTAGCCAAAGCTCTACACAAATACTCTTCCACCATAAACACTTGAAGGTTCATTTCCAAGCCGAAGTATCATCCTTCCTCCATCCAAGCCGAAGCAAGCAAGGTTCCTCCTTCCAAGCCGAAGCAAAGCATCCTCCATCCTTCACAATACGCTAAGTCCCTTGTGAAGGAAAGCCATCTCCACCGTAGATCATCTAGCATTCAAGACAAAAAGTGTCACCATGATCTTCACTTTCATTTCTTTTGTTTTGTATTTGAACCTCTTGATGTATTGGAATACATTTATGTATCAAATGAAGAACAAGTTTAGATTTGTGTTTTATGCTCTTAAACCGATTTGTAATATGCATGTGTTTATGATTTCTAGCCTTTTATGCATGTTTGATACAATCTTAAAGCTTCGAATGCATGTGTTAGAAAATACGCTAAGTCCCTCTCTTTCGCATGTTTCGATGATCGTATGTTGTTTAGGATGTTTATACGCTAAGTTGCATTCCTACTCAATTATTAAGCATGTATATTTAGTTAGAAGTTATGAATTTCGTAACTTACAAAAAGGTTTGATGCATGAAAAGAGTAGGTTAATAAGATGAGATGATCACTTGTAATTAGTAGTATAACTTCTTATTTTTTGTAAGCATAATTAGACTTTGAAGTTTCTTGATTGTTAACACTTGTCTATGAGTAAAACATGTTAGATGCTTAAGAGTTTTAGTTGTGTTTGCATGTTTTTGTACTTTAATTTCGTAGATTAAACAACCAACTTCCAATCCCCCCAAACATTTACATTTCCGCTTATTAACGAAGCCATGCATGCGCCCTTAATTCCCCGGATAAAGAACGATCCCTACTCGCCAATATTACAAATGACAAAAGAAGGGTTTAAATTGCAATGCGCGTAATCTGTGTTTTTAAGTTAACGTGAATGCATGTTTTGCGCGTATCAATTTTTGGCGCCGTTGCCGGGGAGTTAGAATGTTTTTGTATGATTTCGTTGTACATTTGTGATTAAAAGCATGTCTAAATTTTCGAAGTACATACTTGTTCATTCTTGTTTATACTTAAAGACATTTACATACATGTTTACAATGCATACTTTTACTTAGACGAATTTATTTATACTTAGTTTTTACACTTGCATAATTTATTTCCATGTTAAAGGATAGTCTTTGATTTAATTTGAGTACTAGTACTTAGTTATTAAATAAATCTCTATGGAATAGGTGGTGCCTCTTTTGTTTGTCTATCTCCTTAACCCTTCGTGATGTGTGGATTTTATCACCACACGCCATAACCTAAGTGAAGTTATGGACACGAGGTTGTGGGCGGAGTTTACAAACACTTGAGATTGTATACTATCTTGTGATTTCGAGTAAGAGTTGGTTATGATGTCTAGAAGGGTTATGAATGGTGACGGGTTTTGAACTAAGAAAACAGAACACCAATGGAGTACATACTCTTACGAGTAAGCCTCGGGGTGTTTCTAAGAACAACATTGGAGTATATACTCTTACGAGTTAGCCTCAGGTTGTTCCCAGAAATTAGTTCTCACCTCTCGCGTTACATCTATCCCAACTGGTCATTTCCAACAATTACGAGAATTAACGATAGTTGGTATACATTTTCGCGCGGGCCGCATGGACAAGAGATTTATTCAATAACTAAGTCGTGTATTCCTTTTAAATCGTAGGCGCAATCAAAACGTAGACGTACTTAAATTGATTTACATTGAGTACGAGTATTGGTTATAAAGTTTCGTTCTTTGGAATAGGTGGTGCCTCTTTTTCTGGTTTATCTCCTTAACCCTTCATGAAGTGTGGATTTTATCACCACACGCCATAACCTAAGTGAAGTTATGGGCATGAGGTTGTGGGCGGAGTTTACTAAGGACTTGAGATTATATACTATCTCACAAATTTGGCTGATTGTTGGATATGGTGAATGGGTTTATGATTGGTGCCGGGTTTCGGATCTAAGCAATAGAACACCATTGGAGTATATACCGTAACTGGTTAGCCTCGGGGTGTCTCTAGGAACAACATTGGAGTATATACTCTTACGAGTAAGCCTCGGGTTGTTCTAAATATTAGTCCTTACCTCTCGCGTTATCTCTATTCCTACTAACCATTTCTAAACGTAACTAAGCTGAATTGTAGTCGGTATATATTTTCGCGCGGGCCGCACGTCCAAGAAATTTACCGAATGATCATTTCGCGTACTCTCTGTAAATCATAAGTGCATACGAATACGGTTAAATACGAACTAAATGATTACAACATAATCCTTTAAATAGATGGTATATCGGATTATGCATGCTTAGACCTCCTGGAATCAGACTTCATCTTCGGATGAACGAGACCCATTGCACAGTCGAGAGCCTCTGCACCACGTACCATCGGGGCCAAAGGAAATAAATAAAACTTAGTCAAATTTTTGTGTTTATATGTGCATTAAAAACTGTAAAGGACTAACAACGTTACTTAGCTTGCATAACCTCTCGAAGAAGAGGTCATTCTTTGCATTCATTTTTTTTAGCACGTAACTCGTGTGTTTTCTGTAGGTTCTAACGTTTTCTCTTATGCATGCACTCCATCTTTCACGTAGGATTGTTGTTTAATGTATTTTATTGAAAAAAAATGTGTGGTGCATAAATTCGATGTGAATTATTGTTTGCTTGTATTTGAACTTTGTTTATATATGTTCTAACTAAATTCTTGGGTTTAGCATTATATAGTTTTAATTTGCAGAAAACATGTGTCTTAGTTTATTACATTCTTTTGCATAGCCCATAAAATTGATTAAATCATTTGCATTACTTAGTAAATTACATTTAGTGTCTTAAGTATTATAACTTTTGTGTGTTATTAGTAGTTTTTAAGTATTTGTGAGTATTTATAGTATGCTTTGATAGTTTTACTATTTGTTATTGCTTTGTTTTCTAAATATGTCTTACGATTTTGGTTAGTATTCCTATATTCATCTCAAATTCTTTGTTGATACTAACACTTGGTCTTTGGTGGATGCTCAGGCTAATGAATGTCCGATCGGGATCCTGGACCATCTAGAACAAAGTTTGAGGAGATCGCAGAGAGAATAGCGAGACTTAAAGCTCAAACTGACATCCTGGATCATCCCATCATCGAGGAAGTTTCCGAGTCTTCACATTCATCAACCGACCATACTTTAGCCTCATCAACCGACCACAATTCAGAAGCAGAAGCACAACAAGTCAACATGGCCAGTGCAGGACAATCTCTTCGCCAGCGCACCTGCTCAACCGAATGGAGCAATGGGCCTTCGAGCATTGCTTTTCCACAACCGGAAGAAAACATGAAGGATATCGAGCTAAAGAGTGGCTTCCTCCACCGACTACCCATTTTTCATGGACTTTCCAATGAAGATCCGAACAAGCATCTCAAACAATTCCAATTTGTTTGTAACAACATGAAGCCATCTGATGCTGATACGGAGCTCTTCAAGCTGAAGGCATTTCCATTCACCCTAGTCGACAGGGCCGAGTCTTGGCTAATGGAACTACCGCCGAACCATATTACCTCATGGAAGCAACTTGCGGATATGTTCCTAGCGAAGTACTTCCCGGCCTCAAAGATCACCGTCTTGAGAAAGCAAATCACTGGCATCACACAGAAACCGGACGAGACCTTCGGCCAATACTACGACCGATTCAAAGTTTTGTGTGCCACTTGCCCATCGCATGGATTTTCCGAGACCAAACTCATGAATTACTTTTACGATGGTCTCAAGCCGATTGATAGGGAATTGCTGGATGCAGCAGCCACCGGTGCATTCATGGACTTAACCGAAACCGAAGCTAGAGCTCTTCTAGAGAATCGGGCGAATAATGATGCACAATATGGAATGTCCAACAGACGAGCAGTCGGTGAAGCGAGTTCTACAACCGACGCAGACGAAAAATATGACAAACTAGCTCATATGCTAGAGAAGGTTTTAGATCTCGAGACGACAAGAGCCAGGGCAACTCAACGGCCTGTTTGCGGCATATGTCAATCACAAGGTTACCACAATGACCAATGCCCTCAGGTGCCGGAGCAAGCTAGCGAGCCGGAGCACGCTAACGCCATCGGCGGATATCAGGGAGGACAACGGTATAACAATTACAACAACTATGTCAACCGTGATCATCCGGGGTTTAGATGGAGCAGCAACGAGGGAACTTTGAACCCTCCAGCACCTCAACAATGCCCTCCTTTTCAACCAAGGCCACCAATGCAGCAGGGTTCGTCTTCGCAATCCTTCACCAACCCGGATTACGACAAGATGTTGTCGCAACTTTCGGCCTCCACTCAAGTTCTCCTCGACGGACAATCGAAGACAAAGGAGACACTTGACTCACATGGCCGCGACATCACCGAAGTGAAGAAGCAGCTTGGCCAGCTTGTTGATTTCATGGGCCAAATCAAGGAAACCGGTCGGCTTCCACCTCAAACCACTCCTAATCAAAGAAACGTGAATGCTATAGTCACAAGGAGTGGGAAGATACTTGAGGAACCAAAAACCAAGCGATCTCATCTTGATGAAGTCACCATCGAGGACATCACCAATGAAGAAGAAGATGAGATCGATCCGGCTACTCAAGAGGCCGAGAAAAAGAAGGTGACGCCTAATGTCACCAAGGCACAATCCCCTCCACAACCCACCCCAATCAAAGGTAAAAGCCCTATTCCTTCAAATACGGTTATTACTAATTCTCCGTTTGCTGTTGCACCTTTCCCTAGCAGATTGTTAAAATCGAAGAAGAAGGATGCCCAATATGAAGATATTTTGGACATCTTCCGAAAGGTGCAAGTGAATTTGCCCTTGATCGAGTGCATAAAGCAAGTGCCAATATACGCGAAGTTTCTCAAAGAATTATGCACACAGAGGAGGCAAACTCGAGAGAAGGAGGTTGTGAAGGTGAACGCAACCGTTTCGGCGGTTTTGCAGCGTCGGCTACCCCCAAAACTGAAGGACCTAGGGAGCTTTGCAGTTCCCTGCGTAATCGGTGACACCCACTTCGAAGACGTAATGCTTGATCTAGGAGCTTCCATCAACGTCATGCCTCACTATCTTTTCGAATCGATGGAGCTTGGAGATCTCAAGCAAGATGGTGTTGTCATCCAGTTAGCCGATCGCACCCACAAGTATCCGAGGGGATACGTAGAAGACGTTCTCGTGCAAGTCAACAACTTGATATTCCCAGCCGATTTCTATATAGTTGACATGGAAGAGAGTCCACTAAACACCACGCCACTACTGCTTGGGCGACCTTTCATGCGGACTGCGAGAACGAAGATTGATGTGTTTCAAGGCACTTTCTCCATGGAGATTGATGGAGAAAGAATCGAGTTCAACATCCTGGACGGGATGAAGTTTCCAATGTCGAGCGTAGCTACCATTTCGACATACGATCCCGTGGATACCTTAGCACAAGGCTACCTCGACACCATCAATGAGGATGAACTCGACATGGCCATTCAACTCGGGCAAGACGCCCTTCTCGAGGCCTTACAAGAGCTTGAACCTCGAATTCAAGATATGGCCATGGCCCTAAATGCCGCACCACGAAAAGTAAGTTTTTCTCCTCCTTTACCAATTACTTTTGGTACTAATAAAATGGTTCCTTCCATCGTAGAAGCTCCAGTTTTAGAACTCAAGCTACTACCGGACCATCTGAAGTATGCGTACTTGGGCGAGAATGAAACTTTACCGGTCATTATTTCGTCCGCGCTAGAAGAGGAGCAGGAGGAGAAGCTCGTGAGTGTACTGAAGAGGTACAAAACCGCAATAGGCTGGACGCTTGCGGACATCAAGGGAATAAATCCAGCAACCTGTGTGCATAGGATTTTCCTTGAAGAAGGCACCAAGCCTACGCGGGAAGCGCAACGTCGGCTCCACCCTCCGATGATGGAGGTGGTAAAAAAGGAGGTAATTAAACTCATGGACTGTGGAGTTATTTACCCTATTTCTGATAGCCGTTGGGTTTCCCCAGTGCAGGTAGTACCCAAGAAATCGGGAATCACCGTCGTCGAGAATCTGGAAAATGAACTTGTGCCACAAAGGACGATCACTGGACACCGAGTGTGCATTGATTACCGGAGGCTCAACGCCGCAACCCGCAAGGATCATTTTCCATTACCATTCATCGACCAAATGCTGGAAAGATTAGCCGGCCATGCATTTTATTGTTTTCTCGACGGATACTCCGGCTACAACCAAATTAGCATTGCGGAGGAAGATCAAGAAAAGAGAACGTTCACATGCCCTTTCGGAACGTTTGCATATCGCCGAATGCCATTTGGACTGTGTAATGCACCAGGTACATTTCAACGTTGCATGCTCTCAATTTTCTCCGAATACATTGAAAAAATTATTGAAGTATTCATGGACGACTTTAGTGTATTTGGGAGTGATTTTGATGCATGCTTAAACAATTTAGAAACTATTTTACAAAGATGCGTTGAAACGAACTTGGTGCTTAATTGGGAGAAGTGCCATTTCATGGTTACGCAAGGGATCGTGTTAGGTCATATTATTTCTGAAAAAGGGTTAGAAGTTGATAAATCTAAAGTAGATCTTGTGCGTCACTTACCCTCTCCAACTTCGGTTAGAGAGATTCGTTCATTTCTTGGACACGCAGGATTTTATCGTAGGTTTATCAAAGACTTTTCCCACATCTCGCGCCCGTTGTGTAAATTGCTGCAAAAGGAGACCCCGTTCGTATTTGACGAGGAATGCAACGCTGCCTTCAACAAGTTGAAGGAACTTCTTACAAGCGCTCCTATTTTATGCAGCCCTGATTGGTCTCTGCCATTTGAACTCATGTGCGACGCCTCGGATTATGCCGTAGGAGCCGTCTTGGGTCAGCGGAAGGACAAGAAGCCTTGCGTAATCTATTACGCCTCTCGGACGCTTGATGAAGCGCAAAGAAATTATACCACCACCGAGAAGGAGTTTCTTGCAGTGGTTTTTGCTTTAGATAAATTTCGGTCTTATTTACTTCAAACTAAAGTAACTGTGTATACTGATCATGCAGCTTTGAAGTATCTAATGCTAAAGAAGGACGCAAAACCACGGCTTATAAGATGGATACTTCTACTCCAAGAATTCAACGTCGAAATCAAGGATAAGAAGGGAGTAGAAAATGTTGTCGCTGACCACCTATCACGCTTGATCGGTGAGAATGAGGCTGTTGAAATTGAGGACACTTTTCCGGATGAAAAACTCTTCGGAATTGAGGTAACTGTTCCGGAAACTCCATGGTATGCAGATATCGTAAATTACTTAGTTACCGGTGAGTTTCCGTCTACCATGCATAAATTTCAACGTGACAAACTTAAGCATAATGCTAGAACCTTTATCTGGGATGAGCCTTATTTATGGAAACAATGCTCCGATTTAGTAATTAGGAGATGTATCCCGGATAGTGAGTTTAAGCCCATTCTAGACTTTTGTCACAATGAAGCATGTGGGGGACACTTTGGTTCTAGGAGGACAGCCCTTAAGATTTTAGATTGCGGTTTCTTTTGGCCTAGTTTATTTCGCGATGCTCATGCATATTGTGCTGCATGTGATAAGTGCCAGAGATTCGGTAATTTAGGCCCTAGAGATCAAACCGGAAAGATTGGAGTCCTTGATTTCGATGTTGAATTCTTGGAGTAGAAGTATCCATCTGATAAGTCGTGGTTTTGCGTCCTTCTTGAGCATTAGATACTTCAAAGCTGCATGATCGGTAAACACAGTTACTTTAGTTTGAAGTAAATAAGATCGAAATTTATCTAAAGCAAAAACCACGGCAAGAAACTCCTTGTCGGTGGTAGTATAATTTCTTTGCGCTTCATCAAGCGTCCGAGAGGCGTAGTAGATTACGCAAGGCTTCTTGTCCTTCCGCTGACCCAAAACGGCTCCTACGGCATAATCCGAGGCGTCGCACATGAGTTCAAATGGCAGAGACCAATCAGGGCTGCATAAAATAGGAGCGCTCGTGAGAAGTTCCTTCAACTTGTTGAAGGCAGCGTTGCATTCTTCATCAAAGACGAACGGGGTCTCCTTCTGCAGCAGTTTACACAACGGGCGCGAGATGTGGGAAAAGTCCTTGATAAACCTACGATAAAATCCTGCGTGTCCAAGAAATGAACGAATCTCTCTAACCGAAGTTGGAGAGGGTGTGACGACCCGGACCAGAATCAGCAGTATGATCAGCTTAATCGATGAGTTACTGCATAGTCGCAGTTGTCCGACGGTTATTGGAATCGCCGAGCTTATTAACGACTTAATTGTTGGCCGAGAATTGGAGCTGGGTCTCTTCTTGAGAGTCGTTGTACGTGTGATTTCGAGTTCGTGGGCGGTTCCGAATCGTTATTTGGACGACCGAGGAATTAGTTATGAATATTTGAAGTTCAGATTTAAATGGTGGGTTACTTAACGACTAAATTACCGGACGAGAATTTGGTTTCGGCTTCTTCACGGAAGTTGTTCAGAATTTAATTTCGAGTTTGTGGGAACTTCCGGAGCATGATTTTGAGTTACGGAGTTTAAGTTGCGAACATTTTTGTTTGTTGAATAATTAGTCGATTTAATATGTGTTGGTTTGAAGGGTTGACTTTTTATCCGTTTGGCCGATGTGTTTGACTTTGGGTGATTATTGAAGAATATGTCGAGACGAGTTTGTGGCCGCGAGAATTATCGGAATCGGAATCACGACGAGAAAGTTACGCGCGTTTGAAGTTTACCGAAATGGATAATTATGGGTTTCCTTTTTGGGAAAGTATAAATAGTGGACTTGCTCCTTTGGGAAAGTCAAAACAGGAATAAATGTGTTTGACCGAGTTGACTTGGTCAACTCGGTGGAGAGAAGGTGGTGTTCGACGGTGGCCGACGTGCTCAATTCCGGCGAGGTGATTCCGGCCACCCCAGGCGACGGGGTTGGTCCCAATCTCTTCGCCTCACCTCCCTCGTCTCGTTCCCGGCCACCATGCACGGCCTAGCTCGCCGGAAAGAGGAGTTTTTACCGGTTAAAGTTTGGAAATTTTGGTGTTAATGGTGGTTTATGATTTCGGCCGAATTGAACTTCATGAGGTACTGGGTTTTGTAGCTCTCTTCATTGTGATTCTAACCATATAATCATGGTGTTCTAATTCGATTTGTGGATTGAGAATTTTGAGATTGAAATTTGTGAACCAATTCGGTTTTGCATGAAATTGACCTAGTTAGAGTGGGAATTGGACTTCGGTGCAGTTATGGAAGTTGCTCAGTGGGTGATTTGGAGTGGAATAGGGGTGGCTCCGCCGTGAAACTCTCCGGTCAACAGCGGCGCCGCCGTGGGCGGCGGTCAACGGCGGTCAACGGTCAAAGTTTGACTTTTTGGACTTTCGGCAAGTTGCATGTCATTTGACTCGAAATCGCGCTCCGATCGCAGTGGGGAGGTTCGTTTTTCGAGTTGAGCGTCCGAACGTAAAGCGAGGTATTGAAGTGGTATATATGGATTTTCGACGATTCGTCGTATTCGAATTGTGTATTTCCGAGAACTGTGGTTTCTCGTGGTTTGATTCGAATTGTCGGATTATGACTTTGAATATTGGACGTTGTGATTATTCAGGGGTTCGTGATCGTTCGTTTGGCGAGGGGCATTCCGCCGGATCACGGGTTAACGCGATACGCGTTACGCCAGTCTGTGAGTGGACAATTTCTTTTCACGGATTGTTTGCGAGTCTTTTATATGATTTTATAAACTTGAGCATGCAGCATGATGATGATTTACGGGCATGAGATTTCATACGAAATTATATTTAATATGAGCATGTGTTTACGATTATACGGATATACGTATACGAATATACATACACTTATATGTTATTTCATGCATTTGCATCGAACTGTTTATGATTTGGTTTACACAGAGTACAGTCTCAGTTACGTTGTTGTATCGATACACCTTGCCTCGTCGGCTGATCCCCGACGGAGGGCCGCCTGGAGGGGCGATTCCCCAACCAGACCGGTGAGGGGCGTATTCCCCGGAACCGAGGCCATTTCTGGCTTAGAATCACGTGGAAGTCAGAGAGACTCCGTGGTTCAGACTGTACTAGCACGGAGGAGTCCATGAGTGACCCCGTGGGATTTTACTTGCATGCTCAGTACACTGGAGGAGTATGAGTTTTACCTCGTGTACTTGTTATTTTATTTACCTGGACTCGCATATGTTGTTTTAAATATATATATATAGCTGGTGAAAGACATTTATTTTCGTCCACTCACTCTAACGTGTTTATTGTCTTTCACCTGGGCTTTTCGGTTTCCGTGCCCAGTTTGCAGTTCAGACTCTGGAGTCGCACGTCGTGGACGGAGGCATAGTACTCGAGCGGTCTTATTTCTTCCAGTAGGTTTATTGTTCTACCTACTGTGGTATACTTATATGGTTATGTATTAGAGGTCGCTCTGAGTTCTCTGATGAATATGTTATACGATTTTAAACCCGGATTTCAGTAAAGTACTATTATATGTATTGTTTACTTTACTGTTGAGATATTGAGAAATCCGGATGGGATTGGTGCCCACGGTTTGCTTTTTGTGGCATAGGATGAAGTGTATCTTCCGCGTGCAGGTAATGGTAATTCCACGCTAGTAACGAAACTCTGCCCAAATTTCTAAAAATTTTTGTTGGTTCGTGTTTTCGAAGGGGTTTGATTCCGATTTAGGGAGCTAAATCGGGGTTGGGTCCTTTCAGCTTGGTATCAGAGCGTTAGGTTATAGGTTCTGTAGACTTCTGTAGTCGTGTTTACTTAGGGTATTTGAGTTGATACAGCATGACTGGAGTGATGACCCGACTGGCCAGCGGTACTCATCAATACTTCGGATGTTGTGTGTCCTCAAATATCTGCGGTTTCATGATTACGTTCCACTTGTTGTGAACGATGTTTTATTCATTAGGATGCCTCCTGACGTGCTTTCCGTGTCGTTTCGGTTGTGGATCCTATTGAGGATCAATCGACGCGTGATTTGCCAGAGAACAGTGGATTGGGATTAGTATTCAAAGTTCAGTGAATTGTGTGGCACTGTTTGCCTGGTTTTGTGTATATGAGCGTCTATATGTTGCCTCAGAGCTGAGATTTGTGGCAGTGATGTGTGCCTGAGTCAGTTTGTTGTATTTGGTGGGCTGATATTGTGTGAGTTCCGGTTGCGACTCCATGGCCTACATTCAGGGTGTTGTTTTGACGGTAATGGTTTAATCAGACTATCTGATACGCGCAAAACATGCATTTACGATAACACAAAGTAGACCTTAAAAACACCAATTACGCGCATTGCAATTTAAACCCTTCTGTTGTCATTTGTAATATTGGCGAGTAGGGATCGTTCTTTATCCGGGGAATTAAGGGCGCATGCATGGTTTCGTTTATTAAGCGGAAATATAAATGTTTGGGGGGATTGGAAATTGGTTATTTAATCTACGAAATTAAAGTACATAACATGCAAACACAACTAAAACTCTTAGGTATCTAACATGTTTTACTCATAGACAAGTTTCAACAATCAAGAAACTTAAAGTCTAATTATGCTTGCTAAAAATAAGAAGTTACACTACTAATTACATGTGATCAACTCATCTTATTAACCTACCCTTTTCATGCATCAAACCTTTTTGTAACTTGCGAAATTCATAACTTCTAACTAAATACACATGCGTGATAATTGTGTAGGAATGCAACTTAGCGTATAAACATCCTAAACAACTTACGATCATCGAAACATGCAAAAGAGAGGGACTTAGCGTATTTTCTAATACATGCATTCGAAGCTTTAAGATTGTATCAAACATGCATAAAAAGCTATAAATCACAAACACATGCATATTACAAATCGGTTTAGGCACATGAAACACAAATCTAAACTTGTTATTCATTTGATACACAAATCTAAACTTTCTAAACTTGTTATTCCAATACATCAAAAGATTCACATACAAAGCTAAAGAAATGAAAGTGAAGATCATGGTTACACTTTTTGTCTTGAGTGCTTGATGAACTACGGTGGAGATGGACTTCCTTCACAAGGGACTTAGCGTATTGTGTTGGATGGAGGATGCTTTGCTTCGGCTTGGAAGGATGGAGGAACCTTGCTTGCTTCGGCTTGGAATGGTAAGGGATGTGCTTCGGCTTTGTGTGAGAACTCTTAAGTGTTTATGGTGGAGGAGTATTTGTGTAGAGCTTTGGCTAGTAAATGAGTGATGGATCTGTTTTATGGCTGCCTCCTCCCTTATATAGGCAAGGGATTCATGCCTTCTCTCTTCCACCTTGCCTCCTCCATTTAATGCATGCAATGATCATTAAGGCAAGTCACCATGGCAAGTCATCTTTTCATTCAATGCAAAGCAAGAGTCACCTAGTGTAGTCACCATTTGGGAACCCTAAGCATGAATCACCATGTGTAGTCACCATTTGTGATCATTAGCTTGATAATGTTGACTTGCCCTTTCAAAACAAGACTTTTCCTCTTCACCAAAAGGCATCTAGGCCGAATTACATGGGTTTGGGCTTGTTAATGGGCCAAAACAAGAGTTGAGAAATCGGCCCATAATTTGCTTTTTGGGCCGGCCCATTTTTCGTGGTCCGAAATCGCAAAAATCGCAAAATCGCCGAAATTCCTCCGAATTGCGCCGTTATTAATCTCCACCGTAAATATCTTCAAAATAACAATTTAAGTAAGGAAAACATAAAAACTAAGATAATAACATAGCTAAACGAAAAGGGAAATGCGTTAAGAAACGGGCATAAAATGCGTATATCAAATTCCCCCACACTTAGACTTTGCTAGTCCCTTAGCAAACACTAAGTTAAACTAAGACTCTCTAAGAATTTAAAACAAAAGAAAGAACAACTAAGCCCTTAGCTAAAATTTGTCTCAGAATTTGCATAAGTATATGGCGATGGCTCACATGAATTTCAACGTGTATGCTCAACGAATTCAAGAGATAATTGCGATATAATTTATGTAATTAACAAGTAAGACATAGAGAAAACAATGGTTATGTTATAGCTGTGCATGCTTTGAATAAAGGTTTAATCAACTCACAAGGATGCACTCATCATATTTTTCACTCATGAAAATGGTTCACTTAAAGTGTATATGAATTGAAATGAAAACCACATGAATAAAGTTTGATTACTTGCACAAATGAACCAAAACCATAAGCTTACTCATGCAACTTACTCTACTAATTGAAAGCTACTCATTTTAAGGATCATAAAGGACTTTTAGTGAGGTTGTAATGGGGTTAAGGCTAAGGCATTCGAAATTTAGATATGTGGTGATAAAAACGTTCCAACGACTTAGTCTAGCACCATATTAGTCCTCCATCTCCATTTGTATGTTACCATGTATACTTCAAGCTAATCTACCCTTTGAGCTTTTCGGACAGGACAAAAGCCATATTTTTTTCTATTTTTAGGCCTTCAATTTATCGTAAACTCCAAATCCGCAAATAAGGGGGACGTTAATCCAATTGGTTTCTACTTTAGAACACAATATATTGCCATGAGAGATAATAATTTTTCTCTTTTCATTCTCTCAAATATATATTTTTTTCTTTTCTTTTTTGGCAATCTCATACTTTTTTAGCTATTGGACAAGTCTTTCCCCTTACTCACATTAACTCTTTTAATCTTTCCTACCGAACCATAATCTTATGTGCTAGTTTCGAAAAATTCTCACCAAGTTTCCGGAACAAAGGTAAGGATATTCTATACTAGGATAAGTGTTTAGGTATATATGGTGATGAAAGAAAAGCTTAACGTGGGCTCAATTGGTTTATCTAGGGGTGTCGCAACTTGTGCGTACAAATGGGATACATGGATATTTGGCAATGTGGTGGAAAATCCTAAATGCCTTTAATCATTTCCGAAATCAAAGTATGTATCAACTTAAAAGCTTTGCAAATTGACATGAGTAAGTTCTAGCATTCTCTAGTTCATTAAAATCTATGGCAAGCAATCAAATGAGGCATATATAAGCTAGTAGCTACGAAATGGATGCATATTCACTCGAATAAAGAACAGATAGCTCAAAAGCTCACATAGGGTTCATATGATTAAAAACTTATTCAAGCATGCGATTTCTGTACCATGTTTTGCAATTCATATCTACTACATGTTAAAAACATATAGAATATCTCAATTAGCACAAGAATTCGATGCATGTGATTCATACGCCATATGTGTTCGTATCGATCAAATTTCATCATCGACTAGTTAAGGGCGTCCTAAAGACTCTGAAAAACACTAATTTAGACACAATTAAATTGTAAACCCTTCCCCCACACTTAAACTCTACATTGCCCTCAATGTACTTAAAGAAAACATAGAATTAAACATGGAGTATAGGATCTATGAAAATTTTAATCTACTACGCAAAAAGCCATTAAATTAATTAAAAGGGGAGAAGAAAAACAAATCTGTTGTCTCCCTATTGGGTTGCCTCCCAATGAGCGCTTGTTTTACGTCGTTAGCCTTGGACGTGATGCATCAGTTTGGTTTTGAAATGGCCGGTTCTTGGAGTTGCATCTCCTCCACGGTGTGCTCCGCAAATGCCTCAAAATAGGGCTTCAAGCGATGGCCATTTACTTTGAACTCACTACCTTTGTCGATAGATCGAATGAGAACTGCTCCATGAGGTAGAACTTGAGAAACTACGAATGGGCCCATCCATCGAGAGCGAAGCTTTCCCGGAAAGAGCTTAAGTCTTGAATTGAAAAGCAATACTTTCTGCCCAGGTTCAAAACTCTTCCCGCGAATCATCTGATCGTGGATCTTTTTCGTCTTCTCTTTGTAAATCCACGCATTGTCGAAAGCATCATTTCTGATTTCTTCTAGTTCACATAGTTGTAGCTTCCGATGCAAGCCTGCGGCATCTCGATCGATGTTGAATTTCTTCACAGCCCACCATGCCTTGTGCTCTAATTCAACCGGAAGATGGCACGTCTTCCCATATATTAATCGGAAAGGTGACATACCAATGGGGGTCTTGTAGGCAGTTCTGTAAGCCCACAATGCATCGTCTAAGCATTGACTCCAATCTTTCCGGTTGGGGCGGACGGTTCGCTCCAGAATCTTCTTTATCTCACGGTTGGAAACTTCAGCCATTCCATTGGTTTGAGGGTGGTATGGTGTGGAAACCTTGTGTTTGACGCCATACTTCCTCATTAGTGCTTCCACCGTGCGGTTGCAAAAGTGACTTCCACCATCGCTGATTAGAACGCGTGGCATTCCAAATCTACTGAAAATGTTAGTTCGTAGGAAATCTGCAACAACTCGCGAATCATTAGTCCGGGTGGCCTTTGCCTCCACGCATTTAGAAACATAATCTACTGCGAGTAAGATATAAGTAAAACCATTGGAGGGAGGAAATGGTCCCATAAAGTCAATACCCCACACATCAAAAATTTCAACATTAAATATGTAGTGTTGTGGCATTTGATCTTTAGGCCCTAAATTACCGAATCTTTGGCACTTATCACATGTAGCGCAATATGCATGAGCATCGCGAAATAAACTAGGCCAAAAGAAACCGCAATCTAAAATCTTAAGGGCTGTCCTCCTAGAACCAAAGTGTCCCCCACATGCTTCATTGTGACAAAAGTCTAGAATGGGCTTAAACTCACTATCCGGGATACATCTCCTAATTACTAAATCGGAGCATTGTTTCCATAAATAAGGCTCATCCCAGATAAAGGTTCTAGCATTATGCTTAAGCTTGTCACGTTGAAATTTATGCATGGTAGACGGAAACTCACCGGTAACTAAGTAATTTACAATATCGGCATACCAAGGAGTTTCCGAAGTATTTACCTCAATTCCGAAGAGTTTTTCATCCGGAAAAGTTTCTTCAATCTCGACAGGCTCATGGTCACCTATCAAACGTGATAGGTGGTCAGCGACGACCTTTTCTACTCCCTTCTTATCCTTGATTTCGATGTTGAATTCTTGGAGTAGAAGTATCCATCTGATAAGTCGTGGTTTTGCGTCCTTCTTGAGCATTAGATACTTCAAAGCTGCATGATCGGTAAACACAGTTACTTTAGTTTGAAGTAAATAAGATCGAAATTTATCTAAAGCAAAAACCACGGCAAGAAACTCCTTCTCGGTGGTAGTATAATTTCTTTGCGCTTCATCAAGCGTCCGAGAGGCGTAATAGATTACGCAAGGCTTCTTGTCCTTCCGCTGACCCAAGACGGCTCCTACGGCATAATCCGAGGCGTCGCACATGAGTTCAAATGGCAAAGACCAATCAGGGCTGCATAAAATAGGAGCGCTCGTGAGAAGTTCCTTCAACTTGTTGAAGGCAGCGTTGCATTCTTCATCAAAGACGAACGGGGTCTCCTTCTGCAGCAGTTTACACAACGGGCGCGAGATGTGGGAAAAGTCCTTGATAAACCTACGATAAAATCCTGCGTGTCCAAGAAATGAACGAATCTCTCTAACCGAAGTTGGAGAGGGTAAGTGACGCACAAGATCTACTTTAGATTTATCAACTTCTAACCCTTTTTCCGAAATAATATGACCTAACACTATCCCTTGCGTAACCATGAAATGGCACTTCTCCCAATTAAGCACCAAGTTCGTTTCAACGCATCTTTGTAAAATAGTTTCTAAATTGTTTAAGCATGCATCGAAATCACTCCCAAATACACTAAAGTCGTCCATGAATACTTCTATAATTTTTTCAATGTACTCGGAGAAAATTGAGAGCATGCAACGTTGAAATGTACCTGGTGCATTACACAGTCCAAATGGCATTCGGCGGTATGCAAACGTTCCGAAAGGGCACGTGAACGTTGTCTTTTCTTGATCTTCCTCCGCAATGCTAATTTGGTTGTAGCCGGAGTATCCGTCGAGAAAACAATAAAATGCATGGCCGGCTAATCTTTCCAGCATTTGGTCGATGAATGGTAAGGGAAAATGATCCTTGCGGGTTGCGGCGTTGAGCTTCCGGTAATCAATGCACACTCGGTGTCCAGTGATCGTCCGTTGTGGCACAAGTTCATTTTCCAGATTCTCGACGACGGTAATTCCCGATTTCTTTGGTACTACCTGCACTGGGGAAACCCAACGGCTATCAGAAATAGGGTAAATAACTCCACAGTCCATGAGTTTAATTACCTCCTTTTTTACCACCTCCATCATCGGAGGGTGGAGACGACGTTGCGCTTCCCGCGTAGGCTTGGTGCCTTCTTCAAGGAAAATCCTATGCACACATGTTGCTGGATTTATTCCCTTGATGTCCGCGAGTGTCCAGCCTATTGCGGGCTTGTACCGTTTGAGCACACTCACGAGCTTCTCCTCCTGTTCCTCTTCTAGCGCGGACGAAATAATGACCGGTAAAGTTTCATTCTCGCCCAAGTACGCATACTTAAGATGGTCCGGTAGTAGCTTGAGTTCTAAAACGGGAGCTTCTACAATGGAAGGAACCATTTTATTAGTACCAAAAGTAATTGGTATAGGAGGAGAAAAGCTTACTTTCCGTGGTGCAGCATTTAGGGCCATGGCCATGTCTTGGATTCGAGGTTCAAGCTCTAGTAAGGCCTCGAAAAGGCCGTCATGTCCAAGTTGAATGGCCATGTCGAGTTCATCCTCGTTGATGGTGTCGAGGTAGCCTTGTGCTAAGGTATCCACGGGATCGTATGTCGAAATGGCAGCTACGCTCGACATTGGAAACTTCATCCCGTCCAGGATGTTGAACTCGATTCTTTCTCCATCAATCTCCATGGAGAAAGTGCCTTGGAAAACATCAATCTTCGTCCTCGCAGTCCGCATGAAAGGTCGCCCAAGTAGCAATGGCGTGGTGTTCAGTGGACTCTCTTCCATGTCAACAATGTAGAAATCGGCTGGGAATATCAAGTTGTTGACTTGCACGAGAACGTCTTCTACGTATCCCCTTGGATACTTGTGGGTGCGATCGGCTAATTGGATGACAACACCATCTTGCTTGAGATCTCCAAGCTCCATCGATTCGAATAGATAGTAAGGCATGACGTTGATGGAAGCTCCGAGATCAAGCATTACGTCCTCGAAGTGGGTGTCACCGATTACGCAAGGAACTGCAAAGCTCCCTGGGTCCTTCAGTTTTGGGGGTAGCCGACGCTGCAAAACCGCCGAAACGGTTGCGTTCACCTTCACGACCTCCTTCTCTCGAGTTTGCCTCCTCTGAGTGCATAATTCTTTCAGAAACTTGGCGTATATAGGCACTTGCTTTATGCACTCGATCAAGGGCAAATTCACTTGCACCTTTCGGAAGATGTCCAAGATATCTTCATATTGGGCATCCTTCTTCTTTGATTTTGCTAATCTGCTTGGGAAAGGTGCAACAGCAAACGGAGAATTAGTAATCACCGTATTTGAAGGAATAGGGCTTTTACCTTTGATTGGGGTAGGTTGTGGAGGTGATTGTGCCTTGGTGACAGTAGGCGTCACCTTCTTTTTCTCGGCCTCTTGAATTGCCGGATCGATCTCATCTTCTTCTTCGTTGGTGATGTCCTCGATGGTGACTTCATCAAGATGAGATCGCTTGGTCTTTGGTTCCTCAAGTATCTTCCCACTCCTTGTGACTATAGCATTCACATTTCTTTGATTAGGAGTGGTTTGAGGTGGAAGCCGACCGGTTTCCTTGATTTGGCCCATGAAATCAACAAGCTGGCCAAGCTGCTTCTTCACTTCGGTGATGTCGCGGCCATGTGAGTCAAGTGTCTCCTTTGTCTTCGATTGTCCGTCGAGGAGAACTTGTGTTGAGGCCGAAAGTTGCGACAACATCTTGTCGTAATCCGGATTGGTGAAGGGTTGTGATGACGAACCATGCTGCATCGGTGGTCGTGGTTGAAATGGAGGGCGTTGGTAGCTTTGTTGAGGTTGAGATGCTGGAGGGTTCAAAGTTCCCTCGTTGCTGCTCCATCTAAAACCTGGATGATCACGGTTGACATAGTTGTTGTAGTTGTTATACCTTTGTCCTCCCTGATATCCGCCGATGGCGTTAGCGTGCTCCGGCTCGCTTGCCTGCTCCTGCGCTTGAGGGCATTGGTCATTGTGGTGACCGTGTGTTTGACATATGCCGCAAACAGGCCGTTGAGTTGCCTTCGCTCTTGTCGTCTCGAGTTCTAACACCTTCTCTAGCATATGAGCTAGTTTGTCGTACTTCTCGTCCGCGTCGGTTGTTGAACTCGCCTCACCGACTGCTCGTCTGTTGGACATTCCGTATTGTGCATCATTATTCGCCCGATTCTCTAGAAGAGCTCTAGCTTCGGTTTCGGTTAAGTCCATGAATGCACCGGTGGCTGCTGCATCCAGCAATTCCCTATCGATCGGCTTGAGACCATCGTAAAAGTAATTCATGAGATTGGTCTCGGAAAATCCATGCGATGGGCAAGTGGCACACAAAACTTTGAATCGGTCGTAGTATTGGCCGAAGGTCTCGTCCGGTTTCTGTGTGATGCCAGTGATTTGCTTTCTCAAGACGGTGATCTTTGAGGCCGGGAAGTACTTCGCTAGGAACATATCCGCAAGTTGCTTCCAAGAGGTAATATGGTTTGGTGGTAGTTCCATAAGCCAAGACTCGGCCCTGTCGACTAGGGTGAATGGGAATGCCTTCAGTTTGAAGAGTTCCGTATCAGCATCAGATGGCTTCATGCTGTTGCAAACAAATTGGAATTGTTTGAGATGCTTGTTCGGATCTTCATTGGAAAGTCCGTGGAAAATGGGTAGTCGGTGGAGGAAGCCACTCTTTAGCTCGATATCCTTCATGTTTTCCTCCGGTTGTGGAAAAGCAATGCTCGAAGGCCCACTGCTCCATTCGGTTGAGCAGGTGCGCTGGCGAAGAGATTGTCCTGCATTGGCCATGTTGACTTCTTGTGCTTCTGCTTCTGAGTTGTGGTCGGTTGATGAGGCTAAAGTATGTTCGAATGATGAATGTGAAGACTCGGAAACTTCTTCGAGGATGGGATGATCCAGGATGTCAGCTCTAAGTCTCGCTAGTCTTTCTGTGAGTTCCTCAAACGTTGTTCTAGATGGTCCTGGATTCTGATCGGACATTCATTAGCCTGACATCCACCAAAGACCAAGTGTTAGTATCAACAAATAATTTTTAGATGTATATAAGAATACTAACCAAAATTGTAATGCATATTTAGAAAACAAGGTGATAACAAATAAAATAGTAAAACTATCAAAGCATACTATAAATACACACAAATACTTAAAAACTACTAATACACACAAAATTTATACAAAATTTATAATAGTTAAGACACTATATGTATTTTACTAAGTAATGCAATTGATTTAATCAATTTTAGGGGCTATGCACATGAATAAACTAAGACACATGTTTTCTGCAAATTAACACTATATAATGCTAAAACTAAAAATTTAGTTAGAACATATATAAACAAGGTTGAAATACAAGCAAACCATAATTCACATTGAATTTATGCACCACACATTTTCTTGCAATAAAATGCATTAAACAATAATCCTACGTGAAAGATGGAGTGAATGCATAAGAGAAAACGTTAGAACCTACAGAAAACAAACGAGTTACGTGTTTAAAATATGAATGAAAAGAATGACCTCTTCTTCGATCTTATGCCCCTAACTTCACTTAGGTTAGGGTACTCGGTAGTGAAATCCGAGTATCATAAAACCTTAGAGAGGTTATGCAAGCTAAGTAATGGTTGTTAGTCCTTTACAGTTTTTAATGCACATATAAACACAAAAATTTGACTAAGTTTTATTTATTTCCCTTGGCCCCGATGGTACGTGGTGCAGAGGCTCTCGACTGTGCAATGGGTCTCGTTCATCCGAAGATGAAGTCTGATTCCGGGAGGTCTAAGCATGCTTAATCCGATATACCATCTATTTAAAGGATTATGTCGTATTAAGTTCATGTATTTATCCGTATTCATATGCACTTATGATTTACAGAGAGTACGTGAATTGAGCATTAAGTAAAGTTCCTGGACGTGCGGCCCGTGCGAAAATATATACCGACTACAATTTAGCTTAGTTACGTTTAGAAATGGTTAGTAGGAATAGAGATAACGCGAGAGGTAAGGACTAATATTTAGAACAACCCGAGGCTTACTCGTAAGAGTATATACTCCAATGTTGTTCCTAGAGACACCCCGAGGCTAACCAGTTACGGTATATACTCCAATGGTGTTCTATTGCTTAGATCCGAAACCCGGCACCAATCATAAACCCATTCACCATATCCAACAATCAGCCAAATTTGTGAGATAGTATATATTCTCAAGTTCTTAGTAAACTCCGCCCACAACCTCGTGCTCATAACTTCACTTAGGTTATGGCGTGTGGTGATGAAATCCACACTTCACGAGGGGTTAAGGAGGTAAACCAGAAAAAGAGGCACCACCTATTCCAAAGAACTAAACTTAATAACCAATAATCGTAATCAATGTAAATCAATTTAAGTACGTCTACGTTTTGATTGCGCCTAAGATTTAAAAGGAATACATGATTTAGTTACGAGTAAATCTCTTCGTCCTGCGGCCCGCACAAAAGAGTATACTAACTATCGTTAATTCTCGTAATTGTTGGAAATGACCAGTTGGGATAGATGTAACGCAAGAGGTGAGAACTAATTTCTGGGAACAACCCGAGGCTAACCAGTTACGGTATATACTCCAATGTTGTTCTTAGAAATACCCCGAGGCTTACTCGTGAGAGTATATACTCCAATGGTATTTCTGTTTTCTTAGTTCAAAACCAGTCACCATTCATAACCCTTCTAGACATCAAAACCAACTCTTACTCGAAATCACAAGATAGTATACACTCTCAAATGTTTGTAGACTCCGCCCACAACCTCGTGCCCATAACTTCACTTAGGTTATGGCGTGTGGTGATTAAATCCACACATTTCACGAAGGGTTAAGGAGATAAACAAACAAATGAGGCACCACCTGTTCCAATGAGATTTACTTAGTAACTAAATGCTAGTACTTAATTTAAATCTAAGACTATCCTTTAACATGGAAATAAATTATGTAAGTGTAAAATAAACTAAGTATGAATAAATTCGGCTAAGTAAAAGTAGGCATTGTAAACATGTATGAAAATTTCTCTAAGTATAAAAAATGAACAAGTATGTAGCATTGTAAACATGTATGAAAATTTCTCTAAGTATGAACAAGTATGGACTTCGAAAAATTATAGACATGCTTTTAATCACAAATGTACAACGAAATCATACAAAACATTCTAATTCCCCGGCAACGGCGCCAAAAATTGATACGCGCAAAACATGCATTTACGATAACACAAAGTAGACCTTAAAAACACCAATTACGCGCATTGCAATTTAAACCCTTCTGTTGTCATTTGTAATATTGGCGAGTAGGGATCGTTCTTTATCCGGGGAATTAAGGGCGCATGCATGGTTTCGTTTATTAAGCGGAAATATAAATGTTTGGGGGGATTGGAAATTGGTTATTTAATCTACGAAATTAAAGTACATAACATGCAAACACAACTAAAACTCTTAGGTATCTAACATGTTTTACTCATAGACAAGTTTCAACAATCAAGAAACTTAAAGTCTAATTATGCTTGCTAAAAATAAGAAGTTACACTACTAATTACATGTGATCAACTCATCTTATTAACCTACCCTTTTCATGCATCAAACCTTTTTGTAACTTGCGAAATTCATAACTTCTAACTAAATACACATGCGTGATAATTGTGTAGGAATGCAACTTAGCGTATAAACATCCTAAACAACTTACGATCATCGAAACATGCAAAAGAGAGGGACTTAGCGTATTTTCTAATACATGCATTCGAAGCTTTAAGATTGTATCAAACATGCATAAAAAGCTATAAATCACAAACACATGCATATTACAAATCGGTTTAGGCACATGAAACACAAATCTAAACTTGTTATTCATTTGATACACAAATCTAAACTTTCTAAACTTGTTATTCCAATACATCAAAAGATTCACATACAAAGCTAAAGAAATGAAAGTGAAGATCATGGTTACACTTTTTGTCTTGAGTGCTTGATGAACTACGGTGGAGATGGACTTCCTTCACAAGGGACTTAGCGTATTGTGTTGGATGGAGGATGCTTTGCTTCGGCTTGGAAGGATGGAGGAACCTTGCTTGCTTCGGCTTGGAATGGTAAGGGATGTGCTTCGGCTTTGTGTGAGAACTCTTAAGTGTTTATGGTGGAGGAGTATTTGTGTAGAGCTTTGGCTAGTAAATGAGTGATGGATCTGTTTTATGGCTGCCTCCTCCCTTATATAGGCAAGGGATTCATGCCTTCTCTCTTCCACCTTGCCTCCTCCATTTAATGCATGCAATGATCATTAAGGCAAGTCACCATGGCAAGTCATCTTTTCATTCAATGCAAAGCAAGAGTCACCTAGTGTAGTCACCATTTGGGAACCCTAAGCATGAATCACCATGTGTAGTCACCATTTGTGATCATTAGCTTGATAATGTTGACTTGCCCTTTCAAAACAAGACTTTTCCTCTTCACCAAAAGGCATCTAGGCCGAATTACATGGGTTTGGGCTTGTTAATGGGCCAAAACAAGAGTTGAGAAATCGGCCCATAATTTGCTTTTTGGGCCGGCCCATTTTTCGTGGTCCGAAATCGCAAAAATCGCAAAATCGCCGAAATTCCTCCGAATTGCGCCGTTATTAATCTCCACCGTAAATATCTTCAAAATAACAATTTAAGTAAGGAAAACATAAAAACTAAGATAATAACATAGCTAAACGAAAAGGGAAATGTGTTAAGAAACGGGCATAAAATGCGTATATCACTATCCAGCAATCATATGTGGAGTGTTTACTCACCTGAGGCAGAGATGCGTTGTTTACATGATTGTCCATGTTTGTACGTGTTATGAGGCTTCAGAGGGAGCTATGCACGAGGTTCGAGATGAGTTTGAACCTGAGCATCAGAGAGAGTTTGATTGATGTGCCTCGAGATATTCATGAGGAGCTTAGTGTGCTGTACTCAGTGGCGAGGCTATTGTGAGGAAAAGATATACGCGGTTTTCGATGCGATGGTTTGAGGAAAGTGGACTTAGTCGAGATTTTGATGAGGTTGAGTTCCGACACTTCGGGAACAGTGACTTCATCAGGCTGTGGCCTTATCGGTTGTGTTGTGGGTCATCAGATCAAGCAGAGAATTCGTCTGAAGATGGCGGAGATCACAGTGTAGCGAACTTGCTCCTGTGGCATGAGTTTGGGGTGATCGTTGGTGATCCTTCACGCAGCAGGTGTTGCGGTGACTTGTGTTTGTGGAGCACTCTCAGTTACTGTTTCGGTGGCCAGGAGGGTCACGTTACGAGAGAGCTCCCTCAGCCAGCTGTGTTGGCAGTTTGGTAGCTCAGAGATCACGAGGAAATCATGATGCTGTTTCTGGAGCTTGATCAACCCAGATTTCTAGACGAGCCATTCAGAAGTCGCATTTGACGTGGGTGACTAGTTGGGTATGTTGGAGTTCGTGCCATGACCTTGTTTGAGGACAGACTTTTCTCCGAGGTTGTTTTGTTTGACATCCATGGCTATTGTACCAGCATCTTCACTTCCGAGGTTTTAGAGAGTATTGTATCCATCCGGAGGTTGCGAGATCCTTGTTGGAGGATATGGGTTAGCCGTGGATTTGTTATAGTTGGACATTGTGGTTTTGGTGTGATGGTGAGTATGGACTTATTGACGATGCATTTGGCTGTGTTCGAGTACCTCGAGAAGGAGGTTGTGTTTTGACGACCAGATTTCCCCGAGATGCTGTTTCGTGGTGATGGTTGAGCGGATGGTGGAGACGAGTTGTGTTGTATGCTTAGCTCATGTTGTGGATAATACGGTTGCTGTGCCCGACATTGGAGATATTGAGATGGTTTCCGAGTTTCCAGGTGTATTTCGGAGGAGTTACCAGGTGTTCCTCCAGTTCGAGAGATTGACTACACCATTGAGTTTGTACTGGGCGCTGGACTCATTTTATCGACATCTTGTCGTTTGGAGCCAGCGGAGCTAATGGAGCTACAGTTTCGACTCCAGGAGTTGTTGGAGGAGGTTTCAGGAGATTTCAGACGACCCCGCGAATTTGTGTGGTGTGCTCGTGCATTGTGTGTACGGAGGATGGACGGTTTGACGTAGTGGTGCGTTAACTACCGGAAGCCTGATTCGCTTCAGAGGAGAGTGAGTATCCTCCGCTTCGGATTGACGATTGGGTTGTTCAGCTCGTGAGAGATTCAGTCGTGTCGAAGATTGATTTCGGGACCGGATACCATCAGTTGTGGTTCGGTGAATCAGATGTGGCTATGTGGCTTTCGGATCTCGGAGCGAGCATCTGGAGTTCTTGATCACTCCATTGGTTGACCAATGCTCTGTAGATCGTGAGAACTTGATGTACCAGGTGTTCAGACGGTTTCTGGACGAGTTTGCGGTCTTGTTCGTTGGCATTGTCCTGATGTATTCCAGGAGTGTGGGCCAGCACCTGAAGCAGTTGCAAGCGGTTTTGTGGACTTCGCGAGATGATTAGCTGTTTGTGATGTTCAGCTAGTGTGAGTTTTGGCATAGTAGCGTGAAGATGTTGGACTGTGTGATGTTAGCTGAGGCAGTTGGCGTGGATCCTGATCAGTTAGAAGCCGTGTTGATTTGGAGTTTGCCCTACCATTGTGTCAGAGATCGGGGGTCTTTTGGGTTTGGCAGGCTATTACCGACGGCTTATGCAGGATTTTTCCTGGATTGCCACTCTACTTTCTAAATTGACGAAGAAGGCGTCAAGTTCGAGTGGTTCGATGCACGCGAGGAGAGTTACTTACTCTTGTGGGATGGTTAACCGTTGTTTCGGTTTTGACCTTACCTGACGATCGAGATGAGTTCGTGGGTTATGGCGATGCATTGAGGTTTGAATTTGGTTGTGTTTTGTCGCTGTGTAGCAGAGCGATGGCTCTTGGTTCTAAGCGGTGGAACTTTGTGTAGTTGCATATCCTGTGTGTGATTAGGATGTAGCTGTCCTTGTGTTAGCATCAGAGAATTTGAGACGATACTGCTATGGCGTGCAGCGCGGTGTAGGTTGTACACTGATCATTTGAGTTTTATCCACTTGCATTCTCGGCCAGATTTGGGCTTGAGGCAGTGTAGATGGATGGGGTCGACTCACGATAAGGGCTGCACCTTTGAGTTTGTTCGGGGAAGGTTAGAGGTTGTACTTTGATCATACGTCGGGGATGTTGTTACTGATGCATTCAGTCGAGAGTCAGGAGCTTCAGTGTTTCATGTGTGTGTGGCTCGAGTTTCCGTGTTAACCGAGTTACGAGCTACGGGAGATGAGTTCGAGTGTGATGATGTTGAGGCTCGTGGTTTCGTGCGCATTTGGCGCCGGTGATGCAGAAATGTATCAGATACTTCGAGTTTATTACTCGTGATGCAACATGAAGAGCAATGTAGCAGGTTGTGTGTGCAGATGCCACATTTGTTGACTAGCGATGGCTAGGAGGCAGAAATTTGCCGAGATGTGTCAGCCATTTGAGATTTCCGGTTAGACGTGGCGATTGTTGCTGTGATCTTGTGTGTGTGTGATTGTATGCACTTGGGTTTGTGATACCAGTTGTCAGACCATTGTGGATCGTCTGACGTACTTAGTACATTTTCTTGTGCATTCGGAGATGATTTCAGTGGCAGGAAGTCATGGCTGTGTTTGATGGAGGTTGTCCATCTACGTGGTGTACCTGTGTCCCAGTTCGCCGATCGAGGTAGTCAGCTACGACAGAGTGTTGGCGAGCTTTGCAGCGAGCATTGGGGACCAGATTATGAGTTAGTACCGGTTCTTATCCTCGGATTGGCGAGCGATCTTTGAGGACTATTCAGACCTTGGAGGGCATATCGTGGACCTCGGTATTGCAGTTCCGGAGGATTCGGGACCAGCAGTTTCAGCTGTTCGAGATTGCTTGCAGTACCAGTTGTGGATCACTGTGATTTTGTTGTTACGTGTTGTCGTTTGTGGACGATGTTGTACTTCATTGTGTTGGAGTGAGTTTGGTTTGAATTTGAGTTGATGTTTGATTCTGATCTTGTGGAATGTGTTACCACAGACTGTCAGGTTCGCGGTAACGAGATAATAATTGCTTGAATTCGATGGTTATGCTGTGTTGATGTGTGTAGACTGAGTTGTGGTTTGCCTTGTAGTTTTGATCCGTATGGGTCGTAGGCGAGTTTGTGTTATGCCGTATGATTCGGCATCGCCTATATTGGCTTTTATGTGTGTTGTGTACCCTATCTGTTCCTTATGTAGGAACACTTGGCGATTGTGTAAGCCAGTTCAGATTTGTGATTTGAGGGTACAAGGATTCCAGCACGGAATTATCTCCTATTGTGGAGTTTGTGATCACAGTTATTCAGTTGAGATTGCCGTTGGTGAGTTGAGCAGTATGCAGAGGCAGTGCTCCTACCTTGTAGTCGGCAGACTCGGAAATTTCGAGGTCGAAATTTTTCTAAGGGGGGTGGATTTGTGACGACCCGGACCAGAATCAGCAGTATGATCAGCTTAATCGATGAGTTACTGCATAGTCGCAGTTGTCCGACGGTTATTGGAATCGCCGAGCTTATTAACGACTTAATTGTTGGCCGAGAATTGGAGCTGGGTCTCTTCTTGAGAGTCGTTGTACGTGTGATTTCGAGTTCGTGGGCGGTTCCGAATCGTTATTTGGACGACCGAGGAATTAGTTATGAATATTTGAAGTTCAGATTTAAATGGTGGGTTACTTAACGACTAAATTACCGGACGAGAATTTGGTTTCGGCTTCTTCACGGAAGTTGTTCAGAATTTAATTTCGAGTTTGTGGGAACTTCCGGAGCATGATTTTGAGTTACGGAGTTTAAGTTGCGAACATTTTTGTTTGTTGAATAATTAGTCGATTTAATATGTGTTGGTTTGAAGGGTTGACTTTTTATCCGTTTGGCCGATGTGTTTGACTTTGGGTGATTATTGAAGAATATGTCGAGACGAGTTTGTGGCCGCGAGAATTATCGGAATCGGAATCACGACGAGAAAGTTACGCGCGTTTGAAGTTTACCGAAATGGATAATTATGGGTTTCCTTTTTGGGAAAGTATAAATAGTGGACTTGCTCCTTTGGGAAAGTCAAAACAGGAATAAATGTGTTTGACCGAGTTGACTTGGTCAACTCGGTGGAGAGAAGGTGGTGTTCGACGGTGGCCGACGTGCTCAATTCCGGCGAGGTGATTCCGGCCACCCCAGGCGACGGGGTTGGTCCCAATCTCTTCGCCTCACCTCCCTCGTCTCGTTCCCGGCCACCATGCACGGCCTAGCTCGCCGGAAAGAGGAGTTTTTACCGGTTAAAGTTTGGAAATTTTGGTGTTAATGGTGGTTTATGATTTCGGCCGAATTGAACTTCATGAGGTACTGGGTTTTGTAGCTCTCTTCATTGTGATTCTAACCATATAATCATGGTGTTCTAATTCGATTTGTGGATTGAGAATTTTGAGATTGAAATTTGTGAACCAATTCGGTTTTGCATGAAATTGACCTAGTTAGAGTGGGAATTGGACTTCGGTGCAGTAATGGAAGTTGCTCAGTGGGTGATTTGGAGTGGAATAGGGGTGGCTCCGCCGTGAAACTCTCCGGTCAACAGCGGCGCCGCCGTGGGCGGCGGTCAACGGCGGTCAACGGTCAAAGTTTGACTTTTTGGACTTTCGGCAAGTTGCATGTCATTTGACTCGAAATCGCGCTCTGATCGCAGTGGGGAGGTTCGTTTTTCGAGTTGAGCGTCCGAACGTAAAGCGAGGTATTGAAGTGGTATATATGGATTTTCGACGATTCGTCGTATTCGAATTGTGTATTTCCGAGAACTGTGGTTTCTCGTGGTTTGATTCGAATTGTCGGATTATGACTTTGAATATTGGACGTTGTGATTATTCAGGGGTTCGTGATCGTTCGTTTGGCGAGGGGCATTCCGCCGGATCACGGGTTAACGCGATACGCGTTACGCCAGTCTGTGAGTGGACAATTTCTTTTCACGGATTGTTTGCGAGTCTTTTATATGATTTTATAAACTTGAGCATGCAGCATGATGATGATTTACGGGCATGAGATTTCATACGAAATTATATTTAATATGAGCATGTGTTTACGATTATACGGATATACGTATACGAATATACATACACTTATATGTTATTTCATGCATTTGCATCGAACTGTTTATGATTTGGTTTACACAGAGTACAGTCTCAGTTACGTTGTTGTATCGATACACCTTGCCTCGTCGGCTGATCCCCGACGGAGGGCCGCCTGGAGGGGCGATTCCCCAACCAGACCGGTGAGGGGCGTATTCCCCGGAACCGAGGCCATTTCTGGCTTAGAATCACGTGGAAGTCAGAGAGACTCCGTGGTTCAGACTGTACTAGCACGGAGGAGTCCATGAGTGACCCCGTGGGATTTTACTTGCATGCTCAGTACACTGGAGGAGTATGAGTTTTACCTCGTGTACTTGTTATTTTATTTACCTGGACTCGCATATGTTGTTTTAAATATATATATATAGCTGGTGAAAGACATTTATTTTCGTCCACTCACTCTAACGTGTTTATTGTCTTTCACCTGGGCTTTTCGGTTTCCGTGCCCAGTTTGCAGTTCAGACTCTGGAGTCGCACGTCGTGGACGGAGGCATAGTACTCGAGCGGTCTTATTTCTTCCAGTAGGTTTATTGTTCTACCTACTGTGGTATACTTATATGGTTATGTATTAGAGGTCGCTCTGAGTTCTCTGATGAATATGTTATACGATTTTAAACCCGGATTTCAGTAAAGTACTATTATATGTATTGTTTACTTTACTGTTGAGATATTGAGAAATCCGGATGGGATTGGTGCCCACGGTTTGCTTTTTGTGGCATAGGATGAAGTGTATCTTCCGCGTGCAGGTAATGGTAATTCCACGCTAGTAACGAAACTCTGCCCAAATTTCTAAAAAATTTTGTTGGTTCGTGTTTTCGAAGGGGTTTGATTCCGATTTAGGGAGCTAAATCGGGGTTGGGTCCTTTCAGAGGGTAAGTGACGCACAAGATCTACTTTAGATTTATCTACTTCTAACCCTTTTTCCGAAATAATATGACCTAACACTATCCCTTGCGTAACCATGAAATGGCACTTCTCCCAATTAAGCACCAAGTTCGTTTCAACGCATCATTGTAAAATAGTTTCTAAATTGTTTAAGCATGCATCGAAATCACTCCCAAATACACTAAAGTCGTCCATGAATACTTCAATAATTTTTTCAATGTACTCGGAGAAAATTGAGAGCATGCAACGTTGAAATGTACCTGGTGCATTACACAGTCCAAATGGCATGCGGCGATAGGCAAACGTTCCGAAAGGGCACGTGAACGTTGTCTTTTCTTGATCCTCCTCCGCAATGCTAATTTGGTTGTAGCCGGAATATCCGTCGAGAAAACAATAAAATGCATGGCCGGCTAATCTTTCCAGCATTTGGTCGATGAATGGTAAGGGAAAATGATCCTTGCGGGTTGCGGCGTTGAGCTTCCGGTAATCAATGCACACTCGGTGTCCAGTGATCGTCCGTTGTGGCACAAGTTCATTTTCCAGATTCTCGACGACGGTAATTCCCGATTTCTTAGGTACTACCTGCACTGGGGAAACCCAACGGCTATCAGAAATAGGGTAAATAACTCCACAGTCCATGAGTTTAATTACCTCCTTTTTTACCACCTCCATCATCGGAGGGTGGAGCCGACGTTGCGCTTCTCGCGTAGGCTTGGTGCCTTCTTCAAGGAAAATCCTATGCACACATGTTGCTGGATTTATTCCCTTGATGTCCGCAAGTGTCCAGCCTATTGCGGGTTTGTATCGTTTGAGCACACTCACGAGCTTCTCCTCCTGCTCCTCTTCTAGCGCGGACGAAATAATGACAGGTAAAGTGTCATTCTCGCCCAAGTACGCATACTTCAGATGGTCCGGTAGTAGCTTGAGTTCTAAAACTGGAGCTTCTACGATGGAAGGAACCATTTTATTAGTACCAAAAGTAATTGGTAAAGGAGGAGAAAAGCTTACTTTTCGTGGTGCCGCATTTAGGGCCATGGCCATGTCTTGAATACGAGGTTCAAGCTCTAGTAAGGCCTCGAGAAGGCCGTCATGCCCAAGTTGAATGGCCATGTCGAGTTCATCCTCATTGATGGTGTCGAGGTAGCCTTGTGCTAAGGTATCCACAGGATCGTATGTCGAAATGGCAGCTACGCTCGACATTGGAAACTTCATCCCGTCCAGGATGTTGAACTCGATTCTTTCTCCATCAATCTCCATGGAGAAAGTGCCTTGAAACACATCAATCTTCGTTCTCGCAGTCCGCATGAAAGGTCGCCCAAGCAGTAGTGGCGTGGTGTTCAGTGGACTCTCTTCCATGTCAACGATATAAAAATCGGCTGGGAATATCAAGTTGTTGACTTGCACGAGAACGTCTTCTACGTATCCCCTCGGATACTTGTGTGTGCGATCGGCTAATTGGATGACAACACCATCTTGCTTGAGATCTCCAAGCTCCATCGATTCGAATAGATAGTAAGGCATGACGTTGATGGAAGCTCCGAGATCAAGCATCACGTCTTGGAAGTGGGTGTCACCGATTACGCAAGGAACTGCAAAGCTCCCTGGGTCCTTCAGTTTTGGGGGTAGCCGACGCTGCAAAACCGCCGAAACGGTTGCGTTCACCTTCACAACCTCCTTCTCTCGAGTTTGCCTCCTCTGTGTGCATAATTCTTTGAGAAACTTCGCGTATATTGGCACTTGTTTTATGCACTCGATCAAGGGAAAATTCACTTGCACCTTTCGGAAGATGTCCAAAATATCTTCATATTGAGCATCCTTCTTCTTCGATTTTGATAATCTGCTAGGGAAAGGTGCAACAGCAAACGGAGAATTAGTAATAACCGTATTTGAAGGAATATGGTTTTTACCTTTGATTGGGGTAGGTTGTGGAGGTGATTGTGCCTTGGTGACATTAGGCGTCACCTTCTTTTTCTCGGCCTCTTGAATTGCCGGATCGATCTCATCTTCTTCTTCGTTGGTGATGTCCTCAATGGTGACTTCATCAAGATGAGATCGCTTGGTCTTTGGTTCCTCAAGTATCTTCCCACTCCTTGTGACTATAGCATTCACGTTTCTTTGATTAGGAGTGGTTTGAGGTGGAAGCCGACCGGTTTCCTTGATTTGGCCCATGAAATCAACAAGCTGGCCAAGCTGCTTCTTCACTTCGGTGATGTCGCGGCCATGTGAGTCAAGTGTCTCCTTTGTCTTCGATTGTCCGTCGAGGAGAACTTGAGTGGAGGCCGAAAGTTGCGACAACATCTTGTCGTAATCCGGGTTGGTGAAGGATTGCGAAGACGAACCATGCTGCATCGGTGGCCTTGGTTGAAATGGAGGGCGTTGGTAGCTTTGTTGAGGTGCTGGAGGGTTCAAAGTTCCCTCGTTGCTGCTCCATCTAAAACCCGGATGATCACGGTTGACATAGTTATTATAATTGTTATACCGTTGTCCTCCCTGATATCCGTCGATGGCGTTAGCGTGCTCCGGCTCGCTTGCTTGTTCCGGCACTTGAGGGCACTGGTCGTTGTGGTGACCTTGTTTTTGACATATGCCACAAACAGGCCGTTGAGTTGCCTTCGCTCTTGTCGTCTCGAGTTCTAAAACCTTCTCTAGCATATGAGCTAGTTTGTTGTACTTTTTGTCCGCGTCGGTTGTAGAACTCGCTTCACCGACTGCTCGTCTGTTGGACATTCCATATTGTGCATCATTATTCGCCCGATTCTCCAGAAGAGCTCTAGCTTCGGTTTGGGTTAAGTCCATGAATGCACCGGTGGCTGCTGCATCCAGCAATTCCCTATCAATCGGCTTGAGACCATCGTAAAAGTAATTCATGAGATTGGTCTCGGAAAATCCATGCGATGGGCAAGTGGCACACAAAACCTTGAATCGGTCGTAATATTGGCCGAAGGTCTCGTCCGGTTTCTGTGTGATGCCAGTGATTTGCTTTCTCAAGACGGTGATCTTTGAGGCCGGGAAGTACTTTGCTAGGAACATATCCGCAAGTTGCTTCCATGAGGTAATATGGTTCGGCGGTAGTTCCATAAGCCAAGACTCGACCCTGTCGACTAGGGTGAATGGGAATGCCTTCAGCTTGAAGAGCTCCGTATCAGCATCGGATGGCTTCATGCTGTTACAAACAAATTGGAATTGCTTGAGATGCTTGTTCGGTTCTTCATTGGAAAGTCCGTGAAAAATGGGTAGTCGGTGGAGGAAGCCACTTTTGAGCTCGATATCCTTCATGTTTTCCTCCGGTAGTGGAAAAGCAATGCTCGAAGGTGATATACGCATTTTATGCTCGTTTCTTAACGCATTTCCCTTTACGTTTAGCTATGTTATTATCTTAGTTTTTACGTTTTCCTTATTTAAATTGTTATTTTGAAGATTTTTACGGTGGAGATTAATAACGACGCAATTCGGAGGAATAGTAAAACAATCAAAGCATACTATAAATACTCACAAATACTTAAAAACTACTAATAACACACAAAAGTTATAATACTTAAGACACTAAATGTAATTTACTAAGTAATGCAAATGATTTAATCAATTTTATGGGCTATGCAAAAGAATGTAATAAACTAAGACACATGTTTTCTGCAAATTAAAACTATATAATGCTAAACCCAAGAATTTAGTTAGAACATATATAAACAAAGTTCAAATACAAGCAAACAATAATTCACATCGAATTTATGCACCACACATTTTTTTTCAATAAAATGCATTAAACAACAATCCTACGTGAAAGATGGAGTGCATGCATAAGAGAAAACGTTAGAACCTGCAGAAAGCACACGAGTTACGTGCTAAAAAAAAATGAATGCAAAGAATGACCTCTTCTTCGATCTTATGTCCCTAACTTCACTTAGGTTAGGGTACTCGGTAGTGAAATCCGAGTATCATAAAGCCTAAGAGAGGTTATGCAAGCTAAGTAACGTTTGTTAGTCCTTTACAGTTTTTAATGCACATATAAACACAAAAATTTGACTAAGTTTTATTTATTTCCTTTGGCCCCGATGGTACGTGGTGCAGAGGCTCTCGACTGTGCAATGGGTCTCGTTCATCCGAAGATGAAGTCTGATTCCAGGAGGTCTAAGCATGCATAATCCGATATACCATCTATTTAAAGGATTATGTCGTATTTATCAAGTTCGTATTTATCCGTATTCGTATGCACTTATGATTTACAGAGAGTACGCGAAATGATCATTCGGTAAATTTCTTGGACGTGCGGCCCGCGCGAAAATATATACCGACTACAATTCAGCTTAGTTACGTTTAGAAATGGTTAGTAGGAATAGAGATAACGCGAGAGGTAAGGACTAATATTTAGAACAACCCGAGGCTTACTCGTAAGAGTATATACTCCAATGTTGTTCCTAGAGACACCCCGAGGCTAACCAGTTACGGTATATACTCCAATGGTGTTCTATTGCTTAGATCCGAAACCCGGCACCAATCATAAACCCATTCACCATATCCAACAATCAGCCAAATTTGTGAGATAGTATATAATCTCAAGTTCTTAGTAAACTCCGCCCACAACCTCGTGCCCATAACTTCACTTAGGTTATGGCGTGTGGTGATAAAATCCACACATCACGAGGGGTTAAGGAGATAAACCAGAAAAAGAGGCACCACCTATTCCAAAGAACGAAACCTTATAACCAATACTCGTGCACAATGTAAATCAATTTAAGTACGTCTACGTTTTGATTGCGCCTATGATTTAAAAGGAATACACGACTTAGTTATTGAATAAATCTCTTGTCCGTGCGGCCCGCGCGAAAATGTATACCAACTATCGTTAATCATCGTAATTGTTGGAAATGACCAGTTGGGAACAACCTGAGGCTAACTCATAAGAGTATATACTCCAATGTTGTTCTTAGAAACACCCCGAGGCTTACTCGTAAGAGTATATACTCCAATGGTGTTCTGTTTTCTTAGTTCAAAACCCGTCACCATTCATAACCCTTCTAGACATCATAACCAACTCTTACTCGAATTCACAAGATAGTATACAATCTCAAGTGTTTGTAAACTCCGCCCACAACCTCGTGCCCATAACTTCACTTAGGTTATGGCGTGTGGTGATGAAATCCACACATCACGAAGGGTTAAGGAGATAGACAAACAAAAGAGGCACCACCTATTCCATAGAGATTTATTTAATAACTAAGTGCTAGTACTCAAATTAAATCAAAGACTATCCTTTAACATGAAAATAAATTATGCAAGTGTAAAAACTAAGTATAAATAAATTCGTCTAAGTAAAAGTATGCATTGTAAACATGTATGTAAATTTCTTTAAGTATAAACAAGAATGAACAAGTATGTACTTCGAAAATTTAGACATGCTTTTAATCACAAATGTACAACGAAATCATACAAAAACATTCTAACTCCCCCGCAACGGCGCTAAAAATTGATACGCGCAAAACATGCATTCACGTTAACTTAAAAACACAGATTACGCGCATTGCAATTTAAACCCTTCTTTTGTCATTTGTAATATTGGCGAGTAGGGATCGTTCTTTATCCGGGGAATTAAGGGCGCATGCATGGTTTCGTTAATAAGCGGAAATATAAATGTTGGGGGGATTGGAAGTTGGTTGTTTAATCTACGAAATTAAAGTACAAAAACATGCAAACACAACTAAAACTCTTAGGCATCTAACATGTTTTACTCATAGACAAGTTTCAACAATCAAGAAACTTAAAGTCTAATTATGCTTGCTAAAAATAAGAAGTTACACTACTAATTACATGTGATCATCTCATCTTATTAACCTACCCTTTTCATGCATCAAACCTTTTTGTAAGTTACGAAATTCATAACTTCTAACTAAATACACATGCTTAATAATTGAGTAGGAATGCAACTTAGCGTATAAACATCCTAAACAACATACGATCATCGAAACATGTGATATACGCATTTTATGCTCGTTTCTTAACGCATTTCCTTTACGTTTAGCAATGTTATTATCTTAGTTTTTATGTTTTCCTTATTTAATTTGTT
Source organism: Geum urbanum (assembly GCA_946800695.1). Taxonomy (NCBI): domain Eukaryota; kingdom Viridiplantae; phylum Streptophyta; class Magnoliopsida; order Rosales; family Rosaceae; genus Geum; species Geum urbanum. The sequence continues at coordinate 26,343,195 of OX327004.1, forward strand.
ATTTTGAAGATATTTACGGTGGAGATTAATAACGACGCAATTCGGAGGAATTTCGGCGATTTTGCGATTTTTGCGATTTTGGACCTCCGAAAATGGGCCGGCCCAAAAAGCAAATTATGGGCCGATTTCTCAAAGTTTATTTCGGCCCATTAACCAGCCCAAACTCATTCATTTCGTTAAGGATGCCCTTTGGGGAAGTTGAAAAGTCAAGCTTATCAAGCTAATCATCACAAATGGTGACTCTTGCTTAGGGTTAATAAATGATCATCACAAAAGGTGAATCACCTTGGTGACTCTTGCTTGCATTAAATGAAAAGATGACTTACCATGGTGACTCTTGCTTTGGGCTTGTAAATGATGATCACACATGGTGACATGCATGGTGACTTGCCATATTGATCATTGCTTGCATTTAATGGAAGGAGGCAAGGTGGAAGAGAGAAGGCAAACATCCTTGCCTATAAATACCAAGGGAGGCTGAACCATTCAAGACATCACTCATTTTACTAAGCCAAAGCTCTACACAAATACTCCTCCACCATTAAACACTTGAAGGTTCACACAAAGCCGAAGCATCCATCTCCTCCATTCCAAGCCGAAGCATCTCCTCCTCCATTCCAAACCGAAGCATCCATCTCCTCCTCCAAGCCGAAGCTATCATCCTCCATCCCTCACAATACGCTAAGTCCCTTGTGAAGGAAAGCCATCTCCACCGTAGTTCATCAAGCACTCAAGACAAAAAGTGTAACCATGATCTTCACTTTCATTTCTTTAGCTTTGTATTTGAATCTTTTGATGTATTGGAATAACAAGTTTAGATTTGTGTATCAAATGAAGAACAAGTTTAGATTTGTGTTTTATGTGTTTAAACAGATTTGTAATATGCATGTGTTTATGATTTCTAGCCTTTTATGCATGTTTGATACAATCTTAAAGCTTCGAATGCATGTGTTAGAAAATACGCTAAGTCCCTCTCTTTCGCATGTTTCGATGATCGTATGTTGTTTAGGATGTTTATACGCTAAGTTGCATTCCTACTCAATTATTAAGCATGTGTATTTAGTTAGAAGTTATGAATTTCGTAACTTACAAAAAGGTTTGATGCATGAAAAGGGTAGGCTAGTAAGATGAGATGATCACATGTAATTAGTAGTGTAACTTCTTATTTTTAGCAAGCATAATTAGACTTTAAGTTTCTTGATTGTTGAAACTTGTCTATGAGTAAAACATGTTAGATGCCTAAGAGTTTTAGTTGTGTTTGCATGTTATGTACTTTAATTTCGTAGATTAAACAACCAACTTCCAATCCCCCCAAACATTTACATTTCCGCTTATTAACGAAACCATGCATGCGCCCTTAATTCCCCGGATAAAGAACGATCCCTACTCGCCAATATTATAAATGACAAAAGAAGAGTTTAAATTGCAATGCGCGTAATCGATGTTTTTAGGTCGACTTTGTGTTATCGTGAAAGCATGTTTTGCTCGTATCAATTTTTGGCGCCGTTGCCGGGGAGTTAGAATGTTTTTGTATGATTTCGTTGTACATTTGTGATTAAAAGCATGTCTAAATTTTCGAAGTACATACTTGTTCATTCTTGTTTATACTTAAAGAAATTTACATACATGTTTACAATGCATACTTTTACTTAGTGATACGAGCAAAACATGCATTCACGATAACACAAAGTAGACCTTAAAAACACCGATTACGCGCATTGCAATTTAAACCCTTCTTTTGTCATTTGTAATATTGGCGAGTAGGGATCGTTCTTTATCCGGGGAATTAAGGGCGCATGCATGGTTTCGTTATTATGCGGAAATGTAAATGTTTGGGGGGATTGGAAGTTGGTTGTTTAATCTACGAAATTAAAGTACATAACATGCAAACACAACTAAAACTCTTAGGCATCTAACATGTTTTACTCATAGACAAGTTTCAACAATCAAGAAACTTAAAGTCTAATTATGCTTGCTAAAAATAAGAAGTTACACTATTAATTACATGTGATCAACTCATCTTATTAACCTACCCTTTTCATGCATCAAACCTTTGTGTAAGTTGCGAAATTCATAACTTATAACTAAGTACACATGCTTGATAATTGTGTAGGAATGCAACTTAGCGTATAAACATCCTAAACAACATACGATCATCGAAACATGCAAAAGAGAGGGACTTAGCGTATTTTCTAATACATGCATTCGAAGCTTTAAGATTGTATCAAACATGCATAAAAAGCTATAAATCATAAACACATGCATATTACAAATCGGTTTAGGCACATGAAACACAAATCTAAACTTGTTATTCATTTGATACACAAATCTAAACTTTCTAAACTTGTTATTCCAATACATCAAAAGATTCACATACAAAGCTAAAGAAATGAAAGTGAAGATCATGGTTACACTTTTTGTCTTGAGTGCTTGATGAACTACGGTGGAGATGGACTTCCTTCACAAGGGACTTAGCGTATTGTGTTGGATGGAGGAGGCTTGATAGCTTCGGCTTGGAAGGAGTAACCTTGCTTGCTTCGGCTTGGAATGGTAAAGGATGTGCTTCGGCTTTGTAATGAACTTTGGAGTGTTTATGGTGGAAGAGTATTTGTGTAGAGCTTTGGCTTGTAAAATGAGAGATGATCTTAAATGGTTCGGCCTCCTTGGTATTTATAGGGCAAGGATGTTGCTCTTCTCTCTTCCACCTCTCCTCCCACCATTTAATGCATGTAATGATCATTAAGGCAAGTCACACCCTTAGTCACACACTTAGTCACCATTTGGGAACCCTAAGCATGAATCACCATGTGTAGTCACCATGGCAAGTCATCTTTTCAATTAATGCAAGCCTTAGTCACCTTGTGTAGTCACCATTTGTGATCATTAGCTTGATTATGTTGACTTGCCCTTTCAAAACAAGACTTTTCCTCTTCACCAAAAGGCTTCCAAGCCGAATTGAATGGTCATGGGCTTGATAATGGGCCGAAACAAGAGTTGAGAATTCGGCCCACAATTTGCTTTGTGGCCCGGCCCATTTTCGGAGGTCCAAAATCGCAAAAATCGCAAAATCGCCGAAATTCCTCCGAATTGCGTCGATATTAATCTCCACCGTAATGAACTTCAAAATAACAATTTAAATAAGGAAAACATAAAACTAAGATAATAACATAGCTAAACGTAAAGGGAAATGCGTTAAGAAACGAGCATAAAATGCGTATATCAAATTCCCCCACACTTAGACTTTGCTAGTCCCTTAGCAAACACTAAGTTTTAAACTAAGACTTTCTAAGAATTTAAAACAAAAGATAGAACACAACTAAGCCCTTAGCTAAAATTTGTCTCAGAATTTTCATAAGTATATGGCGATGTCTCACATGATTTTCAACTTGTATGCTCAACGAATTCAAGAGATAATTGCGATATAATTTATGTAATGAACAAGTAAGACATAGAGAAAACGATGGTTATGTTATAGCTGTGCATGCTTTGAATAAAGGTTTAATCAACTCACAAGGATGCACTCATCATATTTTTCACTCATGAAAATGGTTCACTTAAAGTGTATATGAATTGAAATGAAAACCACATGAATAAAGTTTGATTACTTGCACAAATGATCCAAAACCATAAGCTTACTCATGCAACTTACTCTACTAATTGAAAGCTACTCATTTTAAGGATCATAAAGGACTTTTAGTGAGGTTGTAATGGGGTTAAGGCTAAGGCATTCGAAATTTAGATATGTGGTGATAAAAACGTTCCAACGACTTAGTCTAGCACCAAATTCGTCCTCCATCTCCACTTGAATGTTACCATGTATACTTCAATGCACTAATCTACCCTTTGAGCTTTTCGGACAGGACAAAGGCCATATTTTGTTCTATTTTTGGGCCTTCAATTTATCGTAATCTCCAAATCCGCAAATAAGGGGGACGTTAATCCAAATGGTTTATTCTTAGAACACAACATATTGCCATGAGAGATAATAATTTTTTTTCTTTTCATTCTCTCAAATATTTTTTCTTTTCTTTTTGGCAATTTCATACTTTTTAAGTTATTTGGACAAGTCTTTCCCCTTACTCACATTAACTCTTTCAATCTTTCTTACCAAACCATAATCTTATGTGCTAGTTTCGAAAAATTCTCACCAAGTTTCCGGAACAAAGGTAAGGATATTCTATACTAGGGTAAGTGTTTAGGTATATATGGTGATAAAAGAAAAGCTTAACGTGGGCTCAATTGGTTTATCTAGGGGTGTCGCAACTTGTGCGTACAAATGGGATACATGGATATATGGCAATGTGGTGGAAAATCCTAAATGCCTTTAATCATTTCCAAAATCAAAGTATGTATCAACTTAAAAGCTTTGCAAATTGACATGAGTAAGTTCTAGTATTCTCTAGTTCATTAAAATCTATGGCAAGCAATCAAATGAGGCATATATAAGCTAGTAGCTACGAAATGGATGTACATTCACTCGAATAAAGAACAGATAGCTCAAAAGCTCACATAGGGTTCATATGATTAAAAACTTATTCAAGCATGCGATTTCTGTACCATGTTTTGCAATTCATATCTACTACATGTTAAAAACATATAGAATATCTCAATTAGCACAAGAATTCGATGCATGTGATTCATACGCCATATGTGTTCGTATTGATCCAATTTCATCATTGACTAGTTAAGGGCATCCTAAAGACTCTGAAAAACACTAATTTAGACACAATTAAATTGTAAACCCTTCCCCCACACTTAAACTCTACATTGCCCTCAATGTACTTAAAGAAAACATAGAATTTAAACATGGAGTGTAGGATCTACGAAAATTTTAATCTAATACGCAAAAAGCCATTAAATTAAGTAAAAGGGGAGAAGAAAACAAATCTGTTGTCTCCCTATTGGGTTGCCTCCCAATGAGCGCTGGTTTTACGTCGTTAGCTTTGGACGTGATGCATCAGTTTGGTTTTGACATGGCCGGTTCTTGGAGTTGCATCTCCTCCACGGTGTGCTCCGCAAATGACTCAAAATAGGGCTTCAAGCGATGGCCATTTACTTTGAACTCACTACCTTTGTCGATAGATCGAATGAGAACTGCTCCATGAGGTAGAACTTGAGAAACTACGAATGGCCCCATCCATCGAGAGCGAAGCTTTCCCGGAAAGAGCTTGAGTCTTGAATTGAAAAGTAATACTTTCTGCCCAGGTTCAAAACTCTTCCCGCGAATCATCTGATCGTGGATCTTTTTCGTCTTCTCTTTGTAAATCCACGCATTGTCGAAAGCATCATTTCTGATTTCTTCAAGTTCACAAAGTTGAAGCTTCCGATGTAAGCCTGCGGCATCTCGATCAATGTTGAATTTCTTCACGGCCCACCATGCCTTGTGCTCTAGTTCAACCGGAAGATGGCACGCCTTCCCATAGATTAATCGGAAAGGAGACATACCGATGGGGGTCTTGTAGGCAGTCCTGTAAGCCCACAATGCATCGTCTAAGCATTGACTCCAATCTTTCCGGTTTGGGCGAACGGTTCGCTCCAAAATCTTCTTGATTTCACGGTTGGAAACTTCAGCCATTCCATTGGTTTGAGGGTGGTATGGTGTGGAAACTTTGTGCTTGACGCCATACTTCCTCATTAGTGCTTCCACCGTGCGGTTGCAAAAGTGACTTCCTCCATCGCTGATTAGAACGCGTGGCATTCCAAATCTGCTGAAAATGTTAGTTCGTAGGAAGTCTGCAACAACTCGCGAATCATTAGTACGGGTGGCCTTTGCCTCCACCCATTTAGAAACATAATCTACTGCGAGTAAGATATAAGTAAAACCATTGGAGGGAGGAAATGGTCCCATAAAATCAATACCCCACACATCAAAAATTTCAACATTAAATATGTAGTGTTGTGGCATTTGATCTTTAGGCCCTAAATTACCGAATCTTTGGCACTTATCACATGTAGCGCAATATGCATGAGCATCGCGAAATAAACTAGGCCAAAAGAAACCGCAATCTAAAATTTTAAGGGCTGTCCTCCTAGAACCAAAGTGTCCCCCACATGCTTCATTGTGACAAAAGTCTAAAATGGGCTTAAACTCACTATCCGGGATACATCTCCTAATGACTAAATCGGAGCATTGTTTCCATAAATAAGGCTCATCCCAGATAAAGGTTCTAGCATTATGCTTAAGTTTGTCACGTTGAAATTTATGCATGGTAGACGGAAACTCGCCGGTAACTAAATAATTAACAATATCGGCATACCAAGGAGTTTCCGAAGTAGTTACCTCAATTCCGAAGAGTTTTTCATCCGGAAAAGTTTCTTCGATCTCGATAGGCTCATGGTCACCTATCAAACGTGATAGGTGGTCAGCGACGACGTTTTCTACTCCCTTCTTATCTTTGATTTCTATGTTGAATTCTTGGAGTAGAAGTATCCATCTGATAAGCCGTGGTTTTGCATCCTTTTTGAGCATTAGATACTTCAAAGCTGCATGATCGGTAAACACAGTTACTTTAGTTTGAAGTAAATAAGATCGAAATTTATCTAATGCAAAAACCACAGCAAGAAACTCCTTCTCGGTAGTAGTATAATTTCTTTGCGCTTCATCAAGCGTCCGAGAGGCGTAATAGATTACGCAAGGCTTCTTGTCCTTCCGCTGACCCAAGACGGCTCCTACGGCATAATCCGAGGCGTCGCACATGAGTTCAAATGGCAGAGACCAATCAGGGCTGCATAAAATAGGAGCGCTCGTAAGAAGTTCCTTCAACTTGTTGAAGGCAGCATTGCATTCCTCGTCAAAGACGAACGGGGTCTCCTTTTGCAGCAGTTTACACAAAGGGCGCGAGATGTGGGAAAAGTCTTTGATAAACCTACGATAAAATCCTGCGTGTCCAAGAAATGAACGAATCTCTCTAACCGAAGTTGGAGAGGGTAAGTGACGCACAAGATCTACTTTAGCTTTATCTACTTCTAACCCTTTTTCAGAAATTATATGTCCTAACACTATCCCTTGCGTAACCATGAAATGGCACTTCTCCCAATTAAGCACCAAGTTCGTTTCAACGCATCTTTGTAAAATTGTTTCTAAATTGTTTAAGCATGCATCAAAATCACTCCCAAATACACTAAAGTCGTCCATGAATACTTCAATAATTTTTTCAATGTACTCGGAGAAAATTGAGAGCATGCAACGTTGAAATGTACCTGGTGCGTTACACAGTCCAAATGGCATGCGGCGATAGGCAAATGTTCCGAAAGGGCACGTGAACGTTGTCTTTTCTTGATCCTCCTCCGCAATGCTAATTTGGTTGTAGCCGGAGTATCCGTCGAGAAAACAATAAAATGCATGGCCGGCTAATCTTTCCAGCATTTGGTCGATGAATGGTAAGGGAAAATGATCCTTGCGGGTTGCGGCGTTGAGCTTCCGGTAATCAATGCACACTCGGTGTCCAGTGATCGTCCGTTGTGGCACAAGTTCATTTTCCAGATTCTCGACGACGGTTATTCCCGATTTCTTGGGTACTACCTGCACTGGGGAAACCCAACGGCTATCAGAAATAGGGTAAATAACTCCACAGTCCATGAGTTTAATTACCTCCTTTTTTACCACCTCCATCATCGGAGGGTGGAGCCGACGTTGCGCTTCCCGCGTAGGCTTGGTGCCTTCTTCAAGGAAAATCCTATGCACACAGGTTGCTGGATTGATTCCCTTGATGTCCGCAAGTGTCCAGCCTATTGCGGGTTTGTACCGTTTGAGCACACTCACGAGCTTCTCCTCCTGCTCCTCTTCTAGCGCGGACGAAATAATGACGGGTAGAGTGTCATTCTCGCCCAAGTACGCATACTTAAGATGGTCCGGTAGCAGCTTGAGTTCTAAAACGGGAGCTTCTACAATAGAAGGAACCATTTTATTAGTACCAAAAGTAATTGGTACAGGAGGAGAAAAGCTTACTTTCCGTGGTGCGGCATTTAGGGCCATGGCCATGTCTTGGATTCGAGGTTCAAGCTCTAGTAAGGCCTCGAGAAGGTCGTCATGTCCAAGTTGAATGGCCATGTCGAGTTCATCCTCGTTGATGGTGTCGAGGTAACCTTGTGCTAAGGTATCCACAGGATCGTATGTCGAAATGGCAGCTACGCTCGACATTGGAAACTTCATCCCGTCCAGGATGTTGAACTCGATTCTTTCTCCATCAATCTCCATGGAGAAAGTGCCTTGAAACACATCAATCTTCGTTCTCGCAGTCCGCATGAAAGGTCGCCCAAGCAGCAGCGGCGTGGTGTTCAGTGGACTTTCTTCCATGTCAACTATATAGAAATCGGCTGGGAATATCAAGTTGTTGACTTGTACGAGAACGTCTTCTACGTATCCCCTCGGATACTTGTGGGTGCGATCGGCTAATTGGATGACAACACCATCTTGCTTGAGATCTCCAAGCTCCATCGATTCGAAAAGATAGTGAGGCATGACGTTGATGGAGGCTCCGAGATCAAGCATTACATCTTCGAAGCGGTTGTCACCGATTACGCAAGGAACTGCAAAGCTCCCTGGGTCCTTCAGTTTTGGGGGTAGCCGACGCTGCAAAACCGCCGAAACGGTTGCGTTCACCTTCACGACCTCCTTCTCTCGAGTTTGCCTCCTCTGAGTGCATAATTCTTTCAGAAACTTGGCGTATATAGGCACTTGCTTTATGCACTCGATCAAGGGCAAATTCACTTGCACCTTTCGGAAGATGTCCAGGATATCTTCATATTGGGCATCCTTCTTCTTTGATTTTGCTAATCTGCTTGGGAAAGGTGCAACAGCAAACGGAGAATTAGTAATCACCGTATTTGAAGGAATAGGGCTTTTACCTTTGATTGGGGTAGGTTGTGGAGGTGATTGTGCCTTGGTGACAGTAGGCGTCACCTTCTTTTTCTCGGCCTCTTGAATTGCCGGATCGATCTCATCTTCTTCTTCGTTGGTGATGTCCTCGATGGTGACTTCATCAAGATGAGATCGCTTGGTCTTTGGTTCCTCAAGTATCTTCCCACTCCTTGTGACTATAGCATTCACGTTTCTTTGATTTGGAGTGGTTTGAGGTGGAAGCCGACCGGTTTCCTTGATTTGGCCCATGAAATCAACAAGTTGGCCAAGCTGCTTCTTCACTTCGGTGATGTCGCGGCCATGTGAGTCAAGTGTCTCCTTTGTCTTTGATTGTCCGTCGAGGAGAACTTGAGTTGAGGCCGAAAGTTGCGACAACATCTTGTCGTAATCCGGATTGGTGAAGGGTTGTGATGACGAACCATGCTGCATCGGTGGTCGTGGTTGAAATGGAGGGCGTTGGTAGTTTTGTTGAGGTGCTGGAGGGTTCAAAGTTCCCTCGTTGCTGCTCCATCTAAACCCCGGATGATCACGGTTGACATAGTTGTTGTAATTGTTGTACCGTTGTCGTCCCTGATATCCGCCGATGGCGTTAGCGTGCTCCGGCTCGCTTGCCTGTTCCGGCACTTGAGGGCACTGGTCGTTGTGGTGACCTTGTGTTTGACATATGCCACAAACAGGCCGTTGAGTTGCCTTCGCTCTTGTCGTCTCGAGTTCTAACACCTTCTCTAGCATATGAGCTAGTTTGTCGTACTTCTCGTCCGCGTCGGTTGTTGAACTCGCCTCACCGACTGCTCGTCTGTTGGACATTCCGTATTGTGCATCATTATTCGCCCGATTCTCTAGAAGAGCTCTAGCTTCGGTTTCGGTTAAGTCCATGAATGCACCGGTGGCTGCTGCATCCAGCAATTCCCTATCGATCGGTTTGAGACCATCGTAAAAGTAATTCATGAGATTGGTCTCGGAGAATCCATGCGATGGGCAAGTGGCACATAAAACCTTGAATCGGTCGTAGTATTGGCCGAAGGTCTCGTCCGGTTTCTGTGTGATGCCAGTGATTTGCTTTCTCAAGACGGTGATCTTTGAGGCCGGGAAGTACTTCGCTAGGAACATATCCGCAAGTTGCTTCCATGAGGTAATATGGTTCGGCGGTAGTTCCATTAGCCAAGACTCGGCCCTGTCGACTAGGGTGAATGGAAATGCCTTCAGCTTGAAGAGCTCCGTATCAGCATCAGATGGCTTCATGCTGTTGCAAACAAATTGGAATTGTTTGAGATGCTTGTTCGGATCTTCATTGGAAAGTCCGTGGAAAATGGGTAGTCGGTGGAGGAAGCCACTCTTTAGCTCGATATCCTTCATGTTTTCCTCCGGTTGTGGAAAAGCAATGCTCGAAGGCCCGCTGCTCCATTCGGTTGAGCAGGTGCGCTGGCGAAGAGATTGTCCTGCATTGGCCATGTTGACTTCTTGTGCTTCTGCTTCTGAGTTGTGGTCGGTTGATGAGGCTAAAGTATGTTCGAATGATGAATGTGAAGACTCGGAAACTTCTTCGAGGATGGGATGATCCAGGATGTCAGCTCTAAGTCTCGCTAGTCTTTCTGTGAGTTCCTCAAACGTTGTTCTAGATGGTCCTGGATTCTGATCGGACATTCATTAGCCTGACATCCACCAAAGACCAAGTGTTAGTATCAACAAATAATTTTTAGATGTATATAGGAATACTAACCAAAATTGTAATGCATATGTAGAAAACAAAGGGATAACAAATAAAATAGTAAAACTATCAAAACATACTATAAATACACACAAATACTTAAAAACTACTAATACACAAAATTTATAATAGTTAAGACACTATATGTATTGTACTAAGTAATGCAATTGATTTAATCAATTTTAGGGGCTATGCACATGAATAAACTAAGACACATGTTTTCTGCAAATTAACACTATATAATGCTAAAACTAAAAATTTAGTTAGAACATATATAAACAAGGTTGAAATACAAGCAAACCATAATTCACATTGAATTTATGCACCACACATTTTCTTGCAATAAAATGCATTAAACAATAATCCTACGTGAAAGATGGAGTGAATGCATAAGAGAAAACGTTAGAACCTGCAGAAAACAAACGAGTTACGTGTTTAAAATATGAATGAAAAGAATGACCTCTTCTTCGATCTTATGCCCCTAACTTCACTTAGGTTAGGGTACTCGGTAGTGAAATCCGAGTATCATAAAACCTTAGAGAGGTTATGCAAGCTAAGTAACGGTTGTTAGTCCTTTACAGTTTTTAATGCACAAATAAACACAAAAATTTGACTAAGTTTTATTTATTTCCTTTGGACCCGATGGTACGTGGTGCAGAGGCTCTCGACTGTGCAATGGGTCTCGTTCATCCGAAGATGAAGTCTGATTCCGGGAGGTCTAAGCATGCTTAATCCGATATACCATCTAATTAAAGGATTATGTCGTATTAAGTTCATGTATTTATCCGTATTCGTATGCACTTATGATTTACAGAGAGTACGCGAAATGATCATTCGGTAAATTTCTTGGACGTGCGGCCCGCGCGAAAATATATACCGACTACAATTCAGCTTAGTTACGTTTAGAAATGGTTAGTAGGAATAGAGATAACGCGAGAGGTAAGGACTAATATTTAGAACAACCCGAGGCTTACTCGTAAGAGTATATACTCCAATGTTGTTCCTAGAGACACCCCGAGGCTAACCAGTTACGGTATATACTCCAATGGTGTTCTATTGCTTAGATCCGAAACCCGGCACCAATCATAAACCCATTCACCATATCCAACAATCAGCCAAATTTGTGAGATAGTATATAATCTCAAGTTCTTAGTAAACTCCGCCCACAACCTCGTGCCCATAACTTCACTTAGGTTATGGCGTGTGGTGATAAAATCCACACATCACGAGGGGTTAAGGAGATAAACCAGAAAAAGAGGCACCACCTATTCCAAAGAACGAAACCTTATAACCAATACTCGTGCTCAATGTAAATCAATTTAAGTACGTCTACGTTTTGATTGCGCCTATGATTTAAAAGGAATACACGACTTAGTTATTGAATAAATCTCTTGTCCGTGCGGCCCGCGCGAAAATGTATACCAACTATCGTTAATCCTCGTAATTGTTGGAAATGACCAGTTGGGATAGATGTAACGCGAGAGGTGAGAACTAATTTCTGGGAACAACCTGAGGCTAACTCGTAAGAGTATATACTCCATTGTTGTTCTTAGAAACACCCCGAGGCTTACTCGTAAGAGTATATACTCCAATGGTGTTCTGTTTTCTTAGTTCAAAACCCGTCACCATTCATAACCCTTCTAGACATCATAACCAACTCTTACTCGAATTCACAAGATAGTATACAATCTCAAGTGTTTGTAAACTCCGCCCACAACCTCGTGCCCATAACTTCACTTAGGTTATGGCGTGTGGTGATGAAATCCACACATCACGAAGGGTTAAGGAGATAGACAAACAAAAGAGGCACCACCTATTCCATAGAGATTTATTTAATAACTAAGTACTAGTACTCAAATTAAATCAAAGACTATCCTTTAACATGGAAATAAATTATGCAAGTGTAAAATAAACTAAGTATGAATAAATTCGGCTAAGTAAAAGTAGGCATTGTAAACATGTATGAAAATTTCTCTAAGTATAAAAAATGAACAAGTATGTACTTCGAAAATTTAGACATGCTTTTAATCACAAATGTACAACGAAACATACAAAAACATTCTAACTCCCCGGCAACGGCGCCAAAAATTGATACGAGCAAAACATGCATTCACGATAACACAAAGTAGACCTTAAAAACACCGATTACGCGCATTGCAATTTAAACCCTTCTTTTGTCATTTGTAATATTGGCGAGTAGGGATCGTTCTTTATCCGGGGAATTAAGGGCGCATGCATGGTTTCGTTATTATGCGGAAATGTAAATGTTTGGGGGGATTGGAAGTTGGTTGTTTAATCTACGAAATTAAAGTACATAACATGCAAACACAACTAAAACTCTTAGGCATCTAACATGTTTTACTCATAGACAAGTTTCAACAATCAAGAAACTTAAAGTCTAATTATGCTTGCTAAAAATAAGAAGTTACACTATTAATTACATGTGATCAACTCATCTTATTAACCTACCCTTTTCATGCATCAAACCTTTGTGTAAGTTGCGAAATTCATAACTTATAACTAAGTACACATGCTTGATAATTGTGTAGGAATGCAACTTAGCGTATAAACATCCTAAACAACATACGATCATCGAAACATGCAAAAGAGAGGGACTTAGCGTATTTTCTAATACATGCATTCGAAGCTTTAAGATTGTATCAAACATGCATAAAAAGCTATAAATCATAAACACATGCATATTACAAATCGGTTTAGGCACATGAAACACAAATCTAAACTTGTTATTCATTTGATACACAAATCTAAACTTTCTAAACTTGTTATTCCAATACATCAAAAGATTCACATACAAAGCTAAAGAAATGAAAGTGAAGATCATGGTTACACTTTTTGTCTTGAGTGCTTGATGAACTACGGTGGAGATGGACTTCCTTCACAAGGGGACTTAGCGTATTGTGTTGGATGGAGGAGGCTTGATAGCTTCGGCTTGGAAGGAGTAACCTTGCTTGCTTCGGCTTGGAATGGTAAAGGATGTGCTTCGGCTTTGTAATGAACTTTGGAGTGTTTATGGTGGAAGAGTATTTGTGTAGAGCTTTGGCTTGTAAAATGAGAGATGATCTTAAATGGTTCGGCCTCCTTGGTATTTATAGGGCAAGGATGTTGCTCTTCTCTCTTCCACCTCTCCTCCCACCATTTAATGCATGTAATGATCATTAAGGCAAGTCACACCCTTAGTCACACACTTAGTCACCATTTGGGAACCCTAAGCATGAATCACCATGTGTAGTCACCATGGCAAGTCATCTTTTCAATTAATGCAAGCCTTAGTCACCTTGTGTAGTCACCATTTGTGATCATTAGCTTGATTATGTTGACTTGCCCTTTCAAAACAAGACTTTTCCTCTTCACCAAAAGGCTTCCAAGCCGAATTGAATGGTCATGGGCTTGATAATGGGCCGAAACAAGAGTTGAGAATTCGGCCCACAATTTGCTTTGTGGCCCGGCCCATTTTCGGAGGTCCAAAATCGCAAAAATCGCAAAATCGCCGAAATTCCTCCGAATTGCGTCGATATTAATCTCCACCGTAATGAACTTCAAAATAACAATTTAAATAAGGAAAACATAAAACTAAGATAATAACATAGCTAAACGTAAAGGGAAATGCGTTAAGAAACGAGCATAAAATGCGTATATCACTTAGACGAATTTATTGATACTTAGTTTTTTTTTTACACTTGCATAATTTATTTTCATGTTAAAGGATAGTCTTTGATTTAATTTGAGTACTAGTACTTAGTTATTAAATAAATCTCTATGGAATAGGTGGTGCCTCTTTTGTTTGTCTATCTCCTTAACCCTTCGTGAAGTGTGGATTTCATCACCACACGCCATAACCTAAGTGAAGTTATGGGCACGAGGTTGTGGGCGGAGTTTACAAACACTTGAGATTGTATACTATCTTGTGAATTCGAGTAAGAGTTGGTTATGATGTCTAGAAGGGTTATGAATGGTGACGGGTTTTGAACTAAGAAAACAGAACACCATTGGAGTATATACTCTTACGAGTAAGCCTCGGGGTGTTTCTAAGAACAACAATGGAGTATATACTCTTACGAGTTAGCCTCAGGTTGTTCCCAGAAATTAGTTCTCACCTCTCGCGTTACATCTATCCCAACTGGTCATTTCCAACAATTACGAGGATTAACGATAGTTGGTATACATTTTCGCGCGGGCCGCACGGACAAGAGATTTATTCAATAACTAAGTCGTGTATTCCTTTTAAATCATAGGCGCAATCAAAACGTAGACGTACTTAAATTGATTTACATTGAGCACGAGTATTGGTTATAAGGTTTCGTTCTTTGGAATAGGTGGTGCCTCTTTTTCTGGTTTATCTCCTTAACCCCTCGTGATGTGTGGATTTTATCACCACACGCCATAACCTAAGTGAAGTTATGGGCACGAGGTTGTGGGCGGAGTTTACTAAGAACTTGAGATTATATGCTATCTCACAAATTTGGCTGATTGTTGGATATGGTGAATGGGTTTATGATTGGTGCCGGGTTTCGGATCTAAGCAATAGAACACCATTGGAGTATATACCGTAACTGGTTAGCCTCGGGGTGTCTCTAGGAACAACATTGGAGTATATACTCTTACGAGTAAGCCTCGGGTTGTTCTAAATATTAGTCCTTACCTCTCGCGTTATCTCTATTCCTACTAACCATTTCTAAACGTAACTAAGCTGAATTGTAGTCGGTATATATTTTCGCGCGGGCCGCACGTCCAAGAAATTTACCAAATGATCATTTCGCGTACTCTCTGTAAATCATAAGTGCATATGAATACGGATAAATACATGAACTTAATACGACATAATCCTTTAAATAGATGGTATATCGGATTATGCATGCTTAGACCTCCTGGAATCAGACTTCATCTTCGGATGAACGAGACCCATTGCACAGTCGAGAGCCTCTGCACCACGTACCATCGGGGCCAAAGGAAATAAATAAAACTTAGTCAAATTTTTGTGTTTATATGTGCATTAAAAACTGTAACTCGTGTGTTTTCTGCAGGTTCTAACGTTTTCTCTTATGCATGCACTCCATCTTTCACGTAGGATTGTTGTTTAATGCATTTTATTGAAGAAAAAAATGCGTGTGGTGCATAAATTCGATGTGAATTATTGTTTGCTTGTATTTGAACTTTGTTTATATACGTTCTAACTAAATTCTTGGGTTTAGCATTATATAGTGTTAATTTGCAGAAAACGTATGTTTTAAGTTTATTACATTCTTTTGCATAGCCCTAAAATTGATTAATTCATTTGCATTACTTAGTAAATTACACCTAGTGTCTTAACTATTATAAATTTTGTGTGTTTTAGTAGTTTTTAAGTATTTGTGAGTATTTATAGTATACTTTGATAGTTTTATTATTTGTTATTGCTTTGTTTTCTAAATATGTCTTACAATTTTGGTTAGTATTCCTATATTCATCTCAAATTCTTTGTTGATACTAACACTTGGTCTTTGGTGGATGCTCAGGCTAATGAATGTCCGATCAGAATCCTGGACCATCTAGAACAAAGTTTGAGGAAATCGCAGAGAGAATAGCGAGACTTAAAGCTCAAACAGACATCCTAGATCATCCCATCATCGAGGAAGGTTCCGAGTCTTCACATTCATCAACCGACCATACTTTAGCCTCATCAACCGACCACAATTCAGAAGCAGAAGCACAAGAAATCAACATGGCCAATGCAGGACAATCTCTTCGTCAGCGCACCTGCTCAACAGAATGGAGCAGCGGGCCTTCGAGCATTGCTTTTCCACAACCGGAGGAAAACATGAAGGATATCGAGCTGAAGAGTGGCTTCCTCCACCGACTACCCATTTTTCATGGACTTTCCAATGAAGATCCGAACAAGCATCTCAAACAATTCCAATTTGTTTGTAACAGCATGAAGCCATCCGATGCTGATACGGAGCTCTTCAAACTGAAGGCATTCCCATTCACCCTAGTCGACAGGGCCGAGTCTTGGCTTATGGAACTACCGCCGAACCATATCACTTCATGGAAGCAACTTGCGGACATGTTCCTAGCGAAGTACTTCCCGGCCTCAAAGATCACCGTCTTGAGAAAGCAAATCACTGGCATCACACAGAAACCGGACGAGACCTTCGGCCAATACTACGACCGATTCAAAGTTTTGTGTGCCACTTGCCCATCGCATGGATTTTCCGAGACCAATCTCATGAATTACTTTTACGATGGTCTCAAGCCGATTGATAGGGAATTGCTGGATGCAGCAGCCACCGGTGCATTCATGGACTTAACAGAAACCGAAGCTAGAGCTCTTCTAGAGAATCGGGCGAATAATGATGCACAATATGGAATGTCCAACAGACGAGCAGTCGGTGAAGCGAGTTCTACAACCGACGCGGACGAAAAATACGACAAGCTAGCCCATATGCTAGAGAAGGTGTTAGAACTCGAGACGACAAGAGCGAAGGCAACTCAACGGCCTGTTTGTGGCATATGTCAAACACAAGGTCACCACAACGACCAGTGCCCTCAAGAACCGGAACAGGCAAGCGAGCCAGAGCACGCTAACGCCATCGGCGGATATCAGGGAGGACAACGGTACAACAATTACAACAACTATGTCAACCGTGATCATCCGGGGTTTAGATGGAGCAGCAACGAGGGAACTTTGAACCCTCCAGCACCTCAACAAAGCTACCAACGCCCTCCATTTCAACCAAGGCCACCGATGCAGCAGGGTTCGTCTTCGCAATCCTTCACCAACCCGGATTACGAGAAGATGTTGTCGCAACTTTCGGCCTCAACTCAAGTTCTCCTCGAAGGACAATCGAAGACAAAGGAGACACTTGACTCACATGGCCGCGACATCACCGAAGTGAAGAAGCAGCTTGGCCAACTTGTTGATTTCATGGGCCAAATCAAGGAAACCGGTCGGCTTCCACCTCAAACCACTCCAAATCAAAGAAACGTGAATGCTATAGTCACAAGGAGTGGGAAGATACTTGAGGAACCAAAGACCAAGCGATCTCATCTTGATGAAGTCACCATCGAGGACATCACCAACGAAGAAGAAGATGAGATCGATCCGGCTACTCAAGAGGCCGAGAAACAGAAGGTGACGCCTATTGTCACCAAGGCACAATCACCTCCACAACCTACCCCAATCAAAGGTAAAAACCATATTCCTTCAAATACGGTTATTACTAATTCTCCGTTTGCTGTTGCACCTTTCCCTAACAGATTATCAAAATCAAAGAAGAAGGATGCCCAATATGAAGATATCCTGGACATCTTCCGAAAGGTGCAAGTGAATTTGCCCTTGATCGAGTGCATAAAACAAGTGCCGATATACGCGAAGTTTCTGAAAGAATTATGCACACAAAGGAGGCAAACTCGAGAGAAGGAGGTTGTGAAGGTGAACGCAACCGTTTCGGCGGTTTTGCAGCGTCGGCTACCCCCAAAACTGAAGGACCCAGGGAGCTTTGCAGTTCCTTGCGTAATCGGTGACACCCACTTCCAAGACGTGATGCTTGATCTCGGAGCTTCCATCAACGTCATGCCTTACTATCTATTCGAATCGATGGAGCTTGGAGATCTCAAGCAAGATGGTGTTGTCATCCAATTAGCCGATCGCACCCACAAGTATCCGAGGGGATACGTAGAAGACGTTCTCGTACAAGTCAACAACTTGATATTCCCAGCCGATTTCTACATAGTTGACATGGAAGAGAGTCCACTGAACACCACGCCATTGCTGCTTGGACGACCTTTTATGCGGACTGCGAGGACGAAGATTGATGTTTTCCAAGGCACTTTCTCCATGGAGATTGATGGAGAAAGAATCGAGTTCAACATCCTGGACGGGATGAAGTTTCCAATGTCGAGCGTAGCTGCCATTTCGACATACGATCCTGTGGATACCTTAGCACAAGGTTACCTCGACACCATCAACGAGGATGAACTCGACATGGCCATTCAACTTGGACATGACGGCCTTCTCGAGGCCTTACTAGAGCTTGAACCTCGAATCCAAGACATGGCCATGGCCCTAAATGCCGCACCACGGAAAGTAAGCTTTTCTCCTCCTATACCAATTACTTTTGGTACTAATAAAATGGTTCCTTCCATCGTAGAAGCTCCAGTTTTAGAACTCAAGCTACTACCGGACCATCTGAAGTATGCGTACTTGGGCGAGAATGACACTTTACCCGTCATTATTTCGTCCGCGCTAGAAGAGGAGCAGGAGGAGAAGCTCGTGAGTGTGCTCAAACGGTACAAACCCGCAATAGGCTGGACACTCGCGGACATCAAGGGAATAAATCCAGCAACCTGTGTGCATAGGATTTTCCTTGAAGAAGGCACCAAGCCTACGCGGGAAGCACAGCGTCGGCTCCACCCTCCGATGATGGAGGTGGTAAAAAAGGAGGTAATTAAACTCATGGACTGTGGAGTTATTTACCCTATTTCTGATAGCCGTTGGGTTTCCCCAGTGCAGGTAGTACCTAAGAAATCGGGAATTACCGTCGTCGAGAATCTGGAAAATGAACTTGTGCCACAACAGACGATCACTGGACACCGAGTGTGCATTGATTACCGGAAGCTCAACGCCGCAACCCGCAAGGATCATTTTCCCTTACCATTCATCGACCAAATGCTGGAAAGATTAGCCGGTCATGCATTTTATTGTTTTCTGGACGGATACTCCGGCTACAACCAAATTAGCATTGCGGAGGAGGATCAAGAAAAGACAACGTTCACGTGCCCGTTCGGAACGTTTGCCTATCGCCGCATGCCATTTGGACTGTGTAACGCACCAGGTACATTTCAACGTTGCATGCTCTCAATTTTCTCCGAGTACATTGAAAAAATTATTGAAGTATTCATGGACGACTTTAGTGTATTTGGGAGTGATTTTGATGCATGCTTAAACAATTTAGAAACAATTTTACAAAGATGCGTTGAAACGAACTTGGTGCTTAATTGGGAGAAGTGCCATTTTATGGTTACGCAAGGGATAGTGTTAGGTCATATTATTTCGGAAAAAGGGTTAGAAGTTGATAAATCTAAAGTAGATCTTGTGCGTCACTTACCCTCTCCAACTTCGGTTAGAGAGATTCGTTCATTTCTTGGACACGCAGGATTTTATCGTAGGTTTATCAAAGACTTTTCCCACATCTCGCGCCCTTTGTGTAAACTGCTGCAAAAGGAGACCCCGTTCATCTTTGATGAAGAATGCAACGCTGCCTTCAACAAGTTGAAGGAGCTTCTCACGAGCGCTCCTATTTTATGCAGCCCTGATTGGTCTCTGCCATTTGAACTCATGTGCGACGCCTCGGATTATGCCGTAGGAGCCGTCTTGGGTCAGCGGAAGGACAAGAAGCCTTGCGTAATCTATTACGCCTCTCGGACGCTTGATGAAGCGCAAAGAAATTATACTACCACCGAGAAGGAGTTTCTTGCCGTGGTTTTTGCATTAGATAAATTTCGATCTTATTTACTTCAAACTAAAGTAACTGTGTTTACCGATCATGCAGCTTTGAAGTATCTAATGCTCAAAAAGGACGCAAAACCACGGCTTATCAGATGGATACTTCTACTCCAAGAATTCAACATAGAAATCAAAGATAAGAAGGGAGTAGAAAACGTCGTCGCTGACCACCTATCACGTTTGATAGGTGACCATGAGCCTATCAAGATCGAAGAAACTTTTCCGGATGAAAAACTCTTCGGAATTGAGGTAACTACTTCGGAAACTCCTTGGTATGCCGATATTGTAAATTACTTAGTTACCGGTGAGTTTCCGTCTACCATGCATAAATTTCAACGTGACAAACTTAAGCATAATGCTAGAACCTTTATCTGGGATGAGCCTTATTTATGGAAACAATGCTCCGATTTAGTAATTAGGAGATGTATCCCGGATAGTGAGTTTAAGCCCATTCTAGACTTTTGTCACAATGAAGCATGTGGGGGACACTTTGGTTCTAGGAGGACAGCCCTTAAAATTTTAGATTGCGGTTTCTTTTGGCCTAGTTTATTTCGCGATGCTCATGCATATTGCGCTACATGTGATAAGTGCCAAAGATTCGGTAATTTAGGGCCTAAAGATCAAATGCCACAACACTACATATTTAATGTTGAAATTTTTGATGTGTGGGGTATTGATTTTATGGGACCATTTCCTCCCTCCAATGGTTTTACTTACATCTTACTCGCAGTAGATTATGTTTCTAAATGGGTGGAGGCAAAGGCCACCCGGACTAATGATTCGCGAGTTGTTGCAGATTTCTTACGAACTAACATTTTCAGTAGATTTGGAATGCCACGCGTTCTAATCAGCGATGGTGGAAGTCACTTTTGCAACCGCACGGTGGAAGCACTAATGAGGAAGTATGGCGTTTATGCTCGTTTCTTAACGCATTTCCTTTACGTTTAGCAATGTTATTATCTTAGTTTTTATGTTTTCCTTATTTAATTTGTTATTTTGAAGATATTTACGGTGGAGATTAATAACGACGCAATTCGGAGGAATTTCGGCGATTTTGCGATTTTTGCGATTTTGGACCTCCGAAAATGGGCCGGCCCAAAAAGCAAATTATGGGCCGATTTCTCAAAGTTTATTTCGGCCCATTAACCAGCCCAAACTCATTCATTTCGTTAAGGATGCCCTTTGGGGAAGTTGAAAAGTCAAGCTTATCAAGCTAATCATCACAAATGGTGACTCTTGCTTAGGGTTAATAAATGATCATCACAAAAGGTGACTCACCTTGGTGACTCTTGCTTGCATTAAATGAAAAGATGACTTGCCATGGTGACTCTTGCTTTGGGCTTGTAAATGATGATCACACATGGTGACTTGCATGGTGACTTGCCATATTGATCATTGCTTGCATTTAATGGAAGGAGGCAAGGTGGAAGAGAGAAGGCAAACATCCTTGCCTATAAATACCAAGGGAGGCTGAACCATTCAAGACATCACTCATTTTACTAAGCCAAAGCTCTACACAAATACTCCTCCACCATTAAACACTTGAAGGTTCACACAAAGCCGAAGCATCCATCTCCTCCATTCCAAGCCGAAGCATCTCCTCCTCCATTCCAAACCGAAGCATCCATCTCCTCCTCCAAGCCGAAGCTATCATCCTCCATCCCTCACAATACGCTAAGTCCCTTGTGAAGGAAAGCCATCTCCACCGTAGTTCATCAAGCACTCAAGACAAAAAGTGTAACCATGATCTTCACTTTCATTTCTTTAGCTTTGTATTTGAATCTTTTGATGTATTGGAATAACAAGTTTAGATTTGTGTATCAAATGAAGAACAAGTTTAGATTTGTGTTTTATGTGTTTAAACAGATTTGTAATATGCATGTGTTTATGATTTCTAGCCTTTTATGCATGTTTGATACAATCTTAAAGTTTCGAATGCATGTGTTAGAAAATACGCTAAGTCCCTCTCTTTCGCATGTTTCGATGATCGTATGTTGTTTAGGATGTTTATACGCTAAGTTGCATTCCTACTCAATTATTAAGCATGTGTATTTAGTTAGAAGTTATGAATTTCGTAACTTACAAAAAGGTTTGATGCATGAAAAGGGTAGGCTAATAAGATGAGATGATCACATGTAATTAGTAGTGTAACTTCTTATTTTTAGCAAGCATAATTAGACTTTAAGTTTCTTGATTGTTGAAACTTGTCTATGAGTAAAACATGTTAGATGCCTAAGAGTTTTAGTTGTGTTTGCATGTTATGTACTTTAATTTCGTAGATTAAACAACCAACTTCCAATCCCCCCAAACATTTACATTTCCGCTTATTAACGAAACCATGCATGCGCCCTTAATTCCCCGGATAAAGAACGATCCCTACTCGCCAATATTATAAATGACAAAAGAAGGGTTTAAATTGCAATGCGCGTAATCGATGTTTTTAGGTCGACTTTGTGTTATCGTGAAAGCATGTTTTGCTCGTATCAACATGCGAAAGAGAGGGACTTAGCGTATTTTCTAACACATGCATTCGAAGCTTTAAGATTGTATCAAACATGCATAAAAGGCTAGAAATCATAAACACATGCATATTACAAATCTGTTTAAGAGCATAAAACACAAATCTAAACTTGTTCTTCATTTGATACATAAATGTATTCCAATACATCAAAAGGTTCAAATACAAAACAAAAGAAATGAAAGTGAAGATCATGGTTACACTTTTTGTCTTGAGTGCTTGATGATCTACGGTGGAGATGGATTTCCTTCACAAGGGACTTAGCGTATTGTGTTGGATGGATGGATGCTTTGCTTCGGCTTGGAAGGAGGAACCTTGCTTGCTTCGGCTTGGATGGAGGAAGGATGATACTTCGGCTTGGAAATAAACCTTGCTTGTGTTTATGGTGGAGGAGTATTTGTGTAGAGTTTTTGTTTGTAAAATGAGAGATGATCCTTGAATGGTTCGGCCTCCTTGTATTTATAGGCAAGGAATGGTGCTTCTCACTCTTCCACCTTGCCTCCCTCCATTTAATGCATGTAATGATCAATATGGCAAGTCATCCCCTTAGTCACCCTTGTGATCATCATTTGTGAACCCTAAGCAAGAGTCACCATGCTTAGTCACACCCTTAGTCACCATTGTGATGATCAAAGGCAAGAGTCACCAAGCTTAGTCACCATTTGTGAACCCAAAGCAAGAGTCACCATGGCAAGTCATCTTTTATGATCATTAGCTTGATAACTTGGACTTTTCAACTTCACCAAAAGGCTTCCATGCCGAATTGAATGTGTTTGGGCCATATAATGGGCCGAAACAAGAGTTGAGAATTCGGCCCACAATTTGCTTTTTGGGCCGGCCCATTTTCGGAGGTCCAAAATCGCAAAAATCGCAAAATCGCCGAAATTCCTCCGAATTGCGTCGTTATTAATCTCCACCGTAAATATCTTCAAAATAACAATTTAAATAAGGAAAACATAAAACTAAGATAATAACATAGCTAAACGTAAAGGGAAATGCGTTAAGAAACGAGCATAAAATGCGTATATCAGGATCGTTCTATCCGGGGAATTAAAGGGCGCATGCATGGTTTCGTTTAAGCAGAAATCTAAAGGTTTGGGGGGATTGGAAATTGGTTGATTAATGTCCTACGAAATTAAGGTACAAAAGATGCAAACACAACAAGAACTCCTAGACTTCTAACATGTTTTACTCATAGACAAGATTAACAATCAAGAAACCTTAAATTCTAATTATGCTTACAAAAAAATAAGAAGCGAGATTACTAATTACAAGTGATCAACTTATTTCACTCACCTAGCCTACTCTTATGCTTTTACCTTATTTATCATCTACGAAATCCTTAATTTAAGTCGAGATACATACACATGCTTTCGATGAATAAGAATGCTATGACGCATAACATCTTAAAACAATTGCTATGTTGCCGAAATCATTGATATATCTTTTAGGAAGATTGGTGAAACACCCTATCCTAAAACATACTCAAAGAATTAAGAACTTAAAACTAGCACATGCATCCATACTAATAAAATTAAGAACACATGGAAGAATCGAAATAAGAGAAGAACATGGAGAAATTCATTCATTACATAACCAAAATTATTACAAAGACGAAGATGGAGTTTAGAGTACTGATACGCGCAAAACATGCATTCACGTTAACACACAGTAGACCTTAAAAACACAGATTACGCGCATTGCAATTTAAAACCCTTCTTTTGTCATTTATAATATTGGCGAGTAGGGATCGTTCTTTATCCGGGGAATTAAGGGCGCATGCATGGTTTCGTTAATAAGCGGAAATTTAAATGTTTGGGGGGATTGGAAGTTGGTTGTTTAATCTACAAAATTAAAGTACAAAAACATGCAAACACAACTAAAACTCTTAAGCATCTAACATGTTTTACTCATAGACAAGTGTTAACAATCAAGAAACTTCAAAGTCTAATTATGCTTACTAAAAATAAGAAGTTACACTACTAATTACAAGTGATCATCTCATCTTTTTAACCTTACCCTTTTTCATGCATCAAACCTTTTGTAAGTTACGAAATTCATAACTTCCAACTAAATATACATGCTTGATAATTGAGTAGGAATGCAACTTAGCGTATAAACATCCTAAACAACATACGATCATCGAAACATGCGAAAGAGAGGGACTTAGCGTATTATCTACCACATGCTTTCGAAGCTTTAAGATTGTATCAAACATGCATAAAAGGCTAGAAATCATAAACACATGCAATTCACAAATTGGTTTAAGAACATATAACACAAATCTAAACTTGTTCTTCATTTGATACATAAAAGTATTCCAATACATCAAAAGATTCAAATACAAAGCAAAAGATATGAAAGTGAAGATCATGGTTACACTTTTTGTCTTGAATGCTAGATGATCTTCGTGGAGATGACTTTCCTTCACAAGGGACTTAGCGTATTGTGAAGGATGGAGGATGGATGCTTCGGCTTTGGATGGAGGATGAATGCTTCGGCTTTGTGGAGAGAACCTTCAAGTGTTTATGGAGGAGGAGTATTTGTGTAGAGCTTTGGCTTCTAAATTGAGAGATGATCTGTTTTATGGCTGGCCTCCTTGGTATTTATAGGCAAGGGAGTTTGCTCTTCTCTCTTCCACCTTGCCTCTTTCATTAAATGCAAGTAATAATCACCATGGCAAGTCACTCCCTTAGTCACCAAGTGTGATCATCATTTATGAACCCTAAGCAAGAGTCACCATGGCAAGTCACCATTTATGAACCCTAAGCAAGAGTCACCATGGCAAGTCACACACTTAGTCATCATTTGTGATGATCACAAAGCAAGTGTCACCAAGCTTGATAACTTTGACTTTTCCTCTTCCCCAAGTTGCTTCCATGCCAAAATTAATGGGCTTGGGCTGGTTTTTGGGCCAAAACAAACTTTGAGAAATGGGCCCAAAAAATGCTTTTTGGGCCAGCCCATTCCCGGTTGTCCAAAATAGCAAAAATCGCAAAATCGCCGAAATTCCTCTGAATTGCGCCGTTATTCATCTCCACCGTAAATATCTTCAAAATAACAAATTAAATAAGAAAAACATAAAAACTAAGATTATAACATAGCTAAACGTAAAGGGAAATGCGTTAAGAATCGAGCATAAAATGCGTATATCAAATTCCCCCACACTTAGACTTTGCTAGTCCCTTAGCAAACACTAAGTTAAACTAAGACTCTCTAAGAATTTAAAACAAAAGAAAGAACACAACTAAGCCCTTAGCTAAAATTTGTCTCAGAATTTGCATAACTATATGGCGATGGCTCAATTGAATTTCAACTTGTATGCTCAACGAATTCAAGAGATAATTGCGATATAATTATGTAATGAATAAGTAAGACATAGAGAAAACAATGGTTATGTTATAACTGTGCATGCTTTGAATAAAGGTTTAATCAGCTCACAAGGATGCACTCAACATATTTTTCACTCATGAAAAGGGTTCACTTAAAGTGTATATGAATTGAAATGAAAACCATATGAATGAAGTTAATTACGTGCACAAATGAACCAAAACCATAAGCTTACTCATGCAACTTACTCTACTAATTGAAAGCTACTCATTTTAAGGATCATAAAGGACTTTTAGTGAGGTTGTAATGGGGTTAAGGCTAAGGCATTCGAAATTTAGATATGTGGTGATAAAAACGTTCCAACGACTTAGTCTAGCACCAAATTCGTCCTCCATCTCCACTCGAATGTTACCATGTATACTTCAATTTAAACTACCCTTTGAGCTTTTCGGACAGGACAAAGGCCATATTTGTTCTATTTTTGGGCCTTCAATTTGTCGTAATCTCCAAATCCGCAAAATAAGGGGGACGTTAATCCAATTGGTTTCTACTTTAGAACACAACATATTGCCATGAGAGATAATAATAATTTTTTTTTCTTTTCATTCTCTCAAATATAATTTTTTTTCTTTTCTTTTTGGCAATCTCATACTTTTTTAGCTATTTGGACAAGTCTTTCCCCTTACTCACATTAACTCTTTTAATCTTTCCTACCAAACCATAATCTTATGTGCTAGTTTCGAAAAATTCTCACCAAGTTTCCGGAACAAGGGTAAGGATATTCTATACTAGGGTAAGTGTTTAGGTATATATGGTGATGAAAGAAAAGCTTAACGTGGGCTCAATTGGTTTATCTAGGGGTGTCGCAACTTGTGCGTACAAATGGGATACATGGATATATGGCAATGTGGTGGAAAATCCTAAATGCCTTTAATCATTTCCGAAATCAAAGTATGTATCAACTTAAAAGCTTTGCAAATTGACATGAGTAAGTTCTAGCATTCTCTAATTCATTAAAATCTATGGCAAGCAATCAAATGAGGCATATATAAGCTAGTAGCTACGAAATGGATGTACATTCACTCGAATAAAGAACAGATAGCTCAAAAGCTCACATAGGGTTCATATGATTAAAAACTTATTCAAGCATGCGATTTCTGTACCATGTTTTGCAATTCATATCTACTACATGTTAAAAACATATAGAATATCTCAATTAGCACAAGAATTCGATGCATGTGATTCATACACCATATGTGTTCGTGTTGATCTAATTTCATCATCGACTAGTTAAGGGCGTCCTAAAGACTCTGAAAAACACTAATTTAGACACAATTAAATGGTAAACCCTTCCCCCACACTTAAACTCTACATTGCCCTCAATGTACTAAAGTAGAAGTATAGAATTAAAAATGGAGTATAGGATCTACGAAAATTTTAATTTTAATACGCAAAAAGCCATTAAATTAATTAAAAGGGGAGAAGAAAACAAATCTGTTGTCTCCCTATTGGGATGCCTCCCAATGAGCGCTCGTTTTACGTCGTTAGCTTTGGACGTGATGCATCATTTTGTTTTTGAAATGGCCGGTTCTTGGAGTTGCATCTCCTCCACGGTATGCTCCGCAAATGCCTCAAAATAGGGCTTCAAGCGATGGCCATTTACTTTGAACTCACTGCCTTTTTCGATAGATCGAATGAGAACTGCTCCATGAGGCAGAACTTGAGAAACTATGAATGGCCCCATCCATCGAGAGCGAAGCTTTCCCGGAAAGAGCTTAAGTCTTGAATTGAAAAGCAATACTTTCTGCCCAACTTCAAAACTCTTCCCGCGAATCATCTGATCATGGATCTTTTTCGTCTTCTCTTTGTAAATCCACGCATTGTCGAAAGCATCATTTCTGATATCTTCTAGTTCACAAAGTTGTAGCTTCCGATGCAAACCTGCTGCATCTCGATCGATGTTGAATTTCTTCACGGCCCACCATGCCTTGTGCTCCAATTCAACCGGAAGATGGCACGTCTTCCCATAAATTAATCGGAAAGGTGACATACCAATGGGGGTCTTGTAGGCAGTCCTGTAAGCCCACAATGCATCGTCTAAGCATTGACTCCAATCTTTCCGGTTTGGACGGACGGTTCGCTCCAAAATCTTCTTGATCTCACGGTTGGAAACTTCAGCCATTCCATTTGTTTGAGGGTGGTATGGTGTGGAAACCTTGTGTTTTACGCCATACTTCCTCATCAATGCTTCCACCGTGCGGTTGCAAAAGTGACTTCCTCCATCGCTAATTAGAACGCGTGGCATTCCAAATCTACTGAAAATGTTAGTTCGTAGGAAATCTGCAACAACTCGCGAATCATTAGTACGGGTGGCCTTTGCCTCCACCCATTTAGAAACATAATCTACTGCGAGTAAGATATAAGTAAAACCATTGGAGGGAGGAAATGGTCCCATAAAATCAATACCCCACACATCAAAAATTTCGACATTAAATATGTAGTGTTGTGGCATTTCATCCCTAGGCCCTAAATTACCGAATCTCTGGCACTTATCACATGCAGCACAATATGCATGAGCATCGCGAAATAAACTAGGCCAAAAGAAACCGCAATCTAAAATCTTAAGGGCTGTCCTCCTTGAACCAAAATGTCCCCCACATGCTTCATTGTGACAAAAGTCTAGAATAGGCTTGAATTCACTATCCGGGATACATCTCCTAATTACTAAATCGGAGCATTGTTTCCATAAATAAGGCTCATCCCAGATAAAGGTTCTAGCATTATGCTTAAGTTTGTCACGTTGAAATTTATGCATGGTAGACGGAAACTCACCGGTAACTAAGTAATTTACGATATCTGCATACCATGGAATTTCCGAAATAGTTACCTCAATTCCGAAGAGTTTTTCATCCGGAAAAGTTTCCTCAATTTCAACAGCCTCATTCTCACCGATCAAGCGTGATAGGTGGTCAGCGACAACATTTTCTACTCCCTTCTTATCCTTGATTTCGACGTTGAATTCTTGGAGTAGAAGTATCCATCTGATAAGCCGTGGTTTTGCGTCCTTCTTTGGCATTAGATACTTCAAAGCTGCATGATCAGTATACACAGTTACTTTAGTTTGAAGTAAATAAGACCGAAATTTATCTAAAGCAAAAACCACTGCAAGAAACTCCTTCTCGGTGGTGGTATAATTTCTTTGCGCTTCATAAAGCCTCCGAGAGGCGTAATAGATTACGCAAGGCTTCTTGTCCTTCCGCTGACCCAAGACGGCTCCTACGGCATAATCCGAGGCGTCGCACATGAGTTCAAATGGCAGAGACCAATCAGGGCTGCATAAAATAGGAGCGCTTGTAAGAAGTTCCTTCAACTTGTTGAAGGCAGCGGTGCATTCCTCGTCAAATACGAACGGGGTCCCCTTTTGCAGCAATTTACACAACGGGCGCGAGATGTGGGACAAGTCTTTGATAAACCTACGATAAAATCCTGCGTGTCCAAGAAAAGAACGAATCTCTCTAACCGAAGTTGGAGAGGGTAAGTGACGCACAAGATCTACTTTAGATTTATCAACTTCTAACCCTTTTTCAGAAATAATATGACCTAACACGATCCCTTGCGTAACCATGAAATGGCACTTCTCCCAATTAAGCACCAAATTCGTTTCAACGCATCTTTGTAAAATAGTTTCTAAATTGTTTAAGCATGCATCGAAATCACTCCCAAATACACTAAAGTCGTCCATGAATACTTCAATAATTTTTTCAATGTATTCGGAGAAAATTGAGAGCATGCAACGTTGAAATGTACCTGGTGCATTACACAGTCCAAATGGCATTCGGCGGTATGCAAACGTTCCGAAAGGGCATGTGAACGTTGTCTTTTCTTGATCTTCCTCCGCAATGATAATTTGGTTGTAGCCGGAGTATCCGTCGAGAAAACAATAAAATGCATGGCCGGCTAATCTTTCCAGCATTTGGTCGATGAATGGTAATGGAAAATGGTCCTTGCGGGTTGCGGCGTTGAGCCTCCGGTAATCAATGCACACTCGGTGTCCAGTGATCGTCCTTTGTGGCAGAAGTTCATTTTCCAGATTCTCGACGACGGTGATTCCCGATTTCTTGGGTACTACCTGCACAGGGGAAACCCAACGGCTATCAGAAATAGGGTAAATAACTCCACAGTCCATGAGTTTAATTACCTCCTTTTTTACCACCTCCATCATCGGAGGGTGGAGCCGACGTTGCGCTTCCCGCGTAGGCTTGGTGCCTTCTTCAAGGAAAATCCTATGCACACAAGTTGCTGGATTTATTCCCTTGATGTCCGCAAGCGTCCAGCCTATTGCGGTTTTGTACTTCTTGAGTACACTCACGAGCTTCTCCTCCTGCTCCTCTTCTAGCGCGGACGAAATAATGACCGGTAAAGTTTCATTCTCGCCCAAGTACGCATACTTCAGATGGTCCGGTAGTAGCTTGAGTTCTAAAACTGGAGCTTCTACGATGGAAGGAACCATTTTATTAGTACCAAAAGTAATTGGTAAAGGAGGAGAAAAACTTACTTTTCGTGGTGCGGCATTTAGGGCCATGGCCATATCT
This sequence comes from Geum urbanum, assembly GCA_946800695.1. NCBI lineage: Eukaryota > Viridiplantae > Streptophyta > Magnoliopsida > Rosales > Rosaceae > Geum > Geum urbanum. Next base: position 26,373,705 of record OX327004.1, read on the forward strand.
TGAATTCGAGGCGTCAACTCTTGCAAGGCCTCGAGAAGGGCGTCTTCCCCGAGTTGGATGGCCATGTCGAGTTCATCTACATTGATGGTGTCGAGGTGGCCTTGTGCTAAGGTATCCACGGGATCATATGTCGAAATGGCAGCTACGCTCGACATTGGAAACTTCATCCCGTCCAGGATGTTGAACTCGATTCTTTCTCCATCAATCTCCATGGAGAAAGTGCCTTGAAAAACGTCTATCTTCGTTCTTGCAGTCCGCATGAAAGGTCGCCCAAGCAGCAGTGGCGTGGTGTTCAAAGGACTCTCCTCCATGTCAACGATATAAAAATCCGCTGGAAAAATAAGGTTGTTGACCTGCACAAGAACGTCTTCTACGTATCCCCTCGGATACTTGTGTGTGCGATCGGCTAATTGGATGACAACACCATCTTGCTTGAGATCTCCAAGCTCCATCGATTCGTAAAGATAGTAAGGCATGACGTTGATGGAAGCTCCGAGATCAAGCATCACGTCTTCGAAGTGGTTGTCACCGATTACGCAGGGAACTGCAAAACTCCCTGGGTCCTTCAGTTTTGGGGGTAGCCGACGCTGCAAAACCGCCGAAACGGTTGCGTTCACCTTCACAACCTCCTTCTCTCGAGTTTGCCTCCTCTGTGTGCATAATTCTTTCAGAAACATTGCGTATATCGGCACCTGTTTTATGCACTCGATCAAGGGCAAATTTACTTGCACCTTTCGGAAGATGTCCAGGATATCTTCATATTGGGCATCCTTCTTCTTTGATTTTGATAATCTGCTAGGGAAAGGTGTAACAGCAAACGGATAATTAGTAATAACCGTATTTGAAGGAATAGGGCTTTTACCTTTGATTGGGGTGGGTTGTGGAGGGGATTGTGCCTTGGTGACAATAGGCGTCACCTTCTTCTTCTCGGCTTCTTGAGCTGCCGGATCGATCACATCTTCTTCTTCGTTGGTTATGTCCTCAATGGTGACTTCATCGAGATGAGATCGCTTGGTCTTTGGTTCTTCAAGTATCTTCCCACTCCTTGTGACAATAGCATTCACATTTCTTTGATTAGGAGTGGGTTGAGGTGGAAGCCGACCGGTTTCATTGATTTTACCCATGAAATCAACAAGTTGGCCAAGCTGCTTCTTCACTTCTGTGATGTCGCGGCCATGAGAGTCGAGTGTCTCCTTTGTCTTCGATTGTCCTTCGAGGAGAACTTGTGTTGAGGCCGAAAGTTGCGACAACATCTTGTCGTAATCCGGGTTGGTGAAGGATTGAGATGACGAACCATGCTGCATCGGTGGCCTTGGTTGAAATGGAGGGCGTTGGTAGCTTTGTTGAGGTGCTGGAGGGTTCAAAGTTCCCTCGTTGCTGCTCCATCTAAAACCTGGATGATCTCGGTTGCCAAAATTGTTGTAGTTGTTGTACCGTTGGCCTCCTTGATATCCGCCGATGGCGTTAACTTGCTCCGGCTCGCTAGCTTGCTCCGGCACTTGAGGGCATTGGTCATTATGGTGACCTTGTACTTGACATATGCCACAAACAGGCCGTTGAGTTGTCTTGGCTCTTGTCGTCTCGAGTTCTAAAACCTGCTCTAGCATATGAGCTAGTTTGTCGTATTTTTCGTCCGCGTCGGATTTAGAACTCGCTTCACCGACTGCTCGTCTGTTGAACATTCCATATTGTGCATCATTATTCGCCCGATTCTCAAGAAGAGTTCTGGCTTCGATTTCGGTTAAGTCCATGAATGCACTGGTAGCTGCTGCATCTAGCAATTCCCTATCAATCGGCTTGAGACCATCGTAAAAGTAATTCATGAGATTGGTCTCGGAAAATCCATGCGATGGGCGAGTGGCACACAAAACCTTGAATCGGTCGTAATATTGGCCGAAGGTCTCGTCCGGTTTTGATACGCGCAAAACATGCATTCACGATAACACAAAGTCGACCCTAAAATTGATACGCGCAAAACATGCATTCACGATAACACAAAGTCGACCCTAAAAACATCGATTACGCGCATTGCAATTTAAACCCTTCTTTTGTCATTTATAATATCGGCGAGTAGGGATCGTTCTTTATCCGGGGAATTAAGGGCGCATGCATGGTTTCGTTATTAAGCGGAAATATAAAAGTTTGGGGGGATTGGAAATTGGTTATTTAATCTACGAAATTAAAGTACATAACATGCAAACACAACTAAAACTCTTAGGTATCTAACATGTTTTACTCATAGACAAGTTTCAACAATCAAGAAACTTAAAGTCTAATTATGCTTGCTAAAAATAAGAAGTTACACTATTAATTACATGTGATCAACTCATCTTATTAACCTACCCTTTTCATGCATCAAACCTTTGTGTAAGTTGCGAAATTCATAACTTATAACTAAGTACACATGCTTGATAATTGTGTAGGAATGCAACTTAGCGTATAAACATCCTAAACAACATACGATCATCGAAACATGCAAAAGAGAGGGACTTAGCGTATTTTCTAATACATGCATTCGAAGCTTTAAGATTGTATCAAACATGCAAAAAAAGCTATAAATCATAAACACATGCATATTACAAATCGGTTTAGGCACATGAAACACAAATCTAAACTTGTTATTCATTTGATACACAAATCTAAACTTTCTAAACTTGTTATTCCAATACATCAAAAGATTCACATACAAAGCTAAAGAAATGAAAGTGAAGATCATGGTTACACTTTTTGTCTTGAGTGCTTGATGAACTACGGTGGAGATGGACTTCCTTCACAAGGGACTTAGCGTATTGTGTTGGATGGAGGAGGCTTGATAGCTTCGGCTTGGAAGGAGTAACCTTGCTTGCTTCGGCTTGGAATGGTAAAGGATGTGCTTCGGCTTTGTAATGAACTTTGGAGTGTTTATGGTGGAAGAGTATTTGTGTAGAGCTTTGGCTTGTAAAATGAGAGATGTCTTGAATGGTTCAGCCTCCCTTGGTATTTATAGGCAAGGATGTTTGCCTTCTCTCTTCCACCTTGCCTCCTCCATTTAATGCATGCAATGATCATTAAGGCAAGTCACACACTTAGTCACACACTTAGTCACCATTGCCGAACCCTAAGCATGAATCACCTAGCTTGTCACCATGGCAAGTCATCTTTTCATTCAATGCAAAGCAAGAGTCACCTAGTGTAGTCACCATTTGGGAACCCTAAGCATGAATCACCATGTGTAGTCACCATTTGTGATTATTAGCTTGATAATGTTGACTTGCCCTTTCAAAACAAGACTTTTCCTCTTCACCAAAAGGCATCTAGGCCGAATTACATGGGTTTGGGCTTGTTAATGGGCCGAAACAAGAGTTGAGAAATCGGCCCATAATTTGCTTTTTGGGCCGGCCCATTTTTCGTGGTCCGAAATCGCAAAAATCGCAAAATCGCCGAAATTCCTCCGAATTGCGCCGTTATTAATCTCCACCGTAAATATCTTCAAAATAACAATTTAAGTAAGGAAAACATAAAAACTAAGATAATAACATAGCTAAACGAAAAGGGAAATGCGTTTAAGAAACGAGCATAAAATGCGTATATCAAATTCCCCCACACTTAGACTTTGCTAGTCCCTTAGCAAACACTAAGTTAAACTAAGACTCTCTAAGAATTTAAAACAAAAGAAAGAACAACTAAGCCCTTAGCTAAAATTTGTCTCAGAATTTGCATAAGTATATGGCGATGGCTCACATGAATTTCAACGTGTATGCTCAACGAATTCAAGAGATAATTGCGATATAATTTATGTAATGAACAAGTAAGACATAGAGAAAACAATGGTTATGTTATAGCTGTGCATGCTTTGAATAAAGGTTTAATCAACTCACAAGGATGCACTCATCATATTTTTCACTCATGAAAATGGTTCACTTAAAGTGTATATGAATTGAAATGAAAACCACATGAATAAAGTTTGATTACTTGCACAAATGAACCAAAACCATAAGCTTACTCATGCAACTTACTCTACTAATTGAAAGCTACTCATTTTAAGGATCATAAAGGACTTTTAGTGAGGTTGTAATGGGGTTAAGGCTAAGGCATTCGAAATTTAGATATGTGGTGATAAAAACGTTCCAACGACTTAGTCTAGCACCAAATTCGTCCTCCATCTCCACTCGAATGTTACCATGTATACTTCAATTTAAACTACCCTTTGAGCTTTTCGGACAGGACAAAGGCCATATTTGTTCTATTTTTGGGCCTTCAATTTATCGTAAACTCCAAATCCGTAAATAAGGGGGACGTTAATCCAAATGGTTATTCTTAGAACACAACATATTGCCATGAGAGATACTAATTTTTTTTTTTCTTTTCATTCTCTCAAATATATTTTTTTTTCTTTTCTTTTTTGGCAATCACATACTTTTTTTTTAGCTATTTGGACAAGTCTTTCCCCTTACTCACATTAACTCTTCCAATCTTTCCTACCGAACCACCATCTTATGTGCTAGTTTCGAAAAATTCTCACCAAGTTTCCGGAACAAAGGTAAGGATATTCTATACTAGGGTAAGTGTTTAGGTATATATGGTGATGAAAGAAAAGCTTAACGTGGGCTCAATTGGTTTATCTAGGGGTGTCGCAACTTGTGCGTACAATTGGGATACATGGATATATGGCAATGTGGTGGAAAATCCTAAATGCCTTTAATCATTTCCAAAATCAAAGTATGTATCAACTTAAAAGCTTTGCAAATTGACATGAGTAAGTTCTAGTATTCTCTAGTTCATTAAAATCTATGGCAAGCAATTAAATGAGGCATATATAAGCTAGTAGCTACGAAATGGATGCATATTCACTCGAATAAAGAATAGATAGCTCAAAAGCTCACATAGGGTTCATATGATTAAAAACTTATTCAAGCATGCGATTTCTGTACCATGTTTTGCAATTCATATCTACTACATGTTAAAAACATATAGAATATCTCAATTAGCACAAGAATTCGATGCATGTGATTCATACGCCATATGTGTTCGTATTGATCCAATTTCATCATTGACTAGTTAAGGGCATCCTAAAGACTCTGAAAAACACTAATTTAGACACAATTAAATTGTAAACCCTTCCCCCACACTTAAACTTTACATTGCCCTCAATGTACTTAAAGTAAATGTATAGAATTAAACATGGAGTATAGGATCTATGAAACTTTTAATCTAATACGCAAAAAGCCATTAAATTAAGTAAAAGGGGAGAAGAAAACAAATCTGTTGTCTCCCTATTTGGTTGCCTCCCAATGAGCGCTGGTTTTACGTCGTTAGCTTTGGACGTGATGCATTAGTTTGGTTTTGAAATGGCCGGTTCTTGGAGTTGCATCTCCTCCACGGTGTGCTCCACAAATGCCTCAAAATAGGGCTTCAAGCGATGGCCATTTACTTTGAACTCACTACCCTTGTCGATAGATCGAATGAGAACTGCTCCATGAGGTAGGACTTGAGAAACTATGAATGGCCCCATCCATCGAGAGCGAAGCTTTCCCGGAAAGAGCTTAAGTCTTGAATTGAAAAGCAATACTTTCTGCCCCGGTTCAAAACTCTTCCCGCGAATCATCTGATCGTGGATCTTTTTCGTCTTCTCTTTGTAGATCCACGCATTGTCGAAAGCATCATTTCTGATTTCTTCAAGTTCACAAAGTTGAAGCTTCCGATGCAAGCCTGCGGCATCTCGATCGATGTTGAATTTCTTCACGGCCCACCATGCCTTGTGCTCTAGTTCAACCGGAAGATGGCACGCCTTCCCATAAATTAATCGGAAATGGGACATACCGATGGGGGTCTTGTAGAGTAAGCCCACAATGCATCGTCTAAGCATTGACTCCAATCTTTCCGGTTGGGGCGGACGGTTCGCTCCAAGATCTTCTTTATCTCACGGTTGGAAACTTCAGCCATTCCATTGGTTTGAGGGTGGTATGGTGTGGAAACCTTGTGTTTGACGCCATACTTCCTCATTAGTGCTTCCACCGTGCGGTTGCAAAAGTGACTTCCTCCATCGCTGATTAGAACGCGTGGCATTCCAAATCTACTGAAAATGTTAGTTCGTAGGAAATCTGCAACAACTCGCGAATCATTAGTACGGGTGGCCTTTGCCTCCACCCATTTAGAAACATAATCTACTGCGAGTAAGATGTAAGTAAAACCATTGGAGGGAGGAAATGGTCCCATAAAGTCAATACCCCACACATCAAAAATTTCAACATTAAATATGTAGTGTTGTGGCATTTGATCTTTAGGTCCTAAATTACCGAATCTTTGGCACTTATCACATGTAGCGCAATATGCATGAGCATCGCGAAATAAACTAGGCCAAAAGAAACCGCAATGTAAAATTTTAAGGGCTGTCCTCCTAGAACCAAAGTGTCCCCCACATGCTTCATTGTGACAAAAGTCTAAAATAGGCTTGAATTCACTATCCGGGATACATCTCCTAATTACTAAATCGGAGCATTGTTTCCACAAATAAGGCTCATCCCAGATAAATGTTCTAGCATTATGCTTAAGTTTGTCACGTTGAAATTTATGCATGGTAGACGGAAACTCACCGGTAACTAAATAATTAACGATATCGGCATACCAAGGAGTTTCCGAAGTAGTTACCTCAATTCCGAAGAGTTTTTCATCCGGAAAAGTTTCTTCAATCTCGATAGGCTCATGGTCACATATCAAACGTGATAGGTGGTCAGCGACGACGTTTTCTACTCCCTTCTTATCCTTGATTTCTATGTTGAATTCTTGGAGTAGAAGTATCCATCTGATAAGCCGTGGTTTTGCGTCCTTCTTGAGCATTAGATACTTCAAAGCTGCATGGTCGGTAAACACAGTTACTTTAGTTTGAAGTAAATAAGATCGAAATTTATCTAAAGCAAAAACCACGGCAAGAAACTCCTTCTCGGTGGTAGTATAATTTCTTTGCGCTTCATCAAGCGTCCGAGAGGCGTAATAGATTACGCAAGGCTTTTTGTCCTTCCGCTGACCCAAGACGGCTCCTACGGCATAATCCGAGGCGTCGCACATGAGTTCAAATGGCAGAGACCAATCAGGGCTGCATAAAATAGGAGCGCTCGTAAGAAGCTCCTTCAACTTGTTGAAGGCAGCGTTGCATTCTTCATCAAAGACGAACGGGGTCTCCTTTTGCAGCAGTTTACACAAGGGGCGAGATATGTGGGAAAAGTCCTTGATAAACCTACGATAAAATCCTGCGTGTCCAAGAAATGAACGAATCTCTCTAACCGAAGTTGGAGAGGGTAAGTGACGCACAAGATCTACTTTAGATTTATCTACTTCTAACCCTTTTTCAGAGATAATATGACCTAACACTATCCCTTGCGTAACCATGAAATGGCACTTCTCCCAATTAAGCACCAAGTTCGTTTCAACGCATCTTTTTAAAATAGTTTCTAGATTGTTTAAGCATGCATCAAAATCATTCCCGAATACACTAAAGTCGTCCATGAATACTTCAATAATGTTTTCAATGTACTCGGAGAAAATTGAGAGCATGCAACGTTGAAATGTACCTGGTGCGTTACACAGTCCAAATGGCATGCGGCGATATGCAAACGTTCCGAACGGGCACGTGAACGTTGTCTTTTCTTGATCCTCCTCCGCAATGCTAATTTGGTTGTAGCCGGAGTATCCGTCGAGAAAACAATAAAATGCATGGCCGGCTAATCTTTCCAGCATTTGGTCGATGAATGGTAAGGGAAAATGATCCTTGCGGGTCGCGGCGTTGAGCTTCCGGTAATCAATGCACACTCGGTGTCCAGTGATCGTCCGTTGTGGCACAAGCTCATTTTCCAGATTCTCGACGACGGTTATTCCCGATTTCTTGGGTACTACCTGCACTGGGGAAACCCAACGGCTATCAGAAATAGGGTAAATAACTCCACAGTCCATGAGTTTAATTACCTCCTTTTTTACCACCTCCATCATCGGAGGGTGGAGCCGACGTTGTGCTTCCCGCGTAGGCTTGGTGCCTTCTTCAAGGAAAATCCTATGCACACAAGTTGCTGGATTTATTCCCTTGATGTCCGCAAGTGTCCAGCCTATTGCGGGCTTGTACCGTTTGAGCACACTTACGAGCTTCTCCTCCTGTTCCTCTTCTAGCGCGGACGAAATAATGACCGGTAAAGTTTCATTCTCGCCCAAGTACGCATACTTCAGATGGTCCGGTAGTAGCTTGAGTTCTAAAACGGGAGCTTCTACAATGGAAGGAACCATTTTATTAGTACCAAAAGTAATTGGTATAGGAGGAGAAAAGCTTACTTTCCGTGGTGCGGCATTTAGGGCCATGGCCATGTCTTGGATTCGAGGTTCAAGCTCTAGTAAGGCCTCGAGAAGGCCGTCATGTCCAAGTTGAATGGCCATGTCGAGTTCATCCTCGTTGATGGTGTCGAGGTAACCTTGTGCTAAGGTATCCACGGGATCGTATGTCGAAATGGCAGCTACGCTCGACATTGGAAACTTCATCCCGTCCAGGATGTTGAACTCGATTCTTTCTCCATCAATCTCCATGGAGAAAGTGCCTTGGAAAACATCAATCTTCGTCCTCGCAGTCCGCATGAAAGGTCGCCCAAGTAGCAATGGCGTGGTGTTCAGTGGACTCTCTTCCATGTCAACTATGTAAAAATCGGCTGGGAATATCAAGTTGTTGACTTGTACGAGAACGTCTTCTACGTATCCCCTCGGATACTTGTGGGTGCGATCGGCTAACTGGATGACAACACCATCTTGCTTGAGATCTCCAAGCTCCATTGATTCGAAAAGATAGTAAGGCATGACGTTGATGGAAGCTCCGAGATCAAGCATCACGTCTTCAAAGTGGGTGTCACCGATTACGCAAGGAACTGCAAAGCTCCCTGGGTCCTTCAGTTTTGGGGGTAGCCGACGCTGCAAAACCGCCGAAACGGTTGCGTTCACCTTCACGACCTCCTTCTCTCGAGTTTGCCTCCTCTGAGTGCATAATTCTTTCAGAAACTTGGCGTATATAGGCACTTGCTTTATGCACTCGATCAAGGGCAAATTCACTTGCACCTTTCGGAAGATGTCCAGGATATCTTCATATTGGGCATCCTTCTTCTTTGATTTTGCTAATCTGCTTGGGAAAGGTGCAACAGCAAACGGAGAATTAGTAATCACCGTATTTGAAGGAATAGGGCTTTTACCTTTGATTGGGGTAGGTTGTGGAGGTGATTGTGCCTTGGTGACATTAGGCGTCACCTTCTTTTTCTCGGCCTCTTGAATTGCCGGATCGATCTCATCTTCTTCTTCGTTGGTGATGTCTTCGATGGTGACTTCATCAAGATGAGATCGCTTGGTCTTTGGTTCCTCAAGTATCTTCCCACTCCTTGTGACTATAGCATTCACGTTTCTTTGATTAGGAGTGGTTTGAGGTGGAAGCCGACCGGTTTCCTTGATTTGGCCCATGAAATCAACAAGCTGGCCAAGCTGCTTCTTCACTTCGGTGATGTCGCGGCCATGTGAGTCAAGTGTCTCCTTTGTCTTCGATTGTCCGTCGAGGAGAACTTGAGTTGAGGCCGAAAGTTGCGACAACATCTTGTCGTAATACGGATTGGTGAAGGGTTGTGATGACGAACCATGCTGCATTGGTGGTCGTGGTTGAAATGGAGGGCGTTGGTAGCTTTGTTGAGGTTGAGATGCTGGAGGGTTTAAAGTTCCCTCGTTGCTGCTCCATCTAAAACCTGGATGATCACGGTTGACATAGTTGTTGTAGTTGTTATACCTTTGTCCTCCCTGATATCCGCCGATGGCGTTAGCGTGCTCCGGCTCGCTTGCCTGCTCCTGCGCTTGAGGGCATTGGTCATTGTGGTGACCGTGTGTTTGACATATGCCGCAAACAGGCCGTTGAGTTGCCTTCGCTCTTGTCGTCTCGAGTTCTAACACCTTCTCTAGCATATGAGCTAGTTTGTCGTACTTCTCGTCCGCGTCGGTTGTTGAACTCGCCTCACCGACTGCTCGTCTGTTGGACATTCCGTATTGTGCATCATTATTCGCCCGATTCTCTAGAAGAGCTCTAGCTTCGGTTTCGGTTAAGTCCATGAATGCACCGGTGGCTGCTGCATCCAGCAATTCCCTATCGATCGGCTTGAGACCATCGTAAACGTAATTCATGAGATTGGTCTCGGAGAATCCATGCGATGGGCAAGTGGCACATAAAACCTTGAATCGGTCGTAGTATTGGCCGAAGGTCTCGTCCGGTTTCTGTGTGATGCCAGTGATTTGCTTTCTCAAGACGGTGATCTTTGAGGCCGGGAAGTACTTCGCTAGGAACATATCCGCAAGTTGCTTCCATGAGGTAATATGGTTCGGCGGTAGTTCCATTAGCCAAGACTCGGCCCTGTCGACTAGGGTGAATGGAAATGCCTTCAGCTTGAAGAGCTCCGTATCAGCATCAGATGGCTTCATGCTGTTGCAAACAAATTGGAATTGTTTGAGATGCTTGTTCGGATCTTCATTGGAAAGTCCGTGGAAAATGGGTAGTCGGTGGAGGAAGCCACTCTTTAGCTCGATATCCTTCATGTTTTCCTCCGGTTGTGGAAAAGCAATGCTCGAAGGCCCGCTGCTCCATTCGGTTGAGCAGGTGCGCTGGCGAAGAGATTGTCCTGCATTGGCCATGTTGACTTGTTGTGCTTCTACTTCTGAATTGTGGTCGGTTGATGAAGCTAAAGTATGGTCGGTTGATGAATGTGAAGACTCGGAAACTTCTTCGATGATGGGAAAATCCAGGATGTCAGTTTGAGCTTTAAGTCTCGCTATTCTCTCTGCGATCTCCTCAAAGTTTGTTCTAGATGGTCCAGGATTCTGATCGGACATTCATTAGCCTGACATCCACCAAAGACCAAGTGTTAGTATCAACAATTAATATGAGATATATAGAGGAATACTAACCAAAATTGTAAAGCATATTTAGAAAACAAAGGGATAACAAATAAAATAGTAAAACTATCAAAACATACTATAAATACTCACAAATACTTAAAAACTACTAATAACACACAAAAGTTATAATACTTAAGACACTAAATGTAATTTACTAAGTAATGCAAATGAATTAATCAATTTTAGGGCTATGCAAAAGAATGTAATAAACTTAAAACATACGTTTTCTGCAAATTAACACTATATAATGCTAAACCTAAGAATTTAGTTAGAACACATATAAACAAGGTTCAAATACAAGCAAACAATAATTCACTTTGAATTTATGCACCACACACATTTTTTTTCAATAAAATGCATGAAACAACAATCCTACGTGAAAGATGAAGTGCATGCATAAGAGAAAACGTTAGAACCTGCAGAAAACACACGAGTTACGTGCTAAAAAAAATGAATGCAAAGAATGACCTCTTCTTCGATCTTATGTCCCTAACTTCACTTAGGTTAGGGTACTCGGTAGTGAAATCCGAGTATCATAAAGCCTAAAAAGAGGTTATGCAAGCTAAGTAACGTTTGTTAGTCCTTTACAGTTTTTAATGCACAAACAAACACAAAAATTTGACTAAGTTTTATTTATTTCCTTTGGCCCCGATGGTACGTGGTGCAGAGGCTCTCAACTGTGCAATGGGTCTCGTTCATCCGAAGATGAAGTCTGATTCCGAGAGGTCTAAGCATGCTTAATCCGATATACCATCTATTTAAAGGATTATGTCGTATTTATTTAGTTCGTATTTAACCGTATTCATATGCACTTATGATTTACAGAGAGTACGCGAAATGATCATTCGGTAAATTGATACGCGCAAAACATGCATTCACGTTAACTTAAAAACACAGATTACGCGCATTGCAATTTAAACCCTTCTTTTGTCATTTGTAATATTGGCGAGTAGGGATCGTTCTTTATCCGGGGAATTAAGGGCGCATGCATGGTTTCGTTAATAAGCGGAAATGTAAATAATTGGGGGGATTGGAAGTTGGTTATTTAATCTACGAAATTAAAGTACATAACATGCAAACACAACTAAAACTCATAGGCATCTAACATGTTTTACTCATAGACAAGTTTCAACAATCAAGAAACTTAAAGTCTAATTATGCTTGCTAAAAAATAAGAAGTTACACTACTAATTACATGTGATCAACTCATCTTATTAACCTACCCTTTTCATGCATCAAACCTTTTTGTAACTTGCGAAATTCATAACTTCTAACTAAATACACATGCGTGATAATTGTGTAGGAATGCAACTTAGCGTATAAACATCCTAAACAACTTACGATCATCGAAACATGCAAAAGAGAGGGACTTAGCGTATTTTCTAACACATGCATTCGAAGCTTTAAGATTGTATCAAACATGCATAAAAGGCTAGAAATCATAAACACATGCATATTACAAATCTGTTTAAACACATAAAACACAAATCTAAACTTGTTCTTCATTTGATACACAAATCTAAACTTGTTATTCCAATACATCAAAAGATTCAAATACAAAGCTAAAGAAATGAAAGTGAAGATCATGGTTACACTTTTTGTCTTGAGTGCTTGATGAACTACGGTGGAGATGGCTTTCCTTCACAAGGGACTTAGCGTATTGTGAGGGATGGAGGATGATAGCTTCGGCTTGGAGGAGGAGATGGATGCTTCGGTTTGGAATGGAGGAGGAGATGCTTCGGCTTGGAATGGAGGAGATGGATGCTTCGGCTTTGTGTGAACCTTCAAGTGTTTAATGGTGGAGGAGTATTTGTGTAGAGCTTTGGCTTAGTAAAATGAGTGATGGATCTGTTTTATGGCTGCCTCCTCTCTTATATAGGCAAGGGATGTTGCCTTCTCTCTTCCACCTTGCCTCCTCCATTTAATGCATGCAATGATCATTAAGGCAAGTCACCATGGCAAGTCATCTTTTCATTTAATGCAAAGCAAGAGTCACCTAGTGTAGTCACCATTTGGGAACCCTAAGCATGAATCACCATGTGTAGTCACCATTTGTGATCATTAGCTTGATAATGTTGACTTGCCCTTTCAAAACAAGACTTTTCCTCTTCACCAAAAGGCATCTAGGCCGAATTACATGGGTTTGGGCTTGTTAATGGGCCGAAACAAGAGTTGAGAAATCGGCCCATAATTTGCTTTTTGGGCCGGCCCATTTTTCGTGGTCCGAAATCGCAAAAATCGCAAAATCGCCGAAATTCCTCCGAATTGCGCCGTTATTAATCTCCACCGTAAATATCTTCAAAATAACAATTTAAGTAAGGAAAACATAAAAACTAAGATAATAACATAGCTAAACGAAAAGGGAAATGCGTTAAGAAACGGGCATAAAATGCGTATATCATAAATTTCTTGGACGTGCGGCCCGCGCGAAAATATATACCGACTACAATTCAGCTTAGTTACGTTTAGAAATGGTTAGTAGGAATAGAGATAACGCGAGAGGTAAGGACTAATATTTAGAACAACCCGAGGCTTACTCGTAAGAGTATATACTCCAATGTTGTTCCTAGAGACACCCCGAGGCTAACCAGTTACGGTATATACTCCAATGGTGTTCTATTGCTTAGATCCGAAACCCGGCACCAATCATAAACCCATTCACCATATCCAACAATCAGCCAAATTTGTGAGATAGTATATAATCTCAAGTTCTTAGTAAACTCCGCCCACAACCTCGTGCCCATAACTTCACTTAGGTTATGGCGTGTGGTGATGAAATCCACACATCACGAAGGGTTAAGGAGATAAACCAGAAAAAGAGGCACCACCTATTCCAAAGAACGAAACCTTATAACCAATACTCGTGCTCAATGTAAATCAATTTAAGTACGTCTACGTTTTGATTGCGCCTATTATTTAAAAGGAATACACGACTTAGTTATTGAATAAATCTCTTGTCCGTGCGGCCCGCGCGAAAATGTATACCAACTATCGTTAATCCTCGTAATTGTTGGAAATGACCAGTTGGGATAGATGTAACGCGAGAGGTGAGAACTAATTTCTGGGAACAACCTGAGGCTAACTCGTAAGAGTATATACTCCAATGTTGTTCTTAGAAACACCCCGAGGCTTACTCGTAAGAGTATGTACTCCATTGGTGTTCTGTTTTCTTAGTTCAAAACCCGTCACCAATCATAACCCTTCTAGACATCATAACCAACTCTTACTCGAACTCACAAGATAGTATACAATCTCAAGTGTTTGTAAACTCCGCCCACAACCTCGTGCCCATAACTTCACTTAGGTTATGGCGTGTGGTGATGAAATCCACACATCACGAAGGGTTAAGGAGATAGACAAACAAAAGAGGCACCACCTATTCCATAGAGATTTATTTAATAACTAAGTACTAGTACTCAAATTAAATCAAAGACTATCCTTTAACATGGAAATAAATTATGCAAGTGTAAAATAAACTAAGTATGAATAAATTCGGCTAAGTAAAAGTAGGCATTGTAAACATGTATGAAAATTTCTCTAAGTATAAAAAATGAACAAGTATGTACTTCGAAAATTTAGACATGCTTTTAATCACAAATGTACAACGAAATCATACAAAAAACATTCTAACTCCCCGGCAACGGCGCCAAAAATTGATACGCGCAAAACATGCATTCACGATAACACAAAGTCGACCCTAAAATTGATACGCGCAAAACATGCATTCACGATAACACAAAGTCGACCCTAAAAACATCGATTACGCGCATTGCAATTTAAACCCTTCTTTTGTCATTTATAATATCGGCGAGTAGGGATCGTTCTTTATCCGGGGAATTAAGGGCGCATGCATGGTTTCGTTATTAAGCGGAAATATAAAAGTTTGGGGGGATTGGAAATTGGTTATTTAATCTACGAAATTAAAGTACATAACATGCAAACACAACTAAAACTCTTAGGTATCTAACATGTTTTACTCATAGACAAGTTTCAACAATCAAGAAACTTAAAGTCTAATTATGCTTGCTAAAAATAAGAAGTTACACTATTAATTACATGTGATCAACTCATCTTATTAACCTACCCTTTTCATGCATCAAACCTTTGTGTAAGTTGCGAAATTCATAACTTATAACTAAGTACACATGCTTGATAATTGTGTAGGAATGCAACTTAGCGTATAAACATCCTAAACAACATACGATCATCGAAACATGCAAAAGAGAGGGACTTAGCGTATTTTCTAATACATGCATTCGAAGCTTTAAGATTGTATCAAACATGCAAAAAAAGCTATAAATCATAAACACATGCATATTACAAATCGGTTTAGGCACATGAAACACAAATCTAAACTTGTTATTCATTTGATACACAAATCTAAACTTTCTAAACTTGTTATTCCAATACATCAAAAGATTCACATACAAAGCTAAAGAAATGAAAGTGAAGATCATGGTTACACTTTTTGTCTTGAGTGCTTGATGAACTACGGTGGAGATGGACTTCCTTCACAAGGGACTTAGCGTATTGTGTTGGATGGAGGAGGCTTGATAGCTTCGGCTTGGAAGGAGTAACCTTGCTTGCTTCGGCTTGGAATGGTAAAGGATGTGCTTCGGCTTTGTAATGAACTTTGGAGTGTTTATGGTGGAAGAGTATTTGTGTAGAGCTTTGGCTTGTAAAATGAGAGATGTCTTGAATGGTTCAGCCTCCCTTGGTATTTATAGGCAAGGATGTTTGCCTTCTCTCTTCCACCTTGCCTCCTCCATTTAATGCATGCAATGATCATTAAGGCAAGTCACACACTTAGTCACACACTTAGTCACCATTGCCGAACCCTAAGCATGAATCACCTAGCTTGTCACCATGGCAAGTCATCTTTTCATTCAATGCAAAGCAAGAGTCACCTAGTGTAGTCACCATTTGGGAACCCTAAGCATGAATCACCATGTGTAGTCACCATTTGTGATTATTAGCTTGATAATGTTGACTTGCCCTTTCAAAACAAGACTTTTCCTCTTCACCAAAAGGCATCTAGGCCGAATTACATGGGTTTGGGCTTGTTAATGGGCCGAAACAAGAGTTGAGAAATCGGCCCATAATTTGCTTTTTGGGCCGGCCCATTTTTCGTGGTCCGAAATCGCAAAAATCGCAAAATCGCCGAAATTCCTCCGAATTGCGCCGTTATTAATCTCCACCGTAAATATCTTCAAAATAACAATTTAAGTAAGGAAAACATAAAAACTAAGATAATAACATAGCTAAACGAAAAGGGAAATGCGTTTAAGAAACGAGCATAAAATGCGTATATCAGGTTTCTGTGTGATGCCAGTGATTTGCTTTCTCAAGACGGTGATCTTTGAGGCCGGGAAGTACTTTGCTAGGAACATATCCGCAAGTTGCTTCCATGAGGTAATATGGTTCGGCGGTAGTTCCATAAGCAAGGACTCGACCCTGTCGACTAGGGTGAATGGGAATGCCTTCAGCTTGAAGAGCTCCGTATCAGCATCGGATGGCTTCATGCTGTTACAAACAAATTGGAATTGCTTGAGATGCTTGTTCGGATCTTCATTGGAAAGTCCGTGAAAAATGGGTAGTCGGTGGAGGAAGCCACTTTTGAGCTCGATATCCTTCATGTTTTCCTCCGGTAGTGGAAAAGCAATGCTCGAAGGTGATATACGCATTTTATGCTCGTTTCTTAACGCATTTCCCTTTACGTTTAGCTATGTTATTATCTTAGTTTTTACGTTTTCCTTATTTAAATTGTTATTTTGAAGATCTTTACGGTGGAGATTAATAACGACGCAATTCGGAGGAATTTCGGCGATTTTGCGATTTTTGCGATTTTGGACCTCCGAAAATGGGCCGGCCCAAAAAGCAAATTATGGGCCGAATTCTCAACTCTTGTTTCGGCCCATTATCAAGCCCAAACACAATCAATTCGGCATGGAAGACTTTTGGTGAAGAGGAAAAGTCTTCTTTTGCAACCTTTGAAGAAGAAAAGTCAACAATATCAAGCTTTGTGACTCATTATGGTGACTCTTGCTTAGGGTTCACAAATGATGATCACAAATGGTGACTTGCCATGGTGACTCTTGCTTGCATTAAATGGAGGGAGGCAAGGTGGAAGAGAGAAGGCAAGCATTCCTTGCCTATAAATACCAAGGAGGCTGAACATAATAAAACGATCACTCAATTTACTAGCCAAAGCTCTACACAAATACTCTTCCACCATAAACACTTGAAGGTTCTCTTACAAGCCGAAGCACATCTCCTCCATTCCAAGCCGAAGCAAGGTTCTAGGGTTCTCCTTCATCCAAGCCGAAGCAAAGCATCCTCCATCCTTCACAATACGCTAAGTCCCTTATGAAGGAAAGCCATCTCCACCGTAGATCATCTAGCATTCAAGACAAAAAGTGTAACCATGATCTTCACTTTCATTTCTTTTGTTTTGTATTTGAACCTCTTGATGTATTGGAATACATTTATGTATCAAATGAAGAACAAGTTTAGATTTGTGTTTTATGCTCTTAAACCGATTTGTAATATGCATGTGTTTATGATTTCTAGCCTTTTATGCATGTTTGATACAATCTTAAAGCTTCGAATGCATGTGTTAGAAAATACGCTAAGTCCCTCTCTTTCGCATGTTTCGATGATCGTATGTTGTTTAGGATGTTTATACGCTAAGTTGCATTCCTACTCAATTATTAAGCATGTGTATTTAGTTAGAAGTTATGAATTTCGTAACTTACAAAAAGGTTTGATGCATGAAAAGGGTAGGTTAATAAGATGAGATGATCACATGTAATTAGTAGTGTAACTTCTTATTTTTAGCAAGCATAATTAGACTTTAAGTTTCTTGATTGTTGAAACTTGTCTATGAGTAAAACATGTTAGATGCCTAAGAGTTTTAGTTGTGTTTGCATGTTATGTACTTTAATTTCGTAGATTAAACAACCAACTTCCAATCCCCCCAAACATTTACATTTCCGCCTATTAACGAAACCATGCATGCGCCCTTAATTCCCCGGATAAAGAACGATCCCTACTCGCCAATATTACAAATGACAAAAGAAGGGTTTAAATTGCAATGCGCGTAATCTGTGTTTTTAAGTTAACGTGAATGCATGTTTTTGCGCGTATCAATTTTTGGCGCCGTTGCCGGGGAGTTAGAATGTTTTTGTATGATTTCGTTGTACATTTGTAATTAAAAGCATCTCTAAATTTTCGAAGTACATACTTGTTCATTCTTGTTTATACTTAAAGAAATTTACATACATGTTTACAATGCATACTTTTACTTAGACGAATTTATTTATACTTAGTTTTTACACTTGCATAATTTATTTTCATGTTAAAGGATAGTCTTTGATTTAATTTGAGTACTAGCACTTAGTTATTAAATAAATCTCTATGGAATAGGTGGTGCCTCTTTTGTTTGTCTATCTCCTTAACCCTTCGTGATGTGTGGATTTCATCACCACACGCCATAACCTAAGTGAAGTTATGGGCACGAGGTTGTGGGCGGAGTTTACAAACACTTGAGATTGTATACTATCTTGTGAATTCGAGTAAGAGTTGGTTATGATGTCTAGAAGGGTTATGAATGGTGACGGGTTTTGAACTAAGAAAACAGAACACCATTGGAGTATATACTCTTACGAGTAAGCCTCGGGGTGTTTCTAAGAACAACAATGGAGTATATACTCTTACGAGTAAGCCTCAGGTTGTTCCCAGAAATTAGTTCTCACCTCTCGCTTTACATCTATCCCAACTGGTCATTTCCAACAATTACGAGGATTAACGATAGTTGGTATACATTTTTGCGCGGGCCGCACGGACAAGAGATTTATTCAATAACTAAGTCGTGTATTCCTTTTAAATCATAGGCGCAATCAAAACGTAGACGTACTTAAATTGATTTACATTGTGCAGGAGTATTGGTTATAAGGTTTCGTTCTTTGGAATAGGTGGTGCCTCTTTTTCTGGTTTATCTCCTTAACCCCTCGTGATGTGTGGATTTTATCACCACACGCCATAACCTAAGTGAAGTTATGGGCACGAGGTTGTGGGCGGAGTTTACTAAGAACTTGAGATTATATACTATCTCACAAATTTGGCTGATTGTTGGATATGGTGAATGGGTTTATGATTGGTGCCGGGTTTCGGATCTAAGCAATAGAACACCATTGGAGTATATACCGTAACTGGTTAGCCTCGGGGTGTCTCTAGGAACAACATTGGAGTATATACTCTTACGAGTAAGCCTCGGGTTGTTCTAAATATTAGTCCTTACCTCTCGCGTTATCTCTATTCCTACTAACCATTTCTAAACGTAACTAAGCTGAATTGTAGTCGGTATATATTTTCGCGCGGGCCGCACGTCCAAGAAATTTACCGAATGATCATTTCGCGTACTCTCTGTAAATCATAAGTGCATACAAATACGGATAAATACGAACTTGATAAATACGACATAATCCTTTAAATAGATGGTATATCGGATTATGCATGCTTAGACCTCCTGGAATCAGACTTCATCTTCGGATGAACGAGACCCATTGCACAGTCGAGAGCCTCTGCACCACGTACCATCGGGGCCAAAGGAAATAAATAAAACTTAGTCAAATTTTTGTGTTTATATGTGCATTAAAAACTGTAAAGGACTAACAACCGTTACTTAGCTTGCATAACCTCTTTTTAGGCTTTATGATACTCGGATTTCACTACCGAGTACCCTAACCTAAGTGAAGTTAGGGACATAAGATCGAAGAAGAGGTCATTCTTTGCATTCATTTTTTTTAGCACGTAACTCGTGTGTTTTCTGCAGGTTCTAACGTTTTCTCTTATGCATGCACTCCATCTTTCACGTAGGATTGTTGTTTAATGCATTTTATTGAAAAAAAAAAATGTGTGGTGCATAAATTCGATGTGAATTATTGTTTGCTTGTATTTGAACTTTGTTTATATATGTTCTAACTAAATTCTTGGGTTTAGCATTATATAGTGTTAATTTGCAGAAAACATGTGTCTTAGTTTATTACATTCTTTTGCATAGCCCATAAAATTGATTAAATCATTTGCATTACTTAGTAAATTACATTTAGTGTCTTAAGTATTATAAACTTTTGTGTGTTATTAGTAGTTTTTAAGTATTTGTGAGTATTTATAGTATGCTTTAATAGTTTTACTATTTTTTATTGCTTTGTTTTCTAAATATGTCTTACGATTTTGGTTAGTATTCCTATATTCATCTCAAATTCTTTGTTGATACTAACACTTGGTCTTTGGTGGATGCTCAGGCTAATGAATGTCCGATCGGAATCCTGAACCATCTAGAACGAACTTTGAGGAGATCGCAGAGAGAATAGCGAGACTTAAAGCTCAAACTGACATCCTGGATCATCCCATCATCGAGGAAGTTTCCGAGTCTTCACATTCATCAACCGACCATACTTTAGCCTCATCAACCGACCACAATTCAGAAGTAGAGGCACAGCAAATCAACATGGCCAATGCAGGACAATCTCTTCGTCAACGCACCTGCTCAACCGAATGGAGAAGCGGACCTTCGAGCATTGCTTTTCCACCACCGGGGGAAAACATGAAAGAAGTCGAGCTGAAGAGTGGTTTCCTCCACCGACTACCCATTTTTCACGGACTTTCCAACGAAGATCCAAACAAGCATCTCAAACAATTCCAATTTGTTTGT
Organism: Geum urbanum; assembly: GCA_946800695.1. NCBI lineage: Eukaryota > Viridiplantae > Streptophyta > Magnoliopsida > Rosales > Rosaceae > Geum > Geum urbanum. The sequence continues at coordinate 26,394,349 of OX327004.1, forward strand.
AACAGCATGAAGCCAGCTGATGCTGATACGGAGCTCTTCAAGCTGAAGGCATTTCCATTCACCCTAGTCAACAGGGCCGAGTCTTGGCTTATGGAACTACCGCCGAACCATATCACTTCATGGAAGCAACTTGCGGACATGTTCCTAGCGAAGTACTTCCCGGCCTCAAAAATCACCGTCTTGAGAAAGCAAATCACTGGCATCACACAGAAACAAGACGAGACCTTCGGCCAATATTACGACCGATTCAAGGTTTTGTGTGCCACTTGCCCATCGCATGGATTTTCCGAGACCAATCTCATGAATTACTTTTACGATGGTCCCAAGCCGATCGATAGGGAATTGCTAGATGCAGCAGCTACAGGTGCATTCATGGACTTAACCGAAATCGAAGCCAGAACTCTCCTTGAAAATCGGGCGAATAATGATGCACAATATGGAATGTCCAACAGACGAGCAGTCGGTGAAGCAAGTTCTAAACCCGACGCGGACGAAAAATACGACAAACTAGCTCATATGCTAGAGAAGGTTTTAGATCTCGAGACGACAAGAGCCAGGGCAACTCAACGGCCTGTTTGAGGCATATGTCAATCACAAGGTCACCACAATGACCAATGCCCTCAGGTGCCGGAGCAAGCTAGCGAGCCGGAGCACGGTAACGCCATCGGCGGATATCAGGGAGGACAACGGTATAACAATTACAACAACTATGTCAACCGTGATCATCCGGGTTTTAGATGGAGCAGCAACGAGGGAACTTTGAACCCTCCAGCACCTCAACAAAGCTACCAACGCCCTCCATTTCAACCAAGGCCACCGATGCAGCATGGTTCGTCATCTCAAACCTTCACCAATCCGGATTACGACAAGATGTTGTCGCAACTTTCGGCCTCCACTCAAGTTCTCCTCGACGGACAATCGAAGACAAAGGAAACACTTGACTCACATGGCCGCGACATCACTGAAGTGAAGAAGCAGCTTGGCCAACTTGTTGATTTCATGGGCCAAATCAAAGAAACCGGTCGGCTTCCACCTCAAACCACTCCTAATCAAAGAAACGTGAATGCTATAGTCACAAGGAGTGGGTAGATACTTGAGGAACCAAAGACCAAGCGATCTCATCTTGATGAAGTCACCATTGAGGACATCACCAACGAAGAAGAAGATGAGATCGATCCGGCAATTCAAGAGGCCGAGAAAAAGAAGGTGACGCCTAATGTCACCAAGGCACAATCACCTCCACATCCTACCCCAATCAAAGGTAAAAACCATATTCCTTCAAATACGGTTATTACTAATTCTCCGTTTGCTGTTGCACCTTTCCCTAGCAGATTGTCAAAATCAAAGAAGAAGGATGCCCAATATGAAGATATTTTGGACATCTTCCGATAGGTGCAAGTGAATTTGCCCTTGATCGAGTGCATAAAACAGGTGCCGATATACGCGAAGTTTCTCAAAGAATTATGCACACAGAGGAGGAAAACTCGAGAGAAGGAGGTTGTGAAGGTGAACGCAACCGTTTCGGCGGTTTTGCAGCGTCGGCTACCCCCAAAACTGAAGGACCCAGGGAGCTTTGCAGTTCCTTGCGTAATCGGTGACACCCACTTCGAAGACGTAATGCTTGATCTAGGAGCTTCCATCAACGTCATGCCTTACTATCTTTTCGAATCGATGGAGCTTGGAGATCTCAAGCAAGATGGTGTTGTCATCCAGTTAGCCGATCGCACCCACAAGTATCCGAGGGGATACGTAGAAGACGTTCTCGTGCAAGTCAACAACTTGATATTCCCAGCCGATTTCTATATAGTTGACATGGAAGAGAGTCCATTGAACACCACGCCACTGCTGCTTGGGCGACCTTTCATGCGGACTGCGAGAACGAAGATTGATGTGTTTCAAGGCACTTTCTCCATGGAGATTGATGGAGAAAGAATCGAGTTCAACATCCTGGACGGGATGAAGTTTCCAATATCGAGCGTAGCTGCCATTTCGACATACGATCCGGTGGATACCTTAGCACAAGGCTACCTCGACACCATCAATGAGGATGAACTCGACATGGCCATTCAACTTGGGCATGACGGCCTTCTCGAGGCCTTACTAGAGCTTGAACCTGGAATTCAAGACATGGCCATGGCCCTAAATGCGGCACCACGAAAAGTAAGCTTTTCTCCTCCTTTACCAATTACTTTTGGTACTAATAAAATGGTTCCTTCCATCGTAGAAGCTCCAGTTTTAGAACTCAAGATATTTACGGTGGAGATGAATAACGGCGCAATTCGGAGGAATTTCGGCGATTTTGCGATTTTTGCGATTTTGGACCACCGGGAATGGGCCGGCCCAAATAGCATTTTTTTGGCCCATTTTCTCAAAGTTTGTTTTGGCCCAAAAACCAGCCCAAGGCCATTAATTTTGGCATGGAAGCAACTTGGGGAAGAGGAAAAGTCAAAGTTATCAAGCTTTGTGACTAGGCTTAGTGACTCTTGCTTTGTGATCATCACAAAGGGTGACAAGGCTTGGTGACTCTTGCTTTTGATCATCACAATGGTGACTAAAGGTGTGACAAGGCTTGATGACTCTTGTTTGTGATGATCATAAGTGATGACTAGGGGAGTGACCTGCCTTGGTGATTATTACAAGCATTTAATGAAATAGGCAAGGTGGAAGAGAGAGTGAGCAATTCCTTTGCCTATATATAAGAGGGAGGCCAGCCATAAAACAGATCATCTCTCATTTACAAGCCAAAGCTCTACACAAATACTCCTCCTCCATAAACACTTCAAGGTTCTCTTGCAAAGCCGAAGCATCCATCCTCCAAAGCCGAAGCATCCATCCTCCAAAGCCATCAATCCTTCACAATACGCTAAGTCCCTTGTGAAGGAAAGTCATCTCCATGAAGATCATCAAGCATTCAAGACAAAAAGTGTAACCATGATCTTAACTTTCATATCTTTTGCTTTTATTTGAATCCTTTGATGTATTGGAATACTTTGATGTATTTAATGAAGAACAAGTTTAGATTTGTGTTATATGTTCTTAAACCTTTATGTAAATTGCATGTGTTTATGATTTCTAGCCTTTTATGCATGGTTGATATAATCTTAAAGCTTCGAAAGCATGTGGTAGATAATACGCTAAGTCCCTCTCTTTCGCATGTTTCGATGATCGTATGTTGTTTAGGATGTTTATACGCTAAGTTGCATTCCTACTCAAATATCAAGCATGTATATTTAGTTGGAAGTTATGAATTTCGTAACTTACAAAAGCTTTGATGCATGAAAAAGGGTAAGGTTAATAATATGAGATGATCAATTGTAATTAATAGCTTAGCTTCTTATTTTTAGTAAGCATAATTAGACTTTAAGGTTTCTTGATTGTTAAACTTGTCTATGAGTAAAACATGTTAGAAGTCTAAGAGTTTTTGTTGTGTTTGCATGTTTTGTACTTTAATTTCGTAGGTTAAACAACCAATTTCCAATCCCCCCCAAACCTTTAAATTTCTGCGTAAACGAAACCATGCATGCGCCCTTTAATTCCCCGGATAGAACGATCCCTACTCGCCAATATTATATCGACAAAATAAGGGTTTTAAATTGCTTTACGTGTGAACTGTGTTTTTAGGGTCTACTTTGTGTTAACGTTAAATGCATGTTTTGCGCGTATCAGTAAGAGTCACCAAGGCTTGTCACCATTTGTGATGATCAAAAGCAAGAGTCACCAAGCCTAGTCACAAAGCTTGACAACTTTGACTTTTCTTCTTTCCCAAGTTGCTTCCATGCCAAAATTAATGGGCTTGGGCTGGTTTTTGGGCCGAAACAAACTTTGAGAAATAGGCCCAAAAAATGCTTTTTGGGCCGGCCCATTCCCAGTGGTCCAAAATCGCAAAAATCGCAAAATCGCCGAAATTCCTCCGAATTGCGCCGTTATTCATCTCCACCGTAAATAACCTCAAAATAACAAACTAAATAAGAAAAACATAAAAACTAAGATTATAACATAGCTAAATGTAAAGGGAAATGCGTTAAGAATCGAGCATAAAATGCGTATATCAAATTCCCCCACACTTAGACTTTGCTAGTCCCTTAGCAAACACTAAGTTAAACTAAGACTCTCTACGAATTTAAAACAAAAGAAAGAACACAACTAAGCCCTTAGCTAAAATTTGTCTCAGAATTTTCATAAGTATATGGCGATGGCTCACATGATTTTCAACTTTGTATGCTCAACAAATTCAAGAGATAATTGCGATATAATTATGTAATGAACAAGTAAGACATAGAGAAAACAATGGTTATGTTATAGCTGTGCATGCTTTGAATAAAGGTTTAATCAACTCACAAGGATGCACTCATCATATTTTTCACTCATAAAAAGGGTTCACTTAAAGTGTATATGAATTTAAACGAAAACCTCATGAATGGAGTTAATTGCTTGCACAAATGAACCAAAACCATAAGCTTACTCATGTAACTTACTCTACTAATTGAAAGCTACTCATTTTAAGGATCATAACGGACTTTAGTGAGGTTGTAATGGGGTTAAGGCTAAGGCATTCGAATTTTAGATATGTGGTGATAAAAACGTTCCAACGACTTAGTCTAGCACCAAATTCGTCCTCCATCTCCACTCGAATGTTACCACGTATACTTCAATCTAAACTACCCTTTGAGCTTTTCGGATAGGACAAAGGCCATATTTATTCTATTTTTGGGCCTTCAATTTGTCGTAATCTCCAAATCCGCAAATAAGGGGGACATTAATCCAAAGGGTTTATACTTAGAACACAACACATTGCCATGAGAGATATATAATTTTTTCTTTTCATTCTCTCAAATATATATATATATTTTTTTCTTTTCTTTTTGGCAATCTCATACTTTTTAAGTTATTTGGACAAGTCTTTCCCCTTACTCACATTAACTCTTTCAATCTTTCTTACCAAACCATCATATTATGTGCTAGTTTCGAAAAATTCTCACCAAGTTTCTGGAACCAAGGTAAGGATATTCTACACTAGGGTAAGTGTTTAGGTACATATGGTGATGAAAGAAAAGCTTAACGTGGGCTCAATTGGTTTATCTAGGGGTGTCGCAACTCATGCGTACAAATGGGATACATGGATATTTGGCGAAGTGGTGGAAAATCCTAAATGCCTTTAATCATTTCCAAAATCAAAGTATGTATCAACTTAAAAGCTTTGCAAATTGACATGAGTAAGTTCTAGCATTCTCTAGTTCATTAAAATCTATGGCAAGCAATCAAATGAGGCATATATAAGCTAGTAGCTACGAAATGGATGTATATTCACTCGAATAAAGAACAGATAGCTCAAAAGCTCTCATAAGGTTCATATGGTTAAAAACTTATTCAAGCATGCGATTTCTGTACCATGTTTTGCAATTCATATCTACTACATGTTAAAAACATATAGAATATCTCAATTAGCACAAGAATTCGATGCATGTGATTCATATGCCATATGTGTTCGTATTGGTCCAATTTCATCATTGACTAGTTAAGGGCATCCTAAAGACTCTGAAAAACACTAATTTAGACATAATTAAATTGTAAACCCTTCCCTCACACTTAAACTCTACATTGCCCTCAATGTACTGAAGTAAAAGTATAGAATTTAAACATGGAGTATAGGATCTACGAAAATTCTAATTTAAAATGAAAAAGCCATTAAATTAATTAAAAGGAGGAGAAGAAAACAAATCTGTTGTCGTCTTCTCTATTGGGTTGCCTCCCAATGAGCGCTTATTTTACGTCTAAAGCTTAGACGTGATGCATCATTTTGCTTTCGAGATGGCCGGTTCTTGGAGTTGCATCTCCTCCACGTTATGCTCCGCAAATGCCTTAAAATAGGGCTTCAAGCGATGGCCATTTACTTTGAACTCACTGCCCTTGTCTATTGATCGAATGAGAACTGCTCCATGAGGCATAATTTGAGCAACTATGAATGGCCCCATCCATCGAGAGCGAAGCTTTCCCGGAAAGAGCTTAAGTCTTGAATTGAAAAGCAATACTTTCTACCCAACTTCAAAACTCTTCCCGCGAATCATCTTATCATGGATCTTTTTCGTCTTCTCTTTGTAAATCCACGCATTGTCGAAAGCATCATTTCTGATCTCTTCAAGTTCACAAAGTTGTAGCTTCCGATGCAAACCTGCTGCATCTCGATCGATGTTGAATTTCTTCATGGCCCACCATGCCTTGTGCTCCAATTCAACCGGAAGATGGCATGATTTCCCATAAATTAATCGGAAAGGTGACATACCAATGGGGGTCTTGTAGGCAGTCCTGTAAGCCCACAATGCATCATCTAAGCACTGACTCCAATCTTTCCGGTTTGGGCGGACGGTTCGTTCCAAAATCTTCTTGATCTCACGGTTGGAAACTTCAGCCATTCCATTTGTTTGAGGGTGGTATGGTGTGGAAACCTTGTGTTTTACGCCATACTTCCTCATCAATGCTTCCACCGTGCGGTTGCAAAAATGACTTTCTCCATCGCTAATTAGAACTCGTGGCATTCCAAATCTACTAAAAATGTTAGTTCGTAGGAAATCTGCAACAACTCGCGAATCATTAGTAATGGTGGCCTTTGCCTCCACCCATTTTGAAACATAATCTACTGCGAGTAAAATATACGTATAACCATTGGAGGGAGGAAATGGTCCCATAAAATCAATACCCCACAAATCAAAAATCTCGACATTAAATATGTAGTGTTGTGGATCCTGATCTCTAGGTCCTAAATTACCGAATCTCTAGCACTTATCACATGCAGCACAAAATGCCTGAGCATCGCAAAATAAACTAGGCCAAAAGAAACCGCAATCTAAAATCTTAAGGGCTGTCCTCCTCGAACCAAAATGTCCCCCACATGCTTCATTGTGACAAAAGTCTAGAATAGGCTTAAATTCACTATCTGCGATACATCTCCTAATCACTAAATCGGAGCATTGTTTCCATAAATAAGGCTCATCCCAGATAAAAGTTCTAGCATTATGTTTAAGTTTGTCACGCTGAAATTTATGCATGGTAGATGGAAACTCACCGGTAACTAAGTAATTAACGATATCTGCATACCATGGAGTTTCCGAAACAGTTAACTGAATTCCGAAGACTTTTTCATCCGGAAAAGTTTCCTCAATTTCAACAGTCTCATTCTCACCTATCAAGCGTGATAGGTGGTCAGCGACAACATTTTCTACTCCCTTCTTATCCTTGATTTCGATGTTGAATTCTTGGAGTAGAAGTATCCATCTAATAAGCCTTGGTTTTGCGTCCTTTTTCAGCATTAGGTACTTCAAAGCTGCATGATCAGTATACACAGTTACTTTAGTTTGCAGTAAATAAGACCGAAATTTATCTAAAGCAAAAACCACTGCAAGAAACTCCTTCTTGGTGGTGGTATAATTTCTTTGAGCTTCATCAAGCGTCCGAGAGGCGTAATAAATTACATAAGGCTTCTTGTCCTTCCGCTGACCATGAACAGCTCCTACGGCATAATCCGAGGTGTCACACATTAGTTCAAATGGTAGAGACCAATCAGGGCTGCTCAAAACAGGAGCGCTCGTGAGAAGTTCCTTCAACTTGTTGAAGGCAGCGTTGCATTCCTCGTCAAATACGAACGAAGTCTCCTTTTGCAGCAATTTACACAACGGGCGAGAGATGTGGGAAAAATCTTTGATAAACCATCGATAAAATCCTGCGTGTCCAAGAAAAGAACGTATCTCTCTAACCGAAGTTGGAGAGGGTAAGTGACGCACAAGATCTACTTTGGATTTATCAACTTCTAATCCTTTTTCAGAAATAATATGACCTAACACGATCCCTTGTGTAACCATGAAATGGCACTTCTCCCAATTAAGCACCAAGTTGGTTTCAACGCATCTTTGTAAAATAGTTTCTAAATTGTTTAAACATGCATCGAAATCATTCCCAAATACACTAAAATCGTCCATGAATACTTCAATAATTTTTTCAATGTAATCGGAAAAAATTGAGAGCATGCAGCGTTGAAATGTACCTTGTGCATTACATAATCCAAATGGCATTCGGTGGTATGCAAACATTCCGAAAGGGCATGTGAACGTTGTCTTTTCTTGATCCTCCTCCGCAATGCTAATTTGGTTGTAGCCGGAGTATCCGTCGAGAAAACAGTAGAATGCATGGCCGGCTAACCTTTCCAGCATTTGATCTATGAACGGTAATGGAAAATGATCCTTGCGAGTTGCGGCGTTGAGCCTCCTGTAATCAATGCACACACGGTGTCCAGTGATTGTCCTTTGTGGCTCGAGTTCATTCTCCATATTTTCGACGACGGTGATTCCAGATTTCTTAGGTACAACCTACACAGGGGAAACCCAACGGCTATAAGAAATAGGGTAAATAACTCCACAGTCCATGAGTTTAATTACCTCCTTTTTTGCCACCTCCATCATGGGAGGGTGGAGCCGACGTTGTGCTTCCCTTGTAGGCTTGGTGCCTTCTTCTAGGAAAATCCGATGCACACATGTTGCTGGATTAATTCCCTTTATATCCGCAAGCGTCCAACCTATTGCGGTTTTGTACCTCTTAAGTACACTCACGAGTTTCTTCTCCTGCTCCTCCTCTAACGCAGACGAAATAATTACCGGCAAGGTTTCATGCTCGCCCAAGTACGCATACTTTAGATGATCCGGTAATAGCTTGAGTTCTAAAACTGGAGCTTCTACGATGGTGGGAACAATTTTGTTAATACCAAAAGTAATTGGTAATGGGGGAGAAAAACTTACTTTTCGTGGTGCGTTAGTTAGAACCATGACCATTTCTTGAATTCGAGGCTTAAGCACTATTAAGGCCTCGAAAAGGGCGTCATCCCCGAGTTTGATGGCCATGTCGAGTTCATCATCATTGATGGTGTCAAGGTGGCCTTGTGCTAAGGTATCTACGAGATCATATGTTGAGACGGAAGCCACACTTGACATCGGAAATTTCATCCCGTCTAATATGTTGAACTCGACTCTTTCTCCATCAATCTCCATGGAGAAAGTTCCCTGATAAACATCTATCTTCGTTCTTGCAGTCCGCATAAAGGGTCGTCCAAGAAGCAATGTCGTGGTGTTCAAAGGACTCTCCTCCATGTCAACGATATAAAAATCCGCTGGAAAAATCAGGTTGTTGACTTGCACAAGAACGTCTTCTACGTATCCCCTTGGATACTTGTGTGTACGATCGGCTAGTTGGATGACAACACCGTGTTGCTTGAGATCCCCAAGCTCCATTGACTTGTAGAGGTAGTAAGGCATGACGTTGATGGAGGCTCCAAGATCAAGCATACGTCTTCGAAGTGTTTGTCACCAATTACGCAGGGAACTGCAAAACTCCCTGGATCCTTCAGTTTTGGGGGTAGCCATCGTTGCAAAACCGCCGAAACGGTTGCATTCACCTTCACAACCTCCTTCTCTCGTGTTTGCCTCCTCTGTGTGCATAATTCTTTTAGAAACTTCGCGTATATTGGCACTTGTTTTATGCACTCGATCAAGGGCAAATTCACTTGCACCTTTCGAAAGATGTCCAAGATATCTTCATATTGATCATCTTTCTTCTTTGATTTTAATAATCTGCTTGGGAAAGGTGCAACAGCAAACGGAGAATTAGTAATAATCGTATTTGAAGGAATAGGGCTTTTACCTTTGATTGGGGTGGGTTGTGGAGGAGATTGTGCCTTGGTGACAATAGGCGTCACCTTCTTCTTTTCGGCTTCTTGAGCTGCCGGATCGATCTCATCTTCCTCTTCGTTGGTTATGTCCTCAATGGTGACTTCATCGAGATGAGATCTCTTGGTCTTTGGTTCTTCTAGTATCTTCCCACTCCTTGTGACAATGGCATTCACATTTCGTTGATTAGGAGTGGTTTGAGGTGGAAGCCGACCAGTTTCTTTGATTTGTCCCATGAAATCAACAAGTTGGCCAAGTTGCTTCTTCACTTCGGTGATGTCTCGGCCATGAGAATCCAATGTCTCCTTGGTCTTCGATTGTCCATCAAGGAGAACTTGTGTGGAGGCCGAAAGTTGTGACAACATCTTGTCATAATCCGGATTTGTGAAGGGTTGAGATGAAGAACCATGCTGCATCGGTGGCCTAGGCTGAAATGGAGGGCGTTGGTAGCTTTGTTGAGGTACCGGAGGATTCAAAGTTCCCTCATTGCTGCTCCATCGAAAGTGATACGTGAAAAACATGCATTTAACGTTAACACAAAGTAGACCCTAAAAACACAGTTCACACGTAAAGCAATTTAAAACCCTTATTTTGTCGTTCTATCCGGGGAATTAAAGGGCGCATGCATGGTTTCGTTTACGCAGAAATTTAAAGGTTTGGGGGGGATTGGAAATTGGTTGTTTAATCTACGAAATTAAAGTACAAAACATGCAAACACAACAAAAACTCTTAGACCTCTAACATGTTTTACTCATAGACAAGTTTAACAATCAAGAAACCTTAAAGTCTAATTATACTTACTAAAAATAAGAAGCTAAGCTATTAATTACAATTGATCATCTCATATTATTAACCTTACCCTTTTTCATGCATCAACGCTTTTGTAAGTTACGAAATTCATAACTTCCAACTAAATATACATGCTTGATATTTGAGTAGGAATGCAACTTAGCGTATAAACATCCTAAACAACATACGATCATCGAAACATGCGAAAGAGAGGGACTTAGCGTATTATCTACCACATGCTTTCGAAGCTTTAAGATTATATCAACCATGCATAAAAGGCTAGAAATCATAAACACATGCAATTTACATAAAGGTTTAAGAACATATAACACAAATCTAAACTTGTTCTACATTAAATACATCAAAGTATTCCAATACATCAAAGGATTCAAATACAAAGCAAAAGATATGAAAGTGAAGATCATGGTTACACTTTTTGTCTTGAATGCTTGATGATCTTCGTGGAGATGACTTTCCTTCACAAGGGACTTAGCGTATTGTGAAGGATTGATGGCTTTGGAGGATGGATGCTTCGGCTTTGCAAGAGAACCTTGAAGTGTTTATGGAGGAGGAGTATTTGTGTAGAGCTTTGGCTTGTAAATGAGAGATGATCTTTTTTATGGTTGGCCTCCCTCTTATATATAGGCAAAGGAATTGCTCACTCTCTCTTCCACCTTGCCTCTTTCATTAAATGCTTGTAATAATCACCAAGGCAGGTCACTCCCCTAGTCATCACTTATGATCATCACAAACAAGAGTCATCAAGCCTTGTCACACCTTTAGTCACCATTGTGATGATCAAAAGCAAGAGTCACCAAGCCTTGTCACCCTTTGTGATGATCACAAAGCAAGAGCCACTAAGCCTAGTCACAAAGCTTGACAACTTTGACTTTTCCTCTTCCCCAAGTTGCTTCCATGCCAAAATTAATGGGCTTGGGCTGGTTTTTGGGCCAAAACAAACTTTGAGAAATGGGCCCAAAAAATGCTATTTGGGCCGGCCCATTCTCGGTGGTCCAAAATCGCAAAAATCGCAAAATCGCCGAAATTCCTCCGAATTGCGCTGTTATTCATCTCCACCGTAAATATCTTCAAAATAACAAATTAAATAAGAAAAACATAAAAACTAAGATTATAACATAGCTAAACGTAAAGGGAAATGCGTTAAGAATCAAGCATAAAATGCGTATATCAGAAAGCCTGGATGATCTCGGTTGCCGAAATTGTTGTAGTTGTTGTATCGTTGGCCTCCTTGATATCCACCGATGGCGTTAGCGTGCTCCATTTCGCTAGCTTGCTCTGGCGCTTGAGGGCATTGGTCATTATGGTGACCTTGTACTTGACATATGCCACAAACAGGTCCATGAGTTGCCTTGGATCTTGTCGTTTCGAGCTCTAAAACCTTCTCTAGCATATGAGCTAGTTTGTCGTATTTTTCATCCGCGTCGGTTTTAGAACTAACTTCGCCGACTGCTCTTCTGTTGGACATTCCATACTGTGCATCGTTGTTCGCCCGATTCTCTAGAAGAGTTCTAGCTTCGGTTTCGTTTAAGTCCATGAATGCACCGGTAGCTGCTGCATCGAGCAATTCCCTATCGATCGCCTTGAGACCATCATAAAAGTAATTCATGAGATTGGTCTCAGAAAATCCATGAGATGGGCAGGTGGCACACAAAACCTTGAATCGGTCATAATATTGGCAGAAAGTCTCGTCCGGTTTCTGTGTAATGCCAATGATTTGCTTCCTCAAGACGGTGATCTTTGAGGCCGGGAAGTACTTCGCCAGGAACATGTCCGCAAGTTGCTTCCATGTGGTAATGTGGTTTGGCGGTAGTTCCATGAGCCAAGACTCGGCCCTGTTGGTTAGGGTGAATGGGAATGCTTTAAGCTTGAAGAGCTCCGTATCAGCATCGGATGGCTTCATGCTGTTACAAACAAATTGGAATTGTTTGAGATGCTTATTCGGATCTTCATTTGAAAGTCCGTGAAAAATGGGCAGTCGGTGGAGGAAACCACTCTTCAGCTCGATGTCCTTCATGTTTTCCCCCGGTGGTGGAAAAGCAATGCTTGAAGGCCCGCTGCTCCATTCGGTTGAGAAGGTGCGCTGACGAAGGGATTTTCCTGAATTGGCCATATTGACTTCTTGTGCTTCCGGCTCTGAATTATGATCAGTTGATGAATGTGAAGAATCGGAACCTTCCTCAATAATGGGATAATCTAGCGGTTCTGATTGAGCTCTAAGTCTAGCTATCCTCTCTGCGATTTCCTCAAACTTTGTTTTAGATGGTCCAGGATTCTGATCGGACATTCATTAGCCTGAGCATCCACCAAAGACCAAGTGTTAGTATCAAAAAGAATATTTCATGAATATAGAGATACTAACAAAAAAAAACGTAAAACATATAAAGAAAACAAAGCGAAACAATAAACAAATAAAATAGTAAAACTACCAAAACAAACTATAAAAACTCAAAAAAGACTTAAAAACTACTAAAACACACAAAACTTATGAAGTTTAAGACACTAAATGTAATTTACTAAGTATTGCAAATGATCTAATCAATTTAAGGGCTATGCAAATGAATGTAATGAACTAAGACACACGTTTTCTGCAAATTAAAACTATATAATGTAAAAGCTTTGAATTTAGTTAGAACATATATATACATGGTTCAAATGCAAGCAAACAATAATTCACATTGAATTTCTGCACAACACATTCTCATTAAATAAAATGCATCAAACAACAATCCTACGTGAAAAATGGAGTGAATGCATAAGAGAAATTGTTAGAACCTGCAGAAAACACACGAGTTACGTGCTTAAAATATGAATGCAAAGAATGACCTCTTCTTCGGTCATATGCCCCTAACTTCACTTAGGTTAGGGTACTCGGTAGTGAAATCCGAGCATCATTAAGCTTTAGAGAGGTTATGCAAGCTAAATGTAACGTTTTGTTAGTCCTTTACAGATTTTAATGTAAAAAGAAAAAAACACACAAATTGACTAAGTATTATTTATTTTCCTTTGGCCCCGATGGTACGTGGTGCAGAGGCTCTCCACTGTGCAATGGGTCTCGTTCATCAAAAGATGAAGTCTGATTCCAAGATTTGTAAGCATGCATAATCCTATATACCATCTTTTAAAGGATTATGTCGTATTTATTAAGTTCATGTATTGTCTGTATTTATATGCACTTATGATTTACAGAGAGTACTCGAAATGATCATTCGGTAAATTTCTTGGACATGCGGCCCGCGCGAAAATGTATACTGACTCTTGCTAATTCAGCTTAGTTACGTTTAGAAATGGCAAGTAGGGAGAGAGATAACGCGAGAGGTAAGGACTAAAATTTAGAACAACCTGAGGCTAACTCGTAAAAGTATATACTCCATTGTTGTTCTTAGAGACACCCCGAGGCTAACCAGTTATGGTATATACTCCAATGGTGTTCTATTGCTTAGATCCGAAACCCGGCACCAATCATAAACCCACTCACCATATCCAACAATCAGCCAAATTTTTGAGATAGTATATAATCTCAAGTCCTTAGTAAACTCCGCCCACAACCTCATGCCCATAACTTCACTTAGGTTATGGCGTGTGGTGATGAAATCCACACTTCCTGAGGGGTTAAGGAGATAAACCAGAAAAAGGGGCACCTCCCTATTCCAAAGAACGAAACTTAATAACCAATACTCGTACTCAATGTAAATCAATTTAAGTGCGTCTACGAATTGAGTGCGCCCAAGATTTAAAAGGAATACACGATTTAGTTATTGAGTAAATCTCTTGTCCGTGCGGCCCGCGCGAAAATGTATACTAACTATCGTTAATTCTCGTAATTGTTGGAAATGACCAGTTGGGATAGATGTAACGCAAGAGGTGAGAACTAATTTCTGGGAACAACCTGAGGCTAACTCGTAAGAGTATATACTCCATTGTTGTTCTTAGAAACACCCCGAGGCTTACTCGTAAGAGTATGTACTCCAATGGTGTTCTGTTTTCTTAGTTCAAAACCAGTCACCATTCATAACCCTTCTAGACATCATGACCAATTATTACTCGAAATCACAAGATAGTATAAAATCTCAAATGTTTGTAAACTCCGCCCACAACCTCATGCCCATAACTTCACTTAGGTTATGGCGTGTGGTGATAAAATCCACACTTCATGAAGGGTTAAGGAGATAGACAACCAAAAGAGGCACCTCCCTATTCCATAGAGATTTATTTAATAACTAAGTGCTAGTACTCAAATTAAATCAAAGACTATCCTTTAACATGAAAATAAATTATGCAAGTGTAAATACGAAGTGTAATTAAATTCGTATAAGTAAATATGAATTGTAAACATGTATGTAAATTTCTATAAGTATAAACAAGTATGTATTTCGAAAATTATAGACATGCTTTTAATTACATATGTACAACGAAATCATACAAAAACTTTATAATTCCCCGGCAACGGCACCAAAAATTGATACGCACAAAACATGCATTTAACGTTAACACAAAGTAGACCCTAAAAACACAGTTCACACGTAAAGCAATTTAAAACCCTTATTTTGTCATTATAATATTGGCGAGTGATATACGCATTTTATGCTCGTTTCATAACGCATTTCCCTTTACGTTTAGCTATGTTATTATCTTAGTTTTTATGTTTTCCTTATTTAATTTGTTATTTTGAAGATATTTACGGTGGAGATTAATAACGGCGCAATTTGGAGGAATTTCGGCGATTTTGCGATTTTTGCGATTTTGGACCTCCGAAAATGGGCCGGCCCAAAAAGCAAATTATGGGCCGATTTCTCAAATCTTGTTTCGGCCCATTATCAAGCCCAAACCCATTCATTTTGGCATGGAAGCCTTTTGGTGAAGTTGAAAAGTCAACAATATCAAGCTTTATGACTCATGTTAGTGACTAAGCTTTGTGATCATCACAAAAGATGACTTGCCATGGTGACTCTTGCTTAGGGTTCACAAATGATGATCACAAAAGGTGACTAAGGGAGTGACTTGCCATATTGATCATTACTTGCATTAAATGGAGGGAGGCAAGGTGGAAGAGAGAAGGCAACATCCCTTGCCTATATAAGAGAGGAGGCTGGCCATATATTATGCATCTCTCATTTTACAAGCAAAAACTCTACACAAATACTCCTCCACCATAAACACTTCAAGGATTCTCAAGCAAAGCCGAAGCACATCTTCTCCATCCAAGCCGAAGCAATCCTCCTCCATCCAACACAATATGCTAAGTCCCTTGTGAAGGAAATCCATCTCCACCGTAGATCATCAAGCATTCAAGACAAAAAGTGTAACCATGATCTTCACTTTCATTTCTTTTGCTTTGTATTTGAACCTTTTGATGTATTGGAATACATTTATGTATCAAATGAAGAACAAGTTTAGATTTGTGTTTTATGTGTTTAAACCGATTCATAAGTTGCATGTGTTTATGATTTCTAGCCTTTTATGCATGTTTGATACAATCTTAAAGCTTCGTAAGCATGTGTTAGAAAATACGCTAAGTCCCTCTCTTTCGCATGTTTCGATGATCGTATGTTGTTTAGGATGTTTATACGCTAAGTTGCATTCCTACTCAATTATTAAGCATGTATATTTAGTTAGAAGTTATGAATTTCGTAACTTACAAAAAGGTTTGATGCATGAAAAGGGTAGGCTAATAAGATGAGATGATCACATGTAATTAGTAGTGTAACTTCTTATTTTTAGCAAGCATAATTAAACTTTAAGTTTCTTGATTGTTGAAACTTGTCTATGAGTAAAACATGTTAGATGCCTAAGAGTTTTAGTTGTGTTTGCATGTTTTTGTACTTTAATTTCGTAGATTAAACAACCAACTTCCAATCCCCCCAAACATTTACATTTCCGCTTATTAACGAAACCATGCATGCGTCCTTAATTCCCCGGATAAAGGACGATCCCTACTCGCCAATATTACAAATGACAAAAGAAGGGTTTAAATTGCAATGCGCGTAATCTGTGTTTTTAAGTTAACGTGAATGCATGTTTTGCGCGTATCAATTTTTGGCGCCGTTGCCGGGGAGTTAGAATGTTTTTGTATGATTTCGTTGTACATTTGTGATTAAAAGCATGTCTAAATTTTCGAAGTACATACTTGTTCATTCTTGTTTATACTTAAAGAAATTTACATACATGTTTACAATGCATACTTTTACTTAGACGAATTTATTTATACTTAGTTTTTACACTTGCATAATTTATTTTCATGTTAAAGGATAGTCTTTGATTTAATTTGAGTACTAGCACTTAGTTATTAAATAAATCTCTATGGAATAGGTGGTGCCTCTTTTGTTTGTCTATCTCCTTAACCCTTCGTGATGTGTGGATTTCATCACCACACGCCATAACCTAAGTGAAGTTATGGGCACGAGGTTGTGGGCGGAGTTTACAAACACTTGAGATTGTATACTATCTTGTGAATTCGAGTAAGAGTTGGTTATGATGTCTAGAAGGGTTATGAATGGTGACGGGTTTTGAACTAAGAAAACAGAACACCATTGGAGTATATACTCTTACGAGTAAGCCTCGGGGTGTTTCTAAGAACAACAATGGAGTATATACTCTTATGAGTTAGCCTCAGGTTGTTCCCAGAAATTAGTTCTCACCTCTCGCGTTACATCTATCCCAACTGGTCATTTCCAACAATTACGATGATTAACGATAGTTGGTATACATTTTCGCGCGGGCCGCACGGACAAGAGATTTATTCAATAACTAAGTCGTGTATTCCTTTTAAATCATAGGCGCAATCAAAACGTAGACGTACTTAAATTGATTTACATTGTGCACGAGTATTGGTTATAAGGTTTCGTTCTTTGGAATAGGTGGTGCCTCTTTTTCTGGTTTATCTCCTTAACCCCTCATGATGTGTGGATTTTATCACCACACGCCATAACCTAAGTGAAGTTATGGGCACGAGGTTGTGGGCGGAGTTTACTAAGAACTTGAGATTATATACTATCTCACAAATTTGGCTGATTGTTGGATATGGTGAATGGGTTTATGATTGGTGCCGGGTTTCGGATCTAAGCAATAGAACACCATTGGAGTATATACCGTAACTGGTTAGCCTCAGGGTGTCTCTAGGAACAACATTGGAGTATATACTCTTACGAGTAAGCCTCGGGTTGTTCTAAATATTAGTCCTTAACTCTCGCGTTATCTCTATTCCTACTAACCATTTCTAAACGTAACTAAGCTGAATTGTAGTCGGTATATATTTTCGCGCGGGCCGCACGTCCAAGAAATTTACCGAATGATCATTTCGCGTACTCTCTGTAAATCATAAGTGCATACGAATACGGATAAATACGAACTTGATAAATACGACACAATCCTTTAAATAGATGGTATATCGGATTATGCATGCTTAGACCTCCTGGAATCAGACTTCATCTTCGGATGAACGAGATCCATTGCACAGTCGAGAGCCTCTGCACCACGTACCATCGGGGCCAAAGGAAATAAATAAAACTTAGTCAAATTTTTGTGTTTGTTTGTGCATTAAAAACTGTAAAGGACTAACAAACGTTACTTAGCTTGCATAACCTCTCTTAGGCTTTATGATACTCGGATTTCACTACCGAGTACCCTAACCTAAGTGAAGTTAGGGACATAAGATCGAAGAAGAGGTCATTCTTTGCATTCATTTTTTTTAGCACGTAACTCGTGTGTTTTCTGCAGGTTCTAACGTTTTCTCTTATGCATGCACTCCATCTTTCACGTAGGATTGTTGTTTAATGCATTTTATTGAAATAAAATGTGTGGTGCATAAATTCGATGTGAATTATTGTTTGCTTGTATTTGAACTTTGTTTATATATGTTGTAACTAAATTCTTGGGTTTAGCATTATATAGTTTTAATTTGCAGAAAACATGTGTCTTAGTTTATTACATTCTTTTGCATAGCCCATAAAATTGATTAAATCATTTGCATTACTTAGTAAATTACATTTAGTGTCTTAAGTATTATAACTTTTGTGTGTTATTAGTAGTTTTTAAGTATTTGTGAGTATTTATAGTATGCTTTGATAGTTTTACTATTTGTTATTGCTTTGTTTTCTAAATATGTCTTACGATTTTGGTTAGTATTCCTATATTCATCTCAAATTCTTTGTTGATACTAACACTTGGTCTTTGGTGGATGCTCAGGCTAATGAATGTCCGATCGGGATCCTGGACCATCTAGAACAAAGTTTGAGGAGATCGCAGAGAGAATAGCGAGACTTAAAGCTCAAACTGACATCCTGGATCATCCCATCATCGAGGAAGTTTCCGAGTCTTCACATTCATCAACCGACCATACTTTAGCCTCATCAACCGACCACAATTCAGAAGCAGAAGCACAACAAGTCAACATGGCCAATGCAGGACAATCTCTTCGCCAGCGCACCTGCTCAACCGAATGGAGCAGTGGGCCTTCGAGCATTGCTTTTCCACAACCGGAGGAAAACATGAAGGATATCGAGCTAAAGAGTGGCTTCCTCCACCGACTACCCATTTTTCATGGACTTTCCAATGAAGATCCGAACAAGCATCTCAAACAATTCCAATTTGTTTGTAACAGCATGAAGCCATCTGATGCTGATACGGAGCTCTTCAAGCTGAAGGCATTTCCATTCACCCTAGTCGACAGGGCCGAGTCTTGGCTAATGGAACTACCGCCGAACCATATTACCTCATGGAAGCAACTTGCGGATATGTTCCTAGCGAAGTACTTCCCGGCCTCAAAGATCACCACCGTCTTGAGAAAGCAAATCACTGGCATCACACAGAAACCGGACGAGACCTTCGGCCAATACTACGACCGATTCAAAGTTTTGTGTGCCACTTGCCCATCGCATGGATTTTCCGAGACCAATCTCATGAATTACTTTTACGATGGTCTCAAGCCGATTGATAGGGAATTGCTGGATGCAGCAGCCACCGGTGCATTCATGGACTTAACAGAAACCAAAGCTAGAGCTCTTCTAGAGAATCGGGCGAATAATGATGGACAATATGGAATGTCCAACAGACGAGCAGTCGGTGAAGCGAGTTCTACAACCGACGAAGACGAAAAATACGACAAACTAGCTCATATGCTAGAGAAGGTTTTAGAACTTGAGACGACAAGAGCAAAGGCAACTCAACGGCCTGTTTGTATCATATGTCAAACACAAGGTCACCACAATGACCAGTGCCCTCAAGTGCCGGAACAAGCAAGCGAGCCGGAGCACGCTAACGCCATCGGCGGATATCAGGGAGGACAACGGTATAACAATTATAACAACTATGTCAACCGTGATCATCCGGGTTTTAGATGGAGCAGCAACGAGGGAACTTTGAACCCTCCAGCACCTCAACAAAGCTACCAACGCCCTCCATTTCAACCAAGGCCACCGATGCAGCATGGTTCGTCTTCGCAATCCTTCACCAACCCGGATTACGACAAGATGTTGTCGCAACTTTCGGCCTCCACACAAGTTCTCCTCGACGGACAATCGAAGACAAAGGAGACACTTGACTCACATGGCCGCGACATCACCGAAGTGAAGAAGCAGCTTGGCCAACTTGTTGATTTCATGGGCCAAATCAAGGAAACCGGTCGGCTTCCACCTCAAACCACTCCAAATCAAAGAAACGTGAATGCTATAGTCACAAGGAGTGGGAAGATACTTGAGGAACCAAAGACCAAGCGATCTCATCTTGATGAAGTCACCATTGAGGACATCACCAACGAAGAAGAAGATGAGATCGATCCGGCTACTCAAGAGGCCGAAAAACAGAAGGTGACGCCTAATGTCACCAAGGCACAATCACCTCCACAACCTACCCCAATCAAAGGTAAGAACCATATTCCTTCAAATACGGTTATTACTAATTCTCCGTTTGCTGTTGCACCTTTCCCTAGCAGATTATCAAAATCGAAGAAGAAGGACGCCCAATATGAAGATATTTTGGACATCTTCCGAAAGGTGCAAGTGAATTTGCCCTTGATCGAGTGCATAAAACAGGTGCCGATATACGCAAAGTTTCTGAAAGAATTATGCACACAGAGGAGGCAAACTCGAGAGAAGGAGGTTGTGAAGGTGAACGCAACCGTTTCGGCGGTTTTGCAGCGTCGGCTACCCCCAAAACTGAAGGACCCAGGGAGCTTTGCAGTTCCTTGCGTAATCGGTGACAACCACTTCAAAGACGTGATGCTTGATCTCGGAGCTTCCATCAACGTCATGCCTTACTATCTTTTCGAATCGATGGAGCTTGGAGATCTCAAGCAAGATGGTGTTGTCATCCAATTAGCCGATCGCACCCACAAGTATCCGAGGGGATACGTAGAAGACGTTCTCGTGCAAGTCAACAACTTGATATTCCCAGCCGATTTCTATATAGTTGACATGGAAGAGAGTCCACTAAACACCACGCCACTACTGCTTGGGCGACCTTTCATGCGGACTGCGAGAACGAAGATTGATGTGTTTCAAGGCACTTTCTCCATGGAGATTGATGGAGAAAGAATCGAGTTCAACATCCTGGACGGGATGAAGTTTCCAATGTCGAGCGTAGCTGCCATTTCGACATATGATCCCGTGGATACCTTAGCACAAGGCTACCTCGACACCATCAATGAGGATGAACTCGACATGGCCATTCAACTTGGGCATGACGGCCTTCTCGAGGCCTTACTAGAGCTTGAACCTCGTATTCAAGACATGGCCATGGCCCTAAATGCGGCACCATGAAAAGTAAGCTTTTCTCCTCCTTTACCAATTACTTTTGGTACTAATAAAATGGTTCCTTCCATCGTAGAAGCTCCAGTTTTAGAACTCAAGCTACTACCGGACCATCTGAAGTATGCGTACTTGGGCGAGAATGACACTTTACCCGTCATTATTTCGTCCGCGCTAGAATAGGAGCAGGAGGAGAAGCTCGTGAGTGTGCTCAAGAGGTACAAACCCGCAATAGGCTGGACACTCGCGGACATCAAGGGAATAAATCCAGCAACCTGTGTGCATAGGATTTTCCTTGAAGAAGGCACCAAACCTACGCGGGAAGCGCAACGTCGGCTCCACCCTCCGATGATGGAGGTGGTAAAAAAGGAGGTAATTAAACTCATGGACTGTGGAGTTATTTACCCTATTTCTGATAGCCGTTGGGTTTCCCCAGTGCAGGTTGTACCTAAGAAATCGGGAATCACCGTCGTCGAGAATCTGGAAAATGAACTTGTGCCACAACGGACGATCACTGGACACCGAGTGTGCATTGATTACCGGAAGCTAAACGCTGCAACCCGCAAGGATCATTTTCCCTTACCATTCATCGACCAAATGCTTGAAAGAGCTAGGCCATGCATTTTATTGTTTTCTCGACGGATATTCCGGCTACAACCAAATTAGCATTGCGGAGGAGGATCAAGAAAAGACAACGTTCACGTGCCCTTTCAGAACGTTTGCCTATCGCCGCATGCCATTTGGACTGTGTAACGCACCAGGTACATTTCAACGTTGCATGCTCTCAATTTTCTCCGAGTACATTGAAAAAATTATTGAAGTATTCATGGACGACTTTAGTGTATTTGGGAGTGATTTTGATGCATGCTTAAACAATTTAGAAACAATTTTACAAAGATGCGTTGAAACGAACTTGGTGCTTAATTGGGAGAAGTGCCATTTTATGGTTACGCAAGGGATGGTGTTAGGTCATATTATTTCGGAAAAAGGGTTAGAAGTTGATAAATCTAAAGTAGATCTTGTGCGTCACTTACCCTCTCCAACTTCGGTTAGAGAGATTCGTTCATTTCTTGGACACGCAGGATTTTATCGCAGGTTTATCAAAGACTTTTCCCACATCTCGCGCCCTTTGTGTAAACTGCTGCAAAAGGAGACCCCGTTCGTCTTTGATGAAGAATGCAACGCTGCCTTCAACAAGTTGAAGGAGCTTCTCACGAGCGCTCCTATTTTATGCAGCCCTGATTGGTCTCTGCCATTTGAACTCATGTGCGACGCCTCGGATTATGCCGTAGGAGCCGTCTTGGGTCAACGGAAGGACAAGAAGCCTTGCGTAATCTATTACGCCTCTCGGACGCTTGATGAAGCGCAAAGAAATTATACTACCACCGAGAAGGAGTTTCTTGCCGTGGTTTTTGCTTTAGATAAATTTCGATCTTATTTACTTCAAACTAAAGTAACTGTGTTTACCGATCATGCAGCTTTGAAGTATCTAATGCTCAAGAAGGACGCAAAACCACGACTTATCAGATGGATACTTCTACTCCAAGAATTCAACATCGAAATCAAGGACAAGAAGGGAGTAGAAAACGTCGTCGCTGACCACCTATCACGTTTGATAGGTGACCATGAGCCTGTCGAGATTGAAGAAACTTTTCCGGATGAAAAACTCTTCGGAATTGAGGTAACTACTTCGGAAACTCCTTTGTATGCAGATATCGTAAATTACTTAGTTACCGGTGAGTTTCCGTCTACCATGCATAAATTTCAACGTGACAAACTTAAGCATAATGCTAGAACCTTTATCTGGGATGAGCCTTATTTGTGGAAACAATGCTCCGATTTAGTAATTAGGAGATGTATCCCGGATAGTGAGTTTAAGCCCATTCTAGACTTTTGTCACAATGAAGCATGTGGGGGACACTTTGGTTCTAGGAGGACAGCCCTTAAGATTTTAGATTGCGGTTTCTTTTGGCCTAGTTTATTTCGCGATGCTCATGCATATTGTGCTGCATGTGATAAGTGCCAGAGATTCGGTAATTTAGGCCCTAGAGATCAAATGCCACAACACTACATATTTAATGTTGAAATTTTTGATGTGTGGGGTATTGATTTTATGGGACCATTTCCTCCCTCCAATGGTTTTACTTATATCTTACTCGCAGTAGATTATGTTTCTAAATGGGTGGAGGCAAAGGCCACCCGTACTAATGATTCGCGAGTTGTTGCAGATTTCCTACGAACTAACATTTTCAGTAGATTTGGAATGCCACGCGTTCTAATTAGCGATGGAGGAAGTCACTTTTGCAACCGCACGGTGGAAGCACTAATGAGGAAGTATGGCGTAAAACACAAGGTTTCCACACCATACCACCCTCAAACCAATGGAATGGCTGAAGTTTCCAACCGTGAGATCAAGAAGATTTTGGAGCGAACCGTCCGTCCAAACCGGAAAGATTGGAGTCAATGCTTAGACGATGCATTGTGGGCTTACAGGACTGCCTACAAGACCCCCATTGGTATGTCACCTTTCCGATTAATTTATGGAAAGGCGTGCCATCTTCCGGTTGAATTGGAGCACAAGGCATGGTGGGCCGTGAAGAAATTCAACATCGATCGAGATGCCGCAGGCTTGCATCGGAAGCTACAACTTAATGAACTAGAAGAAATCAGAAATGATGCTTTCGACAATGCGTGGATTTACAAAGAGAAGACGAAAAAGATCCACGATCAGATGATTCGCGGGAAGAGTTTTGAACCTGGGCAGAAAGTATTACTTTTCAATTCAAGACTTAAGCTCTTTCCGGGAAAGCTTCGCTCTCGATGGATGGGGCCATTCGTAGTTTCTCAAGTTCTACCTCATGGAGCAATTCTCATTCGATCTATCGACAAAGGTAGTGAGTTCAAAGTAAATGGCCATCGCTTGAAGCCCTATTTTGAGGCATTTGCGGAGCACACCGTGGAGGAGATGCAACTCCAAGAACCGGCCATTTCAAAAACAAAATGATGCATCACGTCCAAAGCTAACGACGTAAAACGAGCGCTCATTGGGAGGCAACCCAATAGGGAGACAACAGATTTGTTTTCTTCTCCCCTTTTAATTAATTTAATGGTTTTTGCGTATTACATTAGAATTTTTCGTAGATCCTATACTCCATGTTTAATTCTATACTTTTACTTTAGTACATTGAGGGCAATGTAGAGTTTAAGTGTGGGGGAAAGGTTTACAATTTAATTGTGTCTAAATTAGTGTTTTTCAGAGTCTTTAGGACGCCCTTAACTAGTCGATGATGAAATTAGATCAACACGAACACATATGGCGTATGAATCACATGCATCGAATTCTTGTGCTAATTGAGATATTCTATATGTTTTTAACATGTAGTAGATATGAATTGCAAAACATGGTACAGAAATCGCATGCTTGAATAAGTTTTTAATCATATGAACCCTATGTGAGCTTTTGAGCTATCTGTTCTTTATTCGAGTGAATGTACATGCATTTCATAGCTACTAGCTTATATATGTCTCATTTGATTGCTTGCCATAGATTTTAATGAATTAGAGAATGCTAGAACTTACTCATGTCAATTTGCAAAGCTTTTAAGTTGATACATACTTTGATTTCGGAAATGATTAAAGGCATTTAGGATTTTCCACCACATTGCCATATATCCATGTATCCCATTTGTACGCACAAGTTGCGACACCCCTAGATAAACCAATTGAGCCCACGTTAAGCTTTTCTTTCATCACCATATATACCTAAACACTTACCCTAGTATAGAATATCCTTACCCTTGTTCCGGAAACTTGGTGAGAATTTTTCGAAACTAGCACATAAGATTATGGTTTGGTAGGAAAGATTAAAAGAGTTAATGTGAGTAAGGGGAAAGACTTGTCCAAATAGCTAAAAAAGTATGAGATTGCCAAAAAGAAAAGAAAAAAAATTATATTTGAGAGAATGAAAAGAAAAAAATATTATTATTATCTCTCATGGCAATATGTTGTGTTCTAAAGTAGAAACCAATTGGATTAACGTCCCCCTTATTTGCGGATTTGGAGATTACGACAAATTGAAGGCCCAAAAATAGAACAAATATGGCCTTTGTCCTGTCCGAAAAGCTCAAAGGATAGTTTAAATTGAAGTATACATGGTAACATTCAAGTGGAGATGGAGGACGAATATGGTGCTAGACTAAGTCGTTGGAACGTTTTTATCACCACATATCTAAATTTCGAATGCCTTAGCCTTAACCCCATTACAACCTCACTAAAAGTCCTTTATGATCCTTAAAATGAGTAGCTTTCAATTAGTAGAGTAAGTTGCATGAGTAAGCTTATGGTTTTGGTTCATTTGTGCAAGTAATTAACTCCATTCATGAGGTTTTCGTTTAAATTTATATACACTTTAAGTGAACCCTTTTTCATGAGTGAAAAATATGATGAGTGCATCCTTGTGAGTTGATTAAACCTTTATTCAAAGCATGCACAGCTATAACATAACCATTGTTTTTCTTCTATGTCTTACTTGTTCATTACATAATTATATCGCAATTATCTCTTGAATTCGTTGAGCATACAAGTTGAAATTCATGTGAGCCATCACCATATACTTATGCAAATTCTGAGACAAATTTTAGCTAAGGGCTTAGTTATGTTCTTTCCTTTGTTTTAAATTCTTAGGGAGTCTTAGTTTAACTTAGTGTTTGCTAAGGGACTAGCAAAGTCTAAGTGTGGGGGAATTTGATATACGCATTTTATGCTCGTTTCTTAACGCATTTCCCTTTACATTTAGCTATGTTATTATCTTAGTTTTTATGTTTTCCTTATTTAATTTATTATTTTGAAGATATTTACGGTGGAGATTAATAACGGCGCAATTTGGAGGAATTTCGGCGATTTTGCGATTTTTGCGATTTTGGACCTCCGAAAATGGGCCGGCCCAAAAAGCAAATTATGGGCCGATTTCTCAAATCTTGTTTCGGCCCATTATCAAGCCCAAACCCATTCATTTTGGCATGGAAGCCTTTTGGTGAAGTTGAAAAGTCAACAATATCAAGCTTTGTGACTCATTTTAGTGACTAAGCTTTGTGATCATCACAAAAGATGACTTGCCATGTGACTTGCCATGGTGACTCTTGCTTAGGGTTCACAAATGATGATCACAAAAGGTGACTAAGGGAGTGACTTGCCATATTGATCATTACTTGCATTAAATGGAGGGAGGCAAGGTGGAAGAGAGAAGGCAACATCCCTTGCCTATATAAGAGAGGAGGCTGGCCATATATTATGCATCTCTCATTTTACAAGCAAAAACTCTACACAAATACTCCTCCACCATAAACACTTCAAGGATTCTCAAGCAAAGCCGAAGCACATCTTCTCCATCCAAGCCGAAGCAATCCTCCTCCATCCAACACAATACGCTAAGTCCCTTGTGAAGGAAATCCATCTCCACCGTAGATCATCAAGCATTCAAGACAAAAAGTGTAACAATGATCTTCACTTTCATTTCTTTTGCTTTGTATTTGAACCTTTTGATGTATTGGAATACATTTATGTATCAAATGAAGAACAAGTTTAGATTTGTGTTTTATGTGTTTAAACCGATTCATAAGTTGCACGTGTTTATGATTTCTAGCCTTTTATGCATGTTTGATACAATCTTAAAGCTTCGTAAGCATGTGTTAGAAAATACGCTAAGTCCCTCTCTTTCGCATGTTTCGATGATCGTATGTTGTTTAGGATGTTTATACGCTAAGTTGCATTCCTACTCAATTATTAAGCATGTATATTTAGTTAGAAGTTATGAATTTCGTAACTTACAAAAAGGTTTGATGCATGAAAAGGGTAGGCTAATAAGATGAGATGATCACATGTAATTAGTAGTGTAACTTCTTATTTTTAGCAAGCATAATTAAACTTTAAGTTTCTTGATTGTTGAAACTTGTCTATGAGTAAAACATGTTAGATGCCTAAGAGTTTTAGTTGTGTTTGCATGTTTTTGTACTTTAATTTCGTAGATTAAACAACCAACTTCCAATCCCCCCAAACATTTACATTTCCGCTTATTAACGAAACCATGCATGCGCCCTTAATTCCCCGGATAAAGAACGATCCCTACTCGCCAATATTACAAATGACAAAAGAAGGGTTTAAATTGCAATGCGCGTAATCTGTGTTTTTAAGTTAACGTGAATGCATGTTTTGCGCGTATCAGCGAGTAGGGATCGTTCTATCCGGGGAATTAAAGGGCGCATGCATGGTTTCGTTAATAAGCGGAAATCTAAAGGTTTGGGGGGGATTGGAAATTGGTTAATTAATCTACGAAATTAAAGTACAAAAACATGCAAACACAACAAGAACTCCTAGACTTCTAACATGTTTTACTCATAGACAAGTTTCACAATCAAAAACCCTTAAAGTCTAATTATGCTTACTAAAAATAAGAAGTTACACTACTAATTACAAGTGATCATCTCTTTCATTAAATGCTAGCAATAATCACAAGGGTAAGTCACTCCCCTAGTCACCACTTGTGATCATCACAAGTAAGAGTCACCAAGGCTTGTCACCATTTGTGATGATCAAAAGCAAGAGTCACCAAGCCTAGTCACAATGCTTGACAACTTTGACTTTTCCTCTTCCCCAAGTTGCTTCCATGCCAAAATTAATGGGCTTGGGCTGGTTTTTGGCCGAAACAAACTTTGAGAAATGGGCCCAAAAAATGCTTTTTGGGCCGGCCCATTCCCGGTGGTCCAAAATCGCAAAAATCGCAAAATCGTCGAAATTCCTCCGAATTGCGCCGTTATTCATCTCCACCGTAAATAACCTCAAAATAACAAACTAAATAAGAAAAACATAAAAACTAAGATTATAACATAGCTAAACGTAAAGGGAAATGCGTGAAGAATCGAGCATAAAATGCGTATATCAAAACTTTGACAAATGGGCCCACAAAATGCTTTATGGGCCGGCCCATTCTCGGTGGTCCGAAATCGCAATATCACCGAAATTCCTCCGAATCGCGCCGTTATTCATCTCCACCGTAAATAACCTGAAAATAACAAATTAAATGAAAAAAACATAAAAACTAAGATTATAACATAGCTAAACGTAAAGGGAAATGCGTTAAGAATCGAGCATAAAATGCGTATATCAAATTCCCCCACACTTAGACTTTGCTAGTCCCTTAGCAAACACTAAGTTAAACTAAGACTTTCTAAGAATTAAAACAAAAGAAAGAACACAATTAAGCCCTTAGCTAAAATTTGTCTCAGAATTTGCATAAGTGTATGGCGATGGCTCACATGATTTTCAACTTGTATGCTCAATGAATTCAAGAGATAATTGAGATATGATTATGTAATGAACAAGTAAGACATGGAGAAAACAATGGTTATGTTATAGCTGTGCATGCTTTGAATAAAGGTTTAATCAGCTCACAAGGATGCACTCAACATATTTTTCACTCATGAGGCCATATTTGTTCTATTTTTGGGCCTTCAATTCGTTGTAATCTCCAAATCCGCAAATGATATACGCATTTTATGCTCGTTTCTTAACGCATTTCCCTTTACGTTTAGCTGTGTTATTATCTTAGTTTTTATGTTTTCCTTATTTAATTTGTTATTTTGAAGATATCATCGGTGGAGATGAATAACGGCGCAATTCGGAGGAATTTCGGCGATTTTGCGATTTTTGCGATTTTGGACAACCGGGAATGGGCTGGCCCAAAAAGCATTTTATGGGCCCATTTCTCAAAGTTTGTTTTGGCCCAAAAACCAGCCCAAGCCCATTAATTTTGGCATGGAAGCAACTTGGGGAAGAGGAAAAGTCAAAGTTATCAAGCTTGGTGACAAAGCTTAGTGACTAAGCTTGTGATCATCACAAAAGATGACTAATGATACGCGCAAAACATGCATTTACGATAACACAAAGTAGACCTTAAAAACACCAATTACGCGCATTGCAATTTAAACCCTTCTTTTGTCATTTATAATATTGGCGAGTAGGGATCGTTCTTTATCCGGGGAATTAAGGGCGCATGCATGGTTTCGTTTATTAAGCGGAAATGTAAATATTTGGGGGGATTGGAAGTTGGTTATTTAATCTACGAATTTAAAGTACATAACATGCAAACACAACTAAAACTCTTAGGCATCTAACATGTTTTACTCATAGACAAGTTTCAACAATCAAGAAACTTAAAGTCTAATTATGCTTGCTAAAAATAAGAAGTTACACTATTAATTACATGTGATCAACTCATCTTATTAACCTACCCTTTTCATGCATCAAACCTTTGTGTAAGTTGCGAAATTCATAACTTATAACTAAGTACACATGCTTGATAATTGTGTAGGAATGCAACTTAGCGTATAAACATCCTAAACAACATACGATCATCGAAACATGCAAAAGAGAGGGACTTAGCGTATTTTCTAATACATGCATTCGAAGCTTTAAGATTGTATCAAACATGCATAAAAAGCTATAAATCATAAACACATGCATATTACAAATCGGTTTAGGCACATGAAACACAAATCTAAACTTGTTATTCATTTGATACACAAATCTAAACTTTCTAAACTTGTTATTCCAATACATCAAAAGATTCACATACAAAGCTAAAGAAATGAAAGTGAAGATCATGGTTACACTTTTTGTCTTGAGTGCTTGATGAACTACGGTGGAGATGGACTTCCTTCACAAGGGACTTAGCGTATTGTGTTGGATGGAGGATGCTTTGCTTCGGCTTGGAAGGATGGAGGAACCTTGCTTGCTTCGGCTTGGAATGGTAAGGGATGTGCTTCGGCTTTGTGTGAGAACTCTTAAGTGTTTATGGTGGAGGAGTATTTGTGTAGAGCTTTGGCTAGTAAATGAGTGATGGATCTGTTTTATGGCTGCCTCCTCCCTTATATAGGCAAGGGATTCATGCCTTCTCTCTTCCACCTTGCCTCCTCCATTTAATGCATGCAATGATCATTAAGGCAAGTCACACACTTAGTCACCATTGCCAAACCCTAAGCATGAATCACCTAGCTTGTCACCATGGCAAGTCATCTTTTCATTAAATGCAAAGCAAGAGTCACCTAGTGTAGTCACCATTTGGGAACCCTAAGCATGAATCACCATGTGTAGTCACCATTTGTGATCATTAGCTTGATAATGTTGACTTGCCCTTTCAAAACAAGACTTTTCCTCTTCACCAAAAGGCATCTAGGCCGAATTACATGGGTTTGGGCTTGTTAATGGGCCGAAACAAGAGTTGAGAAATCGGCCCATAATTTGCTTTTTGGGCCGGCCCATTTTTCGTGGTCCGAAATCGCAAAAATCGCAAAATCGCCGAAATTCCTCCGAATTGCGCCGTTATTAATCTCCACCGTAAATATCTTCAAAATAACAATTTAAGTAAGGAAAACATAAAAACTAAGATAATAACATAGCTAAACGAAAAGGGAAATGCGTTAAGAAACGGGCATAAAATGCGTATATCAAATTCCCCCACACTTAGACTTTGCTAGTCCCTTAGCAAACACTAAGTTAAACTAAGACTCTCTAAGAATTTAAAACAAAAGAAAGAACAACTAAGCCCTTAGCTAAAATTTGTCTCAGAATTTGCATAAGTATATGGCGATGGCTCACATGAATTTCAACGTGTATGCTCAACGAATTCAAGAGATAATTGCGATATAATTTATGTAATGAACAAGTAAGACATAGAGAAAACAATGGTTATGTTATAGCTGTGCATGCTTTGAACAAAGGTTTAATCAACTCACAAGGATGCACTCATCATATTTTTCACTCATGAAAATGGTTCACTTAAAGTGTATATGAATTGAAATGAAAACCACATGAATAAAGTTTGATTACTTGCACAAATGAACCAAAACCATAAGCTTACTCATGCAACTTACTCTACTAATTGAAAGCTACTCATTTTAAGGATCATAAAGGACTTTTAGTGAGGTTGTAATGGGGTTAAGGCTAAGGCATTCGAAATTTAGATATGTGGTGATAAAAACGTTCCAACGACTTAGTCTAGCACCATATTAGTCCTCCATCTCCATTTGTATGTTACCATGTATACTTCAAGCTAATCTACCCTTTGAGCTTTTCGGACAGGACAAAAGCCATATTTTTTTCTATTTTTAGGCCTTCAATTTATCGTAAACTCCAAATCCGCAAATAAGGGGGACGTTAATCCAATTGGTTTCTACTTTAGAACACAATATATTGCCATGAGAGATAATAATTTTTCTCTTTTCATTCTCTCAAATATATATTTTTTTCTTTTCTTTTTTGGCAATCTCATACTTTTTTAGCTATTGGACAAGTCTTTCCCCTTACTCACATTAACTCTTTTAATCTTTCCTACCGAACCATAATCTTATGTGCTAGTTTCGAAAAATTCTCACCAAGTTTCCGGAACAAAGGTAAGGATATTCTATACTAGGATAAGTGTTTAGGTATATATGGTGATGAAAGAAAAGCTTAACGTGGGCTCAATTGGTTTATCTAGGGGTGTCGCAACTTGTGCGTACAAATGGGATACATGGATATTTGGCAATGTGGTGGAAAATCCTAAATGCCTTTAATCATTTCCGAAATCAAAGTATGTATCAACTTAAAAGCTTTGCAAATTGACATGAGTAAGTTCTAGCATTCTCTAGTTCATTAAAATCTATGGCAAGCAATCAAATGAGGCATATATAAGCTAGTAGCTACGAAATGGATGCATATTCACTCGAATAAAGAACAGATAGCTCAAAAGCTCACATAGGGTTCATATGATTAAAAACTTATTCAAGCATGCGATTTCTGTACCATGTTTTGCAATTCATATCTACTACATGTTAAAAACATATAGAATATCTCAATTAGCACAAGAATTCGATGCATGTGATTCATACGCCATATGTGTTCGTATCGATCAAATTTCATCATCGACTAGTTAAGGGCGTCCTAAAGACTCTGAAAAACACTAATTTAGACACAATTAAATTGTAAACCCTTCCCCCACACTTAAACTCTACATTGCCCTCAATGTACTTAAAGAAAACATAGAATTAAACATGGAGTATAGGATCTATGAAAATTTTAATCTAATACGCAAAAAGCCATTAAATTAAAAGGGGAGAAGAAATCAAATCTGTTGTCTCCCTATTGGGTTGCCTCCCAACAAGCGCTTGTTTTACGTCGTTAGCTTTGGACGTGATGCATCAGTTTGGTTTTGAAATGGCCGGTTCTTGGAGTTGCATCTCCTCCACGGTGTGCTCCGCAAATGCCTCAAAATAGGGCTTCAAGCGATGGCCATTTACTTTGAACTCACTACCTTTGTCGATAGATCGAATGAGAACTGCTCCATGAGGTAGAACTTGAGAAACTACGAATGGGCCCATCCATCGAGAGCGAAGCTTTCCCGGAAAGAGCTTAAGTCTTGAATTGAAAAGCAATACTTTCTGCCCAGGTTCAAAACTCTTCCCGCGAATCATCTGATCGTGGATCTTTTTCGTCTTCTCTTTGTAAATCCACGCATTGTCGAAAGCATCATTTCTGATTTCTTCTAGTTCACATAGTTGTAGCTTCCGATGCAAGCCTGCGGCATCTCGATCGATGTTGAATTTCTTCACAGCCCACCATGCCTTGTGCTCCAATTCAACCGGAAGATGGCATGCCTTCCCATAAATTAATCGGAAAGGTGACATACCAATGGGGGTCTTGTAGGCAGTCCTGTAAGCCCACAATGCATCGTCTAAGCATTGACTCCAATCTTTCCGGTTGGGGCGGACGGTTCGCTCCAATATCTTCTTGATCTCACGGTTGGAAACTTCAGCCATTCCATTGGTTTGAGGGTGGTATGGTGTGGAAACCTTGTGTTTTACGCCATACTTCCTCATTAGTGCTTCCACCGTGCGGTTGCAGAAGTGACTTCCTCCATCGCTGATTAGAACGCGTGGCATTCCAAATCTACTGAAGATGTTAGTTCGTAGGAAATCTGCAACAACTCGCGAATCATTAGTCCGGGTGGCCTTTGCCTCCACCCATTTAGAAACATAATCTACTGCGAGTAAGATATAAGTAAAACCATTGGAGGGAGGAAATGGTCCCATAAAGTCAATACCCCACACATCAAAAATTTCAACATTAAATATGTAGTGTTGTGGCATTTGATCTTTAGGCCCTAAATTACCGAATCTTTGGCACTTATCACATGTAGCGCAATATGCATGAGCATCGCGAAATAAACTAGGCCAAAAGAAACCGCAATCTAAAATTTTAAGGGCTGTCCTCCTAGAACCAAAGTGTCCCCCACATGCTTCATTGTGACAAAAGTCTA
Source organism: Geum urbanum (assembly GCA_946800695.1). Lineage (NCBI taxonomy): Eukaryota > Viridiplantae > Streptophyta > Magnoliopsida > Rosales > Rosaceae > Geum > Geum urbanum. Next base: position 26,427,954 of record OX327004.1, read on the forward strand.
AAATGGGCTTAAACTCACTATCCGGGATACATCTCCTAATGACTAAATCGGAGCATTGTTTCCATAAATAAGGCTCATCCCAGATAAAGGTTCTAGCATTATGCTTAAGTTTGTCACGTTGAAATTTATGCATGGTAGACGGAAACTCACCGGTAACTAAGTAATTGACAATATCGGCATACCAAGGAGTTTCCGAAGTAGTTACCTCAATTCCGAAGAGTTTTTCATCCGGAAATGTTTCTTCAATCTCGACAGGCTCATGGTCACCTATCAAACGTGATAGGTGGTCAGCGACGACATTTTCTACTCCCTTCTTATCCTTGATTTCTATGTTGAATTCTTGGAGTAGAAGTATCCATCTGATAAGCCGTGGTTTTGCGTCCTTCTTGAGCATTAGATACTTCAAAGCTGCATGATCGGTAAACACAATTACTTTAGTTTGAAGTAAATAAGATCGAAATTTATCTAAAGCAAAAACCACGGCAAGAAACTCCTTCTCGGTTGTAGTATAATTTCTTTGTGCTTCATCAAGTGTCCGAGAGGCGTAATAGATTACGCAAGGCTTCTTGTCCTTCCGCTGACCCAAGACGGCTCCTACGGCATAATCCGAGGCGTCGCACATGAGTTCAAAGGGCAGAGACCAATCAGGGCTGCACAAAATAGGAGCGCTCGTAAGAAGCTCCTTCAACTTGTTGAAGGCAGCGTTGCATTCTTCATCAAAGACGAACGGGGTCTCCTTTTGCAGCAGTTTACACAAAGGGCGCGAGATGTGGGAAAAGTCTTTGATAAACCTACGATAAAATCCTGCGTGTCCAAGAAATGAACGAATCTCTCTAACCGAAGTTGGAGAGGGTAAGTGACGCACAAGATCTACTTTAGATTTATCTACTTCTAACCCTTTTTCAGAAATTATATGTCCTAACACTATCCCTTGCGTAACCATGAAATGGCACTTCTCCCAATTAAGCACCAAGTTCGTTTCAACGCATCTTTTTAAAATAGTTTCTAGATTGTTTAAGCATGCATCAAAATCATTCCCAAATACACTAAAGTCGTCCATGAATACTTCAATAATGTTTTCAATGTATTCGGAGAAAATTGAGAGCATGCAACGTTGAAATGTACCTGGTGCGTTACACAGTCCAAATGGCATGCGGCGATATGCAAACGTTCCGAACGGGCACGTGAACGTTGTCTTTTCTTGATCCTCCTCCGCAATGCTAATTTGGTTGTAGCCGGAGTATCCGTCGAGAAAACAATAAAATGCATGGCCGGCTAATCTTTCCAGCATTTGGTCGATGAATGGTAAGGGAAAATGATCCTTGCGGGTTGCGGCGTTGAGCTTCCGGTAATCAATGCACACTCGGTGTCCAGTGATCGTCCGTTGTGGCACAAGCTCATTTTCCAGATTCTCGACGACGGTTATTCCCGATTTCTTGGGTACTACCTGCACTGGGGAAACCCAACGGCTATCAGAAATAGGGTAAATAACTCCACAGTCCATGAGTTTAATTACCTCCGTTTTTACCACCTCCATCATCGGAGGGTGGAGCCGACGTTGTGCTTCCCGCGTAGGCTTGGTGCCTTCTTCAAGGAAAATCCTATGCACACAGGTTGCTGGATTTATTCCCTTGATGTCCGCGAGTGTCCAGCCTATTGCGGGTTTGTACCTCTTGAGCACACTCACGAGCTTCTCCTCCTGTTCCTCTTCTAGCGCGGACGAAATAATGACGGGTAAAGTGTCATTCTCGCCCAAGTACGCATACTTAAGATGGTCCGGTAGTAGCTTGAGTTCTAAAACGGGAGCTTCTACAATGGAAGGAACCATTTTATTAGTACCAAAAGTAATTGGTATAGGAGGAGAAAAGCTTACTTTCCGTGGTGCGGCATTTAGGGCCATGGCCATGTCTTGGATTCGAGGTTCAAGCTCTAGTAAGGCCTCGAGAAGGCCGTCATGTCCAAGTTGAATGGCCATGTCGAGTTCATCCTCGTTGATGGTGTCGAGGTAGCCTTGTGCTAAGGTATCCACAGGATCGTATGTCGAAATGGCAGCTACGCTCGACATTGGAAACTTCATCCCGTCCAGGATGTTGAACTCGATTCTTTCTCCATCAATCTCCATGGAGAAAGTGCCTTGAAACACATCAATCTTCGTTCTCGCAGTCCGCATGAAAGGTCGCCCAAGCAGTAGTGGCGTGGTGTTTAGTGGACTCTCTTCCATGTCAACTATATAGAAATCGGCTGGGAATATCAAGTTGTTGACTTGCACGAGAACGTCTTCTACGTATCCCCTCGGATACTTGTGGGTGCGATCGGCTAATTGGATGACAACACCATCTTGCTTGAGATCTCCAAGCTCCATCGATTCGAATAGATAGTAAGGCATGACGTTGATGGAAGCTCCGAGATCAAGCATTACGTCTTCAAAGTGGGTGTCACCGATTACGCAAGGAACTGCAAAGCTCCCTGGGTCCTTCAGTTTTGGGGGTAGCCGACGCTGCAAAACCGCCGAAACGGTTGCGTTCACCTTCACGACCTCCTTCTCTCGAGTTTGCCTCCTCTGAGTGCATAATTCTTTCAGAAACTTGGCGTATATAGGCACTTGCTTTATGCACTCGATCAAGGGCAAATTCACTTGCACCTTTCGGAAGATGTCCAAGATATCTTCATATTGGGCATCCTTCTTCTTTGATTTTGCTAATCTGCTTGGGAAAGGTGCAACAGCAAACGGAGAATTAGTAATCACCGTATTTGAAGGAATAGGGCTTTTACCTTTGATTGGGGTAGGTTGTGGAGGTGATTGTGCCTTGGTGACAGTAGGCGTCACCTTCTTTTTCTCGGCCTCTTGAATTGCCGGATCGATCTCATCTTCTTCTTCGTTGGTGATGTCCTCGATGGTGACTTCATCAAGATGAGATCGCTTGGTCTTTGGTTCCTCAAGTATCTTCCCACTCCTTGTGACTATAGCATTCACATTTCTTTGATTAGGAGTGGTTTGAGGTGGAAGCCGACCGGTTTCCTTGATTTGGCCCATGAAATCAACAAGCTGGCCAAGCTGCTTCTTCACTTCGGTGATGTCGCGGCCATGTGAGTCAAGTGTCTCCTTTGTCTTCGATTGTCCGTCGAGGAGAACTTGAGTGGAGGCCGAAAGTTGCGACAACATCTTGTCGTAATCCGGATTGGTGAAGGGTTGTGATGACGAACCATGCTGCATCGGTGGTCGTGGTTGAAATGGAGGGCGTTGGTAGCTTTGTTGAGGTTGAGATGCTGGAGGGTTCAAAGTTCCCTCGTTGCTGCTCCATCTAAAACCTGGATGATCACGGTTGACATAGTTGTTGTAGTTGTTATACCTTTGTCCTCCCTGATATCCGCCGATGGCGTTAGCGTGCTCCGGCTCGCTTGCCTGCTCCTGCGCTTGAGGGCATTGGTCATTGTGGTGACCGTGTGTTTGACATATGCCGCAAACAGGCCGTTGAGTTGCCTTCGCTCTTGTCGTCTCGAGTTCTAACACCTTCTCTAGCATATGAGCTAGTTTGTCGTACTTCTCGTCCGCGTCGGTTGTTGAACTCGCCTCACCGACTGCTCGTCTGTTGGACATTCCGTATTGTGCATCATTATTCGCCCGATTCTCTAGAAGAGCTCTAGCTTCGGTTTCGGTTAAGTCCATGAATGCACCGGTGGCTGCTGCATCCAGCAATTCCCTATCGATCGGCTTGAGACCATCGTAAAAGTAATTCATGAGATTGGTCTCGGAAAATCCATGCGATGGGCAAGTGGCACACAAAACTTTGAATCGGTCGTAGTATTGGCCGAAGGTCTCGTCCGGTTTCTGTGTGATGCCAGTGATTTGCTTTCTCAAGACGGTGATCTTTGAGGCCGGGAAGTACTTCGCTAGGAACATATCCGCAAGTTGCTTCCAAGAGGTAATATGGTTTGGCGGTAGTTCCATAAGCCAAGACTCGGCCCTGTCGACTAGGGTGAATGGGAATGCCTTCAGTTTGAAGAGTTCCGTATCAGCATCAGATGGCTTCATGCTGTTACAAACAAATTGGAATTGTTTGAGATGCTTGTTCGGATCTTCATTGGAAAGTCCGTGGAAAATGGGTAGTCGGTGGAGGAAGCCACTCTTTAGCTCGATATCCTTCATGTTTTCCTCCGGTTGTGGAAAAGCAATGCTCGAAGGCCCACTGCTCCATTCGGTTGAGCAGGTGCGCTGGCGAAGAGATTGTCCTGCATTGGCCATGTTGACTTCTTGTGCTTCTGCTTCTGAGTTGTGGTCGGTTGATGAGGCTAAAGTATGTTCGAATGATGAATGTGAAGACTCGGAAACTTCTTCGAGGATGGGATGATCCAGGATGTCAGCTCTAAGTCTCGCTAGTCTTTCTGTGAGTTCCTCAAACGTTGTTCTAGATGGTCCTGGATTCTGATCGGACATTCATTAGCCTGACATCCACCAAAGACCAAGTGTTAGTATCAACAAATAATTTTTAGATGTATATAAGAATACTAACCAAAATTGTAATGCATATTTAGAAAACAAGGTGATAACAAATAAAATAGTAAAACTATCAAAGCATACTATAAATACACACAAATACTTAAAAACTACTAATACACACAAAATTTATACAAAATTTATAATAGTTAAGACACTATATGTATTTTACTAAGTAATGCAATTGATTTAATCAATTTTAGGGGCTATGCACATGAATAAACTAAGACACATGTTTTCTGCAAATTAACACTATATAATGCTAAAACTAAAAATTTAGTTAGAACATATATAAACAAGGTTGAAATACAAGCAAACCATAATTCACATTGAATTTATGCACCACACATTTTCTTGCAATAAAATGCATTAAACAATAATCCTACGTGAAAGATGGAGTGAATGCATAAGAGAAAACGTTAGAACCTGCAGAAAACAAACGAGTTACGTGTTTAAAATATGAATGAAAAGAATGACCTCTTCTTCGATCTTATGCCCCTAACTTCACTTAGGTTAGGGTACTCGGTAGTGAAATCCGAGTATCATAAAACCTTAGAGAGGTTATGCAAGCTAAGTAATGGTTGTTAGTCCTTTACAGTTTTTAATGCACATATAAACACAAAAATTTGACTAAGTTTTATTTATTTCCCTTGGCCCCGATGGTACGTGGTGCAGAGGCTCTCGACTGTGCAATGGGTCTCGTTCATCCGAAGATGAAGTCTGATTCCGGGAGGTCTAAGCATGCTTAATCCGATATACCATCTATTTAAAGGATTATGTCGTATTAAGTTCATGTATTTATCCGTATTCATATGCACTTATGATTTACAGAGAGTACGTGAATTGAGCATTAAGTAAAGTTCCTGGACGTGCGGCCCGTGCGAAAATATATACCGACTACAATTCAGCTTAGTTACGTTTAGAAATGGAAGTAGGGATAGAGATAACGCGAGAGGTAAGGACTAATATTTAGAACAACCCGAGGCTTACTCGTAAGAGTATATACTCCAATGTTGTTCCTAGAGACACCCCGAGGCTAACCAGTTACGGTATATACTCCAATGGTGTTCTATTGCTTAGATCCGAAACCCGGCACCAATCATAAACCCACTCACCATATCCAACAATCAGCCAAATTTGTGAGATAGTATATAATCTCAAGTTCTTAGTAAACTCCGCCCACAACCTCGTGCCCATAACTTCACTTAGGTTATGGCGTGTGGTGATGAAATCCACACTTCACGAGGGGTTAAGGAGGTAAACCAGAAAAAGAGGCACCACCTATTCCAAAGAACTAAACTTAATAACCAATAATCGTAATCAATGTAAATCAATTTAAGTACGTCTACGTTTTGATTGCGCCTAAGATTTAAAAGGAATACATGATTTAGTTACGAGTAAATCTCTTCGTCCTGCGGCCCGCACAAAAGAGTATACTAACTATCGTTAATTCTCGTAATTGTTGGAAATGACCAGTTGGGATAGATGTAACGCAAGAGGTGAGAACTAATTTCTGGGAACAACCCGAGGCTAACCAGTTACGGTATATACTCCAATGTTGTTCTTAGAAATACCCCGAGGCTTACTCGTGAGAGTATATACTCCAATGGTATTTCTGTTTTCTTAGTTCAAAACCAGTCACCATTCATAACCCTTCTAGACATCAAAACCAACTCTTACTCGAAATCACAAGATAGTATACACTCTCAAATGTTTGTAGACTCCGCCCACAACCTCGTGCCCATAACTTCACTTAGGTTATGGCGTGTGGTGATTAAATCCACACATTTCACGAAGGGTTAAGGAGATAAACAAACAAATGAGGCACCACCTGTTCCAATGAGATTTACTTAGTAACTAAATGCTAGTACTTAATTTAAATCTAAGACTATCCTTTAACATGGAAATAAATTATGTAAGTGTAAAATAAACTAAGTATGAATAAATTCGGCTAAGTAAAAGTAGGCATTGTAAACATGTATGAAAATTTCTCTAAGTATAAAAAATGAACAAGTATGTAGCATTGTAAACATGTATGAAAATTTCTCTAAGTATGAACAAGTATGGACTTCGAAAAATTATAGACATGCTTTTAATCACAAATGTACAACGAAATCATACAAAACATTCTAATTCCCCGGCAACGGCGCCAAAAATTGATACGCGCAAAACATGCATTTACGATAACACAAAGTAGACCTTAAAAACACCAATTACGCGCATTGCAATTTAAACCCTTCTTTTGTCATTTATAATATTGGCGAGTAGGGATCGTTCTTTATCCGGGGAATTAAGGGCGCATGCATGGTTTCGTTTATTAAGCGGAAATGTAAATATTTGGGGGGATTGGAAGTTGGTTATTTAATCTACGAATTTAAAGTACATAACATGCAAACACAACTAAAACTCTTAGGCATCTAACATGTTTTACTCATAGACAAGTTTCAACAATCAAGAAACTTAAAGTCTAATTATGCTTGCTAAAAATAAGAAGTTACACTATTAATTACATGTGATCAACTCATCTTATTAACCTACCCTTTTCATGCATCAAACCTTTGTGTAAGTTGCGAAATTCATAACTTATAACTAAGTACACATGCTTGATAATTGTGTAGGAATGCAACTTAGCGTATAAACATCCTAAACAACATACGATCATCGAAACATGCAAAAGAGAGGGACTTAGCGTATTTTCTAATACATGCATTCGAAGCTTTAAGATTGTATCAAACATGCATAAAAAGCTATAAATCATAAACACATGCATATTACAAATCGGTTTAGGCACATGAAACACAAATCTAAACTTGTTATTCATTTGATACACAAATCTAAACTTTCTAAACTTGTTATTCCAATACATCAAAAGATTCACATACAAAGCTAAAGAAATGAAAGTGAAGATCATGGTTACACTTTTTGTCTTGAGTGCTTGATGAACTACGGTGGAGATGGACTTCCTTCACAAGGGACTTAGCGTATTGTGTTGGATGGAGGATGCTTTGCTTCGGCTTGGAAGGATGGAGGAACCTTGCTTGCTTCGGCTTGGAATGGTAAGGGATGTGCTTCGGCTTTGTGTGAGAACTCTTAAGTGTTTATGGTGGAGGAGTATTTGTGTAGAGCTTTGGCTAGTAAATGAGTGATGGATCTGTTTTATGGCTGCCTCCTCCCTTATATAGGCAAGGGATTCATGCCTTCTCTCTTCCACCTTGCCTCCTCCATTTAATGCATGCAATGATCATTAAGGCAAGTCACACACTTAGTCACCATTGCCAAACCCTAAGCATGAATCACCTAGCTTGTCACCATGGCAAGTCATCTTTTCATTAAATGCAAAGCAAGAGTCACCTAGTGTAGTCACCATTTGGGAACCCTAAGCATGAATCACCATGTGTAGTCACCATTTGTGATCATTAGCTTGATAATGTTGACTTGCCCTTTCAAAACAAGACTTTTCCTCTTCACCAAAAGGCATCTAGGCCGAATTACATGGGTTTGGGCTTGTTAATGGGCCGAAACAAGAGTTGAGAAATCGGCCCATAATTTGCTTTTTGGGCCGGCCCATTTTTCGTGGTCCGAAATCGCAAAAATCGCAAAATCGCCGAAATTCCTCCGAATTGCGCCGTTATTAATCTCCACCGTAAATATCTTCAAAATAACAATTTAAGTAAGGAAAACATAAAAACTAAGATAATAACATAGCTAAACGAAAAGGGAAATGCGTTAAGAAACGGGCATAAAATGCGTATATCAACTAAGTGTGTGACTTGCCATGGTGACTCTTGCTTAGGGTTCACAAATGGTGACTTGCCATGGTGACTCTTGCTTTTTGATGATCACACTTGGTGACTAAGGGAGTGACTTGCCATGGTGATTATTACTTGCATTTAATGAAAGAGGCAAGGTGGAAGAGAGAAGAGCAACATCCCTTGCCTATAAAAGCCAAGGAGGCAGCCATAAAACAGATCATCTCTCATTTTGCAAGCCAAAGCTCTACACAAATACTCTTCCTCCATAAACACTTCAAGGTTCCATTTACAAGCCGAAGCATCCATCTCCACAAAGCCGAAGCATCCTTCAAGCCTTCACAATACGCTAAGTCCCTTGTGAAGGAAAGCCATCTCCACGAAGATCATCAAGCATTCAAGACAAAAAGTGTAACCATGATCTTCACTTTCATAGCTTTTGCTTTGTATTTGAATCTTTTGATGTATTGGAATACTTTTATGTATTTAATAAAGAACAAGTTTAGATTTGTGTTATATGTTCTTAAACCGATTTGTAAATTGCATGTGTTTATGATTTCTAGCTTTTTATGCATGTTTGATACAATCTTAAAGCTTCGAAAGCATGTGGTAGAAAATACGCTAAGTGATATACGCATTTTATTCTCGTTTCTTAACGCATTTCCCTTTACGTTTAACTATGTTATTATCTTAGTTTTTATGTTTTCCTTATTTAATTTGTTATTTTGAAGATATTTACGGTGGAGATTAATAACGACGCAATTCGGAGGAATTTCGGCGATTTTGCGATTTTTGCGATTTTGGACCTCCGAAAATGGGCCGAACCTAAAAGCAAATTATGGGCCGATTTCTCAACTCTTGTTTCGGCCCATTATCAAGCCCATGACCATTCAATTCGGCATAGAAGCCTTTTGGTGAAGTTGAAAAGTCAACAATATCAAGCTTTGTGACTCATTTTGGTGACTCTTGCTTGCATTAAATGAAAAGATGACTAAGGGAGTGACTTGCCATGGTGACTCTTGCTTTGGGTTCACAAATGGTGACTTGCCATGGTGACTCTTGCTTAGGGTTTACAAATGATGATCACAAATGGTGACTTGCCATGGTGACTCTTGCTTGCATTTAATGAACAAGGCAAGGTGGAAGAGAGAAGAGCAACATTCCATAGATAAGAGGGAGGCCAGCCTTGAAGAGCATCATCTCTCATTTTTACAAGCCAAAGCTCTACACAAATACTCTTCCACCATAAACATTCAAGGTTCACTTGCAAGGCCGAAGCTCTCATCCTCCATCCAAGCCGAAGCATTCAAGGTTCTCCTTCCAAGCCGAAGCTTTCATCCTCCATCCTTCACAATACGCTAAGTCCCTTGTGAAGGAAAGCCATCTCCACCGTAGATCATCTAGCATTCAAGACAAAAAGTGTAACCATGATCTTCACTTTCATTTCTTTTGTTTTGTATTTGAACCTCTTGATGTATTGGAATACATTTATGTATCAAATGAAGAACAAGTTTAGATTTGTGTTTTATGCTCTTAAACCGATTTGTAATATGCATGTGTTTATGATTTCTAGCCTTTTATGCATGTTTGATACAATCTTAAAGCTTCGAATGCATGTGTTAGAAAATACGCTAAGTCCCTCTCTTTCGCATGTTTCGATGATCGTATGTTGTTTAGGATGTTTATACGCTAAGTTGCATTCCTACTCAATTATTAAGCATGTGTATTTAGTTAGAAGTTATGAATTTCGTAACTTACAAAAAGGTTTGATGCATGAAAAGGGTAGGTTAATAAGATGAGATGATCACATGTAATTAGTAGTGTAACTTCTTATTTTTAGCAAGCATAATTAGACTTTAAGTTTCTTGATTGTTGAAACTTGTCTATGAGTAAAACATGTTAGATGCCTAAGAGTTTTAGTTGTGTTTGCATGTTATGTACTTTAATTTCGTAGATTAAACAACCAACTTCCAATCCCCCCAAACATTTACATTTCCGCTTATTAACGAAACCATGCATGCGCCCTTAATTCCCCGGATAAAGAACGATCCCTACTCGCCAATATTATAATGACAAAAGAAGGGTTTTAAATTGCAATGCGCGTAATCTGTGTTTTTAAGTTAACGTGAATGCATGTTTTGCGCGAATCAAACAACCAACTTCCAATCCCCCCAAACATTTACATTTCCGCTTATTAACGAAACCATGCATGCGCCCTTAATTCCCCGGATAAAGAACGATCCCTACTCGCCAATATTACAAATGACAAAAGAAGGGTTTAAATTGCAATGCGCGTAATCTGTGTTTTTAGGGTCTACTTTGTGTTAACGTGAATGCATGTTTTGCGCGTATCAATTTTTGCGCGTAATCTGTCTTTTGCGTGAATGACAAAAGAATGTTTTTGTATGATTTCGTTGTACATTTGTAATTAAAAGCATGTCTAAATTTTCGAAGTACATACTTGTTCATTCTTGTTTATACTTAAAGAAATTTACATACATGTTTACAATGCATACTTTTACTTAGACGAATTTATTTATACTTAGTTTTTACACTTGCATAATTTATTTTCATGTTAAAGGATAGTCTTTGATTTAATTTGAGTACTAGCACTTAGTTATTAAATAAATCTCTATGGAATAGGTGGTGCCTCTTGTGTTTTCTGCAGGTTCTAACGTTTTCTCTTATGCATGCACTCCATCTTTCACGTAGGATTGTTGTTTAATGCATTTTATTGAAAAAAAAAATGTGTGGTGCATAAATTCGATGTGAATTATTGTTTGCTTGTATTTGAACTTTGTTTATATATGTTCTAACTAAATTCTTGGGTTTAGCATTATAGTGTTAATTTGCAGAAAACATGTGTCTTAGTTTATTACATTCTTTTGCATAGCCCATAAAATTGATTAAATCATTTGCATTACTTAGTAAATTACATGTAGTGTCTTAAGTATTATAACTTTTGTGTTGTATTAGTAGTTTTTAAGTATTTGTGAATATTTATAGTATGCTTTGATAGTTTTGCTATTTGTTATTGCTTTGTTTTCTAAATATGTCTTACGATTTTGGTTAGTATTCCTATATTCATCTCAAATTCTTTGTTGATACTAACACTTGGTCTTTGGTGGATGCTCAGGCTAATGAATGTCTGATCGGAATCCTGAACCATCTAGAACGAACTTTGAGGAGATCGCAGAGAGAATAGCGAGACTTAAAGCTCAAACTGACATCCTGGATCATCCCATCATCGAGGAAGTTTCCGAGTCTTCACATTCATCAACCGACCATAATTCAGCCTCATCAACCAACCATACTTCAAAACCGGAAGAACAACAAGTCAACATGGCCAATGCAGGACAATCTCTTCGCCAGCGTACCTGCTCAACCGAATGGAGCAGCGGGCCTTCGAGCATTGCTTTTCCACTACCGGAGGAAAACATGAAGGAAGTCGAGCTGAAGAGTGGTTTCCTCCACAGACTACCCATTTTTCACGGACTTTCCAATGAAGATCCGAACAAGCATCTCAAACAATTCCAATTTGTTTGTAACAGCATGAAGCCATCCGATGTTGATACGGAGCTCTTCAAGCTGAAGGCATTCCCATTCACCCTAACCGACAAGGCCGAGTCTTGGCTTATGGAACTACCGCCGAACCATATTACCTCATGGAAGCAACTTGCGGATATGTTCCTAGCGAAGTACTTCCCGGCCTCAAAGATCACCGTCTTGAGGAAGCAAATCACTGGCATTACACAGAAACCGGACGAGACCTTCGGCCAATATTACGACCGATTCAAGGTTTTGTGTGCCACTTGCCCATCGCATGGATTTTCCGAGACCAACCTCATGAATTACTTTTACGATGGTCTCAAGCCGATCGATCGGGAATTACTAGATGCAGCAGCTACCGGTGCATTCATGGACTTAACCGAAACCGAAGCTAGAACTCTTCTAGAAAATCGGGCGAATAATGATGCACAATATGGAATGTCCAACAGACGAGCAGTCGGTGAAGCGAGTTCTTAACCCGACACGGACGAAAAATACGACAAACTAGCTCATATGCTAGAGAAGGTTTTAGAGCTCGAGACGACAAGAGCCAAAGCAACTCGTGGGCCTGTTTGTGGCATATGTCAATCACAAGGTCACCACAACGACCAATGCCCACAGGTGCCAGAGCAAGCTAGCGAGCCGGAGCACGCTAACGCCATCGGCGGATATCAGGGAGGACAACGGTATAACAATTATAACAATTATGTCAACCGTGATCATCCAGGTTTTAGATGGAGCAGCAACGAGGGAACTTTGAACCCTCCAGCACCTCAACAAAGCTACCAACGCCCTCCATTTCAACCAAGGCCACCAATGCAGCATGGTTCGTCATCTCAAACCTTCACCAATCCGGATTACGACAAGATGTTGTCACAACTTTCGGCCTCCACTAAAGTTCTCCTCGACGGACAATCGAAGACAAAGGAAACATTGGATTCTCATGGCCGAGACATCACCGAAGTGAAGAAGCAGCTTGGCCAACTTGTTGATTTCATGGGCCAAATCAAAGAAACCGGTCGGCTTCCACCTCAAACCACTCCTAATCAAAGAAATGTGAATGCTATAGTCACAAGGAGTGGGAAGATACTTGAGGAACCAAAGACCAAGCGATCTCATCTTGATGAAGTCACCATGGAGGACATCACCAACGAAGAAGAAGATGAGATCGATCCGGCAATTCAAGAGGCCGAGAAAAAGAAGGTGACGCCTAATGTCACCAAGGCACAATCACCTCCACATCCTACCCCAATCAAAGGTAAAAACCATATTCCTTCAAATACGGTTATTACTAATTCTCCGTTTGCTGTTGCACCTTTCCCTAGCAGATTGTCAAAATCAAAGAAGAAGGATGCCCAATATGAAGATATTTTGGACATCTTCCGAAAGGTGCAAGTGAATTTGCCCTTGATCGAGTGCATAAAACAGGTGCCCGATATACGCGAAGTTTCTCAAAGAATTATGCACACAGAGGAGGCAAACTCGAGAGAAGGAGGTTGTGAAGGTGAACGCAACCGTTTCGGCGGTTTTGCAGCGTCGGCTACCCCCAAAACTGAAGGACCCAGGGAGCTTTGCAGTTCCTTGCGTAATCGGTGACACCCACTTCGAAGACGTAATGCTTGATCTAGGAGCTTCCATCAACGTCATGCCTTACTATCTTTTCGAATCGATGGAGCTTGGAGATCTCAAGCAAGATGGTGTTGTCATCCAGTTAGCCGATCGCACCCACAAGTATCCGAGGGGATACGTAGAAGACGTTCTCATGCAAGTCAACAACTTGATATTCCCAGCCGATTTCTATATAGTTGAAATGGAAGAGAGTCCACTGAACACCACGCCACTGGTGCTTGGGCGACCTTTCATGCGGACTGCGAGAACGAAGATTGATGTGTTTCAAGGCACTTTCTCCATGGAGATTGATGGAGGAAAGAATCGAGTTCAACATCCTGGACGGGATGAAGTTTTCAATATCGAGCGTAGCTGGCCATTTCGACATACGATCCTGTGGATACCTTAGCACAAGGCTACCTCGACACATCAATGAGGATGAACTCGACATGGCCATTCAACTTGGGCATGACGGCCTTCTCGACGGCCTTACTAGAGCTTGAACCTCGTATTCAAGACATGGCCATGGCCCTAAATGCGGCACCACGAAAAGTAAGCTTTTCTCCTCCTTTACCAATTACTTTTGGTACTAATAAAATGGTTCCTTCCATCGTAGAAGCTCCAGTTTAGAACTCAAGCTACTACCGGACCATCTGAAGTATGCGTACTTGGGCGAGAATGACACTTTACCCGTCATTATTTCGTCCGCGCTAGAAGAGGAGCAGGAGGAGAAGCTCGTGAGTGTGCTCAATGGTACAAACCCGCAATAGGCTGGACACTTGCGAACATCAAGGGAATAAATCCAGCACATGTGTGCATAGGATTTTCCTTGAAGAATGCACCAAGCACTACGCGGGAAGCGCAACGTCGGCTCCACCCTCCGATGATGGAGGGTGGTAAAAAAGGAGGTAATTAAACTCATGGACTGTGGAGTTATTTACCCTATTTCTGATAGCCGTTGGGTTTCCCCAGTGCAGGTAGGTACCAAAGAAATCGGGAATTACCGTCGTCGAGAATCTGGAAATTGAACTTCTGCCACAACGGACGATCACTGGACACCGAGTGTGCATTGATTACCGGACAGCTAAACGCTGCAAACCGCAAGGATCATTTTCCCCTTACCATTCATCGACCAAATGCTGGAAAGATTAGCCGGCCATGCCCATTTTATTGTTTTCTCGATGGATATTCCGGCTACAACCAAATTAGCATTGCGGAGGAAGATCAAGAAAAGACAACGTTCACGTGCCCGTTCGGAACGTTTGCCTATCGCCGCATGCCATTTGGACTGTGTAACGCACCAGGTACATTTCAACGTTGCAATGCTCTCAATTTTCTCCGAGTACATTGAAAAAATTATTGAAGTATTCATGGACGACTTTAGTGTATTTGGGGAGTGATTTCGATGCATGCTTAAACAATTTAGAAAACTATTTTACAAAGATGCGTTGAAACGAACTTGGTGCTTAATTGGGAGAAGTGCCATTTCATGGTTACGCAAGGATAGTGTTAGGTCAAATTATTTCGGAAAAAGGGTTAGAAGTTGATAAATCTAAAGTAGATCTTTGTGCGTCACTTACCCTCTCCAACTTCGGTTAGAGAGATTCGTTCATTTCTTGGACACGCAGGATTTTATCGTAGGTTTATCAAAGACTTTTCCCACATCTCACGCCCGTTGTGTAAATTGCTGCAAAAGGAGACCCCGTTCGTCTTTGATGAAGAATGCAACGCTGCCTTCAACAAGTTGAAGGAGCTTCTCACGAGCGCTCCTATTTTATGCAGCCCTGATTGGTCTCTGCCATTCGAACTCATGTGCGACGCCTCGGATTATGCCGTAGGAGCCGTCTTGGGTCAGCGGAAGGACAAGAAGCCTTGCGTAATCTATTACGCCTCTCGGACGCTTGATGAAGCGCAAAGAAATTATACTACCACCGAGAAGGAGTTTCTTGCCGTGGTTTTTGCTTTAGATAAATTTCGATCTTATTTACTTCAAACTAAAGTAACTGTGTTTACCGATCATGCAGCTTTGAAGTATCTAATGCTCAAGAAGGACGCAAAACCACGACTTATCAGATGGATACTTCTACTCCAAGAATTCAACATCGAAATCAAGGATAAGAAGGGAGTAGAAAACGTCGTCGCTGACCACCTATCACGTTTGATAGGTGACCATGAGCCTGTCGAGATTGAAGAAACTTTTCCGGATGAAAAACTCTTCGGAATTGAGGTAACTACTTCGGAAACTCCTTGGTATGCAGATATCGTAAATTACTTAGTTACCGGTGAGTTTCCGTCTACCATGCATAAATTTCAACGTGACAAACTTAAGCATAATGCTAGAACCTTTATCTGGGATGAGCCTTATTTGTGGAAACAATGCTCCGATTTAGTAATTAGGAGATGTATCCCGGATAGTGAGTTTAAGCCCATTCTAGACTTTTGTCACAATGAAGCATGTGGGGGACACTTTGGTTCTAGGAGGACAGCCCTTAAGATTTTAGATTGCGGTTTCTTTTGGCCTAGTTTATTTCGCGATGCTCATGCATATTGTGCTGCATGTGATAAGTGCCAGAGATTCGGTAATTTAGGCCCTAGAGATCAAATGCCACAACACTACATATTTAATGTTGAAATTTTTGAAGTGTGGGGTATTGATTTTATGGGACCATTTCCTCCCTCCAATGGTTTTACTTATATCTTACTCGCAGTAGATTATGTTTCTAAATGGGTGGAGGCAAAGGCCACCCGTACTAATGATTCGCGAGTTGTTGCAGATTTCCTACGAACTAACATTTTCAGTAGATTTGGAATGCCACGCGTTCTAATCAGCGATGGAGGAAGTCACTTTTGCAACCGCACGGTGGAAGCACTAATGAGGAAGTATGGCGTAAAACACAAGGTTTCCACACCATACCACCCTCAAACTAATGGAATGGCTGAAGTTTCCAACCGTGAGATCAAGAAGATTTTGGAGCGAACCGTCCGCCCAAACCGGAAAGATTGGAGTCAATGCTTAGACGATGCATTATGGGCTTACAGGACTGCCTACAAGACCCCCATTGGTATGTCACCTTTCTGATTAATTTATGGGAAGGCGTGCCATCTTCCGGTTGAATTGGAGCACAAGGCATGGTGGGCCGTGAAGAAATTCAACATCGATCGAGATGCCGCAGGCTTGCATCGGAAGCTACAACTATGTGAACTAGAAGAAATCAGAAATGATGCTTTCGACAATACGTGGATTTATAAAGAGAAGACGAAAAAGATCCACGATCAGATGATTCGCGGGAAGAGTTTTGAACCTGGGCAGAAAGTATTGCTTTGCAATTCAAGACTTAAGCTCTTTCCGGGAAAGCTTCGCTCTCGATGGATGGGGCCATTCATAGTTTCTCAAGTTCTACCTCATGGAGCAGTTCTCATTCGATCTATCGACAAAGGTAGTGAGTTCAAAGTAAATGGCCATCGCTTGAAGCCCTATTTTGAGGCATTTGCGGAGCACACCGTGGAGGAGATGCAACTCCAAGAACCGGCCATTTCAAAAACAAAATGATGCATCACGTCCAAAGCTAACGACGTAAAACAAGCGCTCATTGGGAGGCAACCCAATAGGGAGACAACAGATTTGTTTTCTTCTCCCCTTTTAATTAATTTAATGGCTTTTTGCGTATTAGATTAAAATTTTCGTAGATCCTATACTCCATTTTTATTCTATACTTCTACTTTAGTACATTGAGGGCAATGTAGAGTTTGAGTGTGGGGGAAGGGTTTACAATTTAATTATGTCTAAATTAGTGTTTTTCAGAGTCTTTAGGACGCCCTTAACTAGTCGATGATGAAATTTGATCGATACGAACACATATGGCGTATGAATCACATGCATCGAATTCTTGTGCTAATTGAGATATTCTATATGTTTTTAACATGTAGTAGATATGAATTGCAAAACATGGTACAGAAAATCGCATGCTTGAATAAGTTTTTAATCATATGAACCCTATGTGAGCTTTTGAGCTATCTGTTCTTTATTCGAGTGAATATGCATCCATTTCGTAGCTACTAGCTTATATATGCCTCATTTGATTGCTTGCCATAGATTTTAATGAACTAGAGAATGCTAGAACTTACTCATGTCAATTTGCAAAGCTTTTATGTTGATACATACTTTGATTTTGGAAATGATTAAAGGCATTTAGGATTTTCCACCACATTGCCATATATCTATGTATCCCATTTGTACGCACAAGTTGCGACACCCCTAGATAAACCAATTGAGCCCACGTTAAGCTTTTCTTTCATCACCATATATACCTAAACACTTACCCTAGTATAGAATATCCTTACCTTTGTTCCGGAAACTTGGTGAGAATTTTTCGAAACTAGCACATAATATGATGGTTTGGTAAGAAAGATTGAAAGAGTTAATATGAGTAAGGGGAAAGACTTGTCCAATTAACTTAAAAAGTATGAGATTGCCAAAAAGAAAAGAAAAAATTATATTTGAGAGAATGAAAAGAAAAAAAAAAAAAATTATTATCTCTCATGGCAATATGTTGTTCTAAAGTAGAAACCAATTGGATTAACGTCCCCCTTATTTGCGGATTTGGAGATTACGATAAATTGAAGGCCCAAAAATAGAACAAAATATGGCCTTTGTCCTGTCCGAAAAGCTCAAAGGGTAGATTAGCTTGAAGTATACATGGTAACATTCAAATGGATATGAAGGAATGAATATGGTGCTAGACTAAGTCGTTGGAACGTTTTTATCACCACATATTGATATACGCATTTTATGCTCGTTTCTTAACGCATTTCCCTTTACGTTTAGCTATGTTATTATCTTAGTTTTTATGTTTTTATGTTTTTCTTATTTAAATTGTTATTTTGAAGATATTTACGGTGGAGATTAATAACGACGCAATTCGGAGGAATTTCGGCGATTTTGCGATTTTTGCGATTTCGGACCACCGGAAATGGGCCGGACCAAAAAGCAAATTATAGGCCGATTTCTCAACTCTTGTTTCGGCCCATTATCAAGCCCATGACCATTCAATTCGGCTAGGATTCACTTTGGGGAAGAGGAAAAGTCAACAATATCAAGCTTTGTGACTCATTTTAGTGACTAAGCTTTGTGATCATCACAAAAGATGAATTGCCATGTGACTTGCCATGGTGACTCTTGCTTAGGGTTTATAAATGGTGACTTGCATGGTGACTCTTGCTTAGGGTTCATAAATGATGATCACAAATGGTGACTTGCCTAGGTGACTAAGGCTTGCATTAAATGGAGGGAGGCATGGTGGAAGAGAGAAGGCAACATCCCTTGCCTATATAAGAGAGGAGGCAGCCATAAAACAGATCATCTCTCATTTACTAGCCAAAGCTCTACACAAATACTCCTCCACCATAAACACTTGAAGGTTCACATCCAAAGCCGAAGCACATCCAACCTCCATCCTTGCCGAAGCAACCACACTCCATCCAAGCCGAAGCAAACATCCTCCATCCTTCACAATACGCTAAGTCCCTTGTGAAGGAAAGCCATCTCCACCGTAGATCATCAAGCATTCAAGACAAAAAGTGTAACCATGATCTTCACTTTCATAGCTTTTGCTTTGTATTTGAATCTTTTGATGTATTGGAATACTTTTATGTATCAAATGAAGAACAAGTTTAGATTTGTGTTATATGTTCTTAAACCGATTTGTAAATTGCATGTGTTTATGATTTCTAGCTTTTTATGCATGTTTGATACAATCTTAAAGCTTCGAAAGCATGTGGTAGAAAATACGCTAAGTCACTCTCTTTCGCATGTTTCGATGATCGTATGTTGTTTAGGATGTTTATACGCTAAGTTGCATTCCTACTCAATTATCAAGCATGTATATTTAGTTGGAAGTTATGAATTTCGTAACTTACAAAAGGTTTGATGCATGAAAAAGGGTAAGGTTAATGAGATGAGATGATCACTTGTAATTAGTAGTGTAACTTCTTATTTTTAGTAAGCATGATTAGACTTTGAAGTTTCTTGATTGTTAAAACTTGTCTATGAGTAAAACATGTTAGATGCCTAAGAGTTTTAGTTATGTTTGCATGTTTTTGCACTTTAATTTAGTAGGACATTTAATCAACCCAATTTCCAATCCCCCCCCCCCCCCCCCCCCGAACGAAACCATGCATGCGCCCTTAATTCCCCGGATAAAGAACGATCCCTACTCGCCAATATTATAAATGACAAAAGAAGGGTTTAAATTGCAATGCGCGTAATCTGTGTTTTTAGGGTCTACTTTGTGTTAACGTTAAATGCATGTTTTGCGCGTATCACATATCTAAATTTCGAATGCCTTAGCCTTAACCCCATTACAACCTCACTAAAAGTTCTTTATGATCCTTAAAATGAGTAGCTTTCAATTAGTAGAGTAAGTTGCATGAGTAAGCTTATGGTTTTGGTTCATTTGTGCAAGTAATTAACTTCATTCATGTGGTTTTTATTTCAATTCATATACACTTTAAGTGAACCCTTTTCATGAGTGAAAAATATGATGAGTGCATCCTTGTAAGTTGATTAAACCTTTATTCAAAGCATGCACAGCTATAACATAACCATTGTTTTTTTTCTATGTCTTACTTGTTCATTACATAATTATATCGCAATTATCTCTTGAATTCGTTGAGCATACAAGTTGAAATTCATGTGAGCCATCGCCATATACTTATGAAAATTCTGAGACAAACTTTAGCTAAGGGCTTAGTTATGTTCTTTGTTTTAAATTCGTAGAAGAGTCTTAGTCTAACTTAGTGTTTGCTAAGGGACTAGCAAAGTCTAAGTGTGGGTGATACGCGCAAAACATGCATTTAACGTTAACACAAAGTAGACCCTAAAAACACCGATTACGCGTATTGCAATTTAAAACCCTTCTTTTGTCATTATAATATTGGCGAGTAGGGATCGTTCTTTATCCGGGGAATTAAGGGCGCATGCATGGTTTCGTTAATAAGCGGAAATATAAATGTTTGGGGGGATTGGAAGTTGGTTGTTTAATCTACGAAATTAAAGTACAAAAACATGCAAACACAACTAAAACTCTTAGGCATCTAACATGTTTTACTCATAGACAAGTTTCAACAATCAAGAAACTTCAAGTCTAATTATGCTTGCTAAAAAATAAGTGATACGTGCAAAACATGCTTTCACGATAACACAAAGTCGACCCTAAAAACATCGATTACTCGCATTTCAATTTAAACCCTTCTTTTGTCATTTATAATATTGGCGAGTAGGGATCGTTCTTTATCCGGGGAATTAAGGGCGCATGCATGGTTTCGTTAATAAGCGGAAATGTAAATGTTTGGGGGGATTGGAAGTTGGTTGTTTAATCTACGAAATTAAAGTACATAACATGCAAACACAACTAAAACTCTTAGGCATCTAACATGTTTTACTCATAGACAAGTTTCAACAATCAAGAAACTTAAAGTCTAATTATGCTTGCTAAAAATAAGAAGTTACACTACTAATTACATGTGATCATCTCATCTTATTAGCCTACCCTTTTCATGCATTAAACCTTTTTGTAAGTTACGAAATTCATAACTTCTAACTAAATACACATGCTTGATAATTGAGTAGGAATGCAACTTAGCGTATAAACATCCTAAACAACATACGATCATCGAAACATGCGAAAGAGAGGGACTTAGCGTATTTTCTAACACATGCATTCGAAGCTTTAAGATTGTATCAAACATGCATAAAAGGCTAGAAATCATAAACACATGCATATTACAAATCTGTTTAAACACATAAAACACAAATCTAAACTTGTTCTTCATTTGATACACAAATCTAAACTTGTTATTCCAATACATCAAAAGATTCAAATACAAAGCTAAAGAAATGAAAGTGAAGATCATGGTTACACTTTTTGTCTTGAGTGCTTGATGAACTACGGTGGAGATGGCTTTCCTTCACAAGGGACTTAGCGTATTGTGAGGGATGGAGGATGATAGCTTCGGCTTGGAGGAGGAGATGGATGCTTCGGCTTTGTGTGAACCTTCAAGTGTTTAATGGTGGAGGAGTATTTGTGTAGAGCTTTGCTTAGCAAAATGAGTGATGGATCTGTTTTATGGCTGCCTCCTCCCTTATATAGGCAAGGGATTCATGCCTTCTCTCTTCCACCTTGCCTCCTCCATTTAATGCATGCAATGATCATTAAGGCAAGTCACCATGGCAAGTCATCTTTTCATTCAATGCAAAGCAAGAGTCACCTAGTGTAGTCACCATTTGGGAACCCTAAGCATGAATCACCATGTGTAGTCACCATTTGTGATCATTAGCTTGATAATGTTGACTTGCCCTTTCAAAACAAGACTTTTCCTCTTCACCAAAAGGCATCTAGGCCGAATTACATGGGTTTGGGCTTGTTAATGGGCCGAAACAAGAGTTGAGAAATCGGCCCATAATTTGCTTTTTGGGCCGGCCCATTTTTCGTGGTCCGAAATCGCAAAAATCGCAAAATCGCCGAAATTCCTCCGAATTGCGCCGTTATTAATCTCCACCGTAAATATCTTCAAAATAACAATTTAAGTAAGGAAAACATAAAAACTAAGATAATAACATAGCTAAACGAAAAGGGAAATGCGTTAAGAAACGGGCATAAAATGCGTATATCAAATTCCCCCACACTTAGACTTTGCTAGTCCCTTAGCAAACACTAAGTTAAACTAAGACTCTCTAAAAATTTAAAAGAAAGAACATAACTAAGCCCTTAGCTAAAATTTGTCTCAGAATTTTTCATAAGTATATGGCGATGGCTCACATGAATTTCAATTTGTATGCTCAATGAATTCAAGAGATAATTGCGATATAATTATGTAATGAACAAGTAAGACATAGAGAAAACAATGGTTATCTTATAGCTGTGCATGCTTTGAATAAAGGTTTAATCAACTCACAAGGATGCACTCATCATATTTTTCACTCATGAAAATGGTTCACTTAAAGTGTATATGAATTGAAATGAAAACCACATGAATAAAGTTTGATTACTTGCACAAATGAACCAAAACCATAAGCTTACTCATGCAACTTACTCTACTAATTGAAAGCTACTCATTTTAAGGATCATAAAGGACTTTTAGTGAGGTTGTAATGGGGTTAAGGCTAAGGCATTCGAAATTTAGATATGTGGTGATAAAAATGTTCCAACGACTTAGTCTAGCACCATATTAGTCCTCCATCTCCATTTGTATGTTACCATGTATACTTCAAGCTAATCTACCCTTTGAGCTTTTCGGACAGGACAAAAGCCATATTTTTTTCTATTTTTAGGCCTTCAATTTATCGTAAACTCCAAATCCGCAAATAAGGGGGACGTTAATCCAATTGGTTTCTACTTTAGAACACAATATATTGCCATGAGAGATAATAATTTTTCTCTTTTCATTCTCTCAAATATATATTTTTTTCTTTTCTTTTTGGCAATCTCATACTTTTTTAGCTATTGGACAAGTCTTTCCCCTTACTCACATTAACTCTTTTAATCTTTCCTACCGAACCATAATCTTATGTGCTAGTTTCGAAAAATTCTCACCAAGTTTCCGGAACAAAGGTAAGGATATTCTATACTAGGATAAGTGTTTAGGTATATATGGTGATGAAAGAAAAGCTTAACGTGGGCTCAATTGGTTTATCTAGGGGTGTCGCAACTTGTGCGTACAAATGGGATACATGGATATTTGGCAATGTGGTGGAAAATCCTAAATGCCTTTAATCATTTCCGAAATCAAAGTATGTATCAACTTAAAAGCTTTGCAAATTGACATGAGTAAGTTCTAGCATTCTCTAGTTCATTAAAATCTATGGCAAGCAATCAAATGAGGCATATATAAGCTAGTAGCTACGAAATGGATGCATATTCACTCGAATAAAGAACAGATAGCTCAAAAGCTCACATAGGGTTCATATGATTAAAAACTTATTCAAGCATGCGATTTCTGTACCATGTTTTGCAATTCATATCTACTACATGTTAAAAACATATAGAATATCTCAATTAGCACAAGAATTCGATGCATGTGATTCATACGCCAAATGTGTTCGTATCGGTCTAATTTCATCATTGACTAGTTAAGGGCATCCTAAAGACTCTGAAAAACACTAATTTAGACACAATTAAATTGTAAACCCTTCCCCCACACTTAAACTCTACATTGCCCTCAATGTACTAAAGTAACAGTATAGAATTAAACATGGAGTATATGATCTACGAAAATTTTAATCTAATACGCAAAAACCATTAAATTAATTAAAAGGGGAGAAGAAAACAAATCTGGTGTCTCCCTATTGGGTTGCCTCCCAACGAGCGCTTGTTTTACGTCGTTAGCTTTGGACGTGATGCATCAGTTTGGTTTTGAAATGGCCGGTTCTTGGAGTTGCATCTCCTCCACGGTGTGCTCCGCAAATGCCTCAAAATAGGGCTTCAAGCGATGGCCATTTACTTTGAACTCACTACCTTTGTCGATAGATCGAATGAGAACTGCTCCATGAGGTAGAACTTGAGAAACTACGAATGGCCCCATCCATCGAGAGCGAAGCTTTCCCGGAAAGAGCTTAAGTCTTGAATTGAAAAGCAATACTTTCTGCCCTGGTTCAAAACTCTTCCCGCGAATCATCTGATCGTGGATCTTTTTCGTCTTCTCTTTGTAAATCCACGCATTGTCGAAAGCATCATTTCTGATTTCTTCAAGTTCACAAAGTTGAAGCTTCCGATGTAAGCCTGCGGCATCTCGATCAATGTTGAATTTCTTCACGGCCCACCATGCCTTGTGCTCTAGTTCAACCGGAAGATGGCACGCCTTCCCATAGATTAATCGGAAAGGGGACATACCGATGGGGGTCTTGTAGGCAGTCCTGTAAGCCCACAATGCATCGTCTAAGCATTGACTCCAATCTTTCCGGTTGGGGCGGACGGTTCGCTCCAGAATCTTCTTTATCTCACGGTTGGAAACTTCAGCCATTCCATTGGTTTGAGGGTGGTATGGTGTGGAAACCTTGTGTTTGACGCCATACTTCCTCATTAGTGCTTCCACCGTGCGGTTGCAAAAGTGACTTCCACCATCGCTGATTAGAACGCGTGGCATTCCAAATCTACTGAAAATGTTAGTTCGTAGAAAATCTGCAACAACTCGCGAATCATTAGTCCGGGTGGCCTTTGCCTCCACCCATTTAGAAACATAATCTACTGCGAGTAAGATGTAAGTAAAACCATTGGAGGGAGGAAATGGTCCCATAAAATCAATACCCCACACATCAAAAATTTCAACATTAAATATGTAGTGTTGTGGCATTTGATCTTTAGGCCCTAAATTACCGAATCTTTGGCACTTATCACATGTAGCGCAATATGCATGAGCATCGCGAAATAAACTAGGCCAAAAGAAACCGCAATCTAAAATTTTAAGGGCTGTCCTCCTAGAACCAAAGTGTCCCCCACATGCTTCATTGTGACAAAAGTCTAGAATGGGCTTAAACTCACTATCCGGGATACATCTCCTAATTACTAAATCGGAGCATTGTTTCCATAAATAAGGCTCATCCCAGATAAAGGTTCTAGCATTATGCTTAAGTTTGTCACGTTGAAATTTATGCATGGTAGACGGAAACTCACCGGTAACTAAGTAATTTACAATATCGGCATACCAAGGAGTTTCCGAAGTAGTTACCTCAATTCCGAAGAGTTTTTCATCCGGAAAAGTTTCTTCGATCTCGATAGGCTCATGGTCACCTATCAAACGTGATAGGTGGTCAGCGACGACGTTTTCTACTCCCTTCTTATCTTTGATTTCTATGTTGAATTCTTGGAGTAGAAGTATCCATCTGATAAGCCGTGGTTTTGCGTCCTTTTTGAGCATTAGATACTTCAAAGCTGCATGATCGGTAAACACAGTTACTTTACTTTGAAGTAAATAAGATCGAAATTTATCTAATGCAAAAACCACAGCAAGAAACTCCTTCTCGGTAGTAGTATAATTTCTTTGCGCTTCATCAAGTGTCCGAGAGGCGTAATAGATTACGCAAGGCTTCTTGTCCTTCCGCTGACCCAAGACGGCTCCTACGGCATAATCTGAGGCGTCGCACATGAGTTCAAATGGCAGAGACCAATCAGGGCTGCATAAAATAGGAGCGCTCGTAAGAAGTTCCTTCAACTTGTTGAAGGCAGCATTGCATTCCTCGTCAAAGACGAACGGGGTCTCCTTTTGCAGCAGTTTACACAAAGGGCGCGAGATGTGGGAAAAGTCTTTGATAAACCTACGATAAAATCCTGCGTGTCCAAGAAATGAACGAATCTCTCTAACCGAAGTTGGAGAGGGTAAGTGACGCACAAGATCTACTTTAGCTTTATCTACTTCTAACCCTTTTTCAGAAATTATATGTCCTAACACTATCCCTTGCGTAACCATGAAATGGCACTTCTCCCAATTAAGCACCAAGTTCGTTTCAACGCATCTTTGTAAAATTGTTTCTAAATTGTTTAAGCATGCATCAAAATCACTCCCAAATACACTAAAGTCGTCCATGAATACTTCAATAATTTTTTCAATGTACTCGGAGAAAATTGAGAGCATGCAACGTTGAAATGTACCTGGTGCGTTACACAGTCCAAATGGCATGCGGCGATAGGCAAATGTTCCGAAAGGGCACGTGAACGTTGTCTTTTCTTGATCCTCCTCCGCAATGCTAATTTGGTTGTAGCCGGAGTATCCGTCGAGAAAACAATAAAATGCATGGCCGGCTAATCTTTCCAGCATTTGGTCGATGAATGGTAAGGGAAAATGATCCTTGCGGGTTGCGGCGTTGAGCTTCCGGTAATCAATGCACACTCGGTGTCCAGTGATCGTCCGTTGTGGCACAAGTTCATTTTCCAGATTCTCGACGACGGTAATTCCCGATTTCTTTGGTACTACCTGCACTGGGGAAACCCAACGGCTATCAGATATAGGGTAAATAACTCCACAGTCCATGAGTTTAATTACCTCCTTTTTTACCACTTCCATCATCGGAGGGTGGAGCCGACGTTGCGCTTCCCGCGTAGGCTTGGTGCCTTCTTCAAGGAAAATCCTATGCACACAAGTTGCTGGATTGATTCCCTTGATGTCCGCAAGTGTCCAGCCTATTGCGGGTTTGTACCTCTTTAGTACACTCACGAGCTTCTCCTCCTGTTCCTCTTCTAGTGCGGACGAAATAATGACCGGTAAAGTTTCATTCTCGCCCAAGTACGCATACTTCAGATGGTCCGGTAGTAGCTTGAGTTCTAAAACGGGAGCTTCTACAATGGAAGGAACCATTTTATTAGTACCAAAAGTAATTGGTATAGGAGGAGAAAAGCTTACTTTCCGTGGTGCGGCATTTAGGGCCATGGCCATGTCTTGGATTCGAGGTTCAAGCTCTAGTAAGGCCTCGAGAAGGCCGTCATGTCCAAGTTGAATGGCCATGTCGAGTTCATCCTCGTTGATGGTGTCGAGGTAACCTTGTGCTAAGGTATCCACAGGATCGTATGTCGAAATGGCAGCTACGCTCGACATTGGAAACTTCATCCCGTCCAGGATGTTGAACTCGATTCTTTCTCCATCAATCTCCATGGAGAAAGTGCCTTGAAACACATCAATCTTCGTTCTCGCAGTCCGCATGAAAGGTCGCCCAAGCAGTAGTGGCGTGGTGTTCAGTGGACTCTCTTCCATGTCAACTATGTAGAAATCGGCTGGGAATATCAAGTTGTTGACTTGTACGAGAACGTCTTCTACGTATCCCCTCGGATACTTGTGAGTGCGATCGGCTAACTGGATGACAACACCATCTTGCTTGAGATCTCCAAGCTCCATAGATTCGAAAAGATAGTAAGGCATGACGTTGATGGAGGCTCCGAGATCAAGCATTACATCTTCGAAGCGGTTGTCACCGATTACACAGGGAACTGCAAAGCTCCCTGGGTCCTTCAGTTTTGGGGGTAGCCGACGCTGCAAAACCGCCGAAACGGTTGCGTTCACCTCCACAACTTCCTTCTCTCGAGTTTGCCTCCTCTGTGTGCATAATTCTTTCAGAAACTTCGCGTATATCGGCACTTGTTTTATGCACTCGATCAAGGGCAAATTCACTTGCACCTTTCGGAAGATGTCCAGGATATCTTCATATTGGGCATCCTTCTTCTTCGATTTTGATAATCTGCTAGGGAAAGGTGCAACAGCAAACGGAGAATTAGTAATAACCGTATTTGAAGGAATATGGTTCTTACCTTTGATTGGGGTAGGTTGTGGAGGTGATTGTGCCTTGGTGACATTAGGCGTCACCTTCTGTTTCTCGGCCTCTTGAGTAGCCGGATCGATCTCATCTTCTTCTTCGTTGGTGATGTCCTCGATGGTGACTTCATCAAGATGAGATCGCTTGGTCTTTGGTTCCTCAAGTATCTTCCCACTCCTTGTGACTATAGCATTCACGTTTCTTTGATTAGGAGTGGTTTGAGGTGGAAGCCGACCGGTTTCCTTGATTTGGCCCATGAAATCAACAAGCTGGCCAAGCTGCTTCTTCACTTCGGTGATGTCGCGGCCATGTGAGTCAAGTGTCTCCTTTGTCTTCGATTGTCCGTCGAGGAGAACTTGAGTTGAGGCCGAAAGTTGCGACAACATCTTGTCGTAATCCGGATTGGTGAAGGGTTGTGATGACGAACCATGCTGCATCGGTGGTCGTGGTTGAAATGGAGGGCGTTGGTAGCTTTGTTGAGGTTGAGATGCTGGAGGGTTCAAAGTTCCCTCGTTGCTGCTCCATCTAAAACCTGGATGATCACGGTTGACATAGTTGTTGTAGTTGTTATACCTTTGTCCTCCCTGATATCCGCCGATGGCGTTAGCGTGCTCCGGCTCGCTTGCCTGCTCCTGCGCTTGAGGGCATTGGTCATTGTGGTGACCGTGTGTTTGACATATGCCGCAAACAGGCCGTTGAGTTGCCTTCGCTCTTGTCGTCTCGAGTTCTAACACCTTCTCTAGCATATGAGCTAGTTTGTCGTACTTCTCGTCCGCGTCGGTTGTTGAACTCGCCTCACCGACTGCTCGTCTGTTGGACATTCCGTATTGTGCATCATTATTCGCCCGATTCTCTAGAAGAGTTCTAGCTTCGGTTTCGGTTAAGTCCATGAATGCACCGGTGGCTGCTGCATCCAGCAATTCCCTATCGATCGGCTTGAGACCATCGTAAAAGTAATTCATCAGATTGGTCTCGGAGAATCCATGCGATGGGCAAGTGGCACACAAAACTTTGAATCGGTCGTAGTATTGGCCGAAGGTCTCGTCCGGTTTCTGTGTGATGCCAGTGATTTGCTTTCTCAAGACGGTGATCTTTGAGGCCGGGAAGTACTTCGCTAGGAACATATCCGCAAGTTGCTTCCAAGAGGTAATATGGTTTGGCGGTAGTTCCATAAGCCAAGACTCGGCCCTGTCGACTAGGGTGAATGGGAATGCCTTCAGTTTGAAGAGTTCCGTATCAGCATCAGATGGCTTCATGCTGTTGCAAACAAATTGGAATTGTTTGAGATGCTTGTTCGGATCTTCATTGGAAAGTCCGTGGAAAATGGGTAGTCGATGGAGGAAGCCACTCTTTAGCTCGATATCCTTCATGTTTTCCTCCGGTTGTGGAAAAGCAATGCTCGAAGGTCCGCTGCTCCATTCGGTTGAGCAGGTGCGCTGACGAAGAGACTGTCCTGCATTGGCCATGTTGATTTCTTGTGCTTCTGCTTCTGAATTGTGGTCGGTTGATGAGGCTAAAGTATGGTCGGTTGATGAATGTGAAGACTCGGAACCTTCCTCGATGATGGGATGATCCAGGATGTCAGCTCTAAGTCTCGCTAGTCTTTCTGTGAGTTCCTCAAACTTTGTTCTAGATGGTCCAGGATTCCGATCGGACATTCATTAGCCTGAGCATCCACCAAAGACCAAGTGTTAGTATCAACAAATGATTTTTAGATGTATATAGGAATACTAACCAAAATTGTAATGCATATTTAGAAAACAAGGTGATAACAAATAAAATAGTAAAACTATCAAAGCATACTATAAATACACACAAATACTTAAAAACTACTAATACACACAAGATTTATACAAAATTTATAATAGTTAAGACACTATATGTATTTTACTAAGTAATGCAATTGATTTAATCAATTTTAGGGGCTATGCACATGAATAAACTAAGACACATGTTTTCTGCAAATTAACACTATATAATGCTAAAACTAAAAATTTAGTTAGAACATATATAAACAAGGTTGAAATACAAGCAAACCATAATTCACATTGAATTTATGCACCACACATTTTCTTGCAATAAAATGCATTAAACAATAATCCTACGTGAAAGATGGAGTGAATGCATAAGAGAAAACGTTAGAACCTGCAGAAAACAAACGAGTTACGTGTTTAAAATATGAATGAAAAGAATGACCTCTTCTTCGAGCTTATGCCCCTAACTTCACTTAGGTTAGGGTACTCGGTAGTGAAATCCGAGTATCATAAAACCTTAGAGAGGTTATGCAAGCTAAGTAACGGTTGTTAGTCCTTTACAGTTTTTAATGCACATATAAACACAAAAATTTGACTAAGTTTTATTTATTTCCTTTGGCCCCGATGGTACGTGGTGCAGAGGCTCTCGACTGTGCAATGGGTCTCGTTCATCCGAAGATGAAGTCTGATTCCAGGAGGTCTAAGCATGCTTAATCCGATATACCATCTATTTAAAGGATTATGTCGTATTAAGTTCATGTATTTATCCGTATTCGTATGCACTTATGATTTACAGAGAGAACGCGAATTGAGCATTAAGTAAAGTTCCTGGACGTGCGGCCCGCGCGAAAATGTATACCGACTACAATTCAGCTTAGTTACGTTTAGAAATGGAAGTAGGGATAGAGATAACGCGAGAGGTAAGGACTAATATTTAGAACAACCCGAGGCTTACTCGTAAGAGTATATACTCCAATGTTGTTCCTAGAGACACCCCGAGGCTAACCAGTTACGGTATATACTCCAATGGTGTTCTATTGCTTAGATCCGAAACCCGGCACCAATCATAAACCCACTCACCATATCCAACAATCAGCCAAATTTGTGAGATAGTATATAATCTCAAGTCCTTAGTAAACTCTGCCCACAACCTCGTGTCCATAACTTCACTTAGGTTATGGCGTGTGGTGATGAAATCCACACTTCACGAAGGGTTTAGGAGATAAACCAGAAAAAGAGGCACCACCTATTCCAAAGAACGAAACTTTATAACCAATACTCGTACTCAATGTAAATCAATTTAAGTACGTCTACGTTTTGATTGCACCTAAGATTTAAAAGGAATACACGACTTAGTTATTGAATAAATCTCTTGTCCGTGCGGCCCGCGCGAAAATGTATACCAACTATCGTTAATTCTCGTAATTGTTGGAAATGACCAGTTGGGATAGATGTAACGCGAGAGGTGAGAACTAATTTCTGGGAACAACCTGAGGCTAACTCGTAAGAGTATATACTCCATTGTTGTTCTTAGAAACACCCCGAGGCTTACTCGTAAGAGTATATACTCCAATGGTGTTCTGTTTTCTTAGTTCAAAACCCGTCACCATTCATAACCCTTCTAGACATCAAAACCAACTCTTACTCGAATTCACAAGATAGTATACAATCTCAAGTGTTTGTAAACTCCGCCCACAACCTCGTGCCCATAACTTCACTTAGGTTATGGCGTGTGGTGATAAAATCCACACATCACGAAGGGTTAAGGAGATAGACAAACAAAAGAGGCACCACCTATTCCATAGAGATTTATTTAATAACTAAGTACTAGTACTCAAATTAAATCAAAGACTATCCTTTAACATGGAAATAAATTATGCAAGTGTAAAATAAACTAAGTATGAATAAATTCGGCTAAGTAAAAGTAGGCATTGTAAACATGTATGAAAATTTCTCTAAGTATAAAAAAATGAACAAGTATGTACTTCGAAAATTTAGACATGCTTTTAATCACAAATGTACAACGAAACATACAAAAACATTCTAATTCCCCGGCAACGGCGCCAAAAATTGATACGTGCAAAACATGCTTTCACGATAACACAAAGTCGACCCTAAAAACATCGATTACTCGCATTTCAATTTAAACCCTTCTTTTGTCATTTATAATATTGGCGAGTAGGGATCGTTCTTTATCCGGGGAATTAAGGGCGCATGCATGGTTTCGTTAATAAGCGGAAATGTAAATGTTTGGGGGGATTGGAAGTTGGTTGTTTAATCTACGAAATTAAAGTACATAACATGCAAACACAACTAAAACTCTTAGGCATCTAACATGTTTTACTCATAGACAAGTTTCAACAATCAAGAAACTTAAAGTCTAATTATGCTTGCTAAAAATAAGAAGTTACACTACTAATTACATGTGATCATCTCATCTTATTAGCCTACCCTTTTCATGCATTAAACCTTTTTGTAAGTTACGAAATTCATAACTTCTAACTAAATACACATGCTTGATAATTGAGTAGGAATGCAACTTAGCGTATAAACATCCTAAACAACATACGATCATCGAAACATGCGAAAGAGAGGGACTTAGCGTATTTTCTAACACATGCATTCGAAGCTTTAAGATTGTATCAAACATGCATAAAAGGCTAGAAATCATAAACACATGCATATTACAAATCTGTTTAAACACATAAAACACAAATCTAAACTTGTTCTTCATTTGATACACAAATCTAAACTTGTTATTCCAATACATCAAAAGATTCAAATACAAAGCTAAAGAAATGAAAGTGAAGATCATGGTTACACTTTTTGTCTTGAGTGCTTGATGAACTACGGTGGAGATGGCTTTCCTTCACAAGGGACTTAGCGTATTGTGAGGGATGGAGGATGATAGCTTCGGCTTGGAGGAGGAGATGGATGCTTCGGCTTTGTGTGAACCTTCAAGTGTTTAATGGTGGAGGAGTATTTGTGTAGAGCTTTGCTTAGCAAAATGAGTGATGGATCTGTTTTATGGCTGCCTCCTCCCTTATATAGGCAAGGGATTCATGCCTTCTCTCTTCCACCTTGCCTCCTCCATTTAATGCATGCAATGATCATTAAGGCAAGTCACCATGGCAAGTCATCTTTTCATTCAATGCAAAGCAAGAGTCACCTAGTGTAGTCACCATTTGGGAACCCTAAGCATGAATCACCATGTGTAGTCACCATTTGTGATCATTAGCTTGATAATGTTGACTTGCCCTTTCAAAACAAGACTTTTCCTCTTCACCAAAAGGCATCTAGGCCGAATTACATGGGTTTGGGCTTGTTAATGGGCCGAAACAAGAGTTGAGAAATCGGCCCATAATTTGCTTTTTGGGCCGGCCCATTTTTCGTGGTCCGAAATCGCAAAAATCGCAAAATCGCCGAAATTCCTCCGAATTGCGCCGTTATTAATCTCCACCGTAAATATCTTCAAAATAACAATTTAAGTAAGGAAAACATAAAAACTAAGATAATAACATAGCTAAACGAAAAGGGAAATGCGTTAAGAAACGGGCATAAAATGCGTATATCAATAAGAAGTTACACTACTAATTACATGTGATCATCTCATCTTATTAACCTTACCCTTTTCATGCATCAAACCTTTTTGTAAGTTACGAAATTCATAACTTCTAACTAAATATACATGCTTAATAATTGAGTAGGAATGCAACTTAGCGTATAAACATCCTAAACAACATACGATCATCGAAACATGCGAAAGAGAGGGACTTAGCGTATTATCTAACACATGCTTTCGAAGCTTTAAGATTGTATCAAACATGCATAAAAGGCTAGAAATCATAAACACATGCAACTTATAAATCGGTTTAAGAACATGAAACACAAATCTAAACTTGTTCTTCATTTGATACATAAAAGTATTCCAATACATCCAAGGGTTCAAATACAAAGTAAAAGAAATGAAAGTGAAGATCATGGTTACACTTTTTGTCTTGAATGCTTGATGATCTACGGTGGAGATGGCTTTCCTTCACAAGGGACTTAGCGTATTGTGTTGGATGGAGGAGGATTGCTTCGGCTTGGATGGAGAACCTTGCTTCGGCTTGGAATGGAGGAGATGTGCTTCGGCTTTGCTTGAGAATCCTTGAAGTGTTTATGGTGGAGGAGTATTTGTGTAGAGCTTTGGCTTGTAAAATGAGTGATGGATTAATTATATTCAGCCTCCTTGGTATTTATAGGCAAGGAATGCTTGCCTTCTCTCTTCCACCTTGCCTCCCTCCATTTAATGCAAGCAAGAGTCACCATGCAAGTCATCCCCTTAGTCACCAAGTGTGATCATCATTTGTGAACCCTAAGCAAGAGTCACCATGGCAAGTCACTCCCTTAGTCATCTTTTCATTTAATGCAAGCAAGAGTCACCAAAATGAGTCACAAAGCTTGATATTGTTGACTTTTCTTCTTCAAAGGTTGCAAAACTTGACTTTTCCTCTTCACCAAAAGCCTTCCATGTCGAATTGATTGTGTTTGGGCTTGATAATGGGCCGAAACAAGAGTTGAGAATTCGGCCCATAATTTGCTTTTTTGGGCCGGCCCATTTTCGGAGGTCCAAAATCGCAAAAATCGCAAAAATCGCAAAATCGCCGAAATTCCTCCGAATTGCGTCGTTATTAATCTCCACCGTAAATATCTTCAAAATAACAATTTAAATAAGGAAAACATAAAAACTAAGATAATAACATAGCTAAACGTAAAGGGAAATGCGTTAAGAAATGAGCATAAAATGCGTATATCAAATTCCCCCACACTTAGACTTTGCTAGTCCCTTAGCAAACACTAAGTTAAACTAAGACTCTCTAAGAATTTAAAACAAAGGAAAGAACATAACTAAGCCCTTAGCTAAAATTTGTCTCAGAATTTTCATAAGTATATGGCGATGTCTCACATGATTTTCAACTTTGTATGCTCAACGAATTCAAGAGATAATTGCTATATAATTATGTAATGAACAAATAAGACATAGAGAAAACGATGGTTATGTTATAGCTGTGCATGCTTTGAATAAAGGTTTAATCAACTCACAAGGATGCACTCATCATATTTTTCACTTATGATAAGGGTTTACTTAAGGTGTATATGAATTGAAATAAAAACCACATGAATGAAGTTAATTACTTGCACAAATGAACCAAAACCATAAGCTTACTCATGCAACTTACTCTACTAATTGAAAGCTACTCATTTTAAGGATCATAAAGGACTTTTAGTGAGGTTGTAATGGGGTTAAGGCTAAGTCATTCGAATTTTAGATATGTGGTGATAAAAACGTTCCAACGACTTAGTCTAGCACCATATTCATTCCTCCATATCCATTTGAATGTTACCATGTATACTTCAAGCTAATCTACCCTTTGAGCTTTTCGGACAGGACAAAGGCCATATTTTGTTCTATTTTTGGGCCTTCAATTTATCGTAATCTCCAAATCCGCAAATAAGGGGGACGTTAATCCAATTGGTTTCTACTTTAGAACAACATATTGCCATGAGAGATAATAATAATTTTTTTTTTCTTTTCATTCTCTCAAATATAATTTTTTCTTTTCTTTTTGGCAATCTCATACTTTTTAAGTTAATTGGACAAGTCTTTCCCCTTACTCATATTAACTCTTTCAATCTTTCTTACCAAACCATCATATTATGTGCTAGTTTCGAAAAATTCTCACCAAGTTTCCGGAACAAAGGTAAGGATATTCTATACTAGGGTAAGTGTTTAGGTATATATGGTGATGAAAGAAAAGCTTAACGTGGGCTCAATTGGTTTATCTAGGGGTGTCGCAACTTGTGCGTACAAATGGGATACATGGATATTTGGCAATGTGGTGGAAAAATCCTAAATGCCTTTAATCATTTCCAAAATCAAAGTATGTATCAACTTAAAAGCTTTGCAAATTGACATGAGTAAGTTCTAGTATTCTCTAGTTCATTAAAATCTATGGCAAGCAATTGAATGAGGCATATATAACCTAGTAGCTACGAAATGGATGCATATTCACTCGAATAAAGAACAGATAGCTCAAAAGCTCACATAGGGTTCATATGATTAAAAACTTATTCAAGCATGCGATTTTCTGTACCATGTTTTGCAATTCATATCTACTACATGTTAAAAACATATAGAATATCTCAATTAGCACAAGAATTCGATGCATGTGATTCATACGCCATGTGTTCGTATCGGTCAAATTTCATCATCGACTAGTTAAGGGCATCCTAAAGACTCTGAAAAACACTAATTTAGACACAATTAAATTGTAAACCCTTCCCCCACACTTAAACTCTACATTGCCCTCAATGTACTAAAGTAGAAGTATAGAATTAAAAATGGAGTATAGGGTCTACGAAAATTTTAATTCGAATACGCAAAAAGCCATTAAATTAATTAAAAGGGGAGAAGAAAACAAATCTGTTGTCTCCCTATTGGGTTGCCTCCCAATGAGCGCTCGTTTTACGTCGTTAGCTTTGGACGTGATGCATCATTTTGTTTTTGAAATGGCCGGTTCTTGGAGTTGCATCTCCTCTACGGTGTGCTCCGCAAATGCCTCAAAATAGGGCTTCAAGCGATGGCCATTTAATTTGAACTCACTACCTTTGTCGATAGATCGAATGAGAACTGCTCCATGAGGCAGAACTTGAGAAACTATGAATGGCCCCATCCATCGAGAGCGAAGCTTTCCCGGAAAGAGCTTAAGTCTTGAATTGAAAAGCAATACTTTCTGCCCAGGTTCAAAACTCTTCCCGCGAATCATCTGATCGTGGATCTTTTTCGTCTTCTCTTTATAAATCCACGCATTGTCGAAAGCATCATTTCTGATTTCTTCTAGTTCACATAGTTGTAGCTTCCGATGCAAGCCTGCGGCATCTCGATCGATGTTGAATTTATTCACGGCCCACCATGCCTTGTGCTCTAATTCAACCGGAAGATGGCACGCCTTCCCATAAATTAATCGGAAAGGTGACATACCAATGGGGGTCTTGTAGGCAGTCCTGTAAGCCCACAATGCATCGTCTAAGCATTGACTCCAATCTTTCCGGTTGGGGCGGACGGTTCGTTCCAAAATCTTCTTGATCTCACGGTTGGAAACTTCAGCCATTCCATTTGTTTGAGGGTGGTATGGTGTGGAAACCTTGTGCTTTACGCCATACTTCCTCATCAGTGCTTCCACCGTGCGGTTGCAAAAGTGACTTCCTCCATCGCTGATTAGAACGCGTGGCATTCCAAATCTACTGAAAATGTTAGTTCGTAGGAAATCTGCAACAACTCGCGAATCATTAGTACGGGTGGCCTTTGCCTCCACCTATTTAGAAACATAATCTACTGCGAGTAAGATATAAGTAAAACCATTGGAGGGAGGAAATGGTCCCATAAAATCAATACCCCACACATCAAAAATTTCGACATTAAATATGTAGTGTTGTGGCATTTCATCTTTAGGCCCTAAATTACCGAATCTCTGGCACTTATCACATGCAGCACAATATGCATGAGCATCGCGAAATAAACTAGGCCAAAAGAAACCGCAATCTAAAATCTTAAGGGCTGTCCTCCTTGAACCAAAATGTCCCCCACATGCTTCATTGTGACAAAAGTCTAAAATAGGCTTAAATTCAGTATCCGGGATACATCTCCTAATTACTAAATCGGAGCATTGTTTCCATAAATAAGGCTCATCCCAGATAAAGGTTCTAGCATTATGCTTAAGTTTGTCACGTTGAAATTTATGCATGGTAGACGGAAACTCACCGGTAACTAAGTAATTTACGATATCTGCATACCATGGAGTTTCCGGAACAGTTACCTCAATTCCGAAGAGTTTTTCATCCGGAAAAGTGTCCTCAATTTCAACAGCCTCAATCTCACCGATCAAGCGTGATAGGTGGTCAGCGACAACATTTTCTACTCCCTTCTTATCCTTGATTTCGACGTTGAATTCTTGGAGTAGAAGTATCCATCTTATAAGCCGTGGTTTTGCGTCCTTCTTTAGCATTAGATACTTCAAAGCTGCATGATCAGTATACACAGTTACTTTAGTTTGAAGTAAATAAGACCGAAATTTATCTAAAGCAAAAACCACTGCAAGAAACTCCTTCTCGGTGGTGGTATAATTTCTTTGCGCTTCATCAAGCGTCCGAGAGGCGTAATAGATTACGCAAGGCTTCTTGTCCTTCCGTTGACCCAAGACGGCTCCTACGGCATAATCCGAGGCGTCGCACATGAGTTCAAATGGCAGAGACCAATCAGGGCTGCTTAAAATAGGAGCGCTCGTGAGAAGTTCCTTCAACTTGTTGAAGGCAGCGTTGCATTCCTCGTCAAATACGAACGGGGTCTCCTTTTGCAGCAGTTTACACAACGGGCGCGAGATATGGGAAAAGTCCTTGATAAACCTACGATAAAATCCTGCGTGTCCAAGAAAAGAACGAATCTCTCTAACCGACGTTGGAGAGGGTAAGTGACGCACAAGATCTACTTTAGATTTATCAACTTCTAACCCTTTTTCAGAAATAATATGACCTAACACGATCCCTTGCGTAACCATGAAATGGCACTTCTCCCAATTAAGCACCAAGTTCGTTTCAACGCATCTTTGTAAAATAGTTTCTAAATTGTTTAAGCATGCATCGAAATCACTCCCAAATACACTAAAGTCGTCCATGAATACTTCAATAATTTTTTCAATGTACTCGGAGAAAATTGAGAGCATGCAACGTTGAAATGTACCTGGTGCATTACACAGTCCAAATGGCATTCGGCGGTATGCAAACGTTCCGAAAGGGCATGTGAACGTTGTCTTTTCTTGATCTTCCTCCGCAATGCTAATTTGGTTGTAGCCGGAGTATCCGTCGAGAAAACAATAAAATGCATGGCCGGCTAATCTTTCCAGCATTTGGTCGATGAATGGTAATGGAAAATGATCCTTGCGGGTTGCGGCGTTGAGCCTCCGGTAATCAATGCACACTCGGTGTCCAGTGATCGTCCTTTGTGGCACAAGTTCATTTTCCAGATTCTCGACAACGGTGATTCCCGATTTCTTGGGTACTATCTGCACAGGGGAAACCCAACGGCTATCAGAAATAGGGTAAATAACTCCACAGTCCATGAGTTTAATTACCTCCTTTTTTACCACCTCCATCATCGGAGGGTGGAGCCGACGTTGTGCTTCCCGCGTAGGCTTGGTGCCTTCTTCAAGGAAAATCCTATGCACACATGTTGCTGGATTTATTCCCTTGATGTCCGCAAGTGTCCAGCCTATTGCGGGTTTGTACCTCTTGAGCACACTCACGAGCTTCTCCTCCTGTTCCTCTTCTAGCGCGGACGAAATAATGACCGGTAAAGTTTCATTCTCGCCTAAGTACGCATACTTCAGATGGTCCGGTAGTAGCTTGAGTTCTAAAACTGGAGCTTCTACGATGGAAGGAACCATTTTATTAGTACCAAAAGTAATTGGTAAAGGAGGAGAAAAGCTTACTTTTCGTGGTGCGGCATTTAGGGCCATGGCCATGTCTTGAATTCGAGGTTCAAGCTCTAGCAAGGCCTCGAGAAGGCCGTCATGCCCAAGTTGAATGGCCATGTCGAGTTCATCCTCATTGATAGTGTCGAGGTAGCCTTGTGCTAAGGTATCCACAGGATCGTATGTCGAAATGGCAGCTACGCTCGACATTGGAAACTTCATCCCGTCCAGGATGTTGAACTCGATTCTTTCTCCATCAATCTCCATGGAGAAAGTGCCTTGAAACACATCGATCTTCGTTCTCGCAGTCCGCTGATATACGCATTTTATGCTCGTTTCTTAACGCATTTCCCTTTACGTTTAGCTATGTTATTATCTTAGTTTTTATGTTTTTCTTATTTAAATTGTTATTTTGAAGATATTTACGGTGGAGATTAATAACGACGCAATTCGGAGGAATTTCGGCGATTTTGCGATTTTTGCGATTTTGGACCTCCGAAAATGGGCCGGCCCAAAAAGCAAATTGTGGGCCGAATTCTCAACTCTTGTTTCGGCCCATTATATGGCCCAAACACATTCAATTCGGCATGGAAGCCTTTTGGTGAAGTTGAAAAGTC
Organism: Geum urbanum; assembly: GCA_946800695.1. NCBI lineage: Eukaryota > Viridiplantae > Streptophyta > Magnoliopsida > Rosales > Rosaceae > Geum > Geum urbanum. The sequence continues at coordinate 26,467,528 of OX327004.1, forward strand.
CAAGTTATCAAGCTAATGATCATAAAAGATGACTTGCCATGGTGACTCTTGCTTTGGGTTCACAAATGGTGACTAAGCTTGGTGACTCTTGCCTTTGATCATCACAATGGTGACTAAGGGTGTGACTAAGCATGGTGACTCTTGCTTAGGGTTCACAAATGATGATCACAAGGGTGACTAAGGGGATGACTAACCATATTGATCATTACATGCATTAAATGGAGGGAGGCAAGGTGGAAGAGTGAGAAGCACCATTCCTTGCCTATAAATACAAGGAGGCCGAACCATTCAAGGATCATCTCTCATTTTACAAGCAAAAACTCTACACAAATACTCCTCCACCATAAACACTTCAAGGATTCTCAAGCAAAGCCGAAGCACATCTTCTCCATCCAAGCCGAAGCAATCCTCCTCCATCCAACACAATACGCTAAGTCCCTTGTGAAGGAAATCCATCTCCACCGTAGATCATCAAGCATTCAAGACAAAAAGTGTAACCATGATCTTCACTTTCATTTCTTTTGCTTTGTATTTGAACCTTTTGATGTATTGGAATACATTTATGTATCAAATGAAGAACAAGTTTAGATTTGTGTTTTATGTGTTTAAACCGATTCATAAGTTGCATGTGTTTATGATTTCTAGCCTTTTATGCATGTTTGATACAATCTTAAAGCTTCGTAAGCATGTGTTAGAAAATACGCTAAGTCCCTCTCTTTCGCATGTTTCGATGATCGTATGTTGTTTAGGATGTTTATACGCTAAGTTGCATTCCTACTCAATTATTAAGCATGTATATTTAGTTAGAAGTTATGAATTTCGTAACTTACAAAAAGGTTTGATGCATGAAAAGGGTAGGCTAATAAGATGAGATGATCACATGTAATTAGTAGTGTAACTTCTTATTTTTAGCAAGCATAATTAAACTTTAAGTTTCTTGATTGTTGAAACTTGTCTATGAGTAAAACATGTTAGATGCCTAAGAGTTTTAGTTGTGTTTGCATGTTTTTGTACTTTAATTTCGTAGATTAAACAACCAACTTCCAATCCCCCCAAACATTTACATTTCCGCTTATTAACGAAACCATGCATGCGCGCATTTTATGCTCGTTTCTTAACGCATTTCCCTTTACGTTTAGCTATGTTATTATCTTAGTTTTTATGTTTTTCTTATTTAAATTGTTATTTTGAAGATATTTACGGTGGAGATTAATAACGACGCAATTCGGAGGAATTTCGGCGATTTTGCGATTTTTGCGATTTCGGACCACCGGAAATGGGCCGGACCAAAAAGCAAATTATGGGCCGATTTCTCAACTCTTGTTTCGGCCCATTATCAAGCCCATGACCATTCAATTCGGCTAGGATTCACTTTGGGGAAGAGGAAAAGTCTTGTTTTGCAACCTTTGAAGAGGCAAGTCAACAATATCAAGCTTTGTGACTCACCTTGGTGACTCTTGCTTGCATTAAATGAAAAGATGACTTGCCATGGTGACTTGCATGGTGACTCTTGCTTAGGGTTCATCAATGGTGACTTGCATGGTGACTAAGGGTGTGACTTGCCATATTGATCATTGCTTGCATTTAATGGAAGGAGGCAAGGTGGAAGAGAGAAGGCAACATCCCTTGCCTATATAAGAGAGGAGGCAGCCATAAAACAGATCATCTCTCATTTTACAAGCAAAAACTCTACACAAATACTCCTCCACCATAAACACTTCAAGGATTCTCAAGCAAAGCCGAAGCACATCTTCTCCATCCAAGCCGAAGCAATCCTCCTCCATCCAACACAATACGCTAAGTCCCTTGTGAAGGAAATCCATCTCCACCGTAGATCATCAAGCATTCAAGACAAAAAGTGTAACCATGATCTTCACTTTCATTTCTTTTGCTTTGTATTTGAACCTTTTGATGTATTGGAATACATTTATGTATCAAATGAAGAACAAGTTTAGATTTGTGTTTTATGTGTTTAAACCGATTCATAAGTTGCATGTGTTTATGATTTCTAGCCTTTTATGCATGTTTGATACAATCTTAAAGCTTCGTAAGCATGTGTTAGAAAATACGCTAAGTCCCTCTCTTTCGCATGTTTCGATGATCGTATGTTGTTTAGGATGTTTATACGCTAAGTTGCATTCCTACTCAATTATTAAGCATGTATATTTAGTTAGAAGTTATGAATTTCGTAACTTACAAAAAGGTTTGATGCATGAAAAGGGTAGGCTAATAAGATGAGATGATCACATGATCACATCAAGATGAGATCGCTTGGTCTTTGGCTCTTCAAGTGTCTTCCCACTCCTTGTGACTATAGCATTCACGTTTCTTTGATTAGGAGTGGTTTGAGGTGGAAGCCGACCGGTTTCTTTGATTTGGCCCATGAAATCAACAAGTTGGCCAAGCTGTTTCTTCACTTCGGTGATGTCGCGGCCATGTGAGTCAAGTGTCTCCTTTGTCTTCGATTGTCCGTTGATATACGCATTTTATGCTCGTTTCTTAACGCATTTCCCTTTACGTTTAGCTATGTTATTATCTTAGTTTTTATGTTTTCCTTATTTAATTTGATATTTTGAAGATATTTACGGTGGAGATTAATAACGGCGCAATTTGGAGGAATTTCGGCGATTTTGCGATTTTTGCGATTTTGGACCTCCGAAAATGGGCCGGCCCAAAAAGCAAATTATGGGCCGATTTCTCAAATCTTGTTTCGGCCCATTATCAAGCCCAAACCCATTCATTTTGGCATGGAAGCCTTTTGGTGAAGTTGAAAAGTCAACAATATCAAGCTTTGTGACTCATTTTAGTGACTAAGCTTTGTGATCATCACAAAAGATGACTTGCCATGTGACTTGCCATGGTGACTCTTGCTTAGGGTTTATAAATGGTGACTTGCATGGTGACTCTTGCTTAGGGTTCACAAATGATGATCACAAAAGGTGACTAAGGGAGTGACTTGCCATATTGATCATTACTTGCATTAAATGGAGGGAGGCAAGGTGGAAGAGAGAAGGCAACATCCCTTGCCTATATAAGAGAGGAGGCTGGCCATATATTATGCATCTCTCATTTTACAAGCAAAAACTCTACACAAATACTCCTCCACCATAAACACTTCAAGGATTCTCAAGCAAAGCCGAAGCACATCTTCTCCATCCAAGCCGAAGCAATCCTCCTCCATCCAACACAATACGCTAAGTCCCTTGTGAAGGAAATCCATCTCCACCGTAGATCATCAAGCATTCAAGACAAAAAGTGTAACCATGATCTTCACTTTCATTTCTTTTGCTTTGTATTTGAACCTTTTGATGTATTGGAATACATTTATGTATCAAATGAAGAACAAGTTTAGATTTGTGTTTTATGTGTTTAAACCGATTCATAAGTTGCATGTGTTTATGATTTCTAGCCTTTTATGCATGTTTGATACAATCTTAAAGCTTCATAAGCATGTGTTAGAAAATACGCTAAGTCCCTCTCTTTCGCATGTTTCGATGATCGTATGTTGTTTAGGATGTTTATACGCTAAGTTGCATTCCTACTCAATTATTAAGCATGTATATTTAGTTAGAAGTTATGAATTTCGTAACATACAAAAAGGTTTGATGCATGAAAAGGGTAGGCTAATAAGATGAGATGATCACATGTAATTAGTAGTGTAACTTCTTATTTTTAGCAAGCATAATTAAACTTTAAGTTTCTTGATTGTTGAAACTTGTCTATGAGTAAAACATGTTAGATGCCTAAGAGTTTTAGTTGTGTTTGCATGTTTTTGTACTTTAATTTCGTAGATTAAACAACCAACTTCCAATCCCCCCAAACATTTACATTTCCGCTTATTAACGAAACCATGCATGCGCCCTTAATTCCCCGGATAAAGAACGATCCCTACTCACCAATATTACAAATGACAAAAGAAGGGTTTAAATTGCAATGCGCGTAATCTGTGTTTTTAAGTTAACGTGAATGCATGTTTTGCGCGTATCAATTTTTGGCGCCGTTGCCGGGGAGTTAGAATGTTTTTGTATGATTTCGTTGTACATTTGTGATTAAAAGCATGTCTAAATTTTCGAAGTACATACTTGTTCATTCTTGTTTATACTTAAAGAAATTTACATACATGTTTACAATGCATACTTTTACTTAGACGAATTTATTTATACTTAGTTTTTACACTTGCATAATTTATTTTCATGTTAAAGGATAGTCTTTGATTTAATTTGAGTACTAGCACTTAGTTATTAAATAAATCTCTATGGAATAGGTGGTGCCTCTTTTGTTTGTCTATCTCCTTAACCCTTCGTGATGTGTGGATTTCATCACCACACGCCATAACCTAAGTGAAGTTATGGGCACGAGGTTGTGGGCGGAGTTTACAAACACTTGAGATTGTATACTATCTTGTGAATTCGAGTAAGAGTTGGTTATGATGTCTAGAAGGGTTATGAATGGTGACGGGTTTTGAACTAAGAAAACAGAACACCATTGGAGTATATACTCTTACGAGTAAGCCTCGGGGTGTTTCTAAGAACAACAATGGAGTATATACTCTTACGAGTTAGCCTCAGGTTGTTCCCAGAAATTAGTTCTCACCTCTCGCGTTACATCTATCCCAACTGGTCATTTCCAACAATTACGATGATTAACGATAGTTGGTATACATTTTCGCGCGGGCCGCACGGACAAGAGATTTATTCAATAACTAAGTCGTGTATTCCTTTTAAATCATAGGCGCAATCAAAACGTAGACGTACTTAAATTGATTTACATTGTGCACGAGTATTGGTTATAAGGTTTCGTTCTTTGGAATAGGTGGTGCCTCTTTTTCTGGTTTATCTCCTTAACCCCTCGTGATGTGTGGATTTTATCACCACACGCCATAACCTAAGTGAAGTTATGGGCACGAGGTTGTGGGCGGAGTTTACTAAGAACTTGAGATTATATACTATCTCACAAATTTGGCTGATTGTTGGATATGGTGAATGGGTTTATGATTGGTGCCGGGTTTCGGATCTAAGCAATAGAACACCATTGGAGTATATACCGTAACTGTGATACGCGCAAAACATGCATTCACGATAACACAAAGTCGACCCTAAAAACATCGATTACGCGCATTGCAATTTAAACCCTTCTTTTGTCATTTATAATATCGGCGAGTAGGGATCGTTCTTTATCCGGGGAATTAAGGGCGCATGCATGGTTTCGTTATTAAGCGGAAATATAAAAGTTTGGGGGGATTGGAAATTGGTTATTTAATCTACGAAATTAAAGTACATAACATGCAAACACAACTAAAACTCTTAGGTATCTAACATGTTTTACTCATAGACAAGTTTCAACAATCAAGAAACTTAAAGTCTAATTATGCTTGCTAAAAATAAGAAGTTACACTACTAATTACATGTGATCAACTCATCTTATTAACCTACCCTTTTCATGCATCAAACCTTTTTGTAACTTGCGAAATTCATAACTTCTAACTAAATACACATGCGTGATAATTGTGTAGGAATGCAACTTAGCGTATAAACATCCTAAACAACTTACGATCATCGAAACATGCAAAAGAGAGGGACTTAGCGTATTTTCTAATACATGCATTCGAAGCTTTAAGATTGTATCAAACATGCATAAAAAGCTATAAATCACAAACACATGCATATTACAAATCGGTTTAGGCACATGAAACACAAATCTAAACTTGTTATTCATTTGATACACAAATCTAAACTTTCTAAACTTGTTATTCCAATACATCAAAAGATTCAAATACAAAGCTAAAGAAATGAGAGTGAAGATCATGGTTACACTTTTTGTCTTGAGTGCTTGATGAACTACGGTGGAGATGGACTTCCTTCACAAGGGACTTAGCGTATTGTGTTGGATGGAGGAGGCTTGATAGCTTCGGCTTGGAAGGAGTAACCTTGCTTGCTTCGGCTTGGAATGGTAAAGGATGTGCTTCGGCTTTGTAATGAACTTTGGAGTGTTTATGGTGGAAGAGTATTTGTGTAGAGCTTTGGCTTGTAAAATGAGAGATGTCTTGAATGGTTCAGCCTCCCTTGGTATTTATAGGCAAGGATGTTTGCCTTCTCTCTTCCACCTTGCCTCCTCCATTTAATGCATGCAATGATCATTAAGGCAAGTCACACACTTAGTCACACACTTAGTCACCATTGCCGAACCCTAAGCATGAATCACCTAGCTTGTCACCATGGCAAGTCATCTTTTCATTCAATGCAAAGCAAGAGTCACCTAGTGTAGTCACCATTTGGGAACCCTAAGCATGAATCACCATGTGTAGTCACCATTTGTGATTATTAGCTTGATAATGTTGACTTGCCCTTTCAAAACAAGACTTTTCCTCTTCACCAAAAGGCATCTAGGCCGAATTACATGGGTTTGGGCTTGTTAATGGGCCGAAACAAGAGTTGAGAAATCGGCCCATAATTTGCTTTTTGGGCCGGCCCATTTTTCGTGGTCCGAAATCGCAAAAATCGCAAAATCGCCGAAATTCCTCCGAATTGCGCCGTTATTAATCTCCACCGTAAATATCTTCAAAATAACAATTTAAGTAAGGAAAACATAAAAACTAAGATAATAACATAGCTAAACGAAAAGGGAAATGCGTTTAAGAAACGAGCATAAAATGCGTATATCAAATTCCCCCACACTTAGACTTTGCTAGTCCCTTAGCAAACACTAAGTTAAACTAAGACTCTCTAAGAATTTAAAACAAAAGAAAGAACAACTAAGCCCTTAGCTAAAATTTGTCTCAGAATTTGCATAAGTATATGGCGATGGCTCACATGAATTTCAACGTGTATGCTCAACGAATTCAAGAGATAATTGCGATATAATTTATGTAATGAACAAGTAAGACATAGAGAAAACAATGGTTATGTTATAGCTGTGCATGCTTTGAATAAAGGTTTAATCAACTCACAAGGATGCACTCATCATATTTTTCACTCATGAAAATGGTTCACTTAAAGTGTATATGAATTGAAATGAAAACCACATGAATAAAGTTTGATTACTTGCACAAATGAACCAAAACCATAAGCTTACTCATGCAACTTACTCTACTAATTGAAAGCTACTCATTTTAAGGATCATAAAGGACTTTTAGTGAGGTTGTAATGGGGTTAAGGCTAAGGCATTCGAAATTTAGATATGTGGTGATAAAAACGTTCCAACGACTTAGTCTAGCACCAAATTCGTCCTCCATCTCCACTCGAATGTTACCATGTATACTTCAATTTAAACTACCCTTTGAGCTTTTCGGACAGGACAAAGGCCATATTTGTTCTATTTTTGGGCCTTCAATTTATCGTAAACTCCAAATCCGTAAATAAGGGGGACGTTAATCCAAATGGTTATTCTTAGAACACAACATATTGCCATGAGAGATACTAATTTTTTTTTTTTCTTTTCATTCTCTCAAATATATTTTTTTTCTTTTCTTTTTTGGCAATCACATACTTTTTTTTTAGCTATTTGGACAAGTCTTTCCCCTTACTCACATTAACTCTTCCAATCTTTCCTACCGAACCACCATCTTATGTGCTAGTTTCGAAAAATTCTCACCAAGTTTCCGGAACAAAGGTAAGGATATTCTATACTAGGGTAAGTGTTTAGGTATATATGGTGATGAAAGAAAAGCTTAACGTGGGCTCAATTGGTTTATCTAGGGGTGTCGCAACTTGTGCGTACAATTGGGATACATGGATATATGGCAATGTGGTGGAAAATCCTAAATGCCTTTAATCATTTCCAAAATCAAAGTATGTATCAACTTAAAAGCTTTGCAAATTGACATGAGTAAGTTCTAGTATTCTCTAGTTCATTAAAATCTATGGCAAGCAATTAAATGAGGCATATATAAGCTAGTAGCTACGAAATGGATGCATATTCACTCGAATAAAGAATAGATAGCTCAAAAGCTCACATAGGGTTCATATGATTAAAAACTTATTCAAGCATGCGATTTCTGTACCATGTTTTGCAATTCATATCTACTACATGTTAAAAACATATAGAATATCTCAATTAGCACAAGAATTCGATGCATGTGATTCATACGCCATATGTGTTCGTATTGATCCAATTTCATCATTGACTAGTTAAGGGCATCCTAAAGACTCTGAAAAACACTAATTTAGACACAATTAAATTGTAAACCCTTCCCCCACACTTAAACTTTACATTGCCCTCAATGTACTTAAAGTAAATGTATAGAATTAAACATGGAGTATAGGATCTATGAAACTTTTAATCTAATACGCAAAAAGCCATTAAATTAAGTAAAAGGGGAGAAGAAAACAAATCTGTTGTCTCCCTATTGGGTTGCCTCCCAATGAGCGCTGGTTTTACGTCGTTAGCTTTGGACGTGATGCATTAGTTTGGTTTTGAAATGGCCGGTTCTTGGAGTTGCATCTCCTCCACGGTGTGCTCCACAAATGCCTCAAAATAGGGCTTCAAGCGATGGCCATTTACTTTGAACTCACTACCCTTGTCGATAGATCGAATGAGAACTGCTCCATGAGGTAGGACTTGAGAAACTATGAATGGCCCCATCCATCGAGAGCGAAGCTTTCCCGGAAAGAGCTTAAGTCTTGAATTGAAAAGCAATACTTTCTGCCCCGGTTCAAAACTCTTCCCGCGAATCATCTGATCGTGGATCTTTTTCGTCTTCTCTTTGTAGATCCACGCATTGTCGAAAGCATCATTTCTGATTTCTTCAAGTTCACAAAGTTGAAGCTTCCGATGCAAGCCTGCGGCATCTCGATCGATGTTGAATTTCTTCACGGCCCACCATGCCTTGTGCTCTAGTTCAACCGGAAGATGGCACGCCTTCCCATAAATTAATCGGAAAGGGGACATACCGATGGGGGTCTTGTAGGCAGTCCTGTAAGCCCACAATGCATCGTCTAAGCATTGACTCCAATCTTTCCGGTTGGGGCGGACGGTTCGCTCCAAGATCTTCTTTATCTCACGGTTGGAAACTTCAGCCATTCCATTGGTTTGAGGGTGGTATGGTGTGGAAACCTTGTGTTTGACGCCATACTTCCTCATTAGTGCTTCCACCGTGCGGTTGCAAAAGTGACTTCCTCCATCGCTGATTAGAACGCGTGGCATTCCAAATCTACTGAAAATGTTAGTTCGTAGGAAATCTGCAACAACTCGCGAATCATTAGTACGGGTGGCCTTTGCCTCCACCCATTTAGAAACATAATCTACTGCGAGTAAGATGTAAGTAAAACCATTGGAGGGAGGAAATGGTCCCATAAAGTCAATACCCCACACATCAAAAATTTCAACATTAAATATGTAGTGTTGTGGCATTTGATCTTTAGGTCCTAAATTACCGAATCTTTGGCACTTATCACATGTAGCGCAATATGCATGAGCATCGCGAAATAAACTAGGCCAAAAGAAACCGCAATCTAAAATTTTAAGGGCTGTCCTCCTAGAACCAAAGTGTCCCCCACATGCTTCATTGTGACAAAAGTCTAAAATAGGCTTGAATTCACTATCCGGGATACATCTCCTAATTACTAAATCGGAGCATTGTTTCCACAAATAAGGCTCATCCCAGATAAATGTTCTAGCATTATGCTTAAGTTTGTCACGTTGAAATTTATGCATGGTAGACGGAAACTCACCGGTAACTAAATAATTAACGATATCGGCATACCAAGGAGTTTCCGAAGTAGTTATCTCAATTCCGAAGAGTTTTTCATCCGGAAAAGTTTCTTCAATCTCGATAGGCTCATGGTCACATATCAAACGTGATAGGTGGTCAGCGACGACGTTTTCTACTCCCTTCTTATCCTTGATTTCTATGTTGAATTCTTGGAGTAGAAGTATCCATCTGATAAGCCGTGGTTTTGCGTCCTTCTTGAGCATTAGATACTTCAAAGCTGCATGGTCGGTAAACACAGTTACTTTAGTTTGAAGTAAATAAGATCGAAATTTATCTAAAGCAAAAACCACGGCAAGAAACTCCTTCTCGGTGGTAGTATAATTTCTTTGCGCTTCATCAAGCGTCCGAGAGGCGTAATAGATTACGCAAGGCTTCTTGTCCTTCCGCTGACCCAAGACGGCTCCTACGGCATAATCCGAGGCGTCGCACATGAGTTCAAATGGCAGAGACCAATCAGGGCTGCATAAAATAGGAGCGCTCGTAAGAAGCTCCTTCAACTTGTTGAAGGCAGCGTTGCATTCTTCATCAAAGACGAACGGGGTCTCCTTTTGCAGCAGTTTACACAAGGGGCGAGAGATGTGGGAAAAGTCCTTGATAAACCTACGATAAAATCCTGCGTGTCCAAGAAATGAACGAATCTCTCTAACCGAAGTTGGAGAGGGTAAGTGACGCACAAGATCTACTTTAGATTTATCTACTTCTAACCCTTTTTCAGAGATAATATGACCTAACACTATCCCTTGCGTAACCATGAAATGGCACTTCTCCCAATTAAGCACCAAGTTCGTTTCAACGCATCTTTTTAAAATAGTTTCTAGATTGTTTAAGCATGCATCAAAATCATTCCCGAATACACTAAAGTCGTCCATGAATACTTCAATAATGTTTTCAATGTACTCGGAGAAAATTGAGAGCATGCAACGTTGAAATGTACCTGGTGCGTTACACAGTCCAAATGGCATGCGGCGATATGCAAACGTTCCGAACGGGCACGTGAACGTTGTCTTTTCTTGATCCTCCTCCGCAATGCTAATTTGGTTGTAGCCGGAGTATCCGTCGAGAAAACAATAAAATGCATGGCCGGCTAATCTTTCCAGCATTTGGTCGATGAATGGTAAGGGAAAATGATCCTTGCGGGTCGCGGCGTTGAGCTTCCGGTAATCAATGCACACTCGGTGTCCAGTGATCGTCCGTTGTGGCACAAGCTCATTTTCCAGATTCTCGACGACGGTTATTCCCGATTTCTTGGGTACTACCTGCACTGGGGAAACCCAACGGCTATCAGAAATAGGGTAAATAACTCCACAGTCCATGAGTTTAATTACCTCCTTTTTTACCACCTCCATCATCGGAGGGTGGAGCCGACGTTGTGCTTCCCGCGTAGGCTTGGTGCCTTCTTCAAGGAAAATCCTATGCACACAAGTTGCTGGATTTATTCCCTTGATGTCCGCAAGTGTCCAGCCTATTGCGGGCTTGTACCGTTTGAGCACACTTACGAGCTTCTCCTCCTGTTCCTCTTCTAGCGCGGACGAAATAATGACCGGTAAAGTTTCATTCTCGCCCAAGTACGCATACTTCAGATGGTCCGGTAGTAGCTTGAGTTCTAAAATGGGAGCTTCTACAATGGAAGGAACCATTTTATTAGTACCAAAAGTAATTGGTATAGGAGGAGAAAAGCTTACTTTCCGTGGTGCGGCATTTAGGGCCATGGCCATGTCTTGGATTCGAGGTTCAAGCTCTAGTAAGGCCTCGAGAAGGCCGTCATGTCCAAGTTGAATGGCCATGTCGAGTTCATCCTCGTTGATGGTGTCGAGGTAACCTTGTGCTAAGGTATCCACGGGATCGTATGTCGAAATGGCAGCTACGCTCGACATTGGAAACTTCATCCCGTCCAGGATGTTGAACTCGATTCTTTCTCCATCAATCTCCATGGAGAAAGTGCCTTGGAAAACATCAATCTTCGTCCTCGCAGTCCGCATGAAAGGTCGCCCAAGTAGCAATGGCGTGGTGTTCAGTGGACTCTCTTCCATGTCAACTATGTAAAAATCGGCTGGGAATATCAAGTTGTTGACTTGTACGAGAACGTCTTCTACGTATCCCCTCGGATACTTGTGGGTGCGATCGGCTAACTGGATGACAACACCATCTTGCTTAAGATCTCCAAGCTCCATTGATTCGAAAAGATAGTAAGGCATGACGTTGATGGAAGCTCCAAGATCAAGCATCACGTCTTCAAAGTGGGTGTCACCGATTACGCAAGGAACTGCAAAGCTCCCTGGGTCCTTCAGTTTTGGGGGTAGCCGACGCTGCAAAACCGCCGAAACGGTTGCGTTCACCTTCACGACCTCCTTCTCTCGAGTTTGCCTCCTCTGAGTGCATAATTCTTTCAGAAACTTGGCGTATATAGGCACTTGCTTTATGCACTCGATCAAGGGCAAATTCACTTGCACCTTTCGGAAGATGTCCAGGATATCTTCATATTGGGCATCCTTCTTCTTTGATTTTGCTAATCTGCTTGGGAAAGGTGCAACAGCAAACGGAGAATTAGTAATCACCGTATTTGAAGGAATAGGGCTTTTACCTTTGATTGGGGTAGGTTGTGGAGGTGATTGTGCCTTGGTGACATTAGGCGTCACCTTCTTTTTCTCGGCCTCTTGAATTGCCGGATCGATCTCATCTTCTTCTTCGTTGGTGATGTCTTCGATGGTGACTTCATCAAGATGAGATCGCTTGGTCTTTGGTTCCTCAAGTATCTTCCCACTCCTTGTGACTATAGCATTCACGTTTCTTTGATTAGGAGTGGTTTGAGGTGGAAGCCGACCGGTTTCCTTGATTTGGCCCATGAAATCAACAAGCTGGCCAAGCTGCTTCTTCACTTCGGTGATGTCGCGGCCATGTGAGTCAAGTGTCTCCTTTGTCTTCGATTGTCCGTCGAGGAGAACTTGAGTTGAGGCCGAAAGTTGCGACAACATCTTGTCGTAATCCGGATTGGTGAAGGGTTGTGATGACGAACCATGCTGCATTGGTGGTCGTGGTTGAAATGGAGGGCGTTGGTAGCTTTGTTGAGGTTGAGATGCTGGAGGGTTTAAAGTTCCCTCGTTGCTGCTCCATCTAAAACCTGGATGATCACGGTTGACATAGTTGTTGTAGTTGTTATACCTTTGTCCTCCCTGATATCCGCCGATGGCGTTAGCGTGCTCCGGCTCGCTTGCCTGCTCCTGCGCTTGAGGGCATTGGTCATTGTGGTGACCGTGTGTTTGACATATGCCGCAAACAGGCCGTTGAGTTGCCTTCGCTCTTGTCGTCTCGAGTTCTAACACCTTCTCTAACATATGAGCTAGTTTGTCGTACTTCTCGTCCGCGTCGGTTGTTGAACTCGCCTCACCGACTGCTCGTCTGTTGGACATTCCGTATTGTGCATCATTATTCGCCCGATTCTCTAGAAGAGCTCTAGCTTCGGTTTCGGTTAAGTCCATGAATGCACCGGTGGCTGCTGCATCCAGCAATTCCCTATCGATCGGCTTGAGACCATCGTAAAAGTAATTCATGAGATTGGTCTCGGAGAATCCATGCGATGGGCAAGTGGCACATAAAACCTTGAATCGGTCGTAGTATTGGCCGAAGGTCTCGTCCGGTTTCTGTGTGATGCCAGTGATTTGCTTTCTCAAGACGGTGATCTTTGAGGCCGGGAAGTACTTCGCTAGGAACATATCCGCAAGTTGCTTCCATGAGGTAATATGGTTCGGCGGTAGTTCCATTAGCCAAGACTCGGCCCTGTCGACTAGGGTGAATGGAAATGCCTTCAGCTTGAAGAGCTCCGTATCAGCATCAGATGGCTTCATGCTGTTGCAAACAAATTGGAATTGTTTGAGATGCTTGTTCGGATCTTCATTGGAAAGTCCGTGGAAAATGGGTAGTCGGTGGAGGAAGCCACTCTTTAGCTCGATATCCTTCATGTTTTCCTCCGGTTGTGGAAAAGCAATGCTCGAAGGCCCGCTGCTCCATTCGGTTGAGCAGGTGCGCTGGCGAAGAGATTGTCCTGCATTGGCCATGTTGACTTGTTGTGCTTCTACTTCTGAATTGTGGTCGGTTGATGAAGCTAAAGTATGGTCGGTTGATGAATGTGAAGACTCGGAAACTTCTTCGATGATGGGAAAATCCAGGATGTCAGTTTGAGCTTTAAGTCTCGCTATTCTCTCTGCGATCTCCTCAAAGTTTGTTCTAGATGGTCCAGGATTCTGATCGGACATTCATTAGCCTGACATCCACCAAAGACCAAGTGTTAGTATCAACAATTAATATGAGATATATAGAGGAATACTAACCAAAATTGTAAAGCATATTTAGAAAACAAAGGGATAACAAATAAAATAGTAAAACTATCAAAACATACTATAAATACTCACAAATACTTAAAAACTACTAATAACACACAAAAGTTATAATACTTAAGACACTAAATGTAATTTACTAAGTAATGCAAATGAATTAATCAATTTTAGGGCTATGCAAAAGAATGTAATAAACTTAAAACATACGTTTTCTGCAAATTAATACTATATAATGCTAAACCTAAGAATTTAGTTAGAACACATATAAACAAGGTTCAAATACAAGCAAACAATAATTCACTTTGAATTTATGCACCACACACATTTTTTTTCAATAAAATGCATGAAACAACAATCCTACGTGAAAGATGAAGTGCATGCATAAGAGAAAACGTTAGAACCTGCAGAAAACACACGAGTTACGTGTTAAAAAAAATGAATGCAAAGAATGACCTCTTCTTCGATCTTATGTCCCTAACTTCACTTAGGTTAGGGTACTCGGTAGTGAAATCCGAGTATCATAAAGCCTAAAAAGAGGTTATGCAAGCTAAGTAACGTTTGTTAGTCCTTTACAGTTTTTAATGCACAAACAAACACAAAAATTTGACTAAGTTTTATTTATTTCCTTTGGCCCCGATGGTACGTGGTGCAGAGGCTCTCAACTGTGCAATGGGTCTCGTTCATCCGAAGATGAAGTCTGATTCCGAGAGGTCTAAGCATGCTTAATCCGATATACCATCTATTTAAAGGATTATGTCGTATTTATTTAGTTCGTATTTAACCGTATTCATATGCACTTATGATTTACAGAGAGTACGCGAAATGATCATTCGGTAAATTTCTTGGACGTGCGGCCCGCGCGAAAATATATACCGACTACAATTCAGCTTAGTTACGTTTAGAAATGGTTAGTAGGAATAGAGATAACGCGAGAGGTAAGGACTAATATTTAGAACAACCCGAGGCTTACTCGTAAGAGTATATACTCCAATGTTGTTCCTAGAGACACCCCGAGGCTAACCAGTTACGGTATATACTCCAATGGTGTTCTATTGCTTAGATCCGAAACCCGGCACCAATCATAAACCCATTCACCATATCCAACAATCAGCCAAATTTGTGAGATAGTATATAATCTCAAGTTCTTAGTAAACTCCGCCCACAACCTCGTGCCCATAACTTCACTTAGGTTATGGCGTGTGGTGATGAAATCCACACATCACGAAGGGTTAAGGAGATAAACCAGAAAAAGAGGCACCACCTATTCCAAAGAACGAAACCTTATAACCAATACTCGTGCTCAATGTAAATCAATTTAAGTACGTCTACGTTTTGATTGCGCCTATTATTTAAAAGGAATACACGACTTAGTTATTGAATAAATCTCTTGTCCGTGCGGCCCGCGCGAAAATGTATACCAACTATCGTTAATCCTCGTAATTGTTGGAAATGACCAGTTGGGATAGATGTAACGCGAGAGGTGAGAACTAATTTCTGGGAACAACCTGAGGCTAACTCGTAAGAGTATATACTCCAATGTTGTTCTTAGAAACACCCCGAGGCTTACTCGTAAGAGTATGTACTCCATTGGTGTTCTGTTTTCTTAGTTCAAAACCCGTCACCAATCATAACCCTTCTAGACATCATAACCAACTCTTACTCGAACTCACAAGATAGTATACAATCTCAAGTGTTTGTAAACTCCGCCCACAACCTCGTGCCCATAACTTCACTTAGGTTATGGCGTGTGGTGATGAAATCCACACATCACGAAGGGTTAAGGAGATAGACAAACAAAAGAGGCACCACCTATTCCATAGAGATTTATTTAATAACTAAGTACTAGTACTCAAATTAAATCAAAGACTATCCTTTAACATGGAAATAAATTATGCAAGTGTAAAATAAACTAAGTATGAATAAATTCGGCTAAGTAAAAGTAGGCATTGTAAACATGTATGAAAATTTCTCTAAGTATAAAAAATGAACAAGTATGTACTTCGAAAATTTAGACATGCTTTTAATCACAAATGTACAACGAAATCATACAAAAAACATTCTAACTCCCCGGCAACGGCGCCAAAAATTGATACGCGCAAAACATGCATTCACGATAACACAAAGTCGACCCTAAAAACATCGATTACGCGCATTGCAATTTAAACCCTTCTTTTGTCATTTATAATATCGGCGAGTAGGGATCGTTCTTTATCCGGGGAATTAAGGGCGCATGCATGGTTTCGTTATTAAGCGGAAATATAAAAGTTTGGGGGGATTGGAAATTGGTTATTTAATCTACGAAATTAAAGTACATAACATGCAAACACAACTAAAACTCTTAGGTATCTAACATGTTTTACTCATAGACAAGTTTCAACAATCAAGAAACTTAAAGTCTAATTATGCTTGCTAAAAATAAGAAGTTACACTACTAATTACATGTGATCAACTCATCTTATTAACCTACCCTTTTCATGCATCAAACCTTTTTGTAACTTGCGAAATTCATAACTTCTAACTAAATACACATGCGTGATAATTGTGTAGGAATGCAACTTAGCGTATAAACATCCTAAACAACTTACGATCATCGAAACATGCAAAAGAGAGGGACTTAGCGTATTTTCTAATACATGCATTCGAAGCTTTAAGATTGTATCAAACATGCATAAAAAGCTATAAATCACAAACACATGCATATTACAAATCGGTTTAGGCACATGAAACACAAATCTAAACTTGTTATTCATTTGATACACAAATCTAAACTTTCTAAACTTGTTATTCCAATACATCAAAAGATTCAAATACAAAGCTAAAGAAATGAGAGTGAAGATCATGGTTACACTTTTTGTCTTGAGTGCTTGATGAACTACGGTGGAGATGGACTTCCTTCACAAGGGACTTAGCGTATTGTGTTGGATGGAGGAGGCTTGATAGCTTCGGCTTGGAAGGAGTAACCTTGCTTGCTTCGGCTTGGAATGGTAAAGGATGTGCTTCGGCTTTGTAATGAACTTTGGAGTGTTTATGGTGGAAGAGTATTTGTGTAGAGCTTTGGCTTGTAAAATGAGAGATGTCTTGAATGGTTCAGCCTCCCTTGGTATTTATAGGCAAGGATGTTTGCCTTCTCTCTTCCACCTTGCCTCCTCCATTTAATGCATGCAATGATCATTAAGGCAAGTCACACACTTAGTCACACACTTAGTCACCATTGCCGAACCCTAAGCATGAATCACCTAGCTTGTCACCATGGCAAGTCATCTTTTCATTCAATGCAAAGCAAGAGTCACCTAGTGTAGTCACCATTTGGGAACCCTAAGCATGAATCACCATGTGTAGTCACCATTTGTGATTATTAGCTTGATAATGTTGACTTGCCCTTTCAAAACAAGACTTTTCCTCTTCACCAAAAGGCATCTAGGCCGAATTACATGGGTTTGGGCTTGTTAATGGGCCGAAACAAGAGTTGAGAAATCGGCCCATAATTTGCTTTTTGGGCCGGCCCATTTTTCGTGGTCCGAAATCGCAAAAATCGCAAAATCGCCGAAATTCCTCCGAATTGCGCCGTTATTAATCTCCACCGTAAATATCTTCAAAATAACAATTTAAGTAAGGAAAACATAAAAACTAAGATAATAACATAGCTAAACGAAAAGGGAAATGCGTTTAAGAAACGAGCATAAAATGCGTATATCAAATTCCCCCACACTTAGACTTTGCTAGTCCCTTAGCAAACACTAAGTTAAACTAAGACTCTCTAAGAATTTAAAACAAAAGAAAGAACAACTAAGCCCTTAGCTAAAATTTGTCTCAGAATTTGCATAAGTATATGGCGATGGCTCACATGAATTTCAACGTGTATGCTCAACGAATTCAAGAGATAATTGCGATATAATTTATGTAATGAACAAGTAAGACATAGAGAAAACAATGGTTATGTTATAGCTGTGCATGCTTTGAATAAAGGTTTAATCAACTCACAAGGATGCACTCATCATATTTTTCACTCATGAAAATGGTTCACTTAAAGTGTATATGAATTGAAATGAAAACCACATGAATAAAGTTTGATTACTTGCACAAATGAACCAAAACCATAAGCTTACTCATGCAACTTACTCTACTAATTGAAAGCTACTCATTTTAAGGATCATAAAGGACTTTTAGTGAGGTTGTAATGGGGTTAAGGCTAAGGCATTCGAAATTTAGATATGTGGTGATAAAAACGTTCCAACGACTTAGTCTAGCACCAAATTCGTCCTCCATCTCCACTCGAATGTTACCATGTATACTTCAATTTAAACTACCCTTTGAGCTTTTCGGACAGGACAAAGGCCATATTTGTTCTATTTTTGGGCCTTCAATTTATCGTAAACTCCAAATCCGTAAATAAGGGGGACGTTAATCCAAATGGTTATTCTTAGAACACAACATATTGCCATGAGAGATACTAATTTTTTTTTTTTCTTTTCATTCTCTCAAATATATTTTTTTTCTTTTCTTTTTTGGCAATCACATACTTTTTTTTTAGCTATTTGGACAAGTCTTTCCCCTTACTCACATTAACTCTTCCAATCTTTCCTACCGAACCACCATCTTATGTGCTAGTTTCGAAAAATTCTCACCAAGTTTCCGGAACAAAGGTAAGGATATTCTATACTAGGGTAAGTGTTTAGGTATATATGGTGATGAAAGAAAAGCTTAACGTGGGCTCAATTGGTTTATCTAGGGGTGTCGCAACTTGTGCGTACAATTGGGATACATGGATATATGGCAATGTGGTGGAAAATCCTAAATGCCTTTAATCATTTCCAAAATCAAAGTATGTATCAACTTAAAAGCTTTGCAAATTGACATGAGTAAGTTCTAGTATTCTCTAGTTCATTAAAATCTATGGCAAGCAATTAAATGAGGCATATATAAGCTAGTAGCTACGAAATGGATGCATATTCACTCGAATAAAGAATAGATAGCTCAAAAGCTCACATAGGGTTCATATGATTAAAAACTTATTCAAGCATGCGATTTCTGTACCATGTTTTGCAATTCATATCTACTACATGTTAAAAACATATAGAATATCTCAATTAGCACAAGAATTCGATGCATGTGATTCATACGCCATATGTGTTCGTATTGATCCAATTTCATCATTGACTAGTTAAGGGCATCCTAAAGACTCTGAAAAACACTAATTTAGATACAATTAAATTGTAAACCCTTCCCCCACACTTAAACTTTACATTGCCCTCAATGTACTTAAAGTAAATGTATAGAATTAAACATGGAGTATAGGATCTATGAAACTTTTAATCTAATACGCAAAAAGCCATTAAATTAAGTAAAAGGGGAGAAGAAAACAAATCTGTTGTCTCCCTATTGGGTTGCCTCCCAATGAGCGCTGGTTTTACGTCGTTAGCTTTGGACGTGATGCATTAGTTTGGTTTTGAAATGGCCGGTTCTTGGAGTTGCATCTCCTCCACGGTGTGCTCCACAAATGCCTCAAAATAGGGCTTCAAGCGATGGCCATTTACTTTGAACTCACTACCCTTGTCGATAGATCGAATGAGAACTGCTCCATGAGGTAGGACTTGAGAAACTATGAATGGCCCCATCCATCGAGAGCGAAGCTTTCCCGGAAAGAGCTTAAGTCTTGAATTGAAAAGCAATACTTTCTGCCCCGGTTCAAAACTCTTCCCGCGAATCATCTGATCGTGGATCTTTTTCGTCTTCTCTTTGTAGATCCACGCATTGTCGAAAGCATCATTTCTGATTTCTTCAAGTTCACAAAGTTGAAGCTTCCGATGCAAGCCTGCGGCATCTCGATCGATGTTGAATTTCTTCACGGCCCACCATGCCTTGTGCTCTAGTTCAACCGGAAGATGGCACGCCTTCCCATAAATTAATCGGAAAGGGGACATACCGATGGGGGTCTTGTAGGCAGTCCTGTAAGCCCACAATGCATCGTCTAAGCATTGACTCCAATCTTTCCGGTTGGGGCGGACGGTTCGCTCCAAGATCTTCTTTATCTCACGGTTGGAAACTTCAGCCATTCCATTGGTTTGAGGGTGGTATGGTGTGGAAACCTTGTGTTTGACGCCATACTTCCTCATTAGTGCTTCCACCGTGCGGTTGCAAAAGTGACTTCCTCCATCGCTGATTAGAACGCGTGGCATTCCAAATCTACTGAAAATGTTAGTTCGTAGGAAATCTGCAACAACTCGCGAATCATTAGTACGGGTGGCCTTTGCCTCCACCCATTTAGAAACATAATCTACTGCGAGTAAGATGTAAGTAAAACCATTGGAGGGAGGAAATGGTCCCATAAAGTCAATACCCCACACATCAAAAATTTCAACATTAAATATGTAGTGTTGTGGCATTTGATCTTTAGGTCCTAAATTACCGAATCTTTGGCACTTATCACATGTAGCGCAATATGCATGAGCATCGCGAAATAAACTAGGCCAAAAGAAACCGCAATCTAAAATTTTAAGGGCTGTCCTCCTAGAACCAAAGTGTCCCCCACATGCTTCATTGTGACAAAAGTCTAAAATAGGCTTGAATTCACTATCCGGGATACATCTCCTAATTACTAAATCGGAGCATTGTTTCCACAAATAAGGCTCATCCCAGATAAATGTTCTAGCATTATGCTTAAGTTTGTCACGTTGAAATTTATGCATGGTAGACGGAAACTCACCGGTAACTAAATAATTAACGATATCGGCATACCAAGGAGTTTCCGAAGTAGTTACCTCAATTCCGAAGAGTTTTTCATCCGGAAAAGTTTCTTCAATCTCGATAGGCTCATGGTCACATATCAAACGTGATAGGTGGTCAGCGACGACGTTTTCTACTCCCTTCTTATCCTTGATTTCTATGTTGAATTCTTGGAGTAGAAGTATCCATCTGATAAGCCGTGGTTTTGCGTCCTTCTTGAGCATTAGATACTTCAAAGCTGCATGGTCGGTAAACACAGTTACTTTAGTTTGAAGTAAATAAGATCGAAATTTATCTAAAGCAAAAACCACGGCAAGAAACTCCTTCTCGGTGGTAGTATAATTTCTTTGCGCTTCATCAAGCGTCCGAGAGGCGTAATAGATTACGCAAGGCTTCTTGTCCTTCCGCTGACCCAAGACGGCTCCTACGGCATAATCCGAGGCGTCGCACATGAGTTCAAATGGCAGAGACCAATCAGGGCTGCATAAAATAGGAGCGCTCGTAAGAAGCTCCTTCAACTTGTTGAAGGCAGCGTTGCATTCTTCATCAAAGATGAACGGGGTCTCCTTTTGCAGCAGTTTACACAAGGGGCGAGAGATGTGGGAAAAGTCCTTGATAAACCTACGATAAAATCCTGCGTGTCCAAGAAATGAACGAATCTCTCTAACCGAAGTTGGAGAGGGTAAGTGACGCACAAGATCTACTTTAGATTTATCTACTTCTAACCCTTTTTCAGAGATAATATGACCTAACACTATCCCTTGCGTAACCATGAAATGGCACTTCTCCCAATTAAGCACCAAGTTCGTTTCAACGCATCTTTTTAAAATAGTTTCTAGATTGTTTAAGCATGCATCAAAATCATTCCCGAATACACTAAAGTCGTCCATGAATACTTCAATAATGTTTTCAATGTACTCGGAGAAAATTGAGAGCATGCAACGTTGAAATGTACCTGGTGCGTTACACAGTCCAAATGGCATGCGGCGATATGCAAACGTTCCGAACGGGCACGTGAACGTTGTCTTTTCTTGATCCTCCTCCGCAATGCTAATTTGGTTGTAGCCGGAGTATCCGTCGAGAAAACAATAAAATGCATGGCCGGCTAATCTTTCCAGCATTTGGTCGATGAATGGTAAGGGAAAATGATCCTTGCGGGTCGCGGCGTTGAGCTTCCGGTAATCAATGCACACTCGGTGTCCAGTGATCGTCCGTTGTGGCACAAGCTCATTTTCCAGATTCTCGACGACGGTTATTCCCGATTTCTTGGGTACTACCTGCACTGGGGAAACCCAACGGCTATCAGAAATAGGGTAAATAACTCCACAGTCCATGAGTTTAATTACCTCCTTTTTTACCACCTCCATCATCGGAGGGTGGAGCCGACGTTGTGCTTCCCGCGTAGGCTTGGTGCCTTCTTCAAGGAAAATCCTATGCACACAAGTTGCTGGATTTATTCCCTTGATGTCCGCAAGTGTCCAGCCTATTGCGGGCTTGTACCGTTTGAGCACACTTACGAGCTTCTCCTCCTGTTCCTCTTCTAGCGCGGACGAAATAATGACCGGTAAAGTTTCATTCTCGCCCAAGTACGCATACTTCAGATGGTCCGGTAGTAGCTTGAGTTCTAAAACGGGAGCTTCTACAATGGAAGGAACCATTTTATTAGTACCAAAAGTAATTGGTATAGGAGGAGAAAAGCTTACTTTCCGTGGTGCGGCATTTAGGGCCATGGCCATGTCTTGGATTCGAGGTTCAAGCTCTAGTAAGGCCTCGAGAAGGCCGTCATGTCCAAGTTGAATGGCCATGTCGAGTTCATCCTCGTTGATGGTGTCGAGGTAACCTTGTGCTAAGGTATCCACGGGATCGTATGTCGAAATGGCAGCTACGCTCGACATTGGAAACTTCATCCCGTCCAGGATGTTGAACTCGATTCTTTCTCCATCAATCTCCATGGAGAAAGTGCCTTGGAAAACATCAATCTTCGTCCTCGCAGTCCGCATGAAAGGTCGCCCAAGTAGCAATGGCGTGGTGTTCAGTGGACTCTCTTCCATGTCAACTATGTAAAAATCGGCTGGGAATATCAAGTTGTTGACTTGTACGAGAACGTCTTCTACGTATCCCCTCGGATACTTGTGGGTGCGATCGGCTAACTGGATGACAACACCATCTTGCTTAAGATCTCCAAGCTCCATTGATTCGAAAAGATAGTAAGGCATGACGTTGATGGAAGCTCCGAGATCAAGCATCACGTCTTCAAAGTGGGTGTCACCGATTACGCAAGGAACTGCAAAGCTCCCTGGGTCCTTCAGTTTTGGGGGTAGCCGACGCTGCAAAACCGCCGAAACGGTTGCGTTCACCTTCACGACCTCCTTCTCTCGAGTTTGCCTCCTCTGAGTGCATAATTCTTTCAGAAACTTGGCGTATATAGGCACTTGCTTTATGCACTCGATCAAGGGCAAATTCACTTGCACCTTTCGGAAGATGTCCAGGATATCTTCATATTGGGCATCCTTCTTCTTTGATTTTGCTAATCTGCTTGGGAAAGGTGCAACAGCAAACGGAGAATTAGTAATCACCGTATTTGAAGGAATAGGGCTTTTACCTTTGATTGGGGTAGGTTGTGGAGGTGATTGTGCCTTGGTGACATTAGGCGTCACCTTCTTTTTCTCGGCCTCTTGAATTGCCGGATCGATCTCATCTTCTTCTTCGTTGGTGATGTCTTCGATGGTGACTTCATCAAGATGAGATCGCTTGGTCTTTGGTTCCTCAAGTATCTTCCCACTCCTTGTGACTATAGCATTCACGTTTCTTTGATTAGGAGTGGTTTGAGGTGGAAGCCGACCGGTTTCCTTGATTTGGCCCATGAAATCAACAAGCTGGCCAAGCTGCTTCTTCACTTCGGTGATGTCGCGGCCATGTGAGTCAAGTGTCTCCTTTGTCTTCGATTGTCCGTCGAGGAGAACTTGAGTTGAGGCCGAAAGTTGCGACAACATCTTGTCGTAATCCGGATTGGTGAAGGGTTGTGATGACGAACCATGCTGCATTGGTGGTCGTGGTTGAAATGGAGGGCGTTGGTAGCTTTGTTGAGGTTGAGATGCTGGAGGGTTTAAAGTTCCCTCGTTGCTGCTCCATCTAAAACCTGGATGATCACGGTTGACATAGTTGTTGTAGTTGTTATACCTTTGTCCTCCCTGATATCCGCCGATGGCGTTAGCGTGCTCCGGCTCGCTTGCCTGCTCCTGCGCTTGAGGGCATTGGTCATTGTGGTGACCGTGTGTTTGACATATGCCGCAAACAGGCCGTTGAGTTGCCTTCGCTCTTGTCGTCTCGAGTTCTAACACCTTCTCTAGCATATGAGCTAGTTTGTCGTACTTCTCGTCCGCGTCGGTTGTTGAACTCGCCTCACCGACTGCTCGTCTGTTGGACATTCCGTATTGTGCATCATTATTCGCCCGATTCTCTAGAAGAGCTCTAGCTTCGGTTTCGGTTAAGTCCATGAATGCACCGGTGGCTGCTGCATCCAGCAATTCCCTATCGATCGGCTTGAGACCATCGTAAAAGTAATTCATGAGATTGGTCTCGGAGAATCCATGCGATGGGCAAGTGGCACATAAAACCTTGAATCGGTCGTAGTATTGGCCGAAGGTCTCGTCCGGTTTCTGTGTGATGCCAGTGATTTGCTTTCTCAAGACGGTGATCTTTGAGGCCGGGAAGTACTTCGCTAGGAACATATCCGCAAGTTGCTTCCATGAGGTAATATGGTTCGGCGGTAGTTCCATTAGCCAAGACTCGGCCCTGTCGACTAGGGTGAATGGAAATGCCTTCAGCTTGAAGAGCTCCGTATCAGCATCAGATGGCTTCATGCTGTTGCAAACAAATTGGAATTGTTTGAGATGCTTGTTCGGATCTTCATTGGAAAGTCCGTGGAAAATGGGTAGTCGGTGGAGGAAGCCACTCTTTAGCTCGATATCCTTCATGTTTTCCTCCGGTTGTGGAAAAGCAATGCTCGAAGGCCCGCTGCTCCATTCGGTTGAGCAGGTGCGCTGGCGAAGAGATTGTCCTGCATTGGCCATGTTGACTTGTTGTGCTTCTACTTCTGAATTGTGGTCGGTTGATGAAGCTAAAGTATGGTCGGTTGATGAATGTGAAGACTCGGAAACTTCTTCGATGATGGGAAAATCCAGGATGTCAGTTTGAGCTTTAAGTCTCGCTATTCTCTCTGCGATCTCCTCAAAGTTTGTTCTAGATGGTCCAGGATTCTGATCGGACATTCATTAGCCTGACATCCACCAAAGACCAAGTGTTAGTATCAACAATTAATATGAGATATATAGAGGAATACTAACCAAAATTGTAAAGCATATTTAGAAAACAAAGGGATAACAAATAAAATAGTAAAACTATCAAAACATACTATAAATACTCACAAATACTTAAAAACTACTAATAACACACAAAAGTTATAATACTTAAGACACTAAATGTAATTTACTAAGTAATGCAAATGAATTAATCAATTTTAGGGCTATGCAAAAGAATGTAATAAACTTAAAACATACGTTTTCTGCAAATTAATACTATATAATGCTAAACCTAAGAATTTAGTTAGAACACATATAAACAAGGTTCAAATACAAGCAAACAATAATTCACTTTGAATTTATGCACCACACACATTTTTTTTCAATAAAATGCATGAAACAACAATCCTACGTGAAAGATGAAGTGCATGCATAAGAGAAAACGTTAGAACCTGCAGAAAACACACGAGTTACGTGTTAAAAAAAATGAATGCAAAGAATGACCTCTTCTTCGATCTTATGTCCCTAACTTCACTTAGGTTAGGGTACTCGGTAGTGAAATCCGAGTATCATAAAGCCTAAAAAGAGGTTATGCAAGCTAAGTAACGTTTGTTAGTCCTTTACAGTTTTTAATGCACAAACAAACACAAAAATTTGACTAAGTTTTATTTATTTCCTTTGGCCCCGATGGTACGTGGTGCAGAGGCTCTCAACTGTGCAATGGGTCTCGTTCATCCGAAGATGAAGTCTGATTCCGAGAGGTCTAAGCATGCTTAATCCGATATACCATCTATTTAAAGGATTATGTCGTATTTATTTAGTTCGTATTTAACCGTATTCATATGCACTTATGATTTACAGAGAGTACGCGAAATGATCATTCGGTAAATTTCTTGGACGTGCGGCCCGCGCGAAAATATATACCGACTACAATTCAGCTTAGTTACGTTTAGAAATGGTTAGTAGGAATAGAGATAACGCGAGAGGTAAGGACTAATATTTAGAACAACCCGAGGCTTACTCGTAAGAGTATATACTCCAATGTTGTTCCTAGAGACACCCCGAGGCTAACCAGTTACGGTATATACTCCAATGGTGTTCTATTGCTTAGATCCGAAACCCGGCACCAATCATAAACCCATTCACCATATCCAACAATCAGCCAAATTTGTGAGATAGTATATAATCTCAAGTTCTTAGTAAACTCCGCCCACAACCTCGTGCCCATAACTTCACTTAGGTTATGGCGTGTGGTGATGAAATCCACACATCACGAAGGGTTAAGGAGATAAACCAGAAAAAGAGGCACCACCTATTCCAAAGAACGAAACCTTATAACCAATACTCGTGCTCAATGTAAATCAATTTAAGTACGTCTACGTTTTGATTGCGCCTATTATTTAAAAGGAATACACGACTTAGTTATTGAATAAATCTCTTGTCCGTGCGGCCCGCGCGAAAATGTATACCAACTATCGTTAATCCTCGTAATTGTTGGAAATGACCAGTTGGGATAGATGTAACGCGAGAGGTGAGAACTAATTTCTGGGAACAACCTGAGGCTAACTCGTAAGAGTATATACTCCAATGTTGTTCTTAGAAACACCCCGAGGCTTACTCGTAAGAGTATGTACTCCATTGGTGTTCTGTTTTCTTAGTTCAAAACCCGTCACCAATCATAACCCTTCTAGACATCATAACCAACTCTTACTCGAACTCACAAGATAGTATACAATCTCAAGTGTTTGTAAACTCCGCCCACAACCTCGTGCCCATAACTTCACTTAGGTTATGGCGTGTGGTGATGAAATCCACACATCACGAAGGGTTAAGGAGATAGACAAACAAAAGAGGCACCACCTATTCCATAGAGATTTATTTAATAACTAAGTACTAGTACTCAAATTAAATCAAAGACTATCCTTTAACATGGAAATAAATTATGCAAGTGTAAAATAAACTAAGTATGAATAAATTCGGCTAAGTAAAAGTAGGCATTGTAAACATGTATGAAAATTTCTCTAAGTATAAAAAATGAACAAGTATGTACTTCGAAAATTTAGACATGCTTTTAATCACAAATGTACAACGAAATCATACAAAAAACATTCTAACTCCCCGGCAGCGGCGCCAAAAAATTGATACGCGCAAAACATGCATTCACGATAACACAAAGTCGACCCTAAAAACATCGATTACGCGCATTGCAATTTAAACCCTTCTTTTGTCATTTATAATATCGGCGAGTAGGGATCGTTCTTTATCCGGGGAATTAAGGGCGCATGCATGGTTTCGTTATTAAGCGGAAATATAAAAGTTTGGGGGGATTGGAAATTGGTTATTTAATCTACGAAATTAAAGTACATAACATGCAAACACAACTAAAACTCTTAGGTATCTAACATGTTTTACTCATAGACAAGTTTCAACAATCAAGAAACTTAAAGTCTAATTATGCTTGCTAAAAATAAGAAGTTACACTACTAATTACATGTGATCAACTCATCTTATTAACCTACCCTTTTCATGCATCAAACCTTTTTGTAACTTGCGAAATTCATAACTTCTAACTAAATACACATGCGTGATAATTGTGTAGGAATGCAACTTAGCGTATAAACATCCTAAACAACTTACGATCATCGAAACATGCAAAAGAGAGGGACTTAGCGTATTTTCTAATACATGCATTCGAAGCTTTAAGATTGTATCAAACATGCATAAAAAGCTATAAATCACAAACACATGCATATTACAAATCGGTTTAGGCACATGAAACACAAATCTAAACTTGTTATTCATTTGATACACAAATCTAAACTTTCTAAACTTGTTATTCCAATACATCAAAAGATTCAAATACAAAGCTAAAGAAATGAGAGTGAAGATCATGGTTACACTTTTTGTCTTGAGTGCTTGATGAACTACGGTGGAGATGGACTTCCTTCACAAGGGACTTAGCGTATTGTGTTGGATGGAGGAGGCTTGATAGCTTCGGCTTGGAAGGAGTAACCTTGCTTGCTTCGGCTTGGAATGGTAAAGGATGTGCTTCGGCTTTGTAATGAACTTTGGAGTGTTTATGGTGGAAGAGTATTTGTGTAGAGCTTTGGCTTGTAAAATGAGAGATGTCTTGAATGGTTCAGCCTCCCTTGGTATTTATAGGCAAGGATGTTTGCCTTCTCTCTTCCACCTTGCCTCCTCCATTTAATGCATGCAATGATCATTAAGGCAAGTCACACACTTAGTCACACACTTAGTCACCATTGCCGAACCCTAAGCATGAATCACCTAGCTTGTCACCATGGCAAGTCATCTTTTCATTCAATGCAAAGCAAGAGTCACCTAGTGTAGTCACCATTTGGGAACCCTAAGCATGAATCACCATGTGTAGTCACCATTTGTGATTATTAGCTTGATAATGTTGACTTGCCCTTTCAAAACAAGACTTTTCCTCTTCACCAAAAGGCATCTAGGCCGAATTACATGGGTTTGGGCTTGTTAATGGGCCGAAACAAGAGTTGAGAAATCGGCCCATAATTTGCTTTTTGGGCCGGCCCATTTTTCGTGGTCCGAAATCGCAAAAATCGCAAAATCGCCGAAATTCCTCCGAATTGCGCCGTTATTAATCTCCACCGTAAATATCTTCAAAATAACAATTTAAGTAAGGAAAACATAAAAACTAAGATAATAACATAGCTAAACGAAAAGGGAAATGCGTTTAAGAAACGAGCATAAAATGCGTATATCACCGGCCCATTTTTCGTGGTCCGAAATCGCAAAAATCGCAAAATCGCCGAAATTCCTCCGAATTGCGCCGTTATTAATCTCCACCGTAAATATCTTCAAAATAACAATTTAAGTAAGGAAAACATAAAAACTAAGATAATAACATAGCTAAACGAAAAGGGAAATGCGTTTAAGAAACGAGCATAAAATGCGTATATCAAACTGGTTAGCCTCAGGGTGTCTCTAGGAACAACATTGGAGTATATACTCTTACGAGTAAGCCTCGGGTTGTTCTAAATATTAGTCCTTACCTCTCGCGTTATCTCTATTCCTACTAACCATTTCTAAACGTAACTAAGCTGAATTGTAGTCGGTATATATTTTCGCGCGGGCCGCACGTCCAAGAAATTTACCGAATGATCATTTCGCGTACTCTCTGTAAATCATAAGTGCATACGAATACGGATAAATACGAACTTGATAAATACGACATAATCCTTTAAATAGATGGTATATCGGATTATGCATGCTTAGACCTCCTGGAATCAGACTTCATCTTCGGATGAACGAGACCCATTGCACAGTCGAGAGCCTCTGCACCACGTACCATCGGGGCCAAAGGAAATAAATAAAACTTAGTCAAATTTTTGTGTTTGTTTGTGCATTAAAAACTGTAAAGGACTAACAAACGTTACTTAGCTTGCATAACCTCTCTTAGGCTTTATGATACTCGGATTTCACTACCGAGTACCCTAACCTAAGTGAAGTTAGGGACATAAGATCGAAGAAGAGGTCATTCTTTGCATTCATTTTTTTTTAGCACGTAACTCATGTGTTTTCTGCAGGTTCTAACGTTTTCTCTTATGCATGCACTCCATCTTTCACGTAGGATTGTTGTTTAATGCATTTTATTGAAAAAAAAATGTGTGGTGCATAAATTCGATGTGAATTATTGTTTGCTTGTATTTGAACTTTGTTTATATATGTTCTAACTAAATTCTTGGGTTTAGCATTATATAGTTTTAATTTGCAGAAAACATGTGTCTTAGTTTATTACATTCTTTTGCATAGCCCATAAAATTGATTAAATCATTTGCATTACTTAGTAAATTACATTTAGTGTCTTAAGTATTATAACTTTTGTGTGTTATTAGTAGTTTTTAAGTATTTGTGAGTATTTATAGTATGCTTTGATAGTTTTACTATTTGTTATTGCTTTGTTTTCTAAATATGTCTTACGATTTTGGTTAGTATTCCTATATTCATCTCAAATTCTTTGTTGATACTAACACTTGGTCTTTGGTGGATGCTCAGGCTAATGAATGTCCGATCGGAATCCTGAACCATCTAGAAAAAAGTTTGAGGAGATCGCAGAGAGAATAGCGAGACTTAGAGCTCAAACTGACATCCTGGATCATCCCATCATCGAGGAAGTTTCCGAGTCTTCACATTCATCAACCGACCATACTTTAGCCTCATCAACCGACCACAATTCAGAAGCAGAAGCACAACAAGTCAACATGGCCAATGCAGGACAATCTCTTCGCCAGCGCACCTGCTCAACCGAATGGAGCAGTGGGCCTTCGAGCATTGCTTTTCCACAACCGGAGGAAAACATGAAGGATATCGAGCTAAAGAGTGGCTTCCTCCACCGACTACCCATTTTTAATGGACTTTCCAATGAAGATCCGAACAAGCATCTCAAACAATTCCAATTTGTTTGTAACAGCATGAAGCCAGCTGATGCTGATACGAAGCTCTTCAAGCTGAAGGCATTCCCATTCACCCTAGTCGACAGGGCCGAGTCTTGGCTATTGGAACTACCGCCGAACCATATCACTTCATGGAAGCAACTTGCGGACATGTTCCTAGCGAAGTACTTCCCGGCCTCAAAGATCACCGTCTTGAGAAAGCAAATCACTGGCATCACACAGAAACCGGACGAGACCTTCGGCCAATACTACGACCGATTCAAAGTTTTGTGTGCCACTTGCCCATCGCATGGATTTTCCGAGACCAATCTCATGAATTACTTTTACGATGGTCTCAAGCCGATTGATAGGGAATTGCTGGATGCAGCAGCCACCGGTGCATTCATGGACTTAACAGAAACCGAAGCTAGAGCTCTTCTAGAGAATCGGGCGAATAATGATGCACAATATGGAATGTCCAACAGACGAGCAGTCGGTGAAGCGAGTTCTACAACCGACGCAGACGAAAAATACGACAAACTAGCTCATATGCTAGAGAAGGTTTTAGAACTTGAGACGACAAGAGCAAAGGTAACTCAATGGCCTGTTTGTGGCATATGTCAAACACAAGGTCACCACAATGACCAGTGCCCTCAAGTGCCGGAACAAGCAAGCGAGCCGGAGCACGCTAACGCCATCGGCGGATATCAGGGAGGACAACGGTATAACAATTATAACAACTATGTCAACCGTGATCATCCGGGTTTTAGATGGAGCAGCAACGAGGGAACTTTGAACCCTCCAGCACCTCAACAAAGCTACCAACGCCCTCCATTTCAACCAAGGCCACCGATGCAGCATGGTTCGTCATCTCAAACCTTCACCAATCCGGATTACGACAAGATGTTGTCGCAACTTTCGGCCTCCACTCAAGTTCTCCTCGACGGACAATCGAAGACAAAGGAGACACTTGACTCACATGGCCGCGACATCACCGAAGTGAAGAAGCAGCTTTGCCAACTTGTTGATTTCATGGGCCAAATCAAGGAAACCGGTCGGCTTCCACCTCAAATCACTCCAAATCAAAGAAACGTGAATGCTATAGTCACAAGGAGTGGGAAGATACTTGAGGAACCAAAGACCAAGCGATCTCATCTTGATGAAGTCACCATTGAGGACATCACCAACGAAGAAGAAGATGAGATCGATCCGGCTACTCAAGAGGCCGAAAAACAGAAGGTGACGCCTAATGTCACCAAGGCACAATCACCTCCACAACCTACCCCAATCAAAGGTAAGAACCATATTCCTTCAAATACGGTTATTACTAATTCTCCGTTTGCTGTTGCACCTTTCCCTAGCAGATTATCAAAATCGAAGAAGAAGGACGCCCAATATGAAGATATTTTGGACATCTTCCGAAAGGTGCAAGTGAATTTGCCCTTGATCGAGTGCATAAAACAGGTGCCGATATACGCAAAGTTTCTGAAAGAATTATGCACACAGAGGAGGCAAACTCGAGAGAAGGAGGTTGTGAAGGTGAACGCAACCGTTTCGGCGGTTTTGCAGCGTCGGCTACCCCCAAAACTGAAGGACCCAGGGATCTTTGCAGTTCCTTGCGTAATCGGTGACAACCACTTCAAAGACGTGATGCTTGATCTAGGAGCTTCCATCAACGTCATGCCTTACTATCTTTTCGAATCGATGGAGCTTGGAGATCTCAAGCAAGATGGTGTTGTCATCCAATTAGCCGATCGCACCCACAAGTATCCGAGGGGATACGTAGAAGACGTTCTCGTGCAAGTCAACAACTTGATATTCCCAGCCGATTTCTATATAGTTGACATGGAAGAGAGTCCACTAAACACCATGCCACTACTGCTTGGGCGACCTTTCATGCGGACTGCGAGAACGAAGATTGATGTGTTTCAAGGCACTTTCTCCATGGAGATGGATGGAGAAAGAATCGAGTTCAACATCCTGGACGGGATGAAGTTTCCAATGTCGAGCGTATCTGCCATTTCGACATATGATCCCGTGGATACCTTAGCACAAGGCTACCTCGACACCATCAATGAGGATGAACTCGACATGGCCATTCAACTTGGGCATGACGGCCTTCTTGAGGCCTTACTAGAGCTTGAACCTCGTATTCAAGAAATGGCCATAGCCCTAAATGCGGCACCACGAAAAGTAAGCTTTTCTCCTCCTTTACCAATTACTTTTGGTACTAATAAAATGGTTCCTTCCATCGTAGAAGCTCCAGTTTTAGAACTCAAGCTACTACCGGACCATCTGAAGTATGCGTACTTGGGCGAGAATGACACTTTACCCGTCATTATTTCGTCCGCGCTAGAAGAGGAGCAGGAGGAGAAGCTCGTGAGTGTGCTCAAGAGGTACAAACCCGCAATAGGCTGGACACTCGCGGACATCAAGGGAATAAATCCAGCAACCTGTGTGCATAGGATTTTCCTTGAAGAAGGCACCAAACCTACGCGGGAAGCGCAACGTCGACTCCACCCTCCGATGATGAAGGTGGTAAAAAAGGAGGTAATTAAACTCATGGACTGTGGAGTTATTTACCCTATTTCTGATAGCCGTTGGGTTTCCCCAGTGCAGGTTGTACCTAAGAAATCGGGAATCACCGTCGTCGAGAATCTGGAAAATGAACTTGTGCCACAACGGACGATCACTGGACACCGAGTGTGCATTGATTACCGGAAGCTAAACGCTGCAACCCGCAAGGATCATTTTCCCTTACCATTCATCGACCAAATGCTGGAAAGATTAGCCGGCCATGCATTTTATTGTTTTCTCGACGGATATTCCGGCTACAACCAAATTAGCATTGCGGAGGAGGATCAAGAAAAGACAACGTTCACGTGCCCTTTCGGAACGTTTGCCTATCGCCGCATGCCATTTGGACTGTGTAACGCACCAGGTACATTTCAACGTTGCATGCTCTCAATTTTCTCCGAGTACATTGAAAAAATTATTGAAGTATTCATGATATACGCATTTTATGCTCGTTTCTTAACGCATTTCCCTTTACGTTTAGCTATGTTATTATCTTAGTTTTATGTTTTCCTTATTTAAATTGTTATTTTGAAGTTTATTACGGTGGAGATTAATATCGGCGCAATTCGGAGGAATTTCGGCGATTTTGCGATTTTTGCGATTTTGGACCTCCGAAAATGGGCCGGGCCACAAAGCAAATTGTGGGCCGAATTCTCAACTCTTGTTTCGGCCCATTATCAAGCCCATTACCATCTAGTTCGGCTAGGAAGCAAAGTGGGGAAGAGGAAAAGTCAACAATATCAAGCCATGACTCACTTTGGTGACTCTTGCTTGCATTTAATGAAAAGATGACTAAGGGAGTGACTAGCATGGTGACTCTTTGCTTAGGGTTCACAAATGGTGACTTGCCATGGTGACTCTTGCTTAGGGTTCACAAATGATCATCACACATGGTGACTTGCATGGTGACTTGCCTTAATGATCATTGCTTGCATTTAATGAAGCAAGGCAAGGTGGAAGAGAGAAGAGCAACATCCTTGCCCTATAAATACAAGGAGGCCGGCCTCATTCATTCCCATCTCTCATTTTACAAGCCAAAGCTCTACACAAATACTCTTCCACCATAAACACTCCAAAGTTCATTACAAAGCCGAAGCACATCCTTTACCATTCCAAGCCGAAGCAAGCAAGGTTACTCCTTCCAAGCCGAAGCTATCAAGCCTCCTCCATCCAACACAATACGCTAAGTCCCTTGTGAAGGAAGTCCATCTCCACCGTAGTTCATCAAGCACTCAAGACAAAAAGTGTAACCATGATCTTCACTCTCATTTCTTTAGCTTTGTATTTGAATCTTTTGATGTATTGGAATAACAAGTTTAGAAAGTTTAGATTTGTGTATCAAATGAATAACAAGTTTAGATTTGTGTTTCATGTGCCTAAACCGATTTGTAATATGCATGTGTTTGTGATTTATAGCTTTTTATGCATGTTTGATACAATCTTAAAGCTTCGAATGCATGTATTAGAAAATACGCTAAGTCCCTCTCTTTTGCATGTTTCGATGATCGTAAGTTGTTTAGGATGTTTATACGCTAAGTTGCATTCCTACACAATTATCACGCATGTGTATTTAGTTAGAAGTTATGAATTTCGCAAGTTACAAAAAGGTTTGATGCATGAAAAGGGTAGGTTAATAAGATGAGTTGATCACATGTAATTAGTAGTGTAACTTCTTATTTTTAGCAAGCATAATTAGACTTTAAGTTTCTTGATTGTTGAAACTTGTCTATGAGTAAAACATGTTAGATACCTAAGAGTTTTAGTTGTGTTTGCATGTTATGTACTTTAATTTCGTAGATTAAATAACCAATTTCCAATCCCCCCAAACTTTTATATTTCCGCTTAATAATGAAACCATGCATGCGCCCTTAATTCCCCGGATAAAGAACGATCCCTACTCGCCAATATTACAAATGACAAAAGAAGGGTTTAAATTTCAATACGCGTAATCGGTGTTTTTAAGGTCTACTGATCATTAACTTTAAATGCATGTAATGCGCGTATCAATTTTTGGCGCCGTTGCCGGGGAATTAGAATGTTTTTGTATGTTTCGTTGTACATTTGTGATTAAAAGCATGTCTAAATTTTCGAAGTACATACTTGTTCATTTTTTATACTTAGAGAAATTTTCATACATGTTTACAATGCCTACTTTTACTTAGCCGAATTTATTCATACTTAGTTTATTTTACACTTGCATAATTTATTTCCATGTTAAAGGATAGTCTTTGATTTAATTTGAGTACTAGTACTTAGTTATTAAATAAATCTCTATGGAATAGGTGGTGCCTCTTTTGTTTGTCTATCTCCTTAACCCTTCGTGATGTGTGGATTTCATCACCACACGCCATAACCTAAGTGAAGTTATGGGCACGAGGTTGTGGGCGGAGTTTACAAACACTTGAGATTGTATACTATCTTGTGAGTTCGAGTAAGAGTTGGTTATGATGTCTAGAAGGGTTATGAATGGTGACGGGTTTTGAACTAAGAAAACAGAACACCAATGGAGTACATACTCTTACGAGTAAGCCTCGGGGTGTTTCTAAGAACAACAATGGAGTATATACTCTCACGAGTTAGCCTCAGGTTGTTCCCAGAAATTAGTTCTCACCTCTCGCGTTACATCTATCCCAACTGGTCATTTCCAACAATTACGAGGATTAACGATAGTTGGTATACATTTTTCGCGCGGGCCGCACGGACAAGAGATTTATTCAATAACTAAGTCGTGTATTCCTTTTAAATCATAGGCGCAATCAAAACGTAGACGTACTTAAATTGATTTACATTGAGTACGAGTATTGGTTATAAGGTTTCGTTCTTTGGAATAGGTGGTGCCTCTTTTTCTGGTTTATCTCCTTAACCCCTCGTGATGTGTGGATTTCATCACCACACGCCATAACCTAAGTGAAGTTATGGGCACGAGGTTGTGGGCGGAGTTTACTAAGAACTTGAGATTATATACTATCTCACAAATTTGGCTGATTGTTGGATATGGTGAATGGGTTTATGATTGGTGCCGGGTTTCGGATCTAAGCAATAGAACACCATTGGAGTATATACCGTAACTGGTTAGCCTCGGGGTGTTTCTAGGAACATTGGAGTATATACTCTTACGAGTAAGCCTCGGGTTGTTCTAAATATTAGTCCTTACCTCTCGCGTTATCTCTATTCCTACTAACCATTTCTAAACGTAACTAAGCTGAATTGTAGTCGGTATATACTTTCGCGCGGGCCGCACGTCCAAGAAATTTACCGAATGATCATTTCGCGTACTCTCTGTAAATCATAAGTGCATATGAATACGGTTAAATACGAACTAAATAAATACGACATAATCCTTTTAATAGATGGTATATCGGATTATGCATGCTTAGACCTCCTGGAATCAGACTTCATCTTCGGATGAACGAGACCCATTGCACAGTCGAGAGCCTCTGCACCACGTACCATCGGGGCCAAAGGAAATAAATAAAACTTAGTCAAATTTTTGTGTTTATATGTGCATTAAAAACTGTAAAGGACTAACAACCGTTACTTAGCTTGCATAACCTCTTTTTAGGTTTTATGATACTCGGATTTCACTACCGAGTACCCTAACCTAAGTGAAGTTAGGGACATAAGATCGAAGAAGAGGTCATTCTTTGCATTCACATTTCTTAGCACGTAACTCGTGTGTTTTCTGCAGGTTCTAACGTTTTCTCTTATGCATGCACTCCATCTTTCACATAGGATTGTTGTTTAAGGCATTTTATTGAAAAAAAAAAAAATGTGTGGTGCATAAATTCAATGTGAATTATTGTTTGCTTGTATTTGAACCTTGTTTATATGTGTTCTAACTAAATTCTTAGGTTTAGCATTATATAGTGTTAATTTGCAGAAAACGTATGTTTTAAGTTTATTACATTCTTTTGCATAGCCCTAAAATTGATTAATTCATTTGCATTACTTAGTAAATTACATTTAGTGTCTTAAGTATTATAACTTTTGTGTGTTATTAGTAGTTTTTAAGTATTTGTGAGTATTTATAGTATGCTTTGATAGTTTTACTATTTGTTATTGCTTTGTTTTCTAAATATGTCTTACAATTTTGGTTAGTATTTCTATATTCATCTCAAATTAATTGTTGATACTAACACTTGGTCTTTGGTGGATGCTCAGGCTAATGAATGTCCGATCAGAATCCTGGACCATCTAGAACAAAGTTTGAGGAAATCGCAGAGAGAATAGCGAGACTTAAAGCTCAAACAGACATCCTGGATCATCCCATCATCGAGGAAGGTTCCGAGTCTTCACATTCATCAACCGACCATACTTTAGCCTCATCAACCGACCACAATTCAGAAGCAGAAGCACAAGAAATCAACATGGCCAATGCAGAACAATCTCTTCGTCAGCGCACCTGCTCAACAGAATGGAGCAGCGGGCCTTCGAGCATTGCTTTTCCACAACCGGAGGAAAACATGAAGGATATCGAGCTAAAGAGTGGCTTCCTCCACCGACTACCCATTTTCCACGGACTTTCCAATGAAGATCCGAACAAGCATCTCAAACAATTCCAATTTGTTTGCAACAGCATGAAGCCATCTGATGCTGATACGGAGCTCTTCAAGCTGAAGGCATTTCCATTCACCCTAGTCGACAGGGCCGAGTCTTGGCTAATGGAACTACCGCCGAACCATATTACCTCATGGAAGCAACTTGCGGATATGTTCCTAGCGAAGTACTTCCCGGCCTCAAAGATCACCGTCTTGAGAAAGCAAATCACTGGCATCACACAGAAACCGGACGAGACCTTCGGCCAATACTACGACCGATTCAAAGTTTTGTGTGCCACTTGCCCATCGCATGGATTCTCCGAGACCAATCTGATATACGCATTTTATGCTCGTTTCTTAACGCATTTCCCTTTACGTTTAGCTATGTTATTATCTTAGTTTTATGTTTTCCTTATTTAAATTGTTATTTTGAAGTTTATTACGGTGGAGATTAATATCGACGCAATTCGGAGGAATTTCGGCGATTTTGCGATTTTTGCGATTTTGGACCTCCGAAAATGGGCCGGGCCACAAAGCAAATTGTGGGCCGAATTCTCAACTCTTGTTTCGGCCCATTATCAAGCCCAAACCCAATCAATTCGGCAAGGATGGCTTTTGGTGAAGAGGAAAAGTCTTGTTTTGAAAGGGCAAGTCAACATTATCAAGCTAATAATCACAAATGGTGACTACACATGGTGATTCATGCTTAGGGTTCCCAAATGGTGACTACACTAGGTGACTCTTGCTTTGCATTGAATGAAAAGATGACTTGCCATGGTGACAAGCTAGGTGATTCATGCTTAGGGTTCGGCAATGGTGACTAAGTGTGTGACTAAGTGTGTGACTTGCCTTAATGATCATTGCATGCATTAAATGGAGGAGGCAAGGTGGAAGAGAGAAGGCATGAATCCCTTGCCTATATAAGGGAGGAGGCAGCCATAAAACAGAACCATCTCTCATTTTACAAGCCAAAGCTCTACACAAATACTCTTCCACCATAAACACTCCAAAGTTCATTACAAAGCCGAAGCACATCCTTTACCATTCCAAGCCGAAGCAAGCAAGGTTACTCCTTCCAAGCCGAAGCTATCAAGCCTCCTCCATCCAACACAATACGCTAAGTCCCTTGTGAAGGAAGTCCATCTCCACCGTAGTTCATCAAGCACTCAAGACAAAAAGTGTAACCATGATCTTCACTCTCATTTCTTTAGCTTTGTATTTGAATCTTTTGATGTATTGGAATAACAAGTTTAGAAAGTTTAGATTTGTGTATCAAATGAATAACAAGTTTAGATTTGTGTTTCATGTGCCTAAACCGATTTGTAATATGCATGTGTTTGTGATTTATAGCTTTTTATGCATGTTTGATACAATCTTAAAGCTTCGAATGCATGTATTAGAAAATACGCTAAGTCCCTCTCTTTTGCATGTTTCGATGATCGTAAGTTGTTTAGGATGTTTATACGCTAAGTTGCATTCCTACACAATTATCACGCATGTGTATTTAGTTAGAAGTTATGAATTTCGCAAGTTACAAAAAGGTTTGATGCATGAAAAGGGTAGGTTAATAAGATGAGTTGATCACATGTAATTAGTAGTGTAACTTCTTATTTTTAGCAAGCATAATTAGACTTTAAGTTTCTTGATTGTTGAAACTTGTCTATGAGTAAAACATGTTAGATACCTAAGAGTTTTAGTTGTGTTTGCATGTTATGTACTTTAATTTCGTAGATTAAATAACCAATTTCCAATCCCCCCAAACTTTTATATTTCCGCTT
This sequence comes from Geum urbanum, assembly GCA_946800695.1. Taxonomy (NCBI): domain Eukaryota; kingdom Viridiplantae; phylum Streptophyta; class Magnoliopsida; order Rosales; family Rosaceae; genus Geum; species Geum urbanum. The sequence goes on from OX327004.1 coordinate 26,506,902, forward strand.
AATAACGAAACCATGCATGCGCCCTTAATTCCCCGGATAAAGAACGATCCCTACTCGCCAATATTACAAATGACAAAAGAAGGGTTTAAATTGCAATGCGCGTAATCTGTGTTTTAGCTATGTTATTATCTTAGTTTTATGTTTTCCTTATTTAAATTGTTATTTTGAAGTTTATTACGGTGGAGATTAATATCGACGCAATTCGGAGGAATTTCGGCGATTTTGCGATTTTTGCGATTTTGGACCTCCGAAAATGGGCCGGGCCACAAAGCAAATTGTGGGCCGAATTCTCAACTCTTGTTTCGGCCCATTATCAAGCCCAAACCCAATCAATTCGGCAAGGATGGCTTTTGGTGAAGAGGAAAAGTCTTGTTTTGAAAGGGCAAGTCAACATTATCAAGCTAATAATCACAAATGGTGACTACACATGGTGATTCATGCTTAGGGTTCCCAAATGGTGACTACACTAGGTGACTCTTGCTTTGCATTGAATGAAAAGATGACTTGCCATGGTGACAAGCTAGGTGATTCATGCTTAGGGTTCGGCAATGGTGACTAAGTGTGTGACTAAGTGTGTGACTTGCCTTAATGATCATTGCATGCATTAAATGGAGGAGGCAAGGTGGAAGAGAGAAGGCATGAATCCCTTGCCTATATAAGGGAGGAGGCAGCCATAAAACAGAACCATCTCTCATTTTACAAGCCAAAGCTCTACACAAATACTCTTCCACCATAAACACTCCAAAGTTCATTACAAAGCCGAAGCACATCCTTTACCATTCCAAGCCGAAGCAAGCAAGGTTACTCCTTCCAAGCCGAAGCTATCAAGCCTCCTCCATCCAACACAATACGCTAAGTCCCTTGTGAAGGAAGTCCATCTCCACTGTAGTTCATCAAGCACTCAAGACAAAAAGTGTAACCATGATCTTCACTCTCATTTCTTTAGCTTTGTATTTGAATCTTTTGATGTATTGGAATAACAAGTTTAGAAAGTTTAGATTTGTGTATCAAATGAATAACAAGTTTAGATTTGTGTTTCATGTGCCTAAACCGATTTGTAATATGCATGTGTTTGTGATTTATAGCTTTTTATGCATGTTTGATACAATCTTAAAGCTTCGAATGCATGTATTAGAAAATACGCTAAGTCCCTCTCTTTTGCATGTTTCGATGATCGTAAGTTGTTTAGGATGTTTATACGCTAAGTTGCATTCCTACACAATTATCACGCATGTGTATTTAGTTAGAAGTTATGAATTTCGCAAGTTACAAAAAGGTTTGATGCATGAAAAGGGTAGGTTAATAAGATGAGTTGATCACATGTAATTAGTAGTGTAACTTCTTATTTTTAGCAAGCATAATTAGACTTTAAGTTTCTTGATTGTTGAAACTTGTCTATGAGTAAAACATGTTAGATACCTAAGAGTTTTAGTTGTGTTTGCATGTTATGTACTTTAATTTCGTAGATTAAATAACCAATTTCCAATCCCCCCAAACTTTTATATTTCCGCTTAATAACGAAACCATGCATGCGCCCTTAATTCCCCGGATAAAGAACGATCCCTACTCGCCAATATTACAAATGACAAAAGAAGGGTTTAAATTGCAATGCGCGTAATCTGTGTTTTTAAGTTAACGTGAATGCATGTTTTGCGCGTACCAATTTTTGGCGCCGTTGCCGGGGAATTAGAATGTTTTTGTATGTTTCGTTGTACATTTGTGATTAAAAGCATGTCTAAATTTTCGAAGTACATACTTGTTCATTTTTTATACTTAGTTTATTTTACACTTGCATAATTTATTTCCATGTTAAAGGATAGTCTTTGATTTAATTTGAGTACTAGTACTTAGTTATTAAATAAATCTCTATGGAATAGGTGGTGCCTCTTTTGTTTGTCTATCTCCTTAACCCTTCGTGATGTGTGGATTTCATCACCACACGCCATAACCTAAGTGAAGTTATGGGCACGAGGTTGTGGGCGGAGTTTACAAACACTTGAGAATGTATACTATCTTGTGAGTTCGAGTAAGAGTTGGTTATGATGTCTAGAAGGGTTATGAATGGTGACGGGTTTTGAACTAAGAAAACAGAACACCAATGGAGTACATACTCTTACGAGTAAGCCTCGGGGTGTTTCTAAGAACAACAATGGAGTATATACTCTCACGAGTTAGCCTCAGGTTGTTCCCAGAAATTAGTTCTCACCTCTCGCGTTACATCTATCCCAACTGGTCATTTCCAACAATTACGAGGATTAACGATAGTTGGTATACATTTTCGCGCGGGCCGCACGGACAAGAGATTTATTCAATACCTGAGTCGTGTATTCCTTTTAAATCATAGGCGCAATCAAAATGTAGACGTACTTAAATTGATTTGTATTGATTACGAGTATTGGTTATTAAGTTTAGTTCTTCGGAATAGGTGGTGCCTCTTTTTCTGGTTTATCTCCTTAACCCTTCGTGAAGTGTGGATTTCATCGCCACACGCCATAACCTAAGTGAAGTTATGGGCACGAGGTTGTGGGCGGAGTTTACTAAGAACTTGAGATTGTATACTATCTCACAAATTTGGCTGATTGTTGGATATGGTGAGTGGGTTTATGATTGGTGCCGGGTTTCGGATCTAAGCAATAGAACACCATTGGAGTATATACCGTAACTGGTTAGCCTCGGGGTGTCTCTAGGAACAACATTGGAGTATATACTCTTACGAGTAAGCCTCGGGTTGTTCTAAATATTAGTCCTTACCTCTCGCGTTATCTCTATCCCTACTTCCATTTCTAAACGTAACTAAGCTGAATTGTAGTCGGTATACATTTTCGCGCGGGCCGCACGTCCAGGAACTTTACTTAATGCTCAATTCGCGTTCTCTCTGTAAATCATAAGTGCATACGAATACGGATAAATACATGAACTTAATACGACATAATCCTTTAAATAGATGGTATATCGGATTAATGATATACGCATTTTATGCCCGTTTCTTAACGCATTTCCCTTTTCGTTTAGCTATGTTATTATCTTAGTTTTTATGTTTTCCTTACTTAAATTGTTATTTTGAAGATATTTACGGTGGAGATTAATAACGGCGCAATTCGGAGGAATTTCGGCGATTTTGCGATTTTTGCGATTTCGGACCACGAAAAATGGGCCGGCCCAAAAAGCAAATTATGGGCCGATTTCTCAACTCTTGTTTCGGCCCATTAACAAGCCCAAACCCATGTAATTCGGCCTAGATGCCTTTTGGTGAAGAGGAAAAGTCTTGTTTTGAAAGGGCAAGTCAACATTATCAAGCTAATGATCACAAATGGTGACTACACATGGTGATTCATGCTTAGGGTTCCCAAATGGTGACTACACTAGGTGACTCTTGCTTTGCATTGAATGAAAAGATGACTTGCCATGGTGACTTGCCTTAATGATCATTGCATGCATTAAATGGAGGAGGCAAGGTGGAAGAGAGAAGGCATGAATCCCTTGCCTATATAAGGGAGGAGGCAGCCATAAAACAGAACCATCACTCATTTTACTAAGCCAAAGCTCTACACAAATACTCCTCCACCATTAAACACTTGAAGGTTCACACAAAGCCGAAGCATCCATCTCCTCCATTCCAAGCCGAAGCATCTCCTCCTCCATTCCAAACCGAAGCATCCATCTCCTCCTCCAAGCCGAAGCTATCATCCTCCATCCCTCACAATACGCTAAGTCCCTTGTGAAGGAAAGCCATCTCCACCGTAGTTCATCAAGCACTCAAGACAAAAAGTGTAACCATGATCTTCACTTTCATTTCTTTAGCTTTGTATTTGAATCTTTTGATGTATTGGAATAACAAGTTTAGATTTGTGTATCAAATGAAGAACAAGTTTAGATTTGTGTTTTATGTGTTTAAACAGATTTGTAATATGCATGTGTTTATGATTTCTAGCCTTTTATGCATGTTTGATACAATCTTAAAGCTTCGAATGCATGTGTTAGAAAATACGCTAAGTCCCTCTCTTTCGCATGTTTCGATGATCGTATGTTGTTTAGGATGTTTATACGCTAAGTTGCATTCCTACTCAATTATTAAGCATGTGTATTTAGTTAGAAGTTATGAATTTCGTAACTTACAAAAAGGTTTGATGCATGAAAAGGGTAGGCTAATAAGATGAGATGATCACATGTAATTAGTAGTGTAACTTCTTATTTTTAGCAAGCATAATTAGACTTTAAGTTTCTTGATTGTTGAAACTTGTCTATGAGTAAAACATGTTAGATGCCTAAGAGTTTTAGTTGTGTTTGCATGTTATGTACTTTAATTTCGTAGATTAAACAACCAATTTCCAATCCCCCCAAACATTTACATTTCCGCTTATTAACGAAACCATGCATGCGCCCTTAATTCCCCGGATAAAGAACGATCCCTACTCGCCAATATTATAAATGACAAAAGAAGGGTTTAAATTGCAATGCGCGTAATCGGTGTTTTTAAGGTCTACTTTGTGTTATCGTAAAAGCATGTTTTGCGTGTATCAATTAAGCATGCTTAGACCTCTCGGAATCAGACTTCATCTTCGGATGAACGAGACCCATTGCACAGTTGAGAGCCTCTGCACCACGTACCATCGGGACCAAAGGAAATAAATAAAACTTAGTCAAATTTTTGTGTTTATTTGTGCATTAAAAACTGTAAAGGACTAACAACCGTTACTTAGCTTGCATAACCTCTCTAAGGTTTTATGATACTCGGATTTCACTACCGAGTACCCTAACCTAAGTGAAGTTAGGGGCATAAGATCGAAGAAGAGGTCATTCTTTTCATTCATATTTTAAACACGTAACTCGTTTGTTTTCTGCAGGTTCTAACGTTTTCTCTTATGCATTCACTCCATCTTTCACGTAGGATTATTGTTTAATGCATTTTATTGCAAGAAAATGTGTGGTGCATAAATTCAATGTGAATTATGGTTTGCTTGTATTTCAACCTTGTTTATATATGTTCTAACTAAATTTTTAGGTTTAGCATTATATAGTGTTAATTTGCAGAAAACATGTGTCTTAGTTTATTCATGTGCATAGCCCCTAAAATTGATTAAATCAATTGCATTACTTAGTAAAATACATATAGTGTCTTAACTATTATAAATTTTGTGTATTAGTAGTTTTTAAGTATTTGTGTGTATTTATAGTATGTTTTGATAGTTTTACTATTTTATTTGTTATCCCTTTGTTTTCTAAATATGCTTTACAATTTTGGTTAGTATTCCTCTATATATCTCATATTAATTGTTGATACTAACACTTGGTCTTTGGTGGATGTCAGGCTAATGAATGTCCGATCAGAATCCTGGACCATCTAGAACAAACTTTGAGGAGATCGCAGAGAGAATAGCGAGACTTAAAGCTCAAACTGACATCCTGGATTTTCCCATCATCGAAGAAGTTTCCGAGTCTTCACATTCATCAACCGACCATACTTTAGCTTCATCAACCGACCACAATTCAGAAGTAGAAGCACAACAAGTCAACATGGCCAATGCAGGACAATCTCTTCGCCAGCGCACCTGCTCAACCGAATGGAGCAGCGGGCCTTCGAGCATTGCTTTTCCACAACCGGAGGAAAACATGAAGGATATCGAGCTAAAGAGTGGCTTCCTCCACCGACTACCCATTTTCCACGGACTTTCCAATGAAGATCCGAACAAGCATCTCAAACAATTCCAATTTGTTTGCAACAGCATGAAGCCATCTGATGCTGATACGGAGCTCTTCAAGCTGAAGGCATTTCCATTCACCCTAGTCGACAGGGCCGAGTCTTGGCTAATGGAACTACCGCCGAACCATATTACCTCATGGAAGCAACTTGCGGATATGTTCCTAGCGAAGTACTTCCCGGCCTCAAAGATCACCGTCTTGAGAAAGCAAATCACTGGCATCACACAGAAACCGGACGAGACCTTCGGCCAATACTACGACCGATTCAAGGTTTTATGTGCCACTTGCCCATCGCATGGATTCTCCGAGACCAATCTCATGAATTACTTTTACGATGGTCTCAAGCCGATCGATAGGGAATTGCTGGATGCAGCAGCCACCGGTGCATTCATGGACTTAACCGAAACCGAAGCTAGAGCTCTTCTAGAGAATCGGGCGAATAATGATGCACAATACGGAATGTCCAACAGACGAGCAGTCGGTGAGGCGAGTTCAACAACCGACGCGGACGAGAAGTACGACAAACTAGCTCATATGTTAGAGAAGGTGTTAGAACTCGAGACGACAAGAGCGAAGGCAACTCAACGGCCTGTTTGCGGCATATGTCAAACACACGGTCACCACAATGACCAATGCCCTCAAGCGCAGGAGCAGGCAAGCGAGCCGGAGCACGCTAACGCCATCGGCGGATATCAGGGAGGACAAAGGTATAACAACTACAACAACTATGTCAACCGTGATCATCCAGGTTTTAGATGGAGCAGCAACGAGGGAACTTTGAACCCTCCAGCATCTCAACCTCAACAAAGCTACCAACGCCCTCCATTTCAACCACGACCACCGATGCAGCATGGTTCGTCATCACAACCCTTCACCAATCCGGATTACGACAAGATGTTGTCGCAACTTTCGGCCTCAACTCAAGTTCTCCTCGACGGACAATCGAAGACAAAGGAGACACTTGACTCACATGGCCGCGACATCACCGAAGTGAAGAAGCAGCTTGGCCAGCTTGTTGATTTCATGGGCCAAATCAAGGAAACCGGTCGGCTTCCACCTCAAACCACTCCTAATCAAAGAAACGTGAATGCTATAGTCACAAGGAGTGGGAAGATACTTGAGGAACCAAAGACCAAGCGATCTCATCTTGATGAAGTCACCATCGAGGACATCACCAACGAAGAAGAAGATGAGATCGATCCGGCAATTCAAGAGGCCGAGAAAAAGAAGGTGACGCCTACTGTCACCAAGGCACAATCACCTCCACAACCTACCCCAATCAAAGGTAAAAGCCCTATTCCTTCAAATACGGTGATTACTAATTCTCCGTTTGCTGTTGCACCTTTCCCAAGCAGATTAGCAAAATCAAAGAAGAAGGATGCCCAATATGAAGATATCCTGGACATCTTCCGAAAGGTGCAAGTGAATTTGCCCTTGATCGAGTGCATAAAGCAAGTGCCTATATACGCCAAGTTTCTGAAAGAATTATGCACTCAGAGGAGGCAAACTCGAGAGAAGGAGGTTGTGAAGGTGAACGCAACCGTTTCGGCGGTTTTGCAGCGTCGGCTACCCCCAAAACTGAAGGACCCAGGGAGCTTTGCAGTTCCCTGTGTAATCGGTGACAACCGCTTCGAAGATGTAATGCTTGATCTCGGAGCCTCCATCAACGTCATGCCTTACTATCTTTTCGAATCGATGGAGCTTGGAGATCTCAAGCAAGATGGTGTTGTCATCCAGTTAGCCGATCGCACACACAAGTATCCAAGGGGATACGTAGAAGACGTTCTCGTTCAAGTCAACAACTTGATATTCCCAGCCGACTTCTACATAGTTGACATGGAAGAGAGTCCACTGAACACCACGCCACTACTGCTTGGGCGACCTTTCATGCGGACTGCGAGGACGAAGATTGATGTTTTCCAAGGCACTTTCTCCATGGAGATTGATGGAGAAAGAATCGAGTTCAACATCCTGGACGGGATGAAGTTTCCAATGTCGAGCGTAGCTGCCATTTCGACATACGATCCCGTGGATACCTTAGCACAAGGTTACCTCGACACCATCAACGAGGATGAACTCGACATGGCCATTCAACTTGGACATGACGGCCTTCTCGAGGCCTTACTAGAGCTTGAACCTCGAATCCAAGACATGGCCATGGCCCTAAATGCCGCACCACGGAAAGTAAGCTTTTCTCCTCCTATACCAATTACTTTTGGTACTAATAAAATGGTTCCTTCCATTGTAGAAGCTCCCGTTTTAGAACTCAAGCTACTACCGGACCATCTGAAGTATGCATACTTGGGCGAGAATGAAACTTTACCGGTCATTATTTCGTCCGCGCTAGAAAAGGAACAGGAGGAGAAGCTCATGAGTGTGCTCAAGAGGTACAAACCCGCAATAGGCTGGACACTCGCGGACATCAAGGGAATAAATCCAGCAACCTGTGTGCATAGGATTTTCCTTGAAGAAGGCACCAAGCCTACGCGGGAAGCACAACGTCGGCTCCACCCTCCGATGATGGAGGTGGTAAAAAAGGAGGTAATTAAACTCATGGACTGTGGAGTTATTTACCCTATTTCTGATAGCCGTTGGGTTTCCCCAGTGCAGGTAGTACCCAAGAAATCGGGAATAACCGTCGTCGAGAATCTGGAAAATGAGCTTGTGCCACAACAGACGATCACTGGACACCGAGTGTGCATTGATTACCGGAAGCTAAACGCTGCAACCCGCAAGGATCATTTTCCATTACCATTCATCGACCAAATGCTGGAAAGATTAGCCGGCCATGCATTTTATTGTTTTCTCGACGGATACTCCGGCTACAACCAAATTAGCATTGCGGAGGAAGATCAAGAAAAGACAACGTTCACGTGCCCGTTCGGAACGTTTGCCTATCGCCGCATGCCATTTGGACTGTGTAACGCACCAGGTACATTTCAACGTTGCATGCTCTCAATTTTCTCCGAATACATTGAAAAAATTATTGAAGTATTCATGGACGACTTTAGTGTATTTGGGAATGATTTCGATGCATGCTTAAACAATTTAGAAACTATTTTACAAAGATGCGTTGAAACGAATTTGGTGCTTAATTGGGAGAAGTGCCATTTCATGGTTACGCAAGGGATAGTGTTAGGTCATATTATCTCTGAAAAAGGGTTAGAAGTAGATAAATCTAAAGTAGATCTTGTGCGTCACTTACCCTCTCCAACTTCGGTTAGAGAGATTCGTTCATTTCTTGGACACGCAGGATTTTATCGTAGGTTTATCAAGGACTTTTCCCACATCTCTCGCCCCTTGTGTAAACTGCTGCAAAAGGAGACCCCGTTCGTCTTTGATGAAGAATGCAACGCTGCCTTCAACAAGTTGAAGGAGCTTCTTACGAGCGCTCCTATTTTATGCAGCCCTGATTGGTCTCTGCCATTCGAACTCATGTGCGACGCCTCGGATTATGCCGTAGGAGCCGTCTTGGGTCAGCGGAAGGACAAGAAGCCTTGCGTAATCTATTACGCTTCTCGGACGCTTGATGAAGCGCAAAGAAATTATACTACCACCGAGAAGGAGTTTCTTGCCGTGGTTTTTGCTTTAGATAAATTTCGATCTTATTTACTTCAAACTAAAGTAACTGTGTTTACCGACCATGCAGCTTTGAAGTATCTAATGCTCAAGAAGGACGCAAAACCACGACTTATCAGATGGATACTTCTACTCCAAGAATTCAACATCGAAATCAAGGATAAGAAGGGAGTAGAAAACGTCGTCGCTGACCACCTATCACGTTTGATAGGTGACCATGAGCCTGTCGAGATTGAAGAAACTTTTCCGGATGAAAAACTCTTCGGAATCGAGGTAACTACTTCGGAAACTCCTTGGTATGCCGATATCGTTAATTATTTAGTTACCGGTGAGTTTCCGTCTACCATGCATAAATTTCAACGTGACAAACTTAAGCATAATGCTAGAACATTTATCTGGGATGAGCCTTATTTGTGGAAACAATGCTCCGATTTAGTAATTAGGAGATGTATCCCGGATAGTGAATTCAAGCCTATTTTAGACTTTTGTCACAATGAAGCATGTGGGGGACACTTTGGTTCTAGGAGGACAGCCCTTAAAATTTTAGATTGCGGTTTCTTTTGGCCTAGTTTATTTCGCGATGCTCATGCATATTGCGCTACATGTGATAAGTGCCAGAGATTCGGTAATTTAGGACCTAAAGATCAAATGCCACAACACTACATATTTAATGTTGAAATTTTTGATGTGTGGGGTATTGACTTTATGGGACCATTTCCTCCCTCCAATGGTTTTACTTACATCTTACTCGCAGTAGATTATGTTTCTAAATGGGTGGAGGCAAAGGCCACCCGTACTAATGATTCGCGAGTTGTTGCAGATTTCCTACGAACTAACATTTTCAGTAGATTTGGAATGCCACGCGTTCTAATCAGCGATGGAGGAAGTCACTTTTGCAACCGCACGGTGGAAGCACTAATGAGGAAGTATGGCGTCAAACACAAGGTTTCCACACCATACCACCCTCAAACCAATGGAATGGCTGAAGTTTCCAACCGTGAGATAAAGAAGATCTTGGAGCGAACCGTCCGCCCCAACCGGAAAGATTGGAGTCAATGCTTAGACGATGCATTGTGGGCTTACAGGACTGCCTACAAGACCCCCATCGGTATGTCCCCTTTCCGATTAATTTATGGGAAGGCGTGCCATCTTCCGGTTGAACTAGAGCACAAGGCATGGTGGGCCGTGAAGAAATTCAACATCGATCGAGATGCCGCAGGCTTGCATCGGAAGCTTCAACTTTGTGAACTTGAAGAAATCAGAAATGATGCTTTCGACAATGCGTGGATCTACAAAGAGAAGACGAAAAAGATCCACGATCAGATGATTCGCGGGAAGAGTTTTGAACCGGGGCAGAAAGTATTGCTTTTCAATTCAAGACTTAAGCTCTTTCCGGGAAAGCTTCGCTCTCGATGGATGGGGCCATTCATAGTTTCTCAAGTCCTACCTCATGGAGCAGTTCTCATTCGATCTATCGACAAGGGTAGTGAGTTCAAAGTAAATGGCCATCGCTTGAAGCCCTATTTTGAGGCATTTGTGGAGCACACCGTGGAGGAGATGCAACTCCAAGAACCGGCCATTTCAAAACCAAACTAATGCATCACGTCCAAAGCTAACGACGTAAAACCAGCGCTCATTGGGAGGCAACAGATTTGTTTTCTTCTCCCCTTTTACTTAATTTAATGGCTTTTTGCGTATTAGATTAAAAGTTTCGTAGATCCTATACTCCATGTTTAATTCTATACATTTACTTTAAGTACATTGAGGGCAATGTAAAGTTTAAGTGTGGGGGAAGGGTTTACAATTTAATTGTGTCTAAATTAGTGTTTTTCAGAGTCTTTAGGATGCCCTTAACTAGTCAATGATGAAATTGGATCAATACGAACACATATGGCGTATGAATCACATGCATCGAATTCTTGTGCTAATTGAGATATTCTATATGTTTTTAACATGTAGTAGATATGAATTGCAAAACATGGTACAGAAATCGCATGCTTGAATAAGTTTTTAATCATATGAACCCTATGTGAGCTTTTGAGCTATCTGTTCTTTATTCGAGTGAATATGCATCCATTTCGTAGCTACTAGCTTATATATGCCTCATTTGATTGCTTGCCATAGATTTTAATGAACTAGAGAATACTAGAACTTACTCATGTCAATTTGCAAAGCTTTTAAGTTGATACATACTTTGATTTTGGAAATGATTAAAGGCATTTAGGATTTTCCACCACATTGCCATATATCCATGTATCCCATTTGTACGCACAAGTTGCGACACCCCTAGATAAACCAATTGAGCCCACGTTAAGGTTTTCTTTTATCACCATATATACCTAAACACTTACCCTAGTATAGAATATCCTTACCTTTGTTCCGGAAACTTGGTGAGAATTTTTCGAAACTAGCACATAAGATTATGGTTTGGTAGGAAAGATTGAAAGAGTTAATGTGAGTAAGGGGAAAGACTTGTCCAAATAAACTTAAAAAGTATGAGATTGCCAAAAAGAAAAGAAAAAATTATATTTGAGAGAATGAAAAGAAAAAAAAATTAGTATCTCTCATGGCAATATGTTGTGTTCTAAAGTAGAAACCAAATGGATTAACGTCCCCCTTATTTGCGGATTTGGAGATTACGATAAATTGAAGGCCCAAAAATAGAACAAAATATGGCCTTTGTCCTGTCCGAAAAGCTCAAAGGGTAGATTAGCTTGAAGTATACATGGTAACATACAAATGGAGATGGAGGACTAATATGGTGCTAGACTAAGTCGTTGGAACGTTTTTATCACCACATATCTAAATTTCGAATGCCTTAGCCTTAACCCCATTACAACCTCACTAAAAGTCCTTTATGATCCTTAAAATGAGTAGCTTTCAATTAGTAGAGTAAGTTGCATGAGTAAGCTTATGGTTTTGGTTCATTTGTGCAAGTAATCAAACTTTATTCATGTGGTTTTCATTTCAATTCATATACACTTTAAGTGAACCATTTTCATGAGTGAAAAATATGATGAGTGCATCCTTGTGAGTTGATTAAACCTTTATTCAAAGCATGCACAGCTATAACATAACCATTGTTTTCTCTATGTCTTACTTGTTCATTACATAAATTATATCGCAATTATCTCTTGAATTCGTTGAGCATACACGTTGAAATTCATGTGAGCCATCGCCATAAACTTATGCAAATTCTGAGACAAATTTTAGCTAAGGGCTTAGTTGTTCTTTCTTTTGTTTTAAATTCTTAGAGACTCTTAGTTTAACTTAGTGTTTGCTAAGGGACTAGCAAAGTCTAAGTGTGGGGGAATTTGATATACGCATTTTATGCTCGTTTCTTAACGCATTTCCCTTTACGTTTAGCTATGTTATTATCTTAGTTTTATGTTTTCCTTATTTAAATTGTTATTTTGAAGTTTATTACGGTGGAGATTAATATCGACGCAATTCGGAGGAATTTCGGCGATTTTGCGATTTTTGCGATTTTGGACCTCCGAAAATGGGCCGGGCCACAAAGCAAATTGTGGGCCGAATTCTCAACTCTTGTTTCGGCCCATTATCAAGCCCAAACCCAATCAATTCGGCAAGGATGGCTTTTGGTGAAGAGGAAAAGTCTTGTTTTGAAAGGGCAAGTCAACATTATCAAGCTAATAATCACAAATGGTGACTACACATGGTGATTCATGCTTAGGGTTCCCAAATGGTGACTACACTAGGTGACTCTTGCTTTGCATTGAATGAAAAGATGACTTGCCATGGTGACAAGCTAGGTGATTCATGCTTAGGGTTCGGCAATGGTGACTAAGTGTGTGACTAAGTGTGTGACTTGCCTTAATGATCATTGCATGCATTAAATGGAGGAGGCAAGGTGGAAGAGAGAAGGCATGAATCCCTTGCCTATATAAGGGAGGAGGCAGCCATAAAACAGAACCATCTCTCATTTTACAAGCCAAAGCTCTACACAAATACTCTTCCACCATAAACACTCCAAAGTTCATTACAAAGCCGAAGCACATCCTTTACCATTCCAAGCCGAAGCAAGCAAGGTTACTCCTTCCAAGCCGAAGCTATCAAGCCTCCTCCATCCAACACAATACGCTAAGTCCCTTGTGAAGGAAGTCCATCTCCACCGTAGTTCATCAAGCACTCAAGACAAAAAGTGTAACCATGATCTTCACTCTCATTTCTTTAGCTTTGTATTTGAATCTTTTGATGTATTGGAATAACAAGTTTAGAAAGTTTAGATTTGTGTATCAAATGAATAACAAGTTTAGATTTGTGTTTCATGTGCCTAAACCAATTTGTAATATGCATGTGTTTGTGATTTATAGCTTTTTATGCATGTTTGATACAATCTTAAAGCTTCGAATGCATGTATTAGAAAATACGCTAAGTCCCTCTCTTTTGCATGTTTCGATGATCGTAAGTTGTTTAGGATGTTTATACGCTAAGTTGCATTCCTACACAATTATCACGCATGTGTATTTAGTTAGAAGTTATGAATTTCGCAAGTTACAAAAAGGTTTGATGCATGAAAAGGGTAGGTTAATAAGATGAGTTGATCACATGTAATTAGTAGTGTAACTTCTTATTTTTAGCAAGCATAATTAGACTTTAAGTTTCTTGATTGTTGAAACTTGTCTATGAGTAAAACATGTTAGATACCTAAGAGTTTTAGTTGTGTTTGCATGTTATGTACTTTAATTTCGTAGATTAAATAACCAATTTCCAATCCCCCCAAACTTTTATATTTCCGCTTAATAACGAAACCATGCATGCGCCCTTAATTCCCCGGATAAAGAACGATCCCTACTCGCCAATATTACAAATGACAAAAGAAGGGTTTAAATTGCAATGCGCGTAATCTGTGTTTTTAAGTTAACGTGAATGCATGTTTTGCGCGTACCACAATCTGATGAATTACTTTTACGATGGTCTCAAGCCGATCGATAGGGAATTGCTGGATGCAGCAGCCACCGGTGCATTCATGGACTTAACCGAAACCGAAGCTAGAGCTCTTCTAGAGAATCGGGCGAATAATGATGCACAATACGGAATGTCCAACAGACGAGCAGTCGGTGAGGCGAGTTCAACAACCGACGCGGACGAGAAGTACGACAAACTAGCTCATATGCTAGAGAAGGTGTTAGAACTCGAGACGACAAGAGCGAAGGCAACTCAACGGCCTGTTTGCGGCATATGTCAAACACACGGTCACCACAATGACCAATGCCCTCAAGCGCAGGAGCAGGCAAGCGAGCCGGAGCACGCTAACGCCATCGGCGGATATCAGGGAGGACAAAGGTATAACAACTACAACAACTATGTCAACCGTGATCATCCAGGTTTTAGATGGAGCAGCAACGAGGGAACTTTGAACCCTCCAGCATCTCAACCTCAACAAAGCTACCAACGCCCTCCATTTCAACCACGACCACCGATGCAGCATGGTTCGTCATCACAACCCTTCACCAATCCGGATTACGACAAGATGTTGTCGCAACTTTCGGCCTCAACTCAAGTTCTCCTCGACGGACAATCGAAGACAAAGGAGACACTTGACTCACATGGCCGCGACATCACCGAAGTGAAGAAACAGCTTGGCCAGCTTGTTGATTTCATGGGCCAAATCAAGGAAACCGGTCGGCTTCCACCTCAAACCACTCCTAATCAAAGAAACGTGAATGCTATAGTCACAAGGAGTGGGAAGATACTTGAGGAACCAAAGACCAAGCGATCTCATCTTGATGAAGTCACCATCGAGGACATCACCAACGAAGAAGAAGATGAGATCGATCCGGCAATTCAAGAGGCCGAGAAAAAGAAGGTGACGCCTACTGTCACCAAGGCACAATCACCTCCACAACCTACCCCAATCAAAGGTAAAAGCCCTATTCCTTCAAATACGGTGATTACTAATTCTCCGTTTGCTGTTGCACCTTTCCCAAGCAGATTAGCAAAATCAAAGAAGAAGGATGCCCAATATGAAGATATCCTGGACATCTTCCGAAAGGTGCAAGTGAATTTGCCCTTGATCGAGTGCATAAAGCAAGTGCCTATATACGCCAAGTTTCTGAAAGAATTATGCACTCAGAGGAGGCAAACTCGAGAGAAGGAGGTCGTGAAGGTGAACGCAACCGTTTCGGCGGTTTTGCAGCGTCGGCTACCCCCAAAACTGAAGGACCCAGGGAGCTTTGCAGTTCCTTGAGTAATCGGTGCCACCCATTTCCAAGATGTGATGCTTGATCTTGGAGCCTCCATCAACGTCATGCCATACTATCTTTTCGAATCGATGGAGCTTGGAGATCTCAAGCAAGATGGTGTTGTCATCCAGTTAGCCGATCGCACCCACAAGTATCCGAGGGGATACGTAGAAGACGTTCTCGTGCAAGTCAACAACTTGATATTCCCAGCCGATTTTTATATCGTTGACATGGAAGAGAGTCCACTGAACACCACGCCACTACTGCTTGGGCGACCTTTCATGCGGACTGCGAGAACGAAGATTGATGTTTTCCAAGGCACTTTCTCCATGGAGATTGATGGAGAAAGAATCGAGTTCAACATCCTGGACGGGATGAAGTTTCCAATGTCGAGCGTAGCTGCCATTTCGACATTTGATCCTGTGGATACCTTAGCACAAGGTTACCTCGACACCATCAACGAGGATGAACTCGACATGGCCATTCAACTTGGACATGACGGCCTTCTCGAGGCCTTACTAGAGCTTGAACCTCGAATCCAAGACATGGCCATGGCCCTAAATGCCGCACCACGGAAAGTAAGCTTTTCTCCTCCTATACCAATTACTTTTGGTACTAATAAAATGGTTCCTTCCATTGTAGAAGCTCCCGTTTTAGAACTCAAGCTACTACCGGACCATCTGAAGTATGCATACTTGGGCGAGAATGAAACTTTACCGGTCATTATTTCGTCCGCGCTAGAAGAGGAACAGGAGGAGAAGCTCGTGAGTGTGCTCAAACGGTACAAGCCCGCAATAGGCTGGACACTTGCGGACATCAAGGGAATAAATCCAGCAACTTGTGTGCATAGGATTTTCCTTGAAGAAGGCACCAAGCCTACGCGGGAAGCACAACGTCGGCTCCACCCTCCGATGATGGAGGTGGTAAAAAAGGAGGTAATTAAACTCATGGACTGTGGAGTTATTTACCCTATTTCTGATAGCCGTTGGGTTTCCCCAGTGCAGGTAGTACCCAAGAAATCGGGAATAACCGTCGTCGAGAATCTGGAAAATGAGCTTGTGCCACAACGGACGATCACTGGACACCGAGTGTGCATTGATTACCGGAAGCTCAACGCCGCGACCCGCAAGGATCATTTTCCCTTACCATTCATCGACCAAATGCTGGAAAGATTAGCCGGCCATGCATTTTATTGTTTTCTCGACGGATACTCCGGCTACAACCAAATTAGCATTGCGGAAGAGGATCAAGAAAAGACAACGTTCACGTGCCCGTTCGGAACGTTTGCATATCGCCGCATGCCATTTGGACTGTGTAACGCACCAGGTACATTTCAACGTTGCATGCTCTCAATTTTCTCCGAGTACATTGAAAAAATTATTGAAGTATTCATGGACGACTTTAGTGTATTCGGGAATGATTTTGATGCATGCTTAAACAATCTAGAAACTATTTTAAAAAGATGTGTTGAAACGAACTTGGTGCTTAATTGGGAGAAGTGCCATTTCATGGTTACGCAAGGGATAGTGTTAGGTCATATTATCTCTGAAAAAGGGTTAGAAGTAGATAAATCTAAAGTAGATCTTGTGCGTCACTTACCCTCTCCAACTTCGGTTAGAGAGATTCGTTCATTTCTTGGACACGCAGGATTTTATCGTAGGTTTATCAAGGACTTTTCCCACATCTCTCGCCCCTTGTGTAAACTGCTGCAAAAGGAGACCCCGTTCGTCTTTGATGAAGAATGCAACGCTGCCTTCAACAAGTTGAAGGAGCTTCTTACGAGCGCTCCTATTTTATGCAGCCCTGATTGGTCTCTGCCATTTGAACTCATGTGCGACGCCTCGGATTATGCCGTAGGAGCCGTCTTGGGTCAGCGGAAGGACAAGAAGCCTTGCGTAATCTATTACGCTTCTCGGACACTTGATGAAGCACAAAGAAATTATACTACAACCGAGAAGGAGTTTCTTGCCGTGGTTTTCGCTTTAGATAAATTTCGATCTTATTTACTTCAAACTAAAGTAACTGTGTTTACCGACCATGCAGCTTTGAAGTATCTAATGCTCAAGAAGGACGCAAAACCACGGCTTATCAGATGGATACTTCTACTCCAAGAATTCAACATAGAAATCAAGGATAAGAAGGGAGTAGAAAACGTCGTCGCTGACCACCTATCACGTTTGATAGGTGACCATGAGCCTGTCGAGATTGAAGAAACTTTTCCGGATGAAAAACTCTTCGGAATTGAGGTAACTACTTCGGAAACTCCTTGGTATGCCGATATCGTTAATTATTTAGTTACCGGTGAGTTTCCGTCTACCATGCATAAATTTCAACGTGACAAACTTAAGCATAATGCTAGAACATTTATCTGGGATGAGCCTTATTTGTGGAAACAATGCTCCGATTTAGTAATTAGGAGATGTATCCCGGATAGTGAATTCAAGCCTATTTTAGACTTTTGTCACAATGAAGCATGTGGGGGACACTTTGGTTCTAGGAGGACAGCCCTTAAAATTTTAGATTGCGGTTTCTTTTGGCCTAGTTTATTTCGCGATGCTCATGCATATTGCGCTACATGTGATAAGTGCCAAAGATTCGGTAATTTAGGACCTAAAGATCAAATGCCACAACACTACATATTTAATGTTGAAATTTTTGATGTGTGGGGTATTGATTTCATGGGACCATTTCCTCCCTCCAATGGTTTTACTTATATCTTACTCGCAGTAGATTATGTTTCTAAATGGGTGGAGGCAAAGGCCACCCGTACTAATGATTCGCGAGTTGTTGCAGATTTCCTACGAACTAACATTTTCAGTAGATTTGGAATGCCACGCGTTCTAATCAGCGATGGAGGAAGTCACTTTTGCAACCGCACGGTGGAAGCACTAATGAGGAAGTATGGCGTAAAACACAAGGTTTCCACACCATATCACCCTCAAACAAATGGAATGGCTGAAGTTTCCAACCGTGAGATAAAGAAGATCTTGGAGCGAACCGTCCGCCCCAACCGGAAAGATTGGAGTCAATGCTTAGACGATGCATTGTGGGCTTACAGGACTGCCTACAAGACCCCCATCGGTATGTCCCCTTTCCGATTAATTTATGGGAAGGCGTGCCATCTTCCGGTTGAACTAGAGCACAAGGCATGGTGGGCCGTGAAGAAATTCAACATCGATCGAGATGCCGCAGGCTTGCATCGGAAGCTTCAACTTTGTGAACTTGAAGAAATCAGAAATGATGCTTTCGACAATGCGTGGATCTACAAAGAGAAGACGAAAAAGATCCACGATCAGATGATTTGCGGGAAGAGTTTTGAATCGGGGCAGAAAGTATTGCTTTTCAATTCAAGACTTAAGCTCTTTCCGGGAAAGCTTCGCTCTCGATGGATGGGGCCATTCATAGTTTCTCAAGTCCTACCTCATGGAGCAGTTCTCATTCGATCTATCGACAAGGGTAGTGAGTTCAAAGTAAATGGCCATCGCTTGAAGCCCTATTTTGAGGCATTTGTGGAGCACACCGTGGAGGAGATGCAACTCCAAGAACCGGCCATTTCAAAACCAAACTAATGCATCACGTCCAAAGCTAACGACGTAAAACCAGCGCTCATTGGGAGGCAACCCAATAGGGAGACAACAGATTTGTTTTCTTCTCCCCTTTTACTTAATTTAATGGCTTTTTGCGTATTAGATTAAAAGTTTCGTAGATCCTATACTCCATGTTTAATTCTATACATTTACTTTAAGTACATTGAGGGCAATGTAAAGTTTAAGTGTGGGGGAAGGGTTTACAATTTAATTGTGTCTAAATTAGTGTTTTTCAGAGTCTTTAGGATGCCCTTAACTAGTCGATGATGAAATTTGACCAATACGAACACATATGGCGTATGAATCACATGCATCGAATTCTTGTGCTAATTGAGATATTCTATATGTTTTTAACATGTAGTAGATATATGAATTGCAAGCATGGTACAGAAATCGCATGCTTGAATAAGTTTTTAATCATATGAACCCTATGTGAGCTTTCGAGCTATCTGTTCTTTATTCGAGTGAATATGCATCCATTTCGTAGCTACTAGCTTATATATGCCTCATTCGATTGCTTGCCATAGATTTTAATGAACTAGAGAATACTAGAACTTACTCATGTCAATTTGCAAAGCTTTTAAGTTGATACATACTTTGATTTTGGAAATGATTAAAGGCATTTAGGATTTTCCACCACTTCGCCAAATATCCATGTATCCCAATTGTGCGCATGAGTTGCGACACCCCTAGATAAACCAATTGAGCCCACGTTAAGCTTTTCTTTCATCACCATATATACCTAAACACTTATCCTAGTATAGAATATCCTTACCTTTGTTGCGGAAACTTGGTGAGAATTTTTCGAAACTAGCACATAAGATTATGGTTTGGTAGGAAAGATTGAAAGAGTTAATGTGAGTAAGGGGAAAGACTTGTCCAAATAGCTAAAAAAGTATGTGATTGCCAAAAAGAAAAGAAAAAATTATATTGGAGAGAATGAAAAGAAAAAAAAAATTATTATCTCTCATGGCAATATGTTGTGTTCTAAGAATAACCATTTGGATTAACGTCCTCCTTATTTACGGATTTGGAGTTTACGATAAATTGAAGGCCTAAAAATAGAACAAAATATGGCCTTTGTCCTGTCCGAAAAGCTCAAAGGGTAGTTTAGATTGAAGTAGACATGGTAACATTCTAGTGGAGGTGGAGGATGAATTTGGTACTAGACTAAGTCGTTGGAACGATTTTATCACCACATATCTAAATTTCGAATGCCTTAGCCTTAACCCCATTACAACCTCACTAAAAGTCCTTTATGATCCTTAAAATGAGTAGCTTTCAATTAGTAGAGTAAGTTGCATGATTAAGCTTATGGTTTTGGTTCATTTGTGCAAGTAATCAAAATTTATTCATGTGGTTTTCATTTCAATTCATATACACTTTAAGTGAACCATTTTCATGAGTGAAAAATATGATGAGTGCATCCTTGTGAGTTGATTAAACCTTTATTCAAAGCATGCACAGCTATAACATAACCATTGTTTTCTCTATGTCTTACTTGTTCATTACATAAATATATCGCAATTATCTCTTGAATTCGTTGAGCATGCAAAGTTGAAAATCATGTGAGACATCGCCATATACTTATGAAAATTCTGAGACAAATTTTAGCTAAGGGCTTAGTTGTGTTCTTTCTTTTAAATTTTTAGAGTGTCTTAGTTTAACTTAGTGTTTGCTAAGGGACTAGCAAAGTCTAAGTGTGGGGGAATTTGATATACGCATTTTATGCTCGTTTCTTAACGCATTTCCCTTTACGTTTAGCTATGTTATTATCTTAGTTTTATGTTTTCCTTATTTAAATTGTTATTTTGAAGTTTATTACGGTGGAGATTAATATCGGCGCAATTCGGAGGAATTTCGGCGATTTTGCGATTTTTGCGATTTTGGACCTCCGAAAATGGGCCGGGCCACAAAGCAAATTGTGGGCCGAATTCTCAACTCTTGTTTCGGCCCATTATCAAGCCCATTACCATCTAGTTCGGCTAGGAAGCAAAGTGGGGAAGAGGAAAAGTCAACAATATCAAGCCATGACTCACTTTGGTGACTCTTGCTTGCATTTAATGAAAAGATGACTAAGGGAGTGACTAGCATGGTGACTCTTTGCTTAGGGTTCACAAATGGTGACTTGCCATGGTGACTCTTGCTTAGGGTTCACAAATGATCATCACACATGGTGACTTGCATGGTGACTTGCCTTAATGATCATTGCTTGCATTTAATGAAGCAAGGCAAGGTGGAAGAGAGAAGAGCAACATCCTTGCCCTATAAATACAAGGAGGCCGGCCTCATTCATTCCCATCTCTCATTTTACAAGCCAAAGCTCTACACAAATACTCTTCCACCATAAACACTCCAAAGTTCATTACAAAGCCGAAGCACATCCTTTACCATTCCAAGCCGAAGCAAGCAAGGTTACTCCTTCCAAGCCGAAGCTATCAAGCCTCCTCCATCCAACACAATACGCTAAGTCCCTTGTGAAGGAAGTCCATCTCCACCGTAGTTCATCAAGCACTCAAGACAAAAAGTGTAACCATGATCTTCACTCTCATTTCTTTAGCTTTGTATTTGAATCTTTTGATGTATTGGAATAACAAGTTTAGAAAGTTTAGATTTGTGTATCAAATGAATAACAAGTTTAGATTTGTGTTTCATGTGCCTAAACCGATTTGTAATATGCATGTGTTTGTGATTTATAGCTTTTTATGCATGTTTGATACAATCTTAAAGCTTCGAATGCATGTATTAGAAAATACGCTAAGTCCCTCTCTTTTGCATGTTTCGATGATCGTAAGTTGTTTAGGATGTTTATACGCTAAGTTGCATTCCTACACAATTATCACGCATGTGTATTTAGTTAGAAGTTATGAATTTCGCAAGTTACAAAAAGGTTTGATGCATGAAAAGGGTAGGTTAATAAGATGAGTTGATCACATGTAATTAGTAGTGTAACTTCTTATTTTTAGCAAGCATAATTAGACTTTAAGTTTCTTGATTGTTGAAACTTGTCTATGAGTAAAACATGTTAGATACCTAAGAGTTTTAGTTGTGTTTGCATGTTATGTACTTTAATTTCGTAGATTAAATAACCAATTTCCAATCCCCCCAAACTTTTATATTTCCGCTTAATAATGAAACCATGCATGCGCCCTTAATTCCCCGGATAAAGAACGATCCCTACTCGCCAATATTACAAATGACAAAAGAAGGGTTTAAATTTCAATACGCGTAATCGGTGTTTTTAAGGTCTACTGATCATTAACTTTAAATGCATGTAATGCGCGTATCAATTCATGGACGACTTTAGTGTATTTGGGAGTGATTTTGATGCATGCTTAAACAATTTAGAAACAATTTTACAAAGATGCGTTGAAACGAACTTGGTGCTTAATTGGGAGAAGTGCCATTTTATGGTTACGCAAGGGATAGTGTTAGGTCATATTATTTCGGAAAAAGGGTTAGAAGTTGATAAATCTAAAGTAGATCTTGTGCGTCACTTACCCTCTCCAACTTCGGTTAGAGAGATTCGTTCATTTCTTGGACACGCAGGATTTTATCGCAGGTTTATCAAAGACTTTTCCCACATCTCGCGCCCTTTGTGTAAACTGCTGCAAAAGGAGACCCCGTTCGTCTTTGATGAAGAATGCAACGCTGCCTTCAACAAGTTGAAGGAGCTTCTCACGAGCGCTCCTATTTTATGCAGCCCTGATTGGTCTCTGCCATTTGAACTCATGTGCGACGCCTCGGATTATGCCGTAGGAGCCGTCTTGGGTCAGCGGAAGGACAAGAAGCCTTGCGTAATCTATTACGCCTCTCGGACGCTTGATGAAGCGCAAAGAAATTATACTACCACCGAGAAGGAGTTTCTTGCCGTGGTTTTTGCTTTAGATAAATTTCGATCTTATTTACTTCAAACTAAAGTAACTGTGTTTACCGATCATGCAGCTTTGAAGTATCTAATGCTCAAGAAGGACACAAAACCACGACTTAGCAGATGCATACTTCTACTCCAAGAATTCAACATCGAAATCAAGGACAAGAAGGGAGTAGAAAACGTCGTCGCTGACCACCTATCACGTTTGATAGGTGACCATGAGCCTGTCGAGATTGAAGAAACTTTTCCGGATGAAAAACTCTTCTGAATTGAGGTAACTACTTCGGAAACTCCTTGGTATGCAGATATCGTAAATTACTTAGTTACCGGTGAGTTTCCGTCTACCATGCATAAATTTCAACGTGACAAACTTAAGCATAATGCTAGAACCTTTATCTGGGATGAGCCTTATTTGTGGAAACAATGCTCCGATTTAGTAATTAGGAGATGTATCCCGGATAGTGAGTTTAAGCCCATTCTAGACTTTTGTCACAATGAAGCATGTGGGGGACACTTTGGTTCTAGGAGGACAGCCCTTAAGATTTTAGATTGCGGTTTCTTTTGGCCTAGTTTATTTCGCGATGCTCATGCATATTGTGCTGCATGTGATAAGTGCCAGAGATTCGGTAATTTAGGCCCTAGAGATCAAATGCCACAACACTACATATTTAATGTTGAAATTTTTGATGTGTGGGGTATTGATTTTATGGGACCATTTCCTCCCTCCAATGGTTTTACTTATATCTTACTCGCAGTAGATTATGTTTCTAAATGGGTGGAGGCAAAGGCCACCCGTACTAATGATTCGCGAGTTGTTGCAGATTTCCTACGAACTAACATTTTCAGTAGATTTGGAATGCCACGCGTTCTAATCAGCGATGGAGGAAGTCACTTTTGCAACCGCACGGTGGAAGCACTAATGAGGAAGTATGGCGTAAAACACAAGGTTTCCACACCATACCACCCTCAAACCAATGGAATGGCTGAAGTTTCCAACCGTGAGATCAAGAAGATTTTGGAGCGAACCGTCCGTCCAAACCGGAAAGATTGGAGTCAATGCTTAGACGATGCATTGTGGGCTTACAGGACTGCCTACAAGACCCCCATTGGTATGTCACCTTTCCGATTAATTTATGGAAAGGCGTGCCATCTTCCGGTTGAATTGGAGCACAAGGCATGGTGGGCCGTGAAGAAATTCAACATCGATCGAGATGCCGCAGGCTTGCATCGGAAGCTACAACTTAATGAACTAGAAGAAATCAGAAATGATGCTTTCGACAATGCGTGGATTTACAAAGAGAAGACGAAAAAGATCCACGATCAGATGATTCGCGGGAAGAGTTTTGAACCTGGGCAGAAAGTATTACTTTTCAATTCAAGACTTAAGCTCTTTCCGGGAAAGCTTCGCTCTCGATGGATGGGGCCATTTGTAGTTTCTCAAGTTCTACCTCATGGAGCAATTCTCATTCGATCTATCGACAAAGGTAGTGAGTTCAAAGTAAATGGCCATCGCTTGAAGCCCTATTTTGAGGCATTTGCGGAGCACACCGTGGAGGAGATGCAACTCCAAGAACCGGCCATTTCAAAAACAAAATGATGCATCACGTCCAAAGCTAACGACGTAAAACGAGCGCTCATTGGGAGGCAACCCAATAGGGAGACAACAGATTTGTTTTCTTCTCCCCTTTTAATTAATTTAATGGTTTTTTTGTATTACATTAGAATTTTTCGTAGATCCTATACTCCATGTTTAATTCTATACTTTTACTTTAGTACATTGAGGGCAATGTAGAGTTTAAGTGTGGGGGAAAGGTTTACAATTTAATTGTGTCTAAATTAGTGTTTTTCAGAGTCTTTAGGACGCCCTTAACTAGTCGATGATGAAATTAGATCAACACGAACACATATGGCGTATGAATCACATGCATCGAATTCTTGTGCTAATTGAGATATTCTATATGTTTTTAACATGTAGTAGATATGAATTGCAAAACATGGTACAGAAATCGCATGCTTGAATAAGTTTTTAATCATATGAACCCTATGTGAGCTTTTGAGCTATCTGTTCTTTATTCGAGTGAATGTACATCCATTTCGTAGCTACTAGCTTATATATGCCTCATTTGATTGCTTGCCATAGATTTTAATGAATTAGAGAATGCTAGAACTTACTCATGTCAATTTGCAAAGCTTTTAAGTTGATACATACTTTGATTTCGGAAATGATTAAAGGCATTTAGGATTTTCCACCACATTGCCATATATCCATGTATCCCATTTGTACGCACAAGTTGCGACACCCCTAGATAAACCAATTGAGCCCACGTTAAGCTTTTCTTTCATCACCATATATACCTAAACACTTACCCTAGTATAGAATATCCTTACCCTTGTTCCGGAAACTTGGTGAGAATTTTTCGAAACTAGCACATAAGATTATGGTTTGGTAGGAAAGATTAAAAGAGTTAATGTGAGTAAGGGGAAAGACTTGTCCAAATAGCTAAAAAAGTATGAGATTGCCAAAAAGAAAAGAAAAAAAAAATATATTTGAGAGAATGAAAAGAAAAAAATATTATTATTATCTCTCATGGCAATATGTTGTGTTCTAAAGTAGAAACCAATTGGATTAACGTCCCCCTTATTTGCGGATTTGGAGATTACGACAAATTGAAGGCCCAAAAATAGAACAAATATGGCCTTTGTCCTGTCCGAAAAGCTCAAAGGGTAGTTTAAATTGAAGTATACATGGTAACATTCGAGTGGAGATGGAGGACGAATATGGTGCTAGACTAAGTCGTCGGAACGTTTTTATCACCACATATCTAAATTTCGAATGCCTTAGCCTTAACCCCATTACAACCTCACTAAAAGTCCTTTATGATCCTTAAAATGAGTAGCTTTCAATTAGTAGAGTAAGTTGCATGATTAAGCTTATGGTTTTGGTTCATTTGTGCAAGTAATTAACTCCATTCATGAGGTTTTCGTTTAAATTTATTTACACTTTAAGTGAACCCTTTTTCATGAGTGAAAAATATGATGAGTGCATCCTTGTGAGTTGATTAAACCTTTATTCAAAGCATGCACAGCTATAACATAACCATTGTTTTTTTTTCTATGTCTTACTTGTTCATTACATAATTATATCGCAATTATCTCTTGAATTCGTTGAGCATACAAGTTGAAATTCATGTGAGCCATCACCATATACTTATGCAAATTCTGAGACAAATTTTAGCTAAGGGCTTAGTTATGTTCTTTCCTTTGTTTTAAATTCTTAGGGAGTCTTAGTTTAACTTAGTGTTTGCTAAGGGACTAGCAAAGTCTAAGTGTGGGGGAATTTGATATACGCATTTTATGCTCGTTTCTTAACGCATTTCCCTTTACGTTTAGCTATGTTATTATCTTAGTTTTTATGTTTTCCTTATTTAATTTGATATTTTGAAGATATTTACGGTGGAGATTAATAACGGCGCAATTTGGAGGAATTTCGGCGATTTTGCGATTTTTGCGATTTTGGACCTCCGAAAATGGGCCGGCCCAAAAAGCAAATTATGGGCCGATTTCTCAAATCTTGTTTCGGCCCATTATCAAGCCCAAACCCATTCATTTTGGCATGGAAGCCTTTTGGTGAAGTTGAAAAGTCAACAATATCAAGCTTTGTGACTCATTTTAGTGACTAAGCTTTGTGATCATCACAAAAGATGACTTGCCATGTGACTTGCCATGGTGACTCTTGCTTAGGGTTTATAAATGGTGACTTGCATGGTGACTCTTGGTAGGGTTCACAAATGATGATCACAAAAGGTGACTAAGGGAGTGACTTGCCATATTGATCATTACTTGCATTAAATGGAGGGAGGCAAGGTGGAAGAGAGAAGGCAACATCCCTTGCCTATATAAGAGAGGAGGCTGGCCATATATTATGCATCACTCAAATTACTAGCCAAAGCTCTACACAAATACTCTTCCACCATAAACACTTCAAGGATTCTCAAGCAAAGTCGAAGCACATCTTCTCCATCCAAGCCGAAGCAATCCTCCTCCATCCAACACAATACGCTAAGTCCCTTGTGAAGGAAATCCATCTCCACCGTAGATCATCAAGCATTCAAGACAAAAAGTGTAACCATGATCTTCACTTTCATTTCTTTTGCTTTGTATTTGAACCTTTTGATGTATTGGAATACATTTATGTATCAAATGAAGAACAAGTTTAGATTTGTGTTTTATGTGTTTAAACCGATTCATAAGTTGCATGTGTTTATGATTTCTAGCCTTTTATGCATGTTTGATACAATCTTAAAGCTTCATAAGCATGTGTTAGAAAATACGCCAAGTCCCTCTCTTTCGCATGTTTCGATGATCGTATGTTGTTTAGGATGTTTATACGCTAAGTTGCATTCCTACTCAATTATTAAGCATGTATATTTAGTTAGAAGTTATGAATTTCGTAACATACAAAAAGGTTTGATGCATGAAAAGGGTAGGCTAATAAGATGAGATGATCACATGTAATTAGTAGTGTAACTTCTTATTTTTAGCAAGGATAATTAAACTTTAAGTTTCTTGATTGTTGAAACTTGTCTATGAGTAAAACATGTTAGATGCCTAAGAGTTTTAGTTGTGTTTGCATGTTTTTGTACTTTAATTTCGTAGATTAAACAACCAACTTCCAATCCCCCCAAACATTTACATTTCCGCTTATTAACGAAACCATGCATGCGCCCTTAATTCCCCGGATAAAGAACGATCCATACTCGCCAATATTACAAATGACAAAAGAAGGGTTTAAATTGCAATGCGCGTAATCTGTGTTTTAAAGTTAACGTGAATGCATGTTTTGCGCGTATCATCCGTCGAGGAGAATTTGAGTTGAGGCCGAAAGTTGCGACAACATCTTGTCGTAATCCGGGTTGGTGAAGGATTGCGATGACGAACCATGCTGCATCGGTGGCCTTGGTTGAAATGGAGGGCGTTGGTAGCTTTGTTGAGGTGCTGGAGGGTTCAAAGTTCCCTCGTTGCTGCTCCATCTAAAACCTGGATGATCACGGTTGACATAATTGTTATAATTGTTATACCGTTGTCCTCCCTGATATCCGCCGATGGCGTTAGCGTGCTCCGGCTCGCTAGCTTGCTCTGGCACCTGTGGGCATTGGTCGTTGTGGTGACCTTGTGATTGACATATGCCACAAACAGGCCGTTGAGTTGCCCTGGCTCTTGTCGTCTCGAGATCTAAAACCTTCTCTAGCATATGAGCTAGTTTGTCGTATTTTTCGTCCGCGTCGGATTTAGAACTCGCTTCACCGACTGTTCGTCTGTTGGACATTCCATATTGTGCATCATTATTCACCCGATTTTCTAGAAGAGTTCTAGCTTCGGTTTCGGTTAAGTCCATGAATGCACCGGTAGCTGCTGCATCCAACAATTCCCTATCAATCGGCTTGAGACCATCGTAAAAGTAATTCATGAGATTGGTCTCGGAAAATCCATGCGATGGGCAAGTGGCACACAAAACCTTGAATCGGTCGTAATATTGGCCGAAGGTCTCGTCCAATTTCTGTGTGATGCCAGTGATTTGCTTTCTCAAGATGGTGATCTTTGAGGCCGGGAAGTACTTCGCTAGGAACATATCCGCAAGTTGCTTCCATGAGGTAATATGGTTCGGCGGTAGTTCCATAAGCCAAGACTCGGCCCTGTCGACTAGGGTGAATGGGAATGCCTTCAGCTTGAAGAGCTCCGTATCAGCATCGGCTGGCTTCATGCTGTTACAAACAAATTGGAATTGTTTGAGATGCTTGTTTGGATCTTCATTGGAAAGTCCGTGAAAAATGGGTAGTCGGTGGAGGAAACCACTCTTCAGCTCGACTTCTTTCATGTTTTCCCCCGGTGGTGGAAAAGCAATGCTTGAAGGTCCGCTGCTCCATTCGGTTGAGCAGGTGCGCTGACGAAGAGACTGTCCTGCATTGGCCATGTTGATTTCTTGTGCTTCTGCTTCTGAATTGTGGTCGGTTGATGAGGCTAAAGTATGGTCGGTTGATGAATGTGAAGACTCGGAACCTTCCTCGATGATGGGATGATCCAGGATGTCTGTTTGAGCTTTAAGTCTCGCTATTCTCTCTGCGATTTCCTCAAACTTTGTTCTAGATGGTCCAGGATTCCGATCGGACATTCATTAGCCTGAGCATCCACCAAAGACCAAGTGTTAGTATCAACAAAGAATATGAGATGAATATAGGAATACTATCCAAAATTGTAAGGCATATTTAGAAAACAAAGCGATAACAAATAAAATAGTAAAACTATCAAAGCAAACATAAATACTCACAAATACTAAAAAAAACTACTAATAACACTCAAAATTTATAATACTTAAGACACTAAATGTAATTTACTAAGTAATGCAAATGATTTAATCAATTTAAGGGCTATGCAAAAGAATGTAATAGACTAAGACACATGTTTTCTGCAAATTGACACTATATAATGCTAAACCTAAGAATTTAGTTAGAATATATATAAACAAGGTTCCAATGCAAGCAAACAATAATTCACATTGAATTTATGCACAACACACTTTTTTTTTTTTCAATAAAATGCATTTAAACAACAATCCTACGTGAAAGATGGAGTGAATGCATAAGAGAAAACGTTAGAACCTGCAGAAAACACACGAGTTACGTGCTTAAATATGAATGCAAAAGAATGACCTCTTCTTCGGTCTTATGTCCCTAACTTCACTTAGGTTAGGGTACTCGGTAGTGAAATCTGAGTATCATAAAGCCTTAGAGAGGTTATGCAAGCTAAGTAACGTTTGTTAGTCCTTTACAGTTTTTAATGCACAAACAAACACACAAATTTGACTAAGTTTTATTTATTTCCTTTGGCCCCGATGGTACGTGGTGCAGAGGCTCTCGACTGTGCAATGGGTCTCGTTCATCCGAAGATGAAGTCTGATTCCAGGAGGTCTAAGCATGCATAATCCGATATACCATCTATTTAAAGGATTATGTCGTATTTATTTAGTTCGTATTTAACCGTATTCATATGCACTTATGATTTACAGAGAGTACGCGAAATGATCATTCGGTAAATTTCTTGGACGTGCGGCCCGCGCGAAAATGTATACCGACCACAATTCAGCTTAGTTACGTTTAGAAATGGCAAGTAGGAATAGAGATAACGCGAGAGGTAAGGACTAATATTTAGAACAACCCGAGGCTTACTCGTAAGAGTATATACTCCAATGTTGTTCCTAGAGACACCCCGAGGCTAACCAGTTACGGTATATACTCCAATGGTGTTCTATTGCTTAGATCCGAAACCCGGCAC
The DNA here is from genome assembly GCA_946800695.1 of Geum urbanum. Lineage (NCBI taxonomy): Eukaryota > Viridiplantae > Streptophyta > Magnoliopsida > Rosales > Rosaceae > Geum > Geum urbanum. The sequence goes on from OX327004.1 coordinate 26,537,177, forward strand.
CAATCATAAACCCACTCACCATATCCAACAATCAGCCAAATTTGTGAGATAGTATATAATCTCAAGTCCTTAGTAAACTCCGCCCACAACCTCGTGCCCATAACTTCACTTAGGTTATGGCGTGTGGTGATGAAATCCACACTTCACGAGGGGTTAAGGAGATAAACCAGAAAAAGAGGCACCACCTATTCCATAGAACGAAACTAAATAACCAATACTCGTAATCAATGTAAATCAATTTAAGTACGTCTACGTTTTGATTGCGCCTATGATTTAAAAGGAATACACGACTTAGTTATTGAATGAATCTCTTGTCCGTGCGGCCCGCGCGAAAATGTATACCAACTATCGTTAATTCTCGTAATTGTTGGAAATGACCAGTTGGGATAGATGTAACGCGAGAGGTGAGAACTAATTTCTGGGAACAACCTGAGGCTAACTCGTAAGAGTATATACTCCATTGTTGTTCTTAGAAACACCCCGAGGCTTACTCGTAAGAGTATATACTCCAATGGTGTTCTGTTTTTTTAGTTCAAAACCCGTCACCATTCATAACCCTTCTAGACATCATAACCAATTATTACTCGAATTCACAAGATAGTATACAATCTCAAGTGTTTGTAAACTCCGCCCACAACCTCGTGTCCATACGGCGCCAAAAATTGATACGCGCAAAACATGCATTTAACGTTAACACAAAGTAGACCCTAAAAACACCGATTACATGTATTGCAATTTAAAACCCTTCTTTTGTCATTATAATATTGGCGAGTAGGGAACGTTCTTTATCCGGGGAATTAAGGGCGCATGCATGGTTGATACGCGCAAAACATGCATTTAACGTTAACACAAAGTAGACCCTAAAAACACAGATTACGCGCATTGCAATTTAAACCCTTCTTTTGTCATTTATAATATTGGCGAGTAGGGATCGTTCTTTATCCGGGGAATTAAGGGCGCATGCATGGTTTCGTTAATAAGCGGAAATGTAAATGTTTGGGGGGATTGGAAGTTGGTTGTTTAATCTACGAAATTAAAGTACAAAAACATGCAAACACAACTAAAACTCTTAAGCATCTAACATGTTTTACTCATAGACAAGTTTCAACAATCAAGAAACTTCAAGTCTAATTATGCTTGCTAAAAATAAGAAGTTACACTACTAATTACATGTGATCATCTCATCTTATTAACCATACCCTTTTCATGCATCAAACCTTTTTGTAAGTTACGAAATTCATAACTTCTAACTAAATACACATGCTTAATAATTGAGTAGGAATGCAACTTAGCGTATAAACATCCTAAACAACATACGATCATCGAAACATGCGAAAGAGAGGGACTTAGCGTATTTTCTAACACATGCATTCGAAGCTTTAAGATTGTATCAAACATGCATAAAAGGCTAGAAATCATAAACACATGCATATTACAAATCGGTTTAAGCACATGAAACACAAATCTAAACTTGTTCTTCATTTGATACATAAATGTATTCCAATACATCAAAAGATTCAAATACAAAGCAAAAGCTATGAAAGTGAAGATCATGGTTACACTTTTTGTCTTGAGTGCTTGATGATCTACGGTGGAGATGGATTTCCTTCACAAGGGACTTAGCGTATTGTGTTGGATGGAGGAGGATTGCTTCGGCTTGGATGGAGAATGCTTCGGCTTTGCAAGGGATGGATGCTTCAGCTTTGCAAGGGATGGATGCTTCGGCTTTGTGTGTGAACCTTCAAGTGTTTATGGTGGAGGAGTATTTGTGTAGAGCTTTGGCTTGTAAAATGAGTGATGCCCTTGAATGGTTCGGCCTCCTCCCTTATATAGGCAAGGAATGCTTGCCTTCTCTCTTCCACCTTGCCTTGCTTCATTAAATGCAAGCCTTAGTCACCTAGCAAGTCATCCCCTTAGTCACCAAGTGTGATCATCATTCATGAACCCTAAGCAAGAGTCACCATGCTTAGTCACACCCTTAGTCACCATTGTGATGATCAAAGGCAAGAGTCACCAAGCTTAGTCACCATTTGTGAACCCAAAGTAAGAGTCACCATGGCAAGTCATCTTTTGTGATCATTAGCTTGATAACTTGGACTTTTCAACTTCACCAAAAGGCATCTAGGCCGAATTACATGGGTTTGGGCTTGTTAATGGGCCAAAACAAGAGTTGAGAAATCGGCCCATAATTTGCTTTTTGGGCCGGCCCATTTTTCGTGGTCTGAAATCGCAAAAATCGCAAAATCGCCGAAATTCCTCCGAATTGCGCCGTTATTAATCTCCACCGTAAATATCTTCAAAATAACAATTTAAGTAAGGAAAACATAAAAACTAAGATAATAACATAGCTAAACGAAAAGGGAAATGCGTTAAGAAACGGGCATAAAATGCGTATATCAATGGTTTCGTTAATAAGCGGAAATATAAATGTTTGGGGGGATTGGAAGTTGGTTGTTTAATCTACGAAATTAAAGTACAAAAACATGCAAACACAACTAAAACTCTTAGGCATCTAACATGTTTTACTCATAGACAAGTTTCAACAATCAAGAAACTTCAAGTCTAATTATGCTTGCTAAAAATAAGAAGTTACACTACTAATTACATGTGATCATCTCATCTTATTAACCTTACCCTTTTCATGCATCAAACCTTTTTGTAAGTTACGAAATTCATAACTTCTAACTAAATATACATGCTTAATAATTGAGTAGGAATGCAACTTAGCGTATAAACATCCTAAACAACATACGATCATCGAAACATGCGAAAGAGAGGGACTTAGCGTATTATCTAACACATGCTTTCGAAGCTTTAAGATTGTATCAAACAAGCATAAAAGGCTAGAAATCATAAACACATGCAACTTATAAATCGGTTTAAGAACATGAAACACAAATCTAAACTTGTTCTTCATTTGATACATAAAAGTATTCCAATACATCCAAGGGTTCAAATACAAAGTAAAAGAAATGAAAGTGAAGATCATGGTTACACTTTTTGTCTTGAATGCTTGATGATCTACGGTGGAGATGGCTTTCCTTCACAAGGGACTTAGCGTATTGTGTTGGATGGAGGAGGATTGCTTCGGCTTGGATGGAGAACCTTGCTTCGGCTTGGAATGGAGGAGATGTGCTTCGGCTTTGCTTGAGAATCCTTGAAGTGTTTATGGTGGAGGAGTATTTGTGTAGAGCTTTGGCTTGTAAAATGAGTGATGGATTAATTATGTTCAGCCTCCTTGGTATTTATAGGCAAGGAATGCTTGCCTTCTCTCTTCCACCTTGCCTCCCTCCATTTAATGCAAGCAAGAGTCACCATGCAAGTCATCCCCTTAGTCACCAAGTGTGATCATCATTTGTGAACCCTAACCAAGAGTCACCATGGCAAGTCACTCCCTTAGTCATCTTTTCATTTAATGCAAGCAAGAGTCACCAAAATGAGTCACAAAGCTTGATATTGTTGACTTTTCTTCTTCAAAGGTTGCAAAACTTGACTTTTCCTCTTCACCAAAAGCCTTCCATGTCGAATTGATTGTGTTTGGGCTTGATAATGAGCCGAAACAAGAGTTGAGAATTCGGCCCATAATTTGCTTTTTGGGCCGGCCCATTTTCGGAGGTCCAAAATCACAAAAATCGCAAAAATCGCAAAATCGCCGAAATTCCACCGAATTGCGTCGTTATTAATCTCCACCGTAAATATCTTCAAAATAACAATTTAAATAAGGAAAACATAAAAACTAAGATAATAACATAGCTAAACGTAAAGGGAAATGCGTTAAGAAATGAGCATAAAATGCGTATATCAGTGGGGGAATTTGATATACGCATTTTATGCCCGTTTCTTAACGCATTTCCCTTTTCGTTTAGCTATGTTATTATCTTAGTTTTTATGTTTTCCTTACTTAAATTGTTATTTTGAAGATATTTACGGTGGAGATTAATAACGACGCAATTCGGAGGAATTTCGGCGATTTTGCGATTTTTGCGATTTCGGACCACGAAAAATGGGCCGGCCCAAAAAGCAAATTATGGGCCGATTTCTCAACTCTTGTTTCGGCCCATTATCAAGCCCAAACCCAATCAATTCGGCAAGGATGCAAGTTGGTGAAGTTGAAAAGTCCAAGTTATCAAGCTAATGATCACAGAAGATGACTTGCCATGGTGACTCTTATTTTGGGTTCACAAATGGTGACTAAGCTTGGTGACTCTTGCCTTTGATCATCACAATGGTGACTAAGGGTGTGACTAAGCATGGTGACTCTTGCTTAGGGTTCATGAATGATGATGACACTTGGTGACTAAGGGGATGACTTGCTAGGTGACTAAGGCTTGCATTTAATGAACCAAGCAAGGTGGAAGAAAGAGGCAAGGCATATGCTTGCCTATAAATACCAAGGGAGTTCGGCCTTACTTGATCATCTCTCATTTTACAAACAAAAACTCTACACAAATACTCATCCACCATAAACACTTCAAGGATTCTCAAGCAAAGCCAAAGCACATCCTCCTCCATTCCAAGCCGAAGCAAGGTTCTCCATCCAAACCGAAGCAATCCTCCTCCATCCAACACAATACGCTAAGTCCCTTGTGAAGGAAAGCCATCTCCACCGTAGATCATCAAGCATTCAAGACAAAAAGTGTAACCATGATCTTCACTTTCATTTCTTTTGCTTTGTATTTGAACCCTTGGATGTATTGGAATACTTTTATGTATCAAATGAAGAACAAGTTTAGATTTGTGGTTTATGTTCTTAAACCGATTTATAAATTGCATGTGTTTATGATTTCTAGCCTTTTATGCTTGTTTGATACAATCTTAAAGCTTCGAAAGCATGTGTTAGATAATACGCTAAGTCCCTCTCTTTCGCATGTTTCGATGATCGTATGTTGTTTAGGATGTTTATACGCTAAGTTGCATTCCTACTCAATTATTAAGCATGTGTATTTAGTTAGAAGTTATGAATTTCGTAACTTACAAAAAGGTTTGATGCATGAAAAGGGTAAGGTTAATAAGATGAGATGATCACTTGTAATTAGTAGTGTAACTTCTTATTTTTAGTAAGCATAATTAGACTTTGAAGTTTCTTGATTGTTAACACTTGTCTATGAGTGAAACATGTTAGATGCTTAAGAGTTTTAGTTGTGTTTGCATGTTTTTGCACTTTACTTTCGTATATTAAACAACCAACTTCCAATCCCCCCCGAACATTTACATTTCTGCCTATTAAACGAAACCATGCATGTGCCCTTAATTCCTCGGATAAAGAACGATCCCTACTCGCCAATGCTATAATGATAAAAGAAGGGTTTTAAATTGCAATGCGCGTAATCTGTGTTTTTAGGGTCTACTTTGTGTTAACGTTAAATGCATGTTTTGCGCGTATCATCAGGGGTTCGTGATCGTTCTTTTGGCGAGGGACTTTCCGCCGGATCACGGGTTAACGCGTATCGCGTTACGCTAGTCTGTGAGTGGACATTTTATTTTCACGGATTGATTGCGAATCTTTTATATATGTTTTATAAAGTTGAGCATGCAGCATGATTATGGTTTTACGAGCATTACATTTCATACGACATTATGTTTATTACGAGCATGTGTTATACGATTATACTTATACGAATATACGTATACGAGTATACATACACTTATATATTGTTTCATGCATTTGCATCGAACTGTTTATGATTTAATTTACACAGAGTACAGTCTCAGTTACGTTGTTGTATCGATACACTTGCCTCTCGGCTGATCCCCGATGGTAGGCCACCAGGAGGGGCAGTACCCCGACCTGACCGGCGAGGGGTAGTACCCCGGAACCGAGGCCTTTCTGGCTATGGATCACGTGGAAGTCAGGGACTCCGTGATTCCGTCTGTACTAGCACGGATGTGTCCATGAGTGACCCCGTGAGATTTTTCATGCATGCTCTGTTGATACACGCTCTTACTAAGTACTAAATAAACACTTAACACTCAACAAAAACACATACAATTAAAACCCTTGGTGTAGATGTAGCATTGGTAAATAGGGTATCGTTCTTAACCGGGGATTGAGGGTGCATGCATATTTACGCTTTGGTTAAAGGGGGGATTTTAAAAGGTTATTTTTTTTTTACTAATTCCTACGAATTTAAAGATATAAAATGGTTAGTAAACACATAGAGAAATCCTAGGTTCTAACATGCTTCACTCATAGACAAGTAGAAAACAATTAAGAACAAAGAACCCTAAACATGCTTACTAGACCGAAAATAAACACTAAACTATTATTTACATGTGATCGACTCATCTAGCTTACCCTTGCTCATTCGTAACCTGCAAATTAAACAATGTCAATCGAAATCCTAACTTCTTAACTTCACATAACACATGTTTATACTTAAGTTTAGTGCTCGGGATTGCCCTATACACATACCATTGATTTAGACTCGGGATTGCCCTATATCTAAGCCAAAGCATTACGATTAGATAAGCATGCATCATAGAACTTTAAGAAACTAGAACACATGGAAGACAATTGAAATCAAAACAAGTGCAGAAAACCGAAATACTAAAGACCAATCCTTAAAAACAATAGTTCATACAAGGAGAAGTTACAAGATAAAGAGAAGTCGAGTTACACTTTTTAGTTCCTCGGGATTGCCCTATAGAATTATGGTGCACACAGCTCTCTTTGGTTGAAGTGACACTCGGGATTGCCCTATATGTCGTGGAGGCAGTTTGGTGGCAGTAAGATGGTGTAAACTTCTTCGTGGAGAACGTCTTGATTTTTTGGAGAGGAAGTATTGTTTAGGCTGAGCTTAGGCATCTAGAATGAGTGATGCTTGAGAATGAGGCCTAGCTCTTGTATTTATAGGTGAAGAATTTCAACTTTCCTCTCCAAACTAGGTTTTCCTAGTGTACCCGGGTAGAATTGCCAGCTTGTGACAGCCTGTCTTGAAACGTCTTTTTCGGGAGTTCTAGAGCTCAGAAAATTATGATTTTGGATTTGTTGGAAAGATCAGCTCGAGAACTTGAAGAAGACATATATGATCACTATATTTGGAGTTGAATTTCAGATTCTGTGATACGTTGAAGATTGATGAGCTGGCATGTATATCTTCCTCTTCCTACTAGGAGTAGGGAAATCTTGATCTTTCCATATCTTGTATTTCTTGAGCTCCAAGTCATGTTGGCCGAACCTACCATATATTGTAGGATATTTTGATATTCAAATAATGCACTTTTGAGATATACTTGATGCTTTTGATCCTCCATCTATTCGGTAATATCTCCTTGCTTGATTTTGCCCAAAATGCTTGCTGATTTTCGATCCACCATTTGAAATGTCTTCATTTTGCCTTGCGTCATTTTAGTAACTTGAGAAGACCATTTCGGATCCATATTTTGCTACGTCATTCCTAGTTGATTTAGGACACTTCTCCACTTAGCTCATTTTATGCTCCAAATCACCTCCTTTATTCAAAACCTAAAAACAACAAAGTAAGTAAGAAATGATAGTACTAAGGTCAAAACAAAGCTAAATGTAAAGAGAAAGACGTTAAGAATCAAGCATAAACTGCGTAGATCATCTGTGTACGAGTTGGAGTCAGCGTCTCCTCGTATACCATTTGATTATTTATACATTTGACTCGCATATGTTTTTATAACATATATATTATGTGGTGAAAGGCATTTATTTTCGTCCACTCACTCTAACGGCTTTCATGTCTTTCCCCTAGGCTTTTATGTTTCCGTGCCCAGTTTGCAGTTCAGGCTCTGGTGTCACACGTCATGGTCGGAGGCATAGTGCTCGACCTACCTTATTTCTTCCAGTAGGTTTATTGTTCTACCTACTATGGTATACTTATATGTTTATGTATTAGAGGTCGCTCTGAGTAATCTGTTGTTTATGTTATACGATTTTACTCCGGATTTCAGTAAAGTATAGATATATTTACTACTTCACATTATTGTTGATATATTGAGAAATCCGGATGGGATTGGTGGCATAGGATGAAGTGTATTTTCCGCGTGCATTCCACGTTAGTAACGAAACTCTGCCGAAATTTCGAAAAGTTTTTGTTGACTCGTGTTTTCGAAAGGGTTTGATTCCGATTTAGGGAGCTAAATCGGGGTTGGGTCCTTTCAGCTTGGTATCAGAGCATTAGGTTGTCAGATTCTGTAGACTCTTGTAGTTGTGACGCTTAGGGTATTTGAGTTGATACAGCATGACTGGAGTGATGACCCGACTGGCCAGCGGTACTCATCAATACTTCGGGTGTTGTGTGTCCTCAAATATCTGCGGTTTCATGATTACATTTCACTTGTTGTGAACGATGTTTTATTCATTAGGATGCCTCCTGACGTGCTTTCCGTGTCGTTTCGGTTGTGGTTCCTATTGAGGATCAATCGATGCGCGATTTGCCAGTGAACTGCGGGTTTGGATGAGTATTCAGAGTTCAGAGAACTGTGTGGCATGGTTTGCCTGGTTGTGTGTGTATGAGCGTCTACATGTGGCCTCAGAGTTGAGAATTGTGGCAGTTGATGTTTGCTTGAGTCAGATTATTGTATTTGGTGGGCTGATATTGTGTGAGTTCCTGTTGTGACTCCTTGGCCTACATTCAGGGTGTTGTTTTGATATACGCATTTTATGCCCGTTTCTTAATGATATACGCATTTTATGCTCGTTTCTTAACGCATTTCCCTTTACGTTTAGCTATGTTATTATCTTAGTTTTATGTTTTCCTTATTTAAATTGTTATTTTGAAGTTCATTACGGTGGAGATTAATATCGACGCAATTCGGAGGAATTTCGGCGATTTTGCGATTTTTGCGATTTTGGACCTCCGAAAATGGGCCGGGCCACAAAGCAAATTATGGGCCGAATTCTCAACTCTTGTTTCGGCCCATTATCAAGCCCAAACCCAATCAATTCGGCAAGGATGGCTTTTGGTGAAGAGGAAAAGTCTTGTTTTGAAAGGGCAAGTCAACATTATCAAGCTAATAATCACAAATGGTGACTACACATGGTGATTCATGCTTAGGGTTCCCAAATGGTGACTACACTAGGTGACTCTTGCTTTGCATTGAATGAAAAGATGACTTGCCATGGTGACAAGCTAGGTGATTCATGCTTAGGGTTCGGCAATGGTGACTAAGTGTGTGACTAAGTGTGTGACTTGCCTTAATGATCATTGCATGCATTAAATGGAGGAGGCAAGGTGGAAGAGAGAAGGCACACATCCTTGCCTATATAAGAGGGAGGCCGGCCTTGAAGAAAAGGATCACTCATTTTACTAAGCAAAGCTCTACACAAATACTCCTCCACCATTAAACACTTAAGAGTTCACACACCAAGCCGAAGCATCATCTTCCTCCATTCAAGGCCGAAGCAAGCTAGGGTTCCTCCATCCTTCCAAGCTGAAGCAAACCATCCTCCATCCCTCACAATACGCTAAGTCCCTTGTGAAGGAAGTCCATCTCCACCGTAGTTCATCAAGCACTCAAGATAAAAAGTGTAACCATGATCTTCACTTTCATTTCTTTAGCTTTGTATGTGAATCTTTTGATGTATTGGAATAACAAGTTTAGAAAGTTTAAATTTGTGTATCAAATGAATAACAAGTTTAGATTTGTGTTTCATGTGCCTAAACCGATTTGTAATATGCATGTGTTTATGATTTATAGCTTTTTATGCATGTTTGATACAATCTTAAAGCTTCGAATGCATGTATTAGAAAATACGCTAAGTCCCTCTCTTTTGCATGTTTCGATGATCGTATGTTGTTTAGGATGTTTATACGCTAAGTTGCATTCCTACGCAATTATCAAGCATGTGTACTTAGTTATAAGTTATGAATTTCGCAACTTACACAAAGGTTTGATGCATGAAAAGGGTAGGTTAATAAGATGAGTTGATCACATGTAATTAATAGTGTAACTTCTTATTTTTAGCAAGCATAATTAGACTTTAAGTTTCTTGATTGTTGAAACTTGTCTATGAGTAAAACATGTTAGATGCCTAAGAGTTTTAGTTGTGTTTTGATATACGCATTTTATGCCCGTTTCTTAACGCATTTCCCTTTTCGTTTAGCTATGTTATTATCTTAGTTTTTATGTTTTCCTTACTTAAATTGTTATTTTGAAGATATTTACGGTGGAGATTAATAACGGCACAATTCGGAGGAATTTCGGCGATTTTGCGATTTTTGCGATTTCGGACCACGAAAAATGGGCCGGCCCAAAAAGCAAATTATGGGCCGATTTCTCAACTCTTGTTTTGGCCCATTAACAAGCCCAAACCCATGTAATTCGGCCTAGATGCCTTTTGGTGAAGAGGAAAAGTCTTGTTTTGAAAGGGCAAGTCAACATTATCAAGCTAATGATCACAAATGGTGACTACACATGGTGATTCATGCTTAGGGTTCCCAAATGGTGACTACACTAGGTGACTCTTGCTTTGCATTGAATGAAAAGATGACTTGCCATGGTGACTTGCCTTAATGATCATTGCATGCATTAAATGGAGGAGGCAAGGTGGAAGAGAGAAGGCATGAATCCCTTGCCTATATAAGGGAGGAGGCAGCCATAAAACAGATCCATCACTCATTTACTAGCCAAAGCTCTACACAAATACTCCTCCACCATAAACACTTAAGAGTTCTCACACAAAGCCGAAGCACATCCCTTACCATTCCAAGCCGAAGCAAGCAAGGTTCCTCCATCCTTCCAAGCCGAAGCAAAGCATCCTCCATCCAACACAATACGCTAAGTCCCTTGTGAAGGAAGTCCATCTCCACCGTAGTTCATCAAGCACTCAAGACAAAAAGTGTAACCATGATCTTCACTTTCATTTCTTTAGCTTTGTATGTGAATCTTTTGATGTATTGGAATAACAAGTTTAGAAAGTTTAGATTTGTGTATCAAATGAATAACAAGTTTAGATTTGTGTTTCATGTGCCTAAACCGATTTGTAATATGCATGTGTTTGTGATTTATAGCTTTTTATGCATGTTTGATACAATCTTAAAGCTTCGAATGCATGTATTAGAAAATACGCTAAGTCCCTCTCTTTTGCATGTTTCGATGATCGTAAGTTGTTTAGGATGTTTATACGCTAAGTTGCATTCCTACACAATTATCACGCATGTGTATTTAGTTAGAAGTTATGAATTTCGCAAGTTACAAAAAGGTTTGATGCATGAAAAGGGTAGGTTAATAAGATGAGTTGATCACATGTAATTAGTAGTGTAACTTCTTATTTTTAGCAAGCATAATTAGACTTTAAGTTTCTTGATTGTTGAAACTTGTCTATGAGTAAAACATGTTAGATACCTAAGAGTTTTAGTTGTGTTTGCATGTTATGTACTTTAATTTCGTAGATTAAATAACCAATTTCCAATCCCCCCAAACATTTATATTTCCGCTTAATAAACGAAACCATGCATGCGCCCTTAATTCCCCGGATAAAGAACGATCCCTACTCGCCAATATTACAAATGACAACAGAAGGGTTTAAATTGCAATGCGCGTAATTGGTGTTTTTAAGGTCTACTTTGTGTTATCGTAAATGCATGTTTTGCGCGTATCAATTTTTGGCGCCGTTGCCGGGGAATTAGAATGTTTTGTATGATTTCGTTGTACATTTGTGATTAAAAGCATGTCTATAATTTTTCGAAGTCCATACTTGTTCATACTTAGAGAAATTTTCATACATGTTTACAATGCTACATACTTGTTCATTTTTTATACTTAGAGAAATTTTCATACATGTTTACAATGCCTACTTTTACTTAGCCGAATTTATTCATACTTAGTTTATTTTACACTTACATAATTTATTTCCATGTTAAAGGATAGTCTTAGATTTAAATTAAGTACTAGCATTTAGTTACTAAGTAAATCTCATTGGAACAGGTGGTGCCTCATTTGTTTGTTTATCTCCTTAACCCTCCGTGAAATGTGTGGATTTAATCACCACACGCCATAACCTAAGTGAAGTTATGGGCACGAGGTTGTGGGCGGAGTCTACAAACATTTGAGAGTGTATACTATCTTGTGATTTCGAGTAAGAGTTGGTTTTGATGTCTAGAAGGGTTATGAATGGTGACTGGTTTTGAACTAAGAAAACAGAAATACCATTGGAGTATATACTCTCACGAGTAAGCCTCGGGGTATTTCTAAGAACAACATTGGAGTATATACCGTAACTGGTTAGCCTCGGGTTGTTCCCAGAAATTAGTTCTCACCTCTTGCGTTACATCTATCCCAACTGGTCATTTCCAACAATTACGAGAATTAACGATAGTTAGTATACTCTTTTGTGCGGGCCGCAGGACGAAGAGATTTACTCGTAACTAAATCATGTATTCCTTTTAAATCTTAGGCGCAATCAAAACGTAGACGTACTTAAATTGATTTACATTGATTACGATTATTGGTTATTAAGTTTAGTTCTTTGGAATAGGTGGTGCCTCTTTTTCTGGTTTACCTCCTTAACCCCTCGTGAAGTGTGGATTTCATCACCACACGCCATAACCTAAGTGAAGTTATGAGCACGAGGTTGTGGGCGGAGTTTACTAAGAACTTGAGAATATATACTATCTCACAAATTTGGCTGATTGTTGGATATGGTGAATGGGTTTATGATTGGTGCCGGGTTTCAGATCTAAGCAATAGAACACCATTGGAGTATATACCGTAACTGGTTAGCCTCGGGGTGTCTCTAGGAACAACATTGGAGTATATACTCTTACGAGTAAGCCTCGGGTTGTTCTAAATATTAGTCCTTACCTCTCGCGTTATCTCTATTCCTACTAACCATTTCTAAACGTAACTAAGCTGAATTGTAGTCGGTATATATTTTCGCACGGGCCGCACGTCCAGGAACTTTACTTAATGCTCAATTCACGTACTCTCTGTAAATCATAAGTGCATATGAATACGGATAAATACATGAACTTAATACGACATAATCCTTTAAATAGATGGTATATCGGATTAAGCATGCTTAGACCTCCCGGAATCAGACTTCATCTTCGGATGAACGAGACCCATTGCACAGTCGAGAGCCTCTGCACCACGTACCATCGGGGCCAAAGGAAATAAATAAAACTTAGTCAAATTTTTGTGTTTATATGTGCATTAAAAACTGTAAAGGACTAACAACCGTTACTTAGCTTGCATAACCTCTCTAAGGTTTTATGATACTCGGATTTCACTACCGAGTACCCTAACCTAAGTGAAGTTAGGGGCATAAGATCGAAGAAGAGGTCATTCTTTTCATTCATATTTTAAACACGTAACTCGTTTGTTTTCTGCAGGTTCTAACGTTTTCTCTTATGCATTCACTCCATCTTTCACGTAGGATTATTGTTTAATGCATTTTATTGCAAGAAAATGTGTGGTGCATAAATTCAATGTGAATTATGGTTTGCTTGTATTTCAACCTTGTTTATATATGTTCTAACTAAATTTTTAGTTTTAGCATTATATAGTGTTAATTTGCAGAAAACATGTGTCTTAGTTTATTCATGTGCATAGCCCCTAAAATTGATTAAATCAATTGCATTACTTAGTAAAATACATATAGTGTCTTAACTATTATAAATTTTGTATAAATTTTGTGTGTATTAGTAGTTTTTAAGTATTTGTGTGTATTTATAGTATGCTTTGATAGTTTTACTATTTTATTTGTTATCACCTTGTTTTCTAAATATGCATTACAATTTTGGTTAGTATTCTTATATACATCTAAAAATTATTTGTTGATACTAACACTTGGTCTTTGGTGGATGTCAGGCTAATGAATGTCCGATCAGAATCCAGGACCATCTAGAACAACGTTTAAGGAACTCACAGAAAGACTAGCGAGACTTAGAGCTGACATCCTGGATCATCCCATCCTCGAAGAAGTTTCCGAGTCTTCACATTCATCATTCGAACATACTTTAGCCTCATCAACCGACCACAACTCAGAAGCAGAAGCACAAGAAGTCAACATGGCCAATGCAGGACAATCTCTTCGCCAGCGCACCTGCTCAACCGAATGGAGCAGTGGGCCTTCGAGCATTGCTTTTCCACAACCGGAGGAAAACATGAAGGATATCGAGCTAAAGAGTGGCTTCCTCCACCGACTACCCATTTTCCACGGACTTTCCAATGAAGATCCGAACAAGCATCTCAAACAATTCCAATTTGTTTGCAACAGCATGAAGCCATCTGATGCTGATACGGAACTCTTCAAACTGAAGGCATTCCCATTCACCCTAGTCGATAGGGCCGAGTCTTGGCTTATGGAACTACCACCAAACCATATTACCTCTTGGAAGCAACTTGCGGATATGTTCCTAGCGAAGTACTTCCCGGCCTCAAAGATCACCGTCTTGAGAAAGCAAATCACTGGCATCACACAGAAACCGGACGAGACCTTCGGCCAATACTACGACCGATTCAAAGTTTTGTGTGCCACTTGCCCATCGCATGGATTTTCCGAGACCAATCTCATGAATTACTTTTACGATGGTCTCAAGCCGATCGATAGGGAATTGCTGGATGCAGCAGCCACCGGTGCATTCATGGACTTAACCGAAACCGAAGCTAGAGCTCTTCTAGAGAATCGGGCGAATAATGATGCACAATACGGAATGTCCAACAGACGAGCAGTCGGTGAGGCGAGTTCAACAACCGACGCGGACGAGAAGTACGACAAACTAGCTCATATGCTAGAGAAGGTGTTAGAACTCGAGACGACAAGAGCGAAGGCAACTCAACGGCCTGTTTGCGGCATATGTCAAACACACGGTCACCACAATGACCAATGCCCTCAAGCGCAGGAGCAGGCAAGCGAGCCGGAGCACGCTAACGCCATCGGCGGATATCAGGGAGGACAAAGGTATAACAACTACAACAACTATGTCAACCGTGATCATCCAGGTTTTAGATGGAGCAGCAACGAGGGAACTTTGAACCCTCCAGCATCTCAACCTCAACAAAGCTACCAACGCCCTCCATTTCAACCACGACCACCGATGCAGCATGGTTCGTCATCACAACCCTTCACCAATCCGGATTACGACAAGATGTTGTCGCAACTTTCGGCCTCAACACAAGTTCTCCTCGACGGACAATCGAAGACAAAGGAGACACTTGACTCACATGGCCGCGACATCACCGAAGTGAAGAAGCAGCTTGGCCAGCTTGTTGATTTCATGGGCCAAATCAAGGAAACCGGTCGGCTTCCACCTCAAACCACTCCTAATCAAAGAAATGTGAATGCTATAGTCACAAGGAGTGGGAAGATACTTGAGGAACCAAAGACCAAGCGATCTCATCTTGATGAAGTCACCATCGAGGACATCACCAACGAAGAAGAAGATGAGATCGATCCGGCAATTCAAGAGGCCGAGAAAAAGAAGGTGACGCCTACTGTCACCAAGGCACAATCACCTCCACAACCTACCCCAATCAAAGGTAAAAGCCCTATTCCTTCAAATACGGTGATTACTAATTCTCCGTTTGCTGTTGCACCTTTCCCAAGCAGATTAGCAAAATCAAAGAAGAAGGATGCCCAATATGAAGATATCTTGGACATCTTCCGAAAGGTGCAAGTGAATTTGCCCTTGATCGAGTGCATAAAGCAAGTGCCTATATACGCCAAGTTTCTGAAAGAATTATGCACTCAGAGGAGGCAAACTCGAGAGAAGGAGGTCGTGAAGGTGAACGCAACCGTTTCGGCGGTTTTGCAGCGTCGGCTACCCCCAAAACTGAAGGACCCAGGGAGCTTTGCAGTTCCTTGCGTAATCGGTGACACCCACTTCGAGGACGTAATGCTTGATCTCGGAGCTTCCATCAACGTCATGCCTTACTATCTATTCGAATCGATGGAGCTTGGAGATCTCAAGCAAGATGGTGTTGTCATCCAATTAGCCGATCGCACCCACAAGTATCCAAGGGGATACGTAGAAGACGTTCTCGTGCAAGTCAACAACTTGATATTCCCAGCCGATTTCTACATTGTTGACATGGAAGAGAGTCCACTGAACACCACGCCATTGCTACTTGGGCGACCTTTCATGCGGACTGCGAGGACGAAGATTGATGTTTTCCAAGGCACTTTCTCCATGGAGATTGATGGAGAAAGAATCGAGTTCAACATCCTGGACGGGATGAAGTTTCCAATGTCGAGCGTAGCTGCCATTTCGACATACGATCCCGTGGATACCTTAGCACAAGGCTACCTCGACACCATCAACGAGGATGAACTCGACATGGCCATTCAACTTGGACATGACGGCCTTTTCGAGGCCTTACTAGAGCTTGAACCTCGAATCCAAGACATGGCCATGGCCCTAAATGCTGCACCACGGAAAGTAAGCTTTTCTCCTCCTATACCAATTACTTTTGGTACTAATAAAATGGTTCCTTCCATTGTAGAAGCTCCCGTTTTAGAACTCAAGCTACTACCGGACCATCTTAAGTATGCGTACTTGGGCGAGAATGAAACTTTACCGGTCATTATTTCGTCCGCGCTAGAAGAGGAACAGGAGGAGAAGCTCGTGAGTGTGCTCAAACGGTACAAGCCCGCAATAGGCTGGACACTCGCGGACATCAAGGGAATAAATCCAGCAACATGTGTGCATAGGATTTTCCTTGAAGAAGGCACCAAGCCTACGCGGGAAGCGCAACGTCGTCTCTACCCTCCGATGATGGAGGTGGTAAAAAAGGAGGTAATTAAACTCATGGACTGTGGAGTTATTTACCCTATTTCTGATAGCCGTTGGGTTTCCCCAGTGCAGGTAGTACCAAAGAAATCGGGAATTACCGTCGTCGAGAATCTGGAAAATGAACTTGTGCCACAACGGACGATCACTGGACACCGAGTGTGCATTGATTACCGGAAGCTCAACGCCGCAACCCGCAAGGATCATTTTCCCTTACCATTCATCGACCAAATGCTGGAAAGATTAGCCGGCCATGCATTTTATTGTTTTCTCGACGGATACTCCGGCTACAACCAAATTAGCATTGCGGAGGAAGATCAAGAAAAGACAACGTTCACGTGCCCTTTCGGAACGTTTGCATACCGCCGAATGCCATTTGGACTGTGTAATGCACCAGGTACATTTCAACGTTGCATGCTCTCAATTTTCTCCGAGTACATTGAAAAAATTATAGAAGTATTCATGGACGACTTTAGTGTATTTGGGAGTGATTTCGATGCATGCTTAAACAATTTAGAAACTATTTTACAAAGATGCGTTGAAACGAACTTGGTGCTTAATTGGGAGAAGTGCCATTTCATGGTTACGCAAGGGATAGTGTTAGGTCATATTATTTCGGAAAAAGGGTTAGAAGTTGATAAATCTAAAGTAGATCTTGTGCGTCACTTACCCTCTCCAACTTCGGTTAGAGAGATTCGTTCATTTCTTGGACACGCAGGATTTTATCGTAGGTTTATCAAGGACTTTTCCCACATCTCGCGCCCGTTGTGTAAACTGCTGCAGAAGGAGACCCCGTTCGTCTTTGATGAAGAATGCAACGCTGCCTTCAACAAGTTGAAGGAACTTCTCACGAGCGCTCCTATTTTATGCAGCCCTGATTGGTCTTTGCCATTTGAACTCATGTGCGACGCCTCGGATTATGCCGTAGGAGCCGTCTTGGGTCAGCGGAAGGACAAGAAGCCTTGCGTAATCTATTACGCCTCTCGGACGCTTGATGAAGCGCAAAGAAATTATACTACCACCGAGAAGGAGTTTCTTGCCGTGGTTTTTGCTTTAGATAAATTTCGATCTTATTTACTTCAAACTAAAGTAACTGTGTTTACCGATCATGCAGCTTTGAAGTATCTAATGCTCAAGAAGGACGCAAAA
Organism: Geum urbanum; assembly: GCA_946800695.1. Classification (NCBI taxonomy): domain Eukaryota; kingdom Viridiplantae; phylum Streptophyta; class Magnoliopsida; order Rosales; family Rosaceae; genus Geum; species Geum urbanum. The sequence continues at coordinate 26,555,026 of OX327004.1, forward strand.
CCACGACTTATCAGATGGATACTTCTACTCCAAGAATTCAACATCGAAATCAAGGATAAGAAGGGAGTAGAAAACGTCGTCGCTGACCACCTATCACGTTTGATAGGTGACCATGAGCCTGTCGAGATTGAAGAAACTTTTCCGGATGAAAAACTCTTCGGAATTGAGGTAACTACTTCGGAAACTCCTTGGTATGCCGATATTGTAAATTACTTAGTTACCGGTGAGTTTCCGTCTACCATGCATAAATTTCAACGTGACAAGCTTAAGCATAATGCTAGAACCTTTATCTGGGATGAGCCTTATTTATGGAAACAATGCTCCGATTTAGTAATTAGGAGATGTATCCCGGATAGTGAGTTTAAGCCCATTCTAGACTTTTGTCACAATGAAGCATGTGGGGGACACTTTGGTTCTAGGAGGACAGCCCTTAAGATTTTAGATTGCGGTTTCTTTTGGCCTAGTTTATTTCGCGATGCTCATGCATATTGCGCTACATGTGATAAGTGCCAAAGATTCGGTAATTTAGGGCCTAAAGATCAAATGCCACAACACTACATATTTAATGTTGAAATTTTTGATGTGTGGGGTATTGACTTTATGGGACCATTTCCTCCCTCCAATGGTTTTACTTATATCTTACTCGCAGTAGATTATGTTTCTAAATGGGTGGAGGCAAAGGCCACCCGGACTAATGATTCGCGAGTTGTTGCAGATTTCCTACGAACTAACATTTTCAGTAGATTTGGAATGCCACGCGTTCTAATCAGCGATGGTGGAAGTCACTTTTGCAACCGCACGGTGGAAGCACTAATGAGGAAGTATGGCGTCAAACACAAGGTTTCCACACCATACCACCCTCAAACCAATGGAATGGCTGAAGTTTCCAACCGTGAGATAAAGAAGATTCTGGAGCGAACCGTCCGCCCCAACCGGAAAGATTGGAGTCAATGCTTAGACGATGCATTGTGGGCTTACAGAACTGCCTACAAGACCCCCATTGGTATGTCACCTTTCCGATTAATATATGGGAAGACGTGCCATCTTCCGGTTGAATTAGAGCACAAGGCATGGTGGGCTGTGAAGAAATTCAACATCGATCGAGATGCCGCAGGCTTGCATCGGAAGCTACAACTATGTGAACTAGAAGAAATCAGAAATGATGCTTTCGACAATGCGTGGATTTACAAAGAGAAGACGAAAAAGATCCACGATCAGATGATTCGCGGGAAGAGTTTTGAACCTGGGCAGAAAGTATTGCTTTTCAATTCAAGACTTAAGCTCTTTCCGGGAAAGCTTCGCTCTCGATGGATGGGCCCATTCGTAGTTTCTCAAGTTCTACCTCATGGAGCAGTTCTCATTCGATCTATCGACAAAGGTAGTGAGTTCAAAGTAAATGGCCATCGCTTGAAGCCCTATTTTGAGGCATTTGCGGAGCACACCGTGGAGGAGATGCAACTCCAAGAACCGGCCATTTCAAAACCAAACTGATGCATCACGTCCAAGGCTAACGACGTAAAACAAGCGCTCATTGGGAGGCAACCCAATAGGGAGACAACAGATTTGTTTTTCTTCTCCCCTTTTAATTAATTTAATGGCTTTTTGCGTAGTAGATTAAAATTTTCATAGATCCTATACTCCATGTTTAATTCTATGTTTTCTTTAAGTACATTGAGGGCAATGTAGAGTTTAAGTGTGGGGGAAGGGTTTACAATTTAATTGTGTCTAAATTAGTGTTTTTCAGAGTCTTTAGGACGCCCTTAACTAGTCGATGATGAAATTTGATCGATACGAACACATATGGCGTATGAATCACATGCATCGAATTCTTGTGCTAATTGAGATATTCTATATGTTTTTAACATGTAGTAGATATGAATTGCAAAACATGGTACAGAAATCGCATGCTTGAATAAGTTTTTAATCATATGAACCCTATGTGAGCTTTTGAGCTATCTGTTCTTTATTCGAGTGAATATGCATCCATTTCGTAGCTACTAGCTTATATATGCCTCATTTGATTGCTTGCCATAGATTTTAATGAACTAGAGAATGCTAGAACTTACTCATGTCAATTTGCAAAGCTTTTAAGTTGATACATACTTTGATTTCGGAAATGATTAAAGGCATTTAGGATTTTCCACCACATTGCCAAATATCCATGTATCCCATTTGTACGCACAAGTTGCGACACCCCTAGATAAACCAATTGAGCCCACGTTAAGCTTTTCTTTCATCACCATATATACCTAAACACTTATCCTAGTATAGAATATCCTTACCTTTGTTCCGGAAACTTGGTGAGAATTTTTCGAAACTAGCACATAAGATTATGGTTCGGTAGGAAAGATTAAAAGAGTTAATGTGAGTAAGGGGAAAGACTTGTCCAATAGCTAAAAAAGTATGAGATTGCCAAAAAAGAAAAGAAAAAAATATATATTTGAGAGAATGAAAAGAGAAAAATTATTATCTCTCATGGCAATATATTGTGTTCTAAAGTAGAAACCAATTGGATTAACGTCCCCCTTATTTGCGGATTTGGAGTTTACGATAAATTGAAGGCCTAAAAATAGAAAAAAATATGGCTTTTGTCCTGTCCGAAAAGCTCAAAGGGTAGATTAGCTTGAAGTATACATGGTAACATACAAATGGAGATGGAGGACTAATATGGTGCTAGACTAAGTCGTTGGAACGTTTTTATCACCACATATCTAAATTTCGAATGCCTTAGCCTTAACCCCATTACAACCTCACTAAAAGTCCTTTATGATCCTTAAAATGAGTAGCTTTCAATTAGTAGAGTAAGTTGCATGAGTAAGCTTATGGTTTTGGTTCATTTGTGCAAGTAATCAAACTTTATTCATGTGGTTTTCATTTCAATTCATATACACTTTAAGTGAACCATTTTCATGAGTGAAAAATATGATGAGTGCATCCTTGTGAGTTGATTAAACCTTTATTCAAAGCATGCACAGCTATAACATAACCATTGTTTTCTCTATGTCTTACTTGTTAATTACATAAATTATATCGCAATTATCTCTTGAATTCGTTGAGCATACACGTTGAAATTCATGTGAGCCACCGCCATATACTTATGCAAATTCTGAGACAAATTTTAGCTAAGGGCTTAGTTGTTCTTTCTTTTGTTTTAAATTCTTAGAGAGTCTTAGTTTAACTTAGTGTTTGCTAAGGGACTAGCAAAGTCTAAGTGTGGGGGAATTTGATATACGCATTTTATGCCCGTTTCTTAACGCATTTCCCTTTTCGTTTAGCTATGTTATTATCTTAGTTTTTATGTTTTCCTTACTTAAATTGTTATTTTGAAGATATTTACGGTGGAGATTAATAACGGCACAATTCGGAGGAATTTCGGCGATTTTGCGATTTTTGCGATTTCGGACCACGAAAAATGGGCCGGCCCAAAAAGCAAATTATGGGCCGATTTCTCAACTCTTGTTTTGGCCCATTAACAAGCCCAAACCCATGTAATTCGGCCTAGATGCCTTTTGGTGAAGAGGAAAAGTCTTGTTTTGAAAGGGCAAGTCAACATTATCAAGCTAATGATCACAAATGGTGACTACACATGGTGATTCATGCTTAGGGTTCCCAAATGGTGACTACACTAGGTGACTCTTGCTTTGCATTGAATGAAAAGATGACTTGCCATGGTGACTTGCCTTAATGATCATTGCATGCATTAAATGGAGGAGGCAAGGTGGAAGAGAGAAGGCATGAATCCCTTGCCTATATAAGGGAGGAGGCAGCCATAAAACAGATCCATCACTCATTTACTAGCCAAAGCTCTACACAAATACTCCTCCACCATAAACACTTAAGAGTTCTCACACAAAGCCGAAGCACATCCCTTACCATTCCAAGCCGAAGCAAGCAAGGTTCCTCCATCCTTCCAAGCCGAAGCAAAGCATCCTCCATCCAACACAATACGCTAAGTCCCTTGTGAAGGAAGTCCATCTCCACCGTAGTTCATCAAGCACTCAAGACAAAAAGTGTAACCATGATCTTCACTTTCATTTCTTTAGCTTTGTATGTGAATCTTTTGATGTATTGGAATAACAAGTTTAGAAAGTTTAGATTTGTGTATCAAATGAATAACAAGTTTAGATTTGTGTTTCATGTGCCTAAACCGATTTGTAATATGCATGTGTTTGTGATTTATAGCTTTTTATGCATGTTTGATACAATCTTAAAGCTTCGAATGCATGTATTAGAAAATACGCTAAGTCCCTCTCTTTTGCATGTTTCGATGATCGTAAGTTGTTTAGGATGTTTATACGCTAAGTTGCATTCCTACACAATTATCACGCATGTGTATTTAGTTAGAAGTTATGAATTTCGCAAGTTACAAAAAGGTTTGATGCATGAAAAGGGTAGGTTAATAAGATGAGTTGATCACATGTAATTAGTAGTGTAACTTCTTATTTTTAGCAAGCATAATTAGACTTTAAGTTTCTTGATTGTTGAAACTTGTCTATGAGTAAAACATGTTAGATACCTAAGAGTTTTAGTTGTGTTTGCATGTTATGTACTTTAATTTCGTAGATTAAATAACCAATTTCCAATCCCCCCAAACATTTATATTTCCGCTTAATAAACGAAACCATGCATGCGCCCTTAATTCCCCGGATAAAGAACGATCCCTACTCGCCAATATTACAAATGACAACAGAAGGGTTTAAATTGCAATGCGCGTAATTGGTGTTTTTAAGGTCTACTTTGTGTTATCGTAAATGCATGTTTTGCGCGTATCATGTTTGCATGTTATGTACTTTAAATTCGTAGATTAAATAACCAACTTCCAATCCCCCCAAATATTTACATTTCCGCATAATAACGAAACCATGCATGCGCCCTTAATTCCCCGGATAAAGAACGATCCCTACTCACCAATATTACAAATGACAAACGAAGGGTTTAAATTGCAATGCGCGTAATCGGTGTTTTTAAGGTCTACTTTGTGTTATCGTGAAAGCATGTTTTGCATGTATCAATTTTTGGCGCCGTTGCCGGGGAGTTAGAATGTTTTGTATGATTTCGTTGTACATTTGTAGTTAAAAGCATGTTTAAATTTTCGAAGTACATACTTGTTCATACTTGTTCATTCTTGTTTATACTTAGAGAAATTTTCATACATGTTTACCATGCCTACTTTTACTTAGCCGAATTTATTCATACTTAGTTTATTTTACACTTGCATAATTTATTTCCATGTTAAAGGATAGTCTTTGATTTAATTTGAGTACTAGTACTTAGTTATTAAATAAATCTCTATGGAATAGGTGGTGCCTCTTTTGTTTGTCTATCTCCTTAACCCTTCGTGATGTGTGGATTTTATCACCACACGCCATAACCTAAGTGAAGTTATGGGCACGAGGTTGTGGGCGGAGTTTACAAACACTTGAGATTGTATACTATCTTGTAAATTCGAGTAAGAGTTGGTTATGATGTCTAGAAGGGTTATGATTGGTGACGGGTTTTGAACTAAGAAAACAGAACACCAATGGAGTACATACTCTTACGAGTAAGCCTCGGGGTGTTTCTAAGAACAACATTGGAGTATATACTCTCACGAGTTAGCCTCGGGTTGTTCCCAGAAATTAGTTCTCACCTCTCGCGTTACATCTATCCCAACTGGTCATTTCCAACGATTACGAGGATTAACTATAGTGGTATACATTTTCGCGCGGGCCGCACGGACAAGAGATTTATTCAATAACTAAGTCGTGTATTCCTTTTAAATCATAGGCGCAATCAAAACGTAGACGTACTTAAATTGATTTACATTGAGCACGAGCATTGGTTATAAGGTTTCGTTCTTTGGAATAGGTGGTGCCTCTTTTTCTGGTTTATCTCCTTAACCCCTCGTGATGTGTGGATTTTATCACCACACGCCATAACCTAAGTGAAGTTATGGACACGAGGTTGTGGGCGGAGTTTACTAAGAACTTGAGATTATATACTATCTCACAAATTTGGCTGATTGTTGGATATGGTGAATGGGTTTATGATTGGTGCCGGGTTTCGGATCTAAGCAATAGAACACCATTGGAGTATATACCGTAACTGGTTAGCCTCGGGGTGTCTCTAGGAACAACATTGGAGTATATACTCTTACGAGTAAGCCTCGGGTTGTTCTAAATATTAGTCCTTACCTCTCGCGTTATCTCTATTCCTACTAACCATTTCTAAACGTAACTAAGCTGAATTGTAGTCGGTATATATTTTCGCGTACGTCCAAGAAATTTACCGAATGATCATTTCGCGTACTCTCTGTAAATCATAAGTGCATATGAATACGGGTAAATACATGAACTTAATACGACATAATCCTTTAAATAGATGGTATATCGGATTAAGCATGCTTAGACCTCCCGGAATCAGACTTCATCTTCGGATGAACGAGACCCATTGCACAGTCGAGAGCCTCTGCACCACGTACCATCGGGGCCAAAGGAAATAAATAAAACTTAGTCAAATTTTTGTGTTTGTTTGTGCATTAAAAACTGTAAAGGACTAACAAACGTTACTTAGCTTGCATAACCTCTCTTAGGTTTTATGATACTCGGATTTCACTACCGAGTACCCTAACCTAAGTGAAGTTAGGGGCATAAGATCGAAGAAGAGGTCATTCTTTTCATTCATAGTTTAAACACGTAACTCGTTTGTTTTCTGCAGGTTCTAACGTTTTCTCTTATGCATTCACTCCATCTTTCACGTAGGATTGTTGTTTAATGCATTTTATTGCAAGAAAATGTGTGGTGCATAAATTCAATGTGAATTATGGTTTACTTGTATTTGAACCTTGTTTATACATGTTCTAACTAAATTTTTTTTAGGTTTAGCATTATATAGTGTTAATTTGCAGAAAACGTGTGTTTTAAGTTTATTACATTCATGTGCATAGCCCCTAAAATTGATTAAATCAATTGCATTACTTAGTACAATACATATAGTGTCTTAACTATTATAAATTTTGTGCATTAGTAGTTTTTAAGTATTTGTGTTTATTTATAGTATGTTTTGATAGTTTTACTATTTTATTTGTTATCCCTTTTTTTTCTAAATATGCTTTACAATTTTGGTTAGTATTCCTCTATATATCTCATATTAATTGTTGATACTAACACTTGGTCTTTGGTAGATGTCAGGCTAATGAATGTCCGATCAGAATCCTGGACCATCTAGAACAAACTTTGAGGAGATCGCAAAGAGAATAGCGAGACTTAAAGCTCAAACTGACATCCTGCATTTTCCCATCATCGAAGAAGTTTCCGAGTCTTCACATTCATCAACCGACCATACTTTAGCTTCATCAACCGACCACAATTCAGAAGCAGAAGCACAAGAAGTCAACATGGCCAATGCAGGACAATCTCTTCGCCAGCGCACCTGCTCAACCGAATGGAGCAACGGGCCTTCGAGCATTGCTTTTCCACCACCGGAGGAAAACATGAAGGATATCGAGCTAAAGAGTGGCTTCCTCCACCGACTACCCATTTTTCATGGACTTTCCAATGAAGATCCGAACAAGCATCTCAAACAATTCCAATTTGTTTGTAACAGCATGAAGCCATCCGATGCTGATACGGAGCTCTTTAAACTGAAGGCATTCCCATTCACCCTAGTCGACAGGGCCGAGTCTTGGCTTATGGAACTACCGCCGAACCATATCACTTCATGGAAGCAACTTGCGGACATGTTCCTAGCGAAGTACTTCCCGGCCTCCAAGATCACCGTCTTGAGAAAGCAAATTACTGGCATCACACAGAAATTGGACGAGACCTTCGGCCAATACTACGACCGATTCAAGGTTTTGTGTGCCACTTGCCCATCGCATGGATTTTCCGAGACCAATCTCATGAACTACTTTTACGATGGTCTCAAGCCGATCGATAGGGAATTGCTGGATGCAGCAGCCACCGGTGCATTCATGGACCTAACTGAAACCGAAGCTAGAGCTCTTCTAGAGAATCGAGCGAATAATGATGCACAATACGGAATGTCCAACAGACGAGTAGTCGGTGAAGCGAGTTCTACACCCGACGCGGACGAAAAATACGACAAGCTAGCCCATATGCTAGAGAAGGTGTTAGAACTCGAGACGACAAGAGCGAAGGCAACTCAACGGCCTGTTTGTGGCATATGTCAAACACAAGGTCACCACAACGACCAGTGCCCTCAAGTGCCGGAACAGGCAAGCGAGCCGGAGCACGCTAACGCCATCGGCGGATATCAGGGAGGACAACGGTACAACAATTACAACAACTATGTCAACCGTGATCATCCGGGGTTTAGATGGAGCAGCAACGAGGGAACTTTGAACCCTCCAGCACCTCAACAAAGCTACCAACGCCCTCCATTTCAACCAAGGCCACCGATGCAGCAGGGTTCGTCTTCGCAATCCTTCACCAACCCGGATTACGAGAAGATGTTGTCGCAACTTTCGGCCTCAACACAAGTTCTCCTCGACGGACAATCGAAGACAAAGGAGACACTTGACTCACATGGCCGCGACATCACCGAAGTGAAGAAGCAGCTTGGCCAACTTGTTGATTTCATGGGTAAAATCAATGAAACCGGTCGGCTTCCACCTCAAACCACTCCTAATCAACGAAACGTGAATGCTATAGTCACAAGGAGTGGGAAGATACTTGAGGAACCAAAGACCAAGCGATCTCATCTTGATGAAGTCACCATTGAGGACATCACCAACGAAGAAGAAGATGAGATCGATCCGGCAATTCAAGAGGCCGAGAAAAAGACGGTGACGCCTAATGTCACCAAGGCACAATCACCTCCACAACCTACCCCAATCAAAGGTAAAAACCATATTCCTTCAAATACGGTGATTACTAATTCTCCGTTTGCTGTTGCACCTTTCCCAAGCAGATTATCAAAATCAAAGAAGAAGGATGCCCAATATGAAGATATCCTGGACATCTTCCGAAAGGTGCAAGTGAATTTGCCCTTGATCGAGTGCATAAAACAAGTGCCGATATACGCGAAGTTTCTGAAAGAATTATGCACTCAGAGGAGGCAAACTCGAGAGAAGGAGGTCGTGAAGGTGAACGCAACCGTTTCGGCGGTTTTGCAGCGTCGGCTACCCCCAAAACTGAAGGACCCAGGGTGCTTTGCAGTTCCCTGTGTAATCGGTGACAACCGCTTCGAAGATGTAATGCTTGATCTCGGAGCCTCCATCAACGTCATGCCTTACTATCTTTTCGAATCGATGGAGCTTGGAGATCTCAAGCAAGATGGTGTTGTCATCCAGTTAGCCGATCGCACCCACAAGTATCCGAGGGGATACGTAGAAGACGTTCTCGTACAAGTCAACAACTTGATATTCCCAGCCGATTTCTACATAGTTGACATGGAAGAGAGTCCACTGAACACCACGCCATTGCTGCTTGGACGACCTTTCATGCGGACTGCGAGGACGAAGATTGATGTTTTCCAAGGCACTTTCTCCATGGAGATTGATGGGGAAAGAATCGAGTTCAACATCCTGGACGGGATGAAGTTTCCAATGTCGAGCGTAGCTGCCATGTCGACATACGATCCTGTGGATACCTTAGCACAAGGTTACCTCGACACCATCAACGAGGATGAACTCGACATGGCCATTCAACTTGGACATGACGGCCTTCTCGAGGCCTTACTAGAGCTTGAACCTTGAATCCAAGACATGGCCATGGCCCTAAATGCCGCACCACGGAAAGTAAGCTTTTCTCCTCCTATACCAATTACTTTTGGTACTAATAAAATGGTTCCTTCCATTGTAGAAGCTCCCGTTTTAGAACTCAAGCTACTACCGGACCATCTTAAGTATGCGTACTTGGGCGAGAATGAAACTTTACCGGTCATTATTTCGTCCGCGCTAGAAGAGGAACAGGAGGAGAAGCTCGTGAGTGTACTAAAGAGGTACAAACCCGCAATAGGCTGGACACTTGCGGCCATCAAGGGAATCAATCCAGCAACTTGTGTGCATAGGATTTTCCTTGAAGAAGGCACCAAGCCTACGCGGGAAGCGCAACGTCGGCTCCACCCTCCGATGATGGAAGTGGTAAAAAAGGAGGTAATTAAACTCATGGACTGTGGAGTTATTTACCCTATATCTGATAGCCGTTGGGTTTCCCCAGTGCAGGTAGTACCTAAGAAATCGGGAATTACCGTCGTCGAGAATCTGGAAAATGAACTTGTGCCACAACGGACGATCACTGGACACCGAATGTGCATTGATTACCGGAAGCTCAACGCCGCAACCCGCAAGGATCATTTTCCCTTACCATTCATCGACCAAATGCTGGAAAGATTAGCCGGCCATGCATTTTATTGTTTTCTGGACGGATACTCCGGCTACAACCAAATTAGCATTGCGGAGGAGGATCAAGAAAAGACAACGTTCACGTGCCCGTTCGGAACGTTTGCCTATCGCCGCATGCCATTTGGACTATGTAATGCACCAGGTACATTTCAACGTTGCATGCTCTCAATTTTCTCCGAATACATTGAAAAAATTATTGAAGTATTCATGGACGACTTTAGTGTATTTGGGAATGATTTCGATGCATGCTTAAACAATTTAGAAACTATTTTACAAAGATGCGTTGAAACGAATTTGGTGCTTAATTGGGAGAAGTGCCATTTCATGGTTACGCAAGGGATAGTGTTAGGTCATATTATTTCGGAAAAAGGGTTAGAAGTTGATAAATCTAAAGTAGATCTTGTGCGTCACTTACCCTCTCCAACTTCGGTTAGAGAGATTCGTTCATTTCTTGGACACGCAGGATTTTATCGTAGGTTTATCAAAGACTTTTCCCACATCTCGCGCCCTTTGTGTAAACTGCTGCAAAAGGAGACCCCGTTCATCTTTGATGAAGAATGCAACGCTGCCTTCAACAAGTTGAAGGAGCTTCTCACGAGCGCTCCTATTTTATGCAGCCCTGATTGGTCTCTGCCATTTGAACTCATGTGCGACGCCTCGGATTATGCCGTAGGAGCCGTCTTGGGTCAGCGGAAGGACAAGAAGCCTTGCGTAATCTATTACGCCTCTCGGACGCTTGATGAAGCGCAAAGAAATTATACTACTACCGAGAAGGAGTTTCTTGCTGTGGTTTTTGCATTAGATAAATTTCGATCTTATTTACTTCAAACTAAAGTAACTGTGTTTACCGATCATGCAGCTTTGAAGTATCTAATGCTAAAAAAGGACGCAAAACCACGGCTTATCAGATGGATACTTCTACTCCAAGAATTCAACATAGAAATCAAAGATAAGAAGGGAGTAGAAAACGTCGTCGCTGACCACCTATCACGTTTGATAGGTGACCATGAGCCTATCGAGATCGAAGAAACTTTTCCGGATGAAAAACTCTTCGGAATTGAGGTAACTACTTCGGAAACTCCTTGGTATGCCGATATTGTAAATTACTTAGTTACCGGTGAGTTTCCGTCTACCATGCATAAATTTCAACGTGACAAACTTAAGCATAATGCTAGAACCTTTATCTGGGATGAGCCTTATTTATGGAAACAATGCTCCGATTTAGTAATTAGGAGATGTATCCCGGATAGTGAGTTTACGCCCATTCTAGACTTTTGTCACAATGAAGCATGTGGGGGACACTTTGGTTCTAGGAGGACAGCCCTTAAAATTTTAGATTGCGGTTTCTTTTGGCCTAGTTTATTTCGCGATGCTCATGCATATTGCGCTACATGTGATAAGTGCCAAAGATTCGGTAATTTAGGACCTAAAGATCAAATGCCACAACACTACATATTTAATGTTGAAATTTTTGATGTGTGGGGTATTGATTTTATGGGACCATTTCCTCCCTCCAATGGTTTTACTTACATCTTACTCGCAGTAGATTATGTTTCTAAATGGGTGGAGGCAAAGGCCACCCGGACTAATGATTCGCGAGTTGTTGCAGATTTCCTACGAACTAACATTTTCAGTAGATTTGGAATGCCACGCGTTCTAATCAGCGATGGTGGAAGTCACTTTTGCAACCGCACGGTGGAAGCACTAATGAGGAAGTATGGCGTCAAACACAAGGTTTCCACACCATACCACCCTCAAACCAATGGAATGGCTGAAGTTTCCAACCGTGAGATAAAGAAGATTCTGGAGCGAACCGTCCGCCCCAACCGGAAAGATTGGAGTCAATGCTTAGACGATGCATTGTGGGCTTACAGGACTGCCTACAAGACCCCCATTGGTATGTCACCTTTCCGACTAATTTATGGGAAGGCGTGCCATCTTCCGGTTGAACTAGAGCACAAGGCATGGTGGGCCGTGAAGAAATTCAACATTGATCGAGATGCCGCAGGCTTACATCGGAAGCTTCAACTTTGTGAACTTGAAGAAATCAGAAATGATGCTTTCGACAATGCGTGGATTTACAAAGAGAAGACGAAAAAGATCCACGATCAGATGATTCGCGGGAAGAGTTTTGAACCAGGGCAGAAAGTATTACTTTTCAATTCAAGACTTAAGCTCTTTCCGGGAAAGCTGCGCTCTCGATGGATGGGGCCTTTCATAGTTTCTCAAGTACTACCTCATGGAGCAGTTCTCATTCGATCTATCGACAAAGGTAGTGAGTTCAAAGTAAATGGCCATCGCTTGAAGCCCTATTTTGAGGCATTTGCGGAGCACACCGTGGAGGAGATGCAACTCCAAGAACCGGCCATTTCAAAAACAAAATGATGCATCACGTCCAAAGCTAACGACGTAAAACAAGCGCTCATTGGGAGGCAACCCAATAGGGAGACAACAGATTTGATTTCTTCTCCCCTTTTACTTAATTTAATGGCTTTTTGCGTATTAGATTAAAATTTTCGTAGATCCTATACTCCATTTTTATTCTATACTTCTACTTTAGTACATTGAGGGCAATGTAGAGTTTAAGTGTGGGGGAAGGGTTTACAATTTAATTGTGTCTAAATTAGTGTTTTTCAGAGTCTTTAGGACGCCCTTAACTAGTCAATGATGAAATTTGATCGATACGGACACATATGGCGTATGAATCACATGCATCGAATTCTTGTGCTAATTGAGATATTCTATATGTTTTTAACATGTAGTAGATATGAATTGCAAAACATGGTACAGAAATCGCATGCTTGAATAAGTTTTTAATCATATGAACCCTATGTGAGCTTTTGAGCTATCTGTTCTTTATTCGAGTGAATGTACATCCATTTCGTAGCTACTAGCTTATATATGCCTCATTTGATTGCTTGCCATAGATTTTAATGAATTAGAGAATGCTAGAACTTACTCATGTCAATTTGCAAAGCTTTTAAGTTGATACATACTTTGATTTTGGAAATGATTAAAGGCATTTAGGATTTTCCACCACATTGCCATATATCCATGTATCCCATTTGTACGCACAAGTTGCGACACCCCTAGATAAACCAATTGAGCCCACGTTAAGCTTTTCTTTCATCACCATATATACCTAAACACTTATCCTAGTATAGAATATCCTTACCTTTGTTCCGGAAACTTGGTGAGAATTTTTCGAAACTAGCACATAAGATTATGGTTTGGTAGGAAAGATTAAAAGAGTTAATGTGAGTAAGGGGAAAGACTTGTCCAAATAGCTAAAAAAAAAAAGTTTGAGATTGCCAAAAAGAAAAGAAAAAAAATTATATTTGAGAGAATGAAAAGAAAAAAAAATTATTATTATCTCTCATGGCAATATGTTGTGTTCTAAGAATAAACCATTTGGATTAACGTCCCCCTTATTTGCGGATTTGGAGATTACGATAAATTGAAGGCCCAAAAATAGAACAAAATATGGCCTTTGTCCTGTCCGAAAAGCTAAAAGGGTAGATTAGCTTGAAGTATACATGATAACATACAAATGGAGATGGAGGACTAATATGGTGCTAGACTAAGTCGTTGGAACGTTTTTTTATCACCACATATCTAAATTTCGAATACCTTAGCCTTAACCCCATTACAACCTCACTAAAAGTCCTTTATGATCCTTAAAATGAGTAGCTTTCAATTAGTAGAGTAAGTTGCATGAGTAAGCTTATGGTTTTGGTTCATTTGTGCAAGTAATCAAACTTTATTCATGTGGTTTTCATTTCAATTCATATACACTTTAAGTGAACCATTTTCATGAGTGAAAAATATGATGAGTGCATCCTTGTGAGTTGATTAAACCTTTATTCAAAGCATGCACAGCTATAACATAACCATTGTTTTCTCTATGTCTTACTTGTTCATTACATAATTATATCGCAATTATCTCTTGAATTCGTTGAGCATACAAATTGAAATTCATGTGAGCCATCGCCATATACTTATGAAAATTCTGAGACAAATTTTAGCTAAGGGCTTAGTTGTGTTCTTTCTTTTAAATTTTTAGAGAGTCTTAGTTTAACTTAGTGTTTGCTAAGGGACTAGCAAAGTCTAAGTGTGGGGGAATTTGATATACGCATTTTATGCTCGTTTCTTAACGCATTTCCCTTTACGTTTAGCTATGTTATTATCTTAGTTTTATGTTTTCCTTATTTAAATTGTTATTTTGAAGTTCATTACGGTGGAGATTAATATCGACGCAATTCGGAGGAATTTCGGCGATTTTGCGATTTTTGCGATTTTGGACCTCCGAAAATGGGCCGGGCCACAAAGCAAATTATGGGCCGAATTCTCAACTCTTGTTTCGGCCCATTATCAAGCCCAAACCCAATCAATTCGGCAAGGATGGCTTTTGGTGAAGAGGAAAAGTCTTGTTTTGAAAGGGCAAGTCAACATTATCAAGCTAATAATCACAAATGGTGACTACACATGGTGATTCATGCTTAGGGTTCCCAAATGGTGACTACACTAGGTGAATCTTGCTTTGCATTGAATGAAAAGATGACTTGCCATGGTGACAAGCTAGGTGATTCATGCTTAGGGTTCGGCAATGGTGACTAAGTGTGTGACTAAGTGTGTGACTTGCCTTAATGATCATTGCATGCATTAAATGGAGGAGGCAAGGTGGAAGAGAGAAGACACACATCCTTGCCTATATAAGAGGGAGGCCGGCCTTGAAGAAAAGGATCACTCATTTTACTAAGCAAAGCTCTACACAAATACTCCTCCACCATTAAACACTTAAGAGTTCACACACCAAGCCGAAGCATCATCTTCCTCCATTCAAGGCCGAAGCAAGCTAGGGTTCCTCCATCCTTCCAAGCTGAAGCAAACCATCCTCCATCCCTCACAATACGCTAAGTCCCTTGTGAAGGAAGTCCATCTCCACCGTAGTTCATCAAGCACTCAAGATAAAAAGTGTAACCATGATCTTCACTTTCATTTCTTTAGCTTTGTATGTGAATCTTTTGATGTATTGGAATAACAAGTTTAGAAAGTTTAGATTTGTGTATCAAATGAATAACAAGTTTAGATTTGTGTTTCATGTGCCTAAACCGATTTGTAATATGCATGTGTTTATGATTTATAGCTTTTTATGCATGTTTGATACAATCTTAAAGCTTCGAATGCATGTATTAGAAAATACGCTAAGTCCCTCTCTTTTGCATGTTTCGATGATCGTATGTTGTTTAGGATGTTTATACGCTAAGTTGCATTCCTACACAATTATCAAGCATGTGTACTTAGTTATAAGTTATGAATTTCGCAACTTACACAAAGGTTTGATGCATGAAAAGGGTAGGTTAATAAGATGAGTTGATCACATGTAATTAATAGTGTAACTTCTTATTTTTAGCAAGCATAATTAGACTTTAAGTTTCTTGATTGTTGAAACTTGTCTATGAGTAAAACATGTTAGATGCCTAAGAGTTTTAGTTGTGTTTGCATGTTATGTACTTTAAATTCGTAGATTGAATAACCAACTTCCAATCCCCCCAAATATTTACATTTCCGCATAATAACGAAACCATGCATGCGCCCTTAATTCCCCGGATAAAGAACGATCCCTACTCACCAATATTACAAATGACAAACGAAGGGTTTAAATTGCAATGCACGTAATCGGTGTTTTTAAGGTCTACTTTGTGTTATCGTGAAAGCATGTTTTGCATGTATCACTTAACGCATTTCCCTTTTCGTTTAGCTATGTTATTATCTTAGTTTTTATGTTTTCCTTACTTAAATTGTTATTTTGAAGATATTTACGGTGGAGATTAATAACGACGCAATTCAGAGGAATTTCGGCGATTTTGCGATTTTTGCGATTTCGGACCACGAAAAATGGGCCGGCCCAAAAAGCAAATTATGGGCCGATTTCTCAACTCTTGTTTCGGCCCATTATCAAGCCCAAACCCAATCAATTCGGCAAGGATGCAAGTTGGTGAAGTTGAAAAGTCCAAGTTATCAAGCTAATGATCACAAAAGATGACTTGCCATGGTGACTCTTATTTTGGGTTCACAAATGGTGACTAAGCTTGGTGACTCTTGCCTTTGATCATCACAATGGTGACTAAGGGTGTGACTAAGCATGGTGACTCTTGCTTAGGGTTCATGAATGATGATGACACTTGGTGACTAAGGGGATGACTTGCTAGGTGACTAAGGCTTGCATTTAATGAACCAAGCAAGGTGGAAGAAAGAGGCAAGGCATATGCTTGCCTATAAATACCAAGGGAGTTCGGCCTTACTTCATCATCTCTCATTTTACAAACAAAAACTCTACACAAATACTCCTCCACCATAAACACTTCAAGGATTCTCAAGCAAAGCCGAAGCACATCCTCCTCCATTCCAAGCCGAAGCAAGGTTCTCCATCCAAGCCGAAGCAATCCTCCTCCATCCAACACAATACGCTAAGTCCCTTGTGAAGGAAAGCCATCTCCACCGTAGATCATCAAGCATTCAAGACAAAAAGTGTAACCATGATCTTCACTTTCATTTCTTTTGCTTTGTATTTGAACCCTTGGATGTATTGGAATACTTTTATGTATCAAATGAAGAACAAGTTTAGATTTGTGTTTTATGTTCTTAAACCGATTTATAAGTTGCATGTGTTTATGATTTCTAGCCTTTTATGCATGTTTGATACAATCTTAAAGCTTCGAAAGCATGTGTTAGATAATACGCTAAGTCCCTCTCTTTCGCATGTTTCGATGATCGTATGTTGTTTAGGATGTTTATACGCTAAGTTGCATTCCTACTCAATTATTAAGCATGTGTATTTAGTTAGAAGTTATGAATTTCGTAACTTACAAAAAGGTTTGATGCATGAAAAGGGTAAGGTTAATAAGATGAGATGATCACTTGTAATTAGTAGTGTAACTTCTTATTTTTAGTAAGCATAATTAGACTTTGAAGTTTCTTGATTGTTAACACTTGTCTATGAGTGAAACATGTTAGATGCTTAAGAGTTTTAGTTGTGTTTGCATGTTTTTGCACTTTACTTTCGTAGATTAAACAACCAACTTCCAATCCCCCCCGAACATTTACATTTCTGCCTATTAAACGAAACCATGCATGCGCCCTTAATTCCCCGGATAAAGAACGATCCCTACTCGCCAATGCTATAATGATAAAAGAAGGGTTTTAAATTGCTTTACGTGTGAACTGTGTTTTTAGGGTCTACTTTGTGTTAACGTTAAATGCATGTTTTGCGCGTATCATGTTTATACGGTAATGGTTTAATCAGGCTACCCAGCTGTCGAATGTGGAGTGTTTACCCACCTGAGGCAGAGATGTGTTGTTCACATGTTGGTCCCTGATTGCACGTGTTATGTGGCTTAAGAGGAAGCAGTGTACGAGGTTTGAGATGAGTTTGAACCTGAGTATCAGAGAAAGTCTGACTAATGTGCCTCGAGATAGCCGTGAGGAGCTTAGTGTGCTGCACTCAGTGGCGAGGCTGTCGAGAAGGAAAGGTGTACGCGGTTTTCGATGGGATGGTTTGAGGAAAGTGGACTTAGTCGAGATTTTGATGAGGTTGAGTTCCGACACTTCGGGATCAGTGACCTCATCAGGCTGTAGCCTTTTCGATTATGTTGAGGGTCCTCAGATCAGGTATAGGATCCGTTTGACGATGGCGGAGATCACGGAGTGGCGGAGTTTCTCCTGTGGCATGAGTTTGGGCGATCGTTGATGATCCTTTCACGCAGCAGGTGTTGTGGTGATTTGTGTTCGTAGAGCACTTTCAGTTGCTGTTTCGGTGGTCAGGAGGGTCACGTTACGAGGGAGCGCCCTCAGCCAGCTGTTATAACAGTTCGACAACTCGGAGTTCACGAGGAGATCCTTATGTTGTCTATGAAGTTTGATCAATGTACTCTTTTGATGAGTTAATCAACAAGTCGCGACTGAAGTGGGCGGCTAGTTGGGCAGATTGTAGTTCGTGCCACGACCTTGTTTGAGGACAAACTTTTCTCCGAGGTTACTATTGTTTGACATCCATGGCTATTGTACCTGTATCTCCACTTCCAAGGTTTTGGAGAGTGTTGTATCCATCCGGAGGTTGCGAGATCCTTGTTGGAGGTTATGTGTTAGCCACGGACCTGTTATAGCTGGACATCATGGTTTTAATGTGACTATGAGTATGGACTTACTGACAATGCATATGGCTGTGTTCGAGTGCCTCGAGAAGGAGGTTGTGTTTCGACGATCAGATTTCCCCGAGATACTGTTTCGCGGTGATGGTCGAGCGGATGATGGAGACGGATTGTGTTGCTTGCATAGCCATGTTGTGAATACTATGGTTGCTGTACCCGACATTTGTGACATTGAGGTGGTTCCCGAGTTTCCAGGTGTGTTTCGGAGGAGTTACCAGGTGTTCCTCCAGTTCGGGAGACTGACTACACCATTGAGCTTGTATCGGGCGCTGGACTCATTTTACCGGCATCTTGTCATTCTGAGCCAGCGGAGCTAATGGAGCTACAGTTTCGACTCCAGGAGTTGCTGGAGGAGATTTCATGCGACCCCGCGTATTTGCGTGGTGTACTCTTGCATTGTTGTGCGGATGTTGGATGGTTTGACGAGGTGGTGCATTGACTACCAGAAGCCTGATTTGCTTCAGAGGAGAGTGAGTATCCTCCGCTTCGGTTTGACGAGTGGTTTGATCAGCTTGCGAGAGTTTCAGTCTTTTCGAAGATTGATTTCGGGTCCAGATACCATCAGTTGAGGTTTGATGAGTCAGATGTGGTTTGGACAGCTTTCGGATCTTGGTGCGGGCATTAGGAGTTCTTGGTCACGCTATTGGTTGACCAATGCCCCATTGATATACGCATTTTATGCTCATTTCTTAACGCATTTCCCTTTACGTTTAGCTATGTTATTATCTTAGTTTTTATGTTTTCCTTATTTAATTTGTTATTTTGAAGATATTTACGGTGGAGATTAATAACGGCGCGATTCGGAGGAATTTCGGAGATTTTGCGATTTTTGCGATTTCGGACCACGAAAAATGGGCCGGCCCAAAAAGCAAATTATGGGCCGATTTCTCAACTCTTGTTTCGGCCCATTATTAAGCCCAAACCCAATCAATTCGGCAAGGATGCAAGTTGGTGAAGTTGAAAAGTCCAAGTTATCAAGCTAATGATCACAAAAGATGACTTGCCATGGTGACTCTTATTTTGGGTTCACAAATGGTGACTAAGCTTGGTGACTCTTGCCTTTGATCATCACAATGGTGACTAAGGGTGTGACTAAGCATGGTGACTCTTGCTTAGGGTTCATGAATGATGATGACACTTGGTGACTAAGGGGATGACTTGCTAGGTGACTAAGGCTTGCATTTAATGAAGCAAGGCAAGGTGGAAGAGAGAAGGCAAGCATTCCTTGCCTATATAAGGGAGGAGGCCGAACCATTCAAGGGCATCACTCAATTTACTAGCCAAAGCTCTACACAAATACTCTTCCACCATAAACACTTGAAGGTTCTCTTACAAGCCGAAGCACATCTCCTCCATTCCAAGCCGAAGCAAGGTTCTAGGGTTCTCCTCCATCCAAGCCGAAGCAAAGCATCCTCTATCCTTCACAATACGCTAAGTCCCTTGTGAAGGAAAGCCATCTCCACCGTAGATCATCTAGCATTCAAGACAAAAAGTGTAACCATGATCTTCACTTTCATTTCTTTTGTTTTGTATTTGAACCCTTGGATGTATTGGAATACTTTTATGTATCAAATGAAGAACAAGTTTAGATTTGTGTTTCATGTTCTTAAACCGATTTATAAGTTGCATGTGTTTATGATTTCTAGCCTTTTATGCATGTTTGGTACAATCTTAAAGCTTCGAAAGCATGTGTTAGAAAATACGCTAAGTCCCTCTCTTTCGCATGTTTCGATGATCGTATGTTGTTTAGGATGTTTATACGCTAAGTTGCATTCCTACTCAATTATTGCATGTGTATTTAGTTAGAAGTTATGAATTTCGTAACTTACAAAAAGGTTTGATGCATGAAAAGGGTAGGTTAATAAGATGAGATGATCACATGTAATTAGTAGTGTAACTTCTTATTTTTAGCAAGCATAATTAGACTTTAAGTTTCTTGATTGTTGAAACTTGTCTATGAGTAAAACATGTTAGATGCCTAAGAGTTTTAGTTGTGTTTGCATGTTATGTACTTTAATTTCGTAGATTAAACAACCAACTTCCAATCCCCCCAAACATTTACATTTCCGCTTATTAACGAAACCATGCATGCGCCCTTAATTCCCCGGATAAAGAACGATCCCTACTCGCCAATATTACAAATGACAAAAGAAGGGTTTAAATTGCAATGCGCGTAATCTGTGTTTTTAAGTTAACGTGAATGCATGTTTTGCGATGGAGTTATTTACCCTATTTCTGATAGCCGTTGGTTTCCCCAGTGCAGGTAGTACCCAAGAAATCGGGAATAACCGTCGTCGAGAATCTGGAAAATGAACTTGTGCCACAACGGACGATCACTGGACACCGAGTGTGCATTGATTACCGGAAGCTAAACGCTGCAACCCGCAAGGATCATTTTCCCTTACCATTCATCGACCAAATGCCGGAAAGATTAGCCGGCCATGCATTTTATTATTTTCTCGACGGATATTCCGGCTACAACCAAATTAGCATTGCGGAGGAAGATCAAGAAAAGACAACGTTCACGTGCCCGTTCGGAACGTTTGCCTATCGCCGCATGCCATTTGGACTGTGTAACGCACCAGGTACATTTCAACGTTGCATGCTCTCAATTTTCTCCGAGTACATTGAAAAAATTATTGAAGTATTCATGGACGACTTTAGTGTATTTGGGAGTGATTTTGATGCATGCTTAAACAATTTAGAAACAATTTTACAAAGATGCGTTGAAACGAACTTGGTGCTTAATTGGGAGAAGTGCCATTTCATGGTTACGCAAGGGATCGTGTTAGGTCATATTATTTCTGAAAAAGGGTTAGAAGTTGATAAATCTAAAGTAGATCTTGTGCGTCACTTACCCTCTCCAACTTCGGTTAGAGAGATTTGTTCTTTTCTTGGACACGCAGGATTTTATCGCAGGTTTATCAAAGACTTTTCCCACATCTCGCGCCCGTTGTGTAAACTGCTGCAAAAGTAGACCCCGTTCGTCTTTGATGAAGAATGCAACGCTGCCTTCAACAAGTTGAAGGAGCTTCTCAGGAGCGCTCCTATTTTATGCAGCCCTGATTGGTCTCTGCCATTCGAACTCATGTGCGACGCCTCGGATTATGCCGTAGGAGCCGTCTTGGGTCAGCGGAAGGACAAGAAGCCTTGCGTAATCTATTACGCCTCTCGGACGCTTGATGAAGCGCAAAGAAATTATACTACCACCGAGAAGGAGTTTCTTGCCGTGGTTTTTGCTTTAGATAAATTTCGATCTTATTTACTTCAAACTAAAGTAACTGTGTTACCGATCATGCAGCTTTGAAGTATCTAATGCTCAAGAAGGACGCAAAACCACGACTTATCAGATGGATACTTCTACTCCAAGAATTCAACATCGAAATCAAGGACAAGAAGGGAGTAGAAAACGTCGTCGCTGACCACCTATCACGTTTGATAGGTGACCATGAGCCTGTCGAGATTGAAGAAACTTTTCCGGATGAAAAACTCTTCGGAATTGAGGTAACTATTTCGGAAACTCCATGGTATGCAGATATCGTAAATTACTTAGTTACCGGTGAGTTTCCGTCTACCATGCATAAATTTCAACGTGACAAACTTAAGCATAATGCTAGAACCTTTATCTGGGATGAGCCTTATTTATGGAAACAATGCTCCGATTTAGTAATTAGGAGATGTATCCCGGATAGTGAGTTTAAGCCCATTCTAGACTTTTGTCACAATGAAGCATGTGGGGGACACTTTGGTTCAAGGAGGACAGCCCTTAAGATTTTAGATTGCGGTTTCTTTTGGCCTAGTTTATTTCGCGATGCTCATGCATATTGCGCTGCATGTGATAAGTGCCAGAGATTCGGTAATTTAGGGCCTAGAGATCAAATGCCACAACACTACATATTTAATGTCGAAATTTTTGATGTGTGGGGTATTGATTTTATGGGACCATTTCCTCCCTCCAATGGTTTTACTTATATCTTACTCGCAGTAGATTATGTTTCTAAATGGGTGGAGGCAAAGGCCACCCGTACTAATGATTCGCGAGTTGTTGCAGATTTCCTACGAACTAACATTTTCAGTAGATTTGGAATGCCACGCGTTCTAATTAGCGATGGAGGAAGTCACTTTTGCAACCGCACGGTGGAAGCATTGATGAGGAAGTATGGCGTAAAACACAAGGTTTCCACACCATACCACCCTCAAACCAATGGAATGGCTGAAGTTTCCAACCGTGAGATCAAGAAGATATTGGAGCGAACCGTCCGCCAAAACCGGAAAGATTGGAGTCAATGCTTAGACGATGTATTATGAGCTTACAGGACTGCCTACAAGACCCCCATTGGTATGTCACCTTTCCGATTAATTTATGGGAAGGCGTGCCATCTTCCGGTTGAATTGGAGCACAAGGCATGGTGGGCCGTGAAGAAATTCAACATCGATCGAGATGCCGCAGGCTTGCATCGGAAGCTACAACTATGTGAACTAGAAGAAATCAGAAATGATGCTTTCGAAAATGCGTGGATTTACAAAGAGAAGACGAAAAAGATCCACGATCAGATGATTCGCGGGAAGAGTTTTGAACCTGGGCAGAAAGTATTGCTTTTCAATTCAAGACTTAAACTCTTTCCGGGAAAGCTTCGCTCTCGATGGATGGGGCCATTCATAGTTTCTCAAGTTCTACCTCATGGAGCAGTTCTCATTCGATCTATCGACAAAGGTAGTGAGTTCAAAGTAAATGGTCATCGCTTGAAGCCCTATTTTGAGGCATTTGCGGAGCACACCGTGGAGGAGATACAACTCCAAGAACCGGCCATTTCAAAAACAAAATGATGCATCACGTCCAAAGCTAACGACGTAAAATAAGCGCTCATTGGGAGGCAACCCAATAGAGAGACAACAGATTTGTTTTTCTTCTCCCCTTTTTAATATAATGGCTTTTTGCGTATTAAAATTAAAATTTTCGTAGATCCTATACTCCATTTTTAATTCTATACTTCTACTTTAGTACATGTAGGGCAATGTAGAGTTTAAGTGTGGGGGAAGGGTTTACAATTTAATTGTGTCTAAATTAGTGTTTTTCAGAGTCTTTAGGACGCCCTTAACTAGTCGATGATGAAATTTGACCAATACGAACACATATGGCATATGAATCACATGCATCGAATTCTTGTGCTAATTGAGATATTCTTTATGTTTTTAACATGTAGTAGATATAAATTGCAAAACATGGTACAGAAATCGCATGCTTGGATAAGTTTTTAATCATATGAACCCTATGTGAGCTTTTGAGCTATCTGTTCTTTATTCGAGTGAATGTACATCCATTTCGTAGCTACTAGCTTATATATGCCTCATTTGATTGCTTGCCATAGATTTTAATGAATTAGAGAATGCTAGAACTTACTCATGTCAATTTGCAAAGCTTTTAAGTTGATACATACTTTGATTTCGGAAATGATTAAAGGCATTTAGGATTTTCCACCACATTGCCATATATCCATGTATCCCATTTGTACGCATAAGTTGCGACACCCCTAGATAAACCAATTGAGCCCACGTTAAGCTTTTCTTTCATAACCATATGTACCTAAACACTTACCCTAGTGTAGAATATCCTTACCTTTGTTCCGGAAACTTGGTGAGAATTTTTCGAAACTAGCACATAATATGATGGTTTGGTGAGAAAGATTGAGAGAGTTAATGTGAGTAAGGGGAAAGACTTGTCCAAATAGCTAAAAAAGTATGAGATTGCCAAAAAGAAAAGAAAAAATTATATTTGAGAGAATGAAAAGAAAAAAAAAAAATTTATTATCTCTCATGGCAATATGTTGTTCTAAAGTAGAAACCAATTGGATTAACGTCCCCCTTATTTGCGGATTTGGAGATTACGATAAATTGAAGGCCCAAAAATAGAACAAAATATGGCCTTTGTCCTGTCCGAAAAGCTCAAAGGGTAGATTAGCTTGAAGTATACATGGTAACATTCAAATGGATATGGAGGAATGAATATGGTGCTAGACTAAGTCGTTGGAACGTTTTTATCACCACATATCTAAATTTCGAATGCCTTAGCCTTAACCCCATTACAACCTCACTAAAAGTCCTTTATGATCCTTAAAATGAGTAGCTTTCAATTAGTAGAGTAAGTTGCATGAGTAAGCTTATGGTTTTGGTTCATTTGTGCAAGTAATTAACTTCATTCATGTGGTTTTTATTTCAATTCATATACACCTTAAGTAAACCCTTATCATGAGTGAAAATTATGATGAGTGCATCCTTGTGAGTTGATTAAACCTTTATTCAAAGCATGCACAGCTATAACATAACCATCGTTTTCTCTATGTCTTACTTGTTCATTACATAATTATATAGCAATTATCTCTTGAATTCGTTGAGCATACAAAGTTGAAAATCATGTGAGACATCGCCATATACTTATGAAAATTCTGAGACAAATTTTAGCTAAGGGCTTAGTTATGTTCTTTCCTTTGTTTTAAATTCTTAGAGAGTCTTAGTTTAACTTAGTGTTTGCTAAGGGACTAGCAAAGTCTAAGTGTGGGGGAATTTGATATACGCATTTTATGCTCATTTCTTAACGCATTTCCCTTTACGTTTAGCTATGTTATTATCTTAGTTTTTATGTTTTCCTTATTTAATTTGTTATTTTGAAGATATTTACGGTGGAGATTAATAACGGCGCGATTCGGAGGAATTTCGGCGATTTTGCGATTTTTGCGATTTTGGACCACGAAAAATGGGCCGGCCCAAAAAGCAAATTATGGGCCGATTTCTCAACTCTTGTTTCGGCCCATTATCAAGCCCAAACCCAATCAATTCGGCAAGGATGCAAGTTGGTGAAGTTGAAAAGTCCAAGTTATCAAGCTAATGATCACAAAAGATGACTTGCCATGGTGACTCTTATTTTGGGTTCACAAATGGTGACTAAGCTTGGTGAATCTTGCCTTTGATCATCACAATGGTGACTAAGGGTGTGACTAAGCATGGTGACTCTTGCTTAGGGTTCATGAATGATGATGACACTTGGTGACTAAGGGGATGACTTGCTAGGTGACTAAGGCTTGCATTTAATGAAGCAAGGCAAGGTGGAAGAGAGAAGACAAGCATTCCTTGCCTATATAAGGGAGGAGGCCGAACCATTCAAGGGCATCACTCAATTTACTAGCCAAAGCTCTACACAAATACTCTTCCACCATAAACACTTGAAGGTTCTCTTACAAGCCGAAGCACATCTCCTCCATTCCAAGCCGAAGCAAGGTTCTAGGGTTCTCCTCCATCCAAGCCGAAGCAAAGCATCCTCCATCCTTCACAATACGCTAAGTCCCTTGTGAAGGAAAGCCATCTCCACCGTAGATCATCTAGCATTCAAGACAAAAAGTGTAACCATGATCTTCACTTTCATTTCTTTTGTTTTGTATTTGAACCCTTGGATGTATTGGAATACTTTTATGTATCAAATGAAGAACAAGTTTAGATTTGTGTTTCATGTTCTTAAACCGATTTATAAGTTGCATGTGTTTATGATTTCTAGCCTTTTATGCATGTTTGGTACAATCTTAAAGCTTCGAAAGCATGTGTTAGAAAATACGCTAAGTCCCTCTCTTTCGCATGTTTCGATGATCGTATGTTGTTTAGGATGTTTATACGCTAAGTTGCATTCCTACTCAATTATTAAGCATGTGTATTTAGTTAGAAGTTATGAATTTCGTAACTTACAAAAAGGTTTGATGCATGAAAAGGGTAGGTTAATAAGATGAGATGATCACATGTAATTAGTAGTGTAACTTCTTATTTTTAGCAAGCATAATTAGACTTTAAGTTTCTTGATTGTTGAAACTTGTCTATGAGTAAAACATGTTAGATGCCTAAGAGTTTTAGTTGTGTTTGCATGTTATGTACTTTAATTTCGTAGATTAAACAACCAACTTCCAATCCCCCCAAACATTTACATTTCCGCTTATTAACGAAACCATGCATGCGCCCTTAATTCCCCGGATAAAGAACGATCCCTACTCGCCAATATTACAAATGACAAAAGAAGGGTTTAAATTGCAATGCGCGTAATCTGTGTTTTTAAGTTAACGTGAATGCATGTTTTGCGCGTATCACCCGTAGATCGTGTGAACTTGATGGACCATGTGTTCAGACAATTTCTGGATAAGGTTACGGTCATGTTCGTCAGCAACATCCTGATGTATTCCAGGAGTGTGGGCCAACATCTGATTCAATTGTGAGTGGCTTTGCGGACTTCGCGAGATGATCAGTTATTTGCGAAGTTCAGCCAGTGTGAGTTTCGGCTGATTAGCGTGAAGATTTGGGGTCACGTGATGTTGTCCGAGGGAGTTGGCGTGGATCCTGATCAGTTAGAAGCCGTGTTGATTTGGGATTACCCTACTATTGTACCAAAGATCAGGAGTCTTTTGTGTTTGACAGGCTATTACCGATGACTTGTGCAGGATTTTCCCGGATTGCCACTCTACTTTCTGGATTGACGAAGAAGGCGTCAAGTTCGAGTGGTACGATGCACACGAGGAGAGTTACTTACTCATGCAGGATGGTTGATCGTTGCTTCGGTTTTGACCTTACCTGATTATCGTGGTGAGTTCGTGAGTTATGGCGATGCATTGAGATTTGGATTTGGTTATGTGTGATGCAGTTTTGCAGAGCGGTGGCTCATGATTTCAGGTAGTGGAAACCTTATGTAGCTACATATCCTGTGTATGATTTGGGTGTAGCTGTCCTTATGTTAGCATCAGAGAGTTCGAGACACTACTGTTATGGCATGCAGCTCAGTGTAGGACGTGCACTGATCATTTGAGTTTCCTCCACTTGCATTTTCGGCCAGATTTGGGCTTGAGGCAGTGTAGATGGATGAGGTCGACTCACGACTATGGCTGCACCTTTGAGTTTGTTCGGGAAAGGCTAGGGATTGTACTTGACTATCCGTTTGGGATGTTGCTACTGATGCATTCAGTTGAAAGTCGGGAGTTTCAGTGTTTCATGTGTGTGTGGCTCGAGTTTTCGTATTAGCCGAGTTGCGAGCTTCGGGAGCTGAGTTCGAGTATGATAATGTTGAAGCTCATTGTTTGACGCGCATTTGGCGCTAGTGATGCGGAGACGTATCAGATACCTCGAGTTTACTACTCGTGACGCAACCTGTAGAAGAGGAATGTAGCGGTTTGTGTGTGTGCAGATGCCACATTTGTCGACAGGCGATGGCTAGGAGGCAGAGACTTACCGAGAAGTGTCAGCCATTGGAGATTTCTGATTAGTAGTTGGAGTTTGTCACTGTGGTTTTATTTCAGTGGCAGGCTGGCATAGTTGTGTTTGACGGAGGTTGGCCATTCACATGGTGTGCCTATGTCCCAGTTCGCTGACTGAGATAATCCGCTACGACTAAGTGTTGGTGAGCTGTGCAACGAGCATTGGGGACCAGATTACAAGTTACTACCAGTTCTTATCCTCAGATTGGTGGGCGATCTTTGAGGACTATTCAGGCCTTGGAGGGCATGTTGTGGACCTCGGTATTGCAGTTTCGGAGGATTCGGGACCAGTAGTTTCAGCTATTCGAGATTGCATGCAGTACCAGTTGCTGACTGCTATGATTTTGATGTTGCATGATGTCGTTTTGAGGATGATGTTGTACTCTATTGTGCTGGAGTGAGTTTGGTTTGAATTGACGTTTGATTCGGAATTTGTGGGATGTGTTACCATAGACTTTTGATTTAACGGAAACAGATTGATTATTGCTCGAGTTCGATGTGAGAGTTATGTTGATATGTGTAGACTGAGTTGTGTTTTGCCATGTGGTTTTGATCCGTATGTGGTCATAGGCGAGTTTGTGTTGTGCCGTATAGTTCGGCATCGCCTATGTTGTTGGCTATTATGTGTGTTGTGTTCCGTGTGGCGGAACTGTGTTTCAGGTTTGCTACGTGTGTGTACCCTATCTGTTCCTTATGCAGGAACACTTAGCGATTGTGTTGAGCCAGTTCAGATTTAAGATTTGGGGGTACAGGAATCCAGCACGGAGCTATCTCTAGTTGACGTAGCCACTGAAAAGTCGTTTAGTTGTGGTTGCTACTTGTGAATTGAGCAGTATGCAGAGGCAGTGCTCTTAGTTTTTGTCGGCAGACTCGAAAATTTTGAGGTCGAAATTTTTTTTAGGGGGGTGGATTTGTGATGACCCGGACCAGAATCAGCAGTATGATCAGCTATATGCATGAGTTACTGCGTAGTCGCAGAGTTCCGACAGTATTTGAATCGTCGGATTTGTTAACGACTTAATCATTGGCCGAGAATTGGAGCTGGGTCTCTTCTCGAGAGTCGTTGTACATGTGATTTCGAGTTCGTGGGCGGTTCCAGATCGTTATTTGGACGACCGAGAATTTAATTATGAATATTTGAAGTTCGGATTTAAATGGTAGGCTACTTAACGACTAAATTACCGGACGAGAATTTGGTTTCGGCTTCTTCACGGAAGTTGTTCAGAATTTAATTTCGACCTCGTGGGAACTTCCGGAGCATTTTTCTGAGTTACAGAGATTAAGTTGTGAATATTTCCGTTTGTTGTTTGTTTAGTCGATTAAATATGTGTTGGGTTGAATGGTTGACTTTTTATCGGTTTGGTCTATGTGTTTGACTTCGGGTGATTATTAAAGAATATGTCGAGACGAGTTTGTAGCCGTGAGAATTATCGGAATCGGAATTACGACGAGAAAGTTACAGGAGTTTAAAGTTTGTCGCGAAATGTATTTATGGGGGTTTCCTCTTTGGGAAAGGCTATAAATAGTAAACTTTCCAAATCAGGAAAGTCAAAAGCTGAATTAAATGTTGACTGGTGAGTTGACTCGTTCAACTCGGTTGGAGGTGGTGGCGTGCGACGCCGTACGGTGCTCGCCGGCGATGATATTTTTCCGGCCACCCCACGGCCTAAACCATATACCGTTTAACTCGCCTAGCTCCCCCCATCCCAATTCCGGCCACCAATCACGGCATAGCTCGCGGTGGAGAGAGAAATATTGAACCAAAGTTTGTGAATTTTTGGGTTAATGGTGGTTTTCGATTCAGGCCGAGTTGAGATCAAACAAGGACTGAGTTTTGTAGCCCTCTTCTCCATGATTCTAACCATGTAAGTATGGAGTTCTAATTTTGATTGTGCTTGGAGAATTTTGGATTTGAAATTTGTGTACCAATTCGGTTTTGCTTGAAATTGAGCTAGTTAGAGATGGAATTGGCCTTTGTTGTAGTTGACAAAGTTGCTCAGTGGATGATTTTGAGTGGAATAGGGGTTGCTCCGCCGAGAAATCTCACGTTTGGTGGCGGCGCCGCCGTGGGCGGTGGTCAACGGCGGTCAAAGTTTGACTTTTTGAGATTTTCGACAAGTTGCATGTCATTTTACTCGAAATCGCGCCCCGATCGCAGTGGGGAGGTTCGTTTCTCGATTTGAGCATCCAAAAGTATAGCGAGGTATTGAGATGTACATATCGGATTTTCGACAATTCGTCGTATTCGAATTATGTGTTTCCGAGAACGGTGGTTTCTCGTGATTTGATTTGAATTGTCGAGTTATGATTTTGAGAATTGGATATTGTGATTATTCAGGGGTTCGTGATCGTTCTTTTGTCCAGGGACTTTCCGCCGGATCACGGGTTAACGCGTATCGCGTTACACTAGTCTGTGAGTGGACATTTTATTTTCACGGATTGATTGCGAGTCTTTTATATATGTTTTATGAACTTGAGCATGCAGCATGATTATGGTTTTACGAGCATGAGATTTCATACGAGATTATGTTTATTACGAGCATGTGTTATACGATTATACTTATACGAATATACGTATACGAGTATACATACACTTATATATTGTTTCATGCATTTGCATCGAACTGTTTATGATTTGATTTACACAGAGTACAGTCTCAGTTACGTTGTTGTATCGATACACTTGCCTCTCGGCTGATCCCCGATGGTAGGCCACCAGGAGGGGCAGTACCCCGACCTGACCGGCGAGGGGTAGTACCCAGGAACCGAGGCCTTTCTGGCTATGGATCACGTGGAAGTCAGGGACTCCGTGATTCCGTCTGTAGTAGCACGGATGTGTCCATGAGTGACCCCGTGAGATTTTCCATGCATGCTCTGTGTACGAGTTGGAGTCAGCGTCTCCTCGTATACCATTTGATTATTTATACATTTGACTCGCATATGTTTTTATAACATATATATTATGTGGTGAAAGACATTTATTTTCGTCCACTAACTCTAACGGCTTTCATGTCTTTCCCCTGGGCTTTTCGGTTTCCGTGCCCAGTTTGCAGTTCAGGTTCTGGTGTCGCACGTCGTGGTCGGAGGCATAGTGCTCGAGTTACCTTATTTCTTCCAGTAGGTTTATTGTTCTACCTACTGTGGTATACTTATATGTTTATGTATTAGAGGTCGCTCTGAGTAATCTGTTGTTTATGTTATACGATTTTACTCCGGATTTCAGTAAAGTATAGATATATTTACTACTTTACATTATTGTTGATATATTGAGAAATCCGGATGGATTGGTGCCCACGGTTTGATTTTTGTGGCATAGGATGAAGTGTATTTTCTGCGTGCAGGTAATGGTAATTCCACGTTAGTAACGAAACTCTGCCGAAATTTTGAAAAGTTTTTGTTGGCTCTTGTTTTCGAAAGGGTTTGATTCCGATTTAGGGAGCTAAATCGGGGTTGGGTCCTTTCAAGTGTTGTGGCATTTGATCTCGTGGTCCAATGTTGCCGCTCCTTTGGCACCTATCACACTTAGTACAGAATTCATGAGAGTCACGAAAAATGTTAGGCCAAAAGAAACCACAATCTAAGACTTTTAAAGCTGTTTTTCTCGAACCAAAGTGACCTCTACATGCATCGTTATGACAAAACTTAAGAATGGACTCAAATTCACTATCGGGGACACACCTACGAATTACTAAGTCAGAGCATTGTTTCCATAAGTAAGGTTCATCCCAAATGAAGTGTTTAGCATTTAGTCTAAGTTTATGGTGTTGGACACTATGCATGTGAGGTGGAAACTTATCGGTGACTAAATAATTTACTATATCCGTATACTAAGGAGTTTCCGAAGCACTTACTGTGACGACCCGAACCAGAATCAGATGTGTGTTTGGCACGATTCTCGAGGTTTGGTTTTAGTCGCAGTTTTGCGATATTATGTGGTTTGCCGATTCGATTCACGACTTTGTTTTTGGTCGAGAATTTGAGTTGGGTGTCTTCACGGAAAGTGTAGAGTACGTGATTTCGAACTCGTGTGTGGTTTCGGAAGATTTTTCCGATAGCCGAGGAATATTTTATGATTATCTGAAGTTTCGGGTTCCGACGAGTTTATCCGATTGTTTCGAGCTTATCCGAATCACATCGTATATTCATTTCGGACCGTTGTTTGACCCGAGGGACGAGTATAAATATCGAAAAGTCGAAATATAGTCGGGAATTAGTCGAAAAACTTCATATTGGGCGTTGACCAAATTGGTTTGCTGTTGACTTTCCATATTTGGAAAGCTGACCAAGGGGCGAAAGAGGAAAGTTTCCCAAACGGGAAGTTGAATTCCGGCGACCATTTTCC
The DNA here is from genome assembly GCA_946800695.1 of Geum urbanum. Taxonomy (NCBI): domain Eukaryota; kingdom Viridiplantae; phylum Streptophyta; class Magnoliopsida; order Rosales; family Rosaceae; genus Geum; species Geum urbanum. The sequence continues at coordinate 26,587,201 of OX327004.1, forward strand.
GGCCACTTCTGGTGTCGGCGTGGGTAAGGTCTCCTTCCCCTCTTGATTTCGAGTAGTTGTGTGTTTGAAATTATGAGATTTGATGGTGTTTGGTGGAAACCCGAATCGGGTTACGGTGCCGGATTTCGCCGGTGGCAGTGGAGTTGTTTCCGGCGGGTTTCGTGGAACGGGAGGTTGGGGGTTTTGTTCCCCATGCCTCGTAGATGCTTCCTAGGTGATTGGGTTTGAACGAGATGAGGTTTGGAGTTGAACCCGATTGGGTTTTCCGGCAAGGTTTTAGTTTCGGTTTTGCTTGATTTTGGAAGGGATTAAGTTGGAATTGGCTTATGTGCTAGAAGGAAAAGATGTTCGTGAGGTTGTGATGGTCCGATCTGGAAGTTTTGGCCTTGTAATTTCGCCGTTGATGGCGCGCCGCCGCCGCCGGCGGCGGTCAACGGCGGAGGAAAAGTCAACTTTTCAGATTTCGATGTAATTAGTGTCATTTTTCTCGTAATCACGCCCTGGTTATCGTACGGAGGTTTTCGGGTTGATTTGGTTAGCCGATTTTCAGTCGAGATTTCGAGTGGGGATTTCGGGATTTCCGTAATTCATTTTGCACCGCATTTTGTATTTTCGGGAACGGTTGGTTTCCGTGCATCCGTTCAGTGTTGTGGATTACGATTTTGATCAGTTATGTTTATATATATATTCAGGAGATCGAGATCGAGATTTGGATCGTGATCGTGCTTCGGGCGAGGGTACTTCCGCCGGACCACGTGTTTAGCGCGAGTTCGCGCTAGCGGATCTGTGAGTGGACATTTCTTTTCACGGATTGATTGCGAGTCTTTTATAAATGATTTACGAACTTGAGCATGCGGATTGATGATGATTTTACGAGCATGTGTTTTACGATTATGCATATACGAATATACGTATACGAGCATACATGTATATATATTATGTTTAAAGCATGTGCATAGAAAAGATTTATGATTTGGTTTACACAGAGTACAGTCTCAGTATATGTTGTGGTATCGATACACATTGGCTTCTCGGCTGATCCCCGAGTACGCTCCGGGAAGGACAGATATCCTGACCCGAGGCCTTTCTGGCTAGGAATCACGTGTGGGTCTGGGATCCCGTGGTTCAGACTGTGCTATCGCGTGGAAGCCCACGAGAGTCTCCGCGATATGTTTTACGTGGCGTGCTCAGTACGTGAGTGGTAGCCTGAGTCTCCTCACGTTTTATTTGATTTTCATGCATTTGACTCGCATATGATTTTATTCGTATATATATACATAAACTGGTGAAAGACATTTATTTTCGTCCACTCACTCTAACATGTTTATTGTCTTTCCCCTGGGCTTTTCGGTTTCCGTGCCCAGTTTGCAGTTCAGGTTTGGTGTTTCACGTCGTGGTTTGGAGGCTAGTGATCAGAGTCACTTGTGTTTTCCAGTAGGTTCTTGTTTCGCCTACTGATGTACATATTGTATATGTTTTACTTTAGAGGTCGCTCTGATACATTTTGATACATGTTGTGCGAATTTTCACAGATATACATATATACATAGTACAGTATGTTTACTGTTTGTTGATTATATTGATGTTGAGAAATCCGGATGGGATTGGTGCCCACGGTTGGCTTTTTATGGCATAGGACGAAGTGTTATTTTCCGCGTGCAGGTTATGGTAATTCAACGTTAGTAACGAAACTCTGCCCAAATTTCGGAAAATTTTTGTTGGTTCATGTTTTCGAAGGGGTTTGATTCCGATTTAGGAAGCTAAATCGGGGTTGGGTCCTTTCAGCTTGGTATCAGAGCATTAGGTTGTCAGATTCTGTAGACTCTTGTAGTTGTGACGCTTAGGGTATTTGAGTTGATACAGCATGACTGGAGTGATGACCCGACTGGCCAGCGGTACTCATCAATACTTCGGGTGTTGTGTGTCCTCAAATATCTGCGGTTTCATGATTACGTTCTTTCTGCTTGTGCCTAATGCTTGTCTTGTATCAGTAGGATGCCTCCTCGACGTGGTCCCCGTGTTGATCGGGAAGATGATCCTGATGAGGATCGCCGAACGCGTGACTTGCTGATGCGAGTGCTGCGTTTGGATGAGCGTTTTGACCCCGTGGTCAAGGCTCGCACTGCGGGTGCTACTGTGTTTTCGGGTTCAGTTGAGCCAGAGATATGCGAGGCATGGTTGGTTCAGATTGAGCGTGTTTGTGAGCGTCTGCAGTTTACACCTGAGCAGATGACAGTAGCTGCAGTTGGTTTACTTGAGGGTGATGCTTACTTTTGGTGGGTTAGCTTACTTGAGGGTGATGCTTACTTCAATCAGGCTACCCAGCAGCGCAAGTACGAGGAATTTACGAACTTGAGGCAGGGCAGTTTGTCTGTACTTGAGTATCGGGATCGGTTTACCCGTTTGTCTCGTTTTGCGCGGGATATGGTGGCTACAGAAGAAGCCAAGTGTCGCAGGTTTGAGCTGGGATTGAATCTGAGTATCAAGGCGACGTTGACTACGATGCCGAGGAACAACTTTGATGAGTTTGTCAGTGCAGCTCTCCGAGGCGAGGATATAGAGCGGGAGAGACAGCAGAGGTACCAGCCGAGACGATTTGAGGAGGGTGGACCGAGTCAGGGGCCTTCAAAGAGGCAGAGTTCTGACACTTCCGGTTCAGCTACATCCTCAGGCGGTAGATCGTATCGACCACCAGTTAATGTACCGAGACGGAGGTCGGGATGGAGGAGAGATCGACCGCAACGACCACAGGCTAGTGGGGATACCAGCGGTTCTAGTCATCCTCGACAACTTTTTCGCACACCAGCTTCACCGAGGGAGGCCCCATTGTGCAATTTGTGTAATAGGTATCATTTTGGATCGTGTCAGCGAGGCACCCTCAACTGTTATCATTGTGGCCAGGTGGGTCACTATGCGAGGGCGTGTCCCCAGTTGTATGGTGCTGATGGTCAGGCAGCTCAGAGTTCCGGAGGAGAGCGAAGTACTACTTCGGGAGCGCGACCAGCACAGTTTGCAGGCCAGGGTAGGCAGCAGGGTCAGGCTCAGCGAGGACGACCAGCGGACAGGCGAGAGTTCATGTTATGACTATGCGTGAGGGCAGAGCATCACCGGAGGTCATTATCGATACGTTACATGTCTTTGGTATTCCTGTACTTGCATTGTTAGATCCAGGTGCCACACACTCATTCATATCATTTAGACTATCATCATTGGCTACGGTTCCTGCATCTCCACTTCCGGGGTTGTGGAGAGTGCTGTATCCGTCAGGTGAGGTTGTGAGCATCGGTTGGGTTTATCGGGATTGTGAGGTGTTTGTTGATGGCCATGGTTTAGCCGCAGATTTGTTACTGCTTGATATAGTGGATTTTGATCTGATCTTGGGTATGGACTTCCTAGAATCGCATTGGGCCATGTTCGACTGCCACAGGAAGGAGGTCGCGTTTCGACGACCAGGGTTACCCGAGATATTGTTTCGCGGCGAGAAGAACACTTCCCTACCATGTTTGATTTCCGCGATGAGGGCGGATCGGTTGATGAGGAAGGGTTGTGTTGCTTACTTAGCCCATGTTGTAGACACTACAGCTGCAGTGCCGGATCTTGGTAGTATTGAGGTTGTGTCTGAGTATCCGGATGTGTTTCCAGCGGAGTTACCTGGTATACCCCCTGTGCGGGAGATTGATTTTACCATTGAGTTATTGCCGGGTACTGGACCGATTTCCCAGACACCGTACCGGATGGCACCTGCAGAGTTGAGGGAGTTGCAGATTCAGCTTCAGGAGTTGTTGGAGAAGGGATTCATTCGACCGAGTGTTTCTCCGTGGGGTGCTCCAGTGTTTTTTGTGCGGAAGAAGGACGGATCCATGCGTTTGTGCATCGACTATCGGAAGCTGAATCAGATTACGGTGAGGAACAAGTATCCGTTGCCACGGATTGACGACTTGTTTGATCAGTTGAAGGGAGCTGCAGTCTTTTCGAAGATTGATCTTCGATCCGGATATCACCAGTTGAGGATCCGGGATTCAGATGTTGCCAGGACAGCTTTCAGGACGCGGTATGGGCACTATGAGTTTTTGGTTATGCCATTTGGATTGACCAACGCCCCCGCAGCTTTCATGGACTTGATGAATCGGGTGTTTCGACGATTTTTGGACAAGTTCGTGATAGTGTTCATTGATGACATTTTGATATACTCGAGGAGTGTGGGCCAGCACAAGAAGCACTTGCGAGCGGTGTTGCGAACTTTGCGGGACCATCAGCTGTTCGCGAAGTTTAGCAAGTGTGAGTTCTGGTTGGATAGTGTGAAGTTTCTGGGTCATGTGATTTCGGCCGAGGGAGTTAGTGTTGATCCTGACAAGATTGAGGCCGTGCTGAATTGGAGTAGACCCACTACTGTGCCAGAGATTCGGAGTTTCTTGGGTTTAGCGGGCTACTACCGACGATTTGTGCAGGATTTCTCCCGGATAGCTACACCACTGACCAGATTGACGAAGAAGGGCGTCAAGTTTGAGTGGTCTGATGCGTGCGAGAAGAGTTATTTGCTCCTGAAGGAGAGATTGACTACCGCACCGGTTCTGACATTACCAGATTACAGTGGTGAGTATGTTGTGTATAGCGACGCGTCGAAGTTGGGCCTTGGCTGTGTGTTGATGCAGCATGGTAGAGTTGTGGCGTACGGTTCCAGACAGCTGAAACCGCACGAGGTCAACTATCCGACGCATGATTTGGAGTTAGCCGCTATCGTGTTAGCGTTGAAGAGTTGGAGACATTATCTGTACGGTGCTCAGTGTAAGATTTTCACTGACCACAAGAGTCTCACTTACTTGCGGACACAGCCGGATCTGAACATGAGGCAGCGCCGATGGATGGAGTTGATCAACGACTACGATTGCACTTTCGAGTACCATCCGGGGAAGGCTAACGTTGTGGCAGATGCACTTAGTCGGAAATCTGGAGCTTCATTGTTTCACATATGTGTGGCCAGAGTATCGATGTTAGCCGAGCTACGGGCTACGGGTGCTGTGCTTGGTTATGATGATGTTGGAGCCTTGTTGGCTAGCTTTCAGGTACGACCCGTATTGGTTGATCAGGTACGGGAGGCACAGGATTCAGATCCTTATCTGTTAGGCAAGAAGACCATGATTCGGAATGGTGTGCCTACAGAGTTCCGTTTGAGCGATGACAGTACGTTGTTGTTCAGGGGCAGATTATGTGTACCCAGGGACGAGGACTTGAAGAAGGAGATTTTAGATGAGGCCCACAGTTCTGCGTATGCGATGCATCCCGGAGGTACGAAGATGTTTCGTACACTTCGAGCTTACTATTGGTGGCGCAACATGAAGCGGGAGATTGCCGCGTACGTGAGTCGGTGTTTGATTTGTCAGCAGGTGAAGGCGGAGAGGCAGAAACCTGCAGGGAAACTACAGCCACTTGAGATTCCAGTTTGGAAGTGGGAGCATATTACGATGGATTTCGTCTATCAGTTGCCGCGTACTTCGGCGGGCAACACTGGCATTTGGGTTATCGTTGATCGATTGACGAAATCTGCGCATTTTCTTGCACTTCCAGGGAAGATTTCAGTGGGCAGATTGGCCAAGTTGTACTTATCCGAGATTGTTCGCTTGCATGGAGTGCCTGTGTCCATTATTTCTGACCGTGATAGTCAGTTCACTTCTGAGTTTTGGCAGGCTTTACAGCGAGCATTGGGCACGAAGTTGCGGTTTAGTACAGCTTTTCATCCTCAGACTGACGGGCAGTCCGAGCGGACCATTCAGACTCTTGAGGATATGCTGAGATCGTGTGTGTTGCAGTTTCGTGGAAACTGGGATCAGCAGTTACACTTGATCGAGTTCGCCTACAACAACAGCTATCAGGCCAGTATTGAGATGGCACCGTACGAGGCTCTGTACGGGAAGCAGTGTCGCACTCCATTGTGTTGGAGTGAGGTGGGCGAGCGTTGGCTCATTGGTCCTGATTTAGTGAAAACCACGATGGAGGACATTCAGATTATTCGGGATCGACTGAAGATTGCCCAGGATCGGCAGAAGAGTTACGCGGATGTGAGGAGGAAGAGTTTAGAGTTTGAGGTTGGTGATTGGGTCTTCCTGAAACTATCTCCGTGGAGGGGAGTTGTGCGTTTCGGGAAGCGTGGCAAGCTTCGACCGCGGTACATTGGTCCGTATGAGATTGCAGAGAGGGTTGGAGCTGTTGCTTATAGACTTGAGTTACCAGCTGAGATGACTCGTGTACATGATGTCTTCCATGTTTCGATGTTGCGGAAGTACATCTCAGATCCTTCACATGTGATAGCCCCACAGCAGTTGCCGATCAGAGAAGATTTGTCGTATGTTGAGGAGCCAGTGCAGATTCTCGATCGACGTGAGCAGGAGTTGAGGCACCGTGTCATTCCGCTGGTGAAGGTCTTGTGGCAGAGTCATTCAGTGGAGGAGGCCACCTGGGAGACCGAGCAGCGTATGCGGGAGCAGTATCCTCATCTGTTCACCTGACAGGTATGTAAATTTCGAGGTCGAAATTTCTTTAAGGGGGGTAGATTTGTGACGACCCGAACCAGAATCAGATGTGTGTTTGGCACGATTCTCGAGGTTTGGTTTTAGTCGCAGTTTTGCGATATTATGTGGTTTGCCGATTCGATTCACGACTTTGTTTTTGGTCGAGAATTTGAGTTGGGTGTCTTCACGGAAAGTGTAGAGTACGTGATTTCGAACTCGTGGGTGGTTTCGGAAGATTTTTCCGATAGCCGAGGAATATTTTATGATTATCTGAAGTTTCGGGTTCCGACGAGTTTATCCGATTGTTTCGAGCTTATCCGAATCACATCGTATATTCATTTCGGACCGTTGTTTGACCCGAGGGACGAGTATAAATATCGAAAAGTCGAAATATAGTCGGGAATTAGTCGAAAAACTTCATATTGGGCGTTGACCAAACTGGTTTGCTGTTGACTTTCCATATTTGGAAAGCTGACCAAGGGGCGAAAGAGGAAAGTTTCCCAAACGGGAAGTTGAATTCCGGCGACCATTTTCCGGCCACTTCTGGTGTCGGCGTGGGTAAGGTCTCCTTCCCCTCTTGATTTCGAGTAGTTGTGTGTTTGAAATTATGAGATTTGATGGTGTTTGGTGGAAACCCGAATCGGGTTACGGTGCCGGATTTCGCCGGTGGCGGTGGAGTTGTTTCCGGCGGGTTTCGTGGAACGGGAGGTTGGGGGTTTTGTTCCCCATGCCTCGTAGATGCTTCCTAGGTGATTGGGTTTGAACGAGATGAGGTTTGGAGTTGAACCCGATTGGGTTTTCCGGCAAGGTTTTAGTTTCGGTTTTGCTTGATTTTGGAAGGGATTAAGTTGGAATTGGCTTATGTGCTAGAAGGAAAAGATGTTCGTGAGGTTGTGATGATCCGATCTGGAAGTTTTGGCCTTGTAATTTCGCCGTTGATGGCACGCCGCCGCCGCCGGCGGCGGTCAACGGCGGAGGAAAAGTCAACTTTTCAGATTTCGATGTAATTAGTGTCATTTTTTTCGTAATCACGCCCTGGTTATCGTACGGAGGTTTTCGGGTTGATTTGGTTAGCCGATTTTCAGTCGAGATTTCGAGTGGGGATTTCGGGATTTCCGTAATTCATTTTGCACCGCATTTTGTATTTTCGGGAACGGTTGGTTTCCGTGCATCCGTTCAGTGTTGTGGATTACGATTTTGATCAGTTATGTTTATATATATATTCAGGAGATCGAGATCGAGATTTGGATCGTGATCGTGCTTCGGGCGAGGGTACTTCCGCCGGACCACGTGTTTAGCGCGAGTTCGCGCTAGCGGATCTGTGAGTGGACATTTCTTTTCACGGATTGATTGCGAGTCTTTTATAAATGATTTACGAACTTGAGCATGCGGATTGATGATGATTTTACGAGCATGTGTTTTACGATTATGCATATACGAATATACGTATACGAGCATACATGTATATATATTATGTTTAAAGCATGTGCATAGAAAAGATTTATGATTTGGTTTACACAGAGTACAGTCTCAGTATATGTTGTGGTATCGATACACATTGGCTTCTCGGCTGATCCCCGAGTACGCTCCGGGAAGGACAGATATCCTGACCCGAGGCCTTTCTGGCTAGGAATCACGTGTGGGTCTGGGATCCCGTGGTTCAGACTGTGCTATCGCGTGGAAGCCCACGAGAGTCTCCGCGATATGTTTTACGTGGCGTGCTCAGTACGTGAGTGGTAGCCTGAGTCTCCTCACGTTTTATTTGATTTTCATGCATTTGACTCGCATATGATTTTATTCGTATATATATACATAAACTGGTGAAAGACATTTATTTTCGTCCACTCACTCTAACATGTTTATTGTCTTTCCCCTGGGCTTTTCGGTTTCCGTGCCCAGTTTGCAGTTCAGGTTTGGTGTTTCACGTCGTGGTTTGGAGGCTAGTGATCAGAGTCACTTGTGTTTTCCAGTAGGTTCTTGTTTCGCCTACTGATGTACATATTGTATATGTTTTACTTTAGAGGTCGCTCTGATACATTTTGATACATGTTGTGCGAATTTTCACAGATATACATATATACATAGTACAGTATGTTTACTGTTTGTTGATTATATTGATGTTGAGAAATCCGGATGGGATTGGTGCCCACGGTTGGCTTTTTGTGGCATAGGACGAAGTGTTATTTTCCGCGTGCAGGTTATGGTAATTCAACGTTAGTAACGAAACTCTGCCCAAATTTCGGAAAATTTTTGTTGGTTCATGTTTTCGAAGGGGTTTGATTCCGATTTAGGAAGCTAAATCGGGGTTGGGTCCTTTCACTTACCTGAATTCCGAAGAGTTGTTTATCCGGAAATGTTTCCTCTATTGCCACCGCCTCTTGTTCATGTACAATTCAAGACAAATGGTCAGCCACCACGTTTTCTACTCCCTTTTTGTCCTTGAATTCGATGCCGAATTCTTGGAGTAGAAGTATCCAACGAATGAGTCGTGGCTTGGCATCCTTTTTCGCCATGAGATACTTCAATGCAGCGTGGTACGTGTAGACAATCACCTTGCTTTGAAACAAGTATGATCGAAACTTGTCAAGTGCAAACACTACAGCAAGCATCTCCTTCTCGGTTGTTGTATAATTGCTTTGAGCATCATCTAATGTTCGAGAAGCATAGTAAATGTCGTAGGGCTTCTTGTCCTTCCTTTGCCCTAGAACAGCTCCAACAGCGTAGTCGGAAGCATCACACATAAGTTGAAACGGCTGAGACCAATCCGGTGCACAAAGGATAGGAGCACTCGTGAGAAGCTCCTTCAATTTGTCAAATGCAGCTCGGCCTTCATCATCAAACACAAAGGGAGTTTCTTTTTGCAGAAGCTTGCACAAGGACGAGATATGTGGGAAAAGTCCTTGATAAACTGCCTGTAAAAACCTGCATGGCCAAGAAAAGAACGTATCTCTCTAACCGAAGTCGGAGAGGGTAAGTACCGCACAAGATCTACCTTAGCTTTATCAACTTCTATTCCCCTTTTCGAAACTATGTGACCCAAAACTATCCCTTGAGTAACCATGAAGTGGCATTTCTCCCAATAAAGCACTAGGTTTGTTTCAACGCACCTTTGTAAAATTAACTCTAAGTTGTCTAGGCATGCATCAAAATCCCTCCCAAATACACTAAAGTCATCCATAAAAACTTCTATGATTTTCTCGATGTAATCGGAAAAAATTGAAAGCATGCAACGTTGAAATGTATCTGGTGCGTTGCAAAGTACAAATGGCATCCGTCGATATGCAAACGTTCCAAAGGGGCATGTGAACGTTCTCTTCTCTTGATCTTCTTCGGCGATGCTGATTTGGTTGTAACCAGAATATCCGTCTAGGAAGCAATAATAAGCATGACCTGCCAACCTCTCAAGCATTTGATCAATGAAGGGCAAGGGGAAGTGGTCCTTGCGAGTGGTGGCATTGAGCTTCCTATAGTCAATACAATCTCTATGGCCGGTTACAGTTCTTTGTGGCACAAGTTCATTCTCTGTATTTTTTACCACGGTGATTCCAGATTTCTTAGGAACAACTTGCACGGGTGAAACCCATCGGCTGTCCGAAATCGGATATATGACGCCACAATCCAAGAGTTTGATAACTTACTTCTTCACAACTTCCATCATAGGCGGATGGAGTCTCCAACAATGATGAAATGATAACCGGCAAAGTGTCATTCTCTCCCAGGTAAGCATACTTCAAATGAGCCGGTAACACTTTGAGTTCTAACTCCGGTGCCTTGATTACATATGGAACTAACTTGTTTTCTCCATAGGCTAACGGAATAGGAGGTGGCCTATTGACAATCTACGGAGCCTCATTGGGTGCCATAGCCATCTCAAGGATCCTTGGCTCCAATATGTCGATTAGTGCATCAAAGAGGGTGTCATCCCCAAGTCGAGTCAACCCCGCTCCTTCTTGTATGGCAATGTCTAGCTCATCATCTCCAATGGTGTCTAAGTGTTGTTGAGCTGTGATATAAGCATTTTATGCTCGATTCTTAACGCATTTCCCTTTACGTTTAGCTATGTTATAATCTTAGTTTTTATGTTTTTTTCATTTAATTTGTTATTTTTAGGTTATTTACGGTGGAGATGAATAACGGCATGATTCGGAGGAATTTCGGTGATTTTGCGATTTTTGCGATTTCGGACCACCGGGAATGGGCTGGCCCATAAAGCATTTTGTGGGCCCATTTGTCAGTTTGTTTCGGCCCAAAATCAAGCCCATGCCCATTAAATTCTGCAAGAAAGCCACTTGGTGAAGAGGAAAAGTCAAGTTTGGCAAGCTTTGTGACTAGGCTTGGTGACTAAGCTTGTGATCATCACAAAGGGTGACTAGGTTTGGTGACTAAGCTTGTGATCATCACAAAGGGTGACTAAGGGTGTAACTAAAGTTGTAGCTTTCAATGCAGTCCAGCCGCATCTCGATCCATGTTGAACTTCTTAACAACCCACCACGCTTTATGCTCTAGTTCTACCGGAAGATGACATGCCTTCCCATAAACTAATTGAAAAGGTGACATGCCGATGAGAGTCTTGTAGGTAGTCCTGTAAGCCCATAATGCATCATCTAAACACTGGCTCTAATCCTTTCGATTTGGACGAACGGTTCTCTCCAAGATCTGCTTGATCTCACGGTTGGAAACTTCAGCCATTCCGTTTGTTTGAGGATGATAAGGTGTCGAAACCTTATGTGTAACTCCATATTTCCTCATTAAAGCTTCTACCATCCTGTTGCAAAAATGGTTACCTCCATCGCTTATTAGAACGCGTGCCATTCCGAACCTTGAAAAAATGTTAGCCTTCAGAAAATCTGCAACAACTCGCGAATCATTAGTTCGGGTGGTTTTTCTGATATACGCAGACGAAATAATTACCAGCAAGGTTTCATGCTCGCCCAAGTACGCATACTTTAGATGATCCGGTAATAGCTTGAGTTCTAAAACTGGAGCTTCTACAATGGAGGGAACAATTTTGTTAATACCAAAAGTAATTGGTAATGGGGGAGAAAAACTTACTTTTCGTGGTGCGTTAGTTAGAACCATGACCATTTCTTGAATTCGAGGCTTAAGCTCTATTAAGGCCTCGAAAAGGGCGTCATCCCCGAGTTGGATGGCCATGTCGAGTTCATCATCATTGATGGTGTCAAGGTGGCCTTGTGCTAAGGTATCTACGAGATCATATGTTGAGACGGAAGCCACACTTGACATCGGAAATTTCATCCCGTCTAATATGTTGAACTCGATTCTTTCTCCATCAATCTCCATGGAGAAAGTTCCCTGATAAACATCTATCTTCGTTCTTGCAGTCCGCATAAAGGGTCGTCCAAGAAGCAATGGCGTGGTGTTCAAAGGACTCTCCTCCATGTCAACGATATAAAAATCCGCTGGAAAAATCAGGTTGTTGACTTGCACAAGAACGTCTTCTACGTATCCCCTTGGATACTTGTGTGTACGATCGGCTAGTTGGATGACAACACCGTCTTGCTTGAGATCCCCAACCTCCATTGACTTGTAGAGGTAGTAAGGCATGACGTTGATGGAGGCTCCAAGATCAAGCATTACGTCTTCGAAGTGTTTGTCACCAATTACGCAGGGAACTGCAAAACTCCCTGGATCCTTCAGTTTTGGGGGTAGCCGTCGTTGCAAAACCGCCGAAACGGTTGCATTCACCTTCACAACCTCCTTCTCTCGTGTTTGCCTCCTCTGTGTGCATAATTCTTTTAGAAACTTCGCGTATATTGGCACTTGTTTTATGCACTCGATCAAGGGCAAATTCACTTGCACCTTTCGAAAGATGTCCAAGATATCTTCATATTGATCATCTTTCTTCTTTGATTTTAATAATCTGCTTGGGAAAGGTGCAACAGCAAACGGAGAATTAGTAATAATCGTATTTGAAGGAATAGGGCTTTTACCTTTGATTGGGGTGGGTTGTGGAGGAGATTGTGCCTTGGTGACAATAGGCGTCACCTTCTTCTTTTCGGCTTCTTGAGCTGCCGGATCGATCTCATCTTCCTCTTCGTTGGTTATGTCCTCAATGGTGACTTCATCGAGATGAGATCTCTTGGTCTTTGGTTCTTCTAGTATCTTCCCACTCCTTGTGACAATGGAATTCACATTTCGTTGATTAGGAGTGGTTTGAGGTGGAAGCCGACCAGTTTCTTTGATTTGTCCCATGAAATCAACAAGTTGGCCAAGTTGCTTCTTCACTTCGGTGATGTCTCGGCCATGAGAATCCAATGTCTCCTTGGTCTTCGATTGTCCATCAAGGAGAACTTGTGTGGATGCTGAAAGTTGTGACAACATCTTGTCATAATCCGGATTTGTGAAGGGTTGAGATGAAGAACCATGCTGCATCGGTGGCCTAGGCTGAAATGGAGGGCGTTGGTAGCTTTGTTGAGGTACCGGAGGATTCAAAGTTCCCTCATTGCTGCTCCATCGAAATCCTGGATGATCTCGGTTGCCGAAATTGTTGTAGTTGTTGTATCGTTGGCCTCCTTGATATCCACCGATGGCGTTAGCGTGCTCCATTTTGCTAGCTTGCTCTGGCGCTTGAGGGCATTGGTCATTATGGTGACCTTGTACTTGACATATGCCACAAAGAGGTCCATGAGTTGCTTTGGCTCTTGTCGTTTCGAGCTCTAAAACCTTCTCTAGCATATGAGCTAGTTTGTCGTATTTTTCATCCGCGTCGGTTTTAGAACTAACTTCGCCGACTGCTCTTCTGTTGGACATTCCATACTGTGCATCGTTGTTCGCCCGATTCTCTAGAAGAGTTCTAGCTTCGGTTTCGTTTAAGTCCATGAATGCACCGGTAGCTGCTGCAATTCCCTATCGATCGCCTTGAGACCATCATAAAAGTAATTCATGAGATTGGTCTCAGAAAATCCATGAGATGGGCAGGTGGCACACAAAACTTTGAATCGGTCATAATATTGGCCGAAAGTCTCGTCCGGTTTCTGTGTAATGCCAGTGATTTGCTTCCTTAAGACGGTGATCTTTGAGGCCGGGAAGTACTTCGCCAGGAACATGTCCGCAAGTTGCTTCCATGTGGTAATGTGGTTTGGCGGTAGTTCCATGAGCCAAGACTCGGCCCTGTCGGTTAGGGTGAATGGGAATGCTTTAAGCTTGAAGAGCTCCGTATCAGCATCGGCTGGCTTCATGCTGTTACAAACAAATTGGAATTGTTTGAGATGCTTATTCGGATCTTCATTTGAAAGTCCGTGAAAAATGGGCAGTCGGTGGAGGAAACCACTCTTCAGCTCGATGTCCTTCATGTTTTCCCCCGGTGGTGGAAAATCAATGCTTCAAGGCCCGCTGCTCCATTCGGTTGAGCAGGTGCGCTGACGAAGGGATTGTCCTGCATTGGCCATATTGACTTCTTTTGCTTCCGGCTCTGAATTATGATCAGTTGATGAATGTGAAGAATCGGAACCTTCCTCGATGATGGGATGATCCAGGATGTCTGTTTGAGCTTTAAGTCTCGCTATGCTCTCTGCGATTTCCTCAAACTTTGTTTTAGATGGTCCAGGATTCTGATCGGACATTCATTAGCCTGAGCATCCACCAAAGACCAAGTGTTAGTATCAAAAAGAATATGTGATGAATATAGAGATACTAACCAAAAAACGTAAAACATATAAAGAAAGCAAAGCGAAACAAATAACAAATAAAATAGTAAAACTACCGAAACAAACTATAAAAACTCAAAAAGACTTAAAAACTACTAAAACACACAAAATTTATGAAGTTTAAGACACTAAATGTAATTTACTAAGAAATGCAAATGATCTAATCAATTTTAAGGGTTATGCAAATGAATGTAATGAACTAAGACACACGTTTTCTGCAAATTAACACTATATAATGTAAAAGCTAAGAATTTAAATGGAACATATATAAACATGGTTCAAATGCAAGCAAACAATAATTCACATTGAATTTATGCACAACACATTCTCATTAAATAAAATGCATCAAACAACAATCCTACGTGAAAAATGGAATGAATGCATAAGGGAAATTGTTAGAACCTGCAAAAAACACACGAGTTACGTGCTTAAAATATGATTGCAAAGAATGACCTCTTCTTCGGTCTTATGCCCCTAACTTCACTTAGGTTAGGGTACTCGGTAGTGAAATCCGAGCAACATAAAGCTTTAGAGAGGTTATGCAAGCTAAATGTAACGTTTTGTTAGTCCTTTACAGATTTTAATGCAAAAAGAAAAACACACAAATTTGACTAAGTATTATTTATTTTCCTTTGGCCCCGATGGTACATGGTGCAGAGGCTCTCCACTGTGCAATGGGTCTCGTTCATCAAAAGATGAAGTCTGATTCCAAGAGGTGTAAGCATGCATAATCCTATATACCATCTTTTAAAGGATTATGTCGTATTTATTAAGTTCATGTATTGTCCGTATTTATATGCACTTATGATTTACAGAGAGTACTCGAAATGATCATTCGGTAAATTTCTTGGACATGCGGCCCGCGCGAAAATGTATACTGACTCTCGCTAATTCAGCTTAGTTACGTTTAGAAATGGCAAGTAGGGATAGAGATAACGCGAGAGGTAAGGACTAATATTTAGAACAACCTGAGGCTAACTCGTAAGAGTATATACTCCATTGTTGTTCTTAGAGACACCCCGAGGCTAACCAGTTATGGTATATACTCCAATGGTGTTCTATTGCTTAGATCCGAAACCCGGCACCAATCATAAACCCACTCACCATATCCAACAATCAGCCAAATTTTTGAGATAGTATATAATCTCAAGTCCTTAGTAAACTCCGCCCACAACAATCAGCCAAATCAATTTAAGTGCGTCTACGAATTGAGTGCGCCTAAAATTTAAAAGGAATACACGATTTAGTTATTGAGTAAATCTCTTGTCCGTGCGGCCCGCGCGAAAATGTATACTAACTATCGTTAATTCTCATAATTGTTGGAAATGACCAGTTGGGATAGATGTAACGCAAGAGGTGAGAACTAATTTCTGGGAACAACCTGAGTCTAACTCGTAAGAGTATATACTCCATTGTTGTTCTTAGAAACACCCCGAGGCTTACTCGTAAGAGTATGTACTCCAATGGTGTTCTGTTTTCTTAGTTCAAAACCAGTCACCATTCATAACCCTTCTAGACATCATGACCAATTATTACTCGAAATCACAAGATAGTATACAATCTAAAATGTTTGTAAACTCCGCCCACAACCTCATGCCCATAACTTCACTTAGGTTATGGCGTGTGGTGATAAAATCCACACTTCATGAAGGGTTAAGGAGATAGACAAACAAAAGAGGCACCTCCCTATTCCATAGAGATTTATTTAATAACTAAGTGCTAGTACTCAAATTAAATCAAAGACTATCCTTTAACATGAAAATAAATTATGCAAGTCTAAATACGAAGGGTAATTAAATTCGTATAAGTAATAAGTAAGAATTGTAAACATGTATGTAAATTTCTACAAGTGTAAACAAGTATGTATTTCAAAAATTATAGACATGCTTTTAATTACATATGTACAACGAAATCATACAAAAACTTTATAATTCCCGGCAACGGCGCCAAAAATTGATACGCGCAAAACATGCATTTAATGTTAACACAAAGTAGACACTAAAAACATTGTCCACACGTAGTGCAATTTAAAACCCTTATTTTGTCCTTATAATATTGGCGAGTAGGGATCGTTCTATCCGGGGAATTAAAGGGCGCATGCATGGTTTCGTTAAAGCAGAAATCTAAAGGTTTGGGGGGGGGATTGGAAATTGGTTAATTAATCTACGAAATTAAAGTACAAAAACATGCAAACACAACAAGAACTCCTAGACTTCTAACATGTTTTACTCATAGACAAGTTTAACAATCAAGAACCCTTAAAGTCTAATTATGCTTACTAAAAATAAGAAGTTACACTACTAATTACAAGTGATCATCTCATCTTATTAACCTTACTCTTTTTCATGCCTAAATACTCTAAGTAAGCTGCGAAATTTATAACTTCCAACTAAATATACATGTTTGATATTTGAGTAGGAATGCAACTTAGCGTCTAAACACCCTAAACAAAGTACGATCATCGAAACATGCGAAAGAGAGGGACTTAGCGTATTATCTAACACATGCTTTCGAAGCTTTAAGATTGTATCAAACATGCATAAAAGGCTTGAAATCATAAACACATGCAATTTACGACAAGGCTTAAGAACATATAACTCAAATCCAAACTTGTTCTTCATTAAATACATCAAAGTGATCCAATACAAAGCAAAAGACAAGAGATTGAAGATCATGGTTACACTTTTTGTCTTGAATGCTTGATGACTTCTTGAAGGTGGTTCTCATTCACAAGGGACTTAGCGTATTGTGAATGATCCGATGGCTTCGGAGGCTGGAATGCTTCGGCTTGGAGAGGATCCTTGAAGTGTTTATGGAGGAGAGGTATTTGTGTAGAGGTTTGGCTTGTAAAATGGGAGATGATCCGTTTTATGGCTGGCCTCCCTCTTATATATAGGCAAAGGAAATGCTCACTCTCTCTTCCACCTTGCCTCTTTCATTAAATGCTAGCAATAATCACCAAGGCATGTCACTCCCCTAGTCATCACTTGTGATCATCACAAACAAGAGTCATCAAGCCTTGTCACACCTTTAGTCACCATTGTGATGATCAAAAGCAAGAGTCACCAAGCCTTGTCACCCTTTGTGATGATCACAAAGCAAGAGTCACCAAGCCTAGTCACAAAGCTTGACAACTTTGACTTTTCCTCTTCCCCAAGTTGCTTCCATGCCAAAATTAATGGGCTTGGGCTGGTTTTTGGGCCGAAACAAACTTTGAGAAATGGGCCCAAAAAATGCTTTTTGGGCCGGCCCATTCCCGGTGGTGCAAAATCGCAAAAATCGCAAAATCGCCGAAATTCCTCCGAATTGCGCCGTTATTCATCTCCACCGTAAATAACCTCAAAATAACAAACTAAATAAGAAAAACATAAAAACTAAGATTATAACATAGCTAAACGTAAAGGGAAATGCGTTAAGAATCGAGCATAAAATGCGTATATCAATACGCTAAGTCCCTTGTGAATGAGAACCACGTTCAAGAAGTCATCAACCATTCAAGACAAAAAGTGTAACCATGATCTTCAATTTCATGTCTTTTGCTTTGTATTTGTTCACTTTGATGTATTTAATGAAGAACACGTTTGGATTTGAGTTATATGTTCTTAAGCCTTTTCGTAAATTGCATGTGTTTATGATTTCAAGCCTTTTATGCATGGTTGATACAATCTTAAAGTTTCGAAAGCATGTGTTAGATAATACGCTAAGTCCCTCTCTTTCGCATGTTTCGATGATCGTACTTTGTTTAGGGTGTTTAGACGCTAAGTTTGATACGTGCAATACATGCGTTTAACGTTAACACACAGTAGACCTTAAAAACACAGATTACGCGCAATGCAATTTAAAACCCTTCTTTTGTCATTATAATATTGGCGAGTAGGGATCGTTCTTTATCCGGGGAATTAAGGGCGCATGCATGGTTTCGTTTATGCAGAAATTTAAAGGTTTGGAGGGATTGGAAATTGGTTGATTAATCTATGAAATTAAAGTACAAAACATGCAAACACAACAAAAACTCTTAGACTTCTAACATGTTTTACTCATAGACAAGTTTAACAATCAAGAAACCTTAAAGTCTAATTATGCTTACTAAAAATAAGAAGTTACACTACTAATTACAATTGATCACTCATAATATTAACCTTACCCTTTTTCATGCATCAAAGCTTTTGTAAGTTACGAAATTCATAACTTCCAACTAAATATACATGCTTGATATTTGAGTAGGAATGCAACTTAGCGTATAAACATCCTAAACAACATATGATCATCGAAACATGCGAAAGAGAGGGACTTAGCGTATTATCTACCACATGCTTTCGAAGCTTTAAGATTATATCAACCATGCATAAAAGGCTAGAAATCATAAACACATGCAATTTACATAAAGGTTTAAGAACATATAACACAAATCTAAACTTGTTCTTCATTAAATACATCAAAGTATTCCAATACATCAAAAGATTCAAATACAAAGCAAAAGATATGAAAGTGAAGATCATGGTTACACTTTTTGTCTTGAATGCTTGATGATCTTCGTGGAGATGACTTTCCTTCACAAGGGACTTAGCGTATTGTGAAGGATTGATGGATGGATGCTTCGGCTTTGGAAGAGAACCTTGAAGTGTTTATGGAGGAGGAGTATTTGTGTAGAGCTTTGGCTTGTAAAATGAGAGATATCTGTTTTATGGCTGCCTCCTTGGCTTTTATAGGCAAGGGATGTTGCTCTTCTCTCTTCCACCTTGCCTCTTTCATTAAATGCAAGTAATAATCACCATGGCAAGTCACTCCCTTAGTCACCAAGTGTGATCATCAAAAAGCAAGAGTCACCATGGCAAGTCACACACTTAGTCATCTTTTGTGATGATCACAAGCTTAGTCACTAAGCCTTGTCACCAAGCTTGATAACTTTGACTTTTCCTCTTCCCCAAGTTGCTTCCATGCCAAAATTAATGGGCTTGGGCTGGTTTTTGGGCCAAAACAAACTTTGAGAAATGGGCCCAAAAAATGCTTTTTGGGCCAGCCCATTCCCGGTTGTCCAAAATCGCAAAAATCGCAAAATCGCCGAAATTCCTCCGAATTGCGCCGTTATTCATCTCCACCGATGATATCTTCAAAATAACAAATTAAATAAGGAAAACATAAAAACTAAGATAATAACACAGCTAAACGTAAAGGGAAATGCGTTAAGAAACGAGCATAAAATGCGTATATCAAATTCCCCCACACTTAGACTTTGCTAGTCCCTTAGCAAACACTAAGTTAAACTAAGACTCTTCTACGAATTTTTTAAAAAAAAGGAAAGAACATAACTAAGCCCTTAGCTAAAACTTGTCTCAGAATTTTCATAAGTATATGGTGATGTCTCACATAATTTTCAACTTTGTATGCTCAACGAATTCAAGAGATAATTGCGATATAATTATGTAATGAACAAGTAAGACATAGAGAAAACAGTGGTTATGTTTATAGCTGTGCATGCTTTGAATAAAGGTTTAATCAACTCACAAGGATGCACTCATCATATTTTTCACTCATGAAAAAGGGTTCACTTAAAGTGTATATAAATTTAAACGAAAACCTCATGAATGGAGTTAATTACTTGCACAAATGAACCAAAACCATAAGCTTACTCATGCAACTTACTCTACTAATTGAAAGCTACTCATTTTAAGGATCATAAAGGACTTTTAGTGAGGTTGTAATGGGGTTAAGGCTAAGGCATTCGAAATTTAGATATGTGGTGATAAAAACATTCCAACGACTTAGTCTAGCACCAAATTCGTCCTCCATCTCCACTCCAATGTTACCATGTATACTTCAATCTAAACTACCCTTTGAGCTTTTCGGACAGGACAAAGGCCATATTTGTTCTATTTTTGGGCCTTCAATTTGTCGTAATCTCCAAATCCGCAAATAAGGGGGACATTAATCCAAAGGGTTTATACTTAGAACACAACACATTGCCATGAGAGATATATATAATTTTTTTTTTCTTTTCATTCTCTCAAATATAATTTTTTTCTTTTCTTTTTGGCAATCTCATACTTTTTAAGTTAATTGGACAAGTCTTTCCCCTTACTCACATTAACTCTTTCAATCTTTCTTACCAAACCATCATATTATGTGCTAGTTTCGAAAAAATCTCACCAAGTTTCTGGAACCAAGGTAAGGATATTCTACACTAGGGTAAGTGTTTAGGTACATATGGTGATGAAAGAAAAGCTTAACGTGGGCTCAATTGGTTTATCTAGGGGTGTGATACGCGCAAAACATGCATTCACGATAACACAAAGTCGACCCTAAAAACATCGATTACGCGCATTGCAATTTAAACCCTTCTTTTGTCATTTATAATATCGGCGAGTAGGGATCGTTCTTTATCCGGGGAATTAAGGGCGCATGCATGGTTTCGTTATTAAGAGGAAATATAAAAGTTTGGGGGGATTGGAAATTGGTTATTTAATCTACGAAATTAAAGTACATAACATGCAAACACAACTAAAACTCTTAGGTATCTAACATGTTTTACTCATAGACAAGTTTCAACAATCAAGAAACTTAAAGTCTAATTATGCTTGCTAAAAATAAGAAGTTACACTACTAATTACATGTGATCAACTCATCTTATTAACCTACCCTTTTCATGCATCAAACCTTTTTGTAACTTGCGAAATTCATAACTTCTAACTAAATACACATGCGTGATAATTGTGTAGGAATGCAACTTAGCGTATAAACATCCTAAACAACTTACGATCATCGAAACATGCAAAAGAGAGGGACTTAGCGTATTTTCTAATACATGCATTCGAAGCTTTAAGATTGTATCAAACATGCATAAAAAGCTATAAATCACAAACACATGCATATTACAAATCGGTTTAGGCACATGAAACACAAATCTAAACTTGTTATTCATTTGATACACAAATCTAAACTTTCTAAACTTGTTATTCCAATACATCAAAAGATTCAAATACAAAGCTAAAGAAATGAGAGTGAAGATCATGGTTACACTTTTTGTCTTGAGTGCTTGATGAACTACGGTGGAGATGGACTTCCTTCACAAGGGACTTAGCGTATTGTGTTGGATGGAGGAGGCTTGATAGCTTCGGCTTGGAAGGAGTAACCTTGCTTGCTTCGGCTTGGAATGGTAAAGGATGTGCTTCGGCTTTGTAATGAACTTTGGAGTGTTTATGGTGGAAGAGTATTTGTGTAGAGCTTTGGCTTGTAAAATGAGAGATGGATCTGTTTTATGGCTGCCTCCTCCCTTATATAGGCAAGGGATTCATGCCTTCTCTCTTCCACCTTGCCTCCTCCATTTAATGCATGCAATGATCATTAAGGCAAGTCACCATGGCAAGTCATCTTTTCATTCAATGCAAAGCAAGAGTCACCTAGTGTAGTCACCATTTGGGAACCCTAAGCATGAATCACCATGTGTAGTCACCATTTGTGATCATTAGCTTGATAATGTTGACTTGCCCTTTCAAAACAAGACTTTTCCTCTTCACCAAAAGGCATCTAGGCCGAATTACATGGGTTTGGGCTTGTTAATGGGCCGAAACAAGAGTTGAGAAATCGGCCCATAATTTGCTTTTTGGGCCGGCCCATTTTTCGTGGTCCGAAATCGCAAAAATCGCAAAATCGCCGAAATTCCTCCGAATTGCGCCGTTATTAATCTCCACCGTAAATATCTTCAAAATAACAATTTAAGTAAGGAAAACATAAAAACTAAGATAATAACATAGCTAAACGAAAAGGGAAATGCGTTAAGAAACGGGCATAAAATGCGTATATCAAATTCCCCCACACTTAGACTTTGCTAGTCCCTTAGCAAACACTAAGTTAAACTAAGACTCTCTAAAAATTTAAAAGAAAGAACATAACTAAGCCCTTAGCTAAAATTTGTCTCAGAATTTTTCATAAGTATATGGCGATGGCTCACATGAATTTCAATTTGTATGCTCAATGAATTCAAGAGATAATTGCGATATAATTATGTAATGAACAAGTAAGACATAGAGAAAACAATGGTTATCTTATAGCTGTGCATGCTTTGAATAAAGGTTTAATCAACTCACAAGGATGCACTCATCATATTTTTCACTCATGAAAATGGTTCACTTAAAGTGTATATGAATTGAAATGAAAACCACATGAATAAAGTTTGATTACTTGCACAAATGAACCAAAACCATAAGCTTACTCATGCAACTTACTCTACTAATTGAAAGCTACTCATTTTAAGGATCATAAAGGACTTTTAGTGAGGTTGTAATGGGGTTAAGGCTAAGGCATTCGAAATTTAGATATGTGGTGATAAAAATGTTCCAACGACTTAGTCTAGCACCATATTAGTCCTCCATCTCCATTTGTATGTTACCATGTATACTTCAAGCTAATCTACCCTTTGAGCTTTTCGGACAGGACAAAAGCCATATTTTTTTCTATTTTTAGGCCTTCAATTTATCGTAAACTCCAAATCCGCAAATAAGGGGGACGTTAATCCAATTGGTTTCTACTTTAGAACACAATATATTGCCATGAGAGATAATAATTTTTCTCTTTTCATTCTCTCAAATATATATTTTTTTCTTTTCTTTTTGGCAATCTCATACTTTTTTAGCTATTGGACAAGTCTTTCCCCTTACTCACATTAACTCTTTTAATCTTTCCTACCGAACCATAATCTTATGTGCTAGTTTCGAAAAATTCTCACCAAGTTTCCGGAACAAAGGTAAGGATATTCTATACTAGGATAAGTGTTTAGGTATATATGGTGATGAAAGAAAAGCTTAACGTGGGCTCAATTGGTTTATCTAGGGGTGTCGCAACTTGTGCGTACAAATGGGATACATGGATATTTGGCAATGTGGTGGAAAATCCTAAATGCCTTTAATCATTTCCGAAATCAAAGTATGTATCAACTTAAAAGCTTTGCAAATTGACATGAGTAAGTTCTAGCATTCTCTAGTTCATTAAAATCTATGGCAAGCAATCAAATGAGGCATATATAAGCTAGTAGCTACGAAATGGATGCATATTCACTCGAATAAAGAACAGATAGCTCAAAAGCTCACATAGGGTTCATATGATTAAAAACTTATTCAAGCATGCGATTTCTGTACCATGTTTTGCAATTCATATCTACTACATGTTAAAAACATATAGAATATCTCAATTAGCACAAGAATTCGATGCATGTGATTCATACGCCAAATGTGTTCGTATCGGTCTAATTTCATCATTGACTAGTTAAGGGCATCCTAAAGACTCTGAAAAACACTAATTTAGACACAATTAAATTGTAAACCCTTCCCCCACACTTAAACTCTACATTGCCCTCAATGTACTAAAGTAACAGTATAGAATTAAACATGGAGTATATGATCTACGAAAATTTTAATCTAATACGCAAAAACCATTAAATTAATTAAAAGGGGAGAAGAAAACAAATCTGGTGTCTCCCTATTGGGTTGCCTCCCAACGAGCGCTTGTTTTACGTCGTTAGCTTTGGACGTGATGCATCAGTTTGGTTTTGAAATGGCCGGTTCTTGGAGTTGCATCTCCTCCACGGTGTGCTCCGCAAATGCCTCAAAATAGGGCTTCAAGCGATGGCCATTTACTTTGAACTCACTACCTTTGTCGATAGATCGAATGAGAACTGCTCCATGAGGTAGAACTTGAGAAACTACGAATGGCCCCATCCATCGAGAGCGAAGCTTTCCCGGAAAGAGCTTAAGTCTTGAATTGAAAAGCAATACTTTCTGCCCTGGTTCAAAACTCTTCCCGCGAATCATCTGATCGTGGATCTTTTTCGTCTTCTCTTTGTAAATCCACGCATTGTCGAAAGCATCATTTCTGATTTCTTCAAGTTCACAAAGTTGAAGCTTCCGATGTAAGCCTGCGGCATCTCGATCAATGTTGAATTTCTTCACGGCCCACCATGCCTTGTGCTCTAGTTCAACCGGAAGATGGCACGCCTTCCCATAGATTAATCGGAAAGGGGACATACCGATGGGGGTCTTGTAGGCAGTCCTGTAAGCCCACAATGCATCGTCTAAGCATTGACTCCAATCTTTCCGGTTGGGGCGGACGGTTCGCTCCAGAATCTTCTTTATCTCACGGTTGGAAACTTCAGCCATTCCATTGGTTTGAGGGTGGTATGGTGTGGAAACCTTGTGTTTGACGCCATACTTCCTCATTAGTGCTTCCACCGTGCGGTTGCAAAAGTGACTTCCACCATCGCTGATTAGAACGCGTGGCATTCCAAATCTACTGAAAATGTTAGTTCGTAGAAAATCTGCAACAACTTGCGAATCATTAGTCCGGGTGGCCTTTGCCTCCACCCATTTAGAAACATAATCTACTGCGAGTAAGATGTAAGTAAAACCATTGGAGGGAGGAAATGGTCCCATAAAATCAATACCCCACACATCAAAAATTTCAACATTAAATATGTAGTGTTGTGGCATTTGATCTTTAGGCCCTAAATTACCGAATCTTTGGCACTTATCACATGTAGCGCAATATGCATGAGCATCGCGAAATAAACTAGGCCAAAAGAAACCGCAATCTAAAATTTTAAGGGCTGTCCTCCTAGAACCAAAGTGTCCCCCACATGCTTCATTGTGACAAAAGTCTAGAATGGGCTTAAACTCACTATCCGGGATACATCTCCTAATTACTAAATCGGAGCATTGTTTCCATAAATAAGGCTCATCCCAGATAAAGGTTCTAGCATTATGCTTAAGTTTGTCACGTTGAAATTTATGCATGGTAGACGGAAACTCACCGGTAACTAAGTAATTTACAATATCGGCATACCAAGGAGTTTCCGAAGTAGTTACCTCAATTCCGAAGAGTTTTTCATCCGGAAAAGTTTCTTCGATCTCGATAGGCTCATGGTCACCTATCAAACGTGATAGGTGGTCAGCGACGACGTTTTCTACTCCCTTCTTATCTTTGATTTCTATGTTGAATTCTTGGAGTAGAAGTATCCATCTGATAAGCCGTGGTTTTGCGTCCTTTTTGAGCATTAGATACTTCAAAGCTGCATGATCGGTAAACACAGTTACTTTACTTTGAAGTAAATAAGATCGAAATTTATCTAATGCAAAAACCACAGCAAGAAACTCCTTCTCGGTAGTAGTATAATTTCTTTGCGCTTCATCAAGTGTCCGAGAGGCGTAATAGATTACGCAAGGCTTCTTGTCCTTCCGCTGACCCAAGACGGCTCCTACGGCATAATCCGAGGCGTCGCACATGAGTTCAAATGGCAGAGACCAATCAGGGCTGCATAAAATAGGAGCGCTCGTAAGAAGTTCCTTCAACTTGTTGAAGGCAGCATTGCATTCCTCGTCAAAGACGAACGGGGTCTCCTTTTGCAGCAGTTTACACAAAGGGCGCGAGATGTGGGAAAAGTCTTTGATAAACCTACGATAAAATCCTGCGTGTCCAAGAAATGAACGAATCTCTCTAACCGAAGTTGGAGAGGGTAAGTGACGCACAAGATCTACTTTAGCTTTATCTACTTCTAACCCTTTTTCAGAAATTATATGTCCTAACACTATCCCTTGCGTAACCATGAAATGGCACTTCTCCCAATTAAGCACCAAGTTCGTTTCAACGCATCTTTGTAAAATTGTTTCTAAATTGTTTAAGCATGCATCAAAATCACTCCCAAATACACTAAAGTCGTCCATGAATACTTCAATAATTTTTTCAATGTACTCGGAGAAAATTGAGAGCATGCAACGTTGAAATGTACCTGGTGCGTTACACAGTCCAAATGGCATGCGGCGATAGGCAAATGTTCCGAAAGGGCACGTGAACGTTGTCTTTTCTTGATCCTCCTCCGCAATGCTAATTTGGTTGTAGCCGGAGTATCCGTCGAGAAAACAATAAAATGCATGGCCGGCTAATCTTTCCAGCATTTGGTCGATGAATGGTAAGGGAAAATGATCCTTGCGGGTTGCGGCGTTGAGCTTCCGGTAATCAATGCACACTCGGTGTCCAGTGATCGTCCGTTGTGGCACAAGTTCATTTTCCAGATTCTCGACGACGGTAATTCCCGATTTCTTTGGTACTACCTGCACTGGGGAAACCCAACGGCTATCAGATATAGGGTAAATAACTCCACAGTCCATGAGTTTAATTACCTCCTTTTTTTACCACTTCCATCATCGGAGGGTGGAGCCGACGTTGCGCTTCCCGCGTAGGCTTGGTGCCTTCTTCAAGGAAAATCCTATGCACACAAGTTGCTGGATTGATTCCCTTGATGTCCGCAAGTGTCCAGCCTATTGCGGGTTTGTACCTCTTTAGTACACTCACGAGCTTCTCCTCCTGTTCCTCTTCTAGTGCGGACGAAATAATGACCGGTAAAGTTTCATTCTCGCCCAAGTACGCATACTTCAGATGGTCCGGTAGTAGCTTGAGTTCTAAAACGGGAGCTTCTACAATGGAAGGAACCATTTTATTAGTACCAAAAGTAATTGGTATAGGAGGAGAAAAGCTTACTTTCCGTGGTGCGGCATTTAGGGCCATGGCCATGTCTTGGATTCGAGGTTCAAGCTCTAGTAAGGCCTCGAGAAGGCCGTCATGTCCAAGTTGAATGGCCATGTCGAGTTCATCCTCGTTGATGGTGTCGAGGTAACCTTGTGCTAAGGTATCCACAGGATCGTATGTTGAAATGGCAGCTACGCTCGACATTGGAAACTTCATCCCGTCCAGGATGTTGAACTCGATTCTTTCTCCATCAATCTCCATGGAGAAAGTGCCTTGAAACACATCAATCTTCGTTCTCGCAGTCCGCATGAAAGGTCGCCCAAGCAGTAGTGGCGTGGTGTTCAGTGGACTCTCTTCCATGTCAACTATGTAGAAATCGGCTGGGAATATCAAGTTGTTGACTTGTACGAGAACGTCTTCTACGTATCCCCTCGGATACTTGTGAGTGCGATCGGCTAACTGGATGACAACACCATCTTGCTTGAGATCTCCAAGCTCCATAGATTCGAAAAGATAGTAAGGCATGACGTTGATGGAGGCTCCGAGATCAAGCATTACATCTTCGAAGCGGTTGTCACCGATTACACAGGGAACTGCAAAGCTCCCTGGGTCCTTCAGTTTTGGGGGTAGCCGACGCTGCAAAACCGCCGAAACGGTTGCGTTCACCTTCACAACTTCCTTCTCTCGAGTTTGCCTCCTCTGTGTGCATAATTCTTTCAGAAACTTCGCGTATATCGGCACTTGTTTTATGCACTCGATCAAGGGCAAATTCACTTGCACCTTTCGGAAGATGTCCAGGATATCTTCATATTGGGCATCCTTCTTCTTCGATTTTGATAATCTGCTAGGGAAAGGTGCAACAGCAAACGGAGAATTAGTAATAACCGTATTTGAAGGAATATGGTTCTTACCTTTGATTGGGGTAGGTTGTGGAGGTGATTGTGCCTTGGTGACATTAGGCGTCACCTTCTGTTTCTCGGCCTCTTGAGTAGCCGGATCGATCTCATCTTCTTCTTCGTTGGTGATGTCCTCGATGGTGACTTCATCAAGATGAGATCGCTTGGTCTTTGGTTCCTCAAGTATCTTCCCACTCCTTGTGACTATAGCATTCACGTTTCTTTGATTAGGAGTGGTTTGAGGTGGAAGCCGACCGGTTTCCTTGATTTGGCCCATGAAATCAACAAGCTGGCCAAGCTGCTTCTTCACTTCGGTGATGTCGCGGCCATGTGAGTCAAGTGTCTCCTTTGTCTTCGATTGTCCGTCGAGGAGAACTTGAGTTGAGGCCGAAAGTTGCGACAACATCTTGTCGTAATCCGGATTGGTGAAGGGTTGTGATGACGAACCATGCTGCATCGGTGGTCGTGGTTGAAATGGAGGGCGTTGGTAGCTTTGTTGAGGTTGAGATGCTGGAGGGTTCAAAGTTCCCTCGTTGCTGCTCCATCTAAAACCTGGATGATCACGGTTGACATAGTTGTTGTAGTTGTTATACCTTTGTCCTCCCTGATATCCGCCGATGGCGTTAGCGTGCTCCGGCTCGCTTGCCTGCTCCTGCGCTTGAGGGCATTGGTCATTGTGGTGACCGTGTGTTTGACATATGCCGCAAACAGGCCGTTGAGTTGCCTTCGCTCTTGTCGTCTCGAGTTCTAACACCTTCTCTAGCATATGAGCTAGTTTGTCGTACTTCTCGTCCGCGTCGGTTGTTGAACTCGCCTCACCGACTGCTCGTCTGTTGGACATTCCGTATTGTGCATCATTATTCGCCCGATTCTCTAGAAGAGTTCTAGCTTCGGTTTCGGTTAAGTCCATGAATGCACCGGTGGCTGCTGCATCCAGCAATTCCCTATCGATCGGCTTGAGACCATCGTAAAAGTAATTCATCAGATTGGTCTCGGAGAATCCATGCGATGGGCAAGTGGCACACAAAACTTTGAATCGGTCGTAGTATTGGCCGAAGGTCTCGTCCGGTTTCTGTGTGATGCCAGTGATTTGCTTTCTCAAGACGGTGATCTTTGAGGCCGGGAAGTACTTCGCTAGGAACATATCCGCAAGTTGCTTCCAAGAGGTAATATGGTTTGGCGGTAGTTCCATAAGCCAAGACTCGGCCCTGTCGACTAGGGTGAATGGGAATGCCTTCAGTTTGAAGAGTTCCGTATCAGCATCAGATGGCTTCATGCTGTTGCAAACAAATTGGAATTGTTTGAGATGCTTGTTCGGATCTTCATTGGAAAGTCCGTGGAAAATGGGTAGTCGATGGAGGAAGCCACTCTTTAGCTCGATATCCTTCATGTTTTCCTCCGGTTGTGGAAAAGCAATGCTCGAAGGTCCGCTGCTCCATTCGGTTGAGCAGGTGCGCTGACGAAGAGACTGTCCTGCATTGGCCATGTTGATTTCTTGTGCTTCTGCTTCTGAATTGTGGTCGGTTGATGAGGCTAAAGTATGGTCGGTTGATGAATGTGAAGACTCGGAACCTTCCTCGATGATGGGATGATCCAGGATGTCAGCTCTAAGTCTCGCTAGTCTTTCTGTGAGTTCCTCAAACTTTGTTCTAGATGGTCCAGGATTCCGATCGGACATTCATTAGCCTGAGCATCCACCAAAGACCAAGTGTTAGTATCAACAAATAATTTTTAGATGTATATAGGAATACTAACCAAAATTGTAATGCATATTTAGAAAACAAGGTGATAACAAATAAAATAGTAAAACTATCAAAGCATACTATAAATACACACAAATACTTAAAAACTACTAATACACACAAGATTTATACAAAATTTATAATAGTTAAGACACTATATGTATTTTACTAAGTAATGCAATTGATTTAATCAATTTTAGGGGCTATGCACATGAATAAACTAAGACACATGTTTTCTGCAAATTAACACTATATAATGCTAAAACTAAAAATTTAGTTAGAACATATATAAACAAGGTTGAAATACAAGCAAACCATAATTCACATTGAATTTATGCACCACACATTTTCTTGCAATAAAATGCATTAACCAATAATCCTACGTGAAAGATGGAGTGAATGCATAAGAGAAAACGTTAGAACCTGCAGAAAACAAACGAGTTACGTGTTTAAAATATGAATGAAAAGAATGACCTCTTCTTCGAGCTTATGCCCCTAACTTCACTTAGGTTAGGGTACTCGGTAGTGAAATCCGAGTATCATAAAACCTTAGAGAGGTTATGCAAGCTAAGTAACGGTTGTTAGTCCTTTACAGTTTTTAATGCACATATAAACACAAAAATTTGACTAAGTTTTATTTATTTCCTTTGGCCCCGATGGTACGTGGTGCAGAGGCTCTCGACTGTGCAATGGGTCTCGTTCATCCGAAGATGAAGTCTGATTCCAGGAGGTCTAAGCATGCTTAATCCGATATACCATCTATTTAAAGGATTATGTCGTATTAAGTTCATGTATTTATCCGTATTCGTATGCACTTATGATTTACAGAGAGAACGCGAATTGAGCATTAAGTAAAGTTCCTGGACGTGCGGCCCGCGCGAAAATGTATACCGACTACAATTCAGCTTAGTTACGTTTAGAAATGGAAGTAGGGATAGAGATAACGCGAGAGGTAAGGACTAATATTTAGAACAACCCGAGGCTTACTCGTAAGAGTATATACTCCAATGTTGTTCCTAGAGACACCCCGAGGCTAACCAGTTACGGTATATACTCCAATGGTGTTCTATTGCTTAGATCCGAAACCCGGCACCAATCATAAACCCACTCACCATATCCAACAATCAGCCAAATTTGTGAGATAGTATATAATCTCAAGTCCTTAGTAAACTCTGCCCACAACCTCGTGTCCATAACTTCACTTAGGTTATGGCGTGTGGTGATGAAATCCACACTTCACGAAGGGTTTAGGAGATAAACCAGAAAAAGAGGCACCACCTATTCCAAAGAACGAAACTTTATAACCAATACTCGTACTCAATGTAAATCAATTTAAGTACGTCTACGTTTTGATTGCACCTAAGATTTAAAAGGAATACACGACTTAGTTATTGAATAAATCTCTTGTCCGTGCGGCCCGCGCGAAAATGTATACCAACTATCGTTAATTCTCGTAATTGTTGGAAATGACCAGTTGGGATAGATGTAACGCGAGAGGTGAGAACTAATTTCTGGGAACAACCTGAGGCTAACTCGTAAGAGTATATACTCCATTGTTGTTCTTAGAAACACCCCGAGGCTTACTCGTAAGAGTATATACTCCAATGGTGTTCTGTTTTCTTAGTTCAAAACCCGTCACCATTCATAACCCTTCTAGACATCAAAACCAACTCTTACTCGAATTCACAAGATAGTATACAATCTCAAGTGTTTGTAAACTCCGCCCACAACCTCGTGCCCATAACTTCACTTAGGTTATGGCGTGTGGTGATAAAATCCACACATCACGAAGGGTTAAGGAGATAGACAAACAAAAGAGGCACCACCTATTCCATAGAGATTTATTTAATAACTAAGTACTAGTACTCAAATTAAATCAAAGACTATCCTTTAACATGGAAATAAATTATGCAAGTGTAAAATAAACTAAGTATGAATAAATTCGGCTAAGTAAAAGTAGGCATTGTAAACATGTATGAAAATTTCTCTAAGTATAAAAAATGAACAAGTATGTACTTCGAAAATTTAGACATGCTTTTAATCACAAATGTACAACGAAACATACAAAAACATTCTAATTCCCCGGCAACGGCGCCAAAAATTGATACGCGCAAAACATGCATTCACGATAACACAAAGTCGACCCTAAAAACATCGATTACGCGCATTGCAATTTAAACCCTTCTTTTGTCATTTATAATATCGGCGAGTAGGGATCGTTCTTTATCCGGGGAATTAAGGGCGCATGCATGGTTTCGTTATTAAGAGGAAATATAAAAGTTTGGGGGGATTGGAAATTGGTTATTTAATCTACGAAATTAAAGTACATAACATGCAAACACAACTAAAACTCTTAGGTATCTAACATGTTTTACTCATAGACAAGTTTCAACAATCAAGAAACTTAAAGTCTAATTATGCTTGCTAAAAATAAGAAGTTACACTACTAATTACATGTGATCAACTCATCTTATTAACCTACCCTTTTCATGCATCAAACCTTTTTGTAACTTGCGAAATTCATAACTTCTAACTAAATACACATGCGTGATAATTGTGTAGGAATGCAACTTAGCGTATAAACATCCTAAACAACTTACGATCATCGAAACATGCAAAAGAGAGGGACTTAGCGTATTTTCTAATACATGCATTCGAAGCTTTAAGATTGTATCAAACATGCATAAAAAGCTATAAATCACAAACACATGCATATTACAAATCGGTTTAGGCACATGAAACACAAATCTAAACTTGTTATTCATTTGATACACAAATCTAAACTTTCTAAACTTGTTATTCCAATACATCAAAAGATTCAAATACAAAGCTAAAGAAATGAGAGTGAAGATCATGGTTACACTTTTTGTCTTGAGTGCTTGATGAACTACGGTGGAGATGGACTTCCTTCACAAGGGACTTAGCGTATTGTGTTGGATGGAGGAGGCTTGATAGCTTCGGCTTGGAAGGAGTAACCTTGCTTGCTTCGGCTTGGAATGGTAAAGGATGTGCTTCGGCTTTGTAATGAACTTTGGAGTGTTTATGGTGGAAGAGTATTTGTGTAGAGCTTTGGCTTGTAAAATGAGAGATGGATCTGTTTTATGGCTGCCTCCTCCCTTATATAGGCAAGGGATTCATGCCTTCTCTCTTCCACCTTGCCTCCTCCATTTAATGCATGCAATGATCATTAAGGCAAGTCACCATGGCAAGTCATCTTTTCATTCAATGCAAAGCAAGAGTCACCTAGTGTAGTCACCATTTGGGAACCCTAAGCATGAATCACCATGTGTAGTCACCATTTGTGATCATTAGCTTGATAATGTTGACTTGCCCTTTCAAAACAAGACTTTTCCTCTTCACCAAAAGGCATCTAGGCCGAATTACATGGGTTTGGGCTTGTTAATGGGCCGAAACAAGAGTTGAGAAATCGGCCCATAATTTGCTTTTTGGGCCGGCCCATTTTTCGTGGTCCGAAATCGCAAAAATCGCAAAATCGCCGAAATTCCTCCGAATTGCGCCGTTATTAATCTCCACCGTAAATATCTTCAAAATAACAATTTAAGTAAGGAAAACATAAAAACTAAGATAATAACATAGCTAAACGAAAAGGGAAATGCGTTAAGAAACGGGCATAAAATGCGTATATCAGGGTGTCGCAACTCATGCGTACAAATGGGATACATGGATATTTGGCGAAGTGGTGGAAAATCCTAAATGCCTTTAATCATTTCCAAAATCAAAGTATGTATCAACTTAAAAGCTTTGCAAATTGACATGAGTAAGTTCTAGCATTCTCTAGTTCATTAAAATCTATGGCAAGCAATCAAATGAGGCATATATAAGCTAGTAGCTACGAAATGGATGTATATTCACTCGAATAAAGAACAGATAGCTCAAAAGCTCACATAGGGTTCATATGATTAAAAACTTATTCAAGCATGCGATTTCTGTACCATGCTTTGCAATTCATATCTACTACATGTTAAAAACATATAGAATATCTCAATTAGCACAAGAATTCTATGCATGTGATTCATACGCCATATGTGTTCGTATCGGTCCAATTTCATCATTGACTAGTTAAGGGCATCCTAAAGACTCTGAAAAACACTAATTTAGACACAATTAAATTGTAAACCCTTCCCCCACACTTAAACTCTACATTGCCCTCAATGTACTAAAGTAGAAGTATAGAATTAAA
Source organism: Geum urbanum (assembly GCA_946800695.1). Lineage (NCBI taxonomy): Eukaryota > Viridiplantae > Streptophyta > Magnoliopsida > Rosales > Rosaceae > Geum > Geum urbanum. Next base: position 26,620,723 of record OX327004.1, read on the forward strand.
AATGGAGTATAGGATCTACGAAAATTTTAATTTTAATACGCAAAAAGCCATTAAATTAATTAAAAGGGGAGAAGAAAACAAATCTGTTGTCTCCCTATTGGGTTGCCTCCCAATGAGCGCTCATTTTACGTCGTTAGCTTTGGACGTGATGCATCATTTTGTTTTTGAAATGGCCGGTTCTTGGAGTTGCATCTCCTCCACGGTATGCTCCGCAAATGCCTCAAAATAGGGCTTCAAGCGATGGCCATTTACTTTGAACTCACTGCCTTTGTCGAATGATCTAATGAGAACTGCTCCATGAGGCAGAACTTGAGAAACTATGAATGGCCCCATCCATCGAGAGCGAAGCTTTCCCGGAAAGAGCTTAAGTCTTGAATTGAAAAGCAATACTTTCTGCCCAACTTCAAAACTCTTCCCGCGAATCATCTGATCATGGATCTTTTTCGTCTTCTCTTTGTAAATCCACGCATTGTCGAAAGCATCATTTCTGATTTCTTCAAGTTCACAAAGTTGTAGCTTCCGATGCAAACCTGCTGCATCTCGATTGATGTTGAATTTCTTCACGGCCCACCATGCCTTGTGCTCCAATTCAACCGGAAGATGGCACGTCTTCCCATAAATTAATCGGAAAGGTGACATACCAATGGGGGTCTTGTAGGCAGTCATGTAAGCCCATAATGCATCATCTAAACATTGACTCCAATCTTTCCGGTTTGGACGGACGGTTCGCTCCAAAATCTTCTTGATCTCACGGTTGGAAACTTCAGCCATTCCATTTGTTTGAGGGTGGTATGGTGTGGAAACCTTGTGTTTTACGCCATACTTCCTCATCAATGCTTCCACCGTGCGGTTGCAAAAGTGACTTCCTCCATCGCTAATTAGAACGCGTGGCATTCCAAATCTTTTGAAAATGTTAGTTCGTAGGAAATCTGCAACAACTCGCGAATCATTAGTACGGGTGGCCTTTGCCTCCACCCATTTAGAAACATAATCTATTGCGAGTAAGATATAAGTAAAACCATTGGAGGGAGGAAATGGTCCCATAAAATCAATACCCCACACATCAAAAATTTCGACATTAAATATGTAGTGTTGTGGCATTTCATCTCTAGGCCCTAAATTACCGAATCTCTGGCACTTATCACATGCAGCACAATATGCATGAGCATCGCGAAATATACTAGGCCAAAAGAAACCGCAATCTAAAATTTTAAGGGCTGTCCTCCTTGAACCAAAATGTCCCCCACATGCTTCATTGTGACAAAAGTCTAGAATATGCTTGAATTCACTATCCGGGATACATCTCCTAATTACTAAATCGGAGCATTGTTTCCATAAATAAGGCTCATCCCAGATAAAGGTTCTAGCATTATGCTTAAGTTTGTCACGTTGAAATTTAAGCATGGTAGACGGAAACTCACCGGTAACTAAGTAATTTACGATATCTGCATACCATGGAGTTTCCGAAACAGTTACCTCAATTCCGAAGAGTTTTTCATCCGGAAAAGTTTCCTCAATTTCAACAGCCTCATTCTCACCGATCAAGCGTGATAGGTGGTCAGCGACAACATTTTCTACTCCCTTCTTATCCTTGATTTCGACGTTGAATTCTTGGAGTAGAAGTATCCATCTGATAAGCCGTGGTTTTGCGTTCTTTTTCAGCATTAGGTACTTCAAAGCTGCATGATCAGTATACACAGTTACTTTAGTTTGAAGTAAATAAGACCGAAATTTATCTAAAGCAAAAACCACTGCAAGACACTCCTTCTCGGTTGTAGTATAATTTCTTTGAGCTTCATCAAGCGTCCGAGAGGCGTAATAAATTACGTAGGGTTTCTTGTCCTTCCGCTGACCCAAAACGGCTCCTACGGCATAATCCGAGGCGTCGCACATGAGTTCAAATGGCAGAGACCAATCAGGGCTGCTTAAAATAGGAGCGCTCGTGAGAAGTTCCTTCAACTTGTTGAAGGCAGCGTTGCATTCTTCATCAAATACGAACGGGGTCTCCTTTTGCAGTAATTTACACAACGGGCGCGAGATGTGGGAAAAGTCCTTGATAAACCTATGATAAAATCCTGCGTGTCCAAGAAAAGAACGAATCTCTCTAACCGAAGTTGGAGAGGGTAAGTGACGCACAAGATCTACTTTAGATTTATCAACTTCTAACCCTTTTTCAGAAATAATATGACCTAACACGATCCCTTGCGTAACCATGAAATGGCACTTCTCCCAATTAAGCACCAAGTTCGTTTCAACGCATCTTTGTAAAATAGTTTCTAAATTGTTTAAGCATGCATCGAAATCACTCCCAAATACACTAAAGTCGTCCATGAATACTTCAATAATTTTTTCAATGTACTCTGAGAAAATTGAGAGCATGCAACGTTGAAATGTACCTGGTGCATTACACAGTCCAAATGGCATTCGGCGGTATGCAAACGTTCCGAAAGGGCATGTGAACGTTGTCTTTTCTTGATCTTCCTCCGCAATGCTAATTTGGTTGTAGCCGGAGTATCCGTCGAGAAAACAATAAAATGCATGGCCGGCTAATCTTTCCAGCATTTGGTCGATGAATGGTAATGGAAAATGATCCTTGCGGGTTGCTGATATACGCATTTTATGCTCGTTTCTTAACGCATTTCCCTTTACGTTTAGCTATGTTATTATCTTAGTTTTTATGTTTTCCTTATTTAATTTGTTATTTTGAAGATATTTACGGTGGAGATTAATAACGGCGCAATTTGGAGGAATTTCGGCGATTTTGCGATTTTGGACCTCCGAAAATGGGCCGGCCCAAAAAGAAAATTATGGGCCGATTTCTCAAATCTTGTTTCGGCCCATTATCAAGCCCAAACCCATTCATTTTGGCATGGAAGCCTTTTGGTGAAGTTGAAAAGTCAACAATATCAAGCTTTGTGACTCATTTTAGTGACTAAGCTTTGTGATCATCACAAAAGATGACTTGCCATGTGACTTGCCATGGTGACTCTTGCTTAGGGTTTATAAATGGTGACTTGCATGGTGACTCTTGCTTAGGGTTCACAAATGATGATCACAAAAGGTGACTAAGGGAGTGACTTGCCATATTGATCATTACTTGCATTAAATGGAGGGAGGCAAGGTGGAAGAGAGAAGGCAACATCCCTTGCCTATATAAGAGAGGAGGCTGGCCATATATTATGCATCTCTCATTTTACAAGCAAAAACTCTACACAAATACTCCTCCACCATAAACACTTCAAGGATTCTCAAGCAAAGCCGAAGCACATCTTCTCCATCCAAGCCGAAGCAATCCTCCTCCATCCAACACAATACGCTAAGTCCCTTGTGAAGGAAATCCATCTCCACCGTAGATCATCAAGCATTCAAGACAAAAAGTGTAACCATGATCTTCACTTTCATTTCTTTTGCTTTGTATTTGAACCTTTTGATGTATTGGAATACATTTATGTATCAAATGAAGAACAAGTTTAGATTTGTGTTTTATGTGTTTAAACCGATTCATAAGTTGCATGTGTTTATGATTTCTAGCCTTTTATGCATGTTTGATACAATCTTAAAGCTTCGTAAGCATGTGTTAGAAAATACGCTAAGTCCCTCTCTTTCGCATGTTTCGATGATCGTATGTTGTTTAGGATGTTTATACGCTAAGTTGCATTCCTACTCAATTATTAAGCATGTATATTTAGTTAGAAGTTATGAATTTCGTAACTTACAAAAAGGTTTGATGCATGAAAAGGGTAGGCTAATAAGATGAGATGATCACATGTAATTAGTAGTGTAACTTCTTATTTTTAGCAAGCATAATTAAACTTTAAGTTTCTTGATTGTTGAAACTTGTCTATGAGTAAAACATGTTAGATGCCTAAGAGTTTTAGTTGTGTTTGCATGTTTTTGTACTTTAATTTCGTAGATTAAACAACCAACTTCCAATCCCCCCAAACATTTACATTTCCGCTTATTAACGAAACCATGCATGCGCCCTTAATTCCCCGGATACAGAACGATCCCTACTCGCCAATATTACAAATGACAAAAGAAGGGTTTAAATTGCAATGCGCGTAATCTGTGTTTTTAAGTTAACGTGAATGCATGTTTTGCGCGTATCAATTTTTGGCGCCGTTGCCGGGGAGTTAGAATGTTTTTGTATGATTTCGTTGTACATTTGTGATTAAAAGCATGTCTAAATTTTCGAAGTACATACTTGTTTACAATGCATACTTTTACTTAGACGAATTTATTTATACTTAGTTTTTACACTTGCATAATTTATTTTCATGTTAAAGGATAGTCTTTGATTTAATTTGAGTACTAGCACTTAGTTATTAAATAAATCTCTATGGAATAGGTGGTGCCTCTTTTGTTTGTCTATCTCCTTAACCCTTCGTGATGTGTGGATTTCATCACCACACGCCATAACCTAAGTGAAGTTATGGACACGAGGTTGTGGGCGGAGTTTACAAACACTTGAGATTGTATACTATCTTGTGATTTCGAGTAAGAGTTGGTTATGATGTCTAGAAGGGTTATGAATGGTGACGGGTTTTGAACTAAGAAAACATAACACCAATGGAGTACATACTCTTACGAGTAAGCCTCGGGGTGTTTCTAAGAACAACATTGGAGTATATACTCTTACGAGTTAGCCTCAGGTTGTTCCCAGAAATTAGTTCTCACCTCTCGCGTTACATCTATCCCAACTGGTCATTTCCAACAATTACGAGGATTAACGATAGTTGGTATACATTTTCGCGCGGGCCGCACGGACAAGAGATTTATTCAATAACTAAGTCGTGTATTCCTTTTAAATCATAGGCGCAATCAAAACGTAGACGTACTTAAATTGATTTACATTGTGCATGAGTATTGGTTATAAGGTTTCATTCTTTGGAATAGGTGGTGCCTCTTTTTCTGGTTTATCTCCTTAACCCCTCGTGATGTGTGGATTTTATCACCACACGCCATAACCTAAGTGAAGTTATGGGCACGAGGTTGTGGGCGGAGTTTACTAAGAACTTGAGATTATATACTATCTCACAAATTTGGCTGATTGTTGGATATGGTGAATGGGTTTATGATTGGTGCCGGGTTTCGGATCTAAGCAATAGAACACCATTGGAGTATATACCGTAACTGGTTAGCCTCGGGGTGTCTCTAGGAACAACATTGGAGTATATACTCTTACGAGTAAGCCTCGGGTTGTTCTAAATATTAGTCCTTACCTCTCGCGTTATCTCTATTCCTACTAACCATTTCTAAACGTAACTAAGCTGAATTGTAGTTGGTATATATTTTCGCGCGGGCCGCACGTCCAAGAAATTTACCGAATAATCATTTCGCGTACTCTCTGTAAATCATAAGTGCATACGAATACGGATAAATACGAACTTGATAAATACGACATAATCCTTTAAATAGATGGTATATCGGATTATGCATGCTTAGACCTCCTGGAATCAGACTTCATCTTCGGATGAACGAGACCCATTGCACAGTCGAGAGCCTCTGCACCACGTACCATCGGGGCCAAAGGAAATAAATAAAACTTAGTCAAATTTTTGTGTTTATATGTGCATTAAAAACTGTAAAGGACTAACAACCGTTACTTAGCTTGCATAACCTCTTTTTAGGCTTTATGATACTCGGATTTCACTACCGAGTACCCTAACCTAAGTGAAGTTAGGGACATAAGATCGAAGAAGAGGTCATTCTTTGCATTCATTTTTTTTAGCACGTAACTCGTGTGTTTTCTGCAGGTTCTAACGTTTTCTCTTATGCATGCACTCCATCTTTCACGTAGGAATGTTGTTTAATGCATTTTATTGAAAAAAAAAATGTGTGGTGCATAAATTCAATGTGAATTATTGTTTGCTTGTATTTGAACTTTGTTTATATATGTTCTAACTAAATTCTTGGGTTTAGCATTATATAGTGTTAATTTGCAGAAAACATGTGTCTTAGTTTATTACATTCTTTTGCATAGCCCATAAAATTGATTAACTCATTTGCATTACTTAGTAAATTACACCTAGTGTCTTAACTATTATAAATTTTGTGTGTTTTAGTAGTTTTTAAGTATTTGTGAGTATTTATAGTATGTTTTGATAGTTTTACTATTTGTTATTGCTTTGTTTTCTAAATACGCCTTACGATTTTGGTTAGTATTTCTATATTCATCTCAAATTATTTGTTGATACTAACACTTGGTCTTTGGTGGATGCTCAGGCTAATGAATGTCCGATCAAGATCCTGGACCATCTAGAACAAAGTTTGAGGAGATCGCAGAGAGAATAGCGAGACTTAAAGCTCAAACTGACATCCTGGATCATCCCATCATCGAGGAAGTTTCCGAGTCTTCACATTCATCAACCGACCATACTTTAGCCTCATCAACCGACCACAATTCAGAAGCAGAAGCACAACAAGTCAACATGGCCAATGCAGGACAATCTCTTCGCCAGCGCACCTGCTCAACCGAATGGAGCAGTGGGCCTTCGAGCATTGCTTTTCCACAACCGGAGGAAAACATGAAGGATATCGAGCTAAAGAGTGGCCTCCTCCACCGACTACCCATTTTTCATGGACTTTCCAACGAAGATCCGAACAAGCATCTCAAACAATTCCAATTTGTTTGTAACAGCATGAAGCCAGCTGATGCTGATACGGAGCTCTTCAAGCTGAAGGCATTTCCATTCACCCTAGTCGACAGGGCCGAGTCTTGGCTTATGGAACTACCGCCGAACCATATCACTTCATGGAAGCAACTTGCGGACATGTTCCTAGCGAAGTACTTCCCGGCCTCAAAAATCACCGTCTTGAGAAAGCAAATCACTGGCATCACACAGAAACCGGACGAGACCTTCGGCCAATACTACGACCGATTCAAAGTTTTGTGTGCCACTTGCCCATCGCATGGATTTTCCGAGACCAATCTCATGAATTACTTTTACGATGGTCTCAAGCCGATTGATAGGGAATTGCTGGATGCAGCAGCCACCGGTGCATTCATGGACTTAACAGAAACCGAAGCTAGAGCTCTTCTAGAGAATCGGGCGAATAATGATGCACAATATGGAATGTCCAACAGACGAGCAGTCGGTGAAGCGAGTTCTACAACCGACGCAGACGAAAAATACGACAAACTAGCTCATATGCTAAAGAAGGTTTTAGAACTTGAGACGACAAGAGCAAAGGCAACTCAACGGCCTGTTTGTGGCATATGTCAAACACAAGGTCACCACAACGACCAGTGCCCTCAAGTGCCGGAACAAGCAAGCGAGCCGGAGCACGCTAACGCCATCGGCGGATATCAGGGAGGACAACGGTATAACAATTATAACAACTATGTCAACCGTGATCATCCGGGTTTTAGATGGAGCAGCAACGAGGGAACTTTGAACCCTCCAGCACCTCAACAAAGCTACCAACGCCCTCCATTTCAACCAAGGCCACCGATGCAGCATGGTTCGTCATCGCAATCCTTCACCAACCCGGATTACGATAAGATGTTGTCGCAACTTTCGGCCTCAACTCAAGTTCTCCTCGACGGACAATCGAAGACAAAGGAGACACTTGACTCACATGGCCGCGACATCACCGAAGTGAAGAAGCAGCTTGGCCAACTTGTTGATTTCATGGGCCAAATCAAAGAAACCGGTCGGCTTCCACCTCAAACCACTCCTAATCAAAGAAACGTGAATGCTATAGTCACAAGGAGTGGGAAGATACTTGAGGAACCAAAGACCAAGCGATCTCATCATTGAGGACATCACCAACGAAGAAGAAGATGAGATCGATCCGGCAATTCAAGAGGCCGAGAAAAAGAAGGTGACGCCTAATGTCACCAAGGCACAATCACCTCCACATCCTACCCCAATCAAAGGTAAAAACCATATTCCTTCAAATACGGTTATTACTAATTCTCCGTTTGCTGTTGCACCTTTCCCTAGCAGATTGTCAAAATCAAAGAAGAAGGATGCCCAATATGAAGATATTTTGGACATCTTCCGAAAGGTGCAAGTGAATTTGCCCTTGATCGAGTGCATAAAACAGGTGCCGATATACGCGAAGTTTCTCAAAGAATTATGCACACAGAGGAGGCAAACTCGAGAGAAGGAGGTTGTGAAGGTGAACGCAACCGTTTCGGCGGTTTTGCAGCGTCGGCTACCCCCTAAACTGAAGGACCCAGGGAGCTTTGCAGTTCCTTGCGTAATCGGTGACAACCACTTCAAAGACGTGATGCTTGATCTCGGAGCTTCCATCAACGTCATGCCTTACTATCTTTTCGAATCGATGGAGCTTGGAGATCTCAAGCAAGATGGTGTTGTCATCCAATTAGCCGATCGCACCCACAAGTATCCGAGGGGATACGTAGAAGACGTTCTCGTGCAAGTCAACAACTTGATATTCCCAGCCGATTTCTATATAGTTGACATGGAAGAGAGTCCACTGAACACCACGCCACTGCTGCTTGGGCGACCTTTCATGCGGACTGCGAGAACGAAGATTGATGTGTTTCAAGGCATTTTCTCCATGGAGATTGATGGAGAAAGAATCGAGTTCAACATCCTGGACGGGATGAAGTTTCCAATATCGAGCGTAGCTGCCATTTCGACATACGATCCTGTGGATACCTTAGCACAAGGCTACCTCGACACCATCAATGAGGATGAACTCGACATGGCCATTCAACTTGGGCATGACGGCCTTCTCGAGGCCTTACTAGAGCTTGAACCTCGTATTCAAGACATGGCCATGGCCCTAAATGCGGCACCACGAAAAGTAAGCTTTTCTCCTCCTTTACCAATTACTTTTGGTACTAATAAAATGGTTCCTTCCATCGTAGAAGCTCCAGTTTTAGAACTCAAGCTACTACCGGACCATCTGAAGTATGCGTACTTGGGCGAGAATGACACTTTACCCGTCATTATTTCGTCCGCGCTAGAAGAGGAGCAGGAGGAGAAGCTCGTGAGTGTGCTCAAGAGGTACAAACCCGCAATAGGCTGGACACTCGCGGACATCAAGGGAATAAATCCTGCAACCTGTGTGCATAGGATTTTCCTTGAAGAAGGCACCAAACCTACGTGGGAAGCGCAACGTCGGCTCCACCCTCCGATGATGGAGGTGGTAAAAAAGGAGGTAATTAAACTCATGGACTGTGGAGTTATTTACCCTATTTCTGATAGCCGTTGGGTTTCCCCAGTGCAGGTTGTACCTAAGAAATCGGGAATCACCATCGTCGAGAATCTGGAAAATGAACTTGTGCCACAAAGAACGATCACTGGACACCGAGTGTGCATTGATTACCGGAAGCTCAACGCCGCAACCCGCAAGGATCATTTTCCCTTACCATTCATCGACCAAATGCTGGAAAGATTAGCCGGCCATGCATTTTATTGTTTTCTCGACGGATATTCCGGCTACAACCAAATTAGCATTGCGGAGGAAGATCAAGAAAAGACAACGTTCACGTGCCCGTTCGGAACGTTTGCTTATCGCCGCATGCCATTTGGACTGTGTAACGCACCAGGTACATTTCAACGTTGCATGCTCTCAATTTTCTCCGAGTACATTGAAAAAATTATTGAAGTATTCATGGACGACTTTAGTGTATTTGGGAGTGATTTTGATGCATGCTTAAACAATTTAGAAACAATTTTACAAAGATGCGTTGAAACGAACTTGGTGCTTAATTGGGAGAAGTGCCATTTTATGGTTACGCAAGGGATAGTGTTAGGTCATATTATTTCGGAAAAAGGGTTAGAAGTTGATAAATCTAAAGTAGATCTTGTGCGTCACTTACCCTCTCCAACTTCGGTTAGAGAGATTCGTTCATTTCTTGGACACGCAGGATTTTATCGCAGGTTTATCAAAGACTTTTCCCACATCTCGCGCCCTTTGTGTAAACTGCTGCAAAAGGAGACCCCGTTTGTCTTTGATGAAGAATGCAACGCTGCCTTCAACAAGTTGAAGGAGCTTCTCACGAGCGCTCCTATTTTATGCAGCCCTGATTGGTCTCTGCCATTTGAACTCATGTGCGATGCTTGGATTATGCCGTAGGAGCCGTCTTGGGTCAGCGGAAGGACAAGAAGCCTTGCGTAATCTATTACGCCTCTCGGACGCTTGATGAAGCGCAAAGAAATTATACTACCACCGAGAAGGAGTTTCTTGCCGTGGTTTTTGCTTTAGATAAATTTCAATCTTATTTACTTCAAACTAAAGTAACTGTGTTTACCGATCATGCAGCTTTGAAGTATCTAATGCTCAAGAAGGACGCAAAACCACGACTTATCAGATGGATACTTCTACTCCAAGAATTCAACATCGAAATCAAGGACAAGAAGGGAGTAGAAAACGTCGTCGCTGACCACCTATCACGTTTGATAGGTGACCATGAGCCTGTCGAGATTGAAGAAACTTTTCCGGATGAAAAACTCTTCGGAATTGAGGTAACTACTTCGGAAACTCCTTGGTATGCAGATATCGTAAATTACTTAGTTACCGGTGAGTTTCCGTCTACCATGCATAAATTTCAACGTGACAAACTTAAGCATAATGCTAGAACCTTTATCTGGGATGAGCCTTATTTGTGGAAACAATGCTCCGATTTAGTAATTAGGAGATGTATCCCGGATAGTGAGTTTAAGCCCATTCTAGACTTTTGTCACAATGAAGCATGTGGGGGACACTTTGGTTCTAGGAGGACAGCCCTTAAGATTTTAGATTGCGGTTTCTTTTGGCCTAGTTTATTTCGCGATGCTCATGCATATTGTGCTGCATGTGATAAGTGCCAGAGATTCGGTAATTTAGGCCCTAGAGATCAAATGCCACAACACTACATATTTAATGTTGAAATTTTTGATGTGTGGGGTATTGATTTAATGGGACCATTTCCTCCCTCCAATGGTTTTACTTATATCTTACTCGCAGTAGATTATGTTTCTAAATGGGTGGAGGCAAAGGCCACCCGTACTAATGATTCGCGAGTTGTTGCAGATTTCCTACGAACTAACATTTTCAGTAGATTTGGAATGCCACGCGTTCTAATCAGCGATGGAGGAAGTCACTTTTGCAACCGCACGGTGGAAGCACTAATGAGGAAGTATGGCGTAAAACACAAGGTTTCCACACCATACCACCCTCAAACCAATGGAATGGCTGAAGTTTCCAACCGTGAGATCAAGAAGATTTTGGAGCGAACCGTCCGTCCAAACCGGAAAGATTGGAGTCAATGCTTAGACGATGCATTGTGGGCGTACAGGACTGCCTACAAGACCCCCATTGGTATGTCACCTTTCCGATTAATTTATGGAAAGGCGTGCCATCTTTCGGTTGAATTGGAGCACAAGGCATGGTGGGCCGTGAAGAAATTCAACATCGATCGAGATGCTGCAGGCTTGCATCGGAAGCTACAACTATGTGAACTAGAAGAAATCAGAAATGATGCTTTCGACAATGCGTGGATTTACAAAGAGAAGACGAAAAAGATCCACGATCAGATGATTCGCGGGAAGAGTTTTGAACCTGGGCAGAAAGTATTGCTTTTCAATTCAAGACTTAAGCTCTTTCCGGGAAAGCTTCGCTCTCGATGGATGGGGCCATTCATAGTTTCTCAAGTTCTACCTCATGGAGCAGTTCTCATTCGATCTATCGACAAAGGCAGTGAGTTCAAAGTAAATGGCCATCGCTTGAAGCCCTATTTTGAGGAATTTGCGGAGCACACTGTGGAGGAGATGCAACTCCAAGAACCGGCCATTTCAAAAACAAAATGATGCATCACGTCCAAAGCTAACGACGTAAAACGAGCGCTCATTGGGAGGCAACCCAATAGGGAGACAACAGATTTGTTTTCTTCTCCCTTTTTAATTAATTTAATGGTTTTTGCGTATTACATTAGAATTTTTCGTAGATCCTATTCTCCATTTTTAATTCTATACTTCTACTTTAGTACATTGAGGGCAATGTAGAGTTTAAGTGTGGGGGAAAGGTTTACAATTTAATTGTGTCTAAATTAGTGTTTTTCAGAGTCTTTAGGACGCCCTTAACTAGTCGATGATGAAATTAGATCAACACGAACACATATGGCGTATGAATCACATGCAACGAATTCTTGTGCTAATTGAGATATTCTATATGTTTTTAACATGTAGTAGATATGAATTGCAAAACATGGTACAGAAATCGCATGCTTGAATAAGTTTTTAATCATATGAACCCTATGTGAGCTTTTGAGCTATCTGTTCTTTATTCGAGTGAATGTACATCCATTTCGTAGCTACTAGCTTATATATGCCTCATTTGATTGCTTGCCATAGATTTTAATGAATTAGAGAATGCTAGAACTTACTCATGTCAATTTGCAAAGCTTTTAAGTTGATACATACTTTGATTTCGGAAATGATTAAAGGCATTTAGGATTTTCCACCACATTGCCATATATCCATGTATCCCATTTGTACGCACAAGTTGCGACACCCCTAGATAAACCAATTGAGCCCACGTTAAGCTTTTCTTTCATCACCATATATACCTAAACACTTACCCTAGTATAGAATATCCTTACCCTTGTTCCGGAAACTTGGTGAGAATTTTTCGAAACTAGCACATAAGATTATGGTTTGGTAGGAAAGATTAAAAGAGTTAATGTGAGTAAGGGGAAAGACTTGTCCAAATAGCTAAAAAAGTATGAGATTGCCAAAAAGAAAAGAAAAAAAATTATATTTGAGAGAATGAAAAGAAAAAAATATTATTATTATCTCTCATGGCAATATGTTGTGTTCTAAAGTAGAAACCAATTGGATTAACGTCCCCCTTATTTGCGGATTTGGAGATTACGACAAATTGAAGGCCCAAAAATAGAACAAATATGGCCTTTGTCCTGTCCGAAAAGCTCAAAGGGTAGTTTAAATTGAAGTATACATGGTAACATTCGAGTGGAGATGGAGGACGAATATGGTGCTAGACTAAGTCGTTGGAACGTTTTTATCACCACATATCTAAATTTCGAATGCCTTAGCCTTAACCCCATTACAACCTCACTAAAAGTCCTTTATGATCCTTAAAATGAGTAGCTTTCAATTAGTAGAGTAAGTTGCATGAGTAAGCTTATGGTTTTGGTTCATTTGTGCAAGTAATTAACTCCATTCATGAGGTTTTCGTTTAAATTTATATACACTTTAAGTGAACCCTTTTTCATGAGTGAAAAATATGATGAGTGCATCCTTGTGAGTTGATTAAACCTTTATTCAAAGCATGCACAGCTATAACATAACCATTGTTTTTTTTCTATGTCTTACTTGTTCATTACATAATTATATCGCAATTATCTCTTGAATTCGTTGAGCATACAAGTTGAAATTCATGTGAGCCATCACCATATACTTATGCAAATTCTGAGACAAATTTTAGCTAAGGGCTTAGTTATGTTCTTTCCTTTGTTTTAAATTCTTAGGGAGTCTTAGTTTAACTTAGTGTTTGCTAAGGGACTAGCAAAGTCTAAGTGTGGGGGAATTTGATATACGCATTTTATGCTCGTTTCTTAACGCATTTCCCTTTACGTTTAGCTATGTTATTATCTTAGTTTTTATGTTTTCCTTATTTAATTTGTGATTTTGAAGATATTTACGGTGGAGATTAATAACGGCGCAATTTGGAGGAATTTCGGCGATTTTGCGATTTTTGCGATTTTGGACCTCCGAAAATGGGCCGGCCCAAAAAGAAAATTATGGGCCGATTTCTCAAATCTTGTTTCGGCCCATTATCAAGCCCAAACCCATTCATTTTGGCATGGAAGCCTTTTGGTGAAGTTGAAAAGTCAACAATATCAAGCTTTGTGACTCATTTTAGTGACTAAGCTTTGTGATCATCACAAAAGATGACTTGCCATGTGACTTGCCATGGTGACTCTTGCTTAGGGTTTATAAATGGTGACTTGCATGGTGACTCTTGCTTAGGGTTCACAAATGATGATCACAAAAGGTGACTAAGGGAGTGACTTGCCATATTGATCATTACTTGCATTAAATGGAGGGAGGCAAGGTGGAAGAGAGAAGGCAACATCCCTTGCCTATATAAGAGAGGAGGCTGGCCATATATTATGCATCTCTCATTTTACAAGCAAAAACTCTACACAAATACTCCTCCACCATAAACACTTCAAGGATTCTCAAGCAAAGCCGAAGCCCATCCTCCTCCATTCCAAGCCGAAGCAAGGTTTTCCATCCAAGCCGAAGCAATCCTCCTCCATCCAACACAATACGCTAAGTCCCTTGTGAAGGAAATCCATCTCCACCGTAGATCATCAAGCATTCAAGACAAAAAGTGTAACCATGATCTTCACTTTCATTTCTTTTGCTTTGTATTTGAACCTTTTGATGTATTGGAATACATTTATGTATCAAATGAAGAACAAGTTTAGATTTGTGTTTTATGTGTTTAAACCGATTCATAAGTTGCATGTGTTTATGATTTCTAGCCTTTTATGCATGTTTGATACAATCTTAAAGCTTCGTAAGCATGTGTTAGAAAATACGCTAAGTCCCTCTCTTTCGCATGTTTCGATGATCGTATGTTGTTTAGGATGTTTATACGCTAAGTTGCATTCCTACTCAATTATTAAGCATGTATATTTAGTTAGAAGTTATGAATTTCGTAACTTACAAAAAGGTTTGATGCATGAAAAGGGTAGGCTAATAAGATGAGATGATCACATGTAATTAGTAGTGTAACTTCTTATTTTTAGCAAGCATAATTAAACTTTAAGTTTCTTGATTGTTGAAACTTGTCTATGAGTAAAACATGTTAGATGCCTAAGAGTTTTAGTTGTGTTTGCATGTTTTTGTACTTTAATTTCGTAGATTAAACAACCAACTTCCAATCCCCCCAAACATTTACATTTCCGCTTATTAACGAAACCATGCATGCGCCCTTAATTCCCCGGATACAGAACGATCCCTACTCGCCAATATTACAAATGACAAAAGAAGGGTTTAAATTGCAATGCGCGTAATCTGTGTTTTTAAGTTAACGTGAATGCATGTTTTGCGCGTATCAGTTGCGGCGTTGAGCCTCCGGTAATCAATGCACACTCGGTGTCCAGTGATCGTCCTTTGTGGCACAAGTTCATTTTCCAGATTCTCGACAACGGTGATTCCCGATTTCTTGGGTACTACCTGTACAGGGGAAACCCAACGGCTATCAGAAATAGGGTAAATAACTCCACAGTCCATGAGTTTAATTACCTCCTTTTTTACCACCTCAATCATCGGAGGGTGGAGCCGACGTTGCGCTTTGATATACGCATTTTATGCTCATTTCTTAACGCATTTCCCTTTACGTTTAGCTATGTTATTATCTTAGTTTTTGTGTTTTCCTTATTTAATTTGTTATTTTGAAGATATTTACGGTGGAGATTAATAACGACGCAATTCGGAGGAATTTCGGCGATTTTGCGATTTTTGCGATTTTGGACCTCCGAAAATGGGCCGGCCCAAAAAGCAAATTATGGGCCGAATTCTCAACTCTTGTTTCGGCCCATTATCAAGCCCAAACACAATCAATTCGACATGGAAGGCTTTTGGTGAAGAGGAAAAGTCAAGTTTTGCAACCTTTGAAGAAGAAAAGTCAACAATATCAAGCTTTGTGACTCATTTTGGTGACTCTTGCTTGCATTAAATGAAAAGATGACTAAGGGAGTGACTTGCCATGGTGACTCTTGCTTAGGGTTCACAAATGATGATCACACTTGGTGACTAAGGGGATGACTTGCATGGTGACTCTTGCTTGCATTAAATGGAGGGAGGCAAGGTGGAAGAGAGAAGGCAAGCATTCCTTGCCTATAAATACCAAGGAGGCTGAACATAATTAAACCATCACTCATTTTATAAGCCAAAGCTCTACACAAATACTCCTCCACCATAAACACTTCAAGGATTCTCAAGCAAAGCCGAAGCACATCTCCTCCATTCCAAGCCGAAGCAAGGTTCTCCATCCAAGCCGAAGCAATCATCCTCCATCCAACACAATACGCTAAGTCCCTTGTGAAGGAAAGCCATCTCCACCGTAGATCATCAAGCATTCAAGACAAAAAGTGTAACCATGATCTTCACTTTCATTTCTTTTACTTTGTATTTGAACCCTTGGATGTATTGGAATACTTTTATGTATCAAATGAAGAACAAGTTTAGATTTGTGTTTCATGTTCTTAAACCGATTTATAAGTTGCATGTGTTTATGATTTCTAGCCTTTTATGCATGTTTGATGCAATCTTAAAGCTTCGAAAGCATGTGTTAGATAATACGCTAAGTCCCTCTCTTTCGCATGTTTCGATGATCGTATGTTGTTTAGGATGTTTATACGCTACGTTGCATTCCTACTCAATTATTAAGCATGTATATTTAGTTAGAAGTTATGAATTTCGTAACTTACAAAAAGGTTTGATGCATGAAAAGGGTAAGGTTAATAAGATGAGATGATCACATGTAATTAGTAGTGTAACTTCTTATTTTTAGCAAGCATAATTAGACTTGAAGTTTCTTGATTGTTGAAACTTGTCTATGAGTAAAACATGTTAGATGCCTAAGAGTTTTAGTTGTGTTTGCATGTTCTTGTACTTTAATTTCGTAGATTAAACAACCAACTTCCAATCCCCCCAAACATTTATATTTCCGCTTATTAACGAAACCATGCATGCGCCCTTAATTCCCCGGATAAAGAACGATCCTTACTCGCCAATATTATAATGACAAAAGAAGGGTTTTAAATTGCAATACGCGTAATCGGTGTTTTTAGGGTCTACTTTGTGTTAACGTTAAATGCATGTTTTGCGCGTATCAATTTTTGGCGCCGTTGCCGGGGAATTAGAATGTTTTTGTATGATTTCGTTGTACATTTGTAATTAAAAGCATGTCTAAATTTTCGAGATGCATACTTGTTTATACTTGTTCATACTTGTTTATACTTATAGAAATTTATATACATGTTTACAATGCATACTTTTACTTATACGAATTTATTTATACTTAGTTTTTACACTTGCATAATTTATTTTCATGTTAAAGGATAGTCTTTGATTTAATTTGAGTACTAGCACTTAGTTATTAAATAAATCTCTATGGAATAGGTGGTGCCTCTTTTGTTTGTCTATCTCCTTAACCCTTCGTGAAGTGTGGATTTCATCACCACACGCCATAACCTAAGTGAAGTTATGGACACGAGGTTGTGGGCGGAGTTTACAAACACTTGAGATTGTATACTATCTTGTGAATTCGAGTAATAATTGGTTATGATGTCTAGAAGGGTTATGAATGGTGACGGGTTTTGAACTAAGAAAACAGAACACCATTGGAGTATATACTCTTACGAGTAAGCCTCGGGGTGTTTCTAAGAACAACAATGGAGTATATACTCTTACGAGTTAGCCTCAGGTTGTTCCCAGAAATTAGTTCTCACCTCTCGCGTTACATCTATCCCAACTGGTCATTTCCAACAATTACGATGATTAACGATAGTTGGTATACATTTTCGCGCGGGCCGCACGGACAAGAGATTTATTCAATAACTAAGTCGTGTATTCCTTTTAAATCATAGGCGCAATCAAAACGTAGACGTACTTAAATTGATTTACATTGAGCACGAGTATTCGTTATAAGGTTTCGTTCTTTGGAATAGGTGGTGCCTCTTTTTCTGGTTTATCTCCGTAACCCTTCGTGATGTGTGGATTTCATCACCACACGCCATAACCTAAATGAAGTTATGGGCACGAGGTTGTGTGCGGAGTTTACTAAGGACTTGAGATTATATACTATCTCACAAATTTGGCTGATTGTTGGATATGGTGAGTGGGTTTATGATTGGTGCCGGGTTTCGGATCTAAGCAATAGAACACCATTGGAGTATATACCGTAACTGGTTAGCCTCGGGGTGTCTCTAGGAAAAACATTGGAGTATATACTCTTACGAGTAAGCCTCGGGTTGTTCTAAATATTAGTCCTTACCTCTCGCGTTATCTCTATTCCTACTTGCCATTTCTAAACGTAACTAAGCTGAATTGTGGTCGGTATACATTTTCGCGCGGGCCGCACGTCCAAGAAATTTACCGAATGATCATTTCGCGTACTCTCTGTAAATCATAAGTGCATATGAATACGGTTAAATACGAACTAAATAAATACGACATAATCCTTGAAATAGATGGTATATCGGATTATGCATGCTTAGACCTCCTGGAATCAGACTTCATCTTCGGATGAACGAGACCCATTGCACAGTCGAGAGCCTCTGCACCACGTACCATCGGGGCCAAAGGAAATAAATAAAACTTAGTCAAATTTGTGTGTTTGTTTGTGCATTAAAAACTGTAAAGGACTAACAAACGTTACTTAGCTTGCATAACCTCTCTAAGGCTTTATGATACTCGGATTTCACTACCGAGTACCCTAACCTAAGTGAAGTTAGGGACATAAGACCGAAGAAGAGGTCATTCTTTTGCATTCATATTTAAGCACGTAACTCGTGTGTTTTCTGCAGGTTCTAACGTTTTCTCTTATGCATTCACTCCATCTTTCACGTAGGATTGTTGTTTAAATGCATTTTATTGAAAAAAAAAAGTGTGTTGTGCATAAATTCAATGTGAATTATTGTTTGCTTGCATTGGAACCTTGTTTATATATATTCTAACTAAATTCTTAGGTTTAGCATTATATAGTGTCAATTTGCAGAAAACATGTGTCTTAGTCTATTACATTCTTTTGCATAGCCCTTAAATTGATTAAATCATTTGCATTACTTAGTAAATTACATTTAGTGTCTTAAGTATTATAAATTTTGAGTGTTATTAGTAGTTTTTTTTAGTATTTGTGAGTATTTATGTTTGCTTTGATAGTTTTACTATTTTATTTGTTATCGCTTTGTTTTCTAAATATGCCTTACAATTTTGGTTAGTATTCCTATATTCATCTCATATTCTTTGTTGATACTAACACTTGGTCTTTGGTGGATGCTCAGGCTAATGAATGTCCGATCGGAATCCTGGACCATCTAGAACAAAGTTTGAGGAAATCGCAGAGAGAATAGCGAGACTTAAAGCTCAAACAGACATCCTGGATCATCCCATCATCGAGGAAGGTTCCGAGTCTTCACATTCATCAACCGACCATACTTTAGCCTCATCAACCCACCACAATTCAGAAGCAGAAGCACAAGAAATCAACATGGTCAATGCAGGACAGTCTCTTCGTCAGCGTACCTGCTCAACCGAATGGAGCAGCGGACCTTCAAGCATTGCTTTTCCACCACTGGGGGAAAACATGAAAGAAGTCGAGCTGAAGAGTGGTTTCCTCCACCGACTACCCATTTTTCACGGACTTTCCAATGAAGATCCAAACAAGCATCTCAAACAATTCCAATTTGTTTGTAACAGCATGAAGCCAGCCGATGCTGATACGGAGCTCTTCAAGCTGAAGGCATTCCCATTCACCCTAGTCGACAGGGCCGAGTCTTGGCTTATGGAACTACCGCCGAACCATATTACCTCATGGAAGCAACTTGCGGATATGTTCCTAGCGAAGTACTTCCCGGCCTCAAAGATCACCATCTTGAGAAAGCAAATCACTGGTATCACACAGAAATTGGACGAGACCTTTGGCCAATATTACGACCGATTCAAGGTTTTGTGTGCCACTTGCCCATCGCATGGATTTTCCGAGACCAATCTCATGAATTACTTTTACGATGGTCTCAAGCCGATTGATAGGGAATTGCTGGATGCAGCAGCTACCGGTGCATTCATGGACTTAACCGAAACCGAAGCTAGAACTCTTCTAGAAAATCGGGCGAATAATGATGCACAATATGGAATGCCCAACAGACGAGCAGTCGGTGAAGCGAGTTCTAAATCCGACGCGGACGAAAAATACGACAAACTAGCTCATATGCTAGAGAAGGTTTTAGATCTCGAGACGACAAGAGCCAGGGCAACTCAACGGCCTGTTTGTGGCATATGTCAATCACAAGGTCACCACAACGACCAATGCCCACAGGTGCCAGAGCAAGCTAGCGAGCCGGAGCACGCTAACGCCATCGGCGGATATCAGGGAGGACAACGGTATAACAATTATAACAATTATGTCAACCGTGATCATCCAGGTTTTAGATGGAGCAGCAACGAGGGAACTTTGAACCCTCCAGCACCTCAACAAAGCTACCAAAGCCCTCCATTTCAACCAAGGCCACCGATGCAGCATGGTTCGTCATCGCAATCCTTCACCAACCCGGATTACGATAAGATGTTGTCGCAACTTTCGGCCTCAACTCAAGTTCTCCTCGACGGACAATCGAAGACAAAGGAGACACTTGACTCACATGGCCGCGACATCACCGAAGTGAAGAAACAGCTTGGCCAACTTGTTGATTTCATGGGCCAAATCAAAGAAACCGGTCGGCTTCCACCTCAAACCACTCTTAATCAAAGAAACGTGAATGCTATAGTCACAAGGAGTGGGAAGACACTTGAAGAGCCAAAGACCAAGCGATCTCATCTTGATGAAGTCACCATCGAGGACATCACCAACGAAGACGAAGATGAGATCGATCCGGCAACTCAAGAGGCCGAGAAAAAGAAGGTGACGCCTAATGTCACCAAGGCACAATCCCCTCCACAACCTACCCCAATCAAAGGTAAAATCCCTATTCCTTCAAATACGGTTATTACTAATTCTCCGTTTGCTGTTGCACCTTTCCCTAGCAGATTATCAAAATCAAAGAAGAAGGATGCTCAATATGAAGATATTTTGGACATCTTCCGAAAGGTGCAAGTGAATTTGCCCTTGATCGAGTGCATAAAACAAGTGCCAATATACGCAAAGTTTCTCAAAGAATTATGCACACAGAGGAGGCAAACTCGAGAGAAGGAGGTTGTGAAGGTGAACGCAACCGTTTCGGCGGTTTTGCAGCGTCGGCTACCCCCAAAACTGAAGGACCCAGGGAGCTTTGCAGTTCCCTGCGTAATCGGTGACACCCACTTCGAAGACGTGATGCTTGATCTCGGAGCTTCCATCAACGTCAAGCCTTACTATCTTTTGGAATCAATGGAGCTTGGAGATCTCAAGCAAGATGGTGTTGTCATCCAATTAGCCGATCGCACACACAAGTATCCGAGGGGATACGTAGAAGACGTACTCGTGCAAGTCAACAACTTAATACTCCCAGCCGATTTCTATATAGTTGACATGGAAGAGAGTCCACTGAACACCACGCCGCTGCTGCTTGGGCGACCTTTCATGCGGACTGCGAGAACGAAGATCGATGTGTTTCAAGGCACTTTCTCCATGGAGATTGATGGAGAAAGAATCGAGTTCAACATCTTGGACGGGATGAAGTTTCCAATGTCGAGCGTAGCTGCCATTTCGACATACGATCCTGTGGATACCTTAGCACAAGGCTACCTCGACACCATCAATGAGGATGAACTCGACATGGCCATTCAACTTGAGCATGACGGCCTTCTCGAGGCCTTGCTAGAGCTTGAACCTCGAATTCAAGACATGGCCATGGCCCTAAATGCCGCACCACGAAAAGTAAGCTTTTCTCCTCCTTTACCAATTACTTTTGGTACTAGTAAAATGGTTCCTTCCATCGTAGAAGCTCCAGTTTTAGAACTCAAGCTACTACCGGACCATCTGAAGTATGCGTACTTAGGCGAGAATGAAACTTTACCGGTCATTATTTCGTCCGCGCTAGAAGAGGAACAGGAGGAGAAGCTCGTGAGTGTGCTCAAGAGGTACAAACCCGCAATAGGCTGGACACTTGCGGACATCAAGGGAATAAATCCAGCAACATGTGTGCATAGGATTTTCCTTGAAGAAGGCACCAAGCCTACGCGGGAAGCACAACGTCGGCTCCACCCTCCGATGATGGAGGTGGTAAAAAAGGAGGTAATTAAACTCATGGACTGTGGAGTTATTTACCCTATTTCTGATAGCCGTTGGGTTTCCCCTGTGCAGGTAGTACCCAAGAAATCGGGAATCACCGTCGTCGAGAATCTGGAAAATGAACTTGTGCCACAAAGGACGATCACTGGACACCGAGTGTGCATTGATTACCGGAGGCTCAACGCCGCGACCCGCAAGGATCAAGAAAAGACAACGTTCACATGCCCTTTCGGAACATTTGCATACCGCCGAATGCCATTTGGACTGTGTAATGCACCAGGTACATTTCAACGTTGCATGCTCTCAATTTTCTCCGAGTACATTGAAAAAATTATTGAAGTATTCATGGACGACTTTAGTGTATTTGGGAGTGATTTCGATGCATGCTTAAACAATTTAGAAACTATTTTACAAAGATGCGTTGAAACGAACTTGGTGCTTAATTGGGAGAAGTGCCATTTCATGGTTACGCAAGGGATCGTGTTAGGTCATATTATTTCTGAAAAAGGGTTAGAAGTAGATAAATCTAAAGTAGATCTTGTGCGTCACTTACCCTCTCCAACTTCGGTTAGAGAGATTCGTTCTTTTCTTGGACACGCAGGATTTTATCGTAGGTTTATCAAAGACTTTTCCCACATCTCGCGCCCGTTGTGTAAATTGCTGCAAAAGGAGACCCCGTTCGTATTTGACGAGGAATGCAACGCTGCCTTCAACAAGTTGAAGGAACTTCTTACAAGCGCTCCTATTTTATGCAGCCCTGATTGGTCTCTGCCATTTGAACTCATGTGCGACGCCTCGGATTATGCCGTAGGAGCCGTCTTGGGTCAGCGGAAGGACAAGAAGCCTTGCGTAATCTATTACGCCTCTCGGACGCTTGATGAAGCGCAAAGAAATTATACCACCACCGAGAAGGAGTTTCTTGCAGTGGTTTTTGCTTTAGATAAATTTCGGTCTTATTTACTTCAAACTAAAGTAACTGTGTTTACCGATCATGCAGCTTTGAAGTATCTAATGCTCAAGAAGTACGCAAAACCACGACTTATCAGATGGATACTTCTACTCCAAGAATTCAACATCGAAATCAAGGACAAGAAGGGAGTAGAAAACGTCGTCGCTGACCACCTATCACGTTTGATAGGTGACCATGAGCCTGTCGAGATTGAAGAAACTTTTCCGGATGAAAAACTCTTCGGAATTGAGGTAACTATTTCGGAAACTCCATGGTATGCAGATATCGTAAATTACTTAGTTACCGGTGAGTTTCCGTCTACCATGCATAAATTTCAACGTGACAAACTTAAGCATAATGCTAGAACCTTTATCTGGGATGAGCCTTATTTATGGAAACAATGCTCCGATTTAGTAATTAGGAGATGTATCCCGGATACTAAATTTAAGCCTATTTTAGACTTTTGTCACAATGAAGCATGTGGGGGACATTTTGGTTCAAGGAGGACAGCCCTTAAGATTTTAGATTGCGGTTTCTTTTGGCCTAGTTTATTTCGCGATGCTCATGCATATTGTGCTGCATGTGATAAGTGCCAGAGATTCGGTAATTTAGGGCCTAAAGATGAAATGCCACAACACTACATATTTAATGTCGAAATTTTTGATGTGTGGGGTATTGATTTTATGGGACCATTTCCTCCCTCCAATGGTTTTACTTATATCTTACTCGCAGTAGATTATGTTTCTAAATGGGTGGAGGCAAAGGCCACCCGTACTAATGATTCGCGAGTTGTTGCAGATTTCCTACGAACTAACATTTTCAGTAGATTTGGAATGCCACGCGTTCTAATCAGCGATGGAGGAAGTCACTTTTGCAACCGCACGGTGGAAGCACTGATGAGGAAGTATGGCGTAAAGCACAAGGTTTCCACACCATACCACCCTCAAACAAATGAAATGGCTGAAGTTTCCAACCGTGAGATCAAGAAGATTTTGGAACGAACCGTCCGCCCCAACCGGAAAGATTGGAGTCAATGCTTAGACGATGCATTGTGGGCTTACAGGACTGCCTACAAGACCCCCATTGGTATGTCACCTTTCCGATTAATTTATGGGAAGACGTGCCATCTTCCGGTTGAATTGGAGCACAAGGCATGGTGGGCCGTGAAGAAATTCAACATCGATCGAGATGCCGCAGGCTTGCATCGGAAGCTACAACTATGTGAACTAGAAGAAATCAGAAATGATGCTTTCGACAATGCGTGGATTTATAAAGAGAAGACGAAAAAGATCCACGATCAGATGATTCGAGGGAAGAGTTTTGAACCTGGGCAGAAAGTATTGCTTTTCAATTCAAGACTTAAGCTCTTTCCGGGAAAGCTTCGCTCTCGATGGATGGGGCCATTCATAGTTTCTCAAGTTCTACCTCATGGAGCAGTTCTCATTCGATCTATCGACAAAGGTAGTGAGTTCAAAGTAAATGGCCATCGCTTGAAGCCCTATTTTGAGGCATTTGCGGAGCACACCGTAGAGGAGATGCAACTCCAAGAACCGGCCATTTTAAAAACAAAATGATGCATCACGTCCAAAGCTAACGACGTAAAACGAGCGCTCATTGGGAGGCAACCCAATAGGGAGACAACAGATTTGTTTTCTTCTCCCCTTTTAATTAATTTAATGGCTTTTTGCGTATTCGAATTAAAATTTTCGTAGACCCTATACTCCATTTTTAATTCTATACTTCTACTTTAGTACATTGAGGGCAATGTAGAGTTTAAGTGTGGGGGAAGGGTTTACAATTTAATTGTGTCTAAATTAGTGTTTTTCAGAGTCTTTAGGATGCCCTTAACTAGTCGATGATGAAATTTGACCGATACGAACACATGGCGTATGAATCACATGCATCGAATTCTTGTGCTAATTGAGATATTCTATATGTTTTTAACATGTAGTAGATATGAATTGCAAAACATGGTACAGAAAATCGCATGCTTGAATAAGTTTTTAATCATATGAACCCTATGTGAGCTTTTGAGCTATCTGTTCTTTATTCGAGTGAATATGCATCCATTTCGTAGCTACTAGCTTATATATGCCTCATTCAATTGCTAGCCATAGATTTTAATGAACTAGAGAATACTAGAACTTACTCATGTCAATTTGCAAAGCTTTTAAGTTGATACATACTTTGATTTTGGAAATGATTAAAGGCATTTAGGATTTTTCCACCACATTGCCAAATATCCATGTATCCCATTTGTACGCACAAGTTGCGACACCCCTAGATAAACCAATTGAGCCCACGTTAAGCTTTTCTTTCATCACCATATATACCTAAACACTTACCCTAGTATAGAATATCCTTACCTTTGTTCCAGAAACTTGGTGAGAATTTTTCGAAACTAGCACATAATATGATGGTTTGGTAAGAAAGATTGAAAGAGTTAATATGAGTAAGGGGAAAGACTTGTCCAATTAACTTAAAAAGTATGAGATTGCCAAAAAGAAAAGAAAAAATTATATTTGAGAGAATGAAAAGAAAAAAAAAATTATTATCTCTCATGGCAATATGTTGTTCTAAAGTAGAAACCAATTGGATTAACGTCCCCCTTATTTGCGGATTTGGAGATTACGATAAATTGAAGGCCCAAAAATAGAACAAAATATGGCCTTTGTCCTGTCCGAAAAGCTCAAAGGGTAGATTAGCTTGAAGTATACATGGTAACATTCAAATGGATATGGAGGAATGAATATGGTGCTAGACTAAGTCGTTGGAACGTTTTTATCACCACATATCTAAAATTCGAATGCCTTAGCCTTAACCCCATTACAACCTCACTAAAAGTCCTTTATGATCCTTAAAATGAGTAGCTTTCAATTAGTAGAGTAAGTTGCATGAGTAAGCTTATGGTTTTGGTCCATTTGTGCAAGTAATTAACTTCATTCATGTGATTTTTATTTCAATTCATATACACCTTAAGTAAACCCTTATCATGAGTGAAAAATATGATGAGCGCATCCTTCTGAGTTGATTAAACCTTTATTCAAAGCATGCACAGCTATAACATAACCATCGTTTTCTCTATGTCTTACTTGTTCATTACATAATTATATAGCAATTATATCTTGAATTCGTTGAGCATACAAAGTTGAAAATCATGTGAGACATCGCCATATACTTATGAAAATTCTGAGACAAATTTTAGCTAAGGGCTTAGTTATGTTCTTTCCTTTGTTTTAAATTCTTAGAGAGTCTTAGTTTAACTTAGTGTTTGCTAAGGGACTAGCAAAGTCTAAGTGTGGGGGAATTTGATATACGCATTTTATGCTCATTTCTTAACGCATTTCCCTTTACGTTTAGCTATGTTATTACCTTAGTTTTTATGTTTTCCTTATTTAATTTGTTATTTTGAAGATATTTACGGTGGAGATTAATAACGACGCAATTCGGAGGAATTTCGGCGATTTTGCGATTTTTGCGATTTTGGACCTCCGAAAATGGGCCGGCCCAAAAAGCAAATTATGGGCCGAATTCTCAACTCTTGTTTCGGCCCATTATCAAGCCCAAACACAATCAATTCGACATGGAAGGCTTTTGGTGAAGAGGAAAAGTCAAGTTTTGCAACCTTTGAAGAAGAAAAGTCAACAATATCAAGCTTTGTGACTCATTTTGGTGACTCTTGCTTGCATTAAATGAAAAGATGACTAAGGGAGTGACTTGCCATGGTGACTCTTGCTTAGGGTTCACAAATGATGATCACACTTGGTGACTAAGGGGATGACTTGCATGGTGACTCTTGCTTGCATTAAATGGAGGGAGGCAAGGTGGAAGAGAGAAGGCAAGCATTCCTTGCCTATAAATACCAAGGAGGCTGAACATAATTAAACCATCACTCATTTTACAAGCCAAAGCTCTACACAAATACTCCTCCACCATAAACACTTCAAGGATTCTCAAGCAAAGCCGAAGCACATCTCCTCCATTCCAAGCCGAAGCAAGGTTCTCCATCCAAGCCGAAGCAATCCTCCTCCATCCAACACAATACGCTAAGTCCCTTGTGAAGGAAAGCCATCTCCACCGTAGATCATCAAGCATTCAAGACAAAAAGTATAACCATGATCTTCACTTTCATTTCTTTTACTTTGTATTTGAACCCTTGGATGTATTGGAATACTTTTATGTATCAAATGAAGAACAAGTTTAGATTTGTGTTTCATGTTCTTAAATCGATTTATAAGTTGCATGTGTTTATGATTTCTAGCCTTTTATGCATGTTTGATACAATCTTAAAGCTTCGAAAGCATGTGTTAGATAATACGCTAAGTCCCTCTCTTTCGCATGTTTCGATGATCGTATGTTGTTTAGGATGTTTATACGCTAAGTTGCATTCCTACTCAATTATTAAGCATGTATATTTAGTTAGAAGTTATGAATTTCGTAACTTACAAAAAGGTTTGATGCATGAAAAGGGTAAGGTTAATAAGATGAGATGATCACATGTAATTAGTAGTGTAACTTCTTATTTTTAGCAAGCATAAATAGACTTGAAGTTTCTTGATTGTTGAAACTTGTCTATGAGTAATACATGTTAGATGCCTAAGAGTTTTAGTTGTGTTTGCATGTTTTTGTACTTTAATTTCGTAGATTAAACAACCAACTTCCAATCCCCCCAAACATTTATATTTCCGCTTATTAACGAAACCATGCATGCGCCCTTAATTCCCCGGATAAAGAACGATCCCTACTCGCCAATATTATAATGACAAAAGAAGGGTTTTAAATTGCAATACGCGTAATCGGTGTTTTTAGGGTCTACTTTGTGTTAACGTTAAATGCATGTTTTGCGCGTATCACGCTTCCCGCGTTGGCTTGGTGCCGTCTTCAAGGAAAATCCTATGCACACAGGTTGCTGGATTTATTCCCTTGATGTCCGCAAGTGTCCAGCCTATTGCGGTTTTGTACCTCTTCAGTACACTCACGAGCTTCTCCTCCTGCTCCTCTTCTAGCGCGGACGAAATAATGACCGGTAAAGTTTCATTCTCGCCCAAGTACGCATACTTCAGATGGTCCGGTAGTATAGTGGTAAGTATTCCCGCCTGTCACGTGGGTGACCCGGGTTCGATCCCCGGCACCGGCGCCAAAAGTTGATACGTGCAATACATGCGTTTAACGTTAACACACAGTAGACCTTAAAAACACAGATTACGCACAATGCAATTTAAAACCCTTCTTTTGTCATTATAATATTGGCGAGTAGAGATCGTTCTTTATCCGGGGAATTGAGGGCGCATGCATGGTTTCGTTTATGCAGAAATTTAAAGGTTTGGGGGGATTGGAAATTGGTTGATTAATCTATGAAATTAAAGTACAAAACATGCAAACACAACAAAAACTCTTAGACTTCTAACATGTTTTACACATAGACAAGTTTAACAATCAAGAAACCTTAAAGTCTAATTATGCTTACTAAAAATAAGAAGTTACACTAATTACAATTGATCACTCATAATATTAACCTTACCCTTTTTCATGCATCAAAGCTTTTGTAAGTTACGAAATTCATAACTTCCAACTAAATATATATGCTTGATATTTGAGTAGGAATGCAACTTAGCGTATAAACATCCTAAACAACATATGATCATCGAAACATGCGAAAGAGAGGGACTTAGCGTATTATCTATGATGATATACGCATTTCCCTTTACGTTTAGCTATGTTATTATCTTAGTTTTTATGTTTTGCTTATTTAATTTGTTATTTTGAAAATATTTACGGTGGAGATGATATACGCATTTTATGCTCGTTTCTTAACGCATTTCCCTTTACGTTTAGCTATGTTATTGATATACGCATTTTATGCTCGTTTCTTAACGCATTTCCCTTTACGTTTAGCTATGTTATTATCTTAGTTTAATGTTTTCCTTATTTAAATTGTTATTTTGAAGTTCATTACGGTGGAGATTAATATCGACGCAATTCGGAGGAATTTCGGCGATTTTGCGATTTTTGCGATTTTGGACCTCCGAAAATGGGCCGGGCCACAAAGCAAATTGTGGGCCGAATTCTCAACTCTTGTTTCGGCCCATTATCAAGCCCAAACCCAAACAATTCGGCAAGGAAGCCTTTTGGTGAAGAGGAAAAGTCTTGTTTTGAAAGGGCAAGTCAACATTATCAAGCTAATGATCACAAATGGTGACTACACATGGTGATTCATGCTTAGGGTTCCCAAATGGTGACTACACAAGGTGACTAAGGCTTGCATTAATTGAAAAGATGACTTGCCATGGTGACTACACATGGTGATTCATGCTTAGGGTTCACATCACTCATTTTACTAAGCAAAGCTCTACACAAATACTCCTCCACCATAAACACTCCAAAGTTCATTACAAAGCCGAAGCACATCCTTTACCATTCCAAGCCGAAGCAAGCAAGGTTACTCCTTACAAGCCGAAGCTATCAAGCCTCCTCCATCCAACACAATACGCTAAGTCCCTTGTGAAGGAAGTCCATCTCCACCGTAGTTCATCAAGCACTCAAGACAAAAAGTGTAACCATGATCTTCACTCTCATTTCTTTAGCTTTGTATTTGAATCTTTTGATGTATTGGAATAACAAGTTTAGAAAGTTTAGATTTGTGTATCAAATGAATAACAAGTTTAGATTTGTGTTTCATGTGCCTAAACCGATTTGTAATATGCATGTGTTTATGATTTATAGCTTTTTATGCATGTTTGATACAATCTTAAAGCTTCGAATGCATGTATTAGAAAATACGCTAAGTCCCTCTCTTTTGCATGTTTCGATGATCGTATGTTGTTTAGGATGTTTATACGCTAAGTTGCATTCCTACACAATTATCAAGCATGTGTACTTAGTTATAAGTTATGAATTTCGCAACTTACACAAAGGTTTGATGCATGAAAAGGGTAGGTTAATAAGATGAGTTGATCAGATGTAATTAATAGTGTAACTTCTTATTTTTAGCAAGCATAATTAGACTTTAAGTTTCTTGATTGTTGAAACTTGTCTATGAGTAAAACATGTTAGATGCCTAAGAGTTTTAGTTGTGTTTGCATGTTATGTACTTTAAATTCGTAGATTAAATAACCAACTTCCAATCCCCCCAAATATTTACATTTCCGCATAATAACGAAACCATGCATGCGCCCTTAATTCCCCGGATAAAGAACGATCCCTACTCGCCAATATTATAAATGACAAAAGAAGGGTTTAAATTGCAATGCGCGTAATCGGTGTTTTTAAGGTCTATTGATCATTAACTTTAAAGGCATGTTATGCGCGTATCAATTTTTGGCGCCGTTGCCGGGGAATTAGAATGTTTTTGTATGTTTCGTTGTACATTTGTGATTAAAAGCATGTCTAAATTTTCGAAGTACATACTTGTTCATTTTTTATACTTAGAGAAATTTTCATACATGTTTACAATGCCTACTTTTACTTAGCCGAATTTATTCATACTTAGTTTATTTTACACTTGCATAATTTATTTCCATGTTAAAGGATAGTCTTTGATTTAATTTGAGTACTAGTACTTAGTTATTAAATAAATCTCTATGGAATAGGTGGTGCCTCTTTTGTTTGTCTATCTCCTTAACCCTTCGTGATGTGTGGATTTCATCACCACACGCCATAACCTAAGTGAAGTTATGGGCACGAGGTTGTGGGCGGAGTTTACAAACACTTGAGATTGTATACTATCTTGTGAATTCGAGTAAGAGTTGGTTATGATGTCTAGAAGGGTTATGAATGGTGACGGGTTTTGAACTAAGAAAACAGAACACCAATGGAGTACATACTCTTACGAGTAAGCCTCGGGGTGTTTCTAAGAACAACAATGGAGTATATACTCTCACGAGTTAGCCTCAGGTTGTTCCCAGAAATTAGTTCTCACCTCTCGCGTTACATCTATCCCAACTGGTCATTTCCAACAATTACGAGGATTAACGATAGTTGGTATACATTTTCGCGCGGGCCGCACGGACAAGAGATTTATTCAATACCTGAGTCGTGTATTCCTTTTAAATCATAGGCGCAATCAAAATGTAGACGTACTTAAATTGATTTGTATTGATTACGAGTATTGGTTATTGAGTTTAGTTCTTCGGAATAGGTGGTGCCTCTTTTTCTGGTTTATCTCCTTAACCCTTCGTGAAGTGTGGATTTCATCGCCACACGCCATAACCTAAGTGAAGTTATGGGCACGAGGTTGTGGGCGGAGTTTACTAAGAACTTGAGATTGTATACTATCTCACAAATTTGGCTGATTGTTGGATATGGTGAGTGGGTTTATGATTGGTGCCGGGTTTCGGATCTAAGCAATAGAACACCATTGGAGTATATACCGTAACTGGTAAGCCTCGGGGTGTTTCTAAGAACAACATTGGAGTATATACTCTTACGAGTAAGCCTCGGGTTGTTCTAAATATTAGTCCTTACCTCTCGCGTTATCTCTATTCCTACTAACCATTTCTAAACGTAACTAAGCTGAATTGTAGTCGGTATACATTTTCGCACGGGCCGCACGTCCAGGAACTTTACTTAATGCTCAATTCGCGTACTCTCTGTAAATCATAAGTGCATACGAATACGGATAAATACATGAACTTAATACGACATAATCCTTTAAATAGATGGTATATCGGATTAAGCATGCTTAGACCTCCCGGAATCAGACTTCATCTTCGGATGAACGAGACCCATTGCACAGTTGAGAGCCTCTGCACCACGTACCATCGGGACCAAAGGAAATAAATAAAACTTAGTCAAATTTTTGTGTTTATTTGTGCATTAAAAAAAAAAACTGTAAAGGACTAACAACCGTTACTTAGCTTGCATAACCTCTCTAAGGTTTTATGATACTCGGATTTCACTACCGAGTACCCTAACCTAAGTGAAGTTAGGGGCATAAGATCGAAGAAGAAGTCATTCTTTTCATTCATAGTTTAAACACGTAACTCGTTTGTTTTCTGCAGGTTCTAACGTTTTCTCTTATGCATTCACTCCATCTTTCACGTAGGATTGTTGTTTAATGCATTTTATTAAAAAAAAAAAATGTGTGGTGCATAAATTCGATGTGAATTATTGTTTACTTGTATTTGAACCTTGTTTATACATGTTCTAACTAAATTTTTTTTTAGGTTTAGCATTACATAGTGTTAATTTGCAGAAAACGTGTGTTTTAAGTTTATTACATTCATGTGCATAGCCCTAAAATTGATTAAATCAATTGCATTACTTAGTACAATACATATAGTGTCTTAACTATTATAAATTTTGTGTATTAGTAGTTTTTAAGTATTTGTGTGTATTTATAGTATGTTTTGATAGTTTTACTATTTTATTTGTTATCCCTTTGTTTTCTAAATATGCTTTACAATTTTGGTTAGTATTCCTCTATATATTTCATATTAATTGTTGATACTAACACTTGGTCTTTGGTGGATGTCAGGCTAATGAATGTCCGATCAGAATCCTGGACCATCTAGAACAAACTTTGAGGAGATCGCAGAGAGAATAGCGAGACTTAAAGCTCAAACTGACATTCTGGATTTTCCCATCGTCGAGGAAGGTTCCGAGTCTTCACATTCATCAACCGACCACAATTCAGAAGCAGAAGCACAAGAAATCAACATGGCCAATGCAGGACAATCTCTTCGTCAGCGCACCTGCTCAACAGAATGGAGCAGTGGGCCTTCGAGCATTGCTTTTCCACAACCGGAGGAAAACATGAAGGATATCGAGCTAAAGAGTGGCTTCCTCCACCGACTACCCATTTTTCATGGACTTTCCAATGAAGATCCGAACAAGCATCTCAAACAATTCCAATTTGTTTGTAACAGCATGAAGCCATCCGATGCTGATACGGAGCTCTTTAAACTGAAGGCATTTCCATTCACCCTAGTCGACAGGGCCGAGTCTTGGCTAATGGAACTACCGCCGAACCATATTACCTCATGGAAGCAACTTGCGGATATGTTCCTAGCGAAGTACTTCCCGGCCTCAAAGATCACCGTCTTGAGAAAGCAAATCACTGGCATCACACAGAAACCGGACGAGACCTTCGGCCAATACTACGACCGATTCAAAGTTTTGTGTGCCACTTGCCCATCGCATGGATTTTCCGAGACCAATCTCATGAATTACTTTTACGATGGTCTCAAGCCGATTGATAGGGAATTGCTGGATGCAGCAGCCACCGGTGCATTCATGGACTTAACAGAAACCGAAGCTAGAGCTCTTCTAGAGAATCGGGCGAATAATGATGCACAATATGGAATGTCCAACAGACGAGTAGTCGGTGAAGCGAGTTCTACAACCGACGCGGACGAAAAATACGACAAGCTAGCCCATATGCTAGAGAAGGTGTTAGAACTCGAGACGACAAGAGCGAAGGCAACTCAACGGCCTGTTTGCGGCATATGTCAAATACACGGTCACCACAATGACCAATGCCCTCAAGCGCAGGAGCAGGCAAGCGAGCCGGAGCACGCTAACGCCATCGGCGGATATCAGGGAGGACAAAGGTATAACAACTACAACAACTATGTCAACCGTGATCATCCAGGTTTTAGATGGAGCAGCAACGAGGGAACTTTAAACCCTCCTGCATCTCAACCTCAACAAAGCTACCAACGCCCTCCATTTCAACCACGACCACCGATGCAGCATGGTTCGTCATCACAACCCTTCACCAATCCGGATTACGACAAGATGTTGTCTCAACTTTCGGCCTCAACTCAAGTTCTCCTCGACGGACAATCGAAGACAAAGGAGACACTTGACTCACATGGCCGCGACATCACCGAAGTGAAGAAGCAGCTTGGCCAGCTTGTTGATTTCATGGGCCAAATCAAGGAAACCGGTCGGCTTCCACCTCAAACCACTCCTAATCAAAGAAACGTGAATGCTATAGTCACAAGGAGTGGGAAGATACTTGAGGAACCAAAGACCAAGCGATCTCATCTTGATGAAGTCACCATCGAGGACATCACCAACGAAGAAGAAGATGAGATCGATCCGGCAATTCAAGAGGCCGAGAAAAAGAAGGTGACGCCTACTGTCACCAAGGCACAATCACCTCCACAACCTACCCCAATCAAAGGTAAAAGCCCTATTCCTTCAAATACGGTGATTACTAATTCTCCGTTTGCTGTTGCACCTTTCCCAAGCAGATTAGCAAAATCAAAGAAGAAGGATGCCCAATATGAAGATATCCTGGACATCTTCCGAAAGGTGCAAGTGAATTTGCCCTTGATCGAGTGCATAAAGCAAGTGCCTATATACGCCAAGTTTCTGAAAGAATTATGCACTCAGAGGAGGCAAACTCGAGAGAAGGAGGTCGTGAAGGTGAACGCAACCGTTTCGGCGGTTTTGCAGCGTCGGCTACCCCCAAAACTGAAGGACCCAGGGAGCTTTGCAGTTCCTTGCGTAATCGGTGACACCCACTTCGAAGACGTAATGCTTGATCTAGGAGCCTCCATCAACGTCATGCCTTACTATCTTTTCGAATCGATGGAGCTTGGAGATCTCAAGCAAGATGGTGTTGTCATCCAGTTAGCCGATCGCACCCACAAGTATCCGAGGGGATACGTAGAAGACGTTCTCGTACAAGTCAACAACTTGATATTCCCAGCCGATTTCTACATAGTTGACATGGAAGAGAGTCCATTGAACACCACGCCATTGCTGCTTGGACGACCTTTCATGCGGACTGCGAGGACGAAGATTGATGTTTTCCAAGGCACTTTCTCCATGGAGATTGATGGAGAAAGAATCGAGTTCAACATCCTGGACGGAATGAAGTTTCCAATGTCGAGCGTAGCTGCCATTTCGACATACGATCCTGTGGATACCTTAGCACAAGGTTACCTCGACACCATCAACGAGGATGAACTCGACATGGCCATTCAACTTGGACATGACGGCCTTCTCGAGGCCTTACTAGAGCTTGAACCTCGAATCCAAGACATGGCCATGGCCCTAAATGCCGCACCACGGAAAGTAAGCTTTTCTCCTCCTATACCAATTACTTTTGGTACTAATAAAATGGTTCCTTCCATTGTAGAAGCTCCTGTTTTAGAACTCAAGCTACTACCGGACCATCTTAAGTATGCGTACTTGGGCGAGAATGAAACTTTACCGGTCATTATTTCGTCCGCGCTAGAAGAGGAACTGGAGGAGAAGCTCGTGAGTGTACTAAAAAGGTACAAGCCCGCAATAGGCTGGACACTTGCGGACATCAAGGGAATAAATCCAGCAACATGTGTGCATAGGATTTTCCTTGAAGAAGGCACCAAGCCTACGCGGGAAGCACAACGTCGGCTCCACCCTCCGATGATGGAGGTGGTAAAAAAGGAGGTAATTAAACTCATGGACTGTGGAGTTATTTACCCTATATCTGATAGCCGTTGGGTTTCCCCAGTGCAGGTAGTACCTAAGAAATCGGGAATTACCGTCGTCGAGAATCTGGAAAATGAACTTGTGCCACAACGGACGATCACTGGACACCGAGTGTGCATTGATTACCGGAAGCTCAACGCCGCAACCCGCAAGGATCATTTTCCCTTACCATTCATCGACCAAATGCTGGAAAGATTAGCCGGCCATGCATTTTATTGTTTTCTGGACGGATACTCCGGCTACAACCAAATTAGCATTGCGGAGGAGGATCAAGAAAAGACGACGTTCACGTGCCCGTTCGGAACGTTTGCCTATCGCCGCATGCCATTTGGACTGTGTAACGCACCAGGTACATTTCAACGTTGCATGCTCTCAATTTTCTCCGAGTACATTGAAAAAATTATTGAAGTATTCATGGACGACTTTAGTGTATTTGGGAGTGATTTTGATGCATGCTTAAACAATTTAGAAACAATTTTACAAAGATGCGTTGAAACGAACTTGGTGCTTAATTGGGAGAAGTGCCATTTCATGGTTACGCAAGGGATAGTGTTAGGACATATAATTTCTGAAAAAGGGTTAGAAGTAGATAAAGCTAAAGTAGATCTTGTGCGTCACTTACCCTCTCCAACTTCGGTTAGAGAGATTCGTTCATTTCTTGGACACGCAGGATTTTATCGTAGGTTTATCAAGGACTTTTCCCACATTTCGCGCCCCTTGTGTAAACTGCTGCAAAAGGAGACCCCGTTCGTCTTTGACGAGGAATGCAACGCTGCCTTCAACAAGTTGAAGGAACTTCTTACGAGCGCTCCTATTTTATGCAGCCCTGATTGGTCTCTGCCATTTGAACTCATGTGCGACGCCTCGGATTATGCCGTAGGAGCCGTCTTGGGTCAGCGGAAGGACAAGAAGCCTTGCGTAATCTATTACGCCTCTCGGACGCTTGATGAAGCGCAAAGGAATTATACCACCACCGAGAAGGAGTTTCTTGCCGTGGTTTTTGCTTTAGATAAATTTCGATCTTATCTACTTCAAACTAAAGTAACTGTGTTTACCGATCATGCAGCTTTGAAGTATCTAATGCTCAAGAAGGACGCAAAACCACGACTTATCAGATGGATACTTCTACTCCAAGAATTCAACATCGAAATCAAGGACAAGAAGGGAGTAGAAAACGTCGTCGCTGACCACCTATCACGTTTGATAGGTGACCATGAGCCTATCGAGATCGAAGAAACTTTTCCGGATGAAAAACTCTTCGGAATTGAGGTAACTACTTCGGAAACTCCTTGGTATGCCGATATTGTAAATTACTTAGTTACCGGTGAGTTTCCGTCTACCATGCATAAATTTCAACGTGACAAACTTAAGCATAATGCTAGAACCTTTATCTGGGATGAGCCTTATTTGTGGAAACAATGCTCCGATTTAGTCATTAGGAGATGTATCCCGGATAGTGAATTCAAGCCTATTTTAGACTTTTGTCACAATGAAGCATGTGGGGGACACTTTGGTTCTAGGAGGACAGCTCTTAAGATTTTAGATTGCGGTTTCTTTTGGCCTAGTTTATTTCGCGATGCTCATGCATATTGCGCTACATGTGATAAGTGCCAAAGATTCGGTAATTTAGGGCCTAAAGATCAAATGCCACAACACTACATATTTAATGTTGAAATTTTTGATGTGTGGGGTATTGATTTTATGGGACCATTTCCTCCCTCCAATGGTTTTACTTACATCTTACTCGCAGTAGATTATGTTTCTAAATGGGTGGAGGCAAAGGCCACCCGGACTAATGATTCGCGAGTTGTTGCAGATTTCCTACGAACTAACATTTTCAGTAGATTTGGAATGCCACGCGTTCTAATCAGCGATGGTGGAAGTCACTTTTGCAACCGCACGGTGGAAGCACTAATGAGGAAGTATGGCGTCAAGCACAAAGTTTCCACACCATACCACCCTCAAACCAATGGAATGGCTGAAGTTTCCAACCGTGAGATAAAGAAGATCTTGGAGCGAACCGTCCGCCCCAACCGGAAAGATTGGAGTCAATGCTTAGACGATGCATTGTGGGCTTACAGGACTGCCTACAAGACCCCCATCGGTATGTCCCCTTTCCGATTAATCTATGGGAAGGCGTGCCATCTTCCGGTTGAACTAGAGCACAAGGCATGGTGGGCCGTGAAGAAATTCAACATCGATCGAGATGCCGCAGGCTTACATCGGAAGCTTCAACTTTGTGAACTTGAAGAAATCAGAAATGATGCTTTCGACAATGCGTGGATTTACAAAGAGAAGACGAAAAAGATCCACGATCAGATGATTCGCGGGAAGAGTTTTGAACCAGGGCAGAAAGTATTACTTTTCAATTCAAGACTTAAGCTCTTTCCGGGAAAGCTTCGCTCTCGATGGATGGGGCCATTTGTAGTTTCTCAAGTCCTACCTCATGGAGCAGTTCTCATTCGATCTATCGACAAAGGTAGTGAGTTCAAAGTAAATGGCCATCGCTTGAAGCCCTATTTTGAGGCATTTGCGGAGCACACCGTGGAGGAGATGCAACTCCAAGAACCGGCCATTTCAAAACCAAACTGATGCATCACGTCCAAAGCTAACGACGTAAAACGAGCGCTTGTTGGGAGGCAACCCAATAGGGAGACAACAGATTTGTTTTCTTCTCCCCTTTTACTTAATTTAATGGCTTTTTGCGTATTAGATTAAAATTTTCGTAGATCCTATACTCCATGTTTAAATTCTATGTTTTCTTTAAGTACATTGAGGGCAATGTAGAGTTTAAGTGTGGGGGAAGGGTTTACAATTTAATTGTGTCTAAATTAGTGTTTTTCAAAGTCTTTAGGATGCCCTTAACTAGTCAATGATGAAATTTGATCGATACGAACACATATGGCGTATGAATCACATGCATCGAATTCTTGTGCTAATTGAGATATTCTTTATGTTTTTAACATGTAGTAGATATAAATTGCAAAACGTGGTACAGAAATCGCATGCTTGAATAAGTTTTTAATCATATGAACCCTATGTGAGCTTTTGAGCTATCTGTTCTTTATTCCTTGAGTGATCTGATCAATCCATATCATTTCGTAGTTTATAGCTTTATATATGCCTCATTTGACTGCTTGCCATAGATTTTAATGAACTAGAGAATACTAGAACTTACTCATGTCAATTTGCAAAGCTTTTAAGTTGATACATACTTTGATTTCGGAAATGATTAAAGGCATTTAGGATTTTCCACCACATTGCCATATATCCATGTATCCCAATTGTACGCACAAGTTGCGACACCCCTAGATAAACCAATTGAGCCCACGTTAAGCTTTTCTTTCATCACCATATATACCTAAACACTTACCCTAGTATAGAATATCCTTACCTTTGTTCCGGAAACTTGGTGAGAATTTTTCGAAACTAGCACATAAGATGGTGGTTCGGTAGGAAAGATTGGAAGAGTTAATGTGAGTAAGGGGAAAGACTTGTCCAAATAGCTAAAAAAGTATGAGATTGCCAAAAAAAAAAAGAAAAAAATATATATTTGAGAGAATGAAAAGAAAAAAAAAATATTATATCTCTCATGGCAACTTGTTGTTCTAAAGTAGAAACAAATTGGATTAACGTCCCCCTTATTTACGGATTTGGAGTTTACGATAAATTGAAGGCCTAAAAATAGAACAAAATATGGTCTTTGTCCTGTCTGAAAAGCTCAAAGGGTAGATTAGCTTGAAGTATACATGATAACATACAAATGGAGATGGAGGACTAATATGGTGCTAGACTAAGTCGTTGGAACGTTTTTATCACCACATATCTAAATTTCGAATGCCTTAGCCTTAACCCCATTACAACCTCACTAAAAGTCCTTTATGATCCTTAAAATGAGTAGCTTTCAATTAGTAGAGTAAGTTGCATGAGTAAGCTTATGGTTTTGGTTCATTTGTGCAAGTAATCAAACTTTATTCATGTGGTTTTCATTTCAATTCATATACACTTTAAGTGAACCATTTTCATGAGTGAAAAATATGATGAGTGCATCCTTGTGAGTTGATTAAACCTTTATTCAAAGCATGCACAGCTATAACATAACCATTGTTTTCTCTATGTCTTACTTGTTCATTACATAATTATATCGCAATTATCTCTTGAATTCGTCGAGCATACAAATTGAAATTCATGTGAGCCATCGCCATATACTTATGAAAATTCTGAGACAAATTTTAGCTAAGGGCTTAGTTGTTCTTTCTTTTGTTTTAAATTCTTAGAGAGTCTTAGTTTAACTTAGTGTTTGCTAAGGGACTAGCAAAGTCTAAGTGTGGGGGAATTTGATATACGCATTTTATGCTCGTTTCTTAACGCATTTCCCTTTACGTTTAGCTATGTTATTATCTTAGTTTAATGTTTTCCTTATTTAAATTGTTATTTTGAAGTTCATTACGGTGGAGATTAATATCGACGCAATTCGGAGGAATTTCGGCGATTTTGCGATTTTTGCGATTTTGGACCTCCGAAAATGGGTCGGGCCACAAAGCAAATTGTGGGCCGAATTCTCAACTCTTGTTTCGGCCCATTATCAAGCCCAAACCCAAACAATTCGGCAAGGAAGCCTTTTGGTGAAGAGGAAAAGTCTTGTTTTGAAAGGGCAAGTCAACATTATCAAGCTAATGATCACAAATGGTGACTACACATGGTGATTCATGCTTATGGTTCCCAAATGGTGACTACACAAGGTGACTAAGGCTTGCATTAATTGAAAAGATGACTTGCCATGGTGACTACACATGGTGATTCATGCTTAGGGTTCACAAATGGTGACTAAGTGTGTGACTAAGGGTGTGACTTGCCTTAATGATCATTGCTTGCATTTAATGAAGCAAGGCAAGGTGGAAGAGAGAAGAGCAACATCCTTGCCCTATAAATACAAGGAGGCCGGCCTTATTCATTCCCATCACTCATTTTACTAAGCAAAGCTCTACACAAATACTCCTCCACCATAAACACTCCAAAGTTCATTACAAAGCCGAAGCACATCCTTTACCATTCCAAGCCGAAGCAAGCAAGGTTACTCCTTACAAGCCGAAGCTATCAAGCCTCCTCCATCCAACACAATACGCTAAGTCCCTTGTGAAGGAAGTCCATCTCCACCGTAGTTCATCAAGCACTCAAGACAAAAAGTGTAACCATGATCTTCACTCTCATTTCTTTAGCTTTGTATTTGAATCTTTTGATGTATTGGAATAACAAGTTTAGAAAGTTTAGATTTGTGTATCAAATGAATAACAAGTTTAGATTTGTGTTTCATGTGCCTAAACCGATTTGTAATATGCATGTGTTTATGATTTATAGCTTTTTATGCATGTTTGATACAATCTTAAAGCTTCGAATGCATGTATTAGAAAATACGCTAAGTCCCTCTCTTTTGCATGTTTCGATGATCGTATGTTGTTTAGGATGTTTATACGCTAAGTTGCATTCCTACACAATTATCAAGCATGTGTACTTAGTTATAAGTTATGAATTTCGCAACTTACACAAAGGTTTGATGCATGAAAAGGGTAGGTTAATAAGATGAGTTGATCACATGTAATTAATAGTGTAACTTCTTATTTTTAGCAAGCATAATTAGACTTTAAGTTTCTTGATTGTTGAAACTTGTCTATGAGTAAAACATGTTAGATGCCTAAGAGTTTTAGTTGTGTTTGCATGTTATGTACTTTAAATTCGTAGATTAAATAACCAACTTCCAATCCCCCCAAATATTTACATTTCCGCATAATAACGAAACCATGCATGCGCCCTTAATTCCCCGGATAAAGAACGATCCCTACTCGCCAATATTATAAATGACAAAAGAAGGGTTTAAATTGCAATGCGCGTAATCGGTGTTTTTAAGGTCTATTGATCATTAACTTTAAAGGCATGTTATGCGCGTATCAGTTATTATCTTAGTTTTATGTTTTCCTTATTTAAATTGTTATTTTGAAGTTCATTACGGTGGAGATTAATATCGACGCAATTCGGAGGAATTTCGGCGATTTTGCGATTTTTGCGATTTCGGACCACGAAAAATGGGCCGGCCCAAAAAGCAAATTATGGGCCGATTTCTCAACTCTTGTTTCGGCCCATTAACAAGCCCAAACCCATGTAATTCGGCCTAGATGCCTTTTGGTGAAGAGGAAAAGTCTTGTTTTGAAAGGGCAAGTCAACATTATCAAGCTAATAATCACAAATGGTGACTACACTAGGTGACTCTTGCTTTGCATTGAATGAAAAGATGACTTGCCATGGTGACAAGCTAGGTGATTCATGCTTAGGGTTCGGCAATGGTGACTAAGTGTGTGACTAAGTGTGTGACTTGCCTTAATGATCATTGCATGCATTAAATGGAGGAGGAAAGGTGGAAGAGAGAAGGCACACATCCTTGCCTATATAAGAGGGAGGCCGGCCTTGAAGAGAATCATCACTCATTTTGCTAAGCAAAGCTCTACACAAATATTCCTCCACCATTAAACACTTAAGAGTTCACACACCAAGCCGAAGCATCATCTTCCTCCATTCAAGGCCGAAGCAAGCTAGGGTTCCTCCATCCTTCCAAGCCGAAGCAAACCATCCTCCATCCCTCACAATACGCTAAGTCCCTTGTGAAGGAAGTCCATCTCCACCGTAGTTCATCAAGCACTCAAGATAAAAAGTGTAACCATGATCTTCACTTTCATTTCTTTAGCTTTGTATGTGAATCTTTTGATGTATTGGAATAACAAGTTTAGAAAGTTTAGATTTGTGTATCAAATGAATAACAAGTTTAGATTTGTGTTTCATGTGCCTAAACCGATTTGTAATATGCATGTGTTTATGATTTATAGCTTTTTATGCATGTTTGATATAATCTTAAAGCTTCGAATGCATGTATTAGAAAATACGCTAAGTCCCTCTCTTTTGCATGTTTCGATGATCGTATGTTGTTTAGGATGTTTATACGCTAAGTTGCATTCCTACACAATTATCAAGCATGTGTACTTAGTTATAAGTTATGAATTTCGCAACTTACACAAAGGATTGATGCATGAAAAGGGTAGGTTAATAAGATGAGTTGATCACATGTAATTAATAGTGTAACTTCTTATTTTTAGCAAGCATAATTAGACTTTAAGTTTCTTGATTGTTGAAACTTGTCTATGAGTAAAACATGTTAGATGCCTAAGAGTATTAGTTGTGTTTGCATGTTATGTACTTTAAATTCGTAGATTAAATAACCAACTTCCAATCCCCCCAAATATTTACATTTCCGCATAATAACGAAACCATGCATGCGCCCTTAATTCCCCGGATAAAGAACGATCCCTACTCGCCAATATTACAAATGACAAACGAAGGGTTTAAATTGCAATGCGCGTAATCGGTGTTTTTAAGGTCTACTGATCATTAACTTTAAAGGCATGTTTTGCGCGTATCAATTTTTGGCGCCGTTGCCGGGGAGTTAGAATGTTTTTGTATGATTTCGTTGTACATTTGTGATTAAAAGCATGTCTAAATTTTCGAAGTACATACTTGTTCATTCTTGTTTATACTTAAAGAAATTTACATACATGTTTACAATGCATACTTTTACTTAGACGAATTTATTGATACTTAGTTTTTTTTTACACTTGCATAATTTATTTTCATGTTAAAGGATAGTCTTTGATTTAATTTGAGTACTAGTACTTAGTTATTAAATAAATCTCTATGGAATAGGTGGTGCCTCTTTTGTTTGTCTATCTCCTTAACCCTTCGTGAAGTGTGGATTTCATCACCACACGCCATAACCTAAGTGAAGTTATGGGCACGAGGTTGTGGGCGGAGTTTACAAACACTTGAGATTGTATACTATCTTGTGAATTCGAGTAAGAGTTGGTTATGATGTCTAGAAGGGTTATGAATGGTGACGGGTTTTGAACTAAGAAAACAGAACACCAATGGAGTACATACTCTTACGAGTAAGCCTCGGGGTGTTTCTAAGAACAACAATGGAGTATATACTCTTACGAGTTAGCCTCAGGTTGTTCCCAGAAATTAGTTCTCACCTCTCGCGTTACATCTATCCCAACTGGTCATTTCCAACAATTACGAGGATTAACGATAGTTGGTATACATTTTCGCGCGGGCCGCACGGACAAGAGATTTATTCAATAACTAAGTCGTGTATTCCTTTTAAATCATAGGCGCAATCAAAATGTAGACGTACTTAAATTGATTTACATTGATTACGAGTATTGGTTATTAAGTTTAGTTCTTCGGAATAGGTGGTGCCTCTTTTTCTGGTTTACCTCCTTAACCCCTCGTGATGTGTGGATTTCATCACCACACGCCATAACCTAAGTGAAGTTATGGGCACGAGGTTGTGGGCGGAGTTTACTAAGGACTTGAGAATATATACTATCTCACAAATTTGGCTGATTGTTGGATATGGTGAATGGGTTTATGATTGGTGCCGGGTTTCGGATCTAAGCAATAGAACACCATTGGAGTATATACCGTAACTGGTTAGCCTCGGGGTGTCTCTAGGAACAACATTGGAGTATATACTCTTACGAGTAAGCCTCGGGTTGTTCTAAATATTAGTCCTTACCTCTCACGTTATCTCTATTCCTACTAACCATTTCTAAACGTAACTAAGCTGGATTGTAGTCGGTATATATTTTCGCGCGGGCCGCACGTCCAGGAACTTTACTTAATGCTCAATTTGCGTACTCTCTGTAAATCATAAGTGCATACGAATACGGATAAATACATAAACTTAAAACGACATAATCCTTTAAATAGATGGTATATCGGATTATGCATGCTTAGACCTCCTGGAATCAGACTTCATCTTCGGATGAACGAGACCCATTGCACAGTCGAGAGCCTCTGCACCACGTACCATCGGGGCCAAAGGAAATAAATAAAACTTAGTCAAATTTTTGTGTTTGTTTGTGCATTAAAAAACTGTAAAGGACTAACAAACGTTACTTAGCTTGCATAACCTCTCTTAGGTTTTACGATACTCGGATTTCACTACCGAGTACCCTAACCTAAGTGAAGTTAGGGGCATAAGATCGAAGAAGAGGTCATTCTTTTCATTCATAGTTTAAACACGTAACTCGTTTGTTTTCTGCAGGTTCTAACGTTTTCTCTTATGCATTCACTCCATCTTTCACGTAGGATTGTTGTTTAAATGCATTTTATTGCAAGAAAATGTGTGGTGCATAAATTCAATGTGAATTATGGTTTACTTGTATTTGAACCTTGTTTATACATGTTCTAACTAAATTTTTTTTTAGGTTTAGCATTACATAGTGTTAATTTGCAGAAAACGTGTGTTTTAAGTTTATCACATTCATGT
The DNA here is from genome assembly GCA_946800695.1 of Geum urbanum. Lineage (NCBI taxonomy): Eukaryota > Viridiplantae > Streptophyta > Magnoliopsida > Rosales > Rosaceae > Geum > Geum urbanum. The sequence continues at coordinate 26,665,401 of OX327004.1, forward strand.
GCATAGCCCCTAAAATTGATTAAATCAATTGCATTACTTAGTACAATACATATAGTGTCTTAACTATTATAAATTTTGTGTATTAGTAGTTTTAAGTATTTGTGTGTATTTATAGTATGTTTTGATAGTTTTACTATTTTATTTGTTATCCCTTTGTTTTCTAAATATGCTTTACAATTTTGATTAGTATTCCTCTATATATCTCATATTAATTGTTGATACTAACACTTGGTCTTTGGTGGATGTCAGGCTAATGAATGTCCGATCAGAATCCTGGACCATCTAGAACAAACTTTGAGGAAATCGCAGAGAGAATAGCGAGACTTAAAGCTCAAACTGACATCCTGGATTTTCCCATCATCGAAGAAGTTTCCGAGTCTTCACATTCATCAACCGACCACAATTCAGAAGCAGAAGCACAACAAGTCAACATGGCCAATGCAGGACAATCTCTTCGCCAGCGCACCTGCTCAACCGAATGGAGCAGTGGGCCTTCGAGCATTGCTTTTCCACAACCGGAGGAAAACATGAAGGATATCGAGCTAAAGAGTGGCTTCCTCCACCGACTACCCATTTTTCATGGACTTTTCAATGAAGATCCGAACAAGCATCTCAAACAATTCCAATTTGTTTGTAACAGCATGAAGCCATCTGATGCTGATACGGAGCTCTTCAAGCTGAAGGCATTTCCATTCACCCTAGTCGACAGGGCCGAGTCTTGGCTAATGGAACTACCGCCGAACCATATTACCTCATGGAAGCAACTTGCGGATATGTTCCTAGCGAAGTACTTCCCGGCCTCAAAAATCACCGTCTTGAGAAAGCAAATCACTGGCATCACACAGAAACCGGATGAGACATTCGGCCAATATTACGACCGATTCAAAGTTTTGTGTGCCACTTGCCCATCACATGGATTTTCCGAGACCAATCTCATGAATTACTTTTACGATGGTCTCAAGCCGATCGATAGGGAATTGCTGGATGCAGCAGCCACCGGTGCATTCATGGACTTAACAGAAACCGAAGCTAGAGCTCTTCTAGAGAATCGGGCGAATAATGATGCACAATATGGAATGTCCAACAGACGAGCAGTCGGTGAAGCGAGTTCTACAACCGACGCGGACGAAAAGTACGACAAACTAGCTCATATGCTAGAGAAGGTTTTAGAACTCGAGACGACAAGAGCGAAGGCAACTCAACGGCCTGTTTGTGGCATATGTCAAACACAAGGTCACCACAACGACCAGTGCCCTCAAGTGCCGGAACAGGCAAGCGAGCCGGAGCACGCTAACGCCATCGGCGGATATCAGGGAGGACAACGGTACAACAATTACAACAACTATGTCAACCGTGATCATCCGGGGTTTAGATGGAGCAGCAACGAGGGAACTTTGAACCCTCCAGCACCTCAACAAAGCTACCAACGCCCTCCATTTCAACCAAGGCCACCGATGCAGCAGGGTTCGTCTTCGCAATCCTTCACCAACCCGGATTACGAGAAGATGTTGTCGCAACTTTCGGCCTCAACACAAGTTCTCCTCGACGGACAATCGAAGACAAAGGAGACACTTGACTCACATGGCCGCGACATCACCGAAGTGAAGAAGCAGCTTGGCCAACTTGTTGATTTCATGGGCCAAATCAAGGAAACCGGTCGGCTTCCACCTCAAACCACTCCTAATCAAAGAAACGTGAATGCTATAGTCACAAGGAGTGGGAAGATACTTGAGGAACCAAAGACCAAGCGATCTCATCTTGATGAAGTCACCATTGAGGACATCACCAACGAAGAAGAAGATGAGATCGATCCGGCAATTCAAGAGGCCGAGAAAAAGAAGGTGACGCCTAATGTCACCAAGGCACAATCACCTCCACAACCTACCCCAATCAAAGGTAAAAGCCCTATTCCTTCAAATACGGTGATTACTAATTCTCCGTTTGCTGTTGCACCTTTCCCAAGCAGATTATCAAAATCAAAGAAGAAGGATGCCCAATATGAAGATATCCTGGACATCTTCCGAAAGGTGCAAGTGAATTTGCCCTTGATCGAGTGCATAAAACAAGTGCCGATATACGCGAAGTTTCTGAAAGAATTATGCACTCAGAGGAGGCAAACTCGAGAGAAGGAGGTCGTGAAGGTGAACGCAACCGTTTCGGCGGTTTTGCAGCGTCGGCTACCCCCAAAACTGAAGGACCCAGGGAGCTTTGCAGTTCCCTGTGTAATCGGTGACAACCGCTTCGAAGATGTAATGCTTGATCTCGGAGCCTCCATCAACGTCATGCCTTACTATCTTTTCGAATCGATGGAGCTTGGAGATCTCAAGCAAGATGGTGTTGTCATCCAGTTAGCCGATCGCACCCACAAGTATCCGAGGGGATACGTAGAAGACGTTCTCGTGCAAGTCAACAACTTGATATTCCCAGCCGATTTTTATATAGTTGACATGGAAGAGAGTCCACTGAACACCACGCCGCTATTGCTTGGGCGACCTTTCATGCGGACTGCGAGAACGAAGATTGATGTGTTTCAAGGCACTTTCTCCATGGAGATTGATGGAGAAAGAATCGAGTTCAACATCCTGGATGGGATGAAGTTTCCAATGTCGAGCGTAGCTGCCATTTCGACATACGATACTGTGGATACCTTAGCACAAGGCTACCTCGACACCATCAATGAGGATGAACTCGACATGGCCATTCAAATTGGGCATGACGGCCTTCTCGAGGCTTTACTAGAGCTGACGCCTCAAATTCAAGACATGGCCATGGCCCTAAATGCCGCACCACGAAAAGTAAGCTTTTCTCCTCCTTTACCAATTACTTTTGGTACTAATAAAATGGTTCCTTCCATTGTAGAAGCTCCCGTTTTAGAACTCAAGCTACTACCGGACCATCTTAAGTATGCGTACTTGGGCGAGAATGAAACTTTACCGGTCATTATTTCGTCCGCGCTAGAAGAGGAACAGGAGGAGAAGCTCGTGAGTGTACTAAAGAGGTACAAACCCGCAATAGGCTGGACACTTGCGGACATCAAGGGAATCAATCCAGCAACTTGTGTGCATAGGATTTTCCTTGAAGAAGGCACCAAGCCTACGCGGGAAGCGCAACGTCGGCTCCACCCTCCGATGATGGAGGTGGTAAAAAAGGAGGTAATTAAACTCATGGACTGTGGAGTTATTTACCCTATTTCTGATAGCCGTTGGGTTTCCCCTGTGCAGGTAGTACCCAAGAAATCGGGAATCACCGTCGTCGAGAATCTGGAAAATGAACTTGTGCCACAACGGACGATCACTGGACACCGAGTGTGCATTGATTACCGGAAGCTCAACGCCGCAACCCGCAAGGATCATTTTCCCTTACCATTCATCGACCAAATGCTGGAAAGATTAGCCGGCCATGCATTTTATTGTTTTCTGGACGGATACTCCGGCTACAACCAAATTAGCATTGCGGAGGAGGATCAAGAAAAGACAACGTTCACGTGCCCTTTCGGAACGTTTGCCTATCGCCGCATGCCATTTGGACTGTGTAACGCACCAGGTACATTTCAACGTTGCATGCTCTCAATTTTCTCCGAGTACATTGAAAAAATTATTGAAGTATTCATGGACGACTTTAGTGTATTTGGGAGTGATTTTGATGCATGCTTAAACAATTTAGAAACAATTTTACAAAGATGCGTTGAAACGAACTTGGTGCTTAATTGGGAGAAGTGCCATTTCATGGTTACGCAAGGGATAGTGTTTGGACATATAATTTCTGAAAAAGGGTTAGAAGTAGATAAAGCTAAAGTAGATCTTGTGCGTCACTTACCCTCTCCAACTTCGGTTAGAGAGATTCGTTCATTTCTTGGACACGCAGGATTTTATCGTAGGTTTATCAAGGACTTTTCCCACATTTCCCGCCCCTTGTGTAAACTGCTGCAAAAGGAGATCCCGTTCGTCTTTGATGAAGAATGCAACGCTGCCTTCAACAAGTTGAAGGAGCTTCTCACGAGCGCTCCTATTTTATGCAGCCCTGATTGGTCTCTGCCATTTGAACTCATGTGCGACGCCTCGGATTATGCCGTAGGAGCCGTCTTGGGTCAGCGGAAGGACAAGAAGCCTTGCGTAATCTATTACGCCTCTCGGACGCTTGATGAAGCGCAAAGAAATTATACTACTACCGAGAAGGAGTTTCTTGCTGTGGTTTTTGCATTAGATAAATTTCGATCTTATTTACTTCAAACTAAAGTAACTGTGTTTACCGATCATGCAGCTTTGAAGTATCTAATGCTCAAAAAGGACGCAAAACCACGGCTTATCAGATGGATACTTCTACTCCAAGAATTCAACATAGAAATCAAAAATAAGAAGGGAGTAGAAAACGTCGTCGCTGACCACCTATCACGTTTGATTAGTGACCATGAGCCTATCGAGATCGAAGAAACTTTTCCGGATGAAAAACTCTTCGGAATTGAGGTAACTACTTCGGAAACTCCTTGGTATGCCGATATTGTAAATTACTTAGTTACCGGTGAGTTTCCGTCTACCATGCATAAATTTCAACGTGACAAACTTAAGCATAATGCTAGAACATTTATCTGGGATGAGCCTTATTTGTGGAAACAATGCTCCGATTTAGTAATTAGGAGATGTATCCCGGATAGTGAATTCAAGCCTATTTTAGACTTTTGTCACAATGAAGCATGTGGGGGACACTTTGGTTCTAGGAGGACAGCCCTTAAAATTTTAGATTGCGGTTTCTTTTGGCCTAGTTTATTTCGCGATGCTCATGCATATTGCGCTACATGTGATAAGTGCCAAAGATTCGGTAATTTAGGACCTAAAGATCAAATGCCACAACACTACATATTTAATGTTGAAATTTTTGATGTGTGGGGTATTGATTTTATGGGACCATTTCCTCCTTCCAATGGTTTTACTTACATTTTACTCGCAGTAGATTATGTTTCTAAATGGGTGGAGGCAAAGGCCACCCGTACTAATGATTCGCGAGTTGTTGCAGATTTCCTACGAACTAACATTTTCAGTAGATTTGGAATGCCACGCGTTCTAATCAGCGATGGAGGAAGTCACTTTTGCAACCGCACGGTGGAAGCACTAATGAGGAAGTATGGCGTTAAACACAAGGTTTCCACACCATACCACCCTCAAACAAATGGAATGGCTGAAGTTTCCAACCGTGAGATAAAGAAGATTCTGGAGCGAACCGTCCGCCCCAACCGGAAAGATTGGAGTCAATGCTTAGACGATGCATTGTGGGCTTACAGGACTGCCTACAAGACCCCCATTGGTATGTCACCTTTCCGACTAATTTATGGGAAGGCGTGCCATCTTCCGGTTGAACTAGAGCACAAGGCATGGTGGGCCGTGAAGAAATTCAACATTGATCGAGATGCCGCAGGCTTACATCGGAAGCTTCAACTTTGTGAACTTGAAGAAATCAGAAATGATGCTTTCGACAATGCGTGGATTTACAAAGAGAAGACGAAAAAGATCCACGATCAGATGATTCGCGGGAAGAGTTTTGAACCGGGGCAGAAAGTATTGCTTTTCAACTCAAGACTTAAGCTCTTTCCGGGAAAGCTGCGCTCTCGATGGATGGGGCCATTTGTAGTTTCTCAAGTCCTACCTCATGGAGCAGTTCTCATTCGATCTATCGACAAAGGTAGTGAGTTCAAAGTAAATGGCCATCGCTTGAAGCCCTATTTTGAGGCATTTGCGGAGCACACCGTGGAGGAGATGCAACTCCAAGAACCGGCCATTTCAAAAACAAAATGATGCATCACGTCCAAAGCTAACGACGTAAAACGAGCGCTCATTGGGAGGCAACCCAATAGGGAGACAACAGATTTGATTTCTTCTCCCCTTTTAATTAATTTAATGGCTTTTGCATTTTCAATTAGAATTTAATTGTGTCTAAATTGCATTTTCGTAGATCCTATACTCCATGTTTAACTCTATACTTCTACTTTAGTACATTGAGGGCAATGTAGAGTTTAAGTGTGGGGGAAGGGTTTACAATTTAATTGTGTCTAAATTAGTGTTTTTCAAAGTCTTTAGGATGCCCTTAACTAGTCGATGATGAAAAATGGACCGATACGAACACATATGGCGTATGAATCACATGCATCGAATTCTTGTGCTAATTGAGATATTCTATATGTTTTTAACATGTAGTAGATATACATTGTAAAACATGGTACAGAAAATCGCATGCTTGAATAAGTTTTTAATCATATGAACCCTATGTGAGCTTTTGAGCTATCTGTTCTTTATTCGAGTGAATATACATCCATTTCGTAGCTACTAGCTTATATATGCCTCATTCAATTGCTTGCCATAGATTTTAATGAACTAGAGAATGCTAGAACTTACTCATGTCAATTTACAAAGCTTTTAAGTTGATACATACTTTGATTTTGGAAATGATTAAAGGCATTTAGGATTTTCCACCACTTCGCCAAATATCCATGTATCCCAATTGTACGCACAAGTTGCGACACCCCTAGATAAACCAATTGAGCCCACGTTAAGCTTTTCTTTCATCACCATATATACCTAAACACTTTTCCTAGTATAGAATATCCTTACCTTTGTTCCGGGAACTTGGTGAGAATTTTTCGAAACTAGCACATAAGATTATGGTTTGGTAGGAAGGATTGAAAGAGTTAATATGAGTAAGGGGAAAGACTTGTCCAATAGCTAAAAAAGTATGAGATTGCCAAAAAGAAAAGAAAAAAAAATATATATTTGAGAGAATGAAAAGAAAAAAAAATATTATATCTCTCATGGCAACATGTTGTTCTAAAGTAGAAACCAATTGGATTAACGTCCCCCTTATTTACGGATTTGGAGTTTACGATAAATTGAAGGCCTAAAAATAGAACAAAATATGGTCTTTGTCCTGTCTGAAAAGCTCAAAGGGTAGACTAGCTTGAAGTATACATGGTAACATACAAATGGAGATGGAGGACTAATATGGTGCTAGACTAAGTCGTTGAAACGTTTTTATCACCACATATCTAAAAATCGAATGCCTTAGCCTTAACCCCATTGCAACCTCACTAAAAGTCCTTTATGATCCTTAAAATGAGTAGCTTTCAATTAGTAGAGTAAGTTGTATGAGTAAGCTTATGGTTTTGGTTCATTTGTGCAAGTAATCAAACTTTATTCATGTGGTTTTCATTTCAATTCATATACACTTTAAGTGAACCATTTTCATGAGTGAAAAATATGATGAGTGCATCCTTGTGAGTTGATTAAACCTTTATTCAAAGCATGCACAGCTATAACATAACCAGTGTTTTCTCTATGTCTTACTTGTTCATTACATAATTATATCGCAATTATCTCTTGAAATCGTTGAGCATACAAATTGAAATTCATGTGAGCCATCGCCATATACTTATGAAAATTCTGAGACAAATTTTAGCTAAGGGCTTAGTTGTGTTCTTTCTTTTAAATTTTTAGAGAGTCTTAGTTTAACTTAGTGTTTGCTAAGGGACTAGCAAAGTCTAAGTGTGGGGGAATTTGATATACGCATTTTATGCTCGTTTCTTAACGCATTTCCCTTTACGTTTAGCTATGTTATTATCTTAGTTTTATGTTTTCCTTATTTAAATTGTTATTTTGAAGTTCATTACAGTGGAGATTAATATCGACGCAATTCGGAGGAATTTCGGCGATTTTGCGATTTTTGCGATTTCGGACCACGAAAAATGGGCCGGCCCAAAAAGCAAATTATGGGCCGATTTCTCAACTCTTGTTTCGGCCCATTAACAAGCCCAAACCCATGTAATTCGGCCTAGATGCCTTTTGGTGAAGAGGAAAAGTCTTGTTTTGAAAGGGCAAGTCAACATTATCAAGCTAATAATCACAAATGGTGACTACACTAGGTGACTCTTGCTTTGCATTGAATGAAAAGATGACTTGCCATGGTGACAAGCTAGGTGATTCATGCTTAGGGTTCGGCAATGGTGACTAAGTGTGTGACTAAGTGTGTGACTTGCCTTAATGATCATTGCATGCATTAAATGGAGGAGGAAAGGTGGAAGAGAGAAGGCACACATCCTTGCCTATATAAGAGGGAGGCCGGCCTTGAAGAGAATCATCACTCATTTTGCTAAGCAAAGCTCTACACAAATACTCCTCCACCATTAAACACTTAAGAGTTCACACACCAAGCCGAAGCATCATCTTCCTCCATTCAAGGCCGAAGCAAGCTAGGGTTCCTCCATCCTTCCAAGCCGAAGCAAACCATCCTCCATCCCTCACAATACGCTAAGTCCCTTGTGAAGGAAGTCCATCTCCACCGTAGTTCATCAAGCACTCAAGATAAAAAGTGTAACCATGATCTTCACTTTCATTTCTTTAGCTTTGTATGTGAATCTTTTGATGTATTGGAATAACAAGTTTAGAAAGTTTAGATTTGTGTATCAAATGAATAACAAGTTTAGATTTGTGTTTCATGTGCCTAAACCGATTTGTAATATGCATGTGTTTATGATTTATAGCTTTTTATGCATGTTTGATATAATCTTAAAGCTTCGAATGCATGTATTAGAAAATACGCTAAGTCCCTCTCTTTTGCATGTTTCGATGATCGTATGTTGTTTAGGATGTTTATACGCTAAGTTGCATTCCTACACAATTATCAAGCATGTGTACTTAGTTATAAGTTATGAATTTCGCAACTTACACAAAGGATTGATGCATGAAAAGGGTAGGTTAATAAGATGAGTTGATCACATGTAATTAATAGTGTAACTTCTTATTTTTAGCAAGCATAATTAGACTTTAAGTTTCTTGATTGTTGAAACTTGTCTATGAGTAAAACATGTTAGATGCCTAAGAGTATTAGTTGTGTTTGCATGTTATGTACTTTAAATTCGTAGATTAAATAACCAACTTCCAATCCCCCCAAATATTTACATTTCCGCATAATAACGAAACCATGCATGCGCCCTTAATTCCCCGGATAAAGAACGATCCCTACTCGCCAATATTACAAATGACAAACGAAGGGTTTAAATTGCAATGCGCGTAATCTGTGTTTTTAAGTTAACGTGAATGCATGTTTTGCGCGTATCAGGAGATTAATAACGGCGCAATTTGGAGGAATTTCGGCGATTTTGCGATTTTTGCGATTTTGGACCTCCGAAAATGGGCCGGCCCAAAAAGCAAATTATGGGCCGATTTCTCAAATCTTGTTTCGGCCCATTATCAAGCCCAAACCCATTCATTTTGGCATGGAAGCCTTTTGGTGAAGTTGAAAAGTCAACAATATCAAGCTTTGTGACTCATTTTAGTGATTAAGCTTTGTGATCATCACAAAAGATGACTTGCCATGTGACTTGCCATGGTGACTCTTGCTTAGGGTTTATAAATGGTGACTTGCATGGTGACTCTTGCTTAGGGTTCACAAATGATGATCACAAAAGGTGACTAAGGGAGTGACTTGCCATATTGATCATTACTTGCATTAAATGGAGGGAGGCAAGGTGGAAGAGAGAAGGCAACATCCCTTGCCTATATAAGAGAGGAGGCTGGCCATATATTATGCATCACTCAATTTACTAGCCAAAGCTCTACACAAATACTCTTCCACCATAAACACTTGAAGGTTCTCTTACAAGCCGAAGCACATCTCCTCCATTCCAAGCCGAAGCAAGGTTCTAGGGTTCTCCTCCATCCAAGCCGAAGCAAAGCATCCTCCATCCTTCACAATACGCTAAGTCCCTTGTGAAGGAAAGCCATCTCCACCGTAGATCATCTAGCATTCAAGACAAAAAGTGTAACCATGATCTTCACTTTCATTTCTTTTGTTTTGTATTTGAACCTCTTGATGTATTGGAATACATTTATGTATCAAATGAAGAACAAGTTTAGATTTGTGTTTTATGCTCTTAAACCGATTTGTAATATGCATGTGTTTATGATTTCTAGCCTTTTATGCATGTTTGATACAATCTTAAAGCTTCGAATGCATGTGCTAGAAAATACGCTAAGTCCCTCTCTTTCGCATGTTTCGATGATCGTATGTTGTTTAGGATGTTTATACGCTAAGTTGCATTCCTACTCAATTATTAAGCATGTGTATTTAGTTAGAAGTTATGAATTTCGTAACTTACAAAAAGGTTTGATGCATGAAAAGGGTAGGTTAATAAGATGAGATGATCACATGTAATTAGTAGTGTAACTTCTTATTTTTAGCAAGCGTAATTAGACTTTAAGTTTCTTGATTGTTGAAACTTGTCTATGAGTAAAACATGTTAGATGCCTAAGAGTTTTAGTTGTGTTTGCATGTTATGTACATTAATTTCGTAGATTAAACAACCAACTTCCAATCCCCCCAAACATTTACATTTCCACTTATTAACGAAACCATGCATGCGCCCTTAATTCCCCGGATAAAGAACGATCCCTACTCGCCAATATTACAAATGACAAAAGAAGGGTTTAAATTGCAATGCGCGTAATCTGTGTTTTTAGGGTCTACTTTGTGTTAATGTTAAAAGCATGTTTTGCGCGTATCAATTTTTTATCAAGCCCAAACCCATTCATTTTGGCATGGAAGCCTTTTGGTGAAGTTGAAAAGTCAACAATATCAAGCTTTGTGACTCATTTTAGTGACTAAGCTTTGTGATCATCACAAAAGATGACTTGCCATGTGACTTGCCATGGTGACTCTTGCTTAGGGTTTATAAATGGTGACTTGCATGGTGACTCTTGCTTAGGGTTCACAAATGATGATCACAAAAGGTGACTAAGGGAGTGACTTGCCATATTGATCATTACTTGCATTAAATGGAGGGAGGCAAGGTGGAAGAGAGAAGGCAACATCCCTTGCCTATATAAGAGAGGAGGCTGGCCATATATTATGCATCACTCAATTTACTAGCCAAAGCTCTACACAAATACTCTACCATAAACACTTGAAGGTTCTCTTACAAGCCGAAGCACATCTCCTCCATTCCAAGCCGAAGCAAGGTTCTAGGGTTCTCCTCCATCCAAGCCGAAGCAAAGCATCCTCCATCCTTCACAATACGCTAAGTCCCTTGTGAAGGAAAGCCATCTCCACCGTAGATCATCTAGCATTCAAGACAAAAAGTGTAACCATGATCTTCACTTTCATTTCTTTTGTTTTGTATTTGAACCTCTTGATGTATTGGAATACATTTATGTATCAAATGAAGAACAAGTTTAGATTTGTGTTTTATGCTCTTAAACCGATTTGTAATATGCATGTGTTTATGATTTCTAGCCTTTTATGCATGTTTGATACAATCTTAAAGCTTCGAATGCATGTGTTAGAAAATACGCTAAGTCCCTCTCTTTCGCATGTTTCGATGATCGTATGTTGTTTAGGATGTTTATACGCTAAGTTGCATTCCTACTCAATTATTAAGCATGTGTATTTAGTTAGAAGTTATGAATTTCGTAACTTACAAAAAGGTTTGATGCATGAAAAGGGTAGGTTAATAAGATGAGATGATCACATGTAATTAGTAGTGTAACTTCTTATTTTTAGCAAGCATAATTAGACTTTAAGTTTCTTGATTGTTGAAACTTGTCTATGAGTAAAACATGTTAGATGCCTAAGAGTTTTAGTTGTGTTTGCATGTTATGTATCAATTTTTGGCGCCGTTGCCAGGGAATTATAAAGTTTTTGTATGATTTCGTTGTACATATGTAATTAAAAGCATGTCTATAATTTTCGAAATACATACTTGTTTATAGTTATAGAAATTTACATACATGTTTACAATTCATACTTATTACTTATACGAATTTTTTTTACACTTCGTAGTTACACTTGCATAATTTATTTTCATGTTAAAGGATAGTCTTTGATTTAATTTGAGTACTAGCATTTAGTTATCAAGTTTCGCTCTTCGGATAGGGAGGTGCCTCTTTTGTTTGTCTATCTCCTTAACCCTTCATGAAGTGTGGATTTCATCACCACACGCCATAACCTAAGTGAAGTTATGGGCATGAGGTTGTGGGCGGAGTTTACTAAGGACTTGAGATTGTATACTATCTCAAAAATTTGGCTGATTGTTGGATATGGTGAGCGGGTTTATGATTGGTGCCGGGTTTCGGATCTAAGCAATAGAACACCATTGGAGTATATACCATAACTGGTTAGCCTCGGGGTGTTTCTAAGAACAACAATAGAGTATATACTCTTACGAGTTAGCCTCAGGTTGTTCTAAATATTAGTCCTTACCTCTCGCGTTATCTCTATCCCTACTTGCCATTTCTAAACGTAACTAAGCTGAATTAGGGAGAGTTAGTATACATTTTCGCGCGGGCCGCACATCCAAGAACTTTACCGAAAGATCATTTCGAGTATTCTCTGTAAATCATAAGTGCATATATAATACGAACAATACATGAACTTAATAAATACGACATAATCCTTTAAAGGATGGTATATAGGATTATGCATGCTTACACCTCTTGGAATCAGACTTCATCTTTTGATGAACGAGACCCATTGCACAGTGGAGAGCCTCTGCACCACGTACCATCGGGGCCAAAGGAAAATAAATAATACTTAGTCAAATTTGTGTGTTTTTCTTTTTGCATTAAAATCTGTAAAGGACTAACAAAACGTTACATTTAGCTTGCATAACCTCTCTAAAGCTTTATGATGCTCGGATTTCACTACCGAGTACCCTAACCTAAGTGAAGTTAGGGGCATAAGACCGAAGAAGAGGTCATTCTTTGCATTCATATTTTATGCACGTAACTCGTGTGTTTTCTGCAGGTTCGAACAATTTCTCTTATGCATTCACTCCATTTTTCACGTAGGATTGTTGTTTGATGCATTTTATTTAATGAGAATGTGTTGTGCATAAATTCAATGTGAATTATTGTTTGCTTGCGACAAACTAGCTCATATGCTAGAGAAGGTTTTAGAGCTTGAAACGACAAGGGCCAAAGCAACTCATGGGCCTGTTTGTGGCATATGTCAAGCACAAGGTCACCATAATGACCAATGCCCTCAAGCGCCAGAGCAAGCTAGCGAAATGGAGCACGCTAATCCCATCGGTGGATATCAAGGAGGCCAACGGTACAACAACTACAACAATTTCGGCAACCGAGATCATCCAGGCTTTAGATGGAGCAGCAATGAGGGAACTTTGAACCCTCCGGTACCTCTACAAAGCTACCAACGCCCTCCATTTCAGCCTAGGCCACCGATGCTGCATGGTTCTTCATCTCAATCGTTCATAAATCCGGATTATAACAAGATGTTGTCACAACTTTCGGCCTCCACACAAGTTCTCCTTGATGGACAATCAAAGACCAGGAGACATTGGATTCTCATGGCCGAGACATCACCGAAGTGAAGAAGCAACTTGGCCAACTTGTTGATTTATGGGACAAATCAAAGAAACTGGTCGGCTTCCACCTCAAACCACTCCTAATCAATGAAATGTGAATGCCATTGTCACAAGAGATCTCATCTCGATACTAGATGAACCAAAGAGGAGGAAGATGAGATCGATCCGGCAGAACCAAGAGATCTCATCTCGATAACGTAACTATCGAAGACATCACCCAAGAGGAGGAAGACGAGATCGATCCGGCAGCTCAAGAAGACGAGAAGAAGAAGGTGACGCCTATTGTCACCAAGGTTTTGTGTGCCACCTGCCCATCTCATGGATTTTCTGAGACTAATCTTATGAATTATTTTTATGATGGTCTCAAGGCGATCGATAGGGAATTGCTCGACGCAGCAGCCACTGGAGCATTCATGGACTTGAACGAGACCGAAGCTAGAACTCTTCTAGAAAATCGGGCAAACAATGATGCACAATACGGAATGTCTACCCGGAGAGCAGTCGGCGAAGTGAGTTCCAAACCTGAAGCGGATGAGAAGTACGACAAGCTAGCTCTTATGCTAGAGAAGGTTTTAGAGCTCGAAATGACAAGAGCCAAGAAAGCACAAGGGCTCGTTTGTGGAATTTGTCATGTGCAGGGACATCACACTGAGCAATGTCCAACGTTGGGAGACCATAGCGGAGGTCAATGATATACGCATTTTATGCCCGTTTCTTAACGCATTTCCCTTTTCGTTTAGCTATGTTATTATCTTAGTTTTTATGTTTTCCTTACTTAAATTGTTATTTTGAAGATATTTACGGTGGAGATTAATAACGGCGCAATTCGGAGGAATTTCGGCGATTTTGCGATTTTTGCGATTTCGGACCACGAAAAATGGGCCGGCCCAAAAAGCAAATTATGGGCCGATTTCTCAACTCTTGTTTCGGCCCATTAACAAGCCCAAACCCATGTAATTCGGCCTAGATGCCTTTTGGTGAAGAGGAAAAGTCTTGTTTTGAAAGGGCAAGTCAACATTATCAAGCTAATAATCACAAATGGTGACTACACATGGTGATTCATGCTTAGGGTTCCCAAATGGTGACTACACTAGGTGACTCTTGCTTTGCATTGAATGAAAAGATGACTTGCCATGGTGACAAGCTAGGTGATTCATGCTTAGGGTTCGGCAATGGTGACTAAGTGTGTGACTAAGTGTGTGACTTGCCTTAATGATCATTGCATGCATTAAATGGAGGAGGCAAGGTGGAAGAGAGAAGGCATGAATCCCTTGCCTATATAAGGGAGGAGGCCAGCCATAAAACAGATCCATCACTCATTTTACTAAGCCAAAGCTCTACACAAATACTCCTCCACCATTAAACACTTGAAGGTTCACACAAAGCCGAAGCATCCATCTCCTCCATTCCAAGCCGAAGCATCTCCTCCTCCATTCCAAGCCGAAGCATCTCCTCCTCCATTCCAAACCGAAGCATCCATCTCCTCCTCCAAGCCGAAGCTATCATCCTCCATCCCTCACAATACGCTAAGTCCCTTGTGAAGGAAGGCCATCTCCACCGTAGTTCATCAAACACTCAAGATAAAAAGTGTAACCATGATCTTCACTTTCATTTCTTTAGCTTTGTATTTGAATCTTTTGATGTATTGGAATAACAAGTTTAGATTTGTGTATCAAATGAAGAACAAGTTTAGATTTGTGTTTTATGTGTTTAAACAGATTTGTAATATGCATGTGTTTATGATTTCTAGCCTTTTATGCATGTTTGATACAATCTTAAAGCTTCGAATGCATGTGTTAGAAAATACGCTAAGTCCCTCTCTTTCGCATGTTTCGATGATCGTATGTTGTTTAGGATGTTTATACGCTAAGTTGCATTCCTACTCAATTATTAAGCATGTGTATTTAGTTAGAAGTTATGAATTTCGTAACTTACAAAAAGGTTTGATGCATGAAAAGGGTAGGCTAATAAGATGAGATGATCACATGTAATTAGTAGTGTAACTTCTTATTTTTAGCAAGCATAATTAGACTTTAAGTTTCTTGATTGTTGAAACTTGTCTATGAGTAAAACATGTTAGATGCCTAAGAGTTTTAGTTGTGTTTGCATGTTATGTACTTTAAATTCGTAGATTAAATAACCAACTTCCAATCCCCCCCAAATATTTACATTTCCGCATAATAACGAAACCATGCATGCGCCCTTAATTCCCCGGATAAAGAACGATCCCTACTCGCCAATATTACAAATGACAAACGAAGGGTTTAAATTGCAATGCGCGTAATCGGTGTTTTTAAGGTCTACTTTGTGTTATCGTAAAAGCATGTTTTGCGTGTATCAATTTTTGGCGCCGTTGCCGGGGAATTAGAATGTTTTTGTATGTTTCGTTGTACATTTGTGATTAAAAGCATGTCTAAATTTTCGAAGTACATACTTGTTCATTTTTTTATACTTAGAGAAATTTTCATACATGTTTACAATGCCTACTTTTACTTAGCCGAATTTATTCATACTTAGTTTATTTTACACTTGCATAATTTATTTCCATGTTAAAGGATAGTCTTTGATTTAATTTGAGTACTAGTACTTAGTTATTAAATAAATCTCTATGGAATAGGTGGTGCCTCTTTTGTTTGTCTATCTCCTTAACCCTTCGTGATGTGTGGATTTTATCACCACACGCCATAACCTAAGTGAAGTTATGGGCACGAGGTTGTGGGCGGAGTTTACAAACACTTGAGATTGTATACTATCTTGTGAGTTCGAGTAAGAGTTGGTTATGATGTCTAGAAGGGTTATGAATGGTGACGGGTTTTGAACTAAGAAAACAGAACACCAATGGAGTACATACTCTTACGAGTAAGCCTCGGGGTGTCTCTAGGAACAACATTGGAGTATATACTCTTACGAGTAAGCCTCGGGTTGTTCTAAATATTAGTCCTTACCTCTCGCGTTATCTCTATTCCTACTAACCATTTCTAAACGTAACTAAGCTGAATTGTAGTCGGTATATATTTTCGCGCGGGCCGCACGTCCAAGAAATTTACCGAATGATCATTTCGCGTACTCTCTGTAAATCATAAGTGCATACGAATACGGATAAATACGAACTTGATAAATACGACATAATCCTTTAAATAGATGGTATATCGGATTATGCATGCTTAGACCTCCCGGAATCAGACTTCATCTTCGGATGAACGAGACCCATTGCACAGTCGAGAGCCTCTGCACCACGTACCATCGGGTCCAAAGGAAATAAATAAAACTTAGTCAAATTTTTGTGTTTATATGTGCATTAAAAACTGTAAAGGACTAACAACCACTACTTAGCTTGCATAACCTCTTTTTAGGCTTTATGATACTCGGATTTCACTACCGAGTACCCTAACCTAAGTGAAGTTAGGGGCATAAGATCGAAGAAGAGGTCATTCTTTTCATTCATAGTTTAAACACGTAACTCGTTTGTTTTCTGCAGGTTCTAACGTTTTCTCTTATGCATTCACTCCATCTTTCACGTAGGATTGTTGTTTAATGCATTTTATTGCAAGAAAATGTGTGGTGCATAAATTCAATGTGAATTATGGTTTGCTTGTAAATGAACCTTGTTTATACATGTTCTAACTAAATTTTTTTTTAGGTTTAGCATTATATAGTGTTAATTTGCAGAAAACGTGTGTTTTAAGTTTATTACATTCTTGTGCATAGCCCCTAAAATCAATTAAATCAATTGCATTACTTAGTAAAATACATATAGTGTCTTAACTATTATAAATTTTGTGTATTAGTAGTTTTTAAGTATTTGTGTGTATTTATAGTATGTTTTGATAGTTTTACTATTTTATTTGTTATCCCTTTGTTTTCTAAATATGCTTTACAATTTTGGTTAGTATTCCTCTATATATCTCATATTAATTGTTGATACTAACACTTGGTCTTTGGTGGATGTCAGGCTAATGAATGTCCGATCAGAATCCTGGACCATCTAGAACAAACTTTGAGGAGATCGCAGAGAGAATAGCGAGACTTAAAGCTCAAACTGACATCCTGGATTTTCCCATCATCGAAGAAGTTTCCGAGTCTTCACATTCATCAACCGACCATACTTTAGCTTCATCAACCGACCACAATTCAGAAGTAGAAGCACAACAAGTCAACATGGCCAATGCAGGACAATCTCTTCGCCAGCGCACCTGCTCAACCGAATGGAGCAGCGGGCCTTCGAGCATTGCTTTTCCACAACCGGAGGAAAACATGAAGGATATCGAGCTAAAGAGTGGCTTCCTCCACCGACTACCCATTTTCCACGGACTTTCCAATGAAGATCCGAACAAGCATCTCAAACAATTCCAATTTGTTTGCAACAGCATGAAGCCATCTGATGCTGATACGGAGCTCTTCAAGCTGAAGGCATTTCCATTCACCCTAGTCGACAGGGCCGAGTCTTGGCTAATGGAACTACCGCCGAACCATATTACCTCATGGAAGCAACTTGCGGATATGTTCCTAGCGAAGTACTTCCCGGCCTCAAAGATCACCGTCTTGAGAAAGCAAATCACTGGCATCACACAGAAACCGGACGAGACCTTCGGCCAATACTACGACCGATTCAAGGTTTTATGTGCCACTTGCCCATCGCATGGATTCTCCGAGACCAATCTCATGAATTACTTTTACGATGGTCTCAAGCCGATCGATAGGGAATTGCTGGATGCAGCAGCCACCGGTGCATTCATGGACTTAACCGAAACCGAAGCTAGAGCTCTTCTAGAGAATCGAGCGAATAATGATGCACAATACGGAATGTCCAACAGACGAGCAGTCGGTGAGGCGAGTTCAACAACCGACGCGGACGAGAAGTACGACAAACTAGCTCATATGCTAGAGAAGGTGTTAGAACTCGAGACGACAAGAGCGAAGGCAACTCAACGGCCTGTTTGCGGCATATGTCAAACACACGGTCACCACAATGACCAATGCCCTCAAGCGCAGGAGCAGGCAAGCGAGCCGGAGCACGCTAACGCCATCGGCGGATATCAGGGAGGACAAAGGTATAACAACTACAACAACTATGTCAACCGTGATCATCCAGGTTTTAGATGGAGCAGCAACGAGGGAACTTTAAACCCTCCAGCATCTCAACCTCAACAAAGCTACCAACGCCCTCCATTTCAACCACGACCACCGATGCAGCATGGTTCGTCATCACAACCCTTCACCAATCCGGATTACGACAAGATGTTGTCGCAACTTTCGGCCTCAACTCAAGTTCTCCTCGACGGACAATCGAAGACAAAGGAGACACTTGACTCACATGGCCGCGACATCACTGAAGTGAAGAAGCAACTCGGCCAACTTGTTGATTTCATGGGGCAAATCAAAGAAACCGGTCGGCTTCCACCTCAAACCACTCCTAATCAAAGAAACGTGAATGCTATAGTCACAAGGAGTGGGAAGACACTTGAAGAGCCAAAGACCAAGCGATCTCATCTTGATGAAGTCACCATTGAGGACATCACCAACGAAGAAGAAGATGAGATCGATCCGGCAATTCAAGAGGCCGAGAAAAAGAAGGTGACGCCTACTGTCACCAAGGCACAATCACCTCCACAACCTACCCCAATCAAAGGTAAAAGCCCTATTCCTTCAAATACGGTGATTACTAATTCTCCGTTTGCTGTTGCACCTTTCCCAAGCAGAGTAGCAAAATCAAAGAAGAAGGATGCCCAATATGAAGATATCCTGGACATCTTCCGAAAGGTGCAAGTGAATTTGCCCTTGATCGAGTGCATAAAGCAAGTGCCTATATACGCCAAGTTTCTGAAAGAATTATGCACTCAGAGGAGGCAAACTCGAGAGAAGGAGGTCGTGAAGGTGAACGCAACCGTTTCGGCGGTTTTGCAGCGTCGGCTACCCCCAAAACTGAAGGACCCAGGGAGCTTTGCAGTTCCTTGCGTAATCGGTGACACCCACTTTGAAGACGTGATGCTTGATCTCGGAGCTTCCATCAACGTCATGCCTTACTATCTTTTCGAATCAATGGAGCTTGGAGATCTCAAGCAAGATGGTGTTGTCATCCAGTTAGCCGATCGCACCCACAAGTATCCGAGGGGATACGTAGAAGACGTTCTCGTACAAGTCAACAACTTGATATTCCCAGCCGATTTTTACATAGTTGACATGGAAGAGAGTCCACTGAACACCACGCCATTGCTACTTGGGCGACCTTTCATGCGGACTGCGAGGACGAAGATTGATGTTTTCCAAGGCACTTTCTCCATGGAGATTGATGGAGAAAGAATCGAGTTCAACATCCTGGACGGGATGAAGTTTCCAATGTCGAGAGTAGCTGCCATTTCGACATACGATCCCGTGGATACCTTAGCACAAGGTTACCTCGACACCATCAACGAGGATGAACTCGACATGGCCATTCAACTTGGACATGACGGCCTTCTCGAGGCCTTACTAGAGCTTGAACCTCGAATCCAAGACATGGCCATGGCCCTAAATGCCGCACCACGGAAAGTAAGCTTTTCTCCTCCTATACCAATTACTTTTGGTACTAATAAAATGGTTCCTTCCATTGTAGAAGCTCCCGTTTTAGAACTCAAGCTACTACCGGACCATCTGAAGTATGCATACTTGGGCGAGAATGAAACTTTACCGGTCATTATTTCGTCCGCGCTAGAAAAGGAACAGGAGGAGAAGCTCGTGAGTGTGCTCAAGAGGTACAAACCTGCAATAGGCTGGACACTCGCGGACATCAAGGGAATGAATCCAGCAACCTGTGTGCATAGGATTTTCCTTGAAGAAGGCACCAAGCCTACGCGGGAAGCACAACGTCGGCTCCACCCTCCGATGATGGAGGTGGTAAAAAAGGAGGTAATTAAACTCATGGACTGTGGAGTTATTTACCCTATTTCTGATAGCCGTTGGGTTTCCCCAGTGCAGGTAGTACCCAAGAAATCGGGAATAACCGTCGTCGAGAATCTGGAAAATGAGCTTGTGCCACAACGGACGATCACTGGACACCGAGTGTGCATTGATTACCGGAAGCTAAACTCTGCAACCCGCAAGGATCATTTTCCATTACCATTCATCGACCAAATGCTGGAAAGATTAGCCGGCCATGCATTTTATTGTTTTCTCGACGGATACTCCGGCTACAACCAAATTAGCATTGCGGAGGAAGATCAAGAAAAGACAACGTTCACGTGCCCGTTCGGAACGTTTGCCTATCGCCGCATGCCATTTGGACTATGTAATGCACCAGGTACATTTCAACGTTGCATGCTCTCAATTTTCTCCGAATACATTGAAAAAATTATTGAAGTATTCATGGACGACTTTAGTGTATTTGGGAGTGATTTTAATGCATGTTTAAACAATTTAGAAACTATTTTAAAAAGATGCGTTGAAACGAACTTGGTGCTTAATTGGGAGAAGTGCCATTTCATGGTTACGCAAGGGATAGTGTTAGGTCATATTATTTCCGAAAAAGGGTTAGAAGTAGATAAATCTAAAGTAGATCTTGTGCGTCACTTACCCTCTCCAACTTCGGTTAGAGAGATTCGTTCATTTCTTGGACACGCAGGATTTTATCGTAGGTTTATCAAGGACTTTTCCCACATTTCCCGCCCCTTGTGTAAACTGCTGCAAAAGGAGATCCCGTTCGTCTTTGATGAAGAATGCAACGCTGCCTTCAACAAGTTAAAGGAGCTTCTTACGAGCGCTCCTATTTTGTGCAGCCCTGATTGGTCTCTGCCATTTGAACTCATGTGCGACGCCTCGGATTATGCCGTAGGAGCCGTCTTGGGTCAGCGGAAGGACAAGAAGCCTTGCGTAATCTATTACGCCTCTCGGACGCTTGATGAAGCGCAAAGAAATTATACTACCACCGAGAAGGAGTTTCTTGCCGTGGTTTTTGCTTTAGATAAATTTCGATCTTATTTACTTCAAACTAAAGTAACTGTGTTTACCGATCATGCAGCTTTGAAGTATCTAATGCTCAAGAAGGACGCAAAACCACGACTTATCAGATGGATACTTCTACTCCAAGAATTCAACATCGAAATCAAGGACAAGAAGGGAGTAGAAAACGTCGTCGCTGACCACCTATCACGTTTGATAGGTGACCATGAGCCTGTCGAGATTGAAGAAACTTTTCCGGATGAAAAACTCTTCGGAATTGAGGTAACTACTTCGGAAACTCCTTGGTATGCAGATATCGTAAATTACTTAGTTACCGGTGAGTTTCCGTCTACCATGCATAAATTTCAACGTGACAAACTTAAGCATAATGCTAGAACCTTTATCTGGGATGAGCCTTATTTGTGGAAACAATGCTCCGATTTAGTAATTAGGAGATGTATCCCGGATAGTGAGTTTAAGCCCATTCTAGACTTTTGTCACAATGAAGCATGTGGGGGACACTTTGGTTCTAGGAGGACAGCCCTTAAGATTTTAGATTGCGGTTTCTTTTGGCCTAGTTTATTTCGCGATGCTCATGCATATTGTGCTGCATGTGATAAGTGCCAGAGATTCGGTAATTTAGGCCCTAGAGATCAAATGCCACAACACTACATATTTAATGTTGAAATTTTTGATGTGTGGGGTATTGATTTTATGGGACCATTTCCTCCCTCCAATGGTTTTACTTATATCTTACTCGCAGTAGATTATGTTTCTAAATGGGTGGAGGCAAAGGCCACCCGTACTAATGATTCGCGAGTTGTTGCAGATTTCCTACGAACTAACATTTTCAGTAGATTTGGAATGCCACGCGTTCTAATCAGCGATGGAGGAAGTCACTTTTGCAACCGCACGGTGGAAGCACTAATGAGGAAGTATGGCGTAAAACACAAGGTTTCCACACCATACCACCCTCAAACAAATGGAATGGCTGAAGTTTCCAACCGTGAGATCAAGAAGATTTTGGAGCGAACCGTCCGTCCAAACCGGAAAGATTGGAGTCAATGCTTAGACGATGCATTGTGGGCTTACAGGACTGCCTACAAGACCCCCATTGGTATGTCACCTTTCCGATTAATTTATGGAAAGGCGTGCCATCTTCCGGTTGAATTAGAGCACAAGGCATGGTGGGCCGTGAAGAAATTCAACATCGATCGAGATGCCGCAGGCTTGCATCGGAAGCTACAACTTAATGAACTAGAAGAAATCAGAAATGATGCTTTCGACAATGCGTGGATTTACAAAGAGAAGACGAAAAAGGTCCACGATCAGATGATTCGCGGGAAGAGTTTTGAACCTGGGCAGAAAGTATTGCTTTTCAATTCAAGACTTAAGCTCTTTCCGGGAAAGCTTCGCTCTCGATGGATGGGGCCATTCATAGTTTCTCAAGTTCTACCTCATGGAGCAGTTCTCATTCGATCTATCGACAAAGGTAGTGAGTTCAAAGTAAATGGCCATCGCTTGAAGCCCTATTTTAATAGGTAGCAGTTCTCATTCGAGTGAATATACATCCATTTCGTAGCTACTAGCTTATATATGCCTCATTTGATTGATTGCCATAGATTTTAATGAACTAGAGAATACTAGAACTTACTCATGTCAATTTGCAAAGCTTTTAAGTTGATACATACTTTGATTTTGGAAATGATTAAAGGCATTTAGGATTTTCCACCACATTGCCATATATCCATGTATCCCATTTGTACGCACAAGTTGCGACACCCCTAGATAAACCAATTGAGCCCACGTTAAGCTTTTCTTTTATCACCATATATACCTAAACACTTACCCTAGTATAGAATATCCTTACCTTTGTTCCGGAAACTTGGTGAGAATTTTTCGAAACTAGCACATAAGATTATGGTTTGGTAGGAAAGATTGAAAGAGTTAATGTGAGTAAGGGGAAAGACTTGTCCAAATAAACTTAAAAAGTATGAGATTGCCAAAAAGAAAAGAAAAAAATTATATTTGAGAGAATGAAAAGAAAAAAAAAACTAGTATCTCTCATGGCAATATGTTGTGTTCTAAAGTAGAAACCAATTGGATTAACGTCCCCCTTATTTGCGGATTTGGAGATTACGATAAATTGAAGGCCCAAAAATAGAACAAAATATGGCCTTTGTCCTGTCCGAAAAGCTCAAAGGGTAGATTAGCTTGAAGTATACATGGTAACATACAAATGGAGATGGAGGACTAATATGGTGCTAGACTAAGTCGTTGGAACGTTTTTATCACCACATATCTAAATTTCGAATGCCTTAGCCTTAACCCCATTACAACCTCACTAAAAGTCCTTTATGATCCTTAAAATGAGTAGCTTTCAATTAGTAGAGTAAGTTGCATGAGTAAGCTTATGGTTTTGGTTCATTTGTGCAAATAATCAAACTTTATTCATGTGGTTTTCATTTCAATTCATATACACTTTAAGTGAACCATTTTCATGAGTGAAAAATATGATGAGTGCATCCTTGTGAGTTGATTAAACCTTTATTCAAAGCATGCACAGCTATAACATAACCATTGTTTTCTCTATGTCTTACTTGTTCATTACATAAATTATATCGCAATTATCTCTTGAATTCGTTGAGCATACACGTTGAAATTCATGTGAGCCATCGCCATATACTTATGCAAATTCTGAGACAAATTTTAGCTAAGGGCTTAGTTGTTCTTTCTTTTGTTTTAAATTCTTAGAGAGTCTTAGTTTAACTTAGTGTTTGCTAAGGGACTAGCAAAGTCTAAGTGTGGGGGAATTTGATATACGCATTTTATGCCCGTTTCTTAACGCATTTCCCTTTTCGTTTAGCTATGTTATTATCTTAGTTTTTATGTTTTCCTTACTTAAATTGTTATTTTGAAGATATTTACGGTGGAGATTAATAACGGCGCAATTCGGAGGAATTTCGGCGATTTTGCGATTTTTGCGATTTCGGACCACGAAAAATGGGCCGGCCCAAAAAGCAAATTATGGGCCGATTTCTCAACTCTTGTTTCGGCCCATTAACAAGCCCAAACCCATGTAATTCGGCCTAGATGCCTTTTGGTGAAGAGGAAAAGTCTTGTTTTGAAAGGGCAAGTCAACATTATCAAGCTAATAATCACAAATGGTGACTACACATGGTGATTCATGCTTAGGGTTCCCAAATGGTGACTACACTAGGTGACTCTTGCTTTGCATTGAATGAAAAGATGACTTGCCATGGTGACAAGCTAGGTGATTCATGCTTAGGGTTCGGCAATGGTGACTAAGTGTGTGACTAAGTGTGTGACTTGCCTTAATGATCATTGCATGCATTAAATGGAGGAGGCAAGGTGGAAGAGAGAAGGCATGAATCCCTTGCCTATATAAGGGAGGAGGCCAGCCATAAAACAGATCCATCACTCATTTTACTAAGCCAAAGCTCTACACAAATACTCCTCCACCATTAAACACTTGAAGGTTCACACAAAGCCGAAGCATCCATCTCCTCCATTCCAAGCCGAAGCATCTCCTCCTCCATTCCAAACCGAAGCATCCATCTCCTCCTCCAAGCCGAAGCTATCATCCTCCATCCCTCACAATACGCTAAGTCCCTTGTGAAGGAAAGCCATCTCCACCGTAGTTCATCAAGCACTCAAGACAAAAAGTGTAACCATGATCTTCACTTTCATTTCTTTAGCTTTGTATTTGAATCTTTTGATGTATTGGAATAACAAGTTTAGATTTGTGTATCAAATGAAGAACAAGTTTAGATTTGTGTTTTATGTGTTTAAACAGATTTGTAATATGCATGTGTTTATGATTTCTAGCCTTTTATGCATGTTTGATACAATCTTAAAGCTTCGAATGCATGTGTTAGAAAATACGCTAAGTCCCTCTCTTTCGCATGTTTCGATGATCGTATGTTGTTTAGGATGTTTATACGCTAAGTTGCATTCCTACTCAATTATTAAGCATGTGTATTTAGTTAGAAGTTATGAATTTCGTAACTTACAAAAAGGTTTGATGCATGAAAAGGGTAGGCTAATAAGATGAGATGATCACATGTAATTAGTAGTGTAACTTCTTATTTTTAGCAAGCATAATTAGACTTTAAGTTTCTTGATTGTTGAAACTTGTCTATGAGTAAAACATGTTAGATGCCTAAGAGTTTTAGTTGTGTTTGCATGTTATGTACTTTAAATTCGTAGATTAAATAACCAACTTCCAATCCCCCCCAAATATTTACATTTCCGCATAATAACGAAACCATGCATGCGCCCTTAATTCCCCGGATAAAGAACGATCCCTACTCGCCAATATTACAAATGACAAACGAAGGGTTTAAATTGCAATGCGCGTAATCGGTGTTTTTAAGGTCTACTTTGTGTTATCGTAAAAGCATGTTTTGCGTGTATCAATTTTTGAAGGGTTTATAATTTAATTGTGTCTAAATTAGTGTTTTTCAGAGTCTTTAGGATGCCCTTAGCTAGTCGATGATGAAATTTGACCGATACGAACACATGGCGTATAAATCACATGCATCGAATTCTTGTGCTAATTGAGATATTCTATATGTTTTTAACATGTAGTAGATATGAATTGCAAAAACATGGTACAGAAATCGCATGCTTGAATAAGTTTTTAATCATATGAACCCTATGTGAGCTTTTGAGCTATCTGTTCTTTATTCGAGTGAATATACATCCATTTCGTAGCTACTAGCTTATATATGCCTCATTTGATTGATTGCCATAGATTTTAATGAACTAGAGAATACTAGAACTTACTCATGTCAATTTGCAAAGCTTTTAAGTTGATACATACTTTGATTTTGGAAATGATTAAAGGCATTTAGGATTTTCCACCACATTGCCATATATCCATGTATCCCATTTGTACGCACAAGTTGCGACACCCCTAGATAAACCAATTGAGCCCACGTTAAGCTTTTCTTTTATCACCATATATACCTAAACACTTACCCTAGTATAGAATATCCTTACCTTTGTTCCGGAAACTTGGTGAGAATTTTTCGAAACTAGCACATAAGATTATGGTTTGGTAGGAAAGATTGAAAGAGTTAATGTGAGTAAGGGGAAAGACTTGTCCAAATAAACTTAAAAAGTATGAGATTGCCAAAAAGAAAAGAAAAAAATTATATTTGAGAGAATGAAAAGAAAAAAAAAACTAGTATCTCTCATGGCAATATGTTGTGTTCTAAAGTAGAAACCAATTGGATTAACGTCCCCCTTATTTGCGGATTTGGAGATTACGATAAATTGAAGGCCCAAAAATAGAACAAAATATGGCCTTTGTCCTGTCCGAAAAGCTCAAAGGGTAGATTAGCTTGAAGTATACATGGTAACATACAAATGGAGATGGAGGACTAATATGGTGCTAGACTAAGTCGTTGGAACGTTTTTATCACCACATATCTAAATTTCGAATGCCTTAGCCTTAACCCCATTACAACCTCACTAAAAGTCCTTTATGATCCTTAAAATGAGTAGCTTTCAATTAGTAGAGTAAGTTGCATGAGTAAGCTTATGGTTTTGGTTCATTTGTGCAAATAATCAAACTTTATTCATGTGGTTTTCATTTCAATTCATATACACTTTAAGTGAACCATTTTCATGAGTGAAAAATATGATGAGTGCATCCTTGTGAGTTGATTAAACCTTTATTCAAAGCATGCACAGCTATAACATAACCATTGTTTTCTCTATGTCTTACTTGTTCATTACATAAATTATATCGCAATTATCTCTTGAATTCGTTGAGCATACACGTTGAAATTCATGTGAGCCATCGCCATATACTTATGCAAATTCTGAGACAAATTTTAGCTAAGGGCTTAGTTGTTCTTTCTTTTGTTTTAAATTCTTAGAGAGTCTTAGTTTAACTTAGTGTTTGCTAAGGGACTAGCAAAGTCTAAGTGTGGGGGAATTTGATATACGCATTTTATGCCCGTTTCTTAACGCATTTCCCTTTTCGTTTAGCTATGTTATTATCTTAGTTTTTATGTTTTCCTTACTTAAATTGTTATTTTGAAGATATTTACGGTGGAGATTAATAACGGCGCAATTCGGAGGAATTTCGGCGATTTTGCGATTTTTGCGATTTCGGACCACGAAAAATGGGCCGGCCCAAAAAGCAAATTATGGGCCGATTTCTCAACTCTTGTTTCGGCCCATTAACAAGCCCAAACCCATGTAATTCGGCCTAGATGCCTTTTGGTGAAGAGGAAAAGTCTTGTTTTGAAAGGGCAAGTCAACATTATCAAGCTAATAATCACAAATGGTGACTACACATGGTGATTCATGCTTAGGGTTCCCAAATGGTGACTACACTAGGTGACTCTTGCTTTGCATTGAATGAAAAGATGACTTGCCATGGTGACAAGCTAGGTGATTCATGCTTAGGGTTCGGCAATGGTGACTAAGTGTGTGACTAAGTGTGTGACTTGCCTTAATGATCATTGCATGCATTAAATGGAGGAGGCAAGGTGGAAGAGAGAAGGCATGAATCCCTTGCCTATATAAGGGAGGAGGCCAGCCATAAAACAGATCCATCACTCATTTTACTAAGCCAAAGCTCTACACAAATACTCCTCCACCATTAAACACTTGAAGGTTCACACAAAGCCGAAGCATCCATCTCCTCCATTCCAAGCCGAAGCATCTCCTCCTCCATTCCAAACCGAAGCATCCATCTCCTCCTCCAAGCCGAAGCTATCATCCTCCATCCCTCACAATACGCTAAGTCCCTTGTGAAGGAAAGCCATCTCCACCGTAGTTCATCAAGCACTCAAGACAAAAAGTGTAACCATGATCTTCACTTTCATTTCTTTAGCTTTGTATTTGAATCTTTTGATGTATTGGAATAACAAGTTTAGATTTGTGTATCAAATGAAGAACAAGTTTAGATTTGTGTTTTATGTGTTTAAACAGATTTGTAATATGCATGTGTTTATGATTTCTAGCCTTTTATGCATGTTTGATACAATCTTAAAGCTTCGAATGCATGTGTTAGAAAATACGCTAAGTCCCTCTCTTTCGCATGTTTCGATGATCGTATGTTGTTTAGGATGTTTATACGCTAAGTTGCATTCCTACTCAATTATTAAGCATGTGTATTTAGTTAGAAGTTATGAATTTCGTAACTTACAAAAAGGTTTGATGCATGAAAAGGGTAGGCTAATAAGATGAGATGATCACATGTAATTAGTAGTGTAACTTCTTATTTTTAGCAAGCATAATTAGACTTTAAGTTTCTTGATTGTTGAAACTTGTCTATGAGTAAAACATGTTAGATGCCTAAGAGTTTTAGTTGTGTTTGCATGTTATGTACTTTAAATTCGTAGATTAAATAACCAACTTCCAATCCCCCCCAAATATTTACATTTCCGCATAATAACGAAACCATGCATGCGCCCTTAATTCCCCGGATAAAGAACGATCCCTACTCGCCAATATTACAAATGACAAACGAAGGGTTTAAATTGCAATGCGCGTAATCGGTGTTTTTAAGGTCTACTTTGTGTTATCGTAAAAGCATGTTTTGCGTGTATCAGTCAACCCGGAGATATGGAGTTGGAGCAAGCCAATGCACTTGGTGGATATCAAGGAGGACAACGGTTTAACAATTATGACAACTATGTCAACTGTGATCATCCAGGTTTCAAGTGGAGTAGCAACGAGGGATGTCTAAACCCTCCGGTACCTCAACAAACGTATCAACGTGCTCCCTTCCAACCGAGGCCTCCAATGCCTCATGCTCCCATGCACCCAACGCAACAAGCACCCCCGGTCCAACATTTCACCAATCCGGACTACGACAAAATGCTTTCTCAAATGTCTGCTTCAACGCAAGTTCTTCTGGATGGACAAGCCAAGACGAAGGAGACATTATATACTCATGGCCGTGATATCGGTGAAATGAAGAAGCAGATGGCCCAATTGGTGGACTTCATGGGCCAAATTCGGCAAACCGGCCAACTACCACCTCAAACCACTCCTAATCAACGAAATGTCAATGCCATTATCACTAGGGGTGGGAAGATACTGGAAGCACCAAAGACCACGAAATCTCATCTCGATGAAGTCACCATTGAGGACATAACCAACGAAGAGGATGATGAGATTGATCCGGCAACTCATAAGGCCGAGAAGAAGACGGTGACACCTATTGTCACCAAGGCACCATCCCCTCCACAACCCACCCCAATCAAAGGTAAAAACCCTATTTTTTCAAATACAGTTGTTACTAATTCTCCGTTTGCTATTGCACCTTTCCCAAGCAGATTATCAAAATCAAAAAAGAAAGATGATCAATACGAAGATATCTTGGACATCTTTCGAAAGGTGCAAGTGAACTTGCCCTTGATCGAGTGCATTAAGCAAGTGCCAATATATGCAAAGTTTCTAAAAGAGTTATGCACCCAGAGGAGGCAAACGCGAGAGAAGGAGGTTGTGAAGGTGAATGCAACCGTTTTGGCGGTCTTGCAGCGTCGGCTACCCCCAAAATTGAAGGATCCAGGGAGTTTTTCAGTTCCCTGCGTAATTGGTGACAGAAGGTTCGACGATGTAATGCTAGACCTAGGTGCATCAATAAATGTAATGCCGTATCATTTATATGCATCTATGAATCTAGGTGAACTAAAAACTGATAATGTCATTATACAATTAGCCGATCGCACTAATAAGTACCCTAGGGGGTACGTTGAGGATGTTCTTGTGCAGGTCAAGCCAACAAAGGGCGCAAGAAGGTCGTTTTTGAACCCGGAGATTGGGTGTGGTTGCATTTTAGGAAGGAAAGATTTCTAGCAAAAAGGAGTTCAAAACTGTTACCGCGGGGTGATGGACCATTCCAAGTGTTGGAGAGGATCAATGATAATGCTTACAAACTTGATCTGCCAGGTGAGTATGGTGTAAGTGCTAGCTTTAATGTTACTGACTTATCTCCATTTGATGTAGGCGAAGATTTGAGGACAAATCCTTTTCAAGAAAGGGAGAATGATGCAAACCCAGATGATTATGGAAATGAACATGGGCATGGCGGCAATGCGGATCATGGACGTGGACATGGGGCTAAGGATGCCGTGGAATCTTTATCATTACCAAGTGGCCCAATTACAAGAGCTAGGGCCCGGAAGTTCCAGGAAGCACTTAATGGGCTGATTCAAGAGAGTGGAGATAATTCTGAAATTATCAAAGAGGAAGCTAAATTTGTGCATGTCATGGAGGTCATCATGAAGGGCAACAATTAAGGAGCACGAATTAAGGGAGAATAATTACTGAGAGAATAAAGGCAGCATTGATCTGATCTTTATTCTCAGATCTTATGATCAGTTTTTATTTTATGATCAGTTTTATTTCTTAGCATTATGGGCCTTAATTAGCAATTAAAGGCCATAACTTCTAATTTTCTGTTTTGATTTTTGTTCTCTCTTATATTCCTATATAAGGAGAGCTTTGCTTTGTTTGTAATCAGATTATCATAGATGAAAATTGTGAGAACTTGTGTTCTTCTTGGTTCTTATTAGAACTCTTTCTGAGTTTATCAAGGTAAAACTTGTGGCGCTCAAACCCAAGCTTATCACTTAGAAATTAGTGGGTGCATTTCTCTGTGTGGCGCTTGTCCCTTTCGTAGTCTTAGGTTCCCATCTCTTTAGGTGTGGGGTCTAGACTCAACAAGCTTTGTCTTCGCGTTCTTGGTGTTTGGTCCACTTTTATCGGGTTTCATCACAGTTGTTGGTGAGGTTCGTATCAGTTTGGTATCAGAGCTTCGGCTCCAAGGCAAGTTTGACTATCCTTTATTTTCGAGTTTATTAGAAGAAGAAAAAAACGCACAGAAAGAAAAAAAAAACGAGGTGCGAAAAAAAAAAAAAAAGTGAATGTTCCAAAGTTTCTTTTTGTCATTCCAGAAATTACAGAAATTCTCAATCAAAATAGTTATTCCATTTGAGAATTAGTATACCTTTGATTCATACCAGAAAGTCTTGTTAAGTTTTGGGTGTTTACATACAATCTTGATTGCTGCTTGATTTTATTTCTTGAATGTTCATTGAGTTTGATTAAGAACTGAAGAAAAACACAAAGAGTGGTAAAAGGCAAGAGTGTGTGAGAATATCAGAGGGTAAAAGCCATTTAGAGAGAAACACGAGTGTTAGTGTATCATTGTTTGAGTGAAACACGTGAGGGAGTGTTTGCGAGGATTTCTAACTCCATTTTGCAGATTTAATCATGGCACATGATCCCAGAGATGAAGAAACTCCAATACAAATTCCAACGTTCCAACTAGATGGATTATTAGCAGAGATGATGCGTATAATGCGGGCAGAGATGGAACCTTTGCACGTAAGGTTGGATGAAGTGGAGCAAGCAGCGCCTAGGAGACGACCACGAAATAGACACGATGAGGAAGAAGGATCAGATCCAGAAGAGCAAGAAGGTGGAGGTAGGAATAGGAGGCCTAGACGTGAAAACGACATGGGGAGCATAAAAGTGAAAATTCCATCATTCCAAGGAAAGAACGATCCAGAAGCATATTTGGAATGGGAGACTAAGATGGAAATGGTGTTTGATTGTCACAACTACTCCGAAGAGAAGAAGGTAAAATTGGCTGCTATTGAATTTACTAATTATGCTATAATTTGGTGGGATCAGTTGATTGTCAATAGGCGAAGGAATAGAGAGCTACCAGTAGGCACATGGGAGGAGATGAAGAGATTGATGAGGAAGCGATTTGTGCCCAGCCACTATTATCGAAGTTTATACCAGAAGCTACAACGATTGACTCAAGGGTACAAAAGTGTGGATGAGTACCACAAGGAGATGGAGGTCGCAATGATCCTAGCTAATGTAGAGGAGGACGGAGAAGCCACCATGGCAAGATTCTTGCATGGCTTAAATAGCGATATTGCAGACGTTGTGGAGCTGCAACACTACGTGGAGTTATCTGATATGGTACATCAAGCCATAAAAGTGGAGGCACAACTAAGGCGGAAAAGTCTTGCAAGGAGAGGAACAACTACGGGTTCCACTAATCCTTGGAAACCAGCCCCAAGGAGAGATGAGCCACAACCAAACCAGCCAAAGTTTGAGGCTTCAAAAATTACTAAACCAGCAGCGGCGAACACATCTGGTAATAGCAATGCTTCTACTTCTAAATCTCGTGATATAAGGTGTTTTAAATGTCAGGGAAGAGGTCACATGTCCAGCCAATGTCCAAACAAAAGGGTGATGGTGATAAACTCCCAAGGCGATTTAGAGTCGGAGGAGGAAGAAGAGGATGAGGTCATTCCAACTTATGAGGATGGCAGTGATGCAGAAATTCCTATTGTTGGGGACTTTGGTAACAAGAAGAGCTCTCAATGCACAAGTCAAGCCGGATGAGAGTAACCAAAGGGAGAACCTATTCCATACTCGGTGCTTGGTGAATAAGAAAGTGTGCAGCGTTATCATTGATGGAGGAAGTTGCACGAATGTTGCGAGCAATTATATGGTGGAGAAGTTGGGACTAACAACCTTGAAGCATTCCAGACCCTACAGATTGCAATGGTTGAATGAATGTGGTGATATAAAGGTGACGAGACAAGTGGTGGTGTCATTGTGCATTGGCAAGTATGAAGATGAAGTACTTTGTGATGTGGTGCCGATGCAAGCATGCCACATACTGTTGGGGAGACCATGGCAGTATGATCGAAGAGTCACACATGATGGGTAAACAAATAGGTATTCTTTCACCCTTAGAAAGCAACCTATTACTCTTGTTCCTTTAACTCCAAAGCAGGTCATGGAGGACCAACTTCATTTACAAAATACCAGTGAGAAAATGAGAGAAAAAGAAAAGAGTGAAAAAGAAATTGAAAGAAAAAACAAAGAGAAGAGTGAAAAAGAAAAGGAGAGAAAAGAGAAAACAAAAGCTGAGAGTGAAAAAGAAAAAAATTCAGCCATGGTGAGAGAAAGAGAGAGAAAATATAGTTACATGGCAAGAAAAAGTGAGATTAAGAGAGCTTTAGTTTCACATCAGCCCCTGATTGTACTCATGTACAAAGAGGCTCTATATTGCACTAATGACCTTGTCGGATCTTTGCCGAGCAATATTGTTTCTCTTTTGTAGGAATTTGATGATGTCTTTCCCGAGGAAGTGCCATGTGGACTGCCACCAATTCGAGGGATTGAACATCAAATTGATTTCTTACCCGGTGCATCAATTCCAAACAGACCTACTTATAGAACAAACCCCGAGGAGACAAAAGAGTTACAAAAGCAAGTGGGTGAGCTGTTGGAGAAAGGGTATGTAAGGGAAAGCTTGAGTCCTTGTGCGGTCCCGGTAATATTGGTTCCTAAGAAGGATGGCACCTGGAGGATGTATGTTGATTGTCGTGCAATCAATAACATAACGGTAAAGTATCGTCACCCTATTCCTAGGTTAGATGATATGCTTGATGAATTACATGGTGCTTGTGTGTTTTCAAAAATTGATCTTAAAAGTGGATATCATCAGATTAGGATGAAAGAAGGAGATGAATGGAAAACTGCTTTTAAAACTAAATATGGTCTTTATGAGTGGTTAGTAATGCCTTTCGGCTTAACTAATGCTCCGAGCACATTCATGAGATTAATGAACCATGTTTTACGAGCATTCATAGGAAGATTTGTTGTTGTGTATTTTGATGACATCTTAATCTATAGCAAAACCTTGGAAGAACATGTGATGCATCTTAAATCTGTTTTGGATGCTTTGAGAAAAGAAAAGTTGTTTGCTAACCTTAAGAAATGTACATTTTGCACGGATAAGCTTGTATTTCTTGGGTTTGTTGTTGGAAAGGCAGGAATTGAGGTGGATGAAGAAAAGGTGAGAGCAATCCAAGAGTGGCCAACACCTACAACAATCAGTCAAGTGAGGAGCTTCCATGGATTGGCGAGCTTCTATAGGCGGTTTGTGCATGATTTCAGTAGCATTGCCGCCCCTCTCACAGAAGTCATCAAGAAAAATGCGCCTTTTAAGTGGGGAAAGGAACAAAAGAAGGCATTTGATTTAATAAAGGAGAAATTAACTAATGCGCCTTTACTTGTTTTACCTAATTTTTCTAAGACTTTTGAAATTGAGTGTGATGCTTCAGGAATAGGAATTGGAGCTGTTTTGATGCAAGAAGGCCGACCAGTTGCCTATTTCAGCAAGAAGTTAAGTGGAGCGGCCTTGAAATATCCAACATATGACAAGGAGATGTATGCTTTGGTAAGAGCATTGGAGAATTGGCAGCATTATCTCTGGCCAAAGGAGTTTGTGATCCATACGGATCATGAATCATTGAAGCATTTGAAAGGGCAGCAAAGGTTGAACAAACGTCATGCAAAATGGGTAGAGTTCATCGAAACATTTCCCTATGTGATCAAGTACAAGAAAGGTAAGGAAAATATTGTTGCTGATGCACTGTCCAGAAGGTATGTTTTACTCAACACTTTAGAAACAAAGTTGCTTGGTTTTGAATACATTAAAGATTTATATGCACAAGATCCTGATTTTGGTGAAGTGTTCAATGCGTGTGAAAGAGTGACCTTTGGCAAGTTTTATAGAGACCATGGATACTTGTTTCGTGAAAATAAATTATGTGTTCCTGTTTGTTCTTTGAGAGAATTACTTGTGAGAGAAGCTCATGGAGGTGGATTGATGGGTCATTTTGGTATTGCTAAGACTTTAGGGATTTTACATGAGCATTTCTTTTGGCCTCATATGAAAAGAGATGTTGAGCGAATCTGTGAAAGGTGCATAACATGTAGGCAGACTAAGTCTAAGTCGAACCCACATGGTCTATATACCCCTTCGCCTATACCTTGTGAACCCTGGACTCATATTTCTATGGATTTTGTTTTAGGTTTACCCAGGACCAAGAAGGGAAAAGATTCGATTTTTGTGGTTGTGGATAGATTTTCAAAAATGGCACATTTCATTGCGTGCAATAAGACTGATGATGCATCTCATATAGCTGATTTGTTCTTTAGAGAAATTGTTAGGTTGCTTGGCATGCCTAATACCATTGTTTCAGATCGTGATGCAAAGTTTTTGAGTTACTTTTGGAAAACTTTGTGGGGAAAACTGGGGACAAAGTTATTATTTTCTACTACTTGTCATCCTCAAACAGATGGGCAAACTGAAGTGGTGAATAGAACATTGTCAACTTTATTGCGTTCAATCATTAAGAAGAATTTGAAAACTTGGGAAGAATGTTTGCCACATGTAGAGTTTGCTTACAATAGAAGCATGCATTCAGCAACTAAGTTTTCCCCATTTGAGATTGTTTATGGCTTTAATCCATTATCACCTTTGGACCTTACTCCTTTACCTTTGCAGGAACGTGTGAATCTAGATGGTAAAAAGAAGGCAGAAATGGTGAAGAATATCCATGAGAAGGCACGGTTAAATATGGAGCGGAGGACAGAACAATATGCCCGTCAAGCCAACAAAGGGCGCAAGAAGGTCGTTTTTGAACCCGGAGATTGGGTGTGGTTGCATTTTAGGAAGGAAAGATTTCTAGCAAAAAGGAGTTCAAAACTGTTACCGCGGGGTGATGGACCATTCCAAGTGTTGGAGAGGATCAATGATAATGCTTACAAACTTGATCTACCAGGTGAGTATGGTGTAAGTGCTAGCTTTAATGTTACTGACTTATCTCCATTTGATGTAGGCGAAGATTTGAGGACAAATCCTTTTCAAGAAAGGGAGAATGATGCAAACCCAGATGATTATGGAAATGAACATGGGCATGGCGGCAATGCGGATCATGGACGTGGACATGGGGCTAAGGATGCCGTGGAATCTTTATCATTACCAAGTGGCCCAATTACAAGAGCTAGGGCCCGGAAGTTCCAGGAAGCACTTAATGGGCTGATTCAAGAGAGTGGAGATAATTCTGAAATTATCAAAGAGGAAGCTAAATTTGTGCATGTCATGGAGGTCATCATGAAAGGCAACAATTAAGGAGCACGAATTAAGGGAGAATAATTACTGAGAGAATAAAGGCAGCATTGATCTGATCTTTATTCTCAGATCTTATGATCAGTTTTTATTTTATGATCAGTTTTATTTCTTAGCATTATGGGCCTTAATTAGCAATTAAAGGCCATAACTTCTAATTTTCTGTTTTGATTTTTGTTCTCTCTTATATTCCTATATAAGGAGAGCTTTGCTTTGTTTGTAATCAGATTATCATAGATGAAAATTGTGAGAACTTGTGTTCTTCTTGGTTCTTATTAGAACTCTTTCTGAGCTTATCAAGGTAAAACTTGTGGCGCTCAAACCCAAGCTTATCACTTAGAAATTAGTGGGTGCATTTCTCTGTGTGGCGCTTGTCCCTTTCGTAGTCTTAGGTTCCCATCTCTTTAGGTGTGGGGTCTAGACTCAACAAGCTTTGTCTTCGCGTTCTTGGTGTTCGGTCCACTTTTATCGGGTTTCATCACAGTTGTTGGTGAGGTTCGTATCACGGACATTAAAGGAATCAATCCGGCAACATGTGTTCATCGGATTTTTTTAGAAGATGGCGCCAAACCTACTCGTGAAGCCCAAAGACGACTCCATCCTCCGATGATGGAAGTCATTAAGAAGGAAGTAATGAAACTCCTTGATTGTGGAGTTATTTATCCGATTCCGGACAGCCGATGGGTCTCACCCGTTCAAGTTGTTCCTAAGAAATCCGGGATCACCGTTGTGAAGAATGCAGAAAACAAGCTCGTACCTCAATGAACAATCACGGGACATCGTGTTTGCATCGACTATAGGAAGCTCATTGCTGCCATGCGAAAGGACCATTTTCCTCTACCATTCATCAATCAAATGCTAGAGATATTGGCTGGTCATGCATTCTATTGCTTCCTGGACGGATACTCCGGATACAACCAAATAAGCATCGCGGAAGAGGATCAAGAAAAAACCACGTTCACCTGCCCATTTGGAACGTTTGCCTATCGCCGCATGCCATTTGGTCTTTGCAATGCACCGGGTACCTTTCAACGTTGCATGTTATCTATTTTTTCGGACTACGTCGGAAATATCATAGAAGTCTTTATGGATGACTTTACGTTTTTGGAAATAATTTCGATGCATGTCTAGGAAATTTAGAACTCATTTTGAAAAGATGTGTTGAAATGAACTTGGTTCTTAATTGGGAAAAATGCCATTTCATGGTTACACAAGGGATAGTTTTGGGACATATCATTTCAGAAAAGGGTTTAGAAGTTGATAAATCAAAAATAGATCTAGTGGGTTACTTACCCTCTCCAACTTCGGTTAGAGAGATTCGTTCCTTCCTTGGACACGCAGGTTTTTATCGACGATTTATCAAGGACTTTTCCCACGTCTCCCGCCCTTTGTGCAAATTACTACAAAAAGATATCCCTTTCGAGTTTGATAGTGATTGCAGAACAGCCTTCGAAAAGTTGAAGGAACTCCTGACATGTGCTCCTATCCTATGCCCTCCGGATTGGTCCTTACCGTTCGAATTAATGTGTGATGTTTCCGACTATGCGGTTGGAGCTGTTTAAGGACAGCGGAAGGACAAGAAGCCATATGCAATTTATTACGCCTCAAGAACTCTGGATACCGCCCAATCCAATTACACCACCACCGAAAAGGAATTTCTCGCAGTAGTTTTTGCCCTTGATAAATTCCGTTCTTATTTACTTCAAACCAAAGTTATCATTTATACTGACCATGCAGCTTTGAAGTACTTAATGACGAAGAAGGATGCAAAACCAAGGCTAATTCGTTGGATCCTCTTACTCCAAGAATTCGACATCGAAATAAAAGACAAGAATGGAGTGGACAACGTAGTGGCTGACCACCTTTCTCGGTTGGTGAAAGAACAAGAAGCCGTGGTCATCGAGGAGAATTTTCCGGATGAACAGCTCTTCGGAATTCAATCAAATACTTCTGAAACTCCTTGGTATGCGGATATAGTCAATTATTTAGTAACCGGTGAGTTTCCATCCTCTATGCATAGTGTTCAACGTGAAAAACTTAGGAAGAATGCTAGGACTTTATTTGGGATGAACCCTACTTATGGAAACAATGTTCAGATTTAGTCATTCGTAGGTGTGTTCCGGATAGTGAATTTAAGTCAATTCTTGAGTTTTGTCACAATGAAGCATGCGGGAGACATTTTGGTTCTAGGAGGACAGCCTTAAAAATTTTAGATTGCGGATTCTTTTGGCCTAGTTTATTTCGTGATGCTCATGCATTCTGTGCTGCATGTGATAGGTGCCAAAGATTCGGTAATTTAGGACCTAGAGATCAGATGCCACAAACTTATATGCTTAATGTCGAAATTTTTGATGTTTGGGGCATTGATTTTATGGGACCCTTTCCTCCATCGAACGGTTTTACTTACATTTTACTCGCCGTAGATTATGTTTCTAAATGGGTGGAAGCAAAAGCCACCTGAACTAATGATTCGCGAGTTGTTGCAGATTTTCTGAAGGCTAACATTTTTTCAAGGTTCGGAATGCCACGCGTTCTAATAAGCGATGGAGGTAGCCATTTTTGCAACAGGACGGTAGAAGCTTTAATGAGGAAGTATGGAGTTACACATAAGGTTTCGACACCTTATCATCCTCAAACAAAAGGAATGGCTGAAGTTTCCAACCGTGAGATCAAGAAGATCTTGGATAGAACCGTTCGTCCGAATCGAAAGGATTGGAGCCATTGTTTAGATGATGCATTATGGGCTTACAGGACTGCCTACAAGACTCCCATCAGCATGTCACCTTTTCAATTAGTTTATGGGAAGGCATGTCATCTTCCGGTAGAGCTGGAGCATAAAGCATGGTGGGCTGTTAAGAAGTTCAACATGGATCGAGATGCGGCTGGACTGCATCGAAAGCTACAACTTTCTGAACTCGAGGAGATACGAAATGATGCTTTCGACAACGCATGGATTTACAAAGAGAAAACCAAGATGATCCATGACAAGATGATTCGTGGAAAGAGTTTTGAACCAGGGCAAAAAGTTTTACTTTTCCATTCGAAGCTTAAACTCTTTCCGGGCAAATTACGATCACGATGGAATGGGCCTTACACTGTTGTTCAAGTTTTCCCTTATGGAGCCGTCACAATTCAATCTATGGATAGCAGGAACTTGTTCAAAGTTAATGGCCACCGTTTGAAGCCTTATCATGAAGCATTCAAGGATCAAATCATGGAGGAAGAATCTCTTGAAGAACCGGCCACTTCAAACACGTGATGGAGGAGGCAACCCAATCGAGAAGAAGACAACAGATTTGCTTTCTTCTCCCTTTTTCCTTAATTTAGTTGCTTTTGCATATTTAAATTGGAATTTTCGTAGATCCTTTGCTTCATGCTTAATTCTATACTTTTACTTAAGTACATTGAGGGCAATGTAGAGTTTAAGTGTGGGGGAAGGGTTTACAATTTAATTGTGTCTTAATTAGTGTTTTTCAGAGTCTTTAGGATGCCCTTAACTAGTCAATGATGAAATTGGACCGATACGAACACATATGGCGTATGAATCACATACATCGAATTCTTGTGCTAATTGAGATATTCTATGTGTTTTTAACATGTAGTAGATATGATTTGCAAAACATGGTACAGAAATCGCATGCTTGAATAAGTTTTTAATCATATGAACCCTATGTGAGCTTTTGACCTATCTGTTCTTTATTCCTTGAGTGAATATACATCCATTTCGTAGCTACCAGCTTATATATGCCTCATTTGATTGCTTGCCATAGATTTTAATGAACTAGAGAATGCTAGAACTTACTCATGTCAATTTGCAAAGCTTTTAAGTTGATACATACTTTGATTTTAATGAACTAGAGAATGCTAGAACTTCCACCACTTCGCCAAATATCCATGTATCCCATTTGTACGCATGAGTTGCGACACCCCTAGATAAACCAATTGAGCCCACGTTAAGCTTTTCTTTCATCACAATATATACCTAAACACTTACCCTAGTGTAGAATATCCTTACCTTTGTTCCGGAAACTTGGTGAGAATTTTTTCGAAACTAGCACATAAGATGATGTTTTGGTAAGAAAGATTGAAAAAGTTAATGTGAGTAAGGGGAAAGACTTATCCAAATAGCTTAAAAAGTATGAGATTGTCAAAAAGAAAAGTAGAAAAAATTGAGAGAATGAAAAGAAAAAAAAAATTTATATATATCTCTCATGGCAATATGTTGTGTTCTAAGTATAACCATTTGGATTAATGTCCCCCTTATTTGCGGATTTGGAGGTTACAACGAATTGAAGGCCCAAAAATAGAACAAATATGACCTTTGTCCTGTCCGAAAAGCTCAAAGGGTAGTTTAGATTGATGTTTACATGGTATCGTTTTAGTGGAGATGGAGGAAGAATTTGGTGCTAAACTAAGTCGTTGAAACGTTTTTATCAACACATATCTAAATTTCGAATGCCTTAGCCTTAGCCCCATTACAACCTCACTAAAAGTCCTTTATGATCCTTAAAATGAGTAGCTTTCAATTGGTAGAGTAAGTTGCATGAGTAAGCTTATGGTTTGGTTCATTTGTGCAAGTAATTAACTCCATTCATGAGGTTTTCGTTTAAATTCATATACACTTTAAGTCAACCCTTTTCATGAGTGAAAAATTTGATGAGTGCATCCTTGTGAGCTGATTAAACCCTTATTCAAAGCATGCACAGCTATAACATAACCATTGTTTTCTCCATGTCTTACTTGTTCATTACATAATCATATCTCAATTATCTCTTGAATTCGTTGAGCATACAAGTTGAAAATCAAGTGAGCCATCGCCATACACTTATAAAAATTCTGAGACAAATTTTAGCTAAGGGCTTAGTTGTGTTCTTTCTTTTGTTTTAATTCTTAGAAAGTCTTAGTTTAACTTAGTGTTTGCTAAGGGACTAGCAAAGTCTAAGTGTGGGGGAATTTGATATACGCATTTTATGCTCGATTCTTAACGCATTTCCCTTTACGTTTAGCT
Organism: Geum urbanum; assembly: GCA_946800695.1. Taxonomy (NCBI): domain Eukaryota; kingdom Viridiplantae; phylum Streptophyta; class Magnoliopsida; order Rosales; family Rosaceae; genus Geum; species Geum urbanum. The sequence continues at coordinate 26,706,687 of OX327004.1, forward strand.
ATGTTATAATCTTAGTTTTTATGTTTTTTTCATTTAAATTGTTATTTTTAGGTTATTTACGGTGGAGATGAATAACGGTGCGATTCAGAGGAATTTCGGCGATTTTGCGATTTTTGCGATTTCGGACCACCGGGAATGGGCCGGCCCATAAAGCATTTTGTTGGCCCATTTGTCAAAGTTTGTTTCAGCCCAAAATCAACCCCAAGAACATAGAGTGCGTCATTCGTGTGCGTCACCACCTCCGGATCAAGAACATAGAGTGCGTCATTCGTGTTCTTGAGAATCGCCGCTTGTAGTTGGTGCGTCACCTCTCTAAAAGTCTAACCATGTACTCTAAACTCCATCTTTGTCTTTGTAATAATTTTGGTTATGTAATGAAAGAATTTCTCCATGTTCTTCTCTTATTTCGATTCTTCCATGTGTTCTTAATTTTATTAGTTTGGATGCATGTGCTAGCTTTAAGTTCTTAATGCTTTGAGTATGTTTTAGGATAGGGTGCGTCACCAATCTTCCTAAAAGATATCTCAATGATTTCGGCAACGTAGCAATTGTTTTAAGATGTTATGCGTCATAGCATTCTTATTCAACGAAAGCATTTGTATGTACCTCAACTAAAATTAAGGATTTCGTAGATGATAAATAAGGTAAAAGCATAAGAGTAGGCTAGGTGAGTGAAATAAGTTGATCACTTGTAATTAGTAATCTAGCTTCTTATTTTTTTGTAAGCATAATTAGAATTTAAGGTTTCTTGATTGTTAAACTTGTCTATGAGTAAAACATGTTAGAAGTCTAGGAGTTCTTGTTGTGTTTGCATGTTTTGTACCTTAATTTCGTAGGACATTAATCAACCAATTTCCAATCCCCCCAAACCTTTAGATTTCTTCTTAAACGAAACCATGCATGCGCCCCTTTAATTCCCCGGATAGAACGATCCCTACTCGCCAATATTACATCGACAAAATAAGGGTTTTAAATTGTATATGTGTGGACAATGTTTTTAGTGTCTACTTTGTGTTAACATTTAAGGCATGTTTCACGCGTATCAGAGATCCTTGTTGGAGGTTATGTGTTAGCCGCGGATCTGTTATAGCTGGACATTGTGGTTTTGATGTGACTATGTGTATGGACTTACTGACGACGCATTTGGTTGTGTTCGAGTTCCTCAGGAAGGAGGTTGTGTTTCGACGACCAGATTTCCCCGAGATACAGTTTCGCGGTGATGGTCGAGCGGATGATGGAGACGGATTCTGTTGCTTGCTTAGCCCATGTTGCGAATACTATGGTTGTTGTGCCCGACATTGGCTATGTTGAGGTGGTTCCCGAGTTTCCAGGTGTGTTCCGGAGAAGTTATCAGGTGTTCCTCCAGTTCGGGAGACCGACTACACCATTGAGCTTGTACCGGGCGCTGGACTCATTTTACCGGCATTTTGTCGTTCGGAGCCAGCGGAGTTGATGGAGCTACAGTTTCGACTCCAGGAGTTGCTGGAGGATGTTTCAGGAGATTTTGTGCGACCCCGCGTATTGGCGTGGTGTGCTTTTGCATTGTGTGTACGGATGATGGGTAGTTAGACATGGTGGTGCGTTGACTACCAAAGCCTGATTCGCTTCAGAGGAGAGTGAGTATCCTTCGCTTCGGATTGACGATTGGTTTGATCAGCTCGCGAGAACTTCAGTCTTTTCGAAGATTGATTTTGGGTCCGGATACCCTCAGTTGGGGACCGATGAGTCAGATGTGGTTTGGACAGCTTTCGGATCTCGGTGCGGGGATCATGAGTTCTTGGTCACATTGTTCGGTTGACCAATGCTCCTGTGGATCGTGTGGACTTGATGGACCAAGTGTTCAGACGGTTTCTGGACGAGTTTGCGGTCATGTTCGTTGGCAATATCCTGATTCACTTCAGGAGTGTGGGCCAGCACCTGATTCAATTGTGAGCGGTTTTGCGAACTTCGCGAGACGATTAGCTGTTTGTGAAGTTCAGTCAGTGTGAGTCTTGGCTGATTAGCATGAAGATTTTGGGTTGTGTGATGCTATCCGAGTGAGTCGGCGTGGATCCTGACCAGTTAGAAGCCGTGTGGATCTGGGGATTACTCTACCATTGTACCAGAGATCGGGGGTCTCTTGGGTTCGGCAGGCTATTACTGATGGCTTGTGCAAGATTTTCCCGGATTACCACTTCATTTTCCAGATTGACGAAGAAGGCGTCAAGTTCGAGTGGTTGATGCACGCGAGGAGAGTTACTTACTCCTGAAGGATGGTTGACCGTTGCTTCGGTTTTGACCTTACCTGACGATCGCGACGAGTTCGTGGGTTATGGCGATGCATCGAGGTTTGGATTTGGTTGTGCTTTGACGCTGTGTAGCAGAACGGTGGCTCAAGGTTCCAGGCAGTGGAACTTTGTGTAGTTGCATATCCTGTGTATGATTTGAGTGTAGCTGTCCTTGTATTAGCATCACAGAGTTCGAGACACTACAGCTATGGCGTTGATATACGCATTTTATGCTCGTTTCTTAACGCATTTCCCTTTACGTTTAGCTATGTTATTATCTTAGTTTTTATGTTTTTCTTATTTAATTTGTTATTTTGAAGATATTTACGGTGGAGATTAATAACGACGCAATTCGGAGGAATTTCGGCGATTTTGCGATTTTTGCGATTTCGGACCACCGGAAATGGGCCGGCCCAAAAAGCATTTTTTTGGGCCCATTTCTCAAAGTTTGTTTCGGCCCAAAAACCAGCCCAAGCCCATTGAATTCGGCAAGGAAGCAACTTGGGGAAGAGGAAAAGTCAAAGATGTCAAGCTTTGTGACAAGGCTTAGTGACTAAGCTTGTGATCAACACAAAAGATGACTAAGTGTGTGACTTGCCATGGTGACTCTTGCTTAGGGTTAACAAATGGTGAGTTGACATGGTGATATACGCATTTTATGCTCGTTTCTTAACGCATTTCCCTTTACTTTTAGCTATGTTATTATCTTAGTTTTTATGTTTTCCTTATTTAATTTGTTATTTTGAAGATATTTACGGTGGAGATTAATAACGGCGCAATTTGGAGGAATTTCGGCGATTTTGCGATTTTTGCGATTTTGGACCTCCGAAAATGGGCCGGCCCAAAAAGCAAATTTTGGGCCGATTTCTCAAATCTTGTTTCGGCCCATTATCAAGCCCAAACCCATTCATTTTGGCATGGAAGCCTTTTGGTGAAGTTGAAAAGTCAACAATATCAAGCTTTGTGACTCATTTTAGTGACTAAGCTTTGTGATCATCACAAAAGATGACTTGCCATGTGACTTGCCATGGTGACTCTTGCTTAGGGTTTATAAATGGTGACTTGCATGGTGACTCTTGCTTAGGGTTCACAAATGATGATCACAAAAGGTGACTAAGGGAGTGACTTGCCATATTGATCATTACTTGCATTAAATGGAGGGAGGCAAGGTGGAAGAGAGAAGGCAACATCCCTTGCCTATATAAGAGAGGAGGCTGGCCATATATTATGCATCTCTCATTTTACAAGCAAAAACTCTACACAAATACTCCTCCACCATAAACACTTCAAGGATTCTCAAGCAAAGCCGAAGCACATCTTCTCCATCCAAGCCGAAGCAATCCTCCTCCATCCAACACAATACGCTAAGTCCCTTGTGAAGGAAATCCATCTCCACCGTAGATCATCAAGCATTCAAGACAAAAAGTGTAACCATGATCTTCACTTTCATTTCTTTTGCTTTGTATTTGAACCTTTTGATGTATTGGAATACATTTATGTATCAAATGAAGAACAAGTTTAGATTTGTGTTTTATGTGTTTAAACCGATTCATAAGTTGCATGTGTTTATGATTTCTAGCCTTTTATGCATGTTTGATACAATCTTAAAGCTTCGTAAGCATGTGTTAGAAAATACGCTAAGTCCCTCTCTTTCGCATGTTTCGATGATCGTATGTTTTTTAGGATGTTTATACGCTAAGTTGCATTCCTACTCAATTATTAAGCATGTATATTTAGTTAGAAGTTATGAATTTCGTAACTTACAAAAAGGTTTGATGCATGAAAAGGGTAGGCTAATAAGATGAGATGATCACATGTAATTAGTAGTGTAACTTCTTATTTTTAGCAAGCATAATTAAACTTTAAGTTTCTTGATTGTTGAAACTTGTCTATGAGTAAAACATGTTAGATGCCTAAGAGTTTTAGTTGTGTTTGCATGTTTTTGTACTTTAATTTCGTAGATTAAACAACCAACTTCCAATCCCCCCAAACATTTACATTTCCGCTTATTAACGAAACCATGCATGCGCCCTTAATTCCCCGGATAAAGAACGATCCCTACTCGCAAATATTACAAATGACAAAAGAAGGGTTTAAATTGCAATGCTCGTAATCTGTGTTTTTAAGTTAACGTGAATGCATGTTTTGCGCGTATCAATTTTTGGCGCCGCTGCCGGGGAGTTAGAATGTTTTTGTATGATTTCGTTGTACATTTGTGATTAAAAGCATGTCTAAATTTTCGAAGTACATACTTGTTCATTCTTGTTTATACTGAAAGAAATTTACATACATGTTTACAATGCATACTTTTACTTAGACGAATTTATTTATACTTAGTTTTTACACTTGCATAATTTATTTTCATGTTAAAGGATAGTCTTTGATTTAATTTGAGTACTAGCACTTAGTTATTAAATAAATCTCTATGGAATAGGTGGTGCCTCTTTTGTTTGTCTATCTCCTTAACCCTTCGTGATGTGTGGATTTCATCACCACACGCCATAACCTAAGTGAAGTTATGGGCACGAGATTGTGGGCGGAGTTTACAAACACTTGAGATTGTATACTATCTTGTGAATTCGAGTAAGAGTTGGTTATGATGTCTAGAAGGGTTATGAATGGTGACGGGTTTTGAACTAAGAAAACAGAACACCATTGGAGTATATACTCTTACGAGTAAGCCTCGGGGTGTTTCTAAGAACAACAATGGAGTATATACTCTTACGAGTTAGCCTCAGGTTGTTCCCAGAAATTAGTTCTCACCTCTCGCGTTACATCTATCCCAACTGGTCATTTCCAACAATTACGAAGATTAACGATAGTTGGTATACATTTTCGCGCGGGCCGCACGGACAAGAGATTTATTCAATAACTAAGTCGTGTATTCCTTTTAAATCATAGGCGCAATCAAAACGTAGACGTACTTAAATTGATTTACATTGTGCACGAGTATTGGTTATAAGGTTTCGTTCTTTGGAATAGGTGGTGCCTCTTTTTCTGGTTTATCTCCTTAACCCCTCGTGATGTGTGGATTTTATCACCACACGCCATAACCTAAGTGAAGTTATGGGCACGAGGTTGTGGGCGGAGTTTACTAAGAACTTGAGATTATATACTATCTCACAAATTTGGCTGATTGTTGGATATGTTGAATGGGTTTATGATTGGTGCCGGGTTTCGGATCTAAGCAATAGAACACCATTGGAGTATATACCGTAACTGGTTAGCCTCAGGGTGTCTCTAGGAACAACATTGGAGTATATACTCTTACGAGTAAGCCTCGGGTTGTTCTAAATATTAGTCCGTACCTCTCGCGTTATCTCTATTCCTACTAACCATTTCTAAACGTAACTAAGCTGAATTGTAGTCGGTATATATTTTCGCGCGGGCCGCACGTCAAAGAAATTTACCGAATGATCATTTCGCGTACTCTCTGTAAATCATAAGTGCATACGAATACGGATAAATACGAACTTGATAAATACGACATAATCCTTTAAATAGATGGTATATCGGATTATGCATGCTTAGACCTCCTGGAATCAGACTTCATCTTCCGATGAACGAGACCCATTGCACAGTCGAGAGCCTCTGCACCACGTACCATCGGGGCCAAAGGAAATAAATAAAACTTAGTCAAATTTTTGTGTTTGTTTGTGCATTAAAAACTGTAAAGGACTAACAAACGTTACTTAGCTTGCATAACCTCTCTTAGGCTTTATGATACTCGGATTTCACTACCGAGTACCCTAACCTAAGTGAAGTTAGGGACATAAGATCGAAGAAGAGGTCATTCTTTGCATTCATTTTTTTTAGCACGTAACTCGTGTGTTTTCTGCAGGTTCTAACGTTTTCTCTTATGCATGCACTCCATCTTTCACGTAGGATTGTTGTTTAATGCATTTTATTGAAAAAAAATGTGTGGTGCATAAATTCGATGTGAATTATTGTTTGCTTGTATTTGAACTTTGTTTATATATGTTCTAACTAAATTCTTGGGTTTAGCATTATATAGTTTTAATTTGCAGAAAACATGTGTCTTAGTTTATTACATTCTTTTGCATAGCCCATAAAATTGATTAAATCATTTGCATTACTTAGTAAATTACATTTAGTGTCTTAAGTATTATAACTTTTGTGTGTTATTAGTAGTTTTTAAGTATTTGTGAGTATTTATAGTATGCTTTGATAGTTTTACTATTTGTTATTGCTTTGTTTTCTAAATATGTCTTCCGATTTTGGTTAGTATTCCTATATTCATCTCAAATTCTTTGTTGATACTAACACTTGGTCTTTGGTGGATGCTCAGGCTAATGAATGTCCGATCGGGATCCTGGACCATCTAGAACAAAGTTTGAGGAGATCGCAGAGAGAATAGCGAGACTTAAAGCTCAAACTGACATCCTGGATCATCCCATCATCGAGGAAGTTTCCGAGTCTTCACATTCATCAACCGACCATACTTTAGCCTCATCAACCGACCACAATTCAGAAGCAGAAGCACAACAAGTCAACATGGCCAATGCAGGACAATCTCTTCGCCAGCGCACCTGCTCAACCGAATGGAGCAGTGGGCCTTCGAGCATTGCTTTTCCACAACCGGAGGAAAACATGAAGGATATCGAGCTAAAGAGTGGCTTCCTCCACCGACTACCCATTTTTCATGGACTTTCCAATGAAGATCCGAACAAGCATCTCAAACAATTCCAATTTGTTTGTAACAGCATGAAGCCATCTGATGCTGATACGGAGCTCTTCAAGCTGAAGGCATTTCCATTCACCCTAGTCGACAGGGCCGAGTCTTGGCTAATGGAACTACCGCCGAACCATATTACCTCATGGAAGCAACTTGCGGATATGTTCCTAGCGAAGTACTTCCCGGCCTCAAAGATCACCGTCTTGAGAAAGCAAATCACTGGCATCACATAGAAACCGGACGAGACCTTCGGCCAATACTACGACCGATTCAAAGTTTTGTGTGCCACTTGCCCATCGCATGGATTTTCCGAGACCAATCTCATGAATTACTTTTACGATGGTCTCAATACGACAAACTAGCTCATATGCTAGAGAAGGTTTTAGATCTCGAGACGACAAGAGCCAGGGCAACTCAACGGCCTGTTTGTGGCATATGTCAATCACAAGGTCACCACAACGACCAATGCCCACAGGTGCCAGAGCAAGCTAGCGAGCCGGAGCACGCTAACGCCATCGGCGGATATCAGGGAGGACAACGGTATAACAATTATAACAATTATGTCAACCGTGATCATCCAGGTTTTAGATGGAGCAGCAACGAGGGAACTTTGAACCCTCCAGCACCTCAACAAAGCTACCAACGCCCTCCATTTCAACCAAGGCCACCGATGCAGCATGGTTCGTCATCGCAATCCTTCACCAACCCGGATTACGACAAGTTGTTGTCGCAACTTTCGGCCTCAACTCAAGTTCTCCTCGACGGACAATCGAAGACAAAGGAGACACTCGACTCTCATGGCCGCGACATCACAGAAGTGAAGAAGCAGCTTGGCCAACTTGTTGATTTCATGGGTAAAATCAATGAAACCGGTCGGCTTCCACCTCAACCCACTCCTAATCAAAGAAACGTGAATGCTATTGTCACAAGGAGTGGGAAGATACTTGAAGAACCAAAGACCAAGCGATCTCATCTCGATGAAGTCACCATTGAGGACATAACCAACGAAGAAGAAGATGAGATTGATCCGGCAGCTCAAGAAGCCGAGAAGAAGAAGGTGACGCCTATTGTCACCAAGGCACAATCCCCTCCACAACCCACCCCAATCAAAGGTAAAAGCCCTATTCCTTCAAATACGGTTATTACTAATTCTCCGTTTGCTGTTGCACCTTTCCCTAGCAGATTATCAAAATCAAAGAAGAAGGATGCCCAATATGAAGATATCTTGGACATCTTCCGAAAGGTGCAAGTGAATTTGCCCTTGATCGAGTGCATAAAACAAGTGCCGATATACGCGAAGTTTCTGAAAGAATTATGCACACAGAGGAGGCAAACTCGAGAGAAGGAGGTTGTGAAGGTGAACGCAACCGTTTCGGCGGTTTTGCAGCGTCGGCTACCCCCAAAACTGAAGGACCCAGGGAGTTTTGCAGTTCCCTGCGTAATCGGTGACAACCACTTCGAAGACGTGATGCTTGATCTCGGAGCCTCCATCAACGTCATGCCTTACTATCTTTACGAATCGATGGAGCTTGGAGATCTCAAGCAAGATGGTGTTGTCATCAAATTAGCCGATCGCACACACAAGTATCCGAGGGGATACGTAGAAGACGTACTCGTGCAAGTCAACAACTTAATATTCCCAGCCGATTTCTATATAGTTGACATGGAAGAGAGTCCACTGAACACCACGCCGCTGCTGCTTGGGCGACCTTTCATGCGGACTGCGAGAACGAAGATTGATGTGTTTCAAGGCACTTTCTCCATGGAGATTGATGGAGAAAGAATCGAGTTCAACATCCTGGACGGGATGAAGTTTCCAATGTCGAGCGTAGCTGCCATTTCGACATACGATCCTGTGGATACCTTAGCACAAGGCTACCTCGACACTATCAATGAGGATGAACTCGACATGGCCATTCAACTCGGGCATGACGCCCTTCTCGAGGCCTTACTAGAGCTTGAACCTCGAATTCAAGATATGGCCATGGCCCTAAATGCTGCACCACGAAAAGTAAGCTTTTCTCCCCCTTTACCAATTACTTTTGGTACTAATAAAATGGTTCCTTCCATCGTAGAAGCTCCAGTTTTAGAACTCAAGCTACTACCGGATCATCTGAAGTATGCGTACTTAGGCGAGAATGAAACTTTACCGGTCATTATTTCGTCCGCGCTAGAAGAGGAACACGAGGAGAAGCTCGTGAGTGTGCTCAAGAGGTACAAACCCGCAATAGGCTGGACACTTGCGGACATCAAGGGAATAAATCCAGCAACATGTGTGCATAGGATTTTCCTTGAAGAAGGCACCAAGCCTACGCGGTGATATACGCATTTTATGCTCATTTCTTAACGCATTTGCCTTTACGTTTAGCTATGTTATTATCTTAGTTTTTATGTTTTTCTTATTTAATTTGTTATTTTGAAGATATTTACGGTGGAGATGAATAACGACGCAATTCGGAGGAATTTCGGCGATTTTGCGATTTTTGCGATTTTGGACAACCGGGAATGGGCTGGCCCAAAAAGCATTTTTTGGGCCCATTTCTCAAAGTTTGTTTTGGCCCAAAAACCAGCCCAAGCCCATTAATTTTGGCATGGAAGCAACTTGGGGAAGAGGAAAAGTCAACAATATCAAGCTTTGTGACTCATTTTAGTGACTAAGCTTTGTGATCATCATAAAAGATGACTTGCCATGTGACTTGCCATGGTGACTCTTGCTTAGGGTTTATAAATGGTGACTTGCATGGTGACTCTTGCTTAGGGTTCATAAATGATGATCACAAATGGTGACTTGCCTAGGTGACTAAGGCTTGCATTAAATGGAGGGAGGCATGGTGGAAGAGAGAAGGCAACATCCCTTGCCTATAAGAGAGGAGGCAGCCATAAAACAGATCATCTCTCATTTACTAGCCAAAGCTCTACACAAATACTCCTCCACCATAAAACACTTGAAGGTTCACATCCAAAGCCGAAGCACATCCAACCTCCATCCTTGCCGAAGCAACCACACTCCATCCAAGCCGAAGCAAACATCCTCCATCCTTCACAATACGCTAAGTCCCTTGTGAAGGAAAGCCATCTCCACCGTAGATCATCAAGCATTCAAGACAAAAAGTGTAACCATGATCTTCACTTTCATAGCTTTTGCTTTGTATTTGAATCTTTTGATGTATTGGAATACTTTTATGTATCAAATGAAGAACAAGTTTAGATTTGTGTTATATGTTCTTAAACCGATTTGTGAATTGCATGTGTTTATGATTTCTAGCCTTTTATGCATGTTTGATACAATCTTAAAGCTTCGAAAGCATGTGGTAGAAAATACGCTAAGTCACTCTCTTTCGCATGTTTCGATGATCGTATGTTGTTTAGGATGTTTATACGCTAAGTTGCATTCCTACTCAATTATCAAGCATGTATATTTAGTTGGAAGTTATGAATTTCGTAACTTACAAAAGGTTTAATGCATGAAAAAGGGTAAGGTTAAAAAGATGAGATGATCACTTGTAATTAGTAGTGTAACTTCTTATTTTTAGTAAGCATAATTAGACTTTGAAGTTTCTTGATTGTTAACACTTGTCTATGAGTAAAACATGTTAGATGCTTAAGAGTTTTTGTTGTGTTTGCATGTTTTCGCACTTTAATTTAGTAGGACATTTAATCAACCAATTTCCAATCCCCCCAAACATTTAAATTTCTGCTTATTAACGAAACCATGCATGCGCCCTTAATTCCCCGGATAAAGAACGATCCCTACTCGCCAATATTACAAATGACAAAAGAAGGGTTTAAATTGCAATGCGCGTAATCTGTGTTTTTAAGTTAACGTGAATGCATGTTTTGCGCGTATCAATTTTTGGCGCCGTTGCCGGGGAATTATAAAGTTTTTGTATGATTTCGTTGTACATATGTAATTAAATGCATGTCTATAATTTTCGAAATACATACTTGTTTATACTTGTTTATACTTATAGAAATTTACATACATGTTTTCAATTCATACATATTACTTATACAAATTTATTTTACACTTGCATAATTTATTTTCATGTTAAAGGATAGTCTTTGATTTAATTTGAGTACTAGCACTTAGTTATTAAATAAATCTCTATGGAATAGGTGGTGCCTCTTTTGTTTGTCTATCTCCTTAACCCTTCATGAAGTGTGGATTTCATCACCACACGCCATAACCTAAGTGAAGTTATGGGCATGAGGTTGTGGGCGGAGTTTACAAACACTTGAGAGTGTATACTATCTTGTGATTTCGAGTAAAAGTTGGTTTTGATGTCTAGAAGGGTTATGAATGGTGACTGGTTTTGAACTAAGAAAACAGAACACCATTGGAGTATATACTCTTACGAGTAAGCCTCGGGGTGTTTCTAAGAACAACAATGGAGTATATACTCTAACGAGTTAGCCTCAGGTTGTTCCCAGAAATTAGTTCTCACCTCTTGCGTTACATCTATCCCAACTGGTCATTTCCAACAATTACGAGAATTAACGATAGTTGGTATACATTTTCGCGCGGGCCGCACGGACAAGAGATTTACTCAATAACTAAATCGTGTATTCTTTTTAAATCTTAGGCGCAATCAAAACGTAGACGTACTTAAATTGATTTACATTGAGTACGAGTATTGGTTATTAAGTTTTGTTCTTTGGAATAGGTGGTGCCTCTTTTTCTGGTTTATCTCCTTAACCCTTCATGAAGTGTGGATTTTATCACCACACGCCATAACCTAAGTGAAGTTATGGGCATGAGGTTGTGGGCGGAGTTTACTAAGGACTTGAGATTATATACTATCTCACAAATTTGGCTGATTGTTGGATATGGTGAGTGGGTTTATGATTGGTGTCGGGTTTCGGATCTAAGCAATAGAACACCATTGGAGTATATACCGTAACTGGTTAGCCTCGGGGTGTCTCTAGGAACAACATTGGAGTATATACTCTTACGAGTAAGCCTCGGGTTGTTCTAAATATTAGTCCTTACCTCTCGCGTTATCTCTATCCCTACTTGCCATTTCTAAACGTAACTAAGCTGAATTAGCGAGAGTCAGTATACATTTTCGCGCGGGCCGCACGTCCAAGAAATTTACCGAGTGATCATTTCGTGTACTCTCTTTAAATCATAAGTGCATATGAATACGGATAAATACGAACTAAATAAATACGACATAATCCTTTAAAAGATGGTATATCGGATTAAGCATGCTTAGACCTCCTGGAATCAGACTTCATCTTCGGATGAACGAGACCCATTGCACAGTCGAGAGCCTCTGCACCACGTACCATCGGGGCCAAAGGAAATAAATAAAACTTAGTCAAATTTTTGTGTTTGTTTGTGCATTAAAAACTGTAAAGGACTAACAAATGTTACTTAGCTTGCATAACCTCTTTTAGGTATTATGATACTCGGATTTCACTACCGAGTACCCTAACCTAAGTGAAGTTAGGGACATAAGATCGAAGAAGAGGTCATTCTTTGCATTCATTTTTTTTAGCACGTAACTCGTGTGTTTTCTGCAGGTTCTAACGTTTTCTCTTATGCATGCACTCCATCTTTCACGTAGGAATGTTGTTTAATGCATTTTATTGAAAAAAAAAATGTGTGGTGCATAAATTCAATGTGAATTATTGTTTGCTTGTATTTGAACCTTGTTTATATATGTTCTAACTAAATTCTTAGGTTTAGCATTATATAGTGTTAATTTGCAGAAAACGTGTGTTTTTAAGTTTATTACATTCTTTTGCATAGCCCTTAAATTGATTAAATCATTTGCATTACATATTAAATTACATCTAGTGTCTTAACTATTATAAATTATGGGTGTTTTAGTAGTTTTTAAGTATTTGTGAGTATTTATAGTTTGCTTTGATAGTTGTACTATTTTATTTGTTATCGCTTTGTTTTCTAAAATATGCCTTACGATTTTGGTTAGTATTCCTATATTCAGTTTATATTTCTTTTTTTGATACTGACACTTGGTCTTTGGTGGATGCTCAGGCTAATGAATGTCCGATCGGAATCCTGGACCATCTAGAACAAAGTTTGAGGAAATCGCAAAGAGAATAGCGAGACTTAAAGCTCAAACAGACATCCTGGATTATCCCATCATCGAGGAAGTTTCCGAGTCTTCACATTCATCAACCGACCATACTTCAGAACTGGAAGAACAAGAAGTCAACATGGCCAATGCAGGACAGTCTCTTCGTCAGCGCACCTGCTCAACAGAATGGAGCAGCGGGCCTTCAAGCATTGCTTTTCCACCACCAACGAAGAAGAAGATGAGATCGATCCGGCAATTCAAGAGGCCGAGAAAAAGAAGGTGACGCCTAATGTCACCAAGGCACAATCACCTCCACATCCTACCCCAATCAAAGGTAAAAACCATATTCCTTCAAATACGGTTATTACTAATTCTCCGTTTGCTGTTGCACCTTTCCCTAGCAGATTGTCAAAATCAAAGAAGAAGGATGCCCAATATGAAGATATTTTGGACATCTTCCGAAAGGTGCAAGTGAATTTGCCCTTGATCGAGTGCATAAAACAAGTGCCAATATACGCGAAGTTTCTCAAAGAATTATGCACACAGAGGAGGCAAACTCGAGAGAAGGAGGTTGTGAAGGTGAACGCAACCGTTTCGGCGGTTTTGCAGCGTCGGCTACCCCCAAAACTGAAGGACCCAGGGAGTTTTGCAGTTCCCTGCGTAATCGGTGACAACCACTTCGAAGACGTGATGCTTGATCTAGGAGCTTCCATCAACGTCATGCCTTACTATCTTTTCGAATCAATGGAGCTTGGAGATCTCAAGCAAGATGGTGTTGTCATCCAGTTAGCCGATCGCACCCACAAGTATCCGAGGGGATACGTAGAAGACGTTCTCGTGCAAGTCAACAACTTGATATTCCCAGCCGATTTCTATATAGTTGACATGGAACAGAGTCCACTGAACACCACGCCACTGCTGCTTGGGCGACCTTTCATGCGGACTGCGAGAACGAAGATTGATGTGTTTCAAGGCACTTTCTCCATGGAGATTGATGGAGAAAGAATCGAGTTCAACATCCTGGACGGGATGAAGTTTCCAATATCGAGCGTAGCTGCCATTTCGACATACGATCCTGTGGATACCTTAGCACAAGGCTACCTCGACACCATCAATGAGGCTGAACTCGACATAGCCATCCAACTCGGGGAAGACGCCCTTCTCGAGGCCTTGCTAGAACTGACGCCTTGAATTCAAGATATGGCCATGGCCCTAAATGCGGCACCACGAAAAGTAAGCTTTTCTCCGGCTACAACCAAATTAGCATTGCGGAGGAAGATCAAGAAAAGACAACGTTCACATGCCCTTTCGGAACGTTTGCATATCGCCGAATGCCATTTGGATTGTGTAACGCACCAGGTACATTTCAACGTTGCATGCTCTCAATTTTCTCCGAGTACATTGAAAAAATTATTGAAGTATTCATGGACGACTTTAGTGTATTTGGGAGTGATTTTGATGCATGCTTAAACAATTTAGAAACAATTTTACAAAGATGCGTTGAAACGAACTTGGTGCTTAATTGGGAGAAGTGCCATTTCATGGTTACGCAAGGGATAGTGTTAGGTCATATTATTTCTGAAAAAGGGTTAGAAGTTCATAAATCTAAAGTAGATCTTGTGCGTCACTTACCCTCTCCAACTTCGGTTAGAGAGATTCGTTCTTTTCTTGGACACGCAGGATTTTATCGTAGGTTTACCAAAAACTTTTCCCACATCTCGCGCCCGTTGTGTAAATTGCTGCAAAAGGAGACCCCGTTCGTATTTGACGAGGAATGCAACGCTGCCTTCAACAAGTTGAAGGAACTTCTTACGAGCGCTCCAATTTTATGCAGCCCTGATTGGTCTCTGCCATTTGAACTCATGTGCGACGCCTCGGATTACGCCGTAGGAGCCGTCTTGGGTCAGCGGAAGGACAAGAAGCCTTGCGTAATCTATTACGCCTCTCGGACGCTTGATGAAGCGCAAAGAAATTATACCACCACCGAGAAGGAGTTTCTTGCAGTGGTTTTTGCTTTAGATAAATTTCGGTCTTATTTACTTCAAACTAAAGTAACTGTGTATACTGATCATGCAGCTTTGAAGTATCTAATGCTAAAGAAGGACGCAAAACCACGGCTTATAAGATGGATACTTCTACTCCAAGAATTCAACGTCGAAATCAAGGATAAGAAGGGAGTAGAAAATGTTGTCGCTGACCACCTATCACGCTTGATCGGTGAGAATGAGGCTGTTGAAATTGAGGACACTTTTCCAGATGAAAAACTCTTCGGAATTGAGGTAACTGTTCCGGAAACTCCATGGTATGCAGATATCGTAAATTACTTAGTTACCGGTGAGTTTCCGTCTACCATGCATAAATTTCAACGTGACAAACTTAAGCATAATGCTAGAACCTTTATCTGGGATGAGCCTTATTTATGGAAACAATGCTCCGATTTAGTAATTAGGAGATGTATCCCAAATAGTGAGTTTAAGCCTATTCTTGACTTTTGTCACAATGAAGCATGTGGGGGACATTTTGGTTCAAGGAGGACAGCCCTTAAGATTTTAGATTGCGGTTTCTTTTGGCCTAGTTTATTTCGCGATGCTCATGCATATTGTGCTGCATGTGATAAGTGCCAGAGATTCGGTAATTTAGGGCCTAGAGATGAAATGCCACAACACTACATATTTAATGTCGAAATTTTTGATGTGTGGGGTATTGATTTTATGGGACCATTTCCTCCCTCCAATGGTTTTACTTATATCTTACTCGCAGTAGATTATGTTTCTAAATGGGTGGAGGCAAAGGCCACCCGTACTAATGATTCGCGAGTTGTTGCAGATTTCCTACGAACTAACATTTTCAGTAGATTTGGAATGCCACGCGTTCTAATTTGCGATGGAGGAAGTCACTTTTGCAACCGCACGGTGCAAGCACTGATGAGGAAGTATGGCATAAAACACAAGGTTTCCACACCATACCACCCTCAAACAAATGGAATGGCTGAAGTTTCCAACCGTGAGATCAAGAAGATTTTGGAGCGAACCGTCCGCCCAAACCGGAAAGATTGGAGTCAATGCTTAGACGATGCATTGTGAGCTTACAGGACTGCCTACAAGACCCCCATTGGTATGTCACCTTTCCGATTAATTTATGGAAAGGCGTGCCATCTTCCGGTTGAATTGGAGCACAAGGCATGGTGGGCCGTGAAGAAATTCAACATCGATCGAGATGCCGCAGGCTTGCATCGGAAGATACAACTTAATGAACTAGAAGAAATCAGAAATGATGCTTTCGACAATGCGTGGATTTACAAAGAGAAGACGAAAAAGATCCACGATCAGATGATTCGCGGGAAGAGTTTTGAACCTGGGCAGAAAGTATTGCTTTTCAATTCAAGACTTAAGCTCTTTCCGGGAAAGCTTCGCTCTCGATGGATGGGGCCATTCATAGTTTCTCAAGTTCTACCTCATGGAGCAGTTCTCATTCGATCTATCGACAAAGGTAGTGAGTTCAAAGTAAATGGCCATCGCTTGAAGCCCTATTTTGAGGCATTTGCAGAGCACACCGTGGAGGAGATGCAACTCCAAGAACCGGCCATTTCAAAAACAAAATGATGCATCACGTCCAAAGCTAACGACGTAAAACAAGCGCTCATTGGGAGGCAACCCAATAGGGAGACAACAGATTTGTTTTCTTCTCCCCTTTTAATTAATTTAATGGCTTTTTGCGTATTAGATTAAAATTTTCGTAGATCCTATACTCCATTTTTATTCTATACTTCTACTTTAGTACATTGAGGGCAATGTAGAGTTTAAGTGTGGGGGAAGGGTTTACAATTTAATTATGTCTAAATTAGTGTTTTTCAGAGTCTTTAGGACGCCCTTAACTAGTCGATGATGAAATTTGACCAATACAAACACATATGGCGTATGAATCACATGCATCGAATTCTTGTGCTAATTGAGATATTCTATATGTTTTTAACATGTAGTAGATATATGAATTGCAAACATGGTACAGAAATCGCATGCTTGAATAAGTTTTTAATCATATGAACCCTATGTGAGCTTTTGAGCTATCTGTTCTTTATTCAAGTGAATATGCATCCATTTCGTAGCTACTAGCTTATATATGCCTCATTCAATTGCTTGCCATAGATTTTAATGAACTAGAGAATGCTAGAACTTACTCATGTCAATTTGCAAAGCTTTTAAGTTGATACATACTTTGATTTTGGAAATGATTAAAGGCATTTAGGATCTTCCACCACTTCGCCAAATATCCATGTATCCCATTTGTACGCACAAGTTGCGACACCCCTAGATAAACCAATTGAGCCCACGTTAAGCTTTTCTTTCATCACCATATATACCTAAACACTTACCCTAGTATAGAATATCCTTACCCTTGTTCCGGAAACTTGGTGAGAATTTTTCGAAACTAGCACATAAGATTATGGTTTGGTAGGAAAGATTAAAAGAGTTAATGTGAGTAAGGGGAAAGACTTGTCCAAATAGCTAAAAAAGTATGGGATTGCCAAAAAGAAAAGAAAAAAAAATTATATTTGAGAGAATGAAAAGAAAAAAAAAATTATTATTATCTCTCATGGCAATATGTTGTGTTCTAAGTATAAACCCTTTGGATTAACGTCCCCCTTATTTTGCGGATTTGGAGATTACGACAAATTGAAGGCCCAAAAATAGAACAAATATGGCCTTTGTCCTGTCCGAAAAGCTCAAAGGGTAGTTTAAATTGAAGTATACATGGTAACATTCGAGTGGAGATGGAGGACGAATTTGGTCCTAGACTAAGTCGTTGGAACGTTTTTATCACCACATATCTAAATTTCGAATGCCTTAGCCCATTACAACCTCACTAAAAGTCCTTTATGATCCTTAAAATGAGTAGCTTTCAATTAGTAGAGTAAGTTGCATGAGTAAGCTTATGGTTTTGGTTCATTTGTGCAAGTAATTAACTTCATTCATGTGGTTTTCATTTCAATTCATATACACCTTAAGTAAACCCTTATCATGAGTGAAAAATATGATGAGTGCATCCTTGTGAGTTGATTAAACCTTTATTCAAAGCATGCACAGCTATAACATAACCATCGTTTTCTCTATGTCTTACTTGTTCATTACATAATTATATAGCAATTATCTCTTGAATTCGTTGAGCATACAAAGTTGAAAATCATGTGAGACATCGCCATATACTTATGAAAATTCTGAGACAAATTTTAGCTAAGGGCTTAGTTATGTTCTTTCCTTTGTTTTAAATTCTTAGAGAGTCTTAGTTTAACTTAGTGTTTGCTAAGGGACTAGCAAAATCTAAGTGTGGGGGAATTTGATATACGCATTTTATGCTCATTTCTTAACGCATTTCCCTTTACGTTTAGCTATGTTATTATCTTAGTTTTTATGTTTTTCTTATTTAATTTGTTATTTTGAAGATATTTACGGTGGAGATGAATAACGACGCAATTCGGAGGAATTTCGGCGATTTTGCGATTTTTGCGATTTTGGACAACCGGGAATGGGCTGGCCCAAAAAGCATTTTTTGGGCCCATTTCTCAAAGTTTGTTTTGGCCCAAAAACCAGCCCAAGCCCATTAATTTTGGCATGGAAGCAACTTGGGGAAGAGGAAAAGTCAACAATATCAAGCTTTGTGACTCATTTTAGTGACTAAGCTTTGTGATCATCACAAAAGATGACTTGCCATGTGACTTGCCATGGTGACTCTTGCTTAGGGTTTATAAATGGTGACTTGCATGGTGACTCTTGCTTAGGGTTCATAAATGATGATCACAAATGGTGACTTGCCTAGGTGACTAAGGCTTGCATTAAATGGAGGGAGGCATGGTGGAAGAGAGAAGGCAACATCCCTTGCCTATAAGAGAGGAGGCAGCCATAAAACAGATCATCTCTCATTTACTAGCCAAAGCTCTACACAAATACTCCTCCACCATAAAACACTTGAAGGTTCACATCCAAAGCCGAAGCACATCCAACCTCCATCCTTGCCGAAGCAACCACACTCCATCCAAGCCGAAGCAAACATCCTCCATCCTTCACAATACGCTAAGTCCCTTGTGAAGGAAAGCCATCTCCACCGTAGATCATCAAGCATTCAAGACAAAAAGTGTAACCATGATCTTCACTTTCATAGCTTTTGCTTTGTATTTGAATCTTTTGATGTATTGGAATACTTTTATGTATCAAATGAAGAACAAGTTTAGATTTGTGTTTCATGTTCTTAAACCGATTTATAAGTTGCATGTGTTTATGATTTCTAACCTTTTATGCATGTTTGGTACAATCTTAAAGCTTCGAAAGCATGTGTTAGATAATACGCTAAGTCCCTCTCTTTCGCATGTTTCGATGATCGTATGTTGTTTAGGATGTTTATACGCTAAGTTGCATTCCTACTCAATTATCAAGCATGTATATTTAGTTGGAAGTTATGAATTTCGTAACTTACAAAAGGTTTAATGCATGAAAAAGGGTAAGGTTAAAAAGATGAGATGATCACTTGTAATTAGTAGTGTAACTTCTTATTTTTAGTAAGCATAATTAGACTTTGAAGTTTCTTGATTGTTAACACTTGTCTATGAGTAAAACATGTTAGATGCTTAAGAGTTTTTGTTGTGTTTGCATGTTTTCGCACTTTAATTTAGTAGGACATTTAATCAACCAATTTCCAATCCCCCCAAACATTTAAATTTCTGCTTATTAACGAAACCATGCATGCGCCCTTAATTCCCCGGATAAAGAACGATCCCTACTCGCCAATATTACAAATGACAAAAGAAGGGTTTAAATTGCAATGCGCGTAATCTGTGTTTTTAAGTTAACGTGAATGCATGTTTTGCGCGTATCACGCGGGAAGCACAACGTCGGCTCCACCCTCCGATGATGGACGTGGTGAAAAAGGAGGTAATTAAACTCATGGACTGTGGAGTTATTTACCCTATTTCTGATAGCCGTTGGGTTTCCCCAGTGCAGGTAGTACCCAAGAAATCGGGAATCACCGTCGTCGAGAATCTGGAAAATGAACTTGTGCCACAAAGGACGATCACTGGACACCGAGTGTGCATTGATTACCGGAGGCTCAACGCCGCAACCCGCAAGGATCATTTTCCCTTACCATTCATCGACCAAATGCTGGAAAGATTAGCCGGCCATGCATTTTATTGCTTTCTCGACGGATACTCCGGCTACAACCAAATTAGCATAGCGGAGGAGGATCAAGAAAAGACAACGTTCACATGCCCTTTCGGAACGTTTGCATATCGCCGAATGCCATTTGGACTGTGTAATGCACCAGGTACATTTCAACGTTGCATGCTCTCAATTTTCTCCGAGTACATTGAAAAAATTATTGAAGTATTCATGGACGACTTTAGTGTATTTGGTAGTGATTTTGATGCATGCTTAAACAATTTAGAAACTATTTTACAAAGATGCGTTGAAACGAACTTGGTGCTTAATTGGGAGAAGTGCCATTTCATGGTTACGCAAGGGATAGTGTTAGGTCATATTATTTCGGAAAAAAGGGTTAGAAGTTGATAAATCTAAAGTAGATCTTGTGCGTCACTTACCCTCTCCAACTTCGGTTAGAGAGATTCGTTCATTTCTTGGACACGCAGGATTTTATCGTAGGTTTATCAAAGACTTTTCCCACATCTCTCGCCCCTTTTGTAAACTGCTGCAAAAGGAGACCCCGTTCGTATTTGACGAGGAATGCAACGCTGCCTTCAACAAGTTGAAGGAACTTCTTACGAGCGCTCCTATTTTATGCAGCCCTGATTGGTCTCTGCCATTTGAACTCATGTGCGACGCCTCGGATTATGCCGTAGGAGCCGTCTTGGGTCAGCGGAAGGACAAGAAGCCTTGCGTAATCTATTACGCCTCTCGGACGCTTGATGAAGCGCAAAGAAATTATACTACCACCGAGAAGGAGTTTCTTGCCGTGGTTTTCGCTTTAGATAAATTTCGATCTTATTTACTTCAAACTAAAGTAACTGTGTTTACAGATCATGCAGCTTTGAAGTATCTAATGCTCAAAAAGGACGCAAAACCACGGCTTATCAGATGGATACTTCTACTCCAAGAATTCAACATCGAAATCAAGGATAAGAAGGGAGTAGAAAACGTCGTCGCTGACCACCTATCACGTTTGATAGGTGACCATGAGCCTGTCGAGATTGAAGAAACTTTTCCGGATGAAAAACTCTTCGGAATTGAGGTAACTATTTCGGAAACTCCATGGTATGCAGATATCGTCAATTACTTAGTTACCGGTGAGTTTCCGTCTACCATGCATAAATTTCAACGTGACAAACTTAAGCATAATGCTAGAACCTTTATCTGGGATGAGCCTTATTTATGGAAACAATGCTCCGATTTAGTAATTAGGAGATGTATCCCGGATAGTGAATTTAAGCCTATTCTAGACTTTTGTCACAATGAAGCATGTGGGGGACATTTTGGTTCAAGGAGGACAGCCCTTAAAATTTTAGATTGTGGTTTCTTTTGGCCTAGTTTATTTCGCGATGCTCATGCATATTGTGCTGCATGTGATAAGTGCCAGAGATTCGGTAATTTAGGGCCTAGAGATGAAATGCCACAACACTACATATTTAATGTCGAAATTTTTGATGTGTGGGGTATTGATTTTATGGGACCATTTCCTCCCTCCAATGGTTTTACTTATATCTTACTCGCAGTAGATTATGTTTCTAAATGGGTGGAGGCAAAGGCCACCCGTACTAATGATTCGCGAGTTGTTGCTGATTTCCTACGAACTAACATTTTCAGTAGATTTGGAATGCCACGCGTTCTAATCAGCGATGGAGGAAGTCACTTTTGCAACCGCACGGTGGAAGCACTGATGAGGAAGTATGGCGTAAAACACAAGGTTTCCACACCATACCACCCTCAAACAAATGGAATGGCTGAAGTTTCCAACCGTGAGATCAAGAAGATTTTGGAGCGAACCGTCCGCCCCAACCGGAAAGATTGGAGTCAATGCTTAGACGATGCATTGTGGGCTTATAGGACTGCCTACAAGACCCCCATTGGTATGTCACCTTTCCGATTAATTTATGGGAAGACGTGCCATCTTCCGGTTGAATTGGAGCACAAGGCATGGTGGGCCGTGAAGAAATTCAACATCGATCGAGATGCCGCAGGCTTGCATCGGAAGCTACAACTATGTGAACTAGAAGAAATCAGAAATGATGCTTTCGACAATGCGTGGATTTACAAAGAGAAGACGAAAAAGATCCACGATCAGATGATTCGCGGGAAGAGTTTTGAACCTGGGCAGAAAGTATTGCTTTTCAATTCAAGACTTAAGCTCTTTCCGGGAAAGCTTCGCTCTCGATGGATGGGTCCATTCATAGTTTCTCAAGTTCTACCTCATGGAGCAGTTCTCATTCGATCTATCGACAAAGGTAGTGAGTTCAAAGTAAATGGCCATCGCTTGAAGCCCTATTTTGAGGCATTTGCGGAGCACACCGTGGAGGAGATGCAACTCCAAGAACCGGCCATTTCAAAAACAAAATGATGCATCACGTCCAAAGCTAACGACGTAAAACAAGCGCTTGTTGGGAGGCAACCCAATAGGGAGACAACAGATTTGTTTTTCTTCTCCCCTTTTAATTAATTTAATGGTTTTTTGCGTATTAGATTAAAATTTTCGTAGATCCTATACTCCATGTTTAATTCTATGTTTTCTTTAAGTACATTGAGGGCAATGTAGAGTTTAAGTGTGGGGGAAGGGTTTACAAGTTAATTGTGTCTAAATTAGTGTTTTTCAGAGTCTTTAGGACGCCCTTAACTAGTCGATGATGAAATTTGACCAATACAACACATATGGCGTATGAATCACATGCATCGAATTCTTTTGCTAATGGAGATATTCTATATGTTTTTAACATGTAGTAGATATGAATTGCAAAACATGGTACAGAAAATCGCATGCTTGAATAAGTTTTTAATCATATGAACCCTATGTGAGCTTTTGAGCTATCTGTTCTTTATTCCTTAAGTGATCTGATCAATCCATATCATTTCGTAGTTTATAGCTTTATATATGCCTCATTTGACTGCTTGCCATAGATTTTAATGAACTAGAGAATACTAGAACTTACTGATATGCGCATTTTATGCCCGTTTCTTAACGCATTTCCCTTTTCGTTTAGCTATGTTATTATCTTAATTTTTATGTTTTCCTTACTTAAATTGTTATTTTGAAGATATTTACGGTGGAAATTAATAACGACGCAATTCGGAGGAATTTCGGCGATTTTGCGATTTTTGCGATTTCGGACCACGAAAAATGGGCCGGCCCAAAAAGCAAATTATGGGCCGATTTCTCAACTCTTGTTTCGGCCCATTATCAAGCCCAAACCCAATCAATTCGGCAAGGATGCAAGTTGGTGAAGTTGAAAAGTCCAAGTTATCAAGCTAATGATCACAAAAGATGACTTGCCATGGTGACTCTTATTTTGGGTTCACAAATGGTGACTAAGCTTGGTGACTCTTGCCTTTGATCATCACAATGGTGACTAAGGGTGTGACTAAGCATGGTGACTCTTGCATAGGGTTCATGAATGATGATCACACTTGGTGACTAAGGGGATGACTTGCTAGGTGACTAAGGCTTGCATTTAATGAAGCAAGGCAAGGTGGAAGAGAGAAGGCAAGCATTCCTTGCCTATATAAGGGAGGAGGCCGAACCATTCAAGGGCATCACTCAATTTACTAGCCAAAGCTCTACACAAATACTCTTCCACCATAAACACTTGAAGGTTCATTTCCAAGCCGAAGTATCATCCTTCCTCCATCCAAGCCGAAGCAAGCAAGGTTCCTCCTTCCAAGCCGAAGCAAAGCATCCTCCATCCTTCACAATACGCTAAGTCCCTTGTGAAGGAAAGCCATCTCCACCGTAGATCATCTAGCATTCAAGACAAAAAGTGTAACCATGATCTTCACTTTCATTTCTTTTGTTTTGTATTTGAACCTCTTGATGTATTGGAATACATTTATGTATCAAATGAAGAACAAGTTTAGATTTGTGTTTTATGCTCTTAAACCGATTTGTAATATGCATGTGTTTATGATTTCTAGCCTTTTATGCATGTTTGATACAATCTTAAAGCTTCGAATGCATGTGTTAGAAAATACGCTAAGTCCCTCTCTTTCGCATGTTTCGATGATCGTATGTTGTTTAGGATGTTTATACGCTAAGTTGAATTTCTACTCAATTATTAAGCATGTATATTTAGTTAGAAGTTATGAATTTCGTAACTTACAAAAAGGTTTGATGCATGAAAAGGGTAGGTTAATAAGATGAGATGATCACATGTAATTAGTAGTGTAACTTCTTATTTTTAGCAAGCATAATTAGACTTTAAGTTTCTTGATTGTTGAAACTTGTCTATGAGTAAAACATGTTAGATGCCTAAGAGTTTTAGTTGTGTTTGCATGTTATGTACTTTAATTTCGTAGATTAAACAACCAACTTCCAATCCCCCCAAACATTTATATTTCCGCTTATTAACGAAACCATGCATGCGCCCTTAATTCCCCGGATAAAGAACGATCCCTACTCGCCAATATTACAAATGACAAAAGAAGGGTTTAAATTTCAATGCGCGTAATCTGTGTTTTTAAGTTAACGTGAATGCATGTTTTGCGCGTATCAATTTTTGGCGCCGTTGCCGGGGAATTATAAAGTTTTTGTATGATTTCGTTGTACATATGTAATTAAAAGCATGTCTAAATTTTCGAGATGCATACTTGTTTATACTTGTTCATACTTGTTTATACTTATAGAAATCTATATACATGTTTACAATGCATACTTTTACTTATACGAATTTATTTATACTTAGTTTTTACACTTGCATAATTTATTTTCATGTTAAAGGATAGTCTTTGATTTAATTTGAGTACTAGCACTTAGTTATTAAATAAATCTCTATGGAATAGGTGGTGCCTCTTTTGTTTGTCTATCTCCTTAACCCTTCGTGAAGTGTGGATTTCATCACCACACGCCATAACCTGAGTGAAGTTATGGGCACGAGGTTGTGGGCGGAGTTTACAAACACTTGAGATTGTATACTATCTTGTGAATTCGAGTAATAATTGGTTATGATGTCTAGAAGGGTTATGAATGGTGACGGGTTTTGAACTAAGAAAACAGAACACCATTGGAGTATATACTCTTACGAGTAAGCCTCGTGGTGTTTCTAAGAACAACAATGGAGTATATACTCTTACGAGTTAGCCTCAGGTTGTTCCCAGAAATTAGTTCTCACCTCTCGCGTTACATCTATCCCAACTGGTCATTTCCAACAATTACGAGAATTAACGATAGTTGGTATACATTTTCGCGCCGGCCGCACGGACAAGAGATTTACTCAATAACTAAGTCGTGTATTCTTTTTAAATCTTAGGCGCAATCAAAACGTAGACGTACTTAAATTGATTTACATTGAGCACGAGTATTGGTTATAAGGTTTCGTTCTTTGGAATAGGTGGTGCCTCTTTTTCTGGTTTATCTCTTAACCCCCCTCGTGAAGTGTGGATTTCATCACCACACGCCATAACCTAAGTGAAGTTATGGGCACGAGGTTGTGGGCGGAGTTTACTAAGGACTTGAGATTGTATACTATCTCATAAGTTTGGCTGATTGTTGGATATGGAGAGTGGGTTTATGATTGGTGCCGGGTTTCAGATCTAAGCAATAGAACACCATTGGAGTATATACCGTAACTGGTTAGCCTCGGGGTGTCTCTAGGAACAACATTGGAGTATATACTCTTACGAGTAAGCCTCGGGTTGTTCTAAATATTAGTCCTTACCTCTCGCGTTATCTCTATTCCTACTTGCCATTTCTAAACGTAACTAAGCTGAAATAGCGAGAGTCGGTATACATTTTCGCGCGGGCCGCACGTCCAAGAACTTAACTTAATGATCAATTCGCGTACTCTCTGTAAATCATAAGTGCATATAAATACAGACAATACATGAACTAAATAAATACGACATAATCCTTTAAATAGATGGTATATAGGATTATGCATGCTTAGACCTCCTGGAATCAGACTTCATCTTCGGATGAACGAGACCCATTGCACAGTCGAGAGCCTCTGCACCACGTACCATCGGGGCCAAAGGAAATAAATAAAACTTGGTCAAATTTTTGTGTTTGTTTGTGCATTAAAAACTGTAAAGGACTAACAAACGCTACATTTAGCTTGCATAACCTCTCTAAAAGCTTTATGATACTCGGATTTCACTACCGAGTACCCTAACCTAAGTGAAGTTGGGGACATAAGGCCGAAGAAGAGGTCATTCTCTGCATTCATATTTTTTTAGCACGTAACTCGTGTGTTTTCTGCAGGTTCTAACGTTTTCTCTTATGCATTCACTCCATTTTTCACGTAGGATTGTTGTTTGATGCATTTTGTGTTGTGCATAAATTCAATGTGAATAATTGTTTACTTGCATTTGAACCATGTATATATATGTTCTAACTAAATTCTTAGCTTTTACATTGTATAGTGTTAATTTGCAGAAAACATGTGTTTTAGTTTATTACATTCATGTGCATAGCCCCTAAAATTGATTAAATCATTTGCAATACTTAGTAAATTACATTTAGTGTCTTAAACTTCATACATTTTATATGTTTTAGTAGTTTTTAAGTATTTGTGAGTGTTTATAGTTTGCTTTGATAGTTTTACTATTTTATGTGTTATCGCTTTGTTTTCTAAATATGCCTTACGATTTTGGTTGGTATTCCTATATTCATCTCATATTCTTTGTTGATACTAACACTTGGTCTTTGGTGGATGCTCAGACTAATGAATGTCCGATCGGAATCCTGGACCATCTAGAACAAAGTTTGAGGAAATCGCCGAGAGAATAGCGAGACTTAAAGCTCAAACAGATATCCTGGATTATCCCATCATCGAGGAAGTTTCCGAGTCTTCACATTCATCAACCGACCATACTTCAGAACCAGAAGCACAAGAAATCAACATGGCCAATGCAGGACAGTCTCTTCGCCAGCGCACCTGCTCAACCGAATAGAGCAGTGGGCCTTCGAGCATTGCTTTTCCACAACCGGAGGAAAACATGAAGGATATCGAGCTAAAGAGTGGCTTCCTCCACCGACTACCCATTTTTCATGGACTTTCCAATGAAGATCCGAACAAGCATCTCAAACAATTCCAATTTGTTTGTAACAGCATGAAGCCATCCGATGCTAATACGGAGCTCTTCAAGCTGAAGGCATTCCCATTCACCCTAGTCGACAGGGCCGAGTCTTGGCTTATGGAACTACCGCCGAACCATATTACCTCATGGAAGCAACTTGCGGATATGTTCCTAGCGAAGTACTTCCCGGCCTCAAAGATCACCATCTTGAGAAAGCAAATTACTGGCATCACACAGAAACCGGACGAGACCTTCGGCCAATACTACGACCGATTCAAAGTTTTGTGTGCCACTTGCCCATCGCACGGATTTTCTGAGACCAATCTCATGAATTACTTTTACGATGGTCTCAAGCCGATTGATAGGGAATTGCTGGATGCAGCAGCCACCGGTGCATTCATGGACTTAACCGAAACCGAAGCTAGAGCTCTTCTAGAGAATCGGGCGAATAATAATGCACAATATGGAATGTCCAAATTACACTTGCATAATTTATTTTCATGTTAAAGGATAGTCTTTGATTTTATTTTAGTACTAGCACTTAGTTATTAAATAAATCTCTATGGAATAGGTGGTGCCTCTTTTGTTTGTCTATCTCCTTAACCCTTCGTGATGTGTGGATTTCATCACCACACGCCATAACCTAAGTGAAGTTATGGGCACGAGGTTGTGGGCGGAGTTTACAAACACTTGAGATTGTATACTATCTTGTGAATTCGAGTAAGAGTTGGTTATGATGTCTAGAAGGGTTATGAATGGTGACGGGTTTTGAACTAAGAAAACAGAACACCATTGGAGTATATACTCTTACGAGTAAGCCTCGGGGTGTTTCTAAGAACAACAATGGAGTATATACTCTTACGAGTTAGCCTCAGGTTGTTCCCAGAAATTAGTTCTCACCTCTCGCGTTACATCTATCCCAACTGGTCATTTCCAACAATTACGATGATTAACGATAGTTGGTATACATTTTCGCGCGGGCCGCACGGACAAGAGATTTATTCAATAACTAAGTCGTGTATTCCTTTTAAATCATAGGCGCAATCAAAACGTAGACGTACTTAAATTGATTTACATTGTGCACGAGTATTGGTTATAAGGTTTCGTTCTTTGGAATAGGTGGTGCCTCTTTTTCTGGTTTATCTCCTTAACCCCTCGTGATGTGTGGATTTTATCACCACACGCCATAACCTAAGTGAAGTTATGGGCACGAGGTTGTGGGCGGAGTTTACTAAGAACTTGAGATTATATACTATCTCACAAATTTGGCTGATTGTTGGATATGGTGAATGGGTTTATGATTGGTGCCGGGTTTCGGATCTAAGCAATAGAACACCATTGGAGTATATACCGTAACTGGTTAGCCTCAGGGTGTCTCTAGGAACAACATTGGAGTATATACTCTTACGAGTAAGCCTCGGGTTGTTCTAAATATTAGTCCTTACCTCTCGCGTTATCTCTATTCCTACTAACCATTTCTAAACGTAACTAAGCTGAATTGTAGTCGGTATATATTTTCGCGCGGGCCGCACGTCCAAGAAATTTACCGAATGATCATTTCGCGTACTCTCTGTAAATCATAAGTGCATACGAATACGGATAAATACGAACTTGATAAATACGACATAATCCTTTAAATAGATGGTATATCGGATTATGCATGCTTAGACCTCCTGGAATCAGACTTCATCTTCGGATGAACGAGACCCATTGCACAGTCGAGAGCCTCTGCACCATGTACCATCGGGGCCAAAGGAAATAAATAAAACTTAGTCAAATTTTTGTGTTTGTTTGTGCATTAAAAACTGTAAAGGACTAACAAACGTTACTTAGCTTGCATAACCTCTCTTAGGCTTTATGATACTCGGATTTCACTACCGAGTACCCTAACCTAAGTGAAGTTAGGGACATAAGATCGAAGAAGAGGTCATTCTTTGCATTCATTTTTTTTAGCACGTAACTCGTGTGTTTTCTGCAGGTTCTAACGTTTTCTCTTATGCATGCACTCCATCTTTCACGTAGGATTGTTGTTTAATGCATTTTATTGAAAAAAAATGTGTGGTGCATAAATTCGATGTGAATTATTGTTTGCTTGTATTTGAACTTTGTTTATATATGTTCTAACTAAATTCTTGGGTTTAGCATTATATAGTTTTAATTTGCAGAAAACATGTGTCTTAGTTTATTACATTCTTTTGCATAGCCCATAAAATTGATTAAATCATTTGCATTACTTAGTAAATTACATTTAGTGTCTTAAGTATTATAACTTTTGTGTGTTATTAGTAGTTTTTAAGTATTTGTGAGTATTTATAGTATGCTTTGATAGTTTTACTATTTGTTATTGCTTTGTTTTCTAAATATGTCTTACGATTTTGGTTAGTATTCCTATATTCATCTCAAATTCTTTGTTGATACTAACACTTGGTCTTTGGTGGATGCTCAGGCTAATGAATGTCCGATCGGGATCCTGGACCATCTAGAACAAAGTTTGAGGAGATCGCAGAGAGAATAGCGAGACTTAAAGCTCAAACTGACATCCTGGATCATCCCATCATCGAGGAAGTTTCCGAGTCTTCACATTCATCAACCGACCATACTTTAGCCTCATCAACCGACCACAATTCAGAAGGAGAAGCACAGCGAGTCAACATGGCCAATGCAGGACAATCTCTTCGCCAACGCACCTGCTCAACCGAATGGAGCAGCGGACCTTCGAGCATTGCTTTTCCACAACCGGAGGAAAACATGAAGGATATCGAGCTAAAGAGTGGCTTCCTCCACCGACTACCCATTTTTCATGGACTTTCCAATGAAGATCCGAACAAGCATCTCAAACAATTCCAATTTGTTTGTAACAGCATTAAGCCATCCGATGCTGATACGGAGCTCTTCAAGCTTAAGGCATTCCCATTCACCCTAGTCGACAGGGCCGAGTCTTGGCTTATGGAACTACCGCCGAACCATATCACTTCATGGAAGCAACTTGCGGACATGTTCCTAGCGAAGTACTTCCCGGCCTCAAAAATCACCGTCTTGAGAAAGCAAATCACTGGCATCACACAGAAACCGGACGAGACCTTCGGCCAATACTACGACCGATTCAAGGTTTTGTGTGCCACTTGCCCATCGCATGGATTTTCCGAGACCAATCTCATGAATTACTTTTACGATGGTCTCAAGCCGATTGATAGGGAATTGCTGGATGCAGCAGCCACCGGTGCATTCATGGACTTAACCGAAACCGAAGCTAGAGCTCTTCTAGAGAATCGGGCGAATAATGATGCACAATATGGAATGTCCAACAGACGAGCAGTCGGTGAAGCGAGTTCTACAACCGACGCGGACGAAAAGTACGACAAACTAGCTCATATGCTAGAGAAGGTTTTAGAACTCGAGACGACAAGAGCGAAGGCAACTCAACGGCCTGTTTGTGGCATATGTCAAACACAAGGTCACCACAATGACCAGTGCCCTCAAGTGCCGGAACAAGCAAGCGAGCCGGAGCACGCTAACGCCATCGGCGGATATCAGGGAGGACAACGGTATAACAATTATAACAACTATGTCAACCGTGATCATCCGGGTTTTAGATGGAGCAGCAACGAGGGAACTTTGAACCCTCCAGCACCTCAACAAAGCTACCAACGCCCTCCATTTCAACCAAGGCCACCGATGCAGCATGGTTCGTCTTCGCAATCCTTCACCAACCTGGATTACGACAAGATGTTGTCGCAACTTTCGGCCTCCACACAAGTTTTCCTCGACGGACAATCGAAGACAAAGGAGACACTTGACTCACATGGCCGCGACATCACCGAAGTGAAGAAGCAGCTTGGCCAACTTGTTGATTTCATGGGCCAAATCAAGGAAACTGGTCGGCTTCCACCTCAAACCACTCCTAATCAAAGAAACGTGAATGCTATAGTCACAAGGAGTGGGAAGATACTTGAGGAACCAAAGACCAAGCGATCTCATCTTGATGAAGTCACCATCGAGGACATCACCAACGAAGAAGAAGATGAGATCGATCCGGCTACTCAAGAGGCCGAGAAACAGAAGGTGACGCCTAATGTCACCAAGGCACAATCACCTCCACAACCTACCCCAATCAAAGGTAAGAACCATATTCCTTCAAATACGGTTATTACTAATTCTCCGTTTGCTGTTGCACCTTTCCCTAGCAGATTATCAAAATCGAAGAAGAAGGACGCCCAATATGAAGATATTTTGGACATCTTCCGAAAGGTGCAAGTGAATTTGCCCTTGATCGAGTGCATAAAACAGGTGCCGATATACGCAAAGTTTCTGAAAGAATTATGCACACAGAGGAGGCAAACTGGAGAGAAGGAGTTTGTGAAGGTGAACGCAACCGTTTCGGCGGTTTTGCAGCGTCGGCTACCCCCAAAACTGAAGGACCCAGGGAGCTTTGCAGTTCCTTGCGTAATCGGTGACAACCACTTCAAAGACGTGATGCTTGATCTCGGAGCTTCCATCAACGTCATGCCTTACTATCTTTTCGAATCGATGGAGCTTGGAGATCTCAAGCAAGATGGTGTTGTCATCCAGTTAGCCGATCGCACCCACAAGTATCCGAGGGGATACGTAGAAGACGTTCTCGTGCAAGTCAACAACTTGATATTCCCAGCCGATTTCTATATAGTTGACATGGAAGAGAGTCCACTGAACACCACGCCACTGCTGCTTGGGCGACCTTTCATGCGGACTGTGAGAACGAAGATTGATGTGTTTCAAGGCACTTTCTCCATGGAGATTGATGGAGAAAGAATCGAGTTCAACATCCTGGACGGGATGAAGTTTCCAATATCGAGCGTAGCTGCCATTTCGACATACGATCCTGTGGATACCTTAGCACAAGGCTACCTCGACACCATCAATGAGGATGAACTCGACATGGCCATTCAACTTGGGCATGACGGCCTTCTCGAGGCCTTACTAGAGCTTGAACCTCGTATTCAAGACATGGCCATGGCCCTAAATGCGGCACCACGAAAAGTAAGCTTTTCTCCTCCTTTACCAATTACTTTTGGTACTAATAAAATGGTTCCTTCCATCGTAGAAGCTCCAGTTTTAGAACTCAAGCTACTACCGGACCATCTGAAGTATGCGTACTTGGGCGAGAATGACACTTTACCCGTCATTATTTCGTCCGCGCTAGAAGAGGAGCAGGAGAAGAAGCTCGTGAGTGTGCTCAAGAGGTACAAACCCGCAATAGGCTGGACACTCGCGGACATCAAGGGAATAAATCCAGCAACCTGTGTGCATAGGATTTTCCTTGAAGAAGGCACCAAGCCTACGCGGGAAGCACAACGTCGGCTCCACCCTCCGATGATGGAGGTGGTAAAAAAGGAGGTAATTAAACTCATGGACTGTGGAGTTATTTACCCTATTTCTGATAGCCGTTGGGTTTCCCCAGTGCAGGTAGTACCAAAGAAATCGGGAATTACCGTCGTCGAGAATCTGGAAAATGAACTTGTGCCACAACAGACGATCACTGGACATCGAGTGTGCATTGATTACCGGAAGCTAAACGCTGCAACCCGCAAGGATCATTTTCCCTTACCATTCATCGACCAAATGCTAGAAAGATTAGCCGGCCATGCATTTTATTGTTTTCTCGACGGATATTCCGGCTACAACCAAATTAGCATTGCGGAGGAGGATCAAGAAAAGACAACGTTCACGTGCCCTTTCGGAACGTTTGCCTATCGCCGCATGCCATTTGGACTGTGTAACGCACCAGGTACATTTCAACGTTGCATGCTCTCAATTTTCTCCGAGTACATTGAAAAAATTATTGAAGTATTCATGGACGACTTTAGTGTATTTGGGAGTGATTTTGATGCATGCTTAAACAATTTAGAAACAATTTTACAAAGATGCGTTGAAACGAACTTGGTGCTTAATTACGAGAAGTGCCATTTCATGGTTACGCAAGGGATAGTGTTAGGTCATATTATTTCCGAAAAAGGGTTAGAAGTTGATAAATCTAAAGTAGATCTTGTGCGTCACTTACCCTCTCCAACTTCGGTTAGAGAGATTCGTTCATTTCTTGGACACACATTTCGCACTTTTATCGTAGGTTTATCAAGCACTTTTCCCACATTTCGCGCCCGTTGTGTAAACTGCTGCAAAAGGAGACCCCGTTCGTCTTTGATGAAGAATGCAACGCTGCCTTCAACAAGTTGAAGGAGCTTCTCACGAGCGCTCCTATTTTATGCAGCCCTGATTGGTCTCTGCCATTTGAACTCATGTGCGACGCCTCTGATTATGCCGTAGGAGCCGTCTTGGGTCAGCGGAAGGACAAGAAGCCTTGCGTAATCTATTACGCCTCTCGGACGCTTGATGAAGCGCAAAGAAATTATACTACCACCGAGAAGGAGTTTCTTGCCGTGGTTTTTGCTTTAGATAAATTTCGATCTTATTTACTTCAAACTAAAGTAACTGTGTTTACCGATCATGCTCAAGAAGGACGCAAAACCACGACTTATCAGATGGATACTTCTACTCTAAGAATTCAACATCGAAATCAAGGACAAGAAGGGAGTAGAAAACGTCGTCGCTGACCACCTATCACGTTTAATAGGTGACCATGAGCCTGTCGAGATTGAAGAAACTTTTCCGGATGAAAAACTCTTCGTAATTGAGGTAACTATTTCGGAAACTCCATGGTATGCAGATATCGTAAATTACTTAGTTACCGGTGAGTTCCCGTCTACCATGCATAAATTTCAACGTGACAAACTTAAGCATAATGCTAGAACCTTTATCTGGGATGAGCCTTATTTATGGAAACAATGCTCCGATTTAGTAATTAGGAGATGTATCCCGGATAGTGAGTTTAAGCCCATTCTAGACTTTTGTCACAATGAAGCATGTGGGGGACACTTTGGTTCTAGGAGGACAGCCCTTAAGATTTTAGATTGCGGTTTATTTTGGCCTAGTTTATTTCGCGATGCTCATGCATATTGTGCTGCATGTGATAAGTGCCAAAGATTCGGTAATTTAGGCCCTAGAGATCAAATGCCACAACACTACATATTTAATGTCGAAATTTTTGATGTGTGGGGTATTGATTTCATGGGACCATTTCCTCCCTCCAATGGTTTTACTTATATCTTACTCGCAGTAGATTATGTTTCTAAATGGGTGGAGGCAAAGGCCACCCGTACTAATGATTCGCGAGTTGTTGCAGATTTCCTACGAACTAACATTTTCAGTA
This sequence comes from Geum urbanum, assembly GCA_946800695.1. Lineage (NCBI taxonomy): Eukaryota > Viridiplantae > Streptophyta > Magnoliopsida > Rosales > Rosaceae > Geum > Geum urbanum. Next base: position 26,741,162 of record OX327004.1, read on the forward strand.
GATTTGGAATGCCACGCGTTCTAATCAGCGATGGAGGAAATCACTTTTGCAACCGCACGGTGGAAGCACTAATGAGGAAGTATGGCGTAAAACACAAGGTTTCCACACCATACCACCCTCAAACAAATGGAATGGCTGAAGTTTCCAACCGTGAGATCAAGAAGATTTTGGAGCGAACCGTCCGCCCCAACCGGAAAGATTGGAGTCAATGCTTAGACGATGCATTGTGGGCTTATAGGACTGCCTACAAGACCCCCATTGGTATGTCACCTTTCCGATTAATTTATGGGAAGGCGTGCCATCTTCCGGTTGAATTGGAGCACAAGGCATGGTGGGCCGTGAAGAAATTCAACATCGATCGAGATGCAGCAGGCTTGCATCGGAAGCTACAACTTAATGAACTAGAAGAAATCAGAAATGATGCTTTCGACAATGCGTGGATTTACAAAGAGAAGACGAAAAAGATCCACGATCAGATGATTCGCGGGAAGAGTTTTGAACCTGGGCAGAAAGTATTGCTTTTCAATTCAAGACTTAAGCTCTTTCCGGGAAAGCTTCGCTCTCGATGGATGGGGCCATTCATAGTTTCTCAAGTTCTACCTCATGGAGCAGTTCTCATTCGATCTATCGACAAAGGTAGTGAGTTCAAAGTAAATGGCCATCGCTTGAAGCCCTATTTTGAGGCATTTGCGGAGCACACCGTGGAGGAGATGCAACTCCAAGAACCGGCCATTTCAAAAACAAAATGATGCATCACGTCCAAAGCTAACGACGTAAAACGAGCGCTCATTGGGAGGCAACCCAATAGGGAGACAACAGATTTGTTTTCTTCTCCCCTTTTAATTAATTTAATGGCTTTTTGCGTATTAAAATTAAAATTTTCGTAGATCCTATACTCCATTTTTAATTCTATACTTCTACTTTAGTACATTGAGGGCAATGTAGAGTTTAAGTGTGGGGGAAGGGTTTACAATTTAATTATGTCTAAATTAGTGTTTTTCAGAGTCTTTAGGACGCCCTTAACTAGTCGATGATGAAATTTGACCAATACAAACACATATGGCGTATGAATCACATGCATCGAATTCTTGTGCTAATTGAGATATTCTATATGTTTTTAACATGTAGTAGATATATGAATTGCAAACATGGTACAGAAATCGCATGCTTGAATAAGTTTTTAATCATATGAACCCTATGTGAGCTTTTGAGCTATCTGTTCTTTATTCAAGTGAATATGCATCCATTTCGTAGCTACTAGCTTATATATGCCTCATTCAATTGCTTGCCATAGATTTTAATGAACTAGAGAATGCTAGAACTTACTCATGTCAATTTGCAAAGCTTTTAAGTTGATACATACTTTGATTTTGGAAATGATTAAAGGCATTTAGGATCTTCCACCACTTCGCCAAATTTCCATGTATCCCATTTGTACGCACAAGTTGCGACACCCCTAGATAAACCAATTGAGCCCACGTTAAGCTTTTCTTTCATCACCATATATACCTAAACACTTACCCTAGTATAGAATATCCTTACCCTTGTTCCGGAAACTTGGTGAGAATTTTTCGAAACTAGCACATAAGATTATGGTTTGGTAGGAAAGATTAAAAGAGTTAATGTGAGTAAGGGGAAAGACATGTCCAAATAGCTAAAAAAGTATGAGATTGCCAAAAAGAAAAGAAAAAATTATATTTGAGAGAATGAAAAGAAAAAAAAAAAATTATTATCTCTCATGGCAATATGTTGTTCTAAAGTAGAAACCAATTGGATTAACGTCCCCCTTATTTGCGGATTTGGAGATTACGATAAATTGAAGGCCCAAAAATAGAACAAAATATGGCCTTTGTCCTGTCCGAAAAGCTCAAAGGGTAGATTAGCTTGAAGTATACATGGTAACATTCAAATGGATATGGAGGAATGAATATGGTGCTAGACTAAGTCATTGGAACGTTTTTATCACCACATATCTAAAAATCGAATGCCTTAGCCTTAACCCCATTACAACCTCACTAAAAGTCCTTTATGATCCTTAAAATGAGTAGCTTTCAATTAGTAGAGTAAGTTGCATGAGTAAGCTTATGGTTTTGGTTCATTTGTGCAAGTAATTAACTTCATTCATGTGGTTTTCGTTTAAATTCATATACACTTTAAGTGAACTCTTTTTCATGAGTGAAAAATATGATGAGTGCATCCTTGTGAGTTGATTATACCTTTATTCAAAGCATGCACAGCTATAACATAACCATTGTTTTTTTTCTATGTCTTACTTGTTCATTACATAATTATATCGCAATTATCTCTTGAATTCGTTGAACATACAAGTTGAAATTCATGTGTGCCATCGCCATATACTTATGCAAATTCTGAGACAAATTTTAGCTAAGGGCTTAGTTATGTTCTTTCCTTTGTTTTAAATTCTTAGGGAGTCTTAGTTTAACTTAGTGTTTGCTAAGGGACTAGCAAAGTCTAAGTGTGGGGGAATTTGATATACGCATTTTATGCTCGTTTCTTAACGCATTTCCCTTTACGTTTAGCTATGTTATTATCTTAGTTTTTATGTTTTCCTTATTTAATTTGTTATTTTGAAGATATTTACGGTGGAGATTAATAACGGCGCAATTTGGAGGAATTTCGGCGATTTTGCGATTTTTGCGATTTTGGACCTCCGAAAATGGGCCGGCCCAAAAAGCAAATTATGGGCCGATTTCTCAAATCTTGTTTCGGCCCATTATCAAGCCCAAACCCATTCATTTTGGCATGGAAGCCTTTTGGTGAAGTTGAAAAGTCAACAATATCAAGCTTTGTGACTCATTTTAGTGACTAAGCTTTGTGATCATCACAAAAGATGACTTGCCATGTGACTTGCCATGGTGACTCTTGCATAGGGTTTATAAATGGTGACTTGCATGGTGACTCTTGCTTAGGGTTCACAAATGATGATCACAAAAGGTGACTAAGGGAGTGACTTGCCATATTGATCATTACTTGCATTAAATGGAGGGAGGCAAGGTGGAAGAGAGAAGGCAACATCCCTTGCCTATATAAGAGAGGAGGCTGGCCATATATTATGCATCACTCAATTTACTAGCCAAAGCTCTACACAAATACTCTTCCACCATAAACACTTGAAGGTTCTCTTACAAGCCGAAGCACATCTCCTCCATTCCAAGCCGAAGCAAGGTTCTAGGGTTCTCCTCCATCCAAGCCGAAGCAAAGCATCCTCCATTCTTCACAATACGCTAAGTCCCTTGTGAAGGAAAGCCATCTCCACCATAGATCATCTAGCATTCAAGACAAAAAGTGTAACCATGATCTTCACTTTCATTTCTTTTGTTTTGTATTTGAACCTCTTGATGTATTGGAATACATTTATGTATCAAATGAAGAACAAGTTTAGATTTGTGTTTTATGCTCTTAAACAGATTTGTAATATGCATGTGTTTATGATTTCTAGCCTTTTATGCATGTTTGATACAATCTTAAAGCTTCGAATGCATGTGTTAGAAAATACGCTAAGTCCCTCTCTTTCGCATGTTTCGATGATCGTATGTTGTTTAGGATGTTTATACGCTAAGTTGCATTCCTACTCAATTATTAAGCATGTGTATTTAGTTAGAAGTTATGAATTTCGTAACTTACAAAAAGGTTTGATGCATGAAAAGGGTAGGCTAATAAGATGAGATGATCACATGTAATTAGTAGTGTAACTTCTTATTTTTAGCAAGCATAATTAGACTTTAAGTTTCTTGATTGTTGAAACTTGTCCATGAGTAAAACATGTTAGATGCCTAAGAGTTTTAGTTGTGTTTGCATGTTATGTACTTTAATTTCGTAGATTAAACAACCAACTTCCAATCCCCCCAAACATTTACATTTCCGCTTATTAACGAAACCATGCATGCGCCCTTAATTCCCCGGATAAAGAACGATCCCTACTCGCCAATATTACAAATGACAAAAGAAGGGTTTAAATTGCAATGCGTGTAATCTGTGTTTTTAAGTTAACGTGAATGCATGTTTTGCGCGTATCATCCCACATCTCGCGCCCGTTGTGTAAATTGCTGCAAAAGGAGACCCCGTTCGTATTTGACGAGGAATGCAACGCTGCCTTCAACAAGTTGAAGGAACTTCTTACAAGCGCTCCTATTTTATGCAGCCCTGATTGGTCTCTGCCATTTGAACTCATGTGCGACGCCTCGGATTATGCCGTAGGAGCCGTCTTGGGTCAGCGGAAGGACAAGAAGCCTTGCGTAATCTATTACGCCTCTCGGACGCTTGATGAAGCGCAAAGAAAATATACCACCACCGAGAAGGAGTTTCTGAAAGGACCCAACCCCGATTTAGCTTCCTAAATCGGAATCAAACCCCTTCGAAAACATGAACCAACAAAAATTTTCCGAAATTTGGGCAGAGTTTCGTTACTAGCGTGGAATTACCTTAACCTGCACGCGGAAAATAACACTTCGTCCTATGCCACAAAAAGCAAACCGTGGGCACCAATCCCATCCGGATTTCTCAAAATCAATATAATCAACAACAGTAAATAAACTGTACAATGTATATATGTATATCCGTGAAAATCCACACAACATGTACCAGAATGTATCAGAGCGACCTCTAAAGTAAAACATATACAATATGTACATCAGTAGGCGAAACAAGAACCTACTGGAAAACACAAGTGACTCTGATCACTAGCCTCCAAACCACGACGTGAAACACCAAACCTGAACTGCAAACTGGGCACGGAAACCGAAAAGCCCAGGTGAAAGACAATAAACACGTTAGAGTGAGTGGACGAAGATAAATATCTTTCACCAAGTATATATATACATATAAAATCATATGCGAGTCAAATGCATGAAAATCAAATAGTACGTGAGGAGACATCAGCTACCACTCACGTACAGAGCATGCAACGTAAATGTATCGCGGAATCTCTCATGGACTACCACGCGATAGCACAGTCTGAACCACGGGATCCCAGACCCACACGTGATTCCTAGCCAGAAAGGCCTCGGGTCAGGATATCTGTCCCCCCCGGAGCATACTCGGGGATCAGCCGAGAAGCCAGTGCGTATCGATACCACAACATATACTGAGACTGTACTCTGTGTAAACCAAATCATAAATCTTTTCTATGCACATGCTTAAAACATAATATGTACGTATATGTATATATTCGTATACGTATATTCGTATAAACATAATAGTAAACACATGCTCGTGAAATCATAATCAGTTTGCATGCTCAAGTTCGTAAATCATTCATAAAAGACTCGCAGTCAATCTGTGAAAAGAAATGTCCACTCACAAACACTCGAAATGCGCACACGCGCTAAACTCGTGGTCCGGCGGAAGATCCCTCGCCAGAAGCACGCTCACGATCCAGATCTCGATCTCCTGAATATTCATAAAAACATAACTGATCAATATCGTAATCCACAACACTGTACTGATGCACGGAAACCAACCGTTCCCGAAAATACGAAATGCAGTGCAAAATGAATTACGGAAATCCCGAAATCCTCACTCGAAATCTCGACTGAAAATCGGCTAACCAAATCAACCCAAAAACCTCCGTACGATAATCAGGGCGTGATTACGAGAAAAATGACATTAATTACATTGAAATCTGAAAATTTGACTTTTTGACCGCCGTTGACCACCGTTGACCACCGCCGCCGCCGGCGGCGCGCCGTCAACGGCGAGATAACACGGCCAAAACTTCCAGATCCGTTCCTCTCAACCACGTGAACATCTTTCCCTTCTAACACTAAGCTCAATTCACAAAGGAACACTTCAATTTCTCAAAACCAAATCGAAAAATTCCAACTCCAATCCCTAATCGGGTTTGATCCTAAACTTCACCAATCCTAAAACTAAACATGTGGGAAGCTTCACAAGGTTCAGGGGAGTCAAACCCCTCGAACCACCGCCCTCAAAACTCATCGGAGCCACCGCCACCATTACCGGCGACAAAGCTCAAATCGGACCCAATCGGGTTCAAACAAAACGTGAACAAAACCCAACAACTCATACACCAAACAACTCGAAATCACCTAAGGAAGCTACTCATACCCTTGATGAAGTCGTTGGTGGCCGGAATTGGTCGCCGGAAAGTGCAAGCCGAAACGGGAAACTTCTCCCCACGGTCAACCTGGTCAACTTTCCAAAACAGGAAAGTCAAAGACTAGTCAATGCAAAACTGAATTTTTACGACTATTCTCGACTAATTTCCGACTTTTCGATATTTATACTCGTCCCTCGGGTCAATCAACGGTCCGAAATGAATATACGATGTGATTCGGATAAGCTCGAAACAATCGGATAAACTCGTCGGAACCCGAAACTTCAGATAATCATAAGATATTCCTCGGCTATCGGAAAAATCTTCCGAAACCACCCACGAGCTCGAAATCACGTACTCTACCATTTCCGTGAAGACACTCATTCCAAATTCTCGACTGAAAACATAGTCGCGAATCGGATCGACAAACCACACAATATCGCAAAACTGCGACTAAAACCAAATCTCGAGAATCGTGCCAAACACACATCTGATTCATGGTTCGGGTTGTCACAAATCTACCCCCCTTAAAGAAATTTCGACCTCGAAATTTACGTACCTGTCATGTGAACAGATGAGGATACTGCTCCCGCATACGTTGCTCGGTCTCCCAGGTGGCCTCCTCAACTGAGTGGTTCTGCCACAAGACCTTCACCAGCGGAATCAGACGGTGCCTCAACTCCTGCTCACGTCGATCAAGAATCTGTACTGGCTCCTCAACATACGATAAGTCCTCTCTAATCGGCAACTGCTGTGGGGCTATCACATGTGAAGGATCTGAGATGTACTTCCGCAACATCGAGACATGGAAGACATCATGCACACGAGCCATCTCAGCCGGTAACTCAAGTCTGTAAGCAACAGCTCCAACCCTCTCCGTAATCTCATACGGACCAATGTACCGCGGTCGAAGCTTGCCACGCTTCCCGAAATGCACAACTCCCCTCCACGGAGATAGTTTCAGGAAGACCCAATCACCAACCTCGAACTCTAAACTCTTCCTCCTCACATCCGCGTAACTCTTCTGCCGATCCTGGGCAATCTTTAGTCGATCTCGAATAATCTGAATGTCCTCCATCGTGGTTTTCACCAAATCAGGACCAATGAGCCAACGCTCGCCCACCTCACTCCAACACAATGGAGTGCGACACTGCTTCCCGTACAGAGCCTCGTACGGTGCCATCTCAATACTGGCCTGATAGCTGTTGTTGTAGGCGAACTCGATCAAGTGCAACTGCTGATCCCAGTTTCCACGAAACTGCAATACACACGATCTCAGCATATCCTCAAGAGTCTGAATGGTCCGCTCGGACTGCCCGTCAGTCTGAGGATGAAAAGCTGTACTAAACCGTAGTCTCGTACCCAACGCTCGCTGTAAAGCCTGCCAAAACTCAGAAGTGAACTGACTATCACGGTCAGAAACAATCGACACAGGCACACCATGCAAGCGAACAATCTCAGATAAGTACAACTTGGCCAATCTGCCCACTGAAATCTTCCCTGGAAGTGCAAGAAAGTGTGCGGATTTCGTCAATCGATCAACGATAACCCAAATGCCAGTGTTGCCCGCCGAAGTACGCGGCAACTGATAGACGAAATCCATCGTAATATGCTCCCACTTCCAAACTGGAATCTCAAGTGGCTGTAGTTTCCCTGCAGGTTTCTGCCTCTCCGCCTTCACCTGCTGACAAATCAAACATCGACTCACGTACGCGGCAATCTCCCGCTTCATATTGCGCCACCAATAATACGCTCGAAGTGTACGAAACATCTTCGTACCTCCGGGATGCATCGCATACGCTGAACTGTGGGCCTCGTCCAGAATCTCCTTCTTTAAGTCCTCGTTTCTGGGTACACATAATCTACCTCTGAACAACAACGTACCGTCGTCGCTCAATCGGAACTCTGTAGGCACACCATTCCGTACCATGGTCTTCTTGCTCAGCAAGTAAGGATCTGAATCCTGTGCCTCCCGTACCTGATCAACCAATACGGGTCGTACCTGAAAGCTAGCCAACAAGGCTCCATCATCATCATAACCAAACACAGCACCCGTAGCCCGTAACTCAGCTAACATCGATACTCTGGCCACACACATGTGAAACAATGAGGCTCCCGATTTCCGGCTAAGTGCATCGGCTACAACGTTGGCCTTCCCCGGATGGTACTCGAACGTGCAATCATAATCATTGATCAACTCCATCCATCGACGCTGTCTCATGTTCAGATCCGGTTGTGTCCGCAAGTAGGTGAGACTCTTGTGGTCAGTGAAAATCTTACACTGAGCACCATACAGATAATGTCTCCAACTCTTCAACGCTAACACAATAGCGGCTAACTCCAAATCATGCGTCGGATAGTTGACCTTGTGCGGTTTCAACTGTCTGGAACCGTACGCCACAACTCTACCATGCTGCATCAACACACAGCCAAGGCCCAACTTCGACGCGTCGCTGTACACAACATACTCACCGCTGTCGTCTGGCAATGTCAGAACCGGTGCGGTAGTCAATCTCTCCTTCAGGAGCAAGTAACTCTCCTCGCACGCATCAGACCACTCAAACTTGACGCCCTTCTTCGTCAATCTGGTCAGTGGTGTAGCTATCCGGGAGAAATCCTGTACAAACCGTCGGTAATAGCCTGCTAATCCCAAGAACTCCGAATCTCTGGCACAGTAGTGGGTCGACTCCAATTCAGCACGGCTTCGATCTTGTCAGGATCAACACTAACTCCCTCGGCCGAAATCACGTGGCCCAGAAACTTCACATTATCCAACCAGAACTCACACTTGCTAAACTTCGCGAACAACTGATGGTCCCGCAAAGTCCGCAACACCACTCGCAAGTGCTTCTTGTGCTGGCCTGCACTCCTCGAGTATATCAAAATATCATCAATGAACACTATCACGAACTTGTCCAAGAATCGTCGAAACACCCGATTCATCAAGTCCATGAAAGCTGCGGGGGCATTGGTCAATCCAAACGACATAACCAAAAACTCATAGTGCCCATACCGCGTCCTGAAAGCTGTCCTGGCAACATCTGAATCCCGGATCCTCAACTGGTGATACCCGGATCGAAGATCAATCTTCGAAAAGACTGCTGCTCCCTTCAGCTGATCGAACAAGTCGTCAATCCGAGGCAACGGATACTTGTTCCTCACTGTAATCTGATTCAGCTTCCGATAGTCGATGCACAACCGCATGGACCCATCCTTTTTCCGCACAAACAACACTGGAGCACCCCACGGAGAAACACTCGGTCGAATGAATCCCTTCTCCAGCAACTCCTGAAGCTGAATCTGCAACTCCCTCAACTCTGCAGGCGCCATCCGGTACGGTGTCTGGGAAATCGGTCCAGTACCCGGCAATAACTCAATGGTAAAATCAATCTCCCGCACAGGAGGTATACCAGGTAACTCCACTGGAAACACATCCGGAAACTCAGACACAACCTCAATACTACCAAGATCCGGCACTGCAGCTGTAGTGTCCATAACATGGGCTAAGTAAGCAACACAACCCTTCTTCATCAGCCGATCCGCCCTCATCGCGGAAATCAAACACGGTAGGGAAGTGTTCTTCTCTCCACGAAACAATATCTCAGGTAACCCTGGTCGTCGAAACGCGACCTCCTTCCTGTGGCAATCAAACATAGCCCAGTGCGACTCCAAAAAGTCCATACCCAATATCAGATCGAAATCCACAATATCAAGTAATAACAGATCCGCGGCTAAACCATGGCCATCAACAAACACCTCACAATCTCGGTAAACCCAACCGATGCTCACAACCTCACCTGACGGATACAACACTCTCCACAACCCCGGAAGTGGAGATGCAGGTACCGTAGCCAATGATGACAGTCTAAATGATATGAATGAATGTGTGGCACCTGGATCTAGCAATGCAACTACAGGAATACCAAAAACATGTAACGTACCAATAACGACCTCCGGTGATGCTCTGCCCTCACGCATAGTCATAGCATGAACTCTCGCCTGTCCGGCTGGTCGTCCTCGCTGGGGCTGTCCCTGCTGTCGGCCCTGGCCCACAAACTGTGCTGGTCGAGTTCCCGTAGTTGCACCTCGCTCTGCTCCGGAACTCTGGGCCGCCTGTCCATCTCCACCATACAACTGAGGACACGCCCTCGCATAGTGACCCACCTGGCCACAATGATAACAGTTGAGGGTGCCTCGCTGACACGATCCAAAATGATACCTATTGCACAGATTGCACAACGGAGCCTCCCTCGGTGTAGCAGGAGTACCAAATGATCGTCGAGGATGACTGGAACCACTAGAATCTCCACTAACATGTGGTCGCTGCGGTCGATCTCTCCTCCCTCTCTGTCTCCACCTAGGTACACTAGCTGGTGGTCGATAAGATCCACCGCCTGAAGATGAAGCTGAACCGGAAGTATCAGAACTCAGCCTCTTCGAAGGCCCCTGACTCGGTCCACCTTCCTCAAATCGTCTCGGCTGGTACCTCTGCTGCCTCTCCTGCTCAATATCCTCGCCTCGGAGAGCTGCACTGACAAACTCATCAAAGTTGTTCCTCGGCATCGTAGTCAACGTCGCCTTGATGTTCAGATTCAATCCCAGCTCAAACCTACGACACTTGGCTTCCTCTGTAGCCACCATATCCCGCGCAAAACGAGACAAACGAGTAAACCGATCCCGATACTCAAGTACAGACAAACTGCCCTGCCTCAAGTTCGTGAACTCCTCGTACTTGCGCTGCTGGGTAGCCTGATTAAAATACCTCCGCATAAACAGATCACGAAACAATGTCCACGGAGTATCCACAGGAACTCTGTCAGTGCTGACCCACCAAAAGTATGCATCACCCTCAAGTAAACCAACTGCGGATACTGTCATCTGCTCAGGTGTAAACTGCAGACGCTCACAAACACGCTCAATCTGAACCAACCATGCCTCGCATATCTCAGGATCAACTGAACCCGAAAACACAGTAGCACCCGCAGTGCGAGCCTTGACCACAGGGTCAAAACGCTCCTCCAAACGCAGCACTCGCATAAGCAAGTCGCGCGTTCGGCGATCCTCATCAGGATCATCATCCCGATCAACACGGGGACCACGTCGAGGAGGCATCCTACTGATACAAGACAAGCATTAGGCACAAGCAGAAAGAACGTAATCATGAAACCGCAGATATTTGAGAACACACAACACCCGAAGTATTGATGAGTACCGCTGGCCAGTCGGGTCATCACTCCAGCCATGCTGTATCAACTCAAATACCCTAAGCGTCACAACTACAAGAGTCTACAGAATCTGACAACCTAATGCTCTGATACCAAACTGAAAGGACCCAACCCCGATTTAGCTTCCTAAATCGGAATCAAACCCCTTCGAAAACATGAACCAACAAAAATTTTCCGAAATTTGGGCAGAGTTTCGTTACTAGCGTGGAATTACCTTAACCTGCACGCGGAAAATAACACTTCGTCCTATGCCACAAAAAGCAAACCGTGGGCACCAATCCCATCCGGATTTCTCAACATCAATATAATCAACAACAGTAAATAAACTGTATAATGTATATATGTATATCCGTGAAAATCCACACAACATGTACCAGAATGTATCAGAGCGACCTCTAAAGTAAAACATATACAATATGTACATCAGTAGGCGAAACAAGAACCTACTGGAAAACACAAGTGACTCTGATCACTAGCCTCCAAACCACGACGTGAAACACCAAACCTGAACTGCAAACTGGGCACGGAAACCGAAAAGCCCAGGTGAAAGACAATAAACACGTTAGAGTGAGTGGACGAAGATAAATATCTTTCACCAAGTATATATATACATATAAAATCATATGCGAGTCAAATGCATGAAAATCAAATAGTACGTGAGGAGACATCAGCTACCACTCACGTACAGAGCATGCAACGTAAATGTATCGCGGAATCTCTCATGGACTACCACGCGATAGCACAGTCTGAACCACGGGATCCCAGACCCACACGTGATTCCTAGCCAGAAAGGCCTCGGGTCAGGATATCTGTCCCCCCCGGAGCATACTCGGGGATCAGCCGAGAAGCCAGTGCGTATCGATACCACAACATATACTGAGACTGTACTCTGTGTAAACCAAATCATAAATCTTTTCTATGCACATGCTTAAAACATAATATGTACGTATATGTATATATTCGTATACGTATATTCGTATAAACATAATAGTAAACACATGCTCGTGAAATCATAATCAGTTTGCATGCTCAAGTTCGTAAATCATTCATAAAAGACTCGCAGTCAATCTGTGAAAAGAAATGTCCACTCACAAACACTCGAAATGCGCACACGCGCTAAACTCGTGGTCCGGCGGAAGATCCCTCGCCAGAAGCACGCTCACGATCCAGATCTCGATCTCCTGAATATTCATAAAAACATAACTGATCAATATCGTAATCCACAACACTGTACTGATGCACGGAAACCAACCGTTCCCGAAAATACGAAATGCAGTGCAAAATGAATTACGGAAATCCCGAAATCCTCACTCGAAATCTCGACTGAAAATCGGCTAACCAAATCAACCCAAAAACCTCCGTACGATAATCAGGGCGTGATTACGAGAAAAATGACATTAATTACATTGAAATCTGAAAATTTGACTTTTTGACCGCCGTTGACCACCGTTGACCACCGCCGCCGCCGGCGGCGCGCCGTCAACGGCGAGATAACACGGCCAAAACTTCCAGATCCGTTCCTCTCAACCACGTGAACATCTTTCCCTTCTAACACTAAGCTCAATTCACAAAGGAACACTTCAATTTCTCAAAACCAAATCGAAAAATTCCAACTCCAATCCCTAATCGGGTTTGATCCTAAACTTCACCAATCCTAAAACTAAACATGTGGGAAGCTTCACAAGGTTCAGGGGAGTCAAACCCCTCGAACCACCGCCCTCAAAACTCATCGGAGCCACCGCCACCATTACCGGCGACAAAGCTCAAATCGGACCCAATCGGGTTCAAACAAAACGTGAACAAAACCCAACAACTCATACACCAAACAACTCGAAATCACCTAAGGAAGCTACTCATACCCTTGATGAAGTCGTTGGTGGCCGGAATTGGTCGCCGGAAAGTGCAAGCCGAAACGGGAAACTTCTCCCCACGGTCAACCTGGTCAACTTTCCAAAACAGGAAAGTCAAAGACTAGTCAATGCAAAACTGAATTTTTACGACTATTCTCGACTAATTTCCGACTTTTCGATATTTATACTCGTCCCTCGGGTCAATCAACGGTCCGAAATGAATATACGATGTGATTCGGATAAGCTCGAAACAATCGGATAAACTCGTCGGAACCCGAAACTTCAGATAATCATAAGATATTCCTCGGCTATCGGAAAAATCTTCCGAAACCACCCACGAGCTCGAAATCACGTACTCTACCATTTCCGTGAAGACACTCATTCCAAATTCTCGACTGAAAACATAGTCGCGAATCGGATCGACAAACCACACAATATCGCAAAACTGCGACTAAAACCAAATCTCGAGAATCGTGCCAAACACACATCTGATTCTGGTTCGGGTCGTCACAGTTTCTTGCAGTGGTTTTTGCTTTAGATAAATTTCGGTCTTATTTACTTCAAACTAAAGTAACTGTGTATACTGATCATGCAGCTTTGAAGTATCTAATGCTAAAGAAGGACGCAAAACCACGGTTTATAAGATGGATACTTCTACTCCAAGAATTCAACGTCGAAATCAAGGATAAGAAGGGAGTAGAAAATGTTGTCGCTGACCACCTATCACGCTTGATCGGTGAGAATGAGGCTGTTGAAATTGAGGACACTTTTCCGGATGAAAAACTCTTCGGAATTGAGGTAACTGTTTCGGAAACTCCATGGTATGCAGATATCGTAAATTACTTAGTTACCGGTGAGTTTCCGTCTACAATGCATAAATTTCAACGTGACAAACTTAAGCATAATGCTAGAACCTTTATCTGGGATGAGCCTTATTTATGGAAACAATGCTCCGATTTAGTAATTACGAGATGTGTCCCGGATAGCGAATTTAAGCCTATTCTAGACTTTTGTCACAACGAAGCATGCGGTGGACACCTTGGTTCTAGGAGGACAGCCCTTAAGATTTTAGATTGCGGTTTCTTTTGGCCTAGTTTATTTTGCGATGCTCATGCATATTGTGCTGCATGTGATAAGTGCCAGAGATTCGGTAATTTAGGGCCTAAAGATCAAATGCCACAACACTACATATTTAATGTCGAAATTTTTGATGTGTGGGGTATTGATTTTATGGGACCATTTCCTCCCTCCAATGGTTTTACTTATATCTTACTCGCAGTAGATTATGTTTCTAAATGGGTGGAGGCAAAGGCCACCCGTACTAATGATTCGCGAGTTGTTGCAGATTTCCTACGAACTAACATTTTCAGTAGATTTGGAATGCCACGCGTTCTAATTAGTGATGGAGGAAGTCACTTTTGCAACCGCACGGTGGAAGCACTGATGAGGAAGTATGGCGTAAAACACAAGGTTTCCACACCATACCACCCTCAAACAAATGGAATGGCTGAAGTTTCCAACCGTGAGATCAAGAAGATTTTGGAGCGAACCGTCCGCCCAAACCGGAAATATTGGAGTCAATGCTTAGACGATGCATTGTGGGCTTACAGGACTGCCTACAAGACCCCCATTGGTATGTCACCTTTCCGATTAATTTATGGGAAGACGTGCCATCTTCTGGTTGAATTGGAGCACAAGGCATGGTGGGCCGTGAAGAAATTCAACATCGATCGACATGCAGCAGGTTTGCATCGGAAGCTACAACTTTGTGAACTTGAAGAAATCAGAAATGATGCTTTCGACAATGCGTGGATTTACAAAGAGAAGACGAAAAAGATCCATGATCAGATGATTCGCGGGAAGAGTTTTGAAGTTGGGCAGAAAGTATTGCTTTTCAATTCAAGACTTAAGCTCTTTCCGGGCAAGCTTCGCTCTCGATGGATGGGGCCATTCATAGTTTCTCAAGTTCTACCTCATGGAGCAGTTCTCATTCGATCTATCGACAAAGGCAGTGAGTTCAAAGTAAATGGCCATCGCTTGAAGCCCTATTTTGAGGCATTTGCGGAGCATACCGTGGAGGAGATGCAACTCCAAGAACCGGCCATTTCAAAAACAAAATGATGCATCACGTCCAAAGCTAACGACGTAAAACAAGCGCTCATTGGGAGGCAACCCAATAGGGAGACAACAGATTTGTTTTCTTCTCCCCTTTTAATTAATTTAATGGCTTTTTGCGTATTAGAATTAAAATTTTCGTAGACCCTATACTCCATTTTTAATTCTATACTTCTACTTTAGTACATTGAGGGCAATGTAGAGTTTAAGTGTGGGGTAAGGGTTTACAATTTAATTGTGTCTAAATTAGTGTTTTTCAGAGTCTTTAGGACGCCCTTAACTAGTCGATGATGAAATTAGATCAACACGAACACATATGGCGTATGAATCACATGCATCGAATTCTTGTGCTAATTGAGATATTCTATATGTTTTTAACATGTAGTAGATATGAAATTGCAAAACATGGTACAGAAATCGCATGCTTGAATAAGTTTTTAATCATATGAACCCTATGTGAGCTTTTGAGCTATCTGTTCTTTATTCGAGTGAATGTACATCCATTTCGTAGCTACTAGCTTATATATGCCTCATTTGATTTCTTGCCATAGATTTTAATGAATTAGAGAATGCTAGAACTTACTCATGTCAATTTGCAAAGCTTTTTAGTTGATACATACTTTGATTTCGGAAATGATTAAAGGCATTTAGGATTTTCCACCACATTGCCATATATCCATGTATCCCATTTGTACGCACAAGTTGCGACACCCCTAGATAAACCAATTGAGCCCACGTTAAGCTTTTCTTTCATCACCATATATACCTAAACACTTACCCTAGTATAGAATATCCTTACCTTTATTCCGGAAACTTGGTGAGAATTTTTCGAAACTAGCACATAAGATTATGGTTTGGTAGGAAAGATTAAAAGAGTTAATGTGAGTAAGGGGAAAGATTTGTCCAAATAACTTAAAAAGTATGAGATTGCCAAAAAGAAAAGAAAAAAATTATATTTGAGAGAATGAAAAGAAAAAAAAAATTATATATATCTCTCATGGCAATATGTTGTGTTCTAAAGTAGAAACCAATTGGATTAACGTCTCCCTTATTTGCGGATTTGGAGATTACGACAAATTCAAGGCCCAAAAATAGAAAAAAATATGGTCTTTGTCCTGTCCGAAAAGCTCAAAGGGTAGTTTAAGATTGATGTTTACATGATATTAGTTACGGTGGAGATGGAGGACGAATTTGGTGCTAGACTAAGTCGTTGGAACGTTTTTATCACCACATATCTAAATTTCGAATGCCTTAGCCTTAACCCCATTACAACCTCACAAAAAGTCCTTTATGATCCTTAAAATGAGTAGCTTTCAATTAGTAGAGTAAGTTGCATGAGTAAGCTTATGGTTTTTGTTCATTTGTGCAAGCAATCAAACTTCATTCATGTGGTTTTCATTTCAATTCATATACACTTTAAGTGAACCCTTTTTCATGAGTGAAAAACATGATGAGTGCATCCTTGTGAGTTGATTAAACCTTTATTCAAAGCATGCACAGCTATAAACATAACCATTGTTTTCTCTATGTCTTACTTGTTCATTACATAAATTATATCGCAATTATCTCTTGAATTCGTTGAGCATACAAAGTTGAAAATCATGTGAGACATCGCCATATACTTATGAAAATTCTGAGACAAATTTTAGCTAAGGGATTAGTTATGTTCTTTCCTTTGTTTTAAATTCGTAGAAGAGTCTTAGTTTAACTTAGTGTCTGCTAAGGGGCTAGCAAAGTCTAAGTGTGGGGGAATTTGATATACGCATTTTATGCTCGTTTCTTAACGCATTTCCCTTTACGTTTAGCTATGTTATTATCTTAGTTTTTATGTTTTTCTTATTTGATTTGTTATTTTGAAGATATTTACGGTGGAGATTAATAACGGCGCAATTCGGAGGAATTTCGGCGATTTTGCGATTTTTGCGATTTTTGACCACCGGGAATGGGCCGGCCCAAAAAGCATTTTTTGGGCCCATTTCTCAAAGTTTGTTTCGGCCCAAAAACCAGCCCAAGCCCATTAATTTTGGCATGGAAGCAACTTGGGGAAGAGGAAAAGTCAAAGTTGTCAAGCTTTGTGACTAGGCTTGGTGACTCTTGCTTTGTGATCATCACAAAGGGTGACAAGGCTTGGTGACTCTTGCTTTTGATCATCACAATGGTGACTAAAGGTGTGACAAGGCTTGATGACTCTTGTTTGTGATAATCACAAGTGATGACTAGGGGAGTGACCTGCCTTGGTGATTATTACTAGCATTTAATGAAAGAGGCAAGGTGGAAGAGAGAGTGAGCAATTCCTTTGCCTATATATAAGAGGGAGGCCAGCCATAAAACAAATCACATAATTTCACAAGCCAAAACTCTATACACTTTACTACTCTTCCATACACAACCGAAGTCCTCCCGAAGTCGAAGTCCTCCGCCACCTCCGGATCAAGAACGTAGAGTGCGTCATTCGTGTTCTTGAGAACCACCGCTAGTAGATTGGTGCGTCACCTCTCTAAAAAGTGTAACCATGTACTCTAAACTCCATCTTCATCTTTGTAATACTTTCGGTTATGTAATGAGAGAAATTCTCCATGTTCTTCTCTTATTTCGATTCTTCCATGTGTTCTTGATTTTATTAGTTTGGATGCATGTGCTAGCTTTAAAGTTCTTAATGCTTTGAGTATGATTTAGGATAGGGTGCGTCACTTATTGTCCTAATTTATACCTCATTGATTCGGCAAAGAAGCTATTGTTTTAAGTTGTTATGCGTCATGACATTCTTATTCAACGAAAGCATGTGTATGTATCTCGACTAAAATTAAGGATTTCGTAGATGATAAATAAGGTAAAAGCAAAGGAGTAGGTTCAGTTAGTGAATATGTTGATCACTTGTAATTAATAGATTAGCTTCTTATTTTTAGCAAGCATAATTAGACTTGAAGTTTCTTGATTGTTAAAACTTGTCTATGAGTAAAACATGTTAGATGCCTAAGAGTTTTTGTTGTGTTTGCATGTTTTTGCACTTTAATTTAGTAGGACATTTAATCAACCAATTTCCAATCCCCCCAAACATTTAGATTTCCGCTTATTAACGAAACCATGCATGAGCCCTTAATTCCCCGGATAAAGAACGATCCCTACTCGCCAATATTATAATGACAAAAGAAGGGTTTTAAATTGCAATGCGCGTAATCTGTGTTTTTAAGGTCTACTATGTGTTAATGTTAAATGCATGTTTTGCGCGTATCAATTTTTGGCGCCGTTGCCGGGGAATTAAAATGTTTTTGTATGATTTCGTTGTACATATGTAATTAAATGCATGTCTATAATTTTCGAAATACATACTTGTTTATACTTATAGAAATTTACATACATGTTTACAATTCTTACTTATTACTTATACGAATTTATTTACACTTCGTATTTACACTTGCATAATTTATTTTCATGTTAAAGGATAGTCTTTGATTTAATTTGAGTACTAGCACTTAGTTATTAAATAAATCTCTATGGAATAGGTGGTGCCTCTTTTGTTTGTCTATCTCCTTAACCCTTCGTGAAGTGTGGATTTCATCACCACACGCCATAACCTAAGTGAAGTTATGGGCATGAGGTTGTGGGCGGAGTTTACAAACACTTGAGATTGTATACTATCTTGTGAATTCGAGTAATAATTGGTTATGATGTCTAGAAGGGTTATGAATGGTGACTGGTTTTGAACTAAGAAAACAGAACACCATTGGAGTATATACTCTTACGAGTTAGCCTCGGGGTGTTTCTAAGAACAACAATGGAGTATATACTCTTACGAGTTAGCCTCAGGTTGTTCCCAGAAATTAGTTCTCACCTCTTGCGTTACATCTATCCCAACTGGTCATTTCCAACAATTACGAAAATTAACGATAGTTGGTATACATTTTCGCGCGGGCCGCACGGACAAGAGATTTACTCAATAACTAAATCGTGTATTCCTTTTAAATCTTAGTGTGACGACCCGGACCAGAATCAGCAGTATGATCAGCTGTATACATGAGTTACTGCGTAGCCGCAGATTGACGACAGAGTTTGAATCTCCAGGGATTGTAAACGACTAAATTATTGGCCGAGAATTGGAGCTGGGTCTCTTCTCAAGAGTCGTTGTACGTGTGAATACGAGTTCGTGGGCGGTTCCGGATCGTTATTTAGACGACCGAGGAGTTAGTTATGAATATTTGAAGTTCGGATTTAAATGGTGGGCTACTTAACGACTAAATTACCGGACGAGAAGTTGGTTTCGGCTTCTTCACGGAAGTTGTTCGGAATTTAATTTCGAGTTCGTGGGAACTTCTGGGGCAAGATTTGGAGTTACGAGGAATTAGTTGCAAATTTTGCCGTTAGTTGATTATTTAGTCGATTTAATGTGTGTTGCTTTGAAGGGTTGACTTTTTATTCGGTTGGCCGATATGTTTGACTTTGGGTAATATTGGAAGAATATGTCGAGACGAGTATGTGGCCGCAAGAATTATCGGAATCGGAATTACGACGAGAAAGTTACGCGCGTTTGAAGTTTGTCGAAAAGGATAATTATGAAGTTTCCAAAAATGGAAAGTCTATAAATAGAAGTTGCTACTTTGGGCAGGTCAAACCTTTCCTCTTTGAGTGTTGACCGAGTTGACTCGGTCAACTCGGTGGAGAATGAGGATTCACGTCGGCCTATAGGTGGCTCACGGTGGTGCGACGATTCCGGCCACCCCAGAGGGTGGGGCTGGTCCCGTTCAACTCGTCTCGGTGCCCTCGACCCCGTGCCGTCCTCCTCGCGTGGTGGAGCTCACGGTGGAGAGAGAAAACTTGAAGTAAAGTTTGTGAATTTTGGTGTTAATGGTGGTTTGTGATTCCGGCCGATTCGAGCTGCAATTCTTAGTGGGCTTTGAAGCTCTCATCCCCTTGATGCTTCCCTGTAAGTTTCGTGTTTCAATTCGATGTATAGATGGAGAATTTTGGATTGGAAAATTTGTGTACAATTCGGGTTTCATTGAAATTGGATGTGTTAGAGTGAGAATTGGACTTCGGTGCAGTTGACAAAGTTGCTCAGTGGGTGATTTTGAGTGGAATAGGGGTGGCTCCGCCGTGAAATTTTCCGGTCAACAGTGGCGCCGCCGTGGACGGCGGTCAACGGCGGTCAACGGTCAACGGGTTGACTTTTTGACTTTCGGCAAGTTGCATGTCGTTTGACTCGAAATCGCACTCCGAACGCAGTGGGGAGGTTCGTTTTTCGAGTTGAGCGTCCGAACGTAAAACGAGGTATTGAGGTGGTATATATGGATTTTCGACGATTCGTCGTATTCGAATTGTGTATTTCCGAGAACTGTGGTTTCTCGTGGTTTGATTCGAATTGTCGGATTATGACTTTGAATATTGGACGTTGTGATTATTCAGGGGTTCGTGATCGTTTGTTTGGCGATGGACTTTCCGCCGGATCACGGGTTAACGCGATACGCGTTACGCCAGTCTGTGAGTGGACATTTTATTTTCACGGATTGATTGCGAGTCTTTTATATACATTTTATGAACTTGAGCATGCAGCATGATTATGGTTTTACGAGCATGAGATTTTATACGAGATTATGATTATATAAGCATGTGTTTATGATTATACGAATATGTTTATACGGCTATACGTATACGAACATGCATACACTTTTATGCTGTTTCATGCATTTGCATCGAAATGTTTATGATTTGGTTTACACAGAGTACAGTCGTGGTTACGTTGTTGTATCGATACACCTTGCCTCTCGGCTGATCCCCGATGGTAGGCCACCAGGAGGGGCAGTACCCCTACCTGACCGGCGAGGGGCAGTACCCCGGAACCGAGGCCTTTCTGGCTATGAATCACGTGGTAGTCAAGGACTCCGTGATTCTGACTGTACTAGCACGGACGTGTCCATGAGTGACCCCGTGATACTTTCTATGCATGCTCTGTTTACGAGTTGGAGTCAGCGTCTCCTCGTAAACTGTTTGATTTGATTTATTTATATTTCGACTCGCATATGTTTTTATAACATATATATTAACTGGTGAAAGACATTTATTTTCGTCCACTCACTCTAACATGTTTATTGTCTTTCACCTGGGCTTTTCGGTTTCCGTGCCCAGTTTGCAGTTCAGGCTCTGGTGTCGCACGTCGTGGTCGGAGGCATAGTGCTCGAACTACTTTGTTTCATCCAGTAGGTTTATTGTTTTACCTACTGTGGTATGCGTATACGATTATGTATTAGAAGTCGCTCTGAGCATCCTATTGTATATGCTATATGATTTTACACCGGATTTCAGTAAAGTATAGATATATCTATTGATTTACTTTACTGTTGATATATTGAGAAATCCGGATGGGATTGGTGCCCACGGTTTGCTTTTTGTGGCATAGGATGAAGTGTATTTTCCGCGTGCAGGTAATGGTAATTCCACGCTAGTAACGAAACTCTGCCAAAATTTCGGAAAAGTTTTTGTTGGTTCGTGTTTTCGAAGGGGTTCGATTCCGGTTTAGGGAGCTAAATCGGGGTTGGGTCCTTTCACTTAGCGCAATCAAAACGTAGACGTACTTAAATTGATTTACATTGAGTACGAGTATTGGATTTAAGTTTCATTCTTTGGAAATAGGGAGGTGCCTCTTTTTCTGGTTTATCTCCTTAACCCCTCGTGAAGTGTGGATTTCATCACCACACGCCATAACCTAAGTGAAGTTATGGGCACGAGGTTGTGGGCGGAGTTTACTATGGACTTGAGATTATATACTATCTCAAAAATTTGGCTGATTGTTGGATATAGTGAGCGGGTTTATGATTGGTGCCGGGTTTCGGATCTAAGCAATAGAACACCATTGGAGTATATACCGTAACTGGTTAGCCTCGGGGTGTCTCTAGGAACAACATTGGAGTATATACTCTTACGAGTAAGCCTCGGGTTGTTCTAAATATTAGTCCTTACCTCTCGCGTTATCTCTATTCCTACTTGCCATTTCTAAACGTAACTAAGCTGAATTAGCGAGAGTCAGTATACATTTGAGCACGAGCCGCACGTCCAAGAAATTTACTAAAAGATCATTTCGTGTACTCTCTGTAAATCATAAGTGCATATGAATACGGAGAAATACGAACTAAATAAATACGACATAATCCTTTAAATAGATGGTATATCGGATTAAGCATGCTTAGACCTCTTGGAATCAGACTTCATCTTCGGATGAACGAGACCCATTGCACAGTCGAGAGCCTCTGCACCACGTACCATCGGGGCCAAAGGAAATAAATAAAACTTAGTCAAATTTTTGTGTTTGTTTGTGCATTAAAAACTGTAAAGGACTAACAAACGTTACTTAGCTTGCATAACCTCTCTTAGGCTTTATGATACTCGGATTTCACTACCGAGTACCCTAACCTAAGTGAAGTTAGGGGCATAAGACCGAAGAAGAGGTCATTCTTTGCATTCATATTTTTTTTAAGCACGTAACTCGTGTGTTTTCTGCAGGTTCTAACGTTTTCTCTTATACATTCACTCCATCTTTCACGTAGGATTGTTGTTTGATGCATTTTATTGAAAAAATGTGTGGTGCATAAATTCAATGTGAATTATTGTTTGCTTTTATTTGAACCTTGTTTATATATGTTCTAACTAAATTCTTAGGTTTAGCATTATATAGTGTTAATTTGAAGAAAACGTGTGTTTTAAGTTTATTACGTTCAGGTGCATAATCACAACTTAATCTCCGTAACTCAGAATAATGCTCCGGAAGTTCCCACGAGCTCGAAATTAAATTCTGAACAACTTCCATGAAGAAGCCGAAACCAAATTCTCGTCAGGTAATTTAGTCGTTAAGTAGCCCACCATTTAAATCCCAACTTCAAATATTCATAATTAACTCCTCGGTCGTCCAAACAACGATCCGGAACCACCCACGAACTCGAAATCACATATACAACGACTCTCGAGAAGAGACCCAGCTCCAATTCTCGGTCAATAATTAAGTCGTTATCAAATCTGGCGGTTCAAACAGTGTCGTCAATCCGCGACTACGCGCAAGCTCGTAGATCAAGCTGATTTCTCATACTGATTCTGTTCTTGGTCGTCACATAGTGGTTGCACTTTGACTATCCATTTGGGATGTTGTTGCTGATGCATTCAGTTAAAAGTCGGAAGCTTCAGTGTTTCATGTGTGCGTGGCTCGATTTTCCATGTTAGCCGAGATGCGAGCTATGGGAGCTGAGTTCGAGTGTAATGATGTTGAGGCTCGTGGTTTTGCGTGCGTTATGCACTAGTGGTGCGAAGATGTGTCAGATGTTTCGAGTTTACTACTCGTGACGCAACATGAAGATGATGTAGCAGTTTGAGTGTGCGGATGCCACATTTGTCGACTGGCAATGGCTAGGAGGCAGAGACTTGCCGAGGAGTGTCAGCCATTAGGGATTTCCGGTTAGACGTGACGTTTGTCGCTGTGGTTTGTGTGCCAGTATGCACTTCAGATTATGGTACCAGTTGTCAGACCATTGTGGACCATTTGACAGACTTGGTACATTTCCTTGTACTCCTTGATGTGAGTTGACGTCTGATTCAGATATTGTGGAATGTGCTACCACAGACTATCAGATTAGCGGAAATGGGTTGATAATTGCCCGAGTTCGATATTTGAGCTATGTTGATATGAGTGTGTGAGTTATGTTGATGTGTGCAAACTGAGTTGTGCTTTGCCATATTGTTTTGATCCAGATGTGGTCATAGGCGAGTTTGTGTTGTACCGTATAGTTCGGCATCGCCTATAGTATTAGCATTTGGGTGTGTTGTGTTCCATGTGGCGGAACTATGTTTCAGGTTTGTTACGTGTTGTGTACCCTATCGGTTCCTTATACAGAAACACTTGGCTATTGTCTGGAGCCAGTTCAGATTCGGGATTTGAGGGTACTGATACGCGCAATCATGCATTCACGTTAACACACAGTAGACCTTAAAAACACAGATTACGCGCATTGCAATTTAAAACCCTTCTTTTGTCATTTATAATATTGGCGAGTAGGGATCGTTCTTTATCCGGGGAATTAAGGGCGCATGCATGGTTTTGTTAATAAGCGGAAATTTAAATGTTTGGGGGGATTGGAAGTTGGTTGTTTAATCTACAAAATTAAAGTACAAAAACATGCAAACACAACTAAAACTCTTAAGCATCTAACATGTTTTACTCATAGACAAGTGTTAACAATCAAGAAACTTTAAAGTCTAATTATGCTTACTAAAAGTAAGAAGTTACACTACTAATTACAAGTGATCATCTCATCTTATTAACCTTACCCTTTTCATGCATCAAACCTTTTTGTAAGTTGCGAAATTCATAACTTCTACTTAAATATACATGCTTGATAATTGAGTAGGAATGCAACTTAGCGTATAAACACCCTAAACAAAGTGTGATCATCGAAACATGCGAAAGAGAGGGACTTAGCGTATTTTCTACCACATGCATTCGAAACTTTAAGATTGTATCAAACATGCATAAAAAGATAGAAATCATAAACACATGCAATTTATAAATCGGTTTAAGAACATAAAACACAAATCTAAACTTGTTCTTCATTTGATACATAAAAGTATTCCAATACATCCAAGGGTTCAAATACAAAGCAAAAGAAATGAAAGTGAAGATCATGGTTACACTTTTTGTCTTAAATGCTTGATGATCTACGGTGGAGATGGCTTTCCTTCACAAGGGACTTAGCGTATTGTGTTGGATGGAGGAGGATTGCTTCGGCTTGGATGGAGAAGGATGTGCTTCGGCTTTGCTTGAGAATCCTTGAAGTGTTTATGGTGGAGGAGTATTTGTGTAGAGTTTTTGATTGTAAAATGAGAGATGCCCTTGAATGGTTCGGCCTCCTCCCTTATATAGGCAAGGAATGCTTGCCTTCTCTCTTCCACCTTGCCTTGCTTCATTAAATGCAAGCCTTAGTCACCTAGCAAGTCATCCCCTTAGTCACCAAGTGTGATCATCATTCATGAACCCTAAGCAAGAGTCACCATGCTTAGTCACACCCTTAGTCACCATTGTGATGATCAAAGGCAAGAGTCACCAAGCTTAGTCACCATTTGTGAACCCAAAATAAGAGTCACCATGGCAAGTCATCTTTTGTGATCATTAGCTTGATAACTTGGACTTTTCAACTTCACCAACTTGCATCCTTGCCGAATTGATTGGGTTTGGGCTTGATAATGGGCCGAAACAAGAGTTGAGAAATCGGCCCATAATTTGCTTTTTGGGCCGGCCCATTTTTCGTGGTCCGAAATCGCAAAAATCGCAAAATCGCCGAAATTCCTCCGAATCGCGCCGTTATTAATCTCCACCGTAAATATCTTCAAAATAACAATTTAAATAAGGAAAACATAAAAACTAAGATAATAACATAGCTAAACGAAAAGGGAAATGCGTTAAGAAACGAGCAAAAAATGCGTATATCAAATTCCCCCACACTTAGACTTTGCTAGTCCCTTAGCAAACACTAAGTTAAACTAAGACTCTCTAAGAGTTTAAAACAAAAGAAAGAACAACTAAGCCCTTAGCTAAAATTTGTCTCAGAATTTGCATAAGTATATGGCGATGGCTGACATGAATTTCAACGTGTATGCTCAACGAATTCAAGAGATAATTGCGACATAATTTATGTAATGAACAAGTAAGACATAGAGAAAACAATGGTTATGTTATAGCTGTGCATGCTTTGAATAAAGGTTTAATCAACTCACAAGGATGCACTCATCATATTTTTCACTCATGATAAGGGTTCACTTAAAGTGTATATGAATTTAAACGAAAACCACATGAATGAAGTTAATTACTTGCACAAATGAACCAAAACCATAAGCTTACTCATGCAACTTACTCTACTAATTGAAAGCTACTCATTTTAAGGATCATAAAGGACTTTTAGTGAGGTTGTAATGGGGTTAAGGCTAAGGCATTCGATTTTTAGATATGTGGTGATAAAAACGTTCCAACGACTTAGTCTAGCACCAAATTCGTCCTCCATTTCCACTCAAAAGTTACCATGTATACTTCAATCTAAGCTACCCTTTGAGCTTTTAGGACAGGACAAAGGCCATGTTTTGTTCTATTTTTGGGCCTTCAATTTGTCGTAATCTCCAAATCCGCAAAATAAGGGGGACGTTAATCCAATTGGTTTCTACTTTAGAACACAACATATTGCCATGAGAGATAAATTTTTTTTTTTTCTTTTCATTCTCTCAAATTCAATTTTTTTCTTTTCTTTTTGGCAATCTCATACTTTTTTAGCTATTTGGACAAGTCTTTCCCCTTACTCACATTAACTCTCTTAATCTTTCTCACCAAACCATCATATTATGTGCTAGTTTCGAAAAATTCTCACCAAGTTTCCGGAACAAAGGTAAGGATATTCTACACTAGGGTAAGTGTTTAGGTACATATGGTTATGAAAGAAAAGCTTAACGTGGGCTCAATTGGTTTATCTAGGGGTGTCGCAACTTGTGCGTACAAATGGGATACATGGATATATGGCAATGTGGTGGAAAATCCTAAATGCCTTTAATCATTTCCGAAATCAAAGTATGTATCAACTTAAAAGCTTTGCAAATTGACATGAGTAAGTTCTAGCATTCTCTAGTTCATTTAAAATCTATGGCAAGCAATCAAATGAGGCATATATAAGCTAGTAGCTACGAAATGGATGTATATTCACTCGAATAAAAACAGATAGCTCAAAAGCTCACATAGGGTTCATATGATTAAAAACTTATTCAAGCATGCGATTTCTGTACCATGTTTTGCAATTCATATCTACTATATGTTAAAAACATAGAGAATATCTCAATTAGCACAAGAATTCGATGCATGTGATTCATACGCCATATGTGTTCGTGTTGATCTAATTTCATCATCGACTAGTTAAGGGCATCCTAAAGACTCTGAAAAACACTAATTTAGACACAATTAAATTGTAAACCCTTCCCCCACACTTAAACTCTACATTGCCCTCAATGTACTAAAGTAGAAGTATAGAATTAAAAATGGAGTATAGGGTCTACGAAAATTTTAATTCTAATACGCAAAAAGCCATTAAATTAATTAAAAGGGGAGAAGAAAACAAATCTGTTGTCTCCCTATTGGGTTGCCTCCCAATGAGCGCTCGTTTTACGTCGTTAGCTTTGGACGTGATGCATCATTTTGTTTTTGAAATGGCCGGTTCTTGGAGTTGCATCTCCTCCACAGTGTGCTCCGCAAATGCCTCAAAATATGGCTTCAAGCGATGGCCATTTACTTTGAACTCACTACCTTTGTCGATAGATCGAATGAGAACTGCTCCATGAGGTAGAACTTGAGAAACTATGAATGGCCCCATCCATCGAGAGCGAAGCTTTCCCGGAAAGAGCTTAAGTCTTGAATTGAAAAGTAATACTTTCTGCCCAACTTCAAAACTCTTCCCGCGAATCATCTGATCATGGATCTTTTTCGTCTTCTCTTTGTAAATCCACGCATTGTCGAAAGCATCATTTCTGATTTCTTCAAGTTCACATAGTTGTAGCTTCCGATGCAAACCTGCTGCATCTCGATCGATGTTGAATTTCTTCACGGCCCACCATGCCTTGTGCTCCAATTCAACCGGAAGATGGCACGTCTTCCCATAAATTAATCGGAAAGGTGACATACCAATGGGGGTCTTGTAGGCAGTCCTGTAAGCCCACAATGCATCGTCTAAGCATTGACTCCAATCTTTCCGGTTTGGGCGGACGGTTCGCTCCAAAATCTTCTTGATCTCACGGTTGGAAACTTCAGCCATTCCATTTGTTTGAGGGTGGTATGGTGTGGAAACCTTGTGTTTTACGCCATACTTCCTCATCAGTGCTTCCACCGTGCGGTTGCAAAAGTGACTTCCTCCATCGCTAATTAGAACGCGTGGCATTCCAAATCTACTGAAAATGTTAGTTCGTAGGAAATCTGCAACAACTCGCGAATCATTAGTACGGGTGGCCTTTGCCTCCACCCATTTAGAAACATAATCTACTGCGAGTAAGATATAAATAAAACCATTGGAGGGAGGAAATGGTCCCATAAAATCAATACCCCACACATCAAAAATTTCGACATTAAATATGTAGTGTTGTGGCATTTGATCACGAACCCCTGAATATTCACAATGTCCAATATACAAAATCATAATCCGACAATAGAAATCAAACCACGAGAAACCACCGTTCTCGGAAACAGATAATTCAAAGTCGACGAATCGTCGAAAATCCGTATATACCACTTCAATACCTCGCTTTACGTTCGGACGCTCAACTCGAAAAACGAACCTCCCCACAGCGATCGGGGCGCGATTTTGAGTAAAATGACATGCGACTTGTCGAAAGTCAAAAAGTCAACTCTGACCGTTGACCGCCGCCGTTGACCGCTGTCCACGGCGGCGCCACTGTTGACCGGAGAATTTCACGGCGGGGCAACCTCTATTCCACTCCAAATCACCCACTGAGCAACTTTGTCAACTGCACCGAACTCCAATTCTCACTCTAACATGGTCAATTTCAAGCAAAACCGAATGAACACACAAATTTCAAATCCAAAATTCACCTTGCACACATCGAATTGAAACACGAAACTTACAGGGAAGCATCAAGGGGATGAGAGCTTCAAAGCCCACTAAGAATTGCAGCTCGAATCGGCCGGAATCACAAACCACCATTAACACCAAAATTCACAAACTTTACTTCAAGTTTTCTCTCTCCACCGTGAGCTCCACCACGAAAGGAGGACGGCACGGGGTCGAGGGCAGCTTGGCGAGTCGGACGGGCCAAGGACCAAGCTTTGGGGTGGCCGAAATCATCGCGCCACCGTGGAGACCGTGGAGAACCACCGTGAGTTCATCTCCACCGAGTTGACTCGGTCAACTCGGTCAACCCTCAAAATGGAAAGTCTCCCCCTTGCCCAGAATAGCAGGTTACTATATATAGCCTTTCCCAAAACGGAAACTTCATGTTTATCCATTTCGACGAACTTGAAACGCGCGTAACTTTCTCGTCGTGATTCCGATTCTGATAATTCTCGCGGCCACGAACTCGTCTCAACATACTCTTCAATAATCACCCAAAGTCAAACATATCAGCCAATCGAATAAAAAGTCAATCCTTCAAAGCAACACACATTAAATCGACTAAATAATCAACAAACGGCAAAATTCGCAACTAATTCCTCGTAACTCCAAATCATGCTCCGGAAGTTCTCACAAACTCGAAATTAAATTACGAACAACTTCCGTGAAGAAGCCGAGACCAAATTCTCGTCCGGTAATTTAGTCGCGAACAAACCCGCCATTTAAATCTGAACTTCAAATATTCATAATTAATTCCTCGGTCGTCCAAATAACGATCCGGAACCGCCCACAAACTCGTAATCACACGTACAACGACTCTCGAGAAGAGACCCAGCTCCAATTCTCGGCCAATAATTAAGTCGTTAACAAGCTTGGCGATTCCAAACAACCGTCGGATACCAGTGACTACGCGGTAACTCACGTACATAGCTGGTCGTACTGCTGATTCTGATTCGGGTCGTCACAAATCCACCCCCCTTAGAAAAATTTCGACCTCGAAATTTCCAAGTCTGCTGGCTAAAAGTAGGAACACTGCCTCTGCATACTGCTCAACTGCTCAGTGGCTACATCAACTGAACAACTCTGGTAACCGTCTCCACAATAGGAGACAATTCCGTGCCGGAATCCCTGTACCCACAAATCACAAATCTGAACTGGCCCACACAATCGCCAAGTGTTCCTACATAAGGAACAGACAGGGTACACAATGCGAAACCAACCTGAAATACAGTTCCGCCACACGGAACACAACTCGCACAAAAGCCAATGCTATAGGCGATGCCGAACCATACGGCATAACACTAACTCGCCTATGACCACATATGGATCAAAACATCGAGGCAAATCACAACTCAGTTCATACATCAACATAACTCAGACACTCATATCAGCATAGTTCAAACATCGAACTCGAGCAATAATCAACCCATTTCCACTAATCTGAGAGTCTGTGGTAACACACTCCACAAAATCGAAAACAAACATCAACTCAAATTCAAACCAAACTCGTTCCAGCACAATGGAGTACAGCACCATACCTCAAATCAACATCAAATAATCTCAAAACTATAGTGGTCCACAAACTGGTACTGCAAGCAACCTCGAACAGCTGAAATTGCTGGTCCTGAATCCTCCGGAACTGCAACACCGAGGTCCACAACATGCCCTCCAAGGTCTGAATAGTTCTCAAAGATCACCATCCAATCTGAGGATAAGAACAGGTACTAACTCACAATCTGGTTCCCAATGCTCACTGCAAAGCTTGTTGACACTTGTCATAGCCGATTACCTCGACCAGCAAACTGGGACACAGGTACACCACGTAGACGGACAACCTCCGTCAATCACAGCTATACCAGCCAACCACTGGAATCATCT
Source organism: Geum urbanum (assembly GCA_946800695.1). Lineage (NCBI taxonomy): Eukaryota > Viridiplantae > Streptophyta > Magnoliopsida > Rosales > Rosaceae > Geum > Geum urbanum. The sequence goes on from OX327004.1 coordinate 26,771,931, forward strand.
CCGAAAGTACAAGGAACTGTACTGAGTTCGTCAAATGATCCACAAAGACCCGACAACTGGTATCACAACCAAACTGTACACATCCACACACAATTACAGCAGCAACCGTCACGTCTAACCGGAAATCTCAAATGGCTAACACATCTCGGCAAGTCTCTGCCTCCTAGCCATCGCCAGTCGACGAACATGGCATCAGCACACACAAGCTGCGCTCGCACAAGCTGCTATATCGTTCTTCATGTTGCGTCACGAGTAATAAACTCGAAATATCGAATACATCTCCACACCACTAGCGCCAAATGTGCGTCAAACAATGAGCTTCAACATCATCATACTCGAACTCAGCTCTCGTAGCCCATAACTCGGCTAACACAAAAACTCGGGCCACACATACATACATGCAATACTGAAGCTCCTAACTCTCAACTGAATGCATCAGCATCACATCATCCCAAACGGATGGTCAAAGTACGACCACTAGCCTTTCTCGAACAAGCTCAAAGGTGCAGCCCTTGTCGTGAGTCGACCCCATCCATCTACACTGCCTCAAGCCCAAATCTGGCCGAGAATGCAAGTGGATGAAACTCAGTGGTCAGTGTACATCCTACACCGCGCTACACGTCATAGCTATAGTGTCTCAAACTCTCTGATACTAACACAAATACAGCTACACCCAAATCAAACTCCGGATACGTAGCCTCATAAGTTTTCCACTATCCGTAACCATGAGCCACCGCTCTGTTACACAGCATCAAAGCACAACCCTAACCAAATCTCGATGTATCGCCATAACCCACTAACTCGTCGCGATCATCAGGTAAGGTCAAAACTGAAGCAACGGTCAACCATCCTGCAGGAGTAAGTAACTCTCCTCGCGTGCATCGAACCACTCGAACTTGACGCCTTCTTCATCAAGTGAAGTGGCAATCCGGGAAAATCCTGCACAAGCCGTCGATAAAAGCCTGCCAAACCCAAGAGACTCTTGATCTCTGGTACAATCGTAGGGCAACCTCAAATCAACACGGCTTCAAACTAGTCAGGATCCACGCCAACTCCCTCGAATAGCATCACATAGCCCAACATCTTCACGCTAATCGACCAAAACTCACACTGGATGAACTTTCACAAACAGCTAATCGTCTCGTGAAGTCCGCGAAACCACTCGCTATTGCATTAGGTACTGGCCCACGCTCCTGGAGTACATCAGGACGTTGCCAACGAACATGACCGCAAACTCGTCCAGAAACCGTCTGAACACCTGGTCCATCAAGTCCACATGATCAACGGGGCATTGGTCAACCAATAGCGTGACCAAGAACTCCTGATGTCCGCACCGAGATCCGAAAGCCAACATAGCCACATCTGACTCATCAAACCTCCACTGATGGTATCCGGATCTGAAATCAATCTTCGAAAAGACTGAAGCTCTCGTAAGCTGATCAAACCACTCGCCAGTCCGAAGCGAAGGATACTCACTCTCCTCTGAAGCAAATCAAGCTTCTGGTAGTCAATGCACCACCATGTCGAATCATCCAACAACCACACAAACAATGCAGGAGCACACCACGCAAATACGCGGGGTCGCATGAAATCTCCTGAAACCTCCTCCAGCAACTCCTGGAGTCGAAAATGTAACTCCATCAGCTCCGCTGGCACCGAACGACAAGACGTCGGCAAATGAGTCCAGCGCTCGATACAAGCTCAATGGTGTAGTCAGTCTCCCGAACTGGAGAAACACTTGGTAACTCCTCCGAAACACACCTGGAAACTCGGGAACCACCTCGATATCACCAATGTCGGGTACAGCAACCATAGTATCCACAACATGTTCTAAGCAAACAACATAACTCGTCTCCACCATCCGCTCGACCATCACCGCGAAACAGCATCTCGGGAAAATCTGGTCGTCGAAACACAACCTCCTCATCGAGGTACACGAACACAGCCAAATGCATCGTCAGTAAGTCCATACTCACAAACACACCAAAATCACAACATCCAGTTAACAGATCCGCGGCTAAATCATAACTTCCAACAAGGATCTCGCAACCTCCGGATGGATACAATACTCTCCAAAACCTCGGAAGTGGAGATGCAGGTACAATAGCCATGGATATCAAACAGCAGCAACCTCGGAGAAAAATCTGTCCTCAAACAAGGCAATGGCACGAACTCCAACATGCCCAACTAGTCGCCCACATCAATTGCGACTTGCTGAATAACTCGTCTCGAAATCTGGGTTGATCAAGCTCTAGAAACAGCATCATAATTTCCTCGTAAACTCTGAGCTGTCGAACCGCTAACACAGCTGGCTAAGGGCGCTTCCTCATAACGTGACCCTCCTGGCCATCGAAACAGCAACTGAAAGTGCTCCACGAACACAAATCACCACAACACCAGCTGCGTGATAGGATCACCAACGATCGCCCAAGCTCATGCCACAGGTACAAGTCCGCTACTCTGCGCTCTCCGCCATCGTCAAACGAATTCTTTGCTCGATCTGATGACCCTCAACATAATCGAAAAGGCCACAGTCTGATGACGTCATGGATCCCGAAGTGTCGGAACTCAACCTCATCAAAATCTCGACTAAGTCCACTTTCCTCAAATCATCGCATCGAAAATCGCGTACATCTTTCCCTCACAATAGCCTCGCCACTGAGTGCAGCACACTATGCTCCTCACGGATGTCTCGAGGCACATCAAACAGTCTCTCTCTGATGCTCAGGTTCAAACTCATCTCGAACCTCATGCACTGCTTCCTCTGAAGCCACATAACACGTGCAAACAGGAACAACATGTGGACAATGCATCTCTACCTCAGGTGGGTAAACACTCCACATAACGCTTGCTGAGTAGCCTAATAAAACCATTACCGTAAATACAACATCCTGAATGTAGGCCATGGAATCACAACCGGAACTCACACAATATCAGCCCACCAAACACAATAATCTGATTCAGGCAAACATCACCGCCAAAATTCTCAGCTCTGAGGCAACATATAGACTCCCATATACACATCCCCAGGCAAACCGTGCCACACAAATCACTGAACTCTGAATACTCATCCAAATCCACAATCTCTGGCAAATCGCGCGTCGATTGATCCTCAACAGGATCCCCAACCGAAACGACACGGAAAGCACGTCAGGAGGCATCCTAATGAATACAATACCGTTCACAACAAGTGGAATGTAATCATGGAACTTCAAATATTTGAAAGTATACAACACCCGGAGTATTGATGATTATCCGCCGGCCGGTCGGGTCACCATTCCAGACATGCTGTACATTCTCAAATATCCTTAGTAAACACGACTACAGAAGTCTACAGAACCTATAACCTAATGCTCTGATACCAAGCTGAAAGGACCCAACCCCGATTTAGCTCCCTAAATCGGAATCAAACCCCTTCGAAAACACGAACCAACAAAAACTTTTCAAAATTTGGGCAGAGTTTCGTTACTAACGTTGAATTACCATTACCTGCACGTGGAAAATACACTTCGTCCTATGCCACAAAAAGCAAACCGTGGGCACCAATCCCATCCGGATTTCTCAATATATCAACAGTAAAATAAATCAGTAAATATCTCTATACTTTACTGAAATCCGGTGTAAAATCGTATAGCATATACAATAGGACGCTCAGAGCGACTTCTAATACATAATCATATACGCATACCACAGTAGGTAGAACAATAAATCTACTGGATGAAACAAAGTAGCTCGAGCACTATGCCTCCGACCACGACGTGCGACACCAGAGCCTGAACTGCAAACTGGGCACGGAAATCGAAAAGCCCAGGTGAAAGACAATAAACACGTTAGAGTGAGTGGACGAAAATAAATGTCTTTCACCAGTTTATATATATATTATAAAAACATATGCGAGTCCAGATAAATAAAACAACATATGTACACGAGGTAAAACTCATACTCCTCCAGTGTACCGAGCATGCAAATAAAATCCCACGGGGTCACTCATGGACTCCACCGTGCTAGTACAGTCTGAACCACGGAGTCCCTGACTACCACGTGATTCTGAGCCAGAAATGGCCTCGGTTCCGGGGTACTGCCCCTCACCGGTCTGGTCGGGGTACTGCCCCTCCAAGCGGCCCTCCGTCGGGGATCAGCCGACGAGGCAAGGTGTATCGATACAACAACATAACCACGACTGTACTCTGTGTAAACCAAATCATAAACATTTCGATGCAAATGCATGAAACAGCATATAAGTGTATGTATACTCGTATACATATAATCGTATAAATATATCGTATAATCGTAAAACACATGCTCATGCAATTCGTAATCTCAATACGCATGCTCAAGTTCGAAAATCATATAAAAGACTCGCAAACAATCCGTGAAAAGAAATGTCCACTCACAGACTGGCGTAACGCGTATCGCGTTAACCCGTGATCTGGCGGAAAATCCCTCGCCAAACGAACGATCACGAACCCCTGAATATTCACAATGTCCAATATACAAAATCATAATCCGACAATAGAAATCAAACCACGAGAAACCACCGTTCTCGGAAACAGATAATTCAAAGTCGACGAATCGTCGAAAATCCGTATATACCACTACAATACCTCGCTTTACGTTCGCACGCTCAACTCGAAAAACGAACCTCCCCACAGCGATCGGGGCGCGATTTCGAGTCAAATCACATGCGACTTGTCGAAAGTCAAAAAGTCAACTCTGACCGTTGACCGCCGCCGTTGACCGCCGTCCACGGCGGCGCCACTGTTGACCGGAGAATTTCACAGCGGGGCAACCTCTATTCCACTCCAAATCACCCACTGAGCAACTTTGTCAACTGCACCGAAGTCCAATTCTCACTCTAACATGGTCAATTTCAAGCAAAACCGAATGAACACACAAATTTCAAATCCAAAATTCTCCTTGCACACATCGAATTGAAACACGAAACTTACAGGGAAGCATCAAGGGGATGAGAGCTTCAAAGCCCACTAAGAATTGCAGCTCGAATCGGCCGGAATCACAAACCACCATTAACACCAAAATTCACAAACTTTACTTCAAGTTTTCTCTCTCCACCGTGAGCTCCACCACGAAAGGAGGACGGCACGGGGTCGAGGGCAGCTTGGCGAGTCGGACGGGCCAAGAACCAAGCTTTGGGGTGGCCGAAATCATCGCGCCACCGTGGAGACCGTGGAGAACCACCGTGAGTTCATCTCCACCGAGTTGACTCGGTCAACTCGGTCAACCCTCAAAATGGAAAGTCTCCCCCTTGCCCAGAATAGCAGGTTACTATATATAGCCTTTCCCAAAACGGAAACTTCATCTTTATCCATTTCGACGAACTTGAAACACGCGTAAGTTTCTCGTCGTGATTCCGATTCCGATAATTCTCGCGGCCACGAACTCGTCTCAACATACTCTTCAATAATCACCCAAAGTCAAACATATCGGCTATTCGAATAAAAAGTCAATCCTTCAAAGCAACACACATTACATCGACTAAATAATCAACAAACGGAAAAATTCGCAACTAATTCCTCGTAACTCCAAATCATGCTCCGGAAGTTCTCACAAACTCGAAATTAAATTCCAAACAACTTCCGTGAAGAAGCCGAGACCAAATTCTCGTCCGGTAATTTAGTCGCGAACAAACCCGCCATTTAAATCTGAACTTCAAATATTCATAATTAATTCCTCGGTCGTCCAAATAACGATCCAGAACCGCCCACAAACTCGTAATCACACGTACAACGACTCTCGAGAAGAGACCCAGCTCCAATTCTCGGCCAATAATTAAGTCGTTAACAAGCTTGGCGATTCCAAACAACCGTCGGATACCAGTGACTACGCGGTAACTCACGTACATAGCTGGTCGTACTGCTGATTCTGATTCGGGTCGTCACACAACCCAATGGAGGAATCATCAAGGATTTGTTCTCTCCTCCCTTATCTTTTTAATTTCATTGTTTATTTACTTTCCTTAGCTAAAATTTTCGTGGGTCTCTCTCTTCATACTTAGTTCTAGGTTTCCTACAATTACATTGAGGACAATGTAGAGTTTAAGTGTGGGGGAGGGGTTTACAACTTTATTTGAGTCTTAAAATCATAAAACTGGGTGGACAATGGAACTTTCCGGTGGATGATGCCCTAAAAAAATTATTTTGTGTCTTTCTATTTAACTATTTAACTTAGGGTTTTTAAAGACGATTTTTCAGTTTTTAGGATGCCCTTAGTTAGTCTATGATGAAAATGGACCGAAAAGGAATACATATGGCGTTGAATAAGCTCCAAACTGATTTCTCGTGCTAAGTGAGAAATTTTGATTGTCCTGACATGTAGTGGATATGGTATGTTTAAACATGGTATAGATTTCGCATGTTAGAAAGACTTTTAAATCATACATACCTTAAAAGTGAGTTTTTGAGCCTACATTATTCCCTTTGAGAGTGAATTTCGTGCATATGGTTTTTTAAGAACAAAACATGCTTAATCTAATTACTTGTCATAGATTTTAATGAACTAGAGATTACTAGAACTTACTCATGTAGATTTACAACGCTTTTAAGTTGATATATGATCAACGCATTTTATGCTAGATTCTTAACGCATTTCTCTCTACATTTTACTTTGTTTTGACCTTAGTATTCTCAGTTCTTACTTATTTTATTGTTTTTAGGTTTTGAATAAAGGAGTACAATAAAGGAGGTGATTTGGAGCATAAAATGAGCTAAGTGGAGAAGTTTCCTAAATCAACTAGGAATGACGTAGCAAAATATGGATCCGAAATGGTTTTCTCAAGTTACTAAAATGACGCAATGAAAAATGAAGACATTTCAAATGGTGGATCGAAAATCAGCAAGCATTTTGGGCAAAATCAAGCAAGGAGTTATTACCGAATAGACGGAGGATCAAAGTATTAAGTATATCTCAAAATTGCCTTATTTAAAGATCAAAATATCCTACAATATATGGTAGGTTCGGCCAAAATGACTTGGAGCTTAAGAAATACAAGATATAGAAAGATCAAGATTTCCCTACTCCTAGTAGGAAGAGGAAGATATGCCTGCCAGCTCATCAATCTTCAACGGATCACAGAATCTGCAATTCAACTCCAAATATAGTGATCATATATGTCTTCTTCAAGCTCTCGAGCTGATCTTTCCAACGAATCCAAAATCGTAATTTTGGAGCTCTAGAACTCCCGGAAAAGACGTTTCAAGACAGGCAGTCACAGGCTATCAATTCTATCTGGGTACACTAGGAAAACCTAGTTTGGAGAGGAAAGTTGGAATTCTTCACCTATAAATACAAGAGCTAGGCCTCATTCTCAAGCATCACTCATTCTAGACGCCTAACCTCAGCCTAAACACTACTTCCTCTCCAAAAACTCAAGACGTTCTCCACGAAGAAGTTTACACCATCTTTCCGCCACCAAACTGCCTCCACGACATATAGGGCAATCCTGAGTGTCACTTCCACCAAAGAGAGCTGTGTTCACCATAATTCCATAGGGCAATCCTGAGGAACTATAAAGTGTAACTCGACTTCTCTTTATCTTGTAACTTCTTCTTGTATGAACTATTGTTTTTAAGGATTGATTCTTAGTATTTCGGTTTTCTGCACTTGTTTTGATTTCAATTGTCTTCCATGTGTTCTAGTTTCTTAAATTTCTATGATGCATGCTTATCTAATCGTAATGCTTTGGCTTTGATATAGGGCAATCCCGAGTCTAAATCAATGGTATGAGTACAGGGCAATCCCGAGCACTAAACTTAAGTATAAACATGTGTTATGTGAAGTTAAGAAGTTAGGATTTCGATTGACATTGTTTAATTTGCAGGTTAGGAATGAGCAAGGGTAAGCTAGATGAGTTGATCACATGTAAATAATAGCTTAGGTTTATTTTCGGTCTAGTAAGCATGTTTAGGGTTCTTTGTTCTTGTTTGTTTTCTACTTGTCTATGAGTGAAGCATGTTAGAACATAGGATTTCTCTATGTGTTTACTAACCATTTCTTTTGTCTTTAATTTCGTAAGAATTAGTAAAAAAACAACCTTTAAAATCCCCCCATAAACCATAGCGTAGTCATGCATACACCCTCAATCCCCGGTTAAGAACGATACCCTACTTACCAATGCTACATCTTACAAAAAAGGGTTTTAATTGCTTATGCATTTTTGTTGAGTGTTAAGTGTTTATTTAGTGCTTAGTAAAATACGTGTATCAATATATGCTCTGATTTTGGATATGATTAAAGGAAAATTAGGTTACCACCACTTAAACCAAATAGCCATGTGTCCTTTTGTGCGCATGCGTTGCGACACCTTTAGATTACCCCTTTGTGCCTACTTTTTGCCTTTTCTTTCATTTACCACATATATATCTAAACACTTAGCCTAGTGTAGAGTTTCCAACCTTGGTTCAAAGACTTGGTGATGAGATTTTGAAGCTAGCACAAGAAGTGGCGGAAAAGTTATGAAACAATACAAAAAGAGGGAAGACTTGTCCAAAAGCTTGAAGAAAAAAAAGAACGTGTGATTGCCGAAAAGAAAAAAATAAAAAGAAGAAAGAAAACTCGAGAGCATGAAAAGAAAAAGAAAGAAAAAAAAATAGTTGAGCTCTCCGGCAAATGTTCTAAGTGTAAAAGTTTGGACAAGTGAAGTTCATAGTGAAGTTAGGGCCCAAAAAGATGAAATTTGACCCCCAATTCTGAAGTTTGACACAAGAAGAAGTGTAGAAAGGATGAGCCACGAAATTTAAAAGTTTTGAGTGCTAGCCTAAGTTTTTGGAAAGCGTTTTTAACCACCACTTATCTAAATTACGAATGCCTTAGCCTTAGTGATACGCGCGAAACATGCCTTAAATGTTAACACAAAGTAGACACTAAAAACATTGTCCACACATATACAATTTAAAACACTTATTTTGTCGATGTAATATTGGCGAGTAGGGATCGTTCTATCCGGGGAATTAAATGGCGCATGCATGGTTTCGTTTAAGAAGAAATCTAAAGGTTTGGGGGGATTGGAAATTGATTGATTAATGTCCTACGAAATTAAGGTACAAAACATGCAAACACAACAAGAACTCCTAGACTTCTTGTGACGACCCGGACCAGAATCAGCAGTTTGATCAGCTATATACGTCAGTTACTGCGTAGTCGCAGCTGTTCGGCAGCTATTTGAATCGCCGAAGCTTCTTAACGACTAAATTATTGGCCGAGAATTGGAGCTGGGTCTCTTCTCGAGAGTCGTTGTACATATGATTTCGAGTTCGTGGGCGGTTCCGGATCGTTATTTGGACGACCGAGGAATTAATTATGATTATTTGAAGTTCAGATTTAAATGGTGAGCTACTTAACGACTTAATTACCGGACGAGAATTTGGTTTCGGCTTCTTCACGGAAGTTGTTCAGAATTTAATTTCGAGTTTGTGAGAACTTCCGGAGAATGATTTTGAGTTACGAAGAATTAGTTACGAATATTTCCGATTGTTGGTTATTTAGTCGATTTAGTGTGTGTTGGTTCGAAGGGTTGACTTTTTATCCGTTTGGCCGATGTGTTTGACTTTGGGTGATTATTGAAGGGTACGTCGAGACGAGTTTGTGGCCGCGAGAATTATTGGAATCGGAATTACGACGAGAAAGTTACGCGCGTTTAAAGTTCGTCGAAATGGATAATCATGAGTTTCCAAATCGGGAAAGTCTATAAATAGTAGTTTCCACTTTGGGCAAGTCAAACATTTCCATTTTGGGGGTTGACCGAGTTGACCGAGTCAACTCGGTGGAGGAAGAAGTGCTCCACGGTGCTCCACGGTGCCTTCACGGCGGTGGAGGATTCCGGCCACCCCAAGGCTCGGGGTTGGGTCCACTAGACGCGCCTCGGTCCCCTCTACCCATCTATGGTCACCGTTGACGGCGAGGCTCGCCGGAAATGGAGGAGAAATCCGGCCAAACTTTGGAAGGAACTTTGTGAATTCGGGTTCTATGTTTGAGGCCGATTCGAGCTGCAATTCTTAGTGGGCTTTGAAGCTCTCATCCCCTTGATGCTCCCCTTTGACAAAGTTGCTCAGTGGGTGGTTTTGCATGGAATAGGGGTTGCTCCGCCGTGAATTCTTCCGGTCAACAGTGGCGCCGCCGTGGACGCCGTCAACGGCGGTCAACGGTCAACGGGTTGACTTTTTGACTTTCGGCAAGTCGCATGTCATTTGACTCGAAATCGCGCTCTGATCGCTCTGGGGAGGTTCATTTTTCGAGTTGAGCGTCCGAACGTAAAGCGAGGTATTGAGGTGTTATATACGGATTTTCGACGATTCGTCGACTTTGGATTATGTGTTTCCGAGAACGGTGGTTTCTCGTGATTTGATTTGTATTGTCGAGTTACGATTTTGAGATATGGTTATTGTGATTATTCAGGGGTTCGTGATCGTTGTTTTGGCGAGGACATTCCGCCGGATCATGGGTTAACGCGTATCGCGTTACGCCAGTCTGTGAGTGGACATTTCTTTTCACGGATTATTTGCGAGTCTTGATATACGTTTTATGAACTTCAGCATGCATATGAGATTTCGAATTACATGTGCATGTGTTTTACGATTATACGATTATACGTATACGAGTATACATATACTTATATGCTGTTTCATGCATTTGCATCGAAATGTTTATGATTTGGTTTACACAGAGTACAGTCGTGGCTACGTTGTTGTATCGTTACACTTGCCTCTCGGCTGATCCCCGATGGTAGGCTTTATTCCAGGGGAGGCTGTGACTCCTGACCTGAGGTCTTTACCGGGGGGAGGCAGACCTTTGACGTGAGGCCATTTCTGGCTAGAATCACGTGGAAGTCAGGGACTCCGTGGTTCTGACTGTACTAGCACGGGTGTGTCCACGAGTGACCCCGTGGGATTTTATGCATGCTCCGTATACGTGAGGAGTTAGAGTCTCCCTCGTGTACTCGGATGCGTGAGGAGTTAGAGTCTCCCTCGTGTACCATTTGATTATTTATGCTTTCGACTCGCATATGTTTTTATTGTATTTATTACTTAGTGAAAGACATTTATTTTCGTCCACTCACTCTAACGTGTTTATTGTCTTTCCCCTGGGCTTTTCGGTTTCCGTGCCCAGTTTGCAGTTCGGACTCTGGAGTCACACGTCGTGGTCGGAGGCATAGTACTCGAGCGGTCTTATTTCTTCCAGTAGGTTTATTGTTCTACCTACTGTGGTATATATATATATATATGTTTATACGTTGTGGTCGCTCTGAGTAATCCGTTGTTAATGTCATACGATTTTTAACCCGAATTTCAGTTTAGTGCATATATATTTACTACTTTACATTATTGCTGATATATTGAGAAATCCGGATGGGATTGGTGCCCACAGTTTGCTTTTTGTGGCATAGGATGAAGTGTATTTTCCGCGTGCAGGTAATGCTTTTTGATTCCGATTTAGGAAGCTAAATAGGGGTTGGGTCCTTTCAGCTTGGTATCAGAGCATTAGGTTGTCAGATTCTGTAGACTTCTGTAGTCGTGTTTACTAAGGATATTTGAGAATGTACAGCATGCCTGGAATGGTGACCCGACCGGCCGGCGGATAATCATCAAATTCCGGGTGTTGTATGCTTCCAAATATTTGAGGTTCCATGATTACGTTCCACTTGTTGTGAACGATATTGTATTCATTAGGATGCCTCCTGACGTGTTTTCCGTGTCGTTTCGGTTGTGGATCCTATTGAGGATCAATCGACGCGCGATTTGCCAGAGAACTGTGGATTTGGATGAGTATTCAGAGTTCAGAGATTTGTGTGGCACGGTTTTCCTGGGGATGTGTATATGGGCGTCTATGCGTTGCCTCAGAGTTGAGAATTGTGGCGGTGATGTTGCCTGATTCAGATTATTGTGTTTGGTGGGCCGATATTGTGTGAGTTCTGGTTGTGACTCCATGGCCTACATTCAGGATGTTGAATTTACGGTAATGGTTTTATCAGGCTACTCAGTAAGCGTTATGTGGAGTGTTTACCCACTTGAGGCAGAGATGCATTGTTCACATGTTTGTCCTGTTTGCACGTGTTATGCGGCTTCGGAGGAAGCAGAGTACGAGGTTCGAGATGAGCTTGAACCTGAGCATCAGAGAGAGTCTGACTGTTCTGCCTCGAGATTGCTGTGAGGAGCTTAGTGTGTTGCACTCGGTGGCGAGGCTAGTGTGAGGGAGAGATGTACGCGGTTTTCGATGTGATAGTTTGGGGAAAATGGATTTAGTCGAAATCTTGATGAGGTTGAGTTCTGGCACTTCGGGATCAATGACTCCATCAGGCTGTGGGCTTATCGATTATGTTGTGGGACATCAGATCAAGCAGAAGATCCGTTTGACGATGGCGGAGATCACAGAGTAGCGGACTTGCTCCTGTGGCATGAGTTTGGGCGATCGTTAGTGATCCTTTCACGCAGCAGATGTTGCGGTGACTTGTGTTCGTGGTACACTCTCAGTGGCTATTGCAGTGGCCAGGAGGGTCACGTTATGAGGGAGCGCCTTAGCCAGCTGTGTTAGTGGTTCGGTAGCTCAGAGTTTACGAGGAGATCCTCATGTTGTTCCTGCAGTCTGATCAATGTATCCTTTTGATGAGTTATACAGTAAGTCGCAATTGACGTGGGCGACTAGTTGGGCATGTTGGAGTTCGTGCTATGACCTTGTTGAGGACAGACTTTTCTCCGAGGATTACAGTTGTTTGATATCCATGGCTATTGTACCTGCATCTCCACTTCCGAGGTCTTGGAGAGTGTTGCATCCATCCGGAGGTTGTGAGATCCTTGTTGGAGGTTTTGGGTTAGTCGTGGATTTGTTATAGCTGGACATTGTGGTTTTGGTGAGATTGTGTGTGTGGACTTACTGACGATGCATTTGGCTGTGTTCTAGTGCCTCGAGAAGGACGTTGTGTTTCGACGACCAGATTTCCCCGAGATACTGTTTCGCGGTGATGGTCGAGCGGATGGGAGAGACGAGTTGTGTGGTTTGCTTTGCTCATGTTGTGGATACTATGGTTGCTGTGCTCGGCGTTGGTGACATTGAGATGGTTCCCGAGTTTTCAGGTGTGTTTCGGAGGAGTTACCAGGTGTTCCTCCAGTTCGGGAGACTGACTACACTATCGAGCTTGTACCAGGCGCTGGACTCATTTTACCGACGACTTGTCGTTCGGAGCCAGCGGAGCTGATGGAGCTATTTTTTCGACTCCAGGAGTTGCTGGAGGAGGTTTCAGGAGACTACGTGCGACCCCGCGTATTTGCGTGGTGTGCTCTTGCACTGTTTATACAGATGTTGGATGATTTGATGAGGTGGTGCATTGACTACCGGAAGCTCGATTTGCTTCAGAAGAGTGCGAGTATCCTCCGCTTCGGATTGACGATTGGTTGATCAGCTCGCGAGAGCTACAGTCCTGTCGAGGATTGATTTCGGATCTGGATTCCATCAGTTGTGGATCAATGAGTCAGATGTAGCTATGTTAGCTTTCGGATCTCGGTGCGGACACCAGGAGTTTTGGTCACGCCTTTGGTTGACCAGTGCCCCGTAGATCTGGTGAACTTGATGGATCAGGTGTTCAGACGATTTCTGGACGAGGTTGCGGTCATGTTAGTTGGCAACGTCCTGATTCACTCCAGGAGTGTGGGCCAGTACTTGAGTTGAATGTGAGCGGTTTCGCGGATTTTGCGAGACGACCAGGTGTTTGCGAAGTTCAGTCAGTGTGAGAGTTGGCTGATTTGCATGAAGATTTTGGGTTGTGTGATGCTATTCGAGGGAGTTGACATGGATCCTGACCAGTTAGAAGCCGTGTTGATTTGAGGTTGTCCTACCATTGTATCAGAGATTGGAGGTCTCTTGGGTTTGGCAGGCTATTACCGACGGCTTGTGCAGAATTTTCCCGGATTGCCACTCTATTTTCCAAATTGACGAAGAAGGTGTCAAGTTCGAGTAGTTCGATGCACGCGAGGAGAGTTACTTACTCCTGCAGGATGGTTGACTGTCGCTTCGATTTTGATCTTACCTGACGATCGTGGCGAGTTCGTGGGTTACGGCGATGCATCGAGGTTTGGAATTTGGTTGTATTTTGATGCTGTGTAGCAGAGCGGTGGCTCATGGTTCCAGGCAGTGGAACTTTGTATAGCTACGTATCCTATGTATGATTTGGGTATAGCTGTCCTTGTGTTAGCACTAGAGAGTTGGAGATACTACTGCTATGGCGTGCAGCGTGGTGTAGGATGTACACTGATCACTTGAGTTGCATCCACTTGCATTTTCGGCCAGATTTGAGCTTGAGGCAGTGTTGATGGATGAAGTTGATTAACGACTATGGCTGCACCTTTGAGTTTGTTCGAGGAAGGCTAGAAATTGTACTTGACCATCCATCTGGGATGTTGTTGCTGATGCATTCAGTCGAGAGTCGGGATTTCAGTGTTTCATGTGTGTATGTGTGGCTCGAGTTTCCGTATTAGCCGAGTTATGAGCTTGACGATAGCTGAGTTCGAGTGTGATGATGTTGAGGCTCATGGTTTTGCGCGCGTTTGGCGCTAGTGATACGGAGATGTATCAGATACTTCGAGTTTATTACTCGTAACGCAACATGAAGACTAATGTAGCAGCTTGAGGGTGCAGATGCCACATTCGTCGACTGGTGATGGCTAGGAGGCAGAGACGTGCAGAGTTGTGTCAGCCATTTGAGATTTTCGGTTAGACGTGGCGATTACTGTTGTGTGTGTGTGTGTGCACTTTGGTTTGTGGTGCCAGTTGTTTGACCATTGTGGACCATTTGACGAACTCAGTACAGTTCCTTGTACTTTCGGTGACGATTTTAGTGGCAGGCTGGTATAACTGTGTTTGGCGGAGATTAGCCATCTACGTGGTGTACCTGTGTTCCGGTTCGCTGATCGAGATAATCATCTACGACAAAGTGTTGGCGAGCTTTGCAGCGAGCATTGGGGACCAGATTACGAGTTAGTACCGGTTCTTATCCTCAGATTGGAGGGTGATTGATATACGCATTTTATGCTAATTTCTTAACGCATTTCCCTTTACGTTTAGCTATGTTATTATCTTAGTTTTTATGTTTTCCTTATTTAATTTGTTATTTTGAAGATATTTACGGTGGAGATTAATAACGATGCAATTCGGAGGAATTTCGGCGATTTTGCGATTTTTGTGATTTTGGACCTCCGAAAATGGGCCGGCCCAAAAAGCAAATTATGGGCCGAATTCTCAACTCTTGTTTCGGCCCATTATCAAGCCCAAACACAATCAATTCGGCATGGAAGACTTTTGGTGAAGAGGAAAAGTCTTGTTTTGCAACCTTTGAAGAAGAAAAGTCAACAATATCAAGCTTTGTGACTCATTATGGTGACTCTTGCTTAGGGTTCACAAATGATGATCACAAATGGTGACTTGCCATGGTGACTCTTGCTTAGGGTTCACAAATGATGATCACAAATGGTGACTAAGGGGATGACTTGCATGGTGACTCTTGCTTGCATTAAATGGAGGGAGGCAAGGTGGAAGAGAGAAGGCAAGCATTCCTTGCCTATAAATACCAAGGAGGCTGAACATAATTAAACCATCACTCATTTTACAAGCCAAAGCTCTACACAAATACTCCTCCACCATAAACACTTCAAGGATTCTCAAGCAAAGCCGAAGCACATCTTCTCCATCCAAGCCGAAGCAATCCTCCTCCATCCAACACAATACGCTAAGTCCCTTGTGAAGGAAAGCCATCTCCACCGTAGATCATCAAGCATTCAAGACAAAAAGTGTAACCATGATCTTCACTTTCATTTCTTTTGCTTTGTATTTGAACCCTTGGATGTATTGGAATACTTTTATGTATCAAATGAAGAACAAGTTTAGATTTGTGTTTCATGTTCTTAAACCGATTTATAAGTTGCATGTGTTTATGATTTCTAGCCTTTTATGCATGTTTGATACAATCTTAAAGCTTCGAAAGCAAGTGTTAGATAATACGCTAAGTCCCTCTCTTTCGCATGTTTCGATGATCGTATGTTGTTTAGGATGTTTATACGCTAAGTTGCATTCCTACTCAATTATTAAGCATGTATATTTAGTTAGAAGTTATGAATTTCGTAACTTACAAAAAGGTTTGATGCATGAAAAGGGTAAGGTTAATAAGATGAGATGATCACATGTAATTAGTAGTGTAACTTCTTATTTTTAGCAAGCATAATTAGACTTGAAGTTTCTTGATTGTTGAAACTTGTCTATGAGTAAAACATGTTAGATGCTTAAGAGTTTTAGTTGTGTTTGCATGTTTTTGTACTTTAATTTTGTAGATTAAACAACCAACTTCCAATCCCCCCAAACATTTAAATTTCCGCTTATTAACGAAACCATGCATGCGCCCTTAATTCCCCGGATAAAGAACGATCCCTACTCGCCAATATTACAAATGACAAAAGAAGGGTTTTAAATTGCTTTACGTGTGAACTGTGTTTTTAGGGTCTACTTTGTGTTAACGTTAAATGCATGTTTTGCGCGTATCAGTGATCTTTGAGGACTATTCAGACCTTGGAAGGCATGTTGTGGACCTCGGTATTACAGTTCCAGAGGATTTGGGGACCAGCAGTTTCCAATTGTTCGAGATTGCATGCAGTACCGGTTTGTTGACCACTGTGATTTTGATGCTGTGTGATGTTGAATTGAGGATGATGATGTACTCCATTGTGTTGGAGCAGGTTTGAGTTTGAGTTGATGTTTGATTCTGATTTTGTGGATGTGCTACCACAGACTGTCAAATTAGCGGAAATGGGTTGATAATTGCCTGAGTCCGATGTTTGAGCTATGTTGATGTGAGTATGTGAGTTATGTTGATGTGTGTAAACTGAATTGTGAATTGTCACGTTATTTTGATCTGTATATGGTCGTAGGCGAGTTTAAGTTGTGCCGTATAGTTCGGCGTCGCCTACGTTGTTGGCTTTTGTGTGTGAGATGTGTATTGTGTTCTGTGTGGTGGAACTGTGTTTCAAGTTTGCTACGTGTTGTGTACCCTGTCTGTTCCTTATGCGGGAACACTTGGCGATTGTGTGAGCCAGTTCAGATTTGTGATTTGAGGGTACATAGATTTCAGCACGGAGCTATCTCTTATCAGTTGCCAGAGTTGTTCAATTGATATAGCCACTGGGCAGTTGAGCAGCATGCAGATGCAGTGCTCCTACCTTGTAGTCTACAGACTTGGAAATTTCGAGGTCGAAATTTTTCTAAGGGGGGTGGATTTGTGACGACCCGGACCAGAATCAGCAGTTTAATCAGCTATATACGTCAGTTACTGCGTAGTCGCAGCTGTTCGGCAGTTATTTGAATCGCCGAAGCTTCTTAACGACTAAATTATTGGCCGAGAATTGGAGCTGGGTCTCTTCTCGAGAGTCGTTGTACATATGATTTCGAGTTCGTGGGCGGTTCCGTATCGTTATTTGGACGACCGAGGAATTAATTATGATTATTTGACGTTCAGATTTAAATGGTGAGCTACTTAACGACTTAATTACCGGACGAGAATTTGGTTTCGGCTTCTTCACGGAAGTTGTTCAGAATTTAATTTCGAGTTTGTGAGAACTTCCGGAGCATGATTTTGAGTTACGAAGAATTAGTTACGAATATTTCCGATTGTTGGTTATTTAGTCGATTTAGTGTGTGTTGGTTCGAAGGGTTGAATTTTTATCCGTTTGGCCGATGTGTTTGACTTCGGGTGATTATTGAAGGGTACGTCGAGACGAGTTTGTGGCCGCGAGAATTATTGGAATCGGAATTACGACGAGAAAGTTACGCGCGTTTAAAGTTCGTCGAAATGGATAAACATGAGTTTCCAAATCGGGAAAGTCTATAAATAGCAGTTGCCACTTTGGGCAAGTCAAACATTTCCATTTTGGGGGTTGACCGAGTTGACCGAGTCAACTCGGTGGAGGAAGAAGTGCTCCACGGTGCTCCACGGTGCCTTCACGGCGGTGAAGGATTCCGGCCACCCCAAGGCTCGGGGTTGGGTCCACTAGACGCGCCTCGGTCCCCTCAACCCATCTATGGTCACTGTTGACGGCGAGGCTCGCCGGAAATGGAGGAGAAATCCGGCCAAACTTTGGAAGGAACTTTGTGAATTCGGGTTCTATGTTTGAGGCCGATTCGAGCTGCAATTCTTAGTGGGCTTTGAAGCTCTCATCCCCTTGATGCTCCCCTTTGACAAAGTTGCTCAGTGGGTGGTTTTGCATGGAATAGGGGTTGCTCCGCCGTGAATTTTTCCGGTCAACAGTGGCGCCGCCGTGGACGCCGTCAACGGCGGACAACGGTCAACGGGTTGACTTTTTGACTTTCGGCAAGTCGCATGTCATTTGACTCGAAATCGCGCTCTGATCGCTCTGGGGAGGTTCGTTTTTCGAGTTGAGCGTCCGAACGTAAAGCGAGGTATTGAGGTGTTATATACGGATTTTCGACGATTCGTCGACTTTGGATTATGTGTTTCCGAGAACGGTGGTTTCTCGTGATTTGATTTGTATTGTCGAGTTACGATTTTGAGATATGGTTATTGTGATTATTCAGGGGTTCGTGATCGTTGTTTTGGCGAGGACATTCCGCCGGATCACGGGTTAACGCGTATCGCGTTACGCCAGTCTGTGAGTGGACATTTCTTTTCACGGATTATTTGCGAGTCTTGATATACGTTTTATGAACTTGAGCATGCATATGAGATTTCGGATTACATGAGCATGTGTTTTACGATTATACGATTATACTTATACGGATATACGTATACGAGTATACATATACTTATATGCTGTTTCATGCATTTGCATCGAAATATTTATGATTTGGTTTACACAGAGTACAGTCGTGGTTACGTTGTTGTATCGATACACTTGCCTCTCGGCTGATCCCCGATGGTAGGCTTTATTCCAGGGGAGGCTGTGACTCTTGACCCGAGGTCTTTACCGGGGGGAGGCAGACCTTTGACCTGAGGCCATTTCTGGCTAGAATCACGTGGAAGTCAGGGACTCCGTGGTTCTGACTGTACTAGCACGGGTGTGTCCACGAGTGACCCCGTGGGATTTTATGCATGCTCCGTATACGTGAGGAGTTAGAGTCTCCCTCGTGTACCATTTGATTATTTATGCTTTCGACTCGCATATGTTTTTATTGTATTTATTACTTGGTGAAAGACATTTATTTTCGTCCACTCACTCTAACGTGTTTATTGTCTTTCCCCTGGGCTTTTCGGTTTCCGTGCCCAGTTTGCAGTTCAGACTTTGGAGTCGCACGTCGTGGTCAGAGGCATAGTACTCGAGCGGTCTTATTTCTTCCAGTAGGTTTATTGTTCTACCTACTGTGGTATATATATATGTTTATACGTTGTGGTCGCTCTGAGTAATCTGTTGTTGATGTCATACGATTTTTAACCCGGATTTCAGTTTAGTGCATATATATTTACTACTTTACATTATTGCTAATATATTGAGAAATCCGGATGGGATTGGTGCCCACGGTTTGCTTTTTGTGGCATAGGATGAAGTGTATTTTCCGCGTGCAGGTAATGGTAATTCCACGCTAGTAACAAAACTCTGCCCAAATTTCGAAAAGTTTTTGTTGGTTCGTGTTTTCGAAGGGGTTTGATTCCGATTTAGGAAGCTAAATCGGGGTTTGGTCCTTTCACTTCTAACATGTTTTACTCATAGACAAGTTTAACAATCAAGAAACCTTAAATTCTAATTATGCTTACAAAAAATAAGAAGCTAGATTACTAATTACAAGTGATCAACTTATTTCACTCACCTAGCCTACTCTTATGCTTTTTCCTTATTTATCATCTACGAAATCCTTAATTTTAGTCGATATACATACACATGCTTTCCATGAATAAGAATTCTATGACGCATAACACCTTAAAACAATTGCTACTTTGCCGAAATCGTTGAGATATATTTTAGGAAGATTGGTGACGCACCCTATCCTAAAACATACTCAAAGCATTAAGAACTTAAAGCTAGCACATGCATCCAAACTAATAAAATTAAGAACACATGGAAGAATCGAAATAAGAGAAGAACAAGGAGAAATTCTTTCATTACATAACCGAAATTATTACAAAGACAAAGATGGAGTTTAGAGTACATGGTTACACTTTTAGAGAGGTGACGCACCAACTTCAAGCGGTGATTCTCAAGAACACGAATGACGCACTCTACGTTCTTGATCCGGAGGTGGTGGAGAGCTTCGACTTTGGAAGAACCTTGGTTATGTATGGAAGAGAGGTGAATTGTATAGAGCTTTGGCTTGTGAAATTGTGTGATGATCTGTATTATGGCTGGCCTCCCTCTTATATATAGGCAAAGGAATTGCCTACCTCTCTCTTCCACCTTGCCTCTTCAATAAATGCACCCTTAGTCACCATGGCAAGTCACACCCTTAGTCACCATTTGTGATCATCACAAGCAAGAGTCACCTAGGCTAGTCACACCCTTAGTCACCCTTTGTGATGATCACAAGCTTAGTCACCAAGCCTAGTCACCTTTTGTGATGATCACAAGCTTAGTCACCAAGCCTAGTCACAAAGCTTGCCAAACTTGACCAAGTGGCTTGCTTGCAGAATTTAATGGGCTTGGGCTTGATTTTGGGCCGAAACAAACTTTGACAAATGGGCCCACAATATGCTTTATGGGCCGGCCCATTCCCGGTGGGCCGAAATCGCAAAAATCGCAAAATCGCCGAAATTCCTCTGAATCGCGCCGTTATTCATCTCCACCGTAAATAATATAAAAATAACAAATTAAATGAAAAAAACATAAAAACTAAGATTATAACATAGCTAGACGTGAAGGGAAATGCGTTAAGAATCGAGCATAAAATGTGTATATCAAATTCCCCCACACTTAGACTTTGCTAGTCCCTTAGCAAACACTAAGTTAAACTAAGACTTTCTAAGAATTAAAACAAAAGAAAGAACACAACTAAGCCCTTAGCTAAAATTTGTCTCAGAATTTTTATAAGTGTATGGCGATGGCTCACTTGATTTTCAACTTGTATGCTCAACGAATTCAAGAGATAATTGAGATATGATTATGTAATGAACAAGTAAGACATGGAGAAAACAATGGTTATGTTATAGCTATGCATGCTTTGAATAAGGGTTTAATCAGATCACAAGGATGCACTCATCAAATTTTTCACTCATGAAAAGGGTTTACTTAAAGTGTATATGAATTTAAACGAAAACCTCATGAATGGAGTTAACTACTTGCACAAATGAACCAAACCATAAGCTTACTCATGCAACTTACTCTACCAATTGAAAGCTACTCATTTTAAGGATCATAAAGGACTTTTAGTGAGGTTGTAATGGGGCTAAGGCTAAGGCATTCGAAATTTAGATATGTGGTGATAAAAACGTTTCAACGACTTAGTTTAGCACCAAATTCTTCCTCCATCTCCACTAAAACTATACCATGTAAACATCAATCTAAACTACCCTTTGAGCTTTTCGGACAGGACAAAGGCAATATTTGTTCTATTTTTGGGCCTTCAATTCGTTGTAACCTCCAAATCCGCAAATAAGGGGGACATTAATCCAAATGGTTATACTTATAACACAACATATTGCTATGAGAGATATAGATAAATTTTTTTTTTCTCTTCATTCTCTCAATTTTTTCTTCTTTTCTTTTTGGCAATCTCATACTTTTTAAGCTATTTGGATAAGTCTTTCCCCTTACTCACATTAACTTTTTCAATCTTTCTTACCAAAACATCATCTTATGTGCTAGTTTCGAAAAAATTCTCGCCAAGTTTCCGGAACAAAGGTAAGGATATTCTACACTAGGGTAAGTGTTTAGGTATATATTGTGATGAAAGAAAAGCTTAACGTGGGCTCAATTGGTTTATCTAGGGGTGTCGCAACTCATGCGTACAAATGGGATATATGGATATTTGGCGAAGTGGTGGAAAATCCTAAATGCCTTTAATCATATCCAAAATCAAAGTATGTATCAACTTAACAGCTTTGCAAATTGACATGAGTAAGTTCTAGCATTCTCTAGTTCATTAAAATCTATGGCAAGCAATCAAATGAGGCATATATAAGCTAGTAGCTACGAAATGGATGTATATTCACTCAAGGAATAAAGAACATATAGCTCAAAAGCTCACATAGGGTTCATATGATTAAAAATTTATTATTGAAAATTTTCATAATGAATATACAATTCAACTCACCGATAAGGCATTATGCAGCTGATATTTGACGGCTTGCGGCACTGAATTCCAATTTTCCCACAACATTGGGACTCTATCCCGTATGAGGCTGCCCGCTATCCCCGCGTACTTTCGAGTGACCTTTCCCTCG
Organism: Geum urbanum; assembly: GCA_946800695.1. Taxonomy (NCBI): domain Eukaryota; kingdom Viridiplantae; phylum Streptophyta; class Magnoliopsida; order Rosales; family Rosaceae; genus Geum; species Geum urbanum. The sequence goes on from OX327004.1 coordinate 26,794,303, forward strand.
ATCACCTGCCCTCTATCCCCGGTCGGAATTATAACCTGGCCACCACCGCTAGCCTGAATGGCGTCGTCCAGTAACGTGCCGACGACGGGGCCTCTGGTTCTCTTCTGTTTGGCACCGGGCACGATCTCGCCTATCACATATATATGTAGACGATTTTGTAAACATCAACACCTAATTGAATTTAAATATTAGGGAGTAAAAAGATATCACTAATTAATATTTACCTGATTTGTCGGTGCGTTGTCCCGGAATCCGCACACTCCAGAGAGGTGCCGGGAATGGTATATACGCATATTCCTGCTCCGGGGTAATGAACCCTAGCTGTCCCGGAAGAGGCATCCCGTCGGAATCGACGTGAGGTATCGTCGGGATTTCCAACCGTAAGAATAATGTAGACGGCGGGCATAGGCGCATCCTCGCCGAGGACTGAGTGGATCCACCAGCCTCCTCGGAAGAATGAGGAGCTGTCTGGTGGATGACGGGGGAAGGGTCCTCGCGATGAATGTCCGGCATTCGGACCGAGGATTGAGTTGCATTATCCGTTTCCGGCGTGCGACTGACCTGATGAACCCTCCTCGCGTCTGAGGATGGAGCCGGCTCGAGCTGCTGCTACTGAGGTTGTCCCTCGCCCATCAGCCGACGGTGTCCAGAGGTCAGCGGAAGACTGTAAATGTTGGGGACGCTGGTGGATCCTGATGCGGACCGACTTCCGGTGCCATCAGGATCCCCAGCTCCTGAGCCCTCATCCCCACGTCCCGATCTCCCTCTCCCTCTGGACCTCCCCCTCGAAGTACTCGACCCAGCCCCTCGGGAAGGTCCGCAATTAAACCAATTCATCGTTCCTATAAAATTATTAAAATTAAAAATAATTCCTAATTCATCCAAAAAATCGAGCACATGCATATTCCAATATATATCAATAATCCAATATATATTCCAATATATAAATATTCCACAAAAATCAACAATAATTCCCTAAAATCCAATACATATATAATCCAATAATTTAACTATATATATATCAATAATTCCAATAATCCAAATTCAACAATAATTCCAAATCCAATTAACAAAAAACTTAATCAAATTTAACCTAAATTTAACGCCAAATCCAAATTCCAATATATATATAAATAATCCGACGCCAAATCCAAATTTAACCTAAAATTCCAATATATTCCAATATATATCAATACATGCATAAAATTCCCAAAAGTCGAAATTTAACCTAAAATAACATACATATTATTTATTGGAATTCAACCTAAATTTAACCTAAAATAACATACATTTAACCGAAATTTAACCTAAATTTAACCTAAAATTCAAAATTATTCTAATATATATCAATACATGCATAAAATTAACAAATTCCACAACTATATCAATACATGCATCCACATTATCGATCAACACATTCCACAAAGTCAAATCTAGCCTAAATTAAAAAAATTCAAAAATTTGAATTTAGGGATTTCAAACCTGATTTTTAACAAATTGACGAGGGATTTGGCTTGAGGATCGATGGAATAGCACTTGACCTTCGATTGCTTGCTTCCAACACGAAGGATGCGGAGAAAATCGATCGGAGGCGACTGTAAAGGTTTTGGGGCAGTTTCTTTTCTGCCCAAAACACTTCCCAGATCCGGATATAAACCGAAACTATATCCGACGAGATAAGTAATATCGTCGGATATAAAACTATATCCGACGATATTTCATATGCATATCGTCGGATATAGTTTCGGGTCAACTATATCCGACGAGATTTCATATGCATGTCGTCGGATATAGTTCTTCTATTTATTTTTCATTTATGCTGGTAAACTAATTAAATATGTAGTGTATTAATATATATATTTATTAATAGGTAATACGAAATTATTAATAGTTGATACCAAATTATTAAATTATTATTTAATAATACGATATAATTATTAATCGATCGGTTGTGTATTTTTTTTCGATCGATCTCTCGAGCTCTCTCATTTATGATGGGGCCGGATATAGCAATTTCATCGATCGACACAATGGGCAGTCGATAATCTGAATAAAATTCATTTTACATTGCGCGTTCTAAGTCAAAATAACATACATATATATACACTAATTAAGGCGCATAATCAGAATCATCGCTTGAGTCTGACTCTGTTTCTGAGTTAATTTCAGGTAAGATGTGTATGTCCTCGTCACTTGAGTCTTCATTGTCTTCATTTTGATTAACATCAAGAAGATTCGGTTGAGGAATTCGTACCACACTGCCCTGTCTCACATTATTAAGGCGAATTGTTGAGGTTTCAGGAATACCAGTTGCGTTCGGCTCTTGGTATGCACTGACTTCTTCATTATCCGAGGTCACACCAAGGGTTGAGGCACTGTATATGTTTCGTGGAAGAACATGGTTAACCACTTTCCAAGCGCCTTTATGCACAAGATCATCAAGATAGAACAATTGTTTCACCGCCGTGGCCAACACAAACGGATAATCTTCATACCATCTTGTGGCAGTATTCACCGAAAAAATCCCGTATTGATCGGTCCTTGTGTTCTGAGGGTCGGTATCAAACCATCTACACTTAAACAAGTGCACGGTCATGCCTTCCCCATATATTAATTCGACAACTGAATGGAGAACACCGTAATAGTCAACTCCATTCTGCCCACCATGCACCATTACCCCAGAATTCTGTGTTTTTCGTCTGACATCTCTATGTTCACAAATAAATAGCACGCCATTTACCTTACACATAGGATAAACTCTGGAAGTTACCGGTTTCTGCGCCAAGAGCCTCAATTCGTGTGACCACTGAGGGATACCATCATCTTGTAGATGATTCATCTGAAAATAATCATTTATTAACTTAACTATAAATAGGATGCGAGACATGCACTTAACATCGATCATATACAGGTCAATTTAAGTATCAACTTACCCAGTTGCCAAAATAGTTTGCGAACGTCTTGTTGTGGTACTCAACATCACCAGAAATAGCAGGGCAGTAAAGGTGCAAATTTTTCCAATATTGAACTTCTGGACAGTTAATCAATACCGACCAATGGGCAATGACTAGCTCATAAGGTTCCAACTTGTACGAGTTGGGCAACTTTCCAGAAACTTCAACATCATCGGAGATGATCGAAAGGTTGAACTGCCCTCCATCTATTGGCATATGTTGTGGAGGGTCCTCCAACGCTCCCAAATACAACTTGGTGTATGTTACGCACTCATGCGCAATATATGCTTCAGCGATACACCCTTCGGGTGCAGATTTGTTCATCACATAGTCTTTGTAGTCCCCTAATTGTCTGTAAATTGGTAATTACAGATCGAGCATGTTATGCTTATTGCAACAATATATAAGTGAATAAATAATATTAAAGATCGACATATATATAGCCAGATTCAGAGATGCATTACGTACCTTTCCATAGGATACATCCATGTGTAGTGTACTGGACCAGTAAGCAACAATTGTTCCGGAAGATGGAGCATCAGGTGAGGCATGCTGTCGAATAAGTTTGGAGGAAATATCCTTTCGAATTTGCGCATGATAAAAATGATGTCCTGTTGCATTTCCAAAAAGTCTGATTTCTTCACTTCTCTCGTGCATAACTTCTGAAAGAATCTTGACAAAGCCACTAACGGCTCCACCACCTCTTTGGGCAGGTACCCTCGAATGAAAACAGGGAAGAGGCGTTGGAGCAATATATGACAGTCATGACTCTTTTGTGACGACCCGAACCGGAATCAGATGTGTGTTTGGCACAATTCTCGAGATTTGGTTATAGTCGCAGTTTTACGATATTGTGTGGTTTGTCGATTCGATTCGCGACTATGTTTTCAGTCGAGAATTTGAGTTGAGTGTCTTCACGGAAATTGTAGAGTACGTGATTTCGAGTTCGTGGGCGGTTCCGGAAGATTTTTCCGTTTACCGAGGAATATTTTGTGATTATTTGAAGTTTCGGGTTCCGACGAGTTTATCCGTTTGTTTCGAGCATATCCGAATCATTTCGTATATTCATTTCGGACCGTCGATCGACCCGAGGCTCGAGTATAAATAGCGGAATAGTCGGGAAATAGTCAAAAATGGCAGTTTTGAGATTTGACCGTGTGTTGACCGCCTGTTGACTTTCCAAATCTGGAAAGTAACCGTTGACCCGTAAGGAGAGTGTGCGACCCGGTTTGGTTTGTCGGCGACCCGACTTCTCCGGCCACCTCCGGCTAGACTGAGGGTACAGTTCGAATCCTCTCGTGTTCCTCTTTCATTTTATGTGTGGGATGTTTGAAATTGATGGTGTTTAACTTGGGTTCGATTAAGGACCGGTTTGGGTTGGTCGACGGTGATGGGTGGTAGGTTTCCGGTGAGGTTTTGGTGTTGGGTTGATGGGGGTTTACTTCCTTTTGCTCTGGTGATGCTTCCCCTTTGTTTTGATTTGAGTTTTAGTGAGTTTTCCGGTGAACCGTGATGGTTGCCGGAAGTAATTTCTGTTTGCTTTCGGCCTAGATTTGGAGGGTTTAAGTTGAGAATTGAGCTTAGTGACAAAAGAGGGTTGTGTTTGGATGGGCAAGACCTTGAGAACTGGAAGTTTTCCGCCGGAGAATCTTGCCGTTGACGGCGCGCCGGCGGCGGCGGCGGCGGTCAACGGCGAGGAAAAAGTCAACTTTTCAGATTTCGACAATTTTAATGTCATTTTTCTCGTAATCACGCCCTGATCGTCGTCCAGAGGTTTTTGGGTCGATTTGGTTAGCCGATTTTCAGTCGAGGTTTCGAGTGGGGATTTCGGGATTTCCGTAATTCATTTTGTACTGCATTTCGTATTTCCGGGAACGGTTGGTTTCCGTGCATCAGTACAGTGTTGTGGATTACGATATTGATCAGTATGTTTTGTGAACATTCAGGAGATCGAGATCGGGATCGTGATCGTGCTTCAGGCGAGGGATCTTCTGCCGGACCACGAGATTAGAGCGTGTGTGCTTTTTGCTCACCTGTGAGTGGACAATTTCTTTTCATGGAATTCTTGCGAGTCTTTTATATGATTTATGAACTTGAGCATGCGTATGAGATTTCGGATTACATGAGCATGTGTTTACGATTATACGATATTACTTATACGGATATACGTATACAATATGCATACACTTATATATTGTTTCATGCATTTGCATCGAAAGGTTTATGATTTGGTTTACATAGAGTACAGTCGTGGTTACGTTGTTGTATCGATACACTTGCCTCTCGGCTGATCCCCGATGGTAGGCATTTGTCAGGGGAGGCTATGACTCCTGACCCGAGGTTTTTACCGGGGGGAGGCAGACCTTTGACTTGAAGCCATTTCCGGCTAGAATCACGTGTGGGTCTGGGATCCCGTGATTCTGACTGTACTAGCACGGTGTGTGTCCATGAGTGACCCGTGGGATTTTTACTTGCATGCTCAGTACGCTGGAGGATTATGGTTTTACCTCGTGTACTTATTGTTTTATTTACCTGGACTCGCATATGTTTTTATAACATATATATTAACTGGTGAAAGACATTTATTTTCGTCCACTCACTCTAACGTGTTTATTGTCTTTCCCCTGGGCTTTTCGGTTACCGTGTCCAGTTGCAGTTCAGGTTTTGGTGTTTTCACGTCGCGGTTTGGAGGCTAGTCATCAGAGCTATCTGTGCTTTCCAGTAGGTTCTTGTTTCGCCTACTGATGTATATATTTTATATGTTTTACCTTAGAGGTCGCTCTGATACATTCTGATACTTGTTATACGGATTTTCTCGGATATACATATATACATCGTACAGTTTGTTTACTGTTGTTGATTATATTGATGTTGAGAAATCCGGATGGGATTGGTGCCCACGGTTTGCTTTTTGTGGCATAGGATGAAGTGTATTTTCCTCGTGCAGGTAATGGTAATTCTACGCTAGTAATGAAACTCTGCCCAAATTTTGAAAAGTTTTTGTTGGTTCGTGTTTTCGAAGGGGTTTGATTCCGATTTAGGAAGCTAAATCGGGGTTGGGTCCTTTCATCTTTAGTCTGTACATCTTGTTGTCTTTGAAGTTAACACATCGACTTATATTTCCGGCATAGCCTGAAGGATACCTGACATTACCCATCCAGCCAAAAATTTCACTCTTCTGGGCAGGCTTCACGGTATAAGGAGCTTGTGGCATTTTTTTCTTCCCATCTCTCAACCACAAATGTTTTCGCAGTCCCATCCTTTTAAGATCAATGCGTGCCTTCGGGCCGTCTTTAGTTTTTCCCTCCCAATTCAACACTGTGCCGACCACACTCTCGCACACATTTTTCTCTGTGTGCATGACATCTAAGTAGTGTCTGATCAGCAACTTGGACCAATAGGGAAGTTCCCAAAAAATACTTTTGTGTGTCCAGAATTTATACCTGTCTGGTTTGTCAGGTATTGACGCCACTATCTCAGGATGATTGCTTAGCTGCCCAAAATCGTATTCATTTAGCACTTCTAAGATTTCATCCTCCGTCCATCTCCTCGGCTGCTCACCTGTTTCCACAGTCCCATCAAATGCCTCCATATCCTCCTGAAATGGGTGATCATGTGGAAGCCAACAACGATGTCGCATCTGTTCAATCTTCCTGCAATGAGGTCTGCAACACTCAACCGTCATGCACTCTGGACAAGCCCTGTATCCCCTGGTAACGTTGCCCGACAACATCCCGCGTGCAGGAAAATCGCTAATGGTGCCAACAAGCATGGCATGCATCTGGAACATCTCATTTTTGAACTTGTCATAAGTGGGATGACCATGCTCACTCATGTACTTAAGCTCCTCAATCAAGGGTCTCAGATACACATCGAGACACTTTCCTGGATAACCCGGCCCTGGAATGATCATAGTGAGCATATTGTATTCTTTCTTCATGCACATCCATGGAGGAAGGTTGTACGGTACCAAAATAACTGGCCATATACTGTATTGAAGACTCATGTTGCCAAAAGGGTTGAATCCGTCAGATGAAAGCCCCAGCCAAACATTTCGAACCTCTGATGCAAAATAAGAAAACTCCTTCACCATGTGCTTCCAAGCCTCTCCGTCAGCAGGGTGTATAAGCGTATCACCGTCGGGCAAATTCCTCTCGGCCCACCATCTCATAGCTTCAGCCGTATGTGCAGACATGAATAACCGTTCTAGCCTCTCTATCAGGGAAAAATACCGAAGTATCTTCACAGCTTTCTTGTTTCCGGCAGGAGTCAACTTATACCTATCTGTACCACATACCGGGCATTCATCAAGGGATTCAAGATCATTCCCATAAGCATCTTCACCCCAGAAGAGAACACAATCATATCTACAAGCATGGATTTTGATGTAGGAAAGGCCAAGATGTTTAAGGATCTGTCGCACCTTATGATGAGTGGTAGGAAGACGATGACCGGGGGGCAACAACGAATTAGACCACTTCAGCCAATCATCAACAGCCTTCACACTCATTTTGTTCTCCACTTTGAGCTTCATTACTCCCATAACACTTTCGAGAACAGTCTTATTACACCCGTTGTACGACGGGGTCTGTTGGAAGGCAATGAGGTTGTTGTACTTGTCCATACCAGCAGTGTTGACAGCTGTAGGTAATTGCTGGACTGGCTCAATATGAGGGAAGTCTCCAACGGCGGGAGGGATATCAATATCCGGTGCTTGAGCAAATATACCGCTCTCATGAGGAAACATATCGTTGATCAACCTTGTTGTTGGATCATTGGATGTACTGCCACTCTCAAAAATTTGTCTGTGATCATGTTGACCAACTGTTGAGCTCTCACCGTGATAAATCCAACATGTGTACTTATCCCAAAACCCGTTTTTCTTCAAGTGCTCCAATACTTTATCGATGTGAAAACGATATCGCTCGCTGCGACACTGACATTTCGCACACGGACAATAATGAATTGTCATCCCTCCACAATTAACCTTCACATATTCTACAAAACTTCTAATTCCACGGTGATATCTTACATCCCATCTTGGAAGACATATCCAACTCTTGTCCATCCTGAAAATTATAACTGCATGTATATATACCCATGATCTTATTAATTCAAATTTCATAGCTAGATATAAATATTTATTATTTTAATTCCCATAATTTTAATATATATATATACACACACGTACACCCTAACTATATATATATAATCGATCACAAAAATCTAAATATATATATAACGTTAACCATGCACGTACTAGCTAGCTAGCTAGTGTACATTTAATCCTATATATATATAATAATCACAATATATATAATGCAATATATTAATTAAATAAATTAATCACCCTAGCTAGCTAGCTAGTTATTGCTATATATATATATTCACAATAATCAAATTAAAATTAACAGCAATTAATATATATTTACGATCAATCACGCGTACGTACTCAAAATCAACCATCGATCAATTACTCAAACTCAAGAATCAATTAATTAACTCGATAGATCGATCAATATATATATATATATATATATTCAAAATCAATTAATATCGATCGATCTATATATTCAACAAATTAAGCATTAATACATGCATGCACAACACATATATATATTAATTAAGCACGACGTACCTAGCTATATATATATAATGCGCATGAATCATCACGAACTCATTCTCGACATCACCCAAAGATCGATTTCAGAGCATTTTCAGAAAAAAATGGAAAGTTTTTTGAATGACAGATCGAGCTGCTGCCCAGATCTGAAATAAGAAACTATAGCCGACGATATGAAAAAATCATTGGTAATAGTAAAAAAAAATCGTCGGACATAGTCGAAAACTTTGATCGACGAGTTTCCGGCGACTATAACCGACGACAAGAAAATATCGACGGTCAAAAAACTATAACCGACGAGATTATACTGTCGCCGGTTATAGTTTACTATAACCGACGAGATCCCTTCTCGTCGGTCGTTCTTTGAAGACCTCGTCGGGTATACCTATTCTGCTGGTAGTGAACGAGGGATGTCTAAACCCTCCGGTACCTCAACAAACGTATCAACGTGCTCATTTCCAACCGAGGCCACCTATGCCTCATGCTCCCATGCACCCAACGCAACAAGCACCCCCGGTCCAGCATTTCACCAATCCGGACTACGACAAAAAGCTTTTTCAAATGTCTGCTTCAACGCAAGTTCTTCTGGATATCGGTGAAATAAAGAAGCAGATGGGCCAACTGGTGGACTTCATGGGCCAAATTCGGCAAACCGGCCAACTACCACCTCAAACCACTCCTAATCAACGAAATGTCAATGCCATTATCACTAGGAGTGGAAAGAAACTAGAAGCACCAAGGACCAAGAAATCTCATCTCAATGAAGTCACCATTGAGGACATCACCAACGAAGAGGCATAGGTAAAAACCCTATTCCTTCAAAGGTAAAAACCCTTGAAGGTAAAAACCCCAATCAAAGGTAAAAACCCTATTCCTTCAAATACGGGTGTTACTAATTCTCCGTTTGCTATTGCACCTTTCCCAAGCAGATTATCAAAATCAAAAAAGAAAGATGATCAATACGAAGATATCTTGGACATCTTTCGAAAGGTGCAATAGCAAACGGAGAATCTTGGATATCTTGGACATCTTTCGAAAGGTGCAATAAGTACCCTAGGGGGTACGTTGAGGATGTTCTTGTGCTCCCTTCCAACCGAGGCCTCCTATGCCTCATGCTCCCATGCACCCAACGCAACAAGCACCCCCGGTCCAACATTTCACCAATCCGGACTACGACAAAATGCTTTCTCAAATGTCTGCTTCAACGCAAGTTCTTCTGGATGGACAAGCCAAGACGAAGGAGACATTAGATACTCATGGCCGTGATATCGGTGAAATGAAGAAGCAGATGGGCCAATTGGTGGACTTCATGGGCCAAATTCGGCAAACCGGCCAACTACCACCTCAAACCACTCTTAATCAACGAAATGTCAATGCCATTATCACTAGGAGTGGGAAGATACTGGAAGCACCAAAGACCATGAAATCTCATCTCGATGAAGTCACCATTGAGGACATAACCAACGAAGAGGATGATGAGATTGATCCGGCAACTCATAAGGCCGAGGAGAAGAAGGTGACACCTATTGTCACCAAGGCACCATCCCCTCCACAACCCACCCCAATCAAAGGTAAAAACCCTATTCCTTCAAATACGGTTGTCACTAATTCTCCGTTTGCTATTGCGCACCTTTCCCAAGCAGATTATCAAAATCAAAAAAGAAAGATGATCAATACGAAGATATCTTGGACATCTTTCGAAAGGTGCAAGTGAACTTGCCCTTGATCGAGTGCATTAAGCAAGTGGCAATATATGCAAAGTTTCTAAAAGAGTTATGCACCCAGAGGAGGCAAACGCGAGAGAAGGAGGTTGTGAAGGTGAATGCAACCGTTTCGGCGGTCTTGCAGCGTCGGCTACCCCCAAAAATTGAAGGATCCAGGGAGTTTTTCAGTTCCCTGCGTAATTGGTGACAGAAGGTTCGACGATGTAATGCTAGACCTAGGTGCATCAATAAATGTAATGCCGTATCATTTATATGCATCTATGAATCTAGGTGAACTAAAAACTGATAATGTCATCATACAATTAGCCGATCGCACTAATAAGTACCCTAGAGGGTACGTTGAGGATGTTCTTGTGCAGGTCAATCAACTCATTTTTCCAGCTGATTTCTACATCATAGACATGGAGGAGAGCACTCTAAACACCACGCCATTGTTGCTAGGGCGTTCCTTCATGAGGACCGCAAGAACAAAAATTGACGTTTTTGAAGGAACTCTCTCAATGGAAATTGATGGAGAATTGGTCGAGTTCAGCATCATTGATGCTATGAAATACCCTTCTTCAAGTTTAAATGCTTGTTATTCAATTGACATTCTTGACTCTATTTCACAGGAGCATTTGGACACCATTGGAGAAGACGAACTCGACATAGCCATACAACTTGGGGATGAAGCCCTTTTCGATGCTTTAATAGAGCTTTTGGAGCCTCGAATTCAAGAAATGGCTATGGAATTAAATAAAGCTCCACGTTATGTAAGTAATCCTCCTCCAATTCCAATTATTTTTGGTACTAATGAATTGGTTCCTTCCATTATTAAGGCACCCGAATTAGAACTTAAGGTGCTACCGGATCATCTGAAATACACCTACTTGGGAGACAATGAGACACTTCTGGTAATCATCTCAGCCATATTAGAAGTGGACCAAGAGGAGAAGCTTATTCGAATGCTTCAAATATACAAACCTGCCATAGGTTGGACGCTAGCGGACATTAAAGGAATCAATCCGGCAACATGTGTTCATCGGATTTTTTTAGAAGATGGAGCCAAACCTACTCATGAAGCCCAAAGACGACTCCATCCTCCGATGATGGAAGTCGTTAAGAAGGAAGTAATCAAACTCCTTGATTGTGGATGAAAGGACCCAACCCCGATTTAGCTCCCTAAACCGGAATCAAACCCTCTCGAAAACGCGAACCAACAAAACCTTTTAGAAATTTTGGCAGAGTTTCGCTACTAACGTAGAATTACCATAACCTGCACGCGGAAAATACACTTCATCCTATGCCACAAAAAGCAAAATGTGGGCACCAATCCCATCCGGATTTCTCAATATATCAACAGTAAAGTAAAATAGTAAATATATATGCACTTTACTGAAATCCGGTGTAAAATCGTATAACATAAACAACAGATTACTCAGAGCGACCTCTAATGTATAAACATATCAATATACCATAGTAGGTAGAACAATAAACCTACTGAAAGAAACAAGGTAGCTCAAGCACTATGCCTCCGACCACAGCATGCGACACCAGAATCCGAACTGCAAATTGGGCACGAAAACCGAAAAGCCCAGGGGAAAGACAATAAACACGTTAGAGTGAGTGGACGAAAATAAATGTCTTTCACCAGTTGATATATATGTTTAAAATAACATATGCGAGTCCAGGTAAATAAAAACATCATGGCCTCGGATCCAGGGAAACGCCCCTCACCGGTCAGTCGGGGATACGCCCCTCCTGGTATGGCCTACCATCGGGGATCAGCCGAGAGGCAAGTGTATCGATACAACAACGTAACCAAGACTGTACTCTATGTAATCCAAATCATAAACATTTCGATGCAAATGCAATAAACAGCATATAAGTGTATGTATACTCGTATACGTATATTCGTATAATCGTAAAACACATGCTCATGTAATCCGAAATCTCATACGCATGCTCAAGTTTGTAAATCATATAAAAGACTCCCAAGAATTCCGTGAAATGAAATTGTCCACTCACAGACTAGAGTAACGCAATTCGCGTTAAACCGTGATCCGGCGGAAAGTCCCTCGCCAAACAACGATCACGAATCCCTGAATAATCACAATAACCATTTCTCAAAATCATATCTCGATAATACAAGACAAATCACGAGAAACCACCGTTCTCGGAAACATGTAATCTGAATACGACGAATCGTCAGAAAACTGGAAATCACACCTCAATACCTCGCTGTAAGTTTGGATGCTCAAATCGAGAAACGAACCTCCCCACTGCGATCGGGGCATGATTTCGAGTGAAATGATATACAACTTGTCGAAAATCCCAAAAAGTCAACTTTGACCGCCGTTGACCACCACCCACGGCTGCGCCGCCACCTGACCGGAAAATTTCACAGCGGAGCAACCCCTATACCATGCAAAATCACCCACTGAGCAATTTTGTCAACTACAACAAGGACCAATTCTCACTCTAACTAGGTCAATTTCATGATAAACCGAATGTTCACACAAATTTCAAATCCAAAATTCTCCATCCACAATCAAAATTAGAACTCCAAACTTACATGGTAGCTTGTAGGTGGGGAGAGCTTCAAAGTCCACTAAAAATTTCAGCTCGAATCGGTCTAAAACATGGAACCCGAATTCACCATTTTTCCTCCATTTTCTAGCCGGAAATTCTTCCTCCACCGTGGACCATGCCGGAAAAAGAGGCCGGGGATGAGCTCGGGACCTTGAGACGAAGAGAACAAGACCATTCCCACGCCGTGGGGTGGCCGGAACATCCCTTGCCGCCGGCGAGCCGTACGGCGTCGCACCACCTCTCCACAGCTCGGTCAAACAAGGTCAAGCAAGGTCAACCTACTATTTCAGTCTTTGACTTTCCCAAAGGAGCAAGTCCACTATTTAAAGCTTTCCCAATTTGGAAACTCATAATTATCCATTTTGACGAACTTTGAACACCCGTAACTTTCTCCTCGTAATTCGGATTCCGATAATTCTCGCGGCCACAAACTCGTCTGGACATATTCTTCAATAATCACCCGAAGTCAAACACATCAGCCAAACGGATAAAAAGTCAACGGTTCACACCAACACATATTTAAACCGACTAAACAAACAACAAACGGAAATATTCGCAACTTAAACTCCGTAACTCTGAATAATGCTCCGAAAGTTCCCACAAGCTCGAAATTAAATTCTGAACAACTTCCGTGAAGAAACCGAAACCAAATTCTCGTCCGGTAATTTAGTCGTTAAGAACATCACTATTATAACTCAATTCCGTCGAAACTTCAAATATTCATAATTAATTCCTCGGTCGTCCAAATAACGATCCGGAACCGCCCACGAACTCGAAATCACATGTACTACGACTCTCGACAAGAGACCCAGCTCCAATTCTCGGCCAATAATTAAGTCGTTATCAATCCCTGGCGAGTAAATCCATTATCGGAAATCCACGCTGATACGCTAACTCGCGAATTGAACTGATTTCACTACTGATTCTGTTCTGGGTCGTCACAGTGGAGTTATCTATCTGATTCCGGACAGTCGATGGGCCTCACCCGTTCAAGTTGTTCCTAAGAAATCCTGGATCACCGTTGTGAAGAATGCAGAAAACGAGCTCGTACCTCAACGAACAATCACGGGACATCGTGTTTGCATCGACTATAGGAAGCTCAATGCCGCCACGCGAAAGGACCATTTTCCTCTACCATTCATCGATCAAATGCTAGAGAGATTGGCTGGCCATGCATTCTATTGCTTCCTGGACGGATACTCCTGGTACAACCAAATAAGCATCGCGGAAGAGGATCAAGAAAAAACCGCGTTCACCTGCCCATTTGGAACGTTTGCCTATCGCCGCATGCCATTTGGTCTTTGCAATGCACCAGGTACTGATACGCGCAAAACATGCATTTAACGTTAACACAAAGTGGACCCTAAAAACACAGATTACGCGCATTGCAATTTAAACCATTCTTTTGTCATTTGTAATATTGGCGAGTAGGGATCGTTCTTTATCCGGGGAATTAAGGGCGCATGCATGGTTTCGTTAATAAGCGGAAATATAAATGTTTGGGGGGATTGGAAGTTGGTTGTTTAATCTACGAAATTAAAGTACAAAAACATGCAAACACAACTAAAACTCTTAGGCATCTAACATGTTTTACTCATAGACAAGTTTCAACAATCAAGAAACTTCAAGTCTAATTATGCTTGCTAAAAATAAGAAGTTACACTACTAATTACATGTGATCATCTCATCTTATTAACCTTACCCTTTTCATGCATCAAACCTTTTTGTAAGTTACGAAATTCATAACTTCTAACTAAATATACATGCTTAATAATTGAGTAGGAATGCAACTTAGCGTATAAACATCCTAAACAACATACGATCATCGAAACATGCGAAAGAGAGGGACTTAGCGTATTATCTAACACATGCTTTCGAAGCTTTAAGATTGTATCAAACATGCATAAAAGGCTAGAAATCATAAACACATGCAACTTATAAATCGGTTTAAGAACATGAAACACAAATCTAAACTTGTTCTTCATTTGATACATAAAAGTATTCCAATACATCCAAGGGTTCAAATACAAAGCAAAAGAAATGAAAGTGAAGATCATGGTTACACTTTTTGTCTTGAATGCTTGATGATCTACGGTGGAGATGGCTTTCCTTCACAAGGGACTTAGCGTATTGTGTTGGATGGAGGAGGATTGCTTCGGCTTGGATGGAGAACCTTGCTTCGGCTTGGAATGGAGGAGATGTGCTTCGGCTTTGCTTGAGAATCCTTGAAGTGTTTATGGTGGAGGAGTATTTGTGTAGAGCTTTGGCTTGTAAAATGAGTGATGATTTAATTATGTTCAGCCTCCTTGGTATTTATAGGCAAGGAATGCTTGCCTTCTCTCTTCCACCTTGCCTCCCTCCATTTAATGCAAGCAAGAGTCACCATAATGAGTCATCCCCTTAGTCACCATTTGTGATCATCATTTGTGAACCCTAAGCAAGAGTCACCATAATGAGTCACAAAGCTTGATATTGTTGACTTTTCTTCTTCAAAGGTTGCAAAACAAGACTTTTCCTCTTCACCAAAAGTCTTCCATGCCGAATTGATTGTGTTTGGGCTTGATAATGGGCCGAAACAAGAGTTGATAATTCGGCCCATAATTTGCTTTTTGGGCCGGCCCATTTTCGGAGGTCAAAAATCGCAAAAATCGCAAAATCGCCGAAATTTCTCCGAATTGCATCGTTATTAATCTCCACCGTAAATATCTTCAAAATAACAAATTAAATAAGGAAAACATAAAAACTAAGATAATAACATAGCTAAACGTAAAGGGAAATGCGTTAAGAAATGAGCATAAAATGCGTATATCAGGTACCTTTCAACGTTGCATGTTATCTATTTTTTCTGACTACGTCAAAAATATCATAGAAGTATTTATGGATGACTTTATCGTTTTTGGAAATAATTTCGATGCATGTCCAGGAAATTTAGAACTCATTTTGAAAAGATGTGTTGAAACGAACTTGGTTCTTAATTGGGAAAAATGCCATTTCATGGTTACACAAGGGATAGTTTTGGGACATATCATTTCAGAAAAGGGTTTAGAAGTTGATAAATCGAAAACAGATCTTATGCGTTACTTACCCTCTCCAACTTAGGTTAGAGAGATTCGTTGTTTCCTTGGACACGCAGGTTTTTATCGACAATTTATTAAGGACTTTTCCCACGTCTCCCGCCCTTTGTGCAAATTACTAAAAAAAACATCCCTTTTGAGTTTGATAGTGATTGCAAAGCAGCCTTCGAAAAGTTGAAGGAACTCCTGACATGTGCTCCTATCCTATGCCCTCCGGATTGGTCCTTACTGTTCGAATTAATGTGTGATGCTTCCGACTATGCGGTTGGAGCTGTTTTAGGACAACGGAAGGACAAGAAGCCATATGCAATTTACTATGCCTCACGAACTCAGGATACCGCCCAATCCAATTACACCACCACCGAAAAGGAATTTCTGGCAGTATTTTTTGCCCTTGATAAATTCCGTTCTTATTTACTTCAAACCAAAGTTATCATTTATACTGACCATGCAGCTTTGAAGTACTTAATGATGAAGAAGGATGGAAAACCAAGGCTAATTCGTTGGATCCTCTTACTCCAAGAGTTCGACATCGAAATAAAAGACAAGAAAGGAGTGGACAACGTAGTGGCTGACCACCTTTCTCGGTTGGTGAAAGAACAAGAAGCCGTGGTCATCGAGGAGAATTTCTTGGGTGAACAGCTCTTCAGAATTCAATCAAATGCTTCTGAAACTCCATGGTATGCGGATATAGTCAATTATTTAGTAGCCAGTGAGTTTCCATCCTCTATGCATAGTGTTCAACGTGAAAAACTTAAGAAGAATGCTAGGACTTTTATTTCTAATGAACCCTACTTATAGAAACAAGGTTCAGATTTAGTCATTCGTAGGTGTGTTCCGGATAGTGACTTTAAGTCAATTCTTGAGTTTTGTCACAACGAAGCATGCGGGGGACATTTTGGTTCTAGGAGGACAGCCCTAAAAATTTTAGATTGCGGATTCTTTTGGCCTAGTTTATTTCGCGATGCTCATACATTCTGTGCTGCATGTGATAGGTGCCAAAGATTCGGTAATTTAGGACCTAGAGATCAGATGCCACAAATTTATATGCTTAATGTCGAAATTTTTGATGTTTGGGGCATTGATTTTATGGGACCTTTTCCTCCATCGAACGGTTTTACTTACATTTTACTCGCAGTAGATTATGTTTATAAATGGGTGGAAGCAAAAGCCACCCGAACTAATGATTCGCGAGTTGTTGCAGATTTTCTGAAGGCTAACATTTTTTCAAGGTTCGGAATGCCACGCGTTCTAATAAGCGATGGAGGTAGCCATTTTTCAACAGGATAGTAGAAGCTTTAATGAGGAAGTATGGAGTTACACATAAGGTTTCGACACCTTATCATCCTCAAACAAACGGAATGGCTGAAGTTTCCAACCGTGAGATCAAGAAGATCTTGGAGAGAACCATTCGTCCGAATCGAAAGGATTGGAGCCAGTGTTTAGATGATGCATTATGGGCTTACAGGACTGCGTACAAGACTCCCATCGGCATGCCACCTTTCCGATTAGTTTATGGGAAGGCATGTCATCTTCCGGTAGAACTGGAGCATAAAGCATGGTAGGCTGTTAAGAAGTTCAACATGGATCGAGATGCGGCTGGACTGCATCGAAAGCTACAACTTTCTGAACTCGAGGAGATACAAAATGATGCTTTTGACAACGCATGGATTAACAAAGAGAAAACGAAGATGATCCATGACAAGATGATTCGTGGAAAGAGTTTTGAACCAGGGCAAAAAGTTTTACTTTTCCATTCGAAGCTTAAACTCTTTCCGGGCAAATTACGATCACGATGGAATGTGCCTTACACTGTTGTTCAAGTTTTCCCTTATGGAGCCGTCACAATTCAATCTTTGGATAGCGGGAACTTTTTCAAAGTTAATGGCCACCGTTTGAAACCTTATCATGAAGCATTCAAGGATCAAATTGTGGAGGAAGAATCTCTTGAAGAACCGGCCACTTCAAACACGTGAAGAAGGAGGCAACCCAATCGAGAAGAAGACAACAGATTTGCTTTCTTCTCCCTTTTTCCTTAATTTAGTTGCTTTTGCATATTTAAATTGGAATTTTCATAGATCCTTTGCTTCATGCTTAATTCTATACTTTTACTTAAGTACATTGAGGGCAATGTAGAGTTTAAGTGTGGGGGAAGGGTTTACAATTTAACTTTGTCTAAATTAGTGTTTTTCAGAGTCTTTAGGATGCCCTTAACTTGTCGATGATGAAATTGGACCAATACGAACACTTATGGCGTATGAATCACATGCATCGAATTCTTGTGCTAATTGAGATATTCTATGTGTTTTTAACATGTAGTAGATATGATTTGCAAAACATGGTACAGAAATCGCATGCTTGTATAAGTTTTTAATCATATGAACCCTATGTGAGCTTTTGAGCTATCTGTTCTTTATTCCTTGAGTGAATATACATCCATTTCGTAGCTACTAGCTTATATATGCCTCATTTGATTGCTTGCCATAGATTTTAATGAACTAGAGAATGCTAGAACTTACTCATGTCAATTTGCAAAGCTTTTAAGTTGATACATACTTTTATTTTGGAAATGATTAAAGGCATTTAGGATTTTCCACCACTTCGCCAAATATCCATGTATCCCATTTGTACGCATGAGTTGCGACACCCCTAGATAAACCAATTGAGCCCACGTTAAGCTTTTCTTTCATCACCATATATACCTAAACACTTACCCTAGTGTAGAATATCCTTACATTTGTTCCGGAAACTTGGTGAGAATTTTTCGAAACTAGTACATAAGATGATATTGAAAGGACCCAACCCCGATTTAGCTTCCTAAATCAGAATCAAACCCCTTCGAAAACACGAATCAACAAAAACTTTTCGAAATTTGGGCAGAGTTTCGTTACTAGCGTGGAATTACCATTACCTGCACGCGGAAAATACACTTCATCCTATGCCACAAAAAGCAAACCGTGGGCACCAATCCCATCCGGATTTCTCAATATATCAACAGTAAAGTAAACAATACATATAATATATACTTTACTGAAATCTAGGTAAAATCGTATAACATATTCAATAGGAAACTCAGAGCGACTTCTAATACATAAACATATACGCATACCACAGTAGGTAAAACAATAAACCTACTGGATGAAACAAAGTAGCTCGAGTACTATGCCTTCGACCACGACGTGCGACTCCAGAGTCCGAACTGCAAACTGGGCACGGAAACCGAAAAGCCCAGGGGAAAGACAATAAACACGTTAGAGTTTGTTGACGAAAATAAATGTCTTTCACCGCGTAATATATGTTATAAAAACATATGCGAGTCGAAATATAAATAAATCAAATAGTATACGAGGAGACGCTGACTCCAACTCGTAAACAGAGCATGCAAGGAAAATCTCACGGGGTCACTCGTGGACACATCCGTGCTAGTACAGTCGGAATCACGGAGTCCCTGACTTCCACGTGATCCATAGCCAGAAAGGCCTCGGTTCCGGGGTGCTGCCCCTCGCCGGTCAGGTAGGGGTACTGCCCCTCCTGGTGGCTTACCATCGGGGATCAGCCGAGAGGCAAGTGTATCGATACAACAACGTAACTGAGACTGTACTCTGTGTAAATCAAACCATAAACAGTTCGATGCAAATGCATGAAACAACATATAAGTATATGTATACTCGTATACGTATATCCGTATAAGTATAATCGTATAACACATGCTCGTAATAAACATAATCTCGTATGAAATCTCATGCTCGTAAAACCATAATCATGCTGCATGCTCAAGTTCATAAAACGTATATAAAAGGCTCGCAATCAATCCGTGAAAATAAAATGTCCACTCATAGACTGGCGTAACGCGTATCGCGTTAACCCGTGATCCGGCGGAAAGTCCTTCGCCAAACAAACGATCACGAACACCTGAATATTCACAAAATCCATTTCTCCAAGTCATAACTCGACAATACAAATCAAATCACGAGAAACCACCGTTCTCGGAAATACACAATTCGAATACGACGAATCGTCGAAAATCCATATATATACCACCTCAATACCTCGTTTTACTTTCGGTCGCTCAATTCGAAAAACGAACCTCCCCACTGCGATCGGAGCGCGATTTCGAGTCAAATGACATGCATCTTGTCGAAAGTCAAAAAGTCAACCCGTTGACCGTTGACCGCCGTCTACAGCGGCGCCGCCGTCGGACGTGAAATTTCACAGCGGAGCCACCCCTATTCCACTCAAAATCACCCACTGAGCAACTTCCATAACTGCACCGAAGTCCAATTCTCACTCTAACTAGGTCAATTTCATGTAAAACCGAATTGGTTCACAAATTTCAAACCCAAAATTCTCAATCCACAAATCGAATTAGAACTTCATACTTACATGGTTAGAATCCTTCAGAGGAGGGCTACAAAACCCAGTCCATGATTAAGCTCAATTCGGCCGAAATCACAAACCACCATTAAACCCCAAAACGTCAAAACTTTGGCCGGAAAATCGAGCTCCTCCGGCGAGTCATGCCGTGGAGGGAGGTCGGCATCCACACGGGGCAGCCATGCCGAGCAGAACTAGCCCTAGGCCGAGGCCTAAGGTGGCCGGAAGCCGTCGCGCCGTGAAGCTACCATGAACCATCGTCGAATTCTCTCTCCACGATGGTCAACCCGAGTTGACCAGGTCAACTCCCAAAATGGCAGGTCTTCCACTTGCCCAAAATAGCAGGTTTTTATTTATAGCCTTTCCCAAAATGGAAACTTTATAATTATCCATTTCGGCAAACATCAAATACCCGTAACTTTCTAGTCGTAATTCCGATTTCGATAACTCTTGTGGCCACAAACTCATCTCGACGTACTTTTCAATAATCACCCGAAGTCAAACACATTGGCCAAACGGATAAAAAGTAAACCCTTTGAACCAACACACATTTAAATCGACTAATTAATTATCAAACGGAAATAATCACAACTAAATCCTCGTAACTCAAAATCATGCTCTGGAAGTTCCCACGAAGTCGAAATTAAATTCCGAACAGCTTCCGTGAAAAAGCCGAAACCAAATTCTCGTCCGGTAATTTAGTCGCTAACAAACCTGCCATTTAAATCCGTTTCCGTCGAAACTTCAAATATTCATAATTAATTCCTTGGTCGTCCAAATAACGATCCGAAACCGTCCACGAACTCGTAATCACACGTACAACGACTCTCGAGAAGAGACCCAGCTCCAATTCTCGGCCAATAATTTAGTCGTTAAGAAGCTTCGACGATTAAAATGACTGTCGCAACTCTGCGACTACGTGCAAGCTCATCAATCAAGCTGATTCCACTGCTATTTCTGGTCCGGGTCGTCATAGATATTTTGGTAAGAAAGATTGAAAAAGTTAATGTGAGTAAGGGGAAAGACTTATCCAAATAGCTTAAAAAGTATGTGATTGCCAGAAAGAAAAAAAAAAGAAAAAAAATTGAGAGAATGAAGAAAAAAAAATTATATTTATCTCTCATGGGAATGTGTTCTAAGTATAAACCCTTTGGATTAATGTCCCCCTTATTTGCGGATTTGGAGATTACAACGAATGGAAGGCCCAAAAATAGAACAAATATGGCCTTTGTCCTGTCCGAAAAGCTCAAAGGGTAGTTTAGATAGAAGTATACCTGGTGCATTGCAAAGACCAAATGGCATGCGGCGATATGAAAACGTTCCAAATGGGCAAGTGAACGTGGGTTTTTCTTGATCCTCTTCCGCGATGGTTATTTGGTTGTACCCAGAGTATCCGTCGAGGAAGCCATAGAATGCATGGCCAGCCAATCTCTCTAGCATTTGATCGATGAATGGTAGAGGAAAATGGTCCTTTCGAGTGGCGGCATTGAGCTTCCTATAGTCGATGCAAACACGATGTCCCGTGATTGTTCGTTGAGGTACAAGCTCGTTTTTCGCATTCTTCACAATGGTGATCCCGGATTTCTTAGGAACAACTTGAACGGGAGAGACCCATCGGCTGTCCGGAATCGGATAGATAACTCTACAATCAAGGAGTTTGATTACTTCCTTCTTAACGACTTCCATCATCGGAGGATGGTGTCTCCTTTGGGCTTCACGAGTAGGTTTGGCTCCATCTTCTAAAAAAATCTGATGAACTCATGTTGCCGGATTGATTCCTTTAATGTCCGCTAGCGTCCAACCTATGGCAGGTTTGTATATTTGAAGCATTCGAATAAGCTTCTCCTCTTGGTCCACTTCTAATATGGCTGAGATGATTACCGGAAGTGTCTCATTGTCTCCCAAGTAGACATATTTCAGATGATTCGGTAGCACCTTAAGTTCTAATTCGGGTGCCTTAACAATGGAGGAACCAATTCATTAGTACCAAAAATAATTGGAATTGGAGGAGGATTACTTACATAACGTGGAGCTTTATTTAATGCCATAGCCATTTCTTGAATTCGAGGCTCCAAAAGCTCTATTAAAGCATCGAAAAGGGCTTCATCCCCAAGTTGTATGGCTATGTCGAGTTCGTCTTCTCCAATGGTGTCCAAATGCTCCTGTGAAATAGAGTCAAGAATGTCAATTGAATAACAAGCATTTAAACTTGAAGAAGGGTATTTCATAGCATCAATGATGCTGAACTCGACCAACTCTCCATCAATTTCCATTGAGAGAGTTCCTTCAAAAACATCAATTTTTGTTCTTGCGGTCCGCATGAAGGGACGCCCTAGCAACAATGACGTGGTGTTTAGAGTGCTCTCCTCCATGTCCACGATGTAGAAATCAGCTGGAAAAATGAGTTGATTGACCTGCATAAGAACATCCTCAACGTACTAGGGTACTTGTTAGTGCGATCGGCTAATTGTATGATGACATTATCAGTTTTTAGCTCACCTAGATTCATAGATGCATATAAATGATACGACATTACATTTATTGATGCACCTAGGTCTAGCATTACATCGTCGAACCTTCTGTCACCAATTACGCAGGGAACTGAACTCCCGGGATTCTTCAATTTTAGGGGTAGCCGATGCTTCAAAACCGCCGAAACGGTTGCATTCACCTTCACAACCCCCTTCTCTCTCGTTTGCCTCCTCTGGGTGCATAACTCTTTTAGAAACTTTGCGTATATCGGCACTTGCTTTATGCACTCGATCAAGGGAAAATTCACTTGCACCTTTCGAAAGATGTCTATGATTTCTTCATATTGATCATCTTTCTTCTTTGATTTTGATAATCTGCTTGGAAAAGGTGCAATAGCAAACGGAGAATTAGTAACAACCGTATTTGAAGGAATAGGGCTTTTACCTTTGATTGGGGTGGGTTGTGGAGGAGATGGTGCCTTGGTGACAATAGGTGTCACCTTCTTCTTCTCGGCCTCATGAGTTGCCGGATTAATCTCATCATCTTCTTTGTTGGTGATGTTCTCAATGGTGACTTCATCATGATGAGATTTCGTGGTCCTTGGTGCTTCTAGTACCTTCCCACTCCTTGTGATAATGGCATTGACATTTCATTGATTACGAGTGGTTTGAGGTGGTAGTTGGCCGGTTTGCCGAATTTGGCCCATGAAGCCCACCAGTTGGCCCATCTGCTTCTTCATTTCACCTATATCACGGCCATGAGTATCTAATGTCTCCTTCGTCTTGGTTTGTCCATCCAGAAGAACTTGCGTTGAAGCAGACATTTGAGAAAGCATCTTGTCGTAGTCCGGATTGGTGAAATGTTGGACCGGGGGTGCTTGTTGTGTTGGGTGCATGGGAGCATGAAGTATAGGTGGTCTCTGTTGGAAGGGAGCACGTTGATACGTTTGTTGAGGTACCAGAGGGTTTAGACATCCCTCATTGCTACTCCACTTGAAACCTGGATGATCACGGTTGACAAAGTTGTTATAATTGTTATACCGTTGTCCTCCTTGATATCCACCAAGTGCATTGGCTTGCTCTAACTCCATATCTCCGGATTGACCTCCGTTTTGGTCTCCCAACGTTGGACATTGATCAGTGTGGTGTCCCTGCACATGAAAAATTCCACATACGAGCCCTTGAGCTCTCTTGGCTCTTGTTGTTTCGAGCTCTAACACCTTCTCTAGTATATGAGCTAGCTTGTCGTATTTTTCATCCGTTTCAGGTTTAGAATTCACTTCGCCGGCTGCTCTCCGGTTAGACATTCCGTATTGTGCATCATTGTTTGCCCGAATTTCTAGAAGAGTTCTAGCTTCGGTTTCGTTCAAGTCCATGAATGCTCCGATGGCTGCTGCGTCAAGCAATTCCCTATCGATCGCCTTGAGACCATCATAAAAATTCATAAGATTAGTCTCAGAAAATCCATGAGATGGGCAGGTGGCACACAAAACCTTGAATCGGTCATAATATTTGTCGAAAGTCTCGTCTGGTGAAAGGACCCAACCCCGATTTAGCTCCCTAAACCGGAGTCAAACCCCTTCGAAAACACGAACCAACAAAAACTTTTCGAAATTTGGGCAGAGTTTCGTTACTAGCGTGGAATTACCATTACCTGCACGCGGAAAATACACTTCATCCTATGCCACAAAAAGCAAACCGTGGGCACCAATCCCATCCGGATTTCTCAATATATCAACAGTAAAGTAAAACAGTAAAAATATATATACTTTACTGAAATCCGGTATAAAATCGTATAGCATATACAATAGGACGCTCAGAGCGACTTCTAATACATAATCATATACGCATACCACAGTAGGTAGAACAATAAACCTACTGGATGAAACAAAGTAGCTCGAGCACTATGCCTCCGACCACGACGTGCGACACCAGAGCCTGAACTGCAAACTGGGCACGGAAACCGTAAAACCCAGGGGAAAGACAATAAACACGTTAGAGTGAGTGGACGAAAATAAATGTCTTTCACCAATTAATATATATATATATATATATAAATATATGCGAGCCGAAAGTATAAATAATCAAATGGTACACGAGGGAGACTCTAACTCCTCACGCATACAAGTACGAGGGAGACTCTAACTCCTCACGTATCCATACACGAGGGAGACTCTAACTCCTCACGCGTACAGAGCATGTGTATAAATCACACGGGGCCACTCGTGGACACATAACAACATATAAGTATAACGTATAACACATGCTTAATATAAACATAATCTCGTACGAAAACTCATGCTCGTAAAACCATAATCATACAGCGTGCTCAAGTTCATAAATCATATATCAAGACTCGCAAATAATCCGTGAAAAGAAATGTCCACTCACAGACTGGCGTAACGCGTATCGCGTTAACCCGTGATCTGGCGGAAAGTCCCTCGCCAAACGAACGATCACAAACACCTGAATATTCACAAAATCCATATCTCAAAATCATATCTCGACAATGCAAGACAAATCACGAGAAACCACTGTTCCCGGAAACTCAAAACTCAAAGCCGACGAATCGTCGAAAATCCATATATAACACCTCAATACCTCGCTTTACTTTCGGATGCTCAAATCGAGAAACGAACCTCCCCACTGCGATCGGGGCGCGATTTCGAGTCAAATGACATGCGACTTGTCGAAAGTCCAAAAAGTCAAACCTGTTGACCGTTGACCGCCGCGTTGACCGCCGTCCACGGCGGCGCCGACGCCAACCAGAGAATTTCACGGCGGAGTTGCACCTATTCCACTCAAAATCATGCACTGAGCAACTTTGTCAACTGCACCGAAGTCCAATTCTCACTCTAACACATCCAATTTCAAGTAAAACCGAATTGAAACACAAATTTCAATCCTAAAATTCTCCAAGCTCAAGCAAAATTAGAGAACCAAACTTACAGGGTAGCATGTAGGTGAGGAGAGCTTCAAAGCCCACTAAAAATTGCAGCTCGAATCGGCCTTAAACATGGAACCCGAATTCACAAAGTTTCCTCCAAAGTTTGGCAGGAAATAACTCCTCCTCCGGCGAGCCTCGCCGTCGATGGTGGCCGGAAACAAGATGAGGGAGCTCTAAGTCTTGCTATCCAGCGGTTTCCAGCCGTCAATAATGGGATAATCCAGCGGTTCTGATTGAGCTCTAAGTCTTGCTATCCTCTCTACGATTTCCTGAAACTTCGTGTTAGATGGTCCAGGATTCAGATCGGACATTCATTAGCTTGAGCATCCACCAAAGACCAAGTGTTAGTATCAAAAAGAATATGTAATGAATATAGGGATACTAGCCAAAAACGTAAAACATATAAAGAAAACAAAGCAAAACACAAAAAACAAATAAAACAGTAAAACTACCAAAACAAACTTTAAAAACTCACAAAGACTTGAAAACTACTAAAACAAAAAATTTATGATGTTTAAGACACTAAATGTAATTTACTAAGTAATGCAAATGATCTAACTGATTTAAGGGCTATGCAAATGAATGTAATGAACTAAGACACACGTTTTCTGTAAATTAACACTATATAATACAAAAGCCAGGAATTTAGTTAGAACACACATAAACAAGGTTCAAATGCAAGCAAACAATAATTCACATTGAATTTATGCATAACACATTCTCATTAAATAAAATGCATCAAACAACAATCCTACGTGAAAGATGGAGTGAATGCATAAGAGAAAATGTTAGAACCTGCAGAAAACACACAAGTTACGTGCTAAAATATGAATGCAAAGAATGACCTCTTCTTCGGTCTTATGCCCCTAACTTCACTTAGGTTAGGGTACTCGGTAGTGAAATCTGAGCATCATAAAGCCATAGAGAGGTTATGCAAGCTAAATGTAACGTTTGTCAGTCCTTTACAGATTTTTAATGCACAAACAAACACACAAATTTGACTAAGTATTATTTATTCTCCTTTGGCCCCAATGGTACGTGGTGCAGAGGCTCTCCACTGTGCAATGGATCTCGTTCATCAAAAAGATGAAGTTTGATTCCAGATGTGTAAGCATGCATAATCCTATATACCATCTTTTAAAGGATTAAGTCGTATTTATTAAGTTCATGTATTGTCCGAATTTAAGTGCACTTATGATTTAAAGAGAGTACTCGAAATGATCTTTGGGTAAATTTCTTGGACGTGCGGCCCGCGCGAATATGTATACTGACTCTCACTAATTCGGCTTAGTTACGTTTAGAAATGGCAAGTAGGGATAGAGATAACGCGAGAGGTAAGGACTAATTTTTAGAACAACCCGAGGCTAACTCATTAGAGTATATACTCCATTGTTGTTCGTAGACACACCCCGAGGCTAACTAGTTATGGTATATACTTCAATGGTGTTCTATTGCTTAGATACGAAACCCGACACCAATCATAACCCCGCTCACCATATCCAACAATAAGCCAAATTTTTGAGATAGTATATAATCTCAAGTCCTTAGTAAACTCCGCCCATAACCTCATGCCCATAACTTCACTTAGGTTATGGTGTGTGGTGACGAAATCCACACTTCATGAGGGGTTAAGGAGATAAACCAGAAAAAAAGGCACCTCCCTATTCCAATGAACGAAACTTAATAACCAACTCTTGTACTCAATGTAAATCAATTTAAGTGCGTCTATGAATTGAGCGCGCCAAAAATTTAAAAGGAATACACAATTTAGTTATTGAGTAAATCTCTTCATCGTGCGGCCCGCGCGAAAATGTGTACCAACTCTCGTTTATTCTCGCAATTGTTGGAAATGACCAGTTGGGATACATGTAACGCAAGAGGTAAGGACTAATTTCTGGGAACAACCTGAGGCTAACTTGTTAGAGTATATACTCCATTGTTGTTGCTAGAAACATCCCGAGGCTAACTCGTTAGAGTATGTACTCCAATGGCGTTCTATTTTCTTAGTCCAAAACCTGTTACCATTCATAACTCTTCTAGACATCATGACCAACTATTACTCGAAATCACAAGATAGTACACAATCTCAAATGTTTGTAAACACCGCCCACAACCTCATGCCCATAACTTCACTTAGGTTATGGCGTGTGGTGATGAAATCCACACCTCATGAAGGATTAAGGAGATAGACAAACAAAAGAGGCACCTCCCTATCCGAAGAGCGAAACTTGATAACTAAATACTAGTACTCAAATTAAATCAAAGACTATCCTTTAACATGAAAATAAATTATGCAAGTGTATAAAAGAAGTGTAAATAAATTGTAAACACGTATGTATATTTCTATAAGTATAAACACGTATGAACTTTCGAAAATTATAGACATGCTTTCATTTACCTATTTTTACATATGTACAAACGAAATCACACAAAAACTTTACAATTCCTTGGCAACGGCGCCAAAAATTGATAATGCGCAAAACATGCCTTAAATGTTAACACAAAGTAAACACTAAACACATAGTTCACACGTAAGCAATTTAAAACCCATCTTTTGTGGATGTAGTATTGGTGAGTAGGGATTGTTCTATCCGGGGAATTAGAGGGTGCATGCATGCTTTCGTTTTTGAACAGAAATTTAAAGGTACGGGGGGATTGGAAGTTGGGTTGATTAATCTACGAAATTAAGGTACAAAACATGCAAACACAACAAGAACTCCTAGACTTCTAACATGTTTTACTCATAGACAAGTTTAACAATCAAGAAACCTTAAATTCTAATTATGCTTACGAAAAATAAGAAGCTAAATTACTAATTACAAGTGATCAACTTATTTCATTCACCTAGCCTACTTTAATGCTTTTACCTTATTTATCATCTATGAAATCCTTAATTTTAGTCGAGACACATACACATGCTTTCCTTGAATAAGAATGCTATGACACATAACACCTTAAAACAATTGCTACTTTGTCGAAATCATTGAGATATATTTTAGGAAGATTGGTGACGCACCCTATCCTAAAGCATACTCAAAGCATTAAGAACTTAAAGCTAGCACATGCATCCAAACTAATAAAATTAAGAACACATGAAAGAATCGAAATAAGAGAAGAACATAGAGAAATTCTTTCATTACATTGATACGCGCAAAACATGCATTTAACGTTAACACAAAGTAGACCCTAAAAACACAGTTCACACGTAAAGCAATTTAAAACCCTTATTTTGTCGATATAATATTGGCAAGTAGGGATCGTTCTATCCGGGGAATTAAAGGGCGCATGCATGGTTTCGTTAATACAGAAATTTAAAGGTTTGGGGGGATTGGAAATTGGTTGATTAATCTACGAAATTAAAGTACAAAAACATGCAAACACAACAAAAACTCTTAGACTTCTAACATGTTTTACTCATAGACAAGTTTAACAATCAAGAAACCTTAAAGTCTAATTATGCTTACTAAAAATAAGAAGCTAAGCTATTAATTACAATTGATCATCTCATATAATTAACCTTACCCTTTTTCATGCATCAAAGCTTTTGTAAGTTATGAAATTCATAACTTCCAACTAAATATACATGCTTGATATTTGAGTAGGAATGCAACTTAGCGTATAAACATCCTAAACAACATACGATCATCAAAACATGCGAAAGAGATGGACTTAGCGTATTATCTACCACATGCTTTCGAAGCTTTAAGATTATATCAACCATGCATAAAAGGCTAGAAATCATAAACACATGCAATTTACATAAAGGTTTAAGAACATATAACACAAATCTAAACTTGTTCTTCATTAAATACATCAAAGTATTCCAATACATCAAAGGATTCAAATACAAAGCAAAAGATATGAAAGTGAAGATCATGGTTACACTTTTTGTCTTGAATGCTTGATGATCTTCGTGGAGATGACTTTCCTTCACAAGGGACTTAGCGTATTGTGAAGGATTGATGGCTTTGGAGGATGGATGCTTCGGCTTTGCAAGAGAACCTTGAAGTGTTTATGGAGGAGGAGTATTTGTGTAGAGCTTTGGCTTGTAAATGAGAGATGATCTGTTTTATGGCTGGCCTCCCTCTTATATACAGGCAAAGGAATTGCTCACTCTCTCTTCCACCTTGCCTCTTTCATTAAATGCTTGTAATAATCACCAAGGCAGGTCACTCCCCTAGTCATCACTTATGATCATCACAAACAAGAGTCATCAAGCCTTGTCACACCTTTAGTCACCATTGTGATGATCAAAAGCAAGAGTCACCAAGCCTTGTCACCCTTTGTGATGATCACAAAGCAAGAGTCACTAAGCCTAGTCACAAAGCTTGACAACTTTGACTTTTCCTCTTCCCCAAGTTGCTTCCATGCCAAAATTAATGGGCTTGGGCTGGTTTTTGGGCCAAAACAAACTTTGAGAAATGGGCCCAAAAAATGCTATTTGGGCCGGCCCATTCCCGGTGGTCCAAAATCGCAAAAATCGCAAAATCGCCGAAATTCCTCCGAATTGCGCCGTTATTCATCTCCACCGTAAATATCTTCAAAATAACAAATTTAATAAGAAAAACATAAAAACTAAGATTATAACATAGCTAAACGTAAAGAGAAATGCGTTAAGAATCAAGCATAAAATGCGTATATCAAATTCCCCCACACTTAGACTTTGCTAGTCCCTTAGCAAACACTAAGTTAAACTAAGACTCTCTAAGAATTTAAAACAAAAGAAAGAACACAACTAAGCCCTTAGCTAAAATTTGTCTCAGAATTTTAAGTGTATGGCGATGGCTCACATGATTTTCAACTTGTATGCTCAAAGAATTCAAGAGCTAATTGCGATATAATTATGTAATGAACAAGTAAGACATAGAGAAAACAATGGTTATATTTATAGCTGTGCATGCTTTGAATAAAGGTTTAATCAATTCATAAGGATGCACTCATCATATTTTTCACTCATGAAAAGGGTTCACTTAAAGTGTATATGAATTGAAATGAAAACCACGTGAATGAAGTTTGATTGCTTGCACAAATGAACAAAAACCATAAGCTTACTCATGCCACTTACTCTACTAATTGAAAGCTACTCATTTTAAGGATCATAAAGGACTTTTAGTGAGGTTGTAATGGGGTTAAGGCTAAGGCATTCGAAATTTAGATATGTGGTGATAAAAACGTTCCAACGACTTAGTCTAGCACCATATTCGTCCTCCATTTCCACTCGAATGTTACCATGTATACTTTGATCTACTCTACCCTTTGAGCTTTTCGAACAGGACAAAGGCCATATTTTGTTCTATTTTTGGGCCTTCAATTTATCGTAATCTCCAAATCCGCAAATAAGGGGGACGTTAATCCAAAGGGTTTATGCTTAAAACACAACACATTGCCATGAGAGATATATATAATTTTTTTTTTCTTTTCATTCTCTCAAATATTATTTTTTTTTTTGGCAATCTCATACTTTTTAAGTTATTTGGACAAGTCTTTCCCCTTACTCACATTAACTCTTTCAATCTTTCTTACCAAACCATCATATTATGTGCTAGTTTCAAAAAATTCTCACCAAGTTTCCGGAACAAAGGTAAGGATATTCTATACTAGGGTAAGTGTTTAGGTATATATGGTGATGAAAGAAAAGCTTAACGTGGGCTCAATTGGTTTATCTAGGGGTGTCGCAACTAATGCGTACAAATGGGATACATGGATATTTGGCGACGTGGTGGAAAATCCTAAATGCCTTTAATCATTTCCAAAATCAAAGTATGTATCAACTTAAAAGCTTTGCAAATTGACATGAGTAAGTTCTAGCATTCTCTAGTTCATAAAAATCTATGGCAAGCAATCGAATGAGGCATAATAAGCTAGTAGCTACAAAATGGATGCATATTCACTCGAATAAAGAACAGATAGCTCAAAAGCTCACATAGGGTTCATATGATTAAAAATTTATTCAAGCATGCGATTTCTGTACCATGTTTTGCAAATCATATCTACTACATGTTAAAAACACATAGAATATCTGTGACGACCCGGACCAGAATCAGCAGTATGATCAGCTTGATTGATGAGTTACTGCATAGTCGCAGTTTGTCGGCAGTTATTTAAATTGCCAGGCTCGTTAGCGACTTAATTATTGGCCGAGAATTGGAGCTGGGTCTTTTCTCGAGAGTCGTTCTATATGTGATTACGAGTTCGTGGGCGGTTCCGGATCGTTATTTTGATGACCGAGGAATTAACTATGAATATTTGAAGTTTTGACGGAAACGGATTTAAATGGCAGGTTTGTTCGCGACTAAATTACCGGACGAGAATTTGGTCTCGGCTTCTTCACGAAAGTTGTTCAGAATTTAATTTCGAGTTCGTGGAAACTTCCGGAGCATGATTTTGAGTTACGAAGAATTA
Source organism: Geum urbanum (assembly GCA_946800695.1). Classification (NCBI taxonomy): domain Eukaryota; kingdom Viridiplantae; phylum Streptophyta; class Magnoliopsida; order Rosales; family Rosaceae; genus Geum; species Geum urbanum. Next base: position 26,826,443 of record OX327004.1, read on the forward strand.
GTTGCGAATTTTGCCGATTGTTGATTGTTTGGTTGATTTATTTATGTGTTTGGGTTGAAGGGTTGACTTTTTATCGGTTTGGTCGATGTGTTTGACTTTGGGTGATAATTGAAGAGTACATTGAGACGAGTTTGTGGCCGCAAGAATTATCGGAATCGGAGTTACGACGCGAGATTTATGAATATTCGAAGTTTGTCGCAACTAATTGGGGAAGTTTCCTTTTTGGGAAGGGCTATATATAGCAGGTTGCCGAAAAGGGAAAGTCAAGATGGTCATTAATATGGTTGACCGAGTTGACTGAGTCAACTCGGTGGTGAAGGTGGTGTGCGACGTACTCGGCGGTCCACGGCGGTGGTTGGCCGTCCGGCCACCTCCGGCCATGACTCCGGTCCCATTCTCTTCGGCTCGGCCTCCCGAGTTCATCCTTGGCCACCATGCACGGCGTGGCCCATGGTGGAGAGAGAAAGCTTGAACCAAAGTTTGAAGATTTTGGGTTTAATGGTGGTTTGTGATTCAAGCCGAATGGAGCTGCAACTTTGAGTGGGCTTTGAAGCTCTCATCCCCTTGATGCTCCCCTGTAAGTTTCGTGTTTCAATTCGATGTGTACATGGAGAATTTTGGAGTTGAAGTTTTGGTACCAATTCGGGTTTCCATGAAATTGAGCTACTTAGAGTTTGAATTGGACTTTGTTGCAGTTATGAAAGTTGCTCAGTGGGTGATTTTGCATGGAATAGGTGTTCCTCCGCCGGAAAATCTTCAAGTTGGCGGCGGCGCCACCGTTGACGGCGGTCAACGCGGCGGTCAACGGTCAACAGCGGTCAAACTTTGACTTTTTGGGATTTTCGACAAGTTGCATGTCATTTCACTCGAAATCGCGCCCCGATCGTAGTGGGGAGGTTTGTTTTTCGAGTTGAGCGTCCGAAATTACAGTGAGGTATTGTGGTATGATTTCCGGATTTCCGACAGTTTGTCGTGATCAGATTACGTGTTTCCAAGAACGATGGTTTCTCGAGATTTGTTTTGAATTGTCGAATTATGTTTGTGAGAATTGGATATTGTGATTATTCAGGTGTTCGTGATTGTTTGTTTGGCGATGGACTTTCCGCCGGATCACGGGTTAACGCGATACGCGTTACGCCAGACTGTGAGTGGACAAGTTTCTATTTTCACTGTTGATTTGCGAGTTCGTGGATTTTATGATTTCCGTATTTAAATTATACGATGATTGAGATATATGTTATTTTCGGAGGTGTTGTTATGTGTTATTGGTGATTGGCATTTATTGCATCGATGCTACCAGAGTTGAGAGATTCCTCTGGCCCAGAGTTGAGAGATTCCTCTGAAGCAGGGTTGAGAGATTCCCCTGAGTGCTGCCGGGGTTGAGAGATTCCCCTGGCCTTTCACCGTCAGGTTTGAGCGATTCACCTGACGTCGGGCTTGAGAGAATCGCCCGACAACCTCCCTATATATATGTGTTGTGTTGTTGTGTTTTCCGAACTCGCACTGATTTATATTGAGTATGTTTACAAACTGGTGAAAGGCATATGTTTATTTTCGTCCACTCACTCTAACGTTTTTATTTGCCTTTCCCCTGGGCTTTTCGGTTTCCGTGCCCAGTTTGCAGTTTGGACTCTGGAGTCGCACGTCGTGGTCGGAGGCATAGTACTCGAGCGGTCTTATTTCTTCCAGTAGGTTTATTGTTCTACCTACTGTGGTATACTTATATGGTTATGTATTAGAGGTCGCTCTGAGTTCTCTGATGAATATGTTATACGATTTTGAACCCGGATTTCAGTAAAGTACTATTATATGTATTGTTTACTTTACTGTTGAGATATTGAGAAATCCGGATGGGATTGGTGCCCACGGTTTGCTTTTTGTGGCATAGGATGAAGTGTATTTTCCGCGTGCAGGTTATGGTAATTCCACGCTAGTAACGAAACTCTGCCCAAATTTCGAAAGTTTTTGTTGGTTCGTGTTTTCGATAGGGTTTGATTCCGGTTTAGGCAACTAAACCGGGGTTGGGTCCTTTCAATATCTTAATTAGCACAAGAATTCGATGTATGTGATTCATACGCCATATGTGTTCATATTGGTCAAATTTCATCATCGACTAGTTAAGGGCGTCCTAAAAACTCTGAAAAACACTAATTTAGACATAATTAAATTGTAAACCCTTCCCCCACACTTAAACTCTACATTGCCCTCAATGTACTAAAGTAGAAGTATAGAATTAAAAATGGAGTATAGGATCTACGAAAATTTTAATTTTAATACGCAAAAAGCCATTAAATTAATTAAAAGGGGAGAAGAAAACAAATCTGTTGTCTCCCTATTGGGTTGCCTCCCAATGAGCGCTTGTTTTACGTCGTTAGCTTTGGACGTGATGCATCATTTTGTTTTTGAAATGGCCGGTTCTTGGAGTTGCACCTCCTCCACGGTATGCTCCGCAAATGCCTCAAAATAGGGCTTCAAGCGATGGCCATTTACTTTGAACTCACTGCCTTTGTCAATAGATCGAATGAGAACTGCTCCATGAGGTAGAACTTGAGAAACTATGAATGGCCCCATCCATCGAGAGCGAAGCTTGCCCGGAAAGAGCTTAAGTCTTGAATTGAAAAGCAATACTTTCTGCCCAACTTCAAAACTCTTCCCGCGAATCATCTGATCATGGATCTTTTTCGTCTTCTCTTTGTAAATCCACGCATTGTCGAAAGCATCATTTCTGATTTCTTCAAGTTCACAAAGTTGTAGCTTCCGATGCAAACCTGCTGCATCTCGATCGATGTTGAATTTCTTCACGGCCCACCATGCCTTGTGCTCCAATTCAACCGGAAGATGGCACGTCTTCCCATAAATTAATCGGAAAGGTGACATACCAATGGGGGTGTTGTAGGCAGTCCTGTAAGCCCACAATGCATCATCTAAGCATTGACTCGAATCTTTCCGGTTTGGGCGGACGGTTCGCTCCAAAATCTTCTTGATCTCACGGTTGGAAACTTCAGCCATTCCATTTGTTTGAGGGTGGTATGGTGTAGAAACCTCGTGTTTTACGCCATACTTCCTCATCAATGCTTCCACCGTGCGGTTGCAAAAGTGACTTCCTCCATCGCTAATTAGAACGCGTGGCATTCCAAATCTACTGAAAATGTTAGTTCGTAGGAAATGTGCAACAACTCGCGAATCATTAGTACGGGTGGCCTTTGCCTCCACCCATTTAGAAACATAATCTACTGCGAGTAAGATATAAGTAAAACCATTGGAGGGAGGAAATGGTCCCATAAAATCAATACCCCACACATCAAAAATTTCGACATTAAATATGTAGTGTTGTGGCATTTCATCTCTAGGCCCTAAATTACCGAATCTCTGGCACTTATCACATGCAGCACAATATGCATGAGCATCGCGAAATAAACTAGGCCAAAAGAAACCGCAATCTAAAATCTTAAGGGCTGTCCTCCTTGAACCAAAATGTCCCCCACATGCTTCATTGTGACAAAAGTCTAGAATAGGCTTAAAGTCAGTATCCGGGATACATCTCCTAATTACTAAATCGGAGCATTGTTTCCATAAATAAGGCTCATCCCAGATAAAGGTTCTAGCATTATGCTTAAGTTTGTCACGTTGAAATTTATGCAAGGTAGACGGAAACTCACCGGTAACTAAGTAATTTAAGATATCTGCATACCATGGAGTTTCCGAAACAGTTACCTCAATTCCGAAGAGTTTTTCATCCGGAAAAGTTTCCTCAATTTCGACAGCCTCATTCTCACCGATCAAGCGTGATAAGTGGTCAGCGACGACGTTTTCTACTCCCTTCTTGTCCTTGATTTCGATGTTGAATTCTTGGAGTAGAAGTATCCATCTGATAAGCCGTGGTTTTGCGTCCTTTTTTAGCATTAGGTACTTCAAAGCTGCATGATCAGTATACACAGTTACTTTAGTTTGAAGTAAATAAGACCGAAATTTATCTAAAGCAAAAACCACTGCAAGAAACTCCTTCTCGGTTGTAGTATAATTTCTTTGAGCTTCATCAAGCGTCCGAGAGGCGTAATAGATTACGCAAGGCTTCTTGTCCTTCCGCTGACCCAAAACGGCTCCTACGGCATAATCCGAGGCGTCGCACATGAGTTCAAATGGCAGAGACCAATCAGGGCTGCTTAAAATAGGAGCGCTCGTGAGAAGTTCCTTCAACTTGTTGAAGGCAGCGTTGCATTCTTCATCAAATACGAACGGGGTCTCCTTTTGCAGTAATTTACACAACGGGCGCGAGATGTGGGAAAAGTCTTTGATAAACCTACGATAAAATCCTGCGTGTCCAAGAAAAGAACGAATCTCTCTAACCGAAGTTGGAGAGGGTAAGTGACGCACAAGATCTACTTTAGATTTATCAACTTCTAACCCTTTTTCAGAAATAATATGACCTAACACGATCCCTTGCGTAACCATGAAATGGCACTTCTCCCAATTAAGCACCAAGTTCGTTTCAACGCATCTTTGTAAAATAGTTTCTAAATTGTTTAAGCATGCATCGAAATCAATCCCAAATACACTAAAGTCGTCCATGAATACTTCAATAATTTTTTCAATGTACTCGGAGAAAATTGAGAGCATGCAACGTTGAAATGTACCTGGTGCATTACACAGTCCAAATGGCATTCGGCGGTATGCAAACGTTCCGAAAGGGCATGTGAACGTTGTCTTTTCTTGATCTTCCTCCGCAATGCTAATTTGGTTGTAGCCGGAGTATCCGTCGAGAAAACAATAAATGCATGGCCGGCTAATCTTTCCAGCATTTGGCCGATGAATGGTAATGGAAAATGATCCTTGCGGGTTGCGGCGTTGAGCTTCCGGTAATCAATGCACACTCGGTGTCCAGTGATCGTCCTTTGTGGCACAAGTTCATTTTCCAGATTCTCGACGACGGTGATTCCTTATTTCTTGGGTACTACCTGCACAGGGGAAACCCAACGGCTATCAGAAATAGGGTAAATAACTCCACAGTCCATGAGTTTAATTACCTCCTTTTTTACCACCTCCATCATCGGAGGGTGGAGCCGACGTTGTGCTTCCCGCGTAGGCTTGGTGCCTTCTTCAAGGAAAATCCTATGCACACAGGTTGCTGGATTTATTCCCTTGATGTCCGCAAGCGTCCAGCCTATTGCGGTTTTGTACCTCTTCAGTACACTCACGAGCTTCTCCTCCTGCTCCTCTTCTAGCGCGGACGAAATAATGACCGGTAAAGTTTCATTCTCGCCCAAGTACGCATACTTCAGATGGTCCGGTAGTAGCTTGAGTTCTAAAACTGGAGCTTCTACGATGGAAGGAACAATTTTATTAGTACCAAAAGTAATTGGTAAAGGAACAATTTTATTAGTACCAAAACTTACTTTTCGTGGTGCGGCATTTAGGGCCATGGCCATATCTTGAATTCGAGGGGTCAGCTCTAGCAAGGCCTCGAGAAGGGCGTCTTCCCCGAGTTGGATGGCCATGTCGAGTTCATCTACATTGATGGTGTCGAGGTGGCCTTGTGCTAAGGTATCCACGGGATCGTATGTCGAAATGGCAGCCACGCTTGACATTGGAAACTTCATCCTGTCCAGGATGTTGAACTCGATTCTTTCTCCATCAATCTCCATGGAGAAAGTGCCTTGAAACACATCGATCTTCGTTCTCGCAGTCCGCATGAAAGGTCGCCCAAGCAGCAGTGGCGTGGTGTTCAGTGGATTCTCTTCCATGTCAACTATATAGAAATCGGCTGGGAATATTAAGTTGTTGACTTGCACGAGTACGTCTTCTACGTATCCCCTCGGATACTTGTGTGTGCGATCGGCTAATTGGATGACAACACCATCTTGCTTGAGATCTCCAAGCTCCATCGATTCGTAAAGATAGTAAGGCATGACGTTGATGGAGGCTCCGAGATCAAGCATCACGTCTTTGAAGTGGTTGTCACTGATTACACAGGGAACTGCAAAGCTCCCTGGGTCCTTCAATTTTGGGGGTAGCCGACGCTGCAAAACCGCCGAAACGGTTGCGTTCACCTTCACAACCTCCTTCTCTCGAGTTTGCCTCCTCTGTGTGCATAATTCTTTGAGAAACTTCGCGTATATTGGCACTTGTTTTATGCACTCGATCAAGGGCAAATTCACTTGCACCTTTCGGAAGATGTCCAAGATATCTTCATATTGGGCATGCTTCTTCTTTGATTTTAATAATCTGCTAGGGAAAGGTGCAACAGCAAACGGAGAATTAGTAATAACCGTATTTGAAGGAATAGGGTCTTTACCTTTGATTGGGGTGGGTTGTGGAGGGCATTGTGCCTTGGTGACAATAGGCGTCACCTTCTTCTTCTCGGCTTCTTGAGCTGCCGGATCGATCTCATCTTCGTCTTCGTTGGTGATGTCCTCGATGGTGACTTCATCGAGATGAGATCGCTTGGTCTTTGGTTCTTCAAGTATCTTCCCACTCCTTGTGACGATGGCATTCACGTTTCTTTGATTAGGAGTGGGTTGAGGTGGAAGCCGACCGGTTTCTTTGATTTGGCCCATGAAATCAACAAGTTGGCCAAGTTGCTTCTTCACTTCAGTGATGTCGCGGCCATGTGAGTCCAGTGTCTCCTTTGTCTTCGATTGTCCGTCGAGGAGAACTTGTGTGAGGCCGAAAGTTGCGACAACATCTTGTCGTAATCCGGGTTGGTGAAGGATTGAGATGACGAACCATGCTGCATCGGTGGCCTTGGTTGAAATGGAGGGCGTTGGTAGCTTTGTTGAGGAGCTGGAGGGTTCAAAGTTCCCTCGTTGCTGCTCCATCTAAAACCTGGATGATCTCGGTTGCCAAAATTGTTGTAGTTGTTGTACCGTTGGCCTCCTTGATATCCGCCGATGGCGTTAGCTTGCTCCATTTCGCTAGCTTGCTCCGGTACTTGAGGGCATTGGTCGTTGTGGTGACCTTGTGATTGACATATGCCACAAACAGGCCGTTGAGTTGCCTTGGCTCTTGTTGTCTCGAGCTCTTAAACCTTCTCTAGCATATGAGCTAGTTTGTCGTATTTTTCGTCCGCGTCGGGTTTAGAACTTGCTTCACCGACTGCTCGTCTGTTGGACATTCCATATTGTGCATCATTATTCGCCCGATTCTCAAGAAGAGTTCTGGCTTCGATTTCTGTTAAGTCCATGAATGCACCGGTAGCTGCTGCATCTAGCAATTCCCTATCGATCGGCTTGAGACCATCGTAAAAGTAATTCATGAGATTGGTCTCGGAAAATCCATGCGATGGGCAAGTGGCACACAAAACCTTGAATCGGTCGTAATATTGGCCGAAGGTCTCGTCCGGTTTCTGTGTGATGCCAGTGATTTGCTTTCTCAAGACGGTGATCTTTGAGGCCGGGAAGTACTTCGCTATGAACATATCCGCAAGTTGCTTCCATGAGGTAATATGGTTCGGCGGTAGTTCCATAAGCCAAGACTCGGCCCTGTCGACAAGGGTGAATGGGAATGCCTTCAGCTTGAAGAGCTCCGTATCAGCATCGGCTGGCTTCATGCTGTTACAAACAAATTGGAATTGTTTGAGATGCTTATTCGGATCTTCATTTGAAAGTCCATGAAAAATGGGTAGTCGGTGGAGGAAACCACTCTTCAGCTCGACTTCTTTCATGTTTTCCCCCGGTGGTGGAAAATCAATGCTTGAAGGCCCGCTGCTCCATTCTGTTGAGCAGGTGCGCTGACGAAGAGACTGTCCTGCAATCGCCATGTTGACTTCTTGTTCTTCCGGTTCTGAAGTATGGTCGGTTGATGAGGCTGAACTATGGTCGGTTGATGAATGTGAAGACTCGGAAACTTCCTCGATGATGGGATAATCCAGGATGTCTGTTTGAGCTTTAAGTCTCGCTATTCTCTCTGCGATTTCCTCAAACTTTGTTCTAGATGGTCCAGGATTCCGATCGGACATTCATTAGCCTGAGCATCCACCAAAGACCAAGTGTCAGTATCAAAAAGAGTATGAAATGAATATAGGAATACTAATCAAAAACGTAAAGCATATTTAGAAAACAAAGCGAAATAAAAAATAAAAATAGTAAAACTATCAAAACAAACTATAAACACTTACAAATACTTAAAAACTACTAAAACAATCAAGATTTATGATATTTAAGACACTAAATGTAATTTACTAAGTAATGCAAATGATTTAATTGATTTTAGGGGCTATGCATAAGAATGTAATGAACTAAGACATATGTTTTCTGCAAATTAACACTATACAATGTAAAAGCTAAGAATTTAGTTAGAACATATATAAACATGGTTCAAATGCAAGCAAACAATAATTCACATTGAATTTATGCACAACACACTCTCATTAAATAAAATGCATCAAACAACAATCCTACGTGAAAAATGGAGTGAATGCATAAGAGAAATTGTTAGAACCTGCAGAAAACACACGAGTTACGTGCTTAAAATATGAATGCAAAGAATGACCTTTTCTTCGGTATTATGTCCCTAACTTCACTTAGGTTAGGGTACTCAGTAGTGAAATCCGAGCATCATAAAACTTAAGAGAGGTTATGCAAGCTAAATAACGTTTGTTAGTCCTTTACAGTTTTTAATGCAAAAAGAAAAACACACAAATTTGACTAAGTATTATTTATTTCCTTTGGCCCCGATGGTACGTGGTGCAGAGGCTCTCGACTGTGCAATGGGTCGCGTTCATCCGAAGATGAAGTCTGATTCCAAGAGGTCTAAGCATGCTTAATCCGATATACCATCTGTCTAAAGGATTATGTCGTATTTATTTAGTTCGTATTTATCCGTATTCGTATGCACTTATGATTTACAGGAGTACACGAAATAATCTTTTAGTAAATTTCTTGGACGTGCGGCTCGTGCGCAAATGTATACTGACTCTCGCTAATTCAGCTTAGTTACGTTTAGAAATGGCAAGTAGGAATAGAGATAACGCGAGAGGTAAGGACTAATATTTAGAACAACCCGAGGCTTACTCGTAAGAGTATATACTCCAATGTTGTTCCTAGAGACACCCCGAGGCTAACCAGTTACGGTATATACTCCAATGGTGTTCTATTGCTTAGATTCGAAACCCGGCACCAATCATAAACCCGCTCACCATATCCAACAATCAGCCAAATTTTTGAAATAGTATACAATCTCAAGTCCTTAGTAAACTCCGCCCACAACCTCGTGCCCATAACTTCACTTAGGTTATGGCGTGTGGTGATGAAATCCACACTTCACGAGGGGTTAAGGAGATAAACCAGAAAAAGAGGCACCTCCCTATTTCCAATGAACGAAACTTAAAAATCAATACTCGTACTCAATGTAAATTAATTTAAGTACGTCTACGTTTTGATTGCGCCTAAGATTTAAAAGGAATACACGACTTAGTTATTGAGTAAATCTCTTGTCCGTGCGGCCCGCGCGAAAATGTATACCAACTATCGTTAATTCTCGTAATTGTTGGAAATGACCAGTTGGGATAGATGTAACGCAAGAGGTGAGAACTAATTTCTGGGAACAACCTGAGGCTAACTCGTAAGAGTATATACTCCATTGTTGTTCTTGATATACGCATTTTATGCTCGTTTCTTAACGCATTTCCCTTTACGTTTAGCTGTGTTATTATCTTAGTTTTTATGTTTTCCTTATTTAATTTGTTATTTTGAAGATATCATCGGTGGAGATGAATAACGGCGCAATTCGGAGGAATTTCGGCGATTTTGCGATTTTTGCGATTTTTGCGATTTTGGCGATTTTGGACAACCGGGAATGGGCTGGCCCAAAAAGCATTTTTTGGGCCCATTTCTCAAAGTTTGTTTTGGCCCAAAAACCAGCCCAAGCCCATTAATTTTGGCATGGAAGCAACTTGGGGAAGAGGAAAAGTCAAAGTTATCAAGCTTGGTGACAAGGCTTAGTGACTAAGCTTGTGATCATCACAAAAGATGACTAAGTGTGTGACTTGCCACGGTGACACTTGCTTAGGGTTCACAAATGGTGACTTGCCATGGTGACTCTTGCTTTTTGATGATCACACTTGGTGACTAAGGGAGTGACTTGCCATGGTGATTATTACTTGCATTTAATGAAAGAGGCAAGGTGGAAGAGAGAAAAGCAACATCCCTTGCCTATAAAAGCCAAGGAGGCAGCCATAAAACAGATCATCTCTCAATTTAGAAGCCAAAGCTCTACACAAATACTCCTCTTCCATAAACACTTGAAGGTTCTCTCCACAAAGCCGAAGCATTCATCCTCCATCCAAAGCCGAAGCATCCATCCTCCATCCTTCACAATACGCTAAGTCCCTTGTGAAGGAAAGTCATCTCCACGAAGATCATCTAGCATTCAAGACAAAAAGTGTAACCATGATCTTCACTTTCATATCTTTTGCTTTGTATTTGAATCTTTTGATGTATTGGAATACTTTGATGTATTTAATGAAGAACAAGTTTAGATTTGTGTTATATGTTCTTAAACCGATTTGTAAATTGCATGTGTTTATGATTTCTAGCCTTTTATGCATGGTTGATATAATCTTAAAGCTTCGAAAGCATGTGGTAGATAATACGCTAAGTCCCTCTCTTTCGCATGTTTCGATGATCGTATGTTGTTTAGGATGTTTATACGCTAAGTTGCATTCCTACTCAAATATCAAGCATGTATATTTAGTTGGAATTTATGAATTTCGTAACTTACAAAAGCTTTGATGCATGAAAAAGGGTAAGGTTAATAAGATGAGATGATCACTTGTAATTAGTAGTGTAACTTCTTATTTTTAGTAAGCATAATTAGACTTTAAGGTTTCTTGATTGTTAAACTTGTCTATGAGTAAAGCATGTTAGAAGTCTAAGAGTTTTAGTTGTGTTTGCATGTTATGTACTTTAATTTCGTAGATTAAACAACCAATTTCCAATCCCCCCAAACATTTAAATTTCCGCTTATTAACGAAACCATGCATGCGCCCTTAATTCCCCGGATAAAGAACGATCCCTACTCGCCAATATTATAATGACAAAAGAAGGGTTTTAAATTGCAATGCGCGTAATCTGTGTTTTTAAGGTCTACTGTGTGTTAACGTTAAACGCATGTATTGCACGTATCAGTTCTTAGAAACACCCCGAGGCTTACTCGTAAGAGTATATACTCCAATGGTGTTCTGTTTTCTTAGTTCAAAACCAGTCACCATTCATAACCCTTCTAGACATCATGACCAATTATTACTCGAAATCACAAGATAGTATACAATCTCAAATGTTTGTAAACTCCGCCCACAACCTCATGCCCATAACTTCACTTAGGTTATGCCGTGTGGTGATGAAATCCACACTTCATGAAGGGTTAAGGAGATAGACAAACAAAAGAGGCACCACCTATTCCATAGAGATTTATTTAATAACTAAGTGCTAGTACTCAAATTAAATCAAAGACTATCCTTTAACATGAAAATAAATTATGCAAGTGTAAATACTAAGTATAACTAAATTCGTATAAGTAAAAGTATGCATTGTAAACTTGTATGTAAAATTCTTTAAGTATAAACAAGTATAAACAAGTATAAACAAGTATGCATTTCGAAAATTATAGACATGCATTTAATTACATATGTACAACGAAATCATACAAAAACATTTTAATTCCCCGGCAACGGCGCCAAAAATTGATACGCGCAAAACATGCATTTAACGTTAACACAAAGTAGACCCTAAAAACACAGTTCACACGTAAAGCAATTTAAAACCCTTATTTTGTCGATATAATATTGGCGAGTAGGGATCGTTCTATCCGGGGAATTAAAGGGCGCATGCATGGTTTCGTTAATACAGAAATTTAAAGGTTTGGGGGGATTGGAAATTGGTTGATTAATCTACGAAATTAAAGTACAAAAACATGCAAACACAACAAAAACTCTTAGACTTCTAACATGTTTTACTCATAGACAAGTTTAACAATCAAGAAACCTTAAAGTCTAATTATGCTTACTAAAAATAAGAAGCTAAGCTATTAGTTACAATTGATCATCTCATATTATTAACCTTACCCTTTTTCATGCATCAAAGCTTTTGTAAGTTACGAAATTCATAACTTCCAACTAAATATACATGCTTGATATTTGAGTAGGAATGCAACTTCGTAGAAGAGTCTTAGTTTAACTTAGTGTTTGCTAAGGGGCTAGCAAAGTCTAAGTGTGGGGGAATTTGATATACGCATTTTATGCTCGTTTCTTAACGCATTTCCCTTTACGTTTAGCTGTGTTATTATCTTAGTTTTTATGTTTTCCTTATTTAATTTGTTATTTTGAAGATATCATCGGTGGAGATGAATAACGGCGCAATTCGGAGAAATTTCGGCGATTTTGCGATTTTTGCGATTTTGGACAACCGGGAATGGGCTGGCCCAAAAAGCATTTTTTGGGCCCATTTCTCAAAGTTTGTTTTGGCCCAAAAACCAGCCCAAGCCCATTAATTTTGGCATGGAAGCAACTTGGGGAAGAGGAAAAGTCAAAGTTATCAAGCTTGGTGACAAGGCTTAGTGACTAAGCTTGTGATCATCACAAAAGATGACTAAGTGTGTGACTTGCCATGGTGACTCTTGCTTAGGGTTCACAAATGGTGACTTGCCATGGTGACTCTTGCTTTTTGATGATCACACTTGGTGACTAAGGGAGTGACTTGCCATGGTGATTATTACTTGCATTTAATGAAAGAGGCAAGGTGGAAGAGAGAAGAGCAACATCCCTTGCCTATAAAAGCCAAGGAGGCAGCCATAAAACAGATCATCTCTCATTTTACAAGCCAAAGCTCTACACAAATACTCCTCCATAAACACTTCAAGGTTCTCTTCCAAAGCCGAAGCATCCATTCATCATCCAAAGCCGAAGCATCCATCCATCAATCCTTCACAATACGCTAAGTCCCTTGTGAAGGAAAGTCATCTCCACGAAGATCATCAAGCATTCAAGACAAAAAGTGTAACCATGATCTTCACTTTCATATCTTTTGCTTTGTATTTGAATCTTTTGATGTATTGGAATACTTTGATGTATTTAATGAAGAACAAGTTTAGATTTGTGTTATATGTTCTTAAACCTTTATGTAAATTGCATGTGTTTATGATTTCTAGCCTTTTATGCATGGTTGATATAATCTTAAAGCTTCGAAAGCATGTGGTAGATAATACGCTAAGTCCCTCTCTTTCGCATGTTTCGATGATCATATGTTGTTTAGGATGTTTATACACTAAGTTGCATTCCTACTCAAATATCAAGCATGTATATTTAGTTGGAAGTTATGAATTTCGTAACTTACAAAAGCTTTGATGCATGAAAAAGGGTAAGGTTAATAAGATGAGATGATCACTTGTAATTAGTAGTGTAACTTCTTATTTTTAGTAAGCATAATTAGACTTTAAGGTTTCTTGATTGTTAAACTTGTCTATGAGTAAAGCATGTTAGAAGTCTAAGAGTTTTAGTTGTGTTTGCATGTTATGTACTTTAATTTCGTAGATTAAACAACCAATTTCCAATCCCCCCAAACATTTAAATTTCCGCTTATTAACGAAACCATGCATGCGCCCTTAATTCCCCGGATAAAGAACGATCCCTACTCGCCAATATTATAATGACAAAAGAAGGGTTTTAAATTGCAATACGCGTAATCTGTGTTTTTAAGGTCTACTGTGTGTTAACGTGAATGCATGTTTTGCGCGTATCAATGCTTAAACAATTTAGAAACTATTTTACAAAGATGCGTTGAAACGAACTTGGTGCTTAATTGGGAGAAGTGCCATTTCATGGTTACGCAAGGGATCGTGTTAGGTCATATTATTTCTGAAAAAGGGTTAGAAGTTGATAAATCTAAAGTAGATCTTGTGCGTCACTTACCCTCTCCAACTTCGGTTAGAGAAATTCGTTCTTTTCTTGGACACGCAGGATTTTATCGTAGGTTTATCAAAGACTTTTCCCACATCTCGCGCCCGTTGTGTAAATTACTGCAAAAGGAGACCCCGTTCGTATTTGATGAAGAATGCAACGCTGCCTTCAACAAGTTGAAGGAACTTCTCACGAGCGCTCCTATTTTAAGCAGCCCTGATTGGTCTCTGCCATTTGAACTCATGTGCGACGCCTCGGATTATGCCGTAGGAGCCGTTTTGGGTCAGCGGAAGGACAAGAAACCCTACGTAATTTATTACGCCTCTCGGACGCTTGATGAAGCTCAAAGAAATTATACTACAACCGAGAAGGAATTTCTTGCAGTGGTTTTTGCTTTAGATAAATTTCGGTCTTATTTACTTCAAACTAAAGTAACTGTGTATACTGATCATGCAGCTTTGAAATACCTAATGCTGAAAAAGGACGCAAAACCACGGCTTATCAGATGGATACTTCTACTCCAAGAATTCAACGTCAAAATCAAAGATAAGAAGGGAGTAGAAAATGTCGTCGCTGACCACCTATCACGTTTGATAGGTGACCATGAGACTATTGAAATTGAGGAAACTTTTCCGGATGAAAAACTCTTCGGAATTGAGGTGAGTGCTTCGGAAACTCCTTGGTATGCCGATATTGTTAATTACTTAGTTACCGGTGAGTTTCCATCTACCATGCATAAATTTCAATGTGACAAACTTAAAAATAATTCTAGAACTTTTATCTGGGATGAGCCTTATTTATGGAAACAATGCTCCGACTTAGTCATTAGGAGATGTATCCCGGATAGTGAATTTAAGCATATTCTAGAATTTTGTCACAATGAAGCATGCGGGGGACATTTTGGTTCAAGGAGGACAGCCCTTAAGATTTTAGATTGCGGTTTCTTTTGGCCTAGTTTATTTCGCGATGCTCATGCATTTTGTGCTGCATGTGATAAGTGCCAGAGATTCGGTAATTTAGGACCTAGAGATCAAATGCCACAAACTTATATGCTTAATGTCGAAATTTTTGATGTATGGGGTATTGATTTTATGGGACCATTTCCTCCCTCCAATGGTTATACGTATATTTTACTCGCAGTAGATTATGTTTCTAAATGGGTGGAGGCAAAGGCCACCCGTACTAATGATTCGCGAGTTGTTGCAGATTTCCTACGAACTAACATCTTTACTAGATTTGGAATGCCACGCGTTCTAATTAGTGATGGAGGAAGTCATTTTTGCAACCGCACGGTGGAAGCATTGATGAGGAAGTATGGCGTACGACACAAGGTTTCCACATCATACCACCCTCAAACAAATGGAATGGCAGAAATTTCCAACCGTGAAATCAAGAAGATATTGGAGCGAACCGTCCGCCCAAACCGGAAAGATTGGAGCCAGTGCTTAGATGACGCATTATGGGCTTACAGGACTGCCTACAAGACTCCCATCGGTATGTCACCTTTTCGACTAGTTTATGGGAAGGCATGCCATCTTCCGGTAGAACTGGAGCATAAAGCATGGTGGGCTGTTAAGAAGTTCAACATGAATCGAGATGCGGCTGGACTGCATCGAAAGCTACAACTTTCTGAGCTCGAGGAGATACGAAATGATGCTTTCGACAACGCATGGATTTACAAAGAGAAAACCAAGATGATCCATGACAAGATGATTCGTGGCAAGAGTTTTGAACCGGGGCAAAAAGTCCTACTTTTCCATTCAAAGCTCAAACTCTTTCCCGGCAAATTACGATCAAGGTGGAATGGGCCTTACACGGTTGTTCAAGTTTTCCCCTATGGAGCCGTCACAATTCAATCTTTGGATAGCGGGAACTTGTTCAAAGTTAATGGCCACCGTTTGAAGTCTTATCGTGAAGCACTCACAGATCAAATCGTGGAGGAAGAATCGCTGGAAGAGCCGGCCACCTCAAACACGTGAAGGGAGACAACAGATTTGTTTTCTTCTCCCCATTTAAATTAATTTAATGGCTTTTTGCGTATTACATTAGAATTTTCGTAGATCCTATACTTCATGCTTAAAATCTATACTTTTACTTTAGTACATTGAGGGCAATGTAGAGTTTAAGTGTGGGGGAAGGGTTTACAATTTGAGTGTGTCTAAATTAGTGTTTTTCAGAGTCTTTAGGATGCCCTTAACTAGTCGATGATGAAATTAGACCGATATGAACACATATGGCGTATGAATCACATGCATCGAATTCTTGTGCTAATTGAGATATTCTATATGTTTTTAACATGTAGTAGATATAAATTGTAAAACATGGTACAGAAAATCGCATGCTTGAATAAGTTTTTAATCATATGAACCCTATGTGAGCTTTTGAGCTATCTGTTCTTTATTCGAGTGAATATGCATCCATTTCGTAGCTACTAGCTTATATATGCCTCATTTGATTGCTTGCCATAGATTTTAATGAACTAGAGATTGCTAGAACTTACTCATGTCAATTTGCAAAGCTTTTATGTTGATACATACTTTGATTTTGGAAATGATTAAAGGCATTTAGGATTTTCCACCACATTGCCATATATCCATGTATCCCATTTGTACGCACAAGTTGCGACACCCCTAGATAAACCAATTGAGCCCACGTTAAGCTTTTCTTTCATCACCATATATACCTAAACACTTACCCTAGTATAGAATATCCTTACCTTTGTTCTGGAAACTTGGTGAGAATTTTTCGAAACTAGCACATAAGATTATGGTTTGGTAGGAAAAGACTTGTCCATAAGACTTGTCCGTAAAACTAGCACATAAGACTTGTCCAAATAACTTAAAAAGTATGAGATTGCCAAAAAGAAAAGAAAAAAATTATATTTGAGAGAATGAAAAGAAAAAAAATTATATATATCTCTCATGGCAATATGTTGTGTTCTAAAGTAGAAACCAATTGGATTAACGTCCCCCTTATTTGCGGATTTGGAGATTACGACAAATTGAAGGCCCAAAAATAGAAAAAAATATGGTCTTTGTCCTGTCCGAAAAGGTCAAAGGGTAGTTTAAGATTGATGTTTACATGATATTAGTTACGGTGGAGATGGAGGACGAATTTGGTGCTAGACTAAGTCGTTGGAACGTTTTTATCACCACATATCTAAATTTCGAATGCCTTAGCCTTAACCCCATTACAACCTAACAAAAAGTCCTTTATGATCCTTAAAATGAGTAGCTTTCAATTAGTAGAGTAAGTTGCATGAGTAAGCTTATGGTTTTTGTTCATTTGTGCAAGCAATCAAACTTCATTCATGTGGTTTTCATTTCAATTCATATACACTTTAAGTGAACCCTTTTCATGAGTGAAAAACATGATGAGTGCATCCTTGTGAGTTGATTAAACCTTTATTCAAAGCATGCACAGCTATAAACATAACCAATGTTTTCTCTATGTCTTACTTGTTCATTACATAAATTATATCGCAATTATCTCTTGAATTCGTTGAGCATACAAAGTTGAAAATCATGTGAGACATCGCCATATACTTATGAAAATTCTGAGACAAATTTTAGCTAAGGGCTTAGTTATGTTCTTTCCTTTGTTTTAAATTCGTAGAAGAGTCTTAGTTTAACTTAGTGTTTTCTAAGGGGCTAGCAAAGTCTAAGTGTGGGGGAATTTGATATACGCATTTTATGCTCGTTTCTTAACGCATTTCCCTTTACGTTTAGCTATGTTATTATCTTAGTTTTTATGTTTTTCTTATTTAATTTGTTATTTTGAAGATATTTACGGTGGAGATTAATAACGGCGCAATTCGGAGGAATTTCGGCGATTTTGCGATTTTTGCGATTTTGGACCACCGGGAATGGGCCGGCCCAAAAAGCATTTTTTGGGCCCATTTCTCAAAGTTTGTTTCGGCCCAAAAACCAGCCCAAGCCCATTAATTTTGGCATGGAAGCAACTTGGGGAAGAGAAAAAGTCAAAGTTGTCAAGCTTTGTGACTAGGCTTGGTGACTCTTGCTTTGTGATCATCACAAAGGGTGACAAGGCTTGGTGACTCTTGCTTTTGATCATCACAATGGTGACTAAAGGTGTGACAAGGCTTGATGACTCTTGTTTGTGATGATCACAAGTGATGACTAGGGGAGTGACCTGCCTTGGTGATTATTACTAGCATTTAATGAAAGAGGCAAGGTGGAAGAGAGAGTGAGCAATTCCTTTGCCTATATATAAGAGGGAGGCCAGCCATAAAACAGATCACATAATTTCACAAGCCAAAACTCTATACACATTACTACTCTTCCATACACAACCGAAGTCCTCCCGAAGTCGAAGTCCTCCGCCACCTCCGGATCAAGAACGTAGAGTGCGTCATTCGTGTTCTTGAGAACCACCGCTAGTAGATTGGTGCGTCACCTCTCTAAAAAGTGTAACCATGTACTCTAAACTCCATCTTCATCTTTGTAATACTTTCGGTTATGTAATGAAAGAAATTCTCCATGTTCTTCTCTTATTTCGATTCTTCCATGTGTTCTTGATTTTATTAGTTTGGATGCATGTGCTAGCTTTAAAGTTCTTAATGCTTTGAGTATGATTTAGGATAGGGTGCGTCACTTATTGTCCTAATTTATACCTCATTGATTCGGCAAAGAAGCTATTTTTTTAAGTTGTTATGCGTCATGACATTCTTATTCAACGAAAGCATGTGTATGTATCTCGACTAAAATTAAGGATTTCGTAGATGATAAATAAGGTAAAAGCAAAGGAGTAGGTTCGGTTAGTGAATATGTTGATCACTTGTAATTAATAGATTAGCTTCTTATTTTTAGCAAGCATAATTAGACTTGAAGTTTCTTGATTGTTAAAACTTGTCTATGAGTAAAACATGTTAGATGCCTAAGAGTTTTTGTTGTGTTTGCATGTTTTTGCACTTTAATTTAGTAGGACATTTAATCAACCAATTTCCAATCCCCCCAAACATTTAGATTTCCGCTTATTAACGAAACCATGCATGCGACCTTAATTCCCCAGATAAAGAACGATCCCTACTCGCCAATATTATAATGACAAAAGAAGGGTTTTAAATTGCAATGCGCGTAATCTGTGTTTTTAAGGTCTACTGTGTGTTAACGTTAAATGCATGTTTTGCGCGTATCACATATGCACAAACGAAATCAAACAAAAACTTTACAATTCCCCGGCAACGGTGCCAAAAATTGATACGTGCAAAACATGCCTTAAATGTTATCACAATTGAAAGGACCCAACCCCGATCTAGTTTCCTAAATCAGAATCAAACCCCTTCTGAAAACACGGACCAACAAAAACCATTAAAATTTTGGCAGTGTAACGCTACTAACGCGGAATTGCATTTACCTGCACCCGGAAAATAACACTTCATCCTATGCCACAAAAGTCAAACCGTGGGTACCAATCCCATCCGGATTTCTCAATATCATATCAATAACAATAAACAGTAAACATAACTGTAATATATAGAAAATCAGGGAAAATCCGTATAAAATATGTATCAGTAATGTATCAGAGCGACCTCTAGTGTATACATATACAAAATATACAACAGTAGGCGAAACAAGAAACCCACTGGAAAACATAGGTAGCTCCAACAACTAGCCTCCGACCACGACGTGAGACACCAGAATCCGAACTGCAAACTAGGCACGGAAACCGAAAAGCCCAGGGGAAAGACATGAAAATCGTTAGAGTGAGTGGACGAAAATAAATGTCTTTCGCCGAATAATATATGTTATAATAACATATGCGAGTCAAAATTAATGAATATGATATAGTACACGAGGTGAACTCAAACTCCTCCAGCGTACAGAGCATGCATGGAAAAATTCCACGGGGTCGCTCATGGACACATCCGTGCTAGTACAGTTCGAATCACAGGATCCTACACCCACACGTGATTCTAGCAAGAAAGGCCTCAGGTCAGAGGTCTGCCCCCCCCCCCGGTAAAGGCCTCGGGTCAGGGGTCACAGCCTCCCCCGGTAAACATCCTCAGGGATCAGCCTGGATGCAAGTGTATCGATACAACAACATTAACTATAACTGTACTCTGGTGCAATATGTGACTGTACTCTGGTGCAATATGTAAATGCATATACGTAATGTATAATTATATAGGCATAATCGTATAACACATTTGTACGCATGAGTTGCGACACC
This sequence comes from Geum urbanum, assembly GCA_946800695.1. Classification (NCBI taxonomy): domain Eukaryota; kingdom Viridiplantae; phylum Streptophyta; class Magnoliopsida; order Rosales; family Rosaceae; genus Geum; species Geum urbanum. The sequence goes on from OX327004.1 coordinate 26,846,523, forward strand.
CCGGATAAAGAACGATCCCTACTCGCCAATATTATAATGACAAAAGAAGGGTTTTAAATTGCAATGCGCGTAATCTGTGTTTTTAAGGTCTACTGTATGTTAACGTTAAACGCATGTATTGCACGTATCACCGGACGGCTCGCCGCCGTGGAACCCCGTGGTCGCCGTCGAGAACTTCCTCTCTCCACCGAGTTGACTCGGTCAACTCGGTCAACATCCATTTTGGAAATGTTTGACTTGCTCAAAACAGCAGGTTTCTATTTATAGCCTTACCCAAAACGGAAACTTCATACTTATCCTTTTCGACGAACTTTGAATATCCGTAACTCTCGCGTCGTAACTCCGATTCCGATAATTCTCGCGGTAACAAACTCGTCTCGACATACTCTTCAATTATCACCCGAAGTCAAACACATCAACCAAACCGATAAAAAGTCAACCATTCACACCAACACATATTTAATCGACTAAACCAAACAACAAACGGAAATAATCATAACTTGATCTCCGTAACTCAGAATAATACTCCGGAAGTTCCCACGAATTCAAAATTAAATTCTGAACAACTTCCGTGAAGAAACCGAAACCAAATTATCGACTTGTAATTTAGTCGTTAAGGAATTCACCATTTAAATCCGTTTCCGTCGAAACTTCAAATAGTCATAACTTATTCCTCGGTCGTCCAAATAACGATCCGGAACCGCCCACGAACTCGAAATCACATGTACTACGACTCTCGAGAAGAGACCCAGCTCCAATTCTCGGCCAATAATTAAGTCGTTAATAAATCTGGCGGTTCCAACAACTATCGGAACTCTGCAACTACGCAGTAACTCACGTATACAGCTGATCATACTACTAATTCTGGTCCGGGTCGTCACAAGTCCACCCCGGAAAGTCACCGGTGCGCTGCCTCCAAACAAGGCCGTGACCGGCCGGAAAATCCCAAGCTATAAACAGTAGGAAATCAAACAAAATTCGAAATATACCAACCACAAGGCCGGAGGTGGCCGGAAAATGAATGTCGCCGGCGAGTCAGCGGCGGTGGAGATTTTCTTCTCCGGTCAACGCTCCAATTATGGTCAAACGCCGGTCAAACTCCCAAACAGTGCAATTTCGACAATTTTCGAATATTTCTGATATTTATACTCGCGTCTCGGGACGATTGACGGTCCAAAATGGATAACCATTACGATTCGGATAAACTCGATATGAACGGATAAACTCGTCGATATTCCGAAACTTCAAATATTCATATTATATTCCTCGGTCATCGGAAAAATTATCCGAAACAGCCCACGAACTCGAAATCACGTGTACAACAACTCTCGAGAAGAGACTCAACTCAAATTCTCGGCCGATAATTAAGTCGTAATCAAAACCGGCAAACCACACAATTATCGAAAAACTACGATTACGCGCTAACTCGTGGATTACGCTGATTACTCTACCGATTCTGGTTCGGGTCGTCACAAATCGACTCCCCTTAAAAAAATTTCGACCTCGAAATTTACGTACCTGTCAAGTGAACAGATGATGATACTGCTCCCACATACGCTGCTCAGTCTCCCAGGTGGCCTCTTTAACCGAGTGATTCTGCCACAAGACCTTCACTAGCGGTATAACACGGTGCCTCAACTCTTGCTCACGATGATCGAGAATATGTACTGGCTCCTACACATACGTCAAATCCTCACAGATCGGTAGCTGCTGTGGCGCTAACACATGTGACGGATCTGAGATGTACTTCCTCAACATCGAAACGTGGAAAACATCATGAACACGAGCCATCTCAGCTGGCAATTCAAGTCTGTAGGCAACAGTTCCAATTCTCTCGATGATCTCATACGGACCAATGTACCATGGTCGAAGCTCGCCACGCTTCTCGAAACGCACAACCCCCCTCCACGGAGATAATTTCAGGAAGACCCAATCGCCCACATCAAACTCGAGACTCTTTCTCCTCATGTACGCATAACTCTTCTGGCGATCCTAGGCAATCTTCAACCTATCCCGGATAATCTGGACGTCCTCCATGGTGCTCTTTACCAGATCAGGGCCAATAAGCCATCGCTCGCCCACCTCACTCCAACACAACGGAGTGCGGCTCTGCCTCCCGTACAGGGCTTCGTACGGTGCCATCTCGATACTGGCCTAATAGCTATTGTTGTAGGCGAACTCAATCAAATGTAGTTGCTGGTCCCAATTTCCTCGAAACTATAAAATGCAAGACCGCAACATATCCTCAAGAGTCTGTATAGTCCGCTCAGACTGCCCGTCAGTCTGAGGATGAAAAGCTATATTGAAACGCAATCCCGTGCCCATGGCTCGCTGCAATGCCTGCCAAAACTCTGAATTAAACTGACTGTTTCGGTCAGAAACAATAAATACAGGCACACCGTGCAGTCGAACAATCTCTGACAAATACAGCTTGGCCAATCTGCCCACTGATATCTTCCCCGGAAGTGCGAGAAAATGAGCGGATTTCGTCAATCGATCCACAATAACCCAAATACCAGTATTACCTGCCGAAGTACACAGCAACTGATAAACAAAATCCATGGTAATGTGCTCCCACTTCCAAAATGGAATCTCCAGTGGCTGTAACTTTCCTGCAGGTTTCTGCCTCTCCGCTTTAACCAGCTGACAGATCAAACATCGGCTCCCATATGTGACAATCTCCCGCTTCATGTTGTGCCACCAGTAATACGTGAAAGGACCCAACCCCGATTTAGTTTCCTAAACCGGAATCAAACCCTTCCGAAAAACACGACCCAACAAAAACCATAAAAATTTGGGCAGAGTAACGCTACTAACGCGGAATTGCAATTACTTGCACCCGGAAAATACACTTCATCCTATGCCACAAAAATCAAACCGTGGGCACCAATCCCATCCGGATTTCTCAATATCATAACAATAATGTAAAGTAATCAATAAAACTATACTTTACAGAAATCCGGTGAAAAATAGTATAAAAGTATACATCAGAATGTTCAGAGCAACCTCTAGTGTATAATTATATAAATATACCACAACAGGCAGAACAAAAAACCTACTGGAAGAAACAAGGTAGCTCGAACACTATGCCTCCGACTGCGACGTGCGACACCAGAATCCGAACTGCAAATTGGGCATGGAAACCGAAAAACCAAGGGGAAAGACATATAAACCGTTAGAGTGAGTGGACGAAAATAAATGTCTTTCGCCGAATAATATTTGTTATAAAAACATATGCGAGTCTAAATAAATGAATATAACATAGTACATGAACGAGACTCAAATTCCTCACGCGTACGGAGCATGCAGCGTAAAACTCTGCGGGGTCACTCATGGACACGTCCGCGCCAGTACAGTCGGAATCATGGGATCCCAGACCCACACGTGATTCTAGCCAGAAAGGCCTCAGGTCAGAGGTCTGCCCCCTCCCGCCCCCCCCCCCCTGTAAAGGCCTCGGGTCAGGGGTCACAGCCTCCCCCGGTAAACATCCTCAGGGATCAGCCGAGATGCAAGTGTATCGATACAACAACATATACTGTGACTGTACTCTATGTAAACCAAATCATAAATAGTTCTATGCAAATGTATTAACAATATGTAAATGCATACACGTAATGTATAATTGTATAGGCATAATCATATAACACATGCTCATATAAATCAGAATATCGTATGCATGCTCATGCTCGTAAAACGTGTATAAAGACTCGCGATTATCACTGAAAAGAAATTGTCCACTCACAAGTGAGCGTAACGCAATACACGTTAATCCCGTGATCCGGTGGAAAATCTCTCGCCAAACGAACGATCACGAACCCTTGAATAATCATAAAATCCACCGCTCAAAATCATAACTCGAAACCTCAAATCATATCGCGAGAAACAACCGTTCCCGGAAACATATAATTCAATAACGACGAAATAGTGAAAATATTTTCGACGGACGAAAATATTCACAACTTATTCGTAACTCGGAAAAATCCTCCGGAAGTTCGCACGAGCTCGAAATCAAATTCTCTACAACTTTCACGAAGGATCCTAAATCAAATTCTCCCCCGATAATTTAGTCGCTAACGAAGCCGCCATATTAACAGATTACGTCGAAATCGCGACTAATCGCGAAACTCGCAAATCAAGTCGATAATCATTCCAATTTCGGTTCGGGTCGATAAACGGTCCAAAACGGATCATAATCACAATTCGGATGGACTCGAACACGAACGGATAAACTCCACAATATTCTGAAATTTCAAATATTCATATTATATTCCTCGGTCGTCGAAATAATAATCCGGAACCGCCCACGAACTCGAAATCACTTGTACAACAACTCTCGAGAAGAGACTCAACTCAAATTCTCGGACAATAATTAAGTCGTGATCAAGACCAGCGATTCAATCAATTATCGGAGAACTGCGATTACGCGCTAACTCACGATTTAAGCCAATTACACTACTAATTCTGTTCTGGGTCGTCACAAATCTACCCCCCTTAAAAAAATTTCGACCTCAAAATTTTCTAGTCTGCCAACTGAAAAAAAACAGGAACACTACCTCTGCATACAGCTCAACTCTCCAGTGGCAACCTCAACCGAACGACTCTATCAACAGACTCCACAATAAGAGATATCCCTGTGCCGAAATCCCTGCACCCTCAAATCCAGAATCTGATCTAGCTTTCACAAATGCGAAGTCTTCCTGCATAAGAAACTGATAGGGTACACAACATACAATAAATCTGAAATGTGGTTCTACTACACGGAATACTACACACGCAAAGGCCAACGCTATAAGTAATGCCAAACTATACGGCACAGCACCAACTCACCCCATGATTATATAGGGATCAAAATAACGTGGCAATTTCATAACTCAACCTGCTCACATCAATATAACTCTAATATCGAACTCGAGCAATTATCAACCTGTTTCCGCTAATTCGAAGGTCTGTGGTAGTACATTCCACTAAATCAGGATCAAACGTGAGCTCAAACCAAACTCGCTCAAACACAATGGAGTACGACATCGTTTCTCATAAACGACATCATGCAACGTCGTAATCATAGTGATCTACAAACTGGTACTACAAGTAATCTCGAACAAATGAAACTGCTAGTCCCAAATCCCTCAGAACTGCAATACACAAGACCACAACAAGCCCTCCAAAGACTGAATAGTCCTAAAAGATCGCCCACCAATCTAGGGATAAGAACCAGTACCAACCTGTAATCTGGTTCCCCCATGCTTACTGCAATGATTGCCAACACTCAGTTGTAACTAATTATCTCGATCAGCAAACTGGGACATATGCACACCACGAAAATGGACAATCTCCACCAAATACAGCTATACCAGCCAGCAACCGAAATCTTTTCCGGAAATACAAGGAAAAGAATTGAGTTCATCAAATGCTCCACAAAGACCCGACAACTGGTACCACAAACCGAAGTGCGTACTAGCACACAAAATCCACAGTGACAAGCTCCAACTTCTAATCGGAAATCTTCAATGGTTGTAACTTCCCAACAAGTCTATGCCTCCTAGCCATCGCCTGCCGACAAATGTGGCATCTGCTCACACAAGCTGTTATATTCCTCTTCATATTGCGTCATGAGTAGTAAACTCGAAGTATCATATACATCTCCGTACCACTAGTGCATAATGCACGCAAAACAATGAGCTTCATGATCATCACACTCTAACTCAGCTCTCGTAGCTCGTAACTCGGCTAATACGGAAACTCGAGCCATATACACATGATACAATGTAGCTCCCGATTTCTGACTGAATGCATCAATAACAACATCCCAGATGAATGGTCAAAGTACAACCACTAGCCTTTCTCGGATAAACTCAAATGTGCAGCCATAGTCGTTAGTCGACCCCATCCATCTACAGTGCCTTAAGCTCAAATCTGGCTGAATATGCAAGTAGATGAAACTCAAGTGATCAGTGTACATTTTACACTCCGCTGCATGCCGTAGCAATAGTGTCTCGAACTCTTCGATGCTAACATAAAGACAGCTACACCCAAATCATACATAGGATACGTAGCTTCATAAAGTTTCCACTGCGTGAAACCATGAGCCACCGCTCTGCTATGCTACATCAAGCATAACCAAATCCAATCTCGATGCATCACTATAAACCACAAACTCACACTCGGTGTCCAGTGATCGTCCGTTGTGGCACAAGTTCATTTTCCAGATTCTCGACGACGGTAATTCCCGATTTCTTTGGTACTACCTGCACTGGGGAAACCCAACGACTATCAGAAATAGGGTAAATAACTCCACAGTTCATGAGTTTAATTACCTCCTTTTTTACCACCTCTATCATCGGAGGGTGGAGCCGACGTTGCGCTTCCCGCGTAGGCTTGGTGCCTTCTTCAAGGAAAATCCTATGCACACATGTTGCTGGATTTATTCCCTTGATGTCCGCAAGTGTCCAGCCTATTGCGGGTTTGTACCGTTTGAGCACATTCACGAGCTTCTCCTCCTGCTCCTCTTCTAGCGCGGACGAAATAATGACGGGTAAAGTGTCATTCTCGCCCAAGTACGCATACTTCAGATGGTCCGGTAGTAGCTTGAGTTCTAAAACTGGAGCTTCTACGATGGAAGGAACCATTTTATTAGTACCAAAAGTAATTGGTAAAGGAGGAGAAAAGCTTACTTTTCGTGGTGCCGCATTTAGGGCCATGGCCATGTCCTGAATACGAGGTTCAAGCTCTAGTAAGGCCTCGAGAAGGCCGTCATGCCCAAGTTGAATGGCCATGTCGAGTTCATCCTCATTGATGGTGTCGAGGTAGCCTTGTGCTAAGGTATCCACAAGATCGTATGTCGAAATGGCAGCTACGCTCGATATTGGAAACTTCATCCCGTCCAGGATGTTGAACTCGATTCTTTCTCCATCAATCTCCATGGAGAAAGTGCCTTGAAACACATCAATCTTCGTTCTCGCAGTCCGCATGAAAGGTCGCCCAAGCAGCAGCGGCGTGGTGTTCAGTGGACTCTCTTCCATGTCAACGATATAAAAATCCGCTGGGAATATCAAGTTGTTGACTTGCACGAGAACGTCTTCTACGTATCCCCTTTGATATTTGTGGGTGCAATCGGCTAATTGGATGACAACACCATCTTGCTTGAGATCTCCAAGCTCCATCGATTCGAAAAGATAGTAAGGCATGACGTTGATGGAAGCTCCGAGATCAAGCATTACGTCTTCGAAGTGGGTGTCACCGATTATGCAAGGAACTGCAAAGCTCCCTGGGTCCTTCAGTTTTGGGGGTAGCCGACGCTGCAAAACCGCCGAAACGGTTGCGTTCACCTTCACAACCTCATTCTCTCTAGTTTGCCTCCTCTGTGTGCATAATTCTTTGAGAAACTTTGCGTATATTGGCACTTGTTTTATGCACTCGATCAAGGGCAAATTCACTTGCACCTTTCGGAAGATGTCCAAAATATCTTCATATTGGGCATCCTTCTTCTTTGATTTTGACAATCTGCTAGGGAAAGGTGCAACAGCAAACGGAGAATTAGTAATAACCGTATTTGAAGGAATATGGTTGTTACCTTTGATTGGGGTAGGATGTGGAGGTGATTGTGCCTTGGTGACATTAGGCGTCACCTTCTTTTTCTCGGCCTCTTGAATTGCCGGATCGATCTCATCTTCTTCTTCGTTGGTGATGTCCTCAATGGTGACTTCATCAAGATGAGATCGCTTGGTCTTTGGTTCCTCAAGTATCTTCCCACTCCTTGTGACTATAGCATTCACGTTTCTTTGATTAGGAGTGGTTTGAGGTGGAAGCCGACCGGTTTCTTTGATTTGGCCCATGAAATCAACAAGTTGGCCAAGCTGCTTCTTCACTTCGGTGATGTCTCGGCCATGAGAATCCAATGTTTCCTTTGTCTTCGATTGTCCGTCGAGGAGAACTTGAGTGGAGGCCGAAAGTTGTGACAACATCTTGTCGTAATCCGGATTGGTGAAGGTTTGAGATGACGAACCATGCTGCATTGGTGGCCTTGGTTGAAATGGAGGGCGTTGGTAGCTTTGTTGAGGTGCTGGAGGGTTCAAAGTTCCCTCGTTGCTGCTCCATCTAAAACCTGGATGATCACGGTTGACATAATTGTTATAATTGTTATACCGTTGTCCTCCCTGATATCCGCCGATGGCGTTAGCGTGCTCCGGCTCGCTAGCTTGCTGATACGCGCAAAACATGCATTCACGTTAACTTAAAAACACAGATTACGCGCATTGCAATTTAAACCCTTCTTTTGTCATTTGTAATATTGGCGAGTAGGGATCGTTCTTTATCCGGGGAATTAAGGGCGCATGCATGGTTTCGTTAATAAGCGGAAATGTAAATGTTTGGGGGGGATTGGAAGTTGGTTGTTTAATCTACGAAATTAAAGTACATAACATGCAAACACAACTAAAACTCTTAGGCATCTAACATGTTTTACTCATAGACAAGTTTCAACAATCAAGAAACTTAAAGTTTAATTATGCTTGCTAAAAATAAGAAGTTACACTACTAATTACATGTGATCATCTCATCTTATTAGCCTACCCTTTTCATGCATCAAACCTTTTTGTAAGTTACGAAATTCATAACTTCTAACTAAATATACATGCTTAATAATTGAGTAGGAATGCAACTTAGCGTATAAACATCCTAAACAACATACGATCATCAAAACATGCGAAAGAGATGGACTTAGCGTATTATCTACCACATGCTTTCGAAGCTTTAAGATTATATCAACCATGCATAAAAGGCTAGAAATCATAAACACATGCAATTTACATAAAGGTTTAAGAACATATAACACAAATCTAAACTTGTTCTTCATTAAATACATCAAAGTATTCCAATACATCAAAGGATTCAAATACAAAGCAAAAGATATGAAAGTGAAGATCATGGTTACACTTTTTGTCTTGAATGCTTGATGATCTTCGTGGAGATGACTTTCCTTCACAAGGGACTTAGCGTATTGTGAAGGATTGATGGCTTTGGCAAGAGTCACCATGCAAGAGTCACCATGCAAGTCACCATGCAAGAGTCACCATGCAAGTCACCATGCAAGAGTCACCATGCAAGAGTCACCATGCAAGAGTCACCATGCAAGTCCCTCTCTTTTGTGATCATCATTTGTGAACCCTAAGCAAGAGTCACCATGCAAGTCACCATTTATAAACCCTAAGCAAGAGTCGCCATGGCAAGTCACATGGCAAGTCATCTTTTGTGATGATCACAAAGCTTAGTCACTAAAATGAGTCACAAAGCTTGATATTGTTGACTTTTCAACTTCACCAAAAGGCTTCCATGCCAAAATGAATGGGTTTGGGCTTGATAATGGGCCGAAACAAGATTTGAGAAATCGGCCCATAATTTGCTTTTTGGGCTGGCCCATTTTCGGAGGTCCAAAATCGCAAAAATCGCAAAATCGCCGAAATTCCTCCAAATTGCGCCGTTATTAATCTCCACCGTAAATATCTTCAAAATAACAAATTAAATAAGGAAAACATAAAAACTAAGATAATAACATAGCTAAACGTAAAGGGAAATGCGTTAAGAAACGAGCATAAAATGCGTATATCACTTGCTCTGGCACCTGTGGGCATTGGTCGTTGTGGTGACCTTGTGATTGACATATGCCACAAACAGGCCCACGAGTTGCTTTGGCTCTTGTCGTCTCGAGCTCTAAAACCTTCTCTAGCATATGAGCTAGTTTGTCGTATTTTTCGTCCGTGTCGGGTTTAGAATGATATGCGCAAAACATGCATTTAACGTTAACAAAAAGTAGACCCTAAAAACACCGATTACGCGTATTGCAATTTAAAACCCTTCTTTTGTCATTATAATATTGGCGAGTAGGGATCGTTCTTTATCCGGGGAATTAAGGGCGCATGCATGGTTTCGTTAATAAGCGGAAATATAAATGTTTGGGGGGATTGGAAGTTGGTTGTTTAATCTACGAAATTAAAGTACAAAAACATGCAAACACAACTAAAACTCTTAGGCATCTAACATGTTTTACTCATAGACAAGTTTCAACAATCAAGAAACTTCAAGTCTAATTATGCTTGCTAAAAATAAGAAGTTACACTACTAATTACATGTGATCATCTCATCTTATTAACCTTACCCTTTTCATGCATCAAACCTTTTTGTAAGTTACGAAATTCATAACTTCTAACTAAATATACATGCTTAATAATTGAGTAGGAATGCAACTTAGCGTATAAACATCCTAAACAACATACGATCATCGAAACATGCGAAAGAGAGGGACTTAGCGTATTATCTAACACATGCTTTCGAAGCTTTAAGATTGTATCAAACATGCATAAAAGGCTAGAAATCATAAACACATGCAACTTATAAATCGGTTTAAGAACATGAAACACAAATCTAAACTTGTTCTTCATTTGATACATAAAAGTATTCCAATACATCCAAGGGTTCAAATACAAAGTAAAAGAAATGAAAGTGAAGATCATGGTTACACTTTTTGTCTTGAATGCTTGATGATCTACGGTGGAGATGGCTTTCCTTCACAAGGGACTTAGCGTATTGTGTTGGATGGAGGAGGATTGCTTCGGCTTGGATGGAGAACCTTGCTTCGGCTTGGAATGGAGGAGATGTGCTTCGGCTTTGCTTGAGAATCCTTGAAGTGTTTATGGTGGAGGAGTATTTGTGTAGAGCTTTGGCTTGTAAAATGAGTGATGCATAATATATGGCTAGCCTCCTCTCTTATATAGGCAAGGGATGTTGCCTTCTCTCTTCCACCTTGCCTCCCTCCATTTAATGCAAGTAATGATCAATATGGCAAGTCACTCCCTTAGTCACCTTTTGTGATCATCATTTGTGAACCCTAAGCAAGAGTCACCATGCAAGTCACCATTTATAAACCCTAAGCAAGAGTCACCATGGCAAGTCACATGGCAAGTCATCTTTTGTGATGATCACAAAGCTTAGTCACTAAAATGAGTCACAAAGCTTGATAACTTGGACTTTTCAACTTCACCAAAAGGCTTCCATGCCGAAATGAATGGGTTTGGGCTTGATAATGGGCCGAAACAAGATTTGAGAAATTGGCCCATAATTTGCTTTTTGGGCCGGCCCATTTTCGGAGGTCCAAAATCGCAAAAATCGCAATATCGCCGAAATTCCTCCGAATTGCGTCGTTATTAATCTCCACCGTAAATATCTTCAAAATAACAAATTAAATAAGAAAAACATAAAAACTAAGATAATAACATAGCTAAACGTAAAGGGAAATGCGTTAAGAAACGAGCATAAAATGCGTATATCAAATTCCCCCACACTTAGACTTTGCTAGTCCCTTAGCAAACACTAAGTTAAACTAAGACTCCCTAAGAATTTAAAACAAAGGAAAGAACATAACTAAGCCCTTAGCTAAAATTTGTCTCAGAATTTGCATAAGTATATGGCGATGTCTCACATGAATTTCAACTTGTATGCTCAACGAATTCCAGAGATAATTGCGATATAATTATGTAATGAACAAGTAAGACATAGAAAAAACAATGGTTATGTTATAGCTGTGCATGCTTTGAATAAAGGTTTAATCAACTTACAAGGATGCACTCATCATATTTTTCACTCATGAAAAGGGTTCACTTAAAGTGTATATGAATTGAAATGAAAACCACATGAATGAAGTTAATTACTTGCACAAATGAACCAAAACCATAAGCTTACTCATGCAACTTACTCTACTAATTGAAAGCTACTCATTTTAAGGATCATAAAGGACTTTTAGTGAGGTTGTAATGGGGTTAAGGCTAAGGCATTCGAAATTTAGATATGTGGTGATAAAAACGTTCCAACGACTTAGTCTAGCACCAAATTCGTCCTCCATCTCCACTCGAATGTTACCATGTATACTTCAATTTAAACTACCCTTTGAGCTTTACGGACAGGACAAAGGCCATATTTGTTCTATTTTTGGGCCTTCAATTTGTAGTAATCTCCAAATCCGCAAAATAAGGGGGACGTTAATCCAATTGGTTTCTACTTTAGAACACAACATATTGCCATGAGAGATAATAATAATTTTTTTTTCTTTTCATTCTCTCAAATATAATTTTTTTTTTCTTTTCTTTTTGGCAATCTCATACTTTTTTAGCTATTTGGACAAGTCTTTCCCCTTACTCACATTAACTCTTTTAATCTTTCCTACCAACCATAATCTTATGTGCTAGTTTCGAAAAATTCTCACCAAGTTTCCGGAACAAGGGTAAGGATATTCTATACTAGGGTAAGTGTTTAGGTATATATGGTGATGAAAGAAAAGCTTAACGTGGGCTCAATTGGTTTATCTAGGGGTTTCGCAACTTGTGCGTACAAATGGGATACATGGATATATGGCAATGTGGTGGAAAATCCTAAATGCCTTTAATCATTTCCGAAATCAAAGTATGTATCAACTTAAAAGCTTTGCAAATTGACATGACTAAGTTCTAGCATTCTCTAATTCATTAAAATCTATGGCAAGCAATCAAATGAGGCATATATAAGCTAGTAGCTACGAAATGGATGTACATTCACTCGAATAAAGAACAGATAGCTCAAAAGCTCACATAGGGTTCATATGATTAAAAACTTATTCAAGCATGCGATTTCTGTACCATGTTTTGTAATTCATATCTACTACATGTTAAAAACATATAGAATATCTCAATTAGCACAAGAATTCGATGCATGTGATTCATACGCCATATGTGTTCGTGTTGATCTAATTTCATCATCGACTAGTTAAGGGCGTCCTAAAGACTCTGAAAAACACTAATTTAGACACAATTAAATTGTAAACCCTTCCCCCACACTTAAACTCTACATTGCCCTCAATGTACTAAAGTAAAAGTATAGAATTAAACATGGAGTATAGGATCTACGAAAATTCTAATTTAAAATGCAAAAGCCATTAAATTAATTAAAAGGGGAGAAGAAATCAAATCTGTTGTCTCCCTATTGGGTTGCCTCCCAATGAGCGCTCGTTTTACGTCGTTAGCTTTGGACGTGATGCATCATTTTGTTTTTGAAATGGCCGGTTCTTGGAGATGCATCTCCTCCACGGTGTGCTCCGCAAATGCCTCAAAATAGGGCTTCAAGCGATCGCCATTTACTTTGAACTCACTGCCTTTGTCGATAGATCGAATGAGAACTGCTCCATGAGGTAGAACTTGAGAAACTATGAATGGCCCCATCCATCGAGAGCGAAGCTTGCCCGGAAAGAGCTTAAGTCTTGAATTGAAAAGCAATACTTTCTGCCCAACTTCAAAACTCTTCCCGCGAATCATCTGATCATGGATCTTTTTCTTCTTCTCTTTGTAAATCCACGCATTGTCGAAAGCATCATTTCTGATTTCTTCAAGTTCACAAAGTTGTAGCTTCCGATGCAAACCTGCTGTATCTCGATCGATGTTGAATTTCTTCACGGCCCACCATGCCTTGTGCTCCAATTCAACCGGAAGATGGAACGTCTTCCCATAAATTAATCGGAAAGGTGACATACCAATGGGGGTCTTGTAGGCAGTCCTGTAAGCCCACAATGCATCGTCTAAGCATTGACTCCAATCTTTCCGGTTTGGGCGGACGGTTCGCTCCAAAATCTTCTTGATCTCACGGTTGGAAACTTCAGCCATTCCATTTGTTTGAGGGTGGTATGGTGTGGAAACCTTGTGTTTTACGCCATACTTCCTCATCAGTGCTTCCACCGTGCGGTTGCAAAAGTGACTTCCTCCATCGCTAATTAGAACGCGTGGCATTCCAAATCTACTGAAAATGTTAGTTCGTAGGAAATCTGCAACAACTCGCGAATCATTAGTACGGGTGGCCTTTGCCTCCACCCATTTAGAAACATAATCTACTGCGAGTAAGATATAAGTAAAACCATTGGAGGGAGGAAATGGTCCCATAAAATCAATACCCCACACATCAAAAATTTCGACATTAAATATGTAGTGTTGTGGCATTTGATCTCTAGGCCCTAAATTACCAAATCTCTGGCACTTATCACATGCAGCACAATATGCATGAGCATCGCGAAATAAACTAGGCCAAAAGAAACCGCAATCTAAAATCTTAAGGGCTGTCCTCCTTGAACCAAAATGTCCCCCACATGCTTCATTGTGACAAAAGTCTAGAATAGGCTTAAATTCACTATCCGGGATACATCTCCTAATTACTAAATCGGAGCATTGTTTCCATAAATAAGGCTCATCCCAGATAAAGGTTCTAGCATTATGCTTAAGTTTGTCACGTTGGAATTTATGCATGGTAGACGGAAACTCACCGGTAACTAAGTAATTTACGATATCTGCATACCATGGAGTTTCCGGAACAGTTACCTCAATTCCGAAGAGTTTTTCATCCGGAAAAGTGTCCTCAATTTCAACAGCCTCATTCTCACCCATCAAGCGTTATAGGTGGTCAGCGACAACATTTTCTACTCCCTTCTTATCCTTGATTTCGACGTTGAATTCTTGGAGTAGAAGTATCCATCTTATAAGCCGTGGTTTTGCGTCCTTCTTTAGCATTAGATACTTCAAAGCTGCATGATAAGTATACACAGTTACTTTAGTTTGAAGTAAATAAGACCGAAATTTATCTAAAGCAAAAACCACTGCAAGAAACTCCTTCTCGGTGGTGGTATAATTTCTTTGCGCTTCATCAAGCGTCCGAGAGGCGTAATAGATTACGCAAGGCTTCTTGTCCTTCCGCTGACCTAAGACGGCTCCTACGGCATAATCCGAGGCGTCGCACATGACTTCAAATGGCAGAGACCAATCAGGGCTGCATAAAATAGGAGCGCTTGTAAGAAGTTCCTTCAACTTGTTGAAGGCAGCGTTGCATTCCTCGTCAAATACGAACGGGGTCTCCTTTTGCAGCAATTTACACAACGGGCGCGAGATGTGGGAAAAGTCTATGATAAACCTACGATAAAATCCTGCGTGTCCAAGAAAAGAACGAATCTCTCTAACCGAAGTTGGAGAGGGTAAGTGACGCACAAGATCTACTTTAGATTTATCTACTTCTAACCCTTTTTCAGAAATAATATGACCTAACACGATCCCTTGCGTAACCATGAAATGGCACTTCTCCCAATTAAGCACCAAGTTCGTTTCAACGCATCTTTGTAAAATAGTTTCTAAATTGTTTAAGCATGCATCGAAATCACTCCCAAATACACTAAAGTCGTCCATGAATACTTCAATAATTTTTTCAATGTACTCGGAGAAAATTGAGAGCATGCAACGTTGAAATGTACCTGGTGCATTACACAGTCCAAATGGCATTCGGCAGTATGCAAACGTTCCGAAAGGGCATGTGAACGTTGTCTTTTCTTGATCTTCCTCCGCAATGCTAATTTGGTTGTAGCCGGAGTATCCGTCGAGAAAACAATAAAATGCATGGCCGGCTAATCTTTCCAGCATTTGGTCGATGAATGGTAATGGAAAATGATCCTTGCGGGTCGCGGCGTTGAGCCTCCGGTAATCAATGCACACTCGGTGTCCAGTGATCGTCCTTTGTGGCACAAGTTCATTTTCCAGATTCTCGACGACGGTGATTCCCGATTTCTTGGGTACTACCTGCACAGGGGAAACCCAACGGCTATCAGAAATAGGGTAAATAACTCCACAGTCCATGAGTTTAATTACCTCCTTTTTTACCACCTCCATCATCGGAGGGTGGAGCCGACGTTGTGCTTCCCGCGTAGGCTTGGTGCCTTCTTCAAGGAAAATCCTATGCACACATGTTGCTGGATTTATTCCCTTGATGTCCGCAAGCGTCCAACCTATTGCGGGTTTGTACCTCTTGAGCACACTCACGAGCTTCTCCTCTTGTTCCTCTTCTAGCGCGGACGAAATGATGACCGGTAAAGTTTCATTCTCGCCTAAGTACGCATACTTCAGATGGTCCGGTAGTAGCTTGAGTTCTAAAAATGGAGCTTCTACGATGGAAGGAACCATTTTATTAGTACCAAAAGTAATTGGTAAAGGAGGAGAAAAGCTTACTTTTCGTGGTGCGGCATTTAGGGCCATGGCCATGTCTTGAATTCGAGGTTCAAGCTCTAGCAAGGCCTCGAGAAGGCCGTCATGCCCAAGTTGAATGGCCATGTCGAGTTCATCCTCATTGATGGTGTCGAGGTAGCCTTGTGCTAAGGTATCCACAGGATCGTATGTCCAAATGGCAACTACGCTCGACATTGGAAACTTCATCCCGTCCAGGATGTTGAACTCGATTCTTTCTCCATCAATCTCCATGGAGAAAGTGCCTTGAAACACATCGATCTTCGTTCTCGCAGTCCGCATGAAAGGTCGCCCAAGCAGCAGCGGCGTGGTGTTCAGTGGACTCTCTTCCATGTCAACTATATAGAAATCGGCTGGGAATATTAAGTTGTTGACTTGCACGAGTACGTCTTCTACGTATCCCCTCGGATACTTGTGTGTGCGATCGGCTAATTGGATGACAACACCATCTTGCTTGAGATTTCCAAGCTCCATTGATTCGAAAAGATAGTAAGGCATGACGTTGATGGAAGCTCCGAGATCAAGCATCACGTCTTCGAAGTGGGTGTCACCGATTACGCAGGGAACTGCAAAGCTCCCTGTGTCCTTCAGTTTTGGGGGTAGCCGACGCTGCAAAACCGCCGAAACGGTTGCGTTCACCTTCACAACCTCCTTCTCTCGAGTTTGCCTCCTCTGTGTGCATAATTCTTTGAGAAACTTTGCGTATATTGGCACTTGTTTTATGCACTCGATCAAGGGCAAATTCACTTGCACCTTTCGGAAGATGTCCAAAATATCTTCATATTGAGCATCCTTCTTCTTTGATTTTGATAATCTGCTAGGGAAAGGTGCAACAGCAAACGGAGAATTAGTAATAACCGTATTTGAAGGAATAAGGCTTTTACCTTTGATTGGGGTAGGTTGTGGAGGGGATTGTGCCTTGGTGACATTAGGCGTCACCTTCTTTTTCTCGGCCTCTTGAGTTGCCGGATCGATCTCATCTTCGTCTTCGTTGGTGATGTCCTCGATGGTGACTTCATCAAGATGAGATCGCTTGGTCTTTGGCTCTTCAAGTGTCTTCCCACTCCTTGTGACTATAGCATTCACGTTTCTTTGATTAGGAGTGGTTTGAGGTGGAAGCCGACCGGTTTCTTTGATTTGGCCCATGAAATCAACAAGTTGGCCAAGCTGTTTCTTCACTTCGGTGATGTCGCGGCCATGTGAGTCAAGTGTCTCCTTTGTCTTCGATTGTCCGTCGAGGAGAACTTGAGTTGAGGCCGAAAGTTGCGACAACATCTTGTCGTAATCCGGGTTGGTGAAGGATTGCGATGACGAACCATGCTGCATCGGTGGCCTTGGTTGAAATGGAGGGCGTTGGTAGCTTTGTTGAGGTGCTGGAGGGTTCAAAGTTCCCTCGTTGCTGCTCCATCTAAAACCTGGATGATCACGGTTGACATAATTGTTATAATTGTTATACCGTTGTCCTCCCTGATATCCGCCGATGGCGTTAGCGTGCTCCGGCTCGCTAGCTTGCTCTGGCACCTGTGGGCATTGGTCGTTGTGGTGACCTTGTGATTGACATATGCCACAAACAGGCCGTTGAGTTGCCCTGGCTCTTGTCGTCTCGAGATCTAAAACCTTCTCTAGCATATGAGCTAGTTTGTCGTATTTTTCGTCCGCGTCGGATTTAGAACTCGCTTCACCGACTGCTCGTCTGTTGGACATTCCATATTGTGCATCATTATTCGCCCGATTTTCTAGAAGAGTTCTAGCTTCGGTTTCGGTTAAGTCCATGAATGCACCGGTAGCTGCTGCATCCAGCAATTCCCTATCAATCGGCTTGAGACCATCGTAAAAGTAATTCATGAGATTGGTCTCGGAAAATCCATGCGATGGGCAAGTGGCACACAAAACCTTGAATCGGTCGTAATATTGGCCGAAGGTCTCGTCCAATTTCTGTGTGATGCCAGTGATTTGCTTTCTCAAGATGGTGATCTTTGAGGCCGGGAAGTACTTCGCTAGGAACATATCCGCAAGTTGCTTCCATGAGGTAATATGGTTCGGCGGTAGTTCCATAAGCCAAGACTCGGCCCTGTCGACTAGGGTGAATGGGAATGCCTTCAGCTTGAAGAGCTCCGTATCAGCATCGGCTGGCTTCATGCTGTTACAAACAAATTGGAATTGTTTGAGATGCTTGTTTGGATCTTCATTGGAAAGTCCGTGAAAAATGGGTAGTCGGTGGAGGAAACCACTCTTCAGCTCGACTTCTTTCATGTTTTCCCCCGGTGGTGGAAAAGCAATGCTCGAAGGTCCGCTGCTCCATTCGGTTGAGCAGGTGCGTTGACGAAGAGATTGTCCTGCATTGGCCATGTTGATTTGATGTGCTTCTACTTCTGAATTGTGGTCGGTTGATGAGGCTAAAGTATGGTCGGTTGATGAATGTGAAGACTCGGAACCTTCCTCGATGATGGGATGATCCAGGATGTCTGTTTGAGCTTTAAGTCTTGCTATTCTCTCTGCGATTTCCTCAAACTTTGTTCTAGATGGTCCAGGATTCCGATCGGACATTCATTAGCCTGAGCATCCACCAAAGACCAAGTGTTAGTATCAACAAAGAATATGAGATGAATATAGGAATACTAACCAAAATCGTAAGGCATATTTAGAAAACAAAGCAATAACAAATAGTAAAAAAAACTACTAATAACACTCAAAATTTATAATACTTAAGACACTAAATGTAATTTACTAAGTAATGCAAATGATTTAATCAATTTAAGGGCTATGCAAAAGAATGTAATAGACTAAGACACATGTTTTCTGCAAATTGACACTATATAATGCTAAACCTAAGAATTTAGTTAGAATATATATAAACAAGGTTCCAATGCAAGCAAACAATAATTCATATTGAATTTATGCACAACACACTTTTTTTTTTTTCAATAAAATGCATTTAAACAACAATCCTAAGTGAAAGATGGAGTGAATGCATAAGAGAAAACGTTAGAACCTGCAGAAAACACACGAGTTACGTGCTTAAATATGAATGCAAAAGAATGACCTCTTCTTCGGTCTTATGTCCCTAACTTCACTTAGGTTAGGGTACTCGGTAGTGAAATCCGAGTATCATAAAGCCTTAGAGAGGTTATGCAAGCTAAGTAACGTTTGTTAGTCCTTTACAGTTTTTAATGCACAAACAAACACACAAATTTGACTAAGTTTTATTTATTTCCTTTGGCCCCGATGGTACGTGGTGCAGAGGCTCTCGACTGTGCAATGGGTCTCGTTCATCCGAAGATGAAGTCTGATTACAGGAGGTCTAAGCATGCATAATCCGATATACCATCTATTTAAAGGATTATGTCGTATTTATTTAGTTCGTATTTAACCGTATTCATATACACTTATGATTTACAGAGAGTACGCGAAATGATCATTCGGTAAATTTCTTGGACGTGCGGCCCGCGCGAAAATGTATACCGACCACAATTCAGCTTAGTTACGTTTAGAAATGGCAAGTAGGAATAGAGATAACGCGAGAGGTAAGGACTAATATTTAGAACAACCCGAGGCTTACTCGTAAAAGTATATACTCCAATGTTGTTCCTAGAGACACCCCGAGGCTAACCAGTTACGGTATATACTCCAATGGTGTTCTATTGCTTAGATCCGAAACCCGGCACCAATCATAAACCCACTCACCATATCCAACAATCAGCCAAATTTGTGAGATAGTATATAATCTCAAGTCCTTAGTAAACTCCGCCCAAAACCTCGTGCCCATAACTTCACTTAGGTTATGGCGTGTGGTGATGAAATCCACACTTCACGAGGGGTTAAGGAGATAAACCAGAAAAAGAGGCACCACCTATTCCATAGAACGAAACTAAATAACCAATACTCGTAATCAATGTAAATCAATTTAAGTACATCTACGTTTTGATTGCGCCTATGATTTAAAAGGAATACACGACTTAGTTATTGAATGAATCTCTTGTCCGTGCGGCCCGCGCGAAAATGTATACCAACTATCGTTAATTCTCGTAATTGTTGGAAATGACCAGTTGGGATAGATGTAACGTGAGAGGTGAGAACTAATTTCTGGGAACAACCTGAGGCTAACTCGTAAGAGTATATACTCCATTGTTGTTCTTAGAAACACCCCGAGGCTTACTCGTAAGAGTATATACTCCAATGGTGTTCTGTTTTCTTAGTTCAAAACCCGTCACCATTCATAACCCTTCTAGACATCATAACCAATTATTACTCGAATTCACAAGATAGTATACAATCTCAAGTGTTTGTAAACTCCGCCCACAACCTCGTGTCCATAACTTCACTTAGGTTATGGCGTGTGGTGATGACATCCACACTTCACGAAGGGTTAAGGAGATAGACAAACAAAAGAGGCACCACCTATTCCATAGAGATTTATTTAATAACTAAGTGCTAGTACTCAAATTAAATCAAAGACTATCCTTTAACATGAAAATAAATTATGCAAGTGTAAAAACTCAGTATAAATAAATTCGTATAAGTAAAAGTATGCATTGTAAACATGTATATAAATTTCTATAAGTATAAACAAGTATGAACAAGTATAAACAAGTATGCATCTCGAAAATTTAGACATGCTTTTAATTACAAATGTACAACGAAATCATACAAAAACATTCTAATTCCCCGGCAACGGCGCCAAAAATTGATATGCGCAAAACATGCATTTAACGTTAACAAAAAGTAGACCCTAAAAACACCGATTACGCGTATTGCAATTTAAAACCCTTCTTTTGTCATTATAATATTGGCGAGTAGGGATCGTTCTTTATCCGGGGAATTAAGGGCGCATGCATGGTTTCGTTAATAAGCGGAAATATAAATGTTTGGGGGGATTGGAAGTTGGTTGTTTAATCTACGAAATTATTAGTACAAAAACATGCAAACACAACTAAAACTCTTAGGCATCTAACATGTTTTACTCATAGACAAGTTTCAACAATCAAGAAACTTCAAGTCTAATTATGCTTGCTAAAAATAAGAAGTTACACTACTAATTACATGTGATCATCTCATCTTATTAACCTTACCCTTTTCATGCATCAAACCTTTTTGTAAGTTACGAAATTCATAACTTCTAACTAAATATACATGCTTAATAATTGAGTAGGAATGCAACTTAGCGTATAAACATCCTAAACAACATACGATCATCGAAACATGCGAAAGAGAGGGACTTAGCGTATTATCTAACACATGCTTTCGAAGCTTTAAGATTGTATCAAACATGCATAAAAGGCTAGAAATCATAAACACATGCAACTTATAAATCGGTTTAAGAACATGAAACACAAATCTAAACTTGTTCTTCATTTGATACATAAAAGTATTCCAATACATCCAAGGGTTCAAATACAAAGTAAAAGAAATGAAAGTGAAGATCATGGTTACACTTTTTTGTCTTGAATGCTTGATGATCTACGGTGGAGATGGCTTTCCTTCACAAGGGACTTAGCGTATTGTGTTGGATGGAGGAGGATTGCTTCGGCTTGGATGGAGAACCTTGCTTCGGCTTGGAATGGAGGAGATGTGCTTCGGCTTTGCTTGAGAATCCTTGAAGTGTTTATGGTGGAGGAGTATTTGTGTAGAGCTTTGGCTTGTAAAATGAGTGATGCATAATATATGGCCAGCCTCCTCTCTTATATAGGCAAGGGATGTTGCATTCTCTCTTCCACCTTGCCTCCCTCCATTTAATGCAAGTAATGATCAATATGGCAAGTCACTCCCTTAGTCACCTTTTGTGATCATCATTTGTGAACCCTAAGCAAGAGTCACCATGCAAGTCACCATTTATAAACCCTAAGCAAGAGTCACCATGGCAAGTCACATGGCAAGTCATCTTTTGTGATGATCACAAAGCTTAGTCACTAAAATGAGTCACAAAGCTTGATAACTTGGACTTTTCAACTTCACCAAAAGGCTTCCATGCCGAAATGAATGGGTTTGGGCTTGATAATGGGCCGAAACAAGATTTGAGAAATCGGCCCATAATTTGCTTTTTGGGCCGGCCCATTTTCGGAGGTCCAAAATCGCAAAAATCGCAAAATCGCCGAAATTCCTCCGAATTGCGTCGTTATTAATCTCCACCGTAAATATCTTCAAAATAACAAATTAAATAAGAAAAACATAAAAACTAAGATAATAACATAGCTAAACGTAAAGGGAAATGCGTTAAGAAACGAGCATAAAATGCGTATATCATAGAACTCGCTTCACCGACTGCTCGTCTGTTGGACATTCCATATTGTGCATCATTATTCGCCCGATTTTCTAGAAGAGTTCTAGCTTCGGTTTCGGTTAAGTCCATGAATGCACCGGTAGCTGCTGCATCTAGTAATTCCCGATCGATCGGCTTGAGACCATCGTAAAAGTAATTCATGAGGTTGGTCTCGGAAAATCCATGCGATGGGCAAGTGGCACACAAAACCTTGAATCGGTCGTAATATTGGCCGAAGGTCTCGTCCGGTTTCTGTGTAATGCCAGTGATTTGCTTCCTCAAGACGGTGATCTTTGAGGCCGGGAAGTACTTCGCTACGAACATATCCGCAAGTTGCTTCCATGAGGTAATATGGTTCGGCGGTAGTTCTATAAGCCAAGACTCGGCCCTGTCGGTTAGGGTGAATGGGAATGCCTTCAGCTTGAAGAGCTCCGTATCAGCATCAGATGGCTTCATGCTGTTACAAACAAATTGGAATTGTTTGAGATGCTTGTTCGGATCTTCATTGGAAAGTCCGTGAAAAATGGGTAGTCTGTGGAGGAAACCACTCTTCAGCTCGACTTCCTTCATGTTTTCCTCCGGTAGTGGAAAAGCAATGCTCGAAGGCCCGCTGCTCCATTCGGTTGAGCAGGTACGCTGGCGAAGAGATTGTCCTGCATTGGCCATGTTGACTTGTTGTTCTTCCGGTTCTGAAGTATGGTTGGTTGATGAGGCTGAATTATGGTCGGTTGATGAATGTGAAGACTCGGAAACTTCCTCGATGATGGGATGATCCAGGATGTCAGTTTGAGCTTTAAGTCTCGCTATTCTCTCTGCGATCTCCTCAAAGTTCGTTCTAGATGGTTCAGGATTCCGATCGGACATTCATTAGCCTGAGCATCCACCAAAGACCAAGTGTTAGTATCAACAAAGAATTTGAGATGAATATAGGAATACTAACCAAAATCGTAAGACATATTTAGAAAACAAAGCAATAACAAATAGTAAAACTATCAAAGCATACTATAAATATTCACAAATACTTAAAAACTACTAATAACACACAAAAGTTATAATACTTAAGACACTAAATGTAATTTACTAAGTAATGCAAATGATTTAATCAATTTTATGGGCTATGCAAAAGAATGTAATAAACTAAGACACATGTTTTCTGCAAATTAACACTATAATGCTAAACCCAAGAATTTAGTTAGAACATATATAAACAAAGTTCAAATACAAGCAAACAATAATTCACATCGAATTTATGCACCACACATTTTTTTTTTCAATAAAATGCATTAAACAACAATCCTACGTGAAAGATGGAGTGCATGCATAAGAGAAAACGTTAGAACCTGCAGAAAACACACGAGTTACGTGCTAAAAAAAATGAATGCAAAGAATGACCTCTTCTTCGATCTTATGTCCCTAACTTCACTTAGGTTAGGGTACTCGGTAGTGAAATCCGAGTCTCATAAAGCCTAAAAAGAGGTTATGCAAGCTAAGTAATGGTTGTTAGTCCTTTATAGTTTTTAATGCACATATAAACACAAAAATTTGACTAAGTTTTATTTATTTCCTTTGGCCCCGATGGTACGTGGTGCAGAGGCTCTCGACTGTGCAATGGGTCTCGTTCATCCGAAGATGAAGTCTGATTCCAGGAGGTCTAAGCATGCATAATCCGATATACCATCTATTTAAAGGATATGTCGTATTTATCAAGTTCGTATTTATCCGTATTCGTATGCACTTATGATTTACAGAGAGTACGCGAAATGATCATTCGGTAAATTTTTTGGACGTGCGGCCCGCGCGAAAATATATACCGACTACAATTCAGCTTAGTTACGTTTAGAAATGGTTAGTAGGAATAGAGATAACGCGAGAGGTAAGGACTAATATTTAGAACAACCCGAGGCTTACTCGTAAGAGTATATACTCCAATGTTGTTCCCAGAGACACCCCGAGGCTAACCAGTTATGGTATATACTCCAATGGTGTTCTATTGCTTAGATCCGAAACCCGGCACCAATCATAAACCCATTCACCATATCCAACAATCAGCCAAATTTGTGAGATAGTATATAATCTCAAGTTCTTAGTAAACTCCGCCCACAACCTCGTGCCCATAACTTCACTTAGGTTATGACGTGTGGTGATAAAATCCACACATCACGAGGGGTTAAGGAGATAAACCAGAAAAAGAGGCACCACCTATTCCAAAGAACAAAACCTTATAACCAATACTCGTGCACAATGTAAATCAATTTAAGTACGTCTACGTTTTGATTGCGCCTATGATTTAAAAGGAATACACGACTTAGTTATTGAATAAATCTCTTGTCCGTGCGGCCCGCGCGAAAATGTATACCAACTATCGTTAATCCTCGTAATTGTTGGAAATGACCAGTTGGGATAGATGTAACGCGAGAGGTGAGAACTAATTTCTGGGAACAACCTGAGGCTAACTCGTAAGAGTATATACTCCATTGTTGTTCTTAGAAACACCCCGAGGCTTACTCGTAAGAGTATATACTCCAATGGTGTTCTGTTTTCTTAGTTCAAAACCCGTCACCATTCATAACCCTTCTAGACATCATAACCAACTCTTTCTCGAATTCACAAGATAGTATACAATCTCAAGTGTTTGTAAACTCCGCCCACAACCTCGTGTCCATAACTTCACTTAGGTTATGGCGTGTGGTGATGAAATCCACACATCACGAAGGGTTAAGGAGATAGACAAACAAAAGAGGCACCACCTATTCCATAGAGATTTATTTAATAACTAAGT
Organism: Geum urbanum; assembly: GCA_946800695.1. NCBI lineage: Eukaryota > Viridiplantae > Streptophyta > Magnoliopsida > Rosales > Rosaceae > Geum > Geum urbanum. The sequence continues at coordinate 26,871,622 of OX327004.1, forward strand.
GCTAGTACTCAAATTAAATCAAAGACTATCCTTTAACATGAAAATAAATTATGCAAGTGTAAAAACTAAGTATAAATAAATTTGTCTAAGTAAAAGTATGCATTGTAAACATGTATGTAAATTTCTTTAAGTATAAACAAGAATGAACAAGTATGTACTTCGAAAATTTAGACATGCTTTTAATTACAAATGTACAACGAAATCATACAAAAACATTCTAACTCCCCGGCAACGGCGCCAAAAATTGATACGCGCAAAACATGCATTCACGTTAACACAAAGTAGACCCTAAAAACACAGATTACGCGCATTGCAATTTAAACCCTTCTTTTGTCATTTGTAATATTGGCGAGTAGGGATCGTTCTTTATCCGGGGAATTAAGGGCGCATGCATGGTTTCGTTAATAAGCGGAAATGTAAATGTTTGGGGGGATTGGAAGTTGGTTGTTTAATCTACGAAATTAAAGTACATAACATGCAAACACAACTAAAACTCTTAGGCATCTAACATGTTTTACTCATAGACAAGTTTCAACAATCAAGAAACTTAAAGTCTAATTATGCTTGCTAAAAATAAGAAGTTACACTACTAATTACATGTGATCATCTCATCTTATTAACCTACCCTTTTCATGCATCAAACCTTTTTGTAAGTTACGAAATTCATAACTTCTAACTAAATACACATGCTTAATAATTGAGTAGGAATGCAACTTAGCGTATAAACATCCTAAACAACATACGATCATCGAAACATGCGAAAGAGAGGGACTTAGCGTATTTTCTAACACATGCATTCGAAGCTTTAAGATTGTATCAAACATGCATAAAAGGCTAGAAATCATAAACACATGCATATTACAAATCGGTTTAAGAGCATAAAACACAAATCTAAACTTGTTCTTCATTTGATACATAAATGTATTCCAATACATCAAGAGGTTCAAATACAAAACAAAAGAAATGAAAGTGAAGATCATGGTTACACTTTTTGTCTTGAATGCTAGATGATCTACGGTGGAGATGGCTTTCCTTCACAAGGGACTTAGCGTATTGTGAAGGATGGAGGATGCTTTGCTTCGGCTTGGATGGAGGAGAACCCTAGAACCTTGCTTCGGCTTGGAATGGAGGAGATGTGCTTCGGCTTGTAAGAGATCCTTCAAGTGTTTATGGTGGAAGAGTATTTGTGTAGAGCTTTGACTAGTAAATTGAGTGATGCCTTGAATGGTTCGGCCTCCTTGGTATTTATAGGCAATGAATGCTTGCCTTCTCTCTTCCACCTTGCCTCCTTCCATTAAATGCAAGCAATGATCAATATGGCAAGTCACACCCATAGTCACCATGCAAGTCACCATTGATGAACCCTAAGCAAGTGTCACCATGCAAGTCACCATGGCAAGTTATCTTTTCATTTAATGCAAGCAAGAGTCACCAAGGTGAGTCACAAAGCTTGATATTGTTGACTTTGCCTCTTCAAAGGTTGCAAAACAAGACTTTTCCTCTTCACCAAAAGCCTTCCTAGCCGAACTAATGTGGTTTGGGCTTGATAATGGGCCGAAACAAGAGTTGAGAATTCGGCCCACAATTTGCTTTTTGGCCCGGCCCATTTTCGGAGGTCCAAAATCGCAAAAATCGCAAAATCGCCGAAATTCCTCCGAATTGCGTCGTTATTAATCTCCACCGTAAAGATCTTCAAAATAACAATTTAAATAAGGAAAACGTAAAAACTAAGATAATAACATAGCTAAACGTAAAGGGAAATGCGTTAAGAAACGGGCATAAAATGCGTATATCAATAACCTAAGTGAAGTTATGGGAACGAGGTTGTGGGCGGAGTTTACTAAGGACTTGAGATTATATACTATCTCAAAAATTTGGCTGATTGTTGGATATAGTGAGCGGGTTTATGATTGGTGCCGGGTTTCGGATCTAAGCAATAGAACACCATTGGATTATATACTGTAACTGGTTAGCCTCGGGGTGTCTCTAGGAACAACATTGGAGTATATACTCTTACGAGTAAGCCTCGGGTTGTTCTAATTATTAGTCCTTACCTCTCGCGTTATCTCTATTCCTACTTGCCATTTCTAAACGTAACTAAGCTGAATTAGCGAGAGTCAGTATACATTTGAGCACGAGCCGCACGTCCAAGAAATTTACTAAAAGATCATTTCGTGTACTCTCTGTAAATCATAAGTGCATATGAATACGGATAAATACAAAACTTAGTAAATACGACATAAATCCTTTAAATAGATGGTATATCGGATTAAGCATGCTTAGACCTCGTGGAATCAGACTTCATCTTCGGATGAACGAGACCCATTGCACAGTCGAGCTGCATCACGTACCATCGGGGCCAAAGGAAATAAATAAAACTTAGTCAAACTTTTGTGTTTGTTTGTGCATTAAAAACTGTAAAGGACTAACAAACGTTACATTTAGCTTGCATAGCCTCTCTTAGGCTTTATGATACTCGGATTTCACTACCGAGTACCCTAACCTAAGTGAAGTTAGGGGCATAAGACCGAAGAAAAGGTCATTCTTTGCATTCATATTTTAAGCACGTAACTCGTGTGTTTTCTGCAGGTTCTAACGTTTTCTCTTATACATTCACTCCATCTTTCACGTAGGATTGTTGTTTGATGCATTTTATTGAAAAAATGTGTGGTGCATAAATTCAATGTGAATTATTGTTTGCTTGTATTTGAACCTTGTTTATATATGTTCTAACTAAATTCTTAGGTTTAGCATTATATAGTGTTAATTTGCAGAAAACGTGTGTTTTAAGTTTATTACGTTCATGTGCATAGCCCCTAAAATTGATTAAATCATTTGCATTACATAGTAAATTACATTTAGTGTCTTAACTATTATAAATTTTGTGTGTTTTAGTAGTTTTTAAGTATTTGTGAGTGTTTATAGTTTGCTTTGATAGTTTTACTATTTTATGTGTTATCGCTTTGTTTTCTAAATATGCCTTACGATTTTGGTTAGTATTCCTATATTCATCTCATATTCTTTGTTGATACTAACACTTGGTCTTTGGTGGATGCTCAGGCTAATGAATGTCCGATCGGAATCCTGGACCATCTAGAACAAAGTTTGAGGAAATCGCAGAGAGAATAGCGAGACTTAAAGCTCAAACAGACATCCAGGATTATCCCATCATCGAGGAAGTTTCCGAGTCTTCACATTCATCAACCGACCATAGTTTAGCCTCATCAACCGACCATACTTCAGAACAGGAAGCACAAGACGTCAACATGGCCAATGCAGGACAGTCTCTTCGCCAGCGTACCTGCTCAACCGAATGGAGCAGCGGGCCTTCGAGCATTGCTTTTCCACTACCGGAGGAAAACATGAAGGAAGTCGAGCTGAAGAGTGGTTTCCTCCACAGACTACCCATTTTTCACGGACTTTCCAATGAAGATCCGAACAAGCATCTCAAACAATTCCAATTTGTTTGTAACAGCATGAAGCCATCCGATGCTGATACGGAGCTCTTCAAGCTGAAGGCATTCCCATTCACCCTAACCGACAGGGCCGAGTCTTGGCTTATGGAACTACCGCCGAACCATATTACCTCATGGAAGCAACTTGCGGATATGTTCCTAGCGAAGTACTTCCCGACCTCAAAGATCACCGTCTTGAGGAAGCAAATCACTGACATTACACAGAAACCGGACGAGACCTTTGGCCAATATTACGACCGATTCAAGGTTTTGTGTGCCACTTGCCCATCGCATGGATTTTCCGAGACCAACCTCATGAATTACTTTTACGATGGTCTCAAGCCGATCGATAGGGAATTACTAGATGCAGCAGCTACCGGTGCATTCATGGACTTAACCGAGACCGAAGCTAGAACTCTTCTAGAAAATCGGGCGAATAATGATGCACAATATGGAATGTCCAACAGACGAGCAGTCGGTGAAGCGAGTTCTAAACCCGACGCGGACGAAAAATACGACAAACTAGCTCATATGCTAGAGAAGGTTTTAGAGCTCGAGACGACAAGAGCCAAAGCAACTCATGGGCCTGTTTATGGCATATGTCAAGTACAAGGTCACCATAATGACCAATGCCCTCAAGCGCCAGAGCAAGCTAGCGAAATGGAGCAAGCTAACGCCATCGGCGGATATCAAGGAGGCCAACGGTACAACAACTACAACAATTTTGGCAACCGAGATCATCCAGGTTTTAGATGGAGCAGCAACGAGGGAACTTTGAACCCTCCAGCACCTCAACAAAGTTACCAACGCCCTCCATTTCAACCAAGGCCACCGATGCAGCATGGTTCGTCATCTCTATCCTTCACCAACCCGGATTACGACAAGATGTTGTCGCAACTTTCGGCCTCCACACAAGTTCTCCTCGACGGACAATCGAAGACAAAGGAGACACTGGACTCACATGGCCGAGACATCACCGAAGTGAAGAAGCAGCTTGGCCAACTTGTTGATTTCATGGGCCAAATCAAAGAAACCGGTCGGCTTCCACCTCAACCCACTCCTAATCAACGAAACGTGAATGCCATCGTCACAAGGAGTGGGAAGATACTTGAAGAACCAAAGACCAAGCGATCTCATCTCGATGAAGTCACCATCGAGGACATCACCAACGAAGACGATGATGAGATCGATCCGGCAACTCAAGAAGCTGAGAAGAAGAAGGTGACGCCTATTGTCACCAAGGCACAATCCCCTCCACAACCCACCCCAATCAAAGTTAAAAGCCCTATTCCTTCAAATACGGTTATTACTAATTCTCCTTTTGCTGTTGCACCTTTCCCTAGCAGATTATTAAAATCAAAGAAGAAGGATGCCCAATATGAAGATATCTTGGACATCTTCCGAAAGGTGCAAGTGAATTTGCCCTTGATCGAGCGCATAAAACAGGTGCCGATATACGTGAAGTTTCTGAAAGAATTATGCACACAGAGGAGGCAAACTCGAGAGAAGGAGGTTGTGAAGGTGAACGCAACCGTTTCGGCGGTTTTGCAGCGTCGGCTACCCCCAAAACTGAAGGACCCAGGAAGCTTTGCAGTTCCCTGCGTAATCGGTGACAACTACTTCGAAGACGTGATGCTTGATCTAGGAGCCTCCATCAACGTCATGCCTTACTATCTTTACGAATCGATGGAGCTTGGAGATCTCAAGCAAGATGGTGTTGTCATCCAATTAGCCGATCGCACACACAAGTATCTGAGGGGATACGTAGAAGACGTGCTCGTGCAAGTCAACAACTTAATATTCTCAGCCGATTTCTATATAGTTGACATGGAAGAGAGTCCACTGAACACCACGCCGCTGCTGCTTGGGCGACCTTTCATGCGGACTGCGAGAACGAAGATCGATGTGTTTCAAGGCACTTTCTCCATGGAGATTGATGGAGAAAGAATCGAGTTCAACATCCTGGACGGGATGAAGTTTCCAATGTCAAGCGTGGCTGCCATTTCGACATATGATCCCGTGGATACCTTAGCACAAGGCCACCTCGACACCATCAATGAGGATGAATTCGACATGGCCATTCAACTCGGGGATGACGCCCTTCTCGAGGCCTTACTAGAGCTTAAACCTCGAATTCAAGACATGGCCATGGCCCTAAATGCCGCACCACGAAAAGTAAGTTTTTCTCCTCCTTTACCAATTACTTTTGGTACTAATAAAATTGTTCCTTCTATCGTAGAAGTTCCAGTTTTAGAACTCAAGCTACTACCGGATCATCTGAAGTATGCGTACTTGGGCGAGAATGAAACTTTACCGGTCATTATTTCGTCTGCGCTAGAAGAGGAGCAGGAGGAGAAGCTCGTGAGTATGCTCAAGAGGTACAAAACCGCAATAGGGTGGACGCTTGCGGACATCAAGGGAATAAATCCAGCAACCTGTGTGCATCGGATTTTCCTCGAAGAAGGCACCAAGCCTACGCGGGAAGCACAACGTCGGCTCCACCCTCCGATGATGGAGGTGGTAGAAAAGGAGGTAATTAAACTCATGGACTGTGGAGTTATTTACCCTATTTCTGATACCCGTTGGGTTTCCCCAGTGCAGGTAGTACCCAAGAAATCGGGAATCACCGTCGTCGAGAATCTGGAAAATGAACTTGTGCCACAAAGGACGATCACTGGACACCGAGTGTGCATTGATTACCGGAGGCTCAACGCCGCAACCCGCAAGGATCATTTTCCATTACCATTCATCGACCAAATGCTGGAAAGATTAGCCGGCCATGCATTTTATTGTTTTCTCGACAGATACTCCGGCTACAACCAAATTAGCATTGCGGAGGAAGATCAAGAAAAGACAACGTTCACATGCCCTTTCGGAACGTTTGCATACCGCCAAATGCCATTTGGACTGTGTAATGCACCAGGTACATTTCAACGTTGCATGCTCTCAATTTTCTCCGAGTACATTGAAAAAATTATTGAAGTATTCATGGACGACTTTAGTGTATTTGGGAGTGATTTTGATGCATGCTTAAACAATTTAGAAACTATTTTACAAAGATGCGTTGAAACGAACTTGGTGCTTAATTGGGAGAAGTGCCATTTCATGGTTACGCAAGGGATCGTGTTAGGTCATATTATTTCTGAAAAAGGGTTAGAAGTTGATAAATCTAAAGTAGATCTTATGCGTCACTTACCCTCTCCAACTTCGGTTAGAGAGATTCGTTCTTTTCTTGGACACGCAGGATTTTATCGTAGGTTTATCAAAGACTTTTCCCACATCTCGCGCCCGTTGTGTAAATTACTGCAAAAGGAGACCCCGTTCGTATTTGATGAAGAATGCAACGCTGCCTTCAACAAGTTGAAGGAACTTCTCACGAGCGCTCCTATTTTAAGCAGCCCTGATTGGTCTCTGCCATTTGAACTCATGTGCGACGCCTCGGATTATGCCGTAGAAGCCGTTTTGGGTCAGCGGAAGGACAAGAAACCCTACGTAATTTATTACGCCTCTCGGACGCTTGATGAAGCTCAAAGAAATTATACTACAACCGAGAAGGAGTTTCTTGCAGTGGTTTTTGCTTTAGATAAATTTCGGTCTTATTTACTTCAAACTAAAGTAACTGTGTATACTGATCATGCAGCTTTGAAGTACCTAATGCTGAAAAAGGACGTAAAACCACGGCTTATCAGATGGATACTTCTACTCCAAGAATTCAACGTCGAAATCAAGGATAAGAAGGGAGTAGAAAATGTCGTCGCTGACCACCTATCACGTTTGATAGGTGACCATGAGACTATTGAAATTGAGGAAACTTTTCCGGATGAAAAACTCTTCGGAATTGAGGTGAGTGCTTCGGAAACTCCTTGGTATGCCGATATTGTTAATTACTTAGTTACCGGTGAGTTTCCATCTACCATGCATAAATTTCAACGTGACAAACTTAAAAATAATTCTAGAACTTTTATCTGGGATGAGCCTTATTTATGGAAACAATGCTCCGACTTAGTCATTAGGAGATGTATCCCGGATAGTGAATTTAAGCATATTCTAGAATTTTGTCACAATGAAGCATGCGGGGGACATTTTGGTTCAAGGAGGACAGCCCTTAAGATTTTAGATTGCGGTTTCTTTTGGCCTAGTTTATTTCGCGATGCTCATGCATTTTGTGTTGCATGTGATAAGTGCCAGAGATTCGGTAATTTAGGACCTAGAGATCAAATGCCACAAACTTATATGCTTAATGTCGAAATTTTTGATGTATGGGGTATTGATTTTATGGGACCATTTCCTCCCTCCAATGGTTATACGTATATTTTACTCTCAGTAGATTATGTTTCTAAATGGGTGGAGGCAAAGGCCACCCGTACTAATGATTCGCGAGTTGTTGCAGATTTCCTACGAACTAACATCTTTACTAGATTTGGAATGCCACACGTTCTAATTAGTGATGGAGGAAGTCATTTTTGCAACCGCACGGTGGAAGCATTGATGAGGAAGTATGGCGTAAGACACAAGGTTTCCACACCATACCACCCTCAAACAAATGGAATGGCAGAAATTTCCAACCGTGAAATCAAGAAGATATTAGAGCGAACCGTCCGCCCAAACCGGAAAGATTGGAGCCAGTGCTTAGATGACGCATTATGGGCTTACAGGACTGCCTACAAGACTCCCATCGGTATGTCACCTTTTCGACTAGTTTATGGGAAGGCATGCCATCTTCCGGTAGAACTGGAGCATAAAGCATGGTGGGCTGTTAAGAAGTTCAACATGGATCGAGATGCTGCTGGACTGCATCGAAAGCTACAACTTTCTGAGCTCGAGGAGATACGAAATGATGCCTTCGACAACGCATAGATTTACAAAGAGAAAACCAAGATGATCCATGACAAGATGATTCGTGGCAAGAGTTTTGAACCGGGGCAAAAAGTCCTACTTTTCCATTCAAAGCTCAAACTCTTTCCCGGCAAACTACGATCAAGGTGGAATGGGCCTTACACGGTTGTTCAAGTTTTCCCCTATGGAGCCGTCACAATTCAATCTTTGGATAGCGGGAACTTGTTCAAAGTTAATGGCCACAGTTTGAAGCACTCACAGATCAAATCGTGGAGGAAGAATCGCTGGAAGAGCCGGCCACCTCAAACACGTGAAGGGAGACAACAGATTTGTTTTCTTCTCCCCATTTAAATTAATTTAATGGCTTTTTGCGTATTACATTAGAATTTTCGTAGATCCTATACTTCATGCTTAAAATCTATACTTTTACTTTAGTACATTGAGGGCAATGTAGAGTTTAAGTGTGGGGGAAGGGTTTACAATTTAAGTGTGTCTAAATTAGTGTTTTTCAGAGTCTTTAGGATGCCCTTAACTAGTCGATGATAAAATTAGACCGATATGAACACATATGGCGTATGAATCACATGCATCGAATTCTTGTGCTAATTGAGATATTCTATATGTTTTTAACATGTAGTAGATATAAATTGTAAAACATGGTACAGAAAATCGCATGCTTGAATAAGTTTTTAATCATATGAACCCTATGTGAGCTTTTGAGCTATCTGTTCTTTATTCGAGTTAATATGCATCCATTTCGTAGCTACTAGCTTATATATGCCTCATTTGATTGCTTGCCATAGATTTTAATGAACTAGAGAATGCTAGAACTTACTCATGTCAATTTGCAAAGCTTTTATGTTGATACATACTTTGATTTTGGAAATGATTAAAGGCATTTAGGATTTTCCACCACATTGCCATATATCCATGTATCCCATTTGTACGCACAAGTTGCAACACCCCTAGATAAATCAATTGAGCCCACGTTAAGCTTTTCTTTCATCACCATATATACCTAAACACTTACCCTAGTATAGAATATCCTTACCTTTGTTCCGGAAACTTGGTGAGAATTTTTCGAAACTAGCACATAAGATTATGGTTTGGTAGGAAAGATTAAAAGAGTTAATGTGAGTAAGGGGAAAGACTTGTCCAAATAACTTAAAAAGTATGAGATTGCCAAAAAGAAAAGAAAAAAATTATATTTGAGAGAATGAAAAGAAAAAAAATTATATATATCTCTCATGGCAATATGTTGTGTTCTAAAGTAGTAACCAATTGGATTAACGTCCCCCTTATTTGCGGATTTGGAGATTACGACAAATTGAAGGCCCAAAAATAGAAAAAAATATGGTCTTTGTCCTGTCTGAAAAGGTCAAAGGGTAGTTTAAGATTGATGTTTACATGATATTAGTTACGGTGGAGATGGAGGACGAATTTGGTGCTAGACTAAGTCGTTGGAACGTTTTTATCACCACATATCTAAATTTCGAATGCCTTAGCCTTAACCCCATTACAACCTCACAAAAAGTCCTTTATGATCCTTAAAATGAGTAGCTTTCAATTAGTAGAGTAAGTTGCATGAGTAAGCTTATGGTTTTTGTTCATTTGTGCAAGCAATCAAACTTCATTCATGTGGTTTTCATTTCAATTCATATACACTTTAAGTGAACCCTTTTCATGAGTGAAAAACATGATGAGTGCATCCTTGTGAGTTGATTAAACCTTTATTCAAAGCATGCACAGCTATAAACATAACCACTGTTTTCTCTATGTCTTACTTGTTCATTACATAAATTATATCGCAATTATCTCTTGAATTCGTTGAGCATAAAAAGTTGAAAATCATGTGAGACATCGCCATATACTTATGAAAATTCTGAGACAAATTTTAGCTAAGGGCTTAGTTATGTTCTTTCCTTTGTTTTAAATTCGTAGAAGAGTCTTAGTTTAACTTAGTGTTTGTTAAGGGACTAGCAAAGTCTAAGTGTGGGGGAATTTGATATACGCATTTTATGCTCGTTTCTTAACGCATTTCCCTTTACGTTTAGCTATGTTATTATCTTAGTTTTTATGTTTTTCTTATTTAATTTGTTATTTTGAAGATATTTACGGTGGAGATTAATAACGACGCAATTCGGAGGAATTTCGGCGATTTTGCGATTTTTGCGATTTCGGACCACCGGAAATGGGCCAGCCCAAAAAGCATTTTCTGGGCCCATTTCTCAAAGTTTGTTTCGGCCCATTATCAAGCCCAAACCCATGTAGTTCGGCAAGGAGGCCACTTGGTGAAGTTGAAAAGTCAAGCTTGTCAAGCTTTGATGACAAGGCTTAGTGACTAAGCTTGTGATCATCACAAAAGATGACTAATTGTGTGACTTGCCATGGTGACTCTTGCTTAGGGTTCACAAATGGTGAGTTGCCATGGTGACTCTTGCTTTGTGATGATCACACTTGGTGACTAAGGGAGTGACTTGCCATGTGACTAAGGCTTGCATTAAATGAAGGGAGGCAAGGTGGAAGAGAGATGAAGGCATATGCTTGCCTATAAATACCAAGGGAGTTCGGCCATGATAAGGCATCACATAAATTCATAAGCCAAAACTCTATACACTTTACTACTCTTCCATACACAACCGAAGTCCTCCCGAAGTCGAAGTCCTCTGCCACCTCCGGATCAAGAACGTAGAGTGCGTCATTCGTGTTCTTGAGAACCACCGCTAGTAGATTGGTGCGTCACCTCTCTAAAAAGTGTAACCATGTACTCTAAACTCCATCTTCATCTTTGTAATACTTTCGGTTATGTAATGAAAGAAATTCTCCATGTTCTTCTCTTATTTCGATTCTTCCATGTGTTCTTGATTTAATTAGTTTGGATGCATGTGCTAGCTTTAAAGTTCTTAATGCTTTGAGTATGATTTAGGATAGGGTGCATCACTTATTGTCCTAAATTATACCTCATTGATTCGGCAAAGAAGCTATTGTTTTAAGTTGTTATGCGTCATGACATTCTTATTCAACGAAAGCATGTGTATGTATCTCGACTAAAATTAAGGATTTCGTAGATGATAAATAAGGTAAAAGCAAAGGAGTAGGTTCGGTTAGTGAATATGTTGATCACTTGTAATTAATAGATTAGCTTCTTATTTTTAGCAAGCATAATTAGACTTGAAGTTTCTTGATTGTTAAAACTTGTCTATGAGTAAAACATGTTAGATGCCTAAGAGTTTTTGTTGTGTTTGCATGTTTTTGCACTTTAATTTAGTAGGACATTTAATCAACCAATTTCCAATCCCCCCAAACATTTAGATTTCCGCTTATTAACGAAACCATGCATGCGCCCTTAATTCCCCGGATAAAGAACGATCCCTACTCGCCAATATTATAATGACAAAAGAAGGGTTTTAAATTGCAATGCGCGTAATCTGTGTTTTTAAGGTCTACTGTGTGTTAACATTAAATGCATGTTTTGCGCGTATCAGTGAAGAATTCCAACTTTCCTCTCCAAACTAGGGATTCCTAGTTTACCCGGGTAGAACTGACAGCCTGTCTTCCTTTGAGTATTCCGGGAGTTCTAGAGCTCAGAAAATTATGATTTTGGACTCGTTGGAAAGCTTATTCAAAGGGCTATAAAATCCATATAATGATCACCATATTTGGAGTTGAATTGCGACTTCGGTGGCCTCTTGAAGTTACAGGTCTGTTCTGAGATCTTCTTTCCTTATTCCACTCTAGATATTTCTTTCTTGATTTCCAAGGAAATATACTCCTTGCCGAAATTCTTCAATATATTCAAGATATTTGGTCTTCAAATGTGGCAAGTGTGATCTCAATATTTCGGCCATGACTTCTTTCCATAAATGTATGCCGACTTGATCTTCCTGGTTCACTTAGGAGAAATGCATTCGTTCTTCATTTGGGAAACCATTTGTGCGTACCATTTTAGTAACTTTTACGAATACCATTTCTCAACCATTTTACACGTCTCGGACATTTCGCCACGTCATTCCTAGTTGATTTAGAAAACTTCATTTTTCAGCTCCGCGAAACTTTCCGAGTTTCGAACCATTTGCATTCCTAACCCGAGTAGGAATCCTAGTCAAAGTAGGAAACACCATTTTTCCTAAGCGAATTAGGAAACCTCCAATTGCTGCGTTTTAAGCTCCATTTCACCTCTTTTATTGTACTCCTTTATTCAAACCCTAAAAACAACAAAGTAAGTAAGAAATGATAGTACTAAGGTCAAAACAAAGCTAAATGTAAAGAGAAAGACGTTAAGAATCAAGCATAAAATGCGTAGATCAAATTCCCCCACACTTAGACTTTGCTAGTCCCTAGCAAATACTAAATAAAAGAAAGACTAAAAATATAAACCAACGTTAGAGCTAGCCTCCACGTTGAACAAATCCCATGGACTCAAATAAATAAAAACAACTCCTAAGCCCTTAGCACAATTTGTCTCGGAAATTTTCTTACGTATATGGCGATGGAGTCACAAGATTTCCTAGTGAAAAGTTCAAAAATTTTCAAGAGATAAGAGAAATTTGATCATGTCATGAACAAGTAGGACTTGGAGAAAACAATGGTGAAGTTAAAGCTATGCATGTTTCGAAAAAGTCTAAATCAATCTCACATGGATGCTCTCATCATATTTTCACTCATGAAAAGAGGTTTACTCAAAATGTATATGTTTTGTATCAAAATACCTCATAATTACTTGCACAAATGAACCAAACCATATGCTTACTCATGTAACTTACTCAACCAATTGAAGGCTACTCATCTTAAGGATCATAAAAGACTTTAGAAAGGTTGTAATGAGGCTAAGGCTAAGGCATTCCAAATTTAGATAAGTGGTGGTTAAAACACGTTCCAAAGACTTAGTCTAGCACTTAAAACTTCTTGAATTCGTGGCTCATCCTTTCTACACTTCTTTTTGTGTCAAACTTCAAGATCGGGGGCCAATTTTCATCTTTTTGGGCCCTAACTTCATTCTAAACTTCACTTGCCCAAACTTTTACACTTAGAACTTTTGCCGGAGAGCTTTTACACATTTTTTTCTTTTCTTTCTTTTCTTTTGCTCTCAATTTTTTTTTCTCTTTCTTTTTATTTCGGCAATCAACTCTTTTGGACAAGTCTTCCCTTCTTTGTATTCTTTCATCACTTTTTTCGCCACTTCTTTTATGCTAGCTTCGAAACCTCTTCACCAAGTCTTTGAACAAGGTTTGGAAATTCTACACTAGGCTAAGTGTTTAGATATGTATGTGGTAAATGAAAGAAAAGGCTTAACGTAGGCACAAAGGGGTAATCTAAGGGTGTCGCAACTCGTGCGCACAATGGGACACACGGCCATTTGGTTTAAGTGGTGGTACCCTAATTTGCCTTTAATCATATCCAAAATCAGAGCATATATCAACTTAAAAGCGTTGTAAATCTACATGAGTAAGTTCTAGTAATCTCTAGTACATTAATATCTATGGCAAGTAATTAGATGAAGCATGTTTTGTTTTTGAAAACCATATGCACGAAAATTCACTCTAAAAGAATAATGTAGGCTCAAAAACTCACTTTTAGGTTTGTATGATTTAAATCTTATTCTAACATGCGAAATCTGTACCATGTTTAATCAAACCATATCCACTACATGTTATGACAATCAAAATATCTCACTTATCACACGAAAACAGTTTGGTGCTTATTCATCGCCATATGTATTCTTTTCCCGTCCATTTTCATCATAGACTAACTAAGGGCATCCTAAAAATGAAAAAGACTCTTTAAAAAATCTAAGTTAAATAGAAAGACATAAAATAATTTTTTTTTTAGGGCATCATCCGCCGGAAAGTTCTATTGTCCGCCCGGTTTTAACAATTTATGACTTCAAATAAGGTTGTAAACCCCTCCCCCACACTTAAACTCTACATTGTCCTCAATGTATTTAAGGGAATCATAGAATTTCGTATGAAGGGAGAGACCCACGAAAATTTTAGCTAAACAAGGTAAACAAACAATGAAATTAAAAAGATAAGGGAGAAGAGAACAAAGCCTTGGCGATTTCCTCCATTGGGTTGCCTCCCAACAAGCGCTTGTTTTTTAACGTCTTATAGCCTAGACGTGAAGTTCTTCATTCATTTGATGTGGCCGGTTCAAATAGAGATTCTTCCTCCACTGATGATGAAATGATAACCGGCAAAGTGTCATTCTCTCCCAAGTAAGCATACTTCAAATGAGCCGGTAACACTTTGAGTTCTAACTCCGGTGCCTTGATTACGGATGGAACAAGCTTGTTTTCTCCATAGGCCAAATGAATTGGAGGTGGCCTATTAACAATCTGTGGAGCCTCATTGAGTGACATAGCCATCTCAAGGATTCTAGGCTCCAAAATCTCGATAAGTGCATCAAAAAGGGCTTCATCCCCGAGTCGAGTCAGCCCTGCTCCTTCTTGTATGGCAACGTCGAGCACATCATCTCCAATGGTGTCTAAGTGTTGTTGAGCAGCCTCTTCTACCATATCCATCGAAAAGATAGCATTGACACTTGCCGTGGGAACCTTCATGGCATCTAATATGTTGAATTCAATCTTTTCGCCATCAATCTCCATGGAAAATGTTCCCTTGAAAACATCAATCTTCGTTCTTGCAGTCCTCATGAAAGGTCGTCCAAGAAGCAATGGCGTGGTGTTCAAAGGACTCTCTTCCATGTCAACAATGTAGAAATCAGTTGGAAAGATTAGGTTGTTGACTTGCACAAGAACATCTTCAACGTATCCCCTAGGATACTTATGCGAACGGTCGGCTAGTTGAATGATGATGTTGTCTTGTTTGAGCTCGCCTAAATCCATGGATGCATATAAGTAGTAAGGCATTACGTTAATGGATGCACCAAGATCTAGCATAACATCCTCAAATTTGTTGTCACCAATCACACAAGGAACAGAAAAGCTCCCCGGATCCTTCAATTTGGGGGGTAACCGACGTTGTAAAACCGCTGAAATGGTTGCATTCACCTTTACAACCTCCTTCGCTCTCGTTTGCCTCCTTTGGGTGCATAACTCTTTAAGAAATTTTGCATAGATAGGCACTTGCTTTATGCACTCGATCAAGGGCAGATTTACTTGCACCTTCCGAAAGATGTCCAAGATGTCTTCGTATCGATCATCTCTCTTAGATTTCGTCAACCTATGGGGGAATGGTGCACGAGCAAACGAAGCATTAGTATTAACCAAACTTGAAGGAATAGAGTTAATACCTTTGTTTGGGGCAGATTGTGATGATGATGGTTGTGCCTTAGTGGCGTGATGAGCCACATTCTTCTCGGCTACTTTAGTAGCCGGATCTTCTTCTAAGTCTTCCTCCTCAAAATAGTGTTAGTATCAAAAGAATATACAAGTAATGCAAGACACTAACCAAAAACGTTGAAAAGTAAAAGAAAGCAATAAAAACACACAAAATCACACCAAAACAAATCACACGAAGAAAAACAAACCAAAAACATACCAAAAACACACGAAAGCTGTAAAACACTAAGTTAAGACACTTCAAGATTTGTAAACGTGAATGCAAGGCTTTAGACTCCCTAAAATGAATGCAAAGTTGATAGAATAAGTTAAGATTCAATTTACACGTTTTCTGCAAAATTAGGCATATTTACAATGCAAAGATTTAGAAACATATATATATATATATATATACAAGTAGAGTAATGCAAGCACACCACGTTTCATTCAAATTCATGCTCAAAACAATTAAATCGTCATTCAAATGCATCAAACAAGAACCTAAGTGAAATATGAAGTGAATGCATAAGAGAAAATGTTAGAACCTGCAAAAACACACAAAGTTACGTGCTAAATACATGATGCAAACGTGACCTTACGTTTGGCCTCATGTCCCTAACTTCACTTAGGTTAGGGTACCCGGTGATGAAATCCGAGCATCACAAAGCCGCCGGCAGGTTATGCAAGCTATATGCAACGTGGTTAATTCTTTACAAGTTAGAATGCACACGAAATTTACAAGTAATATGCACAAGTATTTTGTTCATTGAGTTTCGCCTTCATTTTAAAGAGAATACGTTCATTTGGCCTTTAGGTGTTTCATTGGACGTGCGACCCGCGCGATAAAATGTTCTTTCTCAATCAATCGGCCTTGGCTCAATCGAAAAACATGGCCAGTTGGGGATAGAGATAACGCGAGAGGCAGGACTAATTTCGACGATGCATCCCGAGGCTTACCGATCATGGAAAGTAGATTTAGTCCTTGTCTTCTTTGGGCAACTTTAATAAGCTTGGCCAGTTGGCAAGAGAGACCATGAGAGGCAGGACCGATTTGAGATCTCGGATCCAAAACCCGTCATAAAAACCGTCACCTTCTAGACACCAAGTTACCAAAGATTTCTTACTCAAAGACAAGTATTCATCCACTTACCGGATCATTGGTATATACTCCATTGATGCAAGTCTTTCTTAGATCCAGAACCTGTCACCAGTCATAACCCGTTTCTAGACACCATGTCTGACATTCAGCCAAAATTTCGAGAAAGACATTCCCTCAAGTCCTTGTAGACTCCGCCCTCAACCTCATGTCCATAACTTCACTTAGGTTATGGTGTGCGGTGATGAAATACACACATCATGAGGGGTTAAGGAGATAAACAAGAAAAAGAGGCGCCATCTATTCCAATGAGTGAGACTTAATCGCCCAAACTTGCGTACTCAATGTAAATCGAAGACTTCCTTTAATATGTACCTATTTACATGGCTGCAAAAACAAAACGTTAGAATGGAACGTATTATGAACATGTATAAAAATTTTCGACACTTTATATATATACACTTATTTACACAAAATCACATATTTACAAGCATAAACACACAATTCTTTACAATCCCCGGCAACGGCGCCAAAATTGATACACGATTCTGCAACCATTAAATTATCACTTAACACTCAACAAAAACGTATAAACAATTAAAACCCTTTTGTGTAGATGTAGCATTGATAAGTAGGGTATCGATCTTAACCGGGGATTAAGGGTGCATGCATATTTACGCTATGTTTTGAAAGGGGGGTTTGAAAAGGTTATTTATTATCTACGAAAATAAAGACAAGAACATGGCATAGCAAAACACATCGTTGGCTTCTAAGTTCTAACATGCTTAAACTCATAGACAAGCAAAACAAACAAGAACATAGAATCCTAAACATGCTTACTAAAACCGAAAATAAAGTTTAATTACATATATACATGATCAACTCGTCACACTTACCTCATTTCTTTATAACCTAATCATATTATATGCAACCTAAGTTTTATCTAAGCCTTTACTATGTGGTCCGCATGCATCTTTCATAATTAAGTGACTAAACCAAGATTGCTCGCATTTAGACTAAAGCATTAAGTGAAGAAGACACATTATCTAACCTAAACCAAGATTGCTCGCATTTAGATTAGCACACAGAAAAGACTTAGACTCGAAATAGATGACATAAAATAGAATTAGAATTATATTACAAAAACATGTCTTTACACTCTACAAAACTGAAATACATTACAAGGAGTAAGTAGAGGGATCGAAATACACCCTTTGTGTCGTGATTGCAGTCGCAAAGCTTGCACACGATCCTTCTATGGATGGCTAGATGAACCCTCGGATTGCCTAAGGTTGCTTCTAGGTGGAGGCCGAATGTATATGGTGTGGAGGATGGCGTTCCTTGAAGAGATTTCGAGTGTTTGTGGAGAGGGCTTTGTGACTAGGCTTGGTGACTCTTGCTTTGTGATCATTACAAAGGGTGACAAGGCTTGGTGACTCTTGCTTTTGATCATCACAAATGGTGACAAGCCTTGGTGACTCTTACTTGTGATGATCACAAGTGGTGACTAGGGGAGTGACTTGCCCTTGTGATTATTGCTAGCATTTAATGAAAGAGGCAAGGTGGAAGAGAGAGTGAGCATTTCCCTTGCCTATATAAGACCAAGGAGGCCAGCCATAATACAGATCTCGCATTTTTACAGGCCAAACCTCTACACAAATACCTCTCCTCCATAAACACTTCAAGGGTCCTTTACAAGCCGAAGCAATCCATCCTCCGAAGCCATCGATCATTCACAATACGCTAAATCCCTTGTGAATGAGAACCACCTTCAAGAAGTCATCAAACATTCAAGACAAAAAGTGTAACCATGATCTTCAATCTCTTGTCTTTTGCTTTGTATTGGATCACTTTGATGTATTTAATGAAGAACAAGTTTGAATTTGAGTTATATGTTCTTAAGCCTTTTCGTAAATTGCATGTGTTTATGATTTCAAGCCTTTTATGCATGTTTGATACAATCTTAAAGCTTCGAAAGCATGTGTTAGATAATACGCTAAGTCCCTCTCTTTCGCATGTTTCGATGATCGTATTTTGTTTAGGGTGTTTAGACGCTAAGTTGCATTCCTACTCAAATATCAAGCATGTATATTTAGTTGGAAGTTATAAATTTCGTAGCTTACTTAGAGTATTTAGGCATGAAAAAGAGTAAGGTTAATAAGATGAGATAATCACTTGTAATTAGTAGTGTAACTTCTTATTTTTAGTAAGCATAATTAGACTTTAAGGGTTCTTGATTGTTAAACTTGTCTATGAGTAAAACATGTTAGAAGTCTAGGAGTTCTTGTTGTGTTTGCATGTTTTTGTACTTTAATTTCGTAGATTAATTAACAAATTTCCAATCCCCCCCAAACCTTTAGATTTCAGCTTTAAACGAAACCATGCATGCGCCCTTTAATTCCCCGGATAGAACGATCCCTACTCGCCAATATTATAAGGACAAAATAAGGGTTTTAAATTGCTTTACGTGTGAGCTGTGTTTTTAGGGTCTACTTTGTGTTAACGTTAAATGCATGTTTTGCGCGTATCAATGCTCCAGTGGCAGCGGCATCAAGAAGCTCTCTATCAATCAGTTTCAAACCATCATAGAAGTAGTTCATGAGGTTTGTCTCGGAAAAACCATGGGAAGGGCAGGTGGCACATAAGACTTTAAATCGATCATAATACTGGCCAAAGGACTCATCCGATGCTTGTGTAATTCCCGTAATCTTCTTCCTCAAAACAGTGATCTTTGAGGCCAGAAAGTACTTAGCCAAGAACAGGTCCGCAAGTTGCTTCCATGTCGTGATGTAATTTGTGATATACGCATTTTATGCTCGATTCTTAATGCATTTCCCTTTACGTTTAGCTATGTTATAATCTTAGTTTTTATGTTTTTTTTCATTTAATTTGTTATTTTTAGGTTAATTACGGTGGAGATGAATAACAGCGTGATACACGCTCTTACTAGGTACTAAATAAACACTTAACACTCAACAAAAATGCATACAATTAAAACCCTTGGTGTAGATGTAGCATTGGTAAATAGGGTATCGTTCTTAACCGGGGATTGAGGGTGCATGCATATTTACGCTATGGTTAAAGGGGGGATTTTAAAAGGTTATTTTTTTACTAATTCCTACGAATTTAAAGATATAAAATGGTTAGTAAACACATAGAGAAATCCTAGGTTCTAACATGCTTCACTCATAGACAAGTAGAAAACAATCAAGAACAAAGAACCCTAAACATGCTTACTAGACCGAAAATAAACACTAAACTATTATTTACATGTGATCGACTCATCTAGCTTACCCTTGCTCATTCGTAACCTGCAAATTAAACAATGTCAATCGAAATCCTAACTTCTTAACTTCACATAACACATGTTTATACTTAAGTTTAGTGCTCGGGATTGCCCTATACACATACCATTGATTTAGACTCGGGATTGCCCTATATCTAAGTCAAAGCATTACGATTAGATAAGCATGCATCATAGAACTTTAAGAAACTAGAACACATGGAAGACAATTGAAATCAAAACAAGTGCAAAAAACCGAAATACTAAAGACCAATCCTTAAAAACAATAGTTCATACAAGGAGAAGTTACAAGATAAAGAGAAGTCGAGTTACACTTTTTAGTTCCTCGGGATTGCCCTATAGAATTATGGTGCACACAGCTCTCTTTGGTTGAAGTGACAATCGGGATTGCCCTATATGTCGTGGAGGCAGTTTGGTGGCAGGAAGATGGTGTAAACTTCTTCGTGGAGAACGTCTTGAGTTTTTGGAGAGGAAGTAGTGTTTAGGCTGAGCTTAGGCGTCTAGAATGAGTGATGCTTGAGAATGAGGCCTAGCTCTTGTATTTATAGGTGAAGAATTCCAACTTTCCTCTCCAAACTAGGTTTTCCTAGTGTACCCGGGTAGAATCGCCAGCTTGTGACAGCCTGTTTTGAAACGTCTTTTCCGGGAGTTCTAGAGCTCAGAAAATTATGATTTTGGATTCGTTGGAAAGATCAGCTCGAGAACTTGAAGAAGACATATATGATCACTATATTTGGAGTTGAATTGCAGATTCTGTGATACGTTGAAGATTGATGAGCTGGCAGGCATATCTTCCTCTTCCTACTAGGAGTAGGGAAATCTTGATATTTCCATATCTTGTATTTCTTGAGCTCCAAGTCATTTTGGCCGAACCTACCATATATTGTAGGATATTTTGATCTTCAAATAAGGCACTTTTGAGATATACTTCATGCTTTTGATCCTCCATCTATTCGGTAATATCTCCTTGCTTGATTTTGCCCAAAATGCTTGCTGATTTTCGATCCACCATTTGAAATGTCTTCATTTTGCCTTGCGTCATTTTAGTAACTTGAGAAGACCATTTCGGATCCATATTTTTCTACGTCATTCCTAGTTGATTTAAGACACTTCTCCACTTAGCTCATTTTATGCTCCAAATCACCTCCTTTATTGTACTCCTTTATTCAAAACCTAAAAACAACAAAGTAAGTAAGAAATGATAGTACTAAGGTCAAAACAAAGCTAAATGTTAAGAGAAAGACGTTAAGAATGAAGCATAAAATGCGTAGATCACAACGCAATTCGGAAGAATTTTGGCGATTTTACGATTTTTGCGATTTCGGACCACCGGGAATGGGCCGGCCCAAAAAGCATTTTGTGGCCCGTTTTTGTGTATTGGGATTTTCGTTTCTCTTCAAAGGAAATGAACAGATTTGATCTTTTAGTCGTTCAATGGACGTGCGACCCGCGCGATAAAGTATAAATTCTCAATCAATCGGCCTTGGTTCAATCGAAAAACATGGCCAGTTAGGGCTAGAGATAACGCAAGAGGTAGGACTAATTTCGACATAACACCCTGAGGCTTTACCGGGCCAATGGTATATACTCTATTGATGTTAGTCTTTCTTAGATCCAAAAACCTGTCACCAGTCATAACCCGTTTCTAGACACCATGTCCGACATTCAGCCAATCGTTCAAAAATTTACACTCCCTCAAGTCCTTAGCAAACTCCGCCCTTAACCTCATGTCCATAACTTCACTTAGGTTATGGTGTGTGGTAATGAAATCCACACATCACGAGGGGTTAAGGAGATAAGCACGGAAAAGAGGCGCCATCTATTCCAATGAGTGCGACCTAATGAACCAAATTAATCCACTCCTTCAATTTGAAACTCCTTTAACATGATACTATCTATATGGCTGCAAAAACAGATTTGTTAGTATGAACAAGTATTGGCTACATATAGAATGATAAACAAGTATAAAAATTTCGAAATTATTTACATTATTCACACATGTACAAACTGATCTACGCATTTTATGTTTGATTCTTAATGTCTTTCTCTTTACATTTAGCTTTGTTTTGACCTTAGTACTATCATTTCTCACTTACTTTGTTGTTTTTAGGTTTTGAATAAAGGAGTACAATAAAAGAGGTGAAATGAAGCTTAAAACGCAGAAATTGGAGGTTTCCTAATTCGCTTAGGAAAAGTGGTATTTCCTTCTTTGACTAGGATTCCTACTCGGGGTAGGAATGCAAATGGTTCGACAACTCGGAGAGTTTCGCGGAGCTGAAAAATGAAGTTTCCTAAATCAACTAGGAATGACGTGGCGAAATATCCGAGACGTGCAAAATGGTTGAGAAATGGTATTCGTAAAAGTTACTAAAATGGTACGCACAAATGGTTTCCCAAATGAAGAACGAATACATTTCTCCTAAGTGGACCAGGAAGATCAAGTCGACAAGCATTTATGGAAAGAAGTCATGGCCGAAATATTGAGATCATACTTGCCCTATTTGAAGGTCAAATATCTTGAATATCTTGAAGGAATTCGGTAAGGAGTATATTCCTTGGAAATCAAGAAAGAAATATCTAAAGTGGAATAAGGAAAGAAGATCTCAGAACAGACCTGTAACTTCAAGAGGCCACCGAAGTCGCAATTCAACTCCAAATATGGCGTTCCACATATGGATTTGATATCCCTTTGAATAAGCTTTCCAACGAGTCAAAAATCATAATTTTCTGAGCTCTAGAACTCCCGGAATACTCAAATGAAGACAGGCTGTCAGTTCTACCCCGGTAAACTAGGAATCCCTAGTTTGGAGAGGAAAGTTGGAATTCTTCACCTATAAATACAAGAGCTCGGCCTCATTCTCAAGCATCTCTCATCATACAGCCGAGCTCCTGTCCACAAACACTTTGTCTCCTCCAAAACCAAAAATTCATCAAGAAGCCGAAGCTCTTCACACTCCAACAAACACCATCCTCCACAAGAGTAACTTAGGCAATCCGAAGGTTTCTCTCCATCCACTAGAAGGCCATCTACATGTTTTGCAACTGCAATCACGACCAAAATGTGTAACATGTCACCTTCTACTCTCTTTTTGTATGAACGATTGATTTTTAAGGAAGAGTTTTTGGTTATATAATTCTAGCATGTTTTTGTAACTTATTTCGAATCTGAGTTCTTCGCTATGCATGTGTTTCCTATTCTTAATGCTTAACTTAAATGCGAGCAATCTTGGTTTATGTTATGATGTGTCTAGAATGCGAGCAATCTTGGTTCGAAAACATTGTCATTCGAGAAATACATGAACAACATAGTAAAGG
Organism: Geum urbanum; assembly: GCA_946800695.1. Lineage (NCBI taxonomy): Eukaryota > Viridiplantae > Streptophyta > Magnoliopsida > Rosales > Rosaceae > Geum > Geum urbanum. The sequence goes on from OX327004.1 coordinate 26,894,907, forward strand.
CTTAGATTTTAAATAGGTTGCATATAACATGATTAGGTTATAAAGGAATGAGGTGAGTATGATGAGTTGATCAATGTGTATATATGTAATTAAACTTTATTTTCGGTTTTAGTAAGCATGTTTAGGATTCTATGTTCTTGTTTGTTTTGCTTGTCTATGAGTTTAAGCATGTTAGAACTTAGAAGCCAACGATGTGTTTGGTATGCCATGTTCTTGTCTTTATTTTCGTAGATAATAAACAACCTTTTCAAACCCCCCTTTTAAACCATAGCGTAAATATGCATGCACCCTCAATCCCCGGTTAAGAACGATCCCTACTTATCAATGCTACATCTACACCTAAGGGTTTTAATTGTTTATGCGTTTTTGTTAAGTGTTAAGTGTTCATTTAGTGCTTGAAAAGTCGTGTATCACAAACGAAATCAAACACTTACTTAACAATCCCCGGCAACGGCGCCAAAATTGATACACACTGAAACTAACTCCTAAATAAACACTTTAGAAATCAATCAAAACATGTATGCAATTAAAACCCTTTTTTTGTAAGATGTAGCACTGGTAAATAGGGATCGTTCTTGACCGGGGATTGAGGGTGTATGCATGACTACGTTTGAGTAAAAAGGGGGGGGGGGGGTTTTATAAGTTGGTTTTATTATAGAATCTACGAATTTAAATAAACAATGGTTAGCAAACAGATTTATAATCCTAAATTCTAACATGCTTCACTCATAGACAAGCTAAACAATTAAAGAACATAGAATCCTAAACATGTTACTAGACCGAAAATAAACCTAACTACTATATTTACAAGTGATCGACTCATTCTTTCATCCTTTGCCGTTTTATACCTTGATTCCCTAAGTGTCAACGAAATTCCTAACTTTAATCAAAATACATACACATGCTTATAATTGAACAAGACAGCAACCAAATTGAGCCAACTCTCTAATCCAATTTTATCTTTGTTATTAGTTCGTGAAACATGCTTAAAAGAGAACCAAATCGAGTATCTACTTAAAAACAGTTTTCAAGCATTGAGAACATATAAGCACACACATGTATTCGAATCTTAGTTAAAAACACATGGAAGAAATTTAGAAGAATCTGTAAATATAAAGCCTTAAACCGAAACTTGTTCTCAAAATACAAACAAAAGAAATCCAAACAAAAACTGAAACTAAAAGCAAAGAGGTCATGTTACACTTTTAGATTCCGTGAAATCGCACCGCAAATCTTCTAGTATAACTACTTCTTTGTTGAAGACGAGCCCAAGAATTCCCAGCCAAATCGAGCAAAGTCCTTCTTGAGGTGGAGGAGAGTGTTTATGGGGTGTAGTTTGTGGTGTTCCGAGATTTGAGGGGATGGCCGAGTGTTTGGAGTTTAAGGAGCTGATCTTTGGCAAGCTTAGAAGTCTAGAATGAGTGATGATGAATAAGGGATGTGACCCTTCCTTATATAGAGTTTTGAAACCTTCTCATATGTGAATAAGGATTTCCAACCCGGTTCTTGATTGCTTCTTGCACAGTCTGACCAAAACAGCGATTCCGAGAGTTCTAGAGCTCCAAATTAGGTGATTCTTGATCTGAAATTGAAGAGGACGAGGAGATCTTTCCAACGAGCTATCATTCGTAGCTCGTAATTGTTCTGGGTGATTTAATGAAGTTTCAGGTCGGATTCTTGATTTTTCTCACTTGTCCACCAAGTAAATTGAGAAATCCATATTTGGTTTGGCTTCTTCCTTGCAAATCCTTTCCTAACCGAATTTGCACATGTGGACTTCACTTCTAGGCTTTATCTAGGCCGAATCCATCCTTCATAAATGGGCTTCACGAATTTCCATTGGGCCAACCCATCTTCGATGGTCCAAAACACCAAATTCTCTCCTTAGTGCGTTTTTCAGCTCTTTGCCGCTCCTTTCTCCATCTCTTTTATTTAAAACCTAAAAATAACAAAATATGTAAAACTAAAGATGATATACGCATTTTATGCTCGATTCTTAACGCATTTCCCTTTACGTTTAGCTATGTTATAATCGTAGTTTTTATGTTTTTCTTATTTAGTTTGTTATTTTGAGGTTATTTACGGTGGAGATGAATAACGGCGCAATTCGGAGGAATTTCGGCAATTTTGCGATTTTTGCGATTTTGGACCACCGGGAATGGGCCGGCCCAAAAAGCATTTTTTGGGCCCATTTCTCAAAGTTTGTTTCGGCCCAAAAACCAACCCAAGCCCATTAATTTTGGCATGGAAGCAACTTGGCGAAGAAGAAAAGTCAAAGTTGTCAAGCTTTGTGACTAGGCTTGGTGACTCTTGCTTTGTGATCATCACAAAGGGTGACAAGGCTTGGTGACTCTTGCTTTTGATCATCACAATGGTGACTAAAGGTGTGACAAGGCTTGATGACTCTTGTTTGTGATGATCACAAATGATGACTAGGGGAGTGACCTGCCTTGGTGATTATTACTAGCATTTAATGAAAGAGGCAAGGTGGAAGAGAGAGTGAGAAATTCCTTTGCCTATATATAAGAGGGAGGCCAGCCATAAAACAGATCATCTCCCATTTTACAAGCCAAACCTCTACACAAATACCTCTCCTCCATAAACACTTCAAGGATCCTCTCCAAGCCGAAGCATTCCAGCCTCCGAAGCCATCGGATCATTCACAATACGCTAAGTCCCTTGTGAATGAGAACCACCTTCAAGAAGTCATCAAGCATTCAAGACAAAAAGTGTAACCATGATCTTCAACCTCTTGTCTTTTGCTTTGTATTGGATCACTTTGATGTATTTAATGAAGAACAAGTTTGGATTTGAGTTATATGTTCTTAAGCCTTTTCGTAAATTGCATGTGTTTATGATTTTAAGCCTTTTATGCATGTTTGATACAATCTTAAAGCTTCGAAAGCATGTGTTAGATAATACGCTAAGTCCCTCTCTTTCGCATGTTTCGATGATCGTACTTTGTTTAGGGTGTTTAGACGCTAAGTTGCATTCCTACTCAAATATCAAGCATGTATATTTAGTTGGAAGTTATAAATTTCGCAGCTTACTTAGAGTATTTAGGCATGAAAAAGAGTAAGGTTAATAAGATGAGATGATCACTTGTAATTAGTAGTGTAACTTCTTATTTTTAGTAAGCATAATTAGACTTTAAGGGTTCTTGATTGTTAAACTTGTCTATGAGTAAAACATGTTAGAAGTCTAGGAGTTCATGTTGTGTTTGCATGTTTTTGTACTTTTATTTCGTAGATTAATTAACCAATTTCCAATCCCCCCCAAACCTTTAGATTTCTACTTTAACGAAACCATGCATGCGCCCTTTAATTCCCCGGATAGAACGATCCCTACTCGCCAATATTATAAGGACAAAATAAGGGTTTTAAATTGCACTACGTGTGGACAATGTTTTTAGTGTCTACTTTGTGTTAACATTAAATGCATGTTTTGCGCGTATCAATTTTTGGCGCCGTTGCCGGGGAATTATAAAGTTTTTGTATGATTTCGTTGTACATATGTAATTAAAAGCATGTCTATAATTTTCGAAATACATACTTGTTTATACTTATAGAAATTTACATACATGTTTACAATTCTTACTTATTACTTATACGAATTTATTTACACTTCGTATTTACACTTGCATAATTTATTTTCATGTCAAAGGATAGTCTTTGATTTAATTTGAGTACTAGCACTTAGTTATTAAATAAATCTCTATGGAATAGGGAGGTGCCTCTTTTGTTTGTCTATCTCCTTAACCCTTCATGAAGTGTGGATTTTATCACCACACGCCATAACCTAAGTGAAGTTATGGGCATGAGGTTGTGGGCGGAGTTTACAAACATTTGAGATTGTATACTATCTTGTGATTTCGAGTAATAATTGGTCATGATGTCTAGAAGGGTTATGAATGGTGACTGGTTTTGAACTAAGAAAACAGAACACCATTGGAGTACATACTCTTACGAGTAAGCCTCGGGGTGTTTCTAAGAACAACATTGGAGTATATACTCTTACGAGTTAGCCTCAGGTTGTTCCCAGAAATTAGTTCTCACCTCTTGCGTTACATCTATCCCAACTGGTCATTTCCAACAATTACGAGAATTAACGATAGTTGGTATACATTTTCGCGCGGGCCGCACGGACAAGAGATTTATTCAATAACTAAATCGTGTATTCCTTTTAAATCTTAGGCGCACTCAATTCGTAGACGCACTTAAATTGATTTACATTGAGTATGAGTATTGGTTATTAAGTTCGTTCTTTGGAATAGGGAGGTGCCTCTTTTTCTGGTTTATCTCCTTAACCCCTCATGAAGTGTGGATTTCATCACCACACGCCATAACCTAAGTGAAGTTATGGGCATGAGGTTGTGGGCGGAGTTTACTAAGGACTTGAGATTATATACTATCTCAAAAATTTGGCTGATTGTTGGATATGGTGAGTGGGTTTATGATTGGTGCCGGGTTTCGGATCTAAGCAATAGAACACCATTGGAGTATATACCATAACTGGTTAGCCTTGGGGTGTCTCTAAGAACAACAATAGAGTATATACTGTTACGAGTTAGCCTCAGGTTGTTCTAAATATTAGTCCTTACCTCTCGCGTTATCTCTATCCCTACCTGCCATTTCTAAACGTAACTAAGCTGATTTAGCGAGAGTCAGTATACATTTTCGCGCGGGCCGCATGATATACGCATTTTATGCTCGTTTCTTAACGCATTTCCCTTTACGTTTAGCTATGTTATTATCTTAGTTTTTATGTTTTTCTTATTTAATTTGTTATTTTGAAGATATTTACGGTGGAGATTAATAACGACGCAATTCGGAGGAATTTCGGCGATTTTGCGATTTTTGCGATTTCGGACCACCGGAAATGGGCCGGCCCAAAAAGCATTTTTTGGGCCCATTTCTCAAAGTTTGTTTCGGCCCAAAAACCAGCCCAAGCCCATTGAATTCGGCAAGGAAGCAACTTGGGGAAGAGGAAAAGTCAAAGATGTCAAGCTTTGTGACAAGGCTTAGTGACTAAGCTTGTGATCATCACAAAAGATGACTAAGTGTGTGACTTGCCATGGTGACTCTTGCTTAGGGTTCACAAATGGTGAGTTGCCATGGTGACTCTTGCTTTGTGATGATCACACTTGGTGACTAAGGGAGTGACTTGCCATGTGACTAAGGCTTGCATTAAATGAAGGGAGGCAAGGTGGAAGAGAGATGAAGGCATATGCTACCAAGGGAGTTCGGCCATGATAAAGCATCACATAATTTCACAAGCCAAAACTCTATACACTTTACTACTCTTCCATACACAACCGAAGTCCTCCCGAAGTCGAAGTCCTCCGCCACCTCCGGATCAAGAACGTAGAGTGCGTCATTCGTGTTCTTGAGAACCACCGCTAGTAGATTGGTGCGTCACCTCTCTAAAAAGTGTAACCATGTACTCTAAACTCCATCTTCATCTTTGTAATACTTTCGGTTATGTAATGAAAGAAATTCTCCATGTTCTTCTCTTATTTCGATTCTTCCATGTGTTCTTGATTTTATTAGTTTGGATGCATGTGCTAGCTTTAAAGTTCTTAATGCTTTGAGTATGATTTAGGATAGGGTGCGTCACTTATTGTCCTAAATTATACCTCATTGATTCGGCAAAGAAGCTATTGTTTTAAGTTGTTATGCGTCATGACATTCTTATTCAACGAAAGCATGTGTATGTATTTGATACGCACAAAACATGCATTTAACGTTAACACAAAGTAGACCCTAAAAACACCGATTACGCGCATTGCAATTTAAAACCCTTCTTTTGTCATTATAATATTGGCGAGTAGGGATCGTTCTTTATCCGGGGAATTAAGGGCGCATGCATGGTTTCGTTAATAAGCGTAAATTTAAATGTTTGGGGGGATTGGAAGTTGGTTGTTTAATCTGCAAAATTAAAGTACAAAAACATGCAAACACAACTAAAACTCTTAAGCATCTAACATGTTTTACTCATAGACAAGTGTTAACAATCAAGAAACTTCAAAGTCTAATTATGCTTACTAAAATCTTATGCTTACTAAAACTCTTATGCTTACTAAAGTCGTGGTGCAGAGGCTCTCGACTGTGCAATGGGTCTCGTTCATCCGAAGATGAAGTCTGATTCCAAGAGGTCTAAGCATGCTGAATCCTATATACCATCTATTTAAAGGATTATGTCGTATTTACTAAGTTTTGTATTTATCCGTATTCATATGCACTTATGATTTACAGAGAGTACTTGAAATGATCATTCGGTAAATTTCTTGGACGTGCGGCCCGCGCGAAAATGTATACTGACTCTCGCTAATTCAGCTTAGTTACGTTTAGAAATGGTAAGTAGGAATAGAGATAACGCGAGAGGTAAGGACTAATATTTAGAACAACCCGAGGCTTACTCGTAAGAGTATATACTCCAATGTTGTTCCTAGAGACACCCCGAGGCTAACCAGTTACGGTATATACTCCAATGGTGTTCTATTGCTTAGATCCGAAACCCGGCACCAATCATAAACCCACTCACCATATCTAACAATCAGCCAAATTTGTGAGATAGTATATAATCTCAAGTCCTTAGTAAACTCCGCCCACAACCTCATGCCCATAACTTCACTTAGGTTATGGCGTGTGGTGATGAAATCCACACTTCATGAAGGGTTAAGGAGATAAACCAGAAAAAGAGGCACCTCCCTATTTCCGAAGAACGAAACTTAAAAAGCAATACTCGTACTCAATGTAAATCAATTTAAGTACGTCTACGTTTTGATTGCGCCTAAGATTTAAAAGGAATACACGATTTAGTTATTGAGTAAATCTCTTGTCCGTGCGGCCCGCGCGAAAATGTATACCAACTATCGTTAATTCTCGTAATTGTTGGAAATGACCAGTTGTGATAGATGTAACGCAAGAGGTGAGAACTAATTTCTGGGAACAACCTGAGGCTAACTCATAAGAGTATATACTCCAATGGTGTTCTGTTTTCTTAGTTCAAAACCAGTCACCATTCATAACCCTTCTAGACATCATGACCAATTATTACTCGAAATCACAAGATAGTATACAATCTCAAATGTTTGTAAACTCCGCCCACAACCTCATGCCCATAACTTCACTTAGGTTATGGCGTGTGGTGATGAAATCCACACTTCATGAAGGGTTAAGGAGATAGACAAACAAAAGAGGCACCACCTATTCCATAGAGATTTATTTAATAACTAAGTGCTAGTACTCAAATTAAATCAAAGACTATCCTTTAACATGAAAATAAATTATGCAAGTGTAAATACTAAGTATAACTAAATTCGTATAAGTAAAAGTATGCATTGTAAACATGTATGTAAAATTCTTTAAGTATAAACAAGTATAAACAAGTATGCATTTCGAAAATTATAGACATGCATTTAATTACATATGTACAACGAAATCATACAAAAACATTTTAATTCCCCGGCAACGGCGCCAAAAATTGATACGCGCAAAACATGCGTTTAACGTTAACACACAGTAGACCTTAAAAACACAGATTACGCGCATTGCAATTTAAAACCCTTCTTTTATCATTATAATATTGGCGAGTAGGGATCGTTCTTTATCCGGGGAATTAAGGGCGCATGCATGGTTTCGTTAATAAGCGTAAATTTAAATGTTTGGGGGGATTGGAAGTTGGTTGTTTAATCTACAAAATTAAAGTACAAAAACATGCAAACACAACTAAAACTCTTAAGCATCTAACATGTTTTACTCATAGACAAGTGTTAACAATCAAGAAACTTCAAAGTCTAATTATACTTACTAAAAATAAGAAGTTACACTACTAATTACAAGTGATCATCTCATCTTTTTAACCTTACCCTTTTTCATGCATCAAACCTTTTGTAAGTTACGAAATTCATAACTTCCAACTAAATATACATGCTTGATAATTGAGTAGGAATGCAACTTAGCGTATAAACATCCTAAACAACATACAATCATCGAAACATGCGAAAGAGAGTGACTTAGCGTATTTTCTACCACATGCTTTCGAAGCTTTAAGATTGTATCAAACATGCATAAAAGGCTAGAAATCATAAACACATGCAATTCACAAATCGGTTTAAGAACATATAACACAAATCTAAACTTGTTCTTCATTTGATACATAAAAGTATTCCAATACATCAAAAGATTCAAATACAAAGCAAAAGCTATGAAAGTGAAGATCATGGTTACACTTTTTGTCTTGAATGCTTGATGATCTACGGTGGAGATGGCTTTCCTTCACAAGGGACTTAGCGTATTGTGAAGGATTGATGGAGGATGCTTCGGCTTTGGATGGAGAATGCTTCGGCTTTGCAAGAGATGGATGCTTCGGCTTTGCAAGAGATGGATGCTTCGGCTTTGTGTGTGAACCTTCAAGTGTTTATGGTGGAGGAGTATTTGTGTAGAGCTTTTGCTAGTAAATGAGAGATGATCTAATATATGGCCGGCCTCCTCTCTTATATAGGCAAGGGATGTTGCCTTCTCTCTTCCACCTTGCCTCCCTCCATTTAATGCAAGCCTTAGTCACCTAGGCAAGTCACCATTTGTGATCATCATTTATGAACCCTAAGCAAGAGTCACCATGGCAAGTCACATGGCAAGTCATCTTTTGTGATGATCACAAAGCTTAGTCACTAAAATGAGTCACAAAGCTTGATAACTTGGACTTTTCAACTTCACAAAAAGGCTTCCATGCCGAAATGAATGGGTTTGGGCTTGATAATGGGCCGAAACAAGATTTGAGAAATCGGCCCATAATTTGCTTTTTGGGCCGGCCCATTTTCGGAGGTCCAAAATCGCAAAAATCGCAAAATCGCTGATACGCGCAAAACATGCATTCACGTTAACTTAAAAACACAGATTACGCGCATTGCAATTTAAACCCTTCTTTTGTCATTTGTAATATTGGCGAGTAGGGATCGTTCTTTATCCGGGGAATTAAGGGCGCATGCATGGTTTCGTTAATAAGCGGAAATGTAAATGTTTGGGGGGGATTGGAAGTTGGTTGTTTAATCTACGAAATTAAAGTACATAACATGCAAACACAACTAAAACTCTTAGGCATCTAACATGTTTTACTCATAGACAAGTTTCAACAATCAAGAAACTTAAAGTCTAATTATGCTTGCTAAAAATAAGAAGTTACACTACTAATTACATGTGATCATCTCATCTTATTAACCTACCCTTTTCATGCATCAAACCTTTTTGTAAGTTACGAAATTCATAACTTCTAACTAAATACACATGCTTAATAATTGAGTAGGAATGCAACTTAGCGTATAAACATCCTAAACAACATACGATCATCGAAACATGCGAAAGAGAGGGACTTAGCGTATTTTCTAACACATGCATTCGAAGCTTGAAGATTGTATCAAACATGCATAAAAGGCTAGAAATCATAAACACATGCATATTACAAATCGGTTTAAGAGCATAAAACACAAATCTAAACTTGTTCTTCATTTGATACATAAATGTATTCAAATACATCAAGAGGTTCAAATACAAAACAAAAGAAATGAAAGTGAAGATCATGGTTACACTTTTTGTCTTGAATGCTAGATGATCTACGGTGGAGATGGCTTTCCTTCACAAGGGACTTAGCGTATTGTGAAGGATGGAGGATGCTTTGCTTCGGCTTGGAAGGAGGAACCTTGCTTGCTTCGGCTTGGATGGAGGAAGGATGATACTTCGGCTTGGAAATGAACCTTCAAGTGTTTATGGTGGAAGAGTATTTGTGTAGAGCTTTGGCTAGTAAATTGAGTGATGCCCTTGAATGGTTCGGCCTCCTCCCTTATATAGGCAAGGAATGCTTGCCTTCTCTCTTCCACCTTGCCTTGCTTCATTAAATGCAAGCCTTAGTCACCTAGCAAGTCATCCCCTTAGTCACCAAGTGTGATCATCATTCATGAACCCTAAGCAAGAGTCACCATGCTTAGTCACACCCTTAGTCACCATTGTGATGATCAAAGGCAAGAGTCACCAAGCTTAGTCACCATTTGTGAACCCAAAATAAGAGTCACCATGGCAAGTCATCTTTTGTGATCATTAACTTGATAACTTGGACTTTTCAACTTCACCAACTTGCATCCTTGCCGAATTGATTGGGTTTGGGCTTGATAATGGGCCGAAACAAGAGTTGAGAAATCGGCCCATAATTTGCTTTTTGGGCCGGCCCATTTTTCGTGGTCCGAAATCGCAAAAATCGCAAAATCGCCGAAATTCCTCCGAATCGCGCCGTTATTAATCTCCACCGTAAATATCTTCAAAATAACAATTTAAATAAGAAAAACATAAAAACTAAGATAATAACATAGCTAAACGAAAAGGGAAATGCGTTAAAAAACGAGCATAAAATGCGTATATCAAATTCCCCCACACTTAGACTTTGCTAGTCCCTTAGCAAACACTAAACTAAGACTCTCTAAGAGTTTAAAACAAAAGAAAGAACAACTAAGCCCTTAGCTAAAATTTGTCTTAGAATTTGCATAAGTATATGGCGATGGCTCACATGAATTTCAACGTGTATGCTCAACGAATTCAAGAGATAATTGCGATATAATTTATGTAATGAACAAGTAAGACATAGAGAAAACAATGGTTATGTTATAGCTGTGCATGCTTTGAATAAAGGTTTAATCAACTCACAAGGATGCACTCATCATATTTTTCACTCATGATAAGGGTTCACTTAAAGTGTATATGAATTTAAACGAAAACCACATGAATGAAGTTAATTACTTGCACAAATGAACCAAAACCATAAGCTTACTCATGCAACTTACTCTACTAATTGAAAGCTACTCATTTTAAGGATCATAAAGGACTTTTAGTGAGGTTGTAATGGGGTTAAGGCTAAGGCATTCGAAATTTAGATATGTGGTGATAAAAATGTTCCAATGACTTAGTCTAGCGCCATATTAGTCCTCCATCTCCATTTGTATGTTACCATGTATACTTCAATCTAAGCTACCCTTTTAGCTTTTCGGACAGGACAAAGGCCATATTTTGTTCTATTTTTAGGCCTTCAATTTATCGTAAACTCCAAATCCGTAAATAAGGGGGACGTTAATCCAAATGGTTATTCTTAGAACACAACATATTGCCATGAGAGATAATAATTTTTTTTCTTTTCATTCTCTGAAATATAATTTTTTTTCTTTTCTTTTTGGTAATCACATACTTTTTTAGCTATTTGGACAAGTCTTTCCCCTTACTCACATTAACTTTTTCAATCTTTCCTACCAAACCATAATCTTATGTGCTAGTTTCGAAAAATTCTCACCAAGTTTCCGTAACAAAGGTAAGGATATTCTACACTAGGGTAAGTGTTTAGGTACATATGGTTATGAAAGAAAATCTTAACGTGGGCTCAATTGGTTTATCTAGAGGTGTCGCAACTTGTGTGTACAAATGGGATACATGGATATATGGCAATGTGGTGGAAAATCCTAAATGCCTTTAATCATTTCCAAAATCAAAGTATGTATCAACTTAAAAGCTTTGCAAATTGACATGAGTAAGTTCTAGTATTCTCTAGTTCATTAAAATCTATGGCAAGCAATCAAATGAGGCATATATAAGTATATAAGCTAGTAGCTACGAAATGGATGTATATTCACTCGAATAAAGAACAGATAGCTCAAAAGCTCACATAGGGTTCATATGATTAAAAACTTATTCAAGCATGCGATTTCTGTACCATGCTTTGCAATTCATATCTACTACATGTTAAAAACATATAGAATATCTCAATTAGCACAAGAATTCGATGCATGTGATTCATACGCCATATGTGTTCGTTTCGGTCAAATTTCATCATCGACTAGTTAAGGGCGTCCTAAAGACTCTGAAAAACACTAATTTAGACACAATTAAATTGTAAACCCTTTCCCCACACTTAAACTGTACATTGCCCTCAATGTACGTAAAGTAAATGTATAGAATTAAACATGGAGTATAGGATCTACGAAAATTCTAATTTAAAATGAAAAAGCCATTAAATTAATTAAAAGGGGAGAAGAAAACAAATTTGTTGTCTCCCTATTGGGTTGTCTCCCACTGAGCGCTTGTTTTACGTCGTTAGCTTTGGACGTGATGCATCATTTTGTTTTTGAAATGGCCGGTTCTTGGAGTTGCATCTCCTCCACGGTGTGCTCCGCAAATGCCTCAAAATAGGGCTTCAAGCGATGGCCATTTACTTTGAACTCACTACCTTTGTCGATAGATCGAATGAGAATTGCTCCATGAGGTAGAACTTGAGAAACTACGAATGGCCCCATCCATCGAGAGCGAAGCTTTCCCGGAAAGAGCTTAAGTCTTGAATTGAAAAGCAATACTTTCTGCCCAGGTTCAAAACTCTTCCCGCGAATCATCTGATCGTGGATCTTTTTCGTCTTCTCTTTGTAAATCCACGCATTGTCGAAAGCATCATTTCTGATTTCTTCTAGTTCATTAAGTTGTAGCTTCCGATGCAAGCCTGCTGCATCTCGATCGATGTTGAATTTCTTCACGGCCCACCATGCCTTGTGCTCCAATTCAACCGGAAGATGGCACGCCTTCCCATAAATTAGTCGGAAATGTGACATAACAATGGGGGTCTTGTAGGCAGTCCTGTAAGCCCACAATGCATCGTCTAAGTATTGACTCCAATCTTTCCGGTTGGGGCGGACGGTTCGCTCCAATATCTTCTTGATCTCACGGTTGGAAACTTCAGCCATTCCATTGGTTTGAGGGTGGTATGGTGTGGAAACCTTGTGTTTTACGCCATACTTCCTCATTAGTGCTTCCACCGTGCGGTTGCAAAAGTGACTTCCTCTATCGCTGATTAGAACGCGTGGCATTCCAAATCTACTGAAAATGTTAGTTCGTAGGAAATCTGCAACAACTCGCGAATCATTAGTACGGGTGGCCTTTGCGTCCACCCATTTAGAAACATAATCTACTGCGAGTAAAATGTAAGTAAAACCATTGGAAGGAGGAAATGGTCCCATGAAATCAATACCCCACACATCAAAAATTTCGACATTAAATATGTAGTGTTGTGGCATTTCATCTCTAGGGCCTAAATTACCGAATCTCTGGCACTTATCACATGCAGCGCAATATGCATGAGCATCGCGAAATAAACTAGGCCAAAAGAAACCGCAATCTAAAATCTTAAGGGCTGTCCTCCTTGAACCAAAATGTCCCCCACATGCTTCATTGTGACAAAAGTCTAGAATAGGTTTAAACTCACTATCCGGGATACATCTCCTAATTACTAAATCGGAGCATTGTTTCCATAAATAAGGCTCATCCCAGATAAAGGTTCTAGCATTATGCTTAAGTTTGTCACGTTGAAATTTATGCATGGTAGACGGAAACTCACCGGTAACTAAGTAATTTACGATATCTGCATACCAAGGAGTTTCCGAAATAGTTACCTCAATTCCGAAGAGTTTTTCATCCGGAAAAGTTTCTTCAATCTCGACAGGCTCATGGTCACCTATCAAACGTGATAGGTGCTCAGCGACGACGTTTTCTACTCCCTTCTTATCCTTGATTTCGATGTTGAATTCTTGGAGTAGAAGTATCCATCTTATAAGCCGTGGTTTTGCATCCTTTTTGAGCATTAGATACTTCAAAGCTGCATGATCGGTAAACACAGTTACTTTAGTTTGAAGTAAATAAGATCGAAATTTATCTAAAGCAAAAACCACGGCAAGAAACTCCTTCGCGGTTGTAGTATAATTTCTTTGTGCTTCATCAAGCGTCCGAGAGGTGTAATAGATTACGCAAGGCTTCTTGTCCTTCCGCTGACCCAAGACGGCTCCTACGGCATAATCCGAGGCGTCGCACATGAGTTCAAATGGCAGAAACCAATCAGGCCTGCATAAGATAGGAGCGCTCGTGAGAAGCTCCTTCAACTTGTTGAAGGCAGCGTTGCATTCTTCATCAAAGACGAACGGGGTCTCCTTTTGCAGCAGTTTACACAAAGGGCGCGAGATGTGGGAAAAGTCTTTGATAAACCTACGATAAAATCCTGCGTGTCCAAGAAATGAACGAATCTCTCTAACCGAAGTTGGAGAGGGTAAGTGACGCACAAGATCTACTTTAGATTTATCAACTTCTAACCCTTTTTCGGAAATAATATGACCTAACACTATCCCTTGCGTAACCATGAAATGGCACTTCTCCCAATTAAGCACCAAGTTCGTTTCAACGCATCTTTGTAAAATTGTTTCTAAATTGTTTAAGCATGCATCAAAATCACTCCCAAATACACTAAAGTCGTCCATGAATACTTCAATAATTTTTTCAATGTACTCGGAGAAAATTGAGAGCATGCAACGTTGAAATGTACCTGGTGCGTTACACAGTCCAAATGGCATGCGGCGATAGGCAAACGTTCCGAACGGGCACGTGAACGTTGTCTTTTCTTGATCTTCCTCCGCAATGCTAATTTGGTTGTAGCCGGAATATCCGTCGAGCAAACAATAAAATGCATGGCCGGCTAATCTTTCCAGCATTTGGTCGATGAATGGTAAGGGAAAATGATCCTTGCGGGTTGCAGCGTTTAGCTTCCGGTAATCAATGCACACTCGGTGTCCAGTGATCGTCCGTTGTGGCACAAGTTCATTTTCCAGATTCTCGACGACGGTAATTCCCGATTTCTTTGGTACTACCTGCACTGGGGAAACCCAACGGCTATCAGAAATAGGGTAAATAACTCCACAGTCCATGAGTTTAATTACCTCCTTTTTTACCACCTCCATCATCGGAGGGTGGAGCCGACGTTGCGCTTCCCGCGTAGGCTTGGTGCCTTCTTCAAGGAAAATCCTATGCACGCAGGTTGCTGGATTTATTCCCTTGATGTCCGCAAGTGTCCAGCCTATTGCGGGTTTGTACCGTTTGAGCACACTCACGAGCTTCTCCTCCTGTTCCTCTTCTAGCGCGGACGAAATAATGACCGGTAAAGTTTCATTCTCGCCCAAGTACGCATACTTCAGATGGTCCGGTAGTAGCATGAGTTCTAAAACTGGAGCTTCTACGATGGAAGGAACCATTTTATTAGTACCCAAAGTAATTGGTAAAGGAGGAGAAAAGCTTACTTTTCGTGGTGTGGCATTTAGGGCCATGGAAATGTCTTGAATACGAGGTTCAAGCTCTAGTAAAGCCTCGAGAAGGCCGTCATGCCCAAGTTGAATGGCCATGTCGAGTTCATCCTCATTGATGGTGTCGAGGTAGCCTTGTGCTAAGCTATCCACAGGATCGTATGTCGAAATGGCAGCTACGCTCGACATTGGAAACTTCATCCCGTCCAGGATGTTGAACTCGATTCTTTCTCCATCAATCTCCATGGGGAAAGTGCCTTGAAACACATCAATCTTCGTTCTCGCAGTCCGCATGAAAGGTCGCCCAAGCAGTAGTGGCGTGGTGTTCAGTGGACTCTCTTCCATGTCAACGATATAAAAATCCGCTGGGAATATCAAGTTGTTGACTTGCACGAGAACGTCTTCTACGTATCCCCTCGGATATTTGTGGGTGCGATCGGCTAATTGGATGACAACACCATCTTGCTTGAGATCTCCAAGCTCCATCGATTCGAATAGATAGTAAGGCATGATGTTGATGGAAGCTCCGAGATCAAGCATCACGTCTTGGAAGTGGGTGTCACCTATTACGCAGGGAACTGCAAAGCTCCCTGGGTCCTTCAGTTTTGGGGGTAGCCGTCGCTGCAAAACCGCCGAAACGGTTGCGTTCACCTTCACAACCTCCTTCTCTCGAGTTTGCCTCCTCTGTGTGCATAATTCTTTGAGAAATTTCGCGTATATTGGCACTTGTTTTATGCACTCGATCAAGGGCAAATTCACTTGCACCTTTCGGAAGATGTCCAAAATATCTTCATATTGGGCATCCTTCTTCTTCGATTTTAACAATCTGCTAGGGAAAGGTGCAACAGCAAACGGAGAATTAGTAATAACCGTATTTGAAGGAATAGGGCTTTTACCTTTGATTGGGGTGGGTTGTGGAGGGGATTGTGCCTTGGTGACATTAGGCGTCACCTTCTTTTTCTCGGCCTCTTGAATTGCCGGATCGATCTCATCTTCTTCTTCGTTGGTGATGTCCTCAATGGTGACTTCATCAAGATGAGATCGCTTGGTCTTTGGTTCCTCAAGTATCTTCCCACTTCTTGTGACTATAACATTCACGTTTCTTTGATTAGGAGTGGTTTGAGGTGGAAGCCAGCCGGTTTCCTTGATTTGGCCCATGAAATCTACAAGTTGGCCAAGCTGCTTCTTCACTTCGGTGATGTCGCGGCCATGTGAGTCAAGTGTCTCCTTTGTCTTCGATTGTCCGTCGAGGAGAACTTGAGTTGAGGCCGAAAGTTGTGACAACATCTTGTCGTAATCCGGGTTGGTGAAGGGTTGAGATGACGAACCATGCTGCATCGGTGGCCTTGGTTGAAATGGAGGGCGTTGGTAGCCTTGTTGAGGTGCTGGAGGGTTCAAAGTTCCCTCGTTGCTGCTCCATCTAAACCCCGGATGATCACGGTTGACATAGTTGTTGTAATTGTTATACCGTTGTCCTCCCTGATATCCGCCGATGGCGTTAGCGTGCTCCGGCTCGCTTGCTTGTTCCGGCACTTGAGGGCACTGGTCGTTGTGGTGACCTTGTGTTTGACATATGCCACAAACAGGCCGTTGAGTTGCCTTCGCTCTTGTCGTCTCGAGTTCTAAAACCTTCTCTAGCATATGAGCTAGTTTGTCGTACTTTTCGTCCGCGTCGGTTGTAGAACTCGCTTCACCGACTGCTCGTCTGTTGGACATTCCATATTGTGCATCATTATTCGCCCGATTCTCTAGAAGAGCTCTAGCTTCGGTTTCGGTTAAGTCCATGAATGCACCGGTGGCTGCTGCATCCAGCAATTCCCTATCGATCGGCTTGAGACCATCGTAAAAGTAATTCATGAGATTGGTCTCGGAAAATCCATGCGATGGGCAAGTGGCACACAAAACCTTGAATCGGTCGTAATATTGGCCGAAGGTCTCGTCTTGTTTCTGTGTGATGCCAGTGATTTGCTTTCTCAAGACGGTGATTTTTGAGGCCGGGAAGTACTTTGCTAGGAACATGTCCGCAAGTTGCTTCCATGAAGTGATATGGTTCGGCGGTAGTTCCATAAGCCAAGACTCGGCCCTGTCGATTAGGGTGAATGGGAATGCCTTCAGCTTGAAGAGCTCCGTATCAGCATCGGATGGCTTCATGCTGTTACAAACAAATTGGAATTGTTTGAGATGCTTGTTCGGATCTTCATTGGAAAGTCCATGAAAAATGGGTAGTCGGTGGAGGAAGCCACTCTTTAGCTCGATATCCTTCATGTTTTCCTCCGGTTGTGGAAAAGCAATGCTCGAAGGCCCGCTGCTCCATTCGGTTGAGCAGGTGCGCTGGCGAAGAGATTGTCCTGCATTGGCCATGTTGACTTGCTGTGCTTCTACTTCTGAATTGTGGTCGGTTGATGAGGCTAAAGTATGGTCGGTTGATGAATGTGAAGACTCGGAAACTTCTTCGATGATGGGAAAATCCAGGATGTCAGTTTGAGCTTTAAGTCTCGCTATTCTCTCTGCGATCTCCTCAAAGTTTGTTCTTGATGGTCCAGGATTCTGATCGGACATTCATTAGCCTGAGCATCCACCAAAGACCAAGTGTTAGTATCAACAAATAATTTGAGATGAATATAGAAATACTAACCAAAATCGTAAGGCGTATTTAGAAAACAAAGCAATAACAAATAGTAAAACTATCAAAACATACTATAAATACTCACAAATACTTAAAAACTACTAAAACACACAAAATTTATAATAGTTAAAACACTAGGTGTAATTTACTAAGTAATGCAAATGAATTAATCAATTTTAGGGGCTATGCACAAGAATGTAATAAACTTAAAACATACGTTTTCTGCAAATTTAACACTATATAATGCTAAACCTAAGAATTTAGTTAGAACACATATAAACAAGGTTCAAATACAAGCAAACAATAATTCACATTGAATTTATGCACCACACATTTTTTTTTCTTCAATAAAATGCATTAAACAACATTCCTACGTGAAAGATGGAGTGCATGCATAAGAGAAAACGTTAGAACCTGCAGAAAACACACGAGTTACGTGCTAAAAAAATGAATGCAAAGAATGACCTCTTCTTCGATCTTATGTCCCTAACTTCACTTAGGTTAGGGTACTCGGTAGTGAAATCCGAGTATCATAAAGCCTAAAAAGAGGTTATGCAAGCTAAGTAACGGTTGTTAGTCCTTTACAGTTTTTAATGCACATATAAACACAAAAATTTGACTAAGTTTTATTTATTTCCTTTGGCCCTGATGGTACGTGGTGCAGAGGCTCTCGACTGTGCAATGGGTCTCGTTCATCCGAAGATGAAGTCTGATTCCAGGAGGTCTAAGCATGCATAATCCGATATACCATCTATTTAAAGGATTATGTCGTATTAAGTTCATGTATTTATCCGTATTCATATGCACTTATGATTTACAGAGAGTACGCGAAATGATCATTCGGTAAATTTCTTGGACGTGCGGCCCGCGCGAAAATATATACCGACTACAATTCAGCTTAGTTACGTTTAGAAATGGTTAGTAGGAATAGAGATAACGCGAGAGGTAAGGACTAATATTTAGAACAACCCGAGGCTTACTCGTAAGAGTATATACTCCAATGTTGTTCCTAGAGACACCCCGAGGCTAACCAGTTACGGTATATACTCCAATGGTGTTCTATTGCTTAGATCCGAAACCCGGCACCAATCATAAACCCATTCACCATATCCAACAATCAGCCAAATTTGTGAGATAGTATATAATCTCAAGTTCTTAGTAAACTCCGCCCACAACCTCGTGCCCATAACTTCACTTAGGTTATGGCGTGTGGTGATGAAATCCACACATCACGAAGGGTTAAGGAGATAAACCAGAAAAAGAGGCACCACCTATTCCAAAGAACGAAACTTTATAACCAATACTCGTACTCAATGTAAATCAATTTAAGTACGTCTACGTTTTGATTGCGCCTACGATTTAAAAGGAATACACGACTTAGTTATTGAATAAATCTCTTGTCCGTGCGGCCCGCGCGAAAATGTATACCAACTATCGTTAATTCTCGTAATTGTTGGAAATGACCAGTTGGGATAGATGTAACGCGAGAGGTGAGAACTAATTTCTGGGAACAACCTGAGGCTAACTCGTGAGAGTATATACTCCAATGTTGTTCTTAGAAACACCCCGAGGCTTACTCGTAAGAGTATGTACTCCATTGGTGTTCTGTTTTCTTAGTTCAAAACCCGTCACCATTCATAACCCTTCTAGACATCATAACCAACACTTACTCGAAATCACAAGATAGTATACAATCTCAAGTGTTTGTAAACTCCGCCCACAACCTCGTGTCCATAACTTCACTTAGGTTATGGCGTGTGGTGATGAAATCCACACATCACGAAGGATTAAGGAGATAGACAAACAAAAGAGGCACCACCTATTCCATAGAGATTTATTTAATAACTAAGTACTAGTACTCAAATTAAATCAAAGACTATCCTTTAACATGGAAATAAATTATGCAAGTGTAAAAACTAAGTATAAATAAATTCGTCTAAGTAAAAGTATGCATTGTAAACATGTATGAAAATTTCTTTAAGTATAAACAAGAATGAACAAGTATGTACTTCGAAAATTTAGACATGCTTTTAATCACAAATGTACAACGAAATCATACAAAAACATTCTAATTCCCCGGCAACGGCACCAAAAATTGATACGCGCAAAACATGCATTCACGTTAACTTAAAAACATAGATTACGCGCATTGCAATTTAAACCCTTCTTTTGTCATTTGTAATATTGGCGAGTAGGGATCGTTCTTTATCCGGGGAATTAAGGGCGCATGCATGGTTTCGTTAATAAGCGGAAATGTAAATGTTTGGGAGGGATTGGAAGTTGGTTGTTTAATCTACGAAATTAAAGTACATAACATGCAAACACAACTAAAACTCTTAGGCATCTAACATGTTTTACTCATAGACAAGTTTCAACAATCAAGAAACTTAAAGTCTAATTATGCTTGCTAAAAATAAGAAGTTACACTACTAATTACATGTGATCATCTCATCTTATTAACCTACCCTTTTCATGCATCAAACCTTTTTGTAAGTTACGAAATTCATAACTTCTAACTAAATATACATGCTTAATAATTGAGTAGGAATGCAACTTAGCATATAAACATCCTAAACAACATACGATCATCGAAACATGCGAAAGAGAGGGACTTAGCATATTTTCTAACACATGCATTCGAAGCTTTAAGATTGTATCAAACATGCATAAAAGGCTAGAAATCATAAACACATGCATATTACAAATCGGTTTAAGAGCATAAAACACAAATCTAAACTTGTTCTTCATTTGATACATAAATGTATTCCAATACATCAAGAGGTTCAAATATAAAACAAAAGAAATGAAAGTGAAGATCATGGTTACACTTTTTGTCTTGAATGCTAGATGATCTACGGTGGAGATGGCTTTCCTTCACAAGGGACTTAGCGTATTGTGAAGGATGGAGGATGCTTTGCTTCGGCTTGGAAGGAGGAACCTTGCTTGCTTCGGCTTGGATGGAGGAAGGATGATACTTCGGCTTGGAAATGAACCTTCAAGTGTTTATGGTGGAAGAGTATTTGTGTAGAGCTTTGGCTAGTAAATTGAGTGATGCCCTTGAATGGTTCGGCCTCCTCCCTTATATAGGCAAGGAATGCTTGCCTTCTCTCTTCCACCTTGCCTTGCTTCATTAAATGCAAGCCTTAGTCACCTAGCAAGTCATCCCCTTAGTCACCAAGTGTGATCATCATTCATGAACCCTAAGCAAGAGTCACCATGCTTAGTCACACCCTTAGTCACCATTGTGATGATCAAAGGAAAGAGTCACCAAGCTTAGTCACCATTTGTGAACCCAAAATAAGAGTCACCATGGCAAGTCATCTTTTGTGATCATTAGCTTGATAACTTGGACTTTTCAACTTCACCAACTTGCATCCTTGCCGAATTGATTGGGTTTGGGCTTGATAATGGGCCGAAACAAGAGTTGAGAAATCGGCCCATAATTTGCTTTTTGGGCCGGCCCATTTTTCGTGGTCCGAAATCGCAAAAATCGCAAAATCGCCGAAATTCCTCCGAATCGCGCCGTTATTAATCTCCACCGTAAATATCTTCAAAATAACAATTTAAATAAGGAAAACATAAAAACTAAGATAATAACATAGCTAAACGAAAAGGGAAATGCGTTAAGAAACGAGCATAAAATGCGTATATCAATCGCCGAAATTCCTCCGAATTGCGTCATTATTAATCTCCACCGTAAATATCTTCAAAATAACAAATTAAATAAGGAAAACATAAAAACTAAGATAATAATATAGCTAAACGTAAAGGGAAATGCGTTAAGAAACGAGCATAAAATGCGTATATCAAATTCCCCCACACTTAGACTTTGCTAGTCCCTTAGCAAACACTAAGTTAAACTAAGACTCCCTAAGAATTTAAAACAAAGGAAAGAACATAACTAAGCCCTTAGCTAAAATTTGTCTCAGAATTTGCACAAGTATATGCCGATGGCTCACATGAATTTCAACTTGTATGCTCAACGAATTCAAGAGATAATTGCGATATAATTATGTAATGAACAAGTAAGACATAGAAAAAACAATGGTTATGTTATAGCTGTGCATGCTTTGAATAAAGGTTTAATCAACTTACAAGGATGCACTCATCATATTTTTCACTCATGAAAAGGGTTCACTTAAAGTGTATATGAATTGAAATGAAAACCACATGAATGAAGTTAATTACTTGCACAAATGAACCAAAACCATAAGCTTACTCATGCAACTTACTCTACTAATTGAAAGCTACTCATTTTAAGGATCATAAAGGACTTTTAGTGAGTGTGACGACCCGGACCAGAATCAGAAGTATAATCAGCTCAATTTGCGAGTTAGCGTATCGACGTGGATTTCCGATAGCGGATTTACTCGCCAGGGTTCTGTTAACGACTAAATTATTGGCCGAGAATCGGAGCTGGATCTCTTCTCGAGAGTCGTTCTATATGTGATTACGAGTTCGTGGGCGGTTCCGGATCGTTATTTGGACGACCGAAGAATTAGTTATGAATATTTGAAGTCCAGATTTAAGTGGTGGGCCACTTAACGACTAAATTATCGGACGGGAATTTGGTTTCGGTTTCTTCACGGAAGTTGTTCGGAATTTAATTTCGAGTTTGTGGGAACTTCCGGAGCATGATTTGGAGTTACGAGGAATTAGTTGCGAATATTTCCGTTTGTTGGTTATTTAGTCGATTTAATGTGTGTTGCTTTAAAGGGTTGACTTTTTATCCGTTTGGCCGATGTGTTTGACTTTGGGTGATTATTGAAGATCATGTTGAGTCAAGTTTGTGGCCGCGAGATTTATCGGAATCGGATATACGACGAGGAAGTTACGCGCTTTTGAAGTTCGACGAAAAGGATAAGTATGAAGTTTCCTAATTGGGAAAGCTATAAATAGTGACTTGCCCCTTTGGGAAAGTCAAAGACTGATTTAATATGGTTGACCTTGGTCAACTCGGTTTGACCGAGTTGGGAGAGTGAGTCACGACGGTGGCGTCGGCCTCCACTCCGGCGACCGGATTCCGGCGACTTCCGGGCTCGGCCCGTGGCCCATTCAACTCGCCCCGATGCTCTTTACCCATTTCCGGTCTTACTTTCCGGCAAGCTTCATGGTGGAGAGAGAGAACTTGAAGCAAAGTTCAAGGTTTTTGGGTTTAATGGTGACTTTTGATTCGGGCCGAGTTGAGCTCAAACAAGGACTGGGTTTTGTAGCCCTCTTTAAGGTGATTCTAACCATATAAACATGGTGTTCTAATTCGATTTGAGCATGAAGAATTTTGGGTTTGAATTTTGTGTTTCATTTCGGTTTATCATGAAATTGGATGTGTTAGAGTTAGAATTGGACTTCGGTGCAGTTATGAAAGTTGCTCAGTGGACGATTTTGAGTGGAATTGGTGAAGCTCCACCGTGAAATTTTCCGGTCAACAGTGGCGCCGCCGTGGGCGGCGGTCAACGGCGGTCAACGGTCAACGGGTTGACTTTTTGACTTTCGGCAAGTCGCATGTCATTTGACTCGAAATCGCGCCCCGATCGCAGTGGGGAGGTTCGTTTTTCGAGTTGAGCGTCCGAACGTAAAGTGAGGTATTGAAGTGGTATATACGGATTTTCGACGATTCGTCGACTTTGAATTATCTGTTTCCGAGAACGGTGGTTTCTCGTGGTTTGATTTGTATTGTCGAATTATGGTTATGAGAATTGGATTTTGTGAATATTCAGGGGTTCGTGATCGTTCTTTTGGCGAGGGACTTTCCGCCGGATCACGGGTTAACGCGAAACGCGTTACGCTAGTCTGTGAGTGGACAATTTCTTTTCACGGAAATTCTTGCGAGTCTTTTATGTGATTTACGATCTTGAGCATGCCTATGAGATTTCGGATATATGAGCATGTGTTTTACGATTATACGATATACTTATACGAATATACGTATACGAGTATACATACACTTATATGCTGTTTCATGCATTTGCATTGAACTGTCTATGATTTGGTTTACACAGAGTACAGTCTTGGTTACGTTGTTGTATCGATACACTTAGCCTCTCGGCTGATCCCCGATGGTAGGCATCCCAGGCGGGGCGTTACCCCGACCTGACCGGCGAGGGGCGTATCCCCGGAACCGAGGCCTTTCTGGCTTAGAATCACGTGTGGGTCCGGGATCCCGTGATTCGGACTGTACTAGCACGGTGTGTGTCCATGAGCGACCCCGTGGGATTTTTACTTGCATGCTCTGTACACTGGAGGAGTGTGAGTTTTACCTCGTGTACTATGTTGTTTTTATTTATCTGGACTCGCATATGTTTTTATAACATATATAAACTGGTGAAAGACGTTTATTTTCGTCCACTCACTCTAACGTGTTTATTGTCTTTCACCTGGGCTTTTCGGTTTCCGTGCCCAGTTTGCAGTTCAGGCTCTGGTGTCGCACGTCGTGGTCGGAGGCATAGTGCTCGAGCAATCTTGTTTCATCCAGTAGGTTTATTGTTCTACCTACTGTGGTACACGTATATGGTTATGTATTAGATGTCGCTCTGAGCTTTCTGTGGAATATGTTATACGATTTTAAACCCGGATTTCAGTAAGTACTACTATATGTATTGTTTACTTTACTGTTGTGATATTGAGAAATCCGGATGGGATTGGTGCCCACGGTTTGCTTTTGTGGCATAGGATGAAGTGTATTTTCCGCGTGCAGGTAATGGTAATTCCACGTTAGTAACGAAACTCTGCCCAAATTTTGAAAAGTTTTTGTTGGTTCGCGTTTTCGAAGGGGTTTGATTCCGATTTAGGGAGCTAAATCGGGGTTGGGTCCTTTCAGTTTGGTATCAGAGCATTAGGTTGTAGGTTCTGTAGACTTCTGTAGTCGTGTTTACTAAGGATATTTGAGAATGTACAGCATGTCTGGAATGGTGACCCGACCGGCCGGCGGATAATCATCAAATTCCGGGTGTTGTATACTTTCAAATATTTGAAGTTCCATGATTACGTTCCACTTGTTGTGAACGATATTGTATTCATTAGGATGCCTCCTGACGTGCTTTTCGTGTCATTTCGGTTGTGGATCCTGTTGAGGATCATTCGACGCGTGAATTGCCAGAGAACAATGGATTCAGATGAGTATTCAGAGTTCAGTGAACTGTGTGGCACGGTTTGCCTGGGGATGTGTATATGGGCGTCTATATGTGGCCTCAGAGCTGAGATTTGTGGCAGTTGATGTATGCCTGAGTCAGATCAGTGTATTTTGTGGGCTGTTATTGTGTGAGTACCGATTGCGACTCCATGGCCTACATTCAGGGTGTTGTTTATAAGGTAATGGTTTATCAGGCTACCCAGCATTCGAATGTGGAGTGCTTACCCACCTGAGGCAGAGATGCATTGTTCCTATGTTATTTCGGTTTGCACGAGTTATGTGGCTTCAGAGGAAGCAGTGTACGAGGTTCGAGATGAGTTTGAACCTGAGCATCAGAGAGATTCTGATTGATGTGCCTCGAGTTATCCGTGAGGAGCTTAGTGTGTTGCACTCAGCGGCGAGGTTATTGTGAAGAAAAGATGTACACGGTTTTCGATGTGACGGTTTGAGGAAGTGGATTCAGCAGTGAGATTTTTGATGAGGTTGAGTTCCGACACTTCGGGATCAGTGACTTCATCAGGCTGTGGCCTTTTCGATTATGTTGAGGATCCTCTACTGGTCCGTTTGGCGATGGCGGAGATCACAGTGTAGCGGACTTGCTCCTGTGGCATGAGTTTGGGTGATCGTTGGTGATCCTTTCACGCAGCAGGTGTTGCGGTGACATGTGTTTGTGGAGCACTTTCAGTTGCTGTTTCGGTGGCCAGGAGGGTCACGTTGCGAGGGAACACCCTCAGCCAACTGTGTTTGAGGTTCGACAGCTCAGAATTCGCGAAGGAATCATAATGCTGTTCTTGCAGTCTGATCAATGTATCCTTTTGATGAGTTATTCAGAAAGTTGTGGTTGATGTGTGCGGCTAGTTGGGTATGTTGGAGTTTGTGCCATGACCTTGTTTGAGGACAGACTTTTCTCCGAGGTTACTGTTGCTTAATGTCCATGGCGATTGTACCTGTATCTCCACTTCCGAGGTCTTGGAGAGTGTTGTATCCATCCGGAGGTTGCGAGATCCTTGTTGGAGGTTATGACTTAGCCGCGGATCTTTTATAGCTGGATATTGCGGTTACAGTATGTTTGTGAGTCTGACGACGCATTTGGTTGTGTTCGAGTGCATCGAGGAGGAGGTTGTGTTTCGACGACCAGTTTTCCCGAGATTCTGTTTCTTGGTGATGGTCGAGCAGTTTGTGTAGATGAGTTGTGTGGTTTTCTTAGCTCATGTTGTGGATACTGTAGTTGCTGTGTCCGACATTGGTGACATTGTGGTGGTTTCCGAGTTTCCAGGTGTGTGTTGGAGGAGTTACCAGGTGTTCCTCCAATTCGGGAGACTGACTACATCATTGAGTTTGTTCCAGGCGCTGGACTCATTTTATCGACGTCTTGTCGTTCAGAGCTAGCGGAACTGATGGAGCTATTGTTTCGACTCCAGGAGTTGCTGGAGGAGGTTTCAGGAGAATTCATGTGACCCCACATATTTGCGTGGTGTGCTCTTGCATTGTTTGCACTGATGTTGTATGGGTTGACGAGGTGGTGCATTGACTACCGGAAGCCTAATTCATTTCAGAGGAGAGTGTGTATCCTCCGCTTCGGATTGATGATTGGTTTGATCAGCTTGTGAGAGCTTCAGACTGGTCGAAGATCGATTTCGGATCCAGATACCATCAGTGGTGGTTTGTTGAGTCAGGTGTGGTTTTCGGATCTCGGAGCGAGCATCTGGAGTTCTTGGTCACTTCATTGGTTGACCAATGCTCCGTAGATTGTGTGGACTTGATGGACCATGTGTTCAGACGGTTTCTGGACGAGTTGCGGTCATGTTTGTTGGCAATGTCCTGATGTACTCGGAGAGTGTGGACCAGTACCTGGAGCAGTTGCGAGCGGTTTTGTGGACTTCGCGAGACGATTAGCTGTTTGTGAAAGTTCATTCAGTGTGAGTTTTGGTCGATTAGCGTGAAGATTTTGGGCTATATGATGTTATCCGAGGGAGTTGGAGTGGATCCTGACCAGTTCGAAGCCGTGTTGATTTGGAGTTTGCCCTACTACTGTGCCAGAGATTGGGGGTCTCTTGGGTTTTGGCAGGCTTGTACCGACGGCTTTGTACAGGATTTTTCCTGGATTGCCACTTCACTTTCCGGATTGACGAAGAAGGCGTCAGGTTCATGTGGTTCGATGCACGCGACGAGAGTTGCTTACTCCTGCAGGTTGGTGACCGTTACTGTGGCTTTGACCTTACCTGACGATCATGACGAGTTCGTGGGTTATGGCGATGCATCGAGATTTGGTTGGGTTATGCTTTGATACTGTGTAGCAGAGCGGTGGCTCATGGTTGCGGACAGTGGAAACCTTGTGTGGTTACGTATCCTTTGTTTGATTTGGGTGTAGCTGTCCTATTGTTAGCATCGGAGAGTTCGAGATTTTATAGCTACGGCGTGCAGCGTGGTGTAGGATGTACACCGACCATTGAGTTTCATCCACTTGCATTATCGGCCAGATTTGGGCTTGAGGCAGTGTCGATGGATGGAGTCGACTGACGACTATGGCTGTACATTAGAGTTTGTTCGAGGAAGGCTAATGGTTGCACTTTGACCATCCGTTTGGGATGATGTTGCTGTTGATGCATTCAGTCGAGAGTTAGGAGCTTCGGTATTGCATGCGTGTATGTGTGGCTCGAGTTTCCGTATTAGCCGAGTTATGGGCTACGAGAGCTGAATTTGAGTATGATGATGTTGAGGCTTGTGATTTTGCGCGTGTTTGGCGCTAGTGACGCGGAGAAATGTCAGATACTTCAAGTTTACTACTCGTGACGCAACATGAAGAGCGATATAGCAGCTAGTGCGAGCACAGCATGTGTGTACTGATGCCACATTCGTCGACTGGCGATGGCTAGGAGGCAGAGACGTGCCAAGATGTGTTAGCCATTTGAGATTTCCGGTTAGACGTGGCGGTTGCTATTGTGATCTCGTGTGTGTTTATACGCAGTTTGGTTTGTGATACCGGTTGTTGGATCTTTGTGGACAGTTTGATAAACTTGGGGTATGTTTACTTGTACTTTCGGAAATGATTTCAGTGACAGGCGGTTATGGCTATGTTTGGTGGAGGTTGTCCATCTACATGGTGTACCTGTGTCCCAGTTCGCCGATTGAGGTGATCAGCTACGACTGTGTGTTGGTGAGCTTTGCAACGAGCATTGGAGACCAGACTACGAGATAGTACCAGTTCTTATCCTCGGATTGGCGAGCGATCTTTGAGGACTATTTAGGCCTTGGAGGGCATGTTGTGGACCTTGGTATTGCAGTTCCGGAGGATTCGGGACCAGCAGTTTCAGCTGTTCGAGGTTGCTTGCAGTACCAGGTTGTTGTCCACTGTGATTTTGATATTGTTTGACGTCGTTTTGTGGAGTGTGTTACCACAGACTGTCAGATTAGCGGAATTGGGTTGATTATTGCTCAAGTTCGATGTTTGAACTATGCTGATATGAGTGTCTGAGTTATGTTGATGTGTGAACTGAGTTGTGATTTGCCTTGATGTTTTGATCCATATGTGGTCATAGGCGAGTTTGTGTTATGCCGTATGGTTCGGCATCGCCTATAGTGTTGGTTTTGTGTGTTGTGTTCCGCGTGGCGGAACTATGTTTCAGGTTTGCTATGTGTTGTGTACCCTGTTTGTTCCTTATGTAGGAACACTTGGCGCTTGTGTGGAGCCAGTTCAGATTTGTGATTTGAGGGTACAGGGATTCCAGCACGGAATTGTCTCCTATTGTGGAGTTTATGATCAGAGTTGTTCTGTTGAGATTGCAGTTGGTGAGTTGAGCAGTATGCAGAGGCAGTGCTCCTACATTGTAGTCGGCAGACTCGGAAATTTCGAGGTCGAAATTTTTCTAAGGGGGGTGGATTTGTGACGACCCGGACCAGAATCAGAAGTATAATCAGCTCAATTTGCGAGTTAGCGTATCGACGTGGATTTCCGATAGCGGATTTACTCGCCAGGGTTCTGTTAACGACTAAATTATTGGCCGAGAATCGGAGCTGGATCTCTTCTCGAGAGTCGTTCTATATGTGATTACGAGTTCGTGGGCGGTTCCGGATCGTTATTTGGACGACCGAAGAATTAGTTATGAATATTTGAAGTCCAGATTTAAGTGGTGGGCCACTTAACGACTAAATTATCGGACGGGAATTTGGTTTCGGTTTCTTCACGGAAGTTGTTCGGAATTTAATTTCGAGTTTGTGGGAACTTCCGGAGCATGATTTGGAGTTACGAGGAATTAGTTGCGAATATTTCCGTTTGTTGGTTATTTAGTCGATTTAATGTGTGTTGCTTTAAAGGGTTGACTTTTTATCCGTTTGGCCGATGTGTTTGACTTTGGGTGATTATTGAAGATCATGTTGAGTCAAGTTTGTGGCCGCGAGATTTATCGGAATCGGATATACGACGAGGAAGTTACGCGCTTTTGAAGTTCGACGAAAAGGATAAGTATGAAGTTTCCTAATTGGGAAAGCTATAAATAGTGACTTGCCCCTTTGGGAAAGTCAAAGACTGATTTAATATGGTTGACCTTGGTCAACTCGGTTTGACCGAGTTGGGAGAGTGAGTCACGACGGTGGCGTCGGCCTCCACTCCGGCGACCGGATTCCGGCGACTTCCGGGCTCGGCCCGTGGCCCATTCAACTCGCCCCGATGCTCTTTACCCATTTCCGGTCTTACTTTCCGGCAAGCTTCATGGTGGAGAGAGAGAACTTGAAGCAAAGTTCAAGGTTTTTGGGTTTAATGGTGACTTTTGATTCGGGCCGAGTTGAGCTCAAACAAGGACTGGGTTTTGTAGCCCTCTTTAAGGTGATTCTAACCATATAAACATGGTGTTCTAATTCGATTTGAGCATGAAGAATTTTGGGTTTGAATTTTGTGTTTCATTTCGGTTTATCATGAAATTGGATGTGTTAGAGTGAGAATTGGACTTCGGTGCAGTTATGAAAGTTGCTCAGTGGACGATTTTGAGTGGAATTGGTGAAGCTCCACCGTGAAATTTTCCGGTCAACAGTGGCGCCGCCGTGGGCGGCGGTCAACGGCGGTCAACGGTCAACGGGTTGACTTTTTGACTTTCGGCAAGTCGCATGTCATTTGACTCGAAATCGCGCCCCGATCGCAGTGGGGAGGTTCGTTTTTCGAGTTGAGCGTCCGAACGTAAAGTGAGGTATTGAAGTGGTATATACGGATTTTCGACGATTCGTCGACTTTGAATTATCTGTTTCCGAGAACGGTGGTTTCTCGTGGTTTGATTTGTATTGTCGAATTATGGTTATGAGAATTGGATTTTGTGAATATTCAGGGGTTCGTGATCGTTCTTTTGGCGAGGGACTTTCCGCCGGATCACGGGTTAACGCGAAACGCGTTACGCTAGTCTGTGAGTGGACAATTTCTTTTCACGGAAATTCTTGCGAGTCTTTTATGTGATTTACGATCTTGAGCATGCCTATGAGATTTCGGATATATGAGCATGTGTTTTACGATTATACGATATACTTATACGAATATACGTATACGAGTATACATACACTTATATGCTGTTTCATGCATTTGCATTGAACTGTCTATGATTTGGTTTACACAGAGTACAGTCTTGGTTACGTTGTTGTATCGATACACTTAGCCTCTCGGCTGATCCCCGATGGTAGGCATCCCAGGCGGGGCGTTACCCCGACCTGACCGGCGAGGGGCGTATCCCCGGAACCGAGGCCTTTCTGGCTTAGAATCACGTGTGGGTCCGGGATCCCGTGATTCGGACTGTACTAGCACGGTGTGTGTCCATGAGCGACCCCGTGGGATTTTTACTTGCATGCTCTGTACACTGGAGGAGTGTGAGTTTTACCTCGTGTACTATGTTGTTTTTATTTATCTGGACTCGCATATGTTTTTATAACATATATAAACTGGTGAAAGACGTTTATTTTCGTCCACTCACTCTAACGTGTTTATTGTCTTTCACCTGGGCTTTTCGGTTTCCGTGCCCAGTTTGCAGTTCAGGCTCTGGTGTCGCACGTCGTGGTCGGAGGCATAGTGCTCGAGCAATCTTGTTTCATCCAGTAGGTTTATTGTTCTACCTACTGTGGTACACGTATATGGTTATGTATTAGATGTCGCTCTGAGCTTTCTGTGGAATATGTTATACGATTTTAAACCCGGATTTCAGTAAGTACTACTATATGTATTGTTTACTTTACTGTTGTGATATTGAGAAATCCGGATGGGATTGGTGCCCACGGTTTGCTTTTGTGGCATAGGATGAAGTGTATTTTCCGCGTGCAGGTAATGGTAATTCCACGTTAGTAACGAAACTCTGCCCAAATTTTGAAAAGTTTTTGTTGGTTCGCGTTTTCGAAGGGGTTTGATTCCGATTTAGGGAGCTAAATCGGGGTTGGGTCCTTTCAGTGAGGTTGTAATGGGGTTAAGGCTAAGGCATTCGAAATTTAGATATCTGGTGATAAAAACGTTCCAACGACTTAGTCTAGCACCAAATTCGTCCTCCATCTCCACTCGAATGTTACCATGTATACTTCAATTTAAACTACCCTTTGAGCTTTTCGGACAGGACAAAGGCCATATTTGTTCTATTTTTGGGCCTTCAATTTGTCGTAATCTCCAAATCCGCAAAATAAGGGGGACGTTAATCCAATTGGTTTCTACTTTAGAACACAACATATTGCCATGAGAGATAATAATAATTTTTTTTCTTTTCATTCTCTCAAATATAATTTTTTTTTCTTTTCTTTTTGGCAATCTCATACTTTTTTAGCTATTTGGACAAGTCTTTCCCCTTACTCACATTAACTCTTTTAATCTTTCCTACCAACCATAATCTTATGTGCTAGTTTTGAAAAATTCTCACCAAGTTTTAAGAACAAGGGTAAGGATATTCTATACTAGGGTAAGTGTTTAGGTATATATGGTGATGAAAGAAAAGCTTAACGTGGGCTCAATTGGTTTATCTAGGGGTGTCGCAACTTGTGCGTACAAATGGGATACATGGATATATGGCAATGTGGTGGAAAATCCTAAATGCCTTTAATCATTTCCGAAATCAAAGTATGTATCAACTTAAAAGCTTTGCAAATTGATATGAGTAAGTTCTAGCAGTCTCTAATTCATTAAAATCTATGGCAAGCAATAATATGAGGCATATATAAGCTAGTAGCTACGAAATGGATGTACATTCACTCGAATAAAGAACAGATAGCTCAAAAGCTCACATAGGGTTCATATGATTAAAAACTTATTCAAGCATGCGATTTCTGTACCATGCTTTGCAATTCATATCTACTACATGTTAAAAACATATAGAATATCTCAATTAGCACAAGAATTCGATGCATGTGATTCATACGCCATATGTGTTCGTATCGGTCCAATTTCATCATTGATAAGTTAAGGGCATCCTAAAGACTCTGAAAAACACTAATTTAGACACAATTAAATTGTAAACCCTTCCCCCACACGTAAACTCTACATTGCCCTCAATGTACTAAAGTAGAAGTATAGAATTAAAAATGGAGTATAGGATCTACGAAAATTTTAATTTTAATACGCAAAAAGCCATTAAATTAATTAAAAGGGGAGAAGAAAACAAATCTGTTGTCTCCCTATTGTGTTGCCTCCCAATGAGCGCTTGTTTTACGTCGTTAGCTTTGGACGTGATGCATCATTTTGTTTTTGAAATGGCCGGTTCTTGGAGTTGCATCTCCTCCACGGTATGCTCCGCAAATGCCTCAAAATAGGGCTTCAAGCGATGGCCATTTACTTTGAACTCACTGCCTTTGTCGATAGATCGAATGAGAACTGCTCTATGAGGTAGAACTTGAGAAACTATGAATGGCCCCATCCATCGAGAGCGAAGCTTTCCCGGAAAGAGCTTAAGTCTTGAATTGAAAAGTAATACTTTCTGCCCAACTTCAAAACTCTTCCCGCGAATCATCTGATCATGGATCTTTTTCGTCTTTTCTTTGTAAATCCACGCATTGTCGAAAGCATCATTTCTGATTTCTTCTAGTTCACATAGTTGTAGCTTCCGATGCAAGCCTGCGGCATCTCGATCGATGTTGAATTTCTTCACGGCCCACCATGCCTTGTGCTCCAATTCAACCGGAAGATGGCACGTCTTCCCATAAATTAATCGGAAAGGTGACATACCAATGGGGGTCTTGTAGGCAGTCTTGTAAGCCCACAATGCATCGTCTAAGCATTGACTCCAATCTTTCCGGTTTGGGCGGACGGTTCGCTCCAAAATCTTCTTGATTTCACGGTTGGAAACTTCAGCCATTCCATTTGTTTGAGGGTGGTATGGTGTGGAAACCTTGTGTTTTACGCCATACTTCCTCATCAGTGCTTCCACCGTGCGGTTGCAAAAGTGACTTCCTCCATCGCTAATTAGAACGCGTGGCATTCCAAATCTACTGAAAATGTTAGTTCGTAGGAAATCTGCAACAACTCGCGAATCATTAGTACGGGTGGCCTTTGCCTCCACCCATTTAGAAACATAATCTACTGCGAGTAAGATATAAGTAAAACCATTGGAGGGAGGAAATGGTCCCATAAAATCAATACCCCACACATCAAAAATTTCGACATTAAATATGTAGTGTTGTGGCATTTGATCTCTAGGCCCTAAATTACCGAATCTCTGGCACTTATCACATGCAGCACAATATGCATGAGCATCGCGAAATAAACTAGGCCAAAAGAAACCGCAATCTAAAATCTTAAGGGCTGTCCTCCTTGAACCAATATGTCCCCCACATGCTTCATTGTGACAAAAGTCTAGAATAGGCTTAAATTCACTATTCGGATTACATCTCCTAATTACTAAATCGGAGCATTGTTTCCATAAATAAGGCTCATCCCAGATAAAGGTTCTAGCATTATGCTTAAGTTTGTCACGTTGAAATTTATGCATGGTAGACGGAAACTCACCGGTAACTAAGTAATTTACGATATCTGCATACCATGGAGTTTCCGGAACAGTTACCTCAATTCCGAAGAGTTTTTCATCCGGAAAAATGTCCTCAATTTCAACAGCCTCATTCTCACCAATCAAGCGTGATAGGTGGTCAGCGACAACATTTTCTACTCCCTTCTTATCCTTGATTTCGACGTTGAATTCTTGGAGTAGAAGTATCCATCTTATAAGCCGTGGTTTTGCGTCCTTCTTTAGCATTAGATACTTCAAAGCTGCATGATCAGTATACACAGTTACTTTAGTTTGAAGTAAATAAGACCGAAATTTATCTAAAGCAAAAACCACTGCAAGAAACTCCTTCTCGGTGGTGGTATAATTTCTTTGCGCTTCATCAAGCGTCCGAGAGGCGTAATAGATTACGCAAGGCTTCTTGTCCTTCCGCTGACCCAAGACGGCTCCTACGGCATAATCCGAGGCGTCGCACATGAGTTCAAATGGCAGAGACCAATCAGGGCTGCATAAAATAGGAGCGCTTGTAAGAAGTTCCTTCAACTTGTTGAAGGCAGCGTTGCATTCCTCGTCAAATACGAACGGGGTCTCCTTTTGCAGCAATTTACACAACGGGCGCAAGATGTGGGAAAAGTCTTTGATAAACCTACGATAAAATCCTGCGTGTCCAAGAAAAGAACGAATCTCTCTAACCGAAGTTGGAGAGGGTAAGTGACGCACAAGATCTACTTTAGATTTATCAACTTCTAACCCTTTTTCAGAAATAATATGACCTAACACGATCCCTTGCGTAACCATGAAATGGCACTTCTCCCAATTAAGCACCAAGTTCGTTTCAACGCATCTTTGTAAAATAGTTTCTAAATTGTTTAAGCATGCATCGAAATCACTCCCAAATACACTAAAGTCGTCCATGAATACTTCAATAATTTTTTCAATGTACTCGGAGAAAATTGAGAGCATGCAACGTTGAAATGTACCTGGTGCATTACACAGTCCAAATGGCATTCGGCGGTATGCAAACGTTCCGAAAGGGCATGTGAACGTTGTCTTTTCTTGATCTTCCTCCGCAATGCTAATTTGGTTGTAGCCGGAGTATCCGTCGAGAAAACAATAAAATGCATGGCCGGCTAATCTTTCCAGCATTTGGTCAATGAATGGTAATGGAAAATGATCCTTGCGGGTTGCGGCGTTGAGCTTCCGGTAATCAATGCACACTCGGTGTCCAGTGATCGTCCTTTGTGGGTGGAGCCGACGTTGTGCTTCCCGCGTAGGCTTGGTGCCTTCTTCAAGGAAAATCCTATGCACACAGGTTGCTGGATTTATTCCCTTGATGTCCGCAAGCGTCCAGCCTATTGCGGGTTTGTACCTCTTGAGCACACTCACGAGCTTCTCCTCCTGCTCCTCTTCTAGCGCAGACGAAATAATGACCGGCAATGTTTCATTCTCGCCCAAGTACGCATACTTCAGATGGTCCGGTAGTAGCTTGAGTTCTAAAACTGGAGCTTCTACGATGGAAGGAATAATTTTATTAGTACCAAAAGTAATTGGTAAAGGGGGAGAAAAACTTACTTTTCGTGGTGCGGCATTTAGGGCCATGGCCATATCTTGAATTCGAGGCGTCAGTTCTAGTAAGGCCTCGAGAAGGGCGTCTTCCCCGAGTTGGATGGCCATGTCGAGTTCATCTAAATTGATGGTGTCGAGGTGGCCTTGTGCTAAGGTATCCACGGGATCGTATGTCGAAATGGCAGCCACGCTTGACATTGGAAACTTCATCCCGTCCAGGATGTTGAACTCGATTCTTTCTCCATCAATCTCCATGGAGAAAGTGCCTTGAAATACATCGATCTTCGTTCTCGCAGTCTGCATGAAAGGTCGCCCAAGGAGTAGCGGCGTAGTGTTCAGTGGACTCTCTTCCATTTCAACTATATAGAAATCGGCTGGGAATATTAAGTTGTTGACTTGCACGAGCACGTCTTCTACGTATCCCCTCGGATACTTGTGTGTGCGATCGGCTAATTGGATGACAACACCATCTTGCTTGAGATCTCCAAGCTCCATCGATTCGTAAAGATAGTAAGGCATGACATTGATGGAGGCTCCGAGATTAAGCATCACGTCTTCGAAGTGGTTGTCACCGATTACGCAGGGAACTGCAAAACTCCCTGGGTCCTTCAGTTTTGGGGGTAGCCGACGCTGCAAAACTGCCGAAACGGTTGCGTTCACCTTCACAACCTCCTTCTCTCGAGTTTGCCTCCTCTGTGTGCATAATTCTTTGAGAAATTTCGCGTATATTGGCACTTGTTTTATGCACTCGATCAAGGGCAAATTCACTTGCACCTTTCGGAAGATGTCCAAGATATCTTCATATTGGGCATCCTTCTTCTTTGATTTTAATAATCTGCTAGGGAAAGGTGCAACAGCAAACGGAGAATTAGTAATAACCGTATTTGAAGGAATATGGATTTTACCTTTGATTGGGGTGGGTTGTGGAGGGGATTGTGCCTTGGTGACATTAGGCGTCACCTTCTTTTTCTAGGCCTCTTGAGTTGCCGGATCGATCTCATCCTCGTCTTCGTTGGTGATGTCCTCGATGGTGACTTCATCGAGATGAGATCGCTTGGTCTTTGGTTCTTCAAGTATCTTCCCACTCCTTGTGACAATAGCATTCACGTTTCTTTGATTAGGAGTGGGTTGAGGTGGAAGCCGACCGGTTTCTTTGATTTGGCCCATGAAATCAACAAGTTGGCCAAGTTGCTTCTTCACTTCAATGATGTCGCGGCCATGTGAGTCCAGTGTCTCCTTTGCCTTCGATTGTCCGTCGAGGAGAACCTGTGTGGAGGCCGAAAGTAGCGACAACATCTTGTCGTAATCCGGGTTGGTGAAGGATTGAGATGACGAACCATGCTGCATCGGTGGCCTTGGTTGAAATGGAGGGCGTTGGTAGCTTTGTTGCGGTGCTGGAGGGTTCAAAGTTCCCTCGTTGCTGCTCCATCTAAAACCTGGATGATCACGGTTGACATAGTTGTTATAATTGTTATACCGTTGTCCTCCCTGATATCCGCCGATGGCGTTAGCGTGCTCCGACTCGCTAGCTTACTCTGGCGCTTGAGGGCATTGGTCATTATCGTGACCTTGTACTTGACATATGCCACAAACAGGCCCACGAGTTGCTTTGGCTCTTGTCGTTTCGAGTTCTAAAACCTTCTCTAGCATATGAGCTAGTTTGTCGTATTTTTCGTCCGCGTCGGGTTTAGAACTCGCTTCACCGACTACTCGTCTGTTGGACATTCCATATTGTGCATCATTATTCGCCCGATTCTCAAGAAGAGTTCTTTCTTCGATTTCGGTTAAGTCCATGAATGCACCGGTAGCTGCTGCATCTAGCAATTCCCTATCGATCGGCTTGAGACCATCGTAAAAGTAATTCATGAGATTGGTCTCGGAAAATCCATGCGATGGGCAAGTGGCACACAAAACCTTGAATCGGTCGTAATATTGGCCGAAGGTCTCGTCCGGTTTCTGTGTGATGCCAGTGATTTGCTTTCTCAAGACGGTGATCTTTGAGGCCGGGAAGTACTTCGCTAGGAACATATCCGCAAGTTGCTTCCATGAGGTAATATGGTTCGGCGGTAGTTCCATAAGCCAAGACTCGGCCCTGTCGACTAGGGTGAATGGGAATGCCTTCAGCTTGAAGAGCTCCGTATCAGCATCGGCTGGCTTCATGCTGTTACAAACAAATTGGAATTGTTTGAGATGCTTGTTCGGATCTTCATTGGAAAGTCCGTGAAAAATGGGTAGTCGGTGGAGAAAGCCACTCTTCAGCTCGATATCCTTCATGTTTTCCTCCGGTAGTGGAAAAGCAATGCTCGAAGGCCCGCTGCTCCATTCGGTTGAGCAGGTACGCTGGCGAAGAGATTGTCCTGCATTGGCCATGTTGACTTGTTGTTCTTCCGGTTCTGAAGTATGGTTGGTTGATGAGGCTGAATTATGGTCGGTTGATGAATGTGAAGACTCGGAAACTTCTTCGATGATGGGAAAATCCAGGATGTCTGTTTGAGCTTTAAGTCTCGCTATTCTCTCTGCGATTTCCACAAACTTTGTTCTAGATGGTCCAGGATTCCGATCGGACATTCATTAGCCTGAGCATCCACCAAAGACCAAGTGTCAGTATCAAAAAAAAAAAAAATATAAACTGAATATAGGAATACTAACCAAAATCGTAAGGCATATTTTAGAAAACAAAGCGATAACAAATGAAATAGTACAACTATCAAAGCAAACTATAAATACTCACAAATACTTAAAAACTACTAAAACACACAAAATTTATAATAGTTAAGACACTAGATGTAATTTAATATGTAATGCAAATGATTTAATCAATTTAAGGGCTATGCAAAAGAATGTAATAAACTTAAAAACACACGTTTTCTGCAAATTAACACTATATAATGCTAAACCTAAGAATTTAGTTAGAACATATATAAACAAGGTTCAAATACAAGCAAACAATAATTCACATTGAATTTATGCAAAACACATTTTCTCAATAAAATGCATCAAACAACAATCCTACGTGAAAGATGGAGTGAATGTATAAGAGAAAATGTTAGAACCTGTAGAAAACACACGAGTTACGTGCTTAAAAAAATATGAATGCAAAGAATGACCTCTTCTTCGGTCTTATGCCCCTAACTTCACTTAGGTTAGGGTACTCGGTAGTGAAATCCGAGTATCATAAAGCCTAAGAGAGGTTATGCAAGCTAAGTAACGTTTGTTAGTCATTTACAGTTTTTAATGCACAAACAAACACAAAAATTTGACTAAGTTTTATTTATTTCCTTTGGCCCCGATGGTACGTGGTGCAGAGGCTCTCGACTGTGCAATGGGTCTCGTTCATCCGAAGATGAAGTCTGATTCCAAGAGGTCTAAGCATGCTGAATCCTATATACCATCTATTTAAAGGATTATGTCGTATTTACTAAGTTTTGTATTTATTCGTATTCATATGCACTTATGATTTACAGAGAGTACTTGAAATGATCATTCGGTAAATTTCTTGGACGTGCGGCCCGCGCGAAAATGTATACTGACTCTCGCTAATTCAGCTTAGTTACGTTTAGAAATGGTAAGTAGGAATAGAGATAACGCGAGAGGTAAGGACTAATATTTAGAACAACCCGAGGCTTACTCGTAAGAGTATATACTCCAATGTTGTTCCTAGAGACACCCCGAGGCTAACCAGTTACGGTATATACTCCAATGGTGTTCTATTGCTTAGATCCGAAACCCGGCACCAATCATAAACCCACTCACCATATCCAACAATCAGCCAAATTTGTGAGATATTATATAATCTCAAGTCCTTAGTAAACTCCGCCCACAACCTCATGCCCATAACTTCACTTAGGTTATGGCGTGTGGTGATGAAATCCACACTTCATGAAGGGTTAAGGAGATAAACCAGAAAAAGAGGCACCTCCCTATTTCCGAAGAACGAAACTTAAAAATCAATACTAGTACTCAATGTAAATCAATTTAAGTACGTCTACGTTTTGATTGCGCCTAAGATTTAAAAGGAATACACGATTTAGTTATTGAGTAAATCTCTTGTCCGTGCGGCCCGCGCGAAAATGTATACCAACTATCGTTAATTCTCGTAATTGTTGGAAATGACCAGTTGGGATAGATGTAACGCAAGAGGTGAGAACTAATTTCTGGGAACAACCTGAGGCTAACTCGTAAGAGTATATACTCCAATGGTGTTCTGTTTTCTTAGTTCAAAACCAGTCACCATTCATAATCCTTCTAGACATCATGACCAATTATTACTCGAAATCACAAGATAGTATACAATCTCAAATGTTTGTAAACTCCGCCCACAACCTCATGCCCATAACTTCACTTAGGTTATGGCGTGTGGTGATGAAATCCACACTTCATGAAGGGTTAAGGAGATAGACAAACAAAAGAGGCACCACCTATTCCATAGAGATTTATTTAATAACTAAGTGCTAGTACTCAAATTAAATCATAGACTATCCTTTAACATGAAAATAAATTATGCAAGTGTAAATACTAAGTATAACTAAATTCGTATAAGTAAAAGTATGCATTGTAAACATGTATGTAAAATTCTTTAAGTATAAACAAGTATAAACAAGTATAAACAAGTATGCATTTCGAAAATTATAGACATGCATTTAATTACATATGTACAACGAAATCATACAAAAACATTTTAATTCCCCGGCAACGGCGCCAAAAATTGATACTGATACGCGCAAAACATGCTTTT
Source organism: Geum urbanum (assembly GCA_946800695.1). Lineage (NCBI taxonomy): Eukaryota > Viridiplantae > Streptophyta > Magnoliopsida > Rosales > Rosaceae > Geum > Geum urbanum. The sequence goes on from OX327004.1 coordinate 26,935,050, forward strand.
AACATTAACACAAAGTAGACCCTAAAAACACAGATTACGCGCATTGCAATTTAAAACCCTTCTTTTGTCGTTATAACATTAGCGAGTAGGGATCGTTCTTTATCCGGGGAATTAAGGGCGCATGCATGGTTTCGTTTAAGCAGAAATTTAAAGGTTTGGGGGGATTGGAAGTTGGTTGTTTAATCTACAAAATTAAAGTACAAAAACATGCAAACACAACTAAAACTCTTAAGCATCTAACATGTTTTACTCATAGACAAGTGTTAACAATCAAGAAACTTCAAAGTCTAATTATGCTTACTAAAAATAAGAAGTTACACTACTAATTACAAGTGATCATCTCATCTTATTAACCTTACCCTTTTCATGCATCAAACCTTTTTGTAAGTTGCGAAATTCATAACTTCTACTTAAATATACATGCTTGATAATTGAGTAGGAATGCAACATAGCGTATAAACACCCTAAACAAAGTGTGATCATCGAAACATGCGAAAGAGAGGGACTTAGCGTATTTTCTACCACATGCATTCGAAACTTTAAGATTGTATCAAACATGCATAAAAAGATAGAAATCATAAACACATGCATATTACAAATCGGTTTAAGAACATAAAACACAAATCTAAACTTGTTCTTCATTTGATACATAAAAGTATTCCAATACATCCAAGGGTTCAAATACAAAGCAAAAGAAATGAAAGTGAAGATCATGGTTACACTTTTTGTCTTGAATGCTAGATGATCTACGGTGGAGATGGCTTTCCTTCACAAGGGACTTAGCGTATTGTGAAGGATGGAGGATGCTTTGCTTCGGCTTGGATGGAGAAGGATGTGCTTCGGCTTTGCTTGAGAATCCTTGAAGTGTTTATGGTGGAGGAGTATTTGTGTAGAGTTTTTGCTTGTAAAATGAGAGATTAAACAACCAACTTCCAATCCCCCCAAACCTTTAAATTTCTGCTTAAACGAAACCATGCATGCGCCCTTAATTCCCCGGATAAAGAACGATCCCTACTCGCCAATGTTATAACGACAAAAGAAGGGTTTTAAATTGCAATGCGCGTAATCTGTGTTTTTAGGGTCTACTTTGTGTTAATGTTAAAAGCATGTTTTGCGCGTATCAATTTTTGGCGCCGTTGCCGGGGAGTTATAAAGTTTTTGTATGATTTCGTTGTACATATGTAATTAAAAGCATGTCTATAATTTTCGCAACACATACTTGTTTATACTTATAGAAATTTACATACATGTTTATAATGCATACTTTTACTTATACGAATTTATTTACACTTAGTATTTACACTTGCATAATTTATTTTAACGTTAAAGGATAGTCTTAGATTTAAATTGAGTACTAGCATCTAGTTATTAAGTAAATCTCATTGGAACAGGTGGTGCCTCATTTGTTTGTCTATCTCCTTAACCCTTCGTGAAGTGTGGATTTCATCACCACACGCCATAACCTAAGTGAAGTTATGGGCACGAGGTTGTGGGCGGAGTCTACAAACATTTGAGAGTGTATACTATCTTGTGATTTCAAGTGATAGTTGGTTTTGATGTCTAGAAGGGTTATGAATGGTGACTGGTTTGGACTAAGAAAACAGAAACACCATTGGAGTATATACTCTCACGAGTAAGCCTCGGGGTGTTTCTAAGAACAACATTGGAGTATATACCGTAACTGGTTAGCCTCGGGTTGTTCCCAGAAATTAGTTCTTACCACTTGCGTTACATCTATCCCAACTGGTCATTTCCAACAATTACGAGAAAATACGATAGTTAGTATACTCTTTTGTGCGGGCCGCAGGACGAAGAGATTTACTCGTAACTAAATCATGTATTCCCTTTAAATCTTAGGCGCAATCAAAACGTAGACGTACTTAAATTAATTTACATTGATTACGAGTATTGGTTATTAAGTTTCGTTCTTTGGAATAGGTGGTGCCTCTTTTTCTGGTTTATCTCTTAACCCCCCTCGTGAAGTGTGGATTTCATCACCACACGCCATAACCTAAGTGAAGTTATGGGCACGAGGTTGTGGGCGGAGTTTACTAAGGACTTGAGATTGTATACTATCTCATAAGTTTGGCTGATTGTTGGATATGGAGAGTGGGTTTATGATTGGTGCCGGGTTTCAGATCTAAGCAATAGAACACCATTGGAGTATATACCGTAACTGGTTAGCCTCGGGGTGTCTCTAGGAACAACATTGGAGTATATACTCTTACGAGTAAGCCTCGGGTTGTTCTAAATATTATTCCTTACCTCTCGCGTTATCTCTATTCCTACTTGCCATTTCTAAACGTAACTAAGCTGAAATAGCGAGAGTCGGTATACATTTTCGCGCGGGCCGCACGTCCAAGAACTTAACTTAATGATCAATTCGCGTACTCTCTGTAAATCATAAGTGCATATAAATACAGACAATACATGAACTAAATAAATACGACATAATCCTTTAAATAGATGGTATATAGGATTATGCATGCTTAGACCTCCTGGAATCAGACTTCATCTTCGGATGAACGAGACCCATTGCACAGTCGAGAGCCTCTGCACCACGTACCATCGGGGCCAAAGGAAATAAATAAAACTTGGTCAAATTTTTGTGTTTGTTTGTGCATTAAAAACTGTAAAGGACTAACAAACGCTACATTTAGCTTGCATAACCTCTCTAAAAGCTTTATGATACTCGGATTTCACTACCGAGTACCCTAACCTAAGTGAAGTTAGGGACATAAGGCCGAAGAAGAGGTCATTCTCTGCATTCATATTTTTTTAGCACGTAACTCGTGTGTTTTCTGCAGGTTCTAACGTTTTCTCTTCTGCATTCACTCCATTTTTCACGTAGGATTGTTGTTTGATGCATTTTGTGTTGTGCATAAATTCAATGTGAATAATTGTTTGCTTGCATTTGAACCATGTATATATATGTTCTAACTAAATTCTTAGCTTTTACATTGTATAGTGTTAATTTGCAGAAAACATGTGTTTTAGTTTATTACATTCATGTGCATAGCCCCTAAAATTTATTAAATCATTTGCAATACTTAGTAAATTACATTTAGTGTCTTAAACTTCATACATTTTATATGTTTTAATAGTTTTTAAGTATTTGTGAGTGTTTATAGTTTGCTTTGATAGTTTTACTATTTTATGTGTTATCGCTTTGTTTTCTAAATATGCCTTACGATTTTGGTTGGTATTCCTATATTCATCTCATATTCTTTGTTGATACTAACACTTGGTCTTTGGTGGATGCTCAGACTAATGAATGTCCGATCGGAATCCTGGACCATCTAGAACAAAGTTTGAGGAAATCGCAGAGAGAATAGCGAGACTTAAAGCTCAAACAGATATCCTGGATTATCCCATCATCGAGGAAGTTTCCGAGTCTTCACATTCATCAACCGACCATACTTCAGAACCAGAAGCACAAGAAATCAACATGGCCAATGCAGGACAGTCTCTTCGCCAGCGTACCTGCTCAACCGAATGGAGCAGCGGGCCTTCAAGCATTGCTTTTCCACTACCGGTGGAAAACATGAAGGACATCGAGCTGAAGAGTGGTTTCCTCCACCGACTACCCATTTTTCACGGACTTTCCAATGAAGATCCAAACAAGCATCTCAAACAATTCCAATTTGTTTGTAACAGCATGAAGCCATCCGATGCGGATACGGAGCTCTTCAAGCTAAAGGCATTTCCATTCACCCTAATCGACAGGGCCGAGTCTTGGCTAATGGAACTACCGCCGAACCATATTACCTCATGGAAGCAACTTGCGGATATGTTCCTAGCGAAGTACTTCCCGGCCTCAAAGATCACCGTCTTGAGAAAGCAAATCACTGGCATCACACAGAAACCGGACGAGACCTTCGGCCAATATTACGACCGATTCAAAGTTTTGTGTGCCACTTGCCCATCACATGGATTTTCCGAGACCAATCTCATGAATTACTTTTACGATGGTCTCAAGCCGATCGATAGGGAATTGCTAGATGCAGCAGCTACCGGTGCATTCATGGACTTAACCGAAATCGAAGCCAGAACTCTCCTTGAGAATCGGGCGAATAATGATGCACAATATGGAATGTCCAACAGACGAGCAGTCGGTGAAGCGAGTTCTAAACCCGATGCGGACGAAAAATACGACAAACTAGCTCTTATGCTAGAGAAGGTTTTAGATCTCGAGACAACAAGAGCCAAGGCAACTCAACGGCCTGTTTGTGGCATATGTCAAGCACAAGGTCACCACAACGACCAATGCCCTCAAGTGCCGGAGCAAGCTAGCGAGCTAGAGCAAGCTAACGCCATCGGCGGATATCAAGGAGGCCAACGGTACAACAACTACAACAATTTTGGCAACCGAGATCATCCAGGTTTTAGATGGAGCAGCAACGAGGGAACTTTGAACCCTCCAGGACTTCAACAAAGCTATCAACGCCCTCCATTTCAACCAAGGCCACCGATGCAGCATGGTTCTTCATCTCAACCCTTCACCAACCCGGATTACGACAAGATGTTGTCGCAACTTTCGGCCTCAACTCAAGTTCTCCTCGACGGACAATCGAAGACAAAGGAGACACTTGACTCACATGGCCGCGACATCACTGAAGTGAAGAAGCAACTTGGCCAACTTGTAGATTTCATGGGCCAAATCAAAGAAACCGGTCGGCTTCCACCACAGCCCACTCCTAATCAACGAAACGTGAATGCCATCGTCACAAGGAGTGGGAAGATACTTGAAGAACCAAAGACCAAGCGATCTCATCTCGATGAAGTCACCATCGAGGACATCACCAACGAAGACGAAGATGAGATCGATCCGGCAATTCAAGAGGCCGAGAAAAAGAAGGTGACGCCTAATGTCACCAAGGCACAATCCCCTCCACAACCCACCCCAATCAAAGGTAAAAGCCCTATTCCTTCAAATACAGTTATTACTAATTCTCCGTTTGCTGTTGCACCTTTCCCTAGCAGATTATCAAAATCAAAGAAGAAGGATGCTCAATATGAAGATATTTTGGACATCTTCCGAAAGGTGCAAGTGAATTTGCCCTTGATCGAGTGCATAAAACAGGTGCCGATATACGCGAAGTTTCTCAAAGAATTATGCACACAGAGGAGGCAAACTCGAGAGAAGGAGGTTGTGAAGGTGAACGCAACCGTTTCGGCGGTTTTGCAGCGTCGGCTACCCCCAAAACTGAAGGACCCAGGGAGTTTTGCAGTTCCCTGCGTAATCAGTGACAACCACTTTGAAGACGTGATGCTTGATCTCGGAGCCTCCATCAACGTCATGCCTTACTATCTTTACGAATCGATGGAGCTTGGAGATCTCAAGCAAGATGGTGTTGTCATCCAATTAGCCGATCGCACACACAAGTATCCGAGGGGATACGTAGAAGACGTTCTCGTGCAAGTCAACAACTTAATATTCCCAGCCGATTTTTATATAGTTGACATGGAAGAGAGTCCACTGAACACCACGCCCCTGCTGCTTGGGCGACCTTTCATGCGGACTGCGAGAACGAAGATCGATGTATTTCAAGGCACTTTCTCCATGGAGATAGATGGAGAAAGAATCGAGTTCAACATCCTTGACGGGATGAAGTTTCCAATGTCAAGCGTGGCTGCCATTTCGACATACGATCCTGTGGATACCTTAGCACAAGGCCACCTCGACACCATCAATGTAGATGAACTCGACATGGCCATCCAACTCGGGGAAGACGCCCTTCTCAAGGCCTTGCTAGAGCTGACGCCTCGAATTCAAGATATGGCCATGGCCCTAAATGCCGCACCACGAAAAGTAAGTTTTTCTCCTCCTTTACCAATTACTTTTGGTACTAATTAAATGGTTCCTTCCATCGTAGAAGCTCTAGTTTTAGAACTCAAGCTACTACCGGACCATCTGAAGTATGCGTACTTGGGCGAGAATGAAACTTTACCGGTCATTATTTCGTCCGCGCTAGAAGAGGAGCAGGAGGAAAAGCTCGTGAGTGTGCTCAAGAGGTACAAAACCGCAATAGGCTGGACGCTTGCGGACATCAAGGGAATAAATCCAGCAACCTGTGTGCATAGGATTTTCCTTGAAGAAGGCACCAAGCCTACGCGGGAAGCGCAACGTCGGCTCCACCCTCCGATGATGGAGGTGGTAAAAAAGGAGGTAATTAAACTCATGGACTGTGGAGTTATTTACCCTATTTCTGATAGCCGTTGGGTTTCCCCTGTACAGGTAGTACCCAAGAAATCGGGAATCACCGTCGTCGAGAATCTGGAAAATGAACTTGTGCCATAAAGGACGATCACTGGACACCGAGTGTGCATTGATTACCGGAGGCTCAACGCCGCAACCCGCAAGGATCATTTTCCATTACCATTCATCGACCAAATGCTGGAAAGATTAGCCGGCCATGCATTTTATTGTTTTCTCGACGGATACTCCGGCTACAACCAAATTAGCATTGCAGAGGAAGATCAAGAAAAGACAACGTTCACATGCCCTTTCGGAACGTTTGCATACCGCCGAATGCCATTTGGACTGTGTAATGCACCAGGTACATTTCAACGTTGCATGCTCTCAATTTTCTCCGAGCACATTGAAAAAATTATTGAAGTATTCATGGACGACTTTAGTGTATTTGGGAGTGATTTCGATGCATGCTTAAACAATTTAGAAACTATTTTACAAAGATGCGTTGAAACGAACTTGGTGCTTAATTGGGAGAAGTGCCATTTCATGGTTACGCAAGGGATCGTGTTAGGTCATATTATTTCTGAAAAAGGGTTAGAAGTAGATAAATCTAAAGTAGATCTTGTGCGTCACTTACCCTCTCCAACTTCGGTTAGAGAGATTCGTTCTTTTCTTGGACACGCAGGATTTTATCGTAGGTTTATCAAAGACTTTTCCCACATCTCGCGACCATTGTGTAAATTCCTGCAAAAGGAGACCCCGTTCGTATTTGATGAAGAATGCAACGCTGCCTTCAACAAGTTGAAGGAGCTTCTCACGAGCGCTCCTATTTTAAGCAGCCCTGATTGGTCTCTGCCATTTGAACTCATGTGCGACGCCTCGGATTATGCCGTAGGAGCCGTCTTGGGTCAGCGGAAGGACAAGAAGCCTTGCGTAATCTATTACGCCTCTCGGACGCTTGATGAAGCGCAAAGAAATTATACTACCACCGAGAAGGAGTTTCTTGCTGTGGTTTTTGCTTTAGATAAATTTCGATCTTATTTACTTCAAACTAAAGTAACTGTGTTTACCGATCATGCAGCTTTGAAGTACTTAATGCAAAAAAAGGACGCAAAACCACGGCTTATAAGATGGATACTTCTACTCCAAGAATTCAACATCGAAATCAAAGACAAGAAGGGAGTAGAAAACGTCGTCGCTGACCACCTATCACGTTTGATAGGTGACCATGAGCCTGTCGAGATTGAGGAAACTTTTCCGGATGAAAAACTCTTCGGAATTGAGGTAACTGCTTCGGAAACTCCTTGGTATGCCGATATTGTTAATTACTTAGTTACCGGTGAGTTTCCATCTACCATGCATAAATTTCAACGTGACAAACTTAAGCATAATGCTAGAACCTTTATCTGGGATGAGCCTTATTTATGGAAACAATGCTCCGATTTAGTAATTAGGAGATGTATCCCGGACAGTGAGTTTAAGCCTATTCTAGACTTTTGTCACAATGAAGCATGTGGGGGACACTTTGGTTCTAGGAGGACAGCCCTTAAGATCTTAGATTGCGGTTTCTTTTGGCCTAGTTTATTTCGCGATGCTCATGCATATTGTGCTGCATGTGATAAGTGCCAGAGATTCGGTAATTTAGGGCCTAGAGATGAAATGCCACAACACTACATATTTAATGTCGAAATTTTTGATGTGTGGGGTATTGATTTCATGGGACCATTTCCTCCCTCCAATGGTTTTACTTATATCTTACTCGCAGTAGATTATGTTTCTAAATGGGTGGAGGCAAAGGCCACCCGTACTAATGATTCGCGAGTTGTTGCAGATTTCCTACGAACTAACATTTTCAGTAGATTTGGAATGCCACGCGTTCTAATTAGCGATGGAGGAAGTCACTTTTGCAACCGCACGGTGGAAGCACTGATGAGGAAGTATGGCGTAAAACACAAGGTTTCCACACCATACCACCCTCAAACAAATGGAATGGCTGAAGTTTCCAACCGTGAGATCAAGAAGATTTTGGAGCGAACCGTCCGCCCAAACCGGAAAGATTGGAGTCAATGCTTAGACGATGCATTGTGGGCTTACAGGACTGCCTACAAGACCCCCATTGGTATGTCACCTTTCCGATTAATTTATGGGAAGACGTGCCATCTTCCGGTTGAATTGGAGCACAAGGCATGGTGTGCCGTGAAGAAATTCAACATCGATCGAGATGCAGCAGGTTTGCATCGGAAGCTACAACTATGTGAACTTGAAGAAATCAGAAATGATGCTTTCGACAATGCGTGGATTTACAAAGAGAAGACGAAAAAGATCCATGATCAGATGATTCGCGGGAAGAGTTTTGAAGTTGGGCAGAAAGTATTGCTTTTCAATTCAAGACTTAAGCTCTTTCCGGGAAAGCTTCGCTCTCGATGGATGGGGCCATTCATAGTTTCTCAAGTCCTACCTCATGGAGCAGTTCTCATTCGATCTATCGACAAAGGTAGTGAGTTCAAAGTAAATGGCCATCGCTTGAAGCCCTATTTTGAGGCATTTGCGGAGCACACCGTGGAGGAGATGCAACTCCAAGAACCGGCCATTTCAAAAACAAAATGATGCATCACGTCCAAAGCTAACGACGTAAAACAAGCGCTCATTGGGAGGCAACCCAATAGGGAGACAACAGATTTGTTTTTCTTCTCCCCTTTTAATTAATTTAATGGCTTTTGCATTTTTAATTAGAATTTTCGTAGATCCTATACTCCATGTTTAATTCTATACATTTACTTTAAGTACATTGAGGGCAATGTACAGTTTAAGTGTGGGGGAAGGGTTTACAATTTAATTGTGTCTAAATTAGTGTTTTTCAGAGTCTTTAGGATGCCCTTAACTAGTCGATGATGAAAATTGACCGATACGAACACATATGGCATATGAACCAATATGCATCGAATTCTTGTGCTAATTGAGATATTCTATATGTTTTTAACATATAGTAGATATGAATTGCAAAACATGGTACAGAAATCGCATGCAACATGCGTTTAACGTTAACACACAGTAGACCTTAAAAACACAGATTACGCGCATTGCAATTTAAAACCCTTCTTTTATCATTATAATATTGGCGAGTAGGGATCGTTCTTTATCCGGGGAATTAAGGGCGCATGCATGGTTTCGTTAATAAGCGTAAATTTAAATGTTTGGGGGGATTGGAAGTTGGTTGTTTAATCTACAAAATTAAAGTACAAAAACATGCAAACACAACTAAAACTCTTAAGCACCTAACATGTTTTACTCATAGACAAGTGTTAACAATCAAGAAACTTCAAAGTCTAATTATGCTTACTAAAAATAAGAAGTTACACTACTAATTACAAGTGATCATCTCATCTTTTTAACCTTACCCTTTTTCATGCATCAAACCTTTTGTAAGTTACAAAATTCATAACTTCCAACTAAATATACATGCTTGATAATTGAGTAGGAATGCAACTTAGCGTATAAACATCCTAAACAACATACGATCATCGAAACATGCGAAAGAGAGTGACTTAGCGTATTTTCTACCACATGCTTTCGAAGCTTTAAGATTGTATCAAACATGCATAAAAGGCTAGAAATCATAAACACATGCAATTCACAAATCGGTTTAAGAACATATAACACAAATCTAAACTTGTGCTTCATTTGATACATAAAAGTATTCCAATACATCAAAAGATTCAAATACAAAGCAAAAGCTATGAAAGTGAAGATCATGGTTACACTTTTTGTCTTGAATGCTTGATGATCTACGGTGGAGATGGCTTTCCTTCACAAGGGACTTAGCGTATTGTGAAGGATTGATGGAGGATGCTTCGGCTTTGGATGGAGAATGCTTCGGCTTTGCAAGAGATGGATGCTTCGGCTTTGCAAAAGATGGATGCTTCGGCTTTGTGTGTGAACCTTCAAGTGTTTATGGTGGAGGAGTATTTGTGTAGAGCTTTGGCTAGTAAATGAGAGATGATCTAATATATGGCCGGCCTCCTCTCTTATATAGGCAAGGGATGTTGCCTTCTCTCTTCCACCTTGCCTCCCTCCATTTAATGCAAGCCTTAGTCACCTAGGCAAGTCACCATTTGTGATCATCATTTATGAACCCTAAGCAAGAGTCACCATGCAAGTCACCATTTATAAACCCTAAGCAAGAGTCACCATGGCAAGTCATCTTTTGTGATGATCACAAAGCTTAGTCACTAAAATGATTCACAAAGCTTGATAACTTGGACTTTTCAACTTCACAAAAAGGCTTCCATGCCGAAATGAATGGGTTTGGGCTTGATAATGGGCCGAAACAAGATTTGAGAAATCGGCCCATAATTTGCTTTTTGGGCCGGCCCATTTTCGGAGGTCCAAAATCGCAAAATCGCCGAAATTCCTCCGAATTGCGTCGTTATTAATCTCCACCGTAAATATCTTCAAAATAACAAATTAAATAAGGAAAACATAAAAACTAAGATAATAACATAGCTAAACGTAAAGGGAAATGCGTTAAGAAACGAGCATAAAATGCGTATATCAGTATCTCGACTAAAATTAAGGATTTCGTAGATGATAAATAAGGTAAAAGCAAAGGAGTAGGTTCGGTTAGTGAATATGTTGATCACTTGTAATTAGTAGTGTAACTTCTTATTTTTAGCAAGCATAATTAGACTTGAAGTTTCTTGATTGTTAAAACTTGTCTATGAGTAAAACATGTTAGATGCCTAAGAGTTTTAGTTGTGTTTGCATGTTTTTGCACTTTAATTTAGTAGGACATTTAATCAACCAATTTCCACTCCCCCCAAACCTTTAGATTTCCGCTTATTAACGAAACCATGCATGCGCCCTTAATTCCCCGGATAAAGAACGATCCCTACTCGCCAATATTATAATGACAAAAGAAGGGTTTTAAATTGCACTACGTGTGGACAATGTTTTTAGTGTCTACTTTGTGTTAACATTAAATGCATGTTTTGCGCGTATCAATTTTTGGCGCCGTTGCCGGGGAATTATAAAGTTTTTGTATGATTTCGTTGTACATATGTAATTAAATGCATGTCTATAATTTTCGAAATACATACTTGTTTATACTTATAGAAATTTACATACATGTTTACAATTCTTACTTATTACTTATACGAATTTATTTACACTTCGTATTTACACTTGCATAATTTATTTTCATGTTAAAGGATAGTCTTTGATTTAATTTGAGTACTAACACTTAGTTATTAAATAAATCTCTATGGAATAGGTGGTGCCTCTTTTGTTTGTCTATCTCCTTAACCCTTCATGAAGTGTGGATTTCATCGCCACACGCCATAACCTAAGTGAAGTTATGGGCATGAGGTTGTGAGCGGAGTTTACAAACACTTGAGATTGTATACTATCTTGTGAATTCGAGTAATAATTGGTTATGATGTCTAGAAGGGTTATGAATGGTGACTGGTTTTGAACTAAGAAAACAGAACACCATTGGAGTACATACTCTTACGAGTAAGCCTCGGGGTGTTTCTAAGAACAACATTGGAGTATATACTCTTACGAGTTAGCCTCAGGTTGTTCCCAGAAATTAGTTTTGCGTGGTTTTGCGTGGTTACGAGTAAGCCGTGGTTTTGCGTCATTTTTCAGCATTAGGTACTTCAAAGCTGCATGATCAGTATACACAGTTACTTTAGTTTGAAGTAAATAAGACCGAAATTTATCTAAAGCAAAAACCACTGCAAGAAACTCCTTCTCGGTTGTAGTATAATTTCTTTGAGCTTCATCAAGCGTCCGAGAGGCGTAATAAATTACGTAGGGTTTCTTGTCCTTCCGCTGACCCAAAACGGCTCCTACGGCATAATCCGAGGCGTCGCACATGAGTTCAAATGGCAGAGACCAATCAGGGCTGCTTAAAATAGGAGCGCTCGTGAGAAGTTCCTTCAACTTGTTGAAGGCAGCGTTGCATTCTTTATCAAATACGAACGGGGTCTCCTTTTGCAGTAATTTACACAACGGGCGCGAGATGTGGGAAAAGTCTTTGATAAACCTACGATAAAATCCTGCGTGTCCAAGAAAAGAACGAATCTCTCTAACCGAAGTTGGAGAGGGTAAGTGACGCACAAGATCTACTTTAGATTTATCAACTTCTAACCCTTTTTCAGAAATAATATGACCTAACACGATCCCTTGCGTAACCATGAAATGGCACTTCTCCCAATTAAGCACCAAGTTCGTTTCAACGCATCTTTGTAAAATAGTTTCTAAATTGTTTAAGCATGCATCGAAATCACTCCCAAATACACTAAAGTCGTCCATGAATACTTCAATAATTTTTTCAATGTACTCGGAGAAAATTGAGAGCATGCAACGTTGAAATGTACCTGGTGCATTACACAGTCCAAATGGCATTCGGCGGTATGCAAACGTTCCGAAAGGGCATGTGAACGTTGTCTTTTCTTGATCTTCCTCCGCAATGCTAATTTGGTTGTAGCCGGAGTATCCGTCGAGAAAACAATAAAATGCATGGCCGGCTAATCTTTCCAGCATTTGGTCGATGAATGGTAATGGAAAATGATCCTTGCGGGTTGTGGCGTTGAGCCTCCGGTAATCAATGCACACTCGGTGTCCAGTGATCGTCCTTTGTGGCACAAGTTCATTTTCCAGATTCTCGACGACGGTGATTCCCGATTTCTTGGGTACTACCTGCACTGGGGAAACCCAACGGCTATCAGAAATAGGGTAAATAACTCCACAGTCCATGAGTTTAATTACCTCCTTTTTTACCACCTCCATCATCGGAGGGTGGAGCCGACGTTGCGCTTCCCGCGTAGGCTTGGTGCCTTCTTCGAGGAAAATCCGATGCACACATGTTGCCGGATTGATTCTCTTTATGTCCGCAAGCGTCCAGCCTATTGCGGTTTTGTACCTCTTCAGTACACTCACGAGCTTCTCCTCCTGCTCCTCTTCTAGCGCGGACGAAATAATGACCGGTAAAGTTTCATTCTCGCCCAAGTACGCATTCTTCAGATGATCCGGTAGTAGCTTGAGTTCTAAAACTGGAGCTTCTACGATAGAAGGAACAATTTTATTAGTACCAAAAGTAATTGGTAAAGGAGGAGAAAAACTTACTTTTCGTGGTGCGGCATTTAGGGCCATGGCCATGTCTTGAATTCGAGGTTTAAGCTCTAGTAAGGCCTCGAGAAGGGCGTCATCCCCGAGTTGAATGGCCATGTCGAGTTCATCCTCATTGATGGTGTCGAGGTGGCCTTGTGCTAAGGTATCCACGGGATCATATGTCGAAATGGCAGCTACGCTCGATATTGGAAATTTCATCCCGTCCAGGATGTTGAACTCGATTCTTTCTCCATCAATCTCCATGGAGAAAGTGCCTTGAAACACATCGATCTTCGTTCTCGCAGTCCGCATGAAAGGTCGCCCAAGCAGCAGCGGCGTGGTGTTCAGTGGACTCTCTTCCATGTCAACTATATAGAAATCGGCTGGGAATATTAAGTTGTTGACTTGCACGAGCACGTCTTCTACGTATCCCCTCGGATACTTGTGTGTGCGATCGGCTAATTGGATGACAACACCATCTTGCTTGAGATCTCCAAGCTCCATCGATTCGTAAAGATAGTAAGGCATGACGTTGATGGAGGCTCCTAGATCAAGCATCACGTCTTCGAAATGGTTGTCACCGATTACGCAGGGAACTGCAAAGCTGCAAAGCTTCCTGGGTCCTTCAGTTTTGGGGGTAGCCGACGCTGCAAAACCGCCGAAACGGTTGCATTCACCTTCACAACCTCCTTCAATCGTGTTTGCCTCCTCTGTGTGCATAATTCTTTTAGAAACTTCGCGTATATTGGCACTTGTTTTATGCACTCGATCAAGGGCAAAACCACTTGCACCTTTCGAAAGATGTCCAAGATATCTTCATATTGATCATCTTTCTTCTTTGATTTTAATAATCTGCTAGGGAAAGGTGCAACAGCAAACGGAGAATTAGTAATAACCGTATTTGAAGGAATAGGGCTTTTACCTTTGATTGGGGTGGGTTGTGGAGGGGATTGTGCCTTGGTGACAATAGGCGTCACCAACTTCTTCTCGGCTTCTTGAGCTGCCGGATCGATCTCATCTTCCTCTTCGTTGGTGATGTCCTCGATGGTGACTTCATCGAGATGAGATCGCTTGGTCTTTGGTTCTTCAAGTATCTTCCCACTCCTTGTGACGATGGCATTCACGTTTCGTTGATTAGGAGTGGGTTGAGGTGGAAGCCGACCGGTTTCTTTGATTTGGCCCATGAAATCAACAAGTTGGCTAAGATGCTTCTTCACTTCGGTGATGTCTCGGCCATGTGAGTCCAGTGTCTCCTTTGTCTTCGATTGCCCGTCGAGGAGAACTTGTGTGGAGGCCGAAAGTTGCGACAACATCTTGTCGTAATCCGGGTTGGTGAAGGATTGAGATGACGAACCATGCTGCATCGGTGGCCTTGGTTGAAATGGAGGGCGTTGGTAACTTTGTTGAGGTGCTGGAGGGTTCAAAGTTCCCTCGTTGCTGCTCCATCAAAAACCTGGATGATCTCGGTTGCCAAAATTGTTGTAGTTGTTGTACCGTTGGCCTCCTTGATATCCGCCGATGGCGTTAGCTTGCTCCATTTCGCTAGCTTGCTCTGGCGCTTGAGGGCATTGGTCATTATGGTGACCTTGTACTTGACATATGCCACAAACAGGCCCATGAGTTGCTTTGGCTCTTGTCGTCTCGAGCTCTAAAACCTTCTCTAGCATATGAGCTAGTTTGTCGTATTTTTCGTCCGCGTCGGGTTTAGAACTCGCTTCACCGACTGCTCGTCTGTTGGACATTCCATATTGTGCATCATTATTCGAACGATTTTCTAGAAGAGTTCTAGCTTCGGTCTCGGTTAAGTCCATGAATGCACCGGTAGCTGCTGCATCTAGTAATTCCCTATCGATCGGCTTGAGACCATCGTAAAAGTAATTTATGAGGTTGGTCTCGGAAAATCCATGCGATGGGCAAGTGGCACACAAAACCTTGAATCGGTCGTAATATTGGCCGAAGGTCTCGTCCGGTTTCTGTGTAATGCCAGTGATTTGCTTCCTCAAGACGGTGATCTTTGAGGCCGGGAAGTACTTCGCTAGGAACATATCCGCAAGTTGCTTCCATGAGGTAATATGGTTCGGCGGTAGTTCCATAAGCCAAGTCTCGGCCCTGTCGGTTAGGGTGAATGGGAATGCCTTCAGCTTGAAGAGCTCCGTATCAACATCGGATGGCTTCATGCTGTTACAAACAAATTGGAATTGTTAGAGCAGGATGCTTGTTCGGATCTTCATTGGAAAGTCCGTGAAAAATGGGTAGTCTGTGGAGGAAACCACTCTTCAGCTCGACTTCCTTTATGTTTTCCTCCGGTAGTGGAAAAGCAATGCTCGAAGGCCCACTGCTCCATTCGGTTGAGCAGGTACGCTGGCCAAGAGACTATCCTGCATTGGCCATGTTGACGTCTTGTGATTCCTGTTCTGAAGTATGGTCGGTTGATGAGGCTAAACTATGGTCGGTTGATGAATGTGAAGACTCGGAAACTTCCTCGATGATGGGATAATCCAGGATGTCTGTTTGAGCTTTAAGTCTCGCTATTCTCTATGCGATTTCCACAAACTTTGTTCTAGATGGTCCAGGATTCCGATCGGACATTCATTAGCCTGAGCATCCACCAAAGACCAAGTGTTAGTATCAACAAAGAATATGAGATGAATATAGGAATACTAACCAAAATCGTAAGGCATATTTAGAAAACAAAGCGATAACACATAAAATAGTAAAACTATCAAAGCAAACTATAAACACTCACAAATACTTAAAAACTACTAAAACACACAAAATTTATAATAGTTAAGACACTAAATGTAATTTACTATGTAATGCAAATGATTTAATCAATTTTAGGGGCTATGCACATGAACGTAATAAACTTAAAACACACGTTTTCTGCAAATTAACACTATATAATGCTAAACCTAAGAATTTAGTTAGAACATATATAAACAAGGTTCAAATACAAGCAAACAATAATTCACATTGAATTTATGCACCACACATTTTTTCAATAAAATGCATCAAACAACAATCCTACGTGAAAGATGGAGTGAATGTATAAGAGAAAACGTTAGAACCTGCAGAAAACACACGAGTTACGTGCTTAAAATATGAATGCAAAGAATGACCTCTTCTTCGGTCTTATGCCCCTAACTTCACTTAGGTTAGGGTACTCGGTAGTGAAATCCGAGTATCATAAAGCCTAAGAGAGGCTATGCAAGCTAAATGTAACGTTTGTTAGTCCTTTACAGTTTTTAATGCACAAACAAACACAAAAGTTTGACTAAGTTTTATTTATTTCCTTTGGCCCCGATGGTACGTGGTGCAGAGGCTCTCGACTGTGCAATGGGTCTCGTTCATCCAAAGATGAAGTCTGATTCCACGAGGTTGATATACGCATTTTATGCTCGTTTCTTAACGCATTTCCCTTTACGTTTAGCTATGTTATTATCTTAGTTTTTACGTTTTCCTTATTTAAATTGTTATTTTGAAGATATTTACGGTGGAGATTAATAACGGCGCAATTTGGAGGAATTTCGGCGATTTTGCGATTTTTGCGATTTTGGACCTCCGAAAATGGGCCGGCCCAAAAAGCAAATTATGGGCCGATTTCTCAAATCTTGTTTCGGCCCATTATCAAGCCCAAACCCATTCATTTTGGCATGGAAGCCTTTTGGTGAAGTTGAAAAGTCAACAATATCAAGCTTTGTGACTCATTTTAGTGATCATCACAAAAGATGACTTGCCATGTGACTTGCCATGGTGACTCTTGCTTAGGGTTTATAAATGGTGACTTGCATGGTGACTCTTGCTTAGGGTTCACAAATGATGATCACAAAAGGTGACTAAGGGAGTGACTTGCCATATTGATCATTACTTGCATTAAATGGAGGGAGGCAAGGTGGAAGAGAGAAGGCAACATCCCTTGCCTATATAAGAGAGGAGGCTGGCCATATATTATGCATCACTCAATTTACTAGCCAAAGCTCTACACAAATACTCTTCCACCATAAACACTTGAAGGTTCTCTTACAAGCCGAAGCACATCTCCTCCATTCCAAGCCGAAGCAAGGTTCTAGGGTTCTCCTCCATCCAAGCCGAAGCAAAGCATCCTCCATCCTTCACAATACGCTAAGTCCCTTGTGAAGGAAAGCCATCTCCACCGTAGATCATCTAGCATTCAAGACAAAAAGTGTAACCATGATCTTCACTTTCATTTCTTTTGTTTTGTATTTGAACCTCTTGATGTATTGGAATACATTTATGTATCACATGAAGAACAAGTTTAGATTTGTGTTTTATGCTCTTAAACCGATTTGTAATATGCATGTGTTTATGATTTCTAGCCTTTTATGCATGTTGGATACAATCTTAAAGCTTCGAATGCATGTGTTAGAAAATACGCTAAGTCCCTCTCTTTCGCATGTTTCGATGATCGTATGTTGTTTAGGATGTTTATACGCAAAGTTGCATTCCTACTCAATTATTAAGCATGTGTATTTAGTTAGAAGTTATGAATTTCGTAACTTACAAAAAGGTTTGATGCATGAAAAGGGTAGGTTAATAAGATGAGATGATCACATGTAATTAGTAGTGTAACTTCTTATTTTTAGCAAGCATAATTAGACTTTAAGTTTCTTGATTGTTAAAACTTGTCTATGAATAAAACATGTTAGATGCCTAAGAGTTTTAGTTGTGTTTGCATGTTTTTGCACTTTAATTTAGTAGGACATTTAATCAACCCAATTTCCAATCCCCCCGAACATTTAAATTTCCGCTTATTAAACGAAACCATGCATGCGCCCTTAATTCCCCGGATAAAGAACGATCCCTACTCGCCAATATTACAAATGACAAAAGAAGGGTTTAAATTGCAATGCGCGTAATCTGTGTTTTTAAGTTAACGTGAATGCATGTTTTGCTCGTATCAGAGGTCTAAGCATGCTTAATCCGATATACCATCTAATTAAAGGATTTATGTCGTATTTACTAAGTTTTGTATTTATCCGTATTCATATGCACTTATGATTTACAGAGAGTACACGAAATGATCTTTTAGTAAATTTCTTGGACGTGCGGCTCGTGCTAAAATGTATACTGACTCTCGCTAATTCAGCTTAGTTACGTTTAGAAATGGCAAGTAGGAATAGAGATAACGTGAGAGGTAAGGACTAATAATTAGAACAACCCGAGGCTTACTCGTAAGAGTATATACTCCAATGTTGTTCCTAGAGACACCCCGAGGCTAACCAGTTACGGTATATACTCCAATGGTGTTCTATTGCTTAGATCCAAAACCCGACACCAATCATAAACCCGCTCACTATATCCAACAATCAGCCAAATTTTTGAGATAGTATATAATCTCAAGTCCTTAGTAAACTCCGCCCACAACCTCGTACCCATAACTTCACTTAGGTTATGGCGTGTGGTGATGAAATCCACACTTCACGAGGGGTTAAGGAGATAAACCAGAAAAAGAGGCACCTCCCAATTTCCAAAGAACGAAACTTAAAACCAATACTCGTACTCAATGTAAATCAATTTAAGTACGTCTACGTTTTGATTGCGCCTAAGATTTAAAAGGAATACACGATTTAGTTATTGAGTAAATCTCTTGTTCGTGCGGCCCGCGCGAAAATGTATACCAACTATCGTTAATTTTCGTAATTGTTGGAAATGACCAGTTGGGATAGATGTAACGCAAGAGGTGAGAACTAATTTCTGGGAACAACCTGAGGCTAACTCGTAAGAGTATATACTCTATTGTTGTTCTTAGAAACACCCCGAGGCTAACTCGTAAGAGTATATACTCAAATGGTGTTCTGTTTTTTTAGTTCAAAACCAGTCACCATTCATAACCCTTCTAGACATCATAACCAATTATTACTCGAATTGACAAGATAGTATACAATCTCAAGTGTTTGTAAACTCCGCCCATAACCTCATGCCCATAACTTCACTTAGGTTATGGCGTGTGGTGATGAAATCCACACTTCATGAAGGGTTAAGGAGATAGACAAACAAAAGAGGCACCACCTATTCCATAGAGATTTATTTAATAACTAAGTGCTAGTACTCAAATTAAATCAAAGACTATCCTTTAACATGAAAATAAATTATGCAAGTGTAAATACGAAGTGTAAATAAATTCGTATAAGTAATAAGTAAGAATTGTAAACATGTATGTAAATTTCTATAAGTATAAACAAGTATGTATTTCGAAAATTATAGACATGCATTTATTTACCTATTTTTACATATATACAACGAAATCATACAAAAACATTTTAATTCCCCGGCAACGGCGCCAAAAATTGATACGCGCAAAACATGCATTTAACGTTAACACACAGTAGACCTTAAAAACACAGATTACGCGCATTGCAATTTAAAACCCTTCTTTTGTCATTATAATATTGGCGAGTAGGGATCGTTCTTTATCCGAGGAATTAAGGGCGCATGCATGGTTTCGTTAATAAGCGGAAATCTAAAGGTTTGGGGGGAGTGGAAATTGGTTGATTAAATGTCCTACTAAATTAAAGTGCAAAAACATGCAAACACAACTAAAACTCTTAGGCATCTAACATGTTTTACTCATAGACAAGTTTTAACAATCAAGAAACTTCAAGTCTAATTATGCTTGCTAAAAATAAGAAGTTACACTACTAATTACAAGTGATCAACATATTCACTGACCGAACCTACTCCTTTGCTTTTACCTTATTTATCATCTACGAAATCCTTAATTTTAGTCGAGATACATACACATGCTTTCGTTGAAAAAGAATGTCATGACGCATAACAACTTAAAACAATAGCTTCTTTGCCGAATCAATGAGGTATAATTTAGGACAATAAGTGACGCACCCTATCCTAAATCATACTCAAAGCATTAAGAACTTTAAAGCTAGCACATGCATCCAAACTAATAAAATCAAGAACACATGGAAGAATCGAAATAAGAGAAGAACATGGAGAATTTCTTTCATTACATAACCGAAAGTATTACAAAGATGAAGATGGAGTTTAGAGTACATGGTTACACTTTTTAGAGAGGTGACGCACCAATCTACTAGCGGTGGTTCTCAAGAACACGAATGACGCACTCTACGTTCTTGATCCGGAGGTGGCGGATGACTTCGACTTCGGGAGGACTTCGGTTGTGTATGGAAGAGTAGTAAAGTATATAGAGTTTTGGCTTGTGAAATTATGTGATGCTTTATCATGGCCGAACTCCCTTGGTATTTATAGGCAAGCATATGCCTTCATCTCTCTTCCACATTGCCTCCCTTCATTTAATGCAAGCCTTAGTCACATGGCAAGTCACTCCCTTAGTCACCAAGTGTGATCATCACAAAGCAAGAGTCACCATGGCAACTCACCATTTGTGAACCCTAAGCAAGAGTCACCATGGCAAGTCACACACTTAGTCATCTTTTGTGATGATCACAAGCTTAGTCACTAAGCCTTGTCATCAAAGCTTGACAAGCTTGACTTTTCAACTTCACCAAGTGGCCTCCTTGCCGAACTAGATGGGTTTGGGCTTGATAATGGGCCGAAACAAACTTTGAGAAATGGGCCCAAAAAATGCTTTTTGTGCTGGCCCATTTCCGGTGGTCCGAAATCGCAAAAATCGCAAAATCGCCGAAATTCCTCCGAATTGCGTCGTTATTAATCTCCACCGTAAATATCTTCAAAAGAACAAATTAAATAAGAAAAACATAAAAACTAAGATAATAACATAGCTAAACGTCAAGGGAAATGCTTTAAGAAACGAGCATAAAATGCGTATATCAACTTAGTGTTTGCTAAGGGACTAGCAAAGTCTAAGTGTGGGGGAATTTGATATACGCATTTTATGCTTGATTCTTAACGCATTTCCCTTTACGTTTAGCTATGTTATAATCTTAGTTTTTATGTTTTTCTTATTTAGTTTGTTATTTTGAGGTTATATTCGGTGGAGATGAATAATGGCGCAATTCGGAGGAATTTCGGCGATTTTGCGATTTTTGCGATTTTGGACCACCGGGAATGGGCCGGCCCAAAAATCATTTTGTGGGCCCATTTCTCAAAGTTTGTTTCGGCCCAAAAACCAGCCTAAGCCCATTGAATTCGGCAAGGAAGCCACTTGGGGAAGAGGAAAAGTCAAGGTTGTCAAGCTTTGTGACTAGGCTTGGTGACTCTTGCTTTGTGATCATTACAAAGGGTGACAAGGCTTGGTGACTCTTGCTTTTGATCATCACAAATGGTGACAAGCCTTGGTGACTCTTACTTGTGATGATTACAAGTGGTGACTAGGGGAGTGACTTGCCCTTGTGATTATTACTAGCATTTAATGAAAGAGGCAAGGTGGAAGAGAGAGTGAGCATTTCCCTTGCCTATATAAGACCAAGGAGGCCAGCCATAATACAGATCTCCCATTTTACAAGCCAAACCTCTACACAAATACCTCTCCTACATAGACACTTCAAGGATCCTGTCCAAGCCGAAGCATTCCAGCCTCCAAAGCCATCGGATCATTCATAATACGCTAAGTTCCTTGTGAATGAGAACAACCTTCAAGAAGTCATCAAGCATTCAAGACAAAAAGTGTAACCATGATCTTCAATCTCTTGTCTTTTGCTTTGTATTGGATCACTTTGATGTATTTAATGAAGAACAAGTTTGGATTTGTGTTATATGTTCTGAAGTCTTTTCGTAAATTGCATGTGTTTATAATTTCAAGCCTTTTATGCATGTTTGATACAATCTTAAAGCTTCGAAAGCATGTGTTAGATAATACGCTAAGTCCCTCTCTTTCGCATGTTTCGATGATCGTACTTTGTTTAGGGTGTTTAGACGCTAAGTTGCATTCCTACTCAAATATCAAGCATGTATATTTAGTTGGAAGTTATAAATTTCGCAGCTTACTTAGAGTATTTAGGCATGAAAAAGAGTAAGGTTAATAAGATGAGATGATCACTTGTAATTAGTAGTGTAACTTCTTATTTTTAGTAAGCATAATTAGACTTTAAGGGTTCTTGATTGTTAAACTTGTCTATGAGTAAAACATGTTAGAAGTCTAGGAGTTCTTGTTGTGTTTGCATGTTTTTGTACTTTAATTTCGTAGATTAATTAACCAATTTCCAATCCCCCCCAAACCTTTAGATTTCAGCTTTAAACGAAACCATGCATGCGCCCTTTAATTCCCCGGATAGAACGATCCCTACTCGCCAATATTATAAGGACAAAATAAGGGTTTTAAATTGCTTTACGTGTGAGCTGTGTTTTTAGGGTCTACTTTGTGTTAACGTTAAATGCATGTTTTGCGCATATCAATTTTTGGCGCCGTTGCCGGGGAATTATAAAGTTTTTGTATGATTTCGTTGTACATATGTAATTAAAAGCATGTCTATAATTTTCGAGATACATACTCGTTTATACTTATTGAAATTTACATACATGTTTACAATTCTTACTTATTACTTATACGAATTTATTTACACTTCGTATTTACACTTACATAATTTATTTTCATGTTAAAGGATAGTCTTTGATTTAATTTGAGTACTCGCACTTAGTTATTAAATAAATCTCTATGGAATAGGGAGGTGCCTCTTTTGTTTGTCTATCTCCTTAACCCTTCATGAAGTGTGGATTTCATCACCACACGCCATAACCTAAGTGAAGTTATGGGCATGAGGTTGTGGGCGGAGTTTACAAACATTTGAGATTGTATACTATCTTGTGAATTCGAGTAATAATTGGTCATGATGTCTAGAAGGGTTATGAATGGTGACTGGTTTTGAACTAAGAAAACAGAACACCATTAGAGTATATACTCTTACGAGTAAGCCTCGGGGTGTTTCTAAGAACAACAATGGAGTATATACTCTTACGAGTTAGCCTCAGGTTGTTCCCAGCTATTAGTTCTCACCTCTTGCGTTACATCTATCCCAACTGGTCATTTCCAACAATTACGAGAATTAACGATAGTTGGTATACATTTTCGCGCGGGCCGCACGGACAAGAGATTTACTCAATAACTAAATCGTGTACTCCTTTTAAATCTTAGGCGCACTCAATTCGTAGACGCACTTAAATTGATTTACATTGAGTACAAGTATTGGTTATTAAGTTTCGTTCTTTGGAATAGGGAGGTGCCTCTTTTTCTGGTTTATCTCCTTAACCCCTCATGAAGTGTGGATTTCATCACCACACGCCATAACCTAAGTGAAGTTATGGGCATGAGGTTGTGGGCGGAGTTTACTAAGGACTTGCGATTATATACTATCTCAAAAATTTGGCTGATTGTTGGATATGGTGAGTGGGTTTATGATTGGTGCCGGGTTTCGGATCTAAGCAATAGAACACCATTGGAGTATATACCATAACTGGTTAGCCTCGAGGTGTCTCTAAGAACAACAATGGAGTATATACTCTTACGAGTTAGCCTCAGGTTGTTCTAAATATTAGTCCTTACCTCTCGCGTTATCTCTATCCCTACATGTGATACGCGCAAAACATGCATTTAACGTTAACACACAGTAGACTTTAAAAACACAGATTACGCGCATTGCAATTTAAAACCCTTCTTTTGTCATTATAATATTGGCGAGTAGGGATCGTTCTTTATCCGGGGAATTTAAGGGCGCATGCATGGTTTTGTTAATAAGCGGAAATCTAAATGTTTGGGGGGATTGGAAATTGGTTGATTAAATGTCCTACTAAATTAAAGTGCAAAAACATGCAAACACAACTAAAACTCTTAGGCATCTAACATGTTTTACTCATAGACAAGTTTTAACAATCAAGAAACTTCAAGTCTAATTATGCTTGCTAAAAATAAGAAGTTACACTACTAATTACAAGTGATCAACATATTCACTAACCGAACCTACTCCTTTGCTTTTACCTTATTTATCATCTACGAAATCCTTAATTTTAGTCGAGATACATACACATGCTTTCGTTGAATAAGAATGTCATGACGCATAACAACTTAAAACAATAGCTTCTTTGCCGAATCAATGAGGTATAATTTAGGACAATAAGTGACGCACCCTATCCTAAATCATACTCAAAGCATTAAGAACTTTAAAGCTAGCACATGCATCCAAACTAATAAAATCAAGAACACATGGAAGAATCGAAATAAGAGAAGAACATGGAGAATTTCTTTCATTACATAACCGAAAGTATTACAAAGATGAAGATGGAGTTTAGAGTACATGGTTACACTTTTTAGAGAGGTGACGCACCAATCTACTAGCGGTGGTTCTCAAGAACACGAATGACGCACTCTACGTTCTTGATCCGGAGGTGGCGGAGGACTTCGACTTCGGGAGGACTTCGGTTGTGTATGGAAGAGTAGTAAAGTGTATAGAGTTTTGGCTTGTGAAATTATGTGATCCTTTGTAAGGCCGGCCTCCCTTGGTATTTATAGGCAAGCATATGCCTTCATCTCTCTTCCACCTTGTCTCCCTTCATTTAATGCAAGCCTTAGTCACATGGCAAGTCACTCCCTTAGTCACCAATTGTGATCATCACAAAGCAAGAGTCACCATGGCAACTCACCATTTGTGAACCCTAAGCAAGAGTCACCATGGCAAGTCACACACTTAGTCATCTTTTGTGATGATCACAAGCTTAGTCACTAAGCCTTGTCACAAAGCTTGACAAGCTTGACTATTCAACTTCACCAAGTGGCCTCCTTGCCGAACTAGATGGGTTTGGGCTTGATAATGGGCCGAAACAAACTTTGAGAAATGGGCCCAAAAAATGCTTTTTGGGCTGGCCCATTTCCGGTGGTCCGAAATCGCAAAAATCGCAAAATCGCCGAAATTCCTCCGAATTGCGTCGTCATTAATCTCCACCGTAAATATCTTCAAAATTACAAATTAAATAAGAAAAACATAAAAACTAAGATAATAACATAGCTAAACGTAAAGGGAAATGCGTTAAGAAACGAGCATAAAATGCGTATATCAACATGCCATTTCTAAACGTAACTAAGCTGAATTAGTGAAAGTCAGTATACATTTTCGCGCGGGCCGCACGTCCAAGAAATTTACCGAATGATCATTTCGAGTACTCTCTGTAAATCATAAGTGCATGTAAATACAGACAATACATGAACTTAATAAATACGACATAATCCTTTAAAAGATGGTATATAGGATTATGCATGCTTACACCTCTTGGAATCAGACTTCATCTTTTGATGAACGAGACCCATTGCACAGTGGAGAGCCCTCTGCACCACGTACCATCGGGGCCAAAGGAAAATAAATAATACTTAGTTAATTTGTGTGTTTTTTCTTTTTGCATTAAAATCTGTAAAGGACTAACAAAACGTTACATTTAGCTTGCATAACCTCTCTAAAGCTTTATGATGCTCGGATTTCACTACCGAGTACCCTAACCTAAGTGAAGTTAGGGGCATAAGGCCGAAGAAGAGGTCATTCTTTGCATTCATATTTTAAGCACGTAACTCGTGTGTTTTCTGCAGGTTCTAACAATTTCTCTTATGCATTCACTCCATTTTTCACGTAGGATTGTTGTTTGATGCATTTTATTTAATGAGAATGTGTTGTGCATAAATTCAATGTGAATTATTGTTTGCTTGCATTTGAACCATGTATATATATGTTCTAACTAAATTCAAAGCTTTTACATTATATAGTTTTAATTTGCAGAAAACGTGTGTCTTAGTTCATTACATTCATTTGCATAGCCCTTAAATTGATTAGATCATTTGCAATACTTAGTAAATTACATTTAGTGTCTTAAACTTCATAAATTTTGTGTGTTTTAGTAGTTTTTAAGTCTTTTTTGAGTTTTTATAGTTTGTTTTGGTAGTTTTACTATTTTATTTGTTAATTGTTTCGCTTTGTTTTCTTTATATGTTTTACGTTTTTTTTGGTTAGTATCTCTATATTCATTACATATTCTTTTTGATACTAACACTTGGTCTTTGGTGGATGCTCAGGCTAATGAATGTCCGATCAGAATCCTGGACCATCTAAATGATACGCGCAAAACATGCATTCACGTTAACTTAAAAACACAGATTACGCGCATTGCAATTTAAACCCTTCTTTTGTCATTTATAATATTGGCGAGTAGGGATCGTTCTTTATCCGGGGAATTAAGGGCGCATGCATGGTTTCGTTAATAAGCGGAAATGTAAATGTTTGGGGGGATTGGAAGTTGGTTGTTTAATCTACGAAATTAAAGTACATAACATGCAAACACAACTAAAACTCTTAGGCATCTAACATGTTTTACTCATAGACAAGTTTCAACAATCAAGAAACTTAAAGTCTAATTATGCTTGCTAAAAATAAGAAGTTACACTACTAATTACATGTGATCATCTCATCTTATTAGCCTACCCTTTTCATGCATCAAACCTTTTTGTAAGTTACGAAATTCATAACTTCTAACTAAATACACATGCTTAATAATTGAGTAGGAATGCAACTTAGCGTATAAACATCCTAAACAACATACGATCATCGAAACATGCGAAAGAGAGGGACTTAGCGTATTTTCTAACACATGCATTCGAAGCTTTAAGATTGTATCAAACATGCATAAAAGGCTAGAAATCATAAACACATGCATATTACAAATCTGTTTAAACACATAAAACACAAATCTAAACTTGTTCTTCATTTGATACACAAATCTAAACTTGTTATTCCAATACATCAAAAGATTCAAATACAAAGCTAAAGAAATGAAAGTGAAGATCATGGTTACACTTTTTGTCTTGAGTGCTTGATGAACTACGGTGGAGATGGCTTTCCTTCACAAGGGACTTAGCGTATTGTGAGGGATGGAGGATGATAGCTTCGGCTTGGAGGAGGAGATGGATGCTTCGGTTTGGAATGGAGGAGGAGATGCTTCGGCTTGGAATGGAGGAGATGGATGCTTCGGCTTTGTGTGAACCTTCAAGTGTTTAATGGTGGAGGAGTATTTGTGTAGAGCTTTGGCTTAGTAAAATGAGTGATGTCTTGAATGGTTCAGCCTCCCTTGGTATTTATAGGCAAGGATGTTTGCCTTCTCTCTTCCACCTTGCCTCCTTCCATTAAATGCAAGCAATGATCAATATGGCAAGTCACCATGCAAGTCACCATGTGTGATCATCATTTACAAGCCCAAAGCAAGAGTCACCATGGCAAGTCATCTTTTCATTTAATGCAAGCAAGAGTCACCAAGGTGAGTCACCTTTTGTGATGATCATTTATTAACCCTAAGCAAGAGTCACCATTTGTGATGATTAGCTTGATAAGCTTGACTTTTCAACTTCCCCAAAGGGCATCCTTAACGAAATGAATGAGTTTGGGCTGGTTAATGGGCCGAAATAAACTTTGAGAAATCGGCCCATAATTTGCTTTTTGGGCCGGCCCATTTTCGGAGGTCCAAAATCGCAAAAATCGCAAAATCGCCGAAATTCCTCCGAATTGCGTCGTTATTAATCTCCACCGTAAATATCTTCAAAATAACAAATTAAATAAGGAAAACATAAAAACTAAGATAATAACATTGCTAAACGTAAAGGAAATGCGTTAAGAAACGAGCATAAAATGCGTATATCAAATTCCCCTACACTTAGACTTTGCTAGTCCCTTAGCAAACACTAAGTTAAACTAAGACTCTCTAAGAATTTAAAACAAAAGAAAGAACAACTAAGCCCTTAGCTAAAATTTGTCTCAGAATTTGCATAAGTATATGGCGATGGCTCACATGAATTTCAACGTGTATGCTCAACGAATTCAAGAGATAATTGCGATATAATTTATGTAATGAACAAGTAAGACATAGAGAAAACAATGGTTATGTTATAGCTGTGCATGCTTTGAATAAAGGTTTAATCAACTCACAAGGATGCACTCATCATATTTTTCACTCATGAAAATGGTTCACTTAAAGTGTATATGAATTGAAATGAAAACCACATGAATAAAGTTTGATTACTTGCACAAATGAACCAAAACCATAAGCTTACTCATGCAACTTACTCTACTAATTGAAAGCTACTCATTTTAAGGATCATAAAGGACTTTTAGTGAGGTTGTAATGGGGTTAAGGCTAAGGCATTCGAAATTTAGATATGTGGTGATAAAAACGTTCCAACGACTTAGTCTAGCACCATATTAGTCCTCCATCTCCATTTGTATGTTACCATGTATACTTCAAGCTAATCTACCCTTTGAGCTTTTCGGACAGGACAAAGGCCATATTTTGTTCTATTTTTGGGCCTTCAATTTATCGTAATCTCCAAATCCGCAAATAAGGGGGACGTTAATCCAATTGGTTTCTACTTTAGAACACAACATATTGCCATGAGAGATACTAATTTTTTTTTTTCTTTTCATTCTCTCAAATATAATTTTTTCTTTTCTTTTTGGCAATCACAACTTTTTTAGCTATTTGGACAAGTCTTTCCCCTTACTCACATTAACTCTTTCAATCTTTCCTACCAAACCATAATCTTATGTGCTAGTTTCGAAAAATTCTCACCAAGTTTCCGGAACAAGGGTAAGGATATTCTATACTAGGGTAACTGTTTAGGTATATATGGTGATGAAAGAAAAGCTTAACGTGGGCTCAATTGGTTTATCTAGGGGTGTCGCAACTTGTGCGTACAAATGGGATACATGGATATATGGCAATGTGGTGGAAAATCCTAAATGCCTTTAATCATTTCCGAAATCAAAGTATGTATCAACTGAAAAGCTTTGCAAATTGACATGAGTAAGTTCTAGCATTCTCTAATTCATTAAAATCTATGGCAAGCAATCAAATGAGGCATATATAAGCTAGTAGCTACGAAATGGATGTACATTCACTCGAATAAAGAACAGATAGCTCAAAAGCTCACATAGGGTTCATATGATTCAAAACTTATTCAAGCATGCGATTTCTGTACCATGTTTTGCAATTCATATCTACTACATGTTAAAAACATATAGAATATCTCAATTAGCACAAGAATTCGATGCATGTGATTCATACGCCATATGTGTTCGTGTTGATCTAATTTCATCATCGACTAGTTAAGGGCGTCCTAAAGACTCTGAAAAACACTAATTTAGACACAATTAAATTGTAAACCCTTCCCTCACACTTAAACTCTACATTGCCCTCAATGTACTAAAGTAAAAGTATAGAATTAAACATGGAGTATAGGATCTACGAAAATTCTAATTTAAAATGCAAAAGCCATTAAATTAAGTAAAAGGGGAGAAGAAAACAAATCTGTTGTCTCCCTATTGGGTTGCCTCCCAACAAGCGCTTGTTTTACGTCGTTAGCTTTGGACGTGATGCATCATTTTGTTTTTGAAATGGCCGGTTCTTGGAGTTGCATCTCCTCCACGGTGTGCTCCGCAAATGCCTCAAAATATGGCTTCAAGCGATGGCCATTTACTTTGAACTCACTACCTTTGTCGATAGATCGAATGAGAACTGCTCCATGAGGTAGAACTTGAGAAACTACGAATGACCCCATCCATCGAGAGCGAAGCTTTCCCGGAAAGAGCTTAAGTCTTGAATTGAAAAGTAATACTTTCTGCCCAGGTTCAAAACTCTTCCCGCGAATCATCTGATCGTGGATCTTTTTCGTCTTCTCTTTGTAAATCCACGCATTGTCGAAAGCATCATTTCTGATTTCTTCTAGTTCACATAGTTGTAGCTTCCGATGCAAGCCTGCGGCATCTCGATCGATGTTGAATTTCTTCACGGCCCACCATGCCTTGTGCTCCAATTCAACCGGAAGATGGCACGTCTTCCCATAAATTAATCGGAAAGGGGACATACCAATGGGGGTCTTGTAGGCAGTCCTGTAAGCCCACAATGCATCGTCTAAGCATTGACTCCAATCTTTCCGGTTTGGGCGGACGGTTCGCTCCAAAATCTTCTTGATTTCACGGTTGGAAACTTCAGCCATTCCATTGGTTTGAGGGTGGTATGGTGTGGAAACCTTGTGTTTTACGCCATACTTCCTCATGAGTGCTTCCACCGTGCGGTTGCATAAGTGACTTCCTCCATCGCTGATTAAAACGCGTGGCATTCCAAATCTACTGAAAATGTTAGTTCGTAGGAAATTTGCAAGAACTCGCGAATCATTAGTACGGGTGGCCTTTGCCTCCACCCATTTAGAAACATAATCTACTGCGAGTAAGATATAAGTAAAACCATTGGAGGGTGGAAATGGTCCCATAAAATCAATACCCCACACATCAAAAATTTCGACATTAAATATGTAGTGTTGTGGCATTTGATCTCTAGGCCCTAAATTACCGAATCTCTGGCACTTATCACATGCAGCACAATATGCATGAGCATCGCGAAATAAACTAGGCCAAAAGAAACCGCAATCTAAAATCTTAAGGGCTGTCCTCCTAGAACCAAAGTGTCCCCCACATGCTTCATTGTGACAAAAGTCTAGAATGGGCTTAAACTCACTATCCGGGATACATCTCCTAATTACTAAATCGGAGCATTGTTTCCATAAATAAGGCTCATCCCAGATAAAGGTTCTAGCATTATGCTTAAGTTTGTCACGTTGAAATTTATGCATGGTAGACGGAAACTCACCGGTAACTAAGTAATTTACGATATCTGCATACCATGGAGTTTCCGAAATAGTTACCTCAATTCCGAAGAGTTTTTCATCCGGAAAAGTTTCTTCAATCTCGACAGGCTCATGGTCACCTATCAAACGCGATAGGTGGTCAGCGACGACGTTTTCTACTCCCTTCTTATCCTTGATTTCGATGTTGAATTCTTGGAGTAGAAGTATCCATCTTATAAGCCGTGGTTTTGCATCCTTTTTGAGCATTAGATACTTCAAAGCTGCATGATCGGTAAACACAGTTACTTTAGTTTGAAGTAAATAAGATCGAAATTTATCTAAAGCAAAAACCACGGCAAGAAACTCCTTCTCGGTGGTAGTATAATTTCTTTGCGCTTCATCAAGCGTCCGAGAGGCGTAATAGATTACGCAAGGCTTCTTGTCCTTCCGCTGACCCAAGACGGCTCCTACGGCATAATCCGAGGCGTCGCACATGAGTTCAAATGGCAGAGTCCAATCAGGGCTGCACAAAATAGGAGCGCTCGTGAGAAGCTCCTTCAACTTGTTGAAGGCAGCGTTGCATTCTTCATCAAAGACGAACGGGGTCTCCTTTTGCAGCAGTTTACACAAAGGGCGCGAGATGTGGGAAAAGTCTTTGATAAACCTGCGATAAAATCCTGCGTGTCCAAGAAATGAACGAATCTCTCTAACCGAAGTTGGAGAGGGTAAGTGACGCACAAGATCTACTTTAGATTTATCAACTTCTAACCCTTTTTCCGAAATAATATGACCTAACACTATCCCTTGCGTAACCATAAAATGGCACTTCTCCCAATTAAGCACCAAGTTCGTTTCAACGCATCTTTGTAAAATTGTTTCTAAATTGTTTAAGCATGCATCAAAATCACTCCCAAATACACTAAAGTCGTCCATGAATACTTCAATAATTTTTTCAATGTACTCGGAGAAAATTGAGAGCATGCAACGTTGAAATGTACCTGGTGCGTTACACAGTCCAAATGGCATGCGGCGATAGGCAAACGTTCCGAACGGGCACGTGAACGTTGTCTTTTCTTGATCCTCCTCCGCAATGCTAATTTGGTTGTAGCCGGAGTATCCGTCCAGAAAACAATAAAATGCATGGCCGGCTAATCTTTCCAGCATTTGGTCGATGAATGGTAAGGGAAAATGATCCTTGCGGGTTGCGGCGTTGAGCTTCCGGTAATCAATGCACACTCGGTGTCCAGTGATCGTCCGTTGTGGCACAAGTTCATTTTCCAGATTCTCGACGACGGTAATTCCCGATTTCTTAGGTACTACCTGCACTGGGGAAACCCAACGGCTATCAGAAATAGGGTAAATAACTCCACAGTCCATGAGTTTAATTACCTCCTTTTTTACCACCTCCATCATCGGAGGGTGGAGCCGACGCTGTGCTTCCCGCGTAGGCTTGGTGCCTTCTTCAAGGAAAATCCTATGCACACAGGTTGCTGGATTTATTCCCTTGATGTCCGCGAGTGTCCAGCCTATTGCGGGTTTGTACCGTTTGAGCACACTCACGAGCTTCTCCTCCTGCTCCTCTTCTAGCGCGGACGAAATAATGACGGGTAAAGTGTCATTCTCGCCCAAGTACGCATACTTCAGATGGTCCGGTAGTAGCTTGAGTTCTAAAACTGGAGCTTCTACGATGGTAGGAACCATTTTATTAGTACCAAAAGTAATTGGTAAAGGAGGAGAAAAGCTTACTTTTCGTGGTGCGGCATTTAGGGCCATGGCCATGTCTTGAATACGAGGTTCAAGCTCTAGTAAAGCCTCGAGAAGGCCGTCATGCCCAAGTTGAATGGCCATGTCGAGTTCATCCTCATTGATGGTGTCGAGGTAGCCTTGTGCTAAGGTATCCACGGGATCGTATGTCGAAATGGCAGCTACGCTCGACATTGGAAACTTCATCCCGTCCAGGATGTTGAACTCGATTCTTTCTCCATCAATCTCCATGGAGAAAGTGCCTTGAAACACATCTATCTTCGTTCTCGCAGTCCGCATGAAAGGTCGCCCAAGCAGTAGTGGCGTGGTGTTTAGTGGACTCTCTTCCATGTCAACTATATAGAAATCGGCTGGGAATATCAAGTTGTTGACTTGCACGAGAACGTCTTCTACGTATCCCCTCGGATACTTGTGGGTGCGATCGGCTAATTGGATGACAACACCATCTTGCTTGAGATCTCCAAGCTCCATCGATTCGAATAGATAGTAAGGCATGACGTTGATGGAAGCTCCGAGATCAAGCATCACGTCTTGGAAGTGGGTGTCACCGATTACGCAAGGAACTGCAAAGCTCCCTGGGTCTTTCAGTTTTGGGGGTAGCCGACGCTGCAAAACCGCCGAAACGGTTGCGTTCACCTTCACAACCTCCTTCTCTCGAGTTTGCCTCCTTTGTGTGCATAATTCTTTCAGAAACTTCGCGTATATCGGCACTTGTTTTATGCACTCGATCAAGGGCAAATTCACTTGCACCTTTCGGAAGATGTCCAGGATATCTTCATATTGGGCATCCTTCTTCTTTGATTTTGATAATCTGCTAGGGAAAGGTGCAACAGCAAACGGAGAATTAGTAATAACCGTATTTGAAGGAATATGGTTTTTACCTTTGATTGGGGTAGGTTGTGGAGGTGATTGTGCCTTGGTGACAATAGGCGTCACCTTCTGTTTCTCGGCCTCTTGAGTAGCCGGATCGATCTCATCTTCTTCTTCGTTGGTGATGTCCTCGATGGTGACTTCATCAAGATGAGATCGCTTGGTCTTTGGTTCCTCAAGTATCTTCCCACTCCTTGTGACTATAGCATTCACGTTTCTTTGATTAGGAGTGGTTTGAGGTGGAAGCCGACCGGTTTCCTTGATTTGGCCCATGAAATCAACAAGCTGGCCAAGCTGCTTCTTCACTTCGGTGATGTCGCGGCCATGTGAGTCAAGTGTCTCCTTTGTCTTCGATTGTCCGTCGAGGAGAACTTGAGTGGAGGCCGAAAGTTGCGACAACATCTTGTCGTAATCCGGATTGGTGAAGGTTTGAGATGACGAACCATGCTTCATCGGTGGCCTTGGTTGAAATGGAGGGCGTTGGTAGCTTTGTTGAGGTGCTGGAGGGTTCAAAGTTCCCTCGTTGCTGCTCCATCTAAAACCCGGATGATCACGGTTGACATAGTTGTTATAATTGTTATACCGTTGTCCTCCCTGATATCCGCTGATGGCGTTAGCGTGCTCCGGCTCGCTTGCTTGTTCCGGCACTTGAGGGCACTGGTCGTTGTGGTGACCTTGTGTTTGACATATGCCACAAACAGGCCGTTGAGTTGCCTTCGCTCTTGTCGTCTCGAGTTCTAAAACCTTCTCTAGCATATGAGCTAGTTTGTCGTACTTTTCGTCCGCGTCGGTTGTAGAACTCGCTTCACCGACTGCTCGTCTGTTGGACATTCCATATTGTGCATCATTATTGGCCCGATTCTCTAGAAGAGCTCTAGCTTCGGTTTCGGTTAAGTCCATGAATGCACCGGTGGCTGCTGCATCCAGCAATTCCCTATCGATCGGCTTGAGACCATCGTAAAAGTAATTCATGAGATTGGTCTCGGAAAATCCATGCGATGGGCAAGTGGCACACAAAACTTTGAATCGGTCGTAGTATTGGCCGAAGGTCTCGTCCGGTTTCTGTGTGATGCCAGTGATTTGCTTTCTCAAGACGGTGATCTTTGAGGCCGGGAAGTACTTCGCTAGGAACATGTCCGCAAGTTGCTTCCATGAAGTGATATGGTTCGGCGGTAGTTCCATAAGCCAAGACTCGGCCCTGTCGACTAGGGTGAATAGGAATGCCTTCAGTTTGAAGAGCTCCGTATCAGCATCGGATGGCTTCATGCTGTTACAAACAAATTGGAATTGTTTGAGATGCTTGTTCGGATCTTCATTGGAAAGTCCATGAAAAATGGGTAGTCGGTGGAGGAAGCCACTCTTTAGCTCGATATCCTTCATGTTTTCCTCCGGTTATGGAAAAGCAATGCTCGAAGGCCCGCTGCTCCATTCTGTTGAGCAGGTGCGCTGACGAAGAGATTGTCCTGCATTGGCCATGTTGATTTCTTGTGCTTCTGCTTCTGAATTGTGGTCGGTTGATGAGGCTAAAGTATGGTCGGTTGATGAATGTGAAGACTCGGAACCTTCCTCGATGATGGGATGATCCAGGATGTCTGTTTGAGCTTTAAGTCTCGCTATTCTCTCTGCGATTTCCTCAAACTTTGTTCTAGATGGTCCAGGATTCTGATCGGACATTCATTTAGCCTGAGCATCCACCAAAGACCAAGTGTTAGTATCAACAAATAATTTGAGATGAATATAGAAATACTAACCAAAATCGTAAGGCGTATTTAGAAAACAAAGCAATAACAAATAGTAAAACTATCAAAACATACTATAAATACTCACAAATACTAAAAAACTACTAATAACACTCAAAATTTATAATACTTAAGACACTAAATGTAATTTACTAAGTAATGCAAATGATTTAATCAATTTAAGGGCTATGCAAAAGAATGTAATAGACTAAGACACATGTTTTCTGCAAATTAAAACTATATAATGCTAAACCCAAGAATTTAGTTAGAACATATATAAACAAATTTCAAATACAAGCAAACAATAATTCACATCGAATTTATGCACCACACATTTTTTTTTCAATAAAATGCATTTAAACAACAATCCTACGTGAAAGATGGAGTGAATGCATAAGAGAAAACGTTAGAACCTGCAGAAAACACACGAGTTACGTGCTTAAAATATGAATGCAAAATGATTATTTCGATATACCATCTATTTAAAGGATTATTTCGTATTAAGTTCATGTATTTATCCGTATTCATATGCACTTATGATTTACAGAGAGTACGCGAAATGATCATTTGGTAAATTTCTTGGACGTGCGGCCCGCGCGAAAATATATACCGACTACAATTCAGCTTAGTTACGTTTAGAAATGGTTAGTAGGAATAGAGATAACGCGAGAGGTAAGGACTAATATTTAGAACAACCCGAGGCTTACTCGTAAGAGTATATACTCCAATGTTGTTCCTAGAGACACCCCGAGGCTAACCAGTTACGGTATATACTCCAATGGTGTTCTATTGTTTAGATCCGAAACCCGGCACCAATCATAAACCCATTCACCATATCCAACAATCAGCCAAATTTGTGAGATAGTATATAATCTCAAGTTCTTAGTAAACTCCGCCCACAACCTCGTGCCCATAACTTCACTTAGGTTATGGCGTGTGGTGATAAAATCCACACATCACGAGGGGTTAAGGAGATAAACCAGAAAAAGAGGCACCACCTATTCCAAAGAACGAAACCTTATAACCAATACTCGTGCTCAATGTAAATCAATTTAAGTACGTCTACGTTTTGATTGCGCCTATGATTTAAAAGGAATACACGACTTAGTTATTGAATAAATCTCTTGTCCGTGCGGCCCGCGCGAAAATGTATACCAACTATCGTTAATCCTCGTAATTGTTGGAAATGACCAGTTGGGATAGATGTAACGCGAGAGGTGAGAACTAATTTCTGGGAACAACCTGAGGCTAACTCGTAAGAGTATATACTCCATTGTTGTTCTTAGAAACACCCCGAGGCTTACTCGTAAGAGTATATACTCCAATGGTGTTCTGTTTTCTTAGTTCAAAACCCGTCACCATTCATAACCCTTCTAGACATCATAACCAACTCTTACTCGAATTCACAAGATAGTATACAATCTCAAGTGTTTGTAAACTCCGCCCACAACCTCGTGCCCATAACTTCACTTAGGTTATGGCGTGTGGTGATGAAATCCACACTTCACGAAGGGTTAAGGAGATAGACAAACAAAAGAGGCACCACCTATTCCATAGAGATTTATTTAATAACTAAGTACTAGTACTCAAATTAAATCAAAGACTATCCTTTAACATGAAAATAAATTATGCAAGTGTAAAAAAAACTAAGTATCAATAAATTCGTCTAAGTAAAAGTATGCATTGTAAACATGTATGTAAATTTCTTTAAGTATAAACAAGAATGAACAAGTATGTACTTCGAAAATTTAGACATGCTTTTAATCACAAATGTACAAAGAAATCATACAAAAACATTCTAACTCCCCGGCAACGGCGCCAAAAATTGATAAGCGCAAAACATGCATTCACGTTAACTTAAAAACACAGATTACGCGCATTGCAATTTAAACCCTTCTTTTGTCATTTATAATATTGGCGAGTAGGGATCGTTCTTTATCCGGGGAATTAAGGGCGCATGCATGGTTTCGTTAATAAGCGGAAATGTAAATGTTTGGGGGGATTGGAAGTTGGTTGTTTAATCTACGAAATTAAAGTACATAACATGCAAACACAACTAAAACTCTTAGGCATCTAACATGTTTTACTCATAGACAAGTTTCAACAATCAAGAAACTTAAAGTCTAATTATGCTTGCTAAAAATAAGAAGTTACACTACTAATTACATGTGATCATCTCATCTTATTAGCCTACCCTTTTCATGCATCAAACCTTTTTGTAAGTTACGAAATTCATAACTTCTAACTAAATACACATGCTTAATAATTGAGTAGGAATGCAACTTAGCGTATAAACATCCTAAACAACATACGATCATCGAAACATGCGAAAGAGAGGGACTTAGCGTATTTTCTAACACATGCATTCGAAGCTTTAAGATTGTATCAAACATGCATAAAAGGCTAGAAATCATAAACACATGCATATTACAAATCTGTTTAAACACATAAAACACAAATCTAAACTTGTTCTTCATTTGATACACAAATCTAAACTTGTTATTCCAATACATCAAAAGATTCAAATACAAAGCTAAAGAAATGAAAGTGAAGATCATGGTTACACTTTTTGTCTTGAGTGCTTGATGAACTACGGTGGAGATGGCTTTCCTTCACAAGGGACTTAGCGTATTGTGAGGGATGGAGGATGATAGCTTCGGCTTGGAGGAGGAGATGGATGCTTCGGTTTGGAATGGAGGAGGAGATGCTTCGGCTTGGAATGGAGGAGATGGATGCTTCGGCTTTGTGTGAACCTTCAAGTGTTTAATGGTGGAGGAGTATTTGTGTAGAGCTTTGGCTTAGTAAAATGAGTGATGTCTTGAATGGTTCAGCCTCCCTTGGTATTTATAGGCAAGGATGTTTGCCTTCTCTCTTCCACCTTGCCTCCTTCCATTAAATGCAAGCAATGATCAATATGGCAAGTCACCATGCAAGTCACCATGTGTGATCATCATTTACAAGCCCAAAGCAAGAGTCACCATGGCAAGTCATCTTTTCATTTAATGCAAGCAAGAGTCACCAAGGTGAGTCACCTTTTGTGATGATCATTTATTAACCCTAAGCAAGAGTCACCATTTGTGATGATTAGCTTGATAAGCTTGACTTTTCAACTTCCCCAAAGGGCATCCTTAACGAAATGAATGAGTTTGGGCTGGTTAATGGGCCGAAATAAACTTTGAGAAATCGGCCCATAATTTGCTTTTTGGGCCGGCCCATTTTCGGAGGTCCAAAATCGCAAAAATCGCAAAATCGCCGAAATTCCTCCGAATTGCGTCGTTATTAATCTCCACCGTAAATATCTTCAAAATAACAAATTAAATAAGGAAAACATAAAAACTAAGATAATAACATTGCTAAACGTAAAGGAAATGCGTTAAGAAACGAGCATAAAATGCGTATATCACTAAAACAAAGTTTGAGGAAATCGCAGAGAGGATAGCTAGACTTAGAGCTCAATCAGAACCGCTGGATTATCCCATTATTGAGGAAGGTTCCGATTCTTCACATTCATCAACTGATCATAATTCAGAGCCGGAAGTACAAGAAGTCAATATAGCCAATGCAGGACAATCCCTTCTTCAGCGCACCTGCTCAACCGAATGGAGCAGCGGGCCTTCAAGCATTGCTTTTCCACCACCGGGGGAAAACATGAAGGACATCGAGCTGAAGAGTGGTTTCCTCCACCGACTGCCCATTTTTCACAGACTTTCAAATGAAGATCCGAATAAGCATCTCAAACAATTCCAATTTGTTTGTAACAGCATGAAGCCAGCCGATGCTGATACGGAGCTCTTCAAGCTTAAAGCATTCCCATTCACCCTAACCGACCGGGCCGAGTCTTGGCTCATGGAACTACCGCCGAACCATATTACCACATGGAAGCAACTTGCGGACATGTTCCTGGCGAAGTACTTCCCGGCCTCAAAGATCACCATCTTGAGGAAGCAAATCACTGGTATTACGCAGAAACCGGACGAGACTTTCGGCCAATATTATGACCGATTCAAAGTTTTGTGTGCCACCTGCCCATCTCATGGATTTTCTAAGACCAATCTCATGAATTACTTTTATGATGGTCTCAAGGCGATTGAAAGGGAATTGCTCGATGCAGCAGCTACCGGTGCATTCATGGACTTAAACGAAACCGAAGCTAGAACTCTTCTAGAGAATCGGGCGAACAACGATGCACAGTATGGAATGTCCAACAGAAGAGCAGTTGGCGAAGTTAGTTCTAAAACCGACGCGGATGAAAAATACGACAAACTAGCTCATATGCTAGAGAAGGTTTTAGAGCTCGAAACGACAAGAGCCAAGGCAACTCATGGGCCTGTTTGTGGCATATGTCAAGCACAAGGTCACCATAATGACCAATGCCCTCAAGCGCCAGAGCAAGCTAGCGAAATGGAGCACGCTAACGCCATCGGTGGATATCAAGGAGGCCAACGATACAACAACCACAACAATTTCGGCAACCGAGATCATCCAGGCTTTCGATGGAGCAGCAATGAGGGAACTTTGAATCCTCCGGTACCTCAACAAAACTACCAACGCCCTCCATTTCAGCCTAGGCCACCGATGCAGCATGGTTCTTCATCTCAACCCTTCACAAA
Organism: Geum urbanum; assembly: GCA_946800695.1. Taxonomy (NCBI): domain Eukaryota; kingdom Viridiplantae; phylum Streptophyta; class Magnoliopsida; order Rosales; family Rosaceae; genus Geum; species Geum urbanum. The sequence continues at coordinate 26,974,899 of OX327004.1, forward strand.
TCCGGATTATGACAAGATGTTGTCACAACTTTCAGCCTCTACACAAGTTCTCCTTGATGGACAATCGAAGACCAAGGAGACATTGGATTCTCATGGCCGAGACATCACCGAAGTGAAGAAGCAACTTGGCCAACTTGTTGATTTCATGGGACAAATCAAAGAAACTGGTCGGTTTCCACCTCAAACCACTTCTAATCAACGAAATGTGAATGCCATTGTCACAAGGAGTGGGAAGATACTAGAAGAACCAAAGACCAAGAGATCTCATCTCGATGAAGTCACCATTGAGGACATAACCAACGAAGAGGAAGATGAGATCGATCCGGCAGCTCAAGAAGCCGAGAAGAAGTTGGTGACGCCTATTGTCACCAAGGCACAATCCCCTCCACAACCCACCCCAATCAAAGGTAAAAGCCCTATTCCTTCAAATACGGTTATTACTAATTCTCCGTTTGCTGTTGCACCTTTCCCTAGCAGATTATTAAAATCAAAGAAGAAAGATGATCAATATGAAGATATCTTGGACATCTTTCGAAAGGTGCAAGTGGTTTTGCCCTTGATCGAGTGCATAAAACAAGTGCCAATATACGCGAAGTTTCTAAAAGAATTATGCACACAGAGGAGGCAAACACGATTGAAGGAGGTTGTGAAGGTGAATGCAACCGTTTCGGCGGTTTTGCAACGATGACGTGATGCTTGATCTTGGAGCCTTCATCAACGTCATGCCTTACTACCTCTACAAGTCGATGGAGCTTGGGGATCTCAAGCAAGACGGTGTTGTCATCCCACTAGCCGATCGTACACACAAGTATCCAAGGGGATACGTAGAAGACGTTCTTGTGCAAGTCAACAACCTGATTTTTCCAGCGGATTTTTATATCGTTGACATGGAGGAGAGTCCTTTGAACACCACACCATTGCTTCTTGGACGACCCTTTATGGGGACTGCAAGAACGAAGATAGATGTTTATCAGGGAACTTTCTCCATGGAGATTGATGGAGAAAGAATCGAGTTCAACATATTAGACGAGATGAAATTTCCGATGTCAAGTGTGGCTTCCGTCTCAACATATGATCTCGTAGATACCTTAGCACAAGGCCACCTTGACACCATCAATGATGATGAACTCGACATGGCCATCAAACTCGGGGATGACGCCCTTTTCGAGGCCTTAATAGAGCTTAAGCCTCGAATTCAAGAAATGGCCATGGTTCTAACTAACGCACCACGAAAAGTAAGTTTTTCTCTCCCTTTACCAATTACTTTTGGTATTAATAAAATTGTTTCCTCCATCGTAGAAGCTCCAGTTTTAGAACTCAAGCTATTACCGGATCATCTAAAGTATGCGTACTTGGGCGAGCATGAAACCTTGCCGGTAATTATTTCGTCTGCGTTAGAGGAGGAGCAGGAGGAGAAACTCGTGAGTGTACTCAAGAGGTACAAAACCGCAATAGGTTGGACGCTTGCAGATATAAAGGGAATTAATCCAGCAACCTGTGTGCATCGGATTTTCCGAGAAGAAGGCACCAAGCCTACAAGGGAAGCACAACGTCGGCTCCACCCTCCCATGATGGAGGTGGTAAAAAAGGAGGTAATTAAACTCATGGACTGTGGAGTTATTTACCCTATTTCTGATAGCCGTTGGGTTTCCCCTGTGCAGGTTGTACCTAAGAAATCTGGAATGACGGTCGTCGAAAATATGGAGAATGAACTCGTGCCACAATGGACAATCACTGGACACCGTGTGTGCATTGATTACAGGAGGCTCAACGCCGCAACTCGCAAGGATCATTTTCCATTACCGTTCATAGATCAAATGCTGGAAAGGTTAGCTGGCCATGCATTTTACTGTTTTCTCGACGGATACTCCAGCTACAACCAAATTAGCATTGCGGAGGAAGATCAAGAAAAGACAACGTTCACATGCCCTTTCGGAACGTTTGCATACCGCCAAATGCCATTTGGATTATGTAATGCACCAGGTACATTTCAACGCTGCATGCTCTCAATTTTTTCCGATTACATTGAAAAAATTATTGAAGTATTCATGGACGATTTTAGTGTATTTGGGAGTGATTTCGATGCATGTTTAAACAATTTAGAAACTATTTTACAAAGATGCGTTGAAACCAACTTGGTGCTTAATTGGGAGAAGTGCCATTTCATGGTTACACAAGGGATCGTGTTAGGTCATATTATTTCTGAAAAAGGATTAGAAGTTGATAAATCCAAAGTAGATCTTGTGCGTCACTTACCCTCTCCAACTTCGGTTAGAGAGATACGTTCTTTTCTTGGACACGCAGGATTTTATCGAAGGTTTATCAAAGATTTTTCCCATATCTCTCGCCCGTTGTGTAAATTGCTGCAAAAGGAGACTCCGTTCGTATTTGACGAGGAATGCAACGCTGCCTTCAACAAGTTGAAGGAACTTCTCACAAGCGCTCCTGTTTTGAGCAGCCCTTATTGGTCTCTACCATTTGAACTCATGTGCGACGCCTCGGATTATGCCGTAGGAGCTGTTTTGGGTCAGCGGAAGGACAAGAAGCCTTATGTAATTTATTACGCCTCTCGGACGCTTGATGAAGCTCAAAGAAATTATACCACCCCCGAGAAGGAGTTTCTTGCAGTAGTTTTTGCTTTAGATAAATTTCGATCTTATTTACTTCAAACTAAAGTAACTGTGTATACTGATCATGCAGCTTTGAAGTACCTAATGCTAAAAATGGACGCAAAACCAAGGCTTATTAGATGGATACTTCTACTCCAAGAATTCAACATCGAAATCAAGGATAAGAAGGGAGTAGAAAATGTTGTCGCTGACCACCTATCACGCTTGATAGGTGAGAATGAGACTGTTGAAATTGAGGAAACGTTTCCGGATGAAAAGCTCTTTGGAATTGAGGTAACTGTTTCGGAAACTCCATGGTATGCAGATGTCGTTAATTACTTAGTTACCAGTGAGTTTCCATCTACCATGCATAAATTTCAGCGTGACAAACTTAAACATAATGCTACAACTTTTATCTGGGATGAGCCTTATTTATGGAAACAATGCTCCGATTTAGTGATTAGGTGATGTATCCCAGATAGTGAATTTAAGCCTATTCTAGACTTTTGTCACAATGAAGCATGTGGGGGACATTTTGGTTCGAGGAGGACTGCGCTTAAGATTTTAGATTGCGGTTTCTTTTGGCCTAGTTTATTTCGTGATGCTCATGCATTTTGTGCTACATGTGATAAGTGCCAGCGATTCGGTAATTTAGGACCTAGAGATCAGATGCCACAACACTACATATTTAATGTCGAGATTTTTGATGTGTGGGGTATGATTTTATGGGACCATTTCCTCCCTCCAATGGTTATACGTATATTTTACTCGCAGTAGATTATGTTTCAAAATGGGTGGAGGCAAAGGCCACCCGTACTAATGATTCGCGAGTTGTTGCAGATTTCCTACGAACTAACATTTTTAGTAGATTTGGAATGCCACGAGTTCTAATTAGCGATGGAGGAAGTCATTTTTGCAACCGCACGGTGGAAGCATTGATGAGGAAGTATGGCGTAAAACACAAGGTTTCCACACCATACCACCCTCAAACAAATGGAATGGCTGAAGTTTCCAACCGTGAGATCAAGAAGATTTTGGAACGAACCGTCCGCCCAAACCGGAAAGATTGGAGTCAGTGCTTAGATGATGCATTGTGGGCTTACATGACTGCCTACAAGACCCCCATTGGTATGTCACCTTTCCGATTAATTTATGGGAAATCGTGCCATCTTCCGGTTGAATTGGAGCACAAGGCATGGGGGGCCGTGAAGAAATTCAACATCGATCGAGATGCAGCAGGTTTGCATCAGAAGCTACAACTTTGTGAACTTGAAGAGATCAGAAATGATGCTTTCGACAATGCGTGGATTTACAAAGAGAAGAGGAAAAAGATCCATGATAAGATGATTCGCGGGAAGAGTTTTGAAGTTGGGCAGAAAGTATTGCTTTTCAATTGAAGACTTAAGCTCTTTTCGGGAAAGCTTCGCTCTCGATGGATGGGGCCATTCATAGTTGCTCAAATTATGCCTCATGGAGCAGTTCTCATTCGATCAATAGACAAAGGCAGTGAGTTCAAAGTAAATGGCCATAGCTTGAAGCCCTATTTTGAGGCATTTGCGGAGCATAACGTGGAGGAGATGCAACTCCAAGAACCGGCCATCTCGAAAGCAAAATGATGCATCACGTCTAAGCTTTAGACGTAAAATGAGCGCTCATTGGGAGGCAACCCAATAGAGAAGACGACAACAGATTTGTTTTCTTCTCCTCCTTTTAATTAATTTAATGGCTTTTTCATTTTAAATTAGAATTTTCGTAGATCCTATACTCCATGTTTAAATTCTATACTTTTACTTCAGTACATTGAGGGCAATGTAGAGTTTAAGTGTGGGGGAAGGGTTTACAATTTAATTGTGTCTAAATTAGTGTTTTTCAGAGTCTTTAGGATGCCCTTAACTAGTCAATGATGAAATTGGACCAATACGAACACATATGGCATATGAATCACATGCATCGAATTCATGTGCTAATTGAGATATTCTATATGTTTTTAACATGTAGTAGATATGAATTACAAAACATGGTACAGAAATCGCATGCTTGAATAAATTTTTAACCATATGAACCCTATGTGAGCTTTTGAGCTATCTGTTCTTTATTCGAGTGAATATACATCCATTTCGTAGCTACTAGCTTATATATGCCTCATTTGATTGCTTGCCATAGATTTTAATGAACTAGAGAATGCTAGAACTTACTCATGTCAATTTGCAAAGCTTTTAAGTTGATACATACTTTGATTTTGGAAATGATTAAAGGCATTTAGGATTTTCCACCACTTCGCCAAATATCCATGTATCCCATTTGTACGCATGAGTTGCGACACCCCTAGATAAACCAATTGAGCCCACGTTAAGCTTTTCTTTCATCACCATATGTACCTAAACACTTACCCTAGTGTAGAATATCCTTACATTGGTTCCAAAAACTTGGTGAGAATTTTTCGAAACTAGCACATAATATGATGGTTTGGTAAGAAAGATTGAAAGAGTTAATGTGAGTAAGGGGAAAGACTTGTCCAAATAACTTAAAAAGTATGAGATTGCCAAAAAGAAAAGAAAAAAATTATATATCTCTCATGGCAATCCCTCTTATTTGCGGAGTTGGAGATTACGACAAATTGAAGGCCCAAAAATAGAATAAATATGGCCTTTGTCCTGTCCGAAAAGCTCAAAGGGTAGTTAAGATTGAAGTATACGTGGTAACATTCGAGTGGAGATGGAGGACGAATTTGGTGCTAGACTAAGTCGGTGGAACATTTTTATCACCACATATCTAAAATTCGAATGCCTTAGCCTTAGCCTTAACCCCATTACAACCTCACTAAAGTCCTTTATGATCCTTAAAATGAGTAGCTTTCAATTAGTAGAGTAAGTTACATGAGTAAGCTTATGGTTTTGGTTCATTTGTGGAAGCAATTAACTCCATTCATGAGGTTTTCGTTTAAATTCATATACACTTTAAGTCAACCCTTTTTATGAGTGAAAAATATGATGAGTGCATCCTTGTGAGTTGATTAAACCTTTATTCAAAGCATGCACAGCTATAACATAACCATTGTTTTATCTATGTCTTACTTGTTCATTACATAATTATATCGCAATTATCTCTTGAATTCTTTGAGCATACAAGTTGAAAATCATGTGAGCCATCGCCATACACTTAAAATTCTGAGACAAATTTTAGCTAAGGGCTTAGTTGTGTTCTTTCTTTTGTTTTAAATTCGTAGAGAGTCTTAGTTTAACTTAGTGTTTGCTAAGGGACTAGCAAAATCTAAGTGTGGGGGAATTTGATATACGCATTTTATGCTCGATTCTTAAGTGTGGGGGAATTTGCCATAGATTTTAATGAACTAGAGAATGCTAGAACTTACTCATGTCAATTTCCAAAGCTTTTAAGTTGATACATACTTTGATTTTGGAAATGATTAAAGGCATTTAGGATTTTCCACCACTTCGCCAAATATCCATGTATCCCATTTGTACGCATGAGTTGCGACACCCCTAGATAAACCAATTGAGCCCACGTTAAGCTTTTCTTTCATCACCATATGTACCTAAACACTTACCCTAGTGTAGAATATCCTTACCTTGGTTCCAAAAACTTGGTGAGAATTTTTCGAAACTAGCACATAATATGATGGTTTGGTAAGAAAGATTGAAAGAATTAATGTGAGTAAGGGGAAAGACTTGTCCAAATAACTTAAAAAGTATGAGATTGCCAAAAAGAAAAGAAAAAAAATATATATATATATTTGAGAGAATGAAAAGAAAAAAATTATATATCTCTCATGGCAATCCCCCTTATTTGCGGATTTGGAGATTACGACAAATTGAAGGCCCAAAAATAGAATAAATATGGCCTTTGTCCTGTCCGAAAAACTCAAAGGGTAGTTAAGATTGAAGTATACGTGGTAACATTCGAGTGGAGATGGAGGATGAATTTGGTGCTAGACTAAGTCGGTGGAACATTTTTATCACCACATATCTAAAATTCGAATGCCCTAGCCTTAACCCCATTACAACCTCACTAAAGTCCTTTATGATCCTTAAAATGAGTAGCTTTCAATTAGTAGAGTAAGTTACATGAGTAAGCTTATGGTTTTGGTTCATTTGTGCAATTAACTCCATTCATGAGGTTTTCGTTTAAATTCATATACACTTTAAGTCAACCCTTTTTATGAGTGAAAAATATGATGAGTGCATCCTGATATACGCATTTTATGCTCGATTCTTAACGCATTTCCCTTTACGTTTAGCTATGTTATAATCTTAGTTTTTATGTTTTTCTTATTTAGTTTGTTATTTTGAGGTTATTTACGGTGGAGATGAATAACGGCGCAATTCGGAGGAATTTCGGCGATTTTGCGATTTTGGACCACCGGGAATGGGCCGGCCCAAAAAGCATTTTTTGGGCCCATTTCTCAAAGTTTGTTTCGGCCCAAAAACCAGCCCAAGCCCATAAATTTTGGCATGGAAGCAACTTGGGGAAGAGGAAAAGTCAAAGTTGTCAAGCTTTGTGACTAGGCTTGGTGACTCTTGCTTTGTGATCATCACAAAGGGTGACAAGGCTTGGTGACTCTTGCTTTTGATCATCACAATGGTGACTAAAGGTGTGACAAGGCTTGATGACTCTTGTTTGTGATGATCACAAGTGATGACTAGGGGAGTGACCTGCCTTGGTGATTATTACTAGCATTTAATGAAAGAGGCAAGGTGGAAGAGAGAGTGAGCAATTCCTTTGCCTATATATAAGAGGGAGGCCAGCCATAAAACAGATCATCTCCCATTTTACAAGCCAAACCTCTACACAAATACCTCTCCTCCATAAACACTTCAAGGATCCTCTCCAAGCCGAAGCATTCCAGCCTCTGAAGCTATCGGATCATTCACAATACGCTAAGTCCCTTGTGAATGAGAACCACCTTCAAGAAGTCATCAAGCATTCAAGATAAAAAGTGTAACCATGATCTTCAATCTCTTGTCTTTTGCTTTGTATTGGATCACTTTGATGTATTTAATGAAGAACAAGTTTGGATTTGAGTTATATGTTCTTAAGTCTTTTCGTAAATTGCATGTGTTTATAATTTCAAGCCTTTTATGCATGTTTGATACAATCTTAAAGCTTCGAAAGCATGTGTTAGATAATACGCTAAGTCCCTCTCTTTCGCATGTTTCGATGATCGTACTTTGTTTAGGGTGTTTAGACGCTAAGTTGCATTCCTACTCAAATATCAAGCATGTATATTTAGTTGGAAGTTATAAATTTCGCAGCTTACTTAGAGTATGTAGGCATGAAAAAGAGTAAGGTTGATATGATGAGATGATTACTTGTAATTAGTAGTGTAACTTCTTATTTTTAGTAAGCATAATTAGACTTTAAGGGTTCTTGATTGTTAAACTTGTCTATGAGTAAAACATGTTAGAAGTCTAGGAGTTCTTGTTGTGTTTGCATGTTTTTGTACTTTAATTTCGTAGATTAATGAACCAATTTCCAATCCCCCCCAAACCTTTAGATTTATGTTTTAACGAAACCATGCATGCGCCCTTTAATTCCCTGGATAGAACGATCCCTACTCGCCAATATTATAATGACAAAATAAGGGTTTTAAATTGCTTTACGTGTGAACTGTGTTTTTAGGGTCTACTTTGTGTTAACGTTAAACGCATGTTTTGCGCGTATCAATTTTTGGCGCCGTTGCCGGGGAATTATAAAGTTTTTGTATGATTTCGTTGTACATATGTAATTAAAAGCATGTCTATAATTTTTGAAATACATACTTGTTTATACTTATAGAAATTTACATACATGTTTACAATTCATATTTACTTATACGAATTTATTTACACTTCGTATTTAAACTTGCATAATTTATTTTCATGTTAAGGGATAGTCTTTGATTTAATCAGAAGTATAATCAGCTCAATTCGCGATTTAGCGTATCGACGTGGATTTCCGATAACGGATTTACTCGCCAGGGTTTCTTAACGACTTAATTATTGGCCTAGAATTGGAGTTGAGTCTCTTCTCGAGAGTCGTTGTGCGTGTGATTTCGAGTTTGTGGGCGATTCCGGATCGTTATTTGGACGACCGAGGAATTAGTTATGAATATTTGAAGTTTCGACAGAAATGGATTTAAATGGCAGGTTTGTTCGCGACTTAATTACCGGACGAGAATTTGGTCTCGACTTCTTCACGGAAGTTGTTCAGAATTTAATTTCGAGTTCGTGGGAACTTTCGGAGCATGATTTTGAGTTACGAAGATTGAGTTGGGATTATTTCCGTTTGTTGATTAATTAGTCGATTTAAATGTGTGTTGGTTCAAAGGGTTGACTTTTTATCCGTTTGGCCGATGTGTTTGACTTCGAGTGATAATTGAATAATATTTCGAGACGAGTTTGTGGCCGCGAGAATTATCGGAATCGGAATTTCGACGAGGAAGTTACGGATATTCGAAGTTTGCCGAAAATAGTGTTTGAAGCTTCCCAAAATAGAAAGTCTATAAATAGCAGTTTCCATAACAGGCAAGTCAAACTTACCAATTTGAGAGGTTGACCGAGTTGACTGAGTCAACTCGGTGGAGAGTGGGAGAGAAGCGACGGTGGCCGACATGCTCACGGCGGCGAGGGACTTTCCGGCCACCTCTGGCCTTGGCTCCGGTCTTGTCTGAAGCGCCTCGACCTCCCGAGTCTTTTCCCAGCCACCACGCACGGCGTGGCTCGCCGGAAAGAGGAGAATTTTCCGGCTGAAATTCAAGAAAATAAGGTGATTTCGGGTTCCACAAATTAGGCCGAATTGAGCTACAACTTTGAGTGGGCTTTGAAGCTCTCATTCCCTTGATGCTACCCTGTAAGTTTGGTGATCCAATTTTGCTTGTGTATGGAGAATTTTGGGATTGAAATTTGTGTATACATTCGGGTTTTCATGAAATTGAGCTAGTTAGAGTGAGAATTGGCCTTTGTTGCAGTTATGAAAGTTGCTCAGTGCATGATTTTGAGTGGAACATGGGTTGCTACGCCGTGAAATTCTCCGGTCAGCGGTGGCGCCGCCGTGGGCGGCGGTCAACGGTCAACAGGGTTGACTTTTTTACTTTCGACAAGTTGCATGTCATTTGACTAGAAATCGCGCTCCGATTGCAGTGGGGAGGTTCGTTTTTCGAATTGAGCGTCCGAACGTAAAGCGAGGTATTGAGGTGTTATATAAGGATTTTCGACGATTCGTCGACTTTGAGTTATGTATTTCCGAGAAAGGTGGTTTCTTGTGATTTGTCTTGTATTGTCGAGATATGAGTTTGAGATATGGATTTTGTGAATATTCAGGTGTTCGTGATCGTTCGTTTGGCGATGGACTTTCCGCCGGATCACGGGTTAACGCGATACGCGTTACGCAAGTCTGTGAGTGGACAATTTCTTTTCACGGAAATCTTGCGAGTCTTTTATGTGATTTATGAACTTGAGCATGCAGCATGATTATGGTTTTACGAGCATGAGATTTCATACGAGATTATGATTATATAAGCATGTGTTTACGATTATACGAATATGTTTATACGGATATACGTATACGAATATGTTTATACGGATATACGTATACGAATATGCATACACTTTTATATTGTTTCATGCATTTGCATCGAATTGTTTATGATTTGGTTTTCACAGAGTACAGTCTTGGTTACGTTGTTGTATCGATACACTTTGTCTCTCGGCTGATCCCCGATGGTAGGCCACCAGGAGGGACGTCGTCATCCCGACCTGACCGGTGAGGGGCGTTTCCCCGGAACCGAGGCCATTTCTGGCTTAGAATCACGAGGACCAAGGACCTCGTGATTCGGACTGTACTAGCACGGAGTGTGTCCATGAGTGACCCCGTGGGATTTATACTTGCATGCTCAGTACACTGGAGGAGTATGAGTTTTACCTCGTGTACTATGTTGTTGTTTTATTTACCTGGACTCGCATATGTTATTTTATACATATATATCAACTGGTGAAAGACATTTATTTTCGTCCACTCACTCTAACGTGTTTATTGTCTTCCCCTGGGCTTTTCGGTTTCCGTGCCCAGTTTGCAGTTCAGGCTCTAGTGTCGCACGTCGTGGTCGGAGGCATAGTACTCGAGCTACTTTGTTTCATCCAGTAGGTTTATTGTTCTACCTACTGTGGTATGCGTATATGATTATGTATTAGAAGTCGCTATGAGTTTCCTATCGAATATGTTATACGATTTTACACGGATTTCAGTAAAGTATATATTATATTTATTGATTTACTTTACTGTTGATATATTGAGAAATCCGGATGGGATTGGTGCCCACGGTTTGCTTTTTGTGGCATAGGATGAAGTGTATTTTCCGCGTTCAGGTAATGGTAATTCCACGATAGTAACGAAACTCTGCCCAAATTTCGGAAAATTTTTGTTGGTTCGTATTTTTGATAGGGTTTAATTCCGGTTTAGGCAACTAAACCGGGGTTGGGTCCTTTCAGCTTGGTATCAGAGCATTAGGTTATAGGTTCTGTAGACTTCTGTAGTCGTGTTTACTAAGGATATTTGAGAATGTAAAGCATGTCTGGAATGGTGACCCGACCGGCCGGCGGATAATCATCAAATTCCGGGTGTTGTATACTTTCAAATATTTGAAGTTCCATGATTACGTTCCACTTGTTGTGAACGATATTGTATTCATTAGGATGCCTCCTGACGTGCTTTCCGTGTCATTTCGGTTGTGGATCCTGTTGAGGATCATTCGACGCGTGAATTGCCAGAGAACAGTGGATTCAGATGAGTATTCAGAGTTCAGAGATTTGTGTGGCACGGTTTTCCTGGGGATGTGTATATGAGCGTCTATACGTTGCCTCAGAGCTGAGAATGTTGGCAGTGATGTTTGCTTGATTCTGATTATTGTGTTTGGTGGGCTGGTATTGTGTGAGTTCCGGTTGCGACTCCATGGCCTACATTCAGAGTGTTGTATTTATGGTAATGGTTTTATCAGGCTACCCAGCAATTGAATGTGGAGTGTTTACCCACCTGAGGCAGAGATGCATTGTTCATATGTTTGTTTTCGTTTGCATGAGTTATGTGGCTTCAGAGGGAGCTATGCACGAGGTTCGAGATGAGTTTGAACCTGAGTATCAGAGAGAGTCTGATTGATGTGCCTCGAGATATCCGTGAGGAGCTTAGTGTGTTGCACTTAGCGGCGAGGTTATTGTGAGGGAAAGATGTGTACGGTTTTCGATGTGATGGTTTGAGGAAAGTGGACTTAGTTGAGATTTTGATGAGGTTGAGTTCCGACACTTCGGCATCAGTGATTTCATTAGACTGTGGTCTTTTCGATTATGTTGAGGATCCTCTGCTGATCCGTTTGATGATGGCGGAGATCACAGAGTAGCGGATTTGCTCCTGTGACATGAGTTCGGGTGATCGTTGGTGATTCTTTTCACGCAGCAGGTGTTGCGGTGATTTGTGTTCGAGGAACACTCTCAGTTGCTGTTTCGTTGACCAGGCGGGTCACGTTACGAGGGAGCACCCTCAGTCAGCTGTTTTAGCGGTTTGATAGCTCAGAGTTCGCGAGGAGATCCTCATGTTGTTCCTGCAGTCTGATCAATGTATCCCTTTGATGAGTTATTCAGCAAGTCGCGGTTGATGTGTGCGGCTAGTTGGGCATGTCGGAGTTCGTGCCATGACCTTGTTTGAGAACAGACTTTTCTCCGAGGTTACAGTTGCTTGATATCCATGGCTATTGTACCTGCATCTCCACTTCCGAGGTTTTGGAGAGTATTGTATCCATCCGGAGGTTGCGAGATCCTTGTTGGAGGTTATGATTTAGCCGCGGATCTGTTATAGCTGGATATTGTGGTTTTGGTATGTTTTTGAGTATGGACTTACTGACGATACATTTGGCTGTGATCGAGTACCTCGAGAAGGAGATTGTGTTTCGACGACCAGATTTCCCCGAGATACTGTTTCGTGGTGATGGTCGAGCGGATGATGGAGATGGGTGGTGTTGTTTGCTTAGCTCATGTTGTGGATATTACGGTTGTTGTACCTGACATTGGCGACATTGAGGTGGTTCCCGAGTTTCTAGGTGTGTTTCGGAGGAGTTACCAGGTGTTCCTCCAGTTCGGGAGATTGACTACACCATTGAGCTTGTACCGGGCGCTGGACTCATTTTACCGACATCTTGTCATTCGGAGCCAGCGGAGCTGATGGAGCTACAGTTTTGACTCCAGGAGTTGCTGGAAGAGATATTATGTGACCCCGCGTATTTGCGTGGTGTACTCCTACATTGTTTGTACAGATGTTGGTTGGTTCGACGAGGTGGTGCGTTGACTACCGAAGCTCGATTTGCTTCAAAGGAGAGTGAGTATCCTCCGCTTCGGATTGACGGTTGGTTTGATCAGCTCGCGAGAGTTTTATTCTTGTTGAAGATTTATTTCGGATCCGGATACCATCAGTTGTGGACCGGTGAGGCAGATGTGGCTATGTTGGCTTTCGGATCTCGGTGCGGACATCAGGAGTTCTTGGTCACGCTGTTTGGTTGACCAATGCCCCAGTAGATCATGTGGACTTGATGGACTAGGTGTTCAGACGGTTTCTGGACGAGTTGTGGTCATGTTCGTTGGCAATGTCCTGATGTATTTCAGGAGTGTGAGCCAGCACCTGAAGCAATTATGAACAGTTTTGCGGACTTCGCGAGATGATCAGCTATTTGCGAAGTTTAGCCAGTGTGAGTTTTGGTTGATTAGTGTGAAGATTTTGAGTCATGTGATGTTATTCGAGGGAGTTGGCGTAGATCCTGACCAGATGGAAGCCATATTGATTTGGAGTTGCCCTACCTGTGTACCAGAGATCAGGGGTTTCTTGGGTTTGGCAGGCTATTACCGACGGCTTGTGCAGGATTTTTTCCGGATTGCCACTCTACTTTCCGGATTGACGAAAAGGTGTCAAGTTCGAGTGGTTCGATGCACGCGAGGAGAGTTACTTACTCCTGTCGGATGGTTGACCGTTGCTTCGGTTTTAACCTTACCTGACGACCGCGATGAGTTCGTGGGTTATGGCGATGCATCGAGGTTTGGGATTTGGTTGTGTATTGATGCTGTGCAGCAGAGCGGTGGCTCATGATTCCAGGCAGTAGAACTTTGTGTAGCTACGTATCCAGTGTATGTTATTGGGTGTAGTTGTTCTTGTGTTAGCATCAAAGAGTTCGAGACACTATTGCTATGGCGGGCAGCGAGGTGTAGGATGTACACTGATCATTAGTTTCCTCCACTTGCATTTTCGGCCAGATTTGGGCTTGAGGCAGTGTCGATGGATGAAGTCAACTGACGACTATGGCTGCACATTAGAGTTTGTTCGAGAAGGCTAGAGGTTGCACCTTGATCATCCGTCTGGGATGCTGATGTTGGCGTGTTAGGCGAGAGTCAGGAGCTTCAGTATTTCATGTGTGCTTGTGGCTCGAGTTCCGTGTTAGCCGAGCTGCGAGCTATGGGAGCTAAGTTCGAGTGTGATGATGTTGGGGCTCGTGGTTTCGCGCACAATTGGCGCTAGTGGTGCGGAGATGCATCAGATACTCCGAGTTGTCTACTCGTGATGCAGCATAAAGAAGAATGTAGCGGTTTATGTGTACATTTGCCACTTTTGTCGACTGGTGATGGCTAGGAGGCTGAGACGTGCCGAGATGTGTCAGCCACTTGAGATTTCCGGTTAGACGTGGCGGTTGCTGTTGTGATTGTGTATGTTTGTAAGCACTTTGGTTGTGATACCAGTTGTTAGGCTTTTGTGGATCGTTTGATGAACTCAGTACAGTTCCTTGTACTTTCGGAGATGATTCCAGTGGTTGGCTGACATAGCTGTGTCTGACGGAGGTTGTCTATTCATGTGGTGTACCTGTGTTCTAGTTCGCTAGTCGAGGTAATCAGCTACGACTGTATGTTGGCTAGCTTTGCAGCGAGCATTGGGGACCAGACTACGAGTTAGTACCGGTTCTTATCCTCAGATTGGAGGGTGATCTTTGAGGACTATTCAGACCTTGGAAGGCATGTTGTGGACCTCGGTATTACAGTTCCAGAGGATTTGGGGACCAGCAGTTTCCAATTGTTCGAGATTGCTATGCAGTACCGGTTTGTTGACCACTGTGATTTTGATGTTGTGTGATGTTGAATTGAGGATGATGATGTACTCCATTGTGTTGGAGCAGGTTTGAGTTTGAGTTGATGTTTGATTCTGATTTTGTGGAATGTGCTACCACAGACTGTCAGATTAGCGGAAATGAGTTGATTATTGCCCGAGTTCGATGTTTGAGTTGTGTTGATACGAGTATGTTGAGTTGTGAATTAACACGTTGTTTTGATTTGTATGTGGCTATAGGCGAGTTTGTGTTATGCCGTATGGTTCGGCATCGCCTATATTGTTGACTTTATGTGTGTTGTGTTCCGCGTGGCAGAACTATATTTCAGGTTGTTGCGTGTTGTGTACCCTATATGTTCCTGATGCAGGAACACTTGGCGCTTGTGTGGAGTGATACACGCATTTGTAACCATTAAATTAACACTTAACAATCAACAAAAACGCATACAATTAAAACTCTTTTGTGTAGATGTAGCATTGGTAAATAGGGTATCGTTCTTAACCGGGGATTGAGGGTGCATGCATATTTACGCTATGGTTAAAAGGGGGTTTAAAAAGGTTGTTTGTACTCTAAGAAAATAAAGACTAAAACATGGCATAGCAAACACATCGAGAAATCCTAGGTTCTAACATGCTTCACTCATAGACAAGTATAAAACAATCAAGAACAAAGAACCCTAAACATGCTTACTAGACCGAAAATAAACACTAGACTATTATTTACATGTGATCGACTCATCTAGCTTACCCTTGCTCATTCCTAACCTGCAAATTAAACAAAGTTAATCGAAATCCTAACTTCTTAATTTTACAAAACACATGTTCATAATTAGTCGTGCTCGGGATCGCCCTATACACATACCATTGATTTAGACTCGGGATCGCCCTATATCTAAGCCAAAGCATTAAGCATAGATGAACATGTATGATAAAAACTAAGGAACTAGAACACATGAAAAACAGTGGAAAACGTTGCAAGTAAAGAAGAACCGAAATACTAAAAACTACTTCACTAAACCAATAGTTCATACAAGGAGAAGCTACAAAGTAAAGAGGATTCATGTTACACTTTTTAGTCTTCGGGATCGCCCTATGGAGCTAAGGTGTAGATGACTCTTCTTTGGTGGAGGAGACACTCGGGATCGCCCTATATGTCGATGGAGGCAGTTTTGTGGCGGTAGGATGGTGTAAGCTTCTTCTTGGAGAATGTCTCGGCTTTGTGGAGAGGGGAAAGTGTTTAGGCAGAGCTTGAGAGGCTAGAATAAGTGATGAATCAGTTTGAGACCGAGCCCTCTTATTTATAGGTGAAGAAGTCCAACTTTCCTCTCCATACTAGGGATTCCTAGTCCACCCGGGTAGAATTGACAGCCTGTCTTGAAACGTCTTTTCCGGGAGTTCTACAGCTCAAAAAATTATGATTTTGGATTCGTTGGAAAGCTTATTCAGAGAGCTATAAAATCCATATAAGGAACGCCATATTTGGAGTTGATTTGCGACTTCGGTGGCCTCTTGAAGTTACAGGTCTGTTCTGAAATCTTCTTTCCTTATTCCACTCTAGATATTTCTTTCTTGATCTCCAAGGAAATATACTCCTTGCCGAATTCCTTCAATATATTCAAGATATTTGACCTTCAAATAGGGCAAGTGGGATCTCATTAGTTCGGCCATGTCTTCTTTCCATAAATGTATGCCGACTTGATCTTTCCTGGTCCACATAGGAGAAATGCATTCGTTCTTCATTTGGGAAACCATTTGTGCGTACCATTTTAGTAACTTTTCCGCATACCATTTCTCAATCATTTTGCGCGTCTCGGACATTTCGCCACGTCATTCCTAGTTGATTTAGGAAACTTCATTTTTCAGCTCCGCAAACTTTCCGAGTTGTCGAACCATTTGCATTCCTAACCCGAGTAGGAATCCTAGTCAAAGTAGGAAACACCATTTTTCCTAAGCGAAATAGGAAACCTCCATTTGCTGCGTTTTAAGCTCCATTTCACCTCTTTTATTGTACTCCTTTATTCAAAACCTAAAAACAACAAAGTAAGTAAGAAATGATAGTACTAAGGTCAAAACAAAGCTAAATGTAAAGAGAAAGACGTTAAGAATCAAGCATAAAATGCGTAGATCAAATTCCCCCACACTTAGACTTTGCTAGTCCCTAGCAAATACTAAGTAAAAGAAAGACTAAAAACATAAAACTAACGTTAGAGCTAGCCTCCACGTTGAACAAATTCATGGACTCAAATAAAGAAAAACAACTTCTAAGCCCTTAGCAAAATTTGTCTCAGAAATTTTCTTAAGTATATGGCGATGGAGTCACAAGATTTCATAGTGAAAAGTTCAAAAATTTTCGAGAGATAAGAGAAATATGATCATGTCATGAACAAGTAGGACTTGGAGTAAACGATGGTGAAGTTAAAGCTATGCATGTTTCGAAAAAAGTTTAAATCAATCTCACATGGATGCTCTCATCATATTTTCACTCATGAAAAGAGGTTCACTCAAAATGTATATGTATTGTATCGAAATACCTCATAATTACTTGCACAAATGAACCAAACCATATGCTTACTCATGTAACTTACTCAACCAATTGAAGGCTACTCATCTTAAGTATCATAAAGGACTTTAGAAAGGTTGTAATGAGGCTAAGGCTAAGGCATTCGAAATTTTGATAAGTGGTGGTGTAAAAACGTTCCAAAGACTTAGTTTAGCACTTAGAATTCTTCAAATTCGTGGCTCATCCTTTCCACACTTCTTTTTGTGTCAAACTTCAAGATCGGGGGCCAATTTTCATCTTTTTGGGCCCTAACTTCATTTTCAACTTCCTTTGAGCTTTATGAACAGGACAAAGGCCATATTTCTTCACTTTTGGGTCTTCAATTCGTAGTAATCTCCAAATTCATAAGTATAGGGGACATTAATCCAAACTTATACAATCTAAACACAATGCCTCGAGATCTTTATACATTTTTCTTCTTTTTCTTTTTTTATCTCGAAAATTTTGGCATTCAAATACAAAATTTGTTGGACAAGTCTATCCTATACACACATCTTTTCATCATCTTCACGCCACTTTTATTGTGCTAGCTTCGAAATTCTTCACCAAGTCTTTTAGAACAAGGGTAGGAACTCTACACTAGGCTAAGTGTTTAGATATAATGTGGTAATGAAAGAAAGGCTAAATGTGGGCTCAAAGGGGTTAATCTAGGGGTGTCGCAACTCGTGCGCACAATGGGACACAAGGCCATTTGGTTTAAGTGGTGGTAACCTAATTTGTCTTTAATCATATCCAAAATCAGAGCATATATCAACTTAAAAGCGTTGTAAATCTACATGAGTAAGTTCTAGTAATCTCTAGTTCATTAAAATCTATGGCAAGTAATTAGATGAAGCATGTTTTGTTTTTGAAAACCATATGCACGAAATTCACTCTCAAATGAAGTAATGTAGGCTCAAAAACTCACTTTAAGGTTTGTATGATTTAAGACTTATTCTAACATGCGAAATCTATACCATGTTTAAGCCTACCATATCCACTACATGTTATGACAATCAAAATATCTCACTTATCACAAGAAAATAGTTTGTGTTTATTCATCGCCATATGTGACGACCCGAACCAAAAATCAGATGTGTGTTTGGCACGATTCTCGAGATTCGGTTATGATCGTAGTTTTGTAATATTGCGTGGTTTGCTGATTTGACTCGCGACGATATTTTGGGTTAAGAATTTGGGTTGAGTGTCTTCACGGAAAGTGTAGAGTACGTGATTTCGAGTTCGTGGGTGGTTCCGGAAGATTTTTCCGATGACCGAGGAATATTTTATGATTATTTGAAGTTTCGGATTCCGAAGAGTTTATCCGATTGTTTCGAGCTTATCCGAATCATTTCGTATTTTCATTTTGGACCGTCGATTGACCCGAGGGACGAGTATATATATCGAAAAGTCGGAAAATAGTCGGGAAATAGTCGAGAATTTATTGTGGGAGTTGACCAACCGTTGACTTTCCTATTTTGGAAAGTGGAAGAGCTGCCGTGAAGGGAAAGTTTCCCGAACGGGAAAGTGAACTCCGGCGATCTTTTTCCGGCCACCTCCGGCCCTGAATCAGGAGATCGAGATCGAGATCTGGATCGTGATCGTGCTTCGGGCGAGGGGACTTCCGCCGGACCACGAGTTTAGCGCGAGTTCGCGCTAGCTGATCTGTGAGTGGACAAGTTTCTATTTTCACTGTTGTTTTGCGAGTTCGTGGAATTTATGATTTTCGTATTTATTATATATACGATGATTGATATATATGTTATTTTCGGAGGTATTGTTATGTGTTATTGTGATTGGCGTTTATTGCATCGATGCTACCAGAGTTGAGAGATTCCTCTGGCCCAGAGTTGAGAGATTCCTCTGAAGCAGGGTTGAGAGATTCCCCTGAGTGCCGCCGGGGTTGAGAGATTCCCCTGGCCTATCACAGTCGGGTTTGAGCGATTCACCCGACGTCGGGCTTGAAAGATCTGCCCGACTACCTCCTTATATAAATGTGTTGTGTTCCGAACTCGCATTGTTTATATTGGTTGTATATATTTATATAACTGGTGAAAGGCATGTGTATATTTTCGTCCACTCACTCTAACGTTTTTATTTGCCTTTCCCCTGGGCTTTTCGGTTTCCGTGCCCAGTTTGCAGTTCAGGTGTGGTGTTTTCACGTCGCGGTTTGGAGGCTAGTGATCAGAGTTACCTGTGTTTTCCAGTAGGTTCTTGTTTCGCCTACTGATGTACATATTGTATATGTTTTACTCTAGAGGTCGCTCTGATACATTCTGATACATGTTATGCGGATTTTCACGGATATACATATATACATAGTACAGTTTATTTACTGTTGTTGAGTATATTGATGTTGAGAAATCCGGATGGGATTGGTGCCCACGGTTTGCTTTTTGTGGCATAGGACGAAGTGTTATTTTTCCGCGTGCAGGTTATGGTAATTCAACGTTAGTAACGAAACTCTGCCCAAATTTCGGAAAAATTTTTGTTGGTTCGTGTTTTCGAAGGGGTTCGATTCCGGTTTAGGTGGCTAAATCGGGGTTGGGTCCTTTCAGCTTGGTATCAGAGCATTAGGTTGTCAGATTCTGTAGACTCTTGTAGTTGTGACGCTTAGGGTATTTGAGTTGATACAGCATGACTGGAGTGGTGACCCGACTGGCCAGCGGTACTCATCAATACTTCGGGTGTTGTGTGTCCTCAAATATCTGCGGTTTCATGATTACGTTCTTTCTGCTTGAGCCTAATTCTTGTCTTGTATCAATAGGATGCCTCCACGACGTGGTCCCCGTGTTGATCGGGATGATGATCCTGATGAGGATCGCCGAACGCGCGACTTGCTGATGCGAGTGCTGCGTTTGGAAGAGCGTTTTGACCCTGTGGTCAAGGCTCGCACTGCGGGTGCTACTGTGTTTTCGGGTTCAGTTGAGCCAGAGATATGCGAGGCATGGTTGGTTCAGATTGAGCGTGTTTGTGAGCGTCTGCAGTTCACTCCTGAGCAGATGTCAGTAGCCGCAGTTGGTTTACTTGAGGGTGATGCATACTTTTGGTGGGTCAGCACTGACAGAGTTCCTGTGGATACTCCGTGGACAGTGTTCCGTGATTTGTTTATGCGGAGGTACTTCAATCAGGCTACCCAGCAGCGCAAGTACGAGGAGTTTACGAACTTGAGGCAGGGCAGTTTGTCTGTACTTGAGTATCGGGATCGGTTTACCCGTTTGTCTCGTTTTGCGCGGGATATGGTGGCTACTGAGGAAGCCAAGTGTCGTAGATTTGAGCTGGGGTTGAATCTGAGCATCAAGGCGACGCTGACTACGATGCCTCGGAACAACTTTGATGAGTTTGTCAGTGCAGCTCTCCGAGGCGAGGATATTGAGCGGGAGAGACAGCAGAGGTACCAGCCGAGACGATTTGAGGAGGGTGGACCGAGTCAGGGGCCTTCAAAGAGGCAGAGTTCTGATACTTCCGGTTCAGCTTCATCTTCAGGTGGTGGGTCATATCGACCACCAGCTAGTGTACCTAGACGGAGACCGGGATGGAGGAGAGATCGACCGCAGCGACCACAGGCTGGTGGGAGTTCCAGCGGTTCTAGTTTTCCGCGGCGTACCGGTGGCACTTTTGCTGTACCGAGAGAGTACCCGTTGTGTAGTCTCTGTAGTCGACATCATGTGGGTCCATGTCAGCGAGATCCTGTCACATGTTTCCGCTGTGGCCAGGTGGGTCACTATGCGAGGGAATGTTATCGGTATGAGGTTACCGGAGGACAGGGGGCCCAGAGTTCCGGAGGAGAGCGAGGTGCCACTTCGGGAGTTCGACCAGCACAGTTTGCGGGCCAGGGCAGGCAACAGGGACAAGGCCAGCGAGGACGACCGGCCGGACAGGCGAGGGTTCATGCTATGACTCTACGTGAGGGCAGAGCATCACCGGAGGTCGTTATTGGTACGTTACATGTCTTTGGTATTCCTGTAGTTGCATTGTTAGATCCAGGTGCCACACACTCATTCATATCATATAGACTGTCCTCATTAGCTACGGTACCTGCATCTCCACTTCCGGGGTTGTGGAGAGTGTTGTATCCGTCAGGTGAGGTTGTGAGCATCGGTTGGGTTTACCAGGATTGTGAGGTGTTTGTTAATGGCCATGGATTAGCCGCAGATCTGTTACTGCTTGATATTGTGGATTTCGATCTGATCTTGGGTATGGACTTCCTTGAGTCGCATTGGGCCATGTTCGACTGCCATAGGAAGGAGGTCGCGTTTCGACGACCAGGGTTACCCGAGATACTGTTTCGTGGCGAGAAGAACACTTCCCTACCGTGTTTGATTTCCGCGATGAGGGCGGATCGACTGATGAAGAAGGGTTGTGTTGCATATTTAGCCCATGTTGTGGACACTACAGCTGCTGTACCAGATCTTGGTACCATTGAGGTTGTGTCTGAGTTTCCGGATGTGTTTCCAGCGGAGTTACCCGGTATACCCCCTGTGCGGGAGATTGACTTTACTATTGAGTTATTGCCGGGTACTGGACCGATTTCTCAGACACCGTACCGGATGGCGCCTGCAGAACTGAGGGAGTTGCAGATTCAGCTCCAGGAGTTGTTGGAGAAGGGATTCATTCGACCGAGTGTTTCTCCGTGGGGTGCTCCAGTGTTATTCGTGCGGAAGAAGGATGGGTCCATGCGTTTGTGCATCGACTACCGGAAGCTAAATCAGATTACAGTGAGGAACAAGTATCCGTTGCCACGGATTGACGACTTGTTCGACCAGCTGAAGGGTGCGTCAGTCTTTTCGAAGATTGACCTTCGATCCGGATATCACCAGTTGAGGATCCGGGATTCGGACATAGCCAGGACAGCTTTCAGGACGCGGTATGGGCATTATGAGTTTTTGGTTATGCCATTTGGGTTGACCAACGCCCCCGCAGCTTTCATGGACTTGATGAATCGGGTGTTTCGTCGATTCTTGGACAAGTTCGTGATTGTGTTCATTGATGACATTTTGATCTATTCGAGGAGTATGGGCCAGCACAAGAAGCACTTGCGAGCGGTGTTGCGGACTTTGCGGGACCATCAGTTGTTCGCGAAGTTTAGCAAGTGTGAGTTCTGGTTGGATAGTGTGAAGTTTTTGGGCCACGTGATTTCGGCCGAGGGAGTGAGTGTTGATCCTGACAAGATCGAGGCCGTGCTGAATTGGAGTAGACCCACTACGGTACCAGAGATTCGGAGTTTCTTGGGTTTAGCAGGCTACTACCGACGATTTGTACAGGATTTCTCCCGGATAGCTACACCACTTACCAGACTGACGAAGAAGGGCGTCAAGTTTGAGTGGTCTGATGCGTGCGAGGAGAGTTATTTGCTCCTGAAGGAGAGATTGACTACCGCACCAGTTCTGACATTACCAGATGACAGTGGTGAGTATGTTGTGTACAGCGACGCGTCGAAGTTGGGCCTTGGCTGTGTGTTGATGCAGCATGGTAGAGTTGTGGCGTACGGTTCCAGACAGCTGAAACCGCACGAGGTCAACTATCCGACGCATGATTTGGAGTTAGCCGCTATCGTATTAGCGTTGAAGAGTTGGAGACATTATCTGTATGGTGCTCAGTGTAAGATTTTCACTGATCACAAGAGTCTCACTTACTTGCGGACGCAGCCGGATCTAAACATGAGGCAGCGCCGATGGATGGAGTTGATCAACGACTACGATTGCACTTTCGAGTACCATCCGGGGAAGGCTAATGTTGTGGCAGATGCACTTAGCCGGAAATCGGGAGCCTCATTGTTTCACATGTGTGTGGCCCGAGTGTCGATGTTAGCCGAGCTTCGGGCTACGGGTGCAGTGTTTGATTATGATGATGATGGAGCCTTGTTGGCCAGCTTTCAGGTTCGACCAGTGTTGGTTGATCAAGTGCGAGAGGCACAGGATTCAGATCCTTACTTGCTGGGCAAGAAGACCATGATTCAGAATGGTGTGCCTACAGAGTTCCGATTGAGCGACGACGGTATGTTGTTGTTCAGGGGCAGATTATGTGTACCCAGGGACGAGGATTTGAAAAAGGAGATTTTAGATGAGGCCCACAGTTCTGCGTATGCAATGCATCCCGGAGGTACGAAGATGTTTCGTACACTTCGAGCGTACTATTGGTGGCGCAACATGAAGCGGGAGATTGCCGCGTACGTGAGTCGGTGTTTGATTTGTCAGCAGGTGAAGGCGGAGAGGCCACTTGAGATTCCAGTGTGGAAATGGGAGCATATCACGATGGATTTCGTCTATCAGTTGCCGCGTACTTCGGCGGGCAACACTGGTATTTGGGTTATTGTTGATCGATTGACGAAATCCGCACATTTTCTTGCACTTCCAGGGAAGGTTTCAGTGGGCAGATTAGCCAAGTTGTACTTATCAGAGATTGTTCGCTTGCACGGTGTGCCTGTATCCATTGTTTCTGACCGTGATAGTCAGTTCACTTCTGAGTTTTGGCGGGCGTTGCAGCGAGCTTTGGGCACGAAGTTGCGATTTAGTACAGCATTTCATCCTCAGACTGACGGGCAGTCCGAGAGGACCAT
Organism: Geum urbanum; assembly: GCA_946800695.1. Lineage (NCBI taxonomy): Eukaryota > Viridiplantae > Streptophyta > Magnoliopsida > Rosales > Rosaceae > Geum > Geum urbanum. The sequence goes on from OX327004.1 coordinate 26,998,729, forward strand.
TCAGACTCTTGAGGATATGTTGAGATCATGTGTGTTGCAGTTTCGCGGAAACTGGGATCAGCAGTTACACTTGATTGAGTTCGCCTACAACAACAGCTATCAGGCCAGTATTGAGATGGCACCGTACGAGGCCCTGTACGGGAAGCAGTGTCGCACTCCGTTGTGTTGGAGTGAGGTGGGCGAGCGTTGGCTTATTGGTCCGGATTTGGTGAAAACCACGATGGAGGACATACAGGTTATCCGAGATCGGTTAAAAATCGCCCAGGATCGGCAGAAGAGTTGCGCGGATGTGAGGAGGAAGAGCTTGGAGTTTGAGGTCGGTGATTGGGTCTTCCTGAAACTATCTCCGTGGAGGGGAGTTGTGCGTTTCGGGAAGCGGGGCAAGCTTCGACCACGGTACATTGGTCCGTATGAGATTACGGAGAGGGTTGGAGCTGTTGCTTACAGACTTGAGTTACCGACAGAGATGGCTCGTGTGCATGATGTCTTCCATGTTTCAATGTTGCGGAAGTACATCTCAGATCCTTCACATGTGATAGCCCCACAGCAGTTGCCGATCAGAGAGGATTTATCGTATGTTGAGGAGCCAGTGCAGATTCTCGATCGTCGTGAGCAGGAGTTGAGGCACCGCGTGATTCCGCTGGTGAAGGTCTTGTGGCAGAATCACTCAGTGGAGGAGGCCACCTGGGAGACCAAGCAGCGTATGCAGGAGTAGTATCCTCATCTGTTCACATAGCAGGTACGTAAATTTCGAGGTCGAAATTTCTTTAAGGGGGGTAGATTTGTGACGACCCGAACCAAAAATCAGATGTGTGTTTGGCACGATTCTCGAGATTCGGTTATGATCGTAGTTTTGTAATATTGCGTGGTTTGCTGATTTGACTCGCGACGATATTTTGGGTTAAGAATTTGGGTTGAGTGTCTTCACGGAAAGTGTAGAGTACGTGATTTCGAGTTCGTGGGTGGTTCCGGAAGATTTTTCCGATGACCGAGGAATATTTTATGATTATTTGAAGTTTCGGATTCCGAAGAGTTTATCCGATTGTTTCGAGCTTATCCGAATCATTTCGTATTTTCATTTTGGACCGTCGATTGACCCGAGGGACGAGTATATATATCGAAAAGTCGGAAAATAGTCGGGAAATAGTCGAGAATTTATTGTGGGAGTTGACCAACCGTTGACTTTCCTACTTTGGAAAGTGGAAGAGCTGCCGTGAAGGGAAAGTTTCCCGAACGGGAAAGTGAACTCCGGCGATCTTTTTCCGGCCACCTCCGGCCCTGAATCAGGAGATCGAGATCGAGATCTGGATCGTGATCGTGCTTCGGGCGAGGGGACTTCCGCCGGACCACGAGTTTAGCGCGAGTTCGCGCTAGCTGATCTGTGAGTGGACAAGTTTCTATTTTCACTGTTGTTTTGCGAGTTCGTGGAATTTATGATTTCCGTATTTATTATATATACGATGATTGATATATATGTTATTTTCGGAGGTATTGTTATGTGTTATTGTGATTGGCGTTTATTGCATCGATGCTACCAGAGTTGAGAGATTCCTCTGAAGCAGGGTTGAGAGATTCCCCTGAGTGCCGCCGGGGTTGAGAGATTCCCCTGGCCTATCACAGTCGGGTTTGAGCGATTCACCCGACGTCGGGCTTGAAAGATCTGCCCGACTACCTCCTTATATAAATGTGTTGTGTTCCGAACTCGCATTGTTTATATTGGTTGTATATATTTATATAACTGGTGAAAGGCATGTGTATATTTTCGTCCACTCACTCTAACGTTTTTATTTGCCTTTCCCCTGGGCTTTTCGGTTTCCGTGCCCAGTTTGCAGTTCAGGTTTGGTGTTTTCACGTCGCGGTTTGGAGGCTAGTGATCAGAGTTACCTGTGTTTTCCAGTAGGTTCTTGTTTCGCCTACTGATGTACATATTGTATATGTTTTACTCTAGAGGTCGCTCTGATACATTCTGATACATGTTATGCGGATTTTCACGGATATACATATATACATAGTACAGTTTATTTACTGTTGTTGAGTATATTGATGTTGAGAAATCCGGATGGGATTGGTGCCCACGGTTTGCTTTTTGTGGCATAGGACGAAGTGTTATTTTTCCGCGTGCAGGTTATGGTAATTCAACGTTAGTAACGAAACTCTGCCCAAATTTCGGAAAAATTTTTGTTGGTTCGTGTTTTCGAAGGGGTTCGATTCCGGTTTAGGTGGCTAAATCGGGGTTGGGTCCTTTCACCATATGTATTCTTTTCGGTCCATTTTCATCATAGACTAACTAAGGGCATCCTAAAATGAAAAAGACTCTTTAAAAACAATTTTTTTAGGGCATCATCCGCCGGAAAGTTCCATTGTCCGCCCGGTTTTATGATTTTAAGACTCAAATAAAGTTGTAAACGCCTCCCCCACACTTAAACTCTACATTGTCCTCAATGTATTTAAGGGAATCATAGAATTTCGTATGAAGGGAGAGACCCACGAAAATTTTAGCTAAGGAAAGTAAATAAGCAATGAAATTAAAAAGATAAGGGAGGAGAGAACAAAGCCTTGGCGATTTCCTCCATTGGGTTGCCTCCCAAGAAGCGCTTGTTTTTTAACGTCTTACAGCCTAGACATGATGCTTCATTTATGCTCTTGGAACAGCCTGATCTTGAAGGTGCATCTCCTCCATTTGTTCTTTCCACTTTGCAGCTTAATGTTCTGACCTCCGTGTCTTTAAACTAGAATTCCGAACGATTTAGAGCTCAGAAATTCGTGATCTTTGTATGACTGAAAACTAGACGTCTCGAGCTTTCCATTCATATAAAGAACTCGTGCTAACTCCAAACGAGCTGAAAGTTATGACTTTTCAAAGATGACTGTTCTGTTTTGGACAGAAGCTACGAATTATGAAAACACTTGGAGCACGTTCCTCCTTCGTATCCTTCAAAACTCAATAAACATCAAATCCAATGCAAATGCATGATATGCATTAAATGTATGATGAATACGATGCAAGATGATGCAATTATGTAATGCATGATTGAATGAATGATATGCAAAAATTATATATACATAGCTAAGTTAGAATTGTTTCACACGTTTTCTGCAAATTTAGACATATATACAACGCAAGACTTATAAACAAGTTAGGACACACACATATGCACACAGAAATTATGCAAGTATAACATTAATCACGATTGATGCACTTAGAAGGATTTTAAATGCACACATAAGGGATCCTACGTGAAAAATGGTATGAATGCATAAGAGAAAACGTTAGAAACCTGCAGAAAACACACAAAGTTACGTGCTAAATACATGATGCAACGTGACCATACGTTTGGCCTCATGTCTCTAACTTCACTTAGGTTAGGGTACCCGGTGGTGAAATCCGAGCATCACAAAGCCGCCGGTAGGTTATGCAAGCTATATGCAACGTGGTTAATTCTTTACAAGTTAGAATGCACACGAAATTTACAAGTAATATGCACAAGTATTTTGTTCATTGATTTTCGCCCTCAATTTAAAGAAAATACGTTCATTTAGCCTTTAGGTCTTTCATTGGACGTGCGACCCGCGCGATAAAATGTACATTCTCAATCAATCGGCCTTGGTTCAATCGAAAAACATGGCCAGTTGGGGATAGAGATAACGCGAGAGGTAGGACTAATTTCGACGATGCATCCCGAGGCTTACCGATCATGGAAAGTAGATTTAGTCCTTGTCTTCTTTGGGCAACTTTAATAAGCTTGGCCAGTTGGCAAGAGAGACCACGAGAGGTAGGACCGATTTGAGATCTCGGATCCAAAACCCGTCATAGAAACCGTCACCTTCTAGACACCAAGTATTCATCCACTCACCGGATCATTGGTATATACTCCATTGATGCAAGTCTTTCTTAGATCCAGAACCTGTCACCATTCATAACCCATTTCTAGACACCATGTCCGACATTCAGCCAAAATCTCGAGAAAGACATTCCCTCAAGTCCTTGTAGACTCCGCCCTCAACCTCATGTCCATAACTTCACTTAGGTTATGGTGTGCGGTGATGAAATCCACGCATCACGAGGGGTTAAGGAGATAAACAAGAAAAAGAGGCGCCATCTATTCCAATGAGTGAGACTTAATCGCCCAAACTTGCGTACTCAATGTAAATCGAAGACTTCCTTTAATATGTACCTATTTACATGGCTGCAAAAACAAAAAGTTAGAATGAAACTTATTATGAACATGTATGAAAATTTCGACACTTTACATATATATACACTTATTTACACAATTTCACATATTTACAAGCATAAACACACAATTATTTACAATCCCCGGCAACGGCGCCAAAATTGATACACACATTTGTAACCATTAAATTAACACTTAACAATCAACAAAAACGCATACAATTAAAACCCTTTTGTGTAGATGTAGCATTGTTAAATAGGGTATCGTTCTTAACCGGGGATTGAGGGTGCATGCATATTTACGCTATGGTTAAAAGGGGGTTTAAAAAGGTTGTTTGTACTCTACGAAAATAAAGACTAAAACATGGCATAGCAAACACATCGAGAAATCCTAGGTTCTAACATGCTTCACTCATAGACAAGTATAAAACAATAAAGAACAAAGAACCCTAAACATGCTTACTAGACCGAAAATAAACACTAGACTATTATTTACATGTGATCGACTCATCTAGCTTACCCTTGCTCATTCCTAACCTGCAAATTAAACAAATTTAATCAAAATCCTAACTTCTTAATTTTACAAAACACATGTTCATAATTAGTCGTGCTCGGGATCGCCCTATACACATACCATTGATTTAGACTCGGGATCGCCCTATATCTAAGCCAAAGCATTAAGCATAGATGAACATGTATGATAAAAACTAAGGAACTAGAACACATGAAAAACAGTGGAAAACGTTGCAAGTAAAGAAGAACCGAAATACTAAAAACTACTTCACTAAACCAATAGTTCATACAAGGAGAAGCTACAAAGTAAAGAGGATTCATGTTACACTTTTTAGTCTTCGGGATCGCCCTATGGAGCTAAGGTGTAGATGACTCTTCTTTGGTGGAGGAGACACTCGGGATCGCCCTATATGTCGATGGAGGCAGTTTTGTGGCGGTAGGATGGTGTAAGCTTCTTCTTGGAGAATGTCTCGGCTTTGTGGAGAGGGGAAAGTGTTTAGGCAGAGCTTGAGAGGCTAGAATAAGTGATGAATCAGTTTGAGACCGAGCCCTCTTATTTATAGGTGAAGAAGTCCAACTTTCCTCTCCAAACTAGGGATTCCTAGTCCACCCGGGTAGAATTGACAGCCTATCTTGAAACGTCTTTTTCGGGAGTTCTAAAGCTCATAAAATTATGATTTTGGATTCGTTGGAAAGCTTATTCAGAGAGCTATAAAATCCATATAAGGAACGCCATATTTGGAGTTGATTTGCGACTTCGGTGGCCTCTTGAAGTTACAGGTCTGTTCTGAAATCTTCTTTCCTTATTCCACTCTAGATATTTCTTTCTTGATCTCCAAGGAAATATACTCCTTGCCGAATTCCTTCAATATATTCAAGATATTTGACCTTCAAATAGGGCAAGTGGGATCTCATTAGTTCGGCCATGTCTTCTTTCCATAAATGTATGCCGACTTGATCTTTCCTAGTCCACATAGGAGAAATGCATTCGTTCTTCATTTGGGAAACCATTTGTGCGTACCATTTTAGTAACTTTTCCGCATACCATTTCTCAATCATTTTGCGCGTCTCGGACATTTCGCCACGTCATTCCTAGGTGATTTAGGAAACTTCATTTTTCAGCTCCGCGAAACTTTCCGAGTTGTCGAACCATTTGCATTCCTAACCCGAGTAGGAATCCTAGTCAAAGTAGGAAACACCATTTTTCCTAAGCGAAATAGGAAACCTCCATTTGCTGCGTTTTAAGCTCCATTTCACCTCTTTTATTGTACTCCTTTATTCAAAACCTAAAAACAACAAAGTAAGTAAGAAATGATAGTACTAAGGTCAAACCAAAGCTAAATGTAAAGAGAAAGACGTTAAGAATCAAGCATAAAATGCGTAGATCATGGAGCCAGTTCAGATTTGTGATTTGTGGGTACAGAGATTTCAGTCCGGAGCTAACTCCTATTGGGGAGTTTGTTATTAGAGTTGTTCAGTCGATATTGTCGCTGGAGAGTTGAGCAGTATGCAGAGGCATTGCTCTTACTTTTAGTCGGCAGACTCGGAAATTTCGAGGTCGAAATTTTTCTAAGGGGGGTGGATTTGTGATGACCCGGACCAGAATCAGAAGTATAATCAGCTCAATTCGCGATTTAGCGTATCGACGTGGATTTCCGATAACGGATTTACTTGCCAGGGTTTCTTAACGACTTAATTATTGGCCGAGAATTGGAGCTGAGTCTCTTCTCGAGAGTCGTTGTGCGTGTGATTTCGAGTTTGTGGGCGGTTCCGGATCGTTATTTGGACGACCGAGGAATTAGTTATGAATATTTGAAGTTTCGACAAAAATGGATTTAAATGGCAGGTTTGTTCGCGACTTAATTACCGGACGAGAATTTGGTCTCGGCTTCTTCACGGAAGTTGTTCAGAATTTAATTTCGAGTTCGTGGGAACTTTCGGAGCATGATTTTGAGTTACGAAGATTGAGTTGTGATTATTTCCGTTTGTTGATTAATTAGTCGATTTAAATGTGTGTTGGTTCAAAGGGTTGACTTTTTATCCGTTTGGCCGATGTGTTTGACTTCGGGTGATTATTGAAGAATATTTCGAGACGAGTTTGTGGCCGCGAGAATTATCGGAATCGGAATTTCGACAAGGAAGTTAAGGATATTCGAAGTTTGCCGAAAATAGTGTTTGAAGCTTCCCAAAATAGAAAGTCTATAAATAGCAGTTTCCATAACAGGCTAGTCAAACTTACCAATTTGAGAGGTTGACCGATTTGACTGAGTCAACTCGGTGGAGAGTGGGAGAGAAGCGACGGTGGCCGACATGCTCACAGCGGCGAGGGACTTTCCGGCCACCTCTGGCCTTGGCTCCTGTCTTGTTTGAAGCGCCTCGACCTCCCGAGTCTTTTCCCAGCCACCACGCACGGCGTGGCTCGCCGGAAAGAGGAGAATTTTCCGGTTGAAATTCAAGAAAATAAGGTGATTTCGGGTTCCACAAATTAGGCCGAATTGAGCTACAACTTTGAGTGGGCTTTGAAGCTCTCATTCCCTTGATGCTACCCTGTAAGTTTGGTGATCCAATTTTGCTTGTGTATGGAGAATTTTGGGATTGAAATTTGTGTATACATTCGGGTTTTCATGAAATTGAGCTAGTTAGAGTGAGAATTGGCCTTTGTTGCAGTTATGAAAGTTGCTCAGTGCATGATTTTGAGTGGAACAGGGGTTGCTCCGCCGTGAAATTCTCCGGTCAGCGGTGGCGCCGCCGTGATTTGTCTTGTATTGTCGAGATATGAGTTTGAGATATGGATTTTGTGAATATTCAGGTGTTTGTGATCGTTCGTTTGGCGATGGACTTTCCGCCGGATCACGGGTTAACGCGATACGCGTTACGCAAGTCTGTGAGTGGACAATTTCTTTTCATGGAAATCTTGCGAGTCTTTTATGTGATTTATGAACTTGAGCATGCAACATGATTATGGTTTTACGAGCATGAGATTTCATACGAGATTATGATTATATAAGCATGTGTTTACGATTATACGAATATGTTTATACGGATATACGTATACGAATATGCATACACTTTTATATTGTTTCATGCATTTGCATCAAATTGTTTATGATTTGGTTTTCACAGAGTACAGTCTTGGTTACGTTGTTGTATCGATACACTTTGCCTCTCGGCTGATCCCCGATGGTAGGCCACCAGGAGGGACGTCGTCATCCCGACCTGACCGATGAGGGGCGTTTCCCCGGAACCGAGGCCATTTCTGGCTTAGAATCACGAGGACCAAGGACCTCGTGATTCGGACTGTACTAGCACGGAGTGTGTCCATGAGTGACCCCGTGGGATTTATACTTGCATGCTCAGTACACTGGAGGAGTATGAGTTTTACCTCGTGTACTATGTTGTTGTTTTATTTGCCTAGACTCGCATATGTTATTTTATACATATATATCAACTGGTGAAAGACATTTATTTTCGTCCACTCACTCTAACGTGTTTATTGTCTTTCCCCTGGGCTTTTCGGTTTCCATGCCCAGTTTTGCAGTTCAGGCTCTGGTGTCGCACGTCGTGGTCGGACGCATAGTACTCGAGCTACTTTGTTTCATCTAGTAGGTTTATTGTTCTACCTACTGTGGTATGCGTATATGATTATGTATTAGAAGTCGCTATGAGTTTCCTATCGAATATGTTATACGATTTTACACGGATTTCAGTAAAGTATATATTATATTTATTGATTTACTTTACTGTTGATATATTGAGAAATCCGGATGGGATTGGTGCCCACGGTTTGCTTTTTGTGGCATAGGATGAAGTGTATTTTCCGCGTGCAGGTAATGGTAATTCCACGATAGTAACGAAACTCTGCCCAAATTTTGGAAAATTTTTGTTGGTTCGTATTTTCGATAGGGTTTAATTCCGGTTTAGGCAACTAAACCGGGGTTGGTTCCTTTCACCACTACTCCATTCCTTGGAGCAAGTACGTTGGTGAAGAGATCGCCTCTCATTGTGGTTGACGTTGAGAGGGTTAGGAGGGTTGTTACGTGCCATTTCTTGCTCTTCTTCTTGCGAGTGCTCGGTGGAGTGATGGGATGAGTGTGGAGAGTCCAAATACTCCTCAATGAGAGGCTGCTCGAAATCTTGGTTCCTTGGGACAGTTTGAGACTTCAAGTGAGCTAAACAATCCGTGAGTGCTTGAAGATTGATCTTAGAAGTTGGATGGGAGCTAGACCTTCAAGATTAGCCATTGAAAACTGCTCAAAGATCAAGTGTTCGTATCAAAAGAATACACAAGGAATGCTAGATATTAACCAAAATTGTAAAAACACAAGAAAAACACACTAAACACATCAAAACACAAGAAAACGAATCACATAAAGAAGAACAAGGTACAAACACACGAAAGCTTGTAAAAACAGTAAGTTAAGACACTACAAGAATTGTAAACGTGAATGCAAGGTTTTAGACATCCTAGAATGAATGCATAGATAAGTTAGGACTCAATTTACACGTTTTCTGCAAAATTAGGCATATTTACAATGCACAGACTTGGAAACATATATATACAAGTAGAGTAATGCAAGCACACCACGTTTTCATTCAAATTCATGCTCAAAACACTTAAATCGTCATTCAAATGCATTAAACAAGAGCCTAAGTGAGAAATGACGTGAATGCATAAGAGAAAACGTTAGAACCTGCAGAAAACATGCAAAGTTACGTGCTAAATAAATGATGCAAACGTGACCTTTCTTTTGCCCTCATGCCCCTAACTTCACTTAGGTTAAGGTGTGTGGTGATGAAATCCACACATCACAAAGCCGCCAGAAGGTTAATGCAATCTACAAATGCAAGTGGTTAATCCTTTACAAGTTATGAGTATATAAGTATATACAAAACACACGAAATATGTATAGTAATATGCACAAGTATTTTGTTTATTGGGTTTTTCAAAGGAAATGAACAGATTTGATCTTTCGGTCATTCATTGGACGTGCGACCCGCGCGATAAAGTATAAACTCTCAATTAATCGGCCTTGGTTCAATCGAAAACATGGCCAGTTAGGGATAGAGATAACGCGAGAGGTAGGACTAATTTCGACATAAAACCCCGAGGTTTTACTGAAAGGACCCAACCCCGATTTAGCTCCCTAAATCGGAATCAAACCCCTTCGAAAACACGAACCAACAAAAACTTTTCAAAATTTGGGCAGAGTTTCGTTACTAACGTTGAATTACCATTACCTGCACGTGGAAAATACACTTCGTCCTATGCCACAAAAAGCAAACCGTGGGCACCAATCCCATCCGGATTTCTCAATATATCAACAGTAAAATAAATCAGTAAATATCTCTATACTTTACTGAAATCCGGTGTAAAATCGTATAGCATATACAATAGGACGCTCAGAGCGACTTCTAATACATAATCATATACGCATACCACAGTAGGTAGAACAATAAACCTACTGGATGAAACAAAGTAGCTCGAGCACTATGCCTCCGACCACGACGTGCGACACCAGAGCCTGAACTGCAAACTGGGCACGGAAACTGAAAAGCCCAGGTGAAAGACAATAAACACGTTAGAGTGAGTGGACGAAAATAAATGTCTTTCACCAGTTAATATATATGTTATAAAAACATATGCGAGTCGAAATATGAATAAATCAAATCAAATAGTTTACGAGGAGACGCTGACTCCAACTCGTAAACAGAGCATGCATAGAAAGTATCACGGGGTCACTCATGGACACGTCCGTGCTAGTACAGTCAGAATCACGGAGTCCTTGACTACCACGTGATTCATAGCCAGAAAGGCCTCGGTTCCGGGGTACTGCCCCTCGCCGGTCAGGTAGGGGTACTGCCCCTCCTGGTGGCCTACCATCGGGGATCAGCCGAGAGGCAAGGTGTATCGATACAACAACGTAACCACGACTGTACTCTGTGTAAACCAAATCATAAACATTTCAATGCAAATGCATGAAACAGCATAAAAGTGTATGCATGTTCGTATACGTATAGCCATATAAACATATTCGTATAATCATAAACACATGCTTATATAATCATAATCTCGTATAAAATCTCATGCTCGTAAAACCATAATCATGCTGCATGCTCAAGTTCATAAAACGTATATAAAAGACTCGCAATCAATCCGTGAAAATAAAATGTTCACTCACAGACTGGCGTAACGCGTATCGCGTTAACCCGTGATCTGGCGGAAAATCCCTCGCCAAACGAACGATCACGAACCCCTGAATATTCACAATGTCCAATATACAAAATCATAATCCGACAATAGAAATCAAACCACGAGAAACCACCGTTCTCGGAAACAGATAATTCAAAGTCGACGAATCGTCGAAAATCCGTATATACCACTTCAAGACCTCGCTTTACGTTCGGACGCTCAACTCAAAAAACGAACCTCCCCACAGCGATCGGGGCGCGATTTCGAGTCAAATGACATGCGACTTGTCGAAAGTCAAAAAGTCAACTCTGACCGTTGACCGCCGCCGTTGACCGCTGTCCACGGCGGCGCCACTGTTGACCGGAGAATTTCACGGCGGAGCAACCTCTATTCCACTCCAAATCACCCACTCAGCAACTTTGTCAACTGCACCGAAGTCCAATTCTCACTCTAACATGGTCAATTTCAAGCAAAATCGAATGAACACACAAATTTCAAATCCAAAATTCACCTTGCACACATCGAATTGAAACACGAAACTTACAGGGAAGCATCAAGGGGATGAGAGCTTCAAAGCCTACTAAGAATTGCAGCTCGAATCGGCCGGAATCACAAACCACCATTAACACCAAAATTCACAAACTTTACTTCAAGTTTTCTCTCTCCACCGTGAGCTCCACCACGAAAGGAGGACGGCACGGGGTCGAGGGCAGCTTGGCGAGTCGGACGGGCCAAGGACCAAGCTTTGGGGTGGCCGAAATCATCGCGCCACCGTGGAGACCGTGGAGAACCACCGTGAGTTCATCTCCACCGAGTTGACTCGGTCAACTCGGTCAACCCTCAAAATGGAAAGTCTCCCCCTTGCCCAGAATAGCAGGTTACTATATATAGCCTTTCCCAAAACGGAAACTTCATGTTTATCCATTTCGACGAACTTGAAACGCGCGTAACTTTCTCGTCGTGATTCCGATTCTGATAATTCTCGCGGCCACGAACTCGTCTCAACATACTCTTCAATAATCACCCAAAGTCAAACATATCGGCCAATCGAATAAAAAATCAATCCTTCAAAGCAACACACATTAAATCGACTAAATAATCAACAAACGGCAAAATTCGCAACTAATTCCTCGTAACTCCAAATCATGCTCCGGAAGTTCTCACAAACTCGAAATTAAATTCCGAACAACTTCCGTGAAGAAGCCGAGACCAAATTCTCGTCCGGTAATTTAGTCGCGAACAAACCCGCCATTTAAATCTGAACTTCAAATATTCATAATTAATTCCTCGGTCGTCCAAATAACGATCCGGAACCGCCCACAAACTCGTAATCACACGTACAACGACTCTCGAGAAGAGACCCAGCTCCAATTCTCGGCCAATAATTAAGTCGTTAACAAGCTTGGCGATTCCAAACAACCGTCGGATACCAGTGACTACGCGGTAACTCACGTACATAGCTGGTCGTACTGCTGATTCTGATTCGGGTCGTCACAAATCCACCCCCCTTAGAAAAATTTCGACCTCGAAATTTCCAAGTCTGCTGGCTAAAAGTAGGAACACTGCCTCTGCATACTGCTCAACTGCTCAGTGGCTACATCAACTGAACAACTCTGGTAACCGTCTCCACAATAGGAGACAATTCCGTGCCGGAATCCCTGTACCCACAAATCACAAATCTGAACTGGCCCACACAATCGCCAAGTGTTCCTACATAAGGAACAGACAGGGTACACAATGCGAAACCAACCTGAAATACAGTTCCGCCACACGGAACACAACTCGCACAAAAGCCAATGCTATAGGCGATGCCGAACCATACGGCATAACACTAACTCGCCTATGACCACATATGGATCAAAACATCGAGGCAAATCACAACTCAGTTCATACATCAACATAACTCAGACACTCATATCAGCATAGTTCAAACATCGAACTCGAGCAATAATCAACCCATTTCCACTAATCTGAGAGTCTGTGGTAACACACTCCACAAAATCGAAAACAAACATCAACTCAAATTCAAACCAAACTCGTTCCAGCACAATGGAGTACAGCACCATACCTCAAATCAACATCAAATAATCTCAAAACTATAGTGGTCCACAAACTGGTACTGCAAGCAACCTCGAACAGCTGAAATTGCTGGTCCTGAATCCTCCGGAACTGCAACACCGAGGTCCACAACATGCCCTCCAAGGTCTGAATAGTTCTCAAAGATCACCATCCAATCTGAGGATAAGAACCGGTACTAACTCACAATCTGGTTCCCAATGCTCACTGCAAAGCTTGTTGACACTTGTCATAGCCGATTACCTCGACCAGCAAACTGGGACACAGGTACACCACGTAGACGGACAACCTCCGTCAATCACAGCTATACCAGCCAACCACTGGAATCATCTCCGAAAGTACAAGGAACTGTACTGAGTTCGTCAAATGATCCACAAAGACCCGACAACTGGTATCACAACCAAACTGTACACATCCACACACAATTACAGCAGCAACCGTCACGTCTAACCGGAAATCTCAAATGGCTAACACATCTCGGCAAGTCTCTGCCTCCTAGCCATCGCCAGTCGACGAACATGGCATCAGCACACACAAGCTGCGCTCGCACAAGCTGCTATATCGTTCTTCATGTTGCGTCACGAGTAATAAACTCGAAATATCGAATACATCTCCACACCACTAGCGCCAAATGCGCGTCAAACAATGAGCTTCAACATCATCATACTCGAACTCAGCTCTCGTAGCCCATAACTCGGCTAACACAAAAACTCGGGCCACACATACATACATGCAATACTGAAGCTCCTAACTCTCAACTGAATGCATCAGCATCACATCATCCCAAACGGATGGTCAAAGTACGACCACTAGCCTTTCTCGAACAAGCTCAAAGGTGCAGCCCTTGTCGTGAGTCGACCCCATCCATCTACACTGCCTCAAGCCCAAATCTGGCCGAGAATGCAAGTGGATGAAACTCAGTGGTCAGTGTACATCCTACACCGCGCTACACGTCATAGCTATAGTGTCTCAAACTCTCTGATACTAACACAAATACAGCTACACCCAAATCAAACTCCGGATACGTAGCCTCATAAGTTTTCCACTATCCGTAACCATGAGCCACCGCTCTGTTACACAGCATCAAAGCACAACCCAAACCAAATCTCGATGTATCGCCATAACCCACTAACTCGTCGCGATCATCAGGTAAGGTCAAAACTGAAGCAACGGTCAACCATCCTGCAGGAGTAAGTAACTCTCCTCGAGTGCATCGAACCACTCGAACTTGACGCCTTCTTCATCAAGTGAAGTGGCAATCCGGGAAAATCCTGCACAAGCCGTCGATAAAAGCCTGCCAAACCCAAGAGACTCTTGATCTCTGGTACAATCGTAGGGCAACCGCAAATCAACACGGCTTCAAACTAGTCAGGATCCACGCCAACTCCCTCGGATAGCATCACATAGCCCAACATCTTCACGCTAATCGACCAAAACTCACACTGGATGAACTTTCACAAACAGCTAATCGTCTCGTGAAGTCCGCGAAACCACTCACTATTGCATTAGGTACTGGCCCACGCTCTTGGAGTACATCAGGACGTTGCCAACGAACATGACCGCAAACTCGTCCAGAAACCGTCTGAACACCTGGTCCATCAAGTCCACATGATCAACGGGGCATTGGTCAACCAATAGCGTGAACAAGAACTCCTGATGTCCGCACCGAGATCCGAAAGCCAACATAGCCACATCTGACTCATCAAACCTCCACTGATGGTATCCGGATCTGAAATCAATCTTCGAAAAGACTGAAGCTCTCGTAAGCTGATCAAACCACTCGCCAGTCCGAAGCGAAGGATACTCACTCTCCTCTGAAGCAAATCAAGCTTCTGGTAGTCAATGCACCACCATGTCGAATCATCCAACAACCACACAAACAATGCAGGAGCACACCACGCAAATACGCGGGGTCGCATGAAATCTCCTGAAACCTCCTCCAGCAACTCCTGGAGTCGAAAATGTAACTCCATCAGCTCCGCTGGCACCGAACGACAAGACGTCGGCAAATGAGTCCAGCGCTCGATACAAGCTCAATGGTGTAGTCAGTCTCCCGAACTGGAGAAACACTTGGTAACTCCTCCGAAACACACCTGGAAACTCGGGAACCACCTCGATATCACCAATGTCGGGTACAACAACCATAGTATCCACAACATGTGCTAAGCAAACAACATAACTCGTCTCCACCATCCGCTCGACCATCACCGCGAAACAGCATCTCGGGAAAATCTGGTCGTCGAAACACAACCTCCTCATCGAGGTACACGAACACAGCCAAATGCATCGTCAGTAAGTCCATACTCACAAACACACCAAAATCACAACATCCAGTTAACAGATCCGCGGCTAAATCATAACCTCCAACAAGGATCTCGCAACCTCCGGATGGATACAATACTCTCCAAAACCTCGGAAGTGGAGATGCGGGTACAATAGCCATGGATATCAAACAGCAGCAACCTCGGAGAAAAATCTGTCCTCAAACAAGGCAATGGCACGAACTCCAACATGCCCAACTAGTCGCCCACATCAATTGCGACTTGCTGAATAACTCGTCTCGAAATCTGGGTTGATCAAGCTCTAGAAACAGCATCATAATTTCCTCGTAAACTCTGAGCTGTCGAACCGCTAACACAGCTGGCTAAGGGCGCTTCCTCATAACGTGACCCTCCTGGCCATCGAAACAGCAACTGAAAGTGCTCCACGAACACAAATCACCACAACACCAGCTGCATGATAGGATCACCAACGATCGCCCAAGCTCATGCCACAGGTACAAGTCCGCTACTCTGCGCTCTCCGCCATCGTCAAACGAATTCTTTGCTCGATCTGATGACCCTCAACATAATCGAAAAGGCCACAACCTCATCAAAATCTCGACTAAGTCCACTTTCCTCAAATCATCGCATCGAAAACCGCGTACATCTTTCCCTCACAATAGCCTCGCCACTGAGTGCAGCACACTATGCTCCTCACGGATGTCTCGAGGCACATCAAACAGTCTCTCTCTGATGCTCAGGTTCAAACTCATCTCGAACCTCATGCACTGCTTCCTCTGAAGCCACATAACACGTGCAAACAGGAACAACATGTGGACAATGCATCTCTGCCTCAGGTGGGTAAACACTCCACATAACGCTTGCTGAGTAGCCTAATAAAACCATTACCGTAAATACAACATCCTGAATGTAGGCCATGGAATCACAACCGGAACTCGCACAATATCAGCCCACCAAACACAATAATCTGATTCAGGCAAACATCACCGCCACAATTCTCAGCTCTGAGGCAACATATAGACTCCCATATACACATCCCCAGGCAAACTGTGCCACACAAATCACTGAACTCTGAATACTCATCCAAATCCACAATCTCTGGCAAATCGCGCGTCGATTGATCCTCAACAGGATCCCCAACCGAAACGACACGGAAAGCACGTCAGGAGGCATCCTAATGAATACAATACCGTTCACAACAAGTGGAACGTAATCATGGAACTTCAAATATTTGAAAGTATACAACACCCGGAGTATTGATGATTATCCGCCGGCCGGTCGGGTCACCATTCCAGACATGCTGTACATTCTCAAATATCCTTAGTAAAAACGACTACAGAAGTCTACAGAACCTATAACCTAATGCTTTGATACCAAGCTGAAATGACCCAACCCCGATTTAGCTCCCTAAATCGGAATCAAACCCCTTCGAAAACACGAACCAACAAAAACTTTTCAAAATTTGGGCAGAGTTTCGTTACTAACGTTGAATTACCATTACCTGCACGTGGAAAATACACTTCGTCGTATGCCACAAAAAGCAAACCGTGGGCACCAATCCCATCCGGATTTCTCAATATATCAACAGTAAAATAAATCAGTAAATATCTCTATACTTTACTGAAATCCGGTGTAAAATCGTATAGCATATACAATAGGACGCTCAGAGCGACTTCTAATACATAATCATATACGCATACCACAGTAGGTAGAACAATAAACCTACTGGATGAAACAAAGTAGCTCGAGCACTATGCCTCCGACCACGACGTGCGACACCAGAGCCTGAACTGCAAGCTGGGCACGGAAACCGAAAAGCCCAGGTGAAAGACAATAAACACGTTAGAGTGAGTGGACGAAAATAAATGTCTTTCACCAGTTAATATATATGTTATAAAAACATATGCGAGTCGAAATATGAATAAATCAAATCAAATAGTTTACGAGGAGACGCTGACTCCAACTCGTAAACAGAGCATGCATAGAAAGTATCACGGGGTCACTCATGGACACGTCCGTGCTAGTACAGTCAGAATCACGGAGTCCTTGACTACCACGTGATTCATAGCCAGAAAGGCCTCGGTTCCGGGGTACTGCCCCTCGTCGGTCAGGTAGGGGTACTGCCCCTCCTGGTGGCCTACCATCGGGGATCAGCCGAGAGGCAAGGTGTATCGATACACCAACGTAACCACGACTGTACTCTGTGTAAACCAAATCATAAACATTTCAATGCAAATGCATGAAACAGCATAAAAGTGTATGCATGTTCGTATACGTATAGCCGTATAAACATATTCGTATAATCATAAACACATGCTTATATAATCATAATCTCGTATAAAATCTCATGCTCGTAAAACCATAATCATGCTGCATGCTCAAGTTCATAAAACGTATATAAAAGACTCGCAATCAATCCGTGAAAATAAAATGTCCACTCACAGACTGGCGTAACGCGTATCGCGTTAACCCGTGATCTGGCGGAAAATCCCTCGCCAAACGAACGATCACGAACCCCTGAATATTCACAATGTCCAATATACAAAATCATAATCCGACAATAGAAATCAAACCACGAGAAACCACCGTTCTCGGAAACAGATAATTCAAAGTCGACGAATCGTCGAAAATCCGTATATACCACTTCAATACCTCGCTTTACGTTCGGACGCTCAACTCGAAAAACGAACCTCCCCACAGCGATCGGGGCGCGATTTCGAGTCAAATGACATGCGACTTGTCGAAAGTCAAGAAGTCAACTCTGACCGTTGACCGCCGCCGTTGACCACCGTCCACGGCGGCGCCACTGTTGACCGGAGAATTTCACGGCGGGGCAACCTCTATTCCACTCCAAATCAACCACTGAGCAACTTTGTCAACTGCACCGAAGTCCAATTCTCACTCTAACATGGTCAATTTCAAGCAAAATCGAATGAACACACAAATTTCAAATCCAAAATTCACCTTGCACACATCGAATTGAAACACGAAACTTACAGGGAAGCATCAAGGGGATGAGAGCTTCAAAGCCCACTAAGAATTGCAGCTCGAATCGGCCGGAATCACAAACCACCATTAACACCAAAATTCACAAACTTTACTTCAAGTTTTCTCTCTCCACCGTGAGCTCCACCACGAAAGGAGGACGGCACGGGGTCGAGGGCAGCTTGGCGAGTCGGACGGGCCAAGGACCAAGCTTTGGGGTGGCCGAAATCATCGCGCCACCGTGGAGACCGTGGAGAACCACCGTGAGTTCATCTCCACCGAGTTGACTCGGTCAACTCGGTCAACCCTCAAAATGGAAAGTCTCCCCCTTGCCCAGAATAGCAGGTTACTATATATAGCCTTTCCCAAAATGGAAACTACATGTTTATCCATTTCGACGAACTTGAAACGCGCGTAACTTTCTCGTCGTGATTCCGATTCTGATAATTCTCACGGCCACGAACTCGTCTCAACATACTCTTCAATAATCACCCAAAGTCAAACATATCGGCCAATCGAATAAAAAGTCAATCCTTCAAAGCAACACACATTAAATCGACTAAATAATCAACAAACGGCAAAATTCGCAACTAATTCCTCGTAACTCCAAATCATGCTCCGGAAGTTCTCACAAACTCGAATTTAAATTCCGAACAACTTCCGTGAAGAAGCCGAGACCAAATTCTCGTCCGGTAATTTAGTCGCGAACAAACCCTCCATTTAAATCTGAACTTCAAATATTCATAATTAATTCCTCGGTCGTCCAAATAACGATCCGGAACCGCCCACAAACTCGTAATCACACGTACAACGACTCTCGAGAAGAGACCCAGCTCCAATTCTTGGCCAATAATTAAGTCGTTAACAAGCTTGGCGATTCCAAACAACCGTCGGATACCAGTGACTACGCGGTAACTCACGTACATAGCTGGTCGTACTGCTGATTCTGATTCGGGTCGTCACATTTACCGGGCCAATGGTATATACTCCATTGATGTTAGTCTTTCTTAGATCCAAAACCTGTCACCAGTCATAACCATTTTCTAGACACCATGTTGATACACGCTTTTTCTAAGTACTAAATAAACACTTAACACTCAACAAAAACGCATACAATTAAAACCCTTGGTGTAGATGTAGCATTGGTAAATAGGGTATCGTTCTTAACCGGGGATTGAGGGTGCATGCATATTTACGCTATGGTTAAAGGGGGGATTTTTAAAAGGTTATTTTTTTTACTAATTCCTACGAATTTAAAGATATAAAATGGTTAGTAAACACATACAGAAATCCTAGGTTGTAACATGCTTCACTCATAGACAAGTAGAAAACAATCAAGAACAAAGAAACCTAAACATGCTTACTAGACCGAAAATAAACACTAAACTATTATTTACATGTGATCGACTCATCTAGCTTACCCTTGCTCATTCGTAACCTGCAAATTAAACAATGTCAATCGAAATCCTAACTTCTTAACTTCACATAACACATGTTTATACTTAAGTTTAGTGCTCGGGATTGCCCTATACACATACCATTGATTTAGACTCGAGATTGCCCTATATCTAAGCCAAAGCATTACGATTAGATAAGCATGCATCATAGAACTTTAAGAAACTAGAACACATGGAAGACAATTGAAATCAAAACAAGTGCAGAAAACCGAAATACTAAAGACCAATCCTTAAAAACAATAGTTCATACAAGGAGAAGTTACAAGATAAAGAGAAGTCGAGTTACACTTTTTAGTTCCTCGGGATTGCCCTATAGAATTATGGTGCACACAGCTCTCTTTGGTTGAAGTGACACTCGGGATTGCCCTATATGTCGTGGAGGCAGTTTGGTGGCAGGAAGATGGTGTAAACTTCTTCGTGGAGAACGTCTTGAGTTTTTGGAGAGGAAGTAGTGTTTAGGCTGAGCTTAGGCGTCTAGAATGAGTGATGCCTGAGAATGAGGCTGAGTTCTTGTATTTATAGGTGAAGAATTCCAACTTTCCTCTCCAAACTAGGTTTTCCTAGTGTACCCGGGCAGAATTGCCAGCTTGTGACAGCCTGTCTTGAAACGTCTTTTCCGGGAGTTCTAGAGCTCAGAAAATTATGATTTTGGATTCGTTGGAAAGATCAGCTCGAGAACTTGAAGAAGACATATATGATCACTATATTTGGAGTTGAATTTCAGATTCTGTGATACGTTAAAGATTGATGAGCTGGCAGGCATATCTTCCTCTTCCTACTAGGAGTAGGGAAATCTTGATCTTTCCATATCTTGTATTTCTTGAGCTCCAAGTCATTTTGGCCGAACCTACCATATATTGTAGGATATTTTGATCTTCAAATAAGGCACTTTTGAGATATACTTGATGCTTTTGATCCTCCATCTATTCGGTAATATCTCTTTGCTTGATTTTGCCCAAAATGCTTGCTAATTTTCGATCTACCATTGGAAATGTCTTCATTTTGCCTTGCGTCATTTTAGTAACTTGAGAAGACCATTTCGGATCCATATTTTGCTACGTCATTCCTAGTTGATTTAGGACACTTCTCCACTTAGCTCATTTTATGCTCCAAATCACCTCCTTTATTGTACTCCTTTATTCAAAACCTAAAAACAACAAAGTAAGTAAGAAATGATAGTACTAAGGTCAAAACAAAGCTAAATGTAAAGAGAAAGAGGTTAAGAATCAAGCATAAAATGCGTAGATCACATGTCCGACATTCAGCCAATCTTTTGAAAATTTACACTCCCTCAAGCCCATAGCAAACTCCATCCTCACCCTCATGTCCATAACTTCACTTAGGTTATGGTGTGCGGTGATGAAATCCACACATCATGAGGGGTTAAGGAGCTAAACATGAAAAAGAGGCGTCATCTATTCCAATGAGTGCGACCTAATGAACCAAACCGATCCACTCTTTCAATTTAAGACACTTTTAACGTGGTAATTATCTACATGGCTGCAAAAACAGATTTGTTAGTATGAACAAGTATTGGTTACGTATAGAATTATAAACAAGTATAAAAATTTCGAAGTTATTTACATGTTTTTGTAATATTCACACAATTTCATACATGTACAAACGAAATCACACACTTACTTTACAATCCCCGGCAACGGCGCCAAAATTGATACACGGATTTTCACTAAGTACTAAATAAACACTTAACACTCAACAAAAACGCATAAGCAATTAAAACCCTTTTTTTTATGATGTAGCATTGGTAAGTAGGGTATCGTTCTTAACCGGGGATTGAGGGTGTATGCGTGACTACGATAGGTTTAAAATGGGGGGATTTAAAAGTTGGTTTTTATAATCTATGGAATTAAATTGCAAAACATGGCAGAAAACACATAGAGAAACCCTAAGTTTTATCATGCTTAAACTCATAGACAAGCAAAACAAACAAGAATATAGAATCCTAAACATGCTTTCTAAGCCGAAAATAAAAGCTATCATACATATGTACATGATCAACTCGTCATACTTACCTCATTCCTTTATAACCTAATCATATTATATGCAACCTAAGTTTTATCTAAGCCTTTACTACGTGGTTCCCATGCATCTTTCATAATTAAGTGACTAAACCAAGATTGCTCGCATTTAGACACATCATTAACCTAAACCAAGATTGCTCACATTCAGATTAAAGCATTAAGAAAAGAAGACACATTATCTAACCTAAACAAAGATTGCACGCATTTAGATTAGCACATAGAAAATAACTTAGACTCAAAATAGATAACAAAAACAGACTTAGAATTATATTACAAAAACACGTCTTTACACTCTGCACAAAACTGAAATTCATTACAAGGAGAAAGTAGAGGGATCAAAATACACTTTTTAGGTCGCAATTGCGCTAGTAAACCGTGGGGAAAATCCTTCTATGGATGGCTAGTTGAACCCTTCGGATTGCCTAATGTTGCTCTAGGTGGAGGTCGTGTGTTTATGGTGTGGAGTGTGGCGTTCCTTGAAGAGATCTCGAGTATTTGTGGAGAGGAAGTGTTTAAGGCAGAGACTTGGCTTGTATGATGAGTGCTGATTGAGAATGAGGCCGAGCTCTTGTATTTATAGGTGAAGAATTCCAACTTTCCTCTCCAAACTAGGTTTTCCTAGTGTACCCGGGTAGAATTGACAACTTGTGAGAGTCTGTCTTGAAACGTCTTTTTCGGGAGTTCTAGAGCTCAGAAAATTGTGATTTTGGATTCGTTGGAACGATCAGCTCGAGGGCTTGAAGAATACATATATGATCACTATATTTGGGGTTGAATTGCAGATTCTATGATCCGCTGAAAATTGATGAGCTGGCAGGCATATCATCCTCTTCCTACTAGGAGTAGGGAAATCTTGATCTTTTCATATCTTGTATTTCTTGAGTTCCAAGTCATTTTGGCCGAACCTACCATATATTGTAGGATATTTTGATCTTCAAATAAGGCACTTTTGAGATATACTTGATACCTTTGATTGATATACACATTTTATGCTCGATTCTTAACGCATTTCCCTTTACGTTTAGCTATGTTATAATCTTAGTTTTTATGTTTTTTTCATTTAATTTGTTATTTTAGGTTATTTACGGTGGAGATGAATAACGGCGCGATTCAGAGGAATTTCGGCGATTTTGCGATTTTTTCGATTTCGGACCACCGGGAATGGGAAATATAAATAAGCGGAGAAAATCCTAAATGCCGTTAAGCTTTTCTTTCATCACCATATATACCTAAAACACTTACCCTAGTGTAGAATATCCTTACCTTTGAGCTAAGTGGAGAAGTTTCCTAAATCAACTAGGAATGACGTAGCAAAATATGGATCCGAAATGGTCTTCTCAAGTTACTATAATGACGCAAGGCAAAATGAAGACATTTCAAATGGTGGATCGAAAGTCAGCAAGCATTTTAGGCAAAATCAAGCAAGGAGATATTACCGAATAGATGGAGGATCAATGATACGCGCGAAAATGCGTTCAACGTTAACACAAAGTAGACACGAAAAACATATATTGTCCACACATATACAATTTAAAACCCTTATTTTGTCGTTGTAATATTGGCGAGTAGGGATCGTTCTATCCGGGGAATTAAAGGGCGCATGCATGGTTTCGTTTAAGCAGAAATCTAAAGGTTTGGGGGGATTGGAAATTGGTTGATTAATGTCCTACGAAATTAAGGTACAAAACATGCAAACACAACAAGAACTCCTAGACTTCTAACATGTTTTACTCATAGACAAGTTTAACAATCAAGAAACCTTAAATTCTAATTATGCTTACAAAAAAATAAGAAGCTAGATTACTAATTACAAGTGATCAACTTATTTCACTCACCTAGGCTACTCTTATGCTTTTACCTTATTTATCATCTACGAAATCCTTAATTTTAGTCGAGATCCATACACATGCTTTCGTTGAATAAGAATGCTATGACGCATAACATCTTAAAACAATTGCTACGTTGCCGAAATCATTGAGATATCTTTTAGGAAGATTGGTGACGCACCCTATCCTCAAACATACTCAAAGCATTAAGAACTTAAAGCTAGAACATGCATCCAAACTAATAAAATTAAGAACACATGGAAGAATCGAAACAAGAGAAGAACATGGAGAAATTCTTTCATTACATAACTGAAATTATTACAAAGATGAAGATGGAGTTTAGAGTATATGGTTACACTTTTAGAGAGGTGACGCACCCAACTACAAGCGGTGATTCTCAAGAACACGAATGACGCACTCTACGTTTGATCTACGCATTTTATGCTTGATTCTTAATGTCTTTCTCTTTACATTTAGCTTTGTTTTGACCTTAGTACTATCATTTCTTACTTACTTTGTTGTTTTTAGGTTTTGAATAAAGGAGTACAATAAAAGAGGTGAAATGAAGCTTAAAACGCAGAAATTGGAGGTTTCCTAATTCGCTTAGGAAAAGTGGTATTTCCTACTTTGACTAGGATTCCTACTCGGGGTAGGAATGCAAATGGTTCGACAACTAGGAGAGTTTCGCGGAGCTGAAAAATGAAGTTTCCTAAATCACATAGGAATGACGTGGCGAAATATCCGAGACGCGCAAAATGGTTGAGAAATGGTATTCGTAAAAGTTACTAAAATGGTACGCACAAATGGTTTCCCAAATGAAGAACGAATACATTTCTCCTAAGTGAACCAGGAAGATCAAGTCAGCAAGCATTTATGGAAAGAAGTCATGGCCGAAATATTGAGATCATACTTGCCACATTTGAAGATCAAATATCTTGAATATCTTGAAGAAATTCGGCAAGGAGTATATTTCCTTGGAAATCAAGAAAGAAATATCTAGCATGGAATAAGGAAAGAAGATCTCAGAACAGACCTGAAAGTTCCAGAGACCACCGAAGTCGCAATTCAACTCCAAATATAGCGATCATATACCTTTCTGGAAAGCTCTTGAAGTCCTCTTTCCAACGAGTCCAAAATCATAATTTTATGAGCTTCCGGAATACTCGAAAGAAGACAGGCTATCAGTTCTACCCGGGTAAACTAGGAATCCCTAGTTTGGAGAGGAAAGTTGGAATTCTTCACCTATAAATACAAGAGCTCGGCCTCATTCTCAAGCATCTCTCATCATACAGCCGAGCTCCTGTCCACAAACACTTTGTCTCCTCCAAAACCAAAAATTCATCAAGAAGCCGAAGCTCTTCACACTCCAACAAACACCATCCTCCACAAGAGTAACTTAGGCAATCTGAAGGTTTCTCTCCACCCACTAGAAGGCCATCTACATGTTTTGCAACTGCAATCACGACCAAAATGTGTAACATGTCACCTTCTACTCTCTTTTTGTATGAACGATTGATTTTTAAGGAAGAGTTTAAATAAGAGTTTTTGGTTATATAATTCTATCATGTTTCTGTAATTTATTTCGAATCTGAGTTCTTTGCTATGCATGTGTTTCCTATTCTTAATGCTTAACTTAAATGCGAGCAATCTTGGTTTATGTTATGATGTGTCTAGAATGCGAGCAATCTTGGTTCGAAAACATTGTCATTCGAGAAATACATGAACAACATAGTAAAGGCTTAGATTTTAAATAGGTTGCATATAACATGATTAGGTTATAAAGGAATGAGGTGAGTATGATGAGTTGATCAAATGTGTATATATGTAATTAAACTTTATTTTCAGTTTTAGTAAGCATGTTTAGGATTCTATGTTCTTGTTTGTTTTGCTTGTCTATGAGTTTAAGCATGTTAGAACTTAGAAGCCAACGATGTGTTTGCTATGCCATGTTCTTGTCTTTATTTTCGTAGATAATAAACAACCTTTTCAAACCCCCCTTTTAAACCATAGCGTAAATATGCATGCACCCTCAATCCCCGGTTAAGAACGATCCCTATTTATCAATGCTACATCTACACAAAAGGGTTTTAATTGTTTATGCGTTTTTGTTGATTGTTAAGTGTTAAT
The DNA here is from genome assembly GCA_946800695.1 of Geum urbanum. Lineage (NCBI taxonomy): Eukaryota > Viridiplantae > Streptophyta > Magnoliopsida > Rosales > Rosaceae > Geum > Geum urbanum. The sequence continues at coordinate 27,024,401 of OX327004.1, forward strand.
TTAATGGTTGCAAAGTCGTGTATCAACGTTCTTGATCCGGAGGTGGTGGAGAGCTTCGACTTTGGAAGAACCTTGGTTATGTATGGAAGAGAGGTGAATTGTATAGAGCTTTGGCTTGTGAAATTGTGTGATGATCTGTATTATGGCTGACCTCCCTCTTATATATAGGCAAAGGAATTGCCTACCTCTCTCTTCTACCTTGCCTCTTCATTAAATGCACCCTTAGTCACCATGGCAAGTCACACCCTTAGTCACCATTTGTGATCATCACAAGCAAGAGTCACCTAGGCTAGTCACACCCTTAGTCACCCTTTGTGATGATCACAAGCTTAGTCACCAAGCCTAGTCACAAAGCTTGCCAAACTTGACTTTTCCTCTTCACCAAGTGGCTTGCTTGCAGAATTTAATGGGTTTAGGCTTGATTTTGGGCCGAAACAAACTTTGACAAATGGGCCCACAAGATGCTTTATGGGGCCGGCCCATTCCCGGTGGTCCGAATGAAAGGACCCAACCCCGATTCAGTTACCTAAATCGGAATCGAACCCCTTCTGAAAATACGAACCAACAAAAATTTTCAAAATTTCGGCAGAGTTTCGTTACTAGCGTGGAATTACTATTACCTGCACGCGGAAAATACACTTCATCCTATGCCACAAAAAGCAAACCGTGGGCACCAATCCCATCCGGATTTCTCAACATGAATATAAACAATAAATAGTAAACATACTGTGCTATGTATAGGTATATTCGAGAAAATCCGTATAAACATGTATCAGAATGTATCAGAGCGATCTCTAGAGTAAAACATATACAATATGTACGTCAGTAGGTGAAACAAGAACCTACTGGAAAACACAGGTGACTCTGATCACTAGCCTCCAAACCGCGACGTGAAACACCAAACCTGAACTGCAACTGGGCACGGAAATCGAAAAGCCCAGGGGAAAGACATGAAAATTGTCAGAGTGAGTGGACGAAAATAAATGTCTTACACCACGTAATATATATGTTTAAAAATAACATATGCGAGTCAAATGTATAAATAAACAAATGGTATACGAGGAGACGCTGACTCCAACTCGTATACAGAGCATGCATAGAAAATTTCACGGGGTCACTCATGGACACGTCCGTGCTAGTACAGTCGGAATCACGGAGTCCCTGACTTCCATGTGATCCATACCCAGAAAGGCCTCAGTTCCGGGGTACTACCCCTCGCCGGTCAGGTAGGGGTACTGCCCCTCTTGGTGGCCTACCATCGGGGATCAGCCGAGAGGCAAGTGTATCGATACAACAACGTAACTGAGACTGTACTCTGTGTAAATCAAATCATAAACAATTCGATGCAAATGCATGAAACAGCATATAAGTGTATGTATATGCGTATACGTATATTCATATAAGTATAATCGTATAATCGTAAAACACATGCTCATAATAAACATCATCTCGTATGAAATCTCATGCTCGTAAAACCATAACCATGCTGCATGCTCAAGTTCGTAAAACGTATATATATAAGACTCGCAATCAATCCGTGAAAATAAATTGTCCACTAACAGACTCGCGTAATGCGCACTCGCGCTAAACTCGTGGTCCGGCGGAAGATCCCTCGCCTGAAGCACGATCACGATCCAGATCTCGATCTCGATCTCCTGAATATATATAAACATAACTGATCAAAAACATAATCCACAACCCTGCACTGAATCATGGAAACCAACCGTTCCCGGAAATATGCAATGCGATACAAAATGATTAACGGAAATTCCGAAATCCCCACTCAAAACCTCGACTAAAAATCGGCTAACCAAATCGACCCAAAAACCTCTGTATGATAACCAGGGCGTGATTACGAGAAAAATGACATTAAAATTGTCGAAATCTGAAAAGTTGACTTTTCTCGCCAGAGTGCCGCCGTTGACCGCCGGCAGCGGCGAGCCGTCAACGGAGACTTTCTCCGGCGGAAAAGCTCCAGATCACAAGTTCCCAACCAGGCGAACCACTTTTACAACTACCACTCAAACCAATTCAATTCTGAACCACCTCAATTCCTGCTCGAACCGAACGGAAACCTAACTCCGGCGACCCAATCGGGTTCACCGGAAAACTCAAATCCTGGCCAAACAAAATACAGGGGAAGCATCCCTGTGCCATGGGGAAACGAAACCCTCTCACCCCGACCACCGAGGCTCACCGGAATCCCACGAACCGTCACCGGCGAAACCCGATAACAAAACCCGATTCGAACTCCAACAAAACCTTATCAATTCTTATAAATCCAAACACAAATCAACTTAAAATCATGCAAGGAAGCTATTCATACCCTCAACGATGTCGGAGGTGGCCGGAAAGTGGTCGTCGGACGGCAAGCCCAAACGGGAAACTTCTCCCTCACTCGGTCAACGGTCAACTTTCCAGTTTTGGAAAGTCAAGGCAAGTCAACGTCAGTCAAAGCCCAGAATGAAGTTTCCGACTAATTCTCGACTATTTCGATATTTATACTTGCGCCTCGGGTCGATCGACGATTCGAAATGGATAACCATCACGATTCGGATAAACTCGAAACAAACAGATAAATTCGTCGGAAACCAAAACTTCAAATAATCATAAAATATTCCTCGGTTATCGGAAAAATCTTCCGGAACAGCCATCGGGCTCGAAATCACGTACTCTACAATCTCCGTGAAGACACTCAACCCAAATTCTCGACCGAAAATATAGTCGCGAATCGAATCGGCAAACCACAAATTCAACAATAAACTGCGACTAAACTCAAACTCGATCGAGAATCGTGTCGAATATGCATCAGATTCTGGTTCGGGTTGTCACAAATCTACTCCCCTTAAAGAAATTTTGACCTCAAAATTTACGTACCTGTCAAGTGAACAGATGAGGATACTGCTCCCGCATACGCTGCTCGGTCTCCCAGGTAGCCTCCTCAACTGAGTGGTTCTGCCACAAGACCTTCACCAGCGGAATCACACGGTGTCTCAACTCCTGCTCACGACGATCGAGAATCTGCACTGGCTCCTCTACGTACGATAAATCCTCTCTGATCGGCAACTGCTGCGGGGCTATCAGATGTGAAGGGTCTGAGATGTACTTCCGCAACATCAAAACATGGAAGACATCATGCACACGAGCCATCTCAGCCGGTAACTCAAGTCTATATGCAATAGCTCCAACCCTCTCCGTAATCTCATACGGACCCATATACCGCGGTCGAAGCTTGCCTCGCTTCCCGAAATGCATAACTCCCCTCCACGGAGATAGTTTCAGGAAGACCCAATCACCAACCTCAAACTCTAAGCTCTTCCTCCTCACATCCGCGTAACTCTTCTGCCGATCCTGGGCGATCTTCAACCGATCCCGGATAACCTGTATGTCCTCCATCGTGGTTTTCACCAAATCAGGACCAATGAGCCAACGCTCGCCTACCTCTCTCCAACACAACGGAGTGCGACACTGCTTGCCGTACAGAGCCTCGTACGGTGCCATCTCAATACTGGCCTGGTACCCAGTTTCCGCGAAACTGCAAGACACACGATCTCAGCATATCCTCAAGAGTCTGAATGGTCCGCTCGGACTGCCCGTCAGTTTGAGGATGAAAAGCTGTACTAAATCGCAATCTCGTGCCCAATGCTCGCTGCAACGCCTGCCAAAACTCAGAAGTGAACTGACTATCTCGGTCAGAAACAATCGACACAGGCACACCATGCAAGCGAACAATCTCGGATAAGTACAACTTGGCCAATCTACCCACTGATATCTTCCCTGGAAGTGCAAGAAAGTGTGCGGATTTCGTCAATCGATAACGATAACCCAAATGCCAGTGTTGCCCGCCGAAGTACGCGGCAACTGATAGACAAAATCCATCGTAATGTGCTCCCACTTCCAAACCGGAATCTCAAGTGGCTGTAGTTTCCCTGTAGGTTTCTGCCTCTCCGCCTTCACCTGCTGACAGATCAAACATCAACTCACGTATGCGGCAATCTCCCGCTTCATATTGCGCCACCAATAGCACGCTCGAAGTGTACGAAACATCTTCGTACCTCCGGGATGCATCGCATACGCTGAACTGTGGGCCTCATCCAGAATCTCCTTCTTCAAGCTCTCGTCTCGGGGAATACATAGTCTGCCTCTGAACAACAACGTACCGTCGTCGCTCAAACGGAACTCTGTAGGCACACCATTCCGTATCATGGTCTTCTTGCCCAACAGGTAAGAATCTGAATCCTGGGCCTCTCGTACCTGATCAACCAGTACGGGTCGAACCTGAAAACTGGCCAACAACGCTCAATCATCATCGTACCCAAACACAGCACCTGTAGCTCGAAGCTCGGCTAACATCGATATTCTGGCCACACACATGTGAAACAACGAGGCTCCAGATTACCAGCTAAGTGCATCTGTCACAACATTGGCCTTCCCCGGATGGTACTCGAAAGTGCCATCGTAATCGTTGATCAACTCCATCCATCGGCGCTGCCTCATGTTCAGATCCGGCTGCGTCCGCAAGTAGGTGAGACTCTTGTGATCAGTGAAAATCTTACACTGAGCACCATACAAATAATGTCTCCAACTCTTCAACACTAACACAATAGCGGCTAACTCCAAATCATGCGTCGGATAGTTGACCTCATGCGGTTTCAGCTGTCTAGAACCGTATGCCACAACTTTACCATGCTGCATCAACACACAGCCAAGGCCCAACTTCGACGCGTCGCTGTACACAACAAACTCACCACTGTCGTCTGGCAATGTCAGAACCGGTGCGGTAGTCAATCTCTCCTTCAGGAGCAAATAACTCTCCTCGCACGCATCAGACCACTCAAACTTGATGCCTTTCTTCGTCAATCTGGTCAGTGGTGTAGCAATCCGGGAGAAATCCTGTACAAACCGTCGGTAATAGCCTGCTAACCCCATGAAACTCCGAATCTCCGGCACAGTAGTGGGTCTACTCTAGTTCAGCACGGCCTCGATCTTGTCAGGATCAACACTAATTCCCTCAGCCGAAATCACGTGGCCCAGAAACTTCACACTATCCAACCAGAACTCACACTTGCTAAACTTCGCGAAACAGCTGATGGTCCCGCAAAGTCCGTAACACCGCTCGCAAGTGCTTCTTGTGCTGGCCCACACTCCTCGAATATATCAAAATATCATCAATGAATACAATCACGAACTTGTCCAGGAACCGTCTAAACACCCGATTCATCAAGTCCATGAAAGCTGCGGGGGCGTTGGTCAACCCAAACGGCATAACCAAAAACTCATAGTGCCCATACCGCGTCCTGAAAGCTGTCCTGGCTATGTCTGAATCTCGGATCCTCAACAGGTGATATCCGGATCGAAGGTCAATCTTTGAAAAGACTGCTGCTCCCTTCAGCTGATCGAACAAGTCGTCAATCCGTGATAACGGATACTTGTTCCTCACTGTAACCTGATTCAGCTTCCGATAGTCGATGCACAAACAACATGGACCCGTCCTTCTTCCGCACAAACAACACCGGAGCACCCCACGGAGAAACACTCGGTCAAATGAATCCCTTCTCTAACAACTCCTGGAGTTGAATCTGCAACTCCTTCAACTCCGCAGGCGCCATCCGGTACGGTGTCTGGGAAATCGGTCCTGTACCCGGCAACAACTCAATAGTAAAATCAATCTCCCGCATAGGGGGTATACCAGGTAACTCCGCTGGAAACACATACGGAAACTCAGACACAACCTCAATACTACCGAGATCCGGTACTGCAGCTGTAGTGTCCACAACATGGGCTAAGTAAGCAACACAACCCTTCTTCATCAACCGATCCACCCTCATTGCGGAAATCAAGCACGGTAGTGAAGTGTTCTTCTCGCCGCGAAACAGTATCTCGGGTAACCCTGGTCGTCGAAACGCGACCTCCTTCCTGTGGCAGTCAAACATGGCCCAGTGCGACTCCAAGAAGTCCATACCCAAGATCAGATCAAAATCCACAATATCAAGCAATAACAGATCTGCGGCTAGTCCATGACCACTAATAAACACCTCACAATCCCGGTAAACCCAACCGATGCTCACAACCTCACCTGACGGATACAACACTCTCCACAACCCCGGAAGTGGAGATGCAGGTACCGTAACTAATGATGACAGTCTAAATGATATGAATGAATGTGTGGCACCTGGATCTAACAATGCAACTACTGGAATACCAAAGACATGTAACGTATCGATAACGACCTCCGGTGAAGCTCTGCCCTCACGTAGAGTCATAGCATGAACTCTCGCCTATCCGGCTGGTCGTCCTCGCTGAGCCTGACCCTGCTGCCTACCCTAGCGTGCAAACTGTGCTGGTCGAGCTCCCGAAGTAGCACCTCGCTCAGCTCCGGAACTCTGGGCTGCCTGTCCATCACCACCATACAACTGGGGACACGCCACCATACAACTAGGGACACGCCCTCGCATAATGACCCACCTGGCCACAATGATAACAGTTGAGGGTACCACGCTGACACGAACCAAGATGATATCTATTGCACAGGTTGCACAATGGATACTCCATCGGTACTGCAAATGAACCACCAGTACGCCGAGGATAACTAGAACCGCTGGAACTCCCACTAGCCTGTGGTCGCTGCGGTTGATCTCTCCTCCATATCGATCTCCGCCTCGGTGCACTAACTGGTGAGCGATAGGATCCACCGCCAGAGGATGAAGCTGAACCAGAAGTATCAGAACTCTGCCTCTTTGAAGGCCCCTTACTCGGTCCACCGTCCTCGAATCGCCTCGGCTGGTACCTCTGCTATCTCTCCTGCTCAATATCCTCGCCTCGGAGTGCAGCACTAACAAACTCATTAAAGTTGTTTCGAGGCATCGTAGTCAGTGTCACCTTGATGTTCAGATTCAATCCCAGCTCAAACCTGCGACACTTGGCTTCCTCTGTAGCCACCATATCCCGCGCAAAACGAGACAAACGGGTAAATCGATCCCGATACTCAAGTACAGACAAACTGCCATGCCTCAAGTTCGTAAACTCCTCGTACTTGCGCTGTTGGCTAGCCTGATTGAAGTACCTCCGCATAAACAGATCATGAAACAATGTCCACGGAGTATCAACAGGAACTCTGTCGGTGCTAACCCACCAAAAGTATGCATCACCCTCAAGTAAACCAACTGCGGCTACTGAAATCTGCTCAGGAGTAAACTACAGACGCTCACAAACCCGTTCAATCTGAACTAACCATGCCTCACATATCTCTGGCTCAACTGAACCCGAAAACACAGTAGCACCAGCAGTACGAGCCTTGACCACAGGGTCAAAACGCTCTTCCAAACGCAGCACTCGCATCAGCAAGTCGCGCGTTCAGCGATCCTCATTAGGATCCTCATCCCGATCAACACGGGGACCACGTCGAGGAGGCATCCTACTGATACAAGACAAGCATTAGGTACAAGCAGAAAGAACGTAATCATGAAACCGCAGATATTTGAGGACACACAACACCCGAAGTATTGATGAGTACCGCTGGCCAGTCGGGTCATCACTCCAGTCATGCTGTATCAACTCAAATACCCTAAGCGTCACAACTACAAGAGTCTACAGAATCTGACAACCTAATGCTCTGATACCAAGCTGAAAGGACCCAACCCCGATTCAGTTACCTAAATCGGAATCGAACCCCTTCTGAAAATACGAACCAACAAAAATTTTCAAAATTTCGGCAGAGTTTCATTACTAGCGTGGAATTACCATTACCTGCACGCGGAAAATACACTTCATCCTATGCCACAAAAAGCAAACCGTGGGCACTAATCCCATCCGGATTTCTCAACATCAATATAAACAATAAACAGTAAACATATTATGCTATGTATAGGTATATCCGAGAAAATCCGTATAAACATGTATCAGAATGTATCAGAGCGACCTCTAGAGTAAAACATATACAATATGTACGTCAGTAGGTGAAAAAGGAACCTACTGGAAAACACAGGTGACTCTGATTACTAGCCTCCAAACCGCGACGTGAAACACCAAACCTGAACTGCAACTGGGCACGGAAACCGAAAAACCCAGGGGAAAGACATGAAAACCGTTAGAGTGAGTGGACGAAAATAAATGTCTTTCACCAGTTGGTATATATGTTTAAAATAATCCTCCAGCGTACTGAGCATGTAAGTAAAAATCCCACGGGGTCACTCATGGACACCTCCGTGCTAATACAGTCCGAATCACGGGGTCCTTGGTCCACACGTGATTTTAAGCCAGAAATGGCCTCGGTTCCGGGGAAACGCCCCTCACCGGTCTGGTCGGGGTGACGACGCCCCTCCTGGCGGCCTACCATCGGGGATCAACCGAGAGGCAAGTGTAAAAATACAACAGCATAACTGAGACTGTACTCTGTGTAAATCAAATCATAACAGTTTGATGCAAATGCATGAAACAACATATTCGTATATTCGTATACATATATCTGTATATGTATAATCGTATATTCGTAAAAAACACATGCTCATGTAATCCGTAATCTCAATACGCATGCTCAAGTTCATAAATCATATAAAAGACTAGCAAGAATTCCGTGAAAAGAAATTGTCCACTCACTGGTGAGCAAAACGCGCACTCGCGCTAATCTCGTGGTCCGGCGGAAGATCCCTCGCCAAAAGCACGATCTCGATCTCCCTCTCGATCTCCTGAATATTTATAAACATGACTGATCAAAAACACAATCTACAACTCTGAACTGAAGCACAGAAACCAGCCGTTCCCGGAAATAAACAATGCAATGCAAAACGATTAACGGAATTCCCGAAATCTCCATTCGAAATCCTCGACTGAAAATCGGCTAACCATATCAATCCGAAAACCTCTGGACGATAATCAGGGCGCTATTTCGAGAAAAACGACATTAAAAACGTCGAAATCTGAAAAAGTCAACCCTCGCCGGAGCTCCGCCGTTGACCGCCACCGCCGACAACGGTGGAATCCCACTGCGAGACTTTTCAGATTTCAAGGTCTCCTCGAGCCCAATCAGTTTCTCAACTGGCACCATGGCCAAAACTCACCGGAACAGGGTCAATTTCAGGCCAAACCAAATCGGAATCCTATTCGGGTACCCTAATCGGGTTCGATCAAAAATCCATCCTTAGCCCAAAATCAACACATGGGAAGCATCTCCAAGGCATGGGGAGGTGAAACCCCAACAATTTCACCTCCAAAACTTACCGGAACCACCCACCCCAACTCCGGCGAACACCGACGACATAACCCGATTCGGGTTCAACCAAAACCCCAATAATTCCCATCAAACCATACACCAATCAACTCGAAATCACACAAGGATGCGAACCATACCTTCCACAAGGTCGAAGGTGGCCGGAAAATGGGTCGTCGGACAGCAAGCCGAAACAGGAAACCTTCCCTCTCTCGGTCAACGGTCAACTTTCCAGTTTTGGAAAGTCAAAGTTTGGTCAACGTCAGTCAATGCTTTTACGACTAATTCTCGACTATTCTGATATTTATACTCGCGCCTCGGGTCGATCGACGATTCGAAATGGATAACCATCACGTTTCGGATAAACACGAAACAATCGGATAAACTCGTCGGAAACTGAAAATTCAAATAATCGTATTATATTCCTTGGTTATCGGAAAAATCTTTCGGAACCGCCCTCGAGGTCAAAATCACGTACTCTACAACTTCCGTGAAGACACTCAACTCAAATTCTCAACCGAAAACATAGTCGCAAATTAAGTCGACAAACCACACAAATATCGTAAAACTGCGACTAAACAGAATCTCGTGAATCGTGCCGAATACACAACTGATTCTGGTTCGGGTCGTCACAAATCTACCCCCTTAAAGAAATTTTGACCTCAAAATTTACGTACCTGTCAAGTGAACAGATCAGGATAATGCTCCCGCATACGCTGCTCAGTCTCCCAGGTGGCCTCCTCAACTGAGTGGTTCTGCCACAAGACCTTCACCAACGGGATCACACAGTGCCTCAACTCCTGCTCACGACGATCGAGAATTTGCACTGGCTCCTCTACATACGTCAAATCCTCTCTTATCGGCAACTGCTGTGGGGCTAACACATGTGAAGGATCTGAGATGTACTTCTGCAACATCGAAACATGGAAGACATCATGAACACGAGCCATCTCAGCTGCTAACTCAAGTCTGTAAGCAACAGCTCCAACCCTTTCCGTAATCTCAGACGGACCAATGTACCGCGGTCGAAGCTTGCCACGCTTCCCGAAACGCATAATTCCCCTCCACGGAGATTGTTTCAGGAAGACCCAATCACCAACCTCGAACTCTAAACTCTTCCTCCTCACACCCCCGTAACTCTTCTACCGATCCTGGGCGATCTTCAATCGATCCCGGATAACATGTATGTCCTCCATCTTGGTTTTCACCAAATCAGGACCAATAAGCCAATGCTCGCCCACCTCACTCCAACACAACGGAGTGCGACACTGCTTCCCGTACAGGGCCTCGTACGGTGCCATCTCAATGCTGGCCTGATAGCTGTTGTTGTAGGCGAACTCAATCAAATGTAACTGCTGATCCCAGTTTCCGCGAAACTGCAACACACAAGATCTCAGCATGTCCTCAAGAGTCTGAATGGTCCGCTCGGACTGCCCGTCAGTATGAGGATGAAAAGCTATACTGAATCGCAACCTCGTGCCCAAAGCTCGCTGCAACGCCTGCCAAAACTCAGAAGTGAACTGACTATCTCGGTCAGAAACAATGGACACAAGCACACCATGCAAGCGAACAATCTCTGATAAGTACAACTTGGCCAATCTGCCCACTGATATCTTCCCCAGAAGTGCAAGAAAATGTGCGGATTTCGTTAATCGGTCAACAATAACCCAAATGCCAGTGTTGCCCGCCGAAGTACGCGGCAACTGATAGACGAAATCCATCGTAATGTGCTCCCACTTCCAAACCGGAATCTCAACTGGCTGTAGTTTCCCTGCAGGTTTCTGCCTCTCCGCCTTCACCTGCTGACAAATCAAACATCGACTCACATACGCGGCAATCTCCCGTTTCATGTTGCACCACCAATAGTACGCTCGAAGTGTACGAAACATCTTCGTACCTCCGGGATGCATTGCATACGCTGAACTATGGGCCTCGTTCAGAATCTCCTTCTTCAAACTCTCGTCTCTGGGCACACATAGTCTGCCTCTGAACAACAACGTACCGTCGTCACTCAATCGAAACTCTGTAGGCACACCATTCCGTATCATGGTCTTCTTACCCAACAGGTAAGAATCTGAATCCTGAGCCTCTCGTACTTGATCAACCAATACAGGTCGAACCTGAAAACTGGCCAACAAAGCTCCCTCATCAGATTTCCGGCTAAGTGCATCTGCTACAACATTGGCCTTCCCCGGATGGTACTCAAACGTGCAATCATAATCGTTGATCAACTCCATCCATCGGCGCTGCCTCATGTTCAAATCTGGCTGTGTCCGCAATTAGGTGAGACTCTTGTGATCAGTGTAAATCTTACACTGAGCACCATACAGGTAATGTCTCCAACTCTTCAACGCTAACACAATATCGGCTAACTCCAAATCATGCGTCGGATAGTTGACCTCATGCGGTTTCAGCTGTCTGGAACCATATGCCACAACTCTACCATGCTGCATCAACACACAGCCAAGCCCCAACTTCGACGCATCGCTGTACACAACAAACTCACCACTGTCGTCTGGCAATGTCAGAACCGGTGCGGTAGTCAATCTCTCCTTCAGGAGCAAATAACTCTCCTCGTACGCATCACACCACTCAAACTTGACGCCCTTCTTCATCCATCTGGTCAGTGGTGTAGCGATCCGGGAGAAATCCTGTACAAACCGTCGATAATAGCCTGCTAACCCCAAGAAACTCCGAATCTCCGGCACAGTAGTGGGTCTACTCCAATTCAGCACGGCCTCAATCTTGTCAGGATCAACACTGACTCCCTCGGCCAAAATCACGTGGCCCAGAAATTTCACACTATCTAACCAGAACTCACACTTGCTAAACTTCGCGAACAACTGATGGTCCCGCAAAGTCCGCAACACTGCTCGCAAATGTTTTTTGTGCTGGCCCATACTCCTGGAATAGATCAAGATATCGTCAATGAATACAATCACGAACTTGTCCAGGAACCGTCTGAACACCCGATTCATCAAGTCCATGAAAACTATGGGGGCATTGGTTAACCCAAACGGCATAACCAAAAACTCGTAATGCCCATACCGCATCCTAAATGCTGTCCTGGCGACATCAGAGTCTCAGATTCTCAACTGATGATATCCGGATCGAAGATCAATCTTCGAAAAGTTTGCAGCACCCTTCAGCTGATCGAACAAGTCATCAATCCGCGGCAACGGATATTTGTTCCTCACTATAACCTGATTCAGCTTCCGATAGTCGATGCACAAACGCATGGACCCATCCTTCCTCCGCACAAACAACACTGGAGAACCCCACGAAGAAACACTCGGTCGAATGAAACCCTTCTCCAACAACTCCTGGAGCTGAATCTGCAACTCCTTCAACTCTGCAGGAGCCATCCGATACGGTGTCTGGGAAATCAGCCATGTACCCGGCAACAACTCAATAATAAAATCAATCTCCCGTACAGGGGGTATACCAGGTAACTCTGCTGGAAACACATCCGGAAACTCAGACACGACCTCAATACTACCAAGATCTGGTACAACTGCTGTAGTGTCCACAACATGGGCTAAACAGGCAACCCGACCCTTCTTCATCAACCGGTCCGCCCTCATCGCGGAAATCAAACACGGTAGTGAAGTGTTCTTCTCGCCACAGAACAATATCTCGGGTAACCCTGGTCGTTGAAACGCGACCTCCTTCCTGTGACAGTCAAACATGGCCCAGTGCGACTCCAAGAAGTCCATACCCAAGATCAGATCAAAATCTACAATATCAAGCAATAACAGATCTGCAGCTAGTCCATGACCATCAATAAACACCTCACAATCCCTGTACACCCAACCGATGCTCACAACCTCACCTGACGGATACAACACTCTCCACAACCCCGGAAGTGGAGATGCAGGTTCCCTAGCTAATGATGACAGTCTAAATGATATGAATGAATGTGTGGCACCTGGATCTAACAATACAACTACTAGGATACCAAAGAAACGTAACGTACCGATAACGACCTCCGGTGATGCTCTGCCCTCACGTAGAGTCATAGCATGAACTCTCGCCTGTCCGGCTGGTCGTCCTCGCTGGGGCTGTCCCTGCTGTCTGCCATGGCCTGCAAACTGTACTGGTCGAGCTCCCGTAGTGGCACCTCGCTCAGCTCCGGAACTCTGGGCCGCCTGTCCACCAGCACCATACGACTGAGGACACTCCCTCGAATAATGACCCACCTGGCCACAACTATAACAAATAACTGTACTCCGCTGACATACACCAGAGTGATACTTGTTGCAGAGGCTACACAATGGATGGTCTCTCGGAACAAGAAATGTACCACCGGTACGCCGAGGATAACTAGAACCGTTGGAATCTGTACTAGCCTGTGGTCGTCGCGGTCGATCTCTCCTCCATAACGGTCTCCGCCTCGGTACACCAATTGATGGGCGATAAGATCCACCGCCTGAAGATGAAGCTGAACCGGAAGTATCAGAACTCAGCCTCTTAGAAGGCCCCTGACTCGGTCCACCTTCCTTAAATCGTCTCGGCTGGTACCTCTGCTGTCTCTCCAGCTCAATATCCTCGCCTCGGAGAGATGCACTGACAAACTCGTCAAAGTTGTTCTGAGGCATCGTAGTCAGAGTCGCCTTGATGTTCAGATTCAATCCCTGCTCAAACCTGCGACACTTGGCTTCCTCTGTAGCCACAATATCCCGCGCAAAACGAGACAAACGGGTAAACCGATCCCGATACTCAAGTACAGACAAACTGCCCTGCCTCAAGTTCGTAAACTCCTCATACTTGCGCTGATGGGTAGCCTGATTAAAGGACCTCCGTATAAACAAATCACGGAACAAAGTCCACGGAGTATCCACTGGAACTCTGTTGGTGCTAACCCACCAAAAGTATGCATCACCCTCAAGTAAACCAACTGCTGCCACTGTCATCTGCTCAGGAGTAAACTGCAGACGCTCACAAACACGTTCAATCTGAACCAACCATGCCTCGCATATATCTGGATCAACTGAACCCAAAAACACAGTAGCACCAGCTGTACGAACCTTGACCAGAGGGTCAAAACGCTCTTCCAAACGCAGCACTTGCATAAGCAAGTCGCGCGTTCGGCGATCCTCATCAGGATCCTCATCCCGATCAACACGGGGACCACGTCGAGGAGGCATCCTACTGATACAAGACAAGCATTAGGTACAAGCAGAAAGAACGTAATCATGAAACCGCAGATATTTGAGAACACACAACACCCGAAGTATTGATGAGTACCGCTGGCCAGTCGAGTCATCACTCCAGTCATGCTGTACAAACTCAAATACCCTAAGCGTCACGACTACAAGAGTCTATAGAATCTGACAACCCAATGCTCTGATACCAAGCTGAAAGAACCCAATCCCGATTCAGTTACCTAAACCTGAATTGAACCCCTTCTGAAAATACGAACCAACAAAAAATTTTCAAAATTTCGGCAGAGTTTCGTTACTAACGTGGAATTGCATAAACCTGCACCCTGAAAATAACACTTCGTCCTATGCCACAAAAACCAAACCGTGGGCACCAATCCCATCCGGATTTCTCAACATCATAATATAAACAATAAACAGTAAACATACTGTACCATTGGTACGTGGGAAACATGCCTTAAATGTTCACACAAAGTAGACACTAAAAACATTGTCCACACATATACAATTTAAAACCCTTATTTGTCGATGTAATATTGGCGAGTAGGGATTGTTCTATCCGGGGAATTAAAGGGCGCATGCATGGTTTCGTTTAAGCAGAAATCTAAAGGTTTGGGAGAATTGGAAATTGGTTGATTAATGTCCTACGAAATTAAGGTACAAAACATGCAAACACAACAAGAACTCCTAGACTTCTAATATGTTTTACTCATAGACAAGTTTGACAATCAAGAAACATTAAATTCTAATTATGCTTACAAAAAAATAAGAAGCTAGATTACTAATTACAAGTGATCAACTTATTTCACTCACCTAGCCTACTCTTATCCTTTTACCTTATTTATCATCTACGAAATCCTTAATTTTAGTCGAGATACATACACATGCTTTCCTTGAATAAGAATGCTATGACGCATAACACCTTAAAACAATTGCTACTTTGCCGAAATCATTGAGATATATTTTAGGAAGATTGGTGACGCACCCTATCCTAAAACATACTCAAAGCATTAAGAACTTAAAGCTAGCACATTCATCCAAACTAATAAAATTAAGAACACATGGAAGAATCGAAATAAGAGAAGAACATGGAGAAATTCTTTCATTACATAACTGAAATTATTACAAAGACAAAGATGGAGTTTAGAGTACATGGTTACACTTTTAGAGAGGTGACGCACCAACTTCAAGCGGTGATTCTCAAGAACACGAATGACGCACTCTACGTTCTTGATCCGGAGGTCGTGGAGAGCTTCGACTTTGGAAGAACCTTTTGATGCAAACCCAGATGATTATGGAAATGAACATGGGCATGGCGGCAATGCGGATCATGCACGTGGACATGGAGCTAAGGATGCCGTGGAATCTTTATCATTACCAAGCGGCCCAATTACAAGAGCTAGGGCCCGGAAGTTCCAGGAAGCACTTAATGGGCTGATTCAAGAGAGTGGAGATAATTCTGAAATTATCAAAGAGGAAGCTAAATTTGTGCATGTCATGGAGGTCATCATGAAGGGCAACAATTAAGGAGCACGAATTAAGGGAGAATAATTACAGAGAGAATAAAGGGAGCATTGATCTGATCTTTATTCTCAGATTTTATGATCAGTTTTATTTCTTAGTATTATGGGCCTTAATTAGCAATTAAAGGCCATAACTTCTAATTTTCTGTTTTGATTTTTGGTCTCTCCTATATTCCTATATAAGGAGAGCTTTTCTTTGTTTGTAATCAGATTATGATACATGAAAATTGTGAGAACTTGTGTTCTTCTTAGTTCTTATTAGAACTCTTTCTGAGCTTATCAAGGTAAAACTTGTGGCGCTCAAACCCAAGCTTATCACTTAGAAATTAGTGGGTGCATTTCTCTGTGTGGCGCTTGTCCCTTTCGTAGTCTTAGGTTCCCATCTCTTTAGGTGTGGGGTCTAGACTCAACAAGCTTTGTCTTCGCATTCTTGGTGTTCGGTCCACTTTTATCGGGTTTCATCACAGTTGTTGGTGAGGTTCGTATCAGTTTGGTATCAGAGCTTCGGCTCCAAGGCAAGTTTGACTATGCTTTATTTTCGAGTTTATTAGAAGAAAAAAAAAACGCACAGAAAGAAAAAGAGGTGCGAAAAAAAAAGAAGAAAAAAAAAAGTGAAAGTTCCAAAGTTTCTTTTGTCGTTCCAGAAATTACAGAAATTCTCAATCAAAATAGTTATTCCATTTGAGAATTAATATACATTTGATTCATACCAGAAAGTCTTGTTAAGTTTTGGGTGTTTACATACAATCTTGATTGCTGCTTGATTTTATTTTCTTGAATGTTCATTGAATTTGATTAAGAACTGAAGAAAAACACAAAGAGTGGTAAAAGGCAAGAGTGTGTGAGAATATCAGAGGGTAAAAGTCATTTAGAGAGAAACATGAGTGTGAGTGTATCATTGTTTGAGTGAAACACGTGAGGGAGTGTTTGCGAGGATTTCTAACTCCATTTTGCAGATTTAATCATGGCACATGATCCTAGAGATGAAGAAACTCCAATACAAATTCCAACGTTCCAACTAGATGGATTATTAGCAGAGATGAGGCGTATAATGCGGGCAGAGATGGAACCTTTGCACGTAAGGTTGGATGAAGTGGAGCAAGCAGCGCCTAGGAGACGACCATGAAATAGGAACGATGAGGAAGAAGGCTCAGATCCAGAAGAGCAAGAAGGTGGAGGTAGGAATAGGAGGCCTAGACGTGATAACGACATGGGGAGCATAAAAGTGAAAATTCCATCATTCCAAGGAAAGAACGATCCAGAAGCATATTTGGAATGGGAGACTAAGATGGAAATGGTGTTTGATTGTCACAACTACTCCGAAGAGAAGAAGGTAAAATTGGCTGCTATTGAATTTACTGATTATGCTATAATTTGGTAGGATCAGTTGATTGTCAATAGGCGAAGGAATAGAGAGCTACCAGTAGGCACATGGAAGGAGATGAAAAGATTGATGAGGAAGCGTTTTGTGCCCAGCCACTATTACCGAAGTTTATACCAGAAGCTACAACGATTGACTCAAGGGTACAAAAGTGTGGATGAGTACCACAAGGAGATGGAGGTCGCAATGATCCGAGCTAATGTAGAGGAGGACGAATAAGCCACCATAGCAAGATTCTTGCATGGCTTAAATAGTGATATTGCAGACGTTGTGGAGCTGCAACACTACGTGGAGTTATCTGATATGGTACATCAAGCCATAAAAGTGGAGGCACAACTAAGGCGGAAAAGTCTTGCAAGGAGAGGAACAACTACGGGTTCCACTAATCCTTGGAAACCAGCCCCAAGGAGAGATGAGCCACAACAAAACAAGCCAAAGTTTGAGGCTTCAAAAATTACTAAACCAGCAGCGGCAAACACATCTGGTAATAGCAATGCTTCTACTTCTAAATCTCGTGATATAAGGTGTTTTAAATGTCAGGGAAGAGATCACATATCCAGCCAATGTCCAAACAAAAGGGTGATGGTGATAAACTCCCAAGGTGATTTAGAGTCGGAGGAGGAAGAAGAGGATGAGGTCATTCCAACTTATGAGGATGGCAGTGACGCAGAAATTCCTATTGTTGGGGACTTGTTGGTAACAAGAAGAGCTCTCAATGCACAAGTCAAGCCGGATGAGAGTAACCAAAGGGAGAACCTATTCCATACTCGGTGCTTGGTGAATAAGAAAGTGTGCAGCATTATCATTGATGGAGGAAGTTGCACGAATGTTGCGAGCAATTATATGGTGGAGAAGTTGGGACTAACAACCTTGAAGCATTCCAGACCCTACAGATTGCAATGGTTGAATGACTGTGGTGATATAAAGGTGACGAGACAAGTGGTGGTGTCATTGTGCATTGGCAAGTATGAAGATGAAGTACTTTGTGATGTGGTACCGATGCAAGCATGCCACATACTATTGGGGAGACCATGGCAGTATGATCGAAGAGTCACACATGATGGGTACACAAATAGGTATTCTTTCACCCTTAGAAAGCAACCTATTACTCTTGTTTCTTTAACTCTGATATACGCATTTTATGCTCGATTGTTAACGCATTTCCCTTTACGTTTAGCTATGTTATAATCTTAGTTTTTATGTTTTTTTCATTTAAATTGTTATTTTTAGGTTATTTACGGTGGACATGAATAACGACACGATTCGGAGGAATTTCGGCGATTTTGCGATTTTTGCGATTTCGGACCACCGGGAATGGGCCGGCCCATAAAGCATTTTGTGGGCCCATTTGTCAAAGTTTGTTTCGGCCCAAAATCAAGCCCAAGCCCATTAAATTCTGTAAGCAAGCCACTTGGTGAAGAGGAAAAGTCAAGTTTGGCAAGCTTTGTGACTAAGCTTGTGATCATCACAAAGGGTGACTAGGCTGGGTGACTAAGCTTGTGATCATCACAAAGGGTGACTAAGGGTGTGACTAGCCTAGGTGACTCTTGCTTGTGATGATCACAAACGGTGACTAAGGGTGTGACTTGCCATGGTGACTAAGGGTGCATTTAATGAAGAGGCAAGGTGGAAGAGAGAGAGGTATGCAATTCCTTTGCCTATATATAAGAGGGAGGCCAGCCATAATACAGAGCATCACACAATTTCACAAGCCAAAGCTCTATACAATTCACCTCTCTTCCATACATAACCAAGATTCTTCCAAAGTCGAAGCTCTCCACCACCTCCGGATCAAGAACGTAGAGTGCGTCATTCGTGTTCTTGAGAATCACCGCTTGAAGTTGGTGCGTCACCTCTCTAAAAGTGTAACCATGTACTCTAAACTCCATCTTTGTCTTTGTAATAATTTCGGTTATTTAATGAAAGAATTTCTCCATGTTCTTCTCTTATTTCGATTCTTCCATGTGTTCTTAATTTTATTAGTTTGGATGCATGTGCTAGCTTTAAGTTCTTAATGCTTTTAGTATGTTTTAGGATAGGGTGTGACGACCCGGACCAGAATTAGCAGTGGAATCAGCTTGATTGATGAGTTACTGCGTAGTCGCAGCTGTTCGACAATTATTTGAATCGCCGAAGCTTCTTAACGACTAAATAATTGGCCAAGAATTGGAGCTGGGTCTCTTCTCGAGAGTCATTGTACGTATGATTACGAGTTCGTGGGCGATTCCGGATCGTTATTTGGACGACCGAGGAATTAGTTATGAATATTTGAAGTTTCGACGGAAACGGATTTAAATGGCAGGTTTGTTCGCGACTAAATTACCGGTCGAGAATTTGGTTTCGGCTTCTTCACGGAAGTTGTTCAGAATTTAATTTCGAGTTTGTGGGAACTTCTGGAGCATGATTTTGAGTTACGAAGATTTAGTTGTGATTATTTCCGTTTGTGGATTGTTTAGTCGAATTAAATTTGTGTTTGGTTGAACAGTTGACTTTTTATCCGTTTGACCGATGTGTTTGACTTTGGGTGATTATTGAAGAATATGTCGAGATGAGTTTGTGGCCGTGAGAATTATCGGAATCGGAATTATGACGAGAAAGTTACGCGCGTTTGAAGTTCGTCGAAAAGGATAATTACAAGTTTCCGTTTTGGGAAAGCTTTAAATAGTAACCTGCCTAAAAGGGAAAGTCAAAACTGAAATTATTGAGGTTGACCATGGTTGACTCGGTTTGACCGAGTGGGTGAGGTGAGTCACGATGGAGCCACGGCCTCACCGGCGTTGGTCCTCCGTCCGGTCATCTTTGACCATGATGTTGATCCCAAAAGCTGCGCCTCGGCATCCCGAGCTTGAATCCGGCCACCTCTCACGGCGTGGCTCGCCGGAGGGAATAGAATTTCCGGCCAAAAGTTTGAAGAAATTGGGGGTAATCGGGTTCCACTTTTCAGGCCGAATTGAGCTACATCAAGCATTGGGTTTTGAAGCTCTCATCACTAGCAAGCTACCATGTAAGTTTGGAGTTCTAATTCATCTTGTGTGTGGAGAATTTTGGATTTGAAATTTGTGTGTTCATTCAGTTTTTCATGAAATTGACATGGTTAGAGTGAGATATGGACTTCGGTGCAGTTATGAAAGTTGCTCAGTGGACGATTTTGAGTGGATTAGGTGCTGCTCCGCCGTGAAATTCTCCGGTCGGCGGTGGCGCCGCCGTGGACGGCGGTCAACGGCGGTGGTCAACGGTCAACGGGTTGACTTTTTGACTTTCGACAAGTTGCATGTCGTTTGACTCGAAATCGCGCTCCGATCGCAGTGGGGAGGTTCGTTTCTCGATTTGAGCATCCGAATGTATAGCGAGGTATTGAGGTGTACATATACGGATTTTCGACGATTCGTCGACTTTGAATTATGGGTTTCCGGGAACAGTGGTTTCTCGTGATTTTTTTTGAAATGTAGAGTTATGACTTTGAGTATTGGATTTTGTGAATATTCAGGTGTTCGTGATCGTTCTTTTGGCGAGGGACTTTCCGCCGGATCACGGGTTAACACGATACGCGTTACTCCTGTCTGTGAGTGGACAATTTATTTTCACGGATTGATTGCGAGTCGTTTATATATGTTTTACGAACTTGAGCATGTAGCATGATTATGTTTATTACGAGCATGTGTTTTACGATTATACGGTTATATTTATACGGATATACGTATATGACTATACATACACTTACATGCTGTTTCATGCATTTGCATCGAACTGTTTATGATTTGGTTTACACAGAGTACAGTCTCAGTTACGTTGTTGTATAGATACACCTTGCCTCGTCGGCTGATCCCCGACGGAGGGCTGCCTGGAGGGCAGTACCCCAACCAGACCGGTGAGGGGCAGTACCCCGGAACCGAGGCCATTTCTGGCTCAGAATCACGTGGTAGTCAGGGACTCCGTGGTTCAGACTGTACTAGCACGGAGGAGTCCATGAGTGACCCCGTGGGATTTTACTTGCATGATCAGTACACTGGAGGAGTATGAGTTTTACCTCGTGTACTATGTTGTTTTTATTTACCTGGACTCGCATATGTTATTTTAAACATATATATGAACTGGTGAAAGACATTTATTTTCGTCCACTCACTCTAACGTGTTTCATGTCTTTCCCCTGGGTTTTTCGGTTTCTGTGCCCAGTTTGCAGTTCAGGCTCTGGTGTCGCACGTCGTGGTCAGAGATATGTATGGCACGGTTTGCCTGGGGATGTGTATATGAGCGTCTATATGTTGCCTCAGAGCCGAGAATTGTGGCAAAGATGTATGCCTGAGTCAGATTGTCGTATTTGGTGGGCTGATATTGTGTGAGTTCCGGTTGCGATTCCTTGGCCTACATTCAGGGTGTTGTATTTACGGTAATGGTTTGATCAGGCTACCCAGCATTCGACTGTGGAGTGTTTACCCACCTGAGGCAGAGATGCATTGTCCACGTGTTTGTTCTTATTTGCACGAGTTATGTGGCTTCAGAAGAAGCAGTGCACGAGATTCGAGATGAGTTTGAACCTGAGCTTCAGAGAGAGTCTGATTGTTATGCCTCGAGGTTTCCGTGAGGAGCTTAGTGTGTTGCACTCAGTGGCGATGTTATTGAAAAGGAAAGGTGTACGCGGTTTTCGATGTGATGGTTTGAGGAAAGTGGACTTAGTTGAGATTTTGATTAGGTTGAGTTCTGGTACTTCGGGATCAGTGACGTCATCAGACTGTGGCCTTTTCGATTATGTTGAGGATCCTCTGCTGATCCGTTTGGTGATGGAGGAGATCGCAGAGTAGCGGACTTGCTTCTGTGGCATGAGTTTGGGCGATCGTTGGTGATCCTTTCATGCAGCAGGTGTTGCGGTGACTTGTGTTTGTGGTACACTCTCAGTTGCTGTTTCAGTAGCCAGGAGGGTCATGTTACGAGGGAGTGGCCCAGCCAGCTGTTGTAGTGGTATGGTAACTCAGAGTTTACGAGGAGATCCTCATGCTGTTCCTAGAGTTCGACCAACGTACCCTTTTGACGAGTTATTCAGCAAGTCGCAATTGATGTGGGCGACTAGTTGGGCATGTTGGAGTTCGTGCCATGACCTTGTTTGAGGACAGACTTTTCTCCGAGGTTGCTGTTGTTTGATATCTATGGTTATTGTACCTGCATCTCCACTTCCGAGGTTTTGGAGAGTATTGTATCCATCCGGAGGTTGCGAGATCCTTGTTGGAGGATATGGCTTAGCCGCGGATCTGTTATAGCTGGACATGTGGTTTTGATGTGACCATGAGTACGGACTTACCAACAATGCATTTGGCTGTGTTCGAGTGCCTCGAGGAGGAGGTTGTGTTTCGATGACCAGATTTCCCCGAAATACTGTTTCGTGGTGATGGTCGAGCGGATGATGGAGACGGTTTGTGTTGCTTGCTTAGCCCATGTTGTGGATACTACGGTTACTGTGTCTGACATTGGTGACATTGAGGTGGTTCCCGAGTTTCCAGGTGTATTCCGGAGGAGTTACCAAGTGTTCCTCCAGTTCGGGAGACTGACTGCACCATTAAGCTTGTACCGGGCGCTGGACTCATTTTATCGGCATCTTGTCGTTCGGAGCCAGCGGAGCTGATGGAGCTATTATTTCGACTCCAGGAGTTGTTGGAGGAGATTTCTTGTCACCCCATATATTGCGTGGTGTGCTTTAGCATTGTGTGTACGAGGGATGGATAATTCGACGTGGTTGTGCATTTACTACCGAAGCCTGATTCGCTTCAGAGGAGAGTGAGTATCCTCCGCTTCGGATTGACGAGTGGTTTGATCAGCTTGTGAGAGCTTCAGTCTTTTTGAAGATTGATTTCGGATCCGGATACCATCAGTTGGGGACCGATGAGTCAGATGTGGTTTGGACAGCTTTCAGATCTCGGTGCGGACATCATGAGTTCTTGGTCACGCTGTTGGGTTGACCAATGCCCCGTAGATCGTGTGGACTTAATGGACCAGGTGTTCAGACGGTTTTTGGACGAGTTGCGACCATGTTCGTCGGCAATTTCCTGATGTACTTCAGGAGTGTGGGCCAGCACCTGAGACGATTGTGAGTGGTTTTACGGACTTCGCGAGACGATCAGCTGTTGTGAAGTTCAGCCAGTGTGAGTTTTGGTCGATTAGCGTGAAGATTTTGGGCTGTGTGATGTTATCCGAGGGAGTTGACGTGGATCCTGACCAGTTAGAAGCCTTGTTAATATGGGGATTACCCTACCATTGTACCAGAGATCAGAGGTCTCTTGGGTTTGGCAGGCTATTACTGATGGCTTGTACAGGATTTTCCCGGATTGCCACTTCACTTTTCCGGATTGACGAAGAAGGCGTCAACTTCGAGTGGTTCGATGAACGCAAGGAGAGTTACTTACTCCTGCAGGATGGTTGACCGTTGCTTCGGTTTTTACCTTACCTGACGACTACGACGAGTTCGTGGGTTATGGCGATGCATCGAGGATTTGGACTTGGTTGTGTATTGATGTTGTGTAGCAGAGCGGTGGCTCATGGATCAGGCAGTGGAAACCTTATGAAACTACGTATCTGGTATTTGATTTGGGGTAGCTGTCTTGTGTTAGCACCAGAGAGTTGGAGATACTATTGCTATGGCATGCAGCGTGGTGTAGGATGTACACTGACCACTGAGTTTCATCCACTTGCATTTTCGGCCAGATTTGGGCTTGAGGCGGTGTAGATGGAGGGAGTCGACTATCGACTATGGCTGCACATTTGAATTTGTTCGAGGAAGGCTAGTGGTTGTACTTTGACTATCCGTTTGGGATGATGTTGTTATTGATGTATTCAGTCGAGAGTTAGGAGCTTCAGTATTGCATGTGTGTATGTGTGGCTCGAGTTTCCGTGTTAGCTGAGTGTGGGCTACGAGAGCTGAGTTTGAGTATGATGGTGTTGAGGCTCGTGGTTTCACGCGCATTTGGCGCTAGTTATGCGGAGATGTATCAGATACTTTGAGTTTACTACTCGTGACGCTACAAGAAGAGTAATGTAGCAGCTTGTGTGTGCAGATGCCACATTTGTCGACAGACGATGGCTAGGAGGCAGAGACTTGCCGAGTAGTGTCAGCCATTGAGGATTTCCGGTTAGACGTGACGTTTGTCATTGTGGTTTTGTGTGCCAGTATGCACTTGGGCTTGTGATACTAGTTGTCAGGCCATTGTGGACCATTTGATGAATTTAGTACATTTCCTTGTACTTTTCGGAAAAGATTTCAGTGGCAGGCTAGTATAGCTGTGTTTGACGTAGGTTGTCCATTTATGTGGTGTACCTGTGTTCCAGTTCCCTGATCGAGATAATCAGCTACAACGGAGTGTTGGCGAGCTTTGCAATAAGCATTGGGGACCAGATTACGAATTAGTACCGGTCCTTGTCCTCAGGTTGGTGAGCGATCTTCGAGGACTATTCAGGCTTTGGAGGGCATGTTGTGGACCTTGGTGTTGCAGTTCCGGAGGATTCGGGACCAGCAGTTTCAGAGGTTTGAGTTTGCTTGCAGTACCAGTTTGTGAACCACTGTGGTATTGACGTTGCTTGATGTCGTTTGAGGACGACGTTGTACTCCATAGTGTTGGTGCGAGTTTGGTTTGAGTTTAAATTGGCATTGATTCTGATTTTGTGGGATGTGTTACCACAGATTGTCAGATTAGCGGAAATGAGTTGATTATTGCTCGAGTCCGATGTTTGAGTTGTGTTGATATGAGTGTATGAGTTATGTTGATGTGTGCAGATTGAGTTGAGATTTTCTATGTTATTTTGATCCGTGTGTGGCCATAGGCGAGTTTGTGTTATGCCGTGTGGTTCGGCATCGCCTATAGTGTTGGCTTTTATGTGTGTTGTGTTCCGTGTGGCGGAACTGTGTTTCAGGTTTGCTATGTGTTGTGTACCCTATATGTTCCTTATGTAGGAACACTTGGCGATTATGTGAGCCAGTTCAGATTTGTGATTTGAGGGTACAGGGATTCCAGCACTGAATTATCTCATATTGTGGAGTTTCTGATCAGAGTTGTTCAGTTGAGATTGCCGTTGGTGAGTTGAGCAGTATGCAGAGGCAGTGCTCCTACCTTGTAGGCGGCAGACTCGGAAATTTCGAGGTCAAAATTTAACTAAGGGGGGTGGATTTGTGACGACCCGGACCAGAATTACCAGTGGAATCAGCTTGATTGATGAGTTACTGCGTAGTCGCAGCTGTTCGACAATTATTTGAATCGCCGAAGATTCTTAACGACTAAATTATTGGCCGAGAATTGAAGCTGGGTCTCTTCTTGAGAGTCATTGTATGTGTGATTACGAGTTCGTGGGAGGTTCCGGATCGTTATTTGGACGACCGAGGAATTAGTTATGAATATTTGAAGTTTCGACGGAAACAGATTTAAATGGCAGGTTTGTTCGCGACTAAATTACCGGTCGAGAATTAGGTTTCAGCTTCTTCACGGAAGTTGTTCAGAATTTAATTTCAAGTTTGTGAGAACTTCCGGAGCATGATTTTGAGTTACAAAGATTTAGTTGTGATTATTTCCGTTTGTGGATTGTTTAGTCGAATTAAATGTGTGTTTGGTTGAACAGTTAACATTTTATCCGTTTGGTTGATGTGTTTGACTTTGGGTGATTATTGAAGAATATGTCGAGATGAGTTTGTGGCCGCGAGAATTATCGGAATCGGAGTTATGACGAGAAAGTTACGCGCGTTTGAAGTTCGTCGAAAAGGATAATTACAAGTTTCCGTTTTGGGAAAGCTTTAAATAGTAACCTGCCTAAAAGGGAAAGTCAAAACTGAAATTATTGAGGTTACCATGGTTGACTCGGTTTGACCGAGTGGGTGAGGTGAGTCACGACGGAGCCACGCCCTCACCAGCGTTGGTCCTCCGTCCGGTCATCTTTGACCATGATTTTGATCCCAAAAGCTGCGCCTCGGCATCCCGAGCTTGAATCCGGCCACCTCTCACGGCGTGGCTCGCCGGAGGGAATAGAATTTCCGGCCAAAAGTTTGAAGAAATTGGGGGTAATCGGGTTCCACTTTTCAGGCCGAATTGAGCTACATCAAGCATTGGGTTTTGAAGCTCTCATCACTAGCAAGCTACCATGTAAGTTTGGAGTTCTAATTCATCTTGTGTGTGGAGAATTTTGGATTTGAAATTTGTGTGTTCATTCGGTTTTTCATGAAATTGACATGGTTAGAGTGAGAATTGGACTTCGGTGCAGTTATGAAAGTTGCTCAGTGGACAATTTTGAGTGGAATAGGTGCTGCTCCGCCGTGAAATTCTCCGGTCGGCGGTGGCACCGCCGTGGACGGCGGTCAACGGTCATCGGGTTGACTTTTTGACTTTCGACAAGTTACATGTCGTTTGACTCGAAATCGCGCTCCGATCGCAGTGGGGAGGTTCGTTTCTCGATTTGAGCATCCGAATGTATAGCAAGGTATTGAGGTGTACATATACGGATTTTCGACGATTCGTCGACTTTGAATTATGGGTTTCCGAGAACGGTGGTTTCTCGTGATTTGTTTTGAAATGTTTAGTTATGACTTTGAGTATTAGATTTTGTGAATATTCAGGTGTTCGTGATCGTTCTTTTGGCGAGGGACTTTCCGCCGGATCACGGGTTAACGAGATACGCGTTACGCCAGTCTGTGAGTGGACAATTTATTTTCACGGATTGATTGCGAGTCGTTTATATATGTTTTACGAACTTGAGCATGTAGCATGATTATGTTTATTACGAGCATGTGTTTTACGATTATACGGTTATATTTATACGGATATACGTATATGACTATACATACACTTACATGCTGTTTCATGCATTTGCATCGAACTGTTTATGATTTGGTTTACACAGAGTACAGTCTCAGTTACGTTGTTGTATCGATACACCTTGCCTCGTCGGCTGATCCTCGACGGAGGGCCGCCTAGAGGGGCAGTACCCCAACCAGACCGGTGAGGGGCAGTACCCCAGAACCGAGGCCATTTCTGGCTCAGAATCACGTGGTAGTCAGGTACTCCGTGGTTCAGATTATACTAGCACGGAGGAGTCCATGAGTGACCCCGTGGGATTTTACTTGCATGATCAGTACACTGGAGGAGTATGAGTTTTACCTCGTGTACTATGTTGTTTTTATTTACCTGGACTCGCATATGTTATTTTAAACATATATATGAACTGGTGAAAGACATTTATTTTCGTCCACTCACTCTAACGTGTTTCATGTCTTTCCCCTGGGTTTTTCGGTTTCTGTGCCCAGTTTGCAGTTCAGGCTCTGGTGTCGCACGTCGTGGTCGGAGGGATAGTGCTCGAGCAATCTTGTTTCATTCAGTAGGTTTATTGTTCTACCTACTGTGGTATGCGTATATGGTTATGTGTTAGATGTCGCTCTGAGCTTTCTTGTGGAATCTTGTGCAGGATATTCCCGAATTGCCACTTCACTTTCCGGATTGACGGAGAAGGCGTCAAGTTCGAGTGGTTCGATGCACGCGAGGAGAGTTATTTACTCCTGCAGGATGGTCGACCGTTGCTTTGGTTTTGACCTTACCTGATGATCGCGACGATTTCGTGGGATATGGCGATGCATCGAGATTTGGTTGGGAGGTGCTTTGATGCTGTGTAGCAGAGCGGTGGCCCATGGTTACGGACAGTGGAAACCTTATGAGCCTACATATCCTGTGTATGATTTAGGTGTAGCTGTCCTTTTGTTAGCATCGGAGAGTTCTAGACACTACTGTTATGGCGTGCAGCTCAGTGTAGGACGTGCACTGATCATTTGAGTTTCCTCCACAGCTCCAGTTTCTGTGTAATGCCAGTAATTTGCTTCCTCAAGACGGTGATTTTTGAGGCCGGGAAGTACTTCGCCAGGAACATGTCCGCAAGTTGCTTCCATGTGGTAATATGGTTCGGCGGTAGTTCCATGAGCAAAGACTTGGCCCTGTCGGTTAGGGTGAATGGGAATGCTTTAAGCTTGAAGAGCAAATAGTAAAACTACCAAAACAAACTATAAAAACTCACAAAGACTTAAAAACTACTAAAACACACAAAATTTATGAAGTTTAAGACACTAAATGTAATTTACTAAGTAATGCAAATGATCTAATCAATTTTAAGGGTTATGCAAATGAATGTAATGAACTAAGACACACGTTTTCTGCAAATTAACACTATATAATGTAAAAGCTACGAATTTAGTTAGAACATATATAAACATGGTTCAAATGCAAGCAAACAATAATTCACATTGAATTTATGCACAACACATTCTCATTAAATAAAATGCATCAAACAACAATCCTACGTGAAAAATGGAGTGAATGCATAAGAGAAATTGTTAGAACCTGCAGAAAACACTCGAGTACGTGCTTAAAATATGAATGCAAAGAATGACCTCTTCTTTGGTCTTATGCCCCTAACTTCACTTAGGTTAGGGTACTCGGTAGTGAAATCCGAGCATCATAAAGCTTTAGAGAGGTTATGCAAGCTAAATGTAACGTTTTGTTAGTCCTTTACAGATTTTAATGCAAAAAGAAAAACACACAAATTTGACTAAGTATTATTTATTTTCCTTTGGCCCCGATGGTACGTGGTGCAGAGGCTCTCCATTGTGCAATGGGTCTCGTTCATCAAAAGATGAAGTCTGATTCCAAGTTGTATAAGCATGCATAATCCTATATACCATCATTTAAAGGATTATGTCGTATTTATTAAGTTCATGTATTGTCCGTATTTATATGCACTTATGATTTACAGAGAGTACTCGAAATGATCTTTCGGTAAATTTCTTGGACGTGCGGCCTGCGCGAAAATGTATACTGACTCTCGCTAATTCAGCTTAGTTACGTTTAGAAATGGCAAGTAGGGATAGAGATAACGTGAGAGGTAAGGACTAATATTTAGAACAACCTGAGGCTAACTCGTAAGAGTATATACTCCATTGTTGTTCTTAGAGACACCCCGAGGCTAACCAGTTATGGTATATACTCCAATGGTGTTCTATTGCTTAGATCTGAAACCCGGCACCAATCATAAACCCGCTCACCATATCCAACAATCAGCCAAATTTTTGAGATAGTATACAATCTCAAGTCCTTAGTAAACTCCGCCCACAACCTCATGCCCATAACTTCACTTAGGTTATGGTGTGTGGTGATGAAATCCACACTTCATGAGGGGTTAAGGAGATAAACCAGAAAAAGAGGCACCTCCCTATTCCAAAGAACGAAACTTAATAACCAATACTCGTACTCAATGTAAATCAATTTAAGTGCGTCTACGAATTGAGTGCGCCTAAGATTTAAAAGGAATACACGATTTAGTTATTGAGTAAATCTCTTCGTCCTGCGGCCCGCACGAAAATGTATACTAACTATCGTTAATTCTCGTAATTGTTGGAAATGACCAGTTGGGATAGATGTAACGGAAGAGGTAAGAACTAATTTCTGGGAACAACCTGAGGCCAACTCGTAAGAGTATGTACCCCATTGTTGTTCTTAGAAACACCCCGAGGCTTATTCGTAAGAGTATGTACTCCAATGGTGTTCTATTTTCTTAGTCCAAAACCAATCACCATTCATAACCCTTCTAGACAACATGACCAATTATTACTCGAAATCACAAGATAGTATACAATCTCAAATGTTTGTAAACTCCGCCCACAACCTCATGCCCATAACTTCACTTAGGTTATGACGTGTGGTGATGAAATCCACACTTCATGAAGGGTTAAGGAGATAGACAAACAAAAGAGGCACCTCCCTGTTCCAAAGAGATTTATTTAATAACTAAGTGCTAGTACTCAAATTAAATCAAAGACTATCCTTTAACATGAAAATAAATTATGCAAGTGTAAATACGAAGTGTAAATAAATTCGTATAAGTAATAAGTATGAATTGTAAACATGTATGTAAATTTCTATAAGTATAAACAAGTATGTAATTCGAAAATTATAGACATGCCTTTAATTACATATGTCAACGAAATCATACAAAAACTTTATAACTCCCCGGCAACGGCACCCAAAATTGATACGCGCGAAACATGCCTTAAATGTTAACACAAAGTAGACACTAAAAACATTGTCCACACATATACAATTTAAAACCCTTATTTTGTCGATGTAATATTGGCGAGTAGGGATCGTTCTATCCGGGGAAGTAAAGGGCGCATGCATGGTTTCGTTTAAGCAGAAATCTAAAGGTTTAGGGGGATTGGAAATTGGTTGATTAATGTCCTACGAAATTAAGGTACAAAACATGCAAACACAACAAGAACTCCTAGACTTCTAACATGTTTTACTCATAGACAAGTTTAACAATCAAGAAACCTTAAATTCTAATTATGCTTACAAAAAAATAAGAAGCTAGATTACTAATTACAAGTGATCAACTTATTTCACTCACCTAGCCTACTCTTATGCTTTTACCTTATTTATCATCTATGAAATCCTTAATGTTAGTCGAGATACATACACATGCTTTCGTTGAATAAGAATGCTATGACGCATAACACCTTAAAACAATTGCTACTTTGCCGAAATCATTGAGATATATTTTAGGAAGATTGGTGACGCACTCTATCCTAAAACATACTCAAAGCATTAAGAACTTAAAGCTAGCACATGCATCCAAACTAATAAAATTAAGAACACATGGAAGAATCGAAATAAGAGAAGAACATGGAGAAATTCTTTCATTACATAACTGAAATTATTACAAAGACAAAGATGGAGTTTAGATTACATGGTTACACTTTTAGAGAGGTGACGCACCAACTTCAAGCGGTGATTCTCAAGAACACGAATGACGTACTCTACGTTCTTGATCCGGAGGTGGTGGAGAGCTTCGACTTTGGAAGAACCTTGGTTATGTATGGAAGAGAGGTGAATTGTATAGAGCTTTGGCTTGTGAAATTTGTGTGATATCTGTATTATGGCTGGCCTCACTCTTATATATAGACAAAGGAATTGCCTACCTCTCTCTTCCACCTTGCCTCTTCATTAAATGCACCCTTAGTCACCATGGCAAGTCACACCCTTAGTCACCATTTTTGATCATCACAAGCAATAGTCAGCTAGGCTAGTCACACCCTTAGTCACCCTTTGTGATGATCACAAGCTTAGTCACAAAGCCTAGTCACAAAGCTTGCCAAACTTGACTTTTCCTCTTCACCAAGTGGCTTGCTTACAGAATTTAATGGGCTTTGGCTGGTTTTTTGGGCCGAAACAAACTTTGAGAAATGGGCCCACAAAATGCTTTTTGGGCTGGCCCATTCCCGGTGGTCCGAAATCGCAAAATCGCCGAAATTCCTCCGAATTGCACCGTTATTCATCTCCACCGTAATTAACCTCAAAATAACAAACTAAATAAGAAAAACATAAAAACTAAGATTATAACATAGCTAAACGTAAAGGGAAATGCGTTAAGAATCGAGCATAAAATGCGTATATCAAATTCCCCCACACTTAGACTTTGCTAGTCCCTGAGCAAACACTAAGTTAAACTAAGACTCTCTACGAATTTAAAACAAAAGAAAGAACACAACTAAGCCCTTAGCTAAAATTTGTCTCAGATTTTTCATAAGTATATGGCGATGGCTCACATGATTTTCAACTTTGTATTCTCAACGAATTCAAGAGATAATTGCGATATAATTATGTAATGAACAAGTAAGACATAGAGAAAAAAATGGTTATGTTATAGCTGTGCATGCTTTGAATAAAGGTTTAATCAACTCACAAGGATGCACTCATCATATTTTTCACTCATGAAAAGGGTTCACTTAAAGTGTATATGAATTTAAACGAAAACCTCATGAATGGAGTTAATTACTTGCACAAATGAACCAAAACCATAAGCTTACTCATGCAACTTACTCTACCAATTGAAAGCTACTCATTTTAAGGATCATAAAGGACTTTTAGTGAGGTTGTAATGGGGCTAAGTCTAAGGCATTCGAAATTTAGATATGTGGTGATAAAAACGTTCCAACGACTTAGTCTAGCACCAAATTCGTCATCCATCTCCACTCGAATGTTACCATGTATACTTCAATCTAAACTACCCTTTGAGCTTTTCGGACAGGACAAAGGCCATATTTGTTCTATTTTTGGGCCTTCAATTTGTCGTAATCTCCAAATCCGCAAATAAGGGGGACATTAATCCAAAGGGTTTATGCTTAGAACACAACACATTGCCATGAGAGATATATATAATTTTTTTTTTCCCTTCATTCTCTCAATTTTTTCTTCTTTTCTTTTTGGCAATCTCATACTTTTTAAGCTATTTGGATAAGTCTTTCCCCTTACTCACATTAACTTTTTCAATCTTTCTTACCAAAACATCATCTTATGTGCTAGTTTCGAAAAAATTCTCACCAAGTTTCCGGAACAAAGGTAAGGATATTCTACACTAGGGTAAGTGTTTAGGTATATATTGTGATGAAAGAAAAGCTTAACGTGGGCTCAATTGGTTTATCTAGGGGTGTCGCAACTCATGCGTACAAATGGGATACATGGATATTTGGCGAAGTGGTGGAAAATCCTAAATGGCTTTAATCATATCCAACATCAAAGTATGTATCAACTTAAAAGCTTTGCAAATTGACATGAGTAAGTTCTAGCATTCTCTAGTTCATTAAAATCTATGGCAAGCAATCAAATGAGGCATATATAAGCTAGTAGCTACGAAATGGATGTATATTCACTCAAGGGATAAAGAACA
This sequence comes from Geum urbanum, assembly GCA_946800695.1. NCBI lineage: Eukaryota > Viridiplantae > Streptophyta > Magnoliopsida > Rosales > Rosaceae > Geum > Geum urbanum. Next base: position 27,057,401 of record OX327004.1, read on the forward strand.
GATAGCTCAAAAGCTCACATAGGGTTCATATGATTAAAAACGTATTCAAGCATGCGATTTCTATACCATGTTTTGCAAATCATATCTACTACATGTTAAAAACACATAGAATATCTCAATTAGCACAAGAATTCGATGTATGTGATTCATACGCCATATGTGTTCGTATCGGTCCAATTTCATCATTGACTAGTTAAGGGCATCCTAAAGACTCTGAAAAACACTAATTTAGACACAATTAAATTGTAAACCCTTCCCCCACACTTAAACTCTACATTGCCCTCAATGTACTTAAGTAAAAGTATATAATTAAGCATGAAGCAAAGGATATACGAAAATTCCAATTTAAATATGCAAAAGCAACTAAATTAAGTAAAAAGGGAGAAGAAAGCAAATCTGTTGTCTTCTTCTCGATTGGGTTGCCTCCCCATTCACGTGTTTGAAGTGGCCGGTTCTTCAAGAGATTCTTCCTCCACGATTTGATCCTTGAATGCTGCATGATAAGGCTTCAAACGGTGGCCATTAACTTTGAACAAGTTCCCGCTATCCAAAGATTGAATTGTGACGGCTCCATAAGGTTTCACTTGTGAAAGGACCCAACCCCGATTTAGCTCCCTAAACCGGAGTCAAACCCCTTCGAAAACACGAACCAACAAAAACCGTAGAAATTTCGGCAGAGTTTCGTTACTAACGTGGAATTACCATTACCTGCACGCGGAAAATACATTTGAACCTATGCCACAAAAAGCAAACCATGGGCACCAATCCCATCCGGATTTCTCAATATATCAACAATAATGTAAAGTAGTACATATATCTATACTTTACTGAAATCCGGTGTAAAATCGTATAATATAAACAACAGAATACTCAGAGCGACCTCTAATGTATAATCATATACGTATACCAGAGTAGGTAGAACAATAAACCTACTGGAAGAAACAAGGTAGCTCGAGCACTATGCCTCAAACCACGACGTGCGACACCAGAACCTGAACTGCAAACTGGGCACGGAAACCGAAAAGCCCAGGGGAAAGACATGAAAACTGTTAGAGTAAGTGGGCGAAAATAAATGTCTTTCACCAGTTAATATATATGTTTAAAATCACATATGCGAGTCTAGGTAATAAAAACAATAAGTACACGAGGTAAAACCACAATCCTCCAGCGTACTGAGCATGCAAGTAGAAATCCCACGGGGTCACTCATGGACACACCCGTGCTAGTACAGTCAGAACCACGGGGTCCCTGGCCCACACATGATTCTAGCCAGAAATGGCATCAGGTCAAAGGTCTGCCTCCCCCCGGTAAAGACCTCGGGTCAGGAGTCACAGCCTCCCCTGGCAAATGCCTACCATCGGGGATCAGCCGAGAGGCGAGTGTATCGATACAACAACGTAACCACGACTGTACTCTGTGTAAACCAAATCATAAACATTTCGATGCAAATGCATGAAACAGCATAATAGTGTATGCATATTCGTATACGTATATTATAATCGTATAATCGTAAAACACATGCTCATTTAATCCGAAATCTCATACGCATGCTCAAGTTCATAAATCATATAAAAGACTCGCAATCATTTCCGTGAAAAGAAATTGTCCACTCACAGACTAGCGTAACGCGATATGCGTTAACCCGTGATCCGGCGGAAAGTCCCTCGCCAAAACAATGATCACGAACACCTAAATAATCACAATATCCAATTCTCACAATCATAATTCGAAAATTCAAAACAAATCACGAGAAACCACCGTTCTCGGAAACACGTAATCCGATAACGACAAACTGTCGGAAATTCGGAAATCACACCTCAATACCTCGCTGTAATTTCGGACGCTCAACTCGAAAAACGAACCTCCCCACTGCGATCGGGGCGCGATTTCGAGTGAAATGACATGCAACTTGTCGAAAATCCAAAAAGTCAAACTGTTGACCGCCGCCCACGGCGGCGCCACCTTCAACTTGAAAACTTTCCGGCGGAGCAACCCCTATTCCACTCAAAATCATCCACTGAGCAACTTTGTCAACTGAAACAAAGGCCAATTCAATCTCTAACTAGCTCAATTTCACGATAAACCGAATGTACACACATATTTCAAATCCAAAATTCTCCATACACAAATCGAATTAGAACACCATACTTACATGGTTAGAATCCTTGAGAGGAGAGCTACAAAACCAAGTCCTTGTTTGAGCTCAACTCGGCCCGAATTGAAAACCACCATTAAACCCAAAATTTACAAACTTTGGTTCAAGCTTCCTCTCTCCACCGTGAGCTCCAACACGAGAGGAGGCCGGCACGGGGACGGGGCACCGAGGCGCACCGAACGGGACAAGGCCCGAGGTCGGAGGTGGCCGGAATCCATCGCCACAGTGGAGCACCGCCTTGCCGTCGTGAACTTCTCCTCCCACTCGGTCAAACCGAGTCAACTCACCAGTCAACATTTTATTCAGCTTTTGACTTTCCTGATTTGGCAAGTTTACTATTTATAGCCTTTCCCAAAGAGGAAACTCATAATTATCCATTTCGACGAACTTTGAACACCCGTAACTTTCTCGACGTATTTCCGATTCCGATAATTCTCGCGGCCACAAACTCGTCTCGACATATTCTTCAATAATCACCCGAAGTCAAACACATCGACCAATCGGATAAAAAGTCAACTGTCCAAACCAACACACACTTAATCGACTAAATAACCAACAAACGGAAATATTCACAACTAAATCTTCGTAACTCAGAATAATGCTCCAGAAGTTCTAACAAGCTCGAAATTAAATTCTGAACAACTTCTGTGAAGAAGCCGAAACCAAACTCTCGTCCGGTAATTTAGTCGTTAAGAACACTACCATTTAAATCCGAACTTCAAATATTCATAATTAATTCCTCGGTCGTCCAAATAACGATCCGGAACCGCCCACGAACTCGAAATCACATATACAACGACTCTCGAGAAGAGACCCAGCTCCAATTCTCGGCCAATAATCAAGTCGTTGACAAACCCTGGCGAGTAAATCTATTATCGGAAATCCACGCTGATACGCTAACTCGCGAATTGAGCTGATTATACTTCTGATTCTGGTCTGGGTCGTCACAACTTGAACAACAGTGTAAGGCCCATTCCATCGTGATCGTAATTTGCCCGGAAAGAGTTTAAGCTTCGAATGGAAAAGTAAAACTTTTTGCCCTTGTTCAAAACTCTTTCCACGAATCATCTTGTCATGGATCATCTTGGTTTTCTCTTTGTAAATCCATGCGTTGTCGAAAGAATCATTTCGTATCTCCTCGAGTTCAGAAAGTTGTAGCTTTCGATGCAGTCCAGCCGCATCTCGATCCATGTTGAACTTCTTAACAGCCCACCATGCTTTATGCTCCAGTTCTACCGGAAGATGACATGCCTTCCCATAAACTAATCGGAAAGGTGACATGCCGATTGGAGTCTTGTAGGCAGTCCTGTAAGCCCATAATGCATCATCTAAACACTGGCTCCAATCCTTTCGATTCGGACGAACGGTTCTCTCCAAGATCTTCTTGATCTCAGGGTTGGAAACTTCAGCCATTCCGTTTGTTTGAGGATGATAAGGTGTCGAAACCTTATGTGTAACTCCATACTTCCTCATTAAAGCTTCTACCGTGCTGTTGCAAAAATGGCTACCTCCATCGCTTATTAGAACGCGTGGCATTCTGAACCTTGCAAAAATGCTACCTCCATCGCTTATTAGAATGCGTGGAAAGGGTCCCATAATCCACTCCCTTCTTGTCTTTTATTTCGATGTCGAATTCTTGGAGTAAGAGGATCCAACGAATTAGCCTTGGTTTTGCATCCTTCTTCATCATTAAGTACTTCAAAGCTGCATGGTCAGTATAAATGATAACTTTGGTTTGAAATAAATAAGAACGGAATTTATCAAGGGCAAAAACTACTGCGAGAAATTCCTTTTCGGTGGTGGTGTAATTGGATTGGGCGGTATCCAGAGATCTTGAGGCGTAATAAATTGCATATGGCTTCTTGTCCTTCCGTTGTCCTAAAACAGCTCCAACCGCATAGTCGGAAGCATCACACATTAATTCGAACGGTAAGGACCAATCTGGAGGTTAGGAGCACATGTCAGGAGTTCCTTCAACTTTTCGAAGGCTGCTGTGCAATCACTATCAAACTCGAAAGGGATATCTTTTTGTAGTAATTTTCACAAAGGGCGGGAGACGTGGGAAAAGTCCTTGATAAATCGTCGATAAAAACCTGCGTGTCCAAGGAAGGAACAAATCTCTCTAACCGAAGTTGGAGAGGGTAAGTAACGCACAAGATCTATTTTCGATTTATCAACTTCTAAACCCTTTTCTGAAATGATATGTCCCAAAACTATCCCTTGTGTAACCATGAAATGGCATTTTTCCCAATTAAGAACCAAGTTCGTTTCAACACATCTTTTCAAAATGAGTTCTAAATTTCCTATAATGCATCGAAATTATTTCCAAAAACGCTAAAGTCATCCATAATGACTTCTATGATATTTTCAACGTAGTCAGAAAAAATAGATAACATGCAACGTTGAAAGGTACCTGGTGCATTGCAAAGACCAAATGGCATGCGGTGATAGGCAAACGTTCCAAATGGGCAGGTGAACGTGGTTATTTCTTGATCCTCTTCCTCGATGCTTATTTGGTTGTCCCCGGAGTATCCGTCCAGGAAGCAATAGAATGCATGGCCAGCCAATCTCTCTAGCATTTGATCGATGAATGGTAGAGGAAAATGGTCCTTTCGCGTGGCGGCATTGAGCTTCCTATAGTCGATGCAAACACGATGTCCCGGGATTGTTTGTTGAGGTACGAGCTCGTTTTCTGCATTCTTCACAACAGTGATCCTGGATTTCTTAGGAACAACTTGAACGGGTGAGACCCATCGGCTGTCCGGAATCGGATAGATAACTCCACAATCAAGGAGTTTGATTACTTCCTTCTTAACGACTTCCATCATCGAAGGATGGAGTCATCTTTGGGCTTCATGAGTAGGTTTGGCGCCATCTTCTAAAGAAATCCGATGAACACATGTTGCCGAATTGATTCCTTTAATGTCCGCTAGCGTCCAACCTATGGCAGGTTTGTATCTTTGAAGCATTCGAATAAGCTTCTCCTCTTGGTCCACTTCTAATATGGCTGAGATGATTACCGGAAGTGTCTCATTGTCTCCTAAGTAGACGTATTTCAGATGATCCGGTAGCACCTTAAGTTCTAATTCGGGTGCCTTAACAATGGAAGGAACCAATTCATTAGTACCAAAAATAATTGGAATTGGAGGAGGATTACTTACATAACGTGGAGCTTTATTTAATGCCATAGCCATTTCTTGAATTCGAGGCTCCAAAAGCTCTATTAAAGCATCGAAAAGGGCTTCATCCCCAAGTTGTATGGCTATGTCAAGTCCGTCTTCTCCAATGGTGTCCAAATGCTCCTGTGAAATAGAGTCAAGAATGTCAATTGAATAACAAGCATTTAAACTGGAAGAAGGGTATTTCATAGCATCAATGATGCTGAACTCGACCAACTCTCCATCAATTTCCATTGAGAGAGTTCCTTCAAAAACGTCAATTTTAGTTCTTGCGGTCCGCATGAAGGGACGCCCTAGCAACAATGGCGTGGTGTTTAGAGTGCTCTCCTCCATGTCCATGATGTAGAAATCAGCTGGAAAAATGAGTTGATTGACCTGCACAAGAACATCCTCAACGTACCCCCTAGGGTACTTATTAGTGCGATCGGCTAATTGTATGATGACATTATCAATTTTTAGTTCACCTAGATTCATAGATGCATATAAATGATACGGCATTACATTTATTGATGCACCTAGGTCTAGCATTACATCGTCGAACCTTCTGTCACCAATTACGCATGGAACTGAAAAACTCCCTGGATCCTTCAATTTTGTGGGTAGCCGACGCTGCAAGACCGCCGAAACGGTTGCATTCACCTTCACAACCTCCTTCTCTCGCGTTTGCCTCCTCTGGGTGCATAACTCTTTTAGAAACTTTGCATATATTGGCACTTGCTTAATGCACTCGATCAAGGGCAAGTTCACTTGCACCTTTCGAAAGATGTCCAAGATATCTTAGTATTGATCATCTTTCTTTTTTGATTTTGATAATCTGCTTGGGAAAGGTGCAATAGCAAACGGAGAATTAGTAACAACCGTATTTGAAGGAATAGGGTTTTTACCTTTGATTGGGGTGGGTTGTGGAGGGGATGGTGCCTTGGTGACAATAGGTGTCACCGTCTTCTTCTCGGCCTTATGAGTTGCCGGATCAATCTCATCATCCTCTTCGTTGGTTATGTCCTCAATGGTGACTTCATCGAGATGAGATTTCGTGGTCTTTGGTGCTTCCAGTATCTTCCCACTCCTAGTGATAATGGCATTGACATTTCGTTGATTACGAGTACTTTGAGGTGGCATTTGGCCGGTTTGCCGAATTTGGCCCATGAAGTCCACCAATTGGCCCATCTGCTTCTTCATTTCACCGATATCATGGCCATGAGTATCTAATGTCTCCTTCGTCTTGGTTTGTCCATCCAGAAGAACTTGCGTTGAAGCAGACATTTGAGAAAGCATTTTGTCGTAGTCCGGATTGGTGAAATGTTGGACCGGGGGTGCTTGTTGCGTTGGGTGCATGGGAGCATGAGGTATAGGAGGCCTCGGTTGGAAGGGAGCACGTTGATATGTTTGTTGAGGTACCGGAGGGTTTAAACATCCCTCGTTGCTACTCCACTTGAAACCTGGATGATCACGGTTGACATAGTTGTTATAATTGTTATACCGTTGTCCTCCTTGATATCCACCAAGTGCATTGGCTTGCTCCAACTCCATATCTCCGGGTTGACCTCCGCTATGGTCTCCCAACGTTGGACATTGCTCAGTGTGGTGTCCCTGCACATGACAAAGTCCACAAACGAGCCCTTGAGCTTTCTTGGCTCTTGTCGTTTCGAGCTCTAAAACCTTCTCTAGCATAAGAGCTAGCTTGTCATACTTCTCATCCGCTTCAGGTTTGGAACTCACTTCGCCGACTGCTCTCCGGGTAGACATTCCGTATTGTGCATCATTGTTTGCCCGATTTTCTAGAAGAGTTCTAGCTTCGGTCTCGTTCAAGTCCATGAATGCTCCAGTGGCTGCTGCGTCGAGCAATTCCCTATCGATCGCCTTGAGACCATCATAAAAATAATTCATAAGATTAGTCTCAGAAAATCCATGAGATGGGTAGGTGGCACACAAAACATTGAATCGGTCATAATATTGGCCGAAAGTCTCATCCGGTTTCTGTGTAATGCCAGTAATTTGCTTCCTCAAGACGGTGATTTTTGAGGCCGGGAAGTACTTCGCCAGGAACATGTCCGCAAGTTGCTTCCATGTGGTAATATGGTTCGGCGGTAGTTCCATGAGCCAAGACTCGGCCCTATCGGTTAGGGTGAATGGGAATGCTTTAAGCTTGAAGAGCTCCGTATCAGCATCGGATGGCTTCATGCTGTTACAAACAAATTGGAATTGTTTGAGATGCTTATTCGGATCTTCATTTGAAAGTCCGTGAAAAATGGGCAGTTGGTGGAGGAAACCACTTTTCGGCTCGATGTCCTTCATGTTTTCCCCCGGTGGTGGAAAAGCAATGCTTGAAGGCCCGCTGCTCCATTCGGTTGAGCAGGTGCGCTGACGAAGGGATTGTCCTGCATTGGCCATTATGACTTCTTGTGCTTCCGGCTCTGAATTATGATCAGTTGATGAATGTGAAGAATCGGAACCTTCCTCAATAATGGGATAATCCAGCAGTTCTGATTGAGCTCTAAGTCTAGCTATCCTCTTTGCGATTTCCTCAAACTTTGTTTTAGATGGTCCAGGATTCTGATCGGACATTCATTAGCCTGAGCATCCACCAAAGACCAAGTGTTAGTATCAAAAAGAATATGTAATGAATATAGAGATACTAACCAAAAAAAATGTAAAACATATAAAGAAAACAAAGCGAAACAAATAAAATAGTAAAACTACCAAAACAAACTATAAAAACTCACAAAGACTTAAAAACTACTAAAACACACAAAATTTATGAAGTTTAAGACACTAAATGTAATTTACTAAGTAATGCAAATGATCTAATCAATTTTAAGGGTTATGCAAATGAATGTAATGAACTAAGACACACGTTTTCTGCAAATTAACACTATATAATGTAAAAGCTACGAATTTAGTTAGAACATATATAAACATGGTTCAAATGCAAGCAAACAATAATTCACATTGAATTTATGCACAACAAATTCTCATTAAATAAAATGCATCAAGCAACAATCCTACGTGAAAAATGGAGTGAATGCATAAGAGAAATTGTTAGAACCTGCAGAAAACACTCTAGTACGTGCTTAAAATATGAATGCAAAGAATGACCTCTTCTTCGGTCTTATGCCCCTAACTTCACTTAGGTTAGGGTACTCGGTAGTGAAATCCGAGCATCATAAAGCTTTAGAGAGGTTATGCAAACTAAATGTAACGATTTGTTAGTCCTTTACAGATTTTAATGCAAAAAGAAAAACACACAAATTTGACTAAGTATTATTTATTTTCCTTTGGCCCCGATGGTACGTGGTGCAGAGGCTCTCCACTGTGCAATGGGTCTCGTTCATCAAAAGATGAAGTTTGATTCCAAGTTGTGTAAGCATGCATAATCCTATATACCATCATTTAAAGGATTATGTCGTATTTATTAAGTTCATGTATTGTCCGTATTTATATGCACTTATGATTTTCAGAGAGTACTCGAAATGATCTTTCGGTAAATTTCTTGGACGTGCGGCCCGCGCGAAAATGTATACTGACTCTCGCTAATTCAGCTTAGTTACGTTTAGAAATGGCAAGTAGGGATAGAGATAACGTGAGAGGTAAGGACTAATATTTAGAACAACCTGAGACTAACTCGTAAGAGTATATACTCCATTGTTGTTCTTAAAGACACCCCGAGGCTAACCAGTTATGGTATATACTCCAATGGTGTTCTATTGCTTAGATCTGAAACCCGGCACCAATCATAAACCCGCTCACCATATCCAACAATCAGCCAAATTTTTGAGATAGTATACAATCTCAAGTCCTTAGTAAACTCCGCCCACAACCTCATGCCCATAACTTCACTTAGGTTATGGTGTGTGGTGATGAAATCCACACTTCATGAGGGGTTAAGGAGATAAACCAGAAAAAGAGGCACCTCCCTATTCCAAAGAACGAAACTTAATAACCAATACTCGTACTCAATGTAAATCAATTTAAGTGCGTCTACGAATTGAGTGCGCCTAAGATTTAAAAGGAATACACGATTTAGTTATTGAGTAAATCTCTTCGTCCTGCGGCCCGCGCGAAAATGTATACTAACTATCGTTAATTCTCGTCATTGTTGGAAATGTCCAGTTGGGATAGATGTAACGGAAGAGGTAAGAACTAATTTCTGGGAACAACCTGAGGCCAACTCGTAAGAGTATGTACCCCGTTGTTGTTCTAAGAAACACCCCGAGGCTTATTCGTAAGAGTATGTACTCCAATGGTGTTCTATTTTCTTAGTCCAAAACTAGTCACCATTCATAACCCTTCTAGACATCATGACCAATTATTACTCGAAATCACAAGATAGTATACAATCTCAAATGTTTGTAAACTCCGCCCACAACCTCATGCCCATAACTTCACTTAGGTTATGGCGTGTGGTGATGAAATCCACACTTCATGAAGGGTTAAGGAGATAGACAAACAAAAGAGGCACCTCCCTGTTCCAAAGAGATTTATTTAATAACTAAGTGCTAGTACTCAAATTAAATCAAAGACTATCCTTTAACATGAAAATAAATTATGCAAGTGTAAATACGAAGTGTAAATAAATTCGTATAAGTAATAAGTAAGAATTGTAAACAAGTATAAACAAGTATGTAATTCGAAAATTATAGACATGCCTTTAATTACATATGTCAACGAAATCATACAAAAACTTTATAACTCCCCGGCAACGGCGCCCAAAATTGATACGCGCGAAACATGCCTTAAATGTTAACACAAAGTAGACACTAAAAACATTGTCCACACATATACAATTTAAAACCCTTATTTTGTCGATGTAATATTGGCGAGTAGGGATCGTTCTATCCGGGGAATTAAAGGGCGCATGCATGGTTTCGTTTAAGCAGAAATCTAAAGGTTTGGGGGGATTGGAAATTGGTTGATTAATGTCCTACGAAATTAAGGTACAAAACATGCAAACACAACAAGAACTCTTATTCTTAGCTTTTACATTATAAAATGTTAATTTGCAGAAAACGTGTGTCTTAGTTCATTACATTCTTTTGTATAACCCTTAAAATTGATTAGATCATTTGCATTACTTAGTAAATTACATTTAGTGTCTTAAACTTCATAAATTTTGTGTGTTTTAGTAGTTTTTAAGTCTTTGTGAGTATTTATAGTTTGTTTTGGTAGTTTTACTATTTTATTTGTTATTTGTTTCGCTTTGTTTTCTTTATATGTTTTACGTTTTTTTGGTTAGTATCTCTATATTCATTATATGTTTTTAGGGTCTACTTTGTGTTAACGTTAAACGCATGTTTTCTGCGTATCAAAAAGGATTAGAAGTTGATAAATCCAAAGTAGATCTTGTGCGTCACTTACCCTCTCCAACTTCAGTTAGAGAGATACGTTCTTTTCTTGGACACGCAGGATTTTATCGAAGGTTTATCAAAGATTTTTCCCACATCTCTCGCCCGTTGTGTAAATTGCTGCAAAAGGAGACTCCGTTTGTATTTGACGAGGAATGCAACGCTGCCTTCAACAAGTTGAAGGAACTTCTCACGAGCGCTCCTATTTTGAGCAGTCCTGATTGGGCTCTACCATTTGATGAAAGGACCCAATCCCGATTCAGCTACCTAAACCGGAATCAAACCCTTTCGAAAACACAAACCAACAAAAATTTTCAAAATTTCGGCAGAGTTTCGTTACTAGCGTGGAATTACCATAACCTGCACGCGGAAATTAACACTTCGTCCTATGCCACAAAAAGCAAACCGTGGGCACCAATCCCATCCGGATTTCTCAACATCAATATAATCAACAACAGTAAATAAACTGTACTATGTATATATGTATATCTGTGAAAATCCGCACAACATGTATCAGAATGTATCAGAGCGACCTCTAAAGTAAAACATATACAATATGTACATCAGTAGGCGAAACAAGAACCTACTGGAAAACACAGGTGACTCTGATCACTAGCCTCCAAACCACGACGTGAAACACCAAACCTGAACTGCAAACTGGGCACGGAAACCGAAAAGCCCAGGGGAAAGACAATAAACACGTTAGAGTGAGTGGACGAAAATAAATGTCTTTCACCAAGTAACATATATGTTATAAAAACATATGCGAGTCGAAAGTATAAACAATAAATGGTACGCAAGGGAGACTCTAACTCCTCACGCGTCCGGGTACACGAGGGAGACTCTAACTCCTCACATATACGTACACGAGGGAGACTCTAACTCCTCACACGTACAGAGCATGTGTATAAATCACACGGGGCCACTCGTGGACATATAACAACATAAAAATAAAATCACATAACACATGCTCAACATAAACATAATCTCGTTCGAAAAGTCTTGCTCGTAAAACCATAATCATACTGCATGCTCAAGTTCATAAATCGTATATAAAGGACTCGCAATAATTCCGTGAAAATAAACTGTCCACTCACAGACTCGCGTAGCGCGCACTCGCGCTAAACACGTGGTCCGGCGGAAGATCCCTCACCAGATGCACGATCACGATCCAGATCTCGATCTCGATCCCCTGAATATATTCATAAAATACAACTGATCAATATCGTAATCCACAACACTGTACTGATGCACGGAAACCACCCGTTCCCGGAAATACGAAATGCAGTGCAAAATAAATTACGAAAATCCCGAAATCCCCACTCGAAACCTCGACTGAAAATCGGCTAACCAAATCAACCCGAAAACCTCCGTACGATAACCAGGGCGTGATTACGAGAAAAATGACACTAAAAACGTCGAAATCTGAAAAGTTGACTTTTTCTCCGCCGTTGACTGCCGCCGCCGCCGGCGGCGCGCCGTCAACGGCGAGATAACACGGCCAAAACTTCCAGATCAGTTCCTCTCAACCACGCGAACATCTTACCCTTCTAACACTAAGCTCAATTCACAAAGGAACACTTCAATTTCTCAAAACCAAATCGAAAAATTCCAACTCCAATCCCTAATCGGGTTTGATCCTAAACTTCACCAATCCTAAAACTAAACATGTGGGAAGCTTCACAAGGTTCAGGGGAGTCAAACCCCTCGAACCACCGCCCTCAAAACTCATCGGAGCCACCGTCACCATTACCGGCGACGTAGCTCAAATCGGACCCAAACGGGTTCAAACAAAACGTGAACAAATTCTCGACCGAAAACCCACGAACTCGAAATCACGTACTCTACCATTTCCGTGAAGACACTCAACCCAAATTCTCGACCGAAAACCAAGTCGCGAATCAAATCGGCAAACCACGTATTATCGCAAAACTGCGACTAAACTCAAATCTCGAGAATCGTGCCAAACGCACCTCTGATTCTGGTTCGGGTCGTCACATTTGAACTCATGTGCGATGCCTCTCGGACGCTTGATGAAGCTCAAAGAAATTATACCACCACCGAGAAGGAGTTTCTTGCAGTGGTTTTTGCTTTAGATAAATTTCGGTCTTATTTACTTCAAACTAAAGTAACTGTGTATACTGATCATGCAGCTTTGAAGTACCTAATGCTAAAAAAGGACGCAAAACCAAGGCTTATTAGATGGATACTTGTACTCCAAGAATTCAACATCGAAATCAAGGATAAGAAGGGAGTAGAAAATGTTGTCGCTGACCACCTATCACGCTTGATAGGTGAGAATGAGACTGTTGAAATTGAGGAAACTTTTCCGGATGAAAAACTCTTCGGAATTGAGGTAACTGTTTCGGAAACTCCATGGTATGCAGATATCGTTAATTACTTAGTTACCGGTGAGTTTCCATCTACCATGCATAAATTTCAGCGTGACAAACTTAAACATAATGCTAGAACTTTTATTTGGGATGAGCCTTATTTATGGAAACAATGCTCCGATTTAGTAATTAGGAGATGTATCCCAGATAGTGAATTTAAGCCTATTCTAGACTTTTGTCACAATGAAGCATGCGGGGGACATTTTGGTTCAAGGAGGACAGCCCTTAAGATTTTAGATTGCGGTTTCTTTTGGCCTAGTTTATTTCGCGATGCTCATACATTTTGTGCTGCATGTGATAAGTGCCAGAGATTCGGTAATTTAGGACCTAGAGATCAGATGCCACAACACTACATATTTAATGTCAAGATTTTTGATGTGGGGGGTATTGATTTTATGGGACCATTTCCTCCCTCCAATGGTTATACGTATATTTTACTCACTGTAGATTATGTTTCAAAATGGGTGGAGGCAAAGGCCACCCGTACTAATGATTCGCGAGTTGTTGCAGATTTCCTACGAACTAACATTTTTAGTAGATTTGGAATGCCACGAGTTCTAATTAGCGATGGAGGAAGTCATTTTTGCAACCGCACGGTGGAAGCATTGATGAGGAAGTATGGTGTAAAACACAAGGTTTCCACACCATACCACCCTCAAACAAATGGAATGGCTGAAGTTTCCAACCGTGAGATCAAGAAGATTTTGGAACGAACCGTCCGCCCAAACCGGAAAGATAGGAGTCAGTGCTTAGATGATGCATTGTGGGCTTACAACACTGCCTACAAGACCCCCATTGGTATGTCACCTTTCCGATTAATTTATGGGAAAACATGCCATCTTCCGGTTGAATTGGAGCACAAGGCATGGTGGGCCGTGAAGAAATTCAACATCGATCGAGATGCAGCAGGTTTCCATCGAAAGCTACAACTTTGTGAACTTGAAGAAATCAGAAATGATGCTTTCGACAATGTGTGGATTTACAAAGAGAAGACGAAAAAGATCCATTATAAGATGATTCGCGGGAAGAGTTTTGAAGTTGGGCAGAAAGTATTGCTTTTCAATTCAAGACTTAAGCTCTTTCCGGGAAAGCTTCGCTCTCGATGGATGGGACCATTCATAGTTGCTCAAATTATGCCTCATGGAGCAGTTCTCATTCGATCAATAGACAAGCGCAGTGAGTTCAAAGTAAATGGCCATCGCTTGAAGCCCTATTTTGAGGCATTTGCGGAGCATAACGTGGAGGAGATGTAACTCCAAGAACCGGCCATCTCGAAAGCAAAATGATGCATCACGTTTAAGCTATAGACATAAAATGAGCGCTCATTGGGAGGCAACCCAATGGAGAAGACAACATCTCCGTACCACTATTGCATATCGCACGCAAAAACAATGAGCTTCAACATCATCACACACTAACTCAGCTTCCGTAGCGCACAACTCGGCTAACACGAAAACTCGAGCCACACATACACAAGAAACATTGAAGCTCCAACACTCGACCGAATGCATCAACAATAACATCCCAAACGGATGGTCAAGTACAAACTCTAGCCTTTTCCGAACAAGCTCAAAGGTGCAGCCATGGTCGTGAGTCGACTCCATCCATCTACACTGCCTCAAGCCCAAATCTGGCCGAAAATGCAAGTGGAGGAAACTCAAATGATTAGTGCACGTCCTACACTAAGCTGCACGCCATAACAGTAGTGTCTAGAACTCTCCGATGCTAACAAAAGGACAGCTACACCTAAATCATACACAGGATATGTAGGCTCATAAGGTTTCCACTGTCCGTAACCATGGGCCACCGCTCTGCTACACAGCATCAAAGCACCTCCCAACCAAATCTCGATGCATCGCCATATCCCACGAACTCGTCGCGATCATCAGGTAAGGTCAAAACCGAAGCAACGGTCGACCATCCTGCAAGAGTAAATAACTCTCCTCGCGTGCATCGAACCACTCGAACTTGACGCCTTCTCCGTCAATCCGGAAAGTGAAGTGGCAATTCGGGAATATCCTGCACAAGCCGTCGGTACAAGCCTGCCAAAACCCAAGAGATCCCCGATCTCTGGCACAGTAGTAGGGCAAACTCCAAATCAACACGGCTTCGAACTGGTCAGGATCTACGCCAACTTCCTCGGCTAGCATCACACAGCTCAAAATCGTTACGCTAATTGGCCAAAACTCACACTGGCCGAACTTCACAAACAGCTAATCGTCTCGCGAAGTCCACAAAACCGCTCGCAACTGCTCCAGGTACTGGTCCACACTCTCGGAGTACATCAGGACGTTGCCACGAACATGACCGCAACTCGTCCAGAAACTGTCTAAACCCATGGCCCATCAAGTCCACACGATCTACGGGGCATTGGTCAACCCAACAGCGTGACCAAGAACTCATGATGTCCGCACCGAGATCCGAAAGCCAACATAGCCACATCTGACTCATCAAACCTCCACTGATGGTATCCGGATCCGAAATCAATCCTCAAAAAGACTGAAGCTCTCGCAAGCTGATCAACCAACCGTCAATCCGAAGCGGAGGATACTCACTCTCCTCTGAAGCGAATCAGGCTTCGGGTAGTCAATGCACCACCTCGTCAAATCATCCAACATCCGTGTAAACAATGCAAGAACACACCATGCAAATACGCGGGGTCGCATGAAATCTCCTGAAACCACCTCCAGCAACTCCTGGAGTCGAAACAATAGCTCCCTCAGCTCCGCTGGCTCCGAACGACAAGATGCCGGTAAAATGAGTCCAGCGCTTGGTACAAGCTCAATGATGTAGTCGGTCTCCCGAACTGGAGAAACACCTGGTAACTCCTCCGGAACCCACATGAAAACTCAGGAACCACCTTAATGTCACCAACATCGGCACTGCAACTGTAGTATCCACAATATGAGCCAAGCAACAACACAACCAGTCTCCATCATCCGCTCGACCATCACCGCGAAACAATATCCCGGGAAAATCTGGTCGTCCAAATGCATCGTCATTAAGTGCGTACTCACAAACACACCAAAATCACAACATCAAGCTATAACAGATCCGCGGCTAAGTCATAACCTCCAACAAGGATCTCGCAACCTCCGGATGGATACAATACTCTCCAAAACCTCGGAAGTGGAGATGCAGGTACAATAGCCATGGATATCAAACAACAGCAACCTCGGAGAAAAATCTGTCCTCAAACAAGGTCATGGCACGAACTCCAACATGCCCAACTAGTCGCCCACAACAATTGCGACTTGCTGAATAACTCGTCAAAAGGGTACATTGATCAGACTGCAGGAACAGCATCATAATCCCTTCGTGAACTCTGAGCTGTCGAACCTCAAACACAGTTGGCTGAGGGCGCTCCCTCGCAACGTGACTCTCCTGGCCACCGAAACAGCAACTGAGAATGCTCCTCGAACACACGTCACCGCAACACCTGTTGCGTGAAAGGATCACCAACGATCGCCCAAACTCATGCCACAGGAGCAAATCCGCTACTCTGTGATCTCCGCCATCATCAAACGGATCAGCAGAGGATCCTCAACATAATCGAAAAGACCACAGTCTAATGAAATCACTGATGCCGAAGTGTCGGAACTCAACCTCACCAAAATCTCAACTAAGTCCACTTTCCTCAAACCATCACATCGAAAACCGTACACATCTTTCCCTCACAATAACCTCGCCGCTGAGTGCAACACACTAAGCTCCTCACGAATATCTCGAGGCACATCAATCAGACTCTCTCTGATACTCAGGTTCAAACTCATCTCGAACCTCGTGCATAGCTCCCTCTGAAGCCACATAACACGTCAAACAAGAACAAACACGTGGACAATGCATTTCTACCTCAGGTGGGTAAACACTCCACATTCGAATGCTGGGTAGCCTGATAAACCATTACCGTATACACAACACTTTGAATGTAGGCCATGGAGTCGCAACCGGAACTCACACCATATCAGCCCACCAAATACAACAAACTGACTCAGGCACACATCACTGCCACAAATCTCAGCTCTGAGGCAACATATAGACGCTCATATACACATCCCCATGCAAACCGTGCCACACATATCTCTAAACTCTGAATACTCATTCGAATCCACTGTTCTCTGGCAAATCACGCATCGATTGATCCTTAACAGGACCCACAACCGAAACGACACGGAAAGCACGTCAGGAGGCATCCTAATGAATAAAACATCGTTCACAACAAGTGGAACGTAATCATGGAACTTCAAATATTTGAAAGCATACAACACCCGGAATTTGATGATTATCCGCCGGCCGGTCGGGTCACCATTCCAGACATGCTGTACATTCTCAAATACCCTTAGTAAACACGACTACAGAAGTCTACAGAACCTACAACCTAATGCTCTGATACCAAGCTGAAAGGACCCAACCCCGATTTAGCTCCCTAAACCAGAATCAAACCCTTTCGAAAACACGAACCAACAAAAACTTTTCGAAATTTGGGCAGAGTTTCGTTTCTAGCGTGGAATTACCATTACCTGCACGCGGAAAATACACTTCATCCTATGCCACAAAAAGCAAACCGTGGGCACCAATCCCATCCGGATTTCTCAATATATCAACAGTAAAGTAAATCAATAAATATAATATATACTTTACTGAAATCCGTGTAAAATTGTATGACATATTCGATAGGAAACTCAGAGCGACTTCTAATACATAATCATATACGCATACCATCGTAGGTAGAACAATAAACCTACTGGATGAAACAAAGTAGCTCGAGTACTATGCCTCCGACCACGACGTGCGACACCAGAGCCTGTACTGCAAACTGGGCACGGAAACCGAAAAACCCAGGGGAAAGACAATAAACACGTTGGAGTGAGTGGACGAAAATAAATGTCTTTCACCAGTTGATATATATGTTTAAAATAACATATGCGAGTCCAGGTAATAAAAACAATAAGTACACGAGGTAAAACCACAATCCTCCAGCGTACTAAGCATGCAAGTAGAAATCCCACGGGGTCACTCATGGACACACCCGTGCTAGTACAGTCAGAACCACGGGGTCCCTCGCCCACACGTGATTCTAGCCAGAAATGGCCTAAGGTCAAAGGTCTGCCTCCCCCCGGTAAAGACCTCGGGTCAGGAGTCACAGCGTCCCCTGGCAAATAAAGCCTACCATCGGGGATCAGCCGAGAGGCAACTGTATCGATACAACAACGTAACCACGACTGTACTCTGTGTAAACCAAATCATAAGCATTTCGATGCAAATGCATGAAACAGCATATAAATATATGTATACTCGTATACGTATATTCGTATAAGTATAATCGTAAATCACATGCTCATGCAAATCCGAAATCTCATATGCATGCTCAAGTTCATAAAACGTATATCAAGACTCGCAAATAATGAAAGGACCCAACCCCGATTTAGCTACCTAAATCGGAATCAAACCCCTTCGAAAACACGAACCAACAAAAACTTTTCGAAATTTGGGCAGAGTTTCGTTACTAACGTGGAATTACCTTAACCTGCACGCGGAAATTAACACTTCATCCTATGCCACAAAAAGCAAACCGTGGGCACCAATCCCATCCTGATTTCTCAATATGTCAACAGTAAAGTAAAGTAGTAAATATATATGTACTTTACTGAAATCCAGTGTAAAATCATATAACATATTCAATAGGAAGCTCAGAGCGACATCTAATACATAATCGTATACTCATACCACAGTAGGTAGAACAATAAACCTACTGGATGAAACAAAGTAGCTCGAGCACTATGCCTCCGGCCACGACGTGCGACACCAGAGCCTGAACTGCAAACTGGGCACGGAAACCGAAAAGCCCAGGTGAAAGACAATAAACACGTTAGAGTGAGTGGACGAAAATAAATGTCTTTTACCAAGTAATATATACATATAAAATCATATGCGAGTCAAATGCACGAAAATCAAATGGTACACGAGGGAGACTCTAACTCCTCACGCGTACAGAGCATGCAACGTAAAACATATCGCGGAGACTCTCGCGGGCTTCCACGCGATAGCACAGTCTGAATCACGGGATCCCAGACCCACACGTGATTCCTAGCCAGAAAGGCCTCGGGTCAGGATATCTGTCCCCCCCGGAGCGTACTCGGGGATCAGCCGAGAAGCCAGTGCGTATCGATACCACAACATATACTGAGACTGTACTCTGTGTAAACCAAATCATAAATCTTTTCTATGCACATGCTTAAAACATAATATGTACGTATATGTATATATTCGTATACGTATATTCGTATAAACATAATCGTAAAACACATGCTCGTAAAATCATAATCAATCCGCATGCTCAAGTTCGTAAATCATTTATAAAAGACTCGCAATCAATCCGTGAAAAGAAATGTCCACTCACAGACTGGCGTAACGCGTATCGCGTTAACCCGTGATCCGGCGGAATGTCCCTCGCCAAACAAACGATCACGAACCCCTGAATATCCACAATGTCCAATATTCAAAGTCATAATCCGACAATATAAATCAAACCACGAGAAACCACCGTTCTCGGAAATACACAATTCAAAGTCGACGAATCGTCGAAAATCCGTATATACCACCTCAATACCTCGCTTTACGTTCGGACGCTCAACTCGAAAAACGAACCTCCCCACTGCGTTCGGAGCGCGATTTCGAGTCAAACGACATGCGACTTGCCGAAAGTCAAAAAGTCAACCCGTTGACCGTTGACCGCCGTTGACCGCCGTCCACGGCGGCGCCACTGTTGACCGGAGAATTTCACGGCGGAGCAACCCCTATTCCACTCAAAATCACCCACTGAGCAACTTTGTCAACTGCACCGAAGTCCAATTCTCACTCTAACATGGTCAATTTTATGAAAAACCGAATGAACACACAAATTTCAAATCCAAAATTCTCCTTGCACACATCGAATTGAAACACGAAACTTACAGGGGAGCATCAAGGGGATAAGAGCTTCAAAGCCCACTAAGAATTGTAGCTCGAATCGGCCAATTTCACAAACCACCATTAACCCAAAAATTTGCAAACTTTGATCGGAAATATCATCCACCTCCGGCAACCTCGCCGTGAGAGGAGACCGGCACGGTGTCGAGGACTCCAAGGCGAGTCGGATGGGCCAAGGACCATGCCTTGGGGTGGCCGGAATCATCGCGCCACCGTGGAGCCACCATGAAGCCGACGGGAAAACCACTCTCTCCACTGAGTTGACCGAGTCAACTCGGTCAACACCCAAAGAGGAAAGGTTTGACCTGCCCAAAATAGCAACTTCTATTTATAGACTTTCCATTTTTGGAAACTTCATAATTATCCTTTTCGACAAACTTCAAACGCGCGTAACTTTCTCGTTGTAATTCCGATTCCGATAATTCTTGCGGCCACATACTCGTCTCGACATATTCTTCCAATATTACCCAAAGTCAAACATATCGGCCAATCGGATAAAAAGTCAACCCTTCAAAGCAACACACATTAAATCGACTAAATAATCAACAAACGGCAAAATTCTCAACCAATTCCTCATAACTCCAAATCATGCTCCGGAAGTTCCCACAAACTCGAAATTAAATTCCGAACAACTTCCGTGAAGAAGCCGAGACCAAATTCTCGTCCGGTAATTTAGTCGCGAACAAACCCGCCATTTAAATCTGAACTTCAAATATTCATAACTAATTCCTCGGTCGTCCAAATAACGATCCGGAACCGCCCACGAACTCGTAAGCACACATACAACGACTCTCGAGAAGAGACCCAGCTCCAATTCTCGGCCAATAATTTAGTCGTTAAGAACTCTGGCGATTCCAATATCTGTCGAAAATCCGCGACTGCGCTGTAACTCACGAATCAAGCTGATTATACTTCTGATTCTGGTTCGGGTCATCACAAATAATCCGTGAAAAGAAATGTCCACTCACAGACTGGCGTAACGCGTATCGCGTTAACCCGTGATCCGGCAGAATGCCCCTCGCCAAACAAACGATCACGAACACCTGAATAATCACAATGTCCAATATTCAAAGTCATAATTCGACAATTCAAATCAAATCACGACAAACCACCGTTCTCGGAAATACACAATTCAAATACGACGAATCGTCGAAAATCCATATATACCACCTCAATACCTCGCTTTACGTTCGGACGCTCAACTTGAAAAACGAACCTCCCCACTGCGATCGGGGCGCGATTTCGAGTCAAATGACATGCAACTTGTCGAACGTCAAAAAGTCAACCCGTTGACCGCCGCCCACGGCAGCGCCACCGCCGACCGGAGAATTTCAAGGCAGAGCAACCTCTGTTCCACTCAAAATCATGCACAGAGCAACTTTCATAACTGCAACAAAGGCAAATTCAATCTCTAACTAGTCCAATTTCATGATAAACCGAATTGTTCCACAAATTTCGATCCCAAAATTCTCCACACACAAATCAAATTGGAACACCATACCTATATGGTTAGAATCATGGAGATGAGGGCTACAAAACCCAGTCCTTGTTTGAGCTCAACTCGGCCCGAAACGAAAGTCACCATTAAACCCAAAAACCTTGAACTTTGGCCGGTTAATTCTCTCTCCACCGTGAGATATGCCGGAAAAACAAGACCGGAAACAAGATAAGGGAAGCTAGGCGAGTTGATTGGTGTATGGTATAGGCCGTGGGGTGGCCGGAAAAATCCCACCGCCGGTGAGCACCGTACGGCGTCGAACTCTTCTCCTCCACCTCGGTCAACCCGAGTTGACCGGGTCTACAGCCATAACACACATGTTTGACTTTCCCTTTTTGGCAGGTCCACTATTTATACCTCATTAAATACTTTCCCAAAACGGAAACTCATACCTATCCATTTCGACGAACTTTAAACTCCCGTAATTTCCTCGTCGTAAATCCGATCCCGATAATTCTCGCGGCCACAAACTCGTCTCAATATATTCTACCAATAACACCTGAAGTCAAACACATCGGCCAAATGGATAAAAAGTCAACCCTTCAAAGCAACACACATTAAATCGACTAAATAATCAACAAACAGAAATATTCGCAACTAATTCCTTCTAACTCCAAATCATACTCCGGAAGTTCCCACGAACTCGAAATTAAATTTTGAACAACTTCCGTGAAGAAGCCGAGACCAAATTCTCGTCCGGTAATTAAGTCGCGAACAAACCTGCCATTTAAATCCATTTCCGTCGAAACTTCAAATATTCATAACTAATTCCTCGGTTGTCCAAATAACGATCCGGAACAGCCCACAAACTCGTAATCACACGTACAACGACTCTCGAGAAGAGACCCAGCTCCAATTGTGACGACCCGGACCAGAATCAGCAGTATGATCAGCTTGATTGATGAGTTTGTGTGTAGTCGCAGAGTTGTTCGACAGTTATTGAATCGCCAGGCTCGTTAACGACTAAATTATTGGCCGAGAATTGGAGCTGGGTCTCTTCTCGAGAGTCGTTGTACGTGTGATTACGAGTTCGTGGGCGGTTCCGGATCGTTATTTGGACGACCGAGGAATTAGTTATGAATATTTGAAGTTTCGACGGAAACGAATTATCATGGCAGGTTTGTTCGCGACTAAATTACTGGACGAGAATTTGGTTTCGCCTTCTTCATGGAAGTAGTTCAAAATTTAATTTCGAGTTCGTGGGAACTTCCGGAGCATGATTTGGAGTTACGAGGAATTAGTTGCGAATATTTCCGTTTGTTGTTGGTTTAGTCGATTTATTATGTGTTTGGGCTGAACAGTTGACTTTTTATCCGTTTGGCCGATATGTTTGACTTTGAGTGATTATTGAAGAGTACGTCGATACGAGTTTGTGGCCGCGAGAATTATCGGAATCGAAATTACGACGAGAAAGTTACGCGCGTTTGAAGTTCGTCGAAATGGATAAACATGAAGTTTCCGTTTTGGGAAAGCTTTAAATAGTAACCTGCTAAAAGGGGAAAGTCAAAAACTGAAATTATGGAGTTTGACCTTGGTCAACTCGGTTTGACCGAGTTGAAGTGAAGCTTGACGGTGGCGTTCACGGCTTCGCCGGCGACGGTGCTTTCCGGCCACCCCGTGGCTTGGTTCCTATCTTGTTCTCCTCGTCCCAACCTCACGAGTCTAGCCCCGGCCTCCTCTTGTGGTGGAGCTCACGGTGGAGAGAGAAAACTTGAAGCAAAGTTCAAGGTTTTTGGGTATAATGGTGACTTTTGATTCGGGCCGAGTTGAGCTCAAACATGGAATGGGTTTTGTAGCCCTCTTCAAGGTGATTCTAACCATATTAACATGGTGTTCTAATTCGATTTGTGTATTGAGAATTTTGGATTTGAAATTTATGAACCAATTCGGTTTTGCATGAAATTGACCTAGTTAGAGTGAGAATTGGCCTTTGTTGCAGTTATGAAAGTTGCTCAGTGGGTGATTTTGAGTGGAACAAGGGTAGCTCCGCCGTGAAATTCTCCGGTCAACAGTAGCGCCGCCGTGGACGGCGGTCAACGGCGGTCAACGGTCAACGGGTTGACTTTTTGACTTTCGGTAAGTCGCATGTCGTTTGACTCGAAATCGCGCTCCGAACGCAGTGGGGAGATTCGTTTTTCGTGTTGAGCGTCCGAACGTAAAGCGAGGTATTGAGGTGGTATATACGGATTTTCGACGATTCGTCAACTTTGAATTGTGTATTTCCGAGAACGGTGGTTTCTCGTGGTTTGATTTGTATTGTCGGATTCACTACAAGAAAAGAGGACTTAGACGACGGAACAGTATTAGTTCCGTCGTCTAAGTGTTACTTAGACCTCGGAGATTTCTCCGTGGTCCAAGTCACACTTAGACGACGGAGATGTAATTCTCCGTCGTCTAAGTGTTACTTGGACCACGGAGAAATCTCCGAGGTCTAAGTAACACTTAGACGACGGATGTGAAGTTTCTCCGTCGTCTAGGTAAGCACCTGGACCTCAGAGACTTCTCCGTGGTCCAGGTTATCACCTGGACGACGGAGAATTACATCTCCGTCGTCTAAGTGTTACTTGGACCTCGGAGATTTCTCCGAGGTCCAAGTAACACTTAGACGACGGAGAATTACATATCCGTCGTCTAAGTGTGACTTGGACCACGGAGAAGTGATCACCTGGACAACGGACCGACACGTCGTGGTGTAAGTTCCACTTAAACGACGTACCGACACCTCCGTCGTCTAAGTGAAGCATTATATATATAGGCCATGCCAAACTCTCTTAGCTTCGATCATTCCATTATATTTTCTCCCGTGGGGAATTTTTGAGATCGAAGGAGAAGGAGAAGGCCGGATTAGGCTAGGCCGGGGCTAGAAATTAATTAAAGGATCGGATCTCCGGTGTTCGATCACTAGCTAGCTTAATTAACTGCAGATATCGAGAAGGCCAGCAGGTACGTACGTATGCAGTTAAAATTTGCATGATTAAATATATATATATTTAGGGAAACCGTACGTGCGTACATACATGCATGAATGTTAATTAGCTATATATACAGATTAAATTACGTACGTAATTTGATGGATCGATGTAGATCGAGTACGTATAATTAATGGTAAATTAATGGACTAATATATATATATGTAATAATTATTTAATTATAATATTTTGTAGCAGTATGGACAAGAGTTGGATGAAGTTAAAGAATAGATGTGATGTCCGGTATATGGATGGAATTAGCGAATTTGTGAATTTTGCGATAGAACATGGTCATGGAAAGAAGCGTTTCAGGTGTCCGTGCCAGAAATGTCTTAATTGTCAGTATGCGGAGGTTAATGTTATGGTGCAACACCTGTACGAAAATGGTATGATGTGGAGTTACACTACATGGAGCGAGCATGGTGAAGCAGTAGAGTTCAGCGCAGCAGACTTCAGCTCAGGGTACAGTTACCATGGTGCCTCATCCAGCGGCAGTGGTGCCGGACCCCCAGCTTGCAATCCAACTGTAGATTTGGTCCATGATGCGTTTCCGGGATTTAGTCATAGTGGACACCAACACCAAGACGGAGGTTACAGTACCACTCATGAGCATGATGACACATTCCCCGCTGCTAGCTTGGCCACTGACACCAGTGAGATGGATAAGTACAACCGGATGCTACTTGAAGCGCAGACCCCGGTGTTCCCTGGATGTCGAGAGAATGTGTTGCAATATGTGATGGAGCAAATGAAGATAAAAGTGAAGCACAAAATGTCAGTCAGTGCTTTTGACGAAATTCAGGAGCAAATATGTAAGTTGCTTCCTGATGATCACAATCTTCCTAAATCTCATTATAAGGTTAGAAATATCTTGAGCAGCCTCGGCCTAAAGTACAGGATAATTGACGCATGTCCGAATGATTGTGTGCTATTTTACAAAGAGTATAAAGATTTGGACTATTGTCCCGTATGTGGCCAGTGCAGATTCCAGGTGAATAGGAAGAGTTCGAAAAAGAGAATTCCTGTGAAAGTTGTTCGATATTTTCCCTTGATTCCCAGATTGCAGCGCCTGTACATGTCTCTACACACAGCAGAGGCGATGCGATGGTACGCAGAAAAGCGAATAGATGACGATGTCCTGCGACACGCCGCGGATGGGGAGGGTTTCAAACATTTCGACAGAGAATTCGGAAACTTTGCTGCAGAGGTTAGAAATGTTAGACTCGGCCTATCTACAGACGGATTCAATCCTTGGGGAAGTAATAGCTCCGCCGTAAGCACTTGGCCAGTAATTCTGATGCCGTACAACCTGCCTCCGTGGATGTGCATGAACAAGGAATTTAATTTCCTTACTGTACTAATTCCAGGTCCTAAATCTCCAGGGAAGTGCTTAGATGTCTACCTCAGACCTTTGATCGACGAGCTGAAACTGTTGTGGGAAAATGGAGTCCCAACTTATGACAAATTCACTGACACGATGTTCACGATGAGGGCTGCCGTAATGTGGACGATCAGCGATTTTCCAGCGTATGGGATGTTGGCAGCGTGCAGGACAAAAGGATATAATGGATGTCCTATATGTTTGGACGACGTGAACTCTAGTTGGCACGCAGGGAAGGTGTGTTACTTGGGTCACCGTAGATGGCTCCCTCACGACCACCCTTGGCGACAGGATGAAGCTCATTTCGACGGGACGGTAGAGAACAATCCTAAACCCCGTAGTTGGTCGGGCGAAGAGATTTTAGAGAGGTTGAGCTATTTCGACTTTGGTGTGTTGACTAACGACGCGGATGTAAAGAAATGCAATCCAATTCCTCCACATGATCTGAGCTATTGGGATCACAAGAGTATATTCTTTGAACTCCCTTACTGGTCGAAGTTGAAGCTGAGGAACAACTTGGACGCGATGCACATAGAAAAGAATGTGTGCGACAGCGTGGTGGGAACAATTCTCGGTATTAAGTTCAAGACTAAAGATACTCCCAAAGCGCGCAAAGATTTGGAATCAATGAATCTACGTCGTCCCTTGTGGTTGAGGAGGGATAGGAAAGGAGTGTACAACAAGATGCCAGCTGCACCGTACACAGTGAAGCCGACACTTAGACGTTCTGTATTTCACTGGTTTAAGGGCGTTCGTTATCCGGCCACGTATGCAGCTACTATAACTGGAGCAGTGGACGAGGTGCAACACAAGTTTGTTGGTCTAAAGACACATGACTATCACGTTATGCTGCAACGTCTGATTCCAGTGGTAATTCGACCATATTTGCCTCGCGACGTCGTAGAACCAATAGTGGCATTGTGCAGATGGTGGCAGAGGTTATGCGCCAGAGAATTAAAGAAGTCAGATGTCGTGGAATTGCAACAACAAATTGTGCACATCATTTGCAAACTAGAGAGGATTTTTCCTCCTGCTTTCTTCGACATAATGATTCACCTAATGATCCACCTGCCCGAGCAGGTTCTCATTTCTGGTCCGGTCCAGTACACTTGGATGTATCCTCAAGAAAGGTACGTACAACTAATTAATTATACAGGTTTTTCGATTCATAATTTGTTCCACTGGAGATTACTAGCTAGCTATATGCATGTACTTATTTTTATTGTACGTTTGATTAATTTTGTAGACAGCTTGGACAGTATAAGTCATTCGTCAAAAACAGGTCGGCTCCGGATGGCTCCATAGCAGAGACATACCTAATGCATGAGTGCGTTACTTACTGCAACAGGTACCTCAAAGATCCACCACCTCCAACTGCCTCCGATCCCAGTGCCCGCATCAATCTTTCTGTCGTCACCAATGTCGTCCGACCGTTTAGAGGAGTATTAAAGGAAACGTTAACACAGGAAGAACTTATTGAGGCACATTGGGTAGTGTTACGAGACTGTGACGAAGTTGAGCCGTACATGATGTCATACAGGGAGAGGCTTCAGGCGTTATATCCAGACAAGAGTTCGGCGTGGATTGAGAAAATGGTTAAGAAAAAGTTCCCCGATTATTTCTTCCAATGGGTACGTATTTAGTGATTTATATACATATTGAGATCATGCATGTTTAATTTGTAGAAAGTAAACCCTTACATTTTTCCATTTTCGCAGATGATTGATCTGCAAAAATCCGAAAACCACGGGGGGTGGTGGTCTTGGCCAAAGCACTTGCTAGCAGGGAAGCCGATTAAACACTATATTTATCCGGGATGTTTTGTGAACGGTGTGAAGTTCCATTCATTGGCGCGAGATGAAGGAAGAAGAACACAAAACAGTGGGATAGCGGTTGGGAAAGACCCTGATCTATATTACGGAATGATCGTATATGTGGTTCAGCTATGTTACGGGAATGATGTCAACGTTTTCCTATTCAAGTGCAGATGGTTCAAGCGTACAAAGGAAGACCTGGGACTTTTATCAGTCGATACAAACTCAAGCTGGTATGAGGATGAGCCTTTCGCTCTCGCCACCTTAGTTAGGCAGGTGTTCTATCTCGACGATCCGAAAGCTGGTGACGGGTGGAAAATAGTGAACCAGATCTCTCATCGAGGAGTTTGGAATACAGAGACAATTGAAGGGACACCGGCGACGACTGAAGATGCTGCTGAACCAGACAGAGACATTCCTGCCTATCAAGAGCCTAATATTTCTGTCATCCGCTCCGACATAATGGACCTGGTTCAAGACGGTGAACGGTTACCCATGCCTGATGGTTGTACAGATCTAACTGAAGAAGAGATCATTGAGGTAGATGAAGAAGACGTGCAGGATGAGGACGATGACGACGACTCTGGTTATTCCTCGGACGATGTTGAGTACGATGAGGAGGATGAGCAATCGGATAACGGTGATGATGATGATGACGATTATGACGAAGAGTACGGTCACACGACGAGGATCATTACTTGGTAAACCCTAATTTATTATTGTAATATATATATGATCGATCGATGCATCGTAAAAAGGTGAAAGATTTCTATTATGTCGAGACTTTAAGATTCCTCGTCCAGCTTTGGTTGGTTTTATTGTTTTTAAATACTATTTATGTATAAATTGGATTAATTATGGGTCCCTATATATGATTATATATATTGACTTGTGATAGTATTATTGAGAGCACAAATATTGTAGTATATATATATAAAAGTTGTTTGTACCTGGACTAACATCGATCTCCGCCAGCTTAACTTCCTCAGATTTTAAGTCGACTTCTCTCTGTTTCAATTGAATGTCTTTGGACTGTTTTTCTAGTCCCGGCCCCTCTCTTTGCTTTCAACTTCATCGGTGTATTCTCTGATCTTATTAAAAGTAAGCTGAAGCTGCTCTACATTTCGCTCACGCAGCCCTTCAAACCCTAAACCCTATACCCTAAACCTAAGGACCCCTAACCGAGAACGGAGAAATTAATTGCAGATTCACCTTTGGCGCCAAATCTCAATCTCATATAAAACCCTAGCTAAATCTTGGACCCTAAATCTAGCAGTTCGGATCGATCGATCAATTTTTTAATTATATTTTTGAATCAGAATAATTGAACGCACACACAAATGACCGGGGACGACCTAAACCGTAAACCCTAAGGCCCTAACCCCTGAATTCGGGGTTTTTACACTTGGACGACGGAGACAGGCATTATCCGTCGTCTAGGTACACACTTGGACGACGGAGAATGACTGTCTCCGTCGTCCAAGTGAAAAACCCTATACCCTAAACCCTAAGGACCCCTAACCCCTGAATTCAGGGTATATTCAACTGGACGACGGATACGACATTCTCCGTCGTCCAAGTACACACTTGGACGACGGATATTAGCGTCTCCGTCGTCCAGGTGTCTACTTGGACGACGGAGAATGTCGTATCCGTCGTCCAGGTGTAAATTTCGTAATTTTTTCTAAGACAACGACCATCTAGACCATCTTCGAATGCGTATTCTTTTCGTCAAGACTTTAGAGTAGTATATTCTTGGTGTGTGAGCTTCGACGGTTCGAAAATCGGAGTTGCGAAATGTCCTGTATCCACGTTTCCGGTTTGTGAAATTCTCGGTTTTGCGGTTGACTGTGCCGATGAAACCCTTCCCGAACTTATTATTTCCTGGTCCTTTATAGTAATTATATATTATGTTACGACGAACATATCCAACGGTTGTTTTGTCCAAATTCAATTTCGTTAGTACTCTGCTGCAAATCAGCAACTACTCATGAACACTAAAGTCTTAAAGATTAGTCGATACTTAACAACTTTCAAAACGTAAAATTATTCGGCGGTTCAAATTTATCTGTTTATATATACGATGCGTTCATCGATATTGTACGACTATTTCACTCGAATGACAGATCGCTAAATTCCTAGCGAATTAATTTAAATATTTTTTTTGCATAATTTGAACCTAGACGACGGATACGGTCATTTTCCGTCGTCCAAGTGTTCACCTGGACGACGGAAAATTACCGTATCCGTCGTCTAGGTTCAAATTACCATGGCGGTTCGAATAATTTTTTATTATTTTTTCGATGTAAATATTGACTTGGACGACGGATATGTCGTTTTCCGTCGTCCAAGTGTTCACTTGGACGACGGAAAACGACATATCCGTCGTCCAAGTCGAAATAACATGGCGGTTCGATTTGCCGCCTCAATTTTCGGCACCGCTTGAAATTCCACTTAGACGACGGAAAACACTGTCTCCGTCGTCTAAGTCAACATTTATGGCGGTGAAACGGCCCGCCCATTTATTTGGCGCCGGTTCGAAAAAATTTGACCCTTCACTTAGACGACGGAAAACACTGTTTCCGTCGTCTAAGTGCACTTAGACGACGGAGAATAGTTCTCCGTCGTCTAAGTGAAACTCTATATAAGGAGGAGCACCCCCCCTCATTTTCTCATCATTCCATCTCCTCCTCTATACTCTCCTCTCCTCTCTCTCTCACTCCGGCGATCCTCCTCCGGCGACGCTCCGACGACCAATTTTCCGGCGTGGTTCCCCCTCTCCGACGACTCTACTCTTCCAATATTCCGGCGAAATTCCGACGAGGTAATAATTCGAAATTTTAACTCTTTAACAATTTTTTTATTTGTTTAATTATTTAAATTCTAAATACTTTTAATTTATTAGTTTTAAATAATAAATAGTTGTAATTATAATAATTATTTTCTTGTTATTATTATTATTTAGTAATCATTATTAGTTGTTAATTATTTGGTAATGAATAATTATTAGTTAAAATTAAATAATGGTAATAATAATAATTGATTATATTGGTAAATGAATAATTATTATTAAATGCATGATAAATAATAATTAATTGATAATTATATGTATTTTCTAGTAAATTGCATGGTAGTACGTGTTCGATTTAAATTTAGTACATAGGCTTGGTGTAATTAAGTCGCACTCTTTGGAATAGATGGCGCCTCTTTTCCTTGCTTATCTCCTTAACCCCTCGTGATGTGTGGATTTCATCACCGCACACCATAACCTAAGTGAAGTTATGGACACGAGGTTGAGGGCGGAGTTTGCAAAGGACTTGAGGGAGTGTAAATTTTCGAAAAATTGGTCGAATGTCGGACATGGTGTCTAGAAACGGGTTATGACTGGTGACAGGATTTGGACTAAGAAAGACTTTTGTCGAAATTAGTCCTGCCTCTCGCGTTATCTCTATCCCTAACTGGCCATGTTTTTCGATTTAACCAAGGCTGATTAATTGAAAATTTACACTTTATCGCGCGGGTCGCACGTCCATTGAACGACCGAAAATGCCAAGCTAGTGTACTCTATTTAAATCTTAAACGTACTTAATTAATTAGCGTAAATTCTCCGTCGTTGTAATTATTATGGTAAGTAGGTATTTTAACACCGTACGTACTCTTAGGTTTAAATGGCTCCGCCAAAGATCACATCCGGGAAGAAGAAAGCCCAACAGGAGTCAGAAGATGAGATGCTCCAAATGTTGGCGGCCCAAGTCGGTTGGGTTCAACCGCAGGTAGACGCCCTCAATCCGGGGCCTTCTGGGGAAATTCCCTCTGCCCCATTTCTCTCAAGCGGTGATGACGTCGACCCCTTTTCAACTCCGACGCCCGGAACCGCTTCAACGGGAAGTACTCAGGCGTCTTCGACAGCCGAGTCTATCATGTACAGCGCCCGCCGTAAGCAAAGGAGGGCCCCCACTGACCCCCAACCGAAAAAGACTCGGGGTCTCGTTAAAGGTGGAAAGGCGGAGAAAATTTGCAAGGCGACCGGGAGCAAGATCGCCTTGCCTTACGACGAATTCACCGGTGGCCCTCCCACACCTCAGCTAGCAAGTCTCTCGGCTCATAGCATTGGGTCGATTGTTCGTAACCGGGTTCGTATCACTGCCCCTACTTGGAGGGATGTGCCGGATTCGGAGAAGGCGAAAGTCTTTAAGGATCTTTCGGTACGTAATACGTACAATTTTAGTTATTATATACTATTTTTAATATTAGTTATATATAATTTTATAATATATACGATTATAATTTTCAATTTATTTCTGATAGGAACAATTTGCGGTGGATCCGGATCCGGCGATGTTGAGGCATATCAACCAAACCGCCAACAACATCTTCAAAGATTGGAAGTACAGGCTCCATCAGTACTTCCGAACTAACGGTCCCGTGCCTCCCCCCGAAGAGCTGCGTGGGGATAGAGAAGATGAGTGGGAGTGGTTGTGTAACCACTTTGCCGATGAGCAATTTCAGGTGTTAATTTACTTTTTTTATTTCAATTAAGATAATTGAATACTCTAAATTTTAGTTACTTATAAATTTTTTAATGATTTCATTATGTTGTCTAACAGAAATTCTCCGGTGTCAACAAAGCCAACCGGGGGAAGAAGGACAAGCACCATACTTCCGGCGCCAAGCAACTCATTCAAATTGCCAAGGAGCACAGGGATAAGGGCTCCAAACACCCTTATCTCGATGCAAGCGTAAGCGCGTACGTGACGCCTGGGCTCGATAATGAAGCGAGTCAACGCGGCGTAAGTCATATATATATATATATATGTGTGCGCTAATAATTATAGTAATTATTGTTTAAATATTATTTCATTATAATAAATTTATTATTCTTTTGTAGGCAAGAGTGATAGAGCGTGCGCAGGAAGAATTGGCTAACACTCAGCTTGCGTTCCCAGATGTGCCGCTAGAAGACCTGCCTCCTCTATCTGTGGAGAGCCAAATAGCAATTGCGGATGAGGTCTACGGTCGTAGAGCTGGCAAGGAGGTTAGGCACTTCGGGCCTAAGGTGGTTCGAGATTTGTCGACCTCTGAGTCATCATCTACGGGAGGTTCGGGGCGGCGGAGAAGTTCTCAAGCTGCGGCAGCCTATGAAGAGGCTCGAATCGCACGGGAGGAGAATATTGCCATGCGCCAAAGAATGGACCAGCAAGACGAGCGAATAGCCCAACTCATCGCCCTTATGCAACAAGCTCAAAGACAATGTCAACCTCCTCCGAACCCATTCCCCGACGACGACGACCCGGCTGGAGGCGGAGGACGAGGCGGCGCATCTGCTCCTCCAGTGTTTTAGCTAGCTAGTAGTTCATTATTTCGTTTCTTAATTTCCGCATTACGAACAATATTTTCATTTTTAATTATGGGTTTTTTCGATTATGTATGTACAAATTAATTTTAATTATTTTATTAATTTAGTGTATTTAATTAATTTAATTAATTTTTTTTCAATTAATATTAATAATATTTTTGAATTTAATTTTTTTTTTTAAATTAATTTTTCACTTAGACGACGGAGACATTAATCTCCGTCGTCTAAGTCCCTACATGGGCCACGGACGTTGTTAGCTTCTCCGTGGCCCAGGTGGTGACTTAGACGACGGAGATTAATGTCTCCGTCGTCTAGGTTACTACCTGGGCCACGGAGAAGCTAACAACGTCCGTGGCCCATGTAGGGACTTAGACGACGGAGATTAATGTCTCCGTCGTCTAAGTCACCACCTGGGCCACGGAGATTGTTAGCTTCTCCGTGGCCCAGGTCGTAACCTAGACGACGGAGACATTAATCTCCGTCGTCTAAGTCACCACCTGGGCCACGGAGAAGCTAACAACGTCCGTGGCCCAGGTGGTGACTTAGACGACGGAGATTAATGTCTCCGTCGTCTAAGTCCCCACATGGGCCACGGACGTTCTCCGTGGTCCAAGTGAACTTGGACGACGGAGATTAAATTCTCCGTCGTCTAAGTACTTAGACGACAGCACTTGGAGCACGTACCTTGGACGACGGATTTTCCGTCGTCCAAGTACTTAGACGACGGAGATAGGCACTTAGACGACGGAAATTCTCCGTCGTCTAAGTCACTTTTTCTTGTAGTGATTATGACTTTGAATATTGGACATTGTGGATATTCAGGGGTTCGTGATCGTTTGTTTGGCGAGGGACATTCCGCCGGATCACGGGTTAACGCGATACGCGTTACGCCAGTCTGTGAGTGGACATTTCTTTTCACGGATTGATTGCGAGTCTTTTATAAATGATTTACGAACTTGAGCATGCGGATTGATGATGATTTTACGAGCATGTGTTTTACGATTATGCATATACGAATATACGTATACGAGCATACATGTATATATATATTATGTTTAAAGCATGTGCATAGAAAAGATTTATGATTTGGTTTACACAGAGTACAGTCTCAGTATATGTTGTGGTATCGATACACACTGGCTTCTCGGCTGATCCCCGAGTATGCTCCGGGGGGGACAGATATCCTGACCCGAGGCCTTTCTGGCTAGGAATCACGTGTGGGTCTGGGATCCCGTGGTTCAGACTGTGCTATCGCGTGGAAGCCCACGAGAGTCTCCGCGATATGTTTTACATGGCATGCTCAGTACGTGAGTGGTAGCCTGAGTCTCCTCACGTTTTATTTGATTTTCATGCATTTGACTCGCATATGATTTTATTCGTATATATATACATAAATTGGTGAAAGACATTTATTTTCGTCCACTCACTCTAACGTGTTTATTGTCTTTCACCTGGGCTTTTCGGTTTCCGTGCCCAGTTTGCAGGTCAGGCTCTGGTGTCGCACGTCGTGGTTGGAGGCATAGTGCTCGAGCTACTTTGTTTCATCCAGTAGGTTTATTGTTCTACCTACTGTGGTATGCGTATATGATTATGTATTAGAAGTCGCTCTGAGCGTCCTATTGAATATGTTATACGATTTTACCCGGATTTCAGTAAAGTATATATTATATGTATTGTTTACTTTACTGTTGATATATTGAGAAATCCGGATGGGATTGGTGCCCACGGTTTGCTTTTTGTGGCATAGGATGAAGTGTATTTTCAGCGTGCAGGTAATGATAATTCCACGCTAGTAGCGAAACTCTGCCCAAATTTCGAAAAGTTTTTGTTGGTTCGTATTTTCGAAGGGGTTTGATTCCGATTTAGGAAGCTAAATCGGGGTTGGGTCCTTTCAGCTTGGTATCAGAGCTTTAGGTTGTAGGTTCTGTAGACTTCTGTAGTCGTGTTTACTAAGGGTATTTGAGAATGTACAGCATGTCTGGAATGGTGACCCGACCGGCCGGCGGATAATCATCAAATTCCGGGTGTTGTATGCTTTCAAATATTTGAAGTTCCATGATTATGTTCCATTTGTTGTGAACGATATTGTATTCATTAGGATGCCTCCTGACGTGCTTTCCGTGTCGTTTCGGTTGTGGATCCTACTGTGGATCAATCGATGCGTGATTTGCCTGAGAACAGTGGATTTGTATGAGTATTTAGAGTTCAGAGATTTGTGTGGCACGGTTTACCTGGGGATGTGTATATGAGCGTCTATATGTTGCCTCAGAGCTGAGATTTATGGCAGGGATGTGTGCCTGATTCAGTTTGTTGTAATTTGTGGGCTGATATTGTGTGAGTTTCGGTTGTGACTCCACGGCCTACATTCAGAGTGTTGTGTATACTGTAATGTTTGATCAGGCTACCCAGCAAGCGTATTGTGGAGTGTTTACCCACCTGAGGCAGAGATGTATTGTTCACATGTTAGTTCCTGTCTGCACGAGTTATGTGGCTTCAGAGGGAGCTATGCATGAGGTTCGAGATGAGTTTGAACCTGAGTATCAGAGAGAGTGTCTGATTGATGTGCCTCGAGATATCCGTGAGGAGCTTAGTGTGCTGCACTCAGTGGCGAGGTTATTGTGAGGGAAAGATGTGTACGGTTTTCGATGTGACGGTTTGAGGAAAGTGGATTCAGCAGTGAGATTTTGATGAGGTTGAGTTCCGACACTTCGGGATCAGTGACATCATCAGGCTGTGGCCTTTTCGATTATGTTGAGGATCCTCTGCTGATCCGTTTGACGATGGCGGAGATCACAGTGTAGCGGATTTGCTCCTGTGGCGTGTGTTTGGGCGATTGTTGGCGATCTTTTCACGCAGCGGGTGTTGCGGTGATTTGTGTTCGAGGAGCACTTTTAGTTGCTGTTTCGGTGGCCAGGAGGGTCACGTTGCGAGGGAACGCCCTCAGCCAACTGTGTTTGAGGTTCGACAGCTCAGAATTCGCGAAGGAATCATGATGCTGTTCTTGCAGTCTGATCAATGTATCCTTTTGATGAGTTATTCAGCAAGTTGTGGTTGATGTGTGCGGCTAGTTGGGCATGTTGGAGTTTGTGTTCGTGCCATGACCTTGTTTGAGGACAGACTTTTCTCCGAGGTTGCTGTTGTTTGATATCCATGGCTATTGTACCTGTATCTCCACTTCCGAGGTTTTGGAGAGTGTTGCATCCATCCGGAGGTCACGAGATCCTTGTTGGAGGTTATGATTTAGCCGCGGATCTGTTATAGCTGGATATTATGGTTTTGGTGTGTTTGTGAGCATGGACTTACTGACGACGCAATTGGCTGTGTTCGAGTACCTCGAGAAGGAGGTTGTGTTTCGACGACCAGATTTCCCCGAAATGCTGTTTCGTGGTGATGGTCGAGCGGATGGTGGAGACGAGTTGTGTTGTTTGCTTAGCTCATGTTGTCGATACTACGGTTGTTGTGCCCGATGTTGAAGACATTGAGGTGGTTCCCGAGTTTTCCAGGTGTATATCGGAGGAGTTACTAGGTATTCCTCCAGTTCGGGAGACTGACTGCACAATCGAGCTTGTACCATGCGCTAAACCCATTTTACCGATGTTTTGTCGTTCGGAGCCAGCGGAGCTGATGGAGCTACAGTTTCGACTCCAGGAGTTGCTGGAGGAGGTTTCAGGAGATTTCATGTGACCCCGCGTATTTGCGTGGTGTACTCTTGCATTGTTTTGCCGATGTTGGATGGTTCGACGTAGTGGTGCATTGACTACCGGAAGCCTGATTCGTTTCAGAGGAGAGTGAGTATCCTCCGTTTCGGATTGACGATTGGGTTGTTCAGCTCGTGAGAGCTCCAGTCTTGTCGGAGATTGATTTCGGGACCGGATACCATCAGTTGTGGTTCGGTGAGTCAGATGTGGCTTTGTTGGCTTACGGATCTCAGTGCGGGCATCAGGAGTTTTTGGTCACGCTATTTGGTTGACCAAGGCCCCGTAGATCGTGTGGACATGATGGACCATGTGTTCAGACGGTTTCTGGACGAGTTGCGGTCATGTTCGTTGGCAATGTCCTGATGTACTCCGAGAGTGTGGACCAGTACCTGGAGCAGTTGCGAGCGGTTTTGTGGACTTCACGAGACGATTAGCTGTTGTAAGTTCAGCCAGTGTGAGTTTTGGTCGATTAGCGTGAAGATGTTGGGCTATGTGATGCTAGCCGAGGGAGTCGGCGTGGATCCTGACCGGTTCGAAGCCGTGATGATTCGGAGTTTGCCCTACCATTGCACCAGAGATCGGGAGTCTCTTGTGTTTGGCAGGCTATTACCGACGGCTTGTGCAGGATTTTCCTGGATTGCCACTCTACTTTCCGGATTGACAAAGAAGACGTCAGGTTCATGTGGTTCGATGCACGCGAGGAGAGTTGCTTACTCCTGCAGGTTGGTGACCGTTACTGCGGCTTTGACCTTACCTGACGATCGTGACGAGTTCGTGGGTTATGGCGATGCATCGAGATTTGGTTGGGTTATGCTTTGATACTGTGTAGCAGAGCGGTGGCTCATGGTTATGGACAGTGGAAACCTTGTGTGGTTACGTATCCTTTGTTTGATTTGGGTGTAGCTGTCCTATTGTTAGCATCGGAGAGTTCGAGATTTTATAGCTACGGCGTGCAGCGTGGTGTAGGATGTACACCGACCATTGAGTTTCATCCACTTGCATTTTCGGCCAGATTTGGGCTTGAGGCAGTATTGATGGATGGAGTCGACTGACGACTATGGCTGCACATTAGAGTTTGTTCGAGGAAGGCTAGTGGTTGCACTTTGACCATCCGTTTGGGATGATGTTGCTGTTGATGCATTCAGTCGAGAGTTAGGAGCTTCGGTATTGCATGCGTGTATGTGTGACTCGAGTTTCCGTATTAGCCGAGTTATGGGCTACGAGAGCTGAGTTCGAGTATGATGGTGTTGAGGCTCATGATTTTGTGCGCGGTTGGTGCTAGTGGCACGGAGAGGTATCAGATACTTCGAGTTTACCAGTCGTGACGCAATCCACAGAGCCATGTAGCAGCTTGTGTGTGTTGATGCCACATTCGTCGACTGGCGATGGCTAGGAGGCAGAGACTTGCCGAGAAGTGTCAGCCATTGAAGATTTCCGATTAGACGTGGCGATTGTTGCTGTGTTTGTGTATGTTGTTTGCACTTTGGTTCGTGATACCAGTTGTTGGGCCTTTGTAGGTCGTCTGACGTACTCAGTACAGTTCCTTGTACTTTCGGAGATGATTCCAGTGGTTGGCTGGCATAGCTATGTTTGACGAAGATTGGCTATTTACGTGGTGTATCTGTGTCCCAGTCCGCTGATCGAGATAATCAGCTACGACGGAGTGTTGGCAAGCTTTGCAGTAAGCATTGGGGACCAGATTACGAGTTGGTACCAGTTCTTATCCTCGGATTGGCGAGCGATCTTTGAGGACTATTCAGGCCTTGGAGGGCATGTTGTGGACCTTGGTATTGTAGTCCCGGAGGATTCGGGACCAGCAGTTTCAGCTGTTCGAGGTTGCTTGCAGTACCAGGTTGTTATCCACTGTGATTTTGATATTGTTTGACGTCGTTTTGAGGAACGATGTTGTACTTCATTGTGTTGGAGTGAGTTTGGTTTGAATTTGAGTTGATGTTTGTTTCCGATTTTGTGGAGTGTGTTACCACAGACTATCAGATTAGCGGAAATGGATTGGCTATTGCCCGAGTTCGATGTTCGAGCTATGCTGATATGAATATGTGAGATATATTGATGTGTGAACTGAGTTGTGATTTGCCTTGATATTTTGATCCGTGTGTAGCCATAGGCGAGGTTGTGTTATGCCGTGTGGTTCGGCATCGCCTATAGTGTTGGCTTTTGTGTGTGTTGTGTTCCGTGTGGCGGAACTGTGTTTCGGGCTTGCTATCTATTGTGCACCCTATCTGTTCCTTATGTAGGAACACTTGGCGATTCTGTGAGCCAGTTTAGATTTGTGATTTGTGGGTACAGAGATTTCAGCACGGAGTTATCTCCTATTGTGGAGTATGTTATCAGAGTTGTTCAGTCGAGTTTGCCGTTGGTGAGTTGAGCACTATGCAGAGGCAGTGCTCCTACTTTTAGCCAGCAGACTCAGAAATTTCGAGGTCGAAATTTTTCTAAGGGGGGTGGATTTGTGACGACCCGGACCAGAATCAGCAGTATGATCAGCTTGATTGATGAGTTTGTGTGTAGTCACAGAGTTGTTCGACAGTTATTGAATCGCCAGGCTCGTTAACGACTAAATTATTGGCCGAGAATTGGAGCTGGGTCTCTTCTCGAGAGTCGTTGTACGTGTGATTACGAGTTCGTGGACGGTTCCGGATCGTTATTTGGACGACCGAGGAATTAGTTATGAATATTTGAAGTTTCGACGGAAACGAATTACTATGGCAGGTTTGTTCGCGACTAAATTACCGGACGAGAATTTGGTTTCGCCTTCTTCACGGAAGTTGTTCAAAATTTAATTTCGAGTTCGTGGGAACTTCCGGAGCATGATTTGGAGTTACGAGGAATTAGTTGCGAATATTTCTGTTTGTTGTTGGTTTAGTCGATTTATTATGTGTTTGGGCTGAACAGTTGACTTTTTATCCGTTTGGCCGATATGTTTGACTTTGAGTGATTATTGAAGAGTACGTCGATACGAGTTTGTGGCCGCGAGAATTATCGGAATCGAAATTACGACGAGAAAGTTACGCGCGTTTGAAGTTCGTCGAAATGGATAAACATGAAGTTTCCGTTTTGGGAAAGCTTTAAATAGTAACCTGCTAAAAGGGGAAAGTCAAAAACTGAAATTATGGAGTTTGACCTTGGTCAACTCGGTTTGACCGAGTTGAAGTGAAGCTTGACGGTGGCGTTCACGGCTTCGCCGGCGACGGTGCTTTCCGGCCACCCCGTGGCTTGGTTCCTATCTTGTTCTCCTCGTCCCAACCTCACGAGTCTAGCCCCGACCTCCTCTTGTGGTGGAGCTCACGGTGGAGAGAGAAAACTTGAAGCAAAGTTCAAGGTTTTTGGGTTTAATGGTGACTTTTGATTCGGGCCGAGTTGAGCTCAAACATGGACTGGGTTTTGTAGCCCTCTTCAAGGTGATTCTAACCATATTAACATGGTGTTCTAATTCGATTTGTGGATTGAGAATTTTGGATTTGAAATTTATGAACCAATTCGGTTTTGCATGAAATTGACCTAGTTAGAGTGAGAATTGGCCTTTGTTGCAGTTATGAAAGTTGCTCAGTGGGTGATTTTGAGTGGAACAAGGGTAGCTCCGCCGTGAAATTCTCCGGTCAACAGTAGCGCCGCCGTGGACGGCGGTCAACGGCGGTCAACGGTCAACGGGTTGACTTTTTGACTTTCGGCAAGTCGCATGTCGTTTGACTCGAAATCGCGCTCCGAACGCAGTGGGGAGATTCGTTTTTCGAGTTGAGCGTCCGAACGTAAAGCGAGGTATTGAGGTGGTATATACGGATTTTCGACGATTCGTCAACTTTGAATTGTGTATTTCCGAGAACGGTGGTTTCTCGTGGTTTGATTTGTATTGTCGGATTATGACTTTGAATATTGGACATTGTGGATATTCAGGGGTTCGTGATCGTTTGTTTGGCGAGGGACATTCCGCCGGATCACGGGTTAACGCGATACGCGTTACGCCAGTCTGTGAGTGGACATTTCTTTTCACGGATTGATTGCGAGTCTTTTATAAATGATTTACGAACTTGAGCATGCGGATTGATGATGATTTTACGAGCATGTGTTTTACGATTATGCATATACGAATATACGTATACGAGCATACATGTATATATATATTATGTTTAAAGCATGTGCATAGAAAAGATTTATGATTTGGTTTACACAGAGTACAGTCTCAGTATATGTTGTGGTATCGATACACACTGGCTTCTCGGCTGATCCCCGAGTATGCTCCGGGGGGGACAGATATCCTGACCCGAGGCCTTTCTGGCTAGGAATCACGTGTGGGTCTGGGATCCCGTGGTTCAGACTGTGCTATCGCGTGGAAGCCCACGAGAGTCTCCGCGATATGTTTTACATGGCATGCTCAGTACGTGAGTGGTAGCCTGAGTCTCCTCACGTTTTATTTGATTTTCATGCATTTGACTCGCATATGATTTTATTCGTATATATATACATAAATTGGTGAAAGACATTTATTTTCGTCCACTCACTCTAACGTGTTTATTGTCTTTCACCTGGGCTTTTCGGTTTCCGTGCCCAGTTTGCAGTTCAGGCTCTGGTGTCGCACGTCGTGGTCGGAGGCATAGTGCTCGAGCTACTTTGTTTCATCCAGTAGGTTTATTGTTCTACCTACTGTGGTATGCGTATATGATTATGTATTAGAAGTCGCTCTGAGCGTCCTATTGAATATGTTATACGATTTTACCCGGATTTCAGTAAAGTATATATTATATGTATTGTTTACTTTACTGTTGATATATTGAGAAATCCGGATGGGATTGGTGCCCACGGTTTGCTTTTTGTGGCATAGGATGAAGTGTATTTTCAGCGTGCAGGTAATGATAATTCCACGCTAGTAGCGAAACTCTGCCCAAATTTCGAAAAGTTTTTGTTGGTTCGTATTTTCGAAGGGGTTTGATTCCGATTTAGGAAGCTAAATCGGGGTTGGGTCCTTTCACCAATTCTCGGCCAATAATTTAGTCGTTAAGAAGCTTCGGCGATTAAAACGACTGTCGCAACTCTGCGACTACGTGCAAGCTCATAAATCAAGCTGATTCCACTGCTAATTCTGGTCCGGGTCGTCACAAAAGCAAACCGTCACTACAAGAAAAGGAGACATTACCGGCGACGGGAGGTCGCCGGCCTTGTCTTTTTTTTTCGCCGGAAATGTCATTCCCGGCGACGAGTCGCCGGCAATGACGTCGCCGGAAATCTCCCGCCGGTGTTAACATTGCCGGCGACGGGAAACAAATTCCGCCGACATTACCGGCGACTCAAGTCGCCGGCAATGGTTCCGCCGCCGTGGCCGGAATTTGTGACTTTGCCGGCGACTGAGGTCCATGTCGCCGGCAATGTCAGAAAAAATTTTGAAAAAAAAACGCGGTTCTGGATTGGGTCCAATTCCAGAACCTGCATTGAAAGACATAAACCGTACAATCATACAAGTTCAACAGTACACATAAATGTCCAACGTACAGTACAAATAGCAACGACGATACGAAAATTAACTACAACTACAGGTCAGGGTCGAGGAACTTGCGGGTCAGGGTCGAAGTAATCAAAGTACTCATTTGAATTCCGGTGGCTACCTTGGTCTTGCTCTGGCGTTGACTGGTGCGGTGGTGGTGGTGGATAGCTAGGGAACGGAGGGACCGGGACCGGGGGAGGTGTGGGGAACGGTTGTCCGGTAGTCTGAGCCTCGTACATCGTCCGCATCCATGTGTACATCTGAGCCTGCACCTGTGTCTGCTGCATTTGGTACTCGGTCATCTGCCTCTTTTGCTCCTCCAACTCCCTCTGCGTCCTATGAAGCTCCGCTGCGAGGTTACGACTAGAAGTTGAACTTCTTGACCCGGTAGAGTATTGTGAAGTGGTTTTCAATACTCCTTCGCCCGCCGAGCCCATTCCCCTACAGTAGTAGGTATTCTTTCCAGTCCCGCACGCTTTTGCCATGATCTGAGCCGCTATCGGGGGATCAAGCGGATCGATCTGAGAGGCATACTGGGTGACTTCTTCCTCGGAGCAGTCAGGATGGTTAGTCCGAGCTATACTCATGGTCACTTCTGCCGTCGCCTCCTCCACTCTCGCCTAATTGAAAAGAGAAAATGAACAACGTATTAACTAACAACATCTATTAATATCGAAAAATAGTTTTATTAACACATGGAGAGGCGAAAGACTTACCGCTTCGTCAGGGCATTGCGGATAGAACTTCTGATGAATATACACCAAGGGGTTCACTTCTTGTTGTTACTGCGCCTTAGTCGACCAACCCATGTAGTTGAGTGAATGCATGATGGGCCCTGGTGTTTTTCAATCTATTCGCCCGGTTCGTCTTCGAAATCGCCTTGTTTGATAAACATATGGAAAAAAATTAGTAACTAACTATTTCAATCTGATACGATACATTAGGCTTGTAAGTATATTAAGGATGCATACCTGAGCTTTGGGGTGCTCGAAGTGGGCTATCAGCCACAGCCACTCGTACTCCCTAAACCGGAATTCGCTAGGAGTAGAACCTCGGCCTAGCTCCTTGTATACAGTGTAATGGGAAGAAAGCTCGTTCTTCCACTCTTTATACCTATATTAAAAAAAGGAAAAAAAGTTAGAGATATTAAAACAGTTGATAAACAAAAATCTAACTCGATATATATTCAAATAAGTGGAAGCACATCACCGATTATGTAGTTGACGCTCTACCCACGTGTGAATAAGAACTTCATCCACGTCAAACCACACCTGCAATATGAATATATAAAAGGTAAAATTATATATTTAAGTGGACTTAATTAATAAATGTAAAATTTACGTAATGAAAATACGATTTTACTCACACTGAGTGCATTATGCACTTGCATCTTCACGTAGATAGGCACAGATTCCCAATCTGGCCAAAGCATTGGGACCTTGTCCCGCACGATCGCACCGGCCATGCTGACATATTTGCGCGTGGTGTCGAATGCCTCGATCACCTCGCCATCCTCATTGGCCCTTATGGGCGTTTTCCTTCCGCCGGTGGCCTGCTCAAGTCTCTTCCCGGTGCAGGTGCCTCTAGCCCCTTTCCGTTTTCCAGTCCCATTAACGAAATTGCCTAATAAAACAATGTCAACAAATTGATATCATTAATTGAACCAATCGCAAGTCTTAAGTAATAATTAAGTAATCAATCTGATGTTAAATAAAATTTACCTGCATTGTCCGTTTGTTGGTTGGTGCACCTCACACTCCAAAGATACACGGGGTCGAACGGGAGGAAGTTATACGCTTCCTCCACGGTCAGGAAATCCGGCCGTCCTTCAATATAAACAGGCATCCCCCTATCATCGAATTCAGGGATGACAGGAATCTCGTCGGGTAGGAAGAGACCGGACGGCGGAGATAGACGAGGCCTGGACGATGAGGCGCCAGCACCACCATGTGCCTCAGATGATTCCCGTGAAACGGGAGTAGGCACCATCCGAATATGGGGCATTCGGATTGAGGGAGTTTCTGATGCCCCCGTTGACTGTCGCTCGTCTGAGGCTCTGCCACCGGAGGGACGTCTGCTGATTGAGCGTCTAGAGACTGAGGCTCGAGCCTCGAATTCCGGTTCCACGGCTCTTGATCGTGCAGCTTCCTCCTCAGCTCGCGCCTCTAGCAAGGCTCTCGTGCGAGCAGTCATCATTGGCCCACTGGGCGTGTTGCTAACTGCGGGCGAGGAGGAAGCTTGACTATTGTTCCCTCCACTATTTCGGGAACCTCTCCGAAGCCAATTAGCCGCAAAACCTCCTGGACATCGTAATAGTCATGGATTCGGTTCAATAACAAATCGGAACCGGAACGGTGTGGAACCGGAACCGTTTGAAACCGGAACTGTTTGTAACCGGAACCGTTTGTAACATAACGGTTCCGGTTACAAACAGTTCCGGTTCCAAACCGTTCCGGTTCTATAACAAATCGGAACCGGAACGGTGTGGAACCAGAACCGTTTGAAACAGGAACTGTTTGTAACCGGAACCGTTTGTAACATAACGGTTCCGGTTACAAACAGTTCCGGTTCC
The DNA here is from genome assembly GCA_946800695.1 of Geum urbanum. Lineage (NCBI taxonomy): Eukaryota > Viridiplantae > Streptophyta > Magnoliopsida > Rosales > Rosaceae > Geum > Geum urbanum. The sequence continues at coordinate 27,102,221 of OX327004.1, forward strand.
AAACCGTTCCGGTTCCACACCGTTTCGGTTCTATAACAAATCGGAACAGGAACGGTTTGGAACCGGAACCGTTTGAAACCGGAACTGTTTGTAACCGGAACCGTTTGTAACATAACGGTTCCAGTTACAATAAGTTCCGGTTCCAAACCGTTCCGGTTCCAAACCGTCCCGATCCCGATTTCCACCTTCATTTATACGATTAATTAACAACTATATCACCTAAATTAACGACTATACATATTCGATGTGTATATATATATACATCATGCATCTTAATTAAATTTATCCATCACATATTCATCCAAATCACAAACCCTAATTAATTTTCCACATTTTTCACACATATATATATCATGCATCTTAATTAGGTTTAATTTCCGTATATATATACATCACATATTCATCAAAACCACATTTATACATAATTTTCATATATATATATACATCACTTCATATTCACATACCTAAATATATATATACATCACATATATACATACATGCTAATTTAGAACTTATCACCCTAATTTCCAACTTAGCACCCTAATTAATTTACAAATACACATACACATACACATACACATACACATACACATACACATACACATACACATACACATACACATACACATACACATACACATACACATACACATACACATACACATACACATGCACATGCAAAAAAATAATTAAAAATTGAGAGAGAGAGGGAGAGAGAGAGGATCGGACCTGCCATTTTCTTCCACCTACAATGGTGAGGGGAGGAGAGGAGGGGAGGAGGGGAGGAGGAGATTTTCGGAGGAGGAGAGGAGAGGGGATCGGTGGAGAGCAGGAGAGGGAGAGGAGGAGTAGGGAGAGGAGAGGGAGAGGAGGAGGAGAGGGAGAGGAGAGGCTCACCGGACCGATTTGGGAGGAGGAGAGGGAGAGGAGAGGGAGAGGAGGAGGAGAGGGAGAGGAGAGGGAGAGGAGAGGAGAGGGCTCGATATGGGGGAAACCAGAAAACATTACCGGCGAGTTGCTTATAACTCGTTGGTAATGTCATTACCAACGAGTTAACTCGTTGGTAATGACATTACCAACGAGTTATAAGCAACTCGTTGGTAATGACATTACCAACGACGAGTTAACTCGTGGGTAATGTCATTACCAACGAGTTGCTTATAACTCGTTGGTAATGTCATTACCAACGACTTCAACTCGTTGGTAATGTCATTATTTCCCGAAGAATATCCGACAACATTTTCCGTCTACGATTTCCGGCTACATTTTCCGACTACAATTTCGATTATCAATTTCCGTATCCGTACGATTAATGACTACATTTTCCGTCTACATTTTCGATTAATGATTTCCGTATACGTACGATTAACTAGGGCATTTTCCGTATCCGTACGATTAACGACTACGATTAACGACTACGATTTCCGTATACGTACGATTAACAACTACGATTTCCGTATACGTACGATTAACGACAACATTTTCCGTCTACGATTTCCGGCTACATTTTCCGACTACAATTTCGACTACAATTTCCGTATCCGTACGATTAACGACTACATTTTCCGACTACATTTTCGATTATCAATTTTCGTATACGTACGATTAACTAGGGCTGAGAATCCAATACCGAAATCCCGATACCGAACCCGACCCGTCCCGATCCCGTCCCGATCGGGTCGGGATACACCTCTAAGATTATGTCGTCCCGACCCGTCCCGATCCCGATTTTACTTTCGGGATCGGGATCGGGATAGGTCGAATCCCGACCCGTCCCGTACTGATCCCAGCCCTACGATTAACGACTACATTTTCCGTATACGTACGTACCATTTCCAGCTATGCACATTTTCCGACTACAATTTCGATTATCAATTTCCGTCTACGATTAACGACTACAATTTCCGTCTACGATTTCCGGCTACATTTTCCGACTACAATTTTGATTATCAATTTTCGACTACAATTTCGACTACATTTTCCGACTACGTACGATTTCCGACTACAATTTCCGACTACAATTTCCAACGTACTAAGGATGATAATCGTAATCATCTTCATCACTTGAGTCTGACTCGGTTTCATAGGTAACCTCTGGCAATATGTGCCGCTCCTCGTCATCTGAATCAGCGTCAACTTCATATGGATTAACATCGAGAAGTTCTGCTCCAGTAATTCGAACCACACTCCCAGATCTCACATTATTAAGGCGAATCGTAGATGATTCCGGAATGTCAAAAGCGTTCGGCTCTTGGTATGCAGTAACTTCCTCATCATCTGCGGTATCACCGAGTGTGGCAGCACTGTATATGTTTCTATGAGCAACATGGTTAACCACCTTCCACGGGACTTTGTTAAGAAGATCGTCCAGGTAAAACACTTGTTTTACTGATGAGGCAAGAACGAAAGGGTCATCTTCATACCAGGTAGTAGCAGTATTCACCGAAAATGTTCCGTACTGATCGGTCCTTGTGTTCTCCGGGCTAGTATCAAACCATCTACACTTGAACAAGTGCACTTTCATGCGGTTCCCATAAATTAGTTCAACAACTGAATGAAGGACACCGTAATAGTCAACGCCATCCTGCCCACCATGGACCATCACCCCACAATTCTGTGTTTTCAGTCGGTCGTCTCGATTTTCACATATAAATTTCACGCCATTGACCTGACACATCGAGTACACTTTTGAAGCAATCGGTTTCATCGCCAGGACCCTCAATTCGTTTGACCACTCTGGGCAACCATCATCTGCTACATGGTTCATCTGAAAACGTCCATATATTAATACGTACAGAAGAAATTATGTCATCTTGAAACCACAAAAGCACGTACATACATACATGCTATGTAAGGATATATATATAAAAATAGACATATACACATATACTTACCCATTGACCAAAGTAGTTTGCAAACGTCTTGTTGTGGTAATCAACATTTCCGGCAATAGCAGGGCAGTGAAGATGATAGTTTTTCCAATATTGTACTTCTTGACAGTTAATCAGTACCGACCAGTGGGCAATGGCTACCTCATTTCCATCCAACTTGTACGACTTTGGCAAGCTTCCCTGTACTACCACGTCACTGGAGATGATAGAAAGGTTGAACTGGGGTTCATCTATCGGCATATGTTGTTGGGGGTCCTCTACATTTTCGAGGTACACTTTGGTGTACGTTACACACTCGTGCGCAAGATATGCTTCAGCGATACACCCTTCAGGTGCATATTTATTCTTCACATAGTCCTTGTAGGCTCCCAATTGTCTACAAGTTAACAAGTACATGTTAACTTACTTAACCAGAAGTCATTACATATAAAAACCATAGGAAAACCAAATTTATGAATCATTTGTACCTTTCCATGGGATACATCCAAGTGTAGTGTACGGGACCGGTAAGCAACAATTGTTCGGGAAGATGGATCATCAGGTGCGGCATTATGTCGAAAAAATTTGGGGGAAATATCCTCTCAAGCTTGCACATGATAAAAATGATGTCATCTTGCATCTCCCTCAGGTCTGCTTTTTTAAATTCCCTGGTGCATAACTTCTGAAAGAATCTTGACAAGGCCACCAACGGCTCCACCACCTCTTTGGGCATGTACCCTCGAATGAAAATAGGGAAAAGGCGTTGAAGCAGTACATGGCAGTCATGACTCTTTAATCCGTACATCTTATTGTCCCGGAAGTTAACACACCTGCTTATATTTCCTGCATAGCCATAAGGATACCTGCATATATATATAGATGAAGCCATATATATGGACCAATTATATTTCTCGCATATAACCATATATACTCCGCTAAAAATTTAAGGACAAATTCATACATAGCCATAAGATCGAATATATACCTGACATTACTCAGCCACCGAAAAATTTCATGCTTATGCTTCGGCTTTACGGTGTACGGAGCTTGCGGCATTTTTCTCTTACCATCTCTTAACCACAAATGTTTCCGCACACCCATTGCTTTAAGATCAATGCGTGCCTTAGGGATGTCTTTTGTTTTCCCCTCCAAGTTAAGAACTGTGCCCACCACACTTTCACACACATTCTTCTCTATGTGCATGACATCTAGGTAATGTCTGATAGGCAACCTGGCCCAGTAGGAGAGTTCCCAGAATATGCTCTTGTGTGTCCAAAACTTATACCTTTCGGGCTTTTCTGGAATTGACGCCACTATGTCAGGATGATTGCTCAGCTGACCAAAATCGTATTCATTCAACACTTCCAAAATTTCGTCCCCTGTCCATCGCCTGGGTGCCACACCAGTTTCAATAGTCCCATCAAACGCGTCTGGATCCTGCCTAAATGGGTGATCATATGGAAGCCAACAACGGTGACGCATCGAGACAATTTTACTGCAATGAGGACTGCAACAATCAACCGTCATGCACTCTGAACAAGCCCTGTAACCCCTGGTAACGTTGCCCGACAACATACCGCGGGCAGGAAAATCACTGATGGTGCCAACAAGCATGGCATGCATCTGGAACATCTCCTTTTTGAACCTATCGTAAGTGGGGTGGCCACACTCACTCAGGTACTTAAGCTCCTCAATCAAAGGCCTCAAATACACATCGAGACACTTTCCTGGATAACCCGGGCCCGGAATTAACAGAGTGAGCATATTGTATTCCTTCTTCATGCACATCCATGGTGGAAGGTTGTACGGTACCAAAATAACTGGCCATATACTGTATTGAAGACTCATGTTGCCAAAAGGGTTGAATCCGTCAGATGAGAGCCCTAGCCAAACATTTCGGACCTCTGCTGCAAAATGATCAAACTCCCTGACCATGTGCTTCCAAGCCTCTCCGTCGGAAGGGTGTATAAGGGTGTCATCGTCAGGCAAGTTCCTCTCAGCCCACCATCTCATTGCCTCGGCCGTGAAAGCACACATGAACAACCGCTCCAGCCTATCAATAAGCGGGAAATATCGAAGTATCTTCACAGCTTTCTTGTTGCCTGCAGGAGTCAACTTATACCTTTCTGCAAAACATACCGGGCAGGCTTCAAGGTCTTCGAGATCTTTTCCCCAGAAGAGAATACAATCATATCTGCATGCATGGATTTTGATGTAGGAAAGCCCAAGATCTTTCAGGATATGTCGCACCTTATGATGAGTGGTAGGAAGACGATGACCGGGTGGCAGTAGCGAAGCAGTCCACTTCAACCAAGAATCAACAGCTTTGACAGACATTTTGTTCTCCATTTTTAGCTGCATCACTCCCATCACACTTTCAAGAACAGTCTTACTACAACCGTCGTACAACGGAGTCTGTTGCAATGCAATCAGGTTGTTGTACTTGTCCATACCGCTTGTGTTGGCATGACCTCCAGGTAATGGTTCGACTGGCTCGATATGGGGGAAACCCTCAACGACGGGAGGGACATTTGGTGCTTCATCAGCAAATACACCGCTCTCATGAGGAAACATATCATTGATTAACATCGATGTTGGATCATAGGATGAACTGCCCCTCTCAGCAAAATGTCCATAATCATAGCGTGGACTGGCCCTCTCACCAAATTGTCCATGATCATGCGGACCCGCTACCGATGTTTCACCGTGATAAATCCAACAAGTGTACTTATCCCAAAACCCGTATTTACTCAGGTGCCTCTGCACTTTATCAATGGGAAATCGAAATCGATCGCTGAAACACTTATATTCTTTACACGGGCAATAATGAAGTGTAGTGTCTCCACAATTAGCCTTCACAAAATCCACAAAACTCCTAATTCCCTCGTGATATCTGACATCCCATCTTTCGAGGCTCATCCAACTCTTGTCCATCCTGAAAATTCTAACAATTTTACGTATTAATTATATATATATATACACACATTCACTACTAATAATCGACGTGATCTCTCAATTCAACTCTAATTAAATCAACACATGCATGCATATGTATATATATCGATCTAATCTCTGAATTCGATTCAGTACTCGATGATAGTACGTATTCAGTACTCGATGATAGTACTCAATGATATATCGATCTAATCTCTGTTAAGGCTGGCTCCGATAACAATACGATAATACCAGTCATTGATTCAGACACAAGATTAACTACAAGCTGTTTTCTCGTTTCGGTGACCGTACATCAACAACATTTCATATATATATATATATATATATATATCTCACGAATTGGATTTGATCAACACACACACACACACATATATATATACCACATATACGTATATATACACCTACGTACCTATATAAATAGCTTCCCGAGTGATCGAGTTTTCGACGCCCGCCTTAATTTTGACAATATACCGAATGATCGATTTCAGAGCGTACGTTTTCCTTCTTTCGATTTCTCTGGATTTTTTTCGCTCAAAATGATTGAATGATCGAGCTGCCCGATCCGGCATCTAATATAAGACACATTGCCGGCGACGGAGTAAGTCGCCGGAAATGAAGACATTACCGGTGACTTTACGCCGGAATCTCGCCGGTAATGTTGCAAAACATTACCGGCGACTCCAACCGTCGCCGGCAATGTCTAGGGAGACATTTCCAGCAAAATTCCCGCCGGAAAATCGCCGGTAATGTCTCCCTAGACATTGCCGGCGACGGTTGGAGTCGCCGGTAATGTTTTGCAACATTACCGGCGAGATTCCGGCGACATTGCCGGCGACGGGCTAAGTCGCCGGTAATGTTGAACATTACCGGCGACTTTTCCGGTCGCCGGCCTTGTCTCCGGTGATCTCGACGGTAATGGGCAAAAATGTTGTAGTGCGTGGGCACCAATCTCATCCGGATTTCTCAATATCTCAACAGTAAAGTAAACAATACATATAATAGTACTTTACTGAAATCTGGGTTTAAAATCGTATAACATATTCAACAGAAAACTCAGAGCGACCTCTAATACATAATCATATACGTATACAACAGTAGGTAGAACAATAAACCTACTGGACGAAACAAGGTAGCTCGAGCACTATGCCTCCGACCACGACGTGCGACACCAGAGTCCGAACTGCAAACTGGGCACGGAAACCGAAAAGCCCAGGGGAAAGGCAAATAAAAACGTTAGAGTGAGTGGACGAAAATAAACATATGCATTTCACCAGTTTATACACATACTCAATATAAAGCAGTGCGAGTTCGGAAAAACACAACATATATATATATACACGGAGGTTGTCGGGCGACCTCTCAAACCCGACGTCAGGTGAATCGCTCAAACCTGACAGTGATAGGCCAGGGGACCACTCAACCCTGGCGGCACGCAGGGGACCACTCAACCCCGCCCAGAGGAATCTCTCAACTCTGGTCCAGTGGAATCTCTCAACTCTGGTACATCGATGTAATAAATGCCATCACAAATAACACATATAACAATACCTCCGGAAACAACATATATCACAACATCGTATAATTAAATACGGAAATCATAAAATCCACGAACTCGCAAATCAACAGTGAAAATATAAACTAGTCCACTCACACGCTTGCGTAACGCAGTTCGCGTTAACCCGTGATCCGGCGGAAAATCCCTCGCCAAACGAACGATCACGAACACCTGAATATTCACAAAATCCATTTCTCAAAATCATATCTCGACAATACAAGTCAAACCACGAGAAACCACCGTTCTCGGAAACAGGTAATTCAAATACGACGAATCGTCGAAAATCCATATATACCACCTCAATACCTCGCTTTGCGTTCGGACGCTCAACTCGAAAAACGAACCTCCCCACTGCGATCGGAGAGCGATTTCGAGTCAAATGACATGCGACTTGTCGAAAGTCAAAAAGTCAACACGTTGACCATTGACCGCCACCCACGGCGGAGCCGCCGACCGAAGAATTTCAAGGTGGAGCAACCCTTATTCCACTCAAAACCATCCACTGAGCAACTTTGTCAACTACAACAAAGGCCAAATCACACTCTAACTCATCCAATTTCAAGCAAAACCGAATTGTTCCCAAAATTTCAAATCTAAAATTCTCCAAACACAAATCAAATTAGAACACCATACTTACATGGTTAGAATCCTTGAGAGGAGAGCTTCAAAGCGCACTACTTGATTGAGCTCAACATGGCCGGAAAATACAAACCCGATTAACCTCAAAAAAATCCCAAACTTTAACCCGAAATTCCTCTCTCCACCGTGAGCCACGTCACAAACGGTGGCTGGCAACACCACGGGAGAACCATACTGAGCAGAACCATCCCTAGGCCGAGCCCTAGGGTGGCCGGAAACCCACCGCTGCCGTGAAGCTCGAAATCGTCGTCGCCATCTTTCTTCTCACCACCGAGTTGACTCAGTCAACTCGGTCAACTGTATTAATGACCATCTTTGACCTTCCCAAAATAGTAAGTCCACTATTTATACTTTCCCAAAAAGGAAACCCATAATTATCCATTTCGGCAAACTTCAAACGCGCGTAACTTTCTCGTCGTAATTCCGATTCAGATAATTCTCGCGGCCACAAACTCGTCTCGACATATTCTTCCAATATCACTTGAAGTCAAACACATCGGCCAATTGGATAAAAAGTCAACGGTTCACACCAACACATAGCCAACAATCGACAAAATAGCCAACAATCGGAAATATTCGCAACTAAATCTCCGTAACTTAAAATCATGCTCCGGAAATTCCCACAAACTCGAAATTAAATTCTGAACAACTTCCGTGAAGAAGCCGAAACCAAATTCTTGTCCGGTGGTTTAGTCGCTAATAAACTTGCCATTAAAATCCGTTTCCATCGAAACTACAAATATTCATAATTAATTCCTTGGACGTCCAAATAACGATATAGAACCGCCCACGAACTCGTAATCATACGTACAACGACTCTTGAGAAGAGACTCAGCTCAAATTCTCGGCCAATAATCAAGTCGTTAACAAATTTGGCGATTCGAATAACTGTCGGACAGCCGCGACTACACAGTAACTCACGTATATAGGTGATCAAACTGCTGATTCTGGTCTGGGTCGTCACAAGAGATTCGCCATGCACTTAAAATTCTGAGACAAATTTTAGCTAAGGGCTTAGTTGTGTTCTTTCTTTTATTTTAAATTCTTAGAGAGTCTTAGTTTAACTTAGTGTTTGCTAGGGGACTAGCAAAGTCTAAGTGTGGGGGAATTTGATATACGCATTTTATGCTTGATTCTTAACGCATTTCCCTTTACGTTTAGCTATGTTATAATCTTAGTTTTTATGTTTTTCTTATTTAGTTTGTTATTTTGAGGTTATTTACGGTGGAGATGAATAACGGCGCAATTCGGAGGAATTTCGGCGATTTTGCAATTTTTGCGATTTTGGACCACCGGGAATGGGCCGGCCCAAAAAGCATTTTGTGGGCCCATTTCTCAAAGTTTGTTTCGGCCCAAAAACCAGCCCAAGCCCATTAATTTCGGCAAGGAAGCCACTTGGGGAAGAGGAAAAGTCAAAGTTGTCAAGCTTTGTGACTAGGCTTGGTGACTCTTGCTTTGTGATCATCACAAAGGGTGACAAGGCTTGGTGACTCTTGCTTTTGATCATCACAATGGTGACTAAAGGTGTGACAAGGCTTGGTGACTCTTGCTTGTGATGATCACAATTGATGACCAGGGGAGTGACTTGCCTTGGTGATTAATGCTAGCATTTAATGAAGAGGCAAGGTGGAAGAGAGAAGTAGGCAATTCCTTTGCCTATATATAAGAGGGAGGCCAGCCATAAACCAGATCACACAATTTTCACAAGCCAAAGCTCTATACAATTCACCTCTCTTCCATACATAATCAAGGTTCTTCCAAAGTCGAATCTCTCCACCACCTCCGGATCAAGAACGTAGAGTGCGTCATTCGTGTTCTTGAGAATCACCGCTTGAAGTTGGTGCGTCACCTCTCTAAAAGTGTAAACCATGTACTCTAAACTCCATCTTTGTCTTTGTAATAATTTTGGTTATGTAATGAAAGAATTTCTCCATGTTCTTCTCTTATTTCGATTCTTCCATGTGTTCTTAATTTTATTAGTTTGGATGCATGTGCTAGCTTTAAGTTCTTAATGCTTTGAGTATGTTTTAGGATAGGGTGCGTCACCAATCTTCCTAAAAGATATCTCAATGATTTCGGTAACGTAGCAATTGTTTTAAGATGTTATGCGTCATAGCATTCTTATTCAACGAAAGCATGTGTATGTATCTTGACTAAAATTAAGGATTTCGTAGATGATAAATAAGGTAAAAGCATAAGAGTAGGCTAGGTGAGTGAAATAAGTTGATCACTTGTAATTAGTAAACTAGCTTCTTATTTTTTTGTAAGCATAATTAGAATTTAGGGTTTCTTGATTGTTAAACTTGTCTATGAGTAAAACATGTTAGAAGTCTAGGAGTTCTTGTTATGTTTGCATGTTTTGTACTTTAATTTCGTAGGACATTAATCAACCAATTTCCAATCCCCCCAAACCTTTAGATTTATGCTTAAACGAAACCATGCATGCGCCCTTTTATTCCCCGGATAGAACGATCCCTACTCGCCAATATTATATCGACAAAATAAGGGTTTTAAATTGCTTTACGTGTAAACTGTGTTTTTAGGGTCTACTTTGTGTTAACGTTAAATGCATGTTTTGCGCGTATCAATTTTTGGCGCCGTTGCCGGGGAATTATAAAGTTTTTGTATGATTTCGTTGTACATATGTAATTAAAAGCATGTCTATAATTTTCGAAATACGTACTTGTTTGTACTTTTCGAAATTTACATACATATTTACAATTCATACTTATCTTTTTATTCGAAATACATACTTGTTTATACTTACAGAAATTTACATACATGTTTACAATTCTTACTTATTACTTATACGAATTTATTTACACTTCGTATTTACACTTCCATAATTTATTTTGATGTTAAAGGATAGTCTTTGATTTAATTTGAGTACTAGCACTTAGTTATTAAATAAATCTCTATGGAATAGGGAGGTGCCTCTTTTGTTTGTCTATCTCCTTAACCCTTCATGAAGTGTGGATTTCATCACCACATGCCATAACCTAAGTAAAGTTATGGGCATGAGGTTGTGGGCGGAGTTTACAAACATTTGAGATTGTGTACTATCTTGTGATTTCGAGTAATAATTGGTCATGATGTCTAGAAGGGTTATGAATGGTGACTGGTTTTGAACTAAGAAAACAGAACACCATTGGAGTACATACTCTTACGAGTAAGCCTCGGGGTGTTTCTAAGAACAACAATGGAGTATATACTCTTACGAGTTAGCCTCAAGTTGTTCCCAGAAATTAGTTCTCACCTCTTGCGTTACATCTATCCCAACTGGTCATTTCCAACAATTACGAGAATTAACGATAGTTAGTATACATTTTCGCGCGGGCCGCACGGACAAGAGATTTACTCAATAACTAAATCGTGTATTCCTTTTAAATCTTAGACGCACTTAAATTGATTTACATTGAGTACGAATATTGGTTATTAAGTTTCGTTCTTTGGAATAGGGAGGTGCCTCTTTTTCTGGTTTATCTCCTTAACCCCTCATGAAGTGTGGATTTCATCACCACACGCCATAACCTAAGTGAAGTTATGGGCATGAGGTTGTGGGCGGAGTTTACTAAGGACTTGAGATTATATACTATCTCAAAAATTTGGCTGATTGTTGGATATGGTGAGTCGGTTATTGATTAGTGCCGGGTTTCGGATCTAAGCAATAGAACACCATTGGAGTATATACCTTAACTGGTTAGCCTCGGGGTGTCTCTAAGAACAACAATGGAGTATATACTCTTACGAGTTAGCCTCAGGTTGTTCTAAATATTAGCCCTTACCTCTCGCGTTATCTCTATCCCTACCTGCCATTTCTGAACGTAACTAAGTTGAATTAGCGAGAGTCAGTATACATTTTCGCGCGGGCCGCACGTCCAAGAAATTTACCGAATGATCATTTCGAGTACTCTCTGTAAATCATAAGTGCATATAAATACAGACAATACATGAACTTAATAAATACGACATAATCCTTTAAAAGATGGTATATAGGATTATGCATGCTTACACCTCTTGGAATCAGACTTCATCTGTTGATGAACGAGACCCATTGCACAGTGGAGAGCCTCTGCACCACGTACCATCGGGGCCAATGGAAAATAAATAATACTTAGTCAAATTTGTGTGTTTTTCTTTTTGCATTAAAATCTGTAAAGGACTAACAAAACGTTACATTTAGCTTGCATAAGTGAAGTTAGGGGCATAACCTCTCTAAAGCTTTATGATGCTCGGATTTCACTACCGAGTACCCTAACCTAAGTGAAGTTAGGGGCATAAGACCGAAGAAGAGGTCATTCTTTGCATTCATATTTTAAGCACGTAACTCGTTTGTTTTCTGCAGGTTCTAACAATTTCTCTTATGCATTCACTCCATTTTTCATGTAGGATTGTTGTTTGATGCATTTTATTTAATGAGAATGTGTTGTGCATAAATTCAATGTGAATTATTGTTTGCTTGCATTTGAACCATGTTTATATATGTTCTAACTAAATTCTTAGCTTTTACATTATAAAATGTTAATTTGCAGAAAACGTGTGTCTTAGTTCATTACATTCTTTTGCATAACCCTTAAAATTGATTAGATCATTTGCATTACTTAGTAAATTACATTTAGTGTCTTAAACTTCATAAATTTTGTGTGTTTTAGTAGTTTTTAAGTCTTTGTGAGTATTTTTATAGTTTCTTTTGGTAGTTTCACTATTTTATTTGTTATTTCGCTTTGTTTTCTTTATATGTTTTACGTTTTTTTGGTTAGTATCTCTATATTCATTACATATTCTTTTTGATACTAACACTTGGTCTTTGGTGGATGCTCAGGCTAATGAATGTCCGATCAGAATCCTGGACCATCTAAAACAAAGTTTGAGGAAATCGCAGAGAGGATAGCTAGACTTACAGCTCAATCAGAACCGCTGGATTATCCCATTATTGAGGAAGGTTCTGATTCTTCACATTCATCAACTGATCATAATTCAGAGTCGGAAGCACAAGAAGTCATAATGGCCAACGTAGGACAATCCCTTCGTCAGCGCACTTGCTCAACCGAATGGAGCAGTGGGTCTTCAAGCATTGCTTTTCCACCACCGGGGGAAAACATGAAGGACATCGAGCTGAAGAGTGGTTTCCTCCACCGACTGCCCATTTTTCACGGACTTTCGAATGAAGATCCGAATAAACATCTCAAGCAATTCCAGTTCGTTTGCAACAGCATGAAGCAATCTGATGCAGATACGGAGCTTTTCAAGCTTAAAGCATTCCCATTCACCCTAACCGACAGGGCCGAGTCTTAGCTCATGGAACTACCGCCGAACCATATTACCACATGGAAGCAACTTGCGAACATGTTCCTGGCGAAGTACTTCCCGGCCTCAAAAATCACCGTCTTGAGGAAGCAAATTACTGGCATTACACAGAAACCGGACGAGACTTTCGGCCAATATTATGACTGATTCAAGGTTTTGTGTGCCACCTGCCCATCTCATGGATTTTCTGAGACTAATCTTATGAATTATTTTTATGATGGTCTCAAGGCGATCGATAGGGAATTGCTCGACGCAGCAGCCACCGTAGCATTCATGGACTTGAACGAGACCGAAGCTAGAACTCTTCTAGAAAATCGGGCAAACAATGATGCACAATACGGAATGTCTACCCGGAGAGCAGTCGGCGAAGTGAGTTCCAAACCTGAAGCAGATGAGAAGTACGACAAACTAGCTCTTATGCTAGAGAAGGTTTTAGAGCTCGAAACGACAAGAGCCAAGAAAGCTCAAGGGCTCGTTTGTGGACTTTGTCATGTGCAGGGACACCACACTGAGCAATGTCCAACGTTAGGAGACCATAGCGGAGGTCAACCCGGAGATATGGAGTTGGAGCAAGCCAATGCACTTGGTGGATATCAAGGAGGACAACGGTATAACAATTATAACAACTATGTCAACCGTGATCATCCAGGTTTCAAGTGGAGTAGCAACGAGGGATGTCTAAACCCTCTGGTACCTCAACAAACGTATCAACGTGCTCCCTTCCAACCGAGGCCTCCTATGCCTCATGCTCCCATGCACCCAACGCAACAAGCACCCCCGGTCCAACATTTCACCAATCCGGACTACGACAAAATACTTTCTCAAATGTCTGCTTCAACGCAAGTTCTTCTGGATGGACAAGCCAAGACGAAGGAGACATTAGATACTCATGGCCGTGATATCGGTGAAATGAAGCAGCAGATGGGCCAATTGGTGGACTTCATGGGCCAAATTCGGCAAACCGGCCAACTACCACCTCAAACCACTCCTAATCAACGAAATGTCAATGCCATTATCACTAGGAGTGGGAAGATACTGGAAGCACCAAAGTCCACGAAATCTCATCTCGATGAAGTCACCATTGAGGACATAACCAACGAAGAGGATGATGAGATTGATCCGGCAACTCATAAGGCCGAGAAGAAGAAGGTGACACCTATTATCACCAAGGCACCATCCCCTCCCCAACCCACCCCAATCAAAGGTAAAAACCCTATTCCTTCAAATACGGTTGTTACTAATTCTCCGTTTGCTATTGCACCTTTCCCAAGCAGATTATCAAAATCAAAAAAGAAAGATGATCAATACGAAGATATCTTGGACATCTTTCGAAAGGTGCAAGTGAACTTGCCCTTGATCGAGTGCATTAAGCAAGTGCCAATATATGCAAAGTTTCTAAAAGAGTTATGCACCCAGAGGAGGCAAACGCGAGAGAAGGAGGTTGTGAAGGTGAATGTAACCGTTTCGGCGGTCTTGCAGCGTCGGCTACCCCCAAAATTGAAGGATCCAGGGAGTTTTTCAGTTCCCTGCGTAATTGGTGACAGAAGGTTCGACGATGTAATGCTAGACCTAGGTGCATCAATAAATGTAATGCCGTATCATTTATATGCATCTATGAATCTAGGTGAACTAAAAACTGATAATGTCATCATACAATTAGCCGATCGCACTAATAAGTACCCTAGGGGGTACGTTGAGGATGTTCTTGTGCAGGTTAATCAACTCATTTTTCTAGCTGATTTCTACATCATGGACATGGAGGAGAGCACTCTAAACACCACGCCATTGTTACTAGGGCGTCCCTTCATGCGGACCGAAAGAACTAAAATTGATGTTTTTGAAGGAACTCTCTCAATGGAAATTGATGGAGAGTTGGTCGAGTTCAGCATCATTGATGCTATGAAATACCCTTCTTCAAGTTTAAATGCTTGTTATTCAATTGACATTCTTGACTCTATTTCACAGGAGCATTTGGACACCATTGGAGAAGACGAACTTGACATAGCCATACAACTTGGGGATGAAGCCCTTTTCGATGCTTTAATAGAGCTTTTGGAGCCTCGAATTCAAGAAATGGCTATGGCATTAAATAAAGCTCCACGTTATGTAAGCAATCCTCCTCCAATTCCAATTATTTTTGGTACTAATGAATTGGTTCCTTCCATTGTTAAGGCACCCGAATTAGAACTTAAGGTGCTACCGGATCATCTGAAATATGTCTACTTGGGAGACAATGAGACACTTCCGATAATCATCTCAGCCATATTAGAAGTGGACCAAGAGGAGAAGCTTATTCGAATGCTTCAAAGATACAAACCTGCCATAGGTTGGACGCTAGCGGACATTAAAGGAATCAATCCGGCAACATGTGTTCATCGGATTTTTTTAGAAGATGGCACCAAACCTACTCGTGATGCCCAAAGACGACTCCATCCTCCGATGATGGAAGTTGTGAAGAAGGAAGTAATCAAACTCCTTGATTGTGGAGTTATCTATCCGATTCCGGACAGCCGATGGGTCTCACCCGTTCAAGTTGTTCCTAAGAAATCCGGGATCACTGTTGTTAAGAATGCAGAAAACGAGCTCGTACCTCAACGAACAATCACGGGACATCGTGTTTGCATCGACTATAGGAAGCTCAATGCCGCCATGCGAAAGGACCATTTTCCTCTACCATTCATCGATCAAATGCTAGAGAGATTGGCTGGCCATGCATTCTATTGCTTCCTGGACGGATACTCCGGGTAAAACCAAATAAGCATCACGAAAGAGGATCAAGAAAAAACCACGTTCACCTGCCCATTTGGAACGTTTGCCTATCGCCGCATGCCATTAGGTCTTTGCAATGCACCAGGTACCTTTCAACGTTGCATGTTATCTATTTTTTCTGACTACGTCGAAAATATCATAGAAGTCTTTATGGGTGACTTTAGCGTTTTTGGAAATAATTTCGATGCATGTCTAGGAAATTTAGAACTCATTTTGAAAAGATGTGTTGAAACGAACTTGGTTCTTAATTGGGAAAAATGCCATTTCATGGTTACACAAGGGATAGTTTTGGGACATATCATTTCAGAAAAGGGTTTAGAAGTTGATAAATCGAAAATAGATCTTGTGCGCTACTTACCCTCTCCAACTTCGGTTAGAGAGATTCGTTCCTTCCTTGGGCACGCAGGTTTTTATCGACGATTTATCAAGGACTTTTCCCACGTCTCCCGCCCTTTGTGCAAATTACTACAAAAAGATATCCCTTTCGAGTTTGATAGTGATTGCAAAGCAGCCTTCGAAAAGTTGAAGGAACTCCTGACATGTGCTCCTATCCTATGCCCTCCGGATTGGTCCTTACCGTTTGAATTAATGTGTGATGCTTCCGACTATGCGGTTGGAGCTGTTTTAGGACAACAGAAGGACAAGAAGCCATATGCAATTTATTACGCCTCAAGAACTCTGGATACCTCCCAATCCAATTACACCACCACAGAAAAGGAATTTCTCGCAGTAGTTTTTGCCCTTGATAAATTCCGTTCTTATTTACTTCAAACCAAAGTTATCATTTATACTGACCATGCAGCTGTGAAGTACTTAATGACGAAGAAGGATGCAAAACCAAGGCTAATTCGTTGGATCCTCTTACTCCAAGAATTCGACATCGAAATAAAAGACAAGAAGGGAGTGGACAACGTAGTGGCTGACCACCTTTCTCGGTTGGTGAAAGAACAAGAAGCGGTGGTCATCGACGAGAATTTTCCGGATGAACAGCTCTTCGGAATTCAATCAAATACTTCTGAAACTCCATGGTATGCGGATATAGTCAATTATTTAGTAGCCGGTGAGTTTCCATCCTCTATGCATAGTGTTCAACGTGAAAAACTTAGGAAGAATGCTAGGACTTTTATTTGGGATGAACCCTACTTATGGAAACAATGTTCAGATTTAGTCATTCGTAGGTGTGTTCCGGATAGTGAATTTAAGTCAATTCTTGAGTTTTGTCACAATGAAGCATGCGGAGGACATTTTGGTTCTAGGAGGACAGCCCTAAAAATTTTAGATTGCGGATTCTTTTGGCCTAGTTTATTTCGCGATGCTCATGCATTCTGTGCTGCATGTGATTGGTGCCAAAGATTCGGTAATTTAGGACCTAGAGATCAGATGCCACAAACTTATATGCTTAATGTCGAAATTTTTGATGTTTGAGGCATTGATTTTATGGGACCCTTTCCTCCATCGAACGGTTTTACTTACATTTTACTAGCTGTAGATTATGTTTCTAAATGGGTGGAAGCAAAAGCCACCCGAACTAATGATTCGCGAGATGTTGCAGATTTTCTGAAGGCTAACATTTTTTCAAGGTTCGGAATGCCACGCGTTCTAATAAGCGATGGAGGTAGCCATTTTTGCAACAGGACGGTAGAAGCTTTAATGAGGAAGTATGGAGTTACACATAAGGTTTCGACACCTTATCATCCTCAAACAAACGGAATGGCTGAAGTTTCCAACCGTGAGATCAAGAAGATCTTGGAGAGAACCGTTCGTCCGAATCGATAGGATTGGAACCAGTGTTTAGATGATGCATTATGGGCTTACAGGACTGCCTACAAGACTCCCATCGGCATGTCACCTTTTCGATTAGTTTATGGGAAGGCATGTCATCTTCCAGTAGAACTGGAGCATAAAGCATGGTGGGCTGTTAAGAAGTTCAACATGGATCGAGATGCGGCTGGAGTGCATCGAAAGCTACAACTTTCTGAACTCGAGGAGATACGAAATGATGCTTTCGACAACGCATGGATTTACAAAGAGAAACCAAGATGATCCATGACAAGATGATTCGTGGAAAGAGTTTTGAACAAGGGCAAAAAGTTTTACTTTTCCATTCGAAGCTTAAACTCTTTCCGGGCAAATTACGATCACGATGGAATGGGCCTTACACTGTTGTTCAAGTTTTCCCTTATGGAGCCGTCACAATTCAATCTTTGGATAGCGGGAACTTGTTCAAAGTTAATGGCCACCGTTTGAAGCCTTATCATGAAGCATTCAAGGATCAAATCGTGGAGGAAGAATCTCTTGAAGAACCGGCCACTTCAAACACGTGAAGGGGGAGGCAACCCAATCGAGAAAAAGATAACAGATTTGCTTTCTTCTCCCTTTTTCCTTAATATAGTTGCTTTTTCATATTTAAATTGGAATTTTCGTAGATCCTTTGCTTCATGCTTAATTCTATACTTTTACTTAAGTACATTGAGGGCAATGTAGAGTTTAAGTGTGGGGGAAGGGTTTACAATTTAATTGTGTCTAAATTAGTGTTTTTCAGAGTCTTTAAGATGCCCTTAACTAGTCAATGATGAAATTGGACCGATACGAAAACATATGGCGTATGAATCACATACATCAACTTCTTGTGCTAATTGAGATATTCTATGTGTTTTTAACATGTAGTAGATATGATTTGCAAAACATGGTACAGAAATTGCATGCTTGAATAAGTTTTTAATCATATGAACCCTATGTGAGCTTTTGAGCTATCTGTTATTTATTCCTTGAGTGAATATACATCCATTTCGTAGCTACTAGCTTATATATGCCTCATTTGATTGCTTGCCATAGATTTTAATGAACTAGAGAATGCTAGAACTTACATGTCAATTTGCAAAGCTTTTAAGTTGATACATACTTTGATTTTGGATATGATTAAAGGCATTTAGGATTTTCCACCACTTCGCCAAATATCCATGTATCCCATTTGTACGCATGAGTTGCGACACCCCTAGATAAACCAATTGAGCCCACGTTAAGCTTTTCTTTCATCACAATATATACCTAAACACTTACCCTAGTGTAGAATATCCTTACCTTTGTTCCGGAAACTTGGTGAGAATTATTTCGAAACTAGCACATAAGATGATGTTTTGGTAAGAAAGATTGAAAAAGTTAATGTGAGTAAGGGGAAAGACTTATCCAAATAGCTTAAAAAGTATGAGATTGCCAAAAAGAAAAGAAGAAAAAATTGAGAGAATGAAGAGAAAAAAAAAATTATATATATCTCTCATGGCAATGTGTTGTGTTCTAAGCATAAACCCTTTGGATTAATGTCCCCCTTATTTGCAGATTTGGAGATTACGAAAAATTGAAGGCCCAAAAATAGAACAAATATGGCCTTTGTCCTGTCCGAAAATCTCAGAGGGTAGTTTAAATTGAAGTATACATGGTAACATTCGAGTGGAGAGGGAGGACGAATTTGGTGCTAGACTAAGTCGTTGGAACGTTTTTATCACCACATATCTAAATTTCGAATGCCTTGAAAGGACCCAACCCCGATTTAGCTTCCTAAATCGGAATCAAACCCCTTCGAAAACACGAATCAACAAAAACTTTTCGAAATTTGGGCAGAGTTTCGTTACTAGCGTGGAATTATCATTACCTGCACGCTGAAAATACACTTCATCCTATGCCACAAAAAGCAAACCGTGGGCACCAATCCCATCCGCATTTCTCAATATCTCAACAGTAAAGTAAACAATACAAAATATAGTACTTTACTGAAATCCGGGTTTAAAACCGTATAACATATACAACAGGAAACTCAGAGCGACTTCTAATACATAACCATATATGTATACCACAGTAGGTAGAACAATAAACCTACTGGAAGAAACAAAGTAGCTCGAGCACTATGCCTCCGACCACGACGTGCGACACCAGAGTCCGAACTGCAAACTGGGCACGGAAACCGAAAAGCCCAGGGGAAAGGCAAATAAAACGTTAGAGTGAGTGGACGAAAATAACATATGCCTTTCACCAATTTATACACATACTCAATATAAAACAGTGCGAGTTCGGAAAACACAACAACACAACACATATATATATGGAGGTTGTCAGGCGAATCTCTCAAGCCCGACGTCAGGTGAATCGCTCAAACCTGACGGTGAAAGGCCAGGGGAATCTCTCAACCCCGGCGGCACTCAGGGGAATCTCTCAACCCTGCTTCAGAGGAATCTCTCAACTCTGGGCCAGAGGAATCTCTCAACTCTGGTAGCATCGATGCAATAAATGCCAATCACCAATAACACATAATAACATACCTCCAAAAATAACATATATCACAATCATCGAATAATTAAATACGGAAATCAATAAATCCACGAACTCGCAAAATCAACAGTGAAAATAGATCTTGTCCACTCACACGCTTGCGTAACGCAGTTCGCGTTAACCCGTGATCCGGCGGAAAGTCCCTCGCCAAAACAACGATCACGAACACCTGAATATTCACAAAATCCATATTCAAAATCATAATCCGACAATACAAATCAAACCACGAGAAACCACCGTTCTCGGAAACACGAAATCCAAAGTCGATGAATCGTCGAAAATCCGAATATACCACTTCAATACCTCGCTTTACGTTCGGACGCTCAACTCGAAAAACAAACCTCCCCACTGCGATCGGGGCGCGATTTCGAGTCAAACGACATGCAACTTGCCGAAAGTCCAAAAAGTCAACTTTGACCGTTGACCGCCGCCGTTGACCGCCGTCCACGGCGGCGCCACTGTTGACCGGAGAGTTTCACGGCGGAGCCACCCCTATTCCACTCAAAATCACCCACTGAGCAACTTTGTCAACTGCACCAAAGTCCAATTCTCACTCTAATATGGTCAATTTCAAGCAAAACCGAATTGGTTCACAAATTTCAATCCCAAAATTCTCAATCCACAAATCAAATTAGAACACAATGTTTATATGGTTAGAATCACCTTGAAGAGAGCTACAAAACCCAGTATCTCTTGAAGTTCAATTCGGTTGAAATCCATTAACCCGATTACCTCAAAAAAATCCCCAAATTTAGGCCGGAATTCCTCTCTCCACCGTTCACCTCGCCGTGAACGGTGGCCGGCACGGAATCGAGGGCCTCAAGGCGCACGGAAAGAGACCGGAGGCAAGCCATGAGGTGGCCGGAAACGCCTCGCCGTCGTGGAGGCCGAGCACCACCGTCGTGAGACTCCTCCCACTCGGTCAAACCGAGTCAACGTGGTCAAAGCCATAAATGAAAAATGTTGACTTGCTATAATAGGAAACTCCACTATTTAAACCTTCCCAAAAAGGAAACTTCATAATTATCCATTTCGGCAAACTTCAAACGCGCGAAACTTCCTCATCGTAATTCCGATTCCGATAATTCTCGCGGCCACGAACTCGTCTCAACATACTCTTCAATAATCACCCAAAGTCAAACATATCGGCCAATCGAATAAAAAGTCAACCCTTCAAAGCAACACACATTAAATCGACTAAATAATCAACAAACGGAAAAATTCGCAACTAATTCCTCGTAACTCCAAATCATGCTCCGGAAGTTCCCAAAAACTCGAAATTAAATTCTGAACAACTTCCGTGAAGAAACCGAAACCAAATTCTCGACCGGTAATTTAGTCGCGAACAAACCCGCCATTTAAATCCGTTTCCGTCGAAACTTCGAATATTCATAACTAATTCCTCGGTCGTCCAAATAACGATCTAGAACCGCCCACAAACTCGTAATCACACGTACTACGACTCTCGAGAAGAGACCAAGCTCCAATTCTCGACCAATAATTAAGTCGTTAGCAAGCTCGACAATTCCGAACAACCGTCGGATACCAGTGACTACCCGGTAACTCACGTACATAGCTGGTCATACTGCTGATTCTGGTTCGGGTCGTCACAAATCCACCCCCCTTAGAAAAATTTCGACCTCGAAATTTCCGAGTCTGCCGACTACAAGGTAGGAGCACTGCCTCTGCATACTGCTCAACTCACCAACGGCAATCTCAAATAAACAACTCTGATCACAAACTCCACAATATGAGATATTTCCGTACTGGAATCTCTGTACCCCCAAATCACAAATCTGAACTGGCTCACACAAACGCCAAGTGTTCCTACATAAGGAACAGACAGGGTACACAATGCAAAACCAACCTGAAACACAGTTCCGCCACACGGAACACATCACACATAAAAGCCAACACTATAGGCGATGCCGAACCATACGGCATAACACAAACTCGCCAATGACCACAACTGGATCAAAACAATATGGCAAAACACAACTCAGTTTACACACATTAACATAACTCACACACTCACATCAACATAGCTGAAGCATCGGACTCAAACAATTATCAACCCATATCCGCTAATCTGACAGTCTGTGGTAACACACTCCACAAAATCGGAAACAAACATCAACTCAAATTCAAACCAAACTCACTCCAACACAATGAAGTACAACATCGTTCCTCAAAACGACATCAAACAATATCAAAATCACAGTGGAAACCAACCTGGTACTGCAAGTAATCTCGAACAGCTGAAACTGCTGGTCTCGAATCCTCCGGAACTGCAATACCGAGGTCCACAACATGCCCTCCAAGGCCTGAATAATCCTCGAAGATCGCTCGCCAATCTGAGGATAAGAATCAGTACTAGCTCCTAATTTGGTCTCCAATGCTCGTTGCAAAGCTCACCAACACTTAGTCGTAGCTGATCACCTCGATCGGCGAACTGGGACACAGGTACACCACGTAGATGGACAATCTCCGTCAAACACAACTATGCCAGCCAACCACTGGAATCATCTCCGAAAGTACAAGGAACTGTACTAAGTTCGTCAAATGATCCACAAAGGCCTGACAACTGGTACCATAAACCAAAGTGTACACATACCCACACAAACACAGCAGCAACCACCCCGTCTAACCGAAAATCTCAAATGGCTGACACACCTCGGCACGCCTCTGCCTCCTAGCCATCGTCAGTCGACAAGTGGGGCCTCAGCACACACAAGCTGCTACATTGCTCTTCATGTAGCATCACGAGTAGTAAACTCGGAATATCTGATACATTTCCGCACCACTAGCACCAAACACGCGCAAAACAATGAGTTTCAACGTCATCACACTCGAACTCAGCTTCCGAAGCTCGCACTCAGCTAACACGGAAATTCGAGCCACATATACACACATGTAATACTGAAGCTCCCAACTCTCGACTGAATGCATCAACAAAAACAACATCCCAAACGGATGGTCAGGATGCAGTTGCTAGCCTTTCTCGAACAAGCTCAAAGGTGCAGCTATAGTCGATAGTCGACTCCCTCCATCTACACTGCCTCAAGCCCAAATCTGGCCGAGAATGCAAGTGGATGAAACTCAGTAGTCAGTGTACATCCTACACCGCGCTGCACGCCATAGTAGTAGCGTCACGAACTCACTGATACTAACACAAAGACAGCTACACCCAAATCATACATAGGATATGTAGCTACACACAAAGTTCCACTGCCTGGAATCATGAGCCACCGCTCTACTACTCAGCATCAAAGCACAACCAAATCCAAACCTCAATGCATCGCCATAACCCACGAACTCGTCGTAGTCGTCAGGTAAGGTCAAACCGCAGTAACGGTCAACCATCCGATAGGAGTAAGTAACTCTCCTCGCGTGCATCAAACCACTCGACTTGACGCCTTCTTCATTAATTTGAAAAGTATAGTGGCAATCCGGAAAAATCCTGCACAAGCCGTCGGTAATAGCCTGCCAAACCCAAGAGAAACTCCGAATCTCTGGTACAATGGTAGGGCAAACTCCAAATCGACACAGCTTCTAACTGGTCAGGACACACGCCAACTCCCTCGGCTAGCATCACACAACCCAAAATATTTACGCTAATCGGCCAAAACTCACACTAGCTGAACCTCGCAAACACCTGGTCGTCTCGCAAAGTCCGCGAAACCGCTCGCAACTGCCTCAGGTGCTGGTCTTCGCTCCCGAAATACATCAGGACATTGCCAACGAACATGACCACAACTCGTCCAGAAACCGTCTGAACACATGGTCCATCAAGTCCACACGATCTACGGGGCATTGGTCAACCAATAGCGTGACCAAGAACTCCTGATGACCACACCGAGATCCAAAAGCCAACATATCCACATCTGACTTACCGATCCACAACTGATGGTATCCGGTCCCGAGATCAATCTTCGAAAAGACCGAAGCTCTCGCGAGCTGATCAAACCACTCGTCAATCCGAAGCGGAGGATACTCGCTCTCCTCTGGAGCAAATCAGGCTTCGATAGTCAATGCACCACCTCGTCGAACCAACCAACATCCGTACACACAATACAAAAAAACACCACGCAAATACACGGGGTTGCACGAAATCTCCTGAAACCTCCTCCAGCAACTCCTGGAGTCGAATCTATAGCTCCATCAGCTCCGCTGGCTCCAACGACAAAATACCGGTAACATGAGTCCAGCGCCTGGTACAAGCTCAATGGTATAATCAATCTCCCAAACTGGAGGAACACCTGGTAACTCCTCCGGAATACACCTGGAAACTCGGGAACCACCTCAATGTCACCAATGTCAGGTACAGCAACCATAGTATCCACAACATGTGCTAAGCAAACAACATAACTCGTCTCCATCATCTGCTCGACCATCACCGCGAAACAGCATCTCGGGGATACCTGGTCGTCAAAACACAACCTCCTTCTCGAGGTAATCAAACACCGCCAAAATGCATCATCAGTAAGTTCATATTCACGATCACATCACAACCACAATGTCCGGCTATAACAGATCCGCGGCTAAACCATATCCTCCAACAAGGACCTCGCAACCTCCGAATGGATGCAATACTCTCCAAAACCTCGGAAGTGGAGATGCAAGTACAATAGCCATGGATATCAAACAACAGTAACCTCGGAGAAAAGTCTATCCTCAAACAAGGTCCTGGCACGAACCCCAACATGCCCAACTAGTCGCCCACGTCACACGCGACTTGCTGAATAACTCGTCAAAAGGGTACATTGGCCAGACTACAGGAACAACATGAGGGTCTCCTCGCGAACTCTGAACTGTCGAACCGCTAAAACAGCTGACTGAGGGTGCTCCCTCGTAACGTGACCCTCCTGGTCACTACGAAACAGCAACTGAAAATGTTCCACGAACACAAGTCACCGCAACACCTGCTACGTGAAAGGATCACCAACAATCACCTAAACTCATGCCACAGGAGCAAGTCCGCTACTCTGTGATCACCGCCATCGCCAAACGGATCAGCAGAGAATCCTCAACATAATCGAAAAGGTCACAATCTGATGAAGTCACTGATCTCGAAATGTCGGAATTCAACCTCATCAAAATCTCGACTAAGTCCACTTTCCTCAAATCATCAAATCGAAAACCGCGTACACCTTTCCTTCTCGATAGCCTCGCCACTGAGTGCAACACACTAAGCTCCTCACGGATGTCTCGAGGCACATCAATCAGACTCTCTCTGATACTCAGGTTCAAACTCATCTCGAACCTCGTGCACTGCTTCCTCTGAAGCCACATAACTCGTGCACACCGAAACAAACATGTGGACAATGCATCTCTGCCTCAGGTGGGTAAACACTCCACATTCGATTGCTGGATAGTCTGATAAAACCATTACTGTATAGACAACACCCTGAATGTAGGCCATGGAGTCGCAACCGGAACTCACACAATATCAGCCCACCAAATACAATGATTTGACTCAGGCATACATCAACAGCCATAAATCTCAACTCTGAGGCAAAATGTAGGCTCTCACACACACAACCAGGCAACCCGTGCCACACAGTTCACTGAACTCTGAATACTCATCCAAATCCACAATTCACTGGCAAATCACGCGTCGATTGATCCTCAACAGGATCCACAACCGTACCGACACGGAAAGCACGTCAGGAGGCATCCTAATGAATAAAACTTCGTTCACAACAAGTGGAACGTAATCATGAAACCGCAGATATTTGAGGACACACAACACCCGAAGTATTGATGAGTACCGCTGGCCAGTCGGGTCATCACTCCAGTCATGCTGTATCAACTCAAATACCATAAGTAAACACGACTACAGAAGTCTACAGAACCTATAACCTAATGCTCTGATACCAAGCTGAAAGGACCCAACCCCGATTTAGCTTCCTAAATCGGAATCAAACCCCTTCGAAAACACGAATCAACAAAAACTTTTCGAAATTTGGGCAGAGTTTCGTTACTAGCGTGGAATTATCATTACCTGCACGCTGAAAATACACTTCATCCTATGCCACAAAAAGCAAACCGTGGGCACCAATCCCATCCGCATTTCTCAATATCTCAACAGTAAAGTAAACAATACAAAATATAGTACTTTACTGAAATCCGGGTTTAAAACCGTATAACATATACAACAGGAAACTCAGAGCGACTTCTAATACATAACCATATATGTATACCACAGTAGGTAGAACAATAAACCTACTGGAAGAAACAAAGTAGCTCGAGCACTATGCCTCCGACCACGACGTGCGACACCAGAGTCCGAACTGCAAACTGGGCACGGAAACCGAAAAGCCCAGGGGAAAGGCAAATAAAACGTTAGAGTGAGTGGACGAAAATAACATATGCCTTTCACCAATTTATACACATACTCAATATAAAACAGTGCGAGTTCGGAAAACACAACAACACAACACATATATATATGGAGGTTGTCGGGCGAATCTCTCAAGCCCGACGTCAGGTGAATCGCTCAAACCTGACGGTGAAAGGCCAGGGGAATCTCTCAACCCCGGCGGCACTCAGGGGAATCTCTCAACCCTGCTTCAGAGGAATCTCTCAACTCTGGGCCAGAGGAATCTCTCAACTCTGGTAGCATCGATGCAATAAATGCCAATCACCAATAACACATAATAACATACCTCCGAAAATAACATATATCACAATCATCGTATAATTAAATACGGAAATAAATAAATCCACGAACTCGCAAAATCAACAGTGAAAATAGATCTTGTCCACTCACACGCTTGCGTAACGCAGTTCGCGTTAACCCGTGATCCGGCGGAAAGTCCCTCGCCAAAACAACGATCACGAACACCTGAATATTCACAAAATCCATATTCAAAATCATAATCCGACAATACAAATCAAACCACGAGAAACCACCGTTCTCGGAAACACGAAATCCAAAGTCGACGAATCGCCGAAAATCCGTATATACCACTTCAATACCTCGCTTTACGTTCGGACGTTCAACTCGAAAAACGAACCTCCCCACTGCGATCGGGGCGCGATTTCGAGTCAAACGACATGCAACTTGCCGAAAGTCCAAAAAGTCAACTTTGACCGTTGACCGCCGTCCACGGCGGCGCCACTGTTGACCGGAGAGTTTCACGGCGGAGCCACCCCTATTCCACTCAAAATCACCCACTGAGCAACTTTGTCAACTGCACCAAAGTCCAATTCTCACTCTAACATGGTCAATTTCAAGCAAAACCGAATTGGTTCACAAATTTCAATCCCAAAATTCTCAATCCACAAATCAAATTAGAACACAATGTTTATATGGTTAGAATCACCTTGAAGAGAGCTACAAAACCCAGTATCTCTTGAAGTTCAATTCGGTTGAAATCCATTAACCCGATTACCTCAAAAAAATCCCCAAATTTAGGCCGGAATTCCTCTCTCCACCGTTCACCTCGCCGTGAACGGTGGCCGGCACGGAATCGAGGGCCTCAAGGCGCACGGAAAGAGACCGGAGGCAAGCCATGAGGTGGCCGGAAACGCCTCGCCGTCGTGGAGGCCGAGCACCACCGTCGTGAGACTCCTCCCACTCGGTCAAACCGAGTCAACGTGGTCAAAGCCATAAATGAAAAATGTTGACTTGCTATAATAGGAAACTCCACTATTTAAACCTTCCCAAAAAGGAAACTTCATAATTATCCATTTCGGCAAACTTCAAACGCGCGAAACTTCCTCATCGTAATTCCGATTCCGATAATTCTCGCGGCCACGAACTCGCCTCAACATACTCTTCAATAATCACCCAAAGTCAAACATATCGGCCAATCGAATAAAAAGTCAACCCTTCAAAGCAACACACATTAAATCGACTAAATAATCAACAAACGGAAAAATTCGCAACTAATTCCTCGTAACTCCAAATCATGCTCCGGAAGTTCCCACAAACTCGAAATTAAATTCTGAACAACTTCCGTGAAGAAACCGAAACCAAATTCTCGACCGGTAATTTAGTCGCGAACAAACCCGCCATTTAAATCCGTTTCCGTCGAAACTTCGAATATTCATAACTAATTCCTCGGTCGTCTAAATAACGATCCGGAACCGCCCACAAACTCGTAATCACACGTACTACGACTCTCGAGAAGAGACCAAGCTCCAATTCTTGGCCAATAATTAAGTCGTTAGCAAGCTTGACAATTCCGAACAACCGTCGGATACCAGTGACTACCCGGTAACTCACGTACATAGCTGGTCATACTGCTGATTCTGGTTCGGGTCGTCACATGCCTTAGCCTTAACCCCATTACAACCTCACTAAAAGTCCTTCATGATCCTTAAAATGAGTAGCTTTCAATTAGTAGAGTAAGTTGCATGAGTAAGCTTATGGTTTTGGTTCATTTGTGCAAGTAATTAACTCCATTCATGAGGTTTTCGTTTAAATTCATATACACTTTAAGTGAACCCTTTTCATGAGTGAAAAATATGTTGAGTGCATCCTTGTGAGCTGATTAACCTTTATTCAAAGCATGCACAGCTATGACATAACCATTGTTTTCTCCATGGCTTACTTGTTCATTACATAATCATATCTCAATTATCTCTTGAATTCTTTGAGCATACAAGTTGAAAATCATGTGAGCCATCGCCATACACTTAAAATTCTGAGACAAATTTTAGCTAAGGGCTTAGTTGTGTTCTTTCTTTTATTTTAAATTCGTAGAGAGTCTTAGTTTAACTTAGTGTTTGCTAAGGGACTAGCAAAGTCTAAGTGTGGGGGAATTTGATATACGCATTTTATGCTTGATTCTTAACGCATTTCCCTTTACGTTTAGCTATGTTATAATCTTAGTTTTTATGTTTTTCTTATTTAGTTTGTTATTTTGAGGTTATTTACGGTGGAGATGAATAATGGCGCAATTCGGAGGAATTTTGGCGATTTTGCGATTTTTGCGATTTTGGACCACCGGGAATGGGCCGGCCCAAAAAGCATTTTGTGGGCCCATTTCTCAAAGTTTGTTTCGGCCCAAAAACCAGCCCAAGCCCATTAATTTCGGCAAGGAAGCCACTTGGGGAAGAGGAAAAGTCAAAGTTGTCAAGCTTTATGACTAGGCTTGGTGACTCTTGCTTTGTGATCATCACAAAGGGTGACAAGGCTTGGTGACTCTTGTTTTTGATCATCACAATGGTGACTAAAGGTGTGACAAGGTTTGGTGACTCTTGCTTGTGATGATCACAATTGATGACTAGGGGAGTGACTTGCCTTGGTGATTAATGCTAGCATTTAATGAAGAGGCAAGGTGGAAGAGAGAAGTAGGCAATTCCTTTGCCTATATATAAGAGGGAGGCCAGCCATAAACCATATCACACAATTTTCACAAGCCAAAGCTCTATACAATTCACCTCTCTTCCATACATAACCAAGGTTCTTCCAAAGTCGAATTTCTCCACCACCTCCGGATCAAGAACGTAGAGTGCGTCATTCGTGTTCTTGAGAATCACCGCTTGAAGGTTGTGCGTCACCTCTCTAAAAGTGTAAACCATGTACTCTAAACTCCATCTTTGTCTTGTAATAATTTTGGTTATGTAATGAAAGAATTTCTCCATGTTCTTCTCTTATTTCGATTCTTCCATGTGTTCTTAATTTTATTAGTTTGGATGCATGTGCTAGCTTTAAGTTCTTAATGCTTTGAGTATGTTTTAGGATAGGGTGCGTCACCAATCTTCCTAAAAGATATCTCAATGATTTCGGTAACGTAGAAATTGGTTTAAGATGTTATGCGTCATAGCATTCTTATTCAACGAAAGCATGTGTATGTATCTTGACTAAAATTAAGGATTTCGTAGATGATAAATAAGGTAAAAGCATAAGAGTAGGCTAGGTGAGTGAAATAAGTTGATCACTTGTAATTAGTAAACTAGCTTCTTATTTTTTTGTAAGCATAATTAGAATTTAGGGTTTCTTGATTGTTAAACTTGTCTATGAGTAAAACATGTTAGAAGTCTAGGAGTTCTTGTTATGTTTGCATGTTTTGTACTTTAATTTCGTAGGACATTAATCAACCAATTTCCAATCCCCCCAAACCTTTAGATTTATGCTTAAACGAAACCATGCATGCGCCCTTTAATTCCCCGGATAGAACGATCCCTACTCGCCAAATTTATATCGACAAAATAAGGGTTTTAAATTGCTTTACGTGTAAACTGTGTTTTTAGGGTCTACTTTGTGTTAACGTTAAATGCATGTTTTGCGCGTATCACTACCCAGCAATCAAATGTGGAGTGTTTACCCACCTGAGGCAGAGATGTATTGTCCACATGTTTGTTTCCGTTTTGCACGTGTATTGTGGTTTCAGAGGAAGCAGTGCATGAGGTTCGAGATGAGTTTGAACCTAAGCAACCGAGAGAGTCTGATTGTAGTGCCTCGAGGCATCCGTGAGGAGCTTAGTGTGTTGCACTCAGTGGCGAGGCTATTGTGAGGGAAAGATGTACGCGGTTTTCGATGCGATGGTTTGAGGAAAGTGGACTTATTCAAGATTTTGATGAGGTTGAGTTCCGACACTTCAGGATCAGTGACTTCATCAGGCTGTGGTCTTTTCGATTATGTTGAGGATCCTCTGCTGATCCGTTTGACGATGGTGGAGATCACAGTGTAGAGGACTTGCTCCTGTGGCATGAGTTCGGGTGATCGTTGGTGATCCTTTCACGCAGCAGGTGTTGCGGTGATTTGTGTTCGAGGAGTAATTTCAGTTGCTGTTCCGGTGACTAGGAGGGTCACGTTACGAGGGAGCGCCCTCAATCAGCTGTTGTAGTGATTCAGTAGCTCAGAGTTTACGTGGAGATCTTCATGTTGTTCCTGCAGTATGACAATGTACCTTTTGATAGGTTATTTAGCAAGTCGCATTTGACGTGGGCGACTAGTTGGACATGTTGGAGTTCGTGCCATGACCTTGCTTGAGGACAGACTTTTCTCCGAGGTTGCTGTTGTTTGATATCCATGGCTATTGTACCTGCATCTCCACTTCCGAGGTTTTGGAGAGTGTTGTATCCATCCGGAGGTTGTGAGATCCTTGTTGGAGGTTATGTGTTAGCCGCGGATCTGTTATAGCTGGACATTGTGGTTTTAGTGTGATTGAGAGTATGGACTTACTGACGACGCATTTGGCTGTGTTCGAGTGACTCGAGGAGGAGGTTGTGTTTCGACGACCGGATTTCTCCAAGATACTGTTTCGCGGTGATGGTCGAGCGGATGATGGAGACGAGTTGTGTTGTTTTCTTAGCCCATGTTGTGGATACTACAGTTGCTGTGTCCGACATTGGTGACATTGAGGTGGTTTCCGAGTTTCAGGTGTATTCCGGAGGAGTTATCAGATATCCCTCGAGTTCGGGAGACTGATTACACATTGAGCTTGTACCAGGCGCTGGACTCATGTCATCGGCATCTTGTCGTTCGGAGCCAGGGGAGCTGATGGAGCTATTGTTTCGACTCCAGGAGTTGCTGGAGGAGGTTTCAGGAGACTTCGTGCGACCCCACGTATTTGCGTGGTGTGCTCTTGCATTATTTACACGGATGTTGGACGATTTGACGAGGTGGTGCATTGACTACCGGAAGCTCGATTTGCTTCAGAGGAGAGTGAGTATCCTCCGTTTCGGATTGACGATTGGTTTGATCAGCTCGCGAGAGCTTCAGTCTTTTCAAAGATTGATTTCGGGTCGGATATCAGCAATTGAGATCGATGAGTTAGATGTGTTTGGACAGCTTTCGGATCTCGGTGTGGGCATTAGGAGTTCTTGGTCACACTATGTGGTTGACCAATGCCCTCGTAGATCGTGTGGATTTGATGGACCTAGTGTTCAGACAGTTTCTGGACGAGTTTGCGGTCATGTTCGTTGACAATGTCCTGATGTACTCCGAAAGTGTGGACCAGCACCTGAAACAATTGTGAGTGGTTTTGCGGACTTCGCGAGATGATCAGCTGTTTGCAAAGTTCAGTCAGTATGAGTTTTGGGCCGATTAGCATGAAGATTTAAGGTTGTGTGATGCTATCCGAGTGGGTGGCGTGGATCCTGACCAGTTAGAAGCCATATTGATTTGGGGTTGACCTACTAGTGTACCAGAGATCAGGGGTCTCTTGGGTTTGGCAGGCTATTACCGACGGCTTGTGCAGGATTTTCCCGGATTGCCACTTCACTTTCCGGATTGACGAAGAAGGCGTCAAGTTTGAATGGTTCGATGCACGCGAGGAGAGTTACTTACTCCTGCAGGATGGTTGACCGTTGCTTCGGTTTTGACCTTACCTGATGATCGTGATGAGTTCGTGGGTTATGGCGATGCATCGAGGTTTGGATATGGTTGTGTTTTGATGATGTATAGCAGAGCGGTGGCTCATGGTTACTGTCAGTGGGAACCTTATGTACATACATAACCTGTATATGATTTGGGTGTAGCTGTCCTTTTGTTAGCATTGAAAAGTTCGAGATTCTACAGCTACGGCGTGCAGCGAGGTGTAGGACGGGTATTAAGCACTTGAGTTTCATCCACTTGCATTTTCGGCCAGATTTGAGCTTGAGGCAGTGTTGATGGATGAGGTCGACTAACGACTATGGCTGCACCTTTGAGTTGCTCGAGAAAGGCTAGAGATTTTACTTTGACCATCCGTCTGGGATGTTGTTGCTGATGCATTCAGTCGAGAATCGGGAGTTTCAGTGTTTCATGTGAGTGTAGCGCGAGTTTCCGTGTTAGCCGAGTTATGGGCTACGAGAGCTGAGTTTGAATGTGATGACGTTGAGGCTCGTGGTTTCACGCGCATTTGGCGCTAATAATGCGGAATTATATCAGATACTTCGAGTTTACTACACGTGACGCAACATGAAGAGTATGTAGCAGCTTGTGTGTGCAGATACCACAGTTGTCGACAGGCGATGGCTAGGAGGCAGAGATTTGCCGAGAAGTGTCAGCCGTTGAAGATTTCCGATTAGACGTGGCGATTGTTGCTGTGTTTGTGTGTGTTTGTATGCACTTTGGTTTGTGATACAAGTTGTTAGGCTTTTGTGGATCGTGTGATGAACTTAGTACATTCCCTTGTGCATTCGGAGATGATTTCAGTGGCAGGAAGTCATGGCTGTGTTTGATGGAGGTTGTCCATCTACGTGGTATACCTGTGTCCCAGTTCGCCGATTGAGGTAGTCAGCTACAACAGAGTGTTGGCAAGCTTTGCAGCGAGCTTTGGGGACCAGATTACGAGTTAGTACCGGTTCTTATCCTCAGATTGGCGAGTGATCTTTGAGGACTATTCAGACCTTGGAGGGCATATGGTGGACTTCGGTATTGCAGTTCCGAGAGATTTGGGACCAGCAGTTTCAGCTGTTCGAGATTGCTTGCAGTACTAGTTGTTGACCACTGTGATATTGACGTTGCGTGATGTCGTTTTGAGGGATGTTGTTGTACCCCACTGTGTTGGAGTGAGTTTGGCTGTGTTTGAGTTGACGTTTGATTTTGATTTTGTGGAATGTGCTATCACAGACTGTCAGATTAGCAGAAATGGGTTGATAATTGCCCGAATTGGATGTTTGAGCTGTGTTGATATGAGTGTGAGTTGTATTGATGTAAGCAAACTGAGTAGTGAATTGCTATGTTGTTTTGATCCGTATGTGGTCATAGGCGAGTTTGTGTTATGCCGTATAGTTCGGCATCGCCTATAGCATTGGCTTTTGTGTTGTGTTGTGTTCCGTGTTGTGGAACTGTGTTTCAGGTTTGCTACGTGTTGTGTACCCTATTGGTTCCTTATGCAGGAACACTTGGCGATTGTATAGAGCCAGTTCAGATTTGTGATTTGAGGGTACAGGGTTTTCAGCACAGAGTTATCTCCTATTGTGGAGTTTGTGATCAGAGTTGTTCAGTTGAGATTGCTGTTGGTGAGTTGAGCAGTATGCAGAGGCAGTGCTCCTACCTTGTAGTCGGCAGACTCGGAAATTTCGAGGTCGAAATTTTTCTAAGGGGGGTGGATTTGTGACGACCCGGATCAGAATCAGAAGTATAATTGATATACGCATTTTATGCTCGATTCTTAAAGCATTTCCCTTTACGTTTAGCTATGTTATAATCTTAGTTTTTATGTTTTTTTTATTTAATTTGTTATTTTTAGGTTATTTAAGTTGGAGATGAATAACAGCGCAATTCGGAGGAATTTCGGCGATTTTGCGATTTTTGCGATTTTGGACCACCGGGAATGGGCCGGCCCAAAAAGCATTTTGTGGGCCCATTTCTCAAAGTTTGTTTCGGCCCAAAAACCAGCCCAAGCCCAATAATTTTGGCAAGGAAGCCACTTGGGGAAGAGGAAAAGTCAAAGTTGTCAAGCTTTGTGACTAGGCTTGATGACTTTTGCTTTGTGATCATCACAAAGGGTGACAAGGCTTGGTGACTCTTGCTTTTGATCGTCACAATGGTGACTAAAGGTGTGACTAGCTTGGTGACTCTTGCTTGTGATGATCATAAATGATGACTAGGGGAGTGACTTGCCCTTGTGATTATTGCTAGCATTTAATGAAAGAGGCAAGGTGGAAGAGAGAGTGAGCATTTCCCTTGCCTATATAAGACCAAGGAGGCCAGCCATAAACCAGATCTCCCATTTTACAAGCCAAACCTCTACACAAATACCTCTCCTCCATAAACACTTCAAGGATCCTCTCCAAGCCGAAGCATTCCAGCCTCTGAAGCCATCGGATCATTCACAATACGCTAAGTCCCTTGTGAATGAGAACCACCTTCAAGAAGTCATCAAGCATTCAAGACAAAAAGTGTAACCATGATCTTCAATCTCTTGTCTTTTGCTTTGTATTGGATCACTTTGATGTATTTAATGAAGAACAAGTTTGGATTTGAGTTATATGTTCTTAAGTCTTTTCGTAAATTGCATGTGTTTATAATTTCAAGCCTTTTATGCATGTTTGATACAATCTTAAAGCTTCGAAAGCATGTGTTAGATAATACGCTAAGTCCCTCTCTTTCGCATGTTTCGATGATCGTACTTTGTTTAGGGTGTTTAGACGCTAAGTTGCATTCCTACTCAAATATCAAGCATGTATATTTAGTTGGAAGTTATAAATTTCGCAGCTTACTTAGAGTATTTAGGCATGAAAAAGAGTAAGGTTAATAAGATGAGATGATCACTTGTAATTAGTAGTGTAACTTCTTATTTTTAGTAAGCATAATTAGACTTTAAGGGTTCTTGATTGTAAACTTGTCTATGAGTAAAACATGTTAGAATTCTAGGAGTTCTTGTTGTGTTTGCATGTTTTTGTACTTTACTTTCGTAGATTAATTAACCAATTTCCAATCCCCCCCAAACCTTTAGATTTCCGCTTATTAACGAAACCATGCATGAGCCCTTTAATTCCCCGGATAGAACGATCCCTACTTGCCAATATTATAATGACAAAATAAGGGTTTTAAATTGCTTTACGTGTGAACTGTGTTTTTAGGGTCTACTTTGTGTTAACGTTAAATGCATGTTTTGCGCGTATCAATTTTTGGCGCCGTTGCCGGGGAATTATAAAATTTTTGTATGATTTCGTTGTACATATGTAATTAAAAGCATGTCTATAATTTTCGAGATACATACTTGTTTATACTTGTTTACAATTCTTACTTATTACTTATACGAATTTATTTACACTTCGTATTTACACTTGCATAATTTATTTTCATGTTAAAGGATAGTCTTTGATTTAATTTGAGTACTCGCACTTAGTTATTCAATAAATCTCTATGGAATAGGGAGGTGCCTCTTTTGTTTGTCTATCTCCTTAACCCTTCATGAAGTGTGGATTTCATCACCACACGCCATAACCTAAGTGAAGTTATGGGCATGAGGTTGTGGGCAGAGTTTACAAACATTTGAGATTGTATACTATCTTGTGAATTCGAGTAATAATTGGTTTTGAACTAAGAAAACAGAACACCATTGGAGTATATACTCTTATGAGTAAGCCTCGGGGTGTTTCTAAGAACAACAATGGAGTATATACTCTTACGAGTTAGCCTCAGGTTGTTCCCAGAAATTAGTTCTCACCTCTTGCGTTACATATATCCCAACTGGTCATTTCCAACAATTACGAGAATTAACGATAGTTGGTATACATTTTCGCGCGGGCCGCACGGACAAGAGATTTACTCAATAACTAAATCGTGTATTCCTTTTAAATCTTAGGCGCACTCAATTCTTAGACGCACTTAAATTGATTTACATTGAGTACGAGTATTGGTTATTAAGTTTCGTTCTTTGGAATAGGGAGGTGCCTCTTTTTCTGGTTTATCTCCTTAACCCCTCATGAAGTGTGGATTTCATCACCACACGCCATAACCGAAGTGAAGTTATGGGCATGAGGTTGTGGGCGGAGTTTACTAAGGAGTTGAGATTATATACTATCTCAAAAATTTGGCTGATTCTTGGATATGGTGAGTGGGTTTATGATTGGTGCCGGGTTTCGGATCAAAGCAATAGAACACCATTGGAGTATATACCATAACTGGTTAGCCTCGGGGTGTCTCTAAGAACAACAATGGAGTATATAGTCTTACGAGTTAGTCTCAGGTTGTTCTAAATATTAGTCCTTACCTCTCGCGTTATCTCTATCCCTACTTGCCATTTCTAAACGTAACTAAGCTGAATTAGCGAGAGTTAGTATACATTTTCGCACGGGCCACACGTCCAAGAAATTTACCGAAAGATCATTTCGACTACTCTCTATAAATCATAAGTGCATTTAAATACGGAAAATACATGAACTTAATTAATACGACATAATCCTTTAAAGGATGGTATATAGGATTATGCATGCTTACACCTCTTGGAATCAGACTTCATCTTTTGATGAACGAGACCCATTGCACAGTGGAGAGTCTCTGCACCACGTACCATCGGGGCCAAAGGAAAATAAATAATACTTAGTCAATTTGTGTGTTTTTTCTTTTTGCATTAAAATTTGTAAAGGACTAACAAAACGTTACATTTAGCTTGCATAACCTCTCTAAAGCTTTATGATGCTCGGATTTCACTACCGAGTACCCTATCCTAAGTGAAGTTAGGGGCATAAGACCGAAGAAGAGGTCATTCTTTGCATTCATATTTTAAGCACGTAACTCGTGTGTTTTCTGTAGGTTCTAACAATTTCTCTTATGCATTCACTCCATTTTTCACATAGGATTGTTGTTTGATGCATTTTATTTAATGAGAATGTGTTGTGCATAAATTCAATGTAAATTATTGTTTGCTTGCATTTGAACCATGTATATATATGTTCTAACTAAATTCAAAGCTTTTACATTATATAGTGTTAATTTGCAGAAAACGTGTGTCTTAGTTCATTACATTCATTTGCATAGCCCTTAAATTGATTAGATCATTTGCAATACTTAGTAAATTACATTTAGTGTCTTAAACTTCATACATTTTGTATGTTTTAATAGTTTTTAAGTCTTTGTGAGTTTTTATAGTTTGTTTTGGTAGTTTTACTATTTTATTTGTTATTTGTTTCGCTTTGTTTTCTTTATATGTTTTACGTTTTTTTGGGTTAGTATCTCTATATTCATTACATATTCTTTTTTTGATACTAACACTTGGTCTTTGGTGGATGCTCAGGCTAATGAATGTCCGATCAAAATCCTGGACCATCTAAAACAAAGTTTGAGGAAATCGCAGAGAGGATAGCTAGACTTAGAGCTCAATCAGAACCGCTGGATTATCCCATTATTGAGGAAGGTTCCGATTCTTCACATTCATCAACTGATCATAATTCAGAGCCGGAAGCACAAGAAGTCAATATGGCCAATGCAGGACAATCCCTTCGTCAGCGCACCTGCTCAACTGAATGGAGCAGCGGGCCTTCGAGCATTGCTTTTCCACCACCGGGGGAAAACATGAAGGACATCGAGCTGAAGAGTGGTTTCCTCCACCGACTGCCCATTTTTCACGGACTTTCAAATGAAGATCCGAATAAGCATCTCAAACAATTCCAATTTGTTTGTAACAGCATGAAGCCAGCCGATGCTGATACGGAGCTCTTCAAGCTTAAAGCATTCCCATTCACCCTAACCGACAGGGCCGAGTCTTGGCTCATGGAACTACCGCCGAACCATATTACCACATGGAAGCAACTTGCGGACATATTCCTTGCGAAGTACTTCCCGGCCTCAAAGATCACCGTCTTGAGGAAGCAAATCACTGGCATTACGCAGAAACCGGACGAGACTTTCGGCTAATATTATGACCGATTCAAGGTTTTGTGTGCCACCTGCCCATCTCATGGATTTTCTGAGACTAATCTCATGAATTACTTTTATGATGGTCTCAAGGCGATCGATAGGGAATTGCTCGATGCAGCAGCTACCGGTGCATTCATGGACTTAAACGAAACCGAAGCTAGAACTCTTCTAGAGAATCGGGCGAACAACGATGCACAGTATGGAATGTCCAACAGAAGAGCAATCGGCGAAGTTAGTTCTAAAACCGACGCGGATGAAAAATACGATAAACTAGCTCATATGCTAGAGAAGGTTTTAGAGCTCGAAACGACAAGAGCCAAGGCAACTCATGGGCCTGTTTGTGGCATATGTCAAGTACAAGGTCACCATAATGACCAATGCCCTCAAGCGCCAGAGCAAGCTAGCGAAATGGAGCACGCTAACGCCATCGATGGATATCAAGGAGGCCAACGATACAACAACTACAATAATTTCGGCAACCGAGATCATCCAGACTTTCGATGGAGCAGCAATGAGGGAACTTTGAATCCTCCGGTACCTCAACAAAGCTACCAACGCCCTCCATTTCAGCCTAGGCCACCGATCCAGCATGGTTCTTCATCTCAACCCTTCACAAATCTGGATTATGACAAGATGTTGTCACAACTTTCGGCCTCCACACAAGTTCTCCTTGATGGACAATCGAAGACCAAAGAGACATTGGATTCTCATGGCCGAGACATCACCGAAGTGAAGAAGCAACTTGGCCAACTTGTTGATTTCATGGGACAAATCAAAGAAACTGGTCGGCTTCCACCTCAAACCACTCCTAATCAACGAAATGTGAATGCCATTGTCACAAGGAGTGGGAAGATACTAGAAGAACCAAAGACCAAGAGATCTCATCTCGATGAAGTCACCATTGAGGACATAACCAACGAAGTGGAATATGAGATCGATCCGGCAGCTCAAGAAGCCGAGAAGAAGATGGTGACGCCTATTGTCACCAAGGCACAATCCCCTCCACAACCCACCCCAATCAAAGGTAAAAGCCCTATTCCTTCAAATACGGTTATTACTAATTCTCCGTTTGCTCTTGCACCTTTCCCTAGCAGATTATTAAAATCAAAGAAGAAAGATGATCAATATGAAGATATCTTGGACATCTTTCGAAAGGTGCAAGTGAATTTGCCCTTGATCGAGTGCATAAAACAAGTCCCAATATACGCGAAGTTTTTAAAAGAATTATGCACACAAAGGAGGCAAACACGAGAAAAGGAGGTTGTGAAGGTGAATGCAACCGTTTCGGCGGTTTTGCAACGACGGCTACCCCCAAAACTGAAGGATCCAGGGAGTTTTGCCGTTCCCTGCGTAATTGGTGACAAACACTTCGAAGACGTAATGCTTGATCTTGGAGCCTCCATCAACGTCATGCCTTACTACCTCTACAAGTCAATGGAGCTTGGGGATCTCAAGCAAGACGGTGTTGTCATCCAACTAGCCGATCGTACACACAAGTATCCAAGGGGATACGTAGAAGACGTTCTTGTGCAAGTCAACAACCTGATTTTTCCAGCGGATTTTTATATCGTTGACATTGTCAAGGTGGCCTTGTGTTAAGGTATCTACGAGATCATATGTTGAGACTTTGTTTAGGGTGTTTAGACGCTAAGTTGCTGGATTAATTTCCTTTATATCGTACTTTGTTTAGGGTGTTTAGACGCTAAGTTGCATTCCTACTCAAATATCAAGCATGTATATTTAGTTCGAAGTTATAAATTTCACAACTTACTTAGAGTATTTAGGCATGAAAAAGAGTAAGGTTAATAAGATGAGATGATCACTTGTAATTAGTAGTGTAACTTCTTATTTTTAGTAAGCATAATTAGACTTTAAGGGTTCTTGATTGTAAACTTGTCTATGAGTAAAACATGTTAGAAGTCTAGGAGTTCTTGTTGTGTTTGCATGTTTTTGTACTTTAATTTCGTAGATTAATTAACCAATTTCCAATCCCCCCCAAACCTTTAGATTTCTGCTTATTAACGAAACCATGCATGCGCTCTTTAATTCCCCGGATAGAACGATCCCTACTCGCCAATATTATAATGACAAAATAAGGGTTTTAAATTGCTTTACGTGTGAACTGTGTTTTTAGGGTCTACTTTGTGTTAACGTTAAATGCATGTTTTGCGCGTATCAATAATCAGCTTGATTCGTGAGTTACAGCGTAGTCGCGGATTTTCGACAGATATTGGAATCGCCAGAGTTGTTAACGACTAAATTATTGGCTGAGAATTGGAGCTGGATCTCTTCTCGAGAGTCGTTGTACGTAGGATTTCGAGTTCGTGGGCGGTTCCGGATCGTTATTGGGACGACCGAGGAATTAGTTATGAATATTTGAAGTTTCGACGGAAACAGACTAATATGGCGAGCTATTTAATGACTAAATTACCGGACGAGAATTTGGTTTTGGTTCCTTCACGGAAGTTGTTTGGAATTTAATTTCGAGTTTGTGGGAACTTCCGGAGCATGATTTTGAGTTACGAAGATTTAGTTGTGATTATTTCCGTTTGTTGATTATTTAGTCGATTTAATGTGTGTTGCTTTGAAGGGTTGACTTTTTATCCGTTTGGCCGATGTGTTTGACTTCCGGTGATTGTTGAAGCACATGTTGAGACGAGTTTGTGGCCGCGAGAATTATCGGAATCGGAATTACGACGAGGAAATTACGCGTGTTTGAAGTTCGTCGAAATGGATAAACATGAAGTTTCCACTTTGGGAAAGTGTATTTAATGAGGGGTTTCCTCTTTTGGCAAGTCAACTGTGCATTGTTGGGCGTTGACCTGGTCAACCCGAGCTGTGGAGGGTGGCGACGGTGACGGACGGTCCACGACGGCGACTCGCCGTCCGGCCACCACCGGCTTCTAATTTGAGCTCATCCTCCTCGCCTCGACATCCTCTAACCGTTTCCGACCTCCTCTCACGGCGTGGGATGCCGGAGGAGGGAGTTTTTCCGGCGGGAAAATAGGGAAAATGGAGTGATTTCGGGTTCCCTAATTTTGTCCGAATTGAACTTAATCAATCACTGGGTTTTGAAGCTCTCCTCTCAAGGATACTAACCATGTAAGTATGAAGTTCTAATTCGATTTGTGGATTGAGAATTTTGGGTTTGAAATTTGTGAACCAATTCGGTTTTACTTGAAATTGGATGTGTTAGAGTGAGAATTGGACTTCGGTGCAGTTGACAAAGTTGCTCAGTGCATCATTTTAAGTGGAATAGGTGCAGCTCCGCCTTAGAATTCTCCATCCGGCAGCGGCGCCGCTGTGGACGGCGGTCAACACGGCGGTCAACGGTCAAAGTTTGACTTTTTCGGACTTTCGACAAGTTGCATGTCATTTAACTCGAAATCGCGCCCCGATCGCAGTGGGGAGGTTCGTTTCTCGATTTGAGCATCCGAATTTATAGCGAGGTATTGTGGTGTACATATACGGATTTTCGATGATTCGTCGACATTGAATTGTGAATTTCCAAGAACAGCAGTTTCTCGTGGTTTGATTTGTATTGTCGGATTTCGACTTTGAATAATGGATTTTGTGCATATTCAGGTGTTCGTGATCGTTCGTTTGGCGAGGGACATTCCGCCGGATCACGGATTAACGCGTTACGCGTTACGCTAGTCTGTGAGTGGACAATTTCTTTTCAGGGAAATCTTGCGAGTCTTTTATATGATTTATGAACTTGAGCATGCGTATGAGATTTCGGATTACATGAGCATGTGTTTTACGATTATACGATTATACTTATACGGATATACGTATACGATTATACATACACTTATATGCTGTTTCATGCATTTGCATCGAAATGTTTGTGATTTAGTTTACACAGAGTACAGTCGTGGTTCCGTTGTTGTATCGATACACTCGCCTCTTGGCTGATCCCCGATGGTAGGCTTTATTCCAGGGGAGGCTGTGACTCCTGACCCGAGGTCTTTACCGGGGGGAGGCAGACATTTTAACCTGAGGCCATTTCCGGCTAGAATCACGTGGAAGTCAGGGACTCCGTGGTTCTGACTGTACTAGCACGGTGTGTGTCCATGAGTGACCTCGTGGGATTTTTCTCGCATGCTCAGTACGCTGGAGGATTATGGTGTTACCTCGTGTACTATGTTGTTTTTATTTACCTGGACTCGCATATGTTTTTATAACATATATATTAACTGGTGAAAGACATTTATTTTCGTCCACTCACTCTAACGTGTTTCATGTCTTTCCCCTGGGTTTTTCGGTTTCCGTGCCCAGTTTGTAGTTCAGGCTCTGGTGTCGCACGTCGTGGTCGGAGGCATAGTGCTCGAGCTACTTTGTTTCATTCAGTAGGTTTATTGTTCTACCTACTGTCGTATGCGTATATGGTTATGTGTTAGATGTCGCTCTGAGCTTTCTGTGATATATGTTATACGATTTTATACCGGATTTCAGTAAAGTATATATATACTTATTGATTTACTTTACTGTTGATATATTGAGAAATCCGGATGGGATTGGTGCCCACGGTTTGC
The DNA here is from genome assembly GCA_946800695.1 of Geum urbanum. Lineage (NCBI taxonomy): Eukaryota > Viridiplantae > Streptophyta > Magnoliopsida > Rosales > Rosaceae > Geum > Geum urbanum. The sequence goes on from OX327004.1 coordinate 27,145,430, forward strand.
TTTTTGTGGCATAGGATGAAGTGTATTTTCCGCGTGCAGGTAATGGTAATTCCACGCTAGTAACGAAACTCTGCCCAAATTTCGAAAAGTTTTTTGTTGGTTCGTGTTTTCGGAAGGGTTTGATTCCGGTTTAGGGAGCTAAATCGGGGTTGGGTCCTTTCAGTCTGAATTGTGTTTTTCTTCACAAAGAGGTTCATTAACATGTAATAGATCCAAATATATGTTGGGATCCATTTTGGTCCATTTGATCTCACTCAAATCTCAATAATATCCCAAAAAAGTCAAAACCGAGCGATCTTGAGGATGAAATGTGGTTCACTGGTCCGAATTGTATTTTGCATCACAAAGAGGTTCATTAACATGTAATAGATCCAAATATATGTTGGGATCCATTTTGGTCCATTTGATCTCACTCAAATCTCAATAATATCCCAAAAAAGTCAAAACCGAGCGATCATGAGGATGAAATGTGGATCACAAGTCCGAATTGTGTTTTGCTTCACAAAGAGGTTCATTAACATGTAATAGATCCAAATATATGTTGGGATCCATTTTGGTCCATTTGATCTCACTCAAATCTCAATAATCTCACAAAAAAGTCAAAACCGAACGATATTGAGGATGAATGTGGTTTAGGTGTCCGAATTGTGTTTTGCTTCACAAAGAGGTTCATTAACATGTAATAGATCCAAATATATGTTGGGATCCATTTTGGTCCATTTGATCTCACTTAAATCTCAATAATCTCACAAAAAAAGTCAAAACCGAACAATCTTAAGGATTAAATGTGGTTTAGGAATCCGAATTGTGTTTTTCTTCAAAAACAAAATCATTAACATGTAATTGATCCAAATATATGTTGGGATCCATTTTGGTCCATTTGATCTCACTCAAATCTCAATAATCTCACAAAAAAGTCAAAACCGAACGATCTTGAGGATGAAATGTGGTTTAGGAGTCTGAATTGTGTTTTTCTTCACAAAGAGGTTCATTAACATGTAATTGATCCAAATATATGTTGGGATCCATTTTGGTCCATTTGATCTCACTCAAATCTCAATAATCTCACAAAAAATTGAAAACCGAACGATCTTGAGGATGAAATGTGGTTTAGGAGTCTGAATTGTGTTTTTCTTCACAAAGAGGTTCATTAACATGTAATTGATCCAAATATATGTTGGGATCCATTTTGGTCCATTTGATCTCACTTAAATATCAATAATCTCCCAAAAAAGTCAAAACCGAGCGATATTGAGGATGAATGTGGTTCACAAGTCCGAATTGTGTTTTGCATCACAAAGAGGTTCATTAACATGTAATTGATCCAAATATATGTTGGGATTCATTTTGGTCCATTTGATCTCACTCAAATCTCAATAATCTCCCAAAAAAGTCAAAACCGAGCGATATTGAGGATGAAATGTGGTTCACAAGTCCGAATTGTGTTTTGCATCACAAAGAGGTTCATTAACATGTAATTTATCCAAATATATGTTGGGATCCATTTTGATCCATTTGATCTCACTCAAATCTCAATAATCTCACAAAAAAGTCAAAACCGAACGATCTTGAGGATGAAATGTGTTTTAGGAGTCCGAATAGTGTTTTTCTTCACAAAGAGGTTCATGAACATGTAATAGATACAATTATATGTTGGGATCCATTTTGGTCCATTTGATCTCACTCAAATCTCAATAATCTCCCTAAAAAGTCAAAACGGAGCGATCATGAGGATGAAATGTGGTTTAGGAGTTCGAATTATAGTTTGCTTCACAAAGAGGTTCATTAACATGTAATAGATCCAAATATATGTTGGGATCCATTTTGGTCCATTTGATCTCACTCAAATCTCAATAATATACCAAAAAAGTTAAAACTGAGCGATCATGAGGATGAAATGTGGATCACAAGTCCGAATTTTGTTTTGCTTCACAAAGAGGTTCATTAACATGTAATAGATCCAAATATATGTTGGGATCCATTTTGGTCCATTTGATCTCACTCAAATCTCAATAATCTCACAAAAAAGTCAAAATCGAACGATATTGAGGATGAATGTGGTTTATGTGACCGAATTGTGTTTTGCTTCACAAAGAGGTTCATTAACATGTAATAGATCCAAATATATGTTGGGATCCATTTTTGTCCATTTGATCTCACTTAAATCTCAATAATCTCACAAAAAAGTCAAAACCGAGCGATATTGAGGATGAATGTGGTTCACAAGTCCGAATTGTGTTTTGCATCACAAAGAGGTTCATTAACATGTAATTGATCCAAATATATGTTGGGATTCATTTTGGTCCATTTGATCTCACTCAAATCTCAATAATCTCCCAAAAAAGTCAAAACCGAGCGATATTGAGGATGAAATGTGGTTCACAAGTCCGAATTGTGTTTTGCATCACAAAGAGGTTCATTAACATGTAATTTATCCAAATATATGTTGGGATCCATTTTGATCCATTTGATCTCACTCAAATCTCAATAATCTCACAAAAAAGTCAAAACCGAACGATCTTGAGGATGAAATGTGTTTTAGGAGTCCGAATAGTGTTTTTCTTCACAAAGAGGTTCATTAACATGTAATAGATACAATTATATGTTGGGATCCATTTTGGTCCATTTGATCTCACTCAAATCTCAATAATCTCCCTAAAAAGTCAAAACGGAGCGATCATGAGGATGAAATGTGGTTTAGGAGTCCGAATTATGGTTTGCTTCACAAAGAGGTTCATTAACATGTAATAGATCCAAATATATGTTGGGATCCATTTTGGTCCATTTGATCTCACTCAAATCTCAATAATATACCAAAAAAGTTAAAACTGAGCGATCATGAGGATGAAATGTGGATCACAAGTCCGAATTTTGTTTTGCTTCACAAAGAGGTTCATTAACATGTAATAGATCCAAATATATGTTGGGATCCATTTTGGTCCATTTGATCTCACTCAAATCTCAATAATCTCACAAAAAAGTCAAAATCGAACGATATTGAGGATGAATGTGGTTTATGTGTCCGAATTGTGTTTTGCTTCACAAAGAGGTTCATTAACATGTAATAGATCCAAATATATGTTGGGATCCATTTTTGTCCATTTGATCTCACTTAAATCTCAATAATCTCACAAAAAAGTCAAAACCGAGCGATATTGAGGATGAAATGTGGTTTAGGAGTCCGAATTGTGTTTTTCTTCACAAAGAGGTTCATTAACATGTAATTGATTCAAATATATGTTGGGATCCATTTTGGTCCATTTGATCTCACTCAAATCTCAATAATCTCACAAAAAAGTCAAAACCGAACGATATTGAGGTTGAAATGTGGTTTAGGTGTCTGATACGCGCAAAACATGCATTTAACGTTAACACAAAGTAGACCCTAAAAACACAGCTCACACGTAAAGCAATTTAAAACCCTTATTTTGTCCTTATAATATTGGCGAGTAGGGATCGTTCTATCCGGGGAATTAAAGGGCGCATGCATGGTTTCGTTAAAGCAAAAATCTAAAGGTTTGGGGGGTATTTGAAATTGGTTAATTAATCTACGAAATTAAAGTACAAAAACATGCAAACACAACAAGAACTCCTAGACTTCTAACATGTTTAACTCATAGACAAGTTTAACAATCAAGAACCCTTAAAGAACACAACTAAGCCCTTAGCTAAAATTTGTCTCAGAATTTTAAGTGTATGGCGATGGCTCACATGATTTTCAACTTGTATGCTCAAAGAATTCAAGAGATAATTGCGATATAATTATGTAATGAACAAGTAAGACATAGAGAAAACAATGGTTATGTTATAGCTGTGCATGCTTTGAATAAAGGTTTAATCAACACAAAAGGATGCACTCATCATATTTTTCACTCGTAAAAAGGGTTCACTTAAAGTGTATATGAATTTAAACGAAAAACTCATGAATGGAGTTAATTGCTTCCACAAATGAACCAAAACCATAAGCTTACTCATGTAACTTACTCTACTAATTGAAAGCTACTCATTTTAAGGATCATAAAGGACTTTAGTGAGGTTGTAATGGGGTTAAGGCTAAGGCATTCGAATTTTAGATATGTGGTGATAAAAACGTTCCAACGACTTAGTCTAGCACCAAATTCGTCCTCCATCTCCACTCGAATGTTACCACGTATACTTCAATCTAAACTACCCTTTGAGATTTTCGGACAGGACAAAGGCCATATTTATTCTATTTTTGGGCCTTCAATTTGTCGTAATCTCCAAATCCGCAAATAAGGGGGACATTAATCCAAAGGGTTTATACTTAGAACACAACACATTGCCATGAGAGATATATAATTTTTTTCTTTTCATTCTCTCAAATATATATATATATATTTTTTTTTTCTTTTCTTTTTGGCAATCTCATACTTTTTAAGTTATTTGGACAAGTCTTTCCCCTTACTCACATTAACTCTTTCAATCTTTCTTACCAAACCATCATATTATGTGCTAGTTTCGAAAAATTCTCACCAAGTTTCTGGAACCAAGGTAAGGATATTCTACACTAGGGTAAGTGTTTAGGTACATATGGTGATGAAAGAAAAGCTTAACGTGGGCTCAATTGGTTTATCTAGGGGTGTCGCAACTCATGCGTACAAATGGGATACATGGATATTTGGCGAAGTGGTGGAAAATCCTAAATGCCTTTAATCATTTCCAAAATCAAAGTATGTATCAACTTAAAAGCTTTGCAAATTGACATGAGTAAGTTCTAGCATTCTCTAGTTCATTAAAATCTATGGTGGAGTATCCGTTGATTACAGGAGGCTCAACGCCGCAACTCGCAAGGATCATTTTCCATTACCGTTCATAGATCAAATGCTGGAAAGGTTAGCCGGCCATGCATTTTACTGTTTTCTCGACGGATACTCCGGCTACAACCAAATTAGCATTGCGGAGGAGGATCAAGAAAAGACAACGTTCACATGCCCTTTCGGAACGTTTGCATACCGCCGAATGCCATTTGGATTATGTAATGCACCAGGTACATTTCAACGCTGCATGCTCTCAATTTTTTCCGATTACATTGAAAAAATTATTGAAGTATTCATGGACGATTTTAGTGTATTTGGGAGTGATTTCGATGCATGTTTAAACAATTTAGAAACTATTTTACAAAGATGCGTTGAAACCAACTTGGTGCTTAATTGGGAGAAGTGCCATTTCATGGTTACATAAGGGATCGTGTTAGGTCATATTATTTCTGAAAAAGGATTAGAAGTTGATAAATCCAAAGTAGATCTTGTGCGTCACTTACCCTCTCCAACTTCGGTTAGAGAGATACGTTCTTTTCTTGGACACGCAGGATTTTATCGAAGGTTTATCAAAGATTTTTCCCACATCTCTCGCCCGTTGTGTAAATTGCTACAAAAGGAGACTCCGTTCGTATTTGACGAGGAATGCAACGCTGCCTTCAACAAGTTGAAGGAACTTCTCACGAGCGCTCCTGTTTTGAGCAGCCCTGATTGGTCTCTACCATTTGAACTCATGTGCGACGCCTCGGATTATGCCGTAGGAGCTATTTTGGGTCAGCGGAAGGATAAGAAGCCTTATGTAATTTATTACGCCTCTCGGACGCTTGATGAAGCTCAAAGAAATTATACCACCACCGAGAAGGAGTTTCTTGCAGTAGTTTTTGCTTTAGATAAATTTCGGTCTTATTTACTTCAAACTAAAGTAACTGTGTATACTAATCATGCAGCTTTGAAGTACCTAATGCTGAAAAAGGACGCAAAACCAAGGCTTATTAGATGGATACTTCTACTCCAAGAATTCAACATCGAAATCAAGGATAAGAAGGGAGTAGAAAATGTTGTCGTTGACCACCTATCACGCTTGATAGGTGAGAATGAGACTGTTGAAATTGAGGAAACTTTTCCGGATGAAAAGCTCTTCGGAATTGAGGTAACTGTTTCGGAAACTCCATGGTATGCAGATATCGTTAATTACTTAGTTACCAGTGAGTTTCCATCTACCATGCATAAATTTCAGGGTGACAAACTTAAACATAATGCTAGAACTTTTATCTGGGATGAGCCTTATTTATGGAAACAATGCTCCGATTTAGTGATTAGGAGATGTATCCCAGATAGTGAATTTAAGCCTATTCTAGACTTTTGTCACAATGAAGCATGTGGGGGACATTTTGGTTCAAGGAGGACAGCCCTTAAGATTTTAGATTGCGGTTTCTTTTGGCCTAGTTTATTTCGCGATGCTCATGCATTTTGTGCTACATGTGATCAGTGCCAGAGATTCGGTAATTTAGGACCTAGAGATCAGATGCCACAACATTACATATTTAATGTCGAGATTTTTGATGTGTGGGGTATTGATTTTATGGGACCATTTCCTCCCTCCAATGGTTATACGTATATTTTACTCGCAGTAGATTATGTTTCAAAATGGGTGGAGGCAAAGGCCACCCGTACTAATGATTCGCGAGTTGTTGCAGATTTCCTACGAACTAACATTTTTAGTAGATTTGGAATGCCACGAGTTCTAATTAGCGATGGAGGAAGTCATTTTTGCAACCGCACGGTGGAAGCATTGATGAGGAAGTATGGCGAAAAACACAAGGTTTCCACACCATACCACCCTCAAACAAACGGAATGGCTGAAGTTTCCAACCGTGAGATCAAGAAGATTTTGGAACGAACCGTCCGCCCAAACCGAAATGATTGGAGTCAGTGCTTAGATGATGCATTGTGGGCTTACAGGACTGCCTACAATACCCCCATTGGTATGTCACCCATCTGATTAATTTATGGGAAATCGTGCCATCTTCCGGTTGAATTGGAGCACAAGGCATGGTGGGCCGTGAAGAAATTCAACATCGATCGAGATGCAGCAGGTTTGCATCGGAAGCTACAACTTTGTGAACTTGAAGAGATCAGAAATGATGCTTTCGACAATGCGTGGATTTACAAAGAGAAGACGAAAAAGATCCATGATAAGATGATTCGCGGGAAGAGTTTTGAAGTTGGGCAGAAAATATTGCTTTTCAATTCAAGACTTAAGCTCTTTTCGGGAAAGCTTCGCTCTCGATGGATGGGGCCATTCATAGTTGCTCAAATTATGCCTCATGGAGCAGTTCTCATTCGATCAATAGACAAGGGCAGTGAGTTCAAAGTAAATGGCCATCGCTTGATCGAAGCCCTATTTTGATGCATTTGCGGAGCATAACGTGGAGGAGATGCAACTCTAAGAACCGGCCATCTCGAAAGCAAAATGATGCATCACGTCTAAGCTTTAGACGTAAAATGAGCGCTCATTGGGAGGCAACCCAATAGAGAAGACGACAACATATTTGTTTTCTTCTCCTCCTTTTAATTAATTTAATGGCTTTTGCATTTTAAATTAGAATTTTCGTAGATCCTATACTCCATGTTTAAATTCTATACTTTTACTTTAGTACATTGAGGGCAATGTAGAGTTTAAGTGTGGGGGAAGGGTTTACAATTTAATTATGTTTAAATTAGTGTTTTTTAGAGTCTTTAGGATGCCCTTAACTAGTCAATGATGAAATTGGACCAATACGAACACATATGGCGTATGAATCACATGCATCGAATTCTTGTGCTAATTGATGTATTCTATATGTTTTTAACATGTAGATATGAATTGCAAAACATGGTACGGAAATCGCATGCTTGAATATGTTTTAAATCATATGAAACCCTTCATGAGCTTTTGAGCTATCTGTTCTTTATTCGATTGAATATACATCCATTTCGTAGCTACTAGCTTATATATGCCTCATTTGATTGCTTGCCATAGATTTTAATGAACTAGAGAATGCTAGAACTTACTCATGTCAATTTGCAAAGCTTTTAAGTTGATACATACTTTGATTTTGGAAATGATTAAAGGCATTTAGGATTTTTCACCACTTCGCCAAATATCCATGTATCCCATTTGTACGCATGAGTTGCGACACCCCTAGATAAACCAATTGAGCCCACGTTAAGCTTTTCTTTTATCACCATATTTACCTAAACACTTACCCTAGTGTAGAATATCCTTACCTTTGTTCCGGAAACTTGGTGAGAATTTTTCGAAACTAGCACATAATATGATGGTTTGGTAAGAAAGATTGAAAGAGTTAATGTGAGTAAGGGGAAAGACTTGTCCAAATAACTTAAAAAGTATGAGATTGCCAAAAAGAAAAGAAACAAATATATATATATATATATTTGAGAGAATGAAAAGAAAAAAATTATATATCTCTCATGGCAATGTGTTGTGTTCTAAGTATAAACCCTTTGGATTAATGTCCCCCTTATTTGCGGATTTGGAGATTACGACAAATTGAAGGCCCAAAAATAGAATAAATATGGCCTTTGTCCTGTCCGAAAAGCTCAAAGGGTAGTTTAGATTGAAGTATACGTGGTAACATTCGAGTGGAGATGGAGGACGAATGTGGTGCTAGACTAAGTCGTTGGAACGTTTTTATCATCACATATCTAAAATTCGAATGCCTTAGCCTTAACCCCATTACAACCTCACTAAAGTCCTTTATGATCCTTTAAATGAGTAGCTTTCAATTAGTAGAGTAAGTTACATGAGTAAGCTTATGGTTTTGGTTCATTTGTGCAAGTAATTAACTCCATTCATGAGGTTTTCGTTTAAATTCATATACACTTTAAGTGAACCCTTTTCATGAGTGAAAAATATGATGAGTGCATCCTTGTGAGTTGATTAAACCTTTATTCAAAGCATGCATAGCTATAACATAACCATTGTTTTCTCTATGTCTTACTTGTTCATTACATAATTATATCGCAATTATCTCTTGAATTCTTTGAGCATACAAGTTGAAAATCATGTGAGCCATCGCCATACACTTAAAATTCTGAGACAAATTTTAGCTAAGGGCTTAGTTGTGTTCTTTCTTTTGTTTTAAATTCGTAGAGAGTCTTAGTTTAACTTAGTGTTTGCTAAGGGACTAGCAAAGTCTAAGTGTGGGGGAATTTGATATACGCATTTTATGCTGGATTCTTAACGCATTTCCCTTTACGTTTAGCTATGTTATAATCTTAGTTTTTATGTTTTTCTTATTTAGTTTGTTATTTTGAGGTTATATTCGGTGGAGATGAATAACGGCGCAATTCGGAGGAATTTCGGCGATTTTTGCGATTTTGGACCACCGGGAATGGGCCGGCCCAAAAAACATTTTGTGGGCCCATTTCTCAAAGTTTGTTTCGGCCCAAAAATCAGCCCAAGCCCATTGAATTCGGCAAGGAAGCCACTTGGGGAAGAGGAAAAGTCAAGGTTGTCAAGCTTTGTGACTAGGCTTGGTGACTCTTGCTTTGTGATCATTACAAAGGGTGACTAGGCTTGGTGACTCTTGCTTTGTGATCATTACAAATGGTGACAAGCCTTGGTGACTCTTACTTGTGATGATCACAAGTGGTGACTAGGGGAGTGACTTGCCCTTGTGATTATTGCTAGCATTTAATGAAAGAGGCAAGGTGATACGAACCTCACCAACAACTGTGATGAAACCCGATAAAAGTGGACCGAACACCAAGAACGCGAAGACAAAGCTTGTTGAGTCTAGACCCCACACCTAAAGAGATGGGAACCTAAGACTACGAAAGGGACAAGCGCCACACAGAGAAATGCACCCACTAATTTCTAAGTGATAAGCTTGGGTTTGAGCGCCACAAGTTTTACCTTGATAAGCTCAGAAAGAGTTCTAATAAGAACCAAGAAGAACAAAAGTTCTCACAATTTTCATCTCTGATAATCTGATTACAAACAAAGCAAAGCTCTCCTTATATAGGAATATAGGAGAGAACAAAAATCAAAACAGAAAATTAGAAGTTATGGCCTTTAATTGCTAATTAAGGCCCATAATGCTAAGAAATAAAACTGATCATAAAACTGATCATAAGATCTGAGAATAAAGATCAGATCAATGCTCCCTTTATTCTCTCAGTAATTATTCTCCCTTAATTCGTGCTCCTTAATTGTTGCCCTTCATGATGACCTCCATGACATGCACAAATTTAGCTTCCTCTTTGATAATTTCAGAATTATCTCCACTCTCTTGAATCAGCCCATTAAGTGCTTCCTGGAACTTCCGGGCCCTAGCTCTTGTAATTGGGCCACTTGGTAATGATAAAGATTCCACGGCATCCTTAGCCCCATGTCCACGTCCATGATCCGCATTGCCGCCATGCCCATGTTCATTTCCATAATCATCTGGGTTTGCATCATTCTCCCTTTCTTGAAAAGGATTTGTCCTCAAATCTTCGCCTACATCAAATGGAGATAAGTCAGTAACATTAAAGCTAGCACTTACACCATACTCACCTGGTAGATCAAGTTTGTAAGCATTATCATTGATCCTCTCCAACACTTGGAATGGTCCATCACCCCGCGGTAACAGTTTTGAACTCCTTTTTGCTGGAAATCTTTCCTTCCTAAAATGCAACCACACCCAATCTCCGGGTTCAAAAACGACCTTCTTGCGCCCTTTGTTGGCTTGACGGGCATATTGTTGCGCCCATCTGTTTGAGGATGACAAGTAGTAGAAAATAATAACTTTGTCCCCAATTTTCCCCACAAAGTTTTCCAAAAGTAACTCAAAAACTTTGCATCACGATCTGAAACAATGGTATTAGGCATGCCATGCAACCTAACAATTTCTCTAAAGAACAAATCAGCTATATGAGATGCATCATCAGTCTTATTGCACGCAATGAAATGTGCCATTTTTGAAAATCTATCCACAACCACAAAAATTGAATCTTTTCCCTTCTTGGTGGTAAACCTAAAACAAAATCCATAGAAATATGAGTCCAAGGTTCACAAGGTATAGGCAAAGGGGTATATAGACCATGTGGGTTCGACTTAGACTTAGCCTGCCTACATGTTATGCACCTTTCACAGATTCGCTCAACATCTCTTTTCATATGAGGCCAAAAGAAATGCTCATGTAAAATCCCTAAAGTCTTAGCAATACCAAAATGACCCATCAATCCACCTCTATGAGCTTCTCTCACAAGTAATTCTCTCAAAGAACAAACAGGAACACATAATTTATTTTCACGAAACAAGTATCCATGGTCCCTATAAAACTTGCCAAAGGTCACTCTTTCACACGCATTGAACACTTCACCAAAATCAGGATCTTGTGCATATAAATCTTTAATGTATTCAAAACCAAGCAACTTTGTTTCTAAAGTGTTGAGTAAAACATACCTTCTGGACAGTGCATCAGCAACAATATTTTCCTTACCTTTCTTGTACTTGAACACATAGGGAAATGTTTCGATGAACTCTACCCATTTTGCATGACGTTTGTTCAACCTTTGCAGCACTTTCAAATGCTTCAATGATTCATGATCCGTATGGATCACAAACTCCTTTGGCCAGAGATAATGCTGCCAATTCTCCAATGCTCTTACCAAAGCATACATCTCCTTGTCATATGTTGGATATTTCAAGGCCGCTCCACTTAACTTCTCGCTCAAATAGGCAACTGGTCGGCCTTCTTGCATCAAAACAGCTCCAATTCCTATTCCTGAAGCATCACACTCAATTTCAAAAGTCTTAGAAAAATTAGGTAAAACAAGTAAAGGCGCATTAGTTAATTTCTCCTTTATTAAATCAAATGCCTTCTTTTGTTCCTTTCCCCACTTAAAAGACGCATTTTTCTTGATGACTTCTGTGAGAGGGGCAGCAATGCTACTGAAATCACGCACAAACCGCCTATAGAAGCTCGCCAATCCATGAAAGCTCCTCACTTGACTGATTGTTGTAGGTGTTGGCCACTCTTGGATTGCTCTCACCTTTTCTTCATCCACCTCAATTCCTGCCTTTCCAACAACAAACCCAAGAAATACAAGCTTATCCGTGCAAAATGTACATTTCTTAAGGTTAGCAAACAACTTTTCTTTTCTCAAAGCATCCAAAACAGATTTAAGATGCATCACATGTTCTTCCAAGGTTTTGCTATAAATTAAGATGTCATCAAAATACACAACAACAAATCTGCCTATGAATGCTCGTAATACATGGTTCATTAATCTCATGAATGTGCTCGGAGCATTAGTTAAGCCGAAAGGCATTACTAACCACTCATAAAGACCATATTTAGTTTTAAAAGCAGTTTTCCATTCATCTCCTTCTTTCATCCTAATCTGATGATATCCACTTTTAAGATCAATTTTTGAAAACACACAAGCACCATGTAGTTCATCAAGCATATCATCTAACCTAGGAATAGGGTGACGATACTTTACCGTTATGTTGTTGATTGCACGACAATCAACACACATCCTCCAGGTGCCATCCTTCTTAGGAACCAATATTACCGGGACCGCACAAGGACTCAAGCTTTCCCTTACATACCCTTTTTCCAACAGCTCACCCACTTGCTTTTGTAACTCTTTTGTCTCCTCGGGGTTTGTTCTATAAGTAGGTCTGTTTGGAATTGATGCACCGGGTATGAAATCAATTTGATGTTCAATCCCTCGAATTGGTGGCAGTCCACATGGCACTTCCTCGGGAAAGACATCATCAAATTCCTGCAAAAGAGAATCAATATTGCTCGGCAAAGATCCGACAAGGTCGTTAGTGCAATATAGAGCCTCTTTGTACATGAGTACAATCAGGGGCTGATGTGAAACTAAAACTCTCTTAATCTCACTTTTTCTTGCCATGTAATTGTATTTTTCCTCTCTTTCTCTCACCATGGCTGAAATTTTCCCTCTTTCTTTTTCACTCTCAGCTTTTGTTTTCTCTTTTCTCTCCTTTTCTTTTTCACTCTTCTCTCTTTTTTTTCTTTCAATTTCCTTTTCACTCTTTTCTTTTTCTCTCATTTTCTCACTGGAATTTTGTAAATGAAGTTGGTCCTCCATGACCTGCTTTGGAGTTAAAGGAACAAGAGTAATAAGTTGCTTTCTAAGGGTGAAAGAGTACCTATTTGTGTACCCATCATGTGTGACTCTTCGATCATACTGCCATGGTCTCCCCAACAGTATGTGGCATGCTTGCATCGGCACCAGATCACAAAGTACTTCATCTTCATACTTGCCAATGCACAATGACACCACCACTTGTCTCGTCACCTTTATATCACCACATTCATTCAACCATTGCAATCTGTAGGGTCTGGAATGCTTCAAGGTTGTTAATCCCAACTTCTCTACCATATAATTGCTCGCAACATTCATGCAACTTCCTCCATCAATGATAACGCTGCACACTTTCTTATTCACCAAGCACCGAGTATGGACTAGGTTCTCCCTTTGGTTAATCTCATCCGGCTTGACTTGTGCATTGAGAGCTCTTCTTGTTACCAACAAGTCCCCAACAATAGGAATTTCTGCGTTACTGCCATCCTCATAAGTTGGAATGACCTCATCCTCTTCTTCCTCCTCCGACTCTAAATCACCTTGGGAGTTTATCACCATCACCCTTTTGTTTGGACATTGGCTGGATATGTGACCTCTTCCCTGACATTTAAAATACCTTATATCATGAGATTTAGAAGTAGAAGCATTGCTATTACCAGATGTGTTTGCCGCTGCTGGTTTAGTAATTTTTGAAGCCTCAAACTTTGGCTTGTTTTGTTGTGGCTCATCTCTCCTTGGGGCTGGTTTCCAAGGATTAGTGGAACCCGTAGTTGTTCCTCTCCTTGCAAGACTTTTCCGCCTTAGTTGTGCCTCCACTTTTATGGCTTGATGTACCATATCAGATAACTCCACGTAGTGTTGCAGCTCCACAACGTCTGCAATATCGCTATTTAAGCCATGCAAGAATCTTGCCATGGTGGCTTCTTCGTCCTCCTCTACATTAGCTCGGATCATTGCGACCTCCATCTCCTTATGGTACTCATGCAAACTTTTATACCCTTGAGTCAATTGTTGTAGCTTCTGGTATAAACTTCGATAATAGTGGCTGGGCACAAATCGCTTCCTCATCAATCTCTTCATCTCCTCCCATGTGCCTACTGGTAGCTCTCTATTCCTTCGCCTATTGACAATCAACTGATCCCACCAAATTATAGCATAATCAGTAAATTCAATAGCAGCCAATTTTACCTTGTTCTCTTCGGAGTAGTTGTGACAATCAAACACCATTTCCATCTTAGTCTCCCATTCCAAATATGCTTCTGGATCGTTCTTTCCTTGGAATGATGGAATTTTCACTTTTATGCTCCCCATGTCGTTTTCACGTCTAGGCCTCCTATTCCTACCTCCACCTTCTTGCTCTTCTGGATCTGATCCTTCTTCCTCATCATGTCTATTTCGTGGTCGTCTCCTAGGCGCTGCTTGCTCCACTTCATCCAACCTTACGTGCAAAGGTTCCATATCTGCCCGCATTATACGCCTCATCTCTGCTAGTAATCCATCTAGTTGGAACGTTGGAATTTGTATTGGAGTTTCTTCATCTCTGGGATCATGTGCCATGATTAAATCTGCAAAATGGAGTTAGAAATCCTCGCAAACACTCCCTCACGTGTTTCACTCAAACAATGATACACTCACACTCGTGTTTCTCTCTAAATGGCTTTTACCCTCTGATATTCTCACACACTCTTGCCTTTTACCACTCTTTGTGTTTTTCTTCAGTTCTTAATCAAACTTCAAGAAATAAAATCAAGCAGCAATCAAGATTGTATGTAAACACCCAAAACTTAACAAGACTTTCTGGTATGAATCAAAGGTATACTAATTCTCAAATGGAATAACTATTTTGATTGAGAATTTCTGTAATTTCTGGAATGACAAAAGAAACTTTGGAACTTTCACTTCTTCTTTTTTTTTTTCGCACCTCTTTTTTTTTTCTGTGCATTTTTTTTCCTTCTTCTAATAAACTCTAAAATAAAGGATAGTCAAACTTGCCTTGGAGCCGAAGCCCTAATACCAAACTGATACGAACCTCACCAACAACTGTGATGAAACCCGATAAAAGTGGACCGAACACCAAGAACGCGAAGACAAAGCTTGTTGAGTCTAGACCCCACACCTAAAGAGATGGGAACCTAAGACTACGAAAGGGACAAGCGCCACACAGAGAAATGCACCCACTAATTTCTAAGTGATAAGCTTGGGTTTGAGCGCCACAAGTTTTACCTTGATAAGCTCAGAAAGAGTTCTAATAAGAACCAAGAAGAACACAAGTTCTCACAATTTTCATCTCTGATAATCTGATTACAAACAAAGCAAAGCTCTCCTTATATAGGAATATAGGAGAGAACAAAAATCAAAACAGAAAACTAGAAGTTATGGCCTTTAATTGCTAATTAAGGCCCATAATGCTAAGAAATAAAACTGATCATAAAACTGATCATAAGATCTGAGAATAAAGATCAGATCAATGCTCCCTTTATTCTCTCAGTAATTATTCTCCCTTAATTCGTGCTCCTTAATTGTTGCCCTTCATGATGACCTCCATGACATGCACAAATTTAGCTTCCTCTTTGATAATTTCAGAATTATCTCCACTCTCTTGAATCAGCCCATTAAATGCTTCCTGGAACTTCCGGGCCCTAGCTCTTGTAATTGGGCCACTTGGTAATGATAAAGATTCCACGGCATCCTTAGCCCCATGTCCACGTCCATGATCCGCATTGCCGCCATGCCCATGTTCATTTCCATAATCATCTGGGTTTGCATCACAAGGTGGAAGAGAGAGTGAGCATTTCCCTTGCCTATATAAGACCAAGGAGGCCAGCCATAATACATCTCTCCCATTTTACAAGCCAAACCTCTACACAAATACCTCTCCTCCATAAACACTTCAAGGATCCTCTCCAAGCCGAAGCATTCCAGCCTCCGAAGCCATCGGATCATTGACAATACGCTAAGTCCCTTGTGAATGATGATACATGCAAAACATGCTTTCACGATAACACAAAGTAGACCTTAAAAACACCGATTACGCGCATTGCAATTTAAACCCTTCGTTTGTCATTTGTAATATTGGTGAGTAGGGATCGTTCTTTATCCGGGGAATTAAGGGCGCATGCATGGTTTCGTTATTATGCGGAAATGTAAATATTTGGGGGGATTGGAAGTTGGTTATTTAATCTACGAATTTAAAGTACATAACATGCAAACACAACTAAAACTCTTAGGCATCTAACATGTTTTACTCATAGACAAGTTTCAACAATCAAGAAACTTAAAGTCTAATTATGCTTGCTAAAAATAAGAAGTTACACTATTAATTACATGTGATCAACTCATCTTATTAACCTACCCTTTTCATGCATCAAACCTTTGTGTAAGTTGCGAAATTCATAACTTATAACTAAGTACACATGCTTGATAATTGTGTAGGAATGCAACTTAGCGTATAAACATCCTAAACAACATACGATCATCGAAACATGCAAAAGAGAGGGACTTAGCGTATTTTCTAATACATGCATTCGAAGCTTTAAGATTGTATCAAACATGCATAAAAAGCTATAAATCATAAACACATGCATATTACAAATCGGTTTAGGCACATGAAACACAAATCTAAACTTGTTATTCATTTGATACACAAATCTAAACTTTCTAAACTTGTTATTCCAATACATCAAAAGATTCACATACAAAGCTAAAGAAATGAAAGTGAAGATCATGGTTACACTTTTTATCTTGAGTGCTTGATGAACTACGGTGGAGATGGACTTCCTTCACAAGGGACTTAGCGTATTGTGAGGGATGGAGGATGGTTTGCTTCAGCTTGGAAGGATGGAGGAACCCTAGCTTGCTTCGGCCTTGAATGGAGGAAGATGATGCTTCGGCTTGGTGTGTGAACTCTTAAGTGTTTAATGGTGGAGGAGTATTTGTGTAGAGCTTTGCTTAGTAAAATGAGTGATCCTTTTCTTCAAGGCCGGCCTCCCTCTTATATAGGCAAGGATGTGTGCCTTCTCTCTTCCACCTTGCCTCCTCCATTTAATGCATGCAATGATCATTAAGGCAAGTCACACACTTAGTCACACACTTAGTCACCATTGCCGAACCCTAAGCATGAATCACCTAGCTTGTCACCATGGCAAGTCATCTTTTCATTCAATGCAAAGCAAGAGTCACCTAGTGTAGTCACCATTTGGGAACCCTAAGCATGAATCACCATGTGTAGTCACCATTTGTGATTATTAGCTTGATAATGTTGACTTGCCCTTTCAAAACAAGACTTTTCCTCTTCACCAAAAGCCATCCTTGCCGAATTGATTGGGTTTGGGCTTGATAATGGGCCGAAACAAGAGTTGAGAATTCGGCCCATAATTTGCTTTGTGGCCCGGCCCATTTTCGGAGGTCCAAAATCGCAAAAATCGCAAAATCGCCGAAATTCCTCCGAATTGCGTCGATATTAATCTCCACCGTAATGAACTTCAAAATAACAATTTAAATAAGGAAAACATAAAACTAAGATAATAACATAGCTAAACGTAAAGGGAAATGCGTTAAGAAACGAGCATAAAATGCGTATATCAAATTCCCCCACACTTAGACTTTGCTAGTCCCTTAGCAAACACTAAGTTAAACTAAGACTCTCTAAAAATTTAAAAGAAAGAACACAACTAAGCCCTTAGCTAAAATTTGTCTCAGAATTTTCATAAGTATATGGCGATGGCTCACATGAATTTCAATTTGTATGCTCAACGAATTCAAGAGATAATTGCGATATAATTATGTAATGAACAAGTAAGACATAGAGAAAACAATGGTTATGTTATAGCTGTGCATGCTTTGAATAAAGGTTTAATCAACTCACAAGGATGCACTCATCATATTTTTCACTCATGAAAATGGTTCACTTAAAGTGTATATGAATTGAAATGAAAACCACATGAATAAAGTTTGATTACTTGCACAAATGAACCAAAACCATAAGCTTACTCATGCAACTTACTCTACTAATTGAAGGCTACTCATTTTAAGGATCATAAAGGACTTTTAGTGAGGTTGTAATGGGGTTAAGGCTAAGGCATTCGAAATTTAGATATGTGGTGATAAAAAACGTTCCAACGACTTAGTCTAGCACCATATTAGTCCTCCATCTCCATTTGTATGTTATCATGTATACTTCAAGCTAATCTACCCTTTTAGCTTTTCGGACAGGACAAAGGCCATATTTTGTTCTATTTTTGGGCCTTCAATTTATCGTAATCTCCAAATCCGCAAATAAGGGGGACGTTAATCCAAATGGTTTATTCTTAGAACACAACATATTGCCATGAGAGATAATAATAATTTTTTTTTCTTTTCATTCTCTCAAATATAATTTTTTTTCTTTTCTTTTTGGCAATCTCAAACTTTTTTTTTTTAGCTATTTGGACAAGTCTTTCCCCTTACTCACATTAACTCTTTTAATCTTTCCTACCAAACCATAATCTTATGTGCTAGTTTCGAAAAATTCTCACCAAGTTTCCGGAACAAAGGTAAGGATATTCTATACTAGGATAAGTGTTTAGGTATATATGGTGATGAAAGAAAAGCTTAACGTGGGCTCAATTGGTTTATCTAGGGGTGTCGCAACTTGTGCGTACAAATGGGATACATGGATATATGGCAATGTGGTGGAAAATCCTAAATGCCTTTAATCATTTCCAAAATCAAAGTATGTATCAACTTAAAAGCTTTGCAAATTGACATGAGTAAGTTCTAGCATTCTCTAATTCATTAAAATCTATGGCAAGCAATCAAATGAGGGATATATAAGCTAGTAGCTACGAAATGGATGTACATTCACTCGAATAAAGAACAGATAGCTCAAAAGCTCACATAGGGTTCATATGATTAAAAACTTATTCAAGCATGCGATTTCTGTACCATGTTTTGCAATTCATATCTACTACATGTTAAAAACATATAGAATATCTCAATTAGCACAAGAATTCGATGCATGTGATTCATACGCCATATGTGTCCGTATCGATCAAATTTCATCATTGACTAGTTAAGGGCGTCCTAAAGACTCTGAAAAACACTAATTTAGACACAATTAAATTGTAAACCCTTCCCCCACACTTAAACTCTACATTGCCCTCAATGTACTAAAGTAGAAGTATAGAATAAAAATGGAGTATAGGATCTACGAAAATTTTAATCTAATACGCAAAAAGCCATTAAATTAAGTAAAAGGGGAGAAGAAATCAAATCTGTTGTCTCCCTATTGGGTTGCCTCCCAATGAGCGCTTGTTTTACGTCGTTAGCTTTGGACGTGATGCATCATTTTGTTTTTGAAATGGCCGGTTCTTGGAGTTGCATCTCCTCCACGGTGTGCTCCGCAAATGCCTCAAAATAGGGCTTCAAGCGATGGCCATTTACTTTGAACTCACTACCTTTGTCGATAGATCGAATGAGAACTGCTCCATGAGGTAGTACTTGAGAAACTATGAAAGGCCCCATCCATCGAGAGCGCAGCTTTCCCGGAAAGAGCTTAAGTCTTGAATTGAAAAGTAATACTTTCTGCCCTGGTTCAAAACTCTTCCCGCGAATCATCTGATCGTGGATCTTTTTCGTCTTCTCTTTGTAAATCCACACATTGTCGAAAGCATCATTTCTGATTTCTTCAAGTTCACAAAGTTGAAGCTTCCGATGTAAGCCTGCGGCATCTCGATCAATGTTGAATTTCTTCACGGCCCACCATGCCTTGTGCTCTAGTTCAACCGGAAGATGGCACGCCTTCCCATAAATTAGTCGGAAAGGTGACATACCAATGGGGGTCTTGTAGGCAGTCCTGTAAGCCCACAATGCATCGTCTAAGCATTGACTCCAATCTTTCCGGTTGGGGCGGACGGTTCGCTCCAGAATCTTCTTTATCTCACGGTTGGAAACTTCAGCCATTCCATTGGTTTGAGGGTGGTATGGTGTGGAAACCTTGTGTTTGACGCCATACTTCCTCATTAGTGCTTCCACCGTGCGGTTGCAAAAGTGACTTCCACCATCGCTGATTAGAACGCGTGGCATTCCAAATCTACTGAAAATGTTAGTTCGTAGGAAATCTGCAACAACTCGCGAATCATTAGTCCGGGTGGCCTTTGCCTCCACCCATTTAGAAACATAATCTACTGCGAGTAAGATGTAAGTAAAACCATTGGAGGGAGGAAATGGTCCCATAAAATCAATACCCCACACATCAAAAATTTCAACATTAAATATGTAGTGTTGTGGCATTTGATCTTTAGGTCCTAAATTACCGAATCTTTGGCACTTATCACATGTAGCGCAATATGCATGAGCATCGCGAAATAAACTAGGCCAAAAGAAACCGCAATCTAAAATTTTAAGGGCTGTCCTCCTAGAACCAAAGTGTCCCCCACATGCTTCATTGTGACAAAAGTCTAGAATGGGCGTAAACTCACTATCCGGGATACATCTCCTAATTACTAGATCGGAGCATTGTTTCCATAAATAAGGCTCATCCCAGATAAAGGTTCTAGCATTATGCTTAAGTTTGTCACGTTGAAATTTATGCATGGTAGACGGAAACTCACCGGTAACTAAGTAATTTACAATATCGGCATACCAAGGAGTTTCCGAAGTAGTTACCTCAATTCCGAAGAGTTTTTCATCCGGAAAAGTTTCTTCGATCTCGATAGGCTCATGGTCACCTATCAAACGTGATAGGTGGTCAGCGACGACGTTTTCTACTCCCTTCTTATCTTTGATTTCTATGTTGAATTCTTGGAGTAGAAGTATCCATCTGATAAGCCGTGGTTTTGCGTCCTTTTTGAGCATTAGATACTTCAAAGCTGCATGATCGGTAAACACAGTTACTTTAGTTTGAAGTAAATAAGATCGAAATTTATCTAATGCAAAAACCACAGCAAGAAACTCCTTCTCGGTAGTAGTATAATTTCTTTGCGCTTCATCAAGCGTCCGAGAGGCGTAATAGATTACGCAAGGCTTCTTGTCCTTCCGCTGACCCAAGACGGCTCCTACGGCATAATCCGAGGCGTCGCACATGAGTTCAAATGGCAGAGACCAATCAGGGCTGCATAAAATAGGAGCGCTCGTGAGAAGCTCCTTCAACTTGTTGAAGGCAGCGTTGCATTCTTCATCAAAGATGAACGGGGTCTCCTTTTGCAGCAGTTTACACAAAGGGCGCGAGATGTGGGAAAAGTCTTTGATAAACCTACGATAAAATCCTGTGTGTCCAAGAAATGAACGAATCTCTCTAACCGAAGTTGGAGAGGGTAAGTGACGCACAAGATCTACTTTAGATTTATCAACTTCTAACCCTTTTTCTGAAATAATATGACCTAACACTATCCCTTGCGTAACCATGAAATGGCACTTCTCCCAATTAAGCACCAAGTTCGTTTCAACGCATCTTTGTAAAATAGTTTCTAAATTGTTTAAACATGCATCGAAATCACTCCCAAATACACTAAAGTCGTCCATGAATACTTCAATAATTTTTTCAATGTATTCGGAGAAGATTGAGAGCATGCAACGTTGAAATGTACCTGGTGCATTACACAATCCAAATGGCATACGGCGATAGGCAAATGTTCCGAAAGGGCACGTGAACGTTGTCTTTTCTTGATCCTCCTCCGCAATGCTAATTTGGTTGTAGCCGGAGTATCCGTCCAGAAAACAATAAAATGCATGGCCGGCTAATCTTTCCAGCATTTGGTCGATGAATGGTAAGGGAAAATGATCCTTGCGGGTTGCGGCGTTGAGCTTCCGGTAATCAATGCACACTCGGTGTCCAGTGATCGTCCGTTGTGGCACAAGTTCATTTTCCAGATCCCCGGCAACGGCGCCAAAAATTGATACATGCAAAACATGCTTTCACGATAACACAAAGTAGACCTTAAAAACACCGATTACGCGCATTGCAATTTAAACCCTTCGTTTGTCATTTGTAATATTGGTGAGTAGGGATCGTTCTTTATCCGGGGAATTAAGGGCGCATGCATGGTTTCGTTATTATGCGGAAATGTAAATATTTGGGGGGATTGGAAGTTGGTTATTTAATCTACGAATTTAAAGTACATAACATGCAAACACAACTAAAACTCTTAGGCATCTAACATGTTTTACTCATAGACAAGTTTCAACAATCAAGAAACTTAAAGTCTAATTATGCTTGCTAAAAATAAGAAGTTACACTATTAATTACATGTGATCAACTCATCTTATTAACCTACCCTTTTCATGCATCAAACCTTTGTGTAAGTTGCGAAATTCATAACTTATAACTAAGTACACATGCTTGATAATTGTGTAGGAATGCAACTTAGCGTATAAACATCCTAAACAACATACGATCATCGAAACATGCAAAAGAGAGGGACTTAGCGTATTTTCTAATACATGCATTCGAAGCTTTAAGATTGTATCAAACATGCATAAAAAGCTATAAATCATAAACACATGCATATTACAAATCGGTTTAGGCACATGAAACACAAATCTAAACTTGTTATTCATTTGATACACAAATCTAAACTTTCTAAACTTGTTATTCCAATACATCAAAAGATTCACATACAAAGCTAAAGAAATGAAAGTGAAGATCATGGTTACACTTTTTATCTTGAGTGCTTGATGAACTACGGTGGAGATGGACTTCCTTCACAAGGGACTTAGCGTATTGTGAGGGATGGAGGATGGTTTGCTTCAGCTTGGAAGGATGGAGGAACCCTAGCTTGCTTCGGCCTTGAATGGAGGAAGATGATGCTTCGGCTTGGTGTGTGAACTCTTAAGTGTTTAATGGTGGAGGAGTATTTGTGTAGAGCTTTGCTTAGTAAAATGAGTGATCCTTTTCTTCAAGGCCGGCCTCCCTCTTATATAGGCAAGGATGTGTGCCTTCTCTCTTCCACCTTGCCTCCTCCATTTAATGCATGCAATGATCATTAAGGCAAGTCACACACTTAGTCACACACTTAGTCACCATTGCCGAACCCTAAGCATGAATCACCTAGCTTGTCACCATGGCAAGTCATCTTTTCATTCAATGCAAAGCAAGAGTCACCTAGTGTAGTCACCATTTGGGAACCCTAAGCATGAATCACCATGTGTAGTCACCATTTGTGATTATTAGCTTGATAATGTTGACTTGCCCTTTCAAAACAAGACTTTTCCTCTTCACCAAAAGCCATCCTTGCCGAATTGATTGGGTTTGGGCTTGATAATGGGCCGAAACAAGAGTTGAGAATTCGGCCCATAATTTGCTTTGTGGCCCGGCCCATTTTCGGAGGTCCAAAATCGCAAAAATCGCAAAATCGCCGAAATTCCTCCGAATTGCGTCGATATTAATCTCCACCGTAATGAACTTCAAAATAACAATTTAAATAAGGAAAACATAAAACTAAGATAATAACATCGCTAAACGTAAAGGGAAATGCGTTAAGAAACGAGCATAAAATGCGTATATCAAATGAGAACCACCTTCAAGAAGTCCTCAAGCATTCAAGACAAAAAGTGTAACCATGATCTTCAATCTCTTGTCTTTTGCTTTGTATTGGATCACTTTGATGTATTTAATGAAGAACAAGTTTGGATTTGAGTTATATGTTCTTAAGTCTTTTCGTAAATTGCATGTGTTTATAATTTCATGCCTTTTATGCATGTTTGATACAATCTTAAAGCTTCGAAAGCATATGTTAGATAATACGCTAAGTCCCTCTCTTTCGCATGTTTCGATGATCGTACTTTGTTTAGGGTGTTTAGACGCTAAGTTGCATTCCTACTCAAATATCAAGCATGTATATTTAGTTGGAAGTTATAAATTTCGCAGCTTACTTAGAGTATTTAGGCATGAAAAAGAGTAAGGTTAATAAGATGAGATGATCACTTGTAATTAGTAGTGTAACTTCTTATTTTTAGTAAGCATAATTAGACTTTAAGGGTTCTTGATTGTTAAACTTGTCTATGAGTAAAACATGTTAGAAGTCTAGGAGTTTTTGTTGTGTTTGCATGTTTTTGTACTTTAATTTCGTAGATTAATTAACCAATTTCCAATCCCCCCCCCAAACCTTTAGATTTCTACTTTAACGAAACCATGCATGCGCCCTTTAATTCCCCGGATAGAACGATCCCTACTCGCCAATATTATAAGGACAAAATAAGGGTTTTAAATTGCTTTACGTGTGAGCTGTGTTTTTAGGGTCTATTTTGTGTTAACGTTAAATGCATGTTTTGCGCGTATCAATATTATATCGACAAAATAAGGGTTTTAAATTGCTTTACGTGTGAACTGTGTTTTTAGGGTCTACTTTGTGTTAACGTTAAACGCATGTTTTGCGCGTATCAATTTTTGGCGCCGTTGCCGGGGAATTATAAAGTTTTTGTATGATTTCGTTGTACATATGTAATTAAAAGCATGTCTATAATTTTCGAAATACATACTTGTTTATACTTATAGAAATTTACATACATATTTACAATTCATACTTATCTTTTTATTCGAAATACATACTTGTTTATACTTACAGAAATTTACATACATGTTTACAATTCTTACTTATTACTTATACGAATTTATTTACACTTCGTATTTACACTAACATAATTTATTTTCATGTTAAAGGATAGTCTTTGATTTAATTTGAGTACTAGCACTTAGTTATTAAATAAATCTCTATGGAATAGGGAGGTGCCTCTTTTGTTTGTCTATCTCCTTAACCCTTCATGAAGTGTGGATTTCATCGCCACACGCCATAACCTAAGTGAAGTTATGGGCATGAGGTTGTGGGCGGAGTTTACAAACATTTGAGATTGTGTACTATCTTGTGATTTCGAGTAATAATTGGTCATGATGTCTAGAAGGGTTATGAATGGTGACTGGTTTTGAACTAAGAAAACAGAACACCATTGGAGTACATACTCTTACGAGTAAGCCTCGGGGTGTTTCTAAGAACAACAATGGAGTATATACTCTTACGAGTTAGCCTCAGGTTGTTCCCAGAAATTAGTTCTCACCTCTTGCGTTACATCTATCCCAACTGGTCATTTCCAACAATTACGATAATTAACGATAGTTAGTATACATTTTCGCGCGGGCCGCACGGACAAGAGATTTACTCAATAACTAAATCGTGTATTCATTTTAAATCTTAGGCGCACTCAATTCGTAGACGCACTTAAATTGATTTACATTGAGTACGAGTATTGGTTATTAAGTTTCGTTCTTTGAAATAGGGAGGTGCCTCTTTTTCTGGTTTATCTCCTTAACCCCTCATGAAGTGTGGATTTCATCACCACACGCCATAACCTAAGTGAAGTTATGGGCATGAGGTTGTGGGCGGAGTTTACTAAGGACTTGAGATTATATACTATCTCAAAAATTTGGCTGATTGTTGGATATGGTGAGTCGGTTTATGATTGATGCCGGGTTTCGGATCTAAGCAATAGAACACCATTGGAGTATATACCATAACTGGTTAGCCTCGGGGTGTCTCTAAGAACAACAATGGAGTATATACTCTTACGAGTTAGCCTCAGGTTGTTCTAAATATTAGTCCTTACCTCTCGCGTTATCTCTATCCCTACTTGCCATTTCTAAACGTAACTAAGCTGAATTAGCGAGAGTCAGTATACATTTTCGCGTGGGCCGCACGTCCAAGAAATTTACCGAATGATCATTTCAAGTACTCTCTGTAAAGCATAAGTGCATATAAATACAGACAATACATGAACTTAATAAATACGACATAATCCTTTAAAAGATGGTATATAGGATTATGCATGCTTACACCTCTTGGAATCAGACTTCATCTTTTGATGAACGAGACCCATTGCACAGTGGAGAGCCTCTGCACCACGTACCATCGGGGCCAAAGGAAAATAAATAATACTTAGTCAAATTTGTGTGTTTTTCTTTTTGCATTAAAATCTGTGAAGGACTAACAAAACGTTACATTTAGCTTGCATAACCTCTCTAAAGATTTATGATGCTCGGATTTCACAACCGAGTACCCTAACCTAAGTGAAGTTAGGGGCATAAGGCCGAAGAAGAGGTCATTCTTTGCATTCATATTTTAACCACGTAACTCGTGTGTTTTCTGCAGGTTCTAACAATTTCTCTTATGCATTCACTCCATTTTTCACGTAGGATTGTTGTTTGATGCATTTTATTTAATGAGAATGTGTTGTGCATAAATTCAATGTGAATTATTGTTTGCTTGCATTTGAACCATGTTTATATATGTTCTAACTAAATTCTTAGCTTTTACATTATAAAATGTTAATTTGCAGAAAACGTGTGTCTTAGTTCATTACATTCTTTTGCATAACCCTTAAAATTGATTAGATCATTTGCATTACTTAGTAAATTACATTTAGTGTCTTAAACTTCATAAATTTTGTGTTATTTAGTAGTTTTTTAAGTCTTTGTGAGTATTTATAGTTTCTTTTGGTAGTTTTACTATTTTATTTGTTATTTCACTTTGTTTTCTTTATATGTTTTACGTTTTTTGGTTAGTATCTCTATATTCATTACATATTCTTTTTGATACTAACACTTGGTCTTTGGTGGATGCTCAGGCTAATGAATGTCCGATCAGAATCCTGGACCATCTAAAACAAAGTTTGAGGAAATCGCAGAGAGGATAGCTAGACTTAGAGCTCAATCAGAACCGCCGGATTATCCCATTATTGAGGAAGGTTCCGATTCTTCACATTCATCAACTGATCATAATTCAGAGCCGGAAGCACAAGAAGTCATAATGACCAACGTAGGACAATCCCTTCGTCAGTGCACTTGCTCAACCGAATGGAGTAGGGGGCCTTCAAGCATTGCTTTTCCACCACCGGGGGAACATATGAAGGACATCGAGCTGAAGAGTGGTTTCCTCCACCGACTGCCTATTATTCACGGACTTTCGAATGAAGATCCGAATAAACATCTCAAGCAATTCCAGTTCGTTTGCAACAGCATGAAGCCATCTGATGCAGATACGGAGCTTTTCAAGCTTAAAGCATTCCCATTCACCCTAACCGACAGGGCCGAGTTTTGGCTCATGGAACTACCGCCGAACCATATTACCACATGGAAGCAACTTGCGGACATGTTCCTGGCGAAGTACTTCCCGGCCTCAAAGATCATTGTCTTGAGGAAGCAAATCACTGGCATTACACAGAAACCAGACGAGACTTTCAGCCAATATTATGACCGATTCAAGGTTTTGTGTGCCACCTGCCCATCTCATGGATTTTCTGAGACTAATCTTATGAATTATTTTTATGATGGTCTCAAGGCGATCGATAGGGAATTGCTCGACGCAGCAGCCACCGGAGCATTCATGGACTTGAACGAGGCCGAAGCTAGAACTCTTCTAGAAAATCGGGCAAACAATGATGCACAATACGGAATGTCTACCCGGAGAGCAGTCGGCGAAGTGAGTTCAAAACCTGAAGCAGATGAGAAGTACGACAAACTAGCTCTTATGCTAGAGAAGGTTTTAGAGCTCAAAACGACAAGAGCCAAGAAAGCTCAAGGGCTCGTTTGTGGACTTTGTCATGTGCAGGGACACCACACTGAGCAATGTCCAACGTTAGGAGACCATAGCGGAGGTCAACCCGGAGATATGGAGTTGGAGCAAGCCAATGCACTTGGTGGATATCAAGGAGGACAACGGTATAACAATTATAACAACTATGTCAACCGTGATCATCCAGGTTTCAAGTGGAGTAGCAACGAGGGATGTCTAAACCCTCCGGTACCTCAACAAACGTATCAACGTGCTCCCTTCCAACCGAGGCCTCCTATGCCTCATGCTCCCATGCACCCAACGTAACAAGCACCCCCTGTCCAACATTTCACCAATCCAGACTTCGACAAAATGCTTTCTCAAATGTCTGCTTCAACGCAAGTTCTTCTGGATGGACAAGCCAAGACGAAGGAGACATTATACTCATGGCCGTGATATCGGTGAAATGAAGAAGCAGATGGGCCAATTGGTGGACTTCATGGGCCAAATTCGGCAAACCGGCCAACTACCACCTCAAACCACTCCTAATCAACGAAATGTGAATGCCATTGTCACAAGGAGTGGGAAGATACTAGAAGAACCAAAGACCAAGAGATCCCATCTCGATAACTTAACTATCGAAGACATCACTCAAGAGGAGGAAGATGAGAACGATCCGGCAGCTCAAGAAGCTGAGAAGAAGAAGGTGACGCCTATTGTCACTAAGGCACAATCCCCTCCACAACCCACCCCAATCAAAGGTAAAACCCTATTCCTTCAAATACGGTTATTACTAATTCTCCGTTTGCTGTTGCACCTTTCCCAAGCAGATTATCAAAATAAAAAAAGAAAGATGATCAATACGAAGATATCTTGGACATCTTTCGTAAGGTGCAAGTGAACTTGCCCTTGATCGAGTGCATTAAGCAAGTGCCAATATATGCAAAGTTTCTAAAAGAGTTATGCACCCAGAGGAGGCAAACGCGAGAGAAGGAGGTTGTGAAGGTGAATGCAACCGTTTCGGCGGTCTTGCAGCGTCGGCTACCCCCAAAATTGAAGGATCCAGGGAGTTTTTCAGTTACCTGCGTAATTGGTGACAGAAGGTTCGACGATGTAATGCTAGACCTAGGTGCATCAATAAATGTAATGCCGTATCATTTATATGCATCTATGAATCTAGGTGAACTAAAAACTGATAATGTCATCATACAATTAGCCGATCGCACTAATAAGTACCCTAAGGGGTACATTGAGGATGTTCTTGTGCAGGTCAATCAACTCATTTTTCCAGCTGATTTCTACATCATGGACATGGAGGAGAGCACTCTAAACACCACGCCATTGTTACTAGGGCGTCCCTTCATGCGGACCGCAAGAACTAAAATTGATGTTTTTGAAGGAACTCTCTCAATGGAAATTGATGGAGAGTTGGTCGAGTTCAGCATCATTGATGCTATGAAATACCCTTCTTCAAGTTTAAATGCTTGTTATTCAATTGACATTCTTGACTCTATTTCACAGGAGAATTTGGACACCATTAGAGAAGACGAACTTGACATAGCCATACAACTTGGGGATGAAGCCCTTTTCGATGCTTTAATAGAGCTTTTGGAGCCTCGAATTCAAGAAATGGCTATGGCATTAAATAAAGCTCCACGTTATGTAAGTAATCCTCCTCCAATTCCAATTATTTTTGGTACTAATGAATTGGTTCCTTCCATTGTTAAGGCACCCGAATTAGAACTTAAGGTGCTACCGGATCATCTGAAATACGTCTACTTGGGAGACAATGAGACACTTCCGGTAATCATCTCAGCCATATTAGAAGTGGACCAAGAGGAGAAGCTTATTCGAATGCTTCAAAGATACAAACCTGCCATAGGTTGGACGCTAGCGGACATTAAAGGAATCAATCCGGCAACATGTGTTCATCGGATTTTTTTTAGAAGATGGCGCCAAACCTACTCGTGAAGCCCAAAGACGACTCCATCCTCCGATGATGGAAGTCGTTATGAAGGAAGTAATCAAACTCCTTGATTGTGGAGTTATTTATCCGATTCCAGACAGCCAATGAGTCTCACCCGTTCAAGTTGTTCCTAAGAAATCCGGGATCACCATTGTGAAGAATGCAGAAAATGAGCTCGTACCTCAACGAACAATCACGGGACATCGTGTTTGCATCGACTATAGGAAGCTCAATGGCGCCACGCGAAAGGACCATTTTCCTCTACCATTCATCGATCAGATGCTAGAGAGATTGGCTGGCTATGCATTCTATTGCTTCCTGGACGGATACTCCGGGTACAACCAAATAAGCATCGCGGAAGAGGATCAAGAAAAAACCACGTTCACCTGCCCATTTGGAACGTTTGCCTATCGCCGCATGTCATTTGGTCTTTGCAATGCACCAGGTACCTTTCAACGTTGCATGTTATCTATTTTTTCTGACTACGTCGAAAATATCATAGAAGTCTTTATGGATGACTTTAGCGTTTTTGGAAATAATTTCGATGCATGTCTAGGAAATTTAGAACTCATTTTGAAAAGATGTGTTGAAACGAACTTGGTTCTTAATTGGAAAAAATGCCATTTCATGGTTACACAAGGGATAGTTTTGGGACATATCATTTCAGAAAAGGGTTTAGAAGTTGATAAATCGAAAATAGATCTTGTGCGTTACTTACCCTCTCCAACTTCGGTTAGAGAGATTCGTTCCTTCCTTGGGCACGCAGGTTTTTATCTACGATTTATCAAGGACTTTTCCCACGTCTCCCGCCCTTTGTGCAAATTACTACAAAAAGATATCCCTTTCGAGTTTGATAGTGATTGCAAAGCAGCCTTCGAAAAGTTGAAGGAACTCCTGACATGTGCTCCTATCCTATGCCCTCCGGATTGGTCCTTACCGTTCGAATTAATGTGTGATGCTTCCGACTATGCGGTTGGAGCTGTTTTAGGACAACGGAAGGGTAAGAAGCCATATGCAATTTATTACGCCTCAAGAACTCTGGATACCGCCCAATCCAATTACACCACCACCGAAAAGGAATTTCTCGCAGTAGTTTTTGCCCTTGATAAATTCTGTTCTTATTTACTTCAAACCAAAGTTATCATTAATACTGACCATGCAGCTTTGAAGTACTTAATGACGAAGAAGGATGCAAAACCAAGGCTAATTCGTTGGATCCTCTTACTCCAACGTAAAGCATGCATTTAACGTTAACACAAAGTAGACCCTAAAAACACAGTTCACACGTAAAGCAATTTAAAACCCTTATTTTGTCATTATAATATTGGCGAGTAGGGATCGTTCTATCCGGGGAATTAAAGGGCGTATGCATGGTTTCATTAATAAGCGGAAATCTAAAGGTTTGGGGGGATTGGAAATTGGTTAATTAATCTACGAAATTAAAGTACAAAAACATGCAAACACGACAAGAACTCCTAGACTTCTAACATGTTTTACTCATAGACAAGTTTAACAATCAAGAAACCTTAAAGTCTAATTATGCTTACTAAAAATAAGAAGCTACACTACTAATTACAAGTGATCATCTCATCTTATTAACCTTACTCTTTTTCATGCCTAAATACTCTAAGTAAGCTGCGAAATTTATAACTTCCAACTAAATATACATGCTTGATATTTGAGTAGGAATGCAACTTAGCGTCTAAACACCCTAAACAAAGTACGATCATCAAAACATGCGAAAGAGAGGGACTTAGCGTATTATCTAACACATGCTTTCGAAGCTTTAAGATTGTATCAAACATGCATAAAAGGCATGAAATTATAAACACATGCAATTTACGAAATAACTTAAGAACATATAACTCAAATCCAAACTTGTTCTTCATTAAATACATCAAAGTGATCCAATACAAAGCAAAAGACAAGAGATTGAAGATCATGGTTACACTTTTTGTCTTGAATGCTTGATGACTTCTTGAAGGTGGTTCTCATTCACAAGGGACTTAGCGTATTGTGAATGATCCGATGGCTTCGGAGGCTGGAATGCTTCGGCTTGGAGAGGATCCTTGAAGTGTTTATGGAGGAGAGGTATTTGTGTAGAGGTTTGGCTTGTAAAATGGGAGATCTGTATTATGGATGGCCTCCTTGGTCTTATATAGGCAAGGGAAATGCTCACTCTCTCTTCCACCTTGCCTCTTTCAATAAATGCTAGCAATAATCACAAGGGCAAGTCACTCCCCTAGTCACCACTTGTGATCATCACAAGTAAGAGTCACCAAGGCTTGTCACCATTTGTGATGATCAAAAGCAAGAGTCACCAAGCCTTGTCACCCTTTGTAATGATCACAAAGCAAGAGTCACCAAGCCTAGTCACAAAGCTTGACAACCTTGACTTTTCCTCTTCCCCAAGTGGCTTCCTTGCCAAAATTAATGGGCTTGGGCTGGTTTTTGGGCCGAAACAAACTTTGAGAAATGGGCCCACAAAATGCTTTTTGGGCCGACCCATTCCCGGTGGTCCAAAATCACAAAAATCGCAAAATCGCCGAAATTCCTCCGAATTGCGCCGTTATTCATCTCCACCGTAAATAACCTCAAAATAACAAACTAAATAAGAAAAAAATAAAAATTAAGATTATAACATAGCTAAACGTAAAGGGAAATGCGTTAAGAATCGAGCATAAAATGCGTATATCAACTCGAGGAGATACGAAATGATGCTTTCGACAACGCATGGAATATCTCAATTATCTCTTGAATTCCTTGAGCATACAAGTTGAAAATCATGTGAGCCATCGCCATACACTTAAAATTCTGAGACAAATTTTAGCTAAGGGCTTAGTTGTGTTCTTTCTTTTATTTTAAATTCGTAGAGAGTCTTAGTTTAACTTAGTGTTTGCTAGGGGACTAGCAAAGTCTAAGTGTGGGGGAATTTGATATACGCATTTTATGCTTGATTCTTAACGCATTTCCCTTTACGTTTAGCTATGTTATAATCTTAGTTTTTATGTTTTTCTTATTTAGTTTGTTATTTTGAGGTTATTTACGGTGGAGATGAATAACGGTGCAATTCGGAGGAATTTCGGCGATTTTAAGATTTTTGCGATTTTGGACCACCGGGAATGGGCCGGCCCAAAAGGCATTTTGTGGGCCCATTTCTCAAAGTTTGTTTCGGCCCAAGAACCAGCCCAAGCCCATTAATTTCGGCAAGGAAGCCACTTGGGGAAGAGGAAAAGTCAAAGTAGTCAAGCTTTGTGACTAGGCTTGGTGACTCTTGCTTTGTGATCATCACAAAAGGTGACAAGGCTTGGTGACTCTTGCTTTTGATCATCACAATGGTGACTAAAGGTGTGACAAGGCTTGGTGACTCTTGCTTGTGATGATCACAATTGATGACTAGGGGAGTGACTTGCCTTGGTGATTAATGCTAGCATTTAATGAAGTGGCAAGGTGGAAGAGAGAAGTAGGCAATTCCTTTGCCTATATATAAGAGGGAGGCCAGCCATAAACCAGATCACACAATTTTCACAAGCCAAAGCTCTATACAATTCACCTCTCTTCCATACATAACCAAGGTTCTTCCGAAGTCGAAGCACTCCACCACCTCCGGATCAAGAACGTAGAGTGCGTCATTCGTGTTCTTGAGAATCACCGCTTGAAGTTGGTGCGTCACCTCTCTAAAAGTGTAAACCATGTACTCTAAACTCCATCTTTGTCTTTGTAATAATTTTGGTTATGTAATGAAAGAATTTCTCCATGTTCTTCTCTTATTTCGATTCTTCCATGTGTTCTTACTTTTATTAGTTTGGATGCATGTGCTAGCTTTAAGTTCTTAATGCTTTGAGTATGTTATAGGATAGGGTGCGTCACCAATCTTCCTAAAAGATATCTCAATGATTTCGGTAACGTAGCAATTGTTTTAAGATGTTATGCGTCATAGCATTCGTATTCAACGAAAGCATGTGTATGTATCTTGACTAAATTTAAGGATTTCGTAGATGATAAATAAGGTAAAAGCATAAGAGTAGGCTAGGTGAGTGAAATAAGTTGATTACTTGTAATTAGTAAACTAGCTTCTTATTTTTTTGTAAGCATAATTAGAATTTAGGGTTTCTTGATTGTTAAACTTGTCTATGAGTAAAACATATTAGAAGTCTAGGAGTTCTTGTTATGTTTGCATGTTTTGTACTTTAATTTCGTAGGACATTAATCAACCAATTTCCAATCCCCCCAAACCTTTAGATTTATGCTTAAACTAAACCATGCATGCGCCATTTAATTCCCCGGATAGAGCGATCCCTACTCGCC
This sequence comes from Geum urbanum, assembly GCA_946800695.1. Taxonomy (NCBI): domain Eukaryota; kingdom Viridiplantae; phylum Streptophyta; class Magnoliopsida; order Rosales; family Rosaceae; genus Geum; species Geum urbanum. The sequence goes on from OX327004.1 coordinate 27,179,110, forward strand.
AATATTATATCGACAAAATAAGGGTTTTAAATTGCTTTACGTGTGAACTGTGTTTTTCGGGTCTACTTTGTGTTAACGTTAAACGCATGTTTTGCGCGTATCAAAGAATTCCAACTTTCCTCTCCAAACTAGGTTTTCCTAGTGTACCCGGGTAGAATTGCCAGCTTGTGACAGCCTTTCTTGAAACGTTGTTTCCGGGAGTTCTAGAGCTCAGAAAATTATGATTTTGGATTCGTTGGAAATATCAGCTCGAGAACTTGAAGAAGACATATAGGATCACTATATTTGGAGTTTAATTGCAGATTCTGTGATACGTTGAAGATTGATGAGCTGGCAGGCATATCTTCCTCTTCCTACTAGGAGTAGGGAAATCTTGATCTTTCCATATCTTGTATTTCTTGAGCTCCAAGTCATTTTGGCCGAACCTACCATATATTGTAGGATATTTTGATCTTCAAATAAGGCACTTTTGAGATACTTGATGCTTTTGATCCTCCATCTATTCGGTAATATCTCCTTGCCTTATTTTGCCCAAAATGCTTGCTGATTTTTGATCCACCATTTGAAATGTCTTCATTTTGCCTTTCGTCATTTTAGTAACTTGAGAAGACCATTTTGGATCCATATTTTGCTACGTCATTCCTAGTTGATTTAGGACACTTCTCCACTTAGCTCATTTTATGCTCCAAATCACCTCCTTTATTGTACTCCTTTATTCATAACCTAAAAACAACAAATTAAGTAAGAAATGATAGTACTAAGGTCAAAACAAAGCTACATGTAAAGAGAAAGACGTTAAGAATCAAGCATAAAATGCGTAGATCAAATTCCCCCACACTTAGACTTTGCTAGTCCCTAGCAAAAACTAAATAAAAGAAAGACTAAAAATATAAAACCAACGTTAGAGCTAGCCTCCACGTTGAACAAATTCCATGGACTCAAATAAATAAAAACAACTTCTAAGCCCTTAGCACAATTTGTCTCAGAAATTTTCTTAAGTATATGGCGATGGAGTCACAAGATTTCATAGTGAAAAGTTCAAAATTTTTTGAGAGATAAGAGAAATATGATCATGTCATGAACAAGTAGGACTTGGAGTAAACGATGGTGAAGTTAAAGCTATGCATGTTTCGAAAAAGTTTAAATCAATCTCACATGGATGCTCTCATCATATTTTCACTCATGAAAATAGGTTCACTCAAAATGTATATGTATTGCATCGAAATACCTCATAATTACTTGCACAAATGAACCACACCATATGCTTACTCATGTAACTTACTCAACCAATTGAAGGCTACTCATCTTAAGGATCATAAAGGACTTTAGAAAGGTTGTAATGAGGCTAAGGCTAAGGCATTCGAAATTTAGATAAGTGGTGGTGTAAAAACATTCCAAAGACTTAGTTTAGCACTTAGAATTCTTCAAATTCGTGGCTCATCCTTTCTACACTTCTTCTTGTGTCAAACTTCAAGATCGGGGGCCAATTTTCATCTTTATGGGCCCTAACTTCATTCTAAACTTCACTTGCCCAAACTTTTACACTTAGAACTTTTGCCGGAGAGCTTTTACACATTTTTTTTCTTTTGCTCTCGATTTTTTTTCTTTTGTATTTTCGGCAATCAACTTTTTTTAAAAAAACTTTTGGGCAAGACTTCCCTTCTTTTGTATTCTTTCATCACTTTTTTTCGCCACTTCTTTATGCTAGCTTCGAAACCTCTTCACCAAGTCTTTGAACAAGGGTTGGAAATTCTACACTAGGCTAAGTGTTTAGATATGTACGTGGTAAATGAAAGAAAAGGCTTAACGTAGGCACAAAGGGGGTAATCTAAGGGTGTCGCAACTCGTGCGCACAATGGGACACAAGGCCATTTGGTTTAAGTGGTGGTAACCTAATTTGCCTTTAATCATATCCAAAATCAGAGCATATATCAACTTAAAAGCGTTGTAAATCTACATGAGTAAGTTCTAGTAATCTCTAGTTCATTAAAATCTATGGCAAGTAATTAGATGAAGCATGTTTTGTTTTTGAGAGCCATATGCACGAAATTCACTCTCAAATGAAGTAATGTAGGCTCAAAAACTCACTTTTAGGTTTGTATGATTTAAAACTTATTCTAACATGCGAAATCTATACCATGTTTAATCAAACCATATCCACTACATGTTATGACAATCAAAATATCTCACTTATCACAAGAAATCAGTTTAGTGCTTGTTCACCGCCATATGTATTCTTTTCGGTCCATTTTCATCATAAACTAACTAAGGGCATCCTAAAAATGAAAAAGACACCAACTAACTTTTTTTTAGGGCATCATCCGCCGGAAAGTTCCATTGTCCGCCCGATTTTGAAATTTTACGACTCAAATAAAGTTGTAAACCCCTCCCCCACACTTAAACTCTACATTGTCCTCAATGTATTTAAGGGAATCATAGAATTTCGTATGAAGGGAGAGACCCACGAAAATTTTAGCTAAACAAGGTAAACAAACAATGAAATTAAAAAGATAAGGGAGAAGAGAACAAAGCCTTGGCGATTTCCTCCATTGGGTTGCCTCCCAACAAGCGCTTGTTTTTTAACGTCTTACAGCCTAGACGTGATAGTTCTTCATGTTGTGTTTGACGGAATTGGGTCCTCAAACCGTGAATCTTCAATGATGGCTTCCTTGATATCTTTTACTTCTATGTCGAATTCTTGGAGTAGAAGTATCCAACGAATCAGTCGTGGTTTGGCATCCTTTTTCGCCATGAGATACTTCAATGCAGCGTGGTCCGTATAGACAATCACCTTGCTTTGCAACAAGTATGATCGAAACTTGTCAAGTGCAAATACCACAGCAAGCATCTCCTTCTCGGTTGTTGTATAGTTGCTATGAGCATCGTCCAATGTTCGAGAAGCATAGTAAATGGCGTAGGGCTTTTTGTCCTTCCTTTGCCCTAAAACAGCTCCGACGGCGTAGTCGGATGCGTCGCACATCAACTCAAAAGGTAGTGACCAATCCGGCGCACAAAGGATAGGAGCACTCGTGAGAAGCTCCTTCAACTTGTCAAATGCAGCTCGGCATTCATCATCAAACACAAAGGGAGTTTCTTTTTGTAGAAGCTTGCACAAGGGACGAGAAATTTGGGAAACGTCCTTGATAAATCTCCTGTAAAAACCTGCATGGCCAAGAAAAGAACGTATCTCTCTAACCGAAGTCGGAGAGGGTAAGTACCGCACAAGATCTACCTTTGCTTTATCAACTTCTATTCCCCTTTTCGAAACTATGTGACCTAAAACTATCCCTTGAGTAACCATAAAATGGAATTTCTCCCAATTAAGCACTAGGTTCGTTTCAACGCATCTTTGTAAAATAAGTTCTAAGTTATCTAAACATGCATCAAAATTTTTCCCAAAGACACTGAAATCATCCATGAAAACTTCTATTATCTTCTCTATGTAATCGGAAAAAATTTAAAGCATGCAACGTTGAAAGGTACCTGGTGCATTGCAAAGTCCAAATGGCATCCGTCGATATGCAAACGTTCCAAAGGGGCAAGTGAACGTTGTCTTCTCTTGATCTTCCTCGGCGATGCTGATTTGGTTGTAACCAGAATATCCATCTAGGAAGCAATAATAATCATGTCCCGCCAACCTCTCAAGCATTTGATCAATGAATGGCAAGGGGAAGTGGTCCTTGCGAGTGGTGGCATTGAGCTTCCGATAGTCGATACAAACTCTATGGCCGGTTACGGTTCTTTGTGGCACCAATTTGTTTTCCGCATTCTTCACCACGGTGATTTCGGACTTCTTAGGAACAACTTGCATGGGTGAGACCCATCGGCTGTCCGAAATCGGATATATGACTGCACAATCCAAGAGCTTGATAACTTCCTTCTTCACAACTTCCATCATTGGTGGATGGAGTCTTCTTTGAGCTTCTCTCGAAGGTTTAGCCCCATCTTCGAGTAGAATTCGATGCACGCAGGTGGCCGGATTGATGCCTTTGATGTCGGCAAGGGTTCATCCAAATGCTGTTTTATGACGTTTGAGCATGTTGATGAGTTTGCCCTCTTGTTCTTCCTCCAATGATGATGAAATGATAACTGGAAAAGTGTTATTCTCTCACAAGTAAGCATACTTCAAATGAACCGGTAACACTTTGAGTTCTAACTCCGGTGCCTTAATCACGGATGGAACAAGCTTGTTTTCTCCATAGGCCAACGGAATAGGAGGTGGCCTATTTACAATCCGTGGAGCCTCATTGAGTGCCATAGACATCTCAAGGATCCTTGGCTCCAATATGTCGATTAGTGCATCAAAAATGGCTTCATCCCCAAGTCGAGTCAACCCCGCTCCTTCTTGTATGGCAATGTCTAGCTCATCATCTCCAATGGTGTCTAAGTGTTGTTGAGATGCCTCTTCCACCATATCCATTGAAAAAATGGCATTGACACTTGCCGTGGGAACCTTCATGGCATCTAATATGTTGAATTCAATCTTTTCTCCGTCAATCTCCATGGAAAACGTTCCCTCAAAAACATCTATCTTCGTTCTTGCAGTCCTCATGAAAGGTCGTCCAAGAAGCAATGGCGTAGTGTTCAAAGGACTCTCCTCCATGTCAACAATGTAAAAGTCTGCTGGAAAAATCAGGTTGTTGACTTGTACAAGAACATCTTCAACGTATCCCCTAGGATACTTATGCGAACGGTCGGCTAGTTGAATGATGACGTTGTCTTGTTTGAGCTCGCCTAGATCCAGAGATGTATATAAGTAATAAGGCATTACGTTGATTGATGCACCAAGGTCTAGCATAACATCTTCGAATTTGTTATCACCAATCACACAAGGAACAGAAAAGCTCCCCGGGTCCTTCAATTTGGGGGGTAACCGACGCTGTAAAACCGCTGAAACGGTTGCATTCACCTTCACAACCTCCTTTGCTCTCGTTTGCCTCCTTTGGGTGCATAACTCTTTGAGAAATTTTGCATAGATAGGCACTCGCTTTATGCACTCGATCAAGGGCAGATTTACTTGCACCTTCCGAAAGATGTCCAAAATGTCTTCGTATTGATCATCTTTCTTAGATTTCGTCAACCTATGTGGGAATGATGCACGAGCAAATGAAGCATTAGTATTAACCAAACTTGAAGGGTAGAGTTAATACCTTTGTTTGGGGTAGATTGTGATGATGAGGGATGTGCCTTAGTGGCGTGAGGAGCCACATTCTTCTTCTTCTCGGCATCTTCAGTATCCGGATCTTCTTCTAAGTCCTCCTCCTCAAAAATGGTGTGAGGAGGTGCCGAGCTTGTCTTTGGTAAAGGAGATTCCAAAGTTCTTCCACTCCTAGTAACAATTGCACTCACATTCCGATTTGGCGGTTGTGATTGAGGTGGAAGGTGACCGGAATCTCGAAATTGGCCCATGAAGTCCACGAGTTGGCCCATTTGCTTTTTGATTTCGGTGATGTCTCGGCCATGTATATCCAACGTCTCCTTTTGCCTTGCTTGTCCCTCCAAGAGAACTTGTGTTGAAGCGGACAATTGAGTGAACATCTTGTCATAGTCCGGATTTGTAAATTGTTGGGCCGGAGGGTATTGCTGCATAGGTTTCATCGTTGGAATGGGAGCTTGATGCATTGGCTGCCTTGGTTGGAAGGGAGCACGTTGGTAGCCTTGTTGAGGTGCCGGAGGGTTTAAACATCCCTCATTGCTACTCCACTTGAAACCCGGATGATCTCGGTTGCCAAAATTGTTGTTGTTGTAATTGTTGTAACGTTGGCCCCCTTGATATTCTCCAATAGCATTAACTTGTTCCGGATCTCCATTTTGTTCCACCACATTAGGGCATTGATCATTATGGTGCCCTTGCAATTGACATACTCCACACGTTGGTCCTTGAGCTGCCTTGGCTCTCTTTTCCTCTAATTCAAGCACTTGTTCTAGCATGGAAGTTAGCTTGTCATACTTCTCATCCTTAACTTGCGTTGAACTAGCTTCATTCACTTGTTTTCGTGGAGCCATCCCATATTGAGCATCATTATTGGCTCGGTTTTCCAACAAAGTTCGAGCTTCTATCTCATCTAAATCCATGAATGCTCCGGTTGCAGCGGCATCAAGAAGCTCTCTATCAATCGGTTTTAAACCATCATAGAAGTAGTTCATGAGGTTTGTCTCGGAAAAACCATGGGAAGGGCAGGTGGCACATAGAACCTTGAAACAGTCATAGTATTGTCCAAAGGATTTATCTGTTGTTTGCGTTATTCCCGTGATCTTCTTCCTCAAAACAGTGTTAGTATCAAAAGAATATACAAGGAATGCAAGATACTAACCAAAATCGTTTAAAATTAAAAGAAAGCAATAAAAACACACAAAATCACACAAAAAAAAATCACACGAAGAAAAACACACCAAAAACACACGAAAGCTGTAAAACACTAAGTTAAGACACTACAAGAATTTTAAACGTGAATGCAAGGTTAGACACCCTAGAATGAATGCATAGATAAGTTAGGACTCAATTTACATGTTTTCTACAAAATTAGGCATAATTACAATTAGAAACATATATAGTAATGCAAGCACACCACGTTTCATTCAAATTCATGCTCAAAACACTTAAATCGTCATTCAAATGCATTAAACAAGAGCCTAAGTGAAAAATGACGTGAATGCATAAGAGAAAAACGTTAGAACCTGCAGAAAACACACAAAGTTACGTGCTAAATACATGATGCAACGTGACCATACGTTTGGCTTCATGTCCCTAACTTCACTTAGGTTAGGGTACCCGGTGATGAAATCCGAGCATCACAAAGCCACCGGCAGGTTATGCAAGCTATATGCAACGTGGTTAATTCTTTACAAGTTAAAATGCACACGAAATTTACAAGTAATATGCACAAGTATTTTGTTCATTGAGTTTCGCCCTCGATTTAAAGAGAATACGTTCATTTAGCCTTTAGGTTTTTCATTGGACGTGCGACCCGCGCGATAAAATGTACATTCTCAATCAATCGACCTTGGTTCAATCGAAAAACATGGCCAGTTGGGGATAGAGATAACGCGAGAGGCAGGACTAATTTTGACGATGCATCCCGAGGCTTACCGATCATGGAGAGTAGATTTAGTCCTTGTCTTCTTTAGGCAACTTTAATAAACTTGGCCAGTTGGCAAGAGAGACCACGAGAGGTAGGACCGATTTGAGATCTCAGATCCAAAACCCGTCATAGAAACCGTCACCTTCTAGACACCAAGTTACCAAAGATTTCTTACTCAAAGACAAGTATTCATCCACTCACCGGATCATTGGTATATACTCCATTGATGCAAGTCTTTCTTAGATCCAGAACCTGTCACCAGTCATAACCCACTCTAGACACCATGTCCGACATTCAGCCAAAATTTCGAGAAAGACATTCCCTCAAGTTCTTTGCGAACTCCGCCCTCGACCTTATATCCATAACTTCACTTAGGTTATGGTGTGCGGTGATGAAATCCACACATCACAAGGGGTTAAGGAGATAAGAAAGAAAAAGAGGCGCCATCTATTCCAATGAGTGAGACTTAATCAACCAAACTTGCGTACTCAATGTAAATTGAAGACTTCCTTTAATATGTACCTATTTACATGGCTGCAAAACAAAAGGTTAGAATGAAACTTATTATGGACTGTGACGACCCGGACCAGAATCAGCAGTATGATCAGCTTGATTGATGAGTTACTGCGTAGTCGCAGTTTGTCGGCAGTTATTTGTATCGCCAGACTCGTAAACGACTTAATTATTGGCCGAGAATTGGAGCTGGGTCTCTTCTCGAGAGTCGTTCTATATGTGATTACGAATTCGTGGGCGGTTCCGGATCGTTATTTGGACGACCGAGGAATTAGTTATGAATATTTGAAGTTCAGATTTAAATGGTGGGCTACTTAACGACTAAATTATCGGGCGGGAATTTGGTTTCGGCTTCTTCATGGAAGTTGTTCAGAATTTAATTTCGAGTTCGTGGGAACTTCCGGAGCATGATTTGGAGTTATGAGGAATTGGTTGCGAATTTTGCCGTTTGTTGATTATTTAGTCGATTTAAATATGTGTGGTGTGAACAGTTGACTTTTTATCCGATTGGCCGATGTGTTTGACTTCAGGTGATTGTTGAAGAGTACGTCGAGACGAGTTTATGGCCGCGAGAATTATTGGAATCGGAATTACGACGAGGAAGTTACACGTATTTTAAGTTCGTCGGAATGGATAAACACGAAGTTTCCTAATCGGGAAAGGCTATATATAGTAACCTGCTATTTTGGGCAAGGGTGTGACTTACCATTTTGGGAGGTTGACCGAGTTGACTGAGTCAACTCGGTGGAGGAGGATTCCACGGTGGTGGCTCACGGCTTTCATGGTGGCGGTGGAATCCGGCCACCTCACGGCTTGGTTCTTGTCCCATCCTCTTCGTCTTGAGGTCCCGAGTCCGTTCCTAGCCACCATGTGCGGCGAGGCTCGCCGGAAATGGAAGAGAAATCCGGCCAAAATGGAAGGAAAACTTGTGAATTCGGGTTCCATGTTTTACACCGATTCGAGCTACAATTTGGAGTGGGCTTTGAAGCTCTCATCACTAGCAAGCTACCATGTAAGTTTGGAGTTCTAATTCATCTTGTGTATGGAGAATTTTGGATTGGAAGATTTGGTACCAATTCGGGTTTTCATGAAATTGACCTAGTTAGAGGTTGAATTGGCCTTTGGTGCAGTTATGAAAGTTGCTCAGTGGACGATTTGGAGTGGAATAGGGGTGGCTCCGCCGGGAAATTCTTCGGCCGGCGGCGGCGCCGCCGTGGACGGCGGTCAACGGCGGCGGTCAACGGTCAGAGTTGACTTTTTGACTTTCGGCAACTTGCATGTCGTTTGACTCGAAATCGCGCTCCGATCGCAGTGGGGAGGTTCGTTTTTCGAGTTGAGCGTCCGAACGTAAAGCGAGGTATTGTGGTATACATATTCGGATTTTCGACGATTCTTCGTATTCGAATTGTGTATTTCCGAGAACGGTGGTTTCTCGTGGTTTGATTCGAATTGTCGGATTATGACTTTGAATATTGGACATTGTGAATATTCAGGGGTTCGTGATCGTTGTTTTGGCGAGGGACTTTCCGCCGGATCACGGGTTAACGCGATACGCGTTACGCCAGTCTGTGAGTGGACATTTTATTTTCACGGATTGATTGCGAGTCTTTATTATGATTTATGAACTTGAGCATGCGTATGAGTTTTCGGATTTAATGAGCATGTGTTTTATGATTATACGATTGTACTTATACGGATATACGTATACGAGTATTCATACATTAATATGTTGTATCATGCATTTGCATCGAAATATTTATGATTTGGTTTACACAGAGTACAGTCGTAGTTTATGTTGTTGTATCGATACACACGCATCCCGGCTGATCCCCGAGGGTGCCTACCAGGGGGGAACTGTACCTTGTGCCGATGTAGTTCCGGGTGGGTACAGATGTCTGTTTCTTGTGCCGATGTAGTTCCGGGTGGAAACAGATACCCTGACCTGAGGCCTTTCTGGCTCGAATCACGTGTGGGTCTGGGATCCCGTGATTCGGACTGTACTAGCACGGAGGAGTCCATGAGTGACCCCGTGGGATTTTACTTGCATGCTCAGTACACTGGAGGAGTATGAGTTTTACCTCGTGTACTATGTTGTTTATATTTACCTGGACTCGCATATGCTTTTATAACATATTTATTATCTGGTGAAAGACATTTTTTTTTCGTCCACTCACTCTAACGTGTTTATTGTCTTTCACCTGGGCTTTTCGGTTTCCGTGCCCAGTTGCAGTTCAGGCTCTGATGTCGCACGTCGTGGTCGGAGGCATAGTACTCGAGCGGTCTTATTTTTTTCCAGTAGGTTTATTGTTCTACCTACTGTGGCATACTTATATGGTTATGTATTAGAGGTCGCTCTGAGTTCTCTGATGATTATGTTATACGATTTTAAACCCGGATTTCAGTAAAGTACTATTATATGTATTGTTTACTTTACTGTTGAGATATTGAGAAATCCGGATGGGATTGGTGCCCACGGTTTGCTTTTTGTGGCATAGGATGGAGTGTATTTTACGCGTGCAGGTAATGGTAATTCCACGCTAGTAACGAAACTCTGCCCAAATTTCGAAAAGTTTTTGTTGGTTCGTGTTTTCGAAGGGGTTTGATTCCGATTTAGGAGGCTAAATCGGGGTTGGGTCCTTTCAGCTTGGTATCAGAGCATTAGGTTGTAGGTTCTGTAGACTTCTGTAGTCGTGTTTACTAAGGGTATTTGGGAATGTACAGCATGTCTGGAATGGTGACCCGACCGGCCGGCGGATAATCATCAAATTCCGGGTGTTGTATGCTTTCAAATATTTGAAGTTCCATGATTACGTTCCACTTGTTGTGAACGATATTGTATTCATTAGGATGCCTCCTGACGTGCTTTCCGTGTCGTTTCGGTTGTGGATCCTGTTGAGGATCATACGACGCGTGATTTGCCAGTGAACAGTGGATTCAGATGAATATTCAGAGTTCAGTGAACTGTGTGGCACGGATTGCCTGGTTGTGTGTGTAAGAGTCTACATGTTGCCTCAGAGCTGAGATTTATGGCAGGAATGTGTGCCTGATTTAGTTTGTTGTAATTTGTGGGCTGATATTGTGTGAGTTCTGGTTGCGACTCCACGGCCTACATTCAGAGTGTTGTGTATACTGTAATGTTTGATCAGGCTACCCAGCAAGCGTATTGTGGTGTGTTTACCCACCTGAGGCAGAGATGTATTGTTCACATGTTAGTTCCTGTCTGCACGAGTTATGTGGCTTCAGAGGGAGCTATGCACGAAGTTCGAGATGAGTTTGAACCTGAGTATCAGAGAGAGAGTCTGATTGATGTGCCTCGAGACAACCATGAGGAGCTTAGTGTGCTGCACTCAGTGGCGAGGCTATTGCGAAGGAGTGTTGTATGTGGTTTTTGATGCGATGGTTTGAGGAAAGAGAACTTAGTCGAGATGTTGTGATGAGGTTGAGTTCCGACACCTTGGGATCTGTGACTTCATCAGGTTAAGGTCTCTTCGATATCGTTGAGGGCCTTTAGATCAGGATCCGTTTAGTGATGGCGAAGATCACGGTGTAGTGGACTTGCTCCTGTGGCATGAGATTGGGCGATCCTTGGCGATCCTTTCACGCAGCAGGTGTTGCGGTGATTTGTGTTCGAGGAGTACCCTCAGTTGTTGTTTCGGTGGCCAGGAGGATCACGTTACGAGGGAGCGCCCTTGGTCAGCTGTTGTAGCGGTTCGGCAGCTCAGAGTTTACGAGGAGATCCTCATGTTGTTCCTGCGGTCTGACTAATGCACCCTGTTGACGAGTTAGTCAGAAGTCACAGTTGATGTGTGTGGCCAGTTGGGCATGTTGGAGTTCATGCCATGACCTTGTTTGAGGACAGACTTTTCTCCGAGGTTACTATTGCTTGATGTCCATGGCGATTGTACCTGCATCTCCACTTCCGAGGTCTTGGGGAGTGTTGTATCCATCCGGAGGTCGCGAGATCCTTGTTTGAGGTTATGGGTTAGCCGTGGAATTGTTGTAGCTGGACATCGTGGTTTTGGTATGTTTGTGAGTACGGACTTAATGACGATGCATTTGGTTGTGTTCGAGTGCTTCGAGAAGGGGGTTGTGTTTCGACGACCAGATTTCCCCGAGATACTGTTTCGCGGTGATGGTCGAGCGGATGATGGAGACGGGTGGTGTTGTTTGATTAGCTCATGTTGTGGATACTACGGTTGCTGTACCTGACATTGGCGTCATTGAGGTGGTTCCCGAGTTCCAGATGTGTTCTGGAGGAGTTATCAGGTGTTCCTCCAGTTCGAGAGACTGACTACACCATTGAGCTTGTACCAGGCGCTGGACTCATTTTACCGACGTCTTGTCGTTTGGAGCCAGCGGAGCTGATGGAGCTATTGTTTCGACTCCAGGAGTTGCTGGAGGAGGTTTCAGGAGATTTCATGTGACCCCGCGTATTTGCGTGGTGTACTCTTGCATTGTTTTGCCGATGTGGGATGGTTCGACGTAGTGGTGCATTGACTACCGGAAGCCTGATTCGTTTCAGAGGAGAGTGAGTATCCTCCGTTTCGGATTGACGATTGGTTTATTCAGCTCGTGTGAGCTCCAGTCTTGTCGGAGATTGATTTCGGGACCGGATACCATCAGTTGTGGTTCGGTGAGTCAGATGTGGCTTTGTTGGCTTACGGATCTCAGTGCGGGCATCAGGAGTTTTTGGTCACGCTATTTGGTTGACCAATGCCCGTAGATCGTGTGGACGTGATGGACCATGTGTTCAGACGGTTTCTGGACGAGTTGCGGTCTTGTTCGTTGGCAATGTCCTGATGTACTCCGAGAGTGTGGACTAGTATCTAGAGCTGTTGCAAGCGGTGTAGCGGACTTCGCGTGATGATCTGCTATTTGCGAAGTTCAGCCAGTGTGAGTTTTGCACGATTAGCGTGAAGATTTTGGGATGTGTGATGCTATCCGAGGGAGTTGGCGTGGATCCTGACCAGATTAAAGCCGTGATGATTCGGAGTTTGCCCTACCATTGTACCAGAGATTGGGGTCTCTTGGGTGTTGGCAGACTTGTACCAACGGCTTTGTACAGGATTTTTCCTGGATTGCCACTTCACTTTTCGGATTGACGAAGAAGGCGTCAGGTTCATGTGGTTCAATGCACGCGAGGAGAGTTGCTTACTCCTGCAGGTTGGTGACCGTTACTGCGGTTTTGTCCTTACCTGACGACTACGACGAATTCGTGGGTTATGGCGATGCATCGAGGTTTGAATTTGGTTGTGTTTGATGCTGTGTAGTAGAGCGGTGGCTCATGATTCCAGGCAGTGGAACTTTGTGTAGTTACGTATCCTATGTATGATTTGGGTGTAGCTTCCCTTGTGTTAGCACCAGAAAGTTGGAGATACCATTGCTATGACATGCAGCGTGGTGTAGGATGTACACCGACCATTGAGTTTCATCCACTTGCATTTTCGGCCAGATTTGGGCTTGAGGCAGTGTAGATGGAGGGAGTCGACTATCGACTGTGGCTGTACATTAGAGTTTGTTCGAGAAGGTTAGAGGTTGTACTTTGACCATCCGTCTGGGATGTGGTTGTTGATGTATTCAGTCGAGAGTTGGGAGTTTCAGTATTGCATGTGTGTATGTGTGGCTCGAGTTTCCGTGTTAGCCAAATGTGGACTACGAGAGCTGAGTTTGAGTATGACGGTGTTGAGGCTCGTGATTTTGCGCGTGTTTGGCGCTAGTGACGTTGAGAAGTGTCAGATACTTCGATTTTATTACTCGTGACGCAACATGAAGAGCAATGTAGCGGCTTGTGTGTGCTGATGCCACATTCATCGATCGGTGATGGCTAGGAGGCGGAGACTTGCCGCGATGTATCAGCCATTCGAGATTTCCGGTTGGACGTGGCGTTTGTCGCTGTGACCTTGTGTGTGTTTGTGTGCATTTTGATTTGTGATACCGGTTGTCAAGCCATTGTGGACCATTTGACGGACTTGGTACTTTTCCTTGAACTTTCGGGAAAGGATTTCAGTGGCAGACTAACATAGCTGTGTTTGACAGAGGTTGGCCATACACGTGGTGTGCCTATGTCCCGATTCGCTGTCCGAGATAATCAATTACGACTGGGTGTTGGCGAGCTTTGCAGCGAGCATTGGGGACCAGATTACGAGCTAGTACCGGTTCTTGTCCTCGGATTGGCGAGCGATCTTTGAGGATTATTCAGGCCTTGGAGGGCATGTTGTGGACCACGGTATTGCAGTTCCGGAGGATTCGGGACCAGCAGTTTCAGCTGTTCGAGGTTGCTTGCAATACCAGGTTGTTGTCCACTGTGATTTTGATATTGTTTGACGTCGTTTTGAGGAACGATGTTGTACTTCATTGTGTTGGAGTGAGTTTGGTTTGAATTTGAGTTGATATTTGTTTCCGATTTTGTGGAGTGTGTTACCACAGACTGTCAGATTAGCGGAAATGGGTCGTTAGATGTTTGAGTTTCGTTGGTATGAGCAGGTCGTGTTATGATTTGCCTTGATGTTTTGATCCATATGTGGCCATAGGCGAGTTTGTGTTATGCCGTATGGTTCGGCATCGCCTAAAGTGTTGGCTTTGTGTGTTGTGTTCCGCGTGGCGGAACTATGTTTTAGGTTTGCTATGTGTTGTGTATCCTGTTTGTTCCTTATGTAGGAACACTTGGCGATTGTGTGGAGCCAGTTCAGATTTGTGATTTGTGGGTACAGAGATTTCAGCACAGAGCTATCTCCTATTGTGGAGTCAGTTGCTAGAGTTATTCAGTTGATGTAGCCACTGGGCAGTTGAGCAGTATGCAGAGACAGTGTTCTTACTTTGAGTTGGCAAACTTGGAAATTTCGAGGTCGAAATTTTTCTAAGGGGGGTGGATTTGTGACGACCCGGACCAGAATCAGCAGTATGATCAGCTTGATTGATGAGTTACTGCGTAGTCGCAGTTTGTCGGCAGTTATTTGTATCGCCAGACTCGTAAACGACTTAATTATTGGCCGAGAATTGGAGCTGGGTCTCTTCTCGAGAGTCGTTCTATATGTGATTACGAATTCGTGGGCGGTTCCGGATCGTTATTTGGACGACCGAGGAATTAGTTATGAATATTTGAAGTTCAGATTTAAATGGTGGGCTACTTAACGACTAAATTATCGGACGGGAATTTGGTTTCGGCTTCTTCATGGAAGTTGTTCAGAATTTAATTTCGAGTTCGTGGGAACTTCCGGAGCATGATTTGGAGTTATGAGGAATTGGTTGCGAATTTTGCCGTTTGTTGATTATTTAGTCGATTTAAATATGTGTGGTGTGAACAGTTGACTTTTTATCCGATTGGCCGATGTGTTTGACTTCAGGTGATTGTTGAAGAGTACGTCGAGACGAGTTTATGGCCGCGAGAATTATTGGAATCGGAATTACGACGAGGAAGTTACACGTATTTTAAGTTCGTCGGAATGGATAAACACGAAGTTTCCTAATCGGGAAAGGCTATATATAGTAACCTGCTATTTTGGGCAAGGGTGTGACTTACCATTTTGGGAGGTTGACCGAGTTGACTGAGTCAACTCGGTGGAGGAGGATTCCACGGTGGTGGCTCACGGCTTTCATGGTGGCGGTGGAATCCGGCCACCTCACGGCTTGGTTCTTGTCCCATCCTCTTCGTCTTGAGGTCCCGAGTCCGTTCCTAGCCACCATGTGCGGCGAGGCTCGCCGGAAATGGAAGAGAAATCCGGCCAAAATGGAAGGAAAACTTGTGAATTCGGGTTCCATGTTTTACACCGATTCGAGCTACAATTTGGAGTGGGCTTTGAAGCTCTCATCACTAGCAAGCTACCATGTAAGTTTGGAGTTCTAATTCATCTTGTGTATGGAGAATTTTGGATTGGAAGATTTGGTACCAATTCGGGTTTTCATGAAATTGACCTAGTTAGAGGTTGAATTGGCCTTTGGTGCAGTTATGAAAGTTGCTCAGTGGACGATTTGGAGTGGAATAGGGGTGGCTCCGCCGGGAAATTCTTCGGCCGGCGGCGGCGCCGCCGTGGACGGCGGTCAACGGCGGCGGTCAACGGTCAGAGTTGACTTTTTGACTTTCGGCAAGTTGCATGTCGTTTGACTCGAAATCGCGCTCCGATCGCAGTGGGGAGGTTCGTTTTTCGAGTTGAGCGTCCGAACGTAAAGCGAGGTATTGTGGTATACATATTCGGATTTTCGACGATTCTTCGTATTCGAATTGTGTATTTCCGAGAACGGTGGTTTCTCGTGGTTTGATTCGAATTGTCGGATTATGACTTTGAATATTGGACATTGTGAATATTCAGGGGTTCGTGATCGTTGTTTTGGCGAGGGACTTTCCGCCGGATCACGGGTTAACGCGATACGCGTTACGCCAGTCTGTGAGTGGACATTTTATTTTCACGGATTGATTGCGAGTCTTTATTATGATTTATGAACTTGAGCATGCGTATGAGTTTTCGGATTTAATGAGCATGTGTTTTATGATTATACGATTGTACTTATACGGATATACGTATACGAGTATTCATACATTAATATGTTGTATCATGCATTTGCATCGAAATATTTATGATTTGGTTTACACAGAGTACAGTCGTAGTTTATGTTGTTGTATCGATACACACGCATCCCGGCTGATCCCCGAGGGTGCCTACCAGGGGGGAACTGTACCTTGTGCCGATGTAGTTCCGGGTGGGTACAGATGTCTGTTTCTTGTGCCGATGTAGTTCCGGGTGGAAACAGATACCCTGACCTGAGGCCTTTCTGGCTCGAATCACGTGTGGGTCTGGGATCCCGTGATTCGGACTGTACTAGCACGGAGGAGTCCATGAGTGACCCCGTGGGATTTTACTTGCATGCTCAGTACACTGGAGGAGTATGAGTTTTACCTCGTGTACTATGTTGTTTATATTTACCTGGACTCGCATATGCTTTTATAACATATTTATTATCTGGTGAAAGACATTTTTTTTTCGTCCACTCACTCTAACGTGTTTATTGTCTTTCACCTGGGCTTTTCGGTTTCCGTGCCCAGTTGCAGTTCAGGCTCTGATGTCGCACGTCGTGGTCGGAGGCATAGTACTCGAGCGGTCTTATTTTTTTCCAGTAGGTTTATTGTTCTACCTACTGTGGCATACTTATATGGTTATGTATTAGAGGTCGCTCTGAGTTCTCTGATGATTATGTTATACGATTTTAAACCCGGATTTCAGTAAAGTACTATTATATGTATTGTTTACTTTACTGTTGAGATATTGAGAAATCCGGATGGGATTGGTGCCCACGGTTTGCTTTTTGTGGCATAGGATGGAGTGTATTTTACGCGTGCAGGTAATGGTAATTCCACGCTAGTAACGAAACTCTGCCCAAATTTCGAAAAGTTTTTGTTGGTTCGTGTTTTCGAAGGGGTTTGATTCCGATTTAGGAGGCTAAATCGGGGTTGGGTCCTTTCAGGACATGTATGAAAATTTCGACACTTTACATATTATATTCCGACATATATATATATACACACTTATTTACACAGATTCACATATTTACAAGCATAAACACAATTCTTTACGATCCCCGGCAACGGCGCCAAAATTGATACACGCTCTTACTAAGTACTAAATAAACACTTAACACTCAACAAAAACACATACAATTAAAACCCTTGGTGTAGATGTAGCATTGGTAAATAGGGTATCGTTCTTAACCGGGGATTGAGGGTGCATGCATATTTACGCTATAGTTAAAGGGGGGATTTTAAAAGGTAATTTTTTTACTAATTCCTACGAATTTAAAGATATAAAATCGTTAGTAAACACATAGAGAAATCCTAGGTTCTAACATGCTTCACTCATAGACAAGTAGAAAACAATCAAGAACAAAGAACCCTAAACATGCTTACAAGACCGAAAATAAACACTAAACTATTATTTACATGTGATCGACTCATCTAGCTTACCCTTGCTCATTCGTAACCTGCAAATTAAACAATGTCAATCGAAATCCTAACTTCTTAACTTCACATAACACATGTTTATACTTAAGTTTAGTGCTCGGGATTGCCCTATACACATACCATTGATTTAGACTCGGGATTGCCCTATATCTAAGCCAAAGAATTACGATTAGATAAGCATGCATCATAGAACTTTAAGAAACTAGAACACATGGAAGACAATTGAAATCAAAACAAGTGCAGAAAACCGAAATACTAAAGACCAATCCTTAAAAACAATAGTTCATACAAGGAGAAGTTACAAGATAGAGAGAAGTCGAGTTACACTTTTTAGTTCCTCGGGATTGCCCTATAGAATTATGGTGCACACAGCTCTCTTTGGTTGAAGTGACACTCGGGATTGCCCTATATGTCGTGGAGGCAGTTTGGTGGCAGGAAGATGGTGTAAACTTCTTCGTGGAGAACGTCTTGAGTTTTTAGGCGTCTAGAATGAGTGATGCTTGAGAATGAGGCCTAGCTCTTGTATTTATAGGTGAAGAATTCCAACTTTCCTCTCCAAACTAGGTTTTCCTAGTGTACCCGGGTAGAATTGCCAGCTTGTGACAACCTGTCTTGAAACGTCTTTTCCGGGAGTTCTAGAGCTCAGAAAATTATGGTTTTGGATTTTTTGGAAAGATCAGCTCGAGAACTTGAAGAAAACATATAGAATCACTATATTTGGAGTTGAATTGCAGATTCTGTGATATGTTGAAGATTGATGAGCTGGCAGGCATATCTTCCTCTTCCTACTAGGAGTAGGGAAATCTTGATCTTTCCATATCTTGTATTTCTTGAGCTCCAAGTCATTTTGGCCGAACCTACCATATATTTTAGGATATTTTGATCTTCAAATAAGGCACTTTTGAGATATACTTGATGCTTTTGATCCTCCATCTATTCGGTAATATCTCCTTGCTTGATTTTGCCCAAAATGCTTGCTGATTTTCGATCCACCATTTGAAATGTCTTCATTTTGCCTTGCGTCATTTTAGTAACTTGAGAAGACCATTTCGGATCCATATTTTGCTACGTCATTCCTAGTTGATTTAGGACACTTCTCCACTTAGCTCATTTTATGCTCCAAATCACCTCCTTTATTGTACTCCTTTATTCATAACCTAAAAACAACAAAGGAAGTAAGAAATGATAGTACTAAGGTCAAAACAAAGCTAAATGTAAAGAGAAAGATGTTAAGAATCAAGCATAAAATGCGTAGATCATTGACACCAAGACCAACAATTTTGGTGGCTGGTCGGTGACCGTTCCAATTGAGCCCACGTTAAGCTTTTCTTTCATCACAATATATACCTAAACACTTACCCTAGTGTAGAATATCCTTACCTTTGTTCCGGAAACTTGGTGAGAATTTTTTCGAAACTAGCACATAAGATGATGTTTTGGTAAGAAAGATTGAAAAAGTTAATGTGAGTAAGGGGAAAGACTTATCCAAATAGCTTAAAAAGTATGAGATTGCCAAAAAGAAAAGAAGAAAAAATTGAGAGAATGAAGAGAAGAAAAAAAATTATATATATCTCTCATGGCAATGTGTTGTGTTCTAAGCATAAACCCTTTGGATTAATGTCCCCCTTATTTGCGGATTTGGAGAATACGACAAATTGAAGGCCCAAAAATAGAACAAATATGGCCTTTATCCTGTCCGAAAAGCTCAGAGGGTAGTTTAAATTGAAGTATACATGGTAACATTCGAGTGGAGATGGAGGACGAATTTGGTGCTAGACTAAGTCGTTGGAACGTTTTTATCACCACATATCTAAATTTCGAATGCCTTAGCCTTAACCCCATTACAACCTCACTAAAAGTCCTTTATGATCCTTAAAATGAGTAGCTTTCAATTAGTAGAGTAAGTTGCATGAGTAAGCTTATGGTTTTGGTTCATTTGTGCAAGTAATTAACTCCATTCATGAGGTTTTCGTTTAAATTCATACACTTTAAGTGAACCCTTTTCATGAGTTAAAAATATGTTGAGTGCATCCTTGTGAGCTGATTAAACCTTTATTCAAAGCATGCACAACTATGACATAATCATTGTTTTCTCCATGTCTTACTTGTTCATTACATAATCATATCTCAATTATCTCTTGAATTCTTTGAGCATACAAGTTGAAAATCATGTGAGCCATCGCCATACACTTAAAATTCTGAGACAAATTTTAGCTAAGGGCTTAGTTGTGTTCTTTCTTTTATTTAAAATTCGTAGAGAGTCTTAGTTTAACTTAGTATTTGCTAAGGGACTAGCAAAGTCTAAGTGTGGGGGAATTTGATATACGCATTTTATGCTTGATTCTTAACGCATTTCCCTTTATGTTTAGCTATGTTATAATCTTAGTTTTTATGTTTTTCTTATTTAGTTTGTTATTTTGAGGTTATTTACAGTGGAGATGAATAATGGCGCAATTCAGAGGAATTTCGGCGATTTTGCGATTTTTGCGATTTTGGACCACCGGGAATGGGCCGGCCCAAAAAGCATTTTGTGGGCCCATTTCTCAAAGTTTGTTTCGGCCCAAAAACCAGCCCAAGCCCATTAATTTCGGCAAGGAAGCCACTTGGGGAAGAGGAAAAGTCAAAGTTGTCAAGCTTTGTGACTAGGCTTGGTGACTCTTGCTTTGTGATCATCACAAAGGGTGACAAGGCTTGGTGACTCTTGCTTTTGATCATCACAATGGTGACTAAAGGTGTGACAAGGCTCGGTGACTCTTGCTTGTGATGATCACAATTGATGACTAGGGGAGTGACTTGCCTTGGTGATTAATGCTAGCATTTAATGAAGAGGCAAGGTGGAAGAGAGAAGTAGGCAATTCCTTTTCCTATATATAAGAGGGAGGCCAGCCATAAACCAGATCACACAATTTTCACAAGACAAAGCTCTATACAATTCACCTCTCTTCCATACATAACCAAGGTTCTTCCAAAGTCGAAGCTCTCCACCACCTCCGGATCAAGAACGTAGAGTGCGTCATTCGTGTTCTTGAGAATCACCGCTTGAAGTTGGTGCGTCACCTCTCTAAAAGTGTAACCATGTACTCTAAACTCCATCTTTGTCTTTGTAATAATTTTGGTTATGTAATGAAAGAATTTCTCCATGTTCTTCTCTTATTTTGATTCTTCCATGTGTTCTTAATTTTATTAGTTTGGATGCATGTGCTAGCTTTAAGTTCTTAATGCTTTGAGTATGTTTTAGGATAGGGTGCGTCACCAATCTTCCTAAAATATATCTCAATGATTTCGGCAAAGTAGCAATTGTTTTAAGGTGTTATGCGTCATAGCATTCTTATTCAACGAAAGCATGTGTATGTATCTCGACTAAAATTAAGGATTTCGTAGATGATAAATAAGGTAAAAGCCTAAGAGTAGGCTAGGTGAGTGAAATAAGTTGATCACTTGTAATTAGTAATCTAGCTTCTTATTTTTTTGTAAGCATAATTAGAATTTAAGGTTTCTTGATGGTTAAACTTGTCTATGAGTAAAACATGTTAGAAGTCTAGGAGTTCTTGTTGTGTTTGCATGTTTTGTACCTTAATTTCGTAGGACATTAATCAACCAATTTCCAATCCCCCCAAACCTTTAGATTTATGCGTAAACGAAACCATGCATGCGCCCTTTAATTCCCCGGATAGAACGATCCCTACTCGCCAATATTATATCGACAAAATAAGGGTTTTAAACTGCTTTACGTGTGAACTGTGTTTTTAGGGTCTACTTTGTGTTAACGTTAAATGCATGTTTTGCGCGTATCATCCATTTGAGCTCACTCAAATCTCAATAATCTCACAAAAAAGTCAAAACCGAACGATCTTAAGGATGAAATGTGTTTTAGGAGTCCGAATTGTGTTTTGCTTCACAAAGAGGTTCACTAAAATGTAGTAGATCCAAATATATGTTGGGATCCATTTTGGTCCATTTGATCTCACGCAAATCTCAATAATCTCACAAAAAAGTCAAAACCGAACGATCTTGAGGGTGAAATGTGTTTTAGGAGTCCGAATTGTGTTTTGTTTCGCAGAGAGGTTCATTAACATGTAAGTGATCCAAATATATGTTGGGATCCATTTTGGTCCATTTGATCTCACGCAAATCTCAATAATCTGACAAAAAAGACAAAACCGAACGATCTTGAGGATGAAATGTGGATCACAAGTCCGAATTGTGTTTTGATTCACAAAGAGGCTCATTAACATGTAGTAGATCCAAATATATGTTGGGATCCATTTTGGTCCATTTGATCTCACCCAAATCTCAATAATCTCACAAAAAGGTCAAAACCGAACGATCATAAGGATGAAATGTGGATCACAAGTCCGAATTGTGTTTTGATTCACAAAGAGGTTCAATAATGATCTACGCATTTTATGCTTGATTCTTAATGTCTTTCTCTCTACATTTAGCTTTGTTGTATGCTTAATAAATATGTTTCTAACTTACTTTATGCTTTTAGGTAGAAATAAAGGAGAAAATAATAAAGGAGGAGTTTTGGAGCTAAAAGCGTATTAAGGAGAGAAGTTCTCAATTCCGGAGGAGAAATGGTCCGAGGAATGGTCTTCAAATGGTTACTAAAATGATTTCCCACATGGTGTCAAGAATTGAAGACCAAATGCCAAAAGAAATGGATACCAAAATGGTGGACAAAAAAGATGAAGACATTTCTCCTGCGCGACCCAGGAAAGAGCAAATATGGCGGAATATATGGAGCATATAATGGACGAATTTTGGAGGATATTCCATGAAGATAAATACCTGATTTGAGGGCCAAAATATGTGCAAGAATATGGTATATTCGGCCAAGAATTATTAGGGAATAAGGAATGCAAGATTTGAAGATATGAAGATTTCCTTTTCCTTGAAGAAGAAGAAAACAGGGCAGCCAGGTCACTTAACTTCTAAAATCCGTGGTAAATCCAATTCAATTCCAAATATGACGTTCCTTATATGGATTTTATAGCCCTTTGAATAAGGTTTCCAATGAAACAAGAATCGGAATTTTCCAAGATCTGAAACCCCGGGAAAACGCGTTTGAAGACAGACTGTCAGATTTGCCCGGGTACATAAGGAAAGTCTTGTTTTGGTAGGAAAAGACCTATTCTTCTCCTATATAAAGGGGAGCTCGGCCTCATTCTCAGAATCACTCATTCTACACACCAAAAAGCTCTGCCAAGCATTCCTCTCCACCACTATACCAAATTTCTACAAGAAGCCGCTCCTTCGTCCATAAAGAAACTCCTCCACCGAAGTCGGCTATAAGGAAAACTCCTTTAGAGGCTCTCCATATCCTAGAAGGCCGGATCACACTCTCGACGTAGGGCAAATTCCCGAGCGAAGTGTATTTCGAACCCTTCTATTTTCTTTCTTGTAAACTTTTGTTATTATGGTTGAAATAAAGTTTGTTTCGGTTCACTTCCTTGTCATCTTTGTGTTATTTTCGTGACTTATTATTATCTTAGAATTTGGTCAAGCATGTCGAGCTTAATGAATCAATTGAGGCTAAGGCAAATTCCTTGCCAAGTTGGTATGTGTCGTAGGGCAAATTCCCGAGCACTAATAAAGATCATACATGTTAACTTGATTAAAGACTTAGATATTAATAGGTTGCATATAACATGATTAGGTTAGTAAGACGTGGTGAGTGGATGAGTTGATCAATGTGTAAATATGTAATTAGACTTTATTTTCGGGTTTAGTAAGCATGTTTAGGATTCTATGTTCTTGTTTGTTTTGCTTGTCTATGAGTTTAAGCATGTTAGAACTAGAAGCCAACGATGTGTTTGCTATGCCATGTTTTTGTCTTTAATTTCATAGACTATAAATAAACCAACTCTTAAACTCCCCCCTTTCCAAACCTTAGCATAGTCATGCATGCACCCTCAATCCCCGGTTAAGAACGATACCCTACTTATCAATGCTACATCTACACAAAAGGGTTTTAATTGTTTATACGTTTTTGTTGATTGTTAAGTGTTAATTTAATGGTTGCAAAAGACGTGTATCAATTTTGGCGCCGTTGCCGGGGATTGTAAAGAATTGTGTGTTTATGCTTGTAAATATGTGAAATTGTGTAAATAAGTATATATATATATATGTAAAGTGTCGAAATTTTTCTATACATGTTCATAATACGTTCCATTCTAACCTTTTGTTTTGCAGCCATGTAAATAGGTACATATTAAAGGAAGTCTTCGATTTACATTGAGTACGTGAAAGGACCCAACCCCGATTTAACACCCTAAACCGGAATCGAACCCCTTCGAAAATACGAACCAACAAAAATTTTCCGAAATTTGGGCAAAGTTTCGTTACTAGCGTGGAATTACCTTAACCTGCACGCGGAAAATACACTTCATCCTATGCCACAAAAAGCAAACCGTGGGCACCAATCCCATCCGGATTTCTCAACATCAATATAATCAACAAACAGTAAACATACTGTACTATATATATGTATATCCGAGAAAATCCGTATAAACAAGTATCAGAACGTATCAGAGCGACCTCTAGTATAAAATATATACAACATGTACATCAGTAGGTGAAACTGAAACCTACTGGAAAACACAGGTGACTCTGATCACTAGCCTCCAACCGCGACGTGAAAACACCAAACCTGAACTGCAACTGGGCACGGAAACCGAAAAGCCCAGGGGAAAGACAATAAACACGTTAGAGTGAGTGGACGAAAATAAATGTCTTTCACCAGTTTATATATATGTATAAATCACATATGCGAATCCGGGTAAATAAAATAACAAGTACACGAGGTAAAACTCATACTCCTCCAGTGTACTGAGCATGCAAGTAAAATCTCACGGGGTCACTCATGGACTCCTCCGTGCTAGTACAGTCAGAATCACGGGATCCCAGACCCACACGTGACTCTAGCCAGAAATGGCCTCAGGTCAAAGGTCTGCCTCCCCCCGGTAAAGACCTCGGGTCAGGAGTCACAGCCTCCCCTGGCAATAAGGCCTACCATCGGGGATCAGCCGAGAGGCAAGTGTATCGATACAACAACGTAACCACGACTGTACTCTGTGTAAACCAAATCATAAACATTTTGATGCAAATGCATGAAACAGCATATAAGTGTATGTATACTCGTATACGTATATTCGTGTAAGTATATCGTATAATCGTAATCTCAATACGCATGCTCAAGTTCGAAAATCATATAAAAGACTCGCAAACAATCCGTGAAAAGAAATTGTCCACTCACAAATCAGCTAGCGCAACTCGCGCTAAACACGTGGTCCGGCGGAAGTACCCTCGCCCGAAGCACGATCACGATCCAAATCTCGATCTCGATCTCCTGAATACATATACACATAACTGATCAATATCGTAATCCACAACACTGTACTGAAGCACGGAAACCAACCGTTCCCGGAAATACGAAATGCAGTACAAAATGAATTACGGAAATCCCGAAATCCCAACTCGAAACCTCGACTGAAAATCGGCTACTCAAATCAACCTGAAAACCTCCGTACGATAATCAGGGCGCGATTACGAGAATAATGACATTAAAAACGTCGAAATCTGAAAATTTGACTTTTCCTCGCCGGAGCGCCGCCGTTGACCGCCGCCGTCGGCGGCGGCGCGCCGTCAACGGTGGAATTTCTCGGTGAAATTTTCCAGATCAAACCCTCTCGACCAGACGAACCCCTTTCCCTTCTAACACCAAGCTCAATTCCAAACGCAACCCTTCCAAAATCACACAAAACCAACAAAATCCCTAACCGGAAAACCCAATCGGGTTCAACCCCAAACTTCATCTCGTTCAAATCCAAACACCTAGGGAGCATCTCTAGGACATAGGGAACTAAACCCCCAACAACCCAGCCAACAAAACTCACCGGAACCATGCTCACCGTCACCGACGAAATCTTCCCCCTCGGCCCGATTCGAAGTCGACCTAAACCCCATCAATTCCTCTCAAACTAAGTACAGACCAACTCGAAATGATAAAAGGAAGTGAACCTTACCCTTCTCACGATCGGAGGTGGCCAGAAAATGGTGATCGGACGGTGGTGCCGAAACGGGAAACTTTCCCCTTTTGGTCAAACTGGTCAGCTTTCCCGTTTTGGAAAGTCAACGACTAGTCAATGCAAAACTGAATTTTTACGACTATTCTCGACAACTCTTCGACTTTTCGATATTTATACTCGTCCCTCGGATCAATCAACGGTCCGAAATGAAAATACGAAATGATTCGGATAAGCTCGAAACAATCGGATAAACTCGTCGGAACCCGAAACTTCAAATAATCATAAAATATTCCTCAGCTATCGGAAAAATCTTCCGGAACCACCCACGAACTCAAAATCACGTACTCTACACTTCCCGTGAAGACACCCAACTCAAATTCTCGACCAAAAACAAAGTCGAGAATCGAATCGGCAAACCACATAATATCGCAAAACTGCGACTAAAACCAAACCTCGAGAATCGTACCAAACACACATCTGATTCTGGTTCGGGTCGTCACAAATCTACCCCCCTTAAAGAAATTTCGACCTCGAAATTTACGTACCTGTCATGTGAACAGATGAGGATACTGCTCCCGCATACGCTGCTCGGTCTCCCAGGTGGCCTCCTCAATCGAATGGTTCTGCCACAAGACCTTCACCAGCGGAATCACACGGTGCCTCAACTCCTGCTCACGACGATCGAGAATCTGCACTGGCTCCTCAACATACGATAAATCCTCTCTGATCGGCAACTGCTGTGGGGCTATCACATGTGAAGGATCTGAGATGTACTTCCGCAACATCGAAACATGGAAGACATCATGTACACGAGCCATCTCTGTCGGTAACTCAAGTCTGTAAGCAACAACTCCAACCCTCTCCGTAATCTCATACGGACCAATGTACCGTGGTCGAAGTTTGCCACGCTTCCCGAAACGCACTACTCCCCTCCACGGAGACAGTTTCAGGAAGACCCAATCACCAACCTCGAACTCTAAGCTCTTCCTCCTCACATCCGCGTAACTCTTCTGCCGATCCTGGGCAATCTTCAGTCGATCCCGAATAACTTGAATGTCCTCCATCGTGGTTTTCACCAAATCCGGACCAATAAGCCAACGTTCGCCCACCTCACTCCAACACAATGGAGTGCGACACTGCTTCCCGTACAGAGCCTCGTACGGTGCCATCTCAATACTGGCCTGATAGCTGTTGTTGTAGGCGAACTCAATCAAGTGTAACTGCTGATCCCAGTTTCCACGAAACTGCAACACACATGATCTTAGCATATCCTCAAGAGTCTGAATGGTCCGCTCGGACTGCCCGTCAGTCTGAGGATGAAAAGCTGTACTAAATCGCAACCTCGTGCCCAACGCTCGCTGCAACGCCTGCCAAAACTCAGAAGTGAACTGACTATCACGGTCAGAAACAATGGATACAGGCACACCGTGCAAGCGAACAATCTCTGATAAGTACAACTTGGCTAATCTGCCCACTGAAACCTTCCCTGGAAGTGCAAGAAAATGTGCGGATTTCGTCAATCGATCAACGATAACCCAAATGCCAGTGTTGCCCGCCGAAGTACGTGGCAACTGATAGACGAAATCCATCGTGATATGCTCCCACTTCCAAACTGGAATCTCAAGTGGCTGTAGTTTCCCTGCAGGTTTCTGCCTCTCCGCCTTCACCTGCTGACAAATCAAACACCGACTCACGTACGTGGCAATTTCCCGCTTCATGTTGCGCCACCAATAGTACGCTCGAAGTGTACGAAACATCTTCGTACCTCCGGGATGCATCGCATACGCTGAACTGTGGGCCTCGTCCAGAATCTCCTTCTTCAAGTCCTCGTCCCTGGGTACACATAATCTGCCTCTGAATAACAACGTACCGTTGTCGCTCAATCGGAACTCTGTAGGCACACCATTTTGAATCATGGTCTTCTTGCTCAGCAAGTAAGGATCTGAATCCTGTGCCTCCCGTACCTGATCAACCAATACGGGTCGTACCTGAAAACTAGCCAACAAGGCTCCATTATCATCATAACCAAACACAGCACCCGTAGCCCGTAGCTCGGCTAACATCGATACTCTGGCCACACACATATGAAACAATGAGGCTCCCGATTTCCGGCTAAGTGCATCTGCCACAACATTGGCCTTCCCTGGATGGTACTCGAAAGTGCACTCGTAATCGTTGATCAACTCCATCCATCGGCGCTGCCTCATGTTTAGATCCGGCTGTGTCCGCAAGTAAGTGAGACTCTTGTGGTCAGTGAAAATCTTACACTGAGCACCATACAGGTAATGTCTCCAACTCTTCAACGCTAACACAATAGCGGCTAACTCCAAATCATGCGTCGGATAGTTGACCTCGTGCGGTTTCAGCTGTCTGGAACCATATGCCACAACTCTACCATGCTGCATCAACACACAGCCAAGGCCCAACTTCGACGCGTCACTGTACACAACATACTCACCACTGTCGTCTGGTAATGTCAGAACCGGTGCGGTAGTCAATCTCTCCTTCAGGAGCAAATAACTCTCCTCGCACGCATCAGACCACTCAAACTTGACGCCCTTCTTCGTCAATCTGGTCAGTGGTGTGGCTATCCGGGAGAAATCCTGTACAAACCGTCGGTAATAGCCTGCTAACCCCAAGAAACTCCGGATCTCCGGCACAGTAGTGGGTCGACTCCAATTCAGCACGGCCTCAATTTTGTCAGGATCAACACTAACTCCCTCGGCCGAAATCACGTGGCCCAGAAACTTCACACTATCCAACCAGAACTCACACTTGCTAAACTTCGCGAACAACTGATGGTCCCGCAAAGTCCGCAACACCACTCGCAAGTGCTTCCTGTGCTGGCCCACACTCCTCGAGTATATCAAAATATCATCAATGAATACAATCACGAACTTGTCCAGGAACCGTCGAAACACCCGATTCATCAAGTCCATGAAAGCTGCGGGGGCGTTGGTCAACCCAAACGGCATAACCAAAAACTCATAGTGCCCATACCGCGTCCTGAACGCTGTCCTGGCAACATCTGAATCCCGGATCCTCAACTGATGATATCCGGATCGAAGATCAATCTTCGAAAAGACTGCTGCTCCCTTCAGCTGATCGAACAAGTCGTCAATCCGTGGCAACGGATACTTGTTCCTCACTGTAATCTGATTCAGCTTCCGGTAGTCGATGCACAAACGCATGGACCCGTCCTTCTTCCGCACAAACAACACTGGAGCACCCCACGGAGAAACACTCGGTCGAATGAATCCCTTCTCTAACAACTCCTGAAGCTGAATCTGCAACTCCCTCAACTCTGCAGGCGCCATCCGGTACGGTGTCTGGGAAATCGGTCCAGTACCCGACAATAACTCAATGGTAAAATCAATCTCCCGCACAGGGGGTATACCTGGTAACTCTACTGGAAACACATCCGAAAACTCAGACACAACCTCAATACTACCAAGATCCGGCACTGCAGCTGTAGTGTCCACAACATGGGCTAAGTAAGCAACACAACCCTTCTTCATCAACCGATCCGCCCTCATCGTGGAAATCAAACATGGTAGGGAAGTGTTCTTCTCGCCACGAAACAGTATCTCGGGTAACCCTGGTCGTCGAAACGCGACCTCCTTCCTGTGGCAGTCGAACATGGCCCAATGCGACTCAAGGAAGTCCATACCCAAGATCAGATCGAAATCCACAATATCAAGCAGTAACAGATCTGCGGCTAAACCATGGCCATCAACAAACACCTCACAATCCCGGTAAACCCAACCGATGCTCACAACCTCACCTGACGGATACAGCACTCTCCACAACCCCGGAAGTGGAGATGCAGGAACCATAGCCAATGACGACAGTCTAAATGATATGAATGAGTGTGTGGCACCTGGATCTAACAATGCAACTACTGGAATACCAAAAACATGTAACGTACCAATAATGACCTCCGGTGATGCTCTGCCCTCACGCATAGTCATAGCATGAACTCTCGCCTGTCCGGCTGGTCGTCCCCGCTGGGGCTGTCCCTGCTGTCTACCCTGACCTGCAAACTGTGCTGGTCGAGCTCCCGTAGTGGCACCTCGCTCAACTCCGGAACTCTGGGCTGCCTGTCCGTCACCGCCATATAACTGAGGACACTCCCTCGCATAGTGACCCACCTGGCCACAGCGAAAACAGGTGACCGGACCTCGCTGACAGGTACCAGGGTGATATCTGTTGCAGATGTTACACAAAGGATAGTCTCTCGGTACTGCAAAAGTACCACCAGTACGTCGAGGATAACTAGAACCGCTGGAACCTGCACTAGCCTGCGGTCGCTGCGGTCGATCTCTCCTCCATCCCGGTCTCCGTCTAGGTACACTAGCTGGTGGTCGATATGATCCACCACCTGAAGATGAAGCTGAACTAGAAGTATCAGAACTCTGCCTCTTTGAAGGCCCCTGACTCGGTCCACCTTCCTCGAATCGCCTCGGCTGATACCTCTGCGGTCTCTCCTGCTCAATATCCTCGCCTCGGAGAGCTGCACTGACAAACTCATCAAAGTTGTTCCGAGGCATCGTAGTCAGCGTCGCCTTGATGCTCAGATTCAACCCCAGCTCAAATCTACGACACTTGGCTTCCTCAGTAGCCACCATATCCCGCGCAAAACGAGACAAACGGGTAAACCGATCCCGATACTCAAGTACAGACAAACTGCCCTGCCTCAAGTTCGTAAACTCCTCGTACTTGCGCTGCTGGGTAGCCTGATTGAAGTACCTCCGCATAAACAGATCACGAAACAATGTCCACGGAGTATCCACAGGAACTCTGTCAGTACTGACCCACCAAAAGTATGCATCACCCTCAAGTAAACCAACTGCAGCTACTGTCATCTGCTCAGGTGTAAACTGCAGACGCTCACACACACGCTCAATCTGAACCAACCATGCCTCGCATATCTCTGGATCAACTGAACCCGAAAACACAGTAGCACCCGCAGTACGAGCCTTGACCACAGGGTCAAAACGCTCTTCCAAACGCAGCACTCGCATAAGCAAGTCGCGCGTTCGGCGATCCTCATCAGGATCATCATCCCGATCAACACGGGGACCACGTCGAGGAGGCATCCTACTGATACAAGACAAGCATTAGGCACAAGCAGAAAGAACGTAATCATGAAACCGCAGATATTTGAGGACATACAACACCCGAAGTATTGATGAGTACCGCTGGCCAGTCGGGTCATCACTCCAGTCATGCTGTATCAACTCAAATACCCAAAGCGTCACAACTACAAGAGTCTAAAGAATCTGACAACCTAATGCTCTGATACCAAGCTGAAAGGACCCAACCCCGATTTAACACCCTAAACCGGAATCGAACCCCTTCGAAAATACGAACCAACAAAAATTTTCCGAAATTTGGGCAGAGTTTCGTTACTAGCGTGGAATTACCTTAACCTGCACGCGGAAAATACACTTCATCCTATGCCACAAAAAGCAAACCGTGGGCACCAATCCCATCCGGATTTCTCAACATCAATATAATCAACAAACAGTAAACATACTGTACTATATATATGTATATCCGAGAAAATCCGTATAAACAAGTATCAGAACGTATCAGAGCGACCTCTAGTATAAAATATATACAACATGTACATCAGTAGGTGAAACTGAAACCTACTGGAAAACACAGGTGACTCTGATCACTAGCCTCCAACCGCGACGTGAAAACACCAAACCTGAACTGCAACTGGGCACGGAAACCGAAAAGCCCAGGGGAAAGACAATAAACACGTTAGAGTGAGTGGACGAAAATAAATGTCTTTCACCAGTTTATATATATGTATAAATCACATATGCGAATCCGGGTAAATAAAATAACAAGTACACGAGGTAAAACTCATACTCCTCCAGTGTACTGAGCATGCAAGTAAAATCTCACGGGGTCACTCATGGACTCCTCCGTGCTAGTACAGTCAGAATCACGGGATCCCAGACCCACACGTGACTCTAGCCAGAAATGGCCTCAGGTCAAAGGTCTGCCTCCCCCCGGTAAAGACCTCGGGTCAGGAGTCACAGCCTCCCCTGGCAATAAGGCCTACCATCGGGGATCAGCCGAGAGGCAAGTGTATCGATACAACAACGTAACCACGACTGTACTCTGTGTAAACCAAATCATAAACATTTTGATGCAAATGCATGAAACAGCATATAAGTGTATGTATACTCGTATACGTATATTCGTGTAAGTATATCGTATAATCGTAATCTCAATACGCATGCTCAAGTTCGAAAATCATATAAAAGACTCGCAAACAATCCGTGAAAAGAAATTGTCCACTCACAAATCAGCTAGCGCAACTCGCGCTAAACACGTGGTCCGGCGGAAGTACCCTCGCCCGAAGCACGATCACGATCCAAATCTCGATCTCGATCTCTTGAATACATATACACATAACTGATCAATATCGTAATCCACAACACTGTACTGAAGCACGGAAACCAACCGTTCCCGGAAATACGAAATGCAGTACAAAATGAATTACGGAAATCCCGAAATCCCAACTCGAAACCTCGACTGAAAATCGGCTACTCAAATCAACCCGAAAACCTCCGTACGATAATCAGGGCGCGATTACGAGAAAAATGACATTAAAAACGTCGAAATCTGAAAATTTGACTTTTCCTCGCCGGAGCGCCGCCGTTGACCGCCGCCGCCGGCGGCGGCGCGCCGTCAACGGTGGAATTTCTCGGTGAAATTTTCCAGATCAAACCCTCTCGACCAGACGAACCCCTTTCCCTTCTAACACCAAGCTCAATTTCAAACGCAACCCTTCCAAAATCACACAAAACCAACAAAATCCCTAACCGGAAAACCCAATCGGGTTCAACCCCAAACTTCATCTCGTTCAAATCCAAACACCTAGGGAGCATCTCTAGGACATAGGGAACTAAACCCCCAACAACCCAGCCAACAAAACTCACCGGAACCATGCTCACCGTCACCGACGAAATCTTCCCCCTCGGCCCGATTCGAAGTCGACCTAAACCCCATCAATTCCTCTCAAACTAAGTACAGACCAACTCGAAATGATAAAAGGAAGCGAACCTTACCCTTCTCACGATCGGAGGTGGCCGGAAAATGGTGATCGGACGGTGGTGCCGAAACGGGAAACTTTCCCCTTTTGGTCAAACTGGTCAGCTTTCCCGTTTTGGAAAGTCAACGACTAGTCAATGCAAAACTGAATTTTTACGACTATTCTCGACAACTCTTCGACTTTTCGATATTTATACTCGTCCCTCGGATCGATCAACGGTCCGAAATGAAAATACGAAATGATTCGGATAAGCTCGAAACAATCGGATAAACTCGTCGGAACCCGAAACTTCAAATAATCATAAAATATTCCTCAGCTATCGGAAAAATCTTCCGGAACCACCCACGAACTCAAAATCACGTACTCTACACTTCCCGTGAAGACACCCAACTCAAATTCTCGACCAAAAACAAAGTCGCGAATCGAATCGGCAAACCACATAATATCGCAAAACTGCGACTAAAACCAAACCTCGAGAATCGTACCAAACACACATCTGATTCTGGTTCGGGTCGTCACAGTACGCAAGTTCGGTTGATTAAGTCTCACTCATTGGAATAAATGGCGCCTCTTTTTCTTGTTTATCTCCTTAACCCCTTGTGATGTGTGGATTTCATCACCGCACACCATAACCTAAGTGAAGTTATGGACATGAGGTTGAGGGCGGAGTCTACAAGAACTTGAGGGAATGTCTTTCTCGAGATTTTGGCTGAATGTCGGACATGGTGTCTAGAAACGGGTTATGACTGGTGACAGGTTCTGGATCTAAGAAAGACTTGCATCAATGGAGTATATACCAATGATCCGGTGAGTGGATGAATACTTGTTTTTTAGTAAGAAATCTTTGGTAACTTGGTGTCTAGAAGGTGACGGTTTCTATGACGGGTTTTGGATCCGAGATCTCAAATCGGTCCTGCCTCTCGTGGTCTCTCTTGCCAACTGGCCAAGCTTATTAAAGTTGCCCAAAGAAGACAAGGACTAAATCTACTTTCCATGATCGGTAAGCCTCGGGATGCATCGTCGAAATTAGTCCTGCCTCTCGCGTTATCTCTATCCCCAACTGGCCATGTTTTTCGATTGAACCAAGGCCGATTGATTGAGAATGTACATTTTATCGCGCGGGTCGCACGTCCAATGAAAGACCTAAAGGCTAAATGAACGTATTCTCTTTAAATTGAGGGCGAAACTCAATGAACAAAATACTTGTGCATATTACTTGTAAATTTCGTGTGCATTCTAACTTGTAAAGAATTAACCACGTTGCATATAGCTTGCATAACCTGCCGGCGGCTTTGTGATGCTCGGATTTCATCACCGGGTACCCTAACCTAAGTGAAGTTAGGGACATGAGGCCAAACGTATGGTCACGTTGCATCATGTATTTAGCACGTAACTTTGTGTGTTTTCTGCAGGTTCTAACATTTTCTCTTATGCATTCACTTCATATTTCACTTAGGTTCTTGTTTGATGCATTTGAATGACGATTTAATTGTTTTGAGCATGAATTTGAATGAAACGTGGTGTGCTTGCATTACTCTACTTGTATATATATATGTTTCTAAATCTTTGCATTGTAAATATGCCTAATTTTGCAGAAAACGTGTAAATTGAGTCTTAACTTATTCTATCAACTTTGCATTCATTTTAGGGAGTCTAAAGCCTTGCATTCACGTTTACAATTCTTGAAGTGTCTTAACTTAGTGTTTTACAGCTTTCGTGTGTTTTTGGTTTGTTTTTCTTCGTGTGATTTGTTTTTGGTGTGATTTTGTGTGTTTTTCTTGCTTTCTTTTAATTTTCAACGTTTTTGGTTAATGTCTTGCATTACTTGTATATTTTTTTGATACTAACACTATTTTGAGGAGGACTTAGAAAAAGATCCGGCTACTAAAGATGCCGAGAAGAAGAAGAATGTGGCTCCTCACGCCACTAAGGCACAACCTTCATCGTCACACCCTGCCCCAACCAAAGGTATTAACTCTATCCCTTCAAGTTTGGTTAATACTAATGCTTCGTTTGCTCGTGCACCATTCCCCCATAGATTGACGAAATCTAAGAGAGATGATCAATACGAAGACATCTTGGACATCTTTCGGAAGGTGCAAGTAAATCTGCCATTGATCGAGTGCATAAAGCAAGTGCCTATCTATGATAAATTTCTCAAAGAGTTATGCACCCAAAGGAGGCAAACGAGAGCGAAGGAGGTTGTGAAGGTGAATGCAACCGTTTCAGCGGTTTTACAGCGTCGGTTACCCCCCAAATTGAAGGATCCGGGGAGCTTTTCTGTTCCTTGCGTGATTGGTGACAACAAATTTGAAGATGTTATGCTAGACCTTAGTGCATCCATTAACGTAATGCCTTATTACTTATATGCATCTATGGATCTAGGGGAGCTCAAAAAAGACAACGTCATCATTCAGCTAGCCGACCGTTCGCATAAGTATCCTAGGGGATACGTTGAAGATGTTCTTGTGCAAGTCAACAACCTAATCTTTCCCGCTGATTTCTACATTGTTGACATGGAAGAGAGTCCTTTGAATACCACACAATTGCTTCTTGGACGACCTTTCATGAGGACTGCAAGAACGAAGATAGATGTGTTTGAGGGAACGTTTTCCATGGAGATTGATGGCGAAAAGATTGAATTCAACATATTAGATGCCATGAAGGTTCCCACGGCAAGTGTCAATGCAATATTTTCGATGGATGTGGTAGAAGAGGCAGCTCAACAACACTTAGACACCATTGGAGATGATGAGCTAGACATTGCCATACAAGAAGGAGCGGGGCTGACTCGACTTGGGGATGAAGCCCTTTTTGATGCACTTATCGAGATTTTGGAGCCTAGGATCCTCGAGATGGCTATGGCACTCAATGAGGCTCCACGGATTGTAAATAGGCCACCTCCTATTCCGTTGGCCTATGGAGAAAACAAGCTTGTTCCATCGTGATTAAGGCACCGGAACTGGACCTTAAAGTTTTACCGGCTCATTTGAAGTATGCTTACTTGGGAGAGAATGACACTTTGCCGGTTATCATTTCATCATCATTGGAGGAAGAACAAGAGGGCAAGCTCATCAACATGCTCAAACGTCACAAAACCGCAATTGGATGGACCCTTGCCGACATCAAAGGCATCAATCCGGCCACTTGCGTGCATCAAATTCTACTCGAAGATGGGGCTAAACCTTCGAGAGAAGCTCAAAGAAGACTCCATCCACCGATGATGGAAGTTGAGAAGAAGATAAGCTAGAAGATCCAGCCATCTCACACACATGAAGAACTATCACGTCTAGGCTGTAAGACGTTAAAAAACAAGCGCTTCTTGGGAGGCAACCCAATGGAGGAAATCGCCAAGGATTTGTTCTCTCCTCCCTTATCTTTTTAATTTCATTGCTTATTTACTTTCCTTAGCTAAAATTTTCGTGGGTCTCTCTCTTCATACTTAGTTCTATGTTTCCTTTAAATACATTGAGGACAATGTAGAGTTTAAGTGTGGGGGAGGGGTTTACAACTTTATTTGAGTCTTAAAATCATAAAACCGGGCGGACAATGGAACTTTCCGGCGGGTGATGCCCTAAAAAAAAATTGTTTTTAAAGAGTCTTTTTCATTTTTAGGATGCCCTTAGTTAGTCTATGATGAAAATGGACGGAAAAAGAATACATATGGCGATGAATAAGCACTAAACTGTTTTCTTGTGATAAGTGAGATATTTTGATTGTCATAACATGTAGTGGATATGGTATGCTTAAACATGGTATAGAATTCGCATGTTAGAATAAGTTTTAAATCATACAAACCTAAAAGTGAGTTTTTGAGCCTACATTACTTCATTTGAGAGTAAATTTCGTGCATATGGTTTTCAAAAACAAAACATGCTTCATCTAATTACTTGCCATAGATTTTAATGAACTAGAGATTACTAGAACTTACTCATGTAGATTTACAACGCTTTTAAGTTGATATATGCTCTGATTTTGGATATGATTAAAGGCAAATTAGGTTACCACCACTTAAACCAAATGGCCTTGTGTCCCATTGTGCGCACGAGTTGCGACACCCTTAGATTACCCCTTTGTGCCTACATTAAGCCTTTTCTTTCATTTACCACATACATATCTAAACACTTAGCCTAGTGTAGAGTTTCCAACCCTTGTTCAAAGACTTGGTGAAGAATTTCGAAGCTAGCATAAAAGAAGTGGCGAAAAAAGTGATGAAAGAATACAAAAGAAGGGAAGACTTGTCCAAAAGATGATTGCCGAAAGAAAAAAAAAGAAGAAAAAAAAAATCGAGAGCAAAAGAAAAGAAAAAATGTGTAAAAGCTCTCCGGCAAAAGTTCTAAGTGTAAAAGTTTGGACAAGTGAAGTTTAGAATGAAGTTAGGGCCCAAAAAGATAAAAATTGGCCCCCGATTCTGAAAGTTTGACACAAGGAAGTGTGTAGAAAGGATGAGCCACGAAATTTGAGAATTCTAAGTGCTAGACTAAGTCTTTGGAACATGTTTTAACCACCACTTATCAAAATTTCGAATGCCTTAGCCTTAGCCTCATTACAACCTTTCTAAAGTCCTTTATGATCCTTAAGATGAGTAGTCTTCAATTGGTTGAGTAAGTTACATGAGTAAGCATATGGTTTGGTTCATTTGTGCAAGTAATTATGAGGTATTACGATACAATACATATACATTTTTAGTGAACCTCTTTTCATGAGTGAAAATATGATGAGAGCATCCATGTGAGATTGATTTAGACTTGTTCGAAACATGCACAGCTTTAACTTCACCATCGTTTACTCCAAGTCCTACTTGTTTATGACATGATCATATTTCTCTTATCTATCGAAAATTTTTAAACTTTTCACTATGAAATTTTGTGACTCCATCGCCATATACTTAAGAACATTTCTGAGACAAATTGTACTAAGGGTTTAGAAGTTGTTTTTATTATTTTGAGTCCATGAAATATGTTCAACGTGAAGGCTAGCCTCATTGTTGGAATTATGTTGCTTACCTTCTCGTTTCCTTTATTTTAAGTTTTTGCTAGGGACTAGCAAAGTCTAAGTGTGGGGGAATTTGATCTACGCATTTTATGCTTGATTCTTAATGTCTTTCTCTCTACATTTAGCTTTGTTGTATGCTTAATAAATATGTTTCTAACTTACTTTATGCTTTTAGGTAGAAATAAAGGAGAAAATAATAAAGGAGGAGTTTTGGAGCTAAAAGCGTATTAAGGAGAGAAGTTCTCAATTCCGGAGGAGAAATGGTCCGAGGAATGGTCTTCAAATGGTTACTAAAATGATTTCCCACATGGTGTCAAGAATTGAAGACCAAATGCCAAAAGAAATGGATACCAAAATGGTGGACAAAAAAGATGAAGACATTTCTCCTGCGCGACCCAGGAAAGAGCAAATATGGCGGAATATATGGAGCATATAATGGACGAATTTTGGAGGATATTCCATGAAGATAAATACCTGATTTGAGGGCCAAAATATGTGCAAGAATATGGTATATTCGGCCAAGAATTATTAGGGAATAAGGAATGCAAGATTTGAAGATATGAAGATTTCCTTTTCCTTGAAGAAGAAGAAAACAGGGCAGCCAGGTCACTTAACTTCTAAAATCCGTGGTAAATCCAATTCAATTCCAAATATGGCGTTCCTTATATGGATTTTATAGCCCTTTGAATAAGCTTTCCAATGAAACAAGAATCGGAATTTTCCAAGATCTGAAACCCCGGGAAAACGCGTTTGAAGACAGACTGTCAGATTTGCCCGGGTACATAAGGAAAGTCTTGTTTTGGTAGGAAAAGACCTATTCTTCTCCTATATAAAGGGGAGCTCGGCCTCATTCTCAGAATCACTCATTCTACACACCAAAAAGCTCTGCCAAGCATTCCTCTCCACCACTATACCAAATTTCTACAAGAAGCCGCTCCTCCGTCCATAAAGAAACTCCTCCACCGAAGTCGGCTATAAGGCAAACTCCTTTAGAGGCTCTCCATATCCTAGAAGGCCGGATCACACTCTCGACGTAGGGAAAATTCCCGAGCGAAGTGTATTTCGAACCCTTCTATTTTCTTTCTTGTAAACTTTTGTTATTATGGTTGAAATAAAGTTTATTTCGGTTCACTTCCTTGTCATCTTTGTGTTATTTTCGTGACTTATTATTATCTTAGAATTTGGTCAAGCATGTCGAGCTTAATGAATCAATTGAGGCTAAGGCAAATTCCTTGCCAAGTTGGTATGTGTCGTAGGGCAAATTCCCGAGCACTAATAAAGATCATACATGTTAACTTGATTAAAGACTTAGATATTAATAGGTTGCATATAACATGACTAGGTTAGTAAGACGTGGTGAGTGGATGAGTTGATCAATGTGTAAATATGTAATTAGACTTTATTTTCGGGTTTAGTAAGCATGTTTAGGATTCTATGTTCTTGTTTGTTTTGCTTGTCTATGAGTTTAAGCATGTTAGAACTAGAAGCCAACGATGTGTTTGCTATGCCATGTTTTTGTCTTTAATTTCATAGACTATAAATAAACCAACTCTTAAACTCCCCCCTTTCCAAACCTTAGCATAGTCATGCATGCACCCTCAATCCCCGGTTAAGAACGATACCCTACTTATCAATGCTACATCTACACAAAAGGGTTTTAATTGTTTATACGTTTTTGTTGATTGTTAAGTGTTAATTTAATGGTTGCAAAAGACGTGTATCAAAAAACATGTAGTAGATCCAAATATATGTTGGGATCCATTTTCGTCCATTTGATCTCATTCAAATCTCAATAATCTCACAAAAAAGTCAAAACCGAACGATCTTGAAGATGAAATGTGGTTTAGGAGTCCGAATTGTATTTTGTTTCACAAAGAGGTTCATTAACATGTAAGTGATCCAAATATATGTTGGGATCCATTTTGGTCCATTTGATCTCACCCAAATCTCAATAATCTCACAAAAAGGTCAAAACCGAACGATCATAAGGATGAAATGTGGATCACAAGTCCGAATTGTATTTTGATTCACAAAGAGGTTCATTAACATGTAGTAGATCCAAATATATGTTGGGATTCATTTTCGTCCATTTGATCTCATTCAAATCTCAATAATCTCACAAAAAAGTCAAAACCAAACGATCTTGAAGATGAAATGTGGTTTAGGAGTCCGAATTGTGTTTTGTTTCGCAAAGAGGTTCATTAACATGTAAGTGATCCAAATATATGTTGGCATCCATTTCGGTCCATTTTATCTCACTCAAATCTAAATAATCTCACAAAAAAGTCAAAACCGAACGATCTTGAGGATGAAATGTGGATCACAAGTCCGAATTGTATTTTGATTCACAAAGAGGTTCATTAACATGTAGTAGATCCAAATATATGTTGGGATTCATTTTCGTCCATTTGATCTCATTCAAATCTCAATAATCTCACAAAAAAGTCAAAACCAAACGATCTTGAAGATGAAATGTGGTTTAGGAGTCCGAATTGTATTTTGTTTCGCAAAGAGGTTCATTAACATGTAAGTGATCCAAATATATGTTGGCATCCATTTCGGTCCATTTTATCTCACTCAAATCTAAATAATCTCACAAAAAAGTCAAAACCGAACGATCTTGAGGATGAAATGTGTTTTAGGAGTCCGAATTGTGTTTTGCTTCACAAAGAGGTTCATTAACATGAAGTAGATCCAAATATATGTTGGGATCCATTTTGGTCCATTTGATCTCACACAAATCTCAACAATCTCACAAAAAAGTCAAAACCGAACGATCTTGAGGATGAAATGTGGATCACAAGTCCGAATTGTGTTTTGTTTCGCAAAGAGGTTCATTAACATGTAAGTGATCCAAATATATGCTCGGATCCATTTTGGTCCATTTGATCTCACGCAAATCTCAATATTCTCACAAAAAGGTCAAAACCGAACGATCATAAGGATGAAATGTGGATCACAAGTCCGAATTGTGTTTTGATTCACAAAGAGGTTCATTAACATGTAGTAGATCCAAATATATGTTGGGATCCATTTTGGTCCATTTGATCTCACGCAAATCTCAACAATCTCACAAAAAAGTCAAAACCGAACGATGTTGAGGGTGAAATGTGTTTTAGGAGTCCGAATAGTGTTTTGCTTCACAAAGAGGTTCATTAACATGTAGTAGATCCAAATATATGTTGGGATCCATTTTGGTCCATTTGATCTCACGCAAATCTCAATAATCTCACAAAAAAGTCAAAACCGAACGATCTTGAGGATGAAATGTGGATCAAAAGTCCGAATTGTGTTTTGATTCACAAAGAGGCTCATTAACATGTAGTAGATCCAAATATATGTTGGGATCCATTTTGGTCCATTTGATCTCACGCAAATCTCAATAATCTCACAAAAAAGTCAAAATCGAACGATCTTGAGGATGAAATGTGGATCACAAGTCCGAATTGTGTTTTGATTCACAAAGAGGCTCATTAACATGTAGTAGATCCAAATATATGTTGGGATCCATTTTGGTCCATTTGATCTCACCCAAATCTCAATAATCTCACAAAAAGGTCAAAACCGAACGATCATAAGGATGAAATGTGGATCATAAGTCCGAATTGTGTTTTGATTCACAAAGAGGTTCATTAACATGAAGTAGATCCAAATATATGTTGGGATCCATTTTGGTCCATTTGATCTCACGCAAATCTCAACAATCTCACAAAAAAGTCAAAACCGAACGATCTTGAGGATGAAATGTGGATCACAAGTCCGAATTGTGTTTTGTTTCGCAAAGAGGTTCATGAACATGTAAGTGATCCAAATATATGCTCGGATCCATTTTGGTCCATTTGATCTCACGCAAATCTCAATAATCTCACAAAAAGGTCAAAACCGAACGATCTTGAAGATGAAATGTGGTTTAGGAGTCCGAATTGTGTTTTGTTTCACAAAGAGGTTCATTAACATGTAAGTGATCCAAATATATGTTGGGATCCATTTTGTTCCATTTGATCTCACGCAAATCTCAATAATCTCACAACAAGGTCAAAACCGAACGATCTTGAAGATGAAATTTGGTTTAGGAGTCCGAGTTGTGTTTTGTTTCACAAAGAGGTTCATTAACATGTAAGTGATCCAAATATATGTTGGGATCCATTTTGTTCCATTTGATCTCACGCAAATCTCAATAATCTCACAAAAAAGTCAAAACCGAACGATCTTAAGGATGAAATGTGGATCACAAGTCCGAATTGTGTTTTGATTCACAAAGAGGTTCATTAACATGTAGTAGATCCAAATATATGTTGGGATCCATTTTGGTCCATTTGATCTCACGCAAATCTCAACAATCTCACAAAAAAGTCAAAACCGAACGATCTTAAGAATGAAATGTGGATCACAAGTCCGAATTGTGTTTTGATTCACAAAGAGGTTCATTAACATGTAGTAGATCCAAATATATGTTGGGATCCATTTTGGTCCATTTGATCTCACGCAAATCTCAATAATCTCACA
This sequence comes from Geum urbanum, assembly GCA_946800695.1. Classification (NCBI taxonomy): domain Eukaryota; kingdom Viridiplantae; phylum Streptophyta; class Magnoliopsida; order Rosales; family Rosaceae; genus Geum; species Geum urbanum. The sequence goes on from OX327004.1 coordinate 27,221,260, forward strand.
AAAAAGTCAAAACCGAACGATCTTAAGGATGAAATGTGGTTTAGGAGTCCGAATTGTGTTTTGTTTCGCAAAAAGGTTCATTAACATGTAAGTGATCCAAATATATGTTGGGATCCACTTTGGTCCATTTGATCTCACGCAAATCTCAATAATCTCACAAAAAAGTCAAAACCGAACGATCTTGAGGATGAAATGTGGTTTAGGAGTCCGAATTGTGTTTTGTTTCACAAAGAGGTTCATTAACATGTAGTAGATCCAAATATATGTTGGGATCCATTTTGGTCCATTTGATCTCACGCAAATCTCAACAATCTCACAAAAAAGTCAAAACCGAACGATCTTAAGGATGAAATGTGGATCACAAGTCCGAATTGTGTTTTGATTCACAAAGAGGTTCATTAACATGTAGTAGATCCAAATATATGTTGGGATCCATTTTGGTCCATTTGTGTGACGACCCGGACCAGAATCAGCAGTATTGAATCGCCAGGCTCGTTAAGGACTAAAATATTGGCCGAGAATAGGAGCTGGGTCTCTTCTCGAGAGTCGTTGTACGTGTGATTACGAGTTCGTGGGCGGTTCCGGATCGTTATTTGGACGACCGAGGAATTAATTATGAATATTTGAAGTTTCGACGGAAACGGATTTAACTGGCAGGTTTGCTCGCGACTAAATTACCGGACGAGAATTTGGTTTCAGTTTCTTCACGGAAGTTGTTCAGAATTTAATTTCGAGTTCGTAGGAACTTCCGGAGCACGATTTTGAGTTACGGAGTTTAAGTTGCGAATTTTGCCGATTGTTGATTGTTTAGTCGATTTAATGTGTGTTGCTTTGAAGGGTTGACTTTTTATCCGATTGGCCGATGTGTTTGACTTCGGGTGATTATTGAAGAATATGTCGATACGAGTTCGTGGCCGTGAGATTTATCGGAATCGGAATCACGACGAGAAAGTTACGCGCATTTCAAGTTTGCCGAAATGGATAAGCATGAGTTTCCTTTTTGGGAAAGTATAAATAGGGGACTTACTATTTTGAGAAAGTCAAAGATGGTCATAAATATTGTTGACCGAGTTGACTGAGTCAACTCGGTGAGGAGAGAGGGAGCTTCACGTCGTGCTCCACGGTGGTCGACGGAGGTGGTGCCCTTCCGGCCGTCTCCGGCCACGGGGGAGGTGGCTTCCTGTGCGCCTTGACTTCCTCTACCCACTCCCGGCCTCCCTTCACGGCCTAGCTCACCGGAGTAAGAGATTTTCCGGCATGAAATTTGAGGAAAACTTGGTGATTTCGGGTGCTATGATTTTGACCGATTCGAGCTACAATTTTGGGTGGGCTTTGTAGCCCTCATCACCATGAATCTACCCTGTAAGTTTCATGTTTCAATTCGATGTGTACAAGGAGAATTCTTGATTTGAAATTTGTGTTCCAATTCGGTTTTACATGGAATTGACCTAGTTAGAGTGAGAATTGGACTTCGGTGCAGTTATGGAAGTTGCTCAGTGGGTGATTTGGAGTGGAATAGGGGTGGCTCCGCCTTGAAATTCTCCGTCCGGCAGCGGCGCCGCCGTGGGTGGCGGTCAACGCGGCGGTAAACGGTCAGAGTTGACTTTTTGACTTTTGACAAGTCGCATGTCATTTGACTCGAAATCGCGCCCCGATCGCAGTGGGGAGGTTCGTTTTTCGAGATGAGCGTCCGAATGTAAAGTGAGGTATTGAGGTGGTATATATGGATTTTCGACAATTTGTCGTATTCGAATTACGTGTTTCCGAGAACGGTGGTTTCTCGTGGTTTGATTTGTATTGTCGGATTATGATTTTGAATATTGGACATTGTGAATATTCAGGGGTTCGTGATCGTTGTTTTGGCGAGGGACTTTCCGCCGGATCACGGGTTAACGCGTTACGCGTTACGCCAGTCTGTGAGTGGACAATTTCTTTTCACGGATTGTTTGCGAGTCTTTTATATGATTTTCGAACTTGAGCATGCGTATTGAGATTACGGATTACATGAGCATGTGTTTTACGATTATACGATTATACTTATACGTATACGAGTATACATACACTTATATGCTGTTTCATGCATTTGCATCGAAATGTTTATGATTTGGTTTACACAGAGTACAGTCTTGGTTACGTTGTTGTATCGATACACTTAGCCTCTCGGCTGATCCCCGATGGTAGGCATCCCAGGCGGGGCGTTACCCCGACCTGACCGGCGAGGGGCGTATCCCCGGAACCGAGGCCTTTCTGGCTTAGAATCACGTGTGGGTCCGGGATCCCGTGATTCGGACTGTACTAGCACGGTGTGTGTCCATGAGTGACCCCGTGGGATTTTATTTGCATGCTCAGTACACTGGAGGAGTATGAGTTTTACCTCGTGTACTATGTTGTTTATATTTACCTGGACTCGCACATGTTTTTATAACATATTTATTATCTGGTGAAAGACATTTATTTTCGTCCACTCACTCTAACGTGTTTATTGTCTTTCACCTGGGCTTTTCGGTTTCCGTGCCCAGTTTGCAGTTCAGGCTCTGGTGTCGCACGTCGTGGTCGGAGGCATAGTGCTCGAGCTACTTTGTTTCATCCAGTAGGTTTATTGTTCTACCTACTGTGGTATGCATATATGATTATGTATTAGAAGTCGCTCTGAGTTCCCTATTGAATACGATATACGATTTTACACTGGATTTCAGTAAAGTGCATATATATTTACTACTTTACTTTACTGTTGATATATTGAGAAATCCGGATGGGATTGGTGCCCACGGTTTGCTTTTTGTGGCATAGGATGAAGTGTATTTTCCGCGTGCAGGTTAAGGTAATCCCACGCTAGTAACGAAACTCTGCCCAAATTTCGAAAAGTTTTTGTTGGTTCATGTTTTCGAAGGGGTTTGATTCCGATTTAGGAAGCTAAATCGGGGTTGGGTCCTTTCAGCTTGGTATCAGAGCATTAGGTTGTAGGTTCTGTAGTCGTGTTTACTTGGGGTATTTGAGTTGATACAGCATGACTGGAGTGATGACCCGACTGGCCAGCGGTACTCATCAATACTTCGGGTGTTGTGTGTCCTCAAATATCTGCGGTTTCATGATTACGTTCCACTTGTTGTGAACGATGTTTTATTCATTAGGATGCCTCCTGACGTGCTTTCCGTGTCGGTACGGTTGTGGATCCTGTTGAGGATCAATCGACGCGTGATTTGTCAGTGAATTGTGGATTTGGATGAGTATTCAGAGTTCAGTGAACTGTGTGGCACGGGTTGCCTGGTTGTGTGTGTGAGAGCCTACATGTTGCCTCAGAGCTGAGATTTATGGCAGTGATGTTTGCCTGAGTCAGATTGTGTATTGGTGGGCTGATGTTGTGCGAGTCCCAGTTGCGACTCCATGGCCTACATTCAGGGTGTTGTTTATACGGTAATGGTTTTATCAGGCTATCCAGCAATTGTTTGTGGAGTGTTTACCCACCTGAGGCAGAGATGCAGTGTTCACATGTTTGTACGTGTTATGCGGCTTCAGAGGGAGCTATGCACGAGGTTCGAGATGAGTTTGAACCTGAGCATCAGAGAGAATCTGATTGTTGTGCCTCGAGATTGCCGTGAGGAGCTTAGTGTGCTGCACTCAGTGGCAAGGCTGTTGAGGAGGGAAAGATGTACACGGTTTTCGATGTGACGGTTTGAGGAAAGTGGACTTAGTCGAGATGTTGTGATGAGGTTGAGTTATGATACTTCGGGATCAGCGACCTTTATGATATTGTTGACGGCCATCAGTTTGAGCAGAGAATCCGTTTGATGATGGCGGAGAGCGCAGAGTAGCGGACTTGTACCTGTGGCATGAGTTTGGGTGATCGTTGGTGATCCTTTCACGCAGCAGGTGTTGCAGTGATTTGTGTTCGTAGAGCACTTTCAGTTGCTATTTCGATGGCCAGGAGGGTCACGTTATGAGGAAACGCCTCAGCCAGCTGTTGTAGCGGTTTGACGACTCAGAGTTTACAGGGAGATCCTCATGTTGTTTCTGCAGTCTGATCAATGTACCCTTTTGACGAGTTATTCAGTAAGTCGCATTTGACATGGACGGCTAGTTTGGGCATGTTGGAGTTCGTGCTATGACCTTGTTTGAGGACGGACTTTTCTCCGAGGTTACTGTTGCTTGATATCCATGGCTATTGTACCTGTATCTCCACTTCCGAGGTTTTGAAGAGTGTTGCATCCATCCGGAGGTCGTGAGATCCTTGTTTGAGGTTATGGGTTAGCCGCGGATCTGTTATAGCTGGACATTATGGTTTTGATGTGACCATGAGTATGGACTTACTGACGACGCATTTAGCTGTGTTCGAGTGCCTCGAGATGGAGGTTGTGTTTCGACGACCAGATTTCCCCGAGATGCTGTTTCGCGGTGATGGTTGAGCGGATGATGGAGACGAGTTATGTTGCTTGCTTAGCATATGTAGTGGATACTTTGGTTGCTGTGTCCGACATTGGTGACATTGAGGTGGTTTCCGAGTTACCAGGAGTATTCCGGAGGAGTTACCAGGTGTTTCTCCAGTTCGGAAGACTGACTACACCGTTGAGCTTGTACCAGGCGCTGGACTCATTTTACCGGCATCTTGTCGTTCGGAGCCAGCGGAGCTGATGGAGCTACAGTTTCGACTCCAGGAGTTGCTGGAGGAGATTTCATGTGACCTAGTGTATTTGCGTGATGTGCTCTTGCATTGTGTGTACGGACGTTGGTTGGTTCGACGAGATGGTGTATTGACTACCGAAGCCTGATTCGCTTCAGAGGAGAATGAGTATCCTCCGCTTCAGATTGACGAGTGGTTGAATCAGCTTGCGAGAGCTTCAGTTTTGTTGAAGATTGATTTCGGGACCGGATACCATCAGTTGTGGTTCGGTGAGTCAGATGTGGCTTTGTTGGCTTTCGGATCTCGGTGCGGACATCAGGAGTTCTTGGTCACGCCGTTGGGTTGACCAATGCTCCGTAGATCGTGTGGACTTGATGGACCATGTGTTCAGACAGTTTCTGGACGAGTTGCGACCATGTTCGTCGGCAACTTCCTGATGTATCCCAAGAGTGTGGGCCAGCACCTGAAGCAGTTGCAAGCGGTTTTGCGGACTTCGCGAGATGATCTTGTGTTTGCAAAGTTCAACCAGTGTGAGTTTTGGCCGATTAGCGTGATGATTTTAAGCTGTGTGATGCTATCCGAGTGAGTGGCGTGGATCCTGACCAGTTCGAAGCCGTGTTGATTTGGAGTTGACCTACCATTGTACCAGAGATCCAGTGTTTCTCTTGGGTTTGGCAGGCTATTACCGACGGCTTGTGCAGAATTTTTCCCGGATTGCCACTCTACTTTCCGGATTGACGAAGAAGGCGTCAAGCTCGAGTGGTTCGATGCACGCGAGGAGAGTTACTTCCTCCTGCAGGATGGTTGACCGTTGCTTCGGTTTTGACCTTACTTGATGACCGCGACAAGTTCGTGGGTTATGACGATGCATCGAGGTTTGGGTTTGGTTGTGCTTTGATGCTGTATAGCAGAGCGGCGGCTCATGGTTTCAGGCGGTGGAAACCTTATGCGGCTACGTATCCTATTTATGATGTGGGTGTAGCTGTTCTTGTGTTAGCATCAGAGAGTTCGAGACACTACAACTATGGCATGCAGCGAGGTGTAGGATGTACACTGATTACTTGAGTTTCATCCACTTGCATTTTCGGCCAGATTTGGGCTTGAGGCAGTGTTGATGATTGAGGTTGACTCATGACTATAGTTGCACCTTTTAGTTTGTTCGGGAAAGGCTAGAGATCATACTTTGACCATCCGTTTAGGATGTTGTTGCTGATGCTTTCAGTCGAGAGTCGGGACTTCAGTGTTTCATGTGTGTGAGTGTGGCTCGAGCTTCCGTGTTAGCCGAGTGTGGCTACGGGAGCTGAGTTCGAGTGTGATGATGTCGAGGCTCATGGTTTTGCACGCGTTTGGCGCTAGCAGTACGAAGATGTGTCTAATACTCCGAGTTTACTACTCGTGACGCAACATGAAGAGCAATGTAGCAGCATGTGTGTGCGGACGCCACATTTGTCGACTGATGATGGCTAGGAGGCAGAGACTTGCCGAGGAGTGTCAGCCATTGAAGATTTCCGGTTAAATGTGGCGATTACTGCTGTGTTTGTGTATGCTTGTATGCACTTTGGTTTGTGATGCCAGTGGTTTGACCATTGTGGACCATTTGATGAATTTAGTACATTTCCTTGTGCATTCAGAGATGATTTTAGTGGCAGGCTGGCATAGCTGAGTTTGGTGGAGATTGTCCATTTCGTGATGTGCTTGTGTCCCAGTTCGCCGATCGAGGTATCAGCTATAACTATGTGTTGGTGAGCTTTGCAGTGAACATTGGGGACCAGATTACGAGCTAGTACCAGTCCTTATCCTCAGATTGGTGAGCGATCTTCGAGGACTATTTAGACCTTGGAAGGCATGTTGTGGACCTCGGTATTGCAGTTCCGGAGGATTTTGGACCAGCAGTTTCACTTGTTTGAGATTGCTTGAGTACCAGTTGTGGACCACCGTGATATTGACTTTGCTTGATGTCGTTTTGTGGACGTTATTGTACTCCATTGTGCTGGAGCGAGTTGGTTCGAGTTGAATTGACGTTTGAATCTGATTGTGTGGAATGTGTTACCACAGATTGTCAGATTAGCGGAAATGGGGTTGATTGTTGCTTGAGTTCAATGCTTAAGTTATGTGGATGTGTGTGGACTGAGTTGTGTTGGCCACGTTGTTTTGATCCGTATGTGGTTATAGGCGAGTTTGTGTTGTGCCGTGTGGTTCGGCATCGCCTATAGCGTTGGCTTTTATGTGTGTTGTGTTCCGTGTGGCGGAACTACATTTCAGGTTGTTACGTGTGGTGTACCCTATCGGTTCCTTATGCAGGAACACTTGGCGATTGTGTGAGCCAGTTCAGATTTGTGATTTGAGGGTACAGAGATTCCAGTACGGAAATATCTCCTGTTGTGGAGTTTGTGATTAGAGTTGTTTATTTGAGATTGCCGTTGGTGAGTTGAGCAGTATGCAGAGGCAGTGCTCCTACCTTGTAGTCGGCAGACTCGGAAATTTCGAGGTCGAAATTTTTCTAAGGGGGGTGGATTTGTGACGACCCGGACCAGAATCAGCAGTATGATCAGCTTGATTGATGAGTTTGTGTGTAGTCGCAGAGTTGTTCGACAGTTATTGAATCGCCAGGCTCGTTAACGACTAAAATATTGGCCGAGAATTGGAGCTGGGTCTCTTCTCGAGAGTCGTTGTACGTGTGATTACGAGTTCGTGGGCGGTTCCGGATCGTTATTTGGACGACCGAGGAATTAATTATGAATATTTGAAGTTTCGACGGAAACGGATTTAACTGGCAGGTTTGCTCGCGACTAAATTACCGGACGAGAATTTGGTTTCGGTTTCTTCACGGAAGTTGTTCAGAATTTAATTTCGAGTTCGAAGGAACTTCCGGAGCACGATTTTGAGTTACGGAGTTTAAGTTGCGAATTTTGCCGATTGTTGATTGTTTAGTCGATTTAATGTGTGTTGCTTTGAAGGGTTGACTTTTTATCCGATTGGCCGATGTGTTTGACTTCGGGTGATTATTGAAGAATATGTCGATACGAGTTCGTGGCCGTGAGATTTATCGGAATCGGAATCACGACGAGAAAGTTACGCGCATTTCAAGTTTGCCGAAATGGATAAGCATGAGTTTCCTTTTTGGGAAAGTATAAATAGGGGACTTACTATTTTGAGAAAGTCAAAGATGGTCATAAATATTGTTGACCGAGTTGACTGAGTCAACTCGGTGAGGAGAGAGGGAGCTTCACGTCGTGCTCCACGGTGGTCGACGGAGGTGGTGCCCTTCCGGCCGTCTCCGGCCACGGGGGAGGTGGCTTCCTGTGCGCCTTGACTTCCTCTACCCACTCCCGGCCTCCCTTCACGGCCTAGCTCACCGGAGTAAGAGATTTTCCGGCATGAAATTTGAGGAAAACTTGGTGATTTCGGGTGCTATGATTTTGACCGATTCGAGCTACAATTTTGGGTGGGCTTTGTAGCCCTCATCACCATGAATCTACCCTGTAAGTTTCATGTTTCAATTCGATGTGTACAAGGAGAATTCTTGATTTGAAATTTGTGTTCCAATTCGGTTTTACATGGAATTGACCTAGTTAGAGTGAGAATTGGACTTCGGTGCAGTTATGGAAGTTGCTCAGTGGGTGATTTGGAGTGGAATAGGGGTGGCTCCCCCTTGAAATTCTCCGTCCGGCAGCGGCGCCGCCGTGGGTGGCGGTCAACGCGGCGGTAAACGGTCAGAGTTGACTTTTTGACTTTTGACAAGTCGCATGTCATTTGACTCGAAATCGCGCCCCGATCGCAGTGGGGAGGTTCGTTTTTCGAGATGAGCGTCCGAATGTAAAGTGAGGTATTGAGGTGGTATATATGGATTTTCGACAATTTGTCGTATTCGAATTACGTGTTTCCGAGAACGGTGGTTTCTCATGGTTTGATTTGTATTGTCGGATTATGATTTTGAATATTGGACATTGTGAATATTCAGGGGTTCGTGATCGTTGTTTTGGCGAGGGACTTTCCGCCGGATCACGGGTTAACGCGTTACGCGTTACGCCAGTCTGTGAGTGGACAATTTCTTTTCACGGATTGTTTGCGAGTCTTTTATATGATTTTCGAACTTGAGCATGCGTATTGAGATTACGGATTACATGAGCATGTGTTTTACGATTATACGATTATACTTATACGTATACGAGTATACATACACTTATATGCTGTTTCATGCATTTGCATCGAAATGTTTATGATTTGGTTTACACAGAGTACAGTCTTGGTTACGTTGTTGTATCGATACACTTAGCCTCTCGGCTGATCCCCGATGGTAGGCATCCCAGGCGGGGCGTTACCCCGACCTGACCGGCGAGGGGCGTATCCCCGGAACCGAGGCCTTTCTGGCTTAGAATCACGTGTGGGTCCGGGATCCCGTGATTCGGACTGTACTAGCACGGTGTGTGTCCATGAGTGACCCCGTGGGATTTTATTTGCATGCTCAGTACACTGGAGGAGTATGAGTTTTACCTCGTGTACTATGTTGTTTATATTTACCTGGACTCGCACATGTTTTTATAACATATTTATTATCTGGTGAAAGACATTTATTTTCGTCCACTCACTCTAACGTGTTTATTGTCTTTCACCTGGGCTTTTCGGTTTCCGTGCCCAGTTTGCAGTTCAGGCTCTGGTGTCGCACGTCGTGGTCGGAGGCATAGTGCTCGAGCTACTTTGTTTCATCTAGTAGGTTTATTGTTCTACCTACTGTGGTATGCGTATATGATTATGTATTAGAAGTCGCTCTGAGTTCCCTATTGAATACGATATACGATTTTACACTGGATTTCAGTAAAGTGCATATATATTTACTACTTTACTTTACTGTTGATATATTGAGAAATCCGGATGGAATTGGTGCCCACGGTTTGCTTTTTGTGGCATAGGATGAAGTGTATTTTCCGCGTGCAGGTTAAGGTAATCCCACGCTAGTAACGAAACTCTGCCCAAATTTCGAAAAGTTTTTGTTGGTTCATGTTTTCGAAGGGGTTTGATTCCGATTTATGAAGCTAAATCGGGGTTGGGTCCTTTCAATTTGATCTCACGCAAATCTCAATAATCTCACAAAAAAGTCAAAATCGAACGATCTTAAGGATGAAATGTGGTTTAGGAGTCCGAATTGTGTTTTGTTTCGCAAAAAGGTTCATTAACATGTAAGTGATCCAAATATATGTTGGGATCCACTTTGGTCCATTTGATCTCACGCAAATCTCAATAATCTCACAAAAAAGTAAAAACCAAACGATCTTGAAGATGAAATGTGGTTTAGGAGTCCGAATTGTGTTTTGTTTCGCAAAGAGGTTCATCAACATGTAGTAGATCCAAATATATGTTGGGATCCATTTTGGTCCATTTGATCTCACGCAAATCTCAATAATCTCACAAAAAAGTCAAAACCGAACGATCTTAAGGATGAAATGTGGTTTAGGAGTCCGAATTGTGTTTTGTTTCGCAAAGAGGTTCATTAACATGTAAGTGATCCAAATATATGCTCGGATCCATTTTGGTCCATTTGATCTCACGCAAATCTCAATAATCTCACAAAAAGGTCAAAACCGAACGATCTTGAAGATGAAATGTGGTTTAGGAGTCCGAATTGTGTTTTGTTTCACAAAGAGGTTCATTAACATGTAAGTGATCCAAATATATGTTGGGATCCATTTTGTTCCATTTGATCTCACGCAAATCTCAATAATCTCACAAAAAAGTCAAAACCAAACGATCTTGAAGATGAAATGTGGTTTAGGAGTCCGAATTGTGTTTTGTTTCGCAAAGAGGTTCATTAACATGTAGTAGATCCAAATAGATGTTGGGATCCATTTTGGTCCATTTGATCTCACATAAATCTCAACAATCTCACAAAAAAGTCAAAACCGAACGATCTTAAGGATGAAATGTGGATCACAAGTCCGAATTGTGTTTTGATTCACAAAGAGGTTCATTAACATGTAGTAGATCCAAATATATGTTGGGATCCATTTTGGTCCATTTGATCTCACGCAAATCTCAACAATCTCACAAAAAAGTCAAAACCGAACGATCTTAAGGGTGAAATGTGTTTTAGGAGTCCGAATAGTGTTTTGCTTCACAAAGAGGTTCATTAACATGTAGTAGATCCAAATATATGTTGGGATCCATTTTGGTCCATTTGATCTCACGCAAAACTCAATAATCTCACAAAAAAGTCAAAACCGAATGATCTTAAGGATGAAATGTGGTTTAGGAGTCCGAATTGTGTTTTGTTTCGCAAAGAGGTTCATTAACATGTAAGTGATCCAAATATATGTTGGGATCCACTTTGGTCCATTTGATCTCACGCAAATCTCAATAATCTCACAAAAAAGTCAAAACCGAACAATCTTGAGGATGAAATGTGGATCACAAGTCCGAATTGTGTTTTTCTTCACAAGGAGGTTCATTAACATGTAGTAGATCCAAATATATGTTGGGATACATTTTGGTCCATTTGATCTCACTCAAATCTCAATAATCTCACAAAAAAGTCAAAACCGAGCGATCTTGAGGATGAAATGTAGTTTTAGGAGTCCGAATTGTGTTTTGTTTCGCAGAGAGGTTCATTAACATGTAAGTGATCCAAATATATGTTGGGATCCATTTTTGTCCATTTGATCTCACGCAAATCTCAATAATCTCACAAAAAAGTCAAAACCGAATGATATACGCATTTTATGCTCGTTTCTTAACGCATTTCCCTTTACGTTTAGCTATATTATTATCTTAGTTTTTATGTTTTTCTTATTTAATTTGTTATTTTGAAGATATTTACGGTGGAGATTAATAACGACGCAATTCGGAGGAATTTCGGCGATTTTGCGATTTTTGCGATTTCGGACCACCGGAAATGGGCCAGCCCAAAAAGCATTTTTTGGGCCCATTTCTCAAAGTTTGTTTCGGCCCATTATCAAGCCCAAACCCATCTAGTTCGGCAAGGAGGCCACTTCGTGAAGTTGAAAAGTCAAGCTTGTCAAGCTTTGATGACAAGGCTTAGTGACTAAGCTTGTGATCATCACAAAAGATGACTAAGTATGTGACTTGCCATGGTGACTCTTGCTTAGGGTTCACAAATGGTGAGTTGCCATGGTGACTCTTGCTTTGTGATGATCACACTTGGTGACTAAGGGAGTGACTTGCCATGTGACTAAGGCTTGCATTAAATGAAGGGAGGCAAGGTGGAAGAGAGATGAAGGCATATGCTTGCCTATAAATACCAAGGGAGTTCGGCCATGATAAAGGATCACATAATTTCACAAGCCAAAACTCTATACACTTTACTACTCTTCCATACACAACTGAAGTCCTCCCGAAGTCGAAGTCCTCCGCCACCTCCGGATCAAGAACGTAGAGTGCGTCATTCGTGTTCTTGAGAACCACCGCTAGTAGATTGGTGCGTCACCTCTCTAAAAAGTGTAACCATGTACTCTAAACTCCATCTTCATCTTTGTAATACTTTCGGTTATGTAATGAAAGAAATTCTCCATGTTCTTCTCTTATTTCGATTCTTCCATGTGTTCTTGATTTTATTAGTTTGGATGCATGTGCTAGCTTTAAAGTTCTTAATGCTTTGAGTATGATTTAGAATAGGGTGCGTCACTTATTGTCCTAAATTATACCTCATTGATTCGGCAAAGAAGCTATTGTTTTAAGTTGTTATGCGTCATGACATTCTTATTCAACGAAAGCATGTGTATGTATCTCGACTAAAATTAAGGATTTCGTAGATGATAAATAAGGTAAAAGCAAAGGAGTAGGTTCGGTTAGTGAATATGTTGATCACTTGTAATTAATAGATTAGCTTCTTATTTTTAGCAAGCATAATTAGACTTGAAGTTTCTTGATTGTTAAAACTTGTCTATGAGTAAAACATGTTAGATGCCTAAGAGTTTTTGTTGTGTTTGCATGTTTTTGCACTTTAATTTAGTAGGACATTTAATCAACCAATTTCCAATCCCCCCAAACATTTAGATTTCCGCTTATTAACGAAACCATGCATGCGCCCTTAATTCCCCGGATAAAGAACGATCCCTACTCGCCAATATTATAATGACAAAAGAAGGGTTTTAAATTGCAATGCGCGTAATCTGTGTTTTTAAAGTCTACTGTGTGTTAACGTTAAATGCATGTTTTGCGCGTATCAATTTTTGGCGCCGTTGTCGGGGAATTAAAATGTTTTTGTATGATTTCGTTGTATATATGTAAAAATAGGTAAATAAAAGCATGTCTATAATTTTCGAAATACATACTTGTTTATACTTATAGAAATTTACATACATGTTTACAATTCTTACTTATTACTTATACGAATTTATTTACACTTCGTATTTACACTTGCATAATTTATTTTCATGTTAAAGGATAGTCTTTGATTTAATTTGAGTACTAGCACTTAGTTATTAAATAAATCTCTATGGAATAGGTGGTGCCTCTTTTGTTTGTCTATCTCCTTAACCCTTCATGAAGTGTGGATTTCATCGCCACACGCCATAACCTAAGTGAAGTTATGGGCATGAGGTTGTGGGCGGAGTTTACAAACACTTGAGATTGTATACTATCTTGTGAATTCGAGTAATAATTGGTTATGATGTCTAGAAGGGTTATGAATGGTGACTGGTGTTGAACTAAGAAAACAGAACACCATTGGAGTATATACTCTTACGAGTAAGCCTCGGGGTGTTTCTAAGAACAACAATGGAGTATATACTCTTACGAGTTAGCCTCAGGTTGTTCCCAGAAATTAGTTCTCACCTCTTGCGTTACATCTATCCCAACTGGTCATTTCCAACAATTACGAGAATTAACGATAGTTGGTATACATTTTCGCGCGGGCCGCACGGACAAGAGATTTACTCAATAACTAAGTCGTGTATTCCTTTTAAATCTTAGGCGCAATCAATCTCCATGGAGAAAGTTCCCTGAAAAACGTCTATCTTCGTTCTTGCAGTCCGCATGAAAGGTCGCCCAAGCAGCAGTGGCGTGGTGTTCAAAGGACTCTCCTCCATGTCAACGATATAAAAATCCGCTGGAAAAATCAGGGTGTTGACCTGCATAATAACGTCTTCTACGTATCCCCTCGGATACTTGTGTGTGCGATCGGCTAATTGGATGACAACACCATCTTGCTTGAGATCTCCAAGCTCCATCGATTCGAAAAGATAGTAAGGCATGACGTTGATGGAAGCTCCGAGATCAAGCATCACGTCTTCGAAGTGGTTGTCACCGATTACGCAGGGAACTGCAAAACTCCCTGGGTCCTTCAGTTTTGGGGGTAGCCGACGCTGCAAAACCGCCGAAACGGTTGCGTTCACCTTCACAACCTCCTTCTCTCGAGTTTGCCTCCTCTGGGTGCATAATTCTTTGAGAAACTTCGGGTATATTGGCACTTGTTTTATGCACTCGATCAAGGGCAAATTCACTTGCACCTTTCGGAAGATGTCCAAAATATCTTCATATTGAGCATCCTTCTTCTTTGATTTTAATAATCTGCTAGGGAAAGGTGCAACAACAAACGGAGAATTAGTAATAACCGTATTTGAAGGAATAGGGCTTTTACCTTTGATTGGGGTAGGTTGTGGAGGGGATTGTGCCTTGGTGACAATAGGCGTCACCTTCTTTTTCTCGGCCTCTTGAGTTGCCGGATCGATCTCATCATCGTCTTCGTTGGTGATGTCCTCGATGGTGACTTCATCGAGATGAGATCGCTTGGTCTTTGGTTCTTCAAGTATCTTCTCACTCCTTGTGACGATGGCATTCACGTTTCGTTGATTAGGAGTGGGTTGAGGTGGAAGCCGACCGGTTTCTTTGATTTGGCCCATGAAATCAACAAGTTGGCCAAGTTGCTTCTTCACTTCAGTGATGTCGCGGCCATGTGAGTCGAGTGTCTCTTTTGTCTTCGATTGTCCGTCGAGGAGAACTTGTGTTGAGGCCGAAAGTTGCGACAACATCTTGTCGTAATCCGGGTTGGTGAAGGATTGAGATGACGAACCATGCTGCATCGGTGGCCTTGGTTGAAATGGAGGGCGTTGGTAGCTTTGTTGAGGTGCTGGAGGGTTCAAAGTTCCCTCGTTGCTGCTCCATCTAAAACCTGGATGATCTCGGTTGCCAAAATTGTTGTAGTTGTTGTACCGTTGGCCTCCTTGATATCCACCGATGGCGTTAACATGCTCCGGCTCGCTAGCTTGCTCCGGCACTTGAGGGCATTGGTCGTTGTGGTGACCTTGTGATTGACATATGCCACAAACAGGCCGTTGAGTTGCCTTGGCTCTTGTTGTCTCGAGCTCTAAAACCTTCTCTAGCATATGAGCTAGTTTGTCGTATTTTTCGTCCGCGTCGGGTTTAGAACTTGCTTCACCGACTGCTCGTCTGTTGGACATTCCATATTGTGCATCATTATTCGCCCGATTCTCAAAAAGAGTTGTGGCTTCGATTTCGGTTAAGTCCATGAATGCACCGGTAGCTGCTGCATCTAGCAATTCCCTATCGATCGGCTTGAGACCATCGTAAAAGTAATTCATGAGATTGGTCTCGGAAAATCCATGCGATGGGCAAGTGGCACACAAAACCTTGAATCGGTCGTAATATTGGCCGAAGGTCTCATCCGGTTTCTGTGTGATACCAGTGATTTGCTTTCTCAAGACGGTGATCTTTGAGGCCGGGAAGTACTTCGCTAGGAACATATCTGCAAGTTGCTTCCATGAGGTAATATGGTTCGGCGGTAGTTCCATAAGCCAAGACTCGGCCCTGTCGACTAGGGTGAATGGGAATGCCTTCAGCTTGAAGAGCTTCGTATCAGCATCGGCTGGCTTCATGCTGTTACAAACAAATTGGAATTGTTTGAGATGCTTATTCGGATCTTCATTCGAAAGTCCATGAAAAATGGGTAGTCGGTGGAGGAAACCACTCTTCAGCTCGACTTCTTTCATGTTTTCCCCCGGTGGTGGAAAAGCAATGCTTGAAGGCCCGCTGCTCCATTCTGTTGAGCAGGTGCGCTGACGAAGAGACTGTCCTGCATTGGCCATGTTGACTTCTTGTTCTTCCGGTTCTGAAGTATGGTCGGTTGATGAGGCTGAACTATGGTCGGTTGATGAATGTGAAGACTCGGAAACTTCCTCGATGATGGGATAATCCAGGATGTCTGTTTGAGCTTTAAGTCTCGCTATTCTCTCTGCGATTTCCTCAAATTTTGTTCTAGATGGTCCAGGATTCCGATCGGACATTCATTAGCCTGAGCATCCACCAAAGACCAAGTGTCAGTATCAAAAAGAGTATGAAATGAATATAGGAATACTAATCAAAAACGTAAAGCATATTTAGAAAACAAAGCGAAATAAAAAATAAAAATAGTAAAACTATCAAAACAAACTATAAACACTTACAAATACTTAAAAACTACTAAAACAATCAAGATTTATGATATTTAAGACACTAAATGTAATTTACCAAGTAATGCAAATGATTTAATTGATTTTAGGGGCTATGCACATGGATGTAATAAACTAAGACACATGTTTTCTGCAAATTAACACTATGTAATGCTAAACCTAAGAATTTAGTTAAAATATATATAAACAAGGTTCAAATACAAGCAAACAATAATTCACATTGAATTTATGCACAACACACTCTCATTAAATAAAATGCATCAAACAACAATCCTACGTGAAAAATGGAGTGAATGCATAAAAGAAATTGTTAGAACCTGCAGAAAACACACGAGTTACGTGCTTAAAATATGAATGCAAAGAATGACCTCTTTTTCGGTCTTATGTCCCTAACTTCACTTGGGTTAGGGTACTCGGTAGTGAAATCGGAGTATCATAAAGCCTAAGAGAGGTTATGCAAGCTAAATGTAACGTTTGTTAGTCCTTTACAGTTTTTAATGCACAAACAAACACAAAAATTTGACTAAGTTTCATTTATTTCCTTTGGCCCCGATGGTACGTGGTGCAGAGGCTCTCGACTGTGCAATGGGTCTCGTTCATCCGAAGATGAAGTCTGATTCCAAGAGGTCTAAGCATGCTTAATCCGATATACCATCTATTTAAAGGATTTATGTCGTATTTACTAAGTTTTGTATTTATCTGTATTCGTATGCACTTATGATTTACAGGGAGTACACGAAATAGTCTTTTAGTAAATTTCTTGGACGTGCGGCTCGTGCGCAAATGTATACTGACTCTCGCTAATTCAGCTTAGTTACGTTTAGAAATGGCAAGTAAGAATAGAGATAACGCGAGAGGTAAGGACTAATATTTAGAACAACCCGAGGCTTACTCGTAAGAGTATATACTCCAATGTTGTTCCTAGAGACACCCCGAGGCTAACCAGTTACGGTATATACTCCAATGGTGTTCTATTGCTTAGATCCGAAACCCGGCACCAATCATAAACCCGCTCACCATATCCAACAATCAGCCAAATTTTTGAGATAGTATATAATCTCAAGTCCTTAGTAAACTCCGCCCACAACCTCGTGCCCATAACTTCACTTAGGTTATGGCGTGTGGTGATGAAATCCACACTTCACGAGGGGTTAAGGAGATAAACCAGAAAAAGAGGCACCTCCCTATTTCCAAAGAACGAAACTTAAAAATCAAAACTTGTACTCAATGTAAATCAATTTAAGTACGTCTACGTTTTGATTGCGCCTAAGATTTAAAAGGAATACACGACTTAGTTATTGAGTAAATCTCTTGTCCGTGCGGCCCGCGCGAAAATGTATACCAACTATCGTTAATTCTCGTAATTGTTGGAAATGACCAGTTGGGATAGATGTAACGCAAGAGGTGAGAACTAATTTCTGGGAACAACCTGAGGCTAACTCGTAAGAGTATATACTCCATTGTTGTTCTTAGAAACACCCCGAGGCTTACTCGTAAGAGTATATACTCCAATGGTGTTCTGTTTTCTTAGTTCAACACCAGTCACCATTCATAACCCTTCTAGACATCATGACCAATTATTACTCGAAATCACAAGATAGTATACAATCTCAAATGTTTGTAAACTCCGCCCACAACCTCATGCCCATAACTTCACTTAGGTTATGGCGTGTGGCGATGAAATCCACACTTCATGAAGGGTTAAGGAGATAGACAAACAAAAGAGGCACCACCTATTCCATAGAGATTTATTTAATAACTAAGTGCTAGTACTCAAATTAAATCAAAGACTATCCTTTAACATGAAAATAAATTATGCAAGTGTAAAATAAATTCGTATAAGTAATATGTATGAATTGTAAACATGTATGTAAATTTCTATAAGTATAAACAAGTATAAACAAGTATGTATTTCGAAAATTATAGACATGCATTTAATTACATATGTACAACGAAATCATACAAAAACTTTATAATTCCCCGGCAACGGCGCCAAAAATTGATACGCGCAAAACATGCATTTAACGTTAACACAAAGTAGACCCTAAAAACACAGTTCACACGTAAAGCAATTTAAAACCCTTATTTTGTCGATATAATATTGGCGAGTAGGGATCGTTCTATCCGGGGAATTAAAGGGCGCATGCATGGTTTCGTTTACGCAGAAATTTAAAGGTTTGGGGGGATTGGAAATTGGTTGTTTAATCTACGAAATTAAAGTACAAAACATGCAAACACAACAAAAACTCTTAGACTTCTAACATGTTTTACTCATAGACAAGTTTAACAATCAAGAAACCTTAAAGTCTAATTATGCTTACTAAAAATAAGAAGCTAAGCTATTAATTACAATTGATCATCTCATATTATTAACCTTACCCTTTTTCATGCATCAAAGCTTTTGTAAGTTACGAAATTCATAACTTCCAACTAAATATACATGCTTGATATTTGAGTAGGAATGCAACTTAGCGTATAAACATCCTAAACAACATACGATCATCGAAACATGCGAAAGAGAGGGACTTAGCGTATTATCTACCACATGCTTTCGAAGCTTTAAGATTATATCAACCATGCATAAAAGGCTAGAAATCATAAACACATGCAATTTACATAAAGGTTTAAGAACATATAACACAAATCTAAACTTGTTCTTCATTAAATACATCAAAGTATTCCAATACATCAAAGGATTCAAATACAAAGCAAAAGATATGAAAGTGAAGATCATGGTTACACTTTTTGTCTTGAATGCTTGATGATCTTCGTGGAGATGACTTTCCTTCACAAGGGACTTAGCGTATTGTGAAGGATTGATGGCTTTGGAGGATGGATGCTTCGGCTTTGGAGGATGGATGCTTCGGCTTTGCAAGAGAACCTTGAAGTGTTTATGGAGGAGGAGTATTTGTGTAGAGCTTTGGCTTGTAAATGAGAGATGATCTGTTTTATGGCTGGCCTCCCTCTTATATATAGGCAAAGGAATTGCTCACTCTCTCTTCCACCTTGCCTCTTTCATTAAATGCTTGTAATAATCACCAAGGCAGATCACTCCCCTAGTCATCACTTATGATCATCACAAACAAGAGTCATCAAGCCTTGTCACACCTTTAGTCACCATTGTGATGATCAAAAGCAAGAGTCACCAAGCCTTGTCACCCTTTGTGATGATCACAAAGCAAGAGTCACTAAGCCTAGTCACAAAGCTTGACAACTTTGACTTTTCCTCTTCCCCAAGTTGCTTCCATGCCAAAATTAATGGGCTTGGGCTGGTTTTTGGGCCAAAACAAACTTTGAGAAATGGGCCCAAAAAATGCTATTTGGGCCGGCCCATTCCCGGTGGTCCAAAATCGCAAAAATCGCAAAATCGCCGAAATTCCTCCGAATTGCGCCGTTATTCATCTCCACTGTAAATATCTTCAAAATAACAAATTAAATAAGAAAAACATAAAAACTAAGATTATAACATAGCTAAACGTAAAGGGAAAGGCGTTAAGAATCAAGCATAAAATACGTATATCAAGGATCACATAATTTCACAAGCCAAAACTCTATACACTTTACTACTCTTCCATACACAACCGAAGTCCTCCCGAAGTCGAAGTCCTCCGCCACCTCCGGATCAAGAACGTAGAGTGCGTCATTCGTGTTCTTGAGAACCACCGCTAGTAGATTGGTGCGTCACCTCTCTAAAAAGTGTAACCATGTACTCTAAACTCCATCTTCATCTTTGTAATACTTTCGGTTATGTAATGAAAGAAATTCTCCATGTTCTTCTCTTATTTCGATTCTTCCATGTGTTCTTGATTTTATTAGTTTGGATGCATGTGCTAGCTTTAAAGTTCTTAATGCTTTGAGTATGATTTAGGATAGGGTGCGTCACTTATTGTCCTAAATTATACCTCATTGATTCGGCAAAGAAGCTATTGTTTTAAGTTGTTATGCGTCATGACATTCTTATTCAACGAAAGCATGTGTATGTATCTCGACTAAAATTAAGGATTTCGTAGATGATAAATAAGGTAAAAGCAAAGGAGTAGGTTCGGTTAGTGAATATGTTGATCACTTGTAATTAATAGATTAGCTTCTTATTTTTAGCAAGCATAATTAGACTTGAAGTTTCTTGATTGTTAAAACTTGTCTATGAGTAAAACATGTTAGATGCCTAAGAGTTTTTGTTGTGTTTGCATGTTTTTGCACTTTAATTTAGTAGGACATTTAATCAACCAATTTCCAATCCCCCCAAACATTTAGATTTCCGCTTATTAACGAAACCATGCATGCGCCCTTAATTCCCCGGATAAAGAACGATCCCTACTCGCCAATATTATAATGACAAAAGAAGGGTTTTAAATTGCAATGCGCGTAATCTGTGTTTTTAAGGTCTACTGTGTGTTAACGTTAAATGCATGTTTTGCGCGTATCAATTTTTGGCGCCGTTGCCGGGGAATTAAAATGTTTTTGTATGATTTCGTTGTATATATGTAAAAATAGGTAAATCAATGCATGTCTATAATTTTCGAAATACATACTTGTTTATACTTATAGAAATTTACATACATGTTTACAATTCTTACTTATTACTTATACGAATTTATTTACACTTCGTATTTACACTTCGCAATCTTATGGATGAAATGTAGTTCACAAGTTCGAATTGTGTTTTTCTTCCCAAAGAAGATCATTAACAAGTAATTGATCCAAATATATGTTGGGATCCATTTTGGTCCATTTGATCTCACTCAAATCTCAATAATCTCACAAAAAAGTCAAAACCGAACGATCTTAAGATGAAATGTGGTTAAGGAGTCCGAATTGTGTTTTGTTTCACAAAGAGGTTCATTAACATGTAAGTGATCCAAATATATGTTGGGATCCATTTTGGTCCATTTGACCTCACGCAAATCTCAATAATCTCACAAAAAAGTCAAAACCGAACGATCTTGAGGATGAAATGTGGATCACAAGTCCGAATTGTGTTTTTCTTCAGAAAGAGGTTCATTAACATGTAGTAGATCCAAATATATGTTGGGATCCATTTTGGTCCATTTGATCTCACTCAAATCTCAATAATCTCACAAAAAAGTCAAAACCGAGCGATCTTGAGGACGAAATGTAGTTCATAAGTCCGAATTGTGTTTTTCTGCACAAAGAGGTTCATTAACATGTAGTAGATCCAAATATATGTTGGGATCCATTTTGGTCCATTTGATCTCACTCAAATCTCAATAATCTCACAAAAAAGTCAAAACCGAGCGATCTTGAGGATGAAATGAAGTTAACAAGTCCGAATTGTGTTTTTCTTCACAAAGAAGTTCATTAACATGTAATTGATCCAAATATATGTTGGGATCCATTTTGGTCCATTTGATCTCACTCAAATCTCAATAATCTCACAAAAAAGTCAAAACCGAACGATCTTAAGATGAAATGTGGTTTAGGAGTCCGAATTGTGTTTTGTTTCGCAAAGAGGTTCTTTAACATGTAAGTGATCCAAATATATGTTGGGATCCATTTTGGTCCATTTGATCTCACTCAAATCTCAATAATCTCACAAAAAAGTCTAAACCAAACGATCTTGAGGATGAAATGTGGATCACAAGTCCGAATTGTATTTTTCTTCAGAAAGAGGTTCATTAACATGTAGTAGATCCAAATATATGTTGGGATCCATTTTGGTCCATTTGATCTCACTCAAATCTCAATAATCTCACTAAAAAGTCAAAACCGAGCGATCTTGAGGATGAAATGTAGTTCACAAGTCCGAATTGTGTTTTTCTTCACAAAGAAGTTCATTAACTAGTAATTGATCCAAATATATGTTGGGATCCATTTTGGTCCATTTGATCTCACTCAAATCTCAATAATCTCACAAAAAAGTCAAAACCGAGCGATCTAGAGGATGAAATGTAGTTCACAAGTCCGAATTGTGTTTTTCTGCACAAAGAGGTTCATTAACATATAGTAGATCCAAATATATGTTGGGATCCATTTTGGTCCATTTGATCTCACTCAAATCTCAATAATCTCACAAAAAAGTCAAAACCGAGCGATCTTGAGGATGAAATGTAGTTCACAAGTCCGAATTGTGTTTTTCTTCACAAAGGAAGTTCATTAACATGTAATTGATCCAAATATATGTTGGGATCCATTTTGGTGCATTTGATCTCACTCAAATCACAATAATCTCATAAAAAAGTCAAAACCGAACGATCTTGAGGATGAAATGTGTTTTAGGAGTCCGAATTGTGTTTTGCTTCAAAAAGAGGTTCATTAACATGTAATAGATCCAAATATATGTTGGGATCCCATTTTGGTCCATTTGATATCACAAATCTCAATAATCTACCAACAAAGTCAAAACCGAACGATCTTGAGGATGAAATGTGGATCACAAGTCCGACTTGTGTTTTTCTTCAGAAAGAGGTTCATTAACATGTAGTAGATCCAAATATATGTTGGGATCCATTTTGGTCCATTTGATCTCACTCAAATCTCAATAATCTCACAAAAAAGTCAAAACCGAGCGATCTTGAGGATGAAATGTAGTTTACAAGTCCGAATTGTGTTTTTCTTCTCAAAGAAGTTCATTAACAAGTAATTGATCCAAATATATGTTGGGATCCATTTTGGTCCATTTGATCTCACTCAAATCTCAATAATCTCGAAAAAAAGTCAAAACCGAACGATCTTAAGTATGAAATGTGATTTAGGAGTCCAAATTCTGGTTTGCTTCACAAAGAGGTTCATTAACATGTAATAGATCCTAATATATGTTGGGATCCATTTTGGTCCATTTGATCTCACTCAAATCTCAATAATCTCCCAAAAAAAGTCAAAACCGAATGATCTTGAGGATGAAATGTGAATCACAAGTCCGAATTGTGTTTTGCTTCACAAAGAGGTTCATTAACATGTAGTAGATCCAAATATATGTTGGGATCCATTTTGGTCCATTTGATCTCACTCAAATCTCAATAATCTCACAAAAAAGTCAAAACCGAGCGATCTTGAGGATGAAATGTAGTTCACAAGTCCGAATTGTGTTTTTCTTCTCAAAGAGGTTAATTAACATGTAGTAGATCCAAATATATGTTGGGATCCATTTTGGTACATTTGATCTCACTCAAATCTCAATAATCTCACAAAAAAGTCAAAACCGAGCAATCTTATGGATGAAATGTAGTTCACAAGTCCGAATTGTGTTTTTCTTCCCAAAGAAGTTCATTAACAAGTAATTGATCCAAATATATGTTGGGATCCATTTTGGTCCATTTGATCTCACTCAAATCTCAATAATCTCACAAAAAAGTCAAAACCGAACGATCTTAAGATGAAATGTGGTTTAGGAGTCCGAATTGTGTTTTGTTTCGCAAAGAGGTTCATTAACATGTAAGTGATCCAAATATATGTTGGGATCCATTTTGGTCCATTTGATCTCACGCAAATCTCAATAATTTCACAAAAAAGTCAATACCGAACGATCTTGAGGATGAAATGTGGATCACAAGTCCGAATTGTGTTTTTCTTCCGAAAGAGCTTCATTAACATGTAGTAGATCCAAATATATGTTGGAATCCGTTTTGGTCCATTTGATCTCACTCAAATCTCAATAATCTCACAAAAAAGTCAAAACCGAGCGATCTTGAGGATGAAATGTAGTTCACAAGTCCGAATTGTGTTTTTATTCACAAAGAGGTTCATTAACTAGTAATTGATCCAAATATATGTTGGGATCCATTTTGGTCCATTTGATCTCACTCAAATCTCAATAATCTCACAAAAAAGTCAAAACCGAGCGATCTTGAGGACGAAATGTAGTTCACAAGTCCGAATTGTGTTTTTCTGCACAAAGAGGTTCATTAACATGTAGTAGATCAAAATATATGTTGGGATCCATTTTGGTCCATTTGATCTCACTCAAATCTCACTAATCTCACAAAAAAGTCAAAACCGAGCGATCTGGAGGATGAAATGTAGTTAACAAGTCCGAATTGTGTTTTTCTTCACAAAGAAGTTCATTAACATGAAATTGATCCAAATATATGTTGGGATCCATTTTGGTCCATTTGATCTCACTCAAATCTCAATAATCTCACGAAAAAGTCAAAACCGAACGATCTTAAGATGAAATGTGGTTTAGGAGTCCGAATTGTGTTTTGTTTCGCAAAGAGGTTCATTAACATGTAAGTGATCCAAATATATGTTGGGATCCATTTTGGTCCATTTGATCTCACGCAAATCTCAATAATCTCACAAAAAAGTCAAAACCGAGCGATCTTGAGGATGAAATGTAGTTCACAAGTCCGAATTGTGTTTTTTCTTCACAAAGAAGTTCATTAACATGTAATTGATCCAAATATATGTTGGGATCCATTTTGGTCCATTTGATCTCACTCAAATCACAATAATCTCATAAAAAAGTCAAAACCGAACGATCTTGAGGATGAAATGTGTTTTAGGAGTCCGAATTGTGTTTTGCTTCAAAAAGAGGTTCATTAACATGTAATAGATCCAAATAGATGTTGGGATCCATTTTGGTCCATTTGATATCACTTAAATCTCAATAATCTACCAACAAAGTCAAAACCGAACGATCTTGAGGATGAAATGTGGATCACAAGTCCGACTTGTGTTTTTCTTCAGAAAGAGGTTCATTAACATGTAGTAGATCCAAATATATGTTGGGATCCATTTTGGTCCATTTGATCTCACTCAAATCTCAATAATCTCACAAAAAAGTCAAAACCGAGCGATCTTGAGGATGAAATGTAGTTTACAAGTCCGAATTGTGTTTTTCTTCTCAAAGAAGTTCATTAACAAGTAATTGATCCAAATATATGTTGGGATCCATTTTGGTCCATTTGATCTCACTCAAATCTCAATAATCTCGAAAAAAAGTCAAAACCGAACGATCTTAAGTATGAAATGTGATTTAGGAGTCCGAATTCTGGTTTGCTTCACAAAGAGGTTCATTAACATGTAATAGATCATAATATATGTTGGGATCCATTTTGGTCCATTTGATCTCACTCAAATCTCAATAATCTCCCAAAAAAAGTCAAAACCGAATGATCTTGAGGATGAAATGTGAATCACAAGTCCGAATTGTGTTTTGCTTCACAAAGAGGTTCATTAACATGTAGTAGATCCAAATATATGTTGGGATCCATTTTGGTCCATTTGATCTCACTCAAATCTCAATAATCTCACAAAAAAGTCAAAACCGAGCGATCTTGAGGATGAAATGTAGTTCACAAGTCCGAATTGTGTTTTTCTTCTCAAAGAGGTTAATTAACATGTAGTAGATCCAAATATATGTTGGGATCCATTTTGGTCCATTTGATCTCACTCAAATCTCAATAATCTCACAAAAAAGTCAAAACCGAGCGATCTTGAGGATGAAATGTAGTTCACAAGTCCGAATTGTGTTTTTATTCACAAAGAGGTTCATTAACTAGTAATTGATCCAAATATATGTTGGGATCCATTTTGGTCCATTTGATCTCACTCAAATCTCAATAATCTCACAAAAAAGTCAAAACCGAGCGATCTTGAGGACGAAATGTAGTTCACAAGTCCGAATTGTGTTTTTCTGCACAAAGAGGTTCATTAACATGTAGTAGATCAAAATATATGTTGGGATCCATTTTGGTCCATTTGATCTCACTCAAATCTCACTAATCTCACAAAAAAGTCAAAACCGAGCGATCTGGAGGATGAAATGTAGTTAACAAGTCCGAATTGTGTTTTTCTTCACAAAGAAGTTCATTAACATGAAATTGATCCAAATATATGTTGGGATCCATTTTGGTCCATTTGATCTCACTCAAATCTCAATAATCTCACGAAAAAGTCAAAACCGAACGATCTTAAGATGAAATGTGGTTTAGGAGTCCGAATTGTGTTTTGTTTCGCAAAGAGGTTCATTAACATGTAAGTGATCCAAATATATGTTGGGATCCATTTTGGTCCATTTGATCTCACGCAAATCTCAATAATCTCACAAAAAAGTCAAAACCGAGCGATCTTGAGGATGAAATGTAGTTTACAAGTCCGAATTGTGTTTTTCTTCTCAAAGAAGTTCATTAACAAGTAATTGATCCAAATATATGTTGGGATCCATTTTGGTCCATTTGATCTCACTCAAATCTCAATAATCTCGAAAAAAAGTCAAAACCGAACGATCTTAAGTATGAAATGTGATTTAGGAGTCCGAATTCTGGTTTGCTTCACAAAGAGGTTCATTAACATGTAATAGATCATAATATATGTTGGGATCCATTTTGGTCCATTTGATCTCACTCAAATCTCAATAATCTCCCAAAAAAAGTCAAAACCGAATGATCTTGAGGATGAAATGTGAATCACAAGTCCGAATTGTGTTTTGCTTCACAAAGAGGTTCATTAACATGTAGTAGATCCAAATATATGTTGGGATCCATTTTGGTCCATTTGATCTCACTCAAATCTCAATAATCTCACAAAAAAGTCAAAACCGAGCGATCTTGAGGATGAAATGTAGTTCACAAGTCCGAATTGTGTTTTTCTTCTCAAGAGGTTAATTAACATGTAGTAGATCCAAATATATGTTGGGATCCATTTTGGTCCATTTGATCTCACTCAAATCTCAATAATCTCACAAAAAAGTCAAAACCGAGCGATCTTGAGGATGAAATGTAGTTCACAAGTCCGAATTGTGTTTTTATTCACAAAGAGGTTCATTAACTAGTAATTGATCCAAATATATGTTGGGATCCATTTTGGTCCATTTGATCTCACTCAAATCTCAATAATCTCACAAAAAAGTCAAAACCGAGCGATCTTGAGGACGAAATGTAGTTCACAAGTCCGAATTGTGTTTTTCTGCACAAAGAGGTTCATTAACATGTAGTAGATCAAAATATATGTTGGGATCCATTTTGGTCCATTTGATCTCACTCAAATCTCACTAATCTCACAAAAAAGTCAAAACCGAGCGATCTGGAGGATGAAATGTAGTTAACAAGTCCGAATTGTGTTTTTCTTCACAAAGAAGTTCATTAACATGAAATTGATCCAAATATATGTTGGGATCCATTTTGGTCCATTTGATCTCACTCAAATCTCAATAATCTCACGAAAAAGTCAAAACCGAACGATCTTAAGATGAAATGTGGTTTAGGAGTCCGAATTGTGTTTTGTTTCGCAAAGAGGTTCATTAACATGTAAGTGATCCAAATATATGTTGGGATCCATTTTGGTCCATTTGATCTCACGCAAATCTCAATAATCTCACAAAAAAGTCAAAACCGAGCGATCTTGAGGATGAAATGTAGTTCACAAGTCCGAATTGTGTTTTTCTTCACAAAGAAGTTCATTAACATGTAATTGATCCAAATATATGTTGGGATCCATTTTGGTGCATTTGATCTCACTCAAATCACAATAATCTCATAAAAAAGTCAAAACCGAACGATCTTGAGGATGAAATGTGTTTTAGGAGTCCGAATTGTGTTTTGCTTCAAAAAGAGGTTCATTAACATGTAATAGATCCAAATAGATGTTGGGATCCATTTTGGTCCATTTGATATCACTTAAATCTCAATAATCTACCAACAAAGTCAAAACCGAACGATCTTGAGGATGAAATGTGGATCACAAGTCCGACTTGTGTTTTTCTTCAGAAAGAGGTTCATTAACATGTAGTAGATCCAAATATATGTTGGGATCCATTTTGGTCCATTTGATCTCACTCAAATCTCAATAATCTCACAAAAAAGTCAAAACCGAGCGATCTTGAGGATGAAATGTAGTTTACAAGTCCGAATTGTGTTTTTCTTCTCAAAGAAGTTCATTAACAAGTAATTGATCCAAATATATGTTGGGATCCATTTTGGTCCATTTGATCTCACTCAAATCTCAATAATCTCGAAAAAAAGTCAAAACCGAACGATCTTAAGTATGAAATGTGATTTAGGAGTCCAAATTCTGGTTTGCTTCACAAAGAGGTTCATTAACATGTAATAGATCCTAATATATGTTGGGATCCATTTTGGTCCATTTGATCTCACTCAAATCTCAATAATCTCCCAAAAAAAGTCAAAACCGAATGATCTTGAGGATGAAATGTGAATCACAAGTCCGAATTGTGTTTTGCTTCACAAAGAGGTTCATTAACATGTAGTAGATCCAAATATATGTTGGGATCCATTTTGGTCCATTTGATCTCACTCAAATCTCAATAATCTCACAAAAAAGTCAAAACCGAGCGATCTTGAGGATGAAATGTAGTTCACAAGTCCGAATTGTGTTTTTCTTCTCAAAGAGGTTAATTAACATGTAGTAGATCCAAATATATGTTGGGATCCATTTTGGTACATTTGATCTCACTCAAATCTCAATAATCTCACAAAAAAGTCAAAACCGAGCGATCTTGAGGATGAAATGTAGTTCACAAGTCCGAATTGTGTTTTTATTCACAAAGAGGTTCATTAACTAGTAATTGATCCAAATATATGTTGGGATCCATTTTGGTCCATTTGATCTCACTCAAATCTCAATAATCTCACAAAAAAGTCAAAACCGAGCGATCTTGAGGACGAAATGTAGTTCACAAGTCCGAATTGTGTTTTTCTGCACAAAGAGGTTCATTAACATGTAGTAGATCAAAATATATGTTGGGATCCATTTTGGTCCATTTGATCTCACTCAAATCTCACTAATCTCACAAAAAAGTCAAAACCGAGCGATCTGGAGGATGAAATGTAGTTAACAAGTCCGAATTGTGTTTTTCTTCACCAAGAAGTTCATTAACATGAAATTGATCCAAATATATGTTGGGATCCATTTTGGTCCATTTGATCTCACTCAAATCTCAATAATCTCACGAAAAAGTCAAAACCGAACGATCTTAAGATGAAATGTGGTTTAGGAGTCCGAATTGTGTTTTGTTTCGCAAAGAGGTTCATTAACATGTAAGTGATCCAAATATATGTTGGGATCCATTTTGGTCCATTTGATCTCACGCAAATCTCAATAATCTCACAAAAAAGTCAAAACCGAGCGATCTTGAGGATGAAATGTAGTTCACAAGTCCGAATTGTGTTTTTCTTCACAAAGAAGTTCATTAACATGTAATTGATCCAAATATATGTTGGGATCCATTTTGGTGCATTTGATCTCACTCAAATCACAATAATCTCATAAAAAAGTCAAAACCGAACGATCTTGAGGATGAAATGTGTTTTAGGAGTCCGAATTGTGTTTTGCTTCAAAAAGAGGTTCATTAACATGTAATAGATCCAAATAGATGTTGGGATCCATTTTGGTCCATTTGATATCACTTAAATCTCAATAATCTACCAACAAAGTCAAAACCGAACGATCTTGAGGATGAAATGTGGATCACAAGTCCGACTTGTGTTTTTCTTCAGAAAGAGGTTCATTAACATGTAGTAGATCCAAATATATGTTGGGATCCATTTTGGTCCATTTGATCTCACTCAAATCTCAATAATCTCACAAAAAAGTCAAAACCGAGCGATCTTGAGGATGAAATGTAGTTTACAAGTCCGAATTGTGTTTTTCTTCTCAAAGAAGTTCATTAACAAGTAATTGATCCAAATATATGTTGGGATCCATTTTGGTCCATTTGATCTCACTCAAATCTCAATAATCTCGAAAAAAAGTCAAAACCGAACGATCTTAAGTATGAAATGTGATTTAGGAGTCCGAATTCTGGTTTGCTTCACAAAGAGGTTCATTAACATGTAATAGATCCTAATATATGTTGGGATCCATTTTGGTCCATTTGATCTCACTCAAATCTCAATAATCTCCCAAAAAAAGTCAAAACCGAATGATCTTGAGGATGAAATGTGAATCACAAGTCCGAATTGTGTTTTGCTTCACAAAGAGGTTCATTAACATGTAGTAGATCCAAATATATGTTGGGATCCATTTTGGTCCATTTGATCTCACTCAAATCTCAATAATCTCACAAAAAAGTCAAAACCGAGCGATCTTGAGGATGAAATGTAGTTCACAAGTCCGAATTGTGTTTTTCTTCTCAAAGAGGTTAATTAACATGTAGTAGATCCAAATATATGTTGGGATCCATTTTGGTACATTTGATCTCACTCAAATCTCAATAATCTCACAAAAAAGTCAAAACCGAGCAATCTTATGGATGAAATGTAGTTCACAAGTCCGAATTGTGTTTTTCTTCCCAAAGAAGTTCATTAACAAGTAATTGATCCAAATATATGTTGGGATCCATTTTGGTCCATTTGATCTCACTCAAATCTCAATAATCTCACAAAAAAGTCAAAACCGAACGATCTTAAGATGAAATGTGGTTTAGGAGTCCGAATTGTGTTTTGTTTCGCAAAGAGGTTCATTAACATGTAAGTGATCCAAATATATGTTGGGATCCATTTTGGTCCATTTGATCTCACGCAAATCTCAATAATTTCACAAAAAGTCAATACCGAACGATCTTGAGGATGAAATGTGGATCACAAGTCCGAATTGTGTTTTTCTTCCGAAAGAGCTTCATTAACATGTAGTAGATCCAAATATATGTTGGAATCCGTTTTGGTCCATTTGATCTCACTCAAATCTCAATAATCTCACAAAAAAGTCAAAACCGAGCGATCTTGAGGATGAAATGTAGTTCACAAGTCCGAATTGTGTTTTTATTCACAAAGAGGTTCATTAACTAGTAATTGATCAAATATATGTTGGGATCCATTTTGGTCCATTTGATCTCACTCAAATCTCAATAATCTCACAAAAAAGTCAAAACCGAGCGATCTTGAGGACGAAATGTAGTTCACAAGTCCGAATTGTGTTTTTCTGCACAAAGAGGTTCATTAACATGTAGTAGATCAAAATATATGTTGGGATCCATTTTGGTCCATTTGATCTCACTCAAATCTCACTAATCTCACAAAAAAGTCAAAACCGAGCGATCTGGAGGATGAAATGTAGTTAACAAGTCCGAATTGTGTTTTTCTTCACAAAGAAGTTCATTAACATGAAATTGATCCAAATATATGTTGGGATCCATTTTGGTCCATTTGATCTCACTCAAATCTCAATAATCTCACGAAAAAGTCAAAACCGAACGATCTTAAGATGAAATGTGGTTTAGGAGTCCGAATTGTGTTTTGTTTCGCAAAGAGGTTTATTAACATGTAAGTGATCCAAATATATGTTGGGATCCATTTTGGTCCATTTGATCTCACGCAAATCTCAATAATCTCACAAAAAAGTCAAAACCGAGCGATCTTGAGGATGAAATGTAGTTCACAAGTCCGAATTGTGTTTTTCTTCACAAAGAAGTTCATTAACATGTAATTGATCCAAATATATGTTGGGATCCATTTTGGTGCATTTGATCTCACTCAAATCACAATAATCTCATAAAAAAGTCAAAACCGAACGATCTTGAGGATGAAATGTGTTTTAGGAGTCCGAATTGTGTTTTGCTTCAAAAAGAGGTTCATTAACATGTAATAGATCCAAATAGATGTTAGGATCCATTTTGGTCCATTTGATATCACTTAAATCTCAATAATCTACCAACAAAGTCAAAACCGAACGATCTTGAGGATGAAATGTGGATCACAAGTCCGACTTGTGTTTTTCTTCAGAAAGAGGTTCATTAACATGTAGTAGATCCAAATATATGTTGGGATCCATTTTGGTACATTTGATCTCACTCAAATCTCAATAATCTCACAAAAAAGTCAAAACCGAGCAATCTTATGGATGAAATGTAGTTCACAAGTCCGAATTGTGTTTTTCTTCCCAAAGAAGTTCATTAACAAGTAATTGATCCAAATATATGTTGGGATCCATTTTGGTCCATTTGATCTCACTCAAATCTCAATAATCTCACAAAAAAGTCAAAACCGAGCGATCTTGAGGATGAAATGTAGTTCACAAGTCCGAATTGTGTTTTTCTTCTCAAAGAGGTTAATTAACATGTAGTAGATCCAAATATATGTTGGGATCCATTTTGGTACATTTGATCTCACTCAAATCTCAATAATCTCACAAAAAAGTCAAAACCGAGCAATCTTATGGATGAAATGTAGTTCACAAGTCCGAATTGTGTTTTTCTTCCCAAAGAAGTTCATTAACAAGTAATTGATCCAAATATATGTTGGGATCCATTTTGGTCCATTTGATCTCACTCAAATCTCAATAATCTCACAAAAAAGTCAAAACCGAACGATCTTAAGATGAAATGTGGTTTAGGAGTCCGAATTGTGTTTTGTTTCGCAAAGAGGTTCATTAACATGTAAGTGATCCAAATATATGTTGGGATCCATTTTGGTCCATTTGATCTCACGCAAATCTCAATAATTTCACAAAAAAGTCAAAACCGAGCGATCTTGAGGATGAAATGTAGTTCACAAGTCCGAATTGTGTTTTTCTTCACAAAGGAGTTCATTAACTAGTAATTGATCCAAATATATGTTGGGATCCATTTTGGTCCATTTGATCTCACTCAAATCTCAATAATCTCACAAAAAAGTCAAAACCGAGCGATCTTGAGGATGAAATGTAGTTCACAAGTCTGAATTGTGTTTTTCTACACAAAGAGGTTCATTAACATGTAGTAGATCCAAATATATGTTGGGATCCATTTTGGTCCATTTGATCTCACTCAAATCTCAATAATCTCACAAAAAAGTCAAAACGGAGCGATCTTGAGGATGAAATGTATTTCACAAGTCCGAATTGTGTTTTTCTTCACAAAGAAGTTCATTAACATGTAATTGATCCAAATATATGTTATGATCCATTTTGGTCCATTTGATCTCACTCAAATCTCAATAATCTCACAAAAAATTAAAAATCGAACGATCTTGAGGATGAAATATGTTTTAGGAGTCCGAATTGTGTTTTGATTCACAAAGAGGTTCATTAACATGTAATAATTCCAAATATATGTTGGGATCCATTTTGGTCCATTTGATCTCACTCAAATCTCAATAATCTCACAAAAAAGTCAAAACGGAGGGATCTTGAGGATGAAATGTAGTTCACAAGTCCGAATTGTGTATTTCTTCACAAAGAAGTTTATTAACATGTAATTGATCCAAATATATGTTGGGATCGATTTTGGCCAATTTCATCTCACTCAAATCTTAATAATCTCACAAAAAAGTCAAAACCGAACGATCTTGAGGATGAAATGTGGATCACAAGTCCGAATTGTTTTTTTCTTCAGAAAGAGGTTCATTAACATGTAGTAGATCCAAATATATGTTGGATTCCATTTTGGTCCATTTGATCTCACTCAAATCTCAATAATCTCACAAAAAAGTCAAAACCGAGCGATCTTGAGGATCAAATGTAGTTCACAAGTCCGAATTGTGTTTTGCTTTACCAAGAGATTCATTACCATGTATTTGTTCCAAATATATGTTGCGATCCATTTTGGACCATTTGATCTCACTCAAATCTCAATACTCTCCCAAAACATTCAAAATAGAGCGATCTTTTGGATGAAATGTGGTTTAGGAGTCCGAATTGTGTTTTGCTTCAAAAGAGGTTCATTAACATGTAAGTGATCCAAATATTTGTTGGGATCCATTTTGGTCCATTTGATCTCACTCAAATCTCAATAATCTCCCAACAAAGTCAAAACCGAGCGATCTTGAGGATGAAATGTAGTTCACACGTCCGAATTGTGTTTTTCTTCACAAAGAAGTTCATTAACATGTAATTGATCCAAATATATGTTGGGATCCATTTTGGTCCATTTGATCTCACTCAAATCACAATAATCTCATAAAAAAGTCAAAACCGAGCGATCTTGTGGATGAAATGTAGTTCACAACTCCGAATTGTGTTTTTCTTCACAAAGAAGTTCATTAACATGTAATAGATCCAAATATATGTTGGGATCCATTTTGGTCCATTTGATATCGCTCAAATCTCAATAATCTCCCAACAAAGTCAAAACCGAACGATCTTGAGGATGAAATGTGGATCACAAGTCCGAATTGTGTTTTGCTTCACAAAGAGGTTCATTAACATGTAGTAGATCCAAATATTTGTTGGGATCCATTTTGGTCCATTTGATCTGACTCAAATCTCAATAATCTCACAAAAAAGTCAAAACCGAGCGATCTTGAGGATGAAATGTAGTTCACAAGTCCGAATTGTGTTTTTCTTCACAAAGAGGTTCATTAACATGTAGTAGATCCAAATATATGTTGGGATCCATTTTGGTCCATTTGATCTCACTCAAATCTCAATAATCTCACAAAAAAGTCAAAACCGAGCGATCTTGTGGATGAAATGTAGTTCACAAGTCCGAATTGTGTTTTTCTTCACAAAGAAGTTCATTAACATGTAATTGATCAAAATATATGTTGGGATCCATTTTGGTCCATTTGATCTCACTCAAATCTCAATAATCTCACAAAAAAGTCAAAACCGAGCGATCTTGAGGATGAAATGTGGATCACAATGAGAGGACCCAATCCCGATTCAGTTGCCTAAACCGGAATCGAACCCTTTCTGAAAACACGAACCAACAAAAATCTTTCAAAATTTCGGCAGAGTTACGTTACTAACGTGTAATTGCATAAACCTGCACCTTGGAAATAATACTTCGTCCTATGCCACAAAAACCAAACCGTGGGCACCAATCCCATCCGGATTTCTCAACATCATAATATAAACAATAAACAGTAAACATACTATATTATATATAGTATATCCGAGAAAATCCGTATAAACACGTATCCGAGTGTATCAGAGCGACCTCTAGTGTAAATATATACAATATACACATCAGTAGGCGAAACAAGAACCTACTGGAATACACAGGTAGCTCGGATGACTAGCCTCCCACCGCGACGTGGAACACCAGAACCTGAACTGCAAACTGGGCACTCGCGCTAATCTCGTGGTCCGGCGGAAGATCCCTCGCCTGAAGCACGATCTCGTTCTCCTGAACATTCATAAACACAACTGATCAAAATCACAACCCACAACTCTGTACTTAATCACGGAAACCAACCGTTCCCGGAAATAAACAATGCAGTGCAAAATGACTAACGGAATTCAAGAAATCTCCACTCAAAACCCTCGACTGAATATCGGCTACCCAAATCAATCCGAAAATCTCTGGACGATAATCAGGGCGCGATTACGAGAAAAATGACATTAAAAACATTAAAATCCAAAAAGTCAACTCCTCGCCGGAGCTCGGCCGTTGACCGCTGCCGGCGGCGGCGGTGCGCCGTTAACAGTGAAGTTTCACGGCGAGGAAGCTCCAGAAATGAAGCTCTCCCCAAGCCGAGTCACTTCCTCAACTAACACCCAAGCCAATTCACACCGGAACCTAGTCAATTCAGGCCAAAACCAAATCGGAATCCATTTCCGGTAACCTAATCGGGTTCGATCAATTCCTTAACCATACTCAAAATAGATCACATGGGGAGCATCACCGAGGTGTGGGGAGGTGAAACCCCAACAACCTCACCTCCAAAACTCACCGGAGCACAGCTCCCCGTCATCGGCGAAAAATCTCAGTCGGCCACGAATCAAACCCACCCCAAACCTCATCAATTTCCATCAATCCAAACATCAATCAACTCGAAATCACATAAGGATACGAACCATACCTTCCACAAGGTCGAGGTGGCCGGAAAAAGGACGTCGGACGGCAAGCACCAAACGGGAAAGTTTTCCCCTCGGGTCAACGGTCAACTTTCCAATTTTGGAAAGTCAAAGCTCGGTCAACGTCAGTCAAAGCCAAAACTGAGATTTTCCACTAATTCTCGACTATTCCCGATATTTATACTCGCGCCTCGGGTCGATCGACGATTCGAAATGGATAACCATCACGATTCGGATAAACTCGAAACAATCGGATAAATTCGTCGAAAACTAAAACTTCAAATAATCGTATTATATTCCTCGGTTACCGGAAAAATCATCCGGAACCGCCCAAGAGCTCAAAATCACGTACTCTACAACTTCCGTGAAGACACTCAACTCAAATTCTCGGCCGAAAACATAATCGCGAATAGAATCGACAAACCACATATATAACGTAAAACTGCGATTAAGCATAATCCCTTGAATCTTGCCGAATATTCCTCTGATTCTGGTTCGGGTCATCACACACAAGTCCGAATTGTGTTTTGCTTCACAAAGAGGTTCACTAACATGTAATAGATCCAAATCGCAATAATCTCACAAAAAAGTCAAAACCGAACGATATTGAGGATGAAATGTGGTTTAGCAATCCGAATTGTGTTTTGCTTCACAAATAGGTTCATTAACATGTAATAGATCCAAATCTCATTAATCTCACAAAAAAGTCAAAACCGAACGACATTGAGGATGAAATGTGGTTTAGGAGTCCGAATTGTGTTTTGCTTCACAAATAGGTTCATTAACATGTAATAGATCCAAATATATGTTGGGATCCATTTTGGTCCATTTGATCTCACTCAAATCCCAATAATCTCCCAAAAATAGTCAGATCCAAACGATATTGAGGATGAAATGTGGTTTAGGAGTCCGAATTGTGTTTTGCTTCA
The DNA here is from genome assembly GCA_946800695.1 of Geum urbanum. NCBI lineage: Eukaryota > Viridiplantae > Streptophyta > Magnoliopsida > Rosales > Rosaceae > Geum > Geum urbanum. The sequence goes on from OX327004.1 coordinate 27,257,859, forward strand.
CAAAGAGGTTCATTAACATGTAAGTGATCCAAATATTTGTTGGGATCCATTTTGGTCCATTTGATCTCACTCAAATCTCAATAATCTCCCAACAAAGTCAAAACCGAGCGATCTTGAGGATGAAATGTGGTTTAGGAGTCCGAATTGTGTTTTGCTTCACAAATAGGTTCATTAATATGTAATAGATCCAAATATATGTTGGGATCCATTTTGGTCCATTTGATCTCACTCAAATCTTAATAATCTTCCAAAAAAGTCAAAACGGAGCGATCTTGAGGATGAAATGTAGTTCACAAGTCCGAATTGTGTTTTTCTTCACAAAGAAGTTCATTAACATGTAATTGATCCAAATATATGTTGGGATCCATTTTGGTCCATTTGATCTCACTCAAATCTAAATAATCTCATAAAAAAGTCAAAACCGAACGATCTTAAGGATGAAATGTGTTTTAGGAGTCCGAATTGTGTTTTGCTTCACAAAGAGGTTCATTAACATGTAATAGATCCAAATATATGTTGGGATCCATTTTGGTCCATTTGATCTCACTCAAATCTCAATAATCTCCCAAAAAAGTCAAAACAGAGTGATCTTGAGGATGAAATGTGGTTTAGGAGTCCGAATTGTGTTTTGCTTCACAAATAGGTTCATTAACATGTAATAGATCCAAATATATGTTGGGATCCATTTTGGTCCATTTGATCTCACTCAAATCCCAATAATCTCCCAAAAATAGTCAGATCCAAACGATATTGAGGATGAAATGTGGTTTAGGAGTCCGAATTGTGTTTTGCTTCACAAAGAGGTTCATTAACATGTAAGTGATCCAAATATTTGTTGGGATCCATTTTGGTCCATTTGATCTCACTCAAATCTCAATAATCTCCCAACAAAGTCAAAACCGAGCGATCTTGAGGATGAAATGTGGTTTAGGAGTCCGAATTGTGTTTTGCTTCACAAATAGGTTCATTAATATGTAATAGATCCAAATATATGTTGGGATCCATTTTGGTCCATTTGATCTCACTCAAATCTTAATAATCTTCCAAAAAAGTCAAAACGGAGCGATCTTGAGGATGAAATGTAGTTCACAAGTCCGAATTGTGTTTTTCTTCACAAAGAAGTTCATTAACATGTAATTGATCCAAATATATGTTGGGATCCATTTTGGTCCATTTGATCTCACTCAAATCTAAATAATCTCATAAAAAAGTCAAAACCGAACGATCTTAAGGATGAAATGTGTTTTAGGAGTCCGAATTGTGTTTTGCTTCACAAAGAGGTTCATTAACATGTAATAGATCCAAATATATGTTGGGATCCATTTTGGTCCATTTGATCTCACTCAAATCTCAATAATCTCCCAAAAAAGTCAAAACAGAGTGATCTTGAGGATGAAATGTAGTTCACAAGTCCGAATTGTGTTTTTCTTCACAAAGAAGTTCATTAACATGTAATTGATCAAAATATATGTTGGGATCCATTTTGGTCCATTTGATCTCACTCTAATCTCAATAATCTCACAAAAAAGTCAAAACAGAACGATCTTGAGGATGAAATGTGGTTTAGGAGTCCAAATTTTGTTTTGCTTCGCAAAGAGGTTCATTAAAATGTAATTGATCCAAATATATGCTGGGACCCATTTTGGTTCATTTGATCTAACTCAAATAACAAAAATCTCACAAAAAAGTCAAAACTGAGCGATCTTGAGGATGAAACGTAGTTCACAAGTCCGAATTGTGTTTTTCTTCACAAAGAAGTTCATCAACATGTAATTGATCCAAATATATGTTGGTATCCATTTTGGTCCATTTGATCTCACTCAAATCTCAATAATCTCACAAAAAAGTCAAAACCGAGCGATCTTGAGGATGAAATGTGGATCACAAGTCCGAATTGTGTTTTGCTCACAAAGAGGTTCATTAACTTGTAATAGATCCAAATCTCAATAATCTCACAAAAAGTCAAAACCGAACGATATTGAGGATGAAATATGGTTTAGGAGTCCGAATTGTGTTTTGCTTCACAAAGAGATTCATTAACATGTAATAGATCCAAATCTCAATAATCTCAAAAAAAGTCAAAACCGAACGATATTGAGGATGAAATGTGGTTTAGGAGTCCGAATTGTGTTTTGCTTCACAAATAGGTTCATTAACATGTAATAGATCCAAATATATGTTTGGATCATTTTGGTCCATTTGATCTCACTCAAATCCCAATAATCTCCCAAAAATAGTCAAATCCGAACGATATTGAGGATGAAATGTGGTTTAGGAGTCCGAATTGTGTTTTGCTTCACAAAGAGGTTCATTAACATGTAAGTGATCCAAATATTTGTTGGGATCCATTTTGGTCCATTTGATCTCACTCAAATCTCAATAATCTCCCAACAAAGTCAAAACCGAGCGATCTTGAGGATGAAATGTGGTTTAGGAGTCCGAATTGTGTTTTGCTTCACAAATAGGTTCATTAACATGTAATAGATCCAAATATATGTTGGGATCCATTTTGGTCCATTTGATCTCACTCAAATCTCAATTATCTCACAAAAAAGTCAAAACCGAGCGATCTTGAGGATGAAATGTGTTTTAGGAGTCCGAATTGTGTTTTGCTTTACAATGAGGTTCATTAACATGTAATAGATCCATATATATGTTGGGATCCATTTTGGTCCATTTGATCTCACTCAAATCTCAATAATCTCCCAAAAAAGTCAAAACGGAGTGATCTTGAGGATGAAATGTAGTTCACAAGTCCGAATTGTGTTTTGCTTCACAAAGAAGTTCATTAACATGTAATTGATCCAAATATATGTTGGGATCCATTTTGGTCCATTGGATCTCACTCAAATCTCAATAATCTCACAAAAAAGTCAAAACCGAACGATCTTGAGGATGAAATGTGGTTTAGGAGTCCAAATTTTGTTTTGCTTCGCAAAGAGGTTCATTATAATGTAATTGATCCAAATATATGCTGGGATCCATTTAGGTTCATTTGATCTAACTCAAATCTCAAAAATCTCACAAAAAAGTCAAAACCGAGCGATCTTGAGGATGAAACGTAGTTCACAAGTCCGAATTGTGTTTTGCTTCACAAAGAGATTCATTACCATGTACTTGTTCCAAATATATGTTGCGATCCATTTTGGTCCAATTATCTCACTCAAATCTCAATACTCTCCCAAAACATTCAAAACCGAGCTATCTTAAGGATGAAATGTGGTTTAGGAGTCCGAATTGTGTTTTGCTTCACAAAGAGGTTCATTAACATGTAAGTGATCCAAATATTTGTTGGGATCCATTTTGGTCCATTTGATTTCACTCAAATCTCAATAATCTCCCAACACAGTCAAAACCGAGCAATCTTGAGGATGAAATGTAGTTGATCTACGCATTTTATGCTTGATTCTTAACGTCTTTCTCTTTACTTTTAGCTTTGTGTTGACCTTAGTACTATCATTTCTCACTTACTTTGTTGTTTTTAGGTTTTGAATAAAGGAGTACAGTAAAAGAGGTGAAATGGAGCTTAAAAACGCAGCAAATGGAGGTTTCCTAATTCGCTTAGGAAAAGTGGTATTTCCTACTTTGACTAGGATTCCTACTCGGGTTAGGAATGCAAATGGTTCGACAACTCGGAAAGTTTCGCGGAGCTGAAAAATGAAGTTTCCTAAATCAACTAGGAATGACGTGGCGAAATGTCCGAGACGCGCAAAATGGTTGAGAAATGGTATTCGTAAAAGTTACTAAAATTGTACGCACAAATGGTTTCCCAAATGAAGAACGAATGCATTTCTCCTATGTGGACCAGGAAAGATCAAGTCAGGCATACATTTATGGAAAGAAGATATGGCCGAACTTATGAGATCCCACTTGCCCTATTTGAAGGTCAAATATCTTGAATATATTGAAGGAATTCGGCAAGGAGGATATTCCTTGGAGATCAAGAAAGAAATATCTAGAGTGGAATAAGGAAAGAAGATTTCAGAACAGACATGTAACTTCAAGAGGCCACCGAAGTCGCAATTCAACTCCAAATATGGTGTTCCTTATATGGATTTTATAGCTCTCTGAATAAGCTTTCCAACGAGTCCAAATTCATAATTTTCTGAGCTCTAGAACTCCCAGAAAAGACGTTTCAAAACAGGCTGTTTCCAGCTGGCATTTCTACCCGGGTAAACTAGGAATCCCTAGTTTGGAGAGGAAAGTTGGACTTTTTCACCTATAAATAAGAGGGCTCGGTTTCATTCTTATTCATCACTCATCATACAAGCCAAGTCTCTGCCTTAAACACTTCCTCTCCACAAATACTCGAAATCTCTTCAAGGAACGCCATCCTCCACTCCATATACATTCGGCCTCTACCTAGAAGCAACCTTAGGCAATCCGAGGGTTCATCTAGCCATCCATAGAAGGATCGTGTGCAAGCTTTGCGACTGCAATCACGACACAAAGGGTGTATTTCGATCCCTCTACTTACTCCTTGTAATGAATTTCAGTTTTGTAGAGTGTAAAGACATGTTTTTGTAATATAATTCTAATTCTATTTTATGTCATCTATTTCGAGTCTAAGTCTTTTCTGTGTGCTAATCTAAATGCGAGCAATCTTGGTTTAGGTTAGATAATGTGTCTTCTTCACTTAATGCTTTAATCTAAATGCGAGCAATCTTGGTTTAGGTTAATGATGTGTCTAAATGCGAGCAATCTTGGTTTAGTCACTTAATTATGAAAGATGCATGCGAACCACATAGTAAATGCCTAGATAAAACTTAGGTTGCATATAATATGATTAGGTTATAAAGAAATGAGGTAAGTGTGACGAGTTGATCATGTATATATGTAATTAAACTTTATTTTCGGTTTTAGTAAGCATGTTTAGGATTCTATGTTCTTGTTTGTTTTGCTTGTCTATGAGTTTAAGCATGTTAGAACTTAGAAGCCAACGATGTGTTTGCTATGCCATGTTCTTGTCTTTATTTTCGTAGATATTAAACAACCTTTTCAAACCCCCCTTTCAAACCATAGCGTAAATATGCATGCACCCTCAATCCCCGGTTAAGAACGATCCCTATTTATCAATGCTACATCTACACAAAAGGGTTTTAATTGCTTACGCGTTTTTGTTGATTGTTAAGTGTTAATTTAATGGTTGCAAACGCGTGTATCAATTTTGGCGCCGCTGCCGGGGATTGTAAAGAATTGTGTGTTTATGCTTGTAAATATGTGAATCTGTGTAAATAAGTGTGTATATATATATATGTAAAGTGCCGACATTTTCATACATGTTCATAATAAGTTTCATTCTAACTTCTTGTTTTGCAGCCATGTAAATAGGTACATATTAAAGGAAGTCTTTGATTTACATTGAGTACGCGAGTTTGGGCGATTAAGTCTCACTCATTGAATAGATGGCACCTCTTTTTCTTGTTTATCTCCTTAACCCCTCGTGATGTGTGGATTTCATCACAGCACACCATAACCTAAGTGAAGTTATGGACATGAGGTTGAGGGCGGAGTCTACAAAGAACTTGAGGGAATGTCTTTCTCGAAATTTTGGCTGAATGTCGGACATGGTGTCTAGAAACGGGTTATGACTGGTGACAGGTTCTGGATCTAAGAAAGACTTGCATCAATGGAGTATATACCAATGATCCGGTGAGTGGATGAATACTTGTCTTTGAGTAAGAAATCTTTGGTAACTTGGTGTCTAGAAGGTGACGGTTTCTATGACGGGTTCTGGATCCGAGATCTCAAATCGGTCCTGCCTCTTGTGGTCTCTCTTGCCAACTGGCCAAGCTTATTAAAGTTGCCCAAAGAAGACAAGGACTAAATCTACTTTCCATGATCGGTAAGCCTCGGGATGCATCGTCGAAATTAGTCCTGCCTCTTGCGTTATCTCTATCCCCAACTGGCCATGTTTTTCGATTGAACCAAGGCCGATTGATTGAGAATGTACATTTTATCGCGCGGGTCGCACGTCCAATGAAAGACCTAAAGGCCAAATGAACGTATTCTCTTTAAATTGAAGGTGAAAATCAAAGAACAAAATACTTGTGCATATTACTTGTAAATTTCGTGTGCATTTTAACTTGTAAAGAATTAACCATGTTGCATATAGGTTGCTTAACCTGCCGGCGGCTTTGTGATGCTCGGATTTCACCACCGGGTACCCTAACCTAAGTGAAGTTAGGGACATGAGGCCAAACGTATGGTCACGTTGCATCATGTATTTAGCACGTAACTTTGTGTGTTTTCTGCAGGTTTCTAACGTTTTCTCTTATGAATTCATACCATTTTTCACGTAGGATCCCTTATGTGTGCATTTAAAATCCTTCTAAGTGCATCCATCGTGATTAATGTTATACTTGCATGAATTCCGTGTGCATATGTGTGTGTCTTAACTTGTTTATAAGTCTTGCATTGTATATATGTCTAACTTTGCAGAAAACGTGTGTACATGTGTTTATAGTTCATTTCATGCATTTCGTATATTCTAGACATTGCATATATATATATATCTATATAACTAGGCATTACATCCATTTCCTACAATCTATATCCCATATATATATAACGTGTGCTTTGTTTTTATGTGTTTATGTTTTATGATTTCGTGTGTTTTTGTGTTTTTGTGTGATTTCGTGTGTTTTTCATGTTTTTTTTTCTTGTATGTTACAATTTTGGTTAGTATCTTGCGTTCCTTGTGTATTCTTTTGATGCTAACACTTGATCTTTGGTGGATGATCAGATCCTATGAATGTCCCGTTCCCACTCGACTCCTATAGTTGATCTCCAAGCACTTTCAAACCGTTTGGCAAATCTAAAGTCTCAAGTAGTCCCGAGTGAACAAGTTCTCGACCAACCTATCATTGAGGAAGGTTTCGACTCTCCACGTTCATCCCATCACTCCACCGAGCACTCACAAGAAGAAAAGCAAGACATGGCACACAACAACCCACCGAATCCTCCCATCAACGAGAGGCGATCTCTTCGCCAACGTACTTGCTCCACCGAGTGGAGTAGTGGTTCTTCGTGCATTCGATTTCCAGATCCTCAAGAGGACAAGAAGGACATTGAGTTGAAGAGTGGCTTCCTACACCGTTTACCAATCTTCCATGGGCTGTCCAACGAAGATCCAAACATGCATCTCAAGCAATTTCAGTTCATTTGCATGAGTATGAAGCCCTCGGATGCCGATGAAGAACTCTTCAAGTCCAACGAAGATCCAAACATGCATCTCAAGCAATTTCAGTTCATTTGCATGAGTATGAAGCCCTCGGATGCCGATGAAGAACTCTTCAAGCTCAAGGCATTTCCGTTTACATTGATTGATAGAGCTCAATCTTGGCTTTTGGAACTTCCGCCCAACCACATCACAACTTGGAAGCAACTTGCGGACCTGTTCTTGGCTAAGTACTTTCCGGCCTCAAAGATCACTGTTTTAAGGAAGAAGATCACGGGAATTACACAAGCATCGGATGAGTCCTTTGGCCAGTATTATGATCGTTTCAAAGTACTATGTGCCACCTGCCCTTCCCATGGTTTCTCCGAGACAAACCTCATGAACTACTTCTATGATGGTTTAAAGCCGATTGATAGAGAGCTTCTTGATGCCGCTGCAACCGGAGCATTCATGGACTTAGATGAGACGGAAGCTCGAACTTTGTTGGAAAACCGAGCCAATAATGATGCTCAATATGGGATGGCTCAACGAAAACAAGTGAATGAAGCTAGCTCAATGCAAGTGAAGGACGAGAAGTTTGATAAACTAGCATCTATGCTAGAACAAGTGCTTGAGCTAGAGACAAAGAGAGCCAAGGCAGCTCAAGGACCAAGGTGTGGAGTATGTCAACTACAAGGGCACTACAATGATCAATGCCCTAATTTGGTGGAACAAAATGGAGATCCGGAGCAAGTTAAAGCAATTGGAGGATATCAAGGGGGCCAACGTTACAACAACTATAACAACAACAATTTTGGCAACCGAGATCATCCGGGTTTCAAGTGGAGTAGCAATGAGGGATTTTTAAACCCTCCGGCACCTCAACAAGGCTACCAACGTGCTCCCTTCCAACCAAGGCAGCCAATGCATCAAGCTTCCATGCAACAAGCTCCTCCGGTCCGACAATTTACAAATCCGGACTTTGACAAAATGTTCACACAATTGTCCGCTTCAACACAAGTTCTTTTGGAGGGACAAGCAAAGCAAAAGGAGACCTTGGATAGCCATGGCCGAGACATACAAGAGATGAAGAAACAAATGGGCCAAATCGTGGACTTCATGGGCCAATTCCGAGATTCCGGCCATCTTCCACCTCAATCACAACCACCAAATCGGAATGTGAGTGCAATTATTACGAGGAGTGGAAGAACTTTGGCACCTCCTTTACCAAAGACAAGCTCGGCACCTCCTCACACCATTTTTGAGGAAGAAGACTTAGAAGAAGATCCGGCCACTAAAGAAGCCGAGAAGAATGTGGTTCCTCACGCCACCAAGGCACAACCCTCATCATCGCAACCTGCCCCAAACAAAGGTATTAACTCTATCCCTTCAAGTTCGGTTAATACTAATGCTTCGTTTTCTAGTGCACCATTCCCCCATAGGTTGACGAAATCTAAGAGAGATGATCAATACGAAGACATCTTGGACATCTTTCGGAAGGTGCAAGTAAATCTGCCCTTGATCGAGTGCATAAAGCAAGTGCCTATCTATGCGAAATTTCTCAAAGAGTTATGCACCCAGAGGAGGCAAACGAGAGCGAAGGAGGTTGTGAAGGTGAATGCAACCGTTTCAGCGGTTTTACAGCGTCGGTTACCCCTCAAATTGAAGGATCCGGGGAGCTTTTCTGTTCCTTGTGTGATTGGTGACAACAAATTCGAAGATGTTATGCTAGATCTTGGTGCATCCATTAACGTAATGCCTTATTACTTATATGCGTCCATGGATTTAGGCGAGCTCAAACAAGACAACGTCATCATTCAACTAGCCGACCGTTCACATAAGTATCCTAGGGGATACGTTGAAGATGTTCTTGTGCAAGTCAACAACCTAATCTTTCCAGCTGATTTCTACATTGTTGACATGGAAGAGAGTTCTTTGAACACCACGCCATTGCTTCTTGGACGACCTTTCATGAGGACTGCAAGAACGAAGATTGATGTTTTTGAGGGAACGTTTTCCATGGAGATTGACGGAGAAAAGATTGAATTCAACATACTAGATGCCATGAAGGTTCCCACGGCAAGTGTCAATGCATTATTTTCGATGGATATGGTAGAAGAGGCAGTTCAACAACACTTAGACACCATTGGAGATGATGTGCTCGACATTGCCATACAAGAAGGAGCGGGTCTGACTCGACTCGGGGATGAAGCCCTTTTTGATGCACTTATCGAGATTTTGGAGCCTAGAATTCTCGAGATGGCTATGGCACTCAATGAGGCTCCACGGATTGCAAATAGGCCACCTCCAATTCCGTTGGCCTATGGAGAAAACAAGCTTGTTCCATCTGTGATCAAGGCACCGGAGTTAGAACTCAAAGTGTTACCGGCTCATTTGAAGTATGCTTACTTGGGAGAGAATGACACTTTACCGGTTATCATTTCATCATCATTGGAGGAAGAACAAGAGGGCAAGCTCATCAACGTGCTCAAACGTTAAAAAACAGCAATTGGATGGACCCTTGCCGACATCAAAGGCATCAATCCGGCCACTTGCGTGCATCGAATTCTACTCGAAGATGGGGCTAAACCTTCGAGAGAAGCTCAAAGAAGACTCCATCCACCAATGATGGAAGTTGTGAAGAAGGAAGTTATCAAGCTCTTGGATTGTGGCGTCATTTATCCAATTCCGGACAGCCGATGGGTCTCACCCGTGCAAGTTGTTCCTAAAAAATCCGGAATCACCGTGGTGAAGAATGCGGAAAACGAATTGGTGCCACAAAGAATCGTAACCGGCCATAGAGTTTGTATCGACTATCGGAAGCTCAATGCGACCACTCGCAAGGACCACTTCCCCTTGCCATCCATTGATCAAATGCTCGAGAGGTTGGCGGGACATGAATATTATTGCTTCCTCGATGGGTATTCCGGTTACAACCAAATCAGCATCGCCGAGGAAGATCAAGAGAAGACAACGTTCACTTGCCCCTTTGGAACGTTTGCATACCGACGGATGCCATTTGGACTATGCAATGCACCAGGTACCTTTCAACGTTGTATGCTTTCAATTTTTACAAAGATGCGTTTAGATGCATGTTTAGCTAACTTAGATGCGTTGGGAAAAATTTCGATGCATGTTTAGCTAACTTAGAACTGATTTTACAAAGATGCGTTGAAACGAACCTAGTGCTTAATTGGGAGAAATGCCATTTTATGGTTACTCAAGGGATAGTTTTAGGTCACATAGTTTCGAAAAGGGGAATAGAAGTTGATAAAGCAAAAGTAGATCTTGTGCGGTACTTACCCTCTCCAACTTCGGTTAGAGAGATACGTTCTTTTCTTGGCCATGCAGGTTTTTACAGGAGATTTATCAAGGATTTTTCCCAAATTTCTCGTCCCTTGTGCAAGCTTTTACAAAAGGACACTCCCTTTGTCTTTTTCATTTTAGGATGCCCTTAGTTAGTCTATGATGAAAATGGACGGAAAAAGAATACATATGGCGGTGAATAAGCACTAAAATGATTTCTTGTGATAAGTGAGATATTTTGATTGTCATAACATGTAGTGGATATGGTTTGATTAAACATGGTATAGATTTCGCATGTTAGAATAAGTTTTAAATCATACAAACTTAAAAGTGCGTTTTTGAGCCTACATTACTTCATTTGAGAGTGAATTTCGTGCATATGGTTTTCAAAAACAAAACATGCTTCATCTAATTACTTGCCATAGATTTTAATGACCTAGAGATTACTAGAACTTACTCATGTAGATTTGCAACGCTTTTAAGTTGATATATGCTCTGATTTTGGATATGATTAAAGGCAAATTAGGTTACCACCACTTAAACCAAATGGCCTTGTGTCCCATTGTGCGCACGAGTTGCGACACCCTTAGATTACCCCTTTGTGCCTACGTTAAGACTTTTCTTTCATTCACCACATACATATCTAAACACTTAGCCTAGTGTAGAATTTCCAAACCTTGTTCAAAGACTTGGTGAAGAGGTTTCGAAGCTAGCATAAAAGAAGTGGCGAAAAAAAAGTGATGAAAGAATACAAAAGAAGGGAAGACTTGTCCTAAAGAGTTGATTGCCAAAATAAAAAGAAAGAGAAAAAAAATCGAGAGCAAAAGAAAAGAAAGAAAAGAAAAAAATGTGTAAAAGCTCTCCGGCAAAAGTTCTAAGTGTAAAAGTTTGGGCAAGTGAAGTTTAGAATGAAGTTAGGGCCCAAAAAGATGAAAATTGGCCCCCGATCTTGAAGTTTGACACAAGAAGAAGTGTAGAAAGGATGAGCCACGAATTTCAAGAAGTTTTAAGTGCTAAACTAAGTCTTTGGAACGTTGTTACACCACCACTTATCTAAATTTCGAATGCCTTAACCTTAGCCTCATTACAACCTTTCTAAAGTCCTTTATGATCCTTAAGATGAGTAGCCTTCAATTGGTTGAGTAAGTTACATGAGTAAGCATATGGTTTGGTTCATTTGTGCAAGTAATTATGAGGTATTTCGATGCAATACATATACATTTTGAGTGAACCTCTTTTCATGAGTGAAAATATGATGAGTGCATCCATGTGAGCTTGATTCAAACTTGTTCGAAACATGCATAGCTTTAACTTCACCATTGTTTTCTCCAAGTCCTACTTGTTCATGACATGATCATATTTCTCTTATCTCTCGAAAATTGTTGAACTTTTCACTATGAAATCTTGTGACTCCATCGCCATATATTTAAGAAAATTTCTGAGACAAATTGTGCTAAGGGCTTAGAAGTTGCTTTTATTTATTTGAGTCCATGAAATTTGTTCAACGTGGAGGCTAGCTCTAACGTTGGTTTTATATTTTTAGTCTTTCTTTTATTTAGTATTTGCTAGGGACTAGCAAAGTCTAAGTGTGGGGGAATTTGATCTACGCATTTTATGCTTGATTCTTAACGTCTTTCTCTTTACATTTAGCTTTGTTTTGACCTTGGTACTATCCTTTCTCACTTACTTTGTTGTTTTTAGGTTTTGAATAAAGGAGTACAGTAAAAGAGGTGAAATGGAGCTTAAAAACGCAGCAAATGGAGGTTTCCTAATTCGCTTAGGAAAAGTGGTATTTCCTACTTTGACTAGGATTCCTACTCGGGTTAGGAATGCAAATGGTTCGACAACTCGGAAAGTTTCGCGGAGCTGAAAAATGAAGTTTCCTAAATCAACTAGGAATGACGTGGCGAAATGTCCGAGACGCGCAAAATGGTTGAGAAATGGTATTCGTAAAAGTTACTAAAATGGTACGCACAAATGGTTTCCCAAATGAAGAACGAATGCATTTCTCCTATGTGGACCAGGAAAGATCAAGTCAGGCATACATTTATGGAAAGAAGACATGGCCGAACTTATGAGATCCCACTTGCCCTATTTGAAGGTCAAATATCTTGAATATATTGAAGGAATTCGGCAAGGAGGATATTCCTTGGAGATCAAGAAAGAAATATCTAGAGTGGAATAAGGAAAGAAGATTTCAGAACAGACCTGTAACTTCAAGAGGCCACCGAGGTCGCAATTCAACTCCAAATATGGTGTTCCTTATATGGATTTTATAGCTCTCTGAATAATCTTTCCAACGAGTCTAAAATCATAATTGTCTAAGCTCTAGAACTCCCGGAAAAGACGTTTCAAGACAGGCTGTTTCCAGCTGGCATTTCTACCCGGGTAAACTAGGAATCCCTAGTTTGGAGAGGAAAGTTGGACTTTTTCACCTATAAATAAGAGGGCTCGGTTTCATTCTCATTCATCACTCATCATACAAGCCAAGTCTCTGCCTTAAACACTTCCTCTCCACAAATACTCGAAATCTCTTCCAGGAACGCCATCCTCCACTCCATATACATTCGGCCTCCACCTAGAAGCAACCTTAGGCAATCCGAGGGTTCATCTAGCCATCCATAGAAGGATCGTGTGCAAGCTTTGCGACTGCAATCACGACACAAAGGGTGTATTTCGATCCCTTTACTTACTCCTTGTAATGAATTTCAGTTTTGTAGAGTGTAAAGACATGTTTTTGTAATATAATTCTAATTCTATTTTATGTCATCTATTTCGAGTCAAAGTCTTTTCTGTGTGCTAATCTAAATGCGAGCAATCTTGGTTTAGGTTAGATAATGTGTCTTCTTCACTTAATGGTTTAATCTAAATGCGAGCAATCTTGGTTTAGTCACTTAATTATGAAAAATGCATGCGAACCACATAGTAAAGGCCTAGATAAAACTTAGGTTGCATATAATATGATTAGGTTATAAAGAAATGAGGTAAGTGTGACGAGTTGATCATGTATATATGTAATTAAACTTTATTTTCGGTTTTAGTAAGCATGTTTAGGATTCTATGTTCTTGTTTGTTTTGCTTGTCTATGAGTTTAAGCATGTTAGAACTTAGAAGCCAACGATGTGTTTGCTATGCCATGTTCTCGTCTTTATTTTCGTAGATATTAAACAACCTTTTCAAACCCCCCTTTCAAACCATAGCGTAAATATGCATGCACCCTCAATCCCCAGTTAAGAACGATCCCTATTTATCAATGCTACATCTACACAAAAGGGTTTTAATTGCTTACGCGTTTTTGTTGATTGTTAAGTGTTAATTTAATGGTTGCAAACGCGTGTATCAGTAGTTCACAAGTCCGAATTGTGTTTTTCTTCACAAAGAAGTTCATTAACATGTAATTGATCCAAATATATGTTGGGATCCATTTTGGCCCATTTGATCTCACTAAAATCTAAATAATCTCATAAAAAAGTCAAAACCGAACGATCATGAGGATGAAATGTGTTTTAGGAGTCCGAATTGTGTTTTGCTTCACAAAGAGGTTCATTAACATGTAATAGATCCAAATATATGTTGGGATCCATTTTGGTCCATTTGATCTCACTCAAATCTCAATAATCTCACAAAAAAGTCAAAACCGAACGATCTTGAAGATGAAATGTGGTTTAGGAGTCCGAATTGTGTTTTGTTTCGCAAAGAGGTTCATTAACATGTAAGTGATCCAAATATTTGCTGAAACTGTACTCTGTGAAAATCAAATCATAAACAGTTCGATGCAAATGCATGAAACTACATATAAGTGTATATATATACTCGTATACGCATATCCGTATATGTATAATCATAAAACACATGCTCATGTAATCCGAAATCTCATACGCAGGCTCAAGTTCATAAAACGTATATAAAGACCCGTAAACAATCCGTGAAAAGAAATTGTCCACTCACAGACTAGCATAACGCAGTTCGCGTTAACCCGTGATCCGGCGGAAAGTCCCTCGCTAAAAGAACGATCACGAGCCCCTGAATATTCACAAAGTCCATTACTCAAAGTCATAACTCGACAATTCAAAACAAATCACGAGAAACCACCGTTCTCGGAAACACATAATCCGATTACGACAAACTGTCGGAAATCCGGAAATCACACCTCAATACCTCGCTGTAAGTTCGGATGCTCAATTCGAAAAACGAACCTCCCCACTGTGATCGGGGCACGATTTTGAGTGAAATGACATGCAACTTGTCGAAAACCCCAAAAAGTCAAAGTTGACCACCGCCAATGGCGGCGCCGCCACCAACTTGAACTTTTCTCGGCGGAGCAGCCGCTATTCCATGGAAAATCACCCACTGAGCAACTTCCATGACTGCACCGAAATACAATTCTCACTCTAACTAGGTCAATTTCATGTAAAACTGAATGTTCACACAAATTTCAATTCCAAAATTCTCCATACACAAGTGAAATTGGATCACCAAACTTACATGGTAGCTTCATGGTGATGAGGGCTACAAAACCCAGTACTTGGTGTAGCTCGAATCGGCCGGAATCGGAATCCACCATTAACTCAAAAATCTTCAAACTTTGGCCAGATTTTGCTCTCTCCTACGGCAACCTGCCGTGAAAGGAGACCGGAAACATCATGGGGGAGGTGAGACGAGTCGGAAGAGCCCAAGGACAAGCCCGGAGGTGGCCGGACGAGGGATCACCGTCGGCAACCGTCGCCACTGTCGCGCACCAACTCGGTCAAACCGAGTTGACCAGTCAACTCCCATTCTAGAAATGTTTGACTTGCCCAAACAGGTAACTATTATATATAGACCTTCCAAAAATAGAAACTTTCAAACACTCTTTTCGATAAACTTCAAATATCCGTAACTTCCTCGTCGTAATTCCGATTTCGATAATTCTCGCGGCAACAAACTCGACTCGATGTATTCTTCAATTATCACCCGAAGTCAAACACATCGACCAAACCAATAAAAAGTCAACTGTTCAACCCAACACATATTTAAACCGATTAAACAATCAACAATCGGAAATATTCATAACTTAATCTCCGTAACTCGGAATAATGCTCCGGAACTTCCCACAAGCTCGAAATTATATGCTCAACAACTTCCATGAAGAAGCCGAAATCAGATTCTCGACCGGTAATTTAGTCGTTAAGAAGGCCACATAGGTTTATGTACTGTGGTATAATTTAGCTCAAGGGATAGTTTAAGTGACATAGGTTTCGGAAGAACAACAGAATACTCATAGTGACCGCTAATGTATAATCATATAAGTATACCACAGTAGGTAGAACAATAAACCTACTGGAAGAAACAAGGTAGCTCGAGCTAAATTACAGTAGGCCACATAGGTTTATGTACTGTGTCATTTTATGGTGACTCAAGGGATAGTTTTAGGTCACATAGTTTCAGAAAAAGGAATAGAAGTTGATAAAGCTACTATCTACTCGAAGATGGGGCTAAACCTTTGAGAGAAGCTCAAAGGAGACTCCATCCGCCTATGATGGAAGTTGTGAAGAAGGAAGTGATCAAACTCTTGGATTGTGGTGTCATATATCCGATTTCGGACAGCCGATGGGTTTCACCAGTGCAAGTAGTTCCTAAAAAGTCTGGAATCACTGTGGTAAAGAATGCGGAGAATGAATTAGTGCCACAAAGAACTGAAACCGGCCATAGAGTTTGTATCGACTATAGGAAGCTCAATGCCACCACTCGCAAGGACCATTTCCCCTTGCCCTTCATCGATCAAATGCTTGAGAGGTTGGCAGGTCATGCTTATTATTGCTTCCTTGATGGTTATTCCGGTTACAACCAAATTAGCATCGCCGAAGAAGATCAAGAGAAGACAATGTTCACATGCCCTTTTGGAACGTTTGCATATCGACGCATGCCATTTGGACTCTGTAATGCACCATGTACATTTCAACGTTGCATGCTTTCTATTTTTTCCGATTACATTGAGAAAATTATTGAAGTTTTCATGGATGACTTTAGTGTATTTGGGAGGGATTTTGCTGCATGCTTAGACAACTTAGAGTTAATTTTACAAAGATGCGTTGAAACTAACCTAGTGCTTAATTAGGAGAAGTGTCATTTTATGGTGACTCAAGGGATAGTTTTAGGTCACATAGTTTCAGAAAAAGGAATAGAAGTTGATAAAGCTAAGGTAGA
The DNA here is from genome assembly GCA_946800695.1 of Geum urbanum. Lineage (NCBI taxonomy): Eukaryota > Viridiplantae > Streptophyta > Magnoliopsida > Rosales > Rosaceae > Geum > Geum urbanum. The sequence continues at coordinate 27,274,510 of OX327004.1, forward strand.
TCTTGTGCGGTACTTACCCTCTCCAACCTCGGTTAGAGAGATACGTTCTTTTCTTGGCCACGCAGGTTTTTACAGAAGGTTTATCAAGGACTTTTCCCACATATCTCGTCCCTTGTGCAAGCTTCTACAAAAAGAAACTCCCTTTGTGTTTGATGAAGACTGCCAAGCTGCATTTGACAAATTAAAGGAGCTTCTCACAAGTGCTCCTATCCTGTGTGCACCGGATTGGTCTCTTCCATTTGAACTTATGTGTGATGCTTTTGATTACGCCGTTGGAGCTGTTTTAGGGCAAAGGAAAGACAAGAAGCCCTTTGCCATTTATTATGCTTCTCGAACACTGGATGATGCTCAAGCCAATTACACAACAACCGAGAAGGAGATGCTCGCTGTAGTGTTTGCACTCGACAAATTTCGGTCATACTTGTTGCAAAGCAAGGTGATTGTCTATACGGACCACACTGCATTGAAGTATCTCATGGCGAAAAAGGATGCCAAGCCACGACTTATTCGTTGGATACTTCTACTCCAAGAGTTTGACATCGAAATTAAAGACAAAAAGGGAGTAGAAAACGTGGTGGCTGACCATTTTTCTCGAATTATACATGAACAGGAGGTGGTGGCAATAGAGGAAACATTTGCCAAAACTTCAAATATTCATAACTTATTCCTCGGTCGTCCAAATAACGATCCGGAACCGCCCACGAACTCGAAATCACACGTACAACGACTCTCGAGAAGAGACCCAGCTCCAATTCTCGGCCTATCATTTAGTCGTTAACAAGTTTGACGATTCAAATAACTGTCGTAAATCTGCGACTACGCAATAACCTTATGAACTAAACTGATTTCACTGCTGATTCTGTTCTGGGTCGTCACAAATCCACCCCCCTTAAAAAAATTTCGACCTCGAAATTTCCGAGTCTGCCGACTGAAAGTAGAAGCACTGCCTCTGCATACTGCTCAACTCTCCAATGACAATGTCAACTGAACAACTCTGACAACTGACTCCACAATAGGAGATAGCTCCGTGCTGAAATCTTTGTACCCTCAAATCTCGAATCTGAACTGGCTCCACACAATAGCCAAGTGTTCCTGCATAAGGAACATGTAGGGTACACAACACGTAACAAACCTGAAACGTAGTTCCGCCATACGGAACACAACACACATAAAAACTAATACTATAGGCGGTTATACGGCATAACACAAACTCACCTACGACCACATCTGGATCAAAACAACGTGGCAAATCACAACTTAGTTTACACACCTCAACATAACTCACACACTCATATCAACATAGCTCAAACATCGGACTCGGGCAATTATCAACCCCATTCCGCTAATCTGACAGTCTGTGGTAGCACATTCCACAAAATCAGAATCAAACATCATCTCAAACAATGACAAGATACTCGGTGAAAGACATTTATTTTCGTCCACTCACTCTAACAGTTTTCATGTCTTTCCCATTCCGCTAATCTGACAGTCTGTGGTAGCACATTCCACAAAATCAGAATCAAACATCATCTCAAACTCAAACCAAACTCGCTCCAGCACAATGGAGTACAACATCGTTCCTCAAAACGACATCAAGCAACATCAATATCACAGTGGTCAACAACTGGTACTTGATACGCGCAAAACATGCATTTAACGTTAACACACAGTAAACCTTAAAAACACAGATTACGCGCATTGCAATTTAAAACCCTTCTTTTGTCATTATAATATTGGCGAGTAGGGATCGTTCTTTATCCGGGGAATTAAGGGCGCATGCATGGTTTCGTTAATAAGCGGAAATCTAAATGTTTGGGGGGATTGGAAATTGGTTGATTAAATGTCCTACTAAATTAAAGTGCAAAAACATGCAAACACAACAAAAACTCTTAGGCATCTAACATGTTTTACTCATAGACAAGTTTTAACAATCAAGAAACTTCAAGTCTAATTATGCTTGCTAAAAATAAGAAGCTAATCTATTAATTACAAGTGATCAACATATTCACTAACCGAACCTACTCCTTTGCTTTTACCTTATTTATCATCTACGAAATCCTTAATTTTAGTCGAGATACATACACATGCTTTCGTTGAATAAGAATGTCATGATGCATAACAACTTAAAACAATAGCTTCTTTGCCGAATCAATGAGGTATAATTTAGGACAATAAGTGACGCACCCTATCCTAAATCATACTCAAAGCATTAAGAACTTTAAAGCTAGCACATGCATCCAAACTAATAAAATCAAGAACACATGGAAGAATCGAAATAAGAGAAGAACATGGAGAATTTTGATACGCGCAAAACATGCATTTAACGTTAACACAAAGTAGACCCTAAAAACACAGTTCACACGTAAAGCAATTTAAAACCCTTCTTTTGTCATTTATAATATTGGCGAGTAGGGATCGTTCTTTATCCGGGGAATTAAGGGCGCATGCATGGTTTCGTTAATAAGCGGAAATTTAAATGTTTGGGGGGATTGGAAATTGGTTGATTAAATGTCCTACTAAATTAAAGTGCAAAAACATGCAAACACAACAAAAACTCTTAGGCATCTAACATGTTTTACTCATAGACAAGTTTTAACAATCAAGAAACTTCAAGTCTAATTATGCTTGCTAAAAATAAGAAGCTAAGCTATTAATTACAATTTATCATCTCATATTATTAACCTTACCCTATTTCATGCATCAAACCTTTTGTAAGTTACGAAATTCATAACTTCCAACTAAATATACATGCTTGATAATTGAGTAGGAATGCAACTTAGCGTATAAACATCCTAAACAACATATGATCATCGAAACATGCGAAAGAGAGTGACTTAGCGTATTATCTACCACATGCTTTCGAAGCTTTAAGATTATATAAACCATGCATAAAAGGCTAGAAATCATAAACACATGCAATTTACAAATCGGTTTAAGAACATATAACACAAATCTAAACTTGTTCTTCATTAAATACATCAAAGTATTCCAATACATCAAAAGATTCAAATACAAAGCAAAAGATATGAAAGTGAAGATCATGGTTACACTTTTTGTCTTGAATGCTAGATGATCTTCGTGGAGATGACTTTCCTTCACAAGGGACTTAGCGTATTGTGAAGGATGGAGGATGGATGCTTCGGCTTTGGATGGAGGATTAATGCTTCGGCTTTGTGGAGAGAACCTTCAAGTGTTTATGGAGGAGGAGTATTTGGGTAGAGCTTTGGCTTCTAAATTGAGAGATGATCTTATAATGGCCGGCCTCCTTGGTATTTATAGGCAAGGGAGTTTGCTCTTCTCTCTTCCACCTTGCCTCTTTCATTAAATGCAAGTAATAATCACCATGGCAAGTCACTCCCTTAGTCACCAAGTGTGATCATCATTTATGAACCCTAAGCAAGAGTCACCATGGCAAGTCACCCACTTAGTCATCATTTGTGATGATCACAAAGCAAGAGTCACCAAGCTTGATAACTTTGAATTTTCCTCTTCCCCAAGTTGCATCCTTGCCGAATTCAATGGGCTTGGGCTGGTTTTTGGGCCGAAACAAACTTTGAGAAATGGGCCCAAAAAATGCTTTTTGGGCCGGCCCATTCCCGGTGGTCCGAAATCGCAAAAATCGCAAAATCGCCGAAATTCCTCCGAATTGCGTCGTTATTAATCTCCATCGTAAATATCTTCAAAATAACAAATTAAATAAGAAAAACATAAAAACTAAGATTATAACATAGCTAAACGTAAAGGGAAATGCGTTAAGAATCGAGCATAAAATGCGTATATCAAATTTCTTTCATTACATAACCGAAAGTATTACAAAGATGAAGATGGAGTTTAGAGTACATGGTTACACTTTTTAGAGAGGTGACACACCAATCTACTAGCGGTGGTTCTCAAGAACACGAATGACGCACTCTACGTTCTTGATCCGGAGGTGGCGGAGGACTTCGACTTCGGGAGGACTTCGGTTGTGTATGGAAGAGTAGTAAAGTGTATAGAGTTTTGGCTTGTGAAATTATGTGATGCTTTATCATGGTCAAACTCCCTTGGTATTTATAGGCAAGCATATGCCTTCATCTCTCTTCCACCTTGCCTCCCTTCATTTAATGCAAGCCTTAGTCACATGGCAAGTCACTCCCTTAGTCACCAAGTGTGATCATCACAAAGCAAGAGTCACCATGGCAACTCACCATTTGTGAACCCTAAGCAAGAGTCACCATGGCAAGTCACACACTTAGTCATCTTTTGTGATGATCACAAGCTTAGTCACTAAGCCTTGTCATCAAAGCTTGACAAGCTTGACTTTTCAACTTCACCAAGTGGCCTCCTTGCCGAACTAGATGGGTTTGGGCTTGATAATGGGCCGAAACAAACTTTGAGAAATGGGCCCAAAAAATGCTTTTTGGGCTGGCCCATTTCCGGTGGTCCGAAATCGCAAAAATCGCAAAATCGCCGAAATTCCTCCGAATTGTGTCGTTATTAATCTCCACCGTAAATATCTTCAAAATAACAAATTAAATAAGAAAAACATAAAACTAAGATAATAACATAGCTAAACGTAAAGGGAAATGCGTTAAGAAACGAGCATAAAATGCGTATATCAAATTCCCCCACACTTAGACTTTGCTAGTCCCTTAGCAAACACTAAGTTAAACTAAGACTCTTCTACGAATTTAAAACAAAGGAAAGAACATAACTAAGCCCTTAGCTAAAATTTGTCTCAGAATTTTCATAAGTATATGGCGATGTCTCACATGATTTTCAACTTTGTATGCTCAACGAATTCAAGAGATAATTGCGATATAATTTATGTAATGAACAAGTAAGACATAGAGAAAACAGTGGTTCTGTTTATAGCTGTGCATGCTTTGAATAAAGGTTTAATCAACTCACAAGGATGCACTCATCATGTTTTTCACTCATGAAAAGGGTTCACTTAAAGTGTATATGAATTGAAATGAAAACCACATGAATGAAGTTTGATTGCTTGCACAAATGAACAAAAACCATAAGCTTACTCATGCAACTAACTCTACTAATTGAAAGCTACTCATTTTAAGGATCATAAAGGACTTTTTGTGAGGTTGTAATGGGGTTAAGGCTAAGGCATTCGAAATTTAGATATGTGGTGATAAAAACGTTCCAACGACTTAGTCTAGCACCAAATTCGTCCTCCATCTCCACCGTAACTAATATCATGTAAACATCAATCTTAAACTACCCTTTGAGCTTTTCGGACAGGACAAAGACCATATTTTTTTCTATTTTTGGGCCTTCAATTTGTCGTAATCTCCAAATCCGCAAATAAGGGGGACGTTAATCCAATTGGTTTCTACTTTAGAACACAACATATTGCCATGAGAGATATATATAATTTTTTTTTTCTTTTCATTCTCTCAAATATAATTTTTTTCTTTTCTTTTTGGCAATCTCATACTTTTTAAGTTATTTGGACAAGTCTTTCCCCTTACTCACATTAACTCTTTTAATCTTTCCTACCAAACCATAATCTTATGTGCCAGTTTCGAAAAATTCTCACCAAGTTTCCGGAACAAAGGTAAGGATATTCTATACTGGGGTAAGTGTTTAGGTATATATGGTGATGAAAGAAAAGCTTAACGTGGGCTCAATTGGTTTATCTAGGGGTGTCGCAACTTGTGCGTCCAAATGGGATACATGGATATATGGCAATGTGGTGGAAAATCCTAAATGCCTTTAATCATTTCCAAAATCAAAGTATGTATCAACATAAAAGCTTTGCAAATTGACATGAGTAAGTTCTAGCATTCTCTAGTTCATTAAAATCTATGACAAGCAATCAAATGAGGCATATATAAGCTAGTAGCTACGAAATGGATGCATATTCACTCGAATAAAGAACAGATAGCTCAAAAGCTCACATAGGGTTCATATGATTAAAAACTTATTCAAGCATGCGATTTTCTGTACCATGTTTTACAATTTATATCTACTACATGTTAAAAACATATAGAATATCTCAATTAGCACAAGAATTCGATGCATGTGATTCATATGCCATATGTGTTCATATCGGTCTAATTTCATCATCGACTAGTTAAGGGCATCCTAAAGACTCTGAAAAACACTAATTTAGACACACTTAAATTGTAAACCCTTCACCCACACTTAAACTCTACATTGCCCTCAATGTACTAAAGTAAAAGTATAGATTTTAAGCATGAAGTATAGGATCTACGAAAATTCTAATGTAATACGCAAAAAGCCATTAAATTAATTTAAATGGGGAGAAGAAAACAAATCTGTTGTCTCCCTTCACGTGTTTGAGGTGGTCGGCTCTTCCAGCGATTCTTCCTCCACGATTTGATCTGTGAGTGCTTCACGATAAGGCTTCAAACGGTGGCCATTAACTTTGAACAAGTTCCCGCTATCCAAAGATTGAATTGTGACGGCTCCATAGGGGAAAACTTGAACAACCGTGTAAGGCCCATTCCACCTTGATCGTAATTTGCCGGGAAAGAGTTTGAGCTTTGAATGGAAAAGTAGGACTTTTTGCCCCGGTTCAAAACTCTTGCCACGAATCATCTTGTCATGGATCATCTTGGTTTTCTCTTTGTAAATCCATGCGTCGTGGAAAGCATCATTTCGTATCTCCTCGAGCTCAGAAAGTTGTAGCTTTCGATGCAGTCCAGCCGCATCTCGATCCATGTTGAACTTCTTAACAGCCCACCATGCTTTATGCTCCAGTTCTACCGGAAGATGGCATGCCTTCCCATAAACTAGTCGAAAAGGTGACATACCGATGGGAGTCTTGTAGGCAGTCCTGTAAGCCCATAATGCGTCATCTAAGCACTGGCTCCAATCTTTCCGGTTTGGGCGGACGGTTCGCTCTAATATCTTCTTGATTTCACGGTTGGAAATTTCTGCCATTCCATTTGTTTGAGGGTGGTATGGTGTGGAAACCTTGTGTCTTACGCCATACTTCCTCATCAATGCTTCCACCGTGCGGTTGCAAAAATGACTTCCTCCATCACTAATTAGAACGCGTGGCATTCCAAATCTAGTAAAGATGTTAGTTCGTAGGAAATCTGCAACAACTCGCGAATCATTAGTACGGGTGGCCTTTGCCTCCACCCATTTAGAAACATAATCTACTGCGAGTAAAATATACGTATAACCATTGGAGCGAGGAAATGGTCCCATAAAATCAATACCCCATACATCAAAAATTTCGACATTAAGCATATAAGTTTGTGGCATTTGATCTCTAGGTTCTAAATTACCGAATCTATGGCACTTATCACATGCAGCACAAAATGCATGAGCATCGCGAAATAAACTAGGCCAAAAGAAACCGCAATCTAAAATCTTAAGGGCTGTCCTCCTTGAACCAAAATGTCCCCCGCATGCTTCATTGTGACAAAATTCTAGAATATGCTTAAATTCACTATCCGGGATACATCTCCTAATGACTAAGTCGGAGCATTGTTTCCATAAATAAGGCTCATCCCAGATAAAAGTTCTAGAATTATTTTTAAGTTTGTCACGTTGAAATTTATGCATGGTAGATGGAAACTCACCGGTAACTAAGTAATTAACAATATCGGCATACCAAGGAGTTTCCGAAGCACTCACCTCAATTCCGAAGAGTTTTTCATCCGGAAAAGTTTCCTCAATTTCAATAGTCTCATGGTCACCTATCAAACGTGATAGGTGGTCAGCGACGACATTTTCTACTCCCTTCTTATCCTTGATTTCGACGTTGAATTCTTGGAGTAGAAGTATCCATCTGATAAGCCGTGGTTTTGCGTCCTTTTTCAGCATTAGGTACTTCAAAGCTGCATGATCAGTATACACAGTTACTTTAGTTTGAAGTAAATAAGACCGAAATTTATCTAAAGCAAAAACCACTGCAAGAAACTCCTTCTCGGTTGTAGTATAATTTCTTTGAGCTTCATCAAGCGTCCGACAGGCGTAATAAATTACGTAGGGTTTCTTGTCCTTCCGCTGACCCAAAACGGCTCCTACGGCATAATCCGAGGCGTCGCACATGAGTTCAAATGGCAGAGACCAATCAGGGCTGCTTAAAATAGGAGCGCTCGTGAGAAGTTCCTTCAACTTGTTGAAGGCAGCGTTGCATTCTTCATCAAATACGAACGGGGTCTCCTTTTGCAGTAATTTACACAACGGGCGCGAGATGTGGGAAAAGTCTTTGATAAACCTACGATAAAATCCTGCGTGTCCAAGAAAAGAACGAATTTCTCTAACCGAAGTTGGAGAGGGTAAGTGACGCACAAGATCTACTTTAGATTTATCAACTTCTAACCCTTTTTCAGAAATAATATGACCTAACACGATCCCTTGCGTAACCATGAAATGGCACTTCTCCCAATTAAGCACCAAGTTCGTTTCAACGCATCTTTGTAAAATAGTTTCTAAATTGTTTAAGCATGCATCGAAATCACTCCCAAATACACTAAAGTCGTCCATGAATACTTCAATAATTTTTTCAATGTACTCGGAGAAAATTGAGAGCATGCAACATTGAAATGTACCTGGTGCATTACACAGTCCAAATGGCATTCGGCGGTATGCAAACGTTCCGAAAGGGCATGTGAATGTTGTCTTTTCTTGATCTTCCTCCGTAATGCTAATTTGGTTGTAGCCGGAGTATCCGTCGAGAAAACAATAAAATGCATGGCCGGCTAATCTTTCCAGCATTTTGTCGATGAATGGTAATGGAAAATGATCCTTGCGGGTTGCGGCGTTGAGCCTCCGGTAATCAATGCACACTCGGTGTCCAGTGATCGTCCTTTGTGGCACAAGTTCATTCTCCATATTTTCAACGACGGTGATTCCCGACTTCTTAGGTACAACCTGCACTGGGGAAACCCAACGGCTATCAGAAATAGGGTAAATAACTCCACAGTCCATGAGTTTAATTACCTCCTTTTTTACCACCTCCATCATCGGAGGGTGGAGCCGACGTTGTGCTTCCCGGGTAAATAACCCATCCGATGCACACATGTTGCCGGATTGATTCCCTTTATGTCCGCAAGCGTCCAGCCTATTGCGGTTTTGTACCTCTTCAGTACACTCACGAGCTTCTCCTCCTGCTCCTCTTCTAGCGCAGACGAAATAATGACCGGTAAAGTTTCATTCTCGCCCAAGTACGCATACTTCAGATGGTCCGGTAGTAGCTTGAGTTCTAAAACTGGAGCTTCTACGATAGAAGGAACAATTTTATTAGTACCAAAAGTAATTGGTAAAGGAGGAGAAAAACTTACTTTTCGTGGTGCGGCATTTAGGGCCATGGCCATGTCTTGAATTCGAGGTTTAAGCTCTAGTAAGGCCTCGAGAAGGGCGTCATCCCCGAGTTGAATGGCCATGTCGAGTTCATCCTCATTGATGGTGTCGAGGTGGCCTTGTGCTAACGTATCCACGGGATCATATGTCGAAATGGCAGCGACGCTCGACATTGGAAACTTCATCCCGTCCAGGATGTTGAACTCGATTCTTTCTCCATCAATCTCCATGGAGAAAGTGCCTTGAAACACATCGATCTTCGTTCTCGCAGTCCGCATGAAAGGTCGCCCAAGCAGCAGCGGCGTGGTGTTCAGTGGACTCTCTTCCATGTCAACTATATAGAAATCGGCTGGGAATATTAAGTTGTTGACTTGCACGAGCACGTCTTCTACGTATCCCCTCGGATACTTGTGTGTGCGATCGGCTAATTGGATGACAACACCATCTTGCTTGAGATCTCCAAGCTCCATCGATTCGTAAAGATAGTAAGGCATGACGTTGATGGAGGCTCCTAGATCAAGCATCACGTCTTCGAAGTGGTTGTCACCGATTACGCAGGGAACTGCAAAGCTTCCTGGGTCCTTCAGTTTTGGGGGTAGCCGACGCTGCAAAACCGCCGAAACGGTTGCATTCACCTTCATGATAACGCCTAAAGTGACTACTAAATTAACACTCAATAATCAATCTAGACGAAATGCAATTTAAAACCCTTTTGTGTAGATGTAGCATTGGTAAATAGGGTATCGTTCTTAACCGGGGATTGTAGGGTGTTCACCTGCATGAAAACGTTAGAAAGTATGGGGGGAGTTTGAATTGGTGTTCTAATGACCTACGAAATTAAAGACAAAAAAAATGGCAAGTAAAACACACTTAGAAATCCTAGGACTCTATCATGCTTTATACTCATAGACAAGCAAAACAAACAAGAATCAAAGAACCTAAACATGTTTACTAAACCGAAAATAAAACCTATCTAATATATACATGTGATCATCTCATCTTTTTCTCTAACTCTTTATAACCTAACCAATTTCATGCAACCTAAAAGTGCCTACGTCCTCAACTATATAACTCATGTTAATTTCGTGATTAAGTGCTTTGGGACTCCCCTAACACATCAATAATCTAAACCGGGACTCCTCTGCATTCAGATTAAGTATTAAGCATAGAATAAACATGTATAGCAAAAACGTAAGAACTAGAAGATGGCAGAAAATTAACTAGAATTATATAACCAAAATCCTTTACAACTTCACTCCAAAGAATGCCAAAAATACAAAGAAATAAGAGAAGAGTTATGGTTACACTTTTTGTTGTCGGGACTCCCCTAGACTACTTGGTGTAAGCTGCTCTTCAATGGAGATGGTGAAATACTTCGGGACTCCCCTAATATTTCGGTGGAGGATGGTGTTTATGGCGTTGGAGGGATGGCTTCTTCAGATTTGGTGCAAGGGAGGAGAGGTAGTGTTTTGGGCAGAGCTTTGAGTACTAGAATGAGAGATGATGATGAATGAGCCGAAGTCTTCAATTTATAGGCACAAGGATGAGCTTGGTGCACAAGGAAAATCTCTTCTTTCTCTTTCCGGACAGATCTGACTCTTTTTGGTAAAACGGACATTCCGGGAGCTGTAGATCTCCAAAAATTGAGATCTTGGTGTCGTTGGAAAGATAATTCAAAGGTCTTTCCAACGAGGTATCATATGCATTAATCAGAGGTCTGGGCTGTTCGCAATCGTCTGAAGAAGTTGACGGATTATTTTCCTGATTTCTGATTTGAGATATCTTGCCAGATTTTGTTCTTCTTGATTCCCAAGGAATATCTAGTCCGAATTTGGGCATAATATCTTGGATATTTCGGTCTCAAATATGGTAGTGAAGATACACATGATTCGGCAATGAATTAGGCAAGTAAGATATGCAATATTCGGCCAGAATATACTCCATGCGCACCATCTTCTTTTCCTGGTTTGACCGGGACAAATGACACCATTTTTCATTTGGGTTACTAATTCTGGAAACCATTTGGTCACACTTTTTAGAAACCATTTGGAACCCAAAATTAGTAACTTTCGCACATGATCCCGTCATCATTTTTCTGCTCTTCCGGAAATTCCTAGTGAGATTAGGAAACTTCGTTTCTTCTTCGTTTTAGCTTCAATGCTTCCTTTCATGATGTAGACGTTAATTTCATGGCTGACATTCATTCCTAATTCGGGTAGGGAAAGATCATTTTCCTAACCAAATTGGGAAAATCTCCGCTTAGTGCATTTTAAGCTCAATTCTGCCTCCTTTATTGATTCCTCTTTATTTTGTACCTAAAACGTTAAAGTAAGTTAGAAATGAAATACTTAGAGCCCTAACGAAGCTAAATGAAGGGAAAAACATATTAAGAATCACGTAGAAAACGTGTAGATCAAATCCCCCACACTTGGACTTTGCTAGTCCCTAGCAAATACTTGGACACAAGTTAAAAGAAAAGCAAAAGAAAGAAAGAAGGAAAGGTTCCAACGTTGGAGCTAGTCTCCAAGTTGGAGAAATCTAAGACTAAAAACAAAACAACTAAGCCCTTAAGTTAAAGATGTCTCAGAAATTTTTATAAGTGTATGGCGATGACATTGCAAAATTTCAAATGATAATCAAGCCATGATTCATGTAATGAACAAGTAAGACATGGTGTAAACAATGGTGATGTTTAAGGCTATGCATGTTTCGAATGAGGTTCAAATAAACTCACATGGATTCTCTCATCATATTTTCACTCAAAATGGATAGAAGTATTTGAAAACCTCATGAATGAATACTTGCACAAATGAACCAAACCATATGCTTACTCATGCGATTTACTCCACAGATTAACTGCTACTCATCTTAAGGATCAAAAAGGTCTTTTGAAGGGTTGTAATGGGGCAAGGCTAAGGCATTTGGAATATAGATATGTGGTGGTAAACACGTTCCAAAGACTTAGTCGAAATATCAAAAACTTCTTGAAATCAAACTCCTTCATCTTTTCCACGCCTCCATGGTCAATTCTTCATAAACAAAGGGCCAAATTTCATTGTGTTGGACCCAAACTTCATTATTTTCTTCTCTTGATCCAAACTTTGTTCTTTGAACATATCGCCAGAGAGCTTATTTTCTATCTTTTTTTTTCTTTTTTTTTTCTTTCTTTTTCTTTTGGCAATCACACTTTTTCAGCTTTTGGACAAGAATTCCCCTCTCTTTTCTCCATTCACACGCCACATTCCTTGATACTAGCTTCGAAATTCTTCACCAAGTCTTTAGAACAAGGGTATGAACTCTACACTAGGCTAAGTGTTTAGATGCATATAAGGTCAACGAAATAAAGGCTCAATGTAGGCTCAAAAGTGGCTTTCTAGGGGTGTCGCAACTCGTGCGCTCATATAGGACTCATGGCAATTTGGCTAAGTGGTGGAAAACCTAAGTTCCTTTAATCATATCCAAAATCAGAGTATATGTCAACTATAATTAAGCTTTGCAAATTCGACATGAGTAAGTTCTAGTAATCTCTAGTTCATTAAAATCTATGGCAAGTAATCATATGATGCACATGCTTAGTTTTGAGACTAATGCACGAAATTCTCTCCAAAAAGAAATATATAGGCTCAAAACTCACGTTTAAGGTTCATATGACTTAAACTTATTCTCACATGCGAAATCTGTACCACGTTTAACTATCCATATCTACTACATGTCATGACACTCAAAATAACTCAATTAACACAAGAATCATGAATGCAACGCCATATTGTTCAAATTTGGTCCATTTTCATCATAGACTAACTATGGGCATCCTAAGATTCTTTAAAACGCTAAGTTAAAACAAAAAGACTCAAGACTCTCAAACAAGCGTAGATTTAGTTGGCGACTAACTATGGGCAACCTTAATAACATGGCCAGTTGGCGAGAGAGACCAAGAGAGGTAGGAGTGATTTCGAACAAGTTCTTTCTCACATCCAAAACTCGTCCTAGCAACCGTCCCCTTCTAGACACCAAGTCACAAGGATATCTTACTAAAAGACAAGTGTTCATCCACTACACTAAATTAGACTCTAGAAAACATTTTTTTTTTAGGGCATCATCCGCCGGAAATCCATTGTCCGCCCGGTTTTTACAATTTATGACTCAAATAAAGTTGTAAACCCCTCCCCCACACTTAAACTCTACATTGTCCTCAATGTAATCAAGTAAAACATAGAATCAAGATGGAATATAGGTTTTACGAAAAAGCTAACTAAGAAATGTAAAAGCAACGAAATTGAAAAAGATAAGGGGAAGAGAATGCAAATCTGATTGTAGACTCCTCGATTGGGTTGCCTCCCAACAAGCGCTTGTTTTTTAACGTCTTGCAGCCTAGACGAGATGTGCTCCATGTTATCATGTGTTTGAAGTGGCCGGGTCTTTAAGAGTGTCCTCTTCCACGTTATGCTCCTTGAATTTCTCATAATACGGCTTCAAACGATGGCCATTAACTTTGAATTCATTCCCGGTTGTTGGATTTTTGATAAGAACAGCTCCATGTGAGAAAATTTCAATAACAATGAAGGGTCCCATCCACCTAGAGCGTAGCTTTCTGGGAAATACTTTAAGTCGAGAATTGAAGAGTAGCACTTGCTGGCCAATTATGAACTCCTTCTGACGGATCATTTTGTCATGAAAAGCCTTCGTTTTCTCCTTGTAGATCCAAGCATTGTCGAATGAGTCATTCCTAATTTCCTCGAGCTCACATAGTTGTAGCTTTCGATGTAGACCAGCTTCATCTCGATCCATGTTAAACTTCTTCACAGCCCACCATGCTTTGTGCTCTATCTCCACCGGAAGATGACATGCCTTCCCATAAACCAATCGAAAAGGTGACATACCAATGGGAGTTTTGTAGGCAGTCCTATACGCCCACAACGCATCATCTAAGCATTGACTCCAATCTTTCCGGTTCGGCTTAACGGTTCTCTCCAAGATCTTCTTGATCTCACGGTTGGAAAGTTCAGCCAATCCATTTGTTTGAGGATGATAAGGTGTCGAAACCTTATGTGTAACTCCATACTTTCTCATCAAAGCTTCCACCGTCTTGTTGCAAAAATGGCTACCTCCATCGCTGATTAGAACGCGTGGCATTCCAAACCTTGTAAAAATGTTAGCCTTTAGAAAATCTGCAACAACTCGCGAATCATTAGTACGGGTGGCTTTTGCTTCCACCCATTTCGATACATAATCAACAGCGAGTAAAATGTAAGTAAAACCGTTAGAGGGAGGAAAAGGTCCCATAAAATCAATACCCCAGACATCAAAGATTTCGACATTAAGAATGTAAGTTTGTGGCATTTGATCTCTAGGTCCTATATTACCGGATCTTTGGCACCTATCACATTTAGAACAGAACTCATGAGCATCACGAAAGATACTAGGCCAAAAGAATCCACTCTCTAACACTTTCAGGGCTGTTTTGCTCGAACCAAAGTGTCCTCCACATGCTAAGTTGTGACAAAATTCAAGTATAGACTGAAATTCACTATCCGGGACACACTTACGAATTACTAAGTCTGAACATTGTTTCCATAAGTAAGGTTCATCCCAAATGAAAGACCTAGCATTAAATCTAATCTTGTCACGATGGAAGCTATGCATGGAAGATGGAAACTTATCGGTTACTAAGTAATTAACAATATCTGCATACCAAGGAGTTTCTGAAGCACTTACCTGAATTCCGAAGAGTTGTTCATCCGGAAATTTTTCCTCAATAGCCACGGCTTCCTTCTCATGCACAATCCTTGACAAATGATCAGCCACCACGTTTTCTACTCCCTTCTTGTCTTTGATTTCAATGTCAAACTCTTGGAGCAGAAGTATCCATCGAATTAGGCGTGGCTTGGCATCCTTCTTAGCCATCAAATACTTCAATGCCGCATGATCCGTGTACACAATCACCTTACTTTGCAGCAAGTATGATCGAAACTTGTCCAATGCAAAGACCACAGCAAGAAGTTCCTTCTCGGTTGTTGTGTAGTTCATTTGAGCTTCATCCAAAGTCCGAGAGGCATAGTATATGGCGTAGGGCTTCTTTTCCTTCTGTTGTCCTAAGACAGCGCCCATGGCATAATCCGAGGCGTCACACATCAATTCAAATGGTAGAGACCAATCCGGTGCACAAAGTATAGGGGCTGTCGTGAGTAGCTCCTTCAATTTTGCAAAGGCAACGTTGCACTCTTCATCAAACTCGAAGGTGATGTCCTTTTGAAGCAATTTGCACAAGGGACGAGCTATGTGGGAAAAGTCCTTGATGAATCTTCGGTAAAATCCTGCATGACCAAGAAAAGAACGAACCTCTCTAACCAAAGTCGGAGAGGGTAAGTAGCGAAAAAGATCTACCTTAGATTTATCAACTTCTATTCCTTTTTTCGAAACTATGTGACCTAGAACTATCCCTTGAGTGACCATGAAATGGCACTTCTCCCAATTCAGCACTAAGTTAGTTTCAACGCATCTTTGCAAAATAAGTTCTAGATTTCCTAAGCATGCATCGAAATCCCTCCCAAATACACTAAAATCGTCCATAAAGACTTCTATAATCTGCTCAATGTAATCAGAAAAGATAGAAAGCATGCAACGTTGAAACGTACCGGGAGCATTGCATAATCCAAATGGCATGCGACGATAAGCAAACGTTCCAAATGGGCATGTGAACGTTGTTTTCTCTTGATCCTCCTCCGCTATGCTGATTTGGTTATATCCGGAATATCCATCCAAGAAGCAATAATATGCGTGACCAGCCAACCGCTCTAGCATTTGATCAATGAATGGCAAAGGGAAGTGATCCTTCGTTGTGGTGGCGTTGAGCTTCCTATAGTCAATGCAAACTCGATGACCAGTGACGGTTCGTTGAGGAACAAGCTCATTCTCCGCATTCTTCACAACTGTAATTCCAGACTTCTTTGGCACAACTTGGACGGGGGAGACCCACCTACTATCTGAAATTGGGTAAATAACTCCACAATCTAAGAGTTTAATTACCTCTTTCTTCACAACTTCCATCATTGGCGGATGGAGTCTCCTCTGCGCTTCACGTGTAGGTTTGGCGCCATCTTCCAGCAAAATCCGATGCACACATGTTGCCGGATTGATTCCTTTGATATCCGCGAGCGTCCAACCTATGGCGATCTTGTATTTTTGAAGCATAAGCACCAACTTGTCCTCTTGATCCTTCTCCAACGTTGATGATATGATTACCGGCAAAGTATCATCTTCTCCTAAGTATGCATACTTCAAGTGATCCGGTAACACTTTGAGCTCCAATTCTGGTGCCTTAACAATGGAGGGAACTAGCTTGTTAGTACCATAAGAAATAGAAAGAGGACGTGGTATACCTTCATAACGTGGTGCTTCATTTAGTGCCATGGCCATTTCACGAATCTTTGGCTCCAAAATCTCAATTACAGCATCAAAAAGAGCTTCATCCCCTAGTCGAGTCAGCCCCGCTCTTAATTGGATGGCCATTTCGAGTTCATCCTCTCCAATTGTGTCTAAGTGTTGCTGCGCCATGTTTTCCACAATGTCATACGAGGTAATGGCAGCCACACTTGTTGTTGGGAATTTCATCGCGTCAAGGATGCTGAACTCAATCCTTTCTCCATCGATTTCCATGGAAAAGGTACCTCCAAACACATCTATCTTCGTTCTTGCGGTTCTCATGAAGGGACGTCCAAGCAAAAGTGGCGTGGTATTCAAAGGACTCTCCTCCATGTCAGCAATGTAGAAATCTGCTGGAAATATGAGGTTGTTGACTTGAACCAGAACATCTTCAACGTATCCCCTTGGATACTTATGCGAACGATCGGCTAGTTGTATAATGACATTATCTTGCTTCAGCTCTCCAAGCTCCATCGATTCGAAGAGGTAGTATGGCAAAACGTTGATGGAAGCTCCAAGATCAAGCATGACATCTTTGAAATTCTTGTCACCAATAACACACGGGACTGAAAAACTTCCCGGATCCTTCAATTTTGGGGGTAGCCGACGTTGTAAAACCGCTGACACGGTTGCATTCACCTTCACCACCTCCTTCTCCCTCGTTTGCCTCCTCTGGGTGCATAACTCTTTGAGAAATTTTGCATAAATCGGAACTTGCTTTATGCACTCAATCAAGGGTAGGTTCACTTGCACTTTCCGGAAGATATCCAAAATGTCTTCATATTGCTCATCCTTCTTCTTGGACTTCGAAAGTCTGCTTGGGAAAGGTGCACTAGCAAACTGGGAATTAGTAATAACCGTACTTGAAGGGATAGGAATTTTACCTTTTGTTGGGGATGATGGCGTGGGTGATTGTGCCTTAGTGACATTTGGCATCACTTTCTTCTTCTCAGCCTCCATTGTGGCTGGATCACTCTCATCTTCTTCCTCATGAGTGATGTCTTCGATTGTAACTTCATCAAGATGAGATCTCTTAGTCTTTGGTGCTTCTAGTACTTTCCCACTCCGTGTTTGTATGGCATTCACATTCCTCGGATTGGGGATAGTATTCGGTGGTAGTTGTCCGGTTTGTCGGATTTGTCCCATGAAGTCCACAAGTTGACCCATTTGCTTTTTGATCTCACCAATATCTCGGCCATGAGACTCCAACGTGTCCTTCGTCTTTGCTTGTTCATCCAAAAGAACTTGTGTAGAAGCGGACAGTTGGGAAAGCATTTTATCATAGTCCGGATTGGTGAAGTGTTGGGCCGGAGCTTGCTGCATAGGTGGCGGCATTTGTGGAGGCATTGGTGGCCTAGGCTGAAATGGGGTACGTTGGTAGCCTTGTTGAGATGCCGGAGGGTTGAGACATTCCTCATTTGATCCCCACTTGAAACCTGGATGATCACGGTTGCCAAAATTGTTGTTGTTATAATTGTTGTAACGTTGGCCCCCTTGATATCCCCCTATGGCGTTGGCTTGTTTCATGTCTCCTTGTTGTTGCTCCATCATGCTAGGACATTGATCATTGTGGTGTCCTTGCATATGACAAACGCCACAAACTAGTCCTTGAGCTCCCTTGGCTCTCTTAGCTTCGAGTTCAAGTACTTGTTCTAGCATAGAGGCTAGCTTGTCATACTTCTCATCTGCAACCTTGCTTGAACTCACTTCATTCACTTGTTTTCGAGGAGCCATCCCATATTGAGCATCATTGTTAGCTCGATTCTCCAAAAGTGTACGGGCTTGAGTCTCATCCAAGTCCATAAATGCTCCATTCGCAGCGGCATCAAGAAGTTCACGATCAATCGGTTTGAGACCATCATAGAAGTAATTCATTAAGTTGGTCTCCGAGAATCCATGGGAAGGGCAAGTGGCGCAAAGAACCTTGAAACGGTCATAGTATTGGCCAAAGGATTCATCCGAAGCTTGGGTAATTCCCGTGATTTTCTTCCTCAAAACAGTAATCTTCGAGGCCAGAAAGTACTTAGCCAAGAAACTATCCGCAAGTTGTTTCCATGTGATGATGTGGTTTGGCGGAAGTTCAAAAAGCCAAGTTTGAGCTCTATCCACAAGAGTGAAGGGAAAGCTTTGAGCTTGAAGATTTCCTCATCGGCTTCCGTGGGCTTCATACTCGAACAGATGAACTGAAATTGTCTTAAGTGCATGTTCGGATCTTCATTGGACAGCCCATGGAAGATAGGCAATCGGTGGAGGAAACCACTCTTCAACTCAACTTCTTTCTTGTCTCCGACAGGCTCCGGAAACGCAATGCATGATGGACCACTACTCCATGCATTTGAACAAGTAGATTGGCGAAGTGTAACTCGTGGAGGAGCCCCAATGTTTGGAGGAATGTTGTTGTTCGCTCCGTCGCCCATATCTTGTTCTTCTGCAAATGAAATTTCGGTGGAGTGTGATGAATGAGGAGATTCAACTACCACTTCTTCAAAAACAGGCTGTCCTAAACCGTAGCTCTCTTGCTCCTGTAGTGCTTGAGATTTAAGTCGTGCTAAACGGTCGGTAATCTCTTGGAGTGTAGAAGATGATGCGTTGGACATACAAGAATAGCCTAAATCATTCACCAAAGACCAAGTGTTTGTATCAAAAGAATACACAATGAATGCAAGATACTAAGCCAAAACGTACAAAAGACTCAAAGAAAACAAAACAAAGGAAACACTCAAACTACTAAAACAAACTCAAAAACACACAAAAGACTCGAAACTTAATAAGAATACTAAAAACACTAAGTTATGACATTTTATACACTAAATGCAATCTACCATGTAATGCAAATGATCTAGACATCCTAAAGGCTATGCATATGAATGAAATGAACTAAGACACACACTAAACAACGTTTTCTGCAAATTAAGGTTAGTAGTATGTGTAAGCCACGAAATTTAGTATAAACACATATAAACAAAGTTCAAATGCAAGCAAACAATAATTCACATCGAATTCATGCATAACACACTTTCATTACAAAAAAATGCATCAAACAACAATCCTACGTGAAAGATGGAGTGAATGCATAAGAGAAAACATGTTAGAACCTGCAGAAAACACAAAAGTTACGTGTTAATTCATGATGCAAAACGTGACCTATCTCTTGGCCTCATGTCCCTAACTTCACTTAGGTTAGGGTACTCGGTGATGAAATCCGAGCATCACAAAGCCGCCAGAAGGTTATGCAAGCTAAAAATGCAATGTGGTTAATCCTTTTACAAGTTAATATGCACAAACACACAATTTCGACATAGTATTATGTCCAAGCATGTCCAAATTGAGTGCGCCTAAAATTTAAAGAGAGTACACGAATCTGGTTTTTAGGTCTTTCAATGGACGTGCGACCCGCGCGATAAAGTATGCATTCTCAATCAATCGGCCTTGGATCAATCGAAAAACATGGCCAGTAGGGATAGAGATAACGCGAGAGGTAGGACTAATTTCGAGAAACAACCCGAGGCTACCGTGATCAAGGGATGTACTCCAATGATGTTTCTCTTTCTTAGATCCAAAACCTGTCACCAGTCATATCCCATCTAGACACCATGTCCGACATTCAGCCAATATTTCGAGAATAACACACTCCCTCAAGTTCTTAGTAGACTCCGCTCACAACCTTGTATTTCGAATGAAACACAAAGGGTTAAGGAGATAAACCAGAAAAAGAGGCGCCATCTATTCCAAAGAGTGAGACTTAATCAACCAATTTCATGTACTCAATGTAAATTGAAGACTTCCTTTAACGTGTTAGATGGCTGCAAAACAAAGGTTAGTATGAACAAAAATTAAAATTATAAACATGTATGTATTATTTACAAATTTCAGAACAACTACACAATCCAGAATCGCACAGTTTGAACACAGCTGCATGTCAGAATTTTCCAGAATTATTGGTTAGTCCGATTTCAATGCAATTTTACAGCCAGAAACTAGACATACCAATGAACAACTCTGTAAATTTTCATAATTTTCTAAGACCTCTAGCTACGTCAAATAAATTGCACAAAAACGGGACAGTAGGTGTTCCGAAAACTGAAAACCAAAATAAACTTATTTACACAATTTCACATATGCACAAACGAAAACACACAAATAAAACTTAACAATCCCCGGCAACGGCGCCAAAAATTGATAACGCCTAAAGTGACTACTAAATTAACACTCAATAATCAATCTAGACGAAATGCAATTTAAAACCCTTTTGTGTAGATGTAGCATTGGTAAATAGAGTATCGTTCTTAACCGGGGATTGTAGGGTGTTCACCTGCATGAAAACGTTAGAAAGTATGGGGGGAGTTTGAATTGGTGTTCTAATGACCTACGAAATTAAAGACAAAAAAAATGGCAAGTAAAACACACTTAGAAATCCTAGGACTCTATCATGCTTTATACTCATAGACAAGCAAAACAAACAAGAATCAAAGAACCTAAACATGTTTACTAAACCGAAAATAAAACCTATCTAATATATACATGTGATCATCTCATCTTTTTCTCTAACTCTTTATAACCTAACCAATTTCATGCAACCTAAAAGTGCCTACGTCCTCAACTATATAACTCATGTTAATTTCGTGATTAAGTGCTTTGGGACTCCCCTAACACATCAATAATCTAAACCGGGACTCCCCTGCATTCAGATTAAGTATTAAGCATAGAATAAACATGTATAGCAAAAACGTAAGAACTAGAAGATGGCAGAAAATTAACTAGAATTATATAACCAAAATCCTTTACAACTTCACTCCAAAGAATGCCAAAAATACAAAGAAATAAGAGAAGAGTTATGGTTACACTTTTTGTTGTCGGGACTCCCCTAGACTACTTGGTGTAAGCTGCTCTTCAATGGAGATGGCGAAATACTTCGGGACTCCCCTAATATTTCGGTGGAGGATGGTGTTTATGGCGTTGGAGGGATGGCTTCTTCAGATTTGGTGCAAGGGAGGAGAGATAGTGTTTTGGGCAGAGCTTTGAGTACTAGAATGAGAGATGATGATGAATGAGCCGAAGTCTTCAATTTATAGGCACAAGGATGAGCTTGGTGCACAAGGAAAATCTCTTCTTTCTCTTTCCGGACAGATCTGACCCTTTTTGGTAAAACGGACATTCCAGGAGCTGTAGATCTCCAAAAATTGCGATCTTGGTGTCTTTGGAAACATAATTCAAAGATCTTTCCAACGAGATATCATATGCATTAATCAGAGGTCTGGGCTGTTCGCAATCGTCTGAAGAAGTTGACGGATTATTTTCCTGATTTCTGATTTGAGATATCTTGCCAGATTTTGTTCTTCTTGATTCCCAAGGAATATCTAGTCCGAATTTGGGCATAATATCTTGGATATTTCGGTCTCAAATATGGTAGTGAAGATACACATGATTCAGCAATGAATTAGGCAAGTAAGATATGCAATATTCGGCCAGAATATACTCCATGCGCACCATCTTCTTTTCCTGGTTTGACCGGGACAAATGACACCATTTTTCATTTGGGTTACTAATTCTGGAAACCATTTGGTCACACTTTTTAGAAACCATTTGGAACCCAAAATTAGTAACTTTCGCACATGATCCCGTCATCATTTTTCTGCTCTTCCGGAAATTCCTAGTGAGATTAGGAAACTTCGTTTCTTCTTCGTTTTAGCTTCAATGCTTCCTTTCATGATGTAGACGTTAATTTCATGGCTGACATTCATTCCTAATTCGGGTAGGGAAAGATCATTTTCCTAACCAAATTGGGAAAATCTCCGCTTAGTGCATTTTAAGCTCATTTCTGCCTCCTTTATTGATTCCTCTTTATTTTGTACCTAAAACGTTAAAGTAAGTTAGAAATGAAATACTTAGAGCCCTAACGAAGCTAAATGAAGGGAAAAACATATTAAGAATCACGTAGAAAACGTGTAGATCACTTCACAACCTCCTTCTCTTGAGTTTGCCTCCTCTGTGTGCATAATTCTTTCAGAAACTTCGCGTATATCGGCACCTGTTTTATGCACTCGATCAAGGGCAAATTCACTTGCACCTTTCGGAAGATGTCCAAGATATCTTCATATTGGGCATCCTTCTTCTTTGATTTTAATAATCTGCTAGGGAAAGGTGCAACAGCAAAAGGAGAATTAGTAATAACCGTATTTGAAGGAATAGGGCTTTTACCTTTGATTGGGGTGGGTTGTGGAGGGGATTGTGCCTTGGTGACAATAGGCGTCACCTTCTTCTTCTCGGCTTCTTGAGTTGCCGGATCGATCTCATCATCGTCTTCGTTGGTGATGTCCTCGATGGTGACTTCATCGAGATGAGATCGCTTGGTCTTTGGTTCTTCAAGTATCTTCCCACTCCTTGTGACGATGGCATTCACGTTTCGTTGATTAGGAGTGGGTTGAGGTGGAAGCCGACCGGTTTCTTTGATTTGGCCCATGAAATCAACAAGTTGGCCAAGCTGCTTCTTCACTTCGGTGATGTCTCGGCCATGTGAGTCCAGTGTCTCCTTTGTCTTCGATTGTCCGTCGAGGAGAACTTGTGTGGAGGCCGAAAGTTGCGACAACATCTTGTCGTAATCCGGGTTGGTGAAGGATTCAGATGACGAACCATGCTGCATCGGTGGCCTTGGTTGAAATGGAGGGCGTTGGTAACTTTGTTGAGGTGCCGGAGGGTTCAAAGTTCCCTCGTTGCTGCTCCATCTAAAACCTGGATGATCTCGGTTGCCAAAATTGTTGTAGTTGTTGTACCGTTGGCCTCCTTGATATCCGCCGATGGCGTTAGCTTGCTCCATTTCGCTAGCTTGCTCTGGCGCTTGAGGGCATTGGTCATTATGGTGACCTTGTACTTGACATATGCCACAAACAGGCCCATGAGTTGCTTTGGCTCTTGTCGTCTCGAGCTCTAAAACCTTCTCTAGCATATGAGCTAGTTTGTCGTATTTTTCGTCCGCGTCGGGTTTAGAACTCGCTTCACCGACTGCTCGTCTGTTGCACATTCCATATTGTGCATCATTATTCGAACGATTTTCTAGAAGAGTTCTAGCTTCGGTCTCGGTTAAGTCCATGAATGCACCGGTAGCTGCTGCATCTAGTAATTCCCTATCGATCGGCTTGAGACCATCGTAAAATTAATTCATGAGGTTGGTCTCGGAAAATCCATGCGATGGGCAAGTGGCACACAAAACCTTGAATCGGTCGTAATATTGGCCGAAGGTCTCGTCCGGTTTCTGTGTAATGCCAGTGATTTGCTTCCTCAAGACGGTGATCTTTGAGGCCGGGAAGTACTTCGCTAGGAACATATCCGCAAGTTGCTTCCATGAGGTAATATGGTTCGGCGGTAGTTCCATAAGCCAAGTCTCGGCCCTGTCGGTTAGGGTGAATGGGAATGCCTTCAGCTTGAAGAGCTCCGTATCAGCATCGGATGGCTTCATGCTGTTACAAACAAATTGGAATTGTTTGAGATGCTTGTTCGGATCTTCATTGGAAAGTCCGTGAAAAATGGGTAGTCTGTGGAGGAAACCACTCTTCAGCTCGACTTCCTTTACGTTTTCCTCCGGTAGTGGAAAAGCAATGCTCGAAGGCCCGCTGCTCCATTCGGTTGAGCAGGTACGCTGGCGAAGAGACTATCCTGCATTGGCCATGTTGACGTCTTGTGCTTCCTGTTCTGAAGTATGGTCGGTTGATGAGGCTAAACTATGGTCGGTTGATGAATGTGAAGACTCGGAAACTTCCTCGATGATGGGATAATCCGGGATGTCTGTTTGAGCTTTAAGTCTCGCTATTCTCTCTGCGATTTCCTCAAACTTTGTTCTAGATGGTCCAGGATTCCGATCGGACATTCATTAGCCTGAACATCCACCAAAGACCAAGTGTTAGTATCAACAAAGAATATGAGATGAATATAGGAATACTAACCAAAATCGTAAGGCATATTTAGAAAACAAAGCGATAACACATAAAATAGTAAAACTATCAAAGCAAACTATAAACACTCACAAATACTTAAAAACTACTAAAACACACAAAATTTATAATAGTTAAGACACTAAATGTAATTTACTATGTAATGCAAATGATTTAATCAATTTTAGGGGCTATGCACATGAACGTAATAAACTTAAAACACACGTTTTCTGCAAATTAACACTATATAATGCTAAACCTAAGAATTTAGTTAGAACATATATAAACAAGGTTCAAATACAAGCAAACAATAATTCACATTGAATTTATGCACCACACATTTTTTCAATAAAATGCATCAAACAACAATCCTACGTGAAAGATGGAGTGAATGTATAAGAGAAAACGTTAGAACCTGCAGAAAACACACGAGTTACGTGCTTAAAATATGAATGCAAAGAATGACCTCTTCTTGGGTCTTATGCCCCTAACTTCACTTAGGTTAGGGTACTCGGTAGTGAAATCCGAGTATCATAAAGCCTAAGAGAGGCTATGCAAGCTAAATGTAACGTTTGTTAGTCCTTTACAGTTTTTAATGCACAAACAAACACAAAAATTTGACTAAGTTTTATTTATTTCCTTTGGCCCCGATGGTACGTGGTGCAGAGGCTCTCCATTGTGCAATGGGTCTCGTTCATCAAAAGATGAAGTCTGATTCCAAGAGGTGTAAGCATGCATAATCCTATATACCATCTTTTAAAGGATTATGTCGTATTTATTAAGTTCATGTATTGTCTGTATTTATATGCACTTATGATTTACAGAGAGTACTCGAAATGATCATTCGGTAAATTTCTTGGACGTGCGGCCCGCGCGAAAATGTATACCAACTATCGTTAATTCTCGTAATTGTTGGAAATGACCAGTTGGGATAGATGTAACGCAAGAGGTGAGAACTAATTTCTGGGAACAACCTGAGGCTAACTCGTAAGAGTATATACTCCAATGTTGTTCTTAGAAACACCCCGAGGCTTACTCGTAAGAGTATATACTCCAATGGTGTTCTGTTTTCTTAGTTCAAAACCAGTCACCATTCATAACCCTTCTAGACATCATAACAATTTATTACTCGAATTCACAAGATAGTATACAATCTCAAGTGTTTGTAAACTCCGCCCACAACCTCATGCCCATAACTTCACTTAGGTTATGGCGTGTGGCGATGAAATCCACACTTCATGAAGGGTTAAGGAGATAGACAAACAAAAGAGGCACCACCTATTCCATAGAGATTTATTTAATAACTAAGTGCTAGTACTCAAATTAAATCAAAGACTATCCTTTAACATGAAAATAAATTATGCAAGTGTAAATACGAAGTGTAAATAAATTCGTATAAGTAATAAGTAAGAATTGTAAACATGTATGTAAATTTCTATAAGTATAAACAAGTATGTATTTCGAAAATTATAGACATGCATTTAATTACATATGTACAACGAAATCATACAAAAACTTTATAATTCCCCGGCAGCGGCGCCAAAAATTGATACGCGCAAAACATGCATTTAACGTTAACACACAGTAGACCTTAAAAACACACATTACGCGCATTGCAATTTAAAACCCTTCTTTTGTCATTATAATATTGGCGAGTAGGGATCGTTCTTTATCCGGGGAATTAAGGGCGCATGCATGGTTTCGTTAATAAGCGGAAATCTAAATGTTTGGGGGGATTGGAAATTGGTTGATTAAATGTCCTACTAAATTAAAGTGCAAAAACATGCAAACACAACAAAAACTCTTAGGCATCTAACATGTTTTACTCATAGACAAGTTTTAACAATCAAGAAACTTCAAGTCTAATTATGCTTGCTAAAAATAAGAAGCTAATCTATTAATTACAAGTGATCAACATATTCACTAACCGAACCTACTCCTTTACTTTTACCTTATTTATCATCTACGAAATCCTTAATTTTAGTCGAGATACATACACATGCTTTCGTTGAATAAGAATGTCATGACGCATAACAACTTAAAACAATAGCTTCTTTGCCGAATCAATGAGGTATAATTTAGGAAAATAAGTGACGCACCCTATCCTAAATCATACTCAAAGCATTAAGAACTTTAAAGCTAGCACATGCATCCAAACTAATAAAATCAAGAACACATGGAAGAATCGAAATAAGAGAAGAACATGGAGAATTTCTTTCATTACATAACCGAAAGTATTACAAAGATGAAGATGGAGTTTAGAGTACATGGTTACACTTTTTAGAGAGGTGACGCACCAATCTACTAGCGGTGGTTCTCAAGAACACGAATGACGCACTCTACGTTCTTGATCCGGAGGTGGCGGAGGACTTCGACTTCGGGAGGACTTCGGTTGTGTATGGAAGAGTAGTAAAGTGTATAGAGTTTTGGCTTGTGAAATTATGTGATGCTTTATCATGGCCGAACTCCCTTGGTATTTATAGGCAAGCATATGCCTTCATCTCTCTTCCACCTTGCCTCCCTTCATTTAATGCAAGCCTTAGTCACATGGCAAGTCACTCCCTTAGTCACCAAGTGTGATCATCACAAAGCAAGAGTCACCATGGCAACTCACCATTTGTGAACCCTAAGCAAGAGTCACCATGGCAAGTCACACACTTAGTCATCTTTTGTGATGATCACAAGCTTAGTCACTAAGCCTTGTCATCAAAGCTTGACAAGCTTGACAAGCTTGACTTTTCAACTTCACCAAGTGGCCTCCTTGCCGAACTAGATGGGTTTGGGCTTGATAATGGGCCGAAACAAACTTTGAGAAATGGGCCCAAAAAAAGCTTTTTGGGCTGGCCCATTTCCGGTGGTCCGAAATCGCAAAAATCGCAAAATCGCCGAAATTCCTCCGAATTGCGTCGTTATTAATCTCCACCGTAAATATCTTCAAAATAACAAATTAAATAAGAAAAACATAAAAACTAAGATAATAACATAGCTAAACGTAAAGGGAAATGCGTTAAGAAACGAGCATAAAATGCGTATATCAGTACTGTAAGCAATCTCGAACAAGTGAAACTGCTGGTCTCAAATCCTCCGGAACTGCAATACCGAGGTCCACAACATGCCCTCCAAGGTCTGAATAGTCCTCAAAGATCGCCCACCAATCTGAGGATAAGATCCGGTACTAACTTGTAATTTGGTCCCCAACGCTCGCTGCAAAGCTCACAAACACTCAATTGTAGCTAATTATCTCGGTCAGTGAATTGGGACATAGGCACACCACGTGAATGGACAACCTCCGTCAAACACAGCTATACCAGCCTGCCACTGAAATCTTTTCCGAAAAGTATAAGGAAACGTACTAAGTTTGTCAAATGGTCCACAATGGCCTGATAACTGGTACCACAAATCGAAGTGCATACTGGCACACAAAACCACAGCGACAAACGCCACGTCTAACCGAAAATCTCAAATGGCTGACACTTCTCGGCAAGTCTCTGCCTCCTAGCCATGGCCAGTCGACAAATGCGGCATTTACACACACAAGCTGTTACATTCTTCTACAGATTGCGTCACGAGTAGTAAACTTGAAGTTTCTGATACAGCTCTGCACCACTAGCGCCAAATGCGCGCAGAACGATGAGCTTCAACATCATCACACTCGAACTCAGCTCCCACAGCTCATAACTCGGCTAACACGGAAACTCGAGCCATACCCACATGAAACACTGAGGTTCCTGACTTCCGACTGAATGCATCAACAACAACATCCCAAATGGATAGTCAAAGTACAACCTCTAGCCTTTCCCGAACAAACTCAAAGGTGCAGCTATAGTCGTGAGTCGACCCCATCCATCTACACTGCCTCAAGCCCAAATCTGGCCGAAAATGCAAGTGGATGGAACTCAAGTGATCACTGTACATCCTACACTGCGCTGCACGCCGTAGCAATAGTATCTCCAACTCTCTGATGCTAACATAAGGACAGCTACACCCAAATCCAACTCCGGATACGTAGCTTCATAAAGTTCCACTGCCTGAAACCATGAGCCACCGCTCTGCTACACAACATCATAACATAACCAAATCCATACCTCGATGCATCGCCATATCCCACGAACTCGTCGCGGTCATCAGGTAAGGTCAAAACCGAAGCAACGGTCAACCATCCGGGGAAAGCGAAGAGGGGAGTAACCTTCGGGTGGGCAAGAGTAAGTAACTCTCCTCGCGTGCATCGAACCACTCGAACTTGACGCCTTCTTTCGTCAATCCGGAAAGTGAAGTAGTAATCCAGGAAAATCCTGCACAAGCCGTCGGTAATAGCCTGCCAAACCCAAGAGACCCCTGATCTCTGGTACAATGGTAGGTCAATCCCCAAATCAACTCGGCTTCTAACTGGTCAGGATCCACGCTAACTCCCTCAGATAACATCACATAGCCCAAAACCTTCACGCTAATCAACCATAACTCACACTTGCTAAGCTTCGCCAACAACTGATCATCTCGTAAGGGCCGCGAAACCGCTCGCAATTGCTTCAAATACTGGCCCACACTCCCGGAGTACATCAGGACGTTGCCGAAAACATGACCGCAAACTCGTCCAGAAACCGTCTGAACACATGGTCCATCAAGTCCACAAGATCTACGGGGCATTGGTCAATCAAACAGCGTCATCAAAAACTCCAGATATCCACACCGATATCCAAAAGCTGTCCAAACCAAATCTGACTCATCAAACCTCAACTGATGGTATCCGGACCCGAAATCAATCTTCGAAAAGAATGAAGCTCACGCGAGCTGATCAAACCAATCATCAATCCGAAGCGGAGGATACTCGCTCTCCTCTGAAAAGAATCAGGCTTCCGGTAGTCAACGCACCACCATGACTAACCATCCATCATCCGTATCCACAATGCAAAAGCACACCACGCAAATACGCGTGGACACATGAAATCTTTTGAAACCTCCTCCAGCAACTCCTGGAGTCGAAACTGTAGCTCAATCAGCTCTGCTAGCTCCGAATGACAAGATGCCGGTAAAATGAGTCCAGCGCCCGATACAAGCTCAATGGTGTAGTCGGTCTCCCGAACTGGAGGAACCCCTGGTAATTCCTCCGGGATACACCTGGAAACTCAGGAACCACCTCAATGTCACCAATGTCAGGCACAGCAACCGAAGTATCCACAATATGAGCTAAGCAACAACATAACTCATCTCCACCATCCACTCGACCATCACCACGAAACAGCATCTCGGGGAAATCTGGTCGTCGAATCACAACCTCCTTCTTGAGGTACTCGAACACAGCCAAAATGTGTCGCCAAATGTCCATGCCTATAGTCACATCAAAACCACGATGTCCAACTATAACAGGTCCGCGGCTAAACCATATCCCCAACAAGGATCTCGCAATCTCCGGATAGACACAACACTCTCCGTAACCTCGGAAGTGGAAATGCAGGTACAATAGCCATGTATATCAAACAACAGTAACCTTGGAGAAAAGTCTGTCCTCAAACAAGGTCATGAGACGAACTCCAACATGCCCAACTAGCCGCCCACGTCAAATGCGACTTGCTGAATAGCTCATCAAAAGGGTACATTGGTCAGACTTCAGGAACAACATAAGGATCTCCTCGTGATCTCTGAGCTACCAAACTGCTGAAACAGCTGGCTAAGGGCGCTCCCTCGTAACGTGACCCTCCTGGCCACCGAAACAGCAACTGAAAGTGCTTCACAAACACAAATCACCGCAACACCTGCTGCGAGAAAGGATCACCAACGATCACCCAAACTCATGCCACATGAGCAAATCCGCTACTCTGTGATCTCCGCCATCGTCAAACGGATCCTCTGCTTGATCTGATGATCCTCAACATAATCGAAAAGGCTACAGCCTGATGAAGTCACTGATCCCGAAGTGTCGGAACTCAACCTCATCAAAATCTCGACTAAGTCCACTTCCTCAAACCATCACATTAGAAACCACGTACACCTTTCCTTCTCGACAGCCTCGCCAATGAGTGCAGCACACTAAGCTCCTCACGGCTATCTCGAGGCATAATAATCAAGATCCCTCTGAAGCCACATAACATGTGCAAACAGGGACAAACATGTGAGCAATGCATCTATGCCTCAGGTGGGTAAACACTCCACATTCGAATGCTGGTTAGCCTGATAAAACCTTTACCGTATAAACAACACCCTAAATGTAGGCCATGGAGTCGCAACAGGAACTCACACAATATCAGCCCACCAAATACAATGATCTAACTCGGGCAAACATCAACTGCCACAATTCTCTGCTCTGAGGCCACATGTAGACGCTCATACATACACAACCAGGCAAAACGTGGCACATAATTCTCTGAACTCGGAATACTCATCCAAACCCACAGTTCACTGGCAAATCGCGCGTCGATTGATCCTCAATAGGATCCACAACCGTACCGACACGGAAAGCATGTCAAGGAGGCATCCTAATGAATAAAACATCGTTCACAACAAGTAGAACGTAATCATGGAACTTCAAATATTTGAAAGTATACAACACCCGGAATATTGATGAGTATCTGCCGGCCGGTCGGGTCACCATTCCAGACATGCTGTACATTCTCAAATATCCTTAGTAAACACGACTACAGAAGTCTACAGAACCTATAACCTAATGCTCTGATACCAAGCTGAAAAGGACCCAACCCCAGTTTAGTTGCCTAAACAGGAATCAAACCCCTTCGAAAACACGAACCAACAAAAACTTTTCAAAATTTCGGCAGAGTTTCGTTACTAACGTGGAATTACCATTACCTACACGCGAAAAATACACTTCATCCTATGCCACAAAAATCAAACCGTGGGCACCAATCCCATCCAGATTTCTCAATATATCAACAGTAATGTAAAGTAGTAAATATATCTGTACTTTACTGAAATCCGGAGTAAAATCGTATAAAATATACAACAGAATACTCAGAGCGACCTCTAATCTATAATCATATAAGTATACCACAGTAGGTAACCTATTGGAAGAAACAAGGTAGCTCGAGCACTATGCCTCTGACCACGACGTGCGACACCCAAGTCCGAACTGCAAACTGGGCACGGAAACCGAAAAGCCTAGGGGAAAGACATGAAAACTGTTAGAGTGAGTAGACGAAAATAAATGTCTTTCACCGAGTAATATATGTTATAAAACATATGCGAGTCGAAATATAAGTAAATCAAATCAAATAGTATACGAGGAGACGCTGACTCCAACTTGTAAATAGAGCATGCATAAAGAAAATCTCACAGTCAGAACCACGGGGTCCCTAGCCCACACGTGATCCTAGCTGAGGTAGTACAGTCAGAACCACGGGGTCCCTAGCCCACACGTGATTCCAGCCGGTAAACATCCCCGGGGATCAGCCGGGATGCGGTGTATCGATACAACAACGTAACTGAAACTGTACTCTGTGAAAATCAAATCATAAACAATTCGATGTAAATGCATGAAACTACATATAAGTGTATATATATACTCGTATACGCATATCCGTATATGTATAATCATAAAACACATGCTCATGTAATCCGAAATCTCATACGCATGCTCAAGTTCATAAAACGTATATAAAGACTCGCAAACAATCCGTGAAAAGAAATTGTCCACTCACAGACTAGCGTAACGCAGTTCGCGGTAACCCGTGATCCGGCAGAAAGTCCCTCGCTAAAAGAACGATCACGAGCCCCTGAATATTCACAAAGTCCATTACTCATAGTCATAACTCGACAATTCAAAACAAATCACGAGAAACCACCGTTCTCGGAAACACATAATCTGATTACGACAAACTGTCGGAAATCCGGAAATCACACCTCAATACCTCGCTGTTAGTTCGGATGCTCAATTCGAAAAACGAACCTCCCCACTGTGATCGGGGTGCGATTTCGAGTGAAATGACATGCAACTTGTCGAAAACCCCAAAAATTCAAAGTTGACCACCGTTGACCACCGCCAACGGCGGCGCCGCCACCAACTTGAACTTTTCCCGGCGGAGCAGCCCCTATTCCATGCAAAATCACCCACTGAGCAACTTCCATAACTGCATCGAAGTTCAATTCTCACTCTAACTAGGTCAATTTCATGTAAAACCGAATGTTGACACAAATTTCAATTCCAAAATTCTCCATACACAAGTGAGGTGATGAGGGTTACAAAACCCAGTACTTGGTTTAGCTCGAATCGGCCGAAATCGGAATCCACCATTAACTCAAAAATCTTCAAACTTTGGCCGGATTTTGCTCTCTCCTCCGGCAACCTTGCCGTGAAAGGAGACCGGAAACATCATGGGGGAGGTGAGACGAGTCGGAAGAGCCCAAGGACAAGCCCGGAGGTGGCCGGACGAGGGATCACCGTCGACAACCGTCGCGCACCAAGTCGGTCAAACCGAGTTAACCAGTCAACTCCCATTCTGGAAATGTTTGACTTGCCCAAACAGGTAACTACTATATATAGACCTTCCAAAAATAGAAACATTCAAACACTCATTTCGATAAACTTCAAATATCCGTAACTTCCTCGTCGTAATTCCGATTTCGATAATTCTCGCGGCAACAAACTCGACTCAATGTATTCTTCAATTATCACCCGAAGTCAAACACATCGACCAAACCAATAAAAAGTCAACGGTGCCAAAATTGATACACACTGAAACTAACTCCTAAATAAACACTTTAGAAATCAATCAAAACATATATGCAATTAAGACTCTTTTTTGTAAGATGTAGCACTGGTAAATAGGGATCGTTCTTAACTGGGGATTGAGGGTGTATGCATGACTACGTTTAAGTAAAAAGGGGGGTTTTATAAGTTGGTTTTATTATAGAATCTACGAATTTAAATAAACAGTGGCTAGCAAACAGATTTATAATCCTAAATTCTAACATGCTTCACTCATAGACAAGCTAAACAATTAAAGAACATAGAATCTTAAACATGTTACTAGACCAAAAATAAACCTAACTACTATATTTACAAGTGATCGACTCATTCTTTCATCCTTTGCCGTTTTATACCTAGATTCCCTAAGTGTCAACGAAATTCCTAACTTTAATCAAAATACATACACATGCTTATAATTGAACAAGACAGCAACCAAATCGAGCCAACTCTCTAATCAAATTTTATCTTTGTTATTAGTTCGTGAAACATGCTTAAAAGAGAACCAAATTGAGTATCTTCTTAAAAACAGTTTTCAAGCATTGAGAACATATAAGCACACACATGTATTCGAATCTTAGTTAAAAACACATGGAAGAAATTTAGAAGAATCTGTAAATATAAAGCCTTAAACCGAAACTTGTTCTCAAAATACAAACAAAAGAAATCCAAACAAAAACTGAAACTAAAAGCAAAGAGGTCGTGTTACACTTTTAGATTCCGTGAAATCGCACCGCAAATCTTCAAGTATAACTACTTCTTTGTTGAAGAAGAGCCCAAGAATTCCCAACCAAATCGAGCAAAGTCCTTCTTGAGGTGGAGGAGAGTGTTTACGGGGTGTAGTTTGTGGTGTTTCGAGATTTGAGGGGATGGCCGAGTGTTTGGAGTTTAAGGAGCTGATCTTTGGCAAGCTTAGAAGTCTAGAATGAGTGATGATGAATAAGGGACGTGATCCTTCCTTATATAGAGTTTTGAAACCTTGTCATATGTGAATAAGAATTTCCAACCCGGTTCTTGATTGCTTCTTGCACAGTCTGACCAAAACAGCGATTTCGAGAGTTCTAGAGCTCCAAATTAGGTGATTCTTGATCTGAAATTGAAGAGGACGGGGAGATCTTTCCAACGAGCTATCATTCGTAATTTTCTGAGCTCGGAATCGTTCTGGGTGATTTAATGAAGGTTCAGGTCGGATTCTTAATTTTTCTGACTTGTCCACCAAGTAAATTGAGAAATCCATATTTGCTTTGGCTTCTTCCGTGCAAATCCTTTCCTAACCGAATTTGCACATGTGGACTTCACTTCTAAGCTTTATCTAGGCCGAATCCATCCTTCATAAATGGGCTTCACGAATTTCCATTGGGCCAACCCATCTCGATGGTCCAAAACACCAAATTCTCTCCTTAGTGCATTTTTCAGCTCTTTGCCGCTCCTTTCTCCATCTCTTTTATTTAAAACCTAAAAATAACAAAATAAGTAAAACTAAAGAATATAAAGGTAAAAACAAAGCTAAATGCAAGGAGAAAGACGTTAAGAATCAAGCATAAAATGCGTATATCACATTCCCTCACACTTGGACTTTGCTAGTCCCTAGCAAAAACTAAGTAAAAGAAAACTAGAAATAAGAAAACACACAAAACCAATGTTAAAGCTAGTCTCCATGTTGGGAATAGTTTAAAGAAAACAAAAGATTCATATTATTAAAACACTTCTAAACCCTTAGCTAAATTTGTCTCAGAAATTCTCTTAAGTATATGGCGAATGAAGTCACAAGATTTCATAGTGAAAAGTTCAAAATTTCACGAGATAAGAGAAATATAATCATGTCATGAACAAGTAAGACTTGGAGTAAACGATGGTGAAGTTAAAGCTGTGCATGTTTCGAACAAGTCTAAATCAATCTCACATGGATGCACTCATCATATTTTCACTCCTGAAAAGGGTTCACTTAAAATATATATGAATTTAATCGAAAACCTAATGAATAAAATGAATTACTTGCACAAATGAACAAAACCATATGCTTACTCATGCAACTTGCTCAACCAATCGAAGGCTACTCATCTTAAGGATCATAAAGGACTTTAGAAAAGTTGTAATGGGGGTGAGGCTAAGGCATTCGAATTTTAGGTATGTGGTGGTTAAAACACGTTCCAAAGACTTACTCTAGCACTAAAACCCCTCAAATTCGTGCATCATCCTTTCTACACTTCTTCTTGTGACAAACTTCAGAATCAGGGGTCAAATTTCATCTTTTTGGGCCCTAACTTCATTTTGAACTTCACTTGTCCAAACTTTTACACTTAGAACATTTGCCGGAGAGCTTAACTATTTTTTTTCTTTTTTTTCTTTTCATGCTCTCGAACTTTCTTTCTTCTTTTTATTATCTTTTCGGCAGTCACTCCACTTTTTTTCTTCAAGCTTTTGGACAAGTCTTCCCTCTTTTTGTATTCTTTCATCACTTTTCCGCCACTTCTTTGTGCTAGCTTCGAAATCTCTTCACCAAGTCTTTGAACCAAGGTTAGAAACTCTACACTAGGCTAAGTGTTTAGATATGCATGTGGTAAATGAAAAGAAAGGCTAAATGTAGGCACAAATGGGTAATCCAAGGGTGTCGCAACTCGTGCGCACAAAAGGACACAAGGCTATTTGGTTTAAGTGGTGGTAACCTATTTTGCCTTTAATCATATCCAAAATCAGAGCATATATCAACTTAAAAGCGTTGCAAATCTACATGAGTAAGTTCTAGTAATCTCTAGTTCATTAATATCTATGGCAAGTAATTAGATGATGCATGTTTTGTTTTTTGAAAACCATATGCGCGAAATTCACTCTCAAATAAAGTAATGTAGGCTCAATAACTCACTTTTAAGGATTGTATGATTTAAAACTTATTCTACATGCGAAAATCTGTACCATGTTTAAGCATACCATATCCACTACATGTCATGACAATCAAAATATCTCACTTGGCAAAAGAAATCAATTTAGTGCTTTCCAACGCCATTTATGTTCTTTTTCGGTCTATTTTCATCATAGACTGACTAAGGGCATCCTAAAAATAAATAAAAACTCTTTAAAAACAGTAAGTTAAACAAAACGACTCTCAAACAAGCGTAGATTTAGTCCTTGTCTTATTTGGGTAATCTTAGTAAAATGGCCAGTTGGCGAGAAAGACCAAGAGAGGTAGGAGTGATTTTCGAGCTTGTCTTTTCTCACATCCAAAACCCGTCTTAGAAACCGTCCCCTTCTAGACACCAAATCACAAGGATTTCTTACTAAAAGATAAGTGTTCATCTACTACACTAATTAATAACAAGAAAAACACTAAAGATTTTTTTTTAGGGCATCATCCGCCGGAGAGTTCCATTGTCCGCCCAGTTTTTATGATTTTATGACTCAAATAAAGTTGTAAACCCCTCCTCCACACTTAAACTGTACATTGTCCTCAATGTACGAAAATAAAGCATAGAATTAAGTATGAAGAGAGAGACCCACTGAAAGGACCCAACCCCGATTTAGCTTCCTAAATCGGAATCAAACCCCTTCGAAAACACAAACCAACAAAAACCGCAGAAATTTGGGCAGAGTTTCGTTACTAGCGTCGAATTACCATTACCTGCACGCGGAAAAATACACTTCATCCTATGCCACAAAAAGCAAACCGTGGGCACCAATTCCATCCGGATTTCTCAATATATCAACAGCAAAGTAAACAATACATATAATATATACTTTACTGAAATCCGGGTAAAATCGTATAATATAACAATAGATTTCTCAGAGCGACCTCTAACACATAAATGTATATGTATACCACAGTAGGTAGAACAATAAACCTACTGGAAGAATCAAGGCAGCTCGAGAACTATGCCTCCGACCACG
This sequence comes from Geum urbanum, assembly GCA_946800695.1. Classification (NCBI taxonomy): domain Eukaryota; kingdom Viridiplantae; phylum Streptophyta; class Magnoliopsida; order Rosales; family Rosaceae; genus Geum; species Geum urbanum. The sequence goes on from OX327004.1 coordinate 27,311,713, forward strand.
ACGTGCGACACCAAAGCCTGAACTGCAAACTGGGCACGGAAACCGAAAAGCCCAGGAGAAAGACATGAAACACGTTAGAGTGAGTGGACGAAAATAAATGTCTTTCACCAGTTGATTTATATATGTTTAAAATAACATATGCGAGTCCAGGTAAATAGAAGTGACAAGTACACGAGGTAAAACTCATACTCCTCCAGTGTACAGAGCATGCAAGTAAAAATCCCACGGGGTCACTCATGGACACCTCCGTGCTAGTACAGTCCGAATCACGGGATCCCAGACCCACATGTGACTCTAGCCAGAAAGGCCTCAGGTCAGAGGTCTGCCTCCCTCCGGTAAAGACCTCGGGTCAGGAGTCACAGCCTCCCCTGGCAATAAGTACTACCACATTTGTTGCCATTACCGGCGAGATCACCGGAGACAAGGCTGGCGACCGGAAAAGTCGCCGATAATGTTCAACATTACCGGCGACTTACTCCGTCGCCGGTAATGTCGCCGAAAAATCGCCGGTAATGTTTTGGAACATTACCGGCGAGTCCAACCGTCGCCGGCAATGTCAAGCCGAACATTTCCGGCGATTTTCCGGCCGGAATTTCGCCAGAAATGTGTGGCTCGACATTGCCGGCGACGGTTGGACTCGCCGGTAATGTTCCAAAACATTACCGGCGATTTTTCGGCGTAAAGTCACCGGTAATGTTTTCATTTCCGGCGACTTACTCCGTCGCCGGGAATGTCTCTTATATTAGACGAAGATTGCATCAGCTCAATCATTCTTTCATTTTGATCGAAAAAAATCCAGAGAAATCGAAATAAGGAAAACGTACGCTCTGAAATCGATCCTTCGGTATATTGTGAAAATTAAGGCGCGCGTCGAAAACTCGATCACTCGGGAAGCTATATATATAGGTACGTGTATATATACGTATATGTGTATGTATATATATATTTGTGTGTTGATCAAATCCAATTCATGAGATATATATGAAATGTGGTTGATGTCACCGAAACGAGAAAACTGCTTGTAGTTAATCTTATCTTGTGTCTGAATCAACGACTGGTATTATCGTAGTGTTATCGGAGCCAGGCTTAACAGAGCCTCCTACCTAGTCAAATACGTTTTGAATTGAAAAAAGAAGAATACGTACCATCATCGAGTACTGAATTGAATTCAGAGAATGTGTGAATTGAATTGAGATATCGCGTCGATTATTAGTAGTGAATGTGTGTATATATATATAATTAATACGTAAATTTTTTAGAATTTTCAGGATGGACAAGAGTTGGATGAGCCTCGAAAGATGGGATGTCAGATATCACCAGGGAATTAGGAGTTTTGTGGATTTTGTGAAGGCTAATTGTGGAGACACTACACTTCATTATTGCCCGTGTAAAGAATGTAAGTGTTTCAGCGATCGATTTCGTTTTCCCATTGATAAAGTCCAGAGGCACCTGAGTAAATACGGGTTTTGGGATAAGTACACTTGTTGGATTTATCACGGTGAAACATCGTTAGCGGGTCCGCATGATCATCGCCGGCAATGGTGGCGGTATTACCAGGACAGCTCGAGCTCTCCTCCCCTCTCTCCTCCTCCCCATTTCTCTTCGGCCGAATCTCTGTTCCCTCTTCCCTCTCTTACACCGAAATTCTCTCCTCTCCTCCCTCTCCTCAATCCTCTCTAATTAGCTTCCTCTCCTCCCCTCTCCCCTCTCTTCCTCTCCTCCCCTCTCTCCTCCCCTCTCTCCTCCTCCCCTCCTCCTCTTCCTCCTCCCCTCACCTCCGTCGCCGGACGTTTTCAGTTGGGTCGAGCTCCACCATGGCAGGTAATAGCTCACTCTCTCTCCCTCTCTCTCTCCCTCTCTCTCTCTCATTCCACATTTTATTTTTGTGTATTTTGATTAATTAATTTTTGATAATTGTTGGATGTATATATGTATGCATGTGGAAAATATTTGTAAAATATAATTAAGGTATGTTTGAAAATTGTGGGAAAATAATGTGGATAATTGTGGGGTGAAGGAGAAATATATTCCACGATGTATATATGTGAAAAATTAATTAATATATATGGAATGTATATATATACGTATGTTTGAAAAATGTGGAAAATTAATTAGCTAGGGTGAATTGGATTAATATGTGATCTATATATATATATGTGTGAATTAAGGTGAAATTAAGATGCATGATCGATGTATACAAAGTGTATATTTGATGTATATATATGTGAAAAGTTTAAAGCCGGAAATGATGTATGTATATATGTTAAGTTAGGTGATATAGTTGTTAATTTAACGTATAATAGGTGATATTGGAACCATAACAAATCGGAACCGGAACGGTTTGAAACCGGAACTGTTTATAACCGGAACCGTTTGAAAACAAACGGTTCCGGTTTCAAACGGTTCCGGTTCCAAACGGTTCCGGTTCCGATTTGTTATAGAACCGAAACGGTTTGGAACCGGAACGGTTTGGAACCGGAACTGTTTGTAACCGGAACCGTTATGTTACAAACGGTTCCGGTTACAAACAGTTCCAGTTTCAAACGGTTCCGGTTCCAAACCGTTCCGGTTCCGATTTGTTATAGAACCGAAACGGTTTGGAACCGGAACCGTTTGGAACCGGAACTGTTTGTAACCGGAACCGTTTGGAACCGGAACTGTTTGTAACCGGAACCGTTTGTAATATAACGGTTCCAGGTTCAAACGGTTCTGGTTCCAAACCGTTCCGGTTCCGATTTGTTATAGAACCCTAGTTTCCATGACTATTACGGTGTCCATGCCAGGAGGTTTTGCGGCTAATTGGCTTCGGAGAGGTTCCCGAAATAGTGGAGGGAACAGTAGTCAAGCTTCCTCCTCGCCCGCAGTTAGCAACACGCCTAGTGGGCCAATGATGACTGCTCGCACGAGAGCCTTGCTAGAGGCGCGAGCTGAGAAGGAAGCTGCACGATCAAGAGCCGTGGAACCGGAAATCGAGGCTCGAGCCTCAGTCTCCAGACGCTCAATCAGCAGACGTCCCTCCGGTGGAAGAGCCTCAGACGAGCGACAGTCAACGGGGGCATCATAAACTCCCTCAATCTGAATACCCCATATTCGCCCGGTGCCTACTCCCGTTTCACGGGAATCATCTGAGACACATCGTGGTGCTGGCGCCTCATCGTCCAGGCCTCGTCTATCTCCGCCGTCCGGTCTCTTCCTACCCGACGATTTTATATTGATGGATCATATCTTTCGCCAGAAATGTGTGGCTCGCAGGTTTCCGTGCCCAGTTTGCAGTTCAGGTTTGGTGTTTCACGTCGTGGTTTGGAGGCTAGTGATCAGAGTCACTTGTGTTTTCCAGTAGGTTCTTGTTTCGCCTACTGATGTACATATTGTATATGTTTTACTTTAGAGGTCGCTCTGATACATTCTGGTACATGTTGTGTGGATTTTCACGGATATACATATATACATTGTACAGTTTATTTACTGTTGTTGATTATATTGATGTTGAGAAATCCGGATGGGATTGGTGCCCACGGTTTGCTTTTTGTGGCATAGGACGAAGTGTTATTTTCCGCGTGCAGGTTAAGGTAATTCCACGCTAGTAACGAAACTCTGCCCAAATTTCGGAAAATTTTTGTTGGTTCATATTTTCGAAGGGGTTTGATTCCGATTTAGGAAGCTAAATCGGGGTTGGGTCCTTTCACCTAGCCTTAGCCTAAGGCTGGCAGTGCGACAGCCTAGGGCCCAATGACTGAGGGGCCTAAAATCCATGGCTACTAGTATTGTATATATCATAAAAAAAACCTTCAGCATTTCAGACTTTTTTTCGCATTCAGTGTTTTGGACTCTTTCTCTTCCTTCGCCAGGGTACTCTTTTTTACTCCTCTTATTCTCAACATCGATTATTGAGAACCATGATCCAATTTGTAGAGAAGACGATTCATCTTTTCCAAACATGATTAATTCCAAGGTTCTAAAAGGCGCTAGGCGGAATTAGGCGGAGTTTAATCGATAATTAAACGGTAATTAAGCGGATAATTTGTTATATATATTTAATTAATTATATATTTATATGGTATATTGTAATTTGAAACATAAAGTAAAAATTATAAAGAAATATCATAAAAATTCTAAACTAAGTTTATAAAGAAATCCAATTAACCATCCATCTCAAATTTTTGAAATAGATGTGCATAAACAAGAATCTCAAGAATATGAAATTATCTATTTCAAAGCTGATAATTCATAAATCATAGTACATTATGAGTTTATGACAATGAAGCTTACATTATAAACTTGCAACCATGGAACCATTCAAACATAAAGCTTCACGGAATCAAGTTTTGTTTGTGTGATGGCCATAGACACTATGCTCCTGCCCACATTTAACCATATTAAATTATCAACATATAACAAACAAGGATGAAGGCGGTGGACGGCAAGTGGCGGCGACGACAGTGATCGGCGAGCGGCGTCCAAGTCGCGGTGTTTGCAGAGGGAGAGAGACGACGTTTCGCGAAAGAAATTGGATTGGATTTTCTATTTAAAATTCATTCCTTTGCGTTGTACCTCTTAATTTTTTTAAAAAAACCGCCTAGGCGGTGCTTTTCTGCTGATTAGTCGTTAGTCGCCCGCCTAATTGTCGATTAGTCGGTTCCCGCCTAACTACCCCGCCCAGGACCAAAATTAGGCGATAAGATGATTTTTTCCGATTAGTCGGTGCCTAGGCGGCCGTTTTTTAGAACAGTGATTAATTCTCTTATAAACTGCTAGCAATTCTTCATGAATTTTCCATCATCTCTGACACCGGAAGGCGATCTCAAATTTTGCATTCACACAAGTAATTTATGTTTTCCACTTTGAAAGGACCCAACCCCGATTTAGTTTCCAAAACCGGAATCAAAACCCCTTTTGAAAACACGAACCAACAAAAACCATAAAAATTTCGGCAGAGTAACGCTACTATAGCGGAATTGCCATTAACCTACACCCGGAAAATACACTTCATCCTATGCCACAAAAGCCAAACCATGGGCACCAATCCCATCCGGATTTCTCAATATCATATCAATAGCAATAAACAGTAAACATAACTGTATAATATAGAAAATCCGGGAAAACCATATAAAAACATGTATCAGTATCGTATCAGAGCGACATCTAGTGTATATATACAAAATATACAACAGTAGGCGAAATAAGGAACCTATTGGAAAAAACAGGTAGCTCGAACAACTAGCCTCTGACCGCGACGTGAGACACTAGAATCCGAACTGTAAACTGGGCACGGAAACCGAAAAGCCCAGGGGAAAGGCAATAAAATGTTAGAGTGAGTGGAAAAAAATAAACATATGCCTTTCACCAATTTCATATACATAATCAATGTAAAACAATGCGAGTTTGGAAATATATATGGAGGTGTCAGGCGAATCGCTCAAGCCCGACGGTGATAGGCTAGAGGAATCTCTCAACCCCAGATAATAAACAAATACGGAAAATAATAAATAAGCTCAACATCGTATATAAACAAATACGGAAAATCACGAACTCGCAACGACTGTGAAAATATAAAAGTGTCCACTCACAGGTGAGCAAAGCGCGCACTCGCGCTAATCACGTGGTCCGGCGGAAGATCCCTCGCCCGAAGCACGATCTCGATCCCCTGAATAATCATAAAATATATCTGATCAAAATCACAATTCACAACACTGTACCACACCTCGGAAACCAACCGTTCCCGGAAACGTATAATTGATACAAAAATAATTAACGAAATTCATGAAATCTCCACTCAAACCCTCGACTGAATATTCGATACCCAAATCAACTCGAAAACCTCAAGGCGATGATCGGGGCGCGAAAACGAGAAAAACAACATATAACTCGACATATTTTCAAAAAGTCAACGGTCATTGGAGCTCCGCCGTTGACCGCTGGCGGCGGCGGCGGCGTGCTGTCAACCGGAGAGATTTTCAGGCGGCCAAGCTCACTGAAGCTTCATGTCAATGAGCCCAACACATCTCTAAACTGTGACAAGGACCAATTCCGGCCACACACGCCGAAAATCAGCTCGAAACCCACGGGGTTCCACCACCGCCGGCAGCCTCCGATCTCCTCCGTTCTCCGTCCATGGCGCACGGCGACCTTCGATACCACTCCTAAAGGCACCGCCGTGGCCCCACGATCCAAACCCTCTAATCCCCGGCCACCACCGTGGCCGGAGCGCCACCGTCCACAAAACCCAAAACCGGCCGGAATTCCACCGTTTTCAAATCAACATTTCTCCTTCAATTCTCAACCAAATCCAGAAATTCCAAGTTCTAAACTTCTTAGAATCACGAGGAGAACATTTTACTTTCCAAAGTCGTGGCCTGAAACGGTTTGAATCAGCCAGTCCGCCGGAGAAATCCAAACGGTCCGAAATTCACCACGGGTCAACGGTGGTCAACGTCTCCAACTCGGTCAACGCAGTCAAACTTCCCGCACAGTGATTTTTGAAAATTTTCGACTATTTCCGATATTTATACTAGCGTCTCGGGACAATTGACGGTCGAAAATGGATAACCATTACGATTCGGATAAACTCGATACGAACGGATAAACTCGATGAAATTCCGAAACTTCAAATATTCATATTATATTCCTTGGTCGTCTAAATAATCATCCGGGACGGCCCACGAACTCAAAATCACGTGTACAACAACTCTCGAGAAGAGACTCAATTCAAATTCCCGGCAGATAATTAAGTTGTAATTAAAACTAGCAAATCAATCAATTATCGGAAAACAGTAATTACGCGCTACTCTTGAATTAGGCTGATTACTCTATTGATTCTGTTCTGGGTCGTCACACACTTATCCACTATGTTCTCGATTTCAATTGAATTATTTTGAGCTTTTGTGATCTAGTTTCGTATCAATGTAATATTCTGGGTTTAGGCTTATGTTGGGTGTTTAATTTCGTCAAAGAGTTATTTTTTTATTTTTTTTAACATAGTACAGTCTGGATTCACTACTGCAAAATGGAAATATCTCATTGGCCATATAGGTTTCCTTTTATAAACGTAAGATTATCGAATCGTAAAGTTCGCCCAAAATCCATGGACTACTATTTCCTCGTCGTAACTCTGATTTTAACATTCGACGTGTCCAAAAATTTGCCTCAACAAGTCCAAAATAATTCCATCGACAGCTTCTGTGAGGCAACTGAACTTATAAAAAGTAAATTTTTATGTTTCGACTAATGAAGAATCTTAATAATAATATCAAAATAGATTTAACTTGTCAATAGCCTCCACGAAGGAAGATTATGTAACGACCTGAACCGTGGAATGTGTACGTACGTATTGGTCCGAGCCGTGATTATTGTGAATTAATCGTACTCGTAGGTTTCTTCACGACTAAATTATCGGGCAAGAATTTGGTTAGAGTTCCTTCACGAAAATTGTTGAGGATTTGATTTCGAGCTCTTAGGAGGTTTAGGAGGATTTTCCGTGTAATCAGAGAATATAAAATGGATATTTAAAAATTTCGTCTCGTTAGTCGTACTTATCCGATTGTGTTACTGTTATCCGAGTCGTGAGTTCGGTCGGCTCAGGACGTATAAATATTGAATAGTCGTAAAAATCGGAAAATCACACATTTGGACCGAGTTTGACTGAGTTGATTCGGGTTGACCTGTTTGCTCCTCCGACCCAAATTGTTCCCGTCATCGGACCTGGTGTGACGACCCGGACCAGAATCAGCAGTATGATCAGCTGTATACACTACAAGAAAAGGAGTCATTACCGGCGAGATTCCGGCCAACAAGGCCGGCGACCGGAAAAGTCGCCGGTAATGTCCATCATTACCGGCGACTTACCCCGTCGCTGGTAATGTCGCCGGAATCTCGCCGGTAATGTTGTAAAACATTACCGGCGACTCCAACCGTCGCCGGCAATGTCTAGGGAGACATTTCCGGCGATTTTCCGGCCCGAATTTCGCCGGAAATGTCTCCCTAGACATTGCCGGCGACGGTTGGAGTCGCCGGTAATGTTTTACAACATTACCGGCGAGATTCCGGCGTAAAGTCACCGGTAATGTCTTCATTTCCGGCGACTTACTCCGTCGCCGGCAATGTGTCTTATATTAGATGCCGGATGGGGCAGCTCGATCATTCAATCATTTTGAGCGAAAAAAATCCAGAGAAATCGAAAGAAGGAAAACGTACGCTCTGAAATCGATCATTCGGTATATTGTCAAAATTAAGGCGCGCGTCGAAACTCGATCACTCGGGAAGCTATATATATAGGTACGTAGGTGTATATATACGTATATGTGGTATATATATATATGTGTGTGTGTGTTGATCAAATCCAATTCGTGAGATATATATGAAATGTTGTTGATGTACGGTCACCGAAACGAGAAAACAGCTTGTAGTTAATCTTGTGTCTGAATCAATGACTGGTATTATCGTATTGTTATCGGAGCCAGGCTTAACAGAGCCTCCTCCTACCCAGTCAAATACGTTTTGAATTGAAAAAAGGAGAATACTATCATCGAGTACTGAATCGAATTCAGAGATTAGATCGATATATATATATATATACATATGCATGCATGTGTTGATTTAATTAGAGTTGAATTGAGAGATCACGTCGATTATTAGTAGTGAATGTGTGTGTATATATATAATTAATACGTAAATTGTTAGAATTTTCAGGATGGACAAGAGTTGGATGAGCCTCGAAAGATGGGATGTCAGATATCACGAGGGAATTAGGAGTTTTGTGGATTTTGTGAAGGCTAATTGTGGAGACACTACACTTCATTATTGCCCGTGTAAAGAATGTAAGTGTTTCAGCGATCGATTTCGATTTCCCATTGATAAAGTCCAGAGGCACCTGAGTAAATACGGGTTTTGGGAAAAGTACACTTGTTGGATTTATCACGGTGAAACATCGGTAGCGGGTCCGCATGATCATGGACAATTTGGTGAGAGGGCCAGTCCACGCTATGATCATGGACATTTTGCTGAGAGGGGCAGTTCATCCTATAATCCAACATCGATGTTAATCAATGATATGTTTCCTCATGAGAGCGGTGTATTTGCTGATGAAGCACCAAATGTCCCTCCCGTCGTTGAGGGTTTCCCCCATATCGAGCCAGTCGAACCATTACCTGGAGGTCATGTAAACACAAGCGGTATGGACAAGTACAACAACCTGATTGCACTGCAACAGACTCCGTTGTACGACGGTTGTAGTAAGACTGTTCTTGAAAGTGTGATGGGAGTGATGCAGCTAAAAATGGAGAACAAAATGTCTGTCAAAGCTGTTGATTCTTGGTTGAAGTGGACTGCTTCGCTACTGCCACCCGGTCATCGTCTTCCTACCACTCATCATAAGGTGCGACATATCCTGAAAGATCTTGGGCTTTCCTACATCAAAATTCATGCATGCAGATATGATTGTATTCTCTTTTGGGGAAAAGATCTCGAAGACCTTGAAGCCTGCCCGGTATGTTTTACAGAAAGGTATAAGTTGACTCCTGCAGGCAACAAGAAAGCTGTGAAGATACTTCGATATTTCCCGCTTATTGATAGGTTGGAGCGGTTGTTCATGTGTGCTTTCACGGCCGAGGCAATGAGATGGTGGGCTGAGAAGAACTTGCATGACGATGACACCCTTATACACCCTTCCGACGGAGAGGCTTGGAAGCACATGGTCAGGGAGTTTGATCATTTTGCAGCAGAGGTCCGAAATGTTTGGCTAGTTCTCTCATCTGACGGATTCAACCCTTTTGGCAACATGAGTCTTCAATACAGTATATGGCCAGTTATTTTGGTACCGTACAACCTTCCACCATGGATGTGCATGAAGAAGGAATACAATATGCTCACTCTGTTAATTCCGGGCCCGGGTTATCCAGGAAAGTGTCTTGATGTGTATTTGAGGCCTTTGATTGAGGAGCTTAAGTACCTGAGTGAGTGTGGCCACCCCACTTACGATAGGTTCAAAAAGGAGATGTTCCAGATGCATGCCATGCTTGTTGGCACCATCAATGATTTTCCTGCCCGCGGTATGTTGTCGGGCAACGTTACCAGGGGTTACAGGGCTTGTTCAGAGTGCATGACGGTTGATTGTTGCAGTCCTCATTGCAGTAAAATTGTCTCGATGCGTCACCGTTGTTGGCTTCCATATGATCACCCATTTAGGCAGGATCCAGACGCGTTTGATGGGACTGTTGAAACAGGTGTGGCACCCAGGCGATGGACAGGGGAAGAAATTTTGGAAGTGTTGAATGAATACGATTTTGGCCAGCTGAGCAATCATCCTGACATAGTGGCGTCAATTCCAGACAAGCCCGAAAGGTATAAGTTTTGGACACACAAGAGCATATTCTGGGAACTCTCCTACTGGCCTAGGTTGCCTATCAGACATTACCTAGATGTCATGCACATAGAGAAGAATGTGTGTGAAAGTGTGGTGGGCACAGTTCTTAACTTGGAGGGGAAAACAAAAGACATCCCTAAGGCACGCATTGATCTGAAAGCAATGGGTGTGCGGAAACATTTGTGGTTAAGAGATGGTAAGAGAAAAATGCCGCAAGCTCCGTACACCGTAAAGCCGAAGCATAAGCATGAAATTTTTCGGTGGCTGAGTAATGTCAGGTATATATTCTTATGGCTATGTAGGAATTTGTCCTTAAATTTTTAGCGGAGTATATATGGTTATATACGAGAAATATAATTGGTCCATATATATGGCTTTATCTATATATATGCAGGTATCCTTATGGCTATGCAGGAAATATAAGCAGGTGTGTTAACTTCCGGGACAATAAGATGTACGGATTAAAGAGTCATGACTGCCATGTACTGCTTCAACGCCTTTTCCCTATTTTCATTCGAGGGTACATGCCCAAAGAGGTGGTGGAGCCGTTGGTGGCCTTGTCAAGATTCTTTCAGAAGTTATGCACCAGGGAAGTTAAAAAAGCAGACCTCAGGGAGATGCAAGATGACATCATTTTTATCATGTGCAAGCTTGAGAGGATATTTCCCCCAAATTTTTTCGACATAATGCCGCACCTGACGATCCATCTTCCCGAACAATTGTTGCTTACCGGTTCCGTACACTACACTTGGATGTATCCCATGGAAAGGTACAAATGATTCATAAATTTGGTTTGCCTATGTTTTTATATGTAAATTCTTGTGGTTAAGTAAGTTAACATGCACTTGTTAACTTGTAGACAATTGGGAGCCTACAAGGACTATGTGAAGAATAAATATGCACCTGAAGGGTGTATCGCTGAAGCATATGTTGCGCACGAGTGTGTAACGTACACCAAAGTGTACTTGGAAAATGTAGAGGACCCCCAACAACAGATGCCGATAGATGAACCCCAGTTCAACCTTTCTATCATCTCCAGTGACGTGGTAGTACAGGGAAGCTTGCCAAAGTCGTACAAGTTGGATGGAAATGAGGTAGCCATTGCCCACTGGTCGGTACTGATTAACTGTCAAGAAGTACAATATTGGAAAAACTATCATCTTCACTGCCCTGCTATTGCCGGAAATGTTGATTACCACAACAAGACGTTTGCAAACTACTTTGGTCAATGGGTAAGTATATGTGATTTATATATCTTTATATAGCATGTATGTATGTACGTGCTTTTGTGGTTTCAAGATGACATAATTTCTTCTGTACGTATTAATATATGGACGTTTTCAGATGAACCATGTAGCAGATGATGGTTGCCCAGAGTGGTCAAACGAATTGAGGGTCCTGGCGATGAAACCGATTGCTTCAAAAGTTTACTCGATGTGTCAGGTCAATGGCGTGAAATTTATATGTGAAAATCGAGACGACCGACTGAAAACACAGAATTGTGGGGTGATGGTCCATGGTGGGCAGGATGGCGTTGACTATTACGGTGTCCTTCATTCAGTTGTTGAACTAATTTATGGGAACCGCATGAAAGTGCACTTGTTCAAGTGTAGATGGTTTGATACTAGCCCGGAGAACACAAGGACCGATCAGTACGGAACATTTTCGGTGAATACTGCTACTACCTGGTATGAAGATGACCCTTTCGTTCTTGCCTCATCAGTAAAACAAGTGTTTTACCTTGACGATCTTCTTAACAAAGTCCCGTGGAAGGTGGTTAACCATGTTGCTCATAGAAACATATACAGTGCTGCCACACTTGGTGATACCGCAGATGATGAGGAAGTTACTGCATACCAAGAGCCGAACGCTTTTGACATTCCGGAATCATCTACGATTCGCCTTAATAATGTGAGACCTGGGAGTGTGGTTCGAATTACTGGAGCAGAACTTGTCGATGTTAATCCATATGAAGTTGACGCTGATTCAGATGACGAGGAGAGGCACATATTGCCAGAGGTTACCTATGAAACCGAGTCAGACTCAAGTGATGACGATGATTACGATTATCATCCTTAGTACGTTAATGATGTAGTCGGAAATTGTTTTCGGAAATATGATGTAGTCGGAAAATGTAGTCGAAATTGTAGACGGAAATTGTAGTCGTTAATCGTACGTAGATAGAAATTGATAATCGAAATATTAGTCGGAAAATGTAGCCGGAAATCGTACGTATACATAAATCGTAGACGGAAAATGTAGTCGTTAATCGTACGTATACGGAAATTGATAATCGAAATTGTAGTCGGAAAATGTAGCCGGAAATCGTAGACGGAAAATGTAGTCGTTAATCGTACGTATACAGAAATCGATAATCGAAATTGTAGTCGGAAAATGTAGCCGGAAATCGTAGACGGAAAATGTAGTCGTTAATCGTACGTATACAGAAATCGATAATCGAAATTGTAGTCGGAAAATGTAGCCGGAAATCGTAGACGGAAAATGTTGTCGGATATTCTTCGGGAAATAATGACATTACCAACGAGTTATAAGCAACTCGTTGGTAATGACATTACCCACGAGTTAACTCGTCGTTGGTAATGTCATTACCAACGAGTTGCTTATAACTCGTTGGTAATGTCATTACCAACGAGTTGAAGTCGTTGGTAATGACATTACCAACGAGTTATAAGAAACTCGCCGGCAATGTCTTCTGGATAGAAACCCAGTCGAGCCCGAGCCTTTCATTTCTCCTCCTCTCCCTCTCCTCCTCCTCTCCCTCTCCTCTCCCTCTCCTCCTCCCAAATCGGTCCGGTGAGTTCACCTCCTCCTCCTCCTCTCCCACTCCTCCTCCTTATCCTCTACTCCTCCTCTCCCTCTCCTCCTCTCCACCGATCCCCTCTCCTCTCCTCCTCCGAAAATCTCCTCCTCCCCTCCTCCCCTCCTCTCCTCCCCTCACCATTGTAGTCGATCGGCAAAGCATTGTGAAAGGAAATCCATGGCAGGTCTGATCCTCTCTCTCTCCCTCTCTCTCTCTCTCAATTTTTAATTATTTTTTTGCATGTGTATGTGTATGTGTATGTGTATGTGTATGTGTATGTGTATGTGTATGTGTATGTGTAAATTAATTAGGATGCTAAGTTGGAAATTAGGGTGATAAGTTCTAAATTTATATGCAATGTATATATATGTGATGTATATATATATTTAGGTATGTGAAAATGAAGTGATGTATATATATATGTGAAAATTATGTATAAATGTGGTTTGGATGAATGTGTGATGCATGTATATATATGTGGAAATTAAACCTAATTAAGATGCATGATATATATATGTGTGATAAATGTGGAAAATTAATTAGGGTTTGTGATTTGGATGAATATGTGATGGATAAATTTAATTAAGATGCATGATGTATATATATATACACATCGAATATGTATAGTTCTTAATTTAGGTGATATAGTTGTTAATTAATCGTATAAATGAAGGTGGAAATCGGGATCGGAACGGTTTAGAACCAGAACGGTTTTAAACCGGAACGGTTTGGAACCGGAACCGTTTGAAACCGGAACTGTTTGTAACCGGAACCGTTATGTTACAAATGTTTCCGGTTATAAACAGTTCCGGTTTCTAACGGTTCCGGTTCCAAACCGTTCCGGTTCCGATTTGGTATAGAACCGAAACGGTTTGGAACCGGAACGGTTTGGAACCGGAACGATTTGGAACAGGAACTGTTTGTAACTGGAACCGTTATGTTACAAACGGTTCCGGTTCCAAACAGTTCCGGTTTCAAACAGTACCGGTTCCAAACCGTTCCGGTTCCGATTTGTTATAGAACCGGAACGGTTTGGAACCGGAACTGTTTGTAACTGGAACCGTTATGTTACAAACGGTTCCGGTTCCAAACAGTTCCGGTTCCAAACCGTTCCGGTTCCGATTTGTTATAGAACCGGAACGGTTTGGAACCGGAACTGTTTGTAACTGGAACCGTTATGTTACAAACGGTTCCGGTTCCAAACAGTTCCGGTTTCTTCCGGTTCTGGTTCCAAACCGTTTCGGTTAATTACCGAATCCATGACTATTACGATGTCCAGGAGGTTTTGCGGCTAATTGGCTTCAGAGAGGTTCCCGAAATAGTGGAGGGAACAGTAGTCAAGCTTCCTCCTCGCCCGCAGTTAGCAACACGCCCAGTGGGCCAATGATGAGTGCTCGCACGAGAGCCTTGCTAGAGGCGCGAGCTGAGGAGGAAGCTGCACGATCAAGAGCCGTGCAACCGGAAGTTGAGCCTCGAGCCTCAGTCTCTAGACGCTCAATCAGCAGACGTCCCTCCGGTGGCAGAGCCTCAGACGAGCGACAGTCAACGGGGGCATCAGAAACTCCCTCAATCCGAATGCCCCATATTCGGATGGTGCCTACTCCCATTTCACGGGAATCATCTGAGACACATGGTGGTGCTGGCGCCTCATCGTCCAGGCCTCGTCTATCTCCGCCGTCTGGTCTCTTCCTACCCGACGAGATTCCTGTCATCCCTGAATTCGATGATAGGGGGATGCCTGTTTATATTGAAGGACGGCCGGAGTTCCTGAGCGTGGAGGAAGCGTATAACTTCCTCCCGTTCGACCCCGTGTATCTTTGGAGTGTGAGGTGCACCAACCAACAAACGGACGATGCAGGTAAATTTTATTTAACATCAGATTGATTACTTAATTATTACTTAAGACTTGCGATAGGTTCAATTAATGATATCAATTTGTTAACATTGTATTATTAGGCAATTTCGTTAATGGGACTGGAAAACGGAAAGGGGCTAGAGGCACCTGCACCGGGAAGAGACTTGAGCAGGCCACCGGCGGAAGGAAAACGCCCATAAGGGCCAATGAGGATGGCGAGGTGATCGAGGCATTCGACACCACGCGCAAATATGTCAGCATGGCCGGTGCGATCGTGCGGGACAAGGTCCCAATGCTTTGGCCAGATTGGGAATCTGTGCCTATCTACGTGAAGATGCAAGTGCATAATGCACTCAGTGTGAGTAAAATCGTATTTTCATTACGTAAATTTTACATTTATTAATTAAGTCCGAATAAATATATAATTTTACCTTTTATATATTCATATTGCAGGTGTGGTTTGACGTGGATGAAGTTCTTATTCACACGTGGGTAGAGCGTCAACTACATATGAGGTGATGTGCTTCGACTTATTTGAATATATATCGAGTTAGATTTTTGTTTATCAAGTGTTTTAATATCTCTAACTTTTTTTCCTTGTTTTAATATAGGTATAAAGAGTGGAAGAACGAGCTTTCTTCCCATTACACTGTATACAAGGAGCTAGGCCGAGGTTCCACCCCTAGCGAATTCCGGTTTAGGGAGTACGAGTGGCTGTGGCTGATAGCCCACTTCGAGCACCCCAAAGCTCGGGTATGCATCCTTAATATATCTTTCAAGCATAATGTATCGTATCAGATTGAAATAGTTGGTTACTAATTTTTTTTCATATGTTTATCAAACAAGGCGATTTCGAAGACGAACCGGGCGAATAGATTGAAAAACACCAGGGCCCATCATGCAGGTTCACTCAACTATATGGGTTGGTCGACTAAGGCGCAGCAACAACAAGAGCTGAACCCGTTGGTGTATATTCATCAGAAGTTCTACCCGCGGTGCCCTGAAGAAGCGGTAAGTCTTTCGCCTCTCCATGTGTTAATAAAACTATTTTTCAAGATGGAAATAGATTTTGTTAGCTAATACGTTGTTCATTTTCCCTTTTCAATTAGTCGAGAGTGGAGGAGGCGACCGCAGAAGTGACCATGAGTATAGCTCGGACTAACCATCATGACTGCTCCGAGGAAGAAGTCACCCAGTATGCCTCTCAGATCGATCCGCTTGATCCTCCGATAGCGGCTCGGATCATGGCAAAAGCGTGCGGGACTGGAAAGAATACCTACTACTGTAGGGGAATGGGCACGGCGGGCGAAGGACTATTGAAGAACACTTCAGAATACTCTACCGGGTCAAGAAGTTCAACTTCTAGTCGTAACCTCGCGGCGGAGCTTCATAGGACGCAGAGGGAGTTGGAGGAGCAAAAGAGGCAGATGGCCGAGTACCAAATGCAGCAGACACAGGTGCAGGCTCAGATGTACACATGGATGCGGACGATGTACGAGGCTCAGACTACCGGACAACCCTTCCCCACACCTCCCCCGGTCCCGGTCCCTCCGTTCCCTAGCTATCCACCACCATCACCGCACCAGTCAACGCCAGAGCAAGACCAAGGAAGCCACCGGAATTCAAATGAGTACATGGATTACTTCGACCCTGACCCGCAAGTTCCTCGACCCTGACCTGTAGTTGTAGTTAATTTTCGTATCGTCGTTGCTATTTGTACTGTACGTTGGACATTTATGTGTACTGTTGAACTTGTATGATTGTACAGTTTATGTCTTTCAATGCAGGTTCTGGAATTGGGCCCAATCTAGAACCGCGTTTTTTTTTCAAAATTTTTTCACACATTGCCGGCGACATGGACCTCAGTCGCCGGCAATGTCACAAATTCCGGCCACGGCGGCGCTACCATTGCCGGCGACGGCGTCGCCGGTAATGTCCGAGACATTGCCGGCGACTCCGTTTCCCGTCGCCGGCAATGTTAACACCGGCGGGGGATTTCCGGCGACGTCATTGCCGGCGACTTGTCGCCGGGAATGACAATTCCGGCGAAAAAAAAATACAAGGCCGGCGACGGGAGGTCGCCGGTAATGTCTCAATTTCTGGTAGTGATACATGAGTTACTGCGTAGCCGCAGATTGACAACAAGGTTTGAACCGCCAGGGATTGTTAACGACTAAATTATTGGCCGAGAATTGGAGCTGGGTCTCTTCTCGAGGATGTCGATTGTTAGAGTGTGGGGAGCTTCGGCTTCTTGATGAATTTTCGATTTTGGAGGAGACAAAGTGTTGTGGACAAGAGCTCGGCTTGTATGATGAGAGATGAATGAGAATGAAACCGAGCCCTTTTATTTATAGGTGAAGAAGTCCAACTTTCCTCTCCAAACTAGGGATTCCTAGTTTACCCGGGTAGAAATGCCAGCTTTTGACAGCCTGTCTTGAAACGTCTTTTCCGGGAGTTCTAGAGCTCAGAAAATTATGATTTTGGACTCGTTGGAAAGCTTATTCAGAGAGCTATAAAATTCATATAAGGAACGCCATATTTGGAGTTGAATTGCGACTTCGGTGGCCTCTTGAAGTTACAGGTATGTTCTGAGATTTTCTTTCCTTATTCCACTCTAGATATTTCTTTCTTGATCTCCAAGGAATATACTCCTTGCCGAATTTCTTCAAGATATTCAAGATATTTGGTCTTCAAATGTGGCAAGTATGATCTCAATATTTCGGCCATGACTTCTTTCCATAAATGCTTGCCGACTTGATCTTTCCTGGTCCACTTAGGAGAAATGTATTCATTCTTCATTTGGGAAACCATTTGTGCGTACTATTTTAGTAACTTTTACGAATACCATTTCTCAACCATTTTGCGCGTCTCGGATATTTCGCCACGTCATTCCTAATTGATTTAGGAAACTTCATTTTTCAGCTCCGCGAAACTTTCCGAGTTGTCGAACCATTTGCATTCCTAACCCGAGTAGGAATCCTAGTCAAAGTAGGAAATACGACTTTTCCTAAGCGAATTAGGAAACCTCCAATTTCTGCGTTTTAAGCTCCATTTCACCTCTTTTATTGCACTCCTTTATTCAAAACCTAAAAACAACAAAGTAAGTAAGAAATGATAGTACTAAGGTCAAGACAAAGCTAAATGTAAAGAGAAAGACGTTAAGAATCAAGCATAAAATGCGTATATCATATAATATTTGATTTATTTATATTTCGATTCCCATATGTTTTTATAACATATATTACGCGGTGAAAGACATTTATTTTTGTCCACTCACTCTAACGTGTTTATTGTCTTTCCCCTAGGCTTTTCGGTTTCCGTGCCCAGTTTGCAGTTCGGACTCTGGAGTCGCACGTCGTGGTCGGAGGCATAGTACTCGAGCTACTTTGTTTCATCCAGTAGGTTTATTGTTTTACCTACTGTGGTATGCGTATATGATTATGTATTAGAAGTCGCTCTGAGTTTCCTATTGAATATGTTATACGATTTTACCCGGATTTCAGTAAAGTATATATTATATGTATTGTTTACTTTACTGTTGATATATTGAGAAATCCGGATGGGATTGGTGCCCACGGTTTGCTTTTTTTGGCATAGGATGAAGTGTATTTTCCGCGTGCAGGTAATGGTAATTTCACGCTAGTAACGAAACTCTGCCCAAATTTCGAAAAGTTTTTGTTGATTCGTGTTTTCGAAGGGGTTTGATTCCGATTTAGGAAGCTAAATCGGGGTTGGGTCCTTTCAGCTTGGTATCAGAGCATTAGGTTATAGGTTCTGTAGACTTCTGTAGTCGTGTTTACTAAGGATATTTGAGAATGTACAGTATGTCTGGAATGGTGACCCGACCGGCCAACGGATAATCATCAAATTCCGGGTGTTGTATGCTTTCAAATATTTGAAGTTCCATGATTACGTTCCACTTATTGTGAACGATATTGTATTCATTAGGATGCCTCCTGACGTGCTTTCCGTGTCGTTTCGGTTGTGGATCCTATTGAGGATCAATCGACGCGCGATTTGCCCGAGAACAGTGGATTCGGATCGGATGAGTATTCAGAGTTCAGAGATTTGTGTGGCACGGTTTGCCTGGGGATGTGTATATGAGCGTCTATATGTGTTGCCTCAGAGCTGAGATTTGTGGCAGTAATGTGTGCCTGAGTCAGTTTGTTGTATTTAGTGGGCTGATATTGTGTGAGTTTCGGTTGCAACTCCATGGCCTACATTCAGGGTGTTGTGTATACGGTAATGGTTTTATCAGGCTAACCAGCAAGTGTTATGTGGAGTGTTTACCCACCTGAGGCAGAGATGCATTGTTCACATGTTTTCCCTGTTTGCACGAGTTATGTGGCTTCAGAGGGAGCAGTGCACGAGGTTCGAGATGAGTTTGAACCTGAGCATCAGAGAGAGTCTAGTTGATGTGCCTCGAGATAGTCGTGAGGAGCTTAGTGTGTTGCACTCAGTGGCGAGGCTAGTGTAAGGGGAAGATGTACACGGTTTTCGATGTGATGGTTTGAGGGAAGTGGATTCAGTAGAGATGTTGTGATGAGTTTGAGTTCTGACACTTTGGGATCAGTGACTTCATCAGGCTGTGGTCTTTTCGATATTGTTGAGGGCCATCAGATCAGGTAGAGGATCCGTTTAACGATGGCGGAGATCACAGTGTAGAGGATTTGTTCCTTTGGCATGAGTTTGGGTGATCCTTTCACGCAGCAGGTGTCGCTATGACATATATTCGAGGAACACTCTCAGTTGCTGTTTCGTTGACCAGGCGGGTCACGTTACGAGGGAGCGTCCTCAACCAGCTGTTGTAGCGATTCGACGGCTTAGAGTTTACAGGGAGATCCTCATGTTGTTCCTGCAGTCTGATCAATGTATCCTTTTGATGAGTGATTCAGCAAGTCGCGGTTGATGTGTGTGGTTAGTTGGGCATGTTGGAGTTCGTGCCATGACCTTGTTTGAGGATAGACTTTTCTCCGAGGTTACTGATCTACGCATTTTATGCTTGATTCTTAACGTCTTTCTCTTTACATTTAGCTTTGTTTTGACCTTAGTACTATCATTTCTTACTTACTTTGTTGTTTTTAGGTTTTGAATAAAGGAGTACAATAAAAGAGGTGAAATGGAGCTTAAAAACGCAGCAAATGGAGGTTTCCTAATTCGCTTAGGAAAAGTGGTGTTTCCTACTTTGACTAGGATTCCTACTCGGGTTAGGAATGCAAATGGTTCGACAACTCAGAAAGTTTCGCGGAGCTGAAAAATGAAGTTTCCTAAATAAACTAGGAATGACGTGGCGAAATGTCCGAGACGCGCAAAATGGTTGAGAAATGGTATTCGTAAAAGTTACTAAAATGGTGCGCACAAATGGTTTCCCAAATGAAGAACGAATGCATTTCTCCTATGTGGACCAGGAAAGATCAAGTCGGCATACATTTATGGAAAGAAGACATGGCCGAACTTATGAGATCCCACTTGCCCTATTTGAAGGCCAAATATCTTGAATATATTGAAGGAATTCGGCAAGGAGTATATTTCCTTGGAGATCAAGAAAGAATATCTAGAGTGGAATAAGGAAAGAAGATTTCAGAACAGACCTGTAACTTCAAGAGACCACCGAAGTCGCAATTCAACTCCAAATATGGTGTTCCGTATATGGATTTTATAGCTCTCTGAATAAGCTTTCCAACGAGTCCAAAATCATAATTTTCTGAGCTCTAGAACTCCTGGAAAAGACATTTCAAGACAGGCTGTTTCCAGCTGGCATTTCTACCCGGGTAAACTAGGAATCCCTAGTTTGGAGAGGAAAGTTGAACTTTTTCACCTATAAATAAGAGGGCTCGGTTTCATTCTCATTCATCACTCATCATACAAGCTAAGTCTCTGCCTTAAACACTTCCTCTCCACAAATACTCGAAATCTCTTCCAGGAACGCCATCCTCCACACCATATACATTCTGCCTCCACCTAGAAGCAACCTTAGGCAATCTGAGGGTTCATCTAGCCGTCCATAGAAGGATCGTGTGCAAGCTTTGCGACTGCAATCATGACACAAAGGGTGTATTTCGATCCCTCTACTTACTCCTTGTAATGAATTTCAGTTTTGTAGAGTGTAAAGACATGTTTTTGTAATATAATTCTAATTCTATTTTATGTCATCTATTTCGAGTCTAAGTCTTTTCTGTGTGCTAATCTAAATGCGAGCAATCTTGGTTTAGGTTAGATAATGTGTCTTCTTCACTTAATGCTTTAATCTAAATGCGAGCAATCTTGGTTTAGGTTAATGATGTGTCTAAATGCGAGCAATCTTGGTTTAGTCACTTAATTATGAAAGATGCATGCGAACCACATAGTAAAGGCCTAGATAAAACTTAGGTTGCATATAATATGATTAGGTTATAAAGAAATGAGGTAAGTGTGACGAGTTGATCATGTATATATGTAATTAAACTTTATTTTCGGTTTTAGTAAGCATGTTTAGGATTCTATGTTCTTGTTTGTTTTGCTTGTCTATGAGTTTAAGCATGTTAGAACTTAGAAGCCAACGATGTGTTTGCTATGCCATGTTCTTGTCTTTATTTTCGTAGATATTAAACAACCTTTTCAAACCCCCCTTTTAAACCATAGCGTAAATATGCATGCACCCTCAATCCTCGGTTAAGAATGATCCCTATTTATCAATGCTACATCTACACAAAAGGGTTTTAATTGTTTATGCGTTTTTGTTAATTGTTAAGTGTTAATTTAATGGTTGCAAATGCGTGTATCAATTTTGGCGCCGTTGCCGGGGATTGTAAAGAATTGTGTGTTTATGCTTGTAAATATGTGAATCTGTGTAAATAAGTAAGTATATATATGTAAAGTGTCGAAAATTTTTATACATGTTCATAATACGTTCCATTCTAACTCTTTGTTTTTGCAGCCATGTAAATAGGTACATATTAAAGGATGTCTTCGATTTACATTGAGTACGCAAGTTTGGGCGATTAAGTCTCACTCATTGGAATAGATGGCGCCTCTTTTTCTTGTTTATCTCCTTAACCCCTCGTGATGTGTGGATTTCATCACCGCACACCATAACCTAAGTGAAGTTATGGACATGAGGTTGAGGGAGGAGTGTACAAGGACTTGAGGGAATGTCTTTCTCGAAATTTTGGCTGAATGTCGGACATGGTGTCTAGAAACGGGTTATGACTGGTGACAGGTTCTGGATCTAAGAAAGACTTGCATCAATGGAGTATATACCAATGATCCGGTGAGTGGATGAATACTTGTCTTTGAGTAAGAAATCTTTGGTAACTTGGTGTCTAGAAGGTGACGGTTTCTATGACGGGTTTTGGATCCGAGATTTCAAATCGGTCCTACCTCTCGTGGTCTCTCTTGCCAACTGGCCAAGCTTATTAAAGTTGCCCAAAGAAGACAAGGACTAAATCTACTTTCCATGATCGGTAAGCCTCGGGATGCATCGTCGAAATTAGTCCTGCCTCTCGCGTTATCTCTATCCCCAACTGGCCATGTTTTTCGATTGAACCAAGGCCGATTGATTGAGAATGTACATTTTATCGCGCGGGCGCACGTCCAATGAAAGACCTAAAGGCCAAATGAACGTATTCTCTTTAAATTGAAGGCGAAAATCAATGAACAAATTACTTGTGCATATTACTTGTAAATTTCGTGTGCATTAAAACTTGTAAAGAATTAACCACGTTGCATTAGCTTGCATAACCTGCCGGCGGCTTTGTGATGCTCGGATTTCACCACCGGGTACCCTAACCTAAGTGAAGTTAGGGACATGAGGCCAAACGTATGGTCACGTTGCATCATGTATTTAGCACGTAACTTTGTGTGTTTTCTGCAGGTTTCTAACGTTTTCTCTTATGCATTCATACCATTTTTCACGTAGGATCCCTTATGTGTGCATTTAAAATCCTTCTAAGTGCATCCATCGTGATTAATGTTATACTTGCATGAATTCCGTGTGCATATGTGTGTGTCTTAACTTGTTTATAAGTCTCGCATTGTATATATGTCTAACTTTGCAGAAAACGTGTGTACATGTGTTTATAGTTCATTTCATGCATTTCGTATATTCTAGATATTGCATATATATATATATATATATATCTATATATCTAGGCATTACATCCATTTCCTACAATCTATATCCCATATATATATAACGTGTGCTTTGTTTTTATGTGTTTATGTTTTATGATTTCGTGTGTTTTTGTGTTTTTGTGTGATTTCGTGTGTTTTTCATGTTTTTTTTCTTGTATGTTACAATTTTGGTTAGTATCTTGCGTTCCTTGTGTATTCTTTTGATGCTAAAACTTGATCTTTGGTGGATGATTAGATCCTATGAATGTCCCGTTCCCACTCGACTCCTATAGTTGATCTCCAAGCACTCTCAAACCGTTTGGCAAATCTAAAGTCTCAAGTAGTCCCGAGTGAACAAGTTATCGACCAACCTATCATTGAGGAAGGTTTCGACTCTCCACGTTCATCCCATCACTCCACCGAGCACTCACAAGAAGAAAAGCAAGACATGGCACACAACAACCCACCGAATCCTCCCATCAACGAGAGGCGATCTCTTCGCCAACGTACTTGCTCCACCGAGTGGAGTAGCGGTCCTTCGTGCATTCGATTTCCAGATCCTCAAGAGGACAAGAAGGACATTGAGTTGAAGAGTGGCTTCCTACACCGTTTACCAATCTTCCATGGGCTGTCCAACGAAGATCCAAACATGCATCTCAAGCAATTTCAGTTCATTTGCATGAGTATGAAGCCCTCGGATGCCGATGAAGAACTCTTCAAGCTCAAGGCATTTCCCTTTACATTGATTGATAGAGCTCAAACTTGGCTTTTGGAACTCCCGCCTAACCACATCACGACATGGAAGCAACTTGTGGACCTGTTCTTGGCTAAGTACTTTCCGGCCTCAAAGATCACTGTTTTGAGGAAGAAGATCACGAGAATTACACAAGCATCGGATGAGTCCTTTGGCCAATATTATGATCATTTCAAGGTTCTATGCGCCACCTGCCCTTCCCATGGTTTTTCCGAGACAAACCACATGAACTACTTCTATGATGGTTTAAAGCCGATTGATAGAGAGCTTCTTGATGCCGCTGCAACCGGTGCATTCATGGATTTAGATGAGATAGAAGCTCGAACTTTGTTGGAAAACCGAGCCAATAATGATGCTCAATATGGGATGGCTCCACGGAAACAAGTAAATGAAGCTAGCTCAACACAAGTAAAGGACGAGAAGTTTGACAAACTAGCATCTATGCTAGAACAAGTGCTTGAGCTAGAGACAAAGAGAGCCAAGGCAGTTCAAGGACCAACGTGTGGAGTATATCAACTACAAGGGCACTACAATGATCAATGCCCTAATATGGTGGAACAAAATGGAGATCCGGAGCAAGTTAATGCAATTGGAGGATATCAAGGGGGCCAACGTTACAACAACTATAACAACAACAATTATGGCAACCGAGATCATCCGGGTTTCAAGTGGAGTAGCAATGAGGGATGTTTAAACCCTCCGGCACCTCAACAAGGCTACCAACGTGCTCCCTTCCAACCAAGGCAGCCAATGCATCAAGCTTCCATGCAACAAGCTCCTCCGGTCCGACAATTTACAAATCCGGACTATGACAAAATGTTCACACAATTGTCCGCTTCAACACAAGTTCTTTTGGAGGGACAAGCAAAGCAAAAGGAGACCTTGGATAGCCATGGCCGAGACATACAAGAGATGAAGAAACAAATGGGCCAAATCGTGGACTTCATGGGCCAATTCCGAGATTCCGGCCATCTTCCACCTCAATCACAACCACCAAATCAGAATGTGAGTGCAATTATTACGAGGAGTGGAAGAACTTTGGCACCTCCTTTACCAAAGACAAGCTCGGCACCTCCTCACACCATTTTTGAGGAAGAAGACTTAGAAGAAGATCCGGCCACTAGAGAAGCCAAGAAGAATGTGGCTCCTCACGCCACCAAGGCACAACCCTCATCATCGCAACCTGCCCCAAACAAAGGTATTAACTCTATCCCTTCAAGTTCGGTTAATACTATTGCTTCGTTTGCTAGTGCACCATTCCCCCATAGGTTGACGAAATCTAAGAGAGATGATCAATACGAAGACATCTTAGACATCTTTCGGAAGGTGCAAGTAAATCTGCCCTTGATCGAGTGCATAAAGCAAGTGCCTATCTATGCGAAATTTCTCAAAGAGTTATGCACCCAGAGGAGGCAAACGAGAGCGAAGGAGGTTGTGAAGGTGAATGCAACCGTTTCAGCGGTTTTACAGCGTCGGTTACCCCCCAAATTGAAGGATCTGGGGAGCTTTTCTGTTCCTTGTGTGATTGGTGACAACAAATTCGAAGATGTTATGCTAGATCTTGGTGCATCCATTAACGTAATGCCTTATTACTTATATGCGTCCATGGATTTAGGCGAGCTCAAACAAGACAACGTCATCATTCAACTAGCCGACCGTTCACATAAGTATCCTAGGGGATACGTTGAAGATGTTCTTGTGCAAGTCAACAACCTAATCTTTCCAGCTGATTTCTACATTGTTGACATGGAAGAGAGTTCTTTGAACACCACGCCATTGCTTCTTGGACGACCTTTCATGAGGACTGCAAGAACGAAGATTGATGTTTTTGAGGGAACGTTTTCCATGGAGATTGACGGAGAAAAGATTGAATTCAACATACTAGATGCCATGAAGGTTCCCACGGCAGGTGTCAATGCATTATTTTCGATGGATATGGTAGAAGAGGCAGCTCAACAACACTTAGACACCATTGGAGATGATGTGCTCGACATTGCCATACAAGAAGGAGCGGGGCTGACTCGACTCGGGGATGAAGCCCTTTTTGATGCACTTATCGAGATTTTGGAGCCTAGAATTCTCGAGATGGCTATGGCACTCAATGAGGCTCCACGAATTGCAAATAGGCCACCTCCAATTCCGTTGGCCTATGGAGAAAACAAGCTTGTTCCATCCGTGATCAAGGCACCGGAGTTAGAACTCAAAGTGTTACCGGCTCATTTGAAGTATGCTTACTTGGGAGAGAATGACACTTTACCGGTTATCATTTCATCATCATTGGAGGAAGAACAAGAGGGCAAGCTCATCAACATGCTCAAACGTCACAAAACAGCAATTGGATGGACCCTTGCCGACATCAAAGGCATCAATCCGGCCACTTGCGTGCATCGAATTCTACTTGAAGATGGGGCTAAACCTTCGAGAGAAGCTCAAAGATGACTCCATCCACCAATGATGGAAGTTGTGAAGAAGGAAGTTATCAAACTCTTGGATTGTGGCGTCATATATCCAATTCCGGACAGCCGATGGGTCTCACCCGTGCAAGTTGTTCCTAAAAAGTATGGAATCACCGTGGTGAAGAATGCGGAAACCGAATTGGTGCCACAAAGAACCATAACCGGCCATAGAGTTTGTATCGACTATCGGAAGCTCAATGCCACCACTCGCAAGGACCACTTCCCCTTGCCATTCATTGATCAAATGCTCGAGAGGTTGGCGGGACATGAATATTATTGCTTCCTCGATGGGTATTCCGGTTACAACCAAATCAGCATCGCCGAGGAAGATCAAGAGAAGACAACGTTCACTTGCCCCTTTGGAACGTTTGCATACCGACGGATGCCATTTGGACTATGCAATGCACCAGGTACCTTTCAACGTTGCATGCTTTCAATTTTTTCCGATTACATAGAGAAGATAATAGAAGTTTTCATGGATGATTTCAGTGTCTTTGGGAAAAATTTCGATGCATGTTTAGCTAACTTAGAACTGATTTTACAAAGATGCGTTGAAACGAACCTAGTGCTTAATTGGGAGAAATGCCATTTTATGGTTACTCAAGGGATAGTTTTAGGTCACATAGTTTCGAAAAGGGGAATAGAAGTTGATAAAGCAAAAGTAGATCTTGTGCGGTACTTACCCTCTCCGACTTCGGTTAGAGAGATACGTTCTTTTCTTGGCCATGCAGGTTTTTACAGGAGATTTATCAAGGACTTTTCCCAAATTTCTCGTCCCTTGTGCAAGCTTTTACAAAAGGACACTCCCTTTGTGTTTGATGAGGAATGCCGAGCTGCATTTGACAAGTTGAAGGAGCTTCTCACAAGTGCTCCTATCCTTTGTGCACCGGATTGGTCCCTACCGTTTGAATTGATGTGCGACGCATCCGACTACGCCGTCGGAGCTGTTTTGGGGCAAAGGAAGGACAAGAAGCCCTACGCCATTTACTATGCTTCTCGAACATTGGACGATGCTCAAAGCAACTATACAACAACCGAGAAGGAGATGCTCGCTGTGGTGTTTGCACTTGACAAGTTTCGATCATACTTGTTGCAAAGCAAGGTGATTGTCTATACGGACCACGCTGCATTGAAGTACTTGATGGCGAAAAAGGATGCCAAACCACGACTCATTCGTTGGATACTTCTACTCCAAGAATTCGACATAGAGGTGAAGGATAAGAAGGGAGTAGAAAACGTGGTGGCAGACCACTTATCTCGAATTGTACATGACAAGGAGACGGTGGCAATAGAGGAAACATTTCCGGATGAACAACTCTTCGGACTCCAGGTAAGTACCTCGGAAACTCCTTGGTATGCAGATATTGTGAATTATTTAGTTACCGATAAGTTTCCACCTCACATGCATAGTGTCCAACGCCATAAACTTAGACTAAATGCTAAACATTTCATTTGGGATGAGCCTTACTTATGGAAACAATGTTCTGACTTAGTAATTAGAAGGTGTGTCCCCGATTGCGAATTTGAGTCTATTCTTAAGTTTTGTCATAACGATGCATGTGGAGGTCATTTTGGTTCTAGGAAAACAGCCTTGAAAGTATTAGATTGTGGATTCTTTTGGCCTAGTATTTTTCTTGACTCTCATGAATTTTGTGCCAAGTGTGACATGTGCCAAAGATCCGGTAATATAGGTCCTCGAGATGAAATGCCACAGAACTACATCCTTAATGTCGAAATTTTTGATGTTTGGGGCATAGATTTTATGGGACCATTTCCCATGTCTAACGGTTTTACTTACATTTTACTCGCTGTTGATTATGTGTCGAAATGGGTGGAAGCAAAAGCCACCCGTACTAATGATTCGCGAGTTGTTGCAGATTTCCTTAAAGCCCAGATTTTCACATGACATGGAATGCCTCGCATTCTAATAAGCGATGGCGGAAGTCACTTTTGCAACAAGACAGTAGATGCATTGATGAAGAAGTACGGCATCACCCACAAGGTCTCTACACCATATCATCCACAAACCAACGGATTGGCGGAAGTATCCAATCGCGAAATCAAGAAGATCTTGGAAAGAACTGTCAAGCCAAATCGCAAGGATTGGAGCCAATGTCTTGACGACGCACTATGGGCCTATAGGACGGCATACAAGACTCCCATAGGCATGTCACCTTATCGACTTATTTATGGGAAGGCATGTCATCTTCCGGTTGAGTTGGAACATAAGGCATGGTAGGCTGTCAAGAAATTCAATTTGGACCGCGCCGAGGCTGGTTTGCATCGAAAACTCCAACTTTGTGAGCTCGAGGAAATCAGGAATGATGCATTGGACAATGCTTGGATCTATAAGGAGAAAACGAAGGTGTTTCACGACAAGAGGATCCAGAGAAAGGAGTTCCTAATCGGCCAAGAGGTATTACTCTTTAACTCTCGCCTTAGAATTTTTCCAGGAAAGCTACGCTCGAGGTGGGTTGGACCCTTCATTGTCACCGAAATTTTTCCCCATGGAGCTATAAAAATCAGGAGTCCAACAACCGGGAACGAATTCAAAGTCAATGGTCATCGTTTAAAGCCTTATCATTCGACCGTAAAAGAGGAAGTAGTGGAGGACGAATCTCTATTTGAACCGGCCACATCAAATGAATGAAGAACTCTCAAGTCTAGGCTGTAAGACGTTAAAAAACAAGCGCTTGTTGGGAGGCAACCCAATGGAGGAAATCGCCAAGGCTTTGTTCTCTTCTCCCTTATCTTTTTAATTTCATTGTTTATTTACTTTCCTTAGCTAAAATTTTCGTGGGTCTCTCCCTTCATACGAAATTCTATGATTCCCTTAAATACATTGAGGACAATGTAGAGTTTAAGTGTGGGGGAGGGGTTTACAACCTTATTTGAGTCATAAATTGTTAAAACCGGGCGGACAATGGAACTTTCCGGTGGATGATGCCCTAAAAAAATTTATTTTGTGTCTTTCTATTTAACTTAGGGTTTTTAAAGAGTCTTTTTCATTTTTAGGATGCCCTTAGTTAGTCTATGATGAAAATGGACGGAAAAAGAATACATATGGCGATGAATAAGCACTAAAATGATTTCTTGTGATAAGTGAGATATTTTGATTGTCATAACATGTAGTGGATATGGTTTGATTAAACATGGTACAGATTTCGCATGTTAGAATAAGTTTTAAATCATACAAACCTAAAAGTGAGTTTTTGAGCCTACATTACTTCATTTGAGGGTGAATTTCGTGCATATGGTTTTCAAAAACAAAACATGCTTCATCTAATTGCTTGCCATAGATATTAATGAACTAGAGATTACTAGAACTTACTCATGTAGATTTACAACGCTTTTAAGTTGATATATGCTCTGATTTTGGATATGATTAAAGGCAAATTAGGTTACCACCACTTAAACCAAATGGCCTTGTGTCCCATTGTGCGCACGAGTTGCGACACCCTTAGATTACCCCTTTGTGCCTACGTTAAGCCTTTTCTTTCATTTACCACATACATATCTAAACACTTAGCCTAGTGTAGAGTTCCCAACCCTTGTTCAAAGACTTGGTGAAGAGGTTTCGAAGCTAGCATAAAGAAGTGGCGAAAAAAAAGTGATGAAATAATAAAAAGAAGGGAAGACTTGTCCAAAAGAGTTGATTGCAGAAAAAAAAAATCGAGAGCAAAAGAAAAGAAAGAAAAGAAAAAAATGTGTAAAAGCTCTCCGGCAAAAGTTCTAAGTGTAAAAGTTTTGGACGAGTAAAGTTTAAAATGAAGTTAGGGCCCAAAAAGATGAAAATTGGCCCCCGATTCTGAAGTTTGACACAAAAAGAAGTGTAGAAAGGATGAGCCACGAATTTGAAGAATTCTAAGTGCTAAACTAAGTCTTTGGAACGTTTTTACACCACCACTTATCTAAATTTCGAATGCCTTAGCCTTAGCCTCATTACAACCTTTCTAAAGTCCTTTATGATCCTTAAGATGAGTAGCCTTCAATTGGTTGAGTAAGTTACATGAGTAAGCATATGGTTTGGTTCATTTGTGCAAGTAATTATGAGGTATTTCGATGCAATACATATAAATTTTGAGTGAACCTCTTTTCATGAGTGAAAATATGATGAGAGCATCCATGTGAGATTGATTTAAACTTTTTCGAAACATGCATAGCTTTAACTTCACCATTGTTTTCTCCAAGTCCTACTTGTTCATGACATGATCATATTTCTCTTATCTCTCGAAAATTGTTGAACTTTTCACTACGAAATCTTGTGATTCCATCGCCATATATTTAAGAAAATTTCTGAGACAAATTGTGCTAAGGGCTTAGAAGTTGCTTTTATTTATTTGAGTCCATGAAATTTGTTCAACGTGGAGGCTAGCTCTAACGTTGGTTTTATATTTTTAGTCTTTCTTGTATTTAGTATTTGCTAGGGACTAGCAAAGTCTAAGTGTGGGGGAATTTGATCTACGCATTTTATGCTTGATTCTTAACGTCTTTCTCTTTACATTTAGCTTTGTTTTGACCTTAGTACTATCATTTCTTACTTACTTTGTTGTTTTTAGGTTTTGAATAAAGGAGTACAATAAAAAGGTGAAATGGAGCTTAAAAACGCAGCAAATGGAGGTTTCCTAATTCGCTTAGGAAAAGTGGTGTTTCCTACTTTGACTAGGATTCCTACTCGGGTTAGGAATGCAAATGGTTCGACAACTCGGAAAGTTTCGCGGAGCTGAAAAATGAAGTTTCCTAAATAAACTAGGAATGACGTGGCGAAATGTCCGAGACGCGCAAAATGGTTGAGAAATGGTATTCGTAAAAGTTACTAAAATGGTGCGCACAAATGGTTTCCCAAATGAAGAACGAATGCATTTCTCCTATGTGGACCAGGAAAGATCAAGTCGGCATACATTTATGGAAAGAAGACATGGCCGAACTTATGAGATCCCACTTGCCCTATTTGAAGGCCAAATATCTTGAATATATTGAAGGAATTCGGCAAGGAGTATATTTCCTTGGAGATCAAGAAAGAATATCTAGTGTGGAATAAGGAAAGAAGATTTCAGAACAGACCTGTAACTTCAAGAGACCACCGAAGTCGCAATTCAACTCCAAATATGGTGTTCCATATATGGATTTTATAGCTCTCTGAATATTCTTTCCAACGAGTCCAAAATCATAATTTTCTGAGCTCTAGAACTCCCGAAAAAGACATTTCAAGACAGGCTATTTCCAGCTGGCATTTCTACCCGGGTAAACTAGGAATCCCTAGTTTGGAGAGGAAAGTTGAACTTTTTCACCTATAAATAAGAGGGCTCGGTTTCATTCTCATTCATCACTCATCATACAAGCCAAGTCTCTGCCTTAAACACTTCCTCTCCACAAATACTCGAAATCTCTTCAAGGAACGCCATCCTCCACACCATATACATTCGGCCTCCACCTAGAAGCAACCTTAGGCAATCCGAGGGTTCATCTAGCCGTCCATAGAAGGATCGTGTGCAAGCTTTGCGACTGCAATCACGACACAAAGGTTGTATTTCGATCCCTCTACTTACTCCTTGTAATGAATTTCAGTTTTGTAGAGTGTAAAGACATGTTTTTGTAATATAATTCTAATTCTATTTTATGTCATCTATTTCGAGTCTAAGTCTTTTCTGTGTGCTAATCTAAATGCGAGCAATCTTGGTTTAGGTTAGATAATGTGTCTTCTTCACTTAATGCTTTAATCTAAATGCGAGCAATCTTGGTTTAGGTTAATGATGTGTCTAAATGCGAGCAATCTTGGTTTAGTCACTTAATTATGAAAGATGCATGCGAACCACATAGTAAAGGCCTAGATAAAACTTAGGTTGCATATAATATGATTAGGTTATAAAGAAATGAGGTAAGTGTGACGAGTTGATCATGTATATATGTAATTAAACTTTATTTTCGGTTTTAGTAAGCATGTTTAGGATTCTATGTTCTTGTTTGTTTTGCTTGTCTATGAGTTTAAGCATGTTAGAACTTAGAAGCCAACGATGTGTTTGCTATGCCATGTTCTTGTCTTTATTTTCGTAGATATTAAACAACCTTTTCAAACCCCCCTTTTAAACCATAGCGTAAATATGCATGCACCCTCAATCCCCGGTTAAGAACGATCCCTATTTATCAATGCTACATCTACACAAAAGGGTTTTAATTGTTTATGCATTTTTGTTAATTGTTAAGTGTTAATTTAATGGTTGCAAATGCGTGTATCAGTTACTGTTGCTTGATATCCATGGCTATTGTACCTGCATCTCCACTTCCGAGGTCTTGGAGAGTGTTGTATCCATCCGGAGGTTGCGAGATCCTTGTTGGAGGTTATGGCTTAGCCGCGGATTTGTTATAGCTGGACATTGTGGTTTTGGTGTGACTTTGGGTATGGACTTACTGACGATGCATTTGGCTGTGATCGAGTTCCTCGAGAAGGAGGTTGTGTTTCGACGACCAGATTTTCCCGAGATGCTGTTCCTTAGTGATGGTCGAGCGGATGATGGAGACGGGTGGTGTTGTTTGCTTAGCTCATGTTGTGGATATTACGGTTGCTGTACCTGACATTGGCGACATTGAGGTGGTTCCCGAGTTTCTAGGTATGTTTCGGAGGAGTTACCAGGTGTTCCTCCAGTTCGGGAGATTGACTACACCATTGAGCTTGTACCGGGCGCTGGACTCAATTTACCGGCATTTTGTCGTTCGGAGCCAGCGAAGCTGATGGAGCTACAGTTTCGACTCCAGGAGTTGCTGGAGGAGGTTTCAGGAGATTTCATGTGACCCCGCGTATTTGCGTGGTGTGCTCTTGCATTGTTTATACGGATGTTGTATGGTTTGACGAGGTGGTGCATGGACTACCGAAGCCTGATTTGCTTCAGAGGAGTGCGAGTATCCTCCGCTTCGGATTGACGAGTGGGTTGATCAGCTTGTGAGAGCTTCAGTCTTTTCGAAGATTGATTTTGGGACTGGATACCATCAGTTGAGGTTTGATGAGTCAGATATGGTTTGGAAAGCTTTCTGATCGCGGTGCAGACATCATGGGTTCTTGGTCACGCTGTTTGGTTCACCAATGCCCCGTAGATTGTGTGGACTTGATGGACCAGGTGTTCAGACGGTTTCTGGACGAGTTTGCGGTCATGTTCTTCGACAATATCCTGATTCACTCCAGGAGAGTGGACCAGCACCTGAAGCAATTGTGAGCGGTTTCGCGGACATCGCGAGACGACCAGGTGTTTGCGAAGTTCAGCCAGTGTGAGTTTTCGTCGATTAGCGTGAAGATGTTGGGCTATGTGATGTTATCCGAGGGAGTTGGCGTAGATCCTGACCAGTTCGAAGACGTGTTGATTTGGAGTTTGCCCTACTACTGTACCAGAGATCAGGGGTCTCTTGGGTTTGGCAGGCTATTACCGACGGCTTGTGCAGGATTTTCCCGGATTGTCATTTCATTTTCCGGATTGACGAAGAAGGCGTCAAGTTCGAGTGGTTCGATGCACGCGAGGGAGTTACTTACTCCTGCAGGATGGTTGACCGTTGCTTCGGTTTTGACCTTACCTGACGACCACGACGAGTTCGTGGGATATGGCGATGCATCGAGGTTTGGATTTGCTTGTGCTTTGATGCTGTGTAGCAGAGCGGTGGCTCATGGTTACGGACAGTGGAAACCTTATGAAGCTACATATCCTATGTATGATTTGGGTGTGGTTGTCCTTGTGTTAGCACCAGAAAGTTAGAGATACTATTGCTATGGCGTGCAGCGTGGTGTAGGATGTACACTGACCATTGAGTTTCATCCACTTGCACTTTCGGCCAGATTTGGGCTTGAGGCAGTGTCGATGGATGGAGTCGACTGACGACTATGGCTGCACATTAGAGTTTGTTCGAGAAGGCTAGAGGTTGCACTTTGACCATCCGTCTGGGATGTTATTGCTGATGCAATCAGTCGAGAATCGGGAGCTTTAGTGTTTCATGTGAGTGTGGCTCGAGTTTCCGTGTTAGCCAAGTTGTGGGCAACGAGAGCTGAGTTCGAGTGTGATGATGTTTAAGCTCATTGATTTACGTGCGTTTGGCACTAGTGGTGCGAAGATGTATCCGACACTTCGAGTTTATTACTCGTGACGCAACATGAAGAGCAATATAGCGGCTTGTGTGTGCAGATACCACAGTTGTCGACAGGCGATGGCTAGGAGGCAGAGAGTTGCCGAGAAGTGTCGGCCATTCGAGATTTCCGGTTAGACGTGACGATTACTGCAGTATTTGTTAGCAGGCTGTCATGGCTGTGTTTGACGGAGGTTATTCATTTCCGCAGTGTACCTGTGTCCCAGTTCACCGATCGAGGTAATCAGCTACGACAAGTGTTGGCGAGCTTTGCAGTGAGCTTTGGGGACCAGATTACGAGTTAGTACCGGTCCTTGTCCTCAGATTGGCGAGTGATCTTCGAGGACTATTCAGGCCTTGGAGGGCATGTTGTGGATTTCGGTATTGCAGTTCCGAAGGATTCGGGACCAGCAGTTTCACTTGTTCGAGTTTGCTTGCTGTACCAGTTTGTGGACCACTATGGTTCTGATGTTGCGTGATGTCGTTTTGAGGGATGTTGTTGTACTCCACTGTGCTGGAGTGAGTTTGGTTTGGGTTTGAATTGGCGTTTGATTTAGATTTTGTGGAATGTGCTACCACGGACTGTCAGATTAGCGGAAATGGGTTGATAATTGCCCGAGTCCGATGTTTGAGCTGTGTTGTTATGAGTGTGTGAGTTGTGTTAATGTGTTCAGACTGAGTTGTGATTTGCCATGTGGTTTTGATCCGTTTGTGGTCATAGGCGAGTGTGTGTTATGCCGCCTGGTTCGGCATCGCCTATAGTGTTGGCTTTTATGTGTGTTGTGTTCCGTGTGGCGGAACTATGTTTCAGGTTTGCTATATGTTGTGTACCCTATCTGTTCCATATGCAGGAACACTTGGCTATTGTGTGGAGCCAGTTTAGATTCGAGATTTGAGGGTACAGGGATTTCAGCGCGGAGTTATCTTCTATAATGTAGATGGTTGTCAGAGTTGTTCAGTTGAGGTTGTCGTTGGTGAGTTGAGCAGTATGCAGAGGCAGTGCTCCTACCTTGTAGTCGGCAGACTTGGAAATTTTGAGGTCGAAATTTTTCTAAGGGGGGGTGGATTTGTGACGACCCGGACCAGAATCAGCAGTATGATCAGCTGTATACATGAGTTACTGCGTAGCCGCAGATTGACGACAGGGTTTGAACCGCCAGGGATTGTTAACGACTAAATTATTGGCCGAGAATTGGAGCTGGGTCTCTTCTCGAGAGTCGTTGTACGTGTGATTACGAGTTCGTGGGCGGTTCCGGATCATTATTTGGACGACCGAGGAATTAATTATGAATATTTGAAGTTTCGACGGAAATGAATTATAATGGCGAGCTACTTAACGACTAAATTATCGGACGAGAATTTGGTTTCGGCTTCTTCACGGAAGTTGTTGAGAATTTAATTTCGAGTTTGTGGGAACTTCCGGAGCATGATTTTGAGTTACGGAGTTTAAGTTGTGAATATTTTCGATTATTGATTGTTTAGTCGATTTAAATGTGTGTTGATTCAAGGGTTGACTTTTTATCCGTTTGACCGATGTGTTTGACTTCGGGTGATTATTGAAGAGTACGTCGAGACGAGTTTGTGGCCGCAAAAATTATCGGAATCGGAATTACGACGAGAAAGTTACGGGTATTTGATGTTTGCCGAAATGGATAATTATAAAGTTTCCATTTTGGGAAAGGCTATAAATAGAAACCTGCTATTTTGGGCAAGTGGAAGACCTGCCATTTTGGCAGTTGACCTGGTCAACTCGGGTTGACCATGGTGGAGAGAGAATTCGACGGTGGTTCACGGTGGCTTCACAGCGCGACGGGCCTAGGGCTAGTTCTGCTCGGCTTGGCTGCCCCGTGTGGATGCCGACCTCCCTCCACGGCGTGGCTCGCCGGAGGAGCTCGATTTTCCGGCCAAAGTTTTGAAGTTTTGGGGTTTAATGGTGGTTTGTGATTTCGGCCGAATTGAGCTCAATCATGGACTGGGTTTTGTAGCCCTCCTCTCAAGGATTCTAACCATGTAAGTATGAAGTTCTAATTCGATTTGTGGATTGAGAATTTTGGGTTTGAAATTTGTGAACCAATTCGGTTTTACATGAAATTGACCTAGTTAGAGTGAGAATTGGACTTCGGTGCAATTATGGAAGTTGCTCAGTGGGTGATTTTGAGTGGAATAAGGGTGGCTCCGCCGTGAAATTTCACGTCCGACGGCGGCGCCGCTGTGGACGGCGGTCAACGGCGGCGGTAAACGGTCAACAGGTTTGACTTTTTGGACTTTCGACAAGTTGCATGTCATTTAACTCGAAATCGCGCCTCGATCGCAGTGGAGAGGTTCGTTTTTCGAGTTGAGCGTCCGAACGTATAACGAGGTATTGAGGCGGTATATATATGGATTTTCGACGATTCGTCGTATTCGAATTGTGTATTTCCGAGAACGGTGGTTTCTCGTGATTTGATTTGTATTGTCGAGTTATGACTTGGAGAAATGGATTTTGTGAATATTCAGGTGTTCGTGATCGTTTGTTTGGCGAGGGACTTTCCGCCGGATCACGGGTTAACGTGATACGCGTTACGCCAGTCTGTGAGTGGACATTTTATTTTCACGGATTGATTGCGAGTCTTTTATATACGTTTTATGAACTTGAGCATGCAGCATGATTATGGTTTTACGAGCATGAGATTTCATACGAGATTATGTTTATTACGAGCATGTGTTATACGATTATACTTATACGGATATACGTATACGAGTATACATATACTTATGTGTTGTTTCATGCATTTGCATCGAACTGGTTATGGTTTGATTTACACAGAGTACAGTCTCAGTTACGTTGTTGTATCGATACACTTGCCTCTCGGCTGATCCCCGATGGTAGGCCACCAGGAGGGGCAGTACCCATACCTGACCGGCGAGGGGCAGTACCCCGGAACCGAGGCCTTTCTGGCTATGGATCACTTGGAAGTCAGGGACTCCGTGATTCTGACTGTACTAGCACGGATGTGTCCACGAGTGACCCCGTGAGATTTTCCTTGCATGCTCTGTTTACGAGTTGGAGTCAGCGTCTCCTCGTATAATATTTGATTTATTTATATTTCGACTCCCATATGTTTTTATAACATATATTACGCGGTGAAAGACATTTATTTTCGTCCACTCACTCTAACGTGTTTATTGTCTTTCCCCTAGGCTTTTCGGTTTCCGTGCCCAGTTTGCAGTTCGGACTCTGGAGTCGCACGTCGTGGTCAGAGGCATAGTACTCGAGCTATTTTGTTTCATCCAGTAGGTTTATTGTTTTACCTACTGTGGTATGCGTATATGATTATGTATTAGAAGTCGCTCTGAGTTTCCTATTGAATATGTTATACGATTTTACCCGGATTTCAGTAAAGTATATATTATATGTATTGTTTACTTTACTGTTGATATATTGAGATATCCGGATGGGATTGGTGCCCACGGTTTGCTTTTTTTGGCATAGGATGAAGTGTATTTTCCACGTGCAGGTAATGGTAATTCCACGCTAGTAACGAAACTCTGCCCAAATTTCGAAAAGTTTTTGTTGATTCGTGTTTTCGAAGGGGTTTGATTCCGATTTAGGAAGCTAAATCGGGGTTGGGTCCTTTCACCTGGAGATTCCGGCCACCTCTGACCGTGTTCTTGGTATGGTATGGTTGGAAATCTCTCTTGATTTCCTATTGTTTCATGTATTTATTTGTGTGCTTTGGTTGAGAATTGAGGGAGTTCGACCGCATTTAATTTCGTGAATTTCGCCAGAATTGGGTGGCAGATTCCGGCGAGTTTTGGTGTCGGTTTTGTAGGGGGTTTGGTTCCCCTCACCCCATTGAATATTTCTGGGTGGTTAGTTTAGGGTAAGGAAGTGGTTTGAGGTGATCCGTGTTGGTGACCGGAGAGGAAGATACGGCGAGTTTATCGAAGGGAATTTCGGCCGGTGTGGGATGTTTTGGCTTTGGTGGAGAAGGGAAAGGTATTGGGCTTGAGGAGAGGAATTTTTTGAGGTATGGCTCACCAGAGTTGGTCACTTTTGGCACTGCGCCGCCGCCGGCGGCGGTCAACGTCGGAGCTTCGGCGAGGGTTTACTTTTTGGATTTTTTGGAGATTTTTATACCGTTTTGCTCGTAATCGCGCCCCGATAGAGTCATAATGTTTTTGAGTTGATTTGCGTGTTGTAATTTGGGTCAAGGGTTGTTTGGTGTATTTTGGGAATTTTGCTATCCTCGTTGATATTTCGAGCGATACGTCTTTTAAGAACGCGGGGTTCTTGACGTATTAGCTCCATATGTTGTGTTTCAATTTGTATTGATTGTATCCTTGTTATTCAGGTGATCATGATCGAGTGTTTGGCGAGGGATCTTTCGCCGGACCTCAGTGTTAGCTTCGTACTGTGAGTGGACATTTTATTTTCATAGTTGATTTTCGAGTCTTGATTATTACATTTATGTTATGTACTTTATAATTATGCAAGTACGAGTATGCATTTTATGACTATGCACTTTACGATTATGCATGTGCATGGAAAGTATTTATGATTTGGTTTACACAGAGTACAGTCTCAGAAATAGAGGTAGCATCGATGCTTTGGCTTTTCGGCTGATCCCCGAGATGCTCCGGGGGGGGGGGGACAGATATCCTGACCTGAGGTCTTTCAGACTTATAATCACAAGGGGGTCTGGGATCCCATGATTAGACTATACTATGCGGAGGCGTCCGTGAGTGACCCCGCATGATTTTATGTGCATCTTTATGGATCACAGAAAATGTACCTGGT
This sequence comes from Geum urbanum, assembly GCA_946800695.1. NCBI lineage: Eukaryota > Viridiplantae > Streptophyta > Magnoliopsida > Rosales > Rosaceae > Geum > Geum urbanum. Next base: position 27,350,930 of record OX327004.1, read on the forward strand.
CGGGATTTTCTTGTACATTGACTCGCATTATGCTTTTATGAGCATATATACTTATATGTTGGGAAAGACATATTATTATTTTCGTCCTTTGGCTTTTCGGTTTCTTTTGCCCAGTTTGCAGTTTGGGTTCCAGGGTTGCACGTCGACGGTGGAGGCGTAGAGTTCAAGTCACACTTCAATTCGTATAGATTCTCAGTTCAACCTACTAAGATGTGCATAGGCGTCACTCTGAATACGTATGTTATGTTTTCAGTTAAGTTTACTCCTAAATGTTTTTTTGAATTTCTTGTAAACTTTGTGGTTTGTTACATATGATGTTGAGAAATCCGGATGGGGAACGGAGCCCCACTGTTTGGCTTTTGTGGAATATTCGAAGTGTGATTCTCTTTGCAGGTTCTAATATTGGCTCACGTATTTCAAAGTAAACTCTGACAAAAAAAATTTTAGGTCTTGTTTTCGAAGGGGTTTGATTTCAGTTTAAGCAACTAAATCGGAGTCGAGTCCTTTCAGATTAGCTCGTTAATCTGGGTATGGGTCTTTACATCCTGGCTCACCACTCAAAACATCCTATAATGTCTATTAGATTGGACAACGCATGAAAGTTTACATCAAAATCTTTTGATGTTTACAGCATGTCAGTTGGGATAGAAGTTGAACATTTTGTTCCTTATGTTCTTTCACATAACGGTTTAGCATATGCTCACATTAAGTGATTTACTTGTGTCTCGAGCTTTGATAATGCATACAAACTTACCGGTCTCTGGGTGGGGATATGCATTGTTACACGCAACTCGCCAACCATAGCTTCTTCATTTTCGACCCACAGCTCGCCAACCATTAAGTGCGCACCAGTTGGTTACTGGATATGAGCTTGACATTTCACATTTATGCATTTTTGGTAGCGCAGTATATGTGCCAATTGAGACGAAGCAATTTCATCGCCTAAGAGGCATTTTTCCTCGCCTAAGTACTTAGACGACAAAAGTTTTGCGGCCTAAAGTTCATCGTCTAAGTGTCGTAGTCTAAGTACTTAGACAACGAAACTTTTTTGCTTCGTTGTCTACGTAACAACTTAGACGACGAAATAACTTCGTCGGCTAGGTTCTTAAATGACAAAAGTTTACAGAAGAAACAATGAAAAATTTTGTCGTTTAAGTGAACACTAAGACGACAAATTGTTAGACGACAATTTTAGGGTTTTCGTCTAAGTACTTAGGTTTCATCGTCTAAGGTAGACACTTAGACGTCGTGTTAGGGTCTAAGATAAGCCAGTTAGACGAAATTTTTTTAGTGTTTTCGTCGTCTAAGTGTTGAATTTTATTTTTGAAAAATTGAATAAACCACTTAGATGACAAAACTGTAGGAGTTTCGTCATCTAACTGGATGGATTCTTTTTAAAAATTCAATAAAAAATTCAATAAACCACTTACTAGCCAACTTTTTTGACTGAGATGACGAAACCTAGTAGTTTTGTCGCCTAAATGATTTGAATTTTTGCCTAACTCCAAATTCTGCCTTAGACGATGAAACCTAATAGATTTGTCGTCTATTCAAATTTTTGGCAGTAAAATTAATTTTCATGTAATTAAAAAAAATCACTTAGGCGATGAAACTATATAGTTTTGTTGCCTAAGTGTTTAAAATTTTCTCCAAAATTTTGGCGGAAAAATTATTTTTTAGATATTAAAAAAAATAAAAATAAAATAAATTCACTTAGGGGACGAATCGTGTATATTTGTGTCGCCCAAGTGAATTTATTTTTTGTTAGGCACTTAGATGACCATTATACCCGTTTCGCCGTCTAATGAATAGGTGTTGGAGGTTAGTGTTAGGATATAAACTTAGACGACAAATGAGACCCATTTTGTCGTCAAAGTACGATGACTACGACGATGAAATTGTTTGTCATTTTAAGTTCCACTTAGGTAACAAATTTTTTAACTTAGACGACTATTTCTTATTTCTTCATGTAAGCGTTTCTTAGATGATAATTTTTTTCTCTCTCAGATGACACTTTTTTTTCGTCATATAAGTGTGACTTTTTGACGACGAATTTTCTCTCTCTTAGGCGACACTTTAAGTTTCGTCGTCTAAGTACACTTAGACTACGAAATTTTTGTTTGAGGTGACGAAATATGGTTTCGTGGTCTAAGTGGTACTTAGGCGTCAAAACCTTAATGATTTCGTTGCCTAAGTGAGTTTTTCTAGTAGTGTCAATGCAGAATAAGCATTTATGCTGGCTATGAAGTTTCAAAAATAGTCTGCAATCTTGAACCTTCGATAGGCGGATTGCTTTACTACAAGATTTGCAGATTGTCACTTCGATAAGACATACTTCCTGAAGTTCGGGGAGGAAGGAATGTATCAATTTTGATTCAACGTCAAGAATTGACGTGGTCTAATCCCACTATGTCACATCATGATCCCTGCACATCTTTGAGTGAGAAAGAAGTGCAAGGAATACTTAATCTTTAGAAAGTAGCAGATTTTATTCCAAACTAATTTATTGATATCGTTAAAGTGACGAGATCGGATATACTTGCAGCAGATGTTCCTGCAAGCACTTCAAGAAAAACACAGATAGGCGACGAAGCAGTTTCATCACCTAAGTGGATTTTTTTCGTCACCTAAATGTCATAGCTAGCATAAGAACTTAGACGACGAAACTTCTTTTTTTTGTCGTTTAAGTAACAATGAAAGGACCTGACCTTGATTTAGTTGCCTAAATCAGAACTAAGCCCTAACGACTCTGCTAACCTTAGTTACTACTCTCTATTTGACAACCAAACTGGAAAATTAAAATTAAAATGTCACGAAATAATGAAATTTCGCACATCTAGGTTCCTTACTAAAACATACAAAATATACTACTATTTTCGACATCAGAGCTGCTAGACAAATTAAGCTGACATTGTTAAGTACAATACTAACTCGCAGGATCAACCTTGGATCCTACGGTAGATACTTCTATGCCTCGATTTGCATGCGCACTCGACCTCATAAGAAAATCTGCAAACTGGGCAATTTAAACCGAAAAGCCCAGGAAAAAGGCACATAAAATAATAAAAGTTGTTAGAGTGAGTGGACAAAAATAATATTTCACTTTAATCTGAAAACTATAAATAATATTCCTTTCACTATAAATGTACATAAAAGTAATGCGAGTCTAAAAATACGATCATCCAGGTACTCCAGGGTATTATAAAATATGGGGAGGCTACGACTCGGGTCATCTGACCTAAAGTCTTAATACTGCCCAGGTCAGGTTTACTGGCCCTCCTGGGTGCTCAATAAATCCTCGAGTCAGGTCTCTGGCCCTCCCGGGCCGAGAGGCAGTAAATTGATGCAACAACTTTGACAATGCTCTAGGTAAACCAAATCATATATGCCTCCAAATGCAAATGCATAAACGTAAATGCATAAGTGTAAACTGTATAACTGAAGACTCGCATAATAATAGTGAAAATATAATGTCCACTCACAGTACTATGCCGTGATTTCGACCAGCCGAACCCTATCAGTCGGCATTCCATACGTCTGACACTGGCTGCTAACACGTCATCCTGAAACAACGATTATTATTTAATAAATACTCGTACAAAATCATATCTAATAACTAGGCTAGTAACTCACGACCAACACGGTCGAGAAAATCGCATTCTCGACAAACGCGCTTCCCGAAAAAATACCATACTCCACAATAAATTCTGATTTCCAATTTCTAATCTTTAAGTCCTCTATTCAATTCGTATCCAACATACTTAACCGTTACGCGACTCGTGGTCGAAACAATAAATTATTCCATCGATTAATAATATCGTATATATGTTTATTTACTTCTTATTATCCGTGTGTCTTAACCAATTACATCTAATTCAATTCTATAATCTCATCATTGCGATCCGTACGAGATTACGTGTAAAACGACATGAAATTTACACCGATAAAAAAACATCGCCGAAGCTCCGCCGTGGACCACCGCCGGCGGCGGCGGTGCACCGGCGCCACCCCTATTTTCCAGTGAACCAAAACCTGTTCCATTCAAAATCACCCAACCAACAACTTACCCAACTACCACAAAGTCTTTCATTCTCTAACTGGTTCAATTTCTCAATAAACCGAAATCTCACAAAATTTTAAATTCATCGATTCTCCACGCACAAGTGGAATTGAAATACCATACCTATATGGTTAGTTTTGTGATGTTGAGAGCTTTACAGCCCAGTACTTCAAGCCGGTCGATGTTGAAATACCATACCTATATGGCCGGAAAATGGACGACCCGAAACCCAAAAATTTCGGCAGTTTTTGATTAACATTCTGGCTTGCTCCGGTCAAATTGAGGTCGGAGACTATGGGGAAAAGGTAGGGGACGTCGACATGAACATTTTCACATATTGGATAGTCAGTTTGGTGGCCAGACAGTGTGGCTTCGCCAGAGCCATGCTTGTCGGCGTTTTTCACCATAGAGAGCCGGTCAACGCGGGTCAACCCCGTCTGGCCCAAAATTGAAACTCGTATTTATACCTGCGATTTTTCGCATAACCATTTTCGATATTTCCGTAAAATTTCTACCGACCATAACTTCTTCGTTATAACTCTGATTTCAACACTTGATGTGGCTATACACTCGTATCGACAAACTCTACGACTTTTCGCAAAGAAATCTCTCAGAAAATATAATCGATAAAATTCTAATAAATACCATCGATAATTTGCGACAGTAAAAATTTAATCCTATCGCTGATTAAAAATAACTAAATTGTGAACAATGAATTTTTGGAACTGGTTATTACAATCTACCCACCTTAAAAAAATTGTGTCCTCAAAATTTACGAATATACTAATAAAATACGAATGGGTACCATTCCTGCATGAATTCTTCCAGCTTTAAAGTAACATCCACAATTACGAGAATTTTCTATAACATGGTCACTATACACACATCCTGCTACAAAGTCTACCGTACCTGTTCTCATTTCAAGTCTATATCACTACTCAATAAAAACCCGATACATGAAGGCGTTCTGATTCAAACTGTAACATAAATACCGGGAAACATAAAGTACCCATGCCAACCCTGGTGGCAAATTCTACTAATGTAAGTGAGCCCAAGGTTCTAAAAATCGCTAGGCGGTCCTAGACGGTGAAGGCACCTTCTAGCTCCTAGGCGGCTAGACGGGGATTCTATGCAGTTTTGATTTATTATATTTATATATGGAATAAATGAATAATTAAAATATTTAGATAATCACATTACACATAAATATAGTCTAAATGGTCATAATATCCAAATAAAAATATAACATAGAGTCATATTCTCAATTTTCAAGTCTCAAGTGACATAAGTGATTGATATACGCATTTTATGCTCGATTCTTAACGCATTTCCCTTTACGTTTAGCTATGTTATAATCTTAGTTTTTCTGTTTTTTTATTTAATTTGTTATTTTTAGGTTATTTATGGTGGAGATGAATAACGGCGCGATTCGGAGGAATTTCGGCGATTTTGCGATTTTTGCGATTTCGGACCACCGGGAATGGGCCGGCCCATAAAGCAATTTGTGGGCCCATTTGTCAAAGTTTTTTGTGGCCCAAAATCAAGCCCAAGCCCATTAAATTCTGTAAGCAAGCCACTTGGTGAAGAGGAAAAGTCAAGTTTGGCAAGCTTTGTGACTAGGCTTGGTGACTAAGCTTGTGATCATCACAAAGGGTGACTAAGGGTGTGACTAGCCTAGGTAACTCTTGCTTGTGATGATCACAAATGGTGACTAAGGGTGTGACTTGCCATGGTGACTAAGGGTGCATTTAATGAAGAGGCAAGGTGGAAGAGAGAGGTAGGCAATTCCTTTGCCTATATATAAGAGGGAGGCCAGCCATAATACAGATCATCTCCCATTTTAACAAGCCAAAGCTTTACACAAATACCTCTCCTCCATAAACACTTCAAAGGTCCTTCACAAGCTGAAGCAATCCATCCTCCGAAGCCATCGATCATTCACAATACGCTAAGTCCCTTGTGAATGAGAACCACCTTCAAGAAGTCATCAAGCATTCAAGACAAAAAGTGTAACCATGATCTTCAATTTCATGTCTTTTTCTTTGTATTGGATCACTTGGATGTATTTAATGAAGAACAAGTTTGGATTTGAGTTATATGTTCTTAAGCCTTTTCGTAAATTGCATGTGTTTATGATTTCAAGCCTTTTATGCATGTGTTAGATAATACGCTAAGTCCCTCTCTTTCACATGTTTCGATGATCGTACTTTGTTTAGGGTGTTTGGACACTAAGTTGCATTCCTACTCAAATATCAAGCATGTATATTTAGTTGGAAGTTATAAATTTCGTAGCTTACTTAGAGTATTGAGGCATGAAAAAGAGTAAGGTTAATAAGATGAGATGATCACTTGTAATTAGTAGTGTAGATTCTTATTTTTAGTAAGCATAATTAGACTTTAAGGTTTCTTGATTGTTAAACTTGTCTATGAGTAAAACATGTTAGAAGTCTAGGAGTTCTTGTTGTGTTTGCATGTTTTGTACTTTAATTTCGTAGATTAATTAACCAATTTCCAATCCCCCCAAACCTTTAGATTTCCGCTTATTAACGAAACCATGCATACGCCCTTTAATTCCCCGGATAGAACAATCCCTACTCGCCAATATTATAATGACAAAATAAGGGTTTTAAATTGCTTTACGTGTGAACTGTGTTTTTAGGGTCTACTTTGTGTTAACGTTAAACGCATGTTTTCCACGTATCAATTTTTGGTGCCGTTGCCGGGGAATTATAAAGTTTTTGTATGATTTCGTTGTACATATGTAATTAAAAGCATGTCTATAATTTTTGAAATACATACTTGTTTATACTTATAGAAATTTACATACATGTTTACAATTCATACTTATTACTTATACGAATTCTTTTTACACTTCGTATTTACACTTGCATAATTTATTTTCATGTTAAAGGATAGTCCTTGATTTAATTTGAGTACTAGCACTTAGTTATTAAATAAATCTCTTTGGAATAGGGAGGTGCCTCTTTTGTTTGTCTATCTCCTTAACCCTTCATGAAGTGTGGATTTCATCACCACACACCATAACCTAAGTGAAGTTATGGGCATGAGGTTGTGGGCGGAGTTTACAAACATTTGAGATTGTATACTATCTTGTGATTTCGAGTAATAATTGGTCATGATGTCTAGAAGGGTTATGAATGGTGACTGGTTTTGGACTAAGAAAACAGAACACCATTGGAGTACATACTCTTACGAGTAAGCCTCGGGGTGTTTCTAAGAACAACAATGGAGTATATACTCTAACGAGTTAGCCTCAGGTTGTTCCCAGAAATTAGTTCTTACCTCTTGCGTTACATCTATCCCAACTGGTCATTTCCAACAATTACGAGAATTAACGATAGTTAGTATACATTTTCGCGTGGGCCGCACGACGAAGAGATTTACTCAATAACTAAATCGTGTATTCCTTTTAAATCTTAGGCCCACTCAATTCGTAGACGCACTTAAATTGATTTACATTGAGTACGAGTATTGGTTATTAAGTTTCGTTCTTTGGAATAGGGAGGTGCCTTTTTTTCCGGTTTATCTCCTTAACCCCTCATGAAGTGTGGATTTCATCACCACACGCCATAACCTAAGTGAAGTTATGGGCATGAGGTTGTGGGAGGAGTTTACTAAGGACTTGAGATTGTATACTATCTCAAAAATTTGGCTGATTGTTGGATATGGTGAGCGGGTTTATGATTGGTGCCGGGTTTCAGATATAAGCAATAGAACACCATTGGAGTATATACCATAACTGGTTAGCCTCGGGGTGTCTCTAAGAACAACAATGGAGTATATACTCTTACGAGTTAGCCTCAGGTTGTTCTAAATATTAGTCCTTACCTCTCGGGTTATCTCTATCCCTACTTGCCATTTCTAAACGTAACTAAGCTGAATTAGCGAGAATCAGTATACATTTTCGCGCGGGCCGCACGTCCAAGAATTTTACCGAAAGATCATTTCGAGTACTCTATGTAAATCATAAGTGCATATATAATACGAACAATACATGAACATAATAAATACGACATAATCCTTTAAAGGATGGTATATAGGATTATGCATGCTTACACCTCTTGGAATCAGACTTCATCTTTTGATGAATGAGACCCATTGCACAGTGGAGAGCCTCTGCACCACGTACCATCGGGGCCAAAGGAAAATAAATAATACTTAGTCAAAATTGTGTGTTTTTATTTTTGCATTAAAATCTGTAAAGGACTAACAAAACGTTATATTTAGCTTGCATAACCTCTCTAAAGCTTTATGATGCTCGGATTTCACTACCGAGTACCCTAACCTAAGTGAAGTTAGGGGCATAAGACCGAAGAAAAGGTCATTCTTTGCATTCATATTTTAAGCACGTAACTCGTGTGTTTTCTGCAAGTTCTAACAATTTCTCTTATGCATTCACTCCATTTTTCACGTAGGATTGTTGTTTAATGCATTTTATTTAATGAGAATGTGTTGTGCATAAATTCAATGTGAATTATTGTTTGCTTGCATTTGAACCATGTTTATATATGTTCTGACTAAATTCGTAGCTTTTACATTATATAGTGTTAATTTGCAGAAAACGTGTGTCTTAGTTCATTACATTCATTTGCATAACCCTTAAAATTGATTAGATCATTTGCATTACTTAGTAAATTACATTTAGTGTCTTGAACTTCATAAATTTTGTGTGTTTTAGTAGTTTTTAAGTCTTTGTGAGTTTTTATAGTTTGTTTTGGTAGTTTTACTATTTTAATTGTTATTTGTTTCGCTTTGTTTTCTTTATATGTTTTACGTTTTTTGGTTAGTATCTCTATATTCATTACATATTCTTTTTGATACTAACACTTGGTCTTTGGTGGATGCTCAGGCTAATGAATGTCCGATCAGAATCCTGGACCATCTAAAACCAAGTTTGAGGAAATCGCAGAGAGGATAGCTAGACTTAGAGCTCCATCAGAACCGCTGGATTATCCCATTATTGAGGAAGGTTCCGATTCTTCACATTCATCAACTGATCATAATTCAGAGCCGGAAGCACAAGAAGTCAAAATGGCCAACGTAGGACAATCCCTTCGTCAACGCACCTGCTCAACCGAATGGAGCAGCGGGCCTTCAAGCATTGCTTTTCCACCACCGGGGGAAAACATGAAGGACATCGAGCTGAAGAGTGGTTTCCTCCACCGACTGCCCATTTTTCACGGACTTTCAAATGAAGATCTGAATAAGCATCTCAAACAATTCCAATTTGTTTGTAACAGCATGAAGCCATCCGATGCTGATACGGAGCTCTTCAAGCTTAAAGCATTCCCATTCACCCTAACCGACAGGGCCGAGTCTTGGCTCATGGAGCTACCGCCGAACCATATTACCACATGGAAGCAACTTGCGGACATGTTCCTGGCGAAGTACTTCCCGGCCTTAAAGATCACCGTCTTGAGGAAGCAAATCACTGGCATTACACAGAAACCCGACGAGACTTTCGGCCAATATTATGACCGATTCAAGGTTTTGTGTGCCACCTGCCCATCTCATGGATTTTCTGAGACTAATCTCATGAATTACTTTTATGATGGTCTCAAGGCGATCGATAGGGAATTGCTCGATGCAGCAGCTACCGGTGCATTCATGGACTTAAACGAAACCGAAGCTAGAACTCTTCTAGAGAATCGGGCGAACAACGATGCACAGTATGGAATGTCCAACAGAAGAGCAGTCGGCGAAGTGAGTTCAAAACTAGACGCGGATGAAAAATACGACAAACTAGCTCATATGCTAGAGAAGGTTTTAGAGCTCGAAACGACAAGAGCCAAAGCAACTCAAGGGCTTGTTTGTGGCATATGTCAAGCACAAGGTCACCATAATGACCAATGCCCTCAAGCGCCAGAGCAAGCTAGCGAAATGGAGCACGCTAACGCCATCGATGGGTATCAAGAAGGCCAACGGTACAACAACTACAACAATTTCGGCAACCGAGATCATCCAGGCTTTAGATGGAGCAGCAATGAGGGAACTTTGAACCCTCCGGTACCTCAACAAAGCTACCAACGCCCTTCATTTCAGCCTAGGCCACCGATGCAGCATGGTTCTTCATCTCAATCCTTCACAAATCCGGATTATGACAAGATGTTGTCACAACTTTCGGCCTCCACACATGTTCTCCTTGATGGACAATCGAAGACCAAGGAGACATTGGATTCTCATGGCCGAGACATCACCGAAGTGAAGAAGCAACTTGACCAACTTGTTGATTTCATGGGACAAATCAAAGAAACTGGTCGGCTTCCACCTCAAACCCCTCCTAATCAACGAAATGTGAATGCCATTGTGACAAGGAGTGGGAAGATACTAGAAGAACCAAAGACCAAGAGATCTCATCTCGATAACGTAACTATCGAAGACATCACTCAAGAGGAGGAAGATGAGATCGATCCGGCAGCTCAAGAAGCCGAGAAGAAGAAGGTGACGCCTATTGTCACCAAGGCACAATCCCCTCCACAACCCACCCCAATCAAAGGTAAAAGCCATATTCCTTCAAATACGGTTATTACTAATTCCCTGTTTGCTGTTGCACCTTTCCCAAGCAGATTATTAAAATCAAAGAAGAAAGATGATCAATATGAAGATATCTTGGACATCTTTCGAAAGGTGCAAGTGAATTTGCCCTTGATCGAGTGCATAAAACAAGTGCCAATATACGCGAAGTTTCTAAAAGAATTATGCACACAGAGGAGGCAAACACGAGAAAAGGAGGTTGTGAAGGTGAATGCAACCGTTTCGGCGGTTTTGCAGCGTTGGCTACCCCCAAAACTGAAGGATCCAGGGAGTTTTGCAGTTCCCTGCGTAATTGGTGACAAACACTTCGAAGACGTAATGCTTGATCTTGGAGCCTCCATCAACGTCATGCCTTACTACCTCTATAAGTCGATGGAGCTTGGGGATCGCAAGCAAGACGGTGTTGTCATCCAACTAGCCGATCGTACACACAAGTATCCAAGGGGATACGTAGAAGACGTTCTTGTGCAAGTCAACAACCTGATTTTTCCAGCGGATTTTTACATTGTTGACATGGAGGAGAGTCCTTTGAACACCACACCATTGCTTCTTGGACGACCCTTTATGAGGACTGCAAGAACGAAGATAGATGTTTTTCAGGGAACTTTCTCCATGGAGATTGATGGAGAAAGAATCGAGTTTAACATATTAGACGGGATGAAATTTCCGATGTCAAGTGTGGCTTCCGTCTCAACATATGATCTCGTAGATACCTTAGCACAAGGCCACCTTGACACCATCAATGAAGATGAACTCGACATGGCCATCCAACTCGGGGATGCCGCCCTTTTCGAGGCCTTAATAGAGTTTAAGCCTCGAATTCAAGAAATGGCCATGGTTCTAACTAACGCACCACGAAAAGTAAGTTTTTCTCCCCCTTTACCAATTACTTGTGGTATTAATAAAATTGTTCCCTCCATCGTAGAAGCTCCAGTTTTAGAACTCAAGTTATTACCCGATCATCTAAAGTACAACATGAAACCTTGCCGGTAATTATTTCCTCTGCGATAGAGGAGGAGCAGGAGGAGAAACTCGTGAGTGTACTCAAGAGGTACAAAACCGCAATAAGTTGGATGCTCGCGGATATAAAGGGAATTAATCCAGCAACCTGTGTGCATCGGATTTTCCTAGAAGAAGGCATCAAGCCTACAAGGGAAGCACAATGTCGGCTCCACCCTCCCATGATGGAGGTGGTAAAAAAGGAGGTAATTAAACTCATGGACTGTGGAGTTATTTACCCTATTTCTGATAGCCGTTGGGTTTCCCCTGTGCAGGTTGTACCTAAGAAATATAGAATCACCGTCGTCGAAAATATGGAGAATGAACTCGTGCCACAAAGGACAATCACTGGACACCATGTGTGCATTGATTACAGGAGACTCAACGCCGTAACTCGCAAGGATCATTTTCCACTACCGTTCATAGATCAAATGCTGGAAAGGTTAGCCGGCCATGCATTTTACTGTTTTCTCGACGGATACTCCGGCTACAACCAAATTAGCATTGCGGAGGAAGATCAAGAAAAGACAACGTTCACATGCCCTTTCGGAACGTTTGCATACCGCCGAATGCCATTTGGATTATGTAATGCACCAGGTACATTTCAACGCTACATGCTCTCAATTTTTTCCGATTACATTGAAAAAATTATTGAAGTATTCATGGACGATTTTAGTGTATTTGGGAATGATTTCGATGCATGTTTAAACAATTTAGAAACTATTTTACAAAGATGCGTTGAAACCAACTTGGTGCTTAATTGGGAGAAGTGCCATTTCATGGTTACACAAAGGATCGTGTTAGGTCATATTATTTCTGAAAAAGGATTAGAAGTTGATAAATCCAAAGTAGATCTTGTGCGTCACTTACCCTCTCCAACTTCGGTTAGAGAGATACGTTCTTTTCTTGGACACGCAGGATTTTATCGAAGGTTTATCAAAGATTTTTCCCACATCTCTCGCCCGTTGTGTAAATTGCTGCAAAAGGAGACTTCGTTCGTATTTGACGAGGAATGCAACCCTGCCTTCAACAAGTTGAAGGAACTTCTCACGAGCGCTTCTGTTTTGAGCAGCCCTGATTGGTCTCTACCATTTGAACTCATGTGCGACACCTCAGATTATGCCGTAGGAGCTGTTTTGGGTCAGCGGAAGGACAAGAAGCCTTATGTAATTTATTACGCCTCTCGGACGCTTGATGAAGCTCAAAGAAATTATACCACCACCGAGAAGGAGTTTCTTGCAGTGGTTTTTGCTTTAGATAAATTTCGGTCTTATTTACTTCAAACTAAAGTAACTGTGTATACTGATCATGCAGCTTTGAAGTACCTAATGCTAAAAAAGGACACAAAACCAAGGCTTATTAGATGGATACTTCTACTCCAAGAATTCAACATCGAAATCAAGGATAAGAAGGGACTAGAAAATGTTGTCGCTGACCACCTATCACGCTTGATAGGTGAGAATGAGACTGTTGAAATTGAGGAAACTTTTCCGGATGAAAAACTCTTCGGAATTGAGGTAACTGTTTCGGAAATTCCATGGTATGCAGATATCGTTAATTACTTAGTTACCGGTGAGTTTCCATCTACCATGCATAAATTTCAGCGTGACAAACTTAAACATAATGCTAGAACTTTTATCTGGGATGAGCCTTATTTATGGAAACAATGCTCCGATTTAGTGATTAGGAGATGTATCCTAGATAGTGAATTTAAGCCTATTCTAGACTTTTGTCACAATGAAGCATGCGGGGGACATTTTGGTTCAAGGAGGACAACCCTTAAGATTTTAGATTACGGTTTCTTTTGGCCTAGTTTATTTCGCGATGCTCATGCATTTTGTGCTGCATGTGATAAGTGCCAGAGATTCCGTAATTTAGGACCTAGAGATCAGATGCCACAACACTACATATTTAATGTCGAGATTTTTGATGTGTGGGGTATCGATTTTATGGGACCATTTCCTCCCTCCAATGGTTATACGTATATTTTACTCGCAGTGGATTATGTTTCGAAATGGGTGGAGGCAAAGGCCACCCGTACTAATGATTCGCGAGTTGTTGCAGATTTCCTACGAACTAACATTTTTACTAGATTTGGAATGCCGCGAGTTCTAATTAGCGATGGAGGAAGTCATTTTTGCAACCGCATGGTGGAAGCATTGATGAGGAAGTATGGCGTAAGACACAAGGTTTCCACACCATACCACCCTCAAACAAATGGAATGGCTGAAGTTTCCAACCGTGAGATCAAGATAATTTTGGAACGAAGCGTCCGCCCAAACCAGAAAGATTGGAGTCAGTGCTTAGATGATGCATTGTGGGCTTACAGGACTGCCTACAAGACCCCCATTGGTATGTCACATTTTCGATTAATTTATGGGAAAACGTGCCATCTTCCGGTTGAATTGGAGCACAAGGCATGGTGGGCCGTGAAGAAATTCAACATCGATCGAGATGCAGCAGGTTTGCATCGAAAGCTACAACTTTGTGAACTTGAAGAGATCAGAAATGATGCTTTCGATAATGCGTGGATTTACAAAGAGATGACGAAAAAGATCCATGATAAGATGATTCGCGGGAAGAGTTTTGAAGTTGGGCAGAAAGTATTGATTTTCAATTCAAGACTTAAGCTCTTTCCGGGAAAGCTTCGCTCTCGATGGATGGGGCCATTCATAGTTGCTCAAATTATTCCTCATGGAGCAGTTCTCATTCGATCAATTGACAAGGGCAGTGAGTTCAAAGTAAATGGCCATCGCTTGAAGCCCTATTTTGAGGCATTTGCGGAGCATAACGTGGAGGAGATGCAACTCCAAGAACCGGCCATCTCAAAAACAAATTGATGCATCACGTCTAAAGCATATGGCGTAAAATGAGCACTCATTGGGAGACACCAAATTTGTTTTCTTCTCCTCCTTTTAATTAATTTAATGGCTTTTGCATTTTAAATTAGAATTTTCGTAGATCCTATACTCCATGTTTAATTCTATACTTTTACTTTAGTACATTGAGGGCAATGTAGAGTTTAAGTGTGGGGGAAGGGTTTACAATTTAATTGTGTCTAAATTAGTGTTTTTCAGAGTCTTTAGGATGCCCTTAACTAGTCGATGATGAAATTGGACCGATACGAACACATATGGCGTATGAATCACATGCATCGAATTCTTGTGCTAATTGAGATATTCTATATGTTTTTAACATGTAGTAGATATAAATTGGAAAACATGGTACAGAAAATCGCATGCTTGAATAAGTTTTTAATCATATGAACCCTATGTGAGCTTTTGAGCTATCTGTTCTTTATTCGAGTGAATATGCATCCATTTCGTAGCTACTAGCTTATATATGCCTCATTTGATTGCTTGCCATAGATTTTAATGAACTAGAGAATGCTAGAACTTACTCAAGTCAATTTGCAAAGCTTTTAAGTTGATACATACTTTGATTTTGGAAATGATTAAAGGCATTTAGAATTTTCCACCACTTCGCCAAATATCCATGTATCCCATTTGTACGCATGAGTTACCTTTGTTTCGGAAACTTGGTGAGATTTTTTCGAAACTAGCACATAATATGATGGTTTGGTAAGAAAGATTGAAAGAGTTAATGTGAGTAAGGGGAAAGACTTGTCCAAATAACTTAAAAAGTATGAGATTGCCAAAAAAAAAAAGATATATATATATTTGAGAGAATGAAAAGAAAAAAATTATATATATCTCTCATGGCAATGTGTTGTGTTCTAAGCATAAAACCTTTGGATTAATGTCCCCCTTATTTGCGGATTTGGAGATTACGACAAATTGAAGGCCTAAAAATAGAACAAATATGGCCTTTGTCCTGTCCGAAAAGCTCAAAAGGGTAGTTTAGATTGAAGTATACATGGTAACATTCGAGTGGAGATGGAGGACGAATTTGGTGCTAGACTAAGTCGTTGAAACGTTTTTATCACCACATATCTAAATTTCGAATGCCTTAGTCTTAACCCCATTACAACCTCACTAAAAGTCCTTTATGATCCTTAAAATGAGTAGCTTTCAATTAGTAGAGTAAGTTTCATGAGTAAGCTTATGGTTTTGGTTCATTTGTGCAAGTAATTAACTCCATTCATGAGGTTTTCGTTTAAATTCATATACACTTTAAGTGAACCCTTTTCATGAGTGAAAAATATGATGAGTGCATCCTTGTGAGTTGATTAAACCTTTATTCAAAGCATGCACAGCTATAACATAACCATTGTTTTCTCTATGTCTTACTTGTTCATTACATAATTATATCGCAATTATCTCTTGAATTCGTTGAGCATACAAAGTTGAAAATCATGTGAGCCATCGCCATATACTTATGAAAATTCTGAGACAAATTTTAGCTAAGGGCTTAGTTGTGTTCTTTCTTTTGTTTTAAATTCATAGAGAGTCTTAGTTTAACTTAGTGTTTGCTAAGGGACTAGCAAAGTCTAAGTGTAGGGGAATTTGATATACGCATTTTATGCTCGATTCTTAACGCATTTCCCTTTACGTTTAGCTATGTTATAATCTTAGTTTTTATGTTTTTTTTTATTTAATTTGTTATTTTTAGGTTATTTACGGTGGAGATGAATAACGGCGCGATTCAGAAGAATTTCGGCGATTTTGCGATTTTTGCGATTTCTGACCACCGGGAATGGGCCGGCCCATAAAGCATTTTGTGGGCCCATTTTTCAAAGTTTGTTTCGGCCCAAAATAAAGCCCAAGCCCATTAAATTCTGTAAGCAAGCCACTTGGTGAAGAGGAAAAGTCAAGTTTGGCAAGCTTTGTGACTAGACTTGGTGACTAAGCTTGTGATCATCACAAATGGTGACTAAGGGTGTGACTAGCCTAGGTGACTCTTGCTTGTGATGATCAAAAATTGTGACTAAGGGTGTGACTTGCGATGGTGACGAATGGTGCATTTAATGAAGAGGCAAGGTGGAAGAGAGAGGTAGGCAATTCCTTTGCCTATATATAAAAGGGAGGCCAGCCATAATACAGATCATCTCCCATTTTAACAAGCCAAAGCTCTACACAAATACCTCTCCTCCATAAACACTTCAAAGGTCCTTCACAAGCTGAAGCAATCCATCCTCTGAAGCCATCGATCATTCACAATACGCTAAGTCCCTTGTGAATGAGAACCACCTTCAAGAAGTCATCAAGCATTCAAGACAAAAAGTGTAACCATGATCTTCAATTTCATGTCTTTTGCTTTGTATTGGATCACTTTGATGTATTTAATGAAGAACAAGTTTGGATTTGAGTTATATGTTCTTAAGCCTTTTCGTAAATTGCATGTGTTTATGATTCCAAGCCTTTTATGCATGTTTGATCCAATCTTAAAGCTTCGAAAGCATGGGTTAGATAATACGCTTAGTCCCTCTCTTTCGCATGTTTCGATGATCGTACTTTGTTTAGGGTGTTTAGATGCTAAGTTGCATTCCTACTCAAATATCAAGCATGTATATTTAGTTGGAAGTTATAAATTTTGTAGCTTACTTAGAGTATTGAGGCATGAAAAAGAGTAAGGTTAATAAGATGAGTTGATCACTTGTAATTAGTTGTGTAGCTTCTTATTTTTAGTAAGCATAATTAGAGTTTAAGGTTTCTTGATTGTTAAACTTGTCTATGAGTAAAACATGTTAGAAGTCTAGGAGTTCTTGTTGTGTTTGCATGTTTTGTACTTTAATTTCGTAGATTAATTAACCAATTTACAATCCCCCCAAATCTTTAGATTTCCGCTTATTAACGAAACCATGCATACGCCCTTTAATTTCCTGGATAGAACGATCCCTACTCGCCAATATTATAATGACAAAATAAGGGTTTTAAATTGCTTTACGTGTGAACTGTGTCTTTAGGGTCTACTTTGTGTTAATGTTAAACGCATGTTTTCCACGTATCAGTGATAAGTACAAAAGTACATAACACAATCCATCAAACAAAGCAAAAACATAACAAAATAAAATCAAGCCTCATAGTTTACATCCATATTGTCACCTTCATTATCAAAGTCATAATCTCCATCACAATCGATGTCATCATCCGATATAAAATCTTCATCATCAGGTTCTCTTACTCCAACATTACGAGAACTTCTCCTAGGCTCTTGAATACCATCTTCTCCATCCTAAGTGATATTGGAGTCCACATCTTCATCACCTCCTTCTACAAGCCATCTCAAGTGATATCGGACCAAACACGGTCAAGCAAAGTGAGACCCCACTCCAAAAGCTACCACTCAACATAGTGTTATATGACGCTTTTCCTTTTAAAGTCTTGGATTGTTTGCATTCACGCCAAGCATCACTAGCAACCATAGTCCCCAACTCATTTCTCTTATCATTCAAGTTTTGCAAATTTAGAAAACTAGTTGCAAATCTTGTGACTCTCGGCCTCACCCAGTCTCCTTTTCTGGTAGCCTTTCTCATCAATGCCAACGTCTTATGATGTGCATAAATGAAAATAGTAAAAGCTTTTGCCTTGTCAAGAACAACCTTGAACTTTGGTTCATTACCAATATCCTTGAGCATTAGATTCAATGTGTGAGCGGCACATGAAGTCCAAAATAAATTCGGTCTTTTCAACTTTAACAAATCCGCTACCGCCATATTGTTGCTTGCATTGTCTGTAACCACTTGAACCACATTTTCTTCTTCAACATCTTCAATCCATTTGTCGACGTACTCATAAATATACTTTCTGGTGAGTGAGTGCTCCAAACATTCCTTAGAGAAAAGCAAAGTAGTGCCTTCTTTGCAATTAACACACAAATTCATGATGTTTCTTCTCTTTCGGTCGGACCATGCATCCGTCATAATTGAACACCTATTTTTAGCCAACTCTTCTTCTTGATTCTTAAGAGACTTCTCCGTTCTCTCAACCTCTTCCTTTAACAAAGGCTCTCTCAATAGGTATTGGCTTGGTGGTTGATAGCCCAGTCCAAATTGACCAATCACCTCTACAAGTCTAAAAAAACTATCACAATGAATAACATGAAACGGAACTCCAGCTTCATAAATCCACCTAGCCAAATATTGATGCACAGTATGTGTTCTTTCCTTTGAAATTGCGTCATGGATATTTTGTTGCCGCATCCTTTTCCTTTTTTCTATAGCGGACTCAGGATCAATGTTGGATACAAACCTATCCATTGGACAAAGATGATGTGGCTATTTTCTAGCCCCTTCAATATCCACTTCCTCTTCTACGGTGACTTGAACTTCTTGTCTCACTTCACTTTGATGCATGAATTTTTTTTTTGACACAGATGACGCAGCTAAACATTTCTTCTTGTCATCCGCTGTAGCATTAGGACACGTCATTACATTCTCTGAAACACCGGCAATATGTTGTTTTACTCTATATACTCCTCCTGCCATATGTTTTCCACACAATTTACACTTCGTTTTATCCCATTTTTCATCCCTCAATTCACCATACACCCATCCTATATCATCGGAGTTACGCTTCAAAGGTATCGTCGATGATGCACTTGTGGCGACCCGGAACAGAATCAGCAGAGGAATCAGCTTAACCTACGAGGTTGTCGAGTATTCGCAGATTTACGACAGTTATTCGAATCGCCGAACTTGTTAACGACTAAATTATTGGTCGAGAATTGGAGCTGGGTCTCTTCTCGAGAGTCATTCTATGTGTGATTTCATGTTCGTGGGCGGTTTCGGATCGTTATTTGGACGACCGAGGAATTAGTTATGAATATTTGAAGTTTCGACGGAACTGGATTATAATGGCGAGCTACTTAACGACTAAATTACCGGACGAGAATTTGGTTTCGGTTTCTTCATGGAAGTTGTTCAGAATTTAATTTCGAGTTCGTGGGAACTTTCGGAGCATGATTTCGAGTTACGAAGATTTAGTTGTGATTATTTCCGTTTGTTGATTAATTAGTCGATTTAAATGTGTGTTGGTTCAAAGGGTTGACTTTTTATCCATTTGGCCGATGTGTTTGACTTTGGGTGATTATCGAAGAGTATGCCGAGATGAGTTTGTGGCCGCGAGAATTATCGGAATCGGAATTACGACGAGAAAGTTACGCGCGTTTGAAGTTTGTCGAAATGGATAATTATGAAGTTTCCGTTTTGGGAAAGGCTATAAATAGAAACCTGCTAATTTGGGAAAGTGTGTGACTTATCATTTTGGGAGGTTGACCGAGTTGACTGAGTCAACTCGGTGGAGAGAGAACGGTTCACGACGGCATCCACGGTGGCTTGAGGTGGCGATCGATTCCGGCCACCCCGTGGGACGGGGTTGGTCCCATTCAATGTGCCTTGGCTCCCTCACCTTGTTTCCGGCCACCATCGACGGCGAGGCTCGCCGGAGGAGGAGTTATTTCCGGCCAAACTTTGGAAGAAACTTTGTGAATTCGGGTTCCATGTTTGAGGCTGATTCGAGCTGCAATTCTTAGTGGGCTTTGAAGCTCTCCTCACCTACATGCTACCCTGTAAGTTTGGTGCTCTAATTTTGCTTGAGCTTGGAGAATTTTGGGATTGAAATTTGTGTTTCAATTTGGTTTTACTTGAAATTGGATGTGTTAGAGTGAGAATTGGACTTCGGTGCAGTTGACAAAGTTGCTCAGTGCATGATTTTGAGTGGAATAGGTGCTGCTCCGCCGTGAAATTCTCCGGTTGGCGGCGGCGGTCAACGGGTTGACTTTTTGGACTTTCGACAAGTTGCATGTCATTTGACTCGAAATCGCGCTCCGATCGCAGTGGGGAGGTTCGTTTTTCGAGATGAGCATCCGAACATAAAGCGAGGTATTGAGGTGTATATACGGATTTTTGACGATTCGTCGACTTTGAATTTCGTGTTTCCGAGAATGGCGGTTTCTCGTGGTTTGATTTGTATTGTAGAGTTATAACTTTGAATATTGGACATTGTGAATATTCAGGTGTTCGTGATCGTTCGTTTGGCGAGGGACATTCCGCCGGATCACGGGTTAACGCGATACGCGTTACGCCAGTCTGTGAGTGGACAATTTATTTTCACGGATTGATTGCAAGTCTTTATTTATGATTTATGAACTTGAGCATGCAGATTTATTATGATTTTACGAGCATGTGTTTTACGATTATGTTTATACGTATACGAATATATACATATACGTACATATTATGTTTTATGCATGTGCATGGAAAGGATTTATGATTTGGTTTACACAGAGTACAGTCTCATTATATGTTGTTGTATCGATACACCTTGGCTTCTCGGCTGATCCCCAAGTATGCTCCGGGAAGGACAGATATCCTGACCCGAGGCCTTTCTGGCTAGGAATCACGTGTGGGTCTGGGATCCCGTGATTCAGACTGTGCTATCGCGTGGTAGTCCATGAGTGATTCCGCGATTTTTATATTGCATGCTCCGTACGCGTGAGGAGTTAGAGTCTCCCTCGTGTACCATTTCTTACTTATGCATTTGGACTCGCATATGTTTTATATTATATATATTCGGTGAAAGACATTTATTTTCGTCCACTCACACTAACGTGTTTATTGTCTTTCCCCTGGGTTTTTCGGTTTTCGTGCCCAGTTTGCAGTTCAGGCTCTGGTGTCGCACATCGTGGTCGGAGGCATAGTGCTCGAGCAATCTTGTTTTATCCAGTAGGATTATTGTTCTACCTACTGTGGTATGCGTATATGATTATGTATTAGATGTCGCTCTGAGCTTTCTGTGGTATATGTTATACGATTTTATACCGGATTTCAGAAAAGTATATATATATATTTATTGTTTTACTTTACTGTTGATATATTGAGAAATCCGGATGGGATTGGTGCCCACGGTTTGCTTTTTGTGGCATAGGATGAAGTGTATTTTCCGCGTGCAGGTAATGGTAATTCCACGCTAGTAACGAAACTCTGCCCAAATTTCGAAAAGTTTTTGTTGGTTTGTGTTTTCGAAGGGGTTTGATTCCGATTTAGGAAGCTAAATTGGGGTTGGGTCCTTTCAGCTTGGTATCAGAGCATTAGGTTATAGGTTCTGTAGACTTCTGTAGTCGTGTTTACTAAGGATATTTGAGAATGTACAGCATGTCTGGAATGGTGACCCGACCGTCCGGCGGATAATCATCAAATTCCGGGTGTTGTATGCTTTCAAATATTTGAAGTTCCATGATTACGTTCCACTTGTTGTGAACGATATTGTATTCATTAGGATGCCTCCTGACGTGCTTTCCGTGTCGTTTTGATTGTGGATCCTATTGAGGATCATTCGACGCGCGAGTTACCAGAGAACAGTGGATTCAGATGAGTATTCGGAGTTCAAAGAACTGTGTGGCACGGTTTGCCTGGTTGTGTGTATATGAGCGTCTACATGTTGCCTCAGAGCTGAGATTTGTGGCAGTTGGTGTTTGCCTGAGTCAGATCAGTGTATTTGGTGGACTGGTATTGTGTGAGTTCTAGTTGCGAATCCATGGCCTACATTCAGAGTGTTGTTTATACGGTAATGGTTTTATCAGGCTACCCAACAATCAAATGTGAAGTGTTTACCACCTGAGGCAGAGATGCATTGTCCACATGTTTGTTTCCGTTTGCACGTGTTATGTGGCTTCAGAGGAAGCGGTGTACGAGGTTCGAGATGAGTTTGAACCTGAGCATTAGAGAGAGTGTTATTGTATGCCTCGAGATGTTCATGAGGAGCTTAGTGTGCTGCACTCCGAGGTGAGGCTATTGAGAAGGAAAGTTGTATGCGGTTTCCGATGTGATGATTTGAGGAAAGTGGACATAGTCGAGTTTTTGATGAGGTTGAGTTCCGACACCTCGGGATCAGTGACTTCATCAGATTGTGGTCTTTTCGATTATGTTGGGGATCATTAGATCAAGCAGAGAATCCGTTTGATGATGGCGGAGATCACAGAGTAGCGGATTTGCTCCTGTGGCATGAGTTTGAGTGATCGCTGGTAATCCTTTCTCGCAGCAGGTGTTGCGGTGATTCGTGTTCGTGGAGCACTCTCAGTTGCTGTTTCGATGGCCAGGAGGGTCACATTACGAGGGAGCGCTCTCAGCCAGCTGTGTTGGCAGTTTAGCAGCTCGGAGTTTATGAGGAAATCATGATGCTGTTGCTGGAGCTTGATCAACCCAGATTTCTAGACGAGCCATTCAGAAAGTCGCAACTGACGTGGGCGACTAGTTGGGCATGTTGGAGTTCGTGCCATGACCTTGTTTGAGAACAGATTTTTCTCCAAGGTTACTGTTGTTTGATATTCATGGCTGTTGTACCTGTATCTCCACTTCCGAGGTTTTGGAGAGTGTTGTATCCATCCGGAGGTTGTGAGATCCTTGTTGGAGGTTATGTGCTAGCCGCGGATCTGTTATAGCTGAATATTGTGGTTTTGGTATGGTTGTGAGTATGGACTTACTGACGACGCATTTGGCTGTGTTCGAGTGTCTCGAGAAGGAGGTTGTGTTTCGACGACCAGATAAGCAATCTTATTGGAAATTTGTGCTCAATGTACACATGATAAGCAATCTTAGAATACGTTCCTAAATCAAGAAGGGCAAACGACATCATGCGACATTAGCTTATGCACATAAAAGAAATATAGCCTAATGTGATGATTAATTGACTCGTTAAAGGCACACCCAACATGAAATGTGTCTCCCGCAAATCAATAATAATACGCTATCTTAGTTTCATACTAAGAAAGTTGAAGAACGGAGGTTAGACATTAGAACATAGAACTAAAAATGATGAAATATCACTCAATTCTCACCTACAAGTCTACAACAGCCCACTGAGGAAGCTCACCAACGGCAGGAAGATAAAGCACCTTTCCGAGATCTACATTTCATGAAAGATAAATACAGTATAAACTATTGATCCTCTTGGTGATATAAAAAAGTCAAAACGAGTGAGGAACACAATTATACCATGGATTAAAGCAGTTAAATGTAGCCAACCTTCACATAAGACAAATCAGTTTATAACTAATCTCTTTATATCAGGGCAGTTTGAACTGATCTGTACTACATGCATGTAAATCGTAATTGAAAGCAGCACACATCAAACTCTAATTTTTTTTCTTCTTCTTTTCATACTTACCCATCATTCGAAACCCAAAACCTCATGTCTTACGTATTCTGACACTAGAACTCTAAAATTTCCTTTCCAATTTACCACACATATCTACACCATTAACCATTATCAAGAATGTAAAGTTGTAAACAAACCATTGTACAATAGAACCTCTCATAAGTCATAAGTAACATACTAACATCTACCAGAGTAAACATTCAGCGCCAATTTGTCAAGTACACGCCTATAGTTCTGTTCTAATATGAACTCATTTCTTTTTTTCTTTATGTTTGCTTGGAACTTTTGTGTAGTTTCTAGCTGCGTTCAGTACTGATGGTTGCATGAAACTCATTAATTCAATGGAGGTAATCTTGAAAGGTAATCAACAGGTAATGTCAACATGTCATAAATCTTGTGTAAATATTTTTGTTAGAGGATCAAAGAACACATGAACAGTGTCACAGAATCATTTTGCAATTAGATATAATTGGGCGTCATGGAATGCATCTATACTTACCACATAGCCAACATTGTTCCTTTAGGGTCCTGTGGGTTTATCTGTCATTGAGTCTGCTACCATTTTGTACAGTTTGACGAGACTCAGTTTATGGGATTTTTGTGGAAGTTGGAACTATATATAGCCTCCAAGGGCATTGCCTTGCAACCTTTCTATCACTTGGTCTATGTCATCACAAACAGTTCAAACTAATATATATGTAGCAAGTTGTTTAGGCATTAATCACATTATGTGTTTTCATTTCGTGGAAATTGTAGATAGTTCAGTGCCACAGTGAATTCTATGTAAGAGATGCACCTAACACATGAATTGAGAAAAAGATAAAACGCAAGTGCTTCCCGGCCACCTTGAGCTTAGTCAGTTAGTCAAGCAAAAGCATATATATAATTCATTCATTTATGCAGTGTGTTGGTGATCAATCAAATTTTCAATTTACATATAGTTCTATACACATATGCAGATTCACACGCATTCACAAAGTATTAGAAGTGTACACATACCGTATAACAATTAACAAGTTGAGCTGAAGCTTGAGAAGTGAAGCTTTTACGATGAGCTAGCGAAGAGAAGTGAAGCGGCTGAAGATGTGAAGAGGAGCTGGAAAAGTGATGAAATGACCTAACCCCGATTTAGTTTCCTAAACCAGAATCAAACCCCTTCTGAAAACACGAACTTACAAAAAGCATGAAAATTTCGGCAGTGTTTCACTATATCGTGGAATTACCATTAACCTGCACCCGAAAACACACTTCATCCTATGCCACAAAAGCCAAACCGTGGGCACCAATCCCATCCGGATTTCTCAATATCATAACAATAAAGTAAAGTAATAAGTAAAACTGTACTTTACAGAAATCCGGAAAAATCATATGAAAATATAAACATTAGAGTATTCAGAGCAACCTCTAGTATATATATACATAAATACACAACAGTTGGCTAAACAAGAAACCTACTGGAAAAGAAAATTAGCTCGAATACTAAGCCTCCGACTGCGACGTGCGACACTAGAATCGGAACTGCAAACTGGGCATTGAAAACAAAGAGCCCAGTGAAAGACATATAAACCGTTTGTGACGACCCGAACCAGAATCAGATGTGTGTTTGGTATGATTCTCGAGATTTGGTTTTAGTCGCAGTTTTGCGATATTATGTGGTTTGCCGATTCGATTCGCGACTTTGTTTTTGGTCAAGAATTTGAGTTGGGTGTCTTCACGGAAATTGTAGAGTACGTGATTTCGAGTTCGTGGGCGGTTTCGGAAGATTTTTCCGATAATCGAGGAATATTTTATGATTATTTGAAGTTTCAGGTTCCGACGAGTTTATCCGATTGTTTCGAGTTTATCCGAATTGTGATGGTTATCCATTTCGAATCGTCGTTTGACCCGAGGGACGAGTATAAATATCGAAAAGTCGAAAAATAGTCGTGAATTGTCGGAAACTTCATTGTGAACTTTGACCAAGCTTTGACTTTTGGTTGACTTTCCTATTTTGGAAAGTGGAAGAGCTGCCGAGAAGGGGAGGTTTCCCGAACGGGAAAGTGAATTCCGGCGACCGGATTACGGCAACGATTCACCTCGGGACAGGTATGGTTAGGTTCCTCCTTTGATTTCGAGCTTGATGGTATGTTGTTTGAGTGGATTTGATGTCGTTTGGGTGTAACCCGAAGTGGTTGATGTCGCCGGATTTCGCCGGAGACGGGAGGTGGTGCTCCGGCGAGATTTGAGGGGGGATTTGTTGGGGCTTTTGCTCCCTACACCTTGGGGAGGCTCTCGGGGTGGTTAGTTTTGGAAGGGAGAAGGTTTTGGGTCGAACCCGAGTTAGGATCCGATTTGAATGTTCGATCGGGTTTCATGAAGTTGAGGTGGTTCCGGGCTGAATTGGCCTTCGGGGTAGAAGGGAAACATGTTCGCCTTGATGAGACCTAGAGGACTGGAGAGTTTGGCCGTGGGATTCCTCCGTTGACGGCGCGCCGCCGCCGGCGGCGGCGGTCAACGGCGGTCAACGGTGGAGGAAAAGTCAACTTTTCAGATTTTGATGTAATTAGTGTCATTTTTCTCGTAATCGCGCCCTGGTTATCGTACGGAGGTTTTCGGGTTGATTTGGTTAGCCGATTTTCAGTCGAGATTTCGAGTTGGGATTTCGGGATTTCCGTAATTCATTTTGCACTGCATTTTGTATTTCCGGGAACGGTTGGTTTCCGTGCATCGGTACAGTGTTGTGGATCACGATATTGATCAGTTGTGTGTATATATGTTCAGGGGATCGAGATCGAGATTCGGATCGTGATCGTGCTTCGGGCGAGGGTACTTCCGCCGGACCACGTGTTTAGCGCGAGATCGCGCTAGCTGATCTGTGAGTGGACATTTTATTTTCACGGAAACGATTGCGAGTCTTTTCTATGATTTATGAACTTGAGCATGCGTATGAGTTTTCGGATTAAATGAGCATGTGTTTTACGATTATACGATTATACTTATACGATTATACGTATACGAGTATACATACACTTATATGCTGTTTCATGCATTTGCATCGAAATGTTTATGATTTGGTTTACACAGAGTACAGTCGTTATATGTTGTTGTATCGATACACTCGCATCCCGGCTGATCCCCGAGGATGTGTACCGGGGGAGGCTGTGACTCCTGACCCGTGACCTGTACCGGGGGGAGGCAGACCTCTGACCTGAGGCCTTTCTGGCTAGAATCGCGTGGAAGTCTGGGACTCCGTGATTCTGACTGTACTAGCACGGTGTGTGTCCATAAGTGACCCCGTGGAATTTATACTTGCATGCTCAGTACACTGGAGGAGTGTGAGTTTTACCTCGTGTACCATGTATTGTTTTTATTTACCTGGACTCGCATATGTTTTTATAACATATATACTCGGTGAAAGACATTTATTTTCGTCCACTCACTCTAACGTGTTTATTGTCTTTCCCCTGGGCTTTTCGGTTTCCGTGCCCAGTTTGCGGTTCAGGTTTGGTGTTTCACGTCGCGGTTTGGAGGCTAGTGATCAGAGTCACCTGTGTTTTCCAGTAGGTTTCAGTTTCACCTACTGATGTACATATTGTATATGTTTTACACTAGAGGTCGCTCTGATACATTCCGATACTTGTTTATACGGATTTTCTCAGATATACATATATATAGTTCAATATGTTACTGTTTGTTGATTATATTGATGTTGAGAAATCCGGATGGGATTGGTGCCCACGGTTTGATTTTTGTGGCATAGGACGAAGTGTTAATTTCCGCGTGCAGGTTATGGTAATTCCACGCTAGTAACGAAACTCTGCCGAAATTTCAGAAAATTTTTGTTGGTTCGTATTTTCGAAGGGGTTCGATTCCGGTTTAGGGAGCTAAATCGGGGTTGGGTCCTTTCAGCTTGGTATCAGAGCATTAGGTTGTCAGATTCTGTAGACTCTTGTAGTTGTGACGCTTAGGGTATTTGAGTTGATACAGCATGGCTGGAGTGATGACCCGACTGGCCAGCGGTACTCATCAATACTTCGGGTGTTGTGTGTCCTCAAATATCTGCGGTTTCATGATTACGTTCTTTCTGCTTGTGCCTAATGCTTGTCTTGTATCAGTAGGATGCCTCCTCGACGTGGTCCCCGTGTCGATCGGGATGATGATCCTGATGAGGATCGCCGAACGCGCGACTTGCTTATGCGAGTGTTGCGTTTGGAGGAGCGTTTTGACCCTGTGGTCAAGGCTCGTACTGCGGGTGCTACTGTGTTTTCGGGTTCAGTTGATCCAGAGATATGCGAGGCATGGTTGGTTCAGATTGAGCGTGTTTGTGAGCGTCTGCAGTTTACACCTGAGCAGATGTCAGTAGCCGCAGTTGGTTTACTTGAGGGTGATGCATACTTTTGGTGGGTCAGTACTGACAGAGTTCCTGTGGATACTCCGTGGACATTGTTTCGTGATCTGTTTATGCGGAGATACTTCAATCAGGCTACCCAGCAGCGCAAGTACGAGGAGTTTACGAACTTGAGGCAGGGCAGTTTGTCTGTACTTGAGTATCGAGATCGGTTTACTCGTTTGTCTCGTTTTGCGCGGGATATGGTGGCTACAGAGGAAGCCAAGTGTCGCAGGTTTGAGCTGGGATTGAATCTGAGCATCAAGGCGACGCTGACTACGATGCCCCGGAACAACTTCGATGAGTTTGTTAGTGCTGCACTCCGAGGCGAGGATATAGAGCGGGAGAGACAGCAGAGGTACCAGCCCAGACGGTTTGAGGAGGGTGGACCGAGTCAGGGGCCTTCGAAGAGGCAGAGTTCTGATACTTCCGGTTCAGCTTCATCCTCAGGCGGGGGATCGTATCGACCACCAGCTAGTGTACCTAGACGGAGGCCGGGATGGAGGAGAGACAGACCACAGCGACCGCAGGCTAGTGCAGGTTCTAGCGGTTCTAGTTATCCTCGACGTACCGGTGGCACTTTTGCTGTACCGCGGGAGTACCCATTGTGTAATTTCTGCCACATGCATCACTTGGGACCGTGTCAGCGTAGTCCTGTCACTTGTTTCCGCTGTGGCCAGGTGGGTCACTATGCGAGGGAGTGTCCCCAGTTGTATGGTGGTGAAGGACAGGCAGCCCAGAGTTCCGGAGGTGAACGAGGTACCACTTCGGGAGCGCGACCAGCACAGTCTGCAGGCCAGGGCAGGCAGCAGGGTCAGGCTCAGCGAGGACGACCGGCCGGACAGGCGAGGGTTCATGCTATGACTCTACGTGAGGGCAGAGCATCACCGGAGGTCGTTATCGGTACGTTACATGTTTTTGGTATTCCTGTAGTTGCATTGCTAGATCCAGGTGCCACACATTCATTCATATCATTTAGACTGTCATCATTGGCTACGGTACCTGCATCTCCACTTCCGGGGTTGTGGAGAGTGTTGTATCCGTCAGGAGAGGTTGTGAGCATCGGTTGGGTTTACCGAGATTGTGAGGTGTTTATTGATGGCCATGGTTTAGCCGCTGATCTGTTGTTGCTTGATATTGTGGATTTCGATCTGATATTGGGCATGGACTTTTTGGAGTCGCACTGGGCTATGTTTGATTGCCACAGGAAGGAGGTCGCGTTTCGACGACCAGGGTTACCCGAGATACTGTTTCGCGGCGAGAAGAACACTTCCCTACCGTGTTTGATTTCCGCGATGAGGGCGGATCGGCTGATGAAGAAGGGTTGTGTTGCTTACTTAGCCCATGTTGTGGATACTACAGCTGTAGTGCCAGACCTTGGTAGTATCGAGGTTGTATCGGAGTTTCCGGATGTATTTCCAGCAGAGTTACCTGGTATACCCCCTGTGCGGGAGATTGACTTTACTATTGAGTTGTTACCAGGTACTGGACCGATATCCCAGACACCATACCGGATGGCGCCTGCAGAGTTGAGGGAGTTACAGATTCAGCTTCAGGAGTTGTTAGAGAAGGGATTCATTCGACCGAGTGTTTCTCCGTGGGGTGCTCCAGTGTTGTTTGTGCGGAAGAAGGATGGGTCCATGCGTTTGTGCATCGACTATCGGAAGCTGAATCAGATTACAGTGAGGAACAAGTATCCGTTGCCACGGATTGACGACTTGTTTGATCAGCTGAAGGGAGCAGCAGTCTTTTCGAAGATTGATCTTCGATCCGGATATCATCAGTTGAGGATCCGGGATTCAGATGTTGCCAGGACAGCGTTCAGGACGCGGTATGGGCACTATGAGTTTTTGGTTATGCCGTTTGGGTTGACCAATGCCCCCGCAGCTTTCATGGACTTGATGAATCGGGTGTTTCGTCGATTCCTGGACAAGTTCGTGATTGTGTTCATTGATGACATTTTGATATACTCGAGGAGTATGGGCCAGCACAAGAAGCACTTGCGAGCGGTGTTGCGGACTTTGCGGGACCATCAGTTGTTCGCGAAGTTTAGCAAGTGTGAGTTCTGGTTGAATAGTGTGAAATTTCTGGGCCACGTGATTTCGGCTGAGGGAGTTAGTGTGGATCCTGACAAGATCGAGGCTGTGCTGAATTGGAGTAGACCCACTACTGTGCCAGAGATTCGGAGTTTCTTGGGTTTAGCGGGCTACTACCGACGATTTGTGCAGGATTTCTCCCGGATAGCTACACCACTGACCAGATTGACGAAGAAAGGCGTCAAGTTTGAGTGGTCTGATGCGTGCGAGGAGAGTTACTTGCTCCTGAAGGAGAGATTGACTACCGCACCGGTTCTGACATTGCCAGACGACAGTGGTGAGTATGTTGTGTACAGCGATGCGTCGAAGTTGGGCCTTGGCTGTGTGTTGATGCAGCATGGTAGAGTCGTGGCATATGGTTCCAGACAGCTGAAACCGCACGAGGTCAACTATCCGACGCATGATTTGGAGTTAGCCGCTATTGTGTTAGCGTTGAAGAGTTGGAGACATTACCTGTATGGTGCTCAGTGTAAGATTTTCACTGACCACAAGAGTCTCACCTACTTGCGGACACAGCCGGATCTAAACATGAGGCAGCGTCGATGGATGGAGTTGATCAACGATTACGATTGCACTTTCGAGTACCATCCGGGAAAGGCCAATGTTGTGGCAGATGCACTTAGCCGGAAATCGGGAGCCTCATTGTTTCATATGTGTGTGGCTAGAGTATCGATGTTAGCCGAGTTACGGGCTACGGGTGCTGTGTTTGACTATGATGATGATGGAGCCTTGTTGGCCAGCTTTCAGGTTCGACCTGTGTTGGTTGATCAGGTACGTGAAGCACAGGATTCAGATCCTTACTTGTTGAGCAAGAAGACCATGATTCAGAATGGTGTGCCTACAGAGTTCCGATTGAGCGACAACGGTACGTTGTTATTCAGAGGCAGATTATGTGTACCCAGGGACGAGGACTTGAAGAAGGAGATTCTGAACGAGGCCCACAGTTCAGCGTATGCGATGCATCCCGGAGGTACGAAGATGTTTCGTACACTTCGAGCGTACTATTGGTGGCGCAACATGAAGCGGGAAATTGCCACGTACGTGAGTCGGTGTTTGATTTGTCAGCAGGTGAAGGCGGAGAGGCAGAAACCTGCAGGGAAACTACAGCCACTTGAGATTCCAGTTTGGAAGTGGGAGCATATCACGATGGATTTCGTCTATCAGTTGCCACGTACTTCGGCGGGCAACACTGGCATTTGGGTTATCGTTGATCGATTGACGAAATCCGCACATTTTCTTGCACTTCCAGGGAAGGTTTCAGTGGGCAGATTAGCCAAGTTGTACTTATCAGAGATTGTTCGCTTGCACGGTGTGCCTGTATCCATTGTTTCTGACCGTGATAGTCAGTTCACTTCTGAGTTTTGGCAGGCGTTGCAGCGAGCGTTGGGCACGAGGTTGCGATTTAGTACAGCTTTTCATCCTCAGACTGACGGGCAGTCCGAGCGGACCATTCAGACTCTTGAGGATATGCTAAGATCATGTGTGTTGCAGTTTCGTGGAAACTGGGATCAGCAGTTACACTTGATTGAGTTCGCCTACAACAACAGCTATCAGGCCAGTATTGAGATGGCACCGTACGAGGCTCTGTACGGAAAGCAGTGTCGCACTCCATTATGTTGGAGTGAGGTGGGCGAGCGTTGGCTTATTGGTCCGGATTTGGTGAAAACCACGATGGAGGACATTCAAGTTATTCGGGATCGACTGAAGATTGCCCAGGATCGGCAGAAGAGTTACGCGGATGTGAGGAGGAAGAACTTAGAGTTCGAGGTTGGTGATTGGGTCTTCCTGAAACTGTCTCCGTGGAGGGGAGTAGTGCGTTTCGGGAAGCGTGGCAAGCTTCGACCGCGGTACATTGGTCCGTATGAGATTACGGAGAGGGTTGGAGCTGTTGCTTACAGACTTGAGTTACCGGCTGAGATGGCTCGTGTGCATGATGTCTTCCATGTTTCGATGTTGCGGAAGTACATCTCAGATCCTTCACATGTGATAACCCCACAGCAGTTACCGATCAGAGAGGATTTATCGTATGTTGAGGAACCAGTGCAGATTCTCGATCGTCGTGAGCAGGAGTTGAGGCACCGCGTGATTCCGCTGGTGAAGGTCTTGTGGCAGAATCATTCAGTGGAGGAGGCCACTTGGGAGACCGAGCAGCGTATGCGGGAGCAGTATCCTCATCTGTTCACATGACAGGTACGTAAATTTCGAGGTCGAAATTTCTTTAAGGGGGGTAGATTTGTGACGACCCGAACCAGAATCAGATGTGTGTTTGGTATGATTCTCGAGATTTGGTTTTAGTCGCAGTTTTGCGATATTATGTGGTTTGCCGATTCGATTCGCGACTTTGTTTTTGGTCAAGAATTTGAGTTGGGTGTCTTCACGGAAATTGTAGAGTACGTGATTTCGAGTTCGTGGGCGGTTTCGGAAGATTTTTCCGATAATCGAGGAATATTTTATGATTATTTGAAGTTTCAGGTTCCGACGAGTTTATCCGATTGTTTCGAGTTTATCCGAATTGTGATGGTTATCCATTTCGAATCGTCGTTTGACCCGAGGGACGAGTATAAATATCGAAAAGTCGAAAAATAGTCGTGAATTGTCGGAAACTTCATTGTGAACTTTGACCAAGCTTTGACTTTTGGTTGACTTTCC
The DNA here is from genome assembly GCA_946800695.1 of Geum urbanum. NCBI lineage: Eukaryota > Viridiplantae > Streptophyta > Magnoliopsida > Rosales > Rosaceae > Geum > Geum urbanum. The sequence continues at coordinate 27,383,711 of OX327004.1, forward strand.
TATTTTGGAAAGTGGAAGAGCTGCCGAGAAGGGGAGGTTTCCCGAACGGGAAAGTGAATTCCGGCGACCGGATTACGGCAACGATTCACCTCGGGACAGGTATGGTTAGGTTCCTCCTTTGATTTCGAGCTTGATGGTATGTTGTTTGAGTGGATTTGATGTCGTTTGGGTGTAACCCGAAGTGGTTGATGTCGCCGGATTTCGCCGGAGACGGGAGGTGGTGCTCCGGCGAGATTTGAGGGGGGATTTGTTGGGGCTTTTGCTCCCTACACCTTAGGGAGGCTCTCGGGGTGGTTAGTTTTGGAAGGGAGAAGGTTTTGGGTCGAACCCGAGTTAGGATCCGATTTGAATGTTCGATCGGGTTTCATGAAGTTGAGGTGGTTCCGGGCTGAATTGGCCTTCGGGGTAGAAGGGAAACATGTTCGCCTTGATGAGACCTAGAGGACTGGAGAGTTTGGCCGTGGGATTCCTCCGTTGACGGCGCGCCGCCGCCGGCGGCGGCGGTCAACGGCGGTCAACGGTGGAGGAAAAGTCAACTTTTCAGATTTTGATGTAATTAGTGTCATTTTTCTCGTAATCGCGCCCTGGTTATCGTACGGAGGTTTTCGGGTTGATTTGGTTAGCCGATTTTCAGTCGAGATTTCTAGTTGGGATTTCGGGATTTCCGTAATTCATTTTGCACTGCATTTTGTATTTCCGGGAACGGTTGGTTTCCGTGCATCGGTACAGTGTTGTGGATCACGATATTGATCAGTTGTGTGTATATATGTTCAGGGGATCGAGATCGAGATTCGGATCGTGATCGTGCTTCGGGCGAGGGTACTTCCGCCGGACCACGTGTTTAGCGCGAGATCGCGCTAGCTGATCTGTGAGTGGACATTTTATTTTCACGGAAACGATTGCGAGTCTTTTCTATGATTTATGAACTTGAGCATGCGTATGAGTTTTCGGATTAAATGAGCATGTGTTTTACGATTATACGATTATACTTATACGATTATACGTATACGAGTATACATACACTTATATGCTGTTTCATGCATTTGCATCGAAATGTTTATGATTTGGTTTACACAGAGTACAGTCGTTATATGTTGTTGTATCGATACACTCGCATCCCGGCTGATCCCCGAGGATGTGTACCGGGGGAGGCTGTGACTCCTGACCCGTGACCTGTACCGGGGGGAGGCAGACCTCTGACCTGAGGCCTTTCTGGCTAGAATCGCGTGGAAGTCTGGGACTCCGTGATTCTGACTGTACTAGCACGGTGTGTGTCCATAAGTGACCCCGTGGAATTTATACTTGCATGCTCAGTACACTGGAGGAGTGTGAGTTTTACCTCGTGTACCATGTATTGTTTTTATTTACCTGGACTCGCATATGTTTTTATAACATATATACTCGGTGAAAGACATTTATTTTCGTCCACTCACTCTAACGTGTTTATTGTCTTTCCCCTGGGCTTTTCGGTTTCCGTGCCCAGTTTGCGGTTCAGGTTTGGTGTTTCACGTCGCGGTTTGGAGGCTAGTGATCAGAGTCACCTGTGTTTTCCAGTAGGTTTCAGTTTCACCTACTGATGTACATATTGTATATGTTTTACACTAGAGGTCGCTCTGATACATTCCGATACTTGTTTATACGGATTTTCTCAGATATACATATATATAGTTCAATATGTTACTGTTTGTTGATTATATTGATGTTGAGAAATCCGGATGGGATTGGTGCCCACGGTTTGATTTTTGTGGCATAGGACGAAGTGTTAATTTCCGCGTGCAGGTTATGGTAATTCCACGCTAGTAACGAAACTCTGCCGAAATTTCAGAAAATTTTTGTTGGTTCGTATTTTCGAAGGGGTTCGATTCCGGTTTAGGGAGCTAAATCGGGGTTGGGTCCTTTCACCGTTAGAGTGAGTGGACGAAAATAAATGTCTTTCGCCGAATATATGTTATAAAAACATATGCGAGTCTAAATGAATGAATATGATATAGTACACGAGGGAGACTCTAACTCCTCACGCGTACAGAGCATGCATCGTAAAATCCCGCGGGGTCACTCATGGACATGTCCACGTTAGTACAGTCTGAATCACAGGATCCCAGACCCACACGTGATTCTAGCCAAAAAGGCCTTAGGTCAGAGGTATGCCCCTCCCCTGGTAAAGGCCTCGGGTCAGGGGTCACAGCCTCCCCCGGTAAACATCCTCGGGGATCAGCTGGGATGCAAGTGTATCGATACAACAATATATACTATGACTGTACTCTGTGTAAACCAAATCGTAAATAATTCATGCAAATGTATTGAGCATAATATAAATGCGTATTCGTAATATATAACTATATAAGCATATTTGTCGATGCATAATCATAAAACATATGCTCGAATAAATCATAATTGCATATGCATGCTCATGCTCGTAAAACGTATAATAAGGACTCGCAACCAATCAGTGAAAAGAAATGTCCACTCACAAACAAGCACAGCACGCAAACACGCTGATCCCGAGATCCGACGGAAGATCCTTTGCCAAGCGTACGATCTCGATCCCCTGAATAATCACAAAATATCACTGATCAAAATCACAATTCAATACTCTAAACCACACCTCGAAAACCAACCACTTCCGGAAACATATAACTCGGATACAAAATAATCGTCGAAAACCCCCAAATACTCCACATAAACCCTCGACTTAAAATTCAGTATCCAAAACAACTCGAAAACCTCAAAGCTACGCTCGGGGCGCGATTACGAGCAAAACGGCATAAAACTTGTCAAATTTCAAAAGTCAACCCTTCGCTGGAGCGCCGCCGTTGACCGCTGCCGCTGGCGGTGGCGCGGCCTCAACAGTGGCGGATTCCGGCCAAACTTTCCAGATCACGAGTACTCCTCAAGCCCAACACATCACCATTCTACACCAAGCCCTAATTCCAAGCCCACTGGCCGGAATTCACCTCGAAAACCATGGAATCCATGGATTTCGGTGAGTTTTCCGACGAGCTCCAAACGGCGACCAACCTTAAAAACTCTTCACCCAAAATCTTCCTTGGGTTGAGGGGAGCAAAACCCCTAACCCGTCCGACCCAAAAGTGGCCGGAAATGGCCACCCGATTCCGGCAAAACCCACGAACTATACCGAGCTCGTTCTCCTCCAAATCTCAACCAATTCAACTCAAATCAATTCCAAAATAGTAGGAAATCATGAGAGGAAGCTAACCATACCAACGATTTGGTCTAAGGTGACCGAAAATGGAAAATCGATCGGTGGTCAAACGGTGGTGCGGTTCTCCCTCGGTCAACGCAAGTCAACAGTCCATTTTTGGTCAAACGACGGTCAAACTTCCCCAAACAGTGATTTCCAACAATTTTACAACTATTTCGATATTTATACTCGCGGCTCGATACGATTGACTGCCCAAATCGAATGACATCAACGTTTCGGATAACTCAAACTCAAACGGATAAACACGACTAAATCACGCGATTTCAAATATTCATAACATATTCCTCGGTTATCGAAACAATTATCTGAAACCGCCTATGAACTCGAAATCACGCATACTACAATTCTCGTGAAGAGACTCATCTCAAATTCTCGCCCAATAAATTAGTCGTGAATGAACCCGCTAAAACTGCTCAATTACGACAACAGTAATTACTCGACTCGCGGATTAAGCCGATTAACGTACTAATTCTGATTCGGGTCATCACAAGTAAAGCCGGCGAAGATGAGGGAGAGAAATTTTGGTCGGAGCTCTAAGCTTGGAGTGGAGCTCCAAGCAGTGATGTCGCGAGGAGGGTGGGAGCTCGGAGAGACTGCTTCGCGCAGGAGGGTTGGAGGCTTGGAGCTCAGAGAGGCGGAGCAATTTGGGATTTTTTTGGGTTTTAGGTTTTAGGCTTGGAGCTCAGAGATGCATATCGAGAATCAATGAATCATTCAATCATATTCATATATTGATTGAAAAAAAAATGCCCAAACCGCCTAGACCGCCCAGTCCCGCCCAGACCCGCCTAGATTGTCCAGGCCCACCCAGATGACGATTTACCTAAAAATGCTAAGGTGATCTGGCGCCTAGCACCTAGCTCTTAAGCGCCGCCTAGACCGATTTTTTGAACAGTGAGTGAGCCTATCTAGTTAGTCTAGTCTGACATCCCCCAATTTTCAATCCTGATAAGATACATTATGAATGGTGGTATAACTTTAACTTCTGTGGTGGCTCCTTCATCATCGCCAGAACCCTGCACCGAAAACTTAACTGAGGTGTCCCTTTGTAGACATAAAGTGACCCTCCGAGCTACAATGGTAACATGTTGAGGACCCAGACTAACCATTCCAAAATTGGAATATAGGTAGGGCATCCGACTATTCACAAGGAAAGTTCTAGCCCTACAAGTATCGTATGCTTGAAAATTCTATGAAAAATTGGGCATAGTTTCCCCTGAAACTGAAGAACCCAAAAACCTGCACGAAGAGAACACTTCCAAAAACAAATCCCACAAACAAACCGTGGGCTCCGATTCCCATTTGGATTTCTCATGATCAATATACACAACCCTATGGACATAAACCACATATACTCATTTGAAATCATGATTTACTTGGATCACAATACTAAAAATCGCCATGCTTCAGTTAGTCCCAATTCGTTACACTGTAAAGATTAAGTCGAATATCAATAACTAGAATATAAGGAAACTCATAAGAAATTTCCTAGAACTGGCTTCTAATACGCCCAAAATAACAGGCGGACTCCACAAAGTCTTATAAACTTAATTCACTGACAAATCTGGAGAGATGAACTCAGTATCCCATCTCAGGTCTGAGTAATGCTGACAAGCTATTCATACATCAGTGGCGAGTAAGTTGAGTCCCAAAATTCACAGTCCAGTAACGATAATCATAAAGTGACAACGACCATAAGAGATCACTTGACCTTAACTTCTGTTACACCCAAAAATACGGGCGGACTCCAACGAGTCTAACAATACTCTCCAATCACACTCAAATTTTTGAATCTGTAAACTAAACTACGCTAAAAGTTGAGCATCACAAGCTCATAACAAGACTCACACATAACATATGGACAATTATCCAAATGTCGAAAAATTATTGGGAAAAAAATAAATACGCCTTACTTAAAATATCTGCCCACTCGAGGTAGTAAAACAAAGAGGCGCTAATTTATATACACAAACTCGCTCTCGAATTAAATAGATGAATTGATACCACTATACTCATTACACCATTACAGAAATGAGCGATTTCCTAAACACTAGATGCTTAAACAATATATGAAAACTAACTAGAGAACGAAAAATGTTGTGAAGTTCTAGAAACGAGACAACTCTCCAGTAGTAATCAATGATAAGAATTCTGCTAGGAAGTTTGCGTTTTCGCATAAGATTTCTCATATATTCTCGTACGAGTAAAGAACACTTAGTCACCTGCATGATGCTCCTTTAACCATTTTAGTGTGAATCCGAAGATCGTGCAACAAATATCAAAACAACTCATACCCATATTTTCTGACTTCAACACATACTTATGATGTACACAAATCCTTGCTGATCACCGAACTTAGTGTTTCCAAGGTGTACAAGCATAAAACGCACAACTCTGATTCAGAACATTAGTAAAAACGTCTTGATTCTCATGAATCCTTTTGATTCAAAACAAGAAAAATTATATTTCATAACCTGGCTACATATCACAAAATATATATTATATAGAGAAAAATGTGTTCACGACATAAAATGAACACAACCTAATCAAGAAGAGATTGGTGCAAAGAAACTTAAGGTTAATCTTGATTAACCAAAATAAATTAGTAGAATCACAGGATAGTGAATAGATCTCCACTGCTGACGTCAATTAGAAATTCTATATGGGTCAAGGTGACCAGTGGGGATTTAATTAAATTTCATGTAGTTTGAGGCAACAAACTACCTCGAACACTATGAATTTGTTCCATGAAAAAGCGATAAAAAGGAGATTGAATGTCTGAAATGAATATGTACGCATCCCAGCGATATTGCCTGGGTGAAATCATTGCGGGATGCAATACAGATGTGAAATTATAGAATGGTAACATCCTCATAAGAACATTTGCACGTACAAACTAGCTGAGGCATAAGGTAATTACTCCTTACCTCCAATGTCAACTACGACACAAAGCGCATTTCTGAACCCAGTGATAAAGCTACATGGAGAGAAAACTATTTGATTATCATATATTAGTACTCGTAGGTACTCAGCCCAACGAAGATTGAATAAAGTAAAGGAAACCTCATAACAAAATCTGATACTCATATAGAGGTTGACTGGAAAAGATGATAGAAGATATGATACTTAAGTTATTGGTGTAAGTCTTTGTTAGATCCAGAACCTGTCACCATTCATAACACATTCTAGACACCGTGTCTGACATTCAGCCAAAATCTCAAAAATTCACACTCCCTCAAGTCCTTTGTAAACTCCGCCCTCAACCTCATGTCCATAACTTCACTTGGGTTATAGTGTATGGTGATGAAATCCAGACATCACAAGGGGTTAAGGAGATAAACTAGGAAAAGAAGTGCCATTTATTCCATTAATCAATCAAGCTCATGTACTCAATGTAAATCAAAGACTTCCTTTAACATGTATGGCTGCAAAAGCAAAATTAAATTGTAAGTATAAAAAAGTATTGAATTATAAATAAGTATGTAAGATTTGAATATACACATGCTTTCTATTTACACAATTTCACATATTCACAAAGAACACATGCAAATTTCCAGAATCACGCAACGTTGAACACAGCTGCTTGTCAATTTTTTTACAGAATTATTGGCTAGTTCGAAAGAAATGAAATTTTTCAGACACAAACAAGACATAAAACCAAACAGTTCGGCAAATTTTCAGATATTTAGGGAACATCTAGCTATGTCTAGTAATTTACACAAAACAGGGCAGTGCACAGTTCAGAAAACAAAAAATAAAAACATATTTATACAACGAAATCACACAATTCTTTACAATCCCCGGCAACGGCACCAAAAATGATATGCCCAAATTAACTACTAAATTAAACACTTAGAAATAAGAAAAGACACAACAATTAAAACCCTTTGTTGTAGATGTAGCATTGGTAAATAGGGTATCATTCTTAACCGAGGATTGATGGTGCATGTATGAGGGGCAGTTTATAGGTTGGTTTTTATTATCTACGAAAATTGAAATCAAAACATGGTAAATAAACACATAGAGGAATCCTAGAATTCTAACATGCTCAGCTCATAGACAAGTAAACAATCAAGAACCCTAAAATTACTAAACATGCTTATATACCAAAAATAAAACACTAAATCTAATACATACAAGTGATCGACTCATCTTTTCTACCAAAGTCTTACAACTAAGTCATATTATATGCTCCCTATTAGTATCAAAGTCTTTAGCCGACTTAACATGCATGATCTTTTTTAGTGCTTCGAGAATTTGCCCTATGACACATCTACCAATTTGACATGCATTAAATCTAACATGCTCGATAGAAATTCTAAGATACAAAATAGATTACACATAACACTTCAAAATTGTGAGCCAAAACACTTTATTAATCAACCAAATACAAAAACGTTACAAGGATAGAGAGAAGGGGTATAGTTACACTTTAAGCTCGAGAATTTGCCCTACGCCTCTAATGCAGCCGTCCTTCAATAGAGATGGTGAATATCTAAGGGAATTTACCCTATAGTCTACTCACTGGAGGATGGTGTTTAGTGGTGACGGAGGGTGGCGGATCCTTGGAGATTTTTGAGTTTGGGAGAGGAAGAGAGTGTATGGCAGAGATCTAGCTTCTAAGATGAGTGAGGCTTGAGAATGAGGCCGAGCTCTTCTATTTATATGTGAAGAATGAGAACCTTCCTCTCCAAACTAGGTTTTCCTAGTGTATCCCGGGTAGATCTTTCAGTATAACTTCAAACGTGTTTTCCCGGAGTTGTGGATCTCACAAAATTATATTCTTGGTCTGGTTAGAAAGAATACTTCAAGAGCTTTCCAAAAAGGTATATGATCACCATATTCGGAGTAAATTTGTAGATTCGGTGATATCTTGAAGTTCCAGGCCTGTATCTTGGACATTCTTTCCTTATTTCGTGCCAAATATCTTCTTTCTAGATTTTTCTCTTCTTGCTCTTCAAGGAACATATTCTGGCCGAAAATACCATATATTTGAGATATTTTGATCTTCAAATAAGGAAAAATTGAGATATACTTGATATTCTTCAAATTTTCGGCCTCATCATCTCTTGATCCACTATCTCTTGTTCTTTTCTGGCCTGAGTAGGAGAAATGTCTTCATTCTTTATTTGAGAAGCCATTTTTGCACATAATTTTGGCAACTTTTATGAAGACCATTTATTAATCATTTTCCACATTCCGGGATCTCAAACCTTCTTACTTCCCTAATCTGAGTAGGAATCCTAGTCAAAGTAGGAAAAGACCATTTTCCCTAGTCGAATTAGGAAACGTCCATTTGCTGCATTTTGAGCTCATTTCCACCTCCTTTATTGTTCTTCTTTATTCAAAACCTAAAAACAACAAATTAAGTAAGAAACAAGAACACTAAGGTCAAAACAAAGCTAAATTTAAAGAGAAAGACGTTAAGAATCAAGCATAAAATGCGTAGATCAAGGAACTCGTGGAAGCACAATCGCTTGAGGATCCCATCACTTCAAACACATGAAAAGTATCAAGTTTAGGCTGTAAGACGTTAAAAAAATAAGCGCTTTTTTGGAGGCAACCCAATGGAGGAGTCTACAACTCAGATTTGCATTCCCTTCCCTTACTCTTTTTATTTCGTTACATTTTTAACTTCTTAGTTAGATTTTCGTAAATCCTAGTCTCCAAACTTGATTCTATGCTTTACTTTAGTACATTGAGGACAATGTAGAGTTTAAGTGTGGGGGAGGGGTTTACAACTTTATTTGAGTCTTAAATCAAAACTAGGCAGACAATTGAATTTTCCACCGGATGATGCCCTAACTAAAAAAGATTTAGTGTTTTCTTGTTTTTAATTAGTGTAGTAGATGAACACTTGTCTTTTAGTAAGAAATCCTTGTGATTTGGTGTGTAAAAGGGGAGGGTTTCTAAGATGGGTTTTGGATGTGAGAAAAGATAAGCTCGAAAATAACTTCTACCTCTCTTGGTCTCTCTCGCCAACTGGCCATTTTACTAAGGTTGCCCAAAGAAGATGATGACTAAATCTACCCTTGTTTGAGTGTCTTGAGTCTTTTTTTTTAACTTAGTATTTTAAAGAGTCTTTAGGATGCCCTTAGTTAGTCTATGATGAAAATGGACCGAAAAGAATACATATGGCATTGAATAATCACTTAAACAATTTCTAGTGCTAATTAAGATGTTTTTATTGTCATAACATGTAGTAGATATGGTTTGCATAAACATGGTATAGATTTCGCATGTTAGAATAAGTTTTTTTAAAAAGTGTGATTGCCTCATATACAAAAGACAAAAAAGAAAAAACATTCGAGAGCAAAAGAAAAGAAAAGTGTAAAACCTCTCCGGCAAATGTTCCAAGTGTAAAAGTTTGGACAAGTGAAGTTTAGAGTGAAGTTAGACCCAAAAAAATGAAATTTAGCCTTGTTTTTTTTTTTTGAAATTTTGACACATGAGAAATGATGAACTCAAATGGATGAAGTGTTGACCAAGTCTTTTGAACATTTTTCATCACCACATACCTAAATATCAAATGCCTTAGCCTCAGCCCCATTACAAACTTTCTAAAGTCCTTTATGATCCTTAAGATGAGTAGCCTTCGATTGGTTGAGTAAGCATATGGGTTAGTTCATTTGTGCAAGTAATTCATCATATTCTGAAGGTTTTGATTCAATTCATATACACTTTGAGTGAACCATTTCATGAGTGAAAATATGATGAGTGCATCCATGCGAGATTGATTTAAACTTGTTCGAAACATGCACAGCTTTAACTTCACCATTGTTTTCTTTCAAGTCTTACTTGTTTATGACATGATCATATCTCTATTATCTCTAGAAATTATTGAGCTTTAAACTCTTAATTCTTGTGATTCCATAACCATACACTTGGAACACTTTTAACTAAGGTCTTAGAAGTGTTTGTATTATTTAAAAGTCCTTAGAATCTTCCCGATAAGGAGATTAGCTTCAACGTTGCATTTTTGTGTGTTTTCTTATTTTTAGTCTTTCTTTTATTTAGTTTTTTCTAAGGACTAGCAAAGTCTAAGTGTGGGGGAATTTGATCTACGCATTTTATGCAAGATTCTTAACATCTTTCTCTTTACATTTAGCTTTGTTTTGATCTTAGTATTCTTGTTTCTTACTTACTTTGTTATTTTTAGGTTTTGAATAAAGGAGATCAATAAAGAAGGTGGAAATGAGCTCAAAATGCAGCAAATGGAGGTTTCCTAATTCGACTAGGGAAAATGGTATTTTCCTACTTTGACTATAGGATTCCTGCTTGGATTAGGGAAGTAAGAAAGTCGGTGAAAGGACCCAACCCTGATTTAGTTTCCTAAACCGGAATCAAACCCCTTTTGAAAAGACGAACTTGCAAAAACCGTAGAAATTTTGGCAGAGTTTCACTATATCATGGAATTACCATTAACCTGCACCCGAAAACACACTTCATCTTATTCCACAACAGCCAAACCGTGGGCGCCAATCCCATCCAGATTTCTCAATATCATAACAATAATGTAAAGTAATAAACAAAACTATACTTTACAGAAATCCAAGGAAAAACATATAAAAGTATAACATCAGAGTAATCAGAGAGACCTCTAGTGTGTATATATGCATAAATATACAACAGTAGCCTAAACAAGAAACGTACTTGAAAAGAAAGGTAGCTCGAACACTAAGCCTCCGACAGCGACGTGCAACACCAGAATCTAAACTGCAAACTGGGCATTGAACACAAAGAGCCCAGGGAAAGACATATAAATCGTTAGAGTGAGTGGACGAAAATAAATGTCTTTCGCCGAATAATAAATGTTATAAAAATATATGCGAGTGAAAAAGAATGAATATGATATAATACACGAGGTGAACCCAAACTCCTCCAGCGTACAGAGCATGCATAGAAAATCCCACGGGGTCACTCATGGACACACCCGTGCTAGTACAGTCCGAATCACAGGATCCCAGACCCACACGTGATTCTAGTCAGAAAGGCCTCAGGTCAAGGTATCTGTTCCCACCTGGAAATACATCGGCACAAGGAACAGTCATCTGTACCCACCCGGAAATACATCGGCACAAGGTACAGTTCCCCCCTGGTAAACATCCTCGGGGATCAGCCGGGATGCAAGTGTATCAATACAACCACATATACTAAGACTGCACTCTGTGTAAATCAAATCATAAATAGTTTCATGTATACGTATAAAGCATAATGTAAATGCATAATCGTAAAGCACATGCTCGTATAAATTATAATCACATATGTATGCTCATGCTCATAATATGTATAATAAAGACTCACAATCAATCAGTGAAAGAAAGATGTACACTCACAGATAAACACAGCACGCAAACGCGCTAATCCCGAGATCTGGCAGAAGGTCCCTCGCCCAATGTACGATCTCGATCTCCTGAATAATCACAAAATATAACTGATCAAAATCACAATTCATTACACTGTACCACACCTCGGAAACCAACCATTTCCAGAAACATATAACTCGGATACAAAATAATCGACGAAAACCACCAAATTCTCCACATAAACTCTCGACTTAAAATTCGATATCCAAATCAACTCGAAAACCTCAAGGCGATGATCGAAGCGCAATTACGAGCAAAACGGCATAAAAATTGTCAAAATCCAAAAAGTCAACCCTCTACCGGAGCGCCTGTGACGACCCGGAACAAAATCAGTAGTGTAATCGGCTTAATCCACGAGTTAGCCCGTAATCGCAGTTTTCCGTTATTGATTGAATTGCCGGTCTTGATCACGACTTAATTATTGGCCGAGAATTTGAGTTGAGTCTCTTCTCGAGAGTTGTTGTACGCGTGATTTCGAGTTCGTGGGCGGTTCCGGATTATTATTTCGACGACCGAGGAATATAATATGAATATTTGAAATTTTGGAATATCGTCGACTTTATCCGTTCGTATTCGAGTTTATCTGAATTGTGATTGTGATCCGTTTTGGACCGTCGATCGACCCGAACAAAAATTGGAATGGTTATTTGTGACGACCCGGACCAGAATCACCAGTATGATCAGCTATGTACGTGAGTTACTGTGTAGTCACAGAGTTCCGACAGTATTTGAATCGTCAGATTTGATAACGACTTAATTATTGGCCGAGAATTGGAGCTAAGTCTCTTCTCAAGAGTTGTTGTACGTGTGATTTCAAGTTCGTGGGCGGTTCCGGATCGTTATTTGGACGACCGAGGAATTAATTATGAATATTTGAAGTTCAGATTTAAATGGTGGCATTCTTAGCGACTAAATTACCGGTCGAGAATTTGGTTTCGGCTTCTTCACGGAAGTTGTTCAGAATTTAATTTCGAGCCCGTGAGAACTTCCGGAGCATTATTCTGAGTTGCGAGGATTAAGTTGTGAATATTTCCGATTGTTGGTTATTTAGTCGATTAAGTGTGTGTTTGGGTGAACCGTTGACTTTTTATCCGATTGGTCGATGTGTTTGACTTCGGGTGATAATTGAAGAATACGTCGAGTCGAGTTTGTTGCCGCGAGAATTATTGAAATCGGAATTACGACGAGAAAGTTACGGGTATTTGAAGTTTGCCGAAAAGATAATTACGAAGTTTCCATTTTGGGAAGGTCTATAAATAGGAACCTGCTGTTTTGGGCAAGTAAAACATTTCCAGATTGGGAGTTGACCGAGTTGACCGAGTCAACTCGGTGGAGAGAGAGAGGTTCACGACGGCAAGGGCGGTGCTCCACGGTAGCGATGGAATTCCGGCCACCTCCGAGCTCGGGCCTAGTCCCATTCGGTGCGCCTTGAAGTCCTTGACCCCGTGCCGACCTCCTCTCATGGTGGAGCTCACGGTGGAGAGAGAAAGTTTGGGTGAAAGTTTGGGAATTTTTGGGTGAATTCGGGTCGCTTGAAATCGATTGAATTGAGCTGCAATTTGGAGTGGGCTTTGAAGCTCTCATCACCTACAAGCTACCATGTAAGTTTGGCGATCCAATTCATCTTGTACATGGAGAATTTTGGATTTGAAAATTTGGTACCAATTCAGTTTTGCATGAAATTGACCTAGTTAGAGTGAGAATTGGCCTTTGTTGTAGTTGACAAAGTTGCTCAGTGGGTGATTTTGCATGGAATGGTGGTTGCCCCGCTGGGAAAATCTCAGTTTGGTGGCGGCGCCGCCGAGGGCGGCGGTCAAAGTTTGACTTTTTGGGATTTTCGACAAGTTGCATGTCATTTCACTCGAAATCGCGCCCCGATCGCAGTGGGGAGGTTCGTTTTTTGAGTTGAGCGTCCGAAAGTATAGCGAGGTATTGAGATGTACATATCGGATTTTCGACGATTAGTCGTATTCGGATTATGTGTTTCCGAGAACGGTGGTTTCTCGTGATTTATTTTGAATTGTTGAATGATGATTTTGAGGAATGGTCATTGTGATTATTCAGGGGTTCATGATCGTTGTTTTGGCGAGGGACTTTCCGCCGGATCACGGGTTAACGCATATCGTGTTACGCTAGTCTGTGAGTGGACATTTCTTTTCACGGATTGATTGCGAGTCTTTTATATGATTTACAAATTTGAGCATGCGTATGAGATTTCGGATTACATGAGCATGTGTTTATGATTATACATATACGGATATACGTATACGAATATACATACACTTATATATTGTTTCATGGATTTGCATCGAACTGTTTATGATTTGATTTACACAGAGTACAGTCTTAGTTACGTTGTTGTATCGATACACTTGCCTCTCGGCTGATCCCCGATGGTAGGCCGCTAGGAGGGGCGTTACCCCGACCTGACCGGTGAGGGGCGCTTAGAATCACGTGTGGGTCTGGGATCCTGTGATTCGGACTGTACTAGCACGGATGTGTCCATGAGTGACCCCGTGGGATTTTTACTTGCATGCTCAGTATGCTGGAGGATTATGGTTTTACCTCGTGTACTTTATTATTTTTATTTACCTGGACTCGCATATGTTATTTTAAACATATGTATTAACTGGTGAAAGACATTTATTTTCGTCCACTCACTCTAACGATTTTCATGTCTTTCCCCTGGGCTTTTCGGTTTCCGTGCCCAGTTTGCAGTTCGAATTCTGGTGTCGCACGTTGTGGTCGGAGGCATAGTACTCGAGCTACCTTGTTTCTTCCAGTAGGTTTATTGTTCTACCTACTGTGGCATACTTATATGATTATACATTAGAGGTCGCTCTGAGTATTCTTATGTATATGTTTATAAGATTTTACTCCGGATTTCAGTAAAGCACAGATATATTTATTGTTTTACTTTACTGTTGATATATTGAGAAATCCGGATGGGATTGGTGCCCACGGTTTGATTTTTGTGGCATAGGATGAAGTGTATTTTTCGCGTGCAGGTAATGGTAATTCCACGTTAGTAACGAAACTCTGCCGAAATTTTGAAAAGTTTATGTTGGTTCGTGTTTTCGAAGGGGTTTGATTCCTGTTTAGGCAACTAAACTGGGGTTAGGTCCTTTCAGCTTGGTATCAGAGCATTAGGTTATAGGTTCTGTAGACTTCTGCAGTCGTGTTTACTAAGGATATTTGAGAATGTATAGCATGTCTGGAATGGTGACCCGACCGGCCGGTGGATACTCATCAATATTCCGGGTGTTGTATACTTTCAAATATTTGAAGTTCCATGATTACGTTCTACTTGTTGTGAACGATGTTTTATTCATTAGGATGCCTCCTTGACGTGTTTTCCGTGTCTGTACGGTTGTGGATCCTATTGAGGATCAATCGACGCGCGATTCACCAATGAATTGTGGGTTTGGATGAGTATTCAGAGTTCAGAGATTTGTGTGGCACGGTTGGCCTGGTTGTGTGTGTATGAGTGTCTACATGTTGCTTCAGAACTGAGAATTGTGGCAATTGATGTTTGCCTGAGTCAGATCATTGTATTTGGTGGGCTGTTAGTGTGTGAGTTCCTGTTGCGACTCCATGGCCAACATTCAGGGTGTTGTTCATACGGTAATGGTTTAATCAGGCTATCCAGCAATCGAATGTGGAGTGTTTACCCACCTGAGGCAGAGATGCATTGTCCACATGTTTGTCCCTGTGTACGCGTGTTATGTGGCTTCAGAGGAAGCAGTGTACGAGGTTCGAGATGAGTTTGAACCTGAGCATCAGAGAGAGTCTGACTGTTATGCCTCGAGTTAGTAGTGAGGAGCTTAGTGTGCTGCACTCAGTGGCGAGGCTATTGAGAAGGAAAGGTGTATGCGGTTTTCGATGTAATGGTTTGAGGAAAGTGGACTTAGTTGAGATTTTGATGAGGTTATGTTCCGACACTTCGGGATCAGTGACTTCATCAGGCCGTGGTCCTTTTGATTGTGTTGAGGGTCATCAGATCAAGCAGAGGATCCGTTTGGCGATGGCGGAGATCACAGAGTAGCGGACTTGCTCCTGTGGTATGAGTTCAAGTGATCGTTGGTGATCCTTTATCGCAGTAGGTGTTGCGGTGATTTGTGTTCGAGGAACACTCTCAGTTGCTATTGTGGTGACCAGGAGGGTCACATTACGAAGGAGCGCCCCTAGCCAGCTGTTGTAGCGGTTCGGTAGCTCAGATTTTACGAGGAGATCCTCATGTTTTTCCTGAAGTTTGACCAATGTACCCTTTTGACGAGTTATTCAGCAAGTCGCAATTGACGTGGGCGGCTAGTTAGGCATGTTGGAGTTCGTGCCATGACCTTGTTTGAGGATAGACTTTTCTCCGAGGTTACCGTTGTTGGACATCCATGGCTATTGTACCTGCATCTCCACTTCCGAGGTCTTGGAGAGTGTTGCATCCATCCGGAGGTCGCGAGATCCTTGTTGGAGGATATGGGTTAGCCGCGGATCTGTTATAGCTGGACATTGTGGTTTTGGTGTGACTGTGAGTATGGACTTACTGATGATGCATTTGGCTGTGTTCGAGTGCCTCGAGAAGGAGGTTGTGTTTCGACGACCAGATTTCCCCGAGATACTGTTTCGTAGTGATGGTCGAGTGGATGGTGGAGACGAGTTGTGTTGTTTGCTTAGCTCATGTTGTGGATGCTATGGTTGCTGTGCCTAACATTGGCTGTGTTAAGGTGGTTCCCGAGTTTTCAGGTGTGTTCCGGAGGAGTTACCAGGTATTCCTCCAGTTTGGGAGATTGACTACACCGTTGAGCTTGTACCGGGCGCTGGACTCATGTTACCGACGTCTTGTCGTACGGAGCCAGCGGAGCTGATGGAGCTACAGTTTCGACTCCAGGAGTTGTTGGAAGAGGTTTCAGGAAATTTCATGGGACCTCGCGTATTTGCGCGGTGTGCTTTTGCATTGTGTGTACGGATGTTGGATGGTTCGACGAGATGGTGCGTTGACTACCGGAAGCCTGATTCGTTTCAGAGGAGAGTGAGTATCCTCCGCTTCGGATTGACGATTGGTTTTATCAGCTCGCGAGAGCTTTAGTCTTTTCAAAGATTGATTTCGGGTCCGGATACCATCAGTTGAGGTTTGATGAGTCAGATGTGGTCTGGACAGTTTTCAGATCATGGTGCAGGCATTACGAGTGTTTGGTCACGCCATTTGGTTGACCAATGCCCCGCAGTTTTTACGGACTTGATGGACCAGGTATTTAGACAGTTTCTGGACGAGTTTACAGTTGTGTTCGTTGGCAACGTCCTGAAGTACTCCAAGAGTGTGGGCCAGCACCTGAAGCAATTATGAGCGGTTTTGCGGACTTCGCGAGATGATTAACTGTTTGTGAAGTTCAGCCAGTGTGAGTTTTGGCTGATTAGCATTAAGATTTTGGGCTGTGTGATGTTATCTGTGGGAGTCAGTGTGGATTTGGGGATTGCCCTACCATTGTACTAGAGATCGGGAGTCTCTTGGGTTTGGCAGGCTTTTACCGACGGCTTTGTGCAGGATTTTTCCTGAATTACCATTTCACTTTCCTGATTGACGAAGAAGGCGTCAAGTTCGAGTGGTTCGATGCACGCGAGGAGAGTTACTTACTCCTGCAGGATGGTTGGTTTTGACCTTACCTGATGATCGTGATGAGTTCGTGAGTTAGGGCGATGCATCGAGATTTGGATTTGGATTTGGAACCGTTTGGAACCGGAACTGTTTGTACCGGAATTCGACGAGATTCCTGTGATCCCTGAATTCGATCATAGAGGGAGGCCTATTTATATTGAAGGACGACCGGAGTTCCTGAGCGTGGAGGAAGCGTACAACTTCATCCTGTTCGACCCCGTGTATCTTTGGAGTGCGAGGTGCACCAACCAGCAAACGGATGATGCAAGTAAATTTTATTTAACAAGATTGATTACTTAATTATTACGTAAGACTTACGATAGGTTCAATTAATGATATCAATTTGTTGACATTGTATTATTAGGCAATTTTGTTAATGGCACTGGAAAACGGAAAGGGGCTAGAGGCACCTGCACCGGGAAGAGACTTGAGCAGGCCACCGGGGGAAGGAAAACGCTCATTAGGGCCAATGAGCATGGTGAGGTGATCGAGGCATTTGACACCACGCGAAAGTATGCCAGCATGGCCGGGGCCATCGTGCGGGACAAGGTCCCAATGCTTTGGCCAGATTGGGAATCTGTACCTCTCTACGTGAAGATGCAAGTGCATAATGCACTGAGTGTGAGTTAAATTGTATTTTCATTACGTAAATTTTACATTTATTAATTAAGTCCGAATAAATATATAATTTTACCGTTTATATATTCATCTTGCATATGTGGTTTGACGTGGATGAATGCCTTATTCACACGTGGGTAGAGCGTCAATTACATATGAGGTGATGTGCTTCGAGTTATTTGAGTATATATCGAGTTAGATTTTTGTTTATTAAGTGTTTTAATATCTCTAACTTTTTTTTCCTGGTGTTAATATAGGTATAAAGAGTGGAAGAACGAGCTTTCTTTACATTACACACAGTACAAGGAGCTAGGCCGAGGTTCTACCCCTAGCGAATTCCGGTTTAGGGAGTACGAGTGGTTGTGGCTGATAGCCTACTTCGAGCACCCCAAAGCGAAGGTATGCATCCTGAATATATCTTACAACCCTAATGTATCATATCACATTGAAATAGTTAGTTACTAATTTTTTTACATATGTTTATCAAACAAGGCGATTTCCAAGACGAACCGGGAAAATAGATTGAAAAACCCCAGGGCCCATCATGCAGGTTCACTTAACTATTTGGGTTGGTCGAGTAAGGCGCAGCAACAACAAGAAGTGAACCCGTTGGTATATATTCATCAGAAGTTCTATCCGCAGTGCCCTGAAGAAGCGGTAAGTCTTTCGCCTCTGTATTTTGTACTTCACATATGCATGTGTTAATAAAACTATTTTTCGATATTAATTTATTTTGTTAAATAATACGTTATTCATATTCGCTTTTCAATTAGGCGAGAGTGGATGAGGCGACCACAGAAGTGACCATGAATATAGCTCGGAACAAGCATCCTGACTGCTCGGAGGAAGAAGTGACCCAGTATGCCTCTCAGATCGATCCGCTTGATCGCCCTATAGCGGCTCAGATCATGGCAAAAGCGTGCAGGACTCGAAAGAATACCTACTACTGCAGGGGAATGGGCTCGGCGGGCGAAGGAGTATTGAAGAACACTTCAGAATACTCTACCGGGTCAAGAACTTCAACTTCTAGTCGTAACCTCGCAGCGGAGCTTAAGAGGACGCAGAGGGAGTTGGAGGAGCAAAGGAGGCAGATGGAGGAGATGAGGCAGATGGCCGAGCAGCAGGCAGTCAGAGATGCCGAGTACCGAGGGATGATCGAGCAACACCGACTCATGGATGCAGACGATATACGCGGCTCAGACTACTAGACAACGGCTCCCCACACCTCCCTCGGTCCCTGTGTTCCCCAGTTATCCACCACCGCACCAGTCACTGCCACAGCAAGACCAGGGTAGCCACAGGAGTTCAAATGAGTACATGGATTTCTTCGACCCTGACCCGCAAGTTCCTCGACCCTGACGTTACCAGCGACTTTAAGTCGCCGGCAATGAGAAGGACATTACCAGCGACTTGCAAAATAAGTCGCCAGTAATGCTATCTCCGGCGGCCAATTTCCGCCGGTAATGTCATTTCCGGCGAAAAAAAAAACAAGGCCGGCGACTTTAAGTCGCCTGCAATGGTACTTAATGTGGTAGTGTGAGTTTCCGGCGAGCTCCTAAACCTCAACCAATTACCAAATTGCTTCACCCAAAAGCAACTAGAGGTTGAGGGGAACCTTAACCCCCACAACCACGGCTCCAACCGTCACCGGAACTCCCAACCCGAATCCGGCAAAACTCTTTATTTTCCTCGAGCTCGTTCTCCCTCAAAACTTCATCAATTCACACAATTCCAAGTTCTAAACCATAGAAAATCAAGAGAGGATTCTAACCATACCAAAATTGTAGCCGGAGGTGGCTGGAAATGGAAAGTCGCTGGCGAGTCAAACGGTGGTGCTCCTCCTCCTCGGTCAACGCGGATCAACGACCCATTTTTGGTCAAACGACGGTCAAACTCCCTAAACAGTGATTTTCGAAAATTTTCCGACTATTCCGATATTTATACTCGTGGCTCGATACGATCGACGGTCTAAATCGATTCACATCCACGTTTCAGATAACTCAAAATCAAACGGATAAACACGACGAAATTATGCGATTTTAAATATTCATAACATATTCTTCGGTTGTCGAAATAATTATCCGAAACCGCCCACAAACTCGAAATCACGCATACTACAATTCTCGTGAAGAGACTCATCTCAAATTCTCGCCCGATAAATTAGTCGTGAGTAAGGTCGCTAAAACTGCTCAATTACGACAAACAATGATTACCCGTAAACTTGCGGATTAAGCCTATTAACGTGTTAATTCTTATTCGGGTCGTCACAATCTGAGATCCCGGAAGTGTCACGGAGCTGAAAAGTGAAGTTTTTCAAATCAACTAGGAATGACATGGCGGAATGTGCAAAATGATTCGGAAATGGTCTTCATAATAGTTGCCAAAATGGTGTGCAAAAATAGTTTCTCAAATGAAGAATGATGACATGTGACGATCCGAACCAGAATCAGTTGTGTATTCGGCACGATTCACGAGATTCTGCTTAGTCGCAGTTTTACGTAGTATATGTGGTTTGCCGATTTGATTCGCGACTATGTTTTTGGTCGAGAATTTGAGTTGAGTGTCTTCACGGAAGTTGTAGAGTATGTGATTTCGAGCTCGAGGGAGGTTCCGGAAGATTTTTCCGGTAACCGAGGAATATTTTGTGATTATTTGAAGTTTCGGTTTCTGACGAGTTTATCCGATTGTTTCGTGTTTATCCGAAACGTGATGGTTATCCATTTCGAATTGTCAATCGACCCGAGGTGCGAGTATAAATATCGGAATAGTCGGGAATTAGAAGAAAATTACATTTTGGGCTTTGACTGACGTTGACTTGCTTTGACTTTCCCGTTTTGGAAAGTTGACCGTTGACCACGAAGGGAGAGGTTTCCCGTTTCGGCTTCGACGTCTGACGACCAATTTCCGGCCACCTCCGGCCAAGTGAAGGGTAAGGTTTTCTTCCTCTCATGATTTCGAGTGGGTCTAGCTTTGGTTTGATGGAAATTGATGAGGTTTGGAGAGAGTTCGAATCGGGCCGAGGGGATGGATTTCGCCGGTGATGGTTGCGGTGGTTCCGGCAAGATTTGGAGGTGGGGTTGTTGGGGGTTTTGCTCCCCACACCTTGGTGATACTTTCTGGGTTATTGGTTAGGGACGAGGTGGTGGTTTGGAGTGAACCCGATTAGGGTTCCGGTGAGATTTTCTGATTTGGGATTGTGTGAAATTGGATGGGTTGGAGGTTGAATTGAGCTTGGTGTTAGTTGAAGAAAATGTTGGGTTGGTGGAGAGCTTCATTTCTGGAGCTTCCTCGCCGGAAAATGGCACCGTTGACGGCGCGCCGCCGCCGACGGCGGCGCTCCGGCGAGGAGTTGACTTTTTGGATTTTGAGGTAATTAATGTCATTTTTCTCATAATCGCGCCCTGATTATCGTCCAGAGGTTTTCGGATTGATTTGGTTAGCCCATTTTCAGTCGAAGGTTTCGAGTGGAGATTTTGGGAATTTCGTTAATCATTTTGTACTGCATTGCATATTTCCGGGAACGGTTGGTTTCCGTGCTTCAGTTCAGAGTTGTGGATTATGTTTTTGATCAGTAATGTTTATAAATATTCAGGAGATCGAGATCGTGACTGTGCTTCTGGCGAGGGATCTTCTGTGACGACCCGGACCAGAATCAGCAGTATGATCAGCTTGATTGATGAGTTTGTGTGTAGTCGCAGAGTTCTTCGACAATTATTCGAATCGCCGAACTCGTTAACGACTTAATTATTGACCGAGAATCGGAGCTGGGTTTCTTCTCGAGAGTCGTTGTACGTGTGATTACGAGTTCGTGGGCGGTTCCGGATCGTTATTTGGACGATCGAGGAATTAGTTATGAATATTTGAAGTTTCGACGGAAACGGATTTAACTGGCAGGTTTGCTCGCGACTAAATTATCGGACGAGAATTTGGGTTCGGCTTCTTCACGGAAGTTGTTCAGAATTTAATTTCGTGCTCGTGTGAACTTCCGGAGCATGATTTGGAGTTACGAGGAATTAGTTGCGAATTTTGCCGTTTGTTGATTATTTAGTTAATTTAATGTGTGTTACTTTCAAGGGTTGACTTTTTATTCGTATGGCCAATGTGTTTGACTTCGGGTGATTACGGAAGATTATGTTGAGTCGAATTTGTGGCCGTGAGATTTATCGGAATTGGAATTACGACGAAGGAGTTATGAATATTCGAAGTTTGTCGCGAAATGTATTTATTGGGGTTTCCATTTTGGGAACTATAAATAGTGGCTTACCTGATTTGGAAAGTCAAAGATTGAATTAATGTGTTGACCATGGTTGACTCGGTTTGACCGAGTGGGAGAGATGAGTTGCAACGGTGGCTCACGGCTGCAATGGCGGCGAGGGGTTTCCGGCCACCTCCGAGGCCGAGACCAGACCTAGACGACTCGTCTCAGTGTCCCGAGTGTGTCTCCGGCCACCCCTCACGGCGAGGGTGGCTGTGGAGGAGAGGTTTTCCGGTTAGAAACGGTGAGGTTTTGGTTGAATTCGGGTTTATTGATTTTGGATGAATTGAGCTATGAAATGGTTTGGGCTTTGTAGCATTTCCCTCCATGAATCTAACTAAGTTGGTTTGAAGTTTCAATTTGATGTGTGTAAGGAGAATTCTTGATTTGAAATTTATGAACCAATTCGGTTTTACATGAAATTGACCTAGTTAGAGTTTGAATTGGACTTCGGTGCAGTTATGGAAGTTGCTCAGTGGGTGATTTTGAGTGGAACAAGGGTAGCTCCGCCTTGAAATTCTCCGATCGGCGGTGGCGCCGCCGTGGGCGGCGGTCAACGGCGGCGGTCAACGGTCAGAGTTGACTTTTTGACTTTCGTCAAGTCGCATGTCATTTGACTCGAAATCGCGCCCCGATCGCAGTGGGGAGGTTCGTTTTTCGAGATGAGCGTCCGAATGTAAAGTGAGGTATTGAGGTGTTATATACGGATTTTCGACGATTCGTCGACTTTGAATCACGTGTTTCCGAGAACGGCTGTTTCTCGTGATTTGTATTGTATTGTCAGATTATGATTTTGAATATTGGACGTTGTGATTATTCAGGGGTTCGTGATCGTTGTTTTGGCGAGGGATTTTCCGCCGGATCACGGGTTAACGCGAATCGCGTTACGCCAGACTGTGAGTGGACAAGTTTCTATTTTTACTGTTGATTTTGCGAGTTCGTGGATTTATTGATTTCCGTATTTAATTATACGATGATTTTGATATATGTTATTTTTGGAGGTATGTTATTATGTGTTATTGGTGATTGGCATTTATTGCATCGATGCTACCAGAGTTGAGAGATTCCTCTGGCCCAGAGTTGAGAGATTCCTCTGAAGCAGGGTTGAGAGATTCCCCTGAGTGCCGCCGGGGTTGAGAGATTCCCCTGGCCTTTCACCGTCAGGTTTGAGCGATTCACCTGACGTCGGGTTTGAGAGATTCGCCCGACAACCTCCATATATATATGTGTTGTTGTTGTTGTTGTGTTTTCCGAACTCGCACTGTTTTACATTGAGTATGTATATAAACTGGTGAAAGGCATATGTTTATTTTCGTCCACTCACTCTAACGTTTATCGTTTTATTGCCTTTCCCCTGGGCTTTTCGGTTTCCGTGCCCAGTTTGCAGTTCGGACTCTGGTGTCGCACGTCGTGGTCGGAGGAATAGTGCTCGAGCTACTTTGTTTCTTCCAGTAGGTTTATTGTTCTACCTACTGTGGTATACATATATGGTTATGTATTAGAAGTCGCTCTGAGTTTCCTGTTGTATATGTTATACGATTTTAAACCCGGATTTCAGTAAAGTACTATATTTTGTATTGTTTACTTTACTGTTGAGATATTGAGAAATCCGGATGGGATTGGTGCCCACGGTTTGCTTTTTGTGGCATAGGATGAAGTGTATTTTCAGCGTGCAGGTTAAGGTAATTCCACGCTAGTAACGAAACTCTGCCCAAATTTCGAAAAGTTTTTGTTGGTTCGTGTTTTCGAAAGGGTTTGATTCCGATTTAGGGAGCTAAATCAGGGTTGGGTCCTTTCAGCTTGGTATCAGAGCATTAGGTTATAGGTTCTGTAGACTTCTGTAGTCGTGTTTACTTAGGGTATTTGAGTTGATACAGCATGACTGGAGTGATGACCAGACTGGCCAGCGGTACTCATCAATACTTCGGGTGTTGTGTGCCCTCAAATATCTGCGGTTTCATGATTACGTTCCACTTGTTGTGAACGATGTTTTATTCATTAGGATGCCTCCTGACGTGCTTTCTGTGTCGGTACGGTTGTGGATCCTGTTGAGGATCAATCGACGCGTGATTTGCCAGTGAATTATGGATTTGGATGAGTATTCAGAGTTCAGTGAACTGTGTGGCACGGGTTGCCTGGTTGTGTGTGTGAGAGCCTACATGTTGCCTCAGAGCTGAGATTTATGGCAGTGATGTTTGCCTGAGTCAGATTGTGTATTGGTGGGCTGATGTTGTGCGAGTCCCAGTTGCGACTCCATGGCCTACATTCAGGGTGTTGTTTATACGGTAATGATTTTATCAGGCTATTCAGCGATCGAATGTGGAGTGTTTATCCATCTGAGGCAGAGATGCATTGTTCTTATGTTGTTTCGGTGTGCACGAGTTATGTGGCTTCAGAGGAAGCAGAGCACGAGGTTCGAGATGAGTTTGAACCTGAGCATCAGAGAGATTCTGATTGATATGCCTCGAGACATCCGTGAGGAGCTTAGTGTGTTGCACTCAGTGGCGAGGCTATTATGAGGAAAAGATGTATGTGGTTTTCGATGTGATGGTTCGTGGAAAGTGGATTTAGTTGAGATTTTGATGAGGTTGAGTTCCGACACTTCGGGATCAGTGACTTCATCAGGCTGTGGTCTTTTCGATTATGTTGAGGATCCTCTGCTGATCCATTTGGCGATGGCGGAGATCACAGAGTAGCGGACTTGCTCCTGTAGCATGCGTTTGGGTGATCATTGGTGATCCTTTCACGCAGCAGGTGTTGCGGTGATTTGTGTTCGAGGAGCACTTTTAGTTATTGTTTCGGTGGTCAGGAGGGTCACGTTGCGAGGGAGCGCCTCAGCAAGCTGTTGTATCGGTTCGACAGATCAGAGTTACGAGGAGACCCTCATGTTGTTCCTGTAGTCTGGCCAATGTACCCTTTTGACGAGTTATTTAGCAAGTCGCATGTGACGTGGGCGACTAGTAGGGCATGTTGGAGTTCGTGCTATGACCTTGTTTGAGGACAGACTTTTCTCCAAGGTTACTGTTGTTTGATATCCATGGCTATTGTACTTGCATCTCCACTTCCGAGGTTTTGGAGAGTATTGCATCCATCCGGAGGTTGCGAGATCCTTGTTGGCGGTTATGGTTTAGCAGCGGATCTGTTATAGCTGGACATCGTGGTTTTGGTGTGTTTGTGGGTATGGACTTACTGACGACGCAATTGGTTGTGTTCGAGTGCCTCGAGGAGGAGGTTGTGTTTTGACGACCAGGTATCCCCGAGATGCTGTTTCGCGGTGATGGTCGAGCGGATGATGGTGACGAGTTGTGTTGCTTGCTTAGCATATGTTGTGGATACTTTGGTTGCTGTGTCCGACATTGGTGACATTGAGGTGGTTTCCGAGTTACCAGGAGTATTCTGGAGGAGTTACCAGGTGTTTCTCCAGTTCGGGAGACTGACTACACCGTTGAGCTTGTACCTGGCGCTGGACTCATTTTACCGGCATCTTGTCGTTCGGAGCCAGCGGAGCTGATGGAGCTACAGATTCGACTCCAGGAGTTGCTGGAGAAGGTTTCAGGAGATTTCATGCGACCCCGCGTATTTGCGTGGTGTGCTCTTGCATTGTGTGTACGGACGCTGGTTGGTTCGACGAGATGGTGTATTGACTACCGAAGCCTGATTCGCTTCAGAGAAGAGTGAGTATCCTCCGCTTCGGATTGACGAGTGGTTTGATCAGCTTCCGAGAGCTTCAGTCTTTTCGAGGATCGATTTCGGATCTGGATATCATCAGTGGAAGTTTGATGAGTCAGATGTGACTATGTTAGCTTTCGGATCTCGGTGTATGCATCTGGAGTTTTTGGTCACGCTGTGTGGTTGACCAATGCCCCGTAGATCATGTGGACGTGATGGACCATGTGTTCAGACGGTTTCTGGACGAGATGCGGTCATGTTCATTGGCAACGTCCTGATGTACTCCAGGAGCATGGGCCAGTACCTAAAGCAATTGTGAGCGGTTTCGTGGACTTCGCGAGACGATCAGCTATTGGCGAAGTTCAGCCAATGTGAGTTTTGGCCGATTAGCGTGAAGATTTTGAGTTATGTGATGCTAGCCGAGGGAGTTGGCGAGGATAGTGACTAGTTTGAAGCCGTGTTGATTTGGGGTTGACCTACCATTGTACCAGAGATTCGGAGTTTCTCTTGGGTTTGGCAGGCTATTACTGATGGCTTGTGCAGGATTTTTATTCCGGATTGCCAATCTACTTTCTGGATTGACGAAAAGGCATCAAGTTCGAGTAGTTCGATGCACACGAGGAGAGTTACTTACTCCTACAGGATGGTTGATCGTTGCTTCGGTTTTGTCCTTACTTGGCGACCGCGATGAGTTCGTGGGTTATGGCGATGCATCGAGGTTTGAATTGGTTGTGTTTGATGCTGTGTAGCAGAGCGGTGGCTCATGATTCCAGGCAGTGGAACTTTGTGTGTAGCTACATATCCTATGTATGATTTGGGTGTAGCTGTCTTTGTGTTAGCATCAGTGAGTTCGTGACGCTACTACTATGGCGTGCAGCGCGGTGTAGGATGTACACTGACTACTGAGTTTCATCCACTTGCATTCTCGGCCAGATTTGGGCTTGAGGCAGTGTAGATGGATGGGGTTGACTCACGACAAGGGCTGCACCTTTGAGCTTGTTTGAGAAAGGCTAGTGGCTGCATTCTGACCATCCGTTTGGGATGTTGTTGTTGATGCATTCAGTCGAGAGTTGGGAGCTTCAGTATTACATGTGTGTATGTGTGGTTTGAGTTTCCGTGTTAGCCAAGTTGTACGCTACGGAAGCTAAGTTCGAATGTGTTGATGTTGAAGCTCATTATTTTACGTGCGATATGCACTAGTGGTACGGAGTTGTGTCTGATACTTCGAGTTTACCACTCATGACGCAACATGAAGAGCAATGCAGCAGCATGTGTGTGTGCGGACGCCACATTGGTCGACTGGCGATGGCTTGGAGGCAGAGACTTGCTGAGAAGTGTTAGCCATTGGAGATTTCCGGTTAGTCGTGGCGATTGTTGCTGTGATTGTGTGTGTTGTATATACTTTAATTTGTGATACCAGTTGTCAGGCCATGGTGGATCATTGATAAATTCAGTACACCGATCTACGTAGTAGGCTGGTATAGCTGTGTATGACGGAGGTTGGCCATCTACGTGGTGTACCTGTGTCCCAGTTCGCTGATCGAGATTATCGGCTACAACTGAGTGTTGGTGAGCTTTGCAGCGAGCATTGGGGGCCAGCTTATGAGTTTGTACCGGTTCTTATCCTCAGATTGGCGGGCGATCTTTGAGGACTATTCAGGCCTTGGAGGGCATATTGTGGACCTCGGTATTGCAGTTCCGGAGGACTTGGAACCAGTAGTTTCAACTGTTTGAGATTGCATGCAGTACCAGTTGTGGACCACTTTGATTTCGACGTTGTTTAATGTTGTTTTGAGGACGAGGTTGTACTCCATTGTGCTGGAGCGAGTTGGTTTGAGTTGAGTTGACGTTTGATTCTGATTTTGTGGAATGTGCTACCACAGAGTGTCAGATTAGCGGAAATGGGCTGATTATTGCTCGAGTTCGATGTTTGAGTTATGTGGATGTGTATGGACTGAGTTGTGTTTGGCCACATTGTTTTGATCCATGTGTGATCATAGGCGAGTTTATGTTGTGCCGTATAGTTCGGCATCGCCTATAGTGTTGGCTTTTATGTGGGTTGTGTTCCGTGTGGCGAAGCTGTGTTTCAGGTTTGCTACGTGTTGTGTACCCTGTCTGTTCCTTATGCGGGAACACTTGGCGATTGTGTGAGCCATTTCAGATTTGTGATTTGAGGGTACAGAGAATTCAGCACGGAGTTATCTCCTATTGTGGAGTTTGTGGTCAGAGTTGATCAGTTGAGGTTGCCGTTGGGAAGTTGAGCTGTATGCAGGGGCAGTGCTCCTACTTTTAGCCAGCAGACTTGGAAATTTCGAGGTCGAAATTTTTCTAAGGGGGGGTGGATTTGTGACGACCCGGACCAGAATCAGCAGTATGATCAGCTTGATTGATGAGTTTGTGTGTAGTCGCAGAGTTCTTCGACAATTATTCGAATCGCCGAACTCGTTAACGACTTAATTATTGACCGAGAATCGGAGCTGGGTTTCTTCTCGAGAGTCGTTGTACGTGTGATTACGAGTTCGTGGGCGGTTCCGGATCGTTATTTGGACGATCGAGGAATTAGTTATGAATATTTGAAGTTTCGACGGAAACGGATTTAACTGGCAGGTTTGCTCGCGACTAAATTATCGGACGAGAATTTGGGTTCGGCTTCTTCACGGAAGTTGTTCAGAATTTAATTTCGTGCTCGTGTGAACTTCCGGAGCATGATTTGGAGTTACGAGGAATTAGTTGCGAATTTTGCCGTTTGTTGATTATTTAGTTAATTTAATGTGTGTTACTTTCAAGGGTTGACTTTTTATTCGTATGGCCAATGTGTTTGACTTCGGGTGATTACGGAAGATTATGTTGAGTCGAATTTGTGGCCGTGAGATTTATCGGAATTGGAATTACGACGAAGGAGTTATGAATATTCGAAGTTTGTCGCGAAATGTATTTATTGGGGTTTCCATTTTGGGAACTATAAATAGTGGCTTACCTGATTTGGAAAGTCAAAGATTGAATTAATGTGTTGACCATGGTTGACTCGGTTTGACCGAGTGGGAGAGATGAGTTGCAACGGTGGCTCACGGCTGCAATGGCGGCGAGGGGTTTCCGGCCACCTCCGAGGCCGAGACCAGACCTAGACGACTCGTCTCAGTGTCCCGAGTGTGTCTCCGGCCACCCCTCACGGCGAGGGTGGCTGTGGAGGAGAGGTTTTCCGGTTAGAAACGGTGAGGTTTTGGTTGAATTCGGGTTTATTGATTTTGGATGAATTGAGCTATGAAATGGTTTGGGCTTTGTAGCATTTCCCTCCATGAATCTAACTAAGTTGGTTTGAAGTTTCAATTTGATGTGTGTAAGGAGAATTCTTGATTTGAAATTTATGAACCAATTCGGTTTTACATGAAATTGACCTAGTTAGAGTTTGAATTGGACTTCGGTGCAGTTATGGAAGTTGCTCAGTGGGTGATTTTGAGTGGAACAAGGGTAGCTCCGCCTTGAAATTCTCCGATCGGCGGTGGCGCCGCCGTGGGCGGCGGTCAACGGCGGCGGTCAACGGTCAGAGTTGACTTTTTGACTTTCGTCAAGTCGCATGTCATTTGACTCGAAATCGCGCCCCGATCGCAGTGGGGAGGTTCGTTTTTCGAGATGAGCGTCCGAATGTAAAGTGAGGTATTGAGGTGTTATATACGGATTTTCGACGATTCGTCGACTTTGAATCACGTGTTTCCGAGAACGGCTGTTTCTCGTGATTTGTATTGTATTGTCAGATTATGATTTTGAATATTGGACGTTGTGATTATTCAGGGGTTCGTGATCGTTGTTTTGGCGAGGGATTTTCCGCCGGATCACGGGTTAACGCGAATCGCGTTACGCCAGACTGTGAGTGGACAAGTTTCTATTTTTACTGTTGATTTTGCGAGTTCGTGGATTTATTGATTTCCGTATTTAATTATACGATGATTTTGATATATGTTATTTTTGGAGGTATGTTATTATGTGTTATTGGTGATTGGCATTTATTGCATCGATGCTACCAGAGTTGAGAGATTCCTCTGGCCCAGAGTTGAGAGATTCCTCTGAAGCAGGGTTGAGAGATTCCCCTGAGTGCCGCCGGGGTTGAGAGATTCCCCTGGCCTTTCACCGTCAGGTTTGAGCGATTCACCTGACGTCGGGTTTGAGAGATTCGCCCGACAACCTCCATATATATATGTGTTGTTGTTGTTGTTGTGTTTTCCGAACTCGCACTGTTTTACATTGAGTATGTATATAAACTGGTGAAAGGCATATGTTTATTTTCGTCCACTCACTCTAACGTTTATCGTTTTATTGCCTTTCCCCTGGGCTTTTCGGTTTCCGTGCCCAGTTTGCAGTTCGGACTCTGGTGTCGCACGTCGTGGTCGGAGGAATAGTGCTCGAGCTACTTTGTTTCTTCCAGTAGGTTTATTGTTCTACCTACTGTGGTATACATATATGGTTATGTATTAGAAGTCGCTCTGAGTTTCCTGTTGTATATGTTATACGATTTTAAACCCGGATTTCAGTAAAGTACTATATTTTGTATTGTTTACTTTACTGTTGAGATATTGAGAAATCCGGATGGGATTGGTGCCCACGGTTTGCTTTTTGTGGCATAGGATGAAGTGTATTTTCAGCGTGCAGGTTAAGGTAATTCCACGCTAGTAACGAAACTCTGCCCAAATTTCGAAAAGTTTTTGTTGGTTCGTGTTTTCGAAAGGGTTTGATTCCGATTTAGGGAGCTAAATCAGGGTTGGGTCCTTTCATCTTCCGCCGGACTACGAGATTAGCGCGAGTGCGCGTTTTGCTCATCTGTGAGTGGACAATTTCTTTTCACGGAATTCTTGCGAGTCTTTTTATACGATTTTCGAACTTGAGCATGCGTACGAGATTACGATTTATACGAGCATGTGTTAGATGATTATGCTTATGTCATTATACTCTACGTATATGTATTTATATGCTGTTTATTGCATTTGCATCGAACTATTGATGATTTGGTTTACACAGAGTACAGTCGTTATATATGTTGTTGTATCGATACATACGCATCCCGGCTGATCCCCGAGGGTGCCTACCTGGAGGGGTACCGTACCTTGTGCCGATGTAATTCCGGGTGGGTACTGGTTTCTGTACCTTGTGCCGATGTAGTTCTGGGTGGGTACAGATGT
Organism: Geum urbanum; assembly: GCA_946800695.1. Classification (NCBI taxonomy): domain Eukaryota; kingdom Viridiplantae; phylum Streptophyta; class Magnoliopsida; order Rosales; family Rosaceae; genus Geum; species Geum urbanum. The sequence goes on from OX327004.1 coordinate 27,414,663, forward strand.
CTGTTTATTGTGCCGATGTAGTTCCGGGTGGAAACAGATACCCTGACCTGAGGCCTTTCTGGCTAGAATCACGTGTGGGTCTGGGATCCCGTGATTCGGACTGTACTTGTACGGACGTGTCCATGAGTGACCCCGTATACTTTGTTATTTTATTAACCTGGACTCGCATATGTTATTTTAAACATATATATCAACTGGTGAAAGACATTTATTTTCGTCCACTCACTCTAACAGTTTTCTTGTCTTTCCCCTGGGCTTTTCGGTTTCCGTGCCCACTTTGCAGTTCAGGTTTGGTGTTTCACGTCGCGGTTTGGAGGCTAGTGATCTGAGCTACCTGTGTTTTCCAGTAGGTTCTTGTTTCGCCTACTGATGTGTATATGTTATATATATTTATACTAGAGGTCGCTCTGATACTTGTTCTTACGAATTTTCTCGGATATACATATACATAGTACAATATGTTTACTGTTTATTGTTTATATTGATGTTGAGAAATCCGGATGGGATTGGTGCCCACGGTTTGGCTTTTGTGGCATAGGATGAAGTGTTATTTTCAGGGTGCAGGTTTATGCAATTCAACGTTAGTAACGAAACTCTGCCGAAATTTCAAAATTTTTTTGTTGGTTCGTATTTTCAGAAGGGGTTCGATTCCGATTTAGGTAACTGAATCGGGGTTGGGTCCTTTCAGCTTGGTATCAGAGCATTAGGTTGTCAGATTCTGTAGACTCTTGTAGTTGTGACGCTTAGGGTATTTTAGTTGATACAGCATGACTGGAATGATGACCCGACTGGCCAGCGGTACTCATCAATACTTCGGGTGTTGTGTATTCTCAAATATCTGCGGTTTCATGATTACGTTCTTTCTGCTTGTACCTAATGCTTGTCTTGTATCAGTAGGATGCCTCCTCGCTTGTCTTGTATCAGTAGGATGCCTCCTCGACGTGGTCCCAGTGTTGATCGGGAAGAGGATCTTGATGAGGATCGCCGAACGCGCGACTTGCTGATGCGAGTGCTGCGTTTGGAAGAGCGTTTTGATCCTGTGGTCAAGGTTCGTACTGCTGGTGCTACTGTGTTTTCGGGTTCAGTTGAGCCAGAGATGTGTGAGGCATGGTTGGTTCAGATTGAATGTGTTTTTGAGCGTCTGCAGTTCACTCCTGAGCAGATGTCAGTGGCAGCAGTAGGTTTACTTGAGGGTGATGCATACTTTTGGTAGGTTAGCACCGATAGAGTTCCAGCTGATACTCCGTGGACTTTATTCCGTGATCTGTTTATGCAGAGGTACTTGAATCAGGCTACCCAGCAACGCAAGTATGAGGAGTTTACGAACTTGAGGCAGGGCAGTATGTCTGTGCTTGAGTATTGGGACAGGTTTACCCGTTTGTCTCATTTTGCGAGTGATATGGTGGCTACGGAGGAAGCCAAGTGTCACAGGTTTGAGCTAGGATTGAATCTGAATATCAAGGCGACTCTGACTACGATGCCTCGGAACAACTTTGATGAGTTTGTCAGTGCAGCACTCCGAGGCGGGGATATTGAGCAGGAGAGACAGTAGAGGTACCAGCCGAGACAGTTTGAGGAAGGTGGACCGAGTCAGGGGCCTTCAAAGAGGCTGAGTTCTGATACTTCCTGTTCAGCTTCGTTTTCAGGCGGTGGATCTTATCATCCACCAGCTAGTGCATCGAGACAAAGGCAGAGGTGGAGGAGAGATCGACCGCAGAGACCACTGGCTGGTGGCAGTTCCAGCGGTTCTAGTTATCCTCGGCATACTGGTGGCACATTTCATATTCCGAGAGATTATCCTTTGTGCAACCTCTGCAACAGATATCACCATGGCTCATGTCAGCGAGGCCCTGTCACTTGTTATCGTTGTGGCCAGGTGGGTCACTTTTTGAGGGAGTGTCCTCAGTTGGCTGGTGCTGGTGATCAGGCAGCTCAGCATTTCGGAGGAGAGCGAGGTGCCACTTCGGGAGCGCGACCAGCACAGTTTGCAGGCCAGGGCAGACAGCAGAGACAGCCTCAGCGAGAACGACCGGCCGGAAAGGCGAGAGTTCATGCTATGACTCTACGTGAGGGCAGAGCTTCACCGGAGGTCGTTATTGGTACGTTACATGTCTTTGGTATTCCAGTTGTTGCATTGTTAGATCCAGGTGCCACACATTCATTTATATCATTTAGACTATCATCATTAGCTAAGGTACCTGCATCTCCACTTCCGGGGTTGTGGAGAGTGTTGTATCCGTCATGTGAGGTTGTGAGCATCGGTTGGGTGTACAGGGATTGTGAGGTGTTTATTGGTGGTCATGGGTTAGCTGCAGATCTGTTATTGCTTGATATTGTAGATTTTGATCTGATCTTGGGTATGGACTTCTTGGAGACGCACTGGGCCATGTTTGACTGTCACAAGAAGGAGGTCGCGTTTCGACGACCAGGGTTACCCGAGATACTGTTTCGTGGCGAGAAGAATACTTCACTACCATGTTTGATTTCCGCATTTAGGGCGGACCGGTTGATGAAGAAGGGTTGTGTTGCTTACTTAGCCCATGTTGTGGACACTACGACTGTTGTGTCAGATCTTGGTAGGATTGAGGTTGTGTCTGAGTTTCCGGATGTGTTTCCAGCAGAGTTACCTGGTATACCCCCTGTATGGGAGATTGATTTTACCATTGAGTTGTTGCCTGGTACAGGACCGATTTCCCAGACACCGTACCGAATGGCGCCAGCGGAGTTGAAGGAGTTGCAGATTCAGCTCCAGGAGTTGTTAGAGAAGGGTTTCATTCGACCGAGTGTTTCTCCGTGGGGTGCTCCAGTTTTTTTGTGCGGAAGAAGGATAGGTCCATGCGTTTGTGCATCGACTATCGGAAGCTGAATCAGGTTACAGTGAGGAACAAGTATCTGTTGCCGCGGATTGATGACTTGTTCGATCAGCTCAATGGAGCATCAGTCTTTTCGAAGATTGACCTTCGATCCGGATATCACCAGTTGAGGATCCGAGACTCTGATGTAGCTAGGACAGCATTCAGGACGCGGTATGGGCACTATGAGTTTTTGGTTATGCCGTTTAGGTTGACCAACGCCCCTGCAGCTTTCATGGACTTGATGAATCGGGTGTTCAGACGGTTCCTGGACAAGTTCGTGATTGTATTCATTGATGATATTTTGATCTATTCCATGAGTGTGGGCCAGCACAAGAAGCATTTGCGGGCAGTATTGCGGACATTGCGGGACCATCAGTTGTTCGCGAAGTTTAGCAAGTGCGAGTTCTGGTTGGATAGTGTGAAGTTCCTGGGCCACGTGATTTCGACTGAGGGAGTCAGTGTTGATCCTGACAAGATCGAGGCCGTGCTGAACTGGAGTAGACCCACTACTGTGCCAGAGATCTGGAGTTTCTTGGGGTTTGCATGCTATTATCGACGATTTGTACAGGATTTCTCCCGGATTGCTACACCACTGACCAGATTGACGAAGAAGGGCGTCAAGTTTGAGTGGTCTGATGCGTGCGAGGAGAGTTATTTGCTCCTGAAGGAGAGATTGACTACCACACCGGTTCTGACATTGCCAGACGACAGTGGTGAGTTTGTTGTGTACAGTGATGCGTCGAAGTTGGGGCTTAGCTGTGTGTTGATGCAGCATGGTAGAGTTGTGGCATATGGTTCCAGGCAGCTGAAACCGCATGAGGTCAACTATCCGATGCATGATTTGGAGTTAGCCGCTATCGTGTTAGCGTTGAAGAGTTGGAGGCATTACCTGTATGGTGCTCAGTGTAAGATTTTCACTGATCACAAGAGTCTCACCTACTTGCGGACACAGCCAGATCTGAACATGAGGCAGCGCCGATGGATGGAGTTGATCAACGACTATGATTGCACGTTTGAGTACCATCCAGGGAAGGCCAATGTTGTAGCAGATGCACTTAGCCAGAAATCTGGAGCCTCGTTGTTTCACATATGTGTGGCCAGAGTATCGATGTTAGCCGAGCTTCGAGCTACGGGTGCCGTGTTCGGGTATGATGATGAGGGAGCTTTGTTGGCCAGATTTCAGGTTCGACCCGTATTGGTTGATCAGGTACGAGAGGCTCAGGATTCGGATTCTTATCTTTTGGGGAAGAAGACCATGATACGGAATGGTGTGCCAACAGAGTTCCGATTGAGCGATGACGGTACGTTGTTGTTCAGAGGTAGGTTATGTGTACCCAGAGATGAGGACTTAAAGAAGGAGATTCTAGATGAGGCCCACAGTTCAGCATATGCGATGCATCCTGGAGGTACGAAGATGTTTCGTACACTTCGAGCGTACTATTGGTGGCGCAACATGAAGCGGGAGATTGCCGCGTACGTGAGTCGATGTTTGATCTGTCAGCAGGTGAACTCGGAGAGGCAGAAACCTGCAGGGAAACTACAACCACTTGAGATTCCGGTTTGGAAGTGGGAGCATATTACGATAGATTTCGTCTATCAGTTGCCGCGTACTTCGGCGGGCAACACTGGCATTTGGGTTATTGTCGACCGATTGACGAAATGCGCACACTTTCTTGCACTTCCAGGGAATCGAAGATATCAGTGGGTAGATTGGCCAAGTTGTACTTATCCGAGAATGTTCGCTTGCATGGTGTGCCTGTGTCCATTGTTTCTGACCGAGATAGTCAGTTTACTTCTGAGTTTTGGCATTGCAGCGAGCATTGGGCACGAGGTTGCGATTTAGTACAGCTTTCCATCCTCAAACTGACGGGCAGTCCGAGCGGACCATTCAGACTCTTAAGGATATGCTGAGATCATGTGTATTATAGTTTCGCGGAAACTGGGATCAGCAGTTACATTTGATAGAGATCGCCTACAACAACAGCTATCAGGCCAGTATTGAGATGGCACCGTACGAGGCTCTGTACGGGAAGCAGTGTCGAACTCCGTTGTGTTGGAGTGAGATGGGCGAGCGTTGGCTTATTGGTCCTGATTTGGTGAAAACCACGATGGAGGATATACAGGTTATTCGGGATCGATTGAAGATCGCCCAGGATCGGCAGAAGAGTTACGCGGATGCGAGGAGGAAGAGTTTAGAGTTCGAGGTTGGTGATTGGGTTTTCCTGAGCCTATCTCCGTGGAGGGGAGTGGTGCGTTTCGGGAAGGGTGGCAAGTTTCGACCACGGTATATTGGTCCGTATGAGATTACGGAGAGGGTTGGAGCTGTTGCTTACAGACTTGAGTTACCAGCTGAGATGGCTCGTGTACATGATGTCTTCCATGTTTCGATGTTGCGGAAGTACATCTCAGATCCTTCACATGTATTAGCCCCACAGTAGTTACCGATCAGAGAGGATTTGACGTATGTTGAGGAGCCTGTGCAGATTCTCGATCGTCGTGAGCAGGAGTTGAGGCACCGTGTGATCCCGCAAGTGAAGGTCTTGTGGCAGAACCATTCAGTTGAGGAGGCCACCTGGGAGACTGAGCAGCGTATGCGGGAGCAGTATCCTCATCTGTTCACTTGACAGGTACGTAAATTTCGAGGTCGAAATTTCTTTAAGGGGGGTAGATTTGTGACGACCCGAACCAGAATCAGTTGTGTATTCGGCACGATTCACGAGATTCTGCTTAGTCGTAGTTTTACGTCGTATATGTGGTTTGCCGATTTGATTCGCGACTATGTTTTCGGTCGAGAATTTGAGTTGAGTGTCTTCACGGAAGTTGTAGAGTATGTGATTTCGAGCTCGTGGACGGTTCCAGAAGATTTTTCCGGTAACCGAGGAATATTTTGTGATTATTTGAAGTTTCGGTTTCCGACGAGTTTATCCGATTGTTTCGTGTTTATCCGAAACGTGATGGTTATCCATTTTGAATTGTCGATCGACCCGAGGCGCGAGTATAAATATCGGAATAGTCGGGAATTAGTCGAAAATTTCTTTTTGGGCTTTGACTGACGTTGACTTGCTTTGACTTTCCCGTTTTGGAAAGTTGACCGTTGACCACGAAGGGAGAGGTTTCCCGTTTCGGCTTCGACGTCTAACGACCAATTTCCGGCCACCTCCGGCCAAGTGAAGGGTAAGGTTTTCTTCCTCTCATGATTTCAAGTGGGTCTAGCTTTGGTTTGATGGAAATTGATGAGGTTTGGAGAGACTTCGAATCGGGCCGAGGGGATGGATTTCGCCGGTGATGGTTGCGGTGGTTCCGGCAAGATTTGGAGGTGGGGTTGTTGGGGGTTTTGCTCCCCACACCTTGGTGATACTTTCTGGGTTATTGGTTAGGGACGAGGTGGTGGTTTGGAGTGAACCCGATTGGGGTTCCGGTGAGAATTTCTGATTTGGGATTGTGTGAAATTGGATGGGTTGGAGGTTGAATTGAGCTTGGTGTTAGTTGAAGAAAATGTTGGGTTGGAGGAGAGCTTCATTTCTGGAACTTCCTCGCCGGAAAATGTCACTGTTGACGGCGCGCGGCGGTCAACGGCGGCGCTCCGGCGAGGAGTTGACTTTTTGGATTTTGATGCAATTAATGTCATTTTTCTCGTAATCGCGCCCTGATTATCGTTCAGAGGTTTTCGGATTGATTTGGTTAGCCAATTTTCAGTCGAAGGTTTCGAGTGGAGATTTCAGGAATTTCGTTAATCATTTTGTACTGCATTGCATATTTCCGGGAACGGTTGGTTTCCGTGCTTCAGTTTAGAGTTGTGGATTATATTTTTGATCAGTTATGTTTATAAATGTTCAAGAGATCGAGATCGTGACCGTGATTTATGTGAGGGATCTTCCGCCGGACTACGAGATTAGCACGAGTGCGTACAAGATTACGATTTATACGAGCATGTGTTAGATGATTATGCTTATATCATTATACTATACGTATATGTATTTATATGCTTTTTATTGCCTTTGCATCGAACTATTGATGATTTGGTTTACACAGAGTACAATCGTTATATATGTTGTTGTATCAATACACACGCATCCCGGCTGATCCCCGAGGGTGCCTACCAGGAGGGGTACAGTACCTTGTGCCGATGTAGTTCCGGGTGGGTACTGGTTTCTGTACCTTGAGCCGATGTAGTTCCGGGTGGGTACAGATGTCTGTTTATTGTGCCGATGTAGTTCCGGGTGGAAACAGATACCCTGACCTGAGGCCTTTCTGGCTAGAATCACGTGTGGGTCTGGGATCCCGTGATTCGGACTGTACTTGTACGGACGTGTCCATGAGTGACCCCGTATACTTTGTTATTTTATTAACCTGGACTCGCATATGTTATTTTAAACATATATATCAACTGGTGAAAGACATTTATTTTCGTCCACTCACTCTAACAGTTTTCTTGTCTTTCCCCTGAGATTTTTGGTTTCCGTGCCCAGTTTGCAGTTCAGGTTTGGTGTTTCACGTCACGGTTTGGAGGCTAGTGATCTGAGCTACCTGTGTTTTCCAGTAGGTTCTTTTTTCGCCTACTGATGTGTATATGTTGTATATATTTATATTAGAGGTCGCTCTGATACATTCTGATACTTGTTCTTACGGATTTTCTCGGATATACATATACATAGTACAGTTTGTTTACTGTTTATTGTTTAAATTGATGTTGAGAAATTCGGATGGGATTGGTGCCCACGGTTTGGCTTTTGTTTCATAGGATGAAGTGTTATTTTCAGGGTGCAGGTTTATGCAATTCAACGTTAGTAACGAAACTCTGCCGAAATTTCAAAAAAAATTTGTTGGTTCGTATTTTCAGAAGGGGTTCGATTCTGATTTAGGTAACTGAATCGGGGTTGGGTCCTTTCATGACATTTCTCCTACTCGGACTAGGAAAGAACAAAAGATGGTGGATCAAGAGATGATATGGCCGAAAATATCAAGTATATCTCAATTTTGCCTTATTTGAAGATCAAAATATCTCAAATATATGGTATTTTCGGACAGAATATATTCCTTGAAGAGCAAGAAGAGAAAAATCTAGAAAGAAGATATTTTGCATGGAATAAGGAAAGAATATCCAAGATACAGGCCTATAACTTCATATATCACCGAATCTGTAATTCTACTCCGAATATGGTGATTTTTGGAAAGCTCTTGAAGTCTTCTTTCTAACCAGACCAAGAATATAATTTTCTATTATCCACAACTCCGGGAAAACGCGTTTGAAGTTATACTGACAGATTTACCCGGGATACACTAGGAAAACCTAGTTTGGAGAGGAAGATTCTCATTATTCGCCTATAAATAGAAGAGCTCAGCCTCATTCTGAAGGATCACTCATTCTAGATGCCTAAGCTCTGCCTAAACATTATCTCCTCTCCACGAAGCCAATAAATACTCCAAGGAAGCAGTCTACGCCGTCGTCCGCCACCACAACAACCTCCATTGACAAATAGGGTGATCCCGAGTGTCTCCTCCACCGAAGAAGATTTAGTTATACCTTAGCTCCATAGGGTGATCCCGAAGACTAAAAAGTGTAACATGAATCCTCTTTACTTTGTAGCTTCTCCTTGTATGAACTATTGGTTTAGTAAAGTAGTTTTCAGTATTTCAATTTTTCTTTACTTTCAATGTTTCTAACTGTTTTTCATGTGTTCTAGTGAAAGGACCCAACCCCGATTTAGTTTCCTAAACCGGAATCAAACCCCTTCTGAAAACACGAACTTGCAAAAACCATAGAAATTTCGGCAGAGTTTCACTATATCGTGGAATTACCATTAACCTGTACCCGAAAACACACTTCATCCTATGCCACAAAAGCCAAACCGTGGGCACCAATCCCATCCGGATTTCTCAAAATCATATCATAATATAAAGTAATTGAAAGGACCCAACCCCGATTTAGCTCCCTAAACCGGAATCGAACCCCTTCGAAAACACGAACCAACAAAAACTTTTCGAAATTTGGGCAGAGTTTCGTTACTATCGCGAAATTACCATTACCTGCACGCGGAAAATACACTTCATCCTATGCCACAAAAAAACAAACCGTGGGCACCAAACCCATCCGGATTTCTCAATATACCAACAGTAAGTAAATCATTAAATATATCTATACTTTACTGAAATCCGGTGTAAAATCATATAGCATATACAATAGGACGCTCAGAGCGACTTCTAATACATAATCGTATACACATACCACAGTAGGTAGAACAATAAACCTACTGGATGAAACAAAGTAGCTCGAACACTATGCCTCCGACCACGACGTGCGACACCAGAGCCTGAACTGCAAACTGGGCACGGAAACCGAAAAGCCCAGGTGAAAGACAATAAATACGTTAGAGTGAGTGGACGAAAATAAATGTCTTTCACAAAGTAATATACGTTATAAAAACATATGCGAGTCGAAAGTATAAATAATCAAATGGTACACGAGGGAGACTCTAACTCCTCACGCGTCCGAGTACACGAGGGAGACTCCAACTCCTCACGCGTACAGAGCATGCAATGTAAAATCGCGGAATCACTCATGGACTACCACGCGATAGCACAGTCTGAATCACGGGATCCCAGACCCACACGTGATTCCTTGCCAGAAAGGCCTCGGGTCAGGATATCTGTCCCCCCCGGAGCGTACTCGGGGATCAGCCGAGAAGCCAATGTGTATCGATACCACAACATATACTGAGACTGTACTCTGTGTAAACCAAATCATAAATCTTTTCTATGCACATGCTTAAATCATATTATGTACGTATAAATATATTCGTATACGTATATTCGTATATGCATAATCGTAAAACACATGCTCGTAAAATCATAATCAATCCACATGCTCAAGTTCGTAAATCATTTATAAAAGACTCGCAAGCAATCCGTGAAAAGAAATGTCCACTCACAGACTGGCGTAACGCGTATCGCGTTAACCCGTGATCCGGCGGAATGCCCCTCGCCAAACAAATGATCACGAACCCCTGAATATTCACAAAATCCATTATTCAAAGTCGAAATCCGACAATACAAACCAAACTATGAGAAACCACCGTTCTCGGAAACAGATAAATCAAAGTCGACGAATCGTCGAAAATCCGTATATACCACTTCAATACCTCGCTTTACGTTCGGACGCTCAACTCGAAAAACGAACCTCCCCACTGCGATCGGGGCGCGATTTCGAGTCAAATGACATGCGACTTGTCGAAAGTCAAAAAGTCAACTCTGACCGTTGACCGCCGCCGTTGACCGCCGTCCACGGCGGCGCCACTGTTGACTGGAGAATTTCACGGCGGAGCTACCTTCATTCCACTCAAAATCGTCCACTGAGCAACTTTGTCAACTACAACAAAGGCCAATTCTCACTCTAACTAGGTCAATTTCAAGCAAAACCGAATTGGTTCACAAATTTCAATCCCAAAATTCTCCATGTACAAGATGAATTGGAACTCCAAACTTACATGGTAGCTTGCTAGTGATGAGAGCTTCAAAGCCCACTCCAAATTACAGCTCGAATCGGCCCCAAAAATGGAACTCGAATCACAAAGTTTTCTTCCAAAGTTTGGCCGGATTTCTCCCTCTTTCCGGCGAGCCTTGCCGTGAAAAGAGGCCGGAAACACGATGGGGTGGCCAAGGCGCTACGAATGGGTCCTTCCCCATGGTCGGAGGTGGCCGAACGGACAACCACCGTCGCCACCGTGAAACACGTCGCATTCCTCTTCTCCCACCGAGTTGACCCAGTCAACTCGGTCAACCCTCATAATGGAAAGTTTCCCACCTGCCCAAAATAGCAGGTTACTATATATAGCCTTTCCCGATTAGGAAACTTCGTAATTATCCGTTTAAACGAACTTCAAACGCGCGTAACTTCCTCGTCGTAATTCCGATTCCGATAATTCTCGCGGCCATGAACTCGTCTCGACACACTCTTCAATAATCACTCGAAGTCAAACACATCGGCCAACCGAATAAAAAGTCAACCCTTCAAAGCAACACACACTAAATCAACTAAATAATCAACAAACGGAAAAATTCGCAACTAATTCCTCGTAACTCCAAATCATGCTCCGGAAGTTCCCACAAACTCGAAATTAAATTCCGAACAACTTCCGTGAAGAAGCTGAACCCAAATTCTCGTTCGGTAATTTAGTCGTTAAGTAGCCCACCATTTAAATCTAAACTTCAAATATTCATAACTAATTCCTCGGTCGTCCAAATAACGATCCGGAACCGTCCACGAACTCGTAATCACATGTAGAACGACTCTCGAGAAGAGACCCAGCTCCAATTCTCGGCCAATAATTAAGTCGTTAACAATCCCTGGCGGTTCAAACCCTGTCGTCAATCTGCGGCTACGCAGTAACTCACGAATCAAGCTGATCATACTGCTGATTCTGGTCCGGGTCGTCACAAATCCACCCCCCTTAGAAAAATTTCGACCTCGAAATTTCCGAGTCTGTCGACTAAAAGTAGGAGCACTGCCTTTGCATACTGCTCAACTCTCCAGCGACAACGTCGACTGAACAACTCTGACACTGACTCCCCAATAGGAGATAGCTCCGTGCTGGAATCTCTGTACCGACAAATCACAAATATGAACTGGCTCCACACAAGCGCCAAGTTTTCATGCATAAGAAACAGATAGGGTACACAACACGCAACAACCTGAAACATAGTTCCGCCACGCGGAACACAACACACAAAGCCAACACTATAGGCGATGCCGAACCATACGGCATAACACAAACTCGCCAATGGCCACAACACAAAATTCGAATCAAACGTTACTCAAACCCTAACCAAACTCGCTCCAGTACAGTGGAGTACAACATCGTCCTCAGAACGACATCAAACAACATCAACATCACAGTGATCCACAAACTGGTACTGCAAGCAATCTCGAACAAGTGAAACTGTTGGTCCCGAATCCTCCGTAACTGCAATACCGAGGTCCACAACATGTCCTCCAAGGTCTGAATAGTCCTCAAAGATCGCCCACCAATCTGAGGATAAGAACCGGTACTACCTTGTAATCTGGTCCCCAATGCTCGCTGCAAAGCTCGTCAACATACAGTCGTAGCAGATTACCTCGATCGGCGAACTGGGACAAAAATACACCACGTAGATGGACAACTTCCATCAAACACAGCCACGACAGCCTGCCACTGAAATCGTCTCCGAAAGTACAAGGAAACGTACCGAGTACGTCAGACGACCTACAAAGGCCCAACAACTGGTGTCACCAACCAAAGTGCAAACAACATACACAAACACAGCAACAATCGCCACGTCTAATCGGAAATCTTCAATGGCTGACACTTCCCGGCAAGTCTCTGCCTCCTAGCCATAGCCAGTCGACGAATGTGGCATCAACACACACAAGCTGCTACATGGCTCTTCATGTTGCGTCACGAGTAATAAACTCGAAGTATCAGACACAACTCCACATCACTAGCGCCAAACGCACGCAAAATCACGAGCCTCAACACCATCATACTCAAACTCAGCTCTCGTAGCCCATAACTCGGCTAACACGAAAACTCGAGCCATACTCACATGAAACACTGAAGCTCCCGATTCTCGACTGAATGCATCAATAACAACATCCAGACGGATGATCAAGTACAACCTCTAACCTTTCTCAAGCAACTCAAAGGTGCAGCCATAATTGTCAGTCGACTCCATCTATCGACACTGCCTCAAGCTCAAATCTGGCCGAAAATGCAAGGGGATAAAACTCAGTGGTCAGCGTACACCCTACACCACGCTGCACGACATAGCAATAGTATCTCCAACTCTCTGGTGCTAACACAAGGGCAGCTACACCCAAATCATACATAGGATATGTAGCTATACAAAGTTCCACTGCCTGGAATCATGAGCCACCGCTCTGCTACACAGCATCAAACATAACCAAATCTATACCTCGAAGCATCGCCATAACCCATGAACTCGTCACGATCGTCAGGTAAGGTCAAAACTGCAGTAACGGTCACCAACCTGTAGGAGTAAGCAACTCTCCTCGCGTGCATCGAACCACATGAACTTGACGCCTTCTTCGTCAATCCGGAAAGTAGAGTAGCAATCCGGGAAAATCCTGCACAAGCCGTCGGTACAAGTCTGCCAAACCCAAGAGAAACTCTGGATCTCTGGTACACAGGTAGGTCAACCCCAAATCAACACGGCTTCAAACTGGTTAGGATCCACGTCAACTCCCTCGGATAACATCACATAACCCAAAATCTTCACACTAATTAACCAAAACTCATACTGACTGAACTTCGCAAACAACAGATCGTCTTGTGAAGTCCGTAAAACCACTTGCAACCGCTTCAGGTGCTGGCCCACACTCCTGGGATACATCAGGACAGTGCCAACGTACAAGACCGCAAACTCGTCCAGAAACTGTCTGAACACCTGGTCCATCAAGTCCACATGATCAACGGGGCATTGGTCAACCAAACAGCGTGACCAAAAACTCCTGATGTCCGCACCGAGATCCGAAAGCTATCCAAACCACAACTGCCTCATCGAACCTCAACTGATGGTATCCAGAACCAAAATCAATCTTCAACATGATTAAAGCTCTCGCAAACTGATCAACCAGTCGTCAATCTGAAGCGGAGGATACTCGCACTCCTCTGAAGCAAATCGAGCTACCGGTAGTCAATGCACCACCTCGTCGAACCAACCAACATCCGAACACACAATGCAAAAGCACACCACGCAAATACGCGGGGTTGCACGAAATCTCCTGAAACCTCCTCCAGCAACTCCTGGAGTCGAAACAATAGCTCCATCAGCTCCGCTGGTTCCGAACGACAAGACGTCGGTAAAATGAGTCCAGCGCCTGGTACAAGCTCGATGGTGTAGTCAGTCTCCCGAACTGGAGGAACATCTGATAACTCCTCCGGAACATGCCAGGAAACTCAGGAACCATCTCAATGTCACCTACGCCGAGCACAGCAACCATAGTATCCACAACATGTGCTAAGCAAACAACATAACTCGTCTCCATCATCCGCTCAACCATCACCGCGAAACAGCATCTCGGGGAAATCTGGTCGTCGAAACACAACCTCCATCTCGAGGCACTCGAACACAGCCAAATGCGTCGTCAATAAGTCCATACTCATGGTCACATCAAAACCACAATATCCAGCTATAACAGATCCGCGGCTAACCCATAACCTCAAACAAGGATCTCACAACCTCCGGATGGATGCAACACTCTCCAAAACCTCGGAAGTGGAGATACATGTACAATAGCCATGGATATCAAGCAACAGTAACCTCGGAGAAAAGTCTGTCCTCAAACAAGGTCATAGCACGAACTCCAACATGCCCAAACTAGCCGTCCATGTCAAATGCGACTTACTGAATAACTCGTCAAAAGGGTACATTGATCAGACTGCAAGAACAGCATCATGATCCCTTCGTGAACTCTGAGCTGTCGAACCGCTACAACAGCTGGCTGGGGGTTCTCCCTCGTAACGTGATCCTCCTGGCCACCACAATGGCAACTGAAAGTGTACCACAAACACAAGTCACCGCAACACCTGCTGCGTGAAAGGATCACCAACGATCACCCAAACCCATGCCACAGAAGCAAGTCCGCTACACTGTGAACTCCGCCATCGCCAAACGGATCAGCAGAGGATCCTCAACATAATCAAAAAGACCACAGTCTGATGAAATCACTGATGCCGAAGTGTCGGAACTCAACCTCATCAAAACTCGACTAAGTCCACTTCCCTCAAACCATCACATCAAAAACCGCGTACACATTTCCCTCACAATAGCCTCGCCACTGAGTATAGCACACTAAGCTCCTCATGGATGTCTCGAGGCACATCAATCAGATTCCCTCTGATACTCAGGTTCAAACTCATCTCGAACCTCGTGCATAGCTCCCTCTGAAGCCAAATAACTCGTGCAAACAGGAACTAACATGTGAACAATGCATCTCTGCCTCAGGTGGGTAAACACTCCACATTCAAACGCTGGGTAGCCTGAATAAACCATCACCGTTTACACAACACTTTGAATGTAGGCCATGGAGTCGCAACTGGAACTCACACAACATCAGCCCACCAAATACAACAATCTGACTCAGGCAAACATCTCTGCCACAATTATCAGCTCTGAGGCAACATATAGACGCCCGTATACACATCCCCAGGCAAACCGTGCCACACAATTCTCTGAACTCTGAATACTCATCTGAATCCACTGTTCTCTGGCAAATCACGCGTCGATTGATCCTCAACAGGATCCACAACCGAAACGACACGGAAAGCACGTCAGGAGGCATCCTAATGAATACAATATCATTCACAACAATTGGAACGTAATCATGGAACTTCAAATATTTGAAAGCATACAACACCCAGAATTTGATGATTATCCGCCGGCCGGTCAGGTCACCATTCCAGACATGCTGTACATTCTCAAATATCCTTAGTAAACACGACTACAGAAGTCTACAGAACCTACAACCTAATGCTCTGATACCAAACTGAAAGGACCCAACCCCGATTTAGCTCCCTAAACCGGAATTGAACCCCTTCGAAAACACGAACCAACAAAAACTTTTCGAAATTTGGGCAGAGTTTCGTTACTATCGCGGAATTACCATTACCTGCACGCGGAAAATACACTTCATCCTATGCCACAAAAAAACAAACCGTGGGCACCAAACCCATCCGGATTTCTCAATATACCAACAGTAAGTAAATCATTAAAAATATCTATACTTTACTGAAATCCGGTGTAAAATCATATAGCATATACAATAGGACGCTCAGAGCGACTTCTAATACATAATCGTATACACATACCACAGTAGGTAGAACAATAAACCTACTGGATGAAACAAAGTAGCTCGAACACTATGCCTCCGACCACGACGTGCGACACCAGATCCTAAACTGCAAACTGGGCACGGAAACCGAAAAGACCAGGTGAAAGACAATAAACACGTTAGAGTGAGTGGACGAAAATAAATGTCTTTCACAAAGTAATATACGTTATAAAAACATATGCGAGTCGAAAGTATAAATAATCAAATGGTACACGAGGGAGACTCTAACTCCTCACGCGTCCGAGTACACGAGGGAGACTCCAACTCCTCACGCGTACAGAGCATGCAATGTAAAATCGTGGAATCACTCATGGACTACCACGCGATAGCACAGTCTGAATCACGGGATCCCAGACCCACACGTGATTCCTAGCCAGAAAGGCCTCGGGTCAGGATATCTGTCCCCCCCGGAGCGTACTCGGGGATCAGCCGAGAAGCCAATGTGTATCGATACCACAACATATACTGAGACTGTACTCTGTGTAAACCAAATCATAAATCTTTTCTATGCACATGCTTAAATCATATTATGTACGTATAAATATATTCGTATACGTATATTCGTATATGCATAATCGTAAAACACATGCTCGTAAAATCATAATCAATCCGCATGCTCAAGTTCGTAAATCATTTATAAAAGACTCGCAAGCAATCCGTGAAAAGAAATGTCCACTCACAGACTGGCGTAACGCGTATCGCGTTAACCCGTGATCCGGCGGAATGCCCCTCGCCAAACAAATGATCACGAACCCCTGAATATTCACAAAATCCATTATTCAAAGTCGAAATCCGACAATACAAACCAAACTATGAGAAACCACTGTTCTCGGAAACAGATAAATCAAAGTCGACGAATCGTCGAAAATCCGTATATACCACTTCAATACCTCGCTTTATGTTCGGACGCTCAACTTGAAAAACGAACCTCCCCACTGCGATCGGGGCGCGATTTCGAGTCAAATGACATGCGACTTGTCGAAAGTCAAAAAGTCAACTCTGACCGTTGACCGCCGCCGTTGACCACCGTCCACGGCGGCGCCACTGTTGACCGGAGAATTTCACGGCGGAGCTACCTTCATTCCACTCAAAATCGTCCACTGAGCAACTTTGTCAACTACAACAAAGGCCAATTCTCACTCTAACTAGGTCAATTTCAAGCAAAACCGAATTGGTTCACAAATTTCAATCCCAAAATTCTCCATGTACAAGATGAATTGGAACTCCAAACTTACATGGTAGCTTGCTAGTAATGAGAGCTTCAAATCCCACTCCAAATTGCAGCTCGAATCGGCCCCAAAAATGGAACTCGAATCACAAAGTTTTCTTCCAAAGTTTGGCCGGATTTCTCCCTCTTTCCGGCGAGCCTTGCCGTGAAAAGAGGCCGGAAACATGATGGGGTGGCCAAGGCGCTACGAATGGGTCCTTCCCCATGGTCGGAGGTGGCCGAACGGACAACCACCGTCGCCACCGTGAAACACGTCGCATTCCTCTTCTCCCACCGAGTTGACCCAGTCAACTCGGTCAACCCTCATAATGGAAAGTTTCCCACCTGCCCAAAATAGCAGGTTACTATATATAGCCTTTCCCGATTAGGAAACTTCGTAATTATCCGTTTAAACGAACTTCAAACGCGCGTAACTTCCTCGTCGTAATTCCGATTCTGATAATTCTCGCGGCCATGAACTCGTCTCGACATACTCTTCAATAATCACTCGAAGTCAAACACATCGGCCAACCGAATAAAAAGTCAACCCTTCAAAGCAACACACACTAAATCAACTAAATAATCAACAAACGGAAAAATTCGCAACTAATTCCTCGTAACTCCAAATCATGCTCCGGAAGTTCCCACAAACTCAAAATTAAATTCAGAACAACTTCCGTGAAGAAGCCAAACCCAAATTCTCGTCCGGTAATTTAGTCGTTAAGTAGCCCACCATTTAAATCTAAACTTCAAATATTCATAACTAATTCCTCGGTCGTCCAAATAACGATCCGGAACCGTCCACGAACTCGTAATCACATGTAGAACGACTCTCGAGAAGAGACCCAGCTCCAATTCTCGGCCAATAATTAAGTCGTTAACAATCCCTGGCGGTTCAAACCCTGTCGTCAATCTGCGGCTACGCAGTAACTCACGAATCAAGCTGATCATACTGCTGATTCTGGTCCGGGTCGTCACAGTAATAAGTAAAATTGTAACTTTACAGAAATCCGGGAAAATCATATGAAAATATGAACATCAGAGTATTCAGAGGGACCTCTAGTATATATACATAAATATACAACAGTAGGCTAAACAAGAAACCTACGGAGAAAGAAAAGTAGCTCGAACACTAAGCCTCTAACTGCGACGTTCGACACCAGAATCTAAACTGCAAACTGGGCATTGAAAACAAAGAGCCTAGGGAAAGACATATAAACCGTTAGAGTGAGTGGACGAAAATAAATGTCTTTCGCTAAATAATATATGTTATAAAAACATATGCGAGTCTAAATGCATGAAAATAATATGGTACACGAGGGAGACTATAACTCCTCACGCGTACAGAACATGCATCGAAAATCCCGCGGGGTCACTCATGGACACATCCGCGCTAGTATAGTTTGAATTACGGGATCTCATACCCACACGTGATTCTTGCCAGAAAAGCCTCAGGTCAGAGGTCTCCCCCCCGCCCCCGGGTCAGGGGTCATAGCCTCCCCCGGTAAACATCATCGGGGATCAGTCGGGATGCAAGTGTATCGATACAACAATATATACTGTGACTGTACTCTGTGTAAACTAAATCATAAATATTTCATGCAATTGTATAAAGCATAATGTAAATTCGTAATACGTAATTATATAAACATATTCGTCGATGCATATTCTTAAATGAATAATTGTAAACACATGCTCGAATAACTCATAATCGTATGTGCATGCTTATGCTCGTAAAAAGTATAATAAGGACTCGCAACCAATCAGTGAAAAGAAATGTGTCCACTCACAGACAAGCACAGCGCGCAAACGCACTAATCACGAGATCCAGCAGAAGATCCCCCGCCAAGCGTACGATATAGATCCCCTAAATAATCACAAAATATCACTGATCAAAATCACAATTAAATACTCTGAACCACACCTCATAAACCAACCACTCTCGAAAATATATAACTCGGATAACAGAAAACTCGTCAAAACTCCAAATATACTCCACAAAATCTTCGACATAAAATCCACTACACAAATCAACTCGAAAACCTCAAGGTGACGATCGGGGCGCGATTACGAGTCAAACGGCATAAAACTTGTCAAAATCCAAAGAGTCAACCCCTCGCTAGAGCTCCGCCGTTGACCGCCGGCGCGCCGTCACCGGAGAGATTTTCCGGCGAGGAAAGCTGTGACGACCCGGAAAAGATTGAACAGTGTCATCAGCTTGGTCCGTGAGATTATGAGTAATGGTAGATTTCCGATAATGGATTTACTCGCCAGGTTTGATAACGACTAAATTATTGGCCTAGAATTGGAGCTGGGTCTCTTCTCGAGAGTCGTTGTACGTGTGATTTCGAGTTCGTGGGCGGTTCCGGATCGTTATTTGGACGACCGAGGAATAAATAATGAATATTTGAAGTTTCGACGTAATCGAATTTAGATTGTGATGCTCTTAGCGACTAAATTACCGGACGAGAATTTGGTTTCGGCTTCTTCACGGAAGTTGTTGAGCATTTAATTTCGAGCTTGTGGGAACTTATGAAGCATTATTCTGAGTTACGAAGATTAAGTTGTGAATATTTCCGACTGTTGATAATTTAGTCGATTAAAGTTTGTGTTTCGGCGAATAGTTGACTTTTTATCCGATTTGTCAAAGTGTTTGACTTTGGGGGATAATTGAAGAATACGTCGAGTTAAGTTTGTTGCCGCGAGAATTATCGGAATCGGAATTACGACGAGAAAGCTACGGGTATTTGAAGTTTGCCGAAAAGATAATTACGAAGTTTCCATTTGGGAAAGCTATAAATAGTGAACTTGCCAGTTTTGGAAAGTCAACATTCTCATTAATTAGTTTGACCGAGTTGACCGAGTCAACTCGGTGGAGGCAGAGGATGGTGACGGGAGCCACGGTGCTCCAGGGTGGCGTGAAGATTCCGGCCACCCCACGGCACGAGGCTTGTCCCGTTCTCTTCGCCTCGACCACCTCGTTCCATCTCTGGCCTCTTTTTCCGGCATGGCTCACGGTGGAGAGAGAAACTTTGAACCAAAGTTTGGGATTTTTGGGGTTAATGGTGGTTTTCGATTCCGGCCGAGTTGAGCTCAAACAAGGACTGGGTTTTGTAGCCCTCATCTCCATGATTCTAACCATGTAAGTATGGAGTTCTAATTCGATTTATTCTTGGAGAATTTTGGATTTGAAATTTTAGGAACAATTCGGTTTATCACGAAATTGGATTAGTTAGAGTGAGAATTGGCCTTCGATGCAGTTGACAAAGTTGCTTAGTGGATGATTTTGAGTGGAATAGAGGTTGCTCCGCCGAGGAATTTTCAGGTATTGAGGTGTGATTTTTGGATTTTCGACCGTTTGTCGTAATCGGATTACGTGTTTCCGAGAACGGTGGTTTCTCGTGATTTGTTTTGAATTGTCGAGTTATGACTTTGAGTAATGGACATTGTGATTATTCAGGGGTTCGTGGTCGTTCGTTTGGCGAGGGACTTTCCGTCGGATCACGGGTTAACGCGAACTGCGTTACGCAAGCGTGTGAGTGGACAAGTTTCTATTTTCACAATTGATTTGCGAGTTCGTGGATTTTATGATTTTCGTGTTTACTTTATACGATATTGAGATATATGTTATTTTTGGAGGTGTTATTATATGTTTATTGGTGATGGCATTTATTACATCGATGTACTAGAGTTGAGAGATTCCTCTGGACCAGAGTTGAGAGATTCCTCTGGACAGGGTTGAGTGGTCCCCTCTGTGCCGCCAGGGTTGAGAGGTCCCTGGCCTATCACCGTCGGGTTGAGCGATTCACCTGACGTCGGGCTTGAGAGATTCGCCCGACAACCTCCATATATATATGTGTTCCGAACTCGCATTGTTTTATATTGAGTATGTATATAAACTGGTGAAAGGCATATGTTTATTTTCGTCCACTCACTCTAACATTTTTATTTGCCTTTCCCCTGGGCTTTTCGGTTTCCGTGCCCAGTTTGCAGTTCGGATTCTGGTGTCGCACGTCGTGGTCGGAGGCATAGTGCTCGAGCTACCTTGTTTCTTCCAGTAGGTTTATTGTTCTACCTACTGTGGTATACGTATATGATTATACATTAGAGGTCGCTCTGAGTATTCTGTTGTATTTATTATACGATTTTACTCCGGATTTCAGTAAAGTACAGATATATTTACTACTTTACATTACTGTTGATATATTGAGAAATCCAGATGGGATTGGTGCCCACGGTTTGATTTTTGTGGCATAGGATGAAGTGTATTTTCCACGTGCAGGTAATGGTAATTCCACGTTAGTAACGAAACAGTGCCGAAATTTTGTTGATTTTTTGTTGGTTCGTGTTTTCGAATGGGTTCGATTCCGGTTTAGACAATTATATCGGGGTTGGGTCCTTTCAAAAGCCCAGATTTCTTCTCCTCCTCGAGCCCAATACTTCTCTCCACTACATCAACCACCAATTCCTCCGTAATCCGCCGGAAAACAACTCGAAACTTCCATAAATTTCAAATTTGCCAGCGACGGTCCATCACTGGAACTCCGGCCACGACGCACGGCGGCCCTAGAGACTACTCCCAAAAGCCTCGCCGTGGCCTACCGAGCCTTTTCCTCCTAACCCCGGCCACCACCGTGGCCGGAGCACTGCCGTCCGTCACCCCCCGTTTTCCTTCATTTCCCCTCCAAAATTAACTAATCAAATTGCCACCAAATCACACCATATATACATCAATTGAAAGCCCAAGTCCCAAGCTTCAAAACCTTACCTCTATTTCCGGCAACCGCACCGTATTCTGGCAGCCATCTTGACAGTAAGTCACGGCTCACTGAGTCAACCACGGGTTGACTCGGTCAACTCGGCCCAGCTCAGTCAACTCGGTCAAACAACCTATTTTCGCACTATTTCGATAACTTTACGACTATTTGGCTATTTATAGGTCGCGAATCAACTTTATCCACAATTCGGATAACTCAAACTCAAACGGATAAACACGACTAACTAGGCGATAATTTCAAATATTCTTTTTATATTCCTCGATTATCCGAAAAATCCTCAGAAAGCTCCCACGAACTCGAAATCAAATTCTCTACATTTCCCACGAACAAACCTAAATCAAATTCGTGTCTGAAAATTAAGTCGTGAACGAAGTTGCATATCCGATTAATTACGATAAACCTCAATTACTCGTAAACTCACATATTAAGCCGATTACTATAGCAATTCCGGTTCGGGTCGTCACAAATCTATCCCCCTTACAAAAATTTCGACCTCGAAATTTACGTACCTGCTACATGAACATAAAACAAGCTTCAAACCCGATTCCGGCAACCTTCACCCTCATAAATCTCCAACCAAAGCTTAACCAAAACTGACACATATATCAATCGAAAGCCCATAAGGCAAGCTTCAAATCCATACCTTAAAATCTGGCAACCGTGCCATATTTCGGCAACCACCACGACGGCGAGTTGTGACTCACTGAGTCAACACGGGTTGACTGGGTCAACTCGGCAAGAATCAGTCAACTCGATCAAACAGCCAATTTTCACACTTTTTCGATAACTTTACTACTATTCGGCTATTTATACGTCGCGAATCAACTCTATCCGCAATTTGGATAACTCAAACTTCAACGGATAAGCACGACTAACTCGGGGATAATTTCAAATATTTATTTTATATTCCTCGATTATCTGAAAAATCCTCGGAAAGCTCCCACGAACTAGAAATCAAATTCTCTACATTTCCCACGACCAAAATCAAATTCGTGTCCAAAAATTAGGTCGTGATCAAAACCGCATAACATATTAATTACGATAAATCTCGTTTACTCGTAAAACTCGCAGATTAAGTCGATTACTATTCCAATTCCGGTCCGGGTCGTCACAAATCTACCCCCCTTACAAAAATTTTGACCTCGAAATTTACGTACCTGCTACATGAACAGATGAGGATACTGCTCCCACATATGCTGCTCAGTCTCCCAAGTGGCTTCCTCAACCGAATGATTCTGCCATAAGATCTTCACAAGCAGAATAACTCTGTGCCTCAACTCCTGCTCACGCCGATCGAGAATCTGTACTGACTCCTCCACATATGTCAAATCTTCCCGGATAGGAAGCTGATATGGTGCTAACACATGTGATGGATCTGGAATGTATTTCCGCAACATCTAGACATGGAAAACATCGTGTACTCGAGCCATCTCGGCAGGTAACTCTAACCTGTAAACAACGGCACCAACTCTCTCTGTGATGTCATACAGACCGATATACCATGGCAGAAGCTTGCCACGCTTCCAGAAATGAACAACTCCTCGCTAAGGAGATAATTTCAGGAAGACCCAATCACCTACCTCGAACTCGAGACTGTTTCTTCTCACATCTGCATAACTTTTCTGTTGGTCTTGGGCAATCTTCAGTCTATCTCGGATAATCTGAATATCCTCTGTGATGCTCTTCACCAAATTAGGACCAATAAGCCATCGCTCGCCTACCTCACTCCAACACAATGGAGTACGGCACTGCTTCCCGTGTAGAGCCTGATACGATGCCATATCAATACTGTCCTGATAACTATTGTTGTAAGCAAACTCGATCAAATACAGTTGCTGATCCCAATTCCCTCTAAATTGTAAAACACAGGACCGCAACATATCCTCGAGGGTCTGAATTGTCCTCTCAGACTGCCTATCAGTCTGAGGATGGAAAGTTGTACTGAAATGCAATCTGGTACCCAAAGCTCGCTGCAATGCCTGCCAAAACTCTGAGGTAAACTAACTGTCTCGGTCAGAAACAATAGATAAAGGCACACCATGGAATCGAACAATCTCGGCCAAATACAGCTTTGCTAACCTGCCCACTGAAATCTTCCCCAGAAGTGCAAGTAAATGAGCTGATTTCGTCAATCGGTCAACAATAACCCAAATATCCGTGTTACCAGTAGAAGTACGTGGTAACTGATACACGAAATCCATAGTAATATGCTCCCACTTCTAAACCGGAATCTCCAAAGGTTGTAGCTTTCCTGCAGGTTTCTGTCTCTCTGCCTTCACTTGCTAACAAATGAGGCATCTGCTCACATATGTTGCGATCTCCCTCTTCATATTTCGCCACCAGTAATAGGCTCGAAGTGTACAAAACATCTTTGCACCGCCTCGATGCATCGCGTACGCAGAACAATGGGCTTCGTCTAAAATCTCTTTCTTCAAACCCTCGTTTCTGGGTACACATAATCTGCCTCTGAAAAGTAATGTACCATAATCACTCAACTGAAACTCTGTTGGCACACCATTCAGAATCATGGTCTTCTTGTTCTACAGATAGGGATCCGCGTCCTGAGCTTCACGAACCTGATCAACCAATACTAGCCGAACCTGGAAGCTAGCCAACAAGGCTCCATCATCATCCCACTCTAACTCAGCTCCTATAGCTCGTAACTCTGCTAACATGGAAACTCTGGCCACACACATATGAAACAATGAAGCTCCAGATTTCCGACTGAGTGCATCAACAACAACATTAGCCTTCCCTGGATGATACTCAAAGGTGCAATCATAATCATTGATCAACTCCATCCATCTGCGCTGTCTCATATTCAAGTCTGGCTGCGTGCGCAAATAAGTGAGACTCTTGTGATCTGTATATATCTTGCACTGAGCTCCGTACAAGTAGTGTCTCAAACTCTTCAAGGCTAATACAATGGCAGCCAACTCCAAATCATGCGTAGGATAATTGACTTCATGTGGTTTCAACAACCTGGAATCGTAAGCCACCACTTTGCCATACTACATCAAAACACAACCAAGTCCCAATTTCGATGCGTCTCTGTAAACCACAAATTCTCCACTGTCGTCAGATAGAGTCAGAACCGGTGCAATAGTCAACTTCTCCTTTCAAGAGCAAGTAAGTCTCCTCACATGCATCGGACCACTCGAACTTGACAACTTTCTTCGTCAATCTGGTAAGTGGAGTGGCAATCCGTGAAAAATCATGCACAAAACGCCGATAGTAACCTGCCAAACCTAAGAAACTTCTAATCTCTGGTACGGTGGCAGGTCTACTCTAATTCAACACGACTTCAATCTTGTCAGGATCCACGCTGACTCCCTCAGTAGATATCACGTGACCCAAAAATTTCACGCTATTGAACCAAAACTTCACACTGAACTTCACAAACAACTGATTATCTGGCAAAGTCTGAAAAACAGCTCGCAAATGTTTCTTATGTTGGCCCACACTCCTGGAGTAAATCAGAATGTCGTCGATGAACACGATCACAAACTTGTCCAGAAACCGGCTGAACACTCTGTTCATCAAATCCATGAAAGCTACAGGAGCATTAGTCAACCCAAATGGCATAACCAAGAACTCATAATGCATGTACAGTGATCTGAAAGCTATCCTGGCCACATCTGATTCTCTGATCCTCAACTGATGGTATCCAGATCTGAGATCAATCTTTGAAAAGACTGAAGCACCCTTGAGCTGATCAAACAAATCATCAATCCATGGAAACGGATATTTGTTCTTCATGGTGACTTGATTCAGCTTCTGGTAATTAATACACAACCGCATGGAACCATCCTTCTTCCTCACAAAAAGTACAGGAGCACCCCATGGTGATACACTGGGTCGTATGAAACCTTTCTCTAGCAACTCTTGAAGTTGAATCTGTAGCTCCTTCAATTCCGCTGGCGCCATACGATACGGTGCCTGAGATATAGGTCCAGTGCTTGGTAAAAGCTTAATGGTGAAATCGATTTCTCGAACTGGAGGAACACTTGGTAACTCCTCCGGAAATACATCTGGAAACTCATAAACAACCTCAATATCACCAATGTTTGGTACAGCAGCCATTGTATCCACAACATGAGCTAAATATGCAACACAACCCTTCTTCATCATCCGCTCGGCCTTCACCGCAGAAATCACACAAGACAATGAAGTATTCTTCTCACCGAAAAACAATATCTCTGGAAAACCTGGACGTCAAAACACCACCTCCTTCTTGTGACAGTCAAACATAGCCCAATGTGTCTCCAAAAAGTCCATTCCCAAAATCACATCAAAATCAACAATATCCAGCAATAACAAATCCGCGGCTAAACCATAACCTCCAATCGTCTACTGCCAGATGATGATGCTGATCCGGAAGTGCCTGAACTCAGCCTCTTGGATGGTCCCTGACATGGTACACCCTCCTCAAATCGTCGAGACTGGAATGTCATCTGCCTTTCCTTCTCTATGTCCTTGCCCCGGAGTGCAGCATTCACGAACTCATCAAAGTTGTTCTGAGGCATCGTAGTCAATGTTCCCTTGATGTTCAGGTTCAAGCCCAACTCAAATCTCCGGCACCCGGCTTCCTCTGAGGCCACCATGTCACGAGCAAACCGAGATAAATGAGTAAATCTGTCCCGGTACTCAAGTACTGACATGCTACCCTGTCCTAAGTTGGTGAACTCCTCATACTTCTGCTGCTCTGTAGCCTGGTTGAAATACATTCGCATAAACAAATCCCTGAACAATGTCCACGGAGTATCAACCGGAACTCTATCGGTGCTAACCCACTAGAAGTATGCATCAGACTCAAGTAAACAAACAGCTGCCACTGTCATATGCTCAGGTATGAAACACAGATGTTCACAAACTCGTTCAACCTGAACCAACCAAGCCTCACATATCTCTGGATCAGCTGAACCCGAGAAAACAGTCGCTCCAACAATTCGAGCTTTGACCACAGGGTCAAAACGCTCCTCCAAATGCAATACTCGCATAAGCAAGTCATGCATCTGGCGATCCTCATCTGGATCCGCATCCCTATTGACATGTGAACCACGTCTAGGAGACATCCTAATGATAAAAGAAAAGCATTAGTCACAAAGCACAAGGAATGTAATCATGAAACTTCAGACATTTGAAAACATACAACACCCGAAGCATTAATGAGTAACCGCTGTCCAGTCGGGTCATCGCTCCAAACGTGCTGTACATACTCAAATATCCTTAGTATCACAACTACAGAAGTCTACAGAACCTGAAACCTAATGCTCTGATACCAAGCTGAAAGGACCCAACCCCGATTTAGTTTCCTAAACTAGAATCAAACCCCTTCTGAAAACACGAACTTGCAAAAACATAGAAATTTCGGCAGAGCTTCACTATATCGCGGAATTACCATTAACCTGCACCCGAAAACACACTTCATCCAATGCCACAAAAGCCAAACCGTGGGCACCAATCCCATCCAGATTTCTCAAAATCATATCATAATATAAAGTAATAAGCACAACTGTAACTTCATAGAAATTCGGGGAAAAATCATATGAAAATATAAACATCAAAGTATTCAGAGCGACCTCTATTATATATACATAAATATACAACAGTAGGCTAAACAAGAAACCTACTGAGAAATAAAAGTAGCTCTAACACTGAGCCTCCAACTGTGACGTGCGACACAAGAATCCGAAATGCAAACAGGGCATTGAAAAAAAAGAGCCCAGAGAAAGACATATAAACCATTAGAGTGAGTAGACAAAAATAAATATTTTTTGCCAAATAATATATGTTATAAAAACATATGCGAGTCTAAATTCATGAAAATAATATGGTACAGTCATGGACACATCCGCGCTAGTACAGTTCAAATCACGGGATCCCAGACCCACACGTGATTCTAGCCAGAAAAACGTCAAGTTAGAAGCCTCCCCCCCCCCCCCGGTAAAGGCCTCGGGTCAGGGGTCACAACCTCCACTGGTAAACATCCTCGGGGATCAGCCGGGATGCAAGTGTATCGATACAACAATATATACTGTGACTGTACTCTGTATAAACCAAATCATAAATAGTTCATGCAATTGTATAAAGCATAATGTAAATGCGTATTCGTAATACGTAATTATATAAACATATTCGTCGATGCATATTCGTAAATGAATAATCGTAAACACATGCTCAAATAACTCATAATCGTATGTGCATGCTCATGCTCGTAAAACGTATAATAAGGACTCACAACCAATCAGTGAAAAGAAATGTGTCCACTCACAGACAAGCACAGCGTGCAAACGCGCTAATCCCGAGATCCGGCAGAAGATCCCTCGTCAAGCGTACGATCTCGATTTCCTAAATAATCACAAAATATCACTGATCAAAATCACAATTCAATACTCTGAACCACACCTCAAAAACCAACCATTCCCGAAAATATAGAACTCGGATAACAAAAAACTCGTCGAAACTCCAAATATACTCCACAAAATCTTCGACATAAAATCCACTACCCAAATCAACTCAAAAACCTCAAGGTGATGATCGAGGCGCGATTACGAGTAAAACGGCATAAAACTTGTCAAAATCCAAAAAGTCAACGCCTCACCGGAGCTCCGCCTATGACCGTCGCCGATGGCGGCGCCGCGTCGTTACCAGAGAGATTTTCCGGCGAGGAAAGCCCAGATTTCTTCTCCTCCTCGAGCCTAATACTTCTCTCCACTACATCAACCACCAATTCCGCCAAAAAATAGCTCGAAACTTCCATCAATTTCAAACCGGCCGGCGACGGTCCATCACTGGAATTCCGGCCATGACGAATGGCGGTCCTCGAGACTACTCCCAAAAGCCTCGCCGTGGCGCACCGAGCCTTTTCCCCCTATCCCCGGCCACCACCGTGGCCGGAGCACCACCGTCCGTCACCCCTCATTTTCCTCTGTTTCCCCTCACAAATCAACTAATCAAACATGTGACGACCCGGACCGGAATTGGAATAGTAATCGACTTAATCTGCGAGTTTTACGAGTAAACGAGATTTATCGTAATTAATCTGTTATTCGGTTTTGATCACGACCTAATTTTCGGACACGAATTTGATTTGGGTTTGTTCGTGGGAAATGTAGAGAATTTGATTTCGAGTTCGTGGGAGCTTTCCGAAGATTTTTCGGATAATCGAGGAATATAAAATGAATATTTGAAATTATTACTGACTTAGTCGTGCTTATCCGTTTTAGTTTTAGTTATCCGAATTGCGGATAGAGTTGATTCGCGACATATAAATAGCCGAATAGTCGTAAAGTTATCGAAAAAGTGCGAAAATGGGCTGTTTGACCAAGTTGACTGATTCTGGCCGAGTTGACCGAGTCAACCCGTGTTGACTCAGTGAGTCACGACTCGCAGTCGAGGTGGCTGCTGGAATACGACACACTTTCCGAATTTTAAGGTATGGATTTGAAGCTTGTCTTATGGGCTTTCGATTGATATATGTATGGTGAGTTTTGGTTAAGGTTTCGTTGGAGATTTTTGAGGGTGAAGGTTGCCGGAATCGGGTTTAATGGTGGGTGGTGCTCCGGCGTGTTTTCGGTGGATTCTTGGGTTGGAGTGTGTTGGGCTCCAGCCAAGGGTGAAAACCCCCTTGGTTTGAGACGTTTTAGTGCTGTGACGGTGCCGGAATCGGCCAGGAAAGTTTTCCGGCGATTCTTGGCCGTGGAGCTTTCGAGCTAGTTTTAGGCCAGTTGCCATCCAATTTGGGTTATGGTGCAGAAGGGTTTTGGATTGGGCTTGAGGAGAAGAAGCTGTGGTGGTCTTGGTCGCCAGAAAATCTCTCCAGTAACGGCGCGCCGCCGTTGGCGGCTGAGGTCAACGGCGGAGCTCCGGCGACGCGTTGCCTTTTGGAGTCAAGTTTTATGCCATTTTACTCGTAATCGTGCCCCGATCGTCGCCATAAGGTTTTCGATTTGATTTGAGTAATGGATTTTAAGTCGAGGGTTTATGTGGAGTATATTTGGGGTTTTCGGCGATTCTTTTGTTATCCGAGTTATATGTTTCCGGAAATGGTTGGTTTCCGAGGTGTGAGTCAGAGTATTGAATTGTGATTTTCATCAGTGCTATTTTGTGATTATTCAGGGGATTGAGATTGTACGCTTGGCGAGGGATCTTCCGCCGGATTTCAGGATTAGTGCGTCTGCGCGCTGTGCTTTTCTGTGAGTGGACATTTATTTACACTGTCGCAACGAGTTCTTGGTTTCAGTATTTATTTCCAGTACAGTATTGAGATTATTTATTGTTTTGGTGGTATTGTTTTATGTTTTATTACTGATGACATTTACTTAGCATCGATGCATTGACTACTCGACTGATCACCGGTAGTCTAGTTCCAGGCTTGAGAGATTCGCCTGATATGCCCACTAGGCTTGAGAGATTCGCCTCGTCTATCACCGTCGGGCTTGAGAGATTCGCCCGACACCTCCATTTATTTTAAGAACTCGCATTATTTTTATGTTATGTGAATGGTGAAAGGCATATGTTTATTTTCGTCCACTCACTCTAACAATTTTACTTGCCTTTCCTCTGGGCTTTTCGGTTTCTGTGCCCAGTTTGCAGTTCGGATTCTGGTGTCGCACCTCGCAGTCGAAGACTTAGTGTTTGAGCTACTTTTCTTTCTCTGTAGGTTTCTTGTTTAGCCTACTGGTGTGTATTTATGTATATATATACTAGAGGTCGCTCTGAATACTCTGATGTTCATATTTTCATATGATTTTCCTAGATTTCTGTAAAGTTACAGTTTTACTCATTACTTTATATTATGATGTTATGATTTTGAGAAATCCGGATGCGATTGGTGCCCACGGTTTGGCTTTTGTGGCATAGGATGAAGTGTGTTTTCGGGTGTAGGTTAATGGCAATTCCGAGATATAGTGAAACTCTGCCGAAATTTCTATGGTTTTTGCAAGTTCGTGTTTTCAGAAGGGGTTTGATTCCGGTTTTGGAAACTAAATCGGGGTTGGGTCCTTTCAAAACCGCCACCAAATCACACCATATATACATCAATTGAAAGCCCAAGTCCCAAGCTTCAGAACCTTACCTCTATTTCCGTCTACCGCGCCGTATTCCGACAACCACCTTGACGGCGAGTCACGGCTCACTGAGTCAACCACGGGTTGACTCAGTCAACGCGGCCCAGCTCAGTCAACTCGGTCAAACAATCCATTTTCGCACTATTTCGATAACTTTAAGACTATTCGGCTATTTATACGTCGCGAATCAACTCTATCCACAATTCGGATAACTCAAACTCAAACGGATAAACACGACTAACTCGGCGATAATTTCAAATATTCTTTTTATATTTCTCGATTATCCGAAAAATCCTCGGAAAGCTCCCACGAACTCGAAATCAAATTCTCTACATTTCCCACGAACAAACCCAAATCAAATTCGTGTCCAAAAATTAAGTCGTGAATGAAGTTGCATATCCGATTAATTACGATAAACCTCAATTACTCGTAAACTCGCAGATTAAGCCGATTACTATACCAATTCTGGTTCAGGTCGTCACACTAGTTTCATAGTTTTTATTATACATGATCATCTATGCTTAATTCTTTGGCTTAGATATAGGGCGATCCCGAGTCTAAATCAATGGTACGTGTATAGGGCGATCCAGAGCAAGACAAATTATGAGCATGTGTTTTGTAAAATTGAGAAGTTATAATTTCGATTAATATTGTTTAACTTGCAGGTTAAGAATGAGTAAAGGTACTTAGGATGAGTTGATCACTTGTATATATTAACCTAGTGTTTTATTTTCGGTCTAATAAGCATGTTTATGATTTTATGTTCTTTAATTGTTTCTACTTGTCTATGAGTGAAGTATGTTAGAATTTAGGGTTCTAAATCTATTTGCCAACCCTTATTTATTTAATTTCGTAGATTATAAAACCAACCCTTAAATACCCCCCCCCCCCTAAACTTTAGCGTAGTCATGCATGCACCATCAATCTCCAGTTAGGAACGATACCCTATTTACTAATACTATGTCTACAACAAAGAGTTTTAATTGTTGTGTCTTTTCTGATTTCTAAGTGTTTAATTTAGTAGTTAGTTTTGGCATATCACTAAATTACAGAGTGCCCATGTAATTAGATTGAGACGTTTATTATAAGGATTGAAATAATACGGTAGGATGCAGTATACACGTCTTAGTGTCTACTTGATTGGGAAGGGATACAAGAATGATGACTTATGCCCTTACCTATTCAATAAAAGAAGAAGTTCAGGATTTGCTATAGTAGTATTCTATGTAGATAATATGTCCATCATCAAGACTCCTGATGTGACGACCCGAACCAGAATCAGTAGAGTAAACAACGTAATTCTCGAGTTATCACGTAATCGCGATTTATCGATAATTGTGTGGTTTGCCAGTTTCATTTGCGACTTAACTTTCGGCCTAGAATTTGAGTTGAGTCTCTTCTCGAGAGTTGTAGTACACGTGATTTCGAGTTTGTGGGCGGTTCCGGATGATTTTTCCGATGACCGAGGAATATAATATGATTATTTGAAGTTTTGGAATATCGACGAGTTTATCCGAATCGTAATGGTTATCCGTTTTGGTCCGTCGATCGTCCCGAGGCGCGAGTATAAATATCGGAAATAGTCAAAAATTGTCAAAAATCACTAATCGGGAAGTTTGACCGTCGTTTGACCAAGGATGAGGCGTTGACCCGCGTTGATCGAGGGGAGAAAACCGGCCACCGTTTGACTCGCCGGCGACCTTTTGTTTCCGGCCATCTCCGGCTTCGATTTGGGTATGAATCGATTCCTCTCTTCATTTGCAACTGTTTAGAACTTGGAATTGCTTGATTTAGTTTCGATTTGAGGGAGAAATTATGGTTTGAAGTTTGGTGGTTTTCCGGCCGATTTTGGGTTTCGGTGACGGAGGTGCTCCGGCCACGGTGGTGGCCGGAGAGTTGAGGGTTTCTACTCTTGGGGCCACTACGGTCCTTTTGGGACAGGCCTCGAAGGCTGCCGTGCGTCGTAAGCGGTGGAACGGCGGTGAACAACTTCGCCGGAGGTGGTGGATCGCCGTGACTTTTGAGCTGATTTCTGGCCACGGTGGTGGTGCCTTGAGGAAAGTTACTTGTCTTGAGGAGGAGAACAGTTTGGTAGCTCGGTCGCTGGGAAAACTCTCCGGTTGACGGCACGCCGCTGCTGGCGGCGGCATCAAAGCCGGAGCTCCGGCGACCCGTTGACTTTTTGGAATTCAATGATTTTAATGTTGTTTTTCTCGTATTCGCGCCCCGATCATCGCCTTGAGGTTTTCGAGTTGATTTGGGTATCAGATTTTCAGTCGAGGGTTTTGAATGGAGATTTCGGGAATTTCGTCGATTATTTTGCACTGTGTTGTATATTTTCGGGAACGGTTGGTTTCCGCAGTATGGTACAGTATTTAGAATTGTGATTTTGATCAGATATATTTTTTGATTATTCAGGGAATCGAGATCGTGTTTCGGGCGAGAGATCTTCCGCCGGACCACATGATTAGTGCGAGTGCGTGCTCTGCTCATCTGTGAGTGGACATTTTTATATTTTCACAGTTATTGCGAGTTCGTGATTTGCCGTATTTACTTTATACGATGTTGAGTTATTTATTATTTTCGGAGGTATTATTTTATATTTTATGGTGATGGCATTACTGCATCGATGCTTCGGCTACTCTGCTGATCACCAGTAGTCCGCCAGAGTTGAGAGATTCCTCTGGAACAGAGTTGAGAGATTCCTCTAGGCAGGCTTGAGAGATTCCCCTATATGCCGCCGGGGTTGAGAGATTCCCCTGGCTTATCACCGTCAGGCTTGAGAGATTCGCCTGGCACCTCCATATATACTTTCCGAACTCATATTGTTTTACATTGATTATGTATATAAACTAGTAAAAGGCATATGTTTATTTTCGTCCACTCACTCTAACGTTTTATTGCCTTTCCCTTGGGCTTTTCGGTTTCCGTGCCCAGTTTGCAGTTCGGATTCTGGAGTCTCACGTCGCGGTCGGAGGCTAGTTGTTCGGGCTACTTGTGTTTTCCAGTAGGTTTCTTGTTTCGCCTACTGTTGTATATATTGTATATATATATAGTAGAGGTCGCTCTGATACGTTCTGATACATGTTTTATACGGATTTTCCCCGATTTCCTATATATTACAGTTATGTTTACTGTTTATTACTATTGATATGATATTGAGAAATCCGGATGGGGTTGGTGCCCACGGTTTGGCTTTTGTGGCATAGGATGAAGTGTTATTTTCCGGGTGCAGGTAAAGGCAATTCCGCGTTAGTAGCGTTACTCTGCCCAAATTTTTACGAAGGGGTTTGATTCCGGTTTTCCGAAGGGGTTTGATTCCGGTTTAGAAAACTAAATCGGGGTTGGGTCCTTTCACTTGATGAGATCAATGAGACATCTAGCTACTTGAAATCTGAACTTGAGATGAAAAACTTTGGTAGGACTTGATTTTGTCTCGGATTAGAATTGGAACACCGAGTTGGTAGAATCCTTATGCACCAGTCTGTCCGCTTATATCAAAAATATGCTTAGGAGATTTAATATGGACAAACCACACCCTATTAGCACGTCAATGGTTGTTCACAATCTAGACCCCAAGAAAGATCCATTTCGTCCGCAAGATGACGATGAGTAAGTCTTGGGAGATGAAATTACATGTCTTAGTGCTATTGGAGCTTTATTGTATCTAGCTTAGTGCATGCATCTAGATATTGCCTTCTCAGTGAACTTGTTGGCTAGATTTAGCTCTGTGCCTACGCGATGTCATTGGAATGGAGTAAAACAAATCTTCATGTACTTGAAGGGTTCCATTGACTTGGGCTTATTCTTCCCTTATAAAGAATACAGAAAGAAGCTTGAAATTCCCAGAATAGAGATTGTTGAATCACAACATGCATGATCTGAAACTTTCGACCCATCGAAGGGATCCTACGACCCGTCGAAACCGGTACCCTAGATCAAAAAAAAGCATTCGTTTGACCCATTGAGAGAGGACTTTGACCTGTCGAATTCCTTCTCTACTGCGAGAAGTTTTACTATAGTCCTCTATTCCAATACACCGGTTGATGTATTGGTCGGATCTGCTGATGTTGGGTATCACTCTGACCCACACAAAAGTCATTAACAGACTGATTATATTTTCACCATGGGAAACACGACGTTTTCTTGGAGATCAACAAAGCAAAATCTTATTGCTACTTCCTCGAATCATTTAGAAATCATTGTTTTGCATGAAGCGGTTAGGGAATGTGTCTGGCTTAGGTCAGTCATTCATCATATTCGAGGGTCTAGTGGATTACCATCTACTATGATAGCTCCCACTCGCGTCTTTTAGGATAATGCGACATGCATTGAACAAATGAAGTTGGGTTACATTAAGGGTGACAATACAAAGTATATATCGCCAAAATTCTTTTTCAATCAGCAACAACATCAGCTATTGAATATCCATGTGAACCATGTTGGTTCGGCAGATAATGCTGCAGCCTTGTTTACTAAGTCATTACCTAAATCTACATTTGTGAAACATATGAAACGTACGTGAAAGGACCCAACCCCAATTTAGTTTCCTAAACCAGAATCAAACCCCTTCTGAAAACACGAACTTTCAAAAACCGAAGAAATTTCGGCAGAGTTTCACTATATCGCGGAATTACCATTAACCTGCACCCAAAAACACACTTCATCCTATGCCACAAAAGCCAAACCGTGGGCACCAATCCCATCCGGATTTCTCAAAATCATAATATAATATAAAGCAAGAAGTAAAAACGGTAACTTTATAGAAATCCGGGACAATCATATGAAGATATAAACATCAGAGTATTCAGAGCGACCTTTAATATATACATATATACACAACAATAGGCGAAACAAGAAACCTACTGAAAAAGAAATGTAGCTCGAATACTAAGCCTCCAACTGGGACGTGCGACACTAGAATGCGAACTGCAAACTGGGCAGGGAAAATGAAAAGCCCAGGGGAAAGGCAAATAAAATCGTTAGAGTGAGTGAACGAAAATAAACATATGCCTTTCACCATTTACATAACATAAAAATAATGCGAGTTCTTAAAATAAATGGAGGTGTCAGGCGAATCTCTCAAGCCCGACGGTGATAGACTAGGCGAATCTCTCAAGCCTTGTGGGCACATTAGGGGAATTTCTCAACCCTGGAACTGGACGACTGGTGATTAGCCGAGTAGTCAATGCATCGATGCTAAGTAAATGCCATCACCAATAAAACATAAAACAATACCTCCAAAACAATAAATAATCTCAATACTGTACTGGAAATAAATACTGAAACCAAGAACTCGCTACGACAGTGTAAATAAATGTCCACTCACAGATAAGCACAACGCAAAACGCGTTAATCCTGTGATCCGGCGGAAAAATCGCTCGCCAAACGTACGATCATGATCCCCTGAATAATCATAAATACCACTGTTCAAAATCATAACTCAAAACCTTGAACCACATCTTGAGAATCAATCATTCCCGAAAATATATAACTCAATATCAATGAAATTGTCAAAAATCCAATAAACACACTATAAAACCTCGCCACAAATTTCGATGCTCAATTCAAAATATAAAACTCACCACTGCGATTGGTGCGTGATTCCGAGCAAAACGACATAAAACTTGTCGAAAATCACCTAGGCCGAAAAACCGCCGCGCACGGCGGCGCGCTGGGTCGCCGCCGCTGCCTCCACCGCCAGAAAATGTCATCGGCCCAGAAAATTTCAACCTACACATAGATGTGTAGATCTTGACATTTCCAACAACTTTCTAGTTCAAAGTTAAGCCCAATTTTGACCGGAAAATGTCCAAATCTAACCTTGAAGTCGAAAACCCTCGCCGGAATTCATTAACTCCGATCTCCCTCCTCTGTCCACGGCAAGGTACAAGACCACTTCTAAAAGTTTCCTCTCCCCAAGGGCTACAAAACCCCTAACAAGTTGACCCCCAACTCGGCCGCCTCCGCCGCCACCATCGTCGCCCAAACTCGCCGGAATACCACCGAAATTCCCGAACTTTGACAAGTTATAACTTCTTCATCTGGCAACTAAATTGAGTGAATGACCTATCAAAAGAAAGAGGAGCTTAAGCCCAACAACTTTCATGAATACACCACGGCCAAAACAGGCCGGAATCGAGCTCAACGACGGCGAAGAACCCACGGCCCGAAACAGGTCAAAACCACCCACGGGTCAACAACCAGTTTCCAAAATTAGAAAGTTTCCTAATTCGTCACGTACTCCTTCCGTATTTATACCGTACACGTATCGAAACCAAATGGATAAATACGACTAAATTCAACGGCCGAAAATATTCATAATTTATTCCTCGTAACTCGAAATAATCATCCGGAAATTCCTACGAACTCGAAATTAAATTCTCTACAACTTTTGTGAAGGAACTCAAATCAAATTCTTGCCCGATAATTTAGTTGTTAACAACCTTGTCATATTAACCAATTACGACAAAATCACGACTATTCGCGAAGCTCGCAAATCAAACTGATAAATATACCATTTCCAGTTCGGGTTGTCATAGTACGCGTATTGGTAAACTCCATGATTGAGTTTATAGTCAGGGGGAGATACATTTCTGTAGACATCAGGGGGAGTCTACATCACATGTATTAGTCATTGTAGTTGATGCGTTGTACTTTTTTGTTCATTCGACCAAACTTTTGTTTTACCCTTGACTTTTTTGTTTGCTTGACAATGTTTTTAGTAAGGCAATAGATAATGCATCATTCATTATGCCATCGACACAAGGGAAAGTATTTAAAGAAATTTATTCTCCGTATCTTCCGGTGTGTGTTTTGTCTTAGTTACATACGATTTAGTCTAGATAGAGAAATAAGAAATCCCTGTTTTATCGATACAGTTATTGACAGATTGTATTAGCCTATATATAAGTCATTCTATTAATAAAAGAGTTACAATTTTTAGTTATCATATATTCCCCTTCAACGACATAATTTGACTATCAAAATCACATATTGTTTAGACTCCTATCGTGCTTGCAAAAATAAAATAAAATTGAGACATAAACCAGCTGTTCATTACTTGGGACATGAACAAAGACAAGATCAAGCAAGCATCTAATGAAACAGTACCCTAAGCTAGAGATTAATAATAAAAACGTTGCATAATTTTTTGAACAAAAATCGAGTAAGATATCCAATAGAACGAAAGTAATATAGAGATAGATACATACATTGGGGTACAAAAATTTAATGACTAGAGATCGAGAATAGCGTTACAGCTGAAAAATTACATCAAAACTCAAAAGCTATTCCTGCATGTGTTTTAGGCGAAGGCAAATTTGGTAGCGTTTAGTTGTGAAAAAGCATCACCAGGATCTTTACCCTCTCCCATGTCCATCCTAGTTCTGTCTACTTTTTCAAGTAATCCCTTAATTGCTATGTCAAATGCATCTTCGACTGTCTCCAATCCAGATGCGCTTGGATCTGCATATATAATTCTGGGAATCAACCTTATAACTTGCTCCTTCATAGCTTCTACTTGATGCTTGGGAATTCTGAGCAACGTCTCATTGATCATCACCTTCTTCTCCTTGATATCCTTTTCTGATATGTAGACAGAATACTTAGAGGGGTTACTAGGGAAATGCCATGTGTACTGCACATATGCCGAACCAGGGTGGAAAAATACCGGAATGCAGCCTGCTAAGATGGAATCGAATATAGATCGACGAGTGAATGAGTCGCCAGAAGGCTGCAGGCAGAAAACTGATGATTGGAACACCTTTATCACGTTTAAGGGGTCATCACACTTATTTGCACCATGGTAACACCCTACCAGTTTGCAGTATTTTGATGAAGCGTGACATTGGCTTATTACCACATCCCTGATATTTTCTTTGTATTCAGGTCTTGGAGCACCGGCAAAAGTGAATAGATACTGCCTTTTTTGCTTTCTCATTCTTCTCTGCCACTCAAGCACTTGACTCTCCTTTGAGGGGTGGAAGTATGTAGGGTACGGTATCGCCTGCTCGTTGTTCCAAGAGCTCGACTCGATTGACAGAAGTGTCATGTTCTTGGATTGTGGCAAGAACATGAGCTTAGAGCCCCAATCAGAATTGTTGTCTGTCTGTCTCCTGAAATCCCATGCTATTCTGCCTCCAACTAGGAAATGGTCCTTACCCCACATTTTCTTCCATTCAGGTCTCTTTGAAAGCCATTTCACCAATGCTAGAGGAGAAGCATCTCGGACCGATGTATTGTAGCCCCCCCAGAGGTACTGACCAATATCAAAGCCAGCATAAAAGGGCACAAAGATTGCTGAGGCCAATGAAGAGTCGTTGGTTAAACACTTGTACTTGCTCATCCTGTTATAAAAAATAACTTCCAACGAGAACTGATTTGTAGCAAACCAGCCTTTGCTCAATAATCGATCACGTCGCTTATTAGAAGATGACTTGTCAATTAGCTTAGGACCGAGGCCCATGTTTGACACGTAGGGGCACATATCATTCCATCTCTGAAGGGAATGACAATTTCTGAGCAAATCCTGGTTGAACCTCTTTGGAAGATCATAAACATAAATATATCGAC
This sequence comes from Geum urbanum, assembly GCA_946800695.1. Classification (NCBI taxonomy): domain Eukaryota; kingdom Viridiplantae; phylum Streptophyta; class Magnoliopsida; order Rosales; family Rosaceae; genus Geum; species Geum urbanum. The sequence goes on from OX327004.1 coordinate 27,454,034, forward strand.
CCGAACATGAATCAGATTCCGAGACTTGGTGCTTTGTATTATTTGGCATAGAAGACTGTCTGTTGGAGCTGGTGACAATACTTCTCTGTTGTCTTCCGTAGTTGTCTTTCATGGTGGAGTATGCAGTAGGAGTACTGGTACTAGTACTCGTAGATGTGGTGCTATTAGTAATCCTACAAGAGATATTACTAATAGTAGTATTGATCTTCATGGTTTGATTAGAAGGAATTTGATCTCGGGAAGCAATTACATTCGCAAAGTTGGTGACGAAATAGGTGACTCGACTCAAATCTCTTCCAGAGCTTAGAGAGGAATAATCTGAACAAATTAATACCATGCACATAAGAAAGGAAGCAGTTAGGACAAACCAGAGTTGATTCTGGCACTTTCCTCCGAGAATCCACTGAGATTTCTCCATATATATTTAGAGCTGATCTGCAGCTAGCTAAGCTTGCTTGTGAAATCAATCACTCAGTCACACGAAGTATGACTGATCGTAAAAAGACCTCCCTCCCTAGCAAAACCCAATCAATCAATCAAGATTTCAAGATCGACACAATACAAAGACAAACATGCAGAACGAATCAGCTTCATATGTGAAAGGAAAAGGCTGAAAGGCAGAAGTTATGAAAGGCTCAAACAAAGATAGCTGCGTAAGAAATCTTGTAGCATTGATTCACAGCAAAACACATTAAGAAGTTATCAAAGGCTCTTTCATTTTTGTTCTTTATATATAGAATTGTACGTTATTCCTAACGGGAGCAGCGAAAGATGGTAAACAATCAAGGAGTCCTTATTTCTTACCGGAATTTGGAGCCTAGGATTGGTCTTCATCATGTTCAAATTATTCTTTACCAATTAAGTAGCTAGTGTGTCAAAACTTTCCCATTAATTACAAAATAGAATCTGATTTGAATGAAATTGGATATTATGCATTATATGCATAATATCCAATTACTTTATAAAAATTGAAAGTCAGCTCTCTACATATATACTATGACATGATGCATGCATCATGAAGGTAACAGACTCGCAATCGATCTAGAAAGATATTAATTTTCTGTTGTTGATGTGAGAAGAAAAGGATGGACATAACGACAATTTTGGGAGGCCGCCGTGGTTGAACTCGATAAATCAACAGGACCTATTCAATGATATATCGATGAATGAAACTCAATTTTCTCATAAACATTTCTTTTCAAGCCAATCGATTTGGAAAAGTCATATTCAGACGCGGTTTGTGCTGCTGTTACTTGTTTCGTTTTCTTCCAGGCTTTGGGAATGTACGTGCTAATTTATCCCACGATCAGCAATTTAAGAAAGAAAGAAAGAAAAATGGAAAAATTCCAATAAGCTCTAATTTTGGGTAAAACTTTCTCACTAATCAAGAAAAGTTAAAAAAATTCCTGCTATACAACTAATTCCAAGAGAAGCTTTCCCGCTTCCATCTTCTTCTTTTCTCACTTATTTTTCTTCCAAAATTGCCCTTGTCAGAACTGCCTCGCACCTTTCTCACTCTCTCGGCTCTAAACTCTCTCTCTCCGTGACTTCTTCTCTGTCCCAGGTTCTCCCGAGCATTCCGAGTGATGGACGCGATGACTGCCGATTTGATTCAGGTCAGGAACGACATCGAGGATTTGACCGTGTCGAGGAATGAGCTGGCGAACGAGTTGAGGACGATCGAGGAAGAGATTAGAAAGGCTCGGTCGAGCGAATCGAAGCAATTCGAAGCCCCTAGAGGCGAAATCAAGGCCGTCAGGCTTGAGATTGTGAAAGGAAGGTAATTAATTTGTATTTTAATTCAAATTTTTTTGTAAGAGAATTGTGAAATTATTGAGATTTGGATATGAAGATTGGATTGTTTTACTACATATTAGGGCGGCGATTGAGAATGAAAAGAAAACAAGAGTTATGAACCTTGAGCATCGCCAAGCTATGGAGAGCTACATATCTGAATTGGCTCTTGAAATCGAAAAGCTTCGTAGGGAGTTGGCGAACGCAGAGAAGACAGCAAGGGCTGCATCAGCAGCAGCAGCTACAGCAAATTAAGGTGATTATTGCTCTTTGTACTTGTTGTATAGAGTGAATTTGATATAGCAATTAGTGTATCAAATAGTCAATGGTGCATGGAATAATATAGATATCCAACTAAATGCAGAAACTTTAATTAACCTAGAGTGTTTTTGATGACATTTGTGTTGGCTGTTTCACTGCAGGTCCTGGGTACCCTATGCCGTATGGCAATGCTGAAGTTAATGCTATATGGAGGAAATGCATACCCTGAGCCATATTCCATGCGTCAGGTATGTCCTTGGCATCTTGATGTTTTCCTGCACTATTCTTGCTAATGTCGGTCTCCATTCTTTATAGATTGAAATAATGGGAAAATTGATCTCAGACTAACTAGAATGTCTGTAACCGAAGGTATTAGCCTATTAGTTCATAAATATGTGATAACATAGAGATGGGTGAGAAAACTTGTCCTCCATATGTGTGTTCAAATTTTTTAACAGGTAAGTTTTTAAAAAAATGTTGGGAAATGAAACTGACCCTTCAAGATCCTGCTGTTTGGGATTGCATTTCTGTTTTCCCTAAGCTAACATGAATGGATCTCTTTGAGGCAAATTGATATTAGACTGATCTGAAGTTAGAAAACCAAGATTGAAGCTGTTATATGTCAAAACTTCACGATGTTCACGTGGAAAGATTAACAGGCAAACCGTTATCTTTATTTGATACATCACTACCACTTTAGAAAAACGATACATGAACATTAGTAGAGGCTTCAAATCTGCTGTAACCAATTCCCTATATCCTTCCCTGTATCCCTATTAATTTCTGACATGTGGCACTTTTTGCCAACTCACCTTAACACTCCCTTAACCCCTGTTAACCTCTGCTAACCTTGTTAAACCCCCTAACTAACTCTAATTCTAACCCTAACCCGACTCTAACTCTAAACCTAACTCATCTGAAGTTTAAATTATAAATTTATATTAACATAAAATCTATTAGAATATCAAACGTCCACCGAAACCAAAAAAAAAAAAACAGACTCTTATGTGTCTTCTTCTTCGCCTGGCTTGTTCTTTGTGTGAACTATGAACTCCTCTTTCATCGACGAACCTGTGTGGGATTAACGCGCTCGCCAATCATGGAACGTGAAGTACCTACGTCGTCGAACTCAAACAACTTGGCAATACCAACACCAGTAAGTTTTGGTTTCTCTCTCTTTCTTACCTTACTAATTGTATACAGAGGCTGGCTAGCCATATACAGATATATACAGAGGCTAGCCATTAGATTCTTACAAGATTTTTTCTGTTCCATATATTAATCCTAGATTTTTTTTTTTAAAGAATATGGAAGGTACAAGTACTGCTGATTGTCAAACGTTTCATGAATCATATTTTGGAAGTAGTACAGACTTGAATGTTGACGATGATGAGGTTAGAAGTAATGAAGAGGAGTCAGATCATGAAGAAGCCACAAGACCTAGAGAAAAGGTTGATTCGATTCATTCCAGAATGCGTCAAGAATTAATACCTGTGGTTGGCATGGAGTTTGCAACAGAAAGTGATGCACTTGCCTTTTACAATCGTTATGCATATAGATTTGGTTTTGGTACTAGATTAAGTGCATCACATACATCTGCAAGTGGCTTTCTGAGGGATAGACTTTTTGTTTGCTCAGCCGAAGGGAAACGTGGAAAAGATAAACGAAGCGTGTATGTCAAATCTCATCGTGCTGAGACAAGATTTGGCTGTAAAGCTAGGATGAAAATCAAGTATGATCTATCGTCTGGTAAGTATACTGTTGTGGAATTTGTTGCTGATCATACTCATGTGACTTCAACTCCTAGTAAGACCCATCGTTTTAGGTCTCATAGGGGCATCTCTCTTGCTCAAAATGTTCAAGCTGATATGGCTGAGGATTCAGGACTTAATCCAAAAGAGATTCTTGAGCTATTGAGTCGACAAGCCGGTGGACGTGAAAATCTAGGATTTATTGCAGAAGATTATAGGAATTATTTGCGTACAAAGAGAACAAGAGAAATGAAGTCAGGGGATACTGGTGGTGTTTTGGAATATCTACAAAGAATGCAATCAGATAATCCAAGTTTTTCTTATGCCATACAAGTTGATGCAGATGAGTTGATAACCAATATTTTCTGGGCTGATGCAAAGATGAAGGTAGACTATGATTATTTTGGTGATGTAGTATGTTTTGATACCACCTACAGGAAAAACAAAGAAGGAAGACCATTTGCGATGTTTGTTGGGGTGAACAATCATAAGCAAACACTTATATTTGGTGCTGCATTGTTATATGATGAGACAGCTGAAACTTTCATGTGGTTGTTTGATACCTTTGCGAATACAATGTCCGGGAAGAAACCAAAGAGCATATTGACTGATCAAGATCCTGCAATGGCTAAAGCCTTAGCTTCCCAATGGCCAGAAACACACCATCGGCTATGCATCTGGCACAGATATCAAAACGCAACTAAGCATCTTAACTGTGTCTTTGAGAAGTTTAAGGACTTTGCTGAAGACTTTAGCAGCATCATATATGATTATGAAGATGTTGAAGACTTCTTAGTTGCTTGGAATAAAATGCTTGAAAAGTACAATCTCCAAGAAAATAAATGGTTAGGCCGGCTTTTTGATATTAAGGAGAAATGGGCTTTGGTTTATGGGAGAGAAACATTCTGTGCAGATATTACCACTACTCAACGCAGCAAAAGTATGAATAATTCTTTAAGGAAGTACGTGAGTTACAAGTATGATTTGCTGAGATTTTTTCGTCACTTTTAGAGATTGGTTGATGATCGTCGTTATAATGAGTTAGTAGCTGATTTTAAAGCAAGTCAGACAACCCCTGCATTGCCATTTCCGGTGAAAATATTAAGGAAGGCAGCAAAGGTGTACACACCAGCAGTGTTTCAATGGTTCCAAATCGAGTTATCTAAGGCTCATGATTGCACCTTGAAGTTATTTAGTGAGATTGGAACGATGCGCATTTATGAAGTTACCGCTCGTAGGAAGCGTTTCAACCATATTGTGACATATGACTCACCCGATAATACTGTCTCATGCAGTTGCAAGAAGTTTGAATTTGCTGGAATTTTGTGCTCACACGCTTTGAAGGTTCTATCAGCAAATGATGTGAAGACCATTCCTAGTCAATACATCTCAAAGAGATGGACAAAGGATATTAAAGATCAACAACCAAAGGTATCCTGTCCAAATGCAAATGACGATGATGCGCATGCAAAAATAACAAGGCGTTACAGAGAACTGGCTCGATTGCATACTGAACTTGCAACAATTGCTGCTGAATCTGATGAAGCTTATGAAATTGCTGCAGTGGCCCTTCACAAGACGTTAGCTGATGTTAAGGCATCTTTAAAGAAGACGCATCAAGAAGCACCTAAAGTTACCTCACCAATCAACAATAGTGCACCTGAGGCCAACAATAGTGCACCTGAGGTAAATTCTGGTGATTTTGATGAGCAGAGGGTGAGAGGAATCAAGGTTAAAGAAAGAATTGTTCGTAAGGAGGATTCCATTAGACCAAAGAATGCTCTGGAAAAGCTGTTAGGAAACAAAAGGAATAGGAAAGAAGTTGATACTTCATCCAGACACCAAAAGGAACCAGAACTAGATCGTACCATTGTGAACTCTACATGTGTGCCTGCTACACAAGTTCAGCTCCATTCGACACAACAAATGGAAATGCAACCACATCCATTGAATGAACAGGTATTACTTACTTACTTGTTGAAGATTTATTCTTTTATTTCTCCATGTACTTATTTATTCAACTTAGTCAAATCACAATTTCTTCAGGTAGTATATGTTCTTTATTATGTCAAAAGTTCCACCGAGTACGTTGTACTTGCTCAGTTATTTATGTGTTGATCTTAATAATGTGCATCAGACTCAATCTACCATGCGTGCTGGCATGGAGCAGTACATGAAGCATAATCATGGAGCTCAATATCCACAAGTGATGATTTAGTCTTTATGTTCACTAATACTTTTCTTGTATGCATGATTGATGCTTATTACTTTTACTTTAAATATATGCACAGAATTTAGGAGGCTCCTATGTTGGAATAAATTATCCGCAAGGTTTTGGAATGAATTATCAGCAACCTTTACCAACAAATTTGAACAGGGTTCCATCCATAAATTTTACTCGTACAGGTACATACTCGTATATTGTTATAGCTAGTGTTAAATATATTAATTCCATGAAGTTTTATGAAAGGATATTATGTGAGTGCAGGCACAATTTCTACTGAAGAAGGACGAGACTTGCTTTACAGAAACGTACAAACCCCAAGATGAATTGTGAAAATGAAGAGCATGATGATCCATGACATGGAAGTTGAAATTCTCGACTTTGTTATTTTGGTATAAGAATGTTATGCAGCAAGTTATCATGATTTGTGTGAGCAAATTTTTACTGGCCACATACAGTATTCTCTGCTGTAGGATTACATATCATACAACAATACAACCTCCTTTTAAATTTTAGTCACAGAAGAATTATAAACATAACACAGATGTCTTTTATTCATCAACTTTGGCTTCTTATGCTTGGACTTGAGGATTATGGAAAGTGAAGCAGAATTATTCATTTTGACATTCGGTTCCATTATCAAATCCAAATGCAATCCTGTAAGAAGAATGAGAACAAGTAAAGTTAATTTATGTGGTAAGGATACTGATATAACAATGAGCCACTTCCTAAACACAGAAAAAAAAAAAAGAACACTGATAAGCTGAGAGCAATAGATTCAACAGAAAGACATGCAACTTGCTGCATAACCTATATTAATCAGAACGAAAAAAAACCTCAGTGATTCATTAATCATTTCAGACAAATTTTACCCAGAATATTGACTCCATTCTAATAAGTTTTAGGGACATAATCATGATTTAGTGGAAACAAGATACCATGGCTACTGGAAGTTCGATCAAATGATTCAAATCTACAGGAGAAACCAAAACTTACTGGTGTTGGTATTGCCAAGTTGTTTGAGTTCGACGACGTAGGTACTTCACGTTCCATGATTGGCGAGCGCGTTAATCCCACACAGGTTCGTCGATGAAAGAGGAGTTCATAGTTCACACAAAGAACAAGCCAGGCGAAGAAGAAGACACAGAAGAGTCTGTTTTTTTTTTTTTGGTTTCGGTGGACGTTTGATATTCTAATAGATTTTATGTTAATATAAATTTATAATTTAAACTTCAGATGAGTTAGGTTTAGAGTTAGAGTCGGGTTAGGGTTAGAATTAGAGTTAGTTAGGGGGTTTAACAAGGTTAGCAGAGGTTAACAGGGGTTAAGGGAGTGTTAAGGTGAGTTGGCAAAAAGTGCCACATGTCAGAAATTAATAGGGATACAGGGAAGGATATAGGGAATTGGTTACAGCAGATTTGAAGCCATTAGTAGATGCTTTTTCACATAATTTTTTATTGTCAGATATAGATAATCGTTTTACATGCGAATATAGCATTGTATTGGTTTTATTTTTCCGATTTATTGTGTTAGTATAGCACCATTAGTTTATGGATTAAACATACTTACTCACTTAAACAGGTAATCAACACCTACCCGACCACTCGAAAGACCACCAAGCGGACTACAACTTCACTCGCAAGACCGAGCCCATCCGATCGGGCACGCACCAGACAAGCGCACATCCGAATACTCGACCCACATGACAACAAATGCAGCCCTATCCCACATTGAAGAGCACAAGTAAGCAACAATCTCACTCACCCATATAGGTAAGACATTTACTACAGGTAAGAGGACAATTCATTCATAAGCAATTAAATACTCTAACCTACTTTCTTACATGTTCGCTTAACTGTTATATCCAATACATCTTCTAACTTAGGCATCGGAGCGTTGCAGGCAGATCGACCCTGTCTTGACCATCTAACCGCCGGTTTGTTGTATTCTTTTAACAGCTGAAGCCGAACATCCGAATCCGCATACCCGAACACCCGAAGAGAGAGGAAGTACCCGATCATCCGAACAGCCCGAACGTTCGGACAAGAAGAGAGATTACTCGTATTGCTTCTGCTTGATTATGTCCCGCGTAATCAAGTAAAAACACATTGGGTGCATCCTTTCGTGTAAATATCACATCCCTTAAAGAGTACATATGCTTTTCAGGGACAAAGCACAGAGCAGTGCTGATGTTACCCCTCATTATGGTTCTACAAAAGTGCCTTTCAGTATCTACGATATTCACCAGACACATGTACAGAGATAATACTTCGTTCAGGTATTTGGGAGACCAACTGAACACATAACTTTCTCTAATTGTACTTCGTACAAATGTAAGTATTCAACAATTTGAATATTGAGAGTACTAGAGTTGGATTATTTTGCCTATTTTTGGTCCCTCATTGCTCTACCTCTTATGTTCATGTTCATTCTACTTTTTTCGGCCCTCAGAATGAATGAAGTGACAGTCTGCAACTCTATTCCTATTATAAGTGTCACAGTAGGGTAAAGCAACAACCAATCGCGGTAAGTCGCCCTATGATGCTAGTCAAGGAAACTAGATTTGCATAACCTACTAATGGTGGTGGGGTGACAATATTGGAGAGAAAAAACATATGGACTCAAGTTTCTAGTGAGGTATAGGCGTCATGTGAAACCATATATTTTAAAAGCATCACAGCCAATGTTAAAAAAAACGGTAATCGGACATGAATCGTTATGGTACTAATTATTGTGTAGCCGATTATTCGGTGATTAATCGGGATTAATCGGAATCGGTATTTTATTTATTTATTAAATAATATTATAATTAGTAATATATTTTAAAAAAATCTAAAAGATCATTAGCATCTCCAACGATACTCTATTTCAAAAATAAAGTCAAATTTTAACTTTTCTTACACAAACTATCACTCCAACGGGTACCTTAAAGCAAAGTTAAATGTAACTTTGAGTTAAATTTTGAAGTTATATTTAACAAAAGTGGAAAGAGAAAATGACTTGAAGTCATATTCTCCATCTTTCAGTTTTTATTGTTTTAACATTCAATTTAGTCTAGTTTAACTTTTAAGTAATTTTTTTACTACCTCACAAGTTATATATATCGTCTAACTATATTTAACTTTTAGACAATTTTAACTTTAGAATTTAAAACTCCACCATTGGAGAAGGTAAAATGATTAAGTCAAAAAAAAATATTAGGAAAGTGATCAAAATTGAACACATAGTTCAATATTAAAATAATAAACATAACAAAATGCATGTCAAATAAGAAAATCACTCCATGCCAAATCTTCCTTGAAAAAAGAATATTGGGTTTTGGGTTGTTATTTTTAAATTTTGATTTCTCTTTAAAAAAATTATCTAGCTTTGTAGGCACACACCGATTAATCGGTGAATCGATCGATTAATCGATCTCTACACAGTTTCTTACCGATTATCAATTACACACCGATTAATCGGTCGTGTTTTCGAACATTGGTCACAGCTGTTCACAACCCAAAAGTTTTACTTGTAATATGTTGATTACTTTGATGACAGAAGATGTTTATTGTTGTGTATCGTGTGCTTGAGAACATGAAGAGTACTAATTGACCCTCAACTGACTATCAGTTGAACATCAATTGACCATCCCATAGTGTGTCAACTATATTTAGTTTATGGTCAACTGATACATAGTTTAGGATAAACTGAGTATCAGTTTAGAAAATAAATGTCCGTCGATGTTGATTTGACACGTTGATGAACCTCAATTGAATATTAGTTTAAGGTAAACTCAGTATCAGTTTAGGCTAAATTGAGTATTAGTTGAGGGTCAACTGGGTATCAGTTTAGGGTCAACTATGTATTAATTTAGGGTAAATTGAATATCAGTTTAGGGTGAACTGAGACATAATTTAGGGTAAATTGAGTATCAGTTTAGTATGAACTGAATATCAATTTAGGGTAAACTGAATATCAGTTTAGGTTCAACTGATACACAATTTAGGGTAAAAAGTCAATGGTTAAAGTCATTTGGTCAACTATCAAAGTCAACGGTCAACAATTAAAGTTGTCAGAATCCAGTCATCGGTCGCTGAAATTCGGCCAAAGTTGTCGGAATCCGGTGACTGGTCAACGCTGCAGTCAACAGTCAACGCCACTGATGTCAAGTCAATGGTCAGTGGAGATGTTATGAGAGAGTAATAGTATTGAGTAATTCATTAATTGAATTGAGGCTAGGCTGACTTTTTTACATAATTAGTTGGCTAGTGGGAATATTTGAACTCTTTGGTCACTAGTAGGAATTATTTTTAATTTTTTTAGGGCTAGTGGAAAAAAATCCAAAAAAAATTAGAGAATATGTATACTTGTTTGCTCAATAAATGTCACGGCCAAAATCAGGACGGTCGGTAGACTTCTGGTTCAAAGTGTTCTTCTAATAACGCGAGGCGTGCCAACTTGCGGCCTATTGGCAGAGTGAGGTTTTGATATATTGCGCTGGATTTTATTTTTCAAGTAATTGATGGCCGGGTAAGGAACCCTCTCGACTGTTGGTCCGCATGTCTTGTATGAAAGGACTTGACCAATGCATTATTCTTGGTGCTCGATCACATCCAAGCTCTGGATGAACTTGAAAGTGCGCGTGACCAACGAGAAATCAACAGGGTTGACATACACACAAATCACAGTGAAGGTGAAGGTGAAGCGAACTCAGTCATTGAATCTTTGTGAACTGACGTGGGTATGAACGGCGAATCGCATCGACCCAATCCTGACTGGCCGAAAGAGATAGATGAGTTTGAAAACTATGTTATCCAACTACTTCTAGGTACAAGGAATTGAAAGTGCAAAAACCTAAAGAACGTAAAGTAAATAGGAGGAATGTAAAGAACAAGAATGTAAATTGGCGAAAACTGAATCTATATTATCAAAGTAAAGGATAAGCAAGATAAAGTACCTATAGATGCGAAAGCTAGAAAATTTGTAAGTAAACTTGTGTATTTGGTCGAGGACTTTTTACAGTGTGCTATAAGAATCTTATGTATAGAATTTGTACACTACAACATTTGTGCCCATTACCGGCGAGATCACCGGAGACAAGGCCGGCGACCGGAAAAGTCGCCGGTAATGTCCATCATTACCGGCGACTTACTCCGTCACCGGTAATGTCGCCGGAATCTCGCCGGTAATGTTCCAAGACATTACCGGCGACTCCAACCGTCGCCGGCAATGTCAAGCCGAACATTTCCGGCGATTTTCCGGCCGGAATTTCGCCGGAAATGTGTGGCTAGACATTGCCGGCGACGGTTGGAGTCGCCGGTAATGTCTTGGAACATTACCGGCGAGATTCCGGCGTAAAGTCGCCGGTAATGTCTTCATTTCCGGCGACTTACTCCGTCGCCAGCAATGTGTCTTATATTAGATGCCGGATGCGGCAGCTCGATCATTCAATCATTTTGATCGAAAAAAATCCAGAGAAATCAAAAGAAGGAAAACGTACGTACGCTCTGAAATCGATCATTCGGTATATTGTCAAAATTAAGGCTCGCGTCGAAAACTCGATCACTCGGGAATCTATATATATAGGTAGGTGTATATATACGTATATGTGGTATATATATATGTGTGTGTGTTGATCAAATCCAATTCGTGAGATATATATGAAATGTTGTTGATGTACGGTCACCGAAACGAGAAAACAACTTGTAGTTAATCTTGTGTCTGAATCAATGACTGGTATTATCGTATTGTTATCGGAGCCAGGCTTAACAGAGCCTCCTCCTACCCAGTCAAATACGTTTTGAATTGAAAAAAGGAGAATACTATCATCGAGTACTGAATCGAATTCAGAGATTAGATCGATATATATACATATGCATGCATGTGTTGATTTAATTAGAGTTGAATTGAGAGATCACGTCGATTATTAGTAGTGAATGTGTGTATATATATATAATTAATACGTAAAATTGTTAGAATTCTCAGGATGGACAAGAGTTGGATGAGCCTCGAAAGATGGGATGTCAGATATCACCAGGGAATTAGGAGTTTTGTGGATTTTGTGAAGGCTAATTGTGGAGACACTACACTTCATTATTGCCCGTGTAAAGAATGTAAGTGTTTCAGCGATCGATTTCGATTTCCCATTGATAAAGTCCAGAGGCACCTGAGTAAATACGGGTTTTGGGATAAGTACACTTGTTGGATTTATCACGGTGAAACATCGGTAGCGGGTCCGCATGATCATGGACAATTTGGTGAGAGGGCCAGTCCACGCTATGATCATGGAGATTTTGCTGAGAGGGGCAGTTCATCCTATGATCCAACATCGATGTTAATCAATGATATGTTTGCTCATGAGAGCGGTGTATTTGCTGATGAAGCACCAAATGTCCCTCCCGTCGTTGAGGGTTTCCCCCATATCGAGCCAGTCGAACCATTACCTGGAGGTCATGTCAACACAAGCGGTATGGACAAGTACAACAACCTGATTGCATTGCAACAGACTCCGTTGTACGACGGTTGTAGTAAGACTGTTCTTGAAAGTGTGATGGGAGTGATGCAGCTCAAAATGGAGAACAAAATGTCTGTCAAAGCTGTTGATTCTTGGTTGAAGTGGACTGCTTCGCTACTGCCACCCGGTCATCGTCTTCCTACCACTCATCATAAGGTGCGACATATCCTGAAAGATCTTGGGCTTTCCTACATCAAAATCCATGCATGCAGATATGATTGTATTCTCTTCTAGGGAAAAGATCTCGAAGACCTTGAAGCCTGCCCGGTATGTTTTACAGAAAGGTATAAGTTGACTCCTGCAGGCAACAAGAAAGCTGTGAAGATACTTCGATATTTCTCGCTTATTGATAGGCTGGAGCGGTTGTTCATGTGTGCTTTCACGGCCGAGGCAATGAGATGGTGGGCTGAGAGGAACTTGCCTGACGATGACACCCTTATACACCCTTCCGACGGAGAGGCTTGGAAGCACATGGTCAGGGAGTTTGATCATTTTGCAGCAGAGGTCCGAAATGTTTGGCTAGGGCTCTCATCTGACGGATTCAACCCTTTTGGCAACATGAGTCTTCAATACAGTATATGGCCAGTTATTTTGGTACCGTACAACCTTCCACCATGGATGTGCATGAAGAAGGAATACAATATGCTCACTCTGTTAATTCCAGGCCCGGGTTATCCAGGAAAGTGTCTCGATGTGTATTTGAGGCCTTTGATTGAGGAGCTTAAGTACCTGAGTGAGTGTGGCCACCCCACTTACGATAGGTTCAAAAAGGAGATGTTCCAGATGCATGCCATGCTTGTTGGCACCATCAGTGATTTTCCTGCCCGCGGTATGTTGTCGGGCAACGTTACCAGGGGTTACAGGGCTTGTTCAGAGTGCATGACGGTTGATTGTTGCAGTCCTCATTGCAGTAAAATTGTTCAGATGCGTCACCGTTGTTGGCTTCCATATGATCACCCATTTAGGTAGGATCCAGACGTGTTTGATGGGACTGTGGAAACAGGTGTGGCACCCAGGCGATGGACAGGGGAAGAAATTTTGGAAGTGTTGAATGAATATGATTTTAGCCAGCTGAGCAATCATCCTGACATAGTGGCGTCAATTCCAGACAAGCCCGAAAGGTATAAGTTTTGGACACACAAGAGCATATTCTGGGAACTCTCCTACTGGCCCAGGTTGCCAATCAGACATTACCTAGATGTCATGCACATAGAGAAGAATGTGTGTGAAAGTGTGGTGGGCACAGTTCTTAACTTGGAGGGGAAAACAAAAGACATCCCTAAGGCACGCATTGATCTGAAAGCAATGGGTGTGCGGAAACATTTGTGGTTAAGAGATGGTAAGAGAAAAATGCCGCAAGCTCCGTACACCGTAAAGCCGAAGCATAAGCATGAAATTTTTCGGTGGCTGAGTAATGTCAGGTATATATTCTTATGGCTATGTAGGAATTTGGCCTTAAATTTTTAGCGGAGTATATAATGTGAGTATATGCGAGAAATATAATTGGTCCATATATATGGCTTTATCTATATATATGCAGATATATATGGCCATATCTTCCTCTCCGGTCACCACCACTAACCAACTCAAACGTCAACCAATTCCAAAACAAAATGCCCAGAACTCTTCATGGCGTTAAGGGGAACCAAAACCCCCACCAGCCCGACACCAAAACTCGCCAGTATCTGTTACCCGATTCTGGCGAAATCCACGAAATTCTACGAGCTCGAACTCCCTCAATTCTCAACCAAAACACACAAATAAATACATGAAACTATAGGAGATAAGTGAGCTTTCCAACCATACCAAGAACACGGCCGGAGGTGGCCAGAATCGCTGGGTCCAACGATGGAAACAAACCGGGTCGGTGGAGCAAACGAGTCAACTCGAGTCAACTCGGTCAAACTCGGTCCAAATGTGTGATTTTTCGATTTTTACGACTATTCGATATTTATATGTCGCGAACTGACCAAATTCACGATTCTGATAACTTAAACCCAATAGGATAAGTACGACTATCTCGACGAAAATTTCAAATATCCATTTTATATCCTTTGATTATCCAAAAAATCCTCTGAAACCTCTTACGAGCTCAAAATCAAATCCTGTACAATTTTTGCGAAGAAACTCACATCAAATTCTTGTTCGATAATTTAGTCGTGAACAAACCCATGAGTACGATTAATTCACAATAATCACGGCTCAGACCAATACGTACACATTCCACGGTTTAGGTCATTACACAAACACTATAATCTTTGCATTAAAATCATTCCTTATCCGAATGGCGCATTCCTATCAGTGGATTTGAATCCACATCATTCTCGGTTGAAGCCCAGAAAGTCACTCGTTGATATATCGATTGTTTGGGTTTGACATTCCATTCGGCTCGTATGATAAAATGTTACCTTTGTAAGACAACCAAATAAACCGTCACCATGGGTGACATAGCCAAACATCGGTCACGAATACTCGTCAGTCGTCAAGGTTGGCTAATGAAAAATATGTCGGCCGACGTCACACTTGGTACTTGTAAAATTAGGTACAAACGTTACCCCTCCTACTCAGTCTTATGAGATTTGGCTCGCAAGCCGAATGATTGTGAGACTAAAATGAACTAGTTGTTGACTTGGTCTTTCCATCACCTAACTTGGTCACCTCATTAACCGAAACTCACATTCTCTTGACTAAAGAACAAAATGCACGGGATGATATTATCAAGGCCTTCTGCATATACGTAGAAACAAAACTCACCTATTCTCTCGTAACAACCCTTCTTTCTCCTTGAATCGTGTGCCAAAAAGAAATTTCTTTTCAATTTTTCTTTTCTTTTCTTCTCTACTCACCACCGATTCTCCCTCTCTTTTATTTTATTTCTAAACATCTCTTTTTGACTTCTTTCCTGTGCATGTGAACCCCTGCTCTTCATTTCTTCTTCTTCTTCATTCTTTTCCTTTTGAACTTCCTTCTCTCACCACCGATTCTCCTTCTCCGTCTGGCTCTTTTTATTTTATTTTTTTAACTTTTTGACTTTTCTTCTTCTTCTTTCTCCTTCCTTTTGTCTTCCTTATCTCTTCATTTCACGCTGCCGTCCTCTTTATTCTCTCTGGCTTAATTGAGGCAGCTCCAAGCGCCCCGCCCACATCTTCTTGTGAAGCCAGATTCAACCTCCTACATACCCAGAATTTACGGTAAGTATATGTTTCAACCACTACTTTTTTCTTCTTTCAACAATCCCCCATGAGCTCTATTTTGATTTCAACATCAGGGAATAAAAATGAATTTAATTACAGAGATGCCGACGACGACTGTGGCTCCTCCCGCCGATTACACACTTGCTTTCTCAGATTTCTTCAAGGGACGACTCCCATTAATAACCTGCAATCTGATCGGTGAGTACACCCAAACACCTTGCTTTTATGTAAATTGGAGTATTCAAGAGATGATGAAACAGACCTTCCTGAGTTGCGTTGCATATGGTGAAAAGGAAGCAAACTGATATTGGCTATGAAAAGGAAGCAAACTAATATTGGCTAGGAGATAGAGACGGAGAGATATGTTGCTGGAAATTGCTTTTCATTGATATCAGCATAAACATATATACAGCAACGTACGTATCTATGATTCCTACAATCAAGCTGTTATTGATACAGATTGCTACAATCTAGGATTACACAAGGAAAGCATATATTTACTATCAATACAAGAATATGACAGATCCTACTTTCCAACACTCCCCCTCAAGTTTGAGAGTGGATATCACGAACTCCCAACTTGCGAATCATAGAAACAAAATTTTCTTTTCCCAATGCATTGGTAAGAACGTCAGCCAGTTGATGTGATGATTTGACAAACTTTGTAGCAATAGATCCATCTAAAATTTTATCTCTAATGAAGTGGCAATCCATCTCAATATGCCTTGTTCTCTCATGAAAAACAGGATTAGCAGCAATATGTAATGCTGCTTTATTATCACAATACAATAATGCCGACTTTGAATGTAACACATTTAAGTCTTTGAGAAGGTACTTTAGCCAGGTTAATTCACAACAAGCACCCGCCATTGCTCTGTATTCAGCTTCAGCCGATGAAAGAGATACAGTCTTTTGTCGTTTTGATCTCCATGAAACCAAAGAAGGTCCGAGAAAAACACAGTAGCCTGTAGTGGACCGTCTAGTAAGTGGGCAACCTGCCCAATCTGAATCACAATAAGCACGCAATCTTAAGTCACTATCACAAGAAAAGAACAATCCCTGACCAGGCGCATTTTTGAGATATCGCACGACACGAAGAGCGCTTTCCATATGACTTTTTCTTGGCTCGTGCATGAACCTGCTCAAAACATGAACTGGATAGGTAATATCAGGTCTTGAGACAGTAAGATAGATCAATCTTCCAACCAGCCTCCAGTATCTAGATGGATCCTTGAGTAAGTCACTCTTATTAGACAATTTCAGACCACGCTCCATAGGAGTATCGATCGGAGCAGCACCCAACAAACCAGCATCTTTGATAATTTCTAAAGCATATTTCCTCTGTGATATGAAAATCCCATGTGTAGAAGAAGACACCTCGATGCCAAGGAAATATTTCAAGTCACCAAGATCCTTGATTCGAAATTGATTATTAAGGAACTTTTTTAGTGCAACAATACTAGCACAGTCATTCCCAGTAATCAAAATATCATCAACGTATATCAAGAGAGCTGTAAAAGACTTGCCTTGCTTTCTTGTGAACAATGAATAGTCTGCTTTGGATTGGACATAACCGGCTGATTGAATTGCATTTGAAAACTTTGCAAACCATTGACGTGATGCTTGCTTGAGTCTGTATAAGGATTTGTGAAGGCGACAAACCAAGTGTTCCTCCCCCTGTCGCCGAAGTCCTGGAAGAGGTGTCATGTAAATTTCTTCATGAAGATCCCCATGTAGGAATGCATTGTTCACGTCTAACTGAGAGAGAGACCAACGTTGTGCAGCAGCAAGTGCAATTAGGCAGCGGACGGTGATGATTTTAGCAGTGGGAGAGAAAGTATCTTGATAATCAACACCTTCCATTTGGGTAAATCCTTTCGCCACCAAACGAGCTTTGTAACGCTCAATTGAACCATCGGATCGATGCTTGATCTTGTATACCCATCGACAATCAATCGGTTTCTTTCCGGGCGGAAGCGGTGTAAGAGACCATGTTTCATTGTCACGAAGTGCTTGTAGCTCAGAGCGCATAGCTTCTCGCCATTCTGGATGGGAAGCAGCTTCTACATATGAACTGGGCTCAGAAGCTTGAGTGATCTGTGCAGTAAAAGAACGATGCCCAGGTGTATATCGATCATAAGATATGTAATTTGACAAAGGATATCGTGTACCTTTGATTTTGCCCGAATCTGAAAACGAAGAAGACAATTGGCTTGAAGAAGGAGACGTAACCTGAGAGCAGACAAAATCTCGTAAAAGAACCGACGGTTTTGGTTCTCGGGCAGAGCGACGAAGAGGCTGAGCTTCCGGATTTTGTGGCTGAGGAGTGGCGTTTGGTGGTGGGATGGCAGGGGCGGCATCGGCAGAAGAAGGAGAGGCCGGGTTTGACTCGGTGTGGGTCGACGGAGACTGGGATTGGGTTGACGAAGGGACTGGTTCTGACAAGCTAGGGTGCGACGGTGGGTGAGGTGGTGCCGACGGCAGCGAATTGGGCCGCGAGTCTGTGATGAATTCGGGAGTGGACAGAGGCGGCTCGGTAGGCGGAGGAGGCAGAATCGGCGGTAACAAGTTAGGCAAGCATTGATTTTCTGGTGAGAGAGAATCGGGCAAGGAGGAAGACGTGTTCTGGAGCGGATGTGGAGTGGAAAAGAACTGGGCTTGACAGATTGGAGCCTGATTTGGGCCTGTAATTTGGGCCAGAGGAAGGCATTGACCAGATTGGTCAGAACTGCGCTTGACAGACTCAGATATATATGGAAAAGAAGTTTCGTGAAAAATGACGTCCCGACTAGTAAAAACTTTATGGGAAGAAAGATCGTATAATTTATATGCTTTTTGACCGACAGGATAACCAATAAAAACACATTTAATTGCCCTAGGTGCAAACTTATGTCTAACATTGACATTGGTAGCATAAGCTAAACACCCAAAAACACAAAGATGATGGAAAGAAGGGAGTTTGGAATAAAGACGTTCAAAAGGTGTTTGAAAAGAGAGAAGTGGAGTTGGAAGGCGATTAATGACATGAACAGCAGTAAGCACACACTCTCCCCAAAATTTAGGAGGAAGATTAGCTTGAAAGCGGAAAGCGCGCGCAACCTGGAGAATATGACGATGTTTGCGTTCTACTACCCCATTTTGTTGAGGCGTATAAACACAAGAGTGTTGAAAAACAACTCCATTTTCTTTGAAGAAATTTTGAAGAGAAAGAAACTCGGCGCCATTGTCACTACGAAAGCCTTTAATTTGGGATGAGAATTGAGTAGATGCATAAGCAAAAAATTCTTTAACAAGAGATTGAGTCTCATGTTTATGCCGCATCAAGAAAACCCATGTAAAACGCGAATAATCATCCACAATGGTGAGAAAATAATGAGCACCGGTAAGAGAAGAATTTTTAAAAGGACCCCAAATATCACAGTGGATGAGATCAAAAGGTTTGACAGATGAAATAGAACTCGTACCAAAGGAAAGACGATTTTGCTTTGCTAATGGACAAACATCGCAGGCATGATTGGGGTTGACCGAAATATTTAAAAAATGTTTAGCAATATAATCCAAAGGACGAGATGAAACATGACCTAAACGACGATGCCAAAGGTTGGTTGGTGACATGATAAGATGACAAGTGGATTGAGTTGGTGATGAGTGATTTGGTTTGGCCTTGGTATTTTCCGTTGCTAATGCCGCCAAATAATAGAGGCCGTCACGATGCTTACCCAAACCAATTGTCTTCCTCGAAACCAGATCCTGCAAAACACACCAATCAGGGTAAAAAGTCACTGAACAACCCAATCCTCTTGTAAGCTGACTAACGGACATCAGATTAACTTTGAAATTAGGCACACACAACACATCATGTAAATGGTAAGAAGAGTTCAATGAGACGGATCCAGTAGAAGCTATTTGTGCTCCTTCACCACTTGGTAGTAAAACTGGAGGCAAAGAATGATTTTTGTTGCTGTGTGTCAAAGAGCTTGATGAGGAGATAATATGGTCCGTTGCGCCGCTATCAATGATCCAGCGGGGAGAAGAAACTTTAGATATGATCGGTTTAGCGATTGAACTATGTGCTTGGTGATTAACACTTTCACTTTTTCTGACATTCAATTGATCCAAAAGTCGTTGAAATTGAACTTTAGAAACACCAGAGGTAATGATAAGATGTATGAGTCTTTGCATAAGACATTGCTGATCCTGTTGTACTTCACAAGCCATGACGAAAGATGAGATGATGAAAAGGCTGTACGAGAAAGTAGAATACAACGGACAGATGCGCAGATGCTACACGAGAGATTAGAGCGTAGCGATGAGTCAGGAACTTAGTCCTGCTCTGATACCATGAAAAGGAAGCAAACTGATATTGGCTATGAAAAGGAAGCAAACTGATATTGGCTAGGAGATAGAGACGGAGAGATATGTTGCTGGAAATTGCTTTTCATTGATATCAGCATAAACATATATACAGCAACGTACGTATCTATGATTCCTACAATCAAGCTGTTATTGATACAGATTGCTACAATCTAGGATTACATAAGGAAAGCATATATTTACTATCAATACAAGAATATGACAGATCCTACTTTCCAACATATGGGGTTGCTTTCTGATTTCCAGGGATTTGAACTATAGTCTTGGGTGAGCCGCTGATTGTTTTGGGACTGAGATATATCTACCAAACTTTGTCGCCTGTCAGTTTGAATTTTTTCAGAGTTGTTCGAACTTGTTCAAGATGTCATACAACCGATATTCGTATTCGAGAAGCAAGTTCACTGCTCCTGAACAATGTGGAAAACTATTGAAAGACTATGATTCCAAGTTGCACTAGTACTTTCAATTTTCCTTGAAACCTCGGCGATTCTACTTTGAAACTAGTCTTTTGATGAGTGGTGGAGGTCTTATATAAGAGATGTCTTCAAACTAGAATTGGATAAGACAATCTCCTTAGCTTTATGTGGTCTTCCCTCCCCAAATATGATAAAAGGCGGCAAACGCAATCTGGCCAAACGACTGAGAAAAGTAGATGATTCATCACCTTTAGGTTTGTAATCATTCTTTTTGCATGATATGACCAAGTAAATATTGACCAGTCACATCGTGAAACTTTACATTCCTAACATCCTTGATTATGTAGGTGACATCTCAAAGAAGTGCCACACCAGACTTTCTAGAGAAGGGCACCTGTTTTGTGGCACCCAACTTAGACGTGAATTTGTTCATTCCTTCCTTTAGCACTGTTGTATATGCCTTCATATTCACACGGTTCATATGATTGCAGATTGTTATGAGTGAGCTCAATGATATGTTGCCTATGAAGAACGAATCTACGGCCTAGCCGACTCTAGGGTTAGGCTTCTTGGAAGATGTTGGCTGTTATGAATCCACCTCTATGACTAGGTACATTACGTTCTGAAAGTCGTTTCTTTTCCCCTTTCAACTTATGCATCGTCTCGCGATAAGTATCTCACCCAAGTTTATATTTAGGTCAGTTTCAGTGAGGCCAACACTTACCAGGACAAGTTACAACCATTGTTAACTTGCGTCAGGACTTTTTCACCACCCAAATCTCTAGCATCCTCAAGGGCAGAGAATAACTCTAACAAGGTGTCATCGTTCGTCATCTTGGTTAGTTGATTCCCTTGGGACATAGCCAATTATCTTGATCTTCTCCCTTTGTGTGATTATGTAGTGATTTGACAATTTCTTCTACTTTTGGTCACATGATACTTCAATAGACACATCTTTAGGAATGGCCCATGACCTTCTTCAACTTTTGGAATATGAGGAAGAAGTTTTGCCTAATAATGATTTTGATGTTGATGGCATCAAGTCCGCGTAGGAGGAGGTTGAACGATTTCTTTCTTTGGACGAGAATTCCGTTGATGAGACAAACTTTTTGGCATTCAAGATGGTGACGGAGAAATTGATCTCATCCAATCAACTTTCTTGTTGGAATGCTTCATCAGTCGGGTCACACTTGACTTCCGTCCAACATAGCATGTCGTCCATGCTCATTCCTCAAAATGAGATCAAGGTCGGTAGACTGACCAAAGAAGACTATGAAAGGACGAAAGTTCAATTGAGACCATGACCGACTCTCTAACCTTGTGTCAGTAGAGACAAGGTGAGTTGCGAAAATAGTTGGTCGTTGCTATGCAAGAGACAGCTAAAGCCGACTCCATCCTTCAAGACTTTGTTTCTCAACACATGGGTGACGACCTGCGGGTGAAATTTGCCATGGCAAAGGACTATGCTCACGAGTCATCCAAAAGGAACTTGAGCATGACTAGAGGGAAATCTGACTTGAAAACATTAAGGATGACCATATGAACGTGCCTTCTTCCCGAGTACAACAAGATTACTTGACTATGGCCTAGCCATATTTTGCATTAGAATCGTATTTTGAATTATGAGCCATATTTTGTGCAGGTAAATTTCATTTACCAACTATATTTGTAATTGGCTAGAAGGTCGAAGCTTGTTGCTCATGTATGTCTATGGTTGTACCCTTGTTTAAATGTGATTGTCTTGCGCTTGATTGAATCATTGTGTTTGTTAGCTAACCACTCTGTCCAAGCGATAGTTACAACTTGGCCTCATGGTCGAGCAACATATAAAAATGTCGATCAAATAATTATTACGGATTTGGGCGAAGTACATTGACTAAGTAAAATAGTCGGCCGAGCAAAACTAGAGTCAGCTGAGCCGAGTAAAACTGGAACCGCTCACGCAAAAAGTCGCCCATGCACAAAGTCGCACATGCAAAAAGTCGCCCATGCATAAAGTCGCCCATGCAAAATGTCGCCAATGCAAAAATGTCGCCCAAGCCAAATGTCACCCTTGCAAAAACTCGCCCATGCATTGCATAGTCACCCATGGAAAAAGTCGCCCATGCAAAAGATCGCATATGCAAACAATCGCCCATGCAAAAAGTTGCCCATGATGCATGAGGTGGGTATTTTTTGTTTTCAGCTAGGGAAGTAGGGGGCTCTATTTTCAACATTAAAAACAGCTCACTTAACCCTGCAATCAAATTCCGAGGGGAAAACTGGTTTTTTGAGAGTTCTATTGGGGGAACAGTGCATTTGTACAGACTTACATGGTATGTGGCATGTAATTACGGTAAAATATCTATAAGAACAGCTGCATCGGGGGTGTTTTTCAGCACGAGCAGCCCCTCTGGCCCGCCAAAGTCGTCGGCGACCGCTCGGCACGAGCGAGAGCACGAGCACAATTGGGGCCACGGAGTGGGTGAGAGGAGGGGATGCGGGCCCGACCGGAGAGCAACATGAGCAAGGCGTGCAGCGGTACGTGCTGTCGTCGGCGACCGCTCGTTGACGACTTCGGGAGATGCTACTCATGCTGCAGCCGGTGCATATGCTCTAAATGAATAATTTTGAAATTAAAAAAATTATTATTTTAACGAAATTATTATTTTATCGATAAATAAATAATTTATTAATTTATCGAGACTTTTAAAAAAATTATTACTTTTGAATTATTCTAATTAAAACGATATGTGATATAATTACTTAGTGATAAAGAGATCATGTAAGAAATAATGAATCTACATGCTAAAGATGATCATGATCTAAATGACAGTTTTCTTATACCGAAAGTTTTTCCTAAAGAGGCATTTGAGACATTAAATATCTTGAATAACTTTTTGCTACCAAATGAAAAACATGTACCAAAAATGGTGCACACATTTCAAAATAGCTTAAGTAATCGAGAAAATATAAATTCTTAGGTGAAAATTTAATTTTTATATGAAAAGACCCAACCCGATTTAGTTTCCTAAACCGGAATCAAACCCCTTCTGAAAACGTGAACCAACAAAAACCATTAAAATTTCGGCAGAGTAACGCTAATAAAGCGGAATTGCCTTAACCAGCACCCGGAAAATAACCCTTCCTCATATGCCACAAAAGTCAAACCGTAGGCACCAATCCCAACCGGATTTCTCAATATCATAACAATAGTGATAAACAGTAAACATAACTGTAATATATAGTATATCCGGAAAAAATTGTATAAAACATGTATCAGAATGTATCAGAGCGACCTCTAGTGTTAATATATACAAAATATACAACAGTAGGCGAAACAAGAAACCTACTGGAAAACAAAGGTAGCTCGAACAACTAGCCTCCAACCGCGACGTGAGACACCAGAATTCGAACTGCAAACTGGGCACGGAAACCGAAAAGCCCAAGGTAAAGGCAAATAAAAACGTTAGAGTGAGTGGACGAAAATAAACATATGCCTTTCACCAATTTATATACATAATCAATGTAAAACAATGCGAGTTCGAAAAGTATATATGGAGGTTGCCAGGCGAATCTCTCAAGCCCGACGGTCAGGTGAATCTCTCAAACCCGACGGTGATAGGCCAGGGGAATCTCTTAACCCCGGCGGCATACAGGGGAATCTCTCAACCCTGCCCAGAGGAATCTCTCAACTCTGGTCCAGAGGAATCTCTCAACTCTGGCGGACTACAGGTGATCAACCGAGTAGCCGAAGCATCGATGCAGTAATGCCATCACCAATAAATATAAAATAATACCTCCGAACATAACATATATCTCAACATCGTATAAAGTAAATACGAAAAATCACGAAAAATCACGAACTCGCAAACATCTGTGAAAATATAAAAATGTCCACTCACAGATCAGCAGAGCGCGCACTCGCGCTAATCACGTGGTCGGCGGAAGATCCCTCGCCCGAAGCACGATCTCGATCTCCTGAATAGTCATAAAATATATCTGATCAAAATCATAATCCACAACACTGTACCACACCTCGGAAACCAACCGTTCTCGGAAACATATAATACTGTGTAAATTAATCGACGAAATTCCAGAAATCGTCATTCGAAACCCTCGACTGAAAATCCGATACCCAAATCAACTCGAAAACCTCAAGGCGATGATAGGGGCGCGATTACGAGAAAAACGACATTAAAAACATCAAAATCCAAAAAGTCAACGGATCGCCGGAGCTCCGGCGTTTACCGCATTGATCTCTTCAACAAGGCGTAAATCGGAGAGTTTTCCCGGCGACCGAGCTGCCACATTGATCTCTTCAACAAGGCGAACAACTTTAACAAAGGGACCACCACCATCCAACCACCACCGTGGCCGAAATCTAGCTCGAAAGACCACAAACCTAAACCGGCTGAAATTTGCTCCGCCGCCCGATTCTGTCACCGTGAGGCCATCACGGCCTCCCAACCTCAAGGGGTAACCTACCTACCACAAGCCCAATCTTTTCCACCACAAACCCCCCTCAGAAAGTCGCCGGAACGCCATCCACCGTCCAAACCGATTCCGGCCAAAATCTCCAATTTTCAAACCGTAATTTCTCCCTCAAACCAAAACCAAGTCAAGCAATTCCAAGTTCTAAACCGTTGCAAATGAAGAGAGGAATCGATTCATACCCAAATCGAAGCCGGAGATGGCCGAAAAATGAAAGTCGCCGGCGAGTCAAACGGTGGCCGGTTTCTCATCCTCGGTCAACGCGAGTCAACTCTCCAAATTTGGTCAAACGTCAGTCAAACTTCCAAACAGTGCATTTTCGACAATTTTTGACTATTTCTGATATTTATACTCGCGCCTTGGGACGATCGACGGTCCAAAACGGATAACCATTACGATTCGGATAAACACGATACGAACGGATAAACTCGTCGATAAACCAAAACTTCAAATAATCATATTATATTCCTCGGTCATCGGAAAAATCATCCGGAACCACCCACGAGCTCGAAATCACGTGCACTACAATTCTTGAGAAGAGACTCAACTCAAATTTCTGGCCGATAATTAAGTCATAAACGAAACCGGCAAATCACACAATAATCAATAAACCGCGAATACACACTAACTCGTGGATTACGCTGATTACTCTATTGATTCTGGTTCGGGTCGTCACAAATCTACCCCCCTTAAAAAAATTTCGACCTCGAAATTTACGTACCTGTGAAGTGAATAGATGAGGATACTGCTCTCGCATACGCTGCTCAGTCTCCCAGGTGACTTCTTCAACCGAGTGATTCTGCCACAAGACATTCACCAACGGTATAACACTGTGCCTCAACTCCTGCTCACGATGATCGAGAATCTGTACCAGCTCCTTCACGTACGTCAAATCCTCTCAGATCGGTAACTGCTGTGGGGACAACACATGCGAAGGATTTGAGATGTACTTCCGCAACATCGAAACGTGGAAAACATCATGAACACGAGTCATCTCAGCCGATAACTCAAGTCCAACCATCTCGGTGATCTCATACGGACCAATGTATCGTGGTCGAAGCTTGCCACGCTTCCCAAAATGCACAACACCCCTCCACGGAGATAGTTTCAGGAAGACCCAATCGCCTACCTCAAACTCAAGACTTTTCATCCTCACATCCGCATAACTCTTTTGGCGATCCTGGGCAATCTTCAATCGATCCCGGATAATCTGAACGTCCTCCATGGTACTCTTCACCAGATCAGGGCCGATAGGCCATCGCTTGCCCACCTCGCTCCAACACAACGGAGTGCGGCACTGCCTTTCGTACAGGGCCTCGTACGGTGCCATCTCAATGCTGGCTTGATAGCTGTTGTTGTAGGCAAACTCTATCAAATGTAGTTGCTGGTCCCAATTTCCGCAAAACTACAATACACATGATCGCAACATATCCTCAAGTGTCTGTATAGTCTGCTCAGACTGCCCGTCAGTCTGAGGATGAAAAGTTGTACTGAAATGCAACCTCGTGCCCATGGCTCCCTGCAATGCCTGCCAAAACTCCGAAGTAAACTGACTATCTCGGTCAGAAACAATAGACACAGGCACACCATGCAGCCTAACAATCTCCGATAAATACAACTTGGCCAATCTACCAACTGATATCTTCCCCGGAAGTGCGAGAAAATGAGCGAATTTTGTTAGTCGATCCACAATAACCCAAATACCAGTGTTTCTAGCCGAAGTACGCGGCAACTGATAAACGAAATCTATGGTAATGTGCTCCCACTTCCAAACCGGAATCTCCAGTGGCTGTAATTTCCCTGTAGGCTTCTACCTCTCCGCTTTAACCTGCTGACAGATCAAACATCGGCTCACATATACGGCAATCTCCCGCTTCATGTTGCGCCACCAGTAATACGCACGAAGTATACGAAACATTTTCGTACCCCCGGGATGCATCGCATACGCTGAACAATGGGCCTCATCCAGAATCTCCTTCTTCAGGCTCTCATCTCTGGGCACACACAATCTGCCTCTGAACAACAACGTACCGTCGTCACTCAATCGGAATTTTGTAGGCACACCATTCTGTATCATGGTCTTCTTACCCAACATGTAGGAATCTGAATCCTGAGCCTCCCGAACTTGATCAACCAATACGGGTCGAACCTGGAAACTGGCTAACAAGGCTCCCTCGTCATCCCACTCGAACTCGGCTCCCTTAGCCCGAAGTTCGGCTAACATAGATACTCTAGCCACACACACATGAAACAACGAAGCTCCGGATTTCCGGCTAAGTGCATTAGCCACAACATTGGTCTTCCCTGGATGGTACTCGAAAGTACAATCGTAGTCGTTGATCAACTCCATCCACCGGCGTTGCCTCATGTTCAAATCTGGCTGTGTCCGTAAGTAAGTGAGTGTGACGACCCGGAACAGAATCAGCAGTATGATCAGCTTGATCGATGTGTTACTGCGTAGTCGCAGTTGTCCGATAGTTATTGGAATCGTCAGAGTTCTTAACGACTTAATTATTGGCCGAGAATTGGAGCTGGGTCTCTTCTCGAGAGTCGTTCTACATGTGATTACGAGTTCGTGGGAGGTTCCAGATCATTATTTGGACGACCGAGGAATTAGTTATGAATATTTGAAGTTCGGATTTAAATGGTGGGTTACTTAACGACTAAATTAACGGTCGAGAATTTTGTTTCGGCTTCTTCATTGAAGTTGTTCAGAATTTAATTTCGAGTCCGTAGGAACTTCCGGAGCATGATTTTGAGTTACGAAGATTTAATTGTGAATATTTCCGTTCGTTGATTAATTAGTCGATTTAAATGTGTGTTGGTTCAAAGGGTTGACTTTTTATCCGATTGGCCGATATGGTTGACTTTGGATGATAATTGAAGAGTACGTTGAGATGAGTTTGTGGCCGCGAGAATTATCGGAATCGGAATCACGACGAGAAGTTACGTGGGTTTGATGTTCGTCGAAATGGATAAATATGGGAGTTTCCTTTTTGGGAAGAGCTATAAATAGTAAGTTGCCTAATCTGGTAAGTCAACACATGGCATTAACTGAGTTGACTGGGTCAACCCAGTTTGACCATGGAGGTGCGACGGTGGCGGTGACCTCCACGGCATCGCCGGCGGCGAGCCGAATCCGGCCACCTAACGGCTTGGTTCTTGCTTCTTTCTCTTCGTCTTGATGTCCCGAAGCCATCCCTAGCCACCATGCACGGCGAGGCTTGCCGGAGAAGGTAATTAATCCGGCCAAAAATGGAGGAAACTTTGTGAATTCGGGTGCATGGTTTTAGACTGATTCGAGCTGAATTTTTGGTTGGGCTTTGTAGCTCTCATCACTATCAAGCTACCATGTAAGTTTGGGATCCTAATTTTGTTTGTGGAAGGAGAATTTTGGATTTGAAATTTGTGTGTTCATTCGGTTTTACATGAAATTGACCTAGTTAGAGTGAGAATTGGCCTTTGTTGTAGTTGACAAAGTTGCTCAGTGGGTCGTTTTGCATGGAATAGGGGTTGCTCCGCCGTGAATTCTTCAGGTCAACAGTGGCGCCGCCGTGGACGGCGGTCAACGGTCAACGGGTTGACTTTTTGACTTTCGACAAGTTGCATGTCGTTTGACTCGAAATCTCGCTCCGATCACAATGGGGAGGTTCTTTTTTCGAGTTGAGCGTCCGAAAGTAAAGCGAGGTATTGTGGTGTACATAAACGGATTTTCGACGATTCGTCGACTTTGAGTTATGTGTTTCCGGGAACGGTGGTTTGTCGTGATTTGTCTTGCATTGTCGAGATATGATTTTGAGATATGGATTTTGTGAATATTCAGGTGTTCGTGATCGTTCGTTTGGCGAGGGACTTTCCGCCGGATCACGGGTTAACGCGATATGCGTTACGCCAGACTGTGAGTGGACAAGTTTATATTTTCACAGTTGATTTGCGAGTTCGTGGATTTTATTATTTTCGTATTTACGTTATACGATATTGTGATATGTATTGTTTTCGGAGGTATTGTTTTATATTTATTGGTGATGGCATTACTGCATCGATGCTTCGACTACTCAGCTGATCACCGGTAGTCCACCAGAGTTGAGAGGTCCTCTGGGCAGGGTTGAGAGGTCCCCTGTATGCCGCCAGGGTTGAGAGGTCCCCTGGCGTATCACCGTCAGGTTTGAGCGATTCACCTGACGTCGGGTTTGAGAGGTCGCTCGACAACCTCCTTATGTTTATGATTTCCGAACTCGCACTGTTTTTTATATTGAGTATGTTTATAAACTGGTGAAAGACATATGTTATTTTCGTCCACTCACTCTAACGTTTATCGTTTTTATTTGCCTTTCCCCTGGGCTTTTCGGTTTTCGTGCCCAGTTTGCAGTTCAGGCTCTGTTGTCACACGTCATGGTCGGAGGCATAGTGCTCGAGCAATCTTGTTTCATCCAGTAGGTTTATTGTTCTACCTACTGTGGTATGTGTATATGAGTATGTATTAGAGGTCGCTCTGAGTTTTCTGTTGAATATGTTATACTATTTTAAACCCGGATTTTAGTAAAGTACTATTATATGTATTGTTTACTTTACTATTAAGATATTGAGAAATCCGGATGGGATTCGTGCCCACGGTTTGCTTTTTGTGGCATAGGATGAAGTGTATTTTCCGCGTGCAGGTAATGGTAATTCCACGCTAGTAACGAAACTCTGCCCAAATTTCGAAAAGTTTTTGTTGGTTCGTGTTTTCGAAGGGGTTTGATTCCGATTTAGGAAGCTAAATCGGGGTTGGGTCCTTTCAGTGAGACTCTTGTGGTCGGTGTAGATGAAAGGACCCAATCCCGATTTAGCTCCCTAAACCGGAATCGAACCCTTTCGAAAATACGAACCAACAAAAACTTTTCGAAATTTGGGCAGAGTTTCGTTACTAGCGTGGAATTACCATTACCTGCACGCGGAAAATACACTTCATCCTATGCCACAAAAAGCAAACCGTGGGCACCAATCCCCATCCGGATTTCTCAATATATCAATAATAAAGTAAATCAATACATATATCTATACTTTACTGAAATCCGGTGTAAAATCATATAGTATATACAATAAGACGCTCAGAGCGACTTCTAATACATAACCATATACGTAAACCACAGTAGGTAGAACAATAAACCTACTGGATGAAACAAGATTGCTCGAGCACTATGCCTCCGACCACGACGTGCGACACCAGAGCCTGAACTGCAAACTGGGCACAGAAACCGAAAAGCCCAGGGGAAAGACAATAAACACGTTAGAGTGAGTGGACGAAAATAAATGTCTTTCACCAGTTATATATGTTATAAAAACATATGCGAGTCCAAGTAAATAAAAACATAACATAGTACACGAGGTAAAACTCACACTCCTCCAGTGTACAGAGCATGCAAGTAAAAATCCCACGGGGTCGCTCATGGACACACACCGTGCTAGTACAGTCAGAATCACGGGATCCCGGACCCACACGTTATTCTAAGCCAGAAAGGCCTCGGTTCCGGGGATACGCCCCTCGCCGGTCAGGTCGGGGTAACGCCCCGCCTGGGATGCCTACCATCGGGGATCAGCCGAGAGGCTAAGTGTATAGATACAACAACGTAACCAAGACTGTACTCTGTGTAAACCAAATCATAAACATTTCGATGCAAATGCATGAAACAGCATATAAGTATATGTATACTCGTATACGTATATTCGTATAAGTATAATCATAAAAACACATGCTCATGTAATCTGAAATCTCATACGCATGCTCAAGTTCATAAATCAAATAAAAGACTCGCAAGATTTCCGTGAAAAGAAATGTCCACTCACAGACTGGCGTAACGCGTATCGCGTTAACCCGTGATCCGGCGGAATGCCCCTCGCCAAACAAACGATCACGAACCCCTGAATATTCACAATGTCCAATACTCAAAGTCATAATCCGACAATTCAAATCAAATCACGAGAAACCACCGTTCTCGGAAATACACAATTCGAATACGACGAATCGTCGAAAATCCATATATACCACCTCAAATACCTCGCTTTACGTTCGGACGCTCAACTCGAAAAACGAACCTCCCCACTGCGATCGGGGCGCGATTTCGAGTCAAATGACATGCAATTCGTCGAAAACTACTCCGGGCGAAAAATCACCGCCGGCGGCAGCGGCGCCGCCGCCGTCGCCGCTGCCACAGTCGCCGGAAAATCCAAACCTGCCCAGAAAATTTCGTGCTACACATGGTTTCAAAGATCTCGACGATTCCAACAACTTTCCAGTTATAAGTTAAGGCCTATTTTGACCGGAAAACCTCCAAAAATCAATTCAAAGTTCCAAACCCTTACCGGAATTTCAATTCAACGGATCTCTCACCTCCGGCCACGGAAACCCTCAAGACCACTTGGAAAAGCTTCCTTAGCTCGAGGCTAACAAAACCCCCCAAAGAAGAGCCACCATCTCGGCCTCCACGCCGCCACCCGAACACCACAAAACTCGCCGGAATTTCACAAACTTTGCCGATTCGATTCTCTCTCCTCCGGCCACCCCACGGGACGATCCACCTACCAATCCGAAGAGGAGCTCGAGCCCAACAAGTTTCATGAAGGAACCATACCCAAATATGGCCGGAATCGGCCTCAATTTCGGCGAACAAAATCGGCAACCCAAGGAACCAAAACGGGTCGACCCACTTTGGTCAACCCAGTCAATAGACCAAAATGGAAAGTGGACTTTCCCAAATGGGAAACTTGCTATTTATAGGCCTTCCCAAAATGGAAACCACATAATTCACTTTTCGGCAAACTTCAAATACGCATAACTTACTCGTCGTAACTCCGATTCCGATAATTCTCGCGGCCATAAACTCGTCTCGACATATTCTTCAATAATCACCCAAAGTCAAACATATCGGCCAAACGGATAAAAAGTCAACCCTTTGAACCAACACCCATTTAAATCGACTAATAAATCAACAAACGGAAATAATCACAACTTAATCTTCGTAACTCAAAATCATGCTCCGGAAGTTCCCACAAGCTCGAAATTAAATTCTGAACAACTTCCGTGAAGGAACCGAAACCAAATTCTTGCCCGATAATTTAGTCGTTAATTAGCTCGCCATATTAGTCCGTTTCCGTCGAAACTTCAAATATTCATAACTAATTCCTCGTTCGTCCAAATAACGATCCGGAACCGCCAACGAACTCGTAATCTCATATAGAACGACTCTCGAGAAGAGACTCAGCTCAAATTCTCGGCCAATAATTTAGTCGTTAAGAAGCTTCGGCGATTAAAACAACTGTCGCAACTCTGCGACTACGCCGTAGCTCACGAATATAGCTGATCATACTGCTGATTCTGGTCCGGGTCGTCACAAATCCACCCCCCTTAGAAAAATTTCGACCTCGAAATTTCTGAGTCTGCCGACTCAAAGGTAGGAGCACTGCCTCTGTATACAGCTCAACTGCCCAGTGGCTACATCAACTGAATAACTCTAGCAACTGACTCCACAATAGGAGATAGCTCTGTGCTGAAATCTCTGTACCCACAAATCACAAATCTGAACTGGCTCCACACAAGCGCCAAGTGTTCCTACATAAGGAACAAACAGGGTACACAACACATAGCAAACCTGAAACATAGTTCCGCCACGCGGAACACAACACACAAAGCCAACACTATAGGCGATGCCGAACCATACGGCATAACACAAACTCGCCTATGGCCACATATGGATCAAAACATCAAGGCAAATCATAACACGACCTGCTCATACCAACGAAACTCAAGCATCGAACTCAAACAATTATCGACCCATTTCCGCTAATCTGACAGTCTGTGGTAACACACTCCACAAAATCGGAAACAAATATCAATTCAAATTCAAACCAAACTCACTCCAACACAATGAAGTACAACATCGTTCCTTAAAACGACGACAAACAATATCAAAATCACAGTGGACAACAACCTGGTATTGCAAGCAACCTCGAACAACTGAAACTGCTGGTCCCGAATCCTCCGGAACTGCAATACCGTGGTCCACAACATGCCCTCCAAGGTCTGAATAGTCCTCAAAGATCGCTCACCAATCTGAGGATAAGAACCGGTGCTAACTCGTAATCTGGTCCCCAATGCTCGCTGCAAAACTCGCCAACACACAGTCGTAATTGATTATCTCGGACAGCGAATCGGGACATAGGCACACCACGTGTATGGCCAACCTCTGTCAAACACATCTATGTTAGTCTGCCACTGAAATCCTTTCCCGAAAGTTCAAGGAAAAGTACCAAGTCCGTCAAATGGTCCACAATGGCTTGACAACCGGTATCACAAATCAAAACGCACACAAACACACACAAGGTCACAGCGACAAACGCCACGTCCAACCGGAAATCTCGAATGGCTAACACATCTCGGCACGTCTCTGCCTCCTAGCCATCACCAGTCGACAAAAGTGGCAAATGTACACACAAACCGCTACATTCATCTTCAGGCTGCATCACGAGTAGACAACTTGAAGTATCTGACACATCTCCGTGCCACTAGCGCCAACCGCGCATAAAATCATGAGCCTCAACACCATCATACTCGAACTCAGCTCTCGTAGCCCACAACTCGGCTAACATGGAAACTCGAGCCACACACACATGAAACACTGAAGCTCCTGACTCTCGACTGAATGCATCAGTAACAACATCCCAAACTAATGGTCAAAGTATAATCTCTAGCCTTTTCCGAACAAACTCAAAGGTACAGCCATAGTTGTTAGTTGACTTCATCCATCTACACTGCCTCAAGCCCAAATCTGGCCGAAAATGCAAGTGGAGAAAACTCAAATGATCAGTGTACATCCTACACCTCACTGCACGCCATAGCTGTAGTGTCTCGAACTCTCTGATGCTAACACAAGAACAGCTACACCCAAATCATACACAGGATATGTAGCTACATAATGTCTCCATTGCCCGTAACCACAAGCCACTACTCTGCTACATAGCATCCAAACACAACCATCTGTAAACCTCGATGCATCGCCATAACCCACGAATCGTCGCAGTCATCAGGTAGGGTCAAAACCGATGCAACGATCGATCATCCCGCAAGAGTCAGTAACTCTCCTTGCGTGCATCGAACCACTCGAACGTGATACCTTCTTGTCAATTTGGAAAATAGAGTGGCAATCCAGGAAAATCCTGCACAAGCCGTCGGTAATAGCCTGCCAACTCAAGAGACTCCCAATCTCTGGTGCAATGGTAGGGCAAACTCTGAATCAATACGGCTTCTAACTAATCAGGATCCACGCCAACTCCCTCGGATAGCATCACACAGCCCAAAATCATCACGCTAATAGGCCAAAACTCACACTGGCTGAACTTCACAACACCTGGTCATCTCGTGAAGTCCACAAAACCACTCATAATTGTCTCAGGTGCTGGCCCACACTCTCGGAGTACATCAGGAAATTGTCAACGTACAAGACCGCAAACTCGTCCAGAAACCGTCTGAACACATGGTCCATCAAGTCCACACGATCTACGGAGGCATTGGTAAACCAATAAAGTGACCAAGAACTCCAGATGCATACACCGAGATCCGAAAGCTAACATAGTCACATCTGACTCATCAACCTCAACTGATTGTATCCGGACCCAAAATCAATCTTCAACAAGACTGAAGCTCTCGCAAGCTGATTCTACCACTCGTCAATCCGAAACGGAGGATACTCATTCTCCTCTGAAATGAATCAGGCTTCCGGTAGTCAATGCACCACTACGTCGAACCATCCAACATCGGCAAAACAATGCAAGAGTACACCACGCAAATACGCGGGGTCACATGAAATCTCCTGAAACCTCCTCCAGCAACTCCTGGAGTCGAAACTGTAGCTCCATCAGCTCCGCTGGCTCCAAACGACAAAATGCCGGTAAAATGAGTCCAGCGCCTGGTACAAGCTCGATTGTGCAGTCAGTCTCCCGAACTGGAGAAACACCTGGTAACTCCTCCGGAACACACCTGGAACTCGGGAACCACCTCAATGTCACCAACGTCGGTACAACAACCATAGTATTCACAACATGAGCTAAACAAACAACACAACTCGTCTCCACCATCTGCTCGACCATCACCACGAAACAGCATTTCGGGGAAATCTGGTCGTCGAAACACAACCTCCTTCTCGAGGTACTCGAACACAGCCAATTGCGTCGTCAGTAAGTCCATGCTCACAAACACACCAAAACCACAATATCTAGCTATAACAGATCCACAGCTAAGTCATAACCTCCAACAAGGATCTCGTGACCTCCGGATGGATGCAACACTCTCCAAAACCTCGGAAGTGGAGATACAGGTACAACCGCCATGGACATCAAGCAATAGTAACCTCGGAGAAAAGTCAGTCCTCAAACAAGGTCATGGCACGAACTCCAACATGCCCAACTGGCCACACACATCAACTGTGACTTGCTGACTAACTCGTCAACAGGGTGCATTGATCAGACGGTAGGAACAACATGAGAGTCTCCTCGTAACTCTGAGCCGTCGAACCGCTAACACAGCTGACTGAGGGCACTCCCTCGTAACGTGACCCTCCTGGCCACCGAAACAGCAACTGAAAGTGCTCCTCGAACACAAATCACCGCAACACCTGCTGCGTGAAAGGATCGCCAATGATCACCCAAACTCATGCCACAGGAGCAAGTCCGCAATTCTGTGATCTCCACCATCGTCAAACGAATCCTCTGCCTAATCAGATGGCCCTCAACAATACCGAAAAGGTCACAGCCTGATGAAGTTACTGATCCCAAGGTGTCGGAACTCAACCTCATCACAACATCTCGACTAAGTTCACTTTCCTCAAACCATCGCATCGAAAACCACATACAACATCCTTCGCAATAGCCTCGCCCCTGAGTGCAGCACACTAAGCTCCTCATGGTTGTCTCGAGGCACATCAATCAGACTCTCTCTCTGATACTCAGGTTCAAACTCATCTCGAACCTCGTGCATAGCTCCCTCTGAAGCCACATAACTCGTGCAGACAGGGACTAACATGTGAACAATGCATCTCTGCCTCAGGTGGGTAAACACTCCACAATACGCTTGCTGGGTAGCCTGATCAAACATTACAGTATACACAACACTCTGTATGTAGGCCGTAGAGTCGCAACCGGAACTCACACAATATCAGCCCACAAATTACAACAAACTGAATCAGGCACACATCCCTGCCATAAATCTCAGCTCTGAGGCAACATATAGACGCTCATATACACATCCCCAGATAAACCGTGTTACACAATTCTCTGAACTCTGAATACTCATCTGAATCCACTGTTCACTGGTAAATCACGCGTCGTATGATCCTCAACAGGATCCACAACCGAAACGACACGGAAAGCACGTCAGGAGGCATCCTAATGAATACAATATCGTTCACAACAAGTGGAACGTAATCATGGAACTTCAAATATTTGAAAGCATACAACACCCGGAATTTGATGATTATCCGCCGGCCGGTCGGGTCACCATTCCAGACATGCTGTACATTCTCAAATATCCTTAATAAACACGACTACAGAAGTCTACAGAACCTATAACCTAATGCTCTGATACCAAGCTGAAAGGACCCAATCCCGATTTAGCTCCCTAAACCGGAATCGAACCCCTTCGAAAATACGAACCAACAAAAACTTTTCGAAATTTGGGCAGAGTTTCGTTACTAGCGTGGAATTACCATTACCTGCACGCGGAAAATACACTTCATCCTATGCCACAAAAAGCAAACCGTGGGCACCAATCCCCATCCGGATTTCTCAATATATCAATAGTAAAGTAAATCAATACATATATCTATACTTTACTGAAATCCGGTGTAAAATCATATAGTATATACAATAAGACGCTCAGAGCGACTTCTAATACATAACCATATACGTAAACCACAGTAGGTAGAACAATAAACCTACTGGATGAAACAAGATTGCTCGAGCACTATGCCTCCGACCACGACGTGCGACACCAGAGCCTGAACTGCAAACTGGGCACAGAAACCGAAAAGCCCAGGGGAAAGACAATAAACACGTTAGAGTGAGTGGACGAAAATAAATGTCTTTCACCAGTTATATATGTTATAAAAACATATGCGAGTCCAAGTAAATAAAAACATAACATAGTACACGAGGTAAAACTCACACTCCTCCAGTGTACAGAGCATGCAAGTAAAAATCTCACGGGGTCACTCATGGACACACACCGTGCTAGTACAGTCAGAATCACGGGATCCCGGACCCACACGTGATTCTAAGCCAGAAAGGCCTCGGTTCCGGGGATACGCCCCTCGCCGGTCAGGTCGGGGTAACGCCCCGCCTGGGATGCCTACCATCGGGGATCAGCCGAGAGGCTAAGTGTATAGATACAACAACGTAACCAAGACTGTACTCTGTGTAAACCAAATCATAAACATTTCGATGCAAATGCATGAAACAGCATATAAGTATATGTATACTCGTATACGTATATTCGTATAAGTATAATCATAAAAACACATGCTCATGTAATCTGAAATCTCATACGCATGCTCAAGTTCATAAATCAAATAAAAGACTCGCAAGATTTCCGTGAAAAGAAATGTCCACTCACAGACTGGCGTAACGCGTATCGCGTTAACCCGTGATCCGGCGGAATGCCCCTCGCCAAACAAACGATCACGAACCCCTGAATATTCACAATGTCCAATACTCAAAGTCATAATCTGACAATTCAAATCAAATCACGAGAAACCACCGTTCTCGGAAATACACAATTCGAATACGACGAATCGTCGAAAATCCATATATACCACCTCAAATACCTCGCTTTACGTTCGGACGCTCAACTCGAAAAACGAACCTCCCCACTGCGATCGGGGCGCGATTTCGAGTCAAATGACATGCAATTCGTCGAAAACTACTCCGGGCGAAAAATCACCGCCGGCGGCGGCGGCGCCGCCGCCGTCGCCGCTGCCACAGTCGCCGGAAAATCCAAACCTGCCCAGAAAATTTCGTGCTACACATGGTTTCAAAGATCTCGACGATTCCAACAACTTTCCAGTTATAAGTTAAGGCCAATTTTGACCGGAAAACCTCCAAAAATCAATTCAAAGTTCCAAACCCTTACCGGAATTTCAATTCAACGGATCTCTCACCTCCGGCCACGGCAACCCTCAAGACCACTTGGAAAAGCTTCCTTAGCTCGAGGCTAACAAAACCCCCCAAAGAAGAGCCACCATCTCGGCCTCCACGCCGCCACCCGAACACCACAAAACTCGCCGGAATTTCACAAACTTTGCCGATTCGATTCTCTCTCCTCCGGCCACCCCACGGGACGATCCACCTACCAATCCGAAGAGGAGCTCGAGCCCAACAAGTTTCATGAAGGAACCATACCCAAATATGGCCGGAATCGGCCTCAATTTCGGCGAACAAAATCGGCAACCCAAGGAACCAAAACGGGTCGACCCACTTTGGTCAACCCAGTCAATAGACCAAAATGGAAAGTGGACTTTCCCAAATGGGAAACTTGCTATTTATAGGCCTTCCCAAAATGGAAACCACATAATTCACTTTTCGGCAAACTTCAAATACGCATAACTTACTCGTCGTAACTCCGATTCCGATAATTCTCGCGGCCATAAACTCGTCTCGACATATTCTTCAATAATCACCCAAAGTCAAACATATCGGCCAAACGGATAAAAAGTCAACCCTTTGAACCAACACCCATTTAAATCGACTAATAAATCAACAAACGGAAATAATCACAACTTAATCTTCGTAACTCAAAATCATGCTCCGGAAGTTCCCACAAGCTCGAAATTAAATTCTGAACAACTTCCGTGAAGGAACCGAAACCAAACCAAATTCTGGGGAAAAGATCTCGAAGACCTTGAAGCCTGCCCGGTATGTTTTACAGAAAGGTATAAGTTGACTCCTGCAGGCAACAAGAAATCTGTGAAGATACTTCGATATTTCCCGCTTATTGATAGGCTGGAGCGGTTGTTCATGTGTGCTTTCACGACCGAGGCAATGAGATGGTGGGCTAAGAGGAACTTGCCTGACGATGACACCCTTATACACCCCTCCGACGGAGAGGCTTGGAAGCACATGGTCAGGGAGTTTGATCATTTTGCAGCAGAGGTCCGAAATGTTTGGCTAGGGCTCTCATCTGACGGATTCAACCCTTTTGGCAACATGAGTCTTCAATACAGTATATGGCCAGTTATTTTGGTACCGTACAACCTTCCACCATGGATGTGCATGAAGAAGGAATACAATATGCTCACTCTGTTAATTCCGGGCCCGGGTTATCCAGGAAAGTGTCTCGATGTGTATTTGAGGCCTTTGATTGAGGAGCTTAAGTACCTGAGTGAGTGTGGCCACCCCACTTACGATAGGTTCAAAAACGAGATGTTCCAGATGCATGCCATGCTTGTTGGCACCATCAGTGATTTTCCTGCCCGCGGTATGTTGTCGGGCAATGTTACCAGGGGTTACAGGGCTTGTTCAGAGTGCATGACGGTTGATTGTTGTAGTCCTCATTGCAGTAAAATTGTTCAGATGCGTCACCGTTGTTGGCTTCCATATGATCACCCATTTAGGCAGGATCTAGACGCGTTTGATGGGACTGTGGAAACAGGTGTGACACCCAGGCGATGGACAGGGGAAGAAATTTTGGAAGTGTTGAATGAATATGATTTTGGCCAGCTGAGCAATCATCCTGACATAGTGGCGTCAATTCCAGAAAAGCCCGAAAGGTATAAGTTTTGGACACACAAGAGCATATTCTGGGAACTCCCCTACTGGCCCAGGTTGCCTATCAGACATTACCTAGATGTCATGCACATAGAGAAGAATGTGTGTGAAAGTGTGGTGGGCACAGTTCTTAACTTGGAGGGGAAAACAAAAGACATCCCTAAGGCACGCATTGATCTGAAAGTAATGGGTGTGCGGAAACATTTGTGGTTAAGAGATGGTAAGAGAAAAATGCCGCAAGCTCCGTACACCGTAAAGCCGAAGCATAAGCATGAAATTTTTCGGTGGCTGAGTAATGTCAGGTATATATTCTTATGGCTATGTAGGAATTTGGCCTTAAATTTTTAGCGGAGTATATATGGTTATATGCGAGAAATATAATTGGTCCATATATGTGGCTTTATCTATATATATGCAGGTATCCTTATGGCTATGCAGGAAATATAAGCAGGTGTGTTAACTTCCGGGACAATAAGATGTACGGATTAAAGAGTCATGACTGCCATGTACTACTTCAACGCCTTTTCCCTATTTTCATTCGAGGGTACATGCCCAAAGAGGTGGTGGAGCCGGTGGTGGCCTTGTCAAGATTCTTTCAGAAGTTATGCACCAGGGAAGTTAAAAAAACAGACCTCAGGGAGATGCAAGATGACATCATTTTTATCATGTGCAAGCTTGAGAGGATATTTCCCCCAAATTTTTTCGACATAATGCCTCACCTGATGATCCATCTTCCCGAACAATTGTTGCTTACCGGTCCCGTACACTACACTTGGATGTACCCCATGGAAAGGTACAAATGATTCATACATTTGGTTTGCCTATGTTTTTATATGTAAATTCTTATTTTTTAAGTAAGTTAACATGCACTTGTTAACTTGTAGACAATTGGGAGCCTACAAGGACTATGTGAAGAATAAATATGCACCTGAAGGGTGTATCGCTGAAGCATATCTTGCGCACGA
Organism: Geum urbanum; assembly: GCA_946800695.1. Taxonomy (NCBI): domain Eukaryota; kingdom Viridiplantae; phylum Streptophyta; class Magnoliopsida; order Rosales; family Rosaceae; genus Geum; species Geum urbanum. The sequence goes on from OX327004.1 coordinate 27,494,772, forward strand.
GTGTGTAACGTACACAAAAGTGTACTTGGAAAATGTAGAGTACCCCCAACAACAGATGCCGATAGATGAACCACAGTTCAACCTTTCTATCATCTCCAGTGACGTGGTAGTACAGGGAAGGTTGCCAAAGTCGTACAAGTTGGATGGAAATGAGGTAGCCATTGCCCACTGGTCGGTACTGATTAACTGTCAAGAAGTACAATATTGGAAAAACTATCATCTTCACTGCCCTGCTATTGCCGGAAATGTTGATTACCACAACAAGACGTTTGCAAACTACTTTGGTCAATGGGTAAGTATATGTCTATTTTTATATATATCCTTACATAGCATGTATGTATGTACGTGGTTTTGTGGTTTCAAGATGACATAATTTCTTCTGTACGTATTAATATATGGACGTTTTCAGATGAACCATGTAGCAGATGATGGTTACCCAGAGTGGTCAAACGAATTGAGGGTCCTGGCAATGAAACCGATAGCTTCACAAGTTTACTCCATGTGTCAGGTCAATGGCGTGAAATTTATATGTGAAAATCGAGACGACCGACTGAAAACACAGAATTGTGGGGTGATGGTCCATGGTGGGCAGGATGGCGTTGACTATTACGGTGTCCTTCATTCAGTTGTTGAACTAATTTATGGGAACCGCATGAAAGTGCACTTGTTCAAGTGTAGATGGTTTGATACTAGCCCGGAGAACACAAGGACCGATCAGTACGGAACATTTTCGGTGAATACTGCTACTACCTGGTATGAAGATGACCCTTTCGTTCTTGCCTCATCAGTAAAACAAGTGTTTTACCTGGACGATCTTCTTAACAAAGTCCCGTGGAAGGTGGTTAACCATGTTGCTCATAGAAACATATACAGTGCTGCCACACTTGGTGATACCGCAGATGATGAGGAAGTTACTGCATACCAAGAGCCAAACGCTTTTGACATTCCTGAATCATCTACGATTCGCCTTAATAATGTGAGATCTGGGAGTGTGGTTCGAATTACTGGAGCAGAACTTCTCGATGTTAATCCATATGAAGTTGACGCTGATTCAGATGACGAGGAGCGGCACATATTGCCAGAGGTTACCTATGAAACCGAGTCAGACTCAAGTGATGAATATGATTACGATTATCATCCTTAGTACGTTGGAATTTGTAGTCGGAAATTGTAGTCGACAAATGTACGTAGTAAAATGTACGTAGTAAAATGTTTAAGGAAATTGTAGTCGAAAAATGTACTCGGAAAATGTACTCGGAAATTGAACGTAGTCGGAAATTGAACGTAGTCGGAAATCGGAAATCGGAAATTGAACGTAGTCGGAAATTGGAAATTGAACGTAGTCGGAAATCGGAACCGTAGTCGGAAATTGAACGTAGTCGGAAATCGGAACCGTAGTCGGAAATTATACGTAGTCGGAAATTGTACGTAGTCGGAAATTGAACGTAGTCGGAAATCGGAAATTGGTCGGAAATTAGTCGGAAATCGGAAAATGGTCGGAAATCGGAAAATGGTCGGAAATTAGTCGGAAATCGGAAAATGGTCGGAAATTAGTCGATCGGATAATAGTCGACAAACCTAGACATTACCCACGAGTTGCTAAGTCGTTGGTAATGTCATTACCAACGAGTTGAGAAGCAACTCGTTGGTAATGTCATTACCAACGACTTAGCAACTCGTGGGTAATGTCATTACCAACGAGTTGCTTCTCAACTCGTTGGTAATGTCATTACCAACGAGTCAAGTCGTTGGTAATGACATTACCGACGACGTACGTCGTTGGTAATGTCATTACCAACGACGTTGACCTACCTCGCCGGCAATGGTGGCGGTATAGCTCGAGCTCGAGCTCCTCCTCCCCATTTCTCTTCGGCCTAATTCAATTCTCTCTTCCCTCTCTTAGCTCGAATTTCTTCCCTCTCCCCTCTCCTCAATCCTCTCTTCTCTCTTCCCTCTCCCCTCTCTTCCTCTCCTCCCCTCTCTCCTCCCCTCTCTCCTCCTCCCCTCCTCCTCTTCCTCCTCCCCTCACCTCCGTCGCCGGCAAAGTTGGGTCGAGCTCCACCATGGCAGGTTTGAGCTCACTCTCTCTCCCTCTCTCTCTCCCTCTCTCTCTCTCTCATTCCACAATATTTTTTTCTGTATTTTAATTAATTAATTTTTAATAATTGTGGGATGTATATATGTATGCATGTGGACAATATTTGTAAAATGTAATTAAGGTATGTATGAAAATTGTGGGAAAAAAATGTGGATAATTGTGGGGTGAAGGAGCAATATATGTGATGTATATATGTGAAAAATTAATTAATATATATGGAATGTATATATATACGTATGTTTGAAAAATATGGAAAATTAATTAGCTAGGGTGAATTGGATTAATATGTGATGTATATATATATGCACGAATTAAGGTGAAATTAAGATGCATGATCGATGTATATATGTGTGAAAAGTTTAAAGCCGGAAATGATGTATGTATATATGTTAAGTTATGTGATATAGTACGTTGTTAATTTAACGTATAATAGGTGATATTGGAACCATACCAAATCGGAACCGGAACGGTTTGAAACCGGAACTGTTTATAACCGGAACCGTTTGAAAACAAACGGTTCCGGTTTCAAACGGTTCCGGTTCCAAACCGTTCCGGTTCTGATTTGTTATAGAACCGAAACGGTTTGGAACCGGAACTGTTTGTAACCAGAACCGTTATGTTACAAATTGTTCCAGTTACAAACAGTTCCGGTTCCAAACCGTTTCGGCAACGATTTGTTATAGAACCGAAACGGTTTGGAACCGGAACCGTTTGGAACCGGAACTGTTTGTAACCGGAACCGTTTGTAATATAACGGTTCCAGGTTCCAAACCGTTCCGGTTCCAAACCGTTCCGGTTCCAAACCGTTCTAGAACCCCAGTTCCCATGACTATTACGGCGTCCATGCCAGGAGGTTTTGCAGCTAATTGGCTTCGGAGAGGTTCCCGAAATAGTGGAGGGAACAGTAGTCAAGCTTCCTCCTCGCCCGCAGTTAGCAACACGCCCAGTGGGCCAATGATGAGTGCTCGCACGAGAGCCTTGCTAGAGGCGCGAGCTGAGGAGGAAGCTGCACGATCAAGAGCCGTGCAACCGGAAGTTGAGCCTCGAGCCTCAGTCTCCAGACGCTCAATCAGCAGACGTCCCTCCGGTGGCAGAGCCTCAGACGAGCGACAATCAACGGGGGCATCAGAAACTCCCTCAATCCGAATGCCCCATATTCGCCCGATGCCTACTCCCGTTTCACGGGAAACATATGAGACACATGGTGGTGCTGGCGCCTCATCGTCCAGGCCTCGTCTATCTCCGCCGTCCGGTCTCTTCCTACCCGACGAGATTCCTGTCATCCCTGAATTCGATGATAGGGGGATGCCTGTTTATATTGAAGGACGGCCGGAGTTCCTGAGCGTGGAGGAAGCGTATAACTTCCTCCCGTTCGACCCCGTGTATCTTTGGAGTGTGAGGTGCACCAACCAACAAACGGACGATGCAGGTAAATTTTATTTAACATCAGATTGATTACTTAATTATTACTTAAGACTTGTGATAGGTTCAATTAATGATATCAATTTGTTAACATTGTATTATTAGGCAATTTCGTTAATGGGACTGGAAAACGGAAAGGGGCTAGAGGCACCTGCACCGGGAAGAGACTTGAGCAGGCCACCGGCGGAAGGAAAACGCCCATAAGGGCCAATGAGGATGGCGAGGTGATCGAGGCATTCGACACCACGCGCAAATATGTCAGCATGGCCGGTGCGATCGTGCGGGACAAGGTCCCAATGCTTTGGCCAGATTAGGAATCTGTGCCTATCTACGTGAAGATGCAAGTGCATAATGCACTCAGTGTGAGTAAAATCGTATTTTTATTACGTAAATTTTACATTTATTAATTAAGTCCGAATAAATATATAATTTTACCTTTTATATATTCATATTGCAGGTGTGGTTTGACGTGGATGAAGTTCTTATTCACACGTGGGTAGAGCGTCAACTACATATGAGGTGATGTGTTTCGACTTATTTGAATATATATCGAGTTAGATTTTTGTTTATCAAGTGTTTTAATATCTCTAACTTTTTTTCCTTCTTTTAATATAGGTATAAAGAGTGGAAGAACGAGCTTTCTTCCCATTACACTGTATACAAGGAGCTAGGCCGAGGTTCCACCCCTAGCGAATTCCGGTTTAGGGAGTACGAGTGGCTGTGGCTGATAGCCCACTTCGAGCACCCCAAATCTCGGGTATACATCCTTAATATATCTTTCAAGCCTAAAGTATCGTATCAGATTGAAATAGTTAGTTACTAATTTTTTTTCATATGTTTATCAAACAAGGCGATTTTGAAGACGAACCGGGCGAATAGATTGAAAAACACCAGGGCCCATCATGCAGGTTCACTCAACTACATGGGTTGGTCGACTAAGGCGCAGCAACAACAAGAGGTGAACCCGTTGGTGTATATTCATCAGAAGTTCTACCCGCAGTGCCCTGAAGAAGCGGTAAGTCTTTCGCCTCTCAATGTGTTAATAAAACTATTTTTGAAGATGGAAGATTTTGTTAGCTAATACATTGTTCATTTTCCCTTTTCAATTAGTCGAGAGTGGAGGAGGCGACCGCAGAAGTGACCATGAGTATAGCTCGGACAAACCATCCTGACTGCTCCGAGGAAGAAGTCACCCAGTATGCCTCTCAGATCGATCCGCTTGATCCCCCGATAGCGGCTCGGATCATGGCAAAAGCGTGCGGGACTGGAAAGAATACCTACTACTGCAGGGGAATGGGCTCGGCGGGTGAAGGAGTATTGAAGAACACTTCAGAATACTCTACCGGGTCAAGAAGTTCAACTTCTAGTCGTAACCTCGCAGCGGAGCTTCATAGGACGCAGAGGGAGTTGGAGGAGCAAAAGAGGCAGATGGCCGAGTACCAAATGCAGCAGACACAGGTGCAGGCTCAGATGTACACATGGATGCGGACGATGTACGAGGCTCAGACTACCGGACAACCGTTCCCCACACCTCCCCCGGTCCCGGTCCCTCCCTTCCCTAGCTATCCACCACCACCACCGCACCAGTCAACGCCAGAGCAAGACCAAGGTAGCCACCGGAAATTTAAATGAGTACATAGATTACTTCAACCCTGATGACCCGCAAGTTCCTGGACCTGACCTGTAGTTGTAGTTAATTTTTTTATCGTCGTTGCTATTTGTACTGTACGTTGGACATTTATGTTGAACTTGTATGACTGTCTTTACTACGTGTACTGTTGAACTTGTATGATTGTACGGTTTATCCGGTTCAATGCAGGTTATGGAATTGGGCCCAATCCAGAACCGTGTTTTTTTTTCAAAATTTTTTCCCACATTGCCGGCGACATGGACTCGAGTCACCGGCAATGTATCAAATTCTGGCCACGGCGGCGCTGACATTACCGGCGACTTCAAGTCGAAGTCGCCGGTAATGTCCGAGACATCACCGGCGACGGCGTCGCCGCCAATGTCCGAGACATCACTGGCGACTTGAGTCGCCGGCAATGTCAACACCGGCGGGGAATCACCGGCGACGTCATTGCCGGCGACAAGTCGCCGGTAATGTCAATTCCGGCGAAAAAAAAAGACAAGGCCGGCGACGGCAGGTCGCCGGTAATGTCTCCATTTCTGGTAGTGTATGTTGAATTTTGTTGTACATCCAATTTCACTATGTTTTGTATATGATAGATGATTTGAATTGATATTGCACGAAACTGTTTCTGTTCGTAGTTGTATTACTCGATTTCATGGAAGTATTGATTAGCTTAATCAATTTGCTTCTCAATTAGGTCTGGATCTGATATTGGTTCGGAAGATTTGTTTGGATATCTGTTAGACTATCTGTCTAGTTATCTGTTGGTCTATTTTTTATGATAACCTATCTCTTGGAAGTATCATACCTAACTGTTAGTTATCCAAAGCTGTTACGTGCGTTTCTTTAACAACTTTTTAATGTTTTTCTGCAGTATATTCAATGGCAACAACACCATCTTCAATCATTGTTAAATATATTCATGGTCGAGAATGTGTGATGGATATTTGAAGTGCTAATATCTCACTTACTGACATTCTGGATACTATCCGTCAAAGATTCAAATCACTGAACAAATCAAACTTGACTTACAAGTACTGTATTCCACCAGAGGATGAACACATTTTTCAAAAAACTGACCATGACGTGTTTTTGATGATGCTTTCTCTCCAAAAGCTCAATTCAAAATATATTGAGATCAGAGTCACTGACCTGAATGAGGTAGAAAATCCAAAACTCATTTGAATATCTATTTGCATATCAGCTTGAATATCTGTTTGCATATTTTGTCAAGCTAAACATTTATACTTTTCCTCTTTCCAGCAAACTACAAATGTGAGTTCCGACCAATCAGTTTGTAGCACGTAGAATGAAAACTCAGGGCAAGATGTGCAGATGAATGGCTACATGAAAATTTGCAATGTTGTTGAGGTTGGTTTTGGATTCTTTCGAGAAGAGGAGACAAATGATTACATGACAAAACCATGGGCAAAGCTGATACAAGAAAATGGGCAAAAATTCTTAGATAGTGTCAATAAATTTAGGCTGAAACTCAAAAATTACTCAATTGAAAATAGATTTAAGTTTACATATGTGAAGAATGAGCCGACAAGCGTAAGTGTACATTGCAAATACAAAGGACGTGATAAATGCGAATTATCTCTGAAGGAAAAACTATATCTGGCGAATAAATTATTTTATATCACTGAAATCAACAATAAGGATATATGCAAAGAGAAGGTCCAGAAACAAACTAGTGAGATGAAGAGATCTTCGATTGTCAGGTATGAGACATTTTTCTAATATAACTAGCTGTTGAAATATCTATCTAAAGAGTTCTTCCTTTGTGTCAATTATTTTCTATTCTTGAAACTTATCATTTCTTCAATACTGAGCTCAATCATTAAGGACAAACTGCGCTATGATCCTAATAATGGAGCCAAGGCCTTATAGACAGAAATTAGAGAGTTTTGGCCTGAAAGTCCCTTACAAGATGGTGTGGTATGGAAATGAATTAGCAATAAATTCACTGCATGGAAACGAAGCCGAATCATACACAAACCGTCTCTGGTTCCAAGAAAAACTAATGAAAACAAATCCTGACTCAAAAGTTGTTGCCGATGTTTATCCGGAAACACAAAGGTTTCGACGCCTTTTTGTGCCATTTGGTGCTTGCATGCAAGGATTCCAATACTGCAAACCTATGATATTTGTTGACGCAAGTTTCCTAAAGAACAAATACAAAGGACAGATCTTAGGGGCTTCTGCAAAAGATGCAGATCAAGGTAATGTAGACATGTAAAGATAGAAGTTTATGGACAATTGTCTGGCTAACTGTTTGGGTAACTGTCTGGAAATCTGTTTTTGGTTTATAAACTACATTTCACTACTTACTATACAATTAGGATCCTTACCTTTTTTGTTCTTTCTAGGACTGTATCCAATTACATTTGCCATACTTGATGCAGAAAATGACAGCAACTAGAGGTGGTTCTTGATGAACTTAAAATATGAGATAGATGGACACGACATCAACCAAGAAACTAATACTCGAAGAAAAATAAAATTCCTCTCTGATCGTCATAATGGAATTATAAGTTCTCTTCCAGAGGTATTTTCCAACGATGAGCATGACTACTGCTTTCGACACTTGGTTGCTAACCTCAAAGACAACTTTAGAGGACCCTTAAAGGATAGAATTTTTTATCTATTCATGCAATGTGCATATGCAAGAAGTAAAAGACTATATGGTTTTCTTCTTAACTCGATGAAGCTAGAAGGTGGATATGGACTCATCAATGAAGTCTTGAAGGATCTCTCAAATGAAGAATGGTGTGTTGCATTCTTTGGAAGAGATGGGTATGGCGAAATGTCAAATAACATCTCAGAGTACTTCAACAGTTGGATACTATATCTCTGCGCACTGCATGTCTTCTATCTTGTTGATGAAATCAGGTAATCCATTATACCCTGATTCATTATATTATTTCTAGTATATCTGTAAACTGCACTGTTTCATTCCTTTTTTTTGTTACTACTCTTCCAAGACAAAGGTGATGGAAAAGATTGCAAGCAAAAACGAAGAATCTGAAAAATGAAACACTATAATGGGACCGAGGATGGAAGTAAAGCTCAATGAAACACTTAATATAGAAAGGCATTGGAGAGTGATGAACTCCAATGGTCTTCTACGAAGTTTAGGCTTATAAATACAGTAGTCCAGTCAACATGGAGACATGGACCTGCTCATGAGGGCAGTGGCAGTTGCTCAGGTTTTCGTGTGCCCATGCCCTTGTTGTCATTCATGAGGTAGGAAACTATCCTTACAATTACGTGGACAACTTGTACAAAGTTTTATATTACAAACAAGTCTACTCCTTCACAATCTATCCAGTAGAAAACATTAAGAAATCAGTTCAGGACATATCACAATATGGACTGGACGTCAGGCTTCCATTAACAAAGAAGCAACCAACACTATTACAAAAAGTGCTTTATACAACGCTCAATACACAACGATTTTAAAAAATATGTTGTGTGATCGAAAAAAAGTGAATAAATTATGTCATACATCAGTTGATATATTGAATCATTGTCTGAAAAAAAAATAAAGCTATTTTCAGAGAACGATTTGTATTATAATTCTTGTGTGATCATCAATAAATGACTTACAATTTTACTTCAATTTGTAGGTGTAAAATGAGTCTGAAAATAGCATTTCCTCCCTTTCAATTCCATGAGCTTCTATAATCTTAGAACTATCACACAACACATATTATCACATTTCATTGTATGAACAATGTGACACAAAAGTTTGTATGTCATTTCTTATTCCATATTTATTCACACAACAATTCTTATAACAAGATGTTGTATGTTGGTGTTAAACTATACATGCCAGTAAGGATCTCTGACGTGTAATTTTTGTCACACAACATATTATATATAAATTAATTGTGTGATGAACATTTTTTTGGTAACCTCTACATGTCAGTTAGCATCAATTTTTTCATATAACAGAGCATATACTACAATGTTGTGTGAAAGCCAAACTTTGAATGTCAGTTTTGCTTCCTTAAAAATTATTTATACTCACACTAAAAAGCATACAACAAGTTGTTGTCTGATCGAAATGTTGGTGCCTAACTGTAGATGCAAGTATGCATCTCTCACATGTGTCTTTTTTCATACAACAAAACACATATACATGTGTTGTGGGAAAATAATATGAGCCAAACTTTGTATGCATTTTGTTATCCCATGCCAAGTGTCTCAGTCTTTTCCATAACGAAATATATAACAACACTGTTGTATGAATAAAATGAGAGTGTCAAACTTTGGATGTCAACTGGCATCCCCTTAATTTCGTCTTTTCAAACAACAAAGTCATACCAAATTGTTGTCATTGAAATGATTGCCAACAATCAATTTGTTGCCATTTGCTTCTTGTCATATTGAAAGAATCACACAAAAAAGGTTCTAACATTGCGTTGTGTATCATTGTTTAAGGTTTAAATTATGGAAGAGTTTAGGGTTTCATTTACTTTAGGTAATATATTTTTTTACCAATTTATCTTGAAAAGTAAAAAAGTAAAAAATAATTAGATGGTTCAGATTAGATCTTGTAATTTTCAATGGTGAGATTACAATTGATTTGATGTGAAATAACTTTAATACCATTCTCTTACATTTTGCTTATTTTTCTATGGGGGAACTAGATAAATCGAGTTTTTATGTCAATTTTTTGACATTATGAGATAGATATGAAATCTATAAGAATGTATATCCAAAATTTGGTCTAAGAAAATCACTTTAGACAAGGATAATTTATGTTTTAGTTGTAAAGGTACTACGGTCACATTTGGGGAAACGCATGGATCGAAATCGAAATCAAGTCCAAAGTTTATAAAATTTTAACGGTGTGTTTAGAATATTCCGACGAATCAGTCTGACAATCAATTTTGTAAAATGATTACACATTATCGGTTTAGTTTCACAAAAGTCTTTTCTTCCATAAAACTAATGAACAAAGTTAACAACATTAGTATATGAGGAATTCAAGCAATTTTAGAATTAAAAATGTTTTAACGATATGAAGACATATAGAAGGGTTCATCTTATAATAAAAGACACCGTACGTAAAAATTAGCCTCATCGGAGTACGTTTTGATCCCAATCAATGAAGTCAAACTATATGTGTGAAAAGACTAAAATACCCTTATTTATATTTTGGTCATTTTCCTATATAGGAGGAGTAGCTAAATAATTTTTTGTCAAATTTTTTTACATTATAAGATAGAAATAAATCCCACGAGATTTTGTGTGAAAGGACCTAACCCTAGATTAACTAGTAATCTAGGATCACGCCCTAACGATAAGACTTAAACTATGGATTTCTGTGAATTTTTTGACATAATTCCTCTACGAAGTGGACTACCAAAAACCTGCAAGAAATCACACTTCGGATTTCCCATAAACAATACCGTGGACCACCGATGTCCATCAAGATTTCTCAATTGAGTGCTGAAAGTAAATTATTTAAAATGCTGGAATAATAATACAGGAACTGAAAATTCATGAACACGCAATACTAACAATTCATAACTGGCACTAAAAAACATTTATAATACTAGTGTCCAGAGTGACTTCTAGGAGTAGAATAAAACATATAAAAATACACTGTTAATGGGCTGAAACCTACAGAAAGATATGATAATCCGGTGGACTCAAAGCCTCAAGGGATTAAAATCCAGCTCAGGAGAACCATTGCAACCTGGGAACGGAAAACCGAAAGGCCCAGGAAAAGACATTTAAAATATAAAACGTTAGAGTGAGTTGAAAAAAATAACGTAAACTACGAAAAATGATAAATCTGGAATAATATGTTTTTCTGCTAATTTCTTTAAAATAAAGCGAGTTCAAATATAATAAACTAAAATAAAACATGGAGGTGGTGCTCAGGGTGTTTGTCCTAACCCGGAGCATCTCAAAGACTGTAAATAAAAAGGTGATGGGATCGTCTACGGTGTTTGTCCTAACTTGAGACAATTTGGGTCGGCAGGGTGTTTGTCCTAACCCGGTCTGACCCGACAAGTTAGTGATCAGCCGACTAGTCAAAGCATTGATGCTAAAATAAAAATCATCACAAACATACCTCCAAACTCGACTATAATAAAATATAAGAGACTGTAAATCTGCATAAACATGAATTCGTAGCAACTGTGAAAAATAAATAAATGTCGACTCACCGTACCACACCGGGATATTAATAAAGTCGTAACCTGCTAATCGACGCAATATGCATTTGACACGGCTCGCTAACTTGTAATCTTGAAATCACGATTATAATTCATATCTACTTGTTGGTATTCATAATAAATAGCTAGGCTCGTAATCTGACGAGAAATAATGTCAAGAATCTCATGTTCTGGAATAATGTATTTTCTGACTAATTACAAACTTAATCAAATTTAAAATTCATTCACTTTAAATCAATTTTAGAATCACAACATAAACCTTAAACCTCAAGCGACTCGAATTTGAATCGTTGGTCGAATCGTCCGTGAATATTATCATAAAATCAATTAAATATTATTCGATTAAACACACGTCTAAATTAATCAAGTCTTGATCCATTCAAGAATCTCACAATTGCGTTCATCACAAAATTACGAGCGGAACGACATAAAATTTTGCCAAAAATCAAACCTCGCCGGAGCTCCACCATGCACGACGGTGGCCGGAATTCCACTGGCTCTAAATTAAGCAACCTGCACATCAAAATGTTCATATCAACAAGCCCAACAACATTGTAGTACAACTCAAAACCAAAATCAAACCGGAAAATAATGAAATCAACCGTTGAAGTTTTGAAAACCCTCGCAAAAATTCTCTTTCTCCGTTCATCGTTGTCCGGCCACGACAAGATCCGAGACTGATCGCAAAAACGTTGTCGTCGCTCGGTCTTCAAAAACCCCCAAAGATCAACGTACAATGCCGTCGTTGACGTCGACGCTGTCACTATCAAATTTAGCCCGGAACCGCCAATCTCACCACCTCGATTCGCCGTCCTCCAGCCACCAACACTGTAGATGCACCCATTAACCAATATAGGAGAAGAAACCCAATAGTTTTCACCCAATATTATGGCTGGAGATGACCGGCTGGAGACTCACCGTCGGTGAGAACCTTACGGCAAAAACAAAAATGGTTCGGGAGAGGTGGTTAACACGGGGTCAACCTGGTTGCCAAAAAAGGAAACTTTCTACCTTACTAAAAAAGAAACCTTTATTTATACCCGCAATTTGGCGATAAAACATTTTCCAATATTTTAGTAAAATTTCCATTGACCATAACTTCATCGTCGTAACTCCGATTTCAATACTTGAGGTGGCCACGAACTCGTATTGACAAACTCTACAACTTAATCCTAAGAAATTTCTTGAAAAACAAAATCAATAAAATCTTTACGAAACGCCAGTGAAAGTTATCGACTGTAAAAACTAATTATCATCGACTAACATAATTAATTAGCGACTAACCATATAAATTCTAAGTATCGTATAATTATGTTCTGGGTCGTAACAATCTACACTCCTTCCAAAAAATTCGTCCTCAAAATTTACACATATATGTATAATAGACAAATTCACATACTTATGACTCCAGCTAGCGTCTTTTAACTCACAAGAACATTCACAATCATTAGCTTGAACCATAACTCTAATACCAAGCTAACAATCCGCCATTAAGCCTCGCTCAATAAATCTAAAATCATAATAACTACTCAATTTAATCTGACACAAGGAGCGATATAATTCAAACTCGATAACATGAATACATAGAAGCTTCTGGTATCCGAGCCAAAACTAATGGCAAATTCTACTAACATACTTGAGCACAATCGGCCAGACTCACCCAAAAATGCACAGACCAAAGTCCTACAAAGATATCTACATGGGTAGTAGTGTAGTCCCAACACAAAAGTGGTACCTAAATCGCCATCAAAACCCTACACCAAAAACTAACTGAGATGTCCAATCATGGACACTCACCCATAAGTGGCAACAAAAACCACCAAAATCACAAATAGAAGACCCAACAAAACAGTTTAGAATCACAACAAATATGGGTACTTGGCCGATCCATAATAAATTTGGGCATAGTCTCCTCTAAAACTTAAGAAACCCAAAACCTGTATAACAAAAGTATTCCAATAATCCCAACTCAAGAATATAAACTGTGGGCTTCATATTCTGTCAGGATTCCTCATAAATCAACATAACTATAACGTGAATATAAATCACTAATATTTATCTGAAAGGACCCGACTCTGATTTAGTTGCCTAAATCGAAATCAAACCCCTTTCGAAAACACGACCTTCAAATTTTTTTTGCCAAAGTTCACTTTGAAAATACGTGAACTATTATTAGAACCTACAAAGAAACACACTTCGAATATTGCAGAAAATCCAAACGTGGGGCTCCGTTCCCCATCCAGATTTCTCAACAACATATATATAATAAACCAAAAGGTTTACAAGAAATCTAGAATATTCAAGAGTAAACTCAACTGAAAACAAACATAAGTATCCAGATCGAGCAACGCTTATATACATTATTTACATCAAGTAGGTCGAACAAGGAACCTACAGAAACTAAAGTGTGATTCGAACTCTATGCCTCCACAGTCAAGGTGCAACACTGGAACCCAAACTGCAAACTGGGCAAAGGAAAATAAAATCGTTAGAGTGAGTGGACGAAAATAATCATATGCCTTTCACCATTTATATATTCACATAAATAATGCGAGTTCTTAAATAAATGAAGGTCGCCACTCCGACGGATTTCCTTGCTAGAGTAGCATATCAGGCGAATCTCTCAAGCGCAACAGTGATAGACTAGGCGAATCTCTCCAGCCTAGTTGGCATTTCAAGCGAATCTCTCAAGCCTGATAGATGGACTACCGGTGATCAGCCGCGTTTGCAATGCATCGATGCTAAATAAATAAATTCCATCACTAATAAAATATGCAATACCTTCAAAATGATAAATAATCTAAACATTATACTGGAAACAAATACTGAAACCAAGAACTCGCTACGACAGTGTAAATAAATGTTCACTCACAGAACGAGGCTAACTCGGAGGTCCGGCGGAAGATCCCTCACCAAACGCTCGATCACGATCACCTCAATAACAGTGATACGATCAATATATATTGAAACACAACATACAGAGCTAATACGTTATGAACCCTGTGTTCTCAAAAGACGTATCGCTCGAAACATCGACGAGGAAAACAAAATTCTCAAAATATATCCAATTAACCCTCGTCAAAAACTAGAGTACTCAAATCAACTCAAAAACCTCAAGACTACGATCGGGACGCGATTACGAGCAAAACGGTATAAAAATCTCCAAAATCCCAAAAACTCAACCCTCGCCGAAGCTCCACCGTTGACCTCCGCCTCCGCCGCCGCGTCAACGATGAAATTCTCCGGCGACCCATACCTCAAAACCTTTCGCTCCTCAAGCCCAACATCTTTCCTCTAAGAACCACCACCATCTAACCACCACCGTGGTTGGAAATTGCCTTGAAAGCCATGAAATCCCAAACAGGCCGAAAAACTTTGCCGGTGAAATTCACCACCGTGGAGCCATCTCGTCCTTTTAAACTCAAAGGGTTCCATCCCCAATTCAAACCCAACCGATTCCACCCAAAAACCCCATTGGAAAACCGCCAGAAAACCTTCCCCCGTTCACCCCGATTCCATCCAACTTCTCCAAAATCCACCACCCAAACCACCACAAATCAACACAATACATACATAAATAGAAAGCTTTGACCAAGGGGATCATTTCCCTACCTTCCTCTCCGACAACCGTGTCGTTATCCGGCAAAAATCATGACGGCGAGTTAACAACTCGACGGGTCAACTCGGGTTTGGCTCGGTCAACGCTGGTCAAACAGCCCAAATGCAACTTTTCGACAACTTTTACAACTATTTCGATATTTATACGTCGCGAACCGACCAAATTCACGATTCGGATAACTCAAATCCAAACGGATAAGTACGACTAACTCGACGATAATTTCAAATATTCATTTTATATTCCCTGATTATCCGAAAAATCCTCTGAAAATTCCTACGAACTCGAAATCAAATCCTCTATAATTTCTGCGAAGGAACTCAAACCAAATTCGTGTTTGATTATTGCGTCAGGAACAAACCCGCCATATCAACCAATTACGACAAAGTGCAACTAATCGTGAAAATCGCAAATCAAACCAATTATCATACATTTCCGGTTCGAGTCGTTACATTATCTGATTTCATGAATCATATTGATCTCCAAACCATATATCTCTACCATATATAACTCCCAAGAACATACTACCTTAATAAATATCCATATAGCCATAAAGAGGCTCAAAAGAAAACATTCGTAGTGAGCCTCAAATAAACCCAAACCATGGGCAAGAACGAGGGACTCAAACTGACATCAAAATTTACTTCAAATTGGAGATATAAACTCGGCATTCTATCTAAAGTTCTTGAATATTCAACACTATTAAGTCAATAATATATAATATTTCCGCAGTCTGAATAAATATCAATGCATAACCTGAACCTCTGTATTTGATTGATCATTTCCGGAACTCAAATACTCGAATTGAAAAATAAACGTCTAACAACCTACTCCTCAACGCTGTACTTATATGGCTCGCACAACCACAAAGCTACTACTTACATGCGCCACTAGACCCAAAGGAATTAGGCATAGGCCACCAATACGTATACATGTAAACTGACAATAACAGTCCATTAAAAATAATATTGGGATGCCAAATGAATATCTAATTATCGTCCCAAAAATGAACAATCAAATTGTTGCACTCGTCCATGCTATACTATCGTAGATATTATAATTCCTCTGACACTGAATCATCAACTTATAAAAATTAATTAGAAGGTCAGAGTACTGTGAAATTAAAGAAATATTAGAACTCCAAATTTATTGAAAGGACCCAACCCCGATTTAGTTTCCTAAACTTGAATCAAACCTCTTCTGAAAACACGAACTTGCAAAAACCACAAAAATTTTGGCAGAGTTTCGTTACTAATGCGGAATTGCCATTAACCTGTACCCGGAAAATACACTTCATCCTATGCCACAAAAACCAACCCGTGGGCACCAATCTCATCCGGATTTCTCAATTTCATAACAATAAAGTAAAGCAGTAATCAAAACTGTACTTTACAGAAATCCGGGGAAAAACATATAAAGTATATCAGTAGTGTGTCAGAGCGACCTCTAATGTATATATACAAAATATACAACAGTAGGCAAAACAAGAAACCTACTGAAAAAAAGGTAGCTCGAACACTAATCGTCCAACCGCGACGTGAGACACCAAAATCCGAACTGCAAACTGGGCACGGAAATCGTTAGAGTGAGTGGACGAAAATAAACATATGCCTTTCACCATTAACATATGTCATAAAATCAAGCAAGGCGAGTTTGGAAAATAAATGGAGGTGCCAGGCGAATCTCTCAAGCTCGACTGCCAGGCGAATCTCTCAAGCCCGACGGTGATAGGCTAGGCGAATATCTCAAGCCTAACGAGCACATCAGGGGAATCTCTCAACCCTGGATCTGACTACAGGTGATCAGCCGAGTAGCCAATGCATCGATGCTAAATAAATGCCATCACCATATAAAATAAAAAACAATATCTCCAAAAGCAATAAAAAAATCTCATCATTGTATATAAATAAATACGGAAATCACGAACTCGCTACAACAGTGAAAATAGAAAAGTCCACTCATAGGTGAGCATAGCGAGCTAATCACGAGATCCGGCGGAAGATCCCTCGCCCAACGCACGATCTCGATCCCCTGAATAATCATAAAATATAACTGATCAAAATCATAGTTCAACACACTGTACCACTCCTCGGAAACCAACCGTTCCCGGAAACATATAACTCGGTACAAAATAATCGACGAAATTCCCAAAACTCTTCGCATAAACCCTCGACTAAAAATCCGGCATCCAAATCATCTTGAAAACCTCACGACTGCATTCGGAGCACGAAAACGAGTCGGAAACACATAAAAATCTCAAAAATCCGGACCTCGCCGAAGCGGCGGCGCGGTGGCAACGGCGTCCAAAATCAATGAAACTTTCCAAAAATGATCTTCCTTCCAAACCCAACAACTTCTCTCAAAAGACCAACGTCATCCCACCACCATAGTAGTCCGAAAAAGCTTCGAAAGTCGCAGAATCCATTGATTCCGGTGACTTCCAGCGAGCTCCAAAACGGCAACCATCCTAAAATTCCTTCCACCCAAAGCAACTAGAGGTTGAGGGGAACCTTTCCCCCCAAACACCCGACCCCAAAAGTGGTCGGAACCGGCCACCCGAATCCGGCAAAAACCCCCATTTTTCTCGAGCTCGTTCTCCCTCCAAACATCATAAATTCAAGCAAATTCAAGTTCTAACCTATTGTAAATGGAGAGAGGAATCTATTCATACCAGTTTCAAGGCTGGAAGTGGCCGGAATCGAGAAATCCGACGGCGGCAGCCTGTTTCGCACGGTGGAGCTCCGGTCAACAAAAAGTCAACGGTCAACCCTTGGTCAACGACGGTCAAACTTCCCGAAACAGTGTTTTCAACAATTTTTCGACTATTTCCGATATTTATACTCGCGGCTCGGAACGATCGACGGTCCAAAACGGATCACACCCACGTTTCGGATAACTCAAATCCAAACGGATAAACACGACTAAATTCTGCGATTTCAAATATTCATAACATATTCATCGATCGTCGAAATAATTATCTGGAACCGCCCACGTACTCGAAATCACACGAACTACAACTCTCGAGAAGAGACTCAATTCAAATTCTCGCCCGTTAATTAAGTTGTGATCAAAACCGCCAATTCAATCTATTTAAGGAAAACTATAATTACGTGTAAACTCGTGGATTAAGCCGATTACTATACTGATTCTGGTTCGGGTCGTCATATTTATAAAGCTAGAAGAAATAAAGTAAATAATTGTCGCCAAGCATAATCTTGGTCGGAATTCGCGCTTGTATGTAAAATCTTCATATACTTTTAAGCGTGATAAACATTGAGTTATCAATAGGATGCTCCAAACCACGCCTAGGAGAAATCCGAAAATCATGCAACATACGAATTTCAAATCTTACCCATCTGCTACTAATTTCACGTATAACTATAACGCTCGTAAACTCATAACTGACATCGAGCTGGAACGATTTAATATATGCGGCATAACATACACACTACCGGTACATTGTGAATACAATATATTTTCCTCTGCGAACTCATGTGATTAATAACTAGAAGAAATACATTTATAGGCTGGTGGAAGGAGGCTAAAAGTACCTTTTACGAGGGAATGTGTTCACGACAAAAAAACAAACACAAATAATATAAGAAACAACAAAAGTGAAAATATTTTAGGTTAACAAAACTGAATTACTAGAATTCCTCAAAGAATGAATGAGTTTCGAAGAAGGAATATCAAGATTAAATAAATCATCGACCCCTAGTAATGGACATTTTTTCTTTCTCAAAACTTGGTTCAGTTTCCAATAAGCGATGCGTAACCTCGTTCAACCATCCGTCACATTCACAAATAATATTGGGGCTCCTCATGATGAAATACTAGAACGGATAAAATTCTCGTCGATCAATTCCTCATGTTGAGTTTGCCACTCTTACAACTCGGCTGAAGTCATCCAATAAGATACTTGAGTTAATTAAAGGATCGGTACTCGATAATAACTCAAAAAAAATATCTCCCGAACTGTAGGTAAACCTGGTAACTTCTTGGGAAATATATCTGGATACACACTTACTACTTCAATCGAGTCATTACAAGTAGGGACACGAATTTTCATGACATGTGCCAATTATGTGGTACATCTCTCCGACAAACAACATCATAGCCATCTCTCCCACAACAACATCTCACTACGAAATAATATATCAGGCAACACCGGACTCCAAAACACCTCTTCTAGATAACCACTTACCAACGCCTGATGATGGCTCAAGAACTCCATGGCTAAGATGAAATAAAAATCTACTAGATCCAGAAGTACTAGATTAGTAGACAAACTAAAACCTTTGAACATACAATGTAATCTCTATAAACTAATCCGATCAGAATCACCTAGCCAGATGGATAAATTCACTTGCCACAATTTTGAAAAGGATGTGATAGGTACGTTGACTACAGACGCCCACCTTATCGATATAAAAGAACATGTCACCCACCGGGTCAAACAAAATATAAATAACATAGTCAAACATATTCAACGTACAAATAATGACCTCCAAAAATGCTCGGGTCTCCCGCAGAATCATTCGGTGAAGGCAAGCCTGACCTAACAATCCTGCCAGTCGTCCTTCTGACCTTGGTCCTGGTATGCTGATGGTTTGGGTGATGACGTAGGTTTGACTCCCGAAGTAATTCTCTGGTCACCATTAGAATCTAGAGCTAGAAATGTACCAGAGGTGTCCCTCTATGGAAATTACCTCGCAAAGAGGTCCACCTGACCACAGCAGTAACATATTGATATCCCCAACGGCCACTGCCCATAACGATATTTATGAAAAATGTTATATAAAATAGAATCTCTGGGTGCTGGGAAGACAAATCTAGATCCACCGGTACTCATTCTAAACTCTCTTCTCTGGCGTCGATGAAAGGACCCAAACCCGATTTAGTTTCGGCAGAGTAACGCTACTAACGCGGAATTACCATTACCTGCACCCGGAAAATACACTTCATCCTATGGCACAAAAGCCAAACCGTGGGCACCAATCCCATCCGGATTTCTCAATATATCAACAGTAATGTAAAGTAATAAATATAACTATACTTTACCGAAATCCGGGGAAAATCGTATAAAAATATACATCAGAATACTCAGAGCGACTTCTAGTATAGATATACAAATAGTGGGCCAAACTAAGAACCTACCATAAAAGAAACATCGCTCGAATACTATGCCTCTGACCACGACGTGCGACACCAGAGTCCTAACTGCAAACTAGGCACGGAAACCGAAAAACCCAGGGGAAAGGCAAATAAAAACGTTAGAGTGAGTGGACGAAAATAAACATATGCCTTTCACCAGTTTATATACATAATCAATGTAAAACAATGCGAGTTCGGAAAGTATATATGGAGGTTGCCAGGCGAATCTCTCAAGCCCGACGGTCAGGTGAATCGCTCAAACCCGACGGTGATAGGCCAGGGGAATCTTTCAACCCCGGCGGCATACAGGGGAATCTCTCAACCCTGCCCAGAGGAATCTCTGAACTCTGGTCCAGAGGAATCTCTCAACTCGGCCAATAATTAAGTCGTTATCAAGTCTGGCTATTCAATCAACTATCGAAAATCTGCGATTACGCATAACCTTATGGCTTAAGCTGATTAACACTACTGATTCTATTCCGGGTCGTCACAGTCGACTCCTCCTCTATCTCGGAAATTACTCAAACGATAGGCATTAGGAGGTGAGGTATGAGATCTCTTGCCAGAAGATGATGTGGAACCAATTATGCTATAACCTCCACTCGTTGAATATCTCTGGCGGGGTCTACCTCCCTCAAATCATCAACTATTACCCAACAAAAATTGAGGTCAAATCTCACATTAAACCGCAGCACAGACACATTCATCGAGGTCTGTGTATGGCACGCTCGCCATAAATGAAGAAATTACGGGTCACAAGCCTTGCTCAAACCATCAACATTTCTCCCTCATTGTTCCAAAAAAATAGAATGTAAATTGGAATAGGCAATAAAAGCAGTCCTAATACACCATAGCTGACAAATTTCCTCGCTGCAGATTTATGAACTCTACATGCTTCCTTTCCTCATCCGCCTTACTGGAAAGCGACAGCTCCAAAAATCGTTGATCCTTGCCCACAAGGCAGCAACCTCCTGCCACTCAATGCTCATCCACCAACAATAGGCATGATCCTGCCGTAGGCCGACGACTAACTTTGTCCTTTGCTCAGGCGTCTGCTGAGGACGCATACGGTTGCAAACTCGACCCAGGTCGATAAGCCAATTCTCACACACCACCCAGGTCGTGAGAACTAGGGAAAGACACATCACCTGCCTTATTGGCCTAATTAACAATATCGTTACGGTGCTCCCGTGGCCCTGATATCATGCGTGCAAATAGCTCACGCATCCGCTAGGCCAATGACTGCGCCTCATCTTGAAGGGCTGGTTGTCGAGGCATAATGATCTATGAGTCTACCACTACAAATTAGCCCACAAAACTAGACCAAGAAAACTGGCTACCACTACAAATTAGCCCACAAAACCAGACCAAGAAAACTGGCTCAACTAGAAGACTCTGAACACTTAACAATGCACAACACTTGAAGGTGATGGGGATCTATCAGCTGGTCAGGCCACCCCTCCCGGGAATCTTGTACACTATCAAATGTCCAAACTGATCTAACCAAAGAAGTCTACATAATCTGTGACCTAATGCTCTGATACCAACTGAAAGGACCCAACTACGGATCACGCCTAAACGATAAGACTTAAACTACGGATTTTTACAATTTTTTTGACATAATTCCTCTACGAAGTGGACTACCAAAAACCTACAAGAAAATCACACTTTGGATTTCCCATAACTAATACTGTGGACCACCGTTGTCCATCCGAAATTCTCAATAAAGTGTGGAAAGTAAATTATTTAAAATGCTGGAAAAATAATATAGGAACTGAAAATTCATAAACCAGCAATACTAACAATTCATAACCAGCACTGAAAAATATTTGTCACACTAGTGTCCATAGCGACTTCTAGTAGCAGAATAAAACATATGAAAATACACTGCTAGTGGGCCAATACCTACAGAAAGATATAATAACCTGGTCGACTCAAAGCCTCGGGGGATCAAAATCGAGCTCAGGAGAAGCACTGCAACCTGGGTACAGAAAACCGAAATAATTTGGGTCGGCAAGGTGTTTGTCCTAACTCGGTCTGACCCGACTAGTCAATGATCAACCGACTAGTCAAAGCATTGCTATTGAAAATAAAACCATCACAAACATACCTCAAGAATAGACTGTAATAAAATACATGAGACTACAATAAACATGAACTCACAGCAACCGTGAAAATAAATAAACGTCCACTCAGCGTACAATGTCGGGATATTCATAAAGCCGTAACCTACTAATCGACGCAATAATCATCCGACACGGCCCGCAAACTAGTAATCTTGTAACCACGATTAAAATTGATATCTACTCGTCGATATTGATAATAAATAGCTAGGCTCATAATCCGACGAGCAATAATGTCGAGAATCTCATATTCTCGAATAATGTATTTCCTGACTAATTACAAACTTAATCAAAATACGAATTCAATTCCTTGCATACCTTCACTTTAAATCAATTTTAGAGTCGCAAAATAAATCTCAAATCTCAAGCGACTAGAATTTGAATCGATGGTCAGATTGTCCGCGAATATTATCGTAAAATCAATTAATTATTATCTGATTAAACACACGTCTAAATTAATAAACCCTTATCTCTACACAATAATCTCATCATTGCGTTCGTTACGAATATACGAGCGGAACGACATAAAATTCTTCCAAAAATTCAACCTCCCCGGGGCTCCGTCTTGCACGGCGGAACATGGGGTCAAGCACCATCGTCGGCGGCTGCTGGAATCCCACCGACTCCAAATCAAGCAACCTACACATAAAAATGTTCATCTCAACAAGTCCAACAATAATTTATTACAACTCAAAACAAAAATCAAACCGAAAAATAACGAAATCAACCGTTGAAGTTTCGAACCCTCGCCAGAATTCTCTTTCTTTGTTCGTCGACGTCTGGCCACGGAAGGGTCTCAGATTGGTCGCAAAAGCTTTATCATCGCTCAGGCTTCAAAACCCCCCAAAGATCAACGCCCAACGCCGTCGTGGAGGTCGATGCCGAATTTAGCCCAGAATAGCCAATTTCACCACCTCGATTCGTCGTCCTCCTGCCACTAATGCCAGAGATGCACCCACCAATCGATAGAGGAGGAGAAACCCAATAGTTTCCACCAAATATTATGGCTGGAGATGGCCAGTCGGGGAGAACCTCACGGCGGAAAAAAAATGGGTCGGGAGAGGTGGTCAACCCGGTTGCCAAAAGTGGAAACTTTCTACCTTTCCAAAACTGAAACCCCTATTTATACCCGTGATTTTGCGATAAAACGCTTTCCGATATTTCCGTTAAATTTTCGCTGACCATAACTTCTTCGTTGTAACTCTGATTTCAACACTTGACGTGGCCACGAACTCATATCGACAAACTCTACAACTTTATCCCAAGAAATTTCTTGAAAAACAAAATCTAAAAAATCTTGATCAAATGTAATTGAAAGTTATTGACGGTAAAAACTAATTATCATCGACGATTAACGTTATTAATTAGCGACTAACCACATAAGTTTCGAGTATCGTATAATGATGTTCCGGGTCATAATAGTGTGTACAAGGTGTGGTCTCAAATTATTTTTTACGGAGTGAAAATTTTTGTTTTAGTCGTAAGGCTAGGGCACTATGGGCATAATTGTTAGACACACGGATCGGGGGTTCATTGAAGTCGAAAAATTCTCAATTTTCTACAGTGTGCTTAGATCATTTTGATTGTCACATCTAACAGTCGGTTTTGCAAATTTATTAATAGTTCATGATTGAGTATTACAAAGGTTTGCATTTCCATACAACTAATAAACAAAGTCAACAACACTAGTTGTCACATTGTGAATTTAAGCAATACGAGAAATCAAAATGCTCTAACGAGAAATGTTATTATACACGTAAGTTCACCATGTAATAATAGGCATATTTGGAAAAAAAAATTAGGTTCATCGGTGTCCTTTTAGGTGCTGTCAATGAAGTCAAACAATTTTTGTTTAAGACTTATATACCCTTTTTAAATATTTTTTGTTCATTTTCCTAAGGGGTCGTTCGGCCACAGCAGCCTGTTCGGAGATCGTGAGGATCTCAATGCCAGAGTCCAGAGAGGTGGTGTAACGACCAAAACAAAAATGACGTGCTTATGGGTGTATATTAGAGTAATCGATCACCTATTAGTCGTAGTTAATGGATCATTAAATGACTTTTATTTCCGTTGAGAATTAGATTTTACTTCCTTCACAAAAGTCGTATAGAATTTTATTTCAAGTTTGTAGGAATTTTTGTGAGATTTGTCGATAAGAAATTGTTATTAATTTTCTAAGTTAGTGGACTAATTTAATTAAAAAGAAATTTGGTTATTGGAGAATTAATCTCAGCCATCCGATCTCTTGGAGATCAAATATGAGCCGTTCAATTAATTAAGCTAGTTGAGGTTTCGAGCTCTGGCTGTGTCACTAAACGGACTCGCCATCCTATTTTGGCCGCCACTGTTGTTTTTTCGTCACTGGCAAGGGTAAGTTGTCGCCCCTTTCTCCCTCTCTCTTCTATTATGGCGGGTATTGTGTTGGTAGCTTTTGGGGTGTCGAAATCAGAGTTTTAGGACGGAAAGCTTCGGTTGTCGAGCATCAACGGCACTCAGGCAAAATTGGTCGGTGTCGTTTAGGGGCTTTGGTAGCCTGTGACCTGGGGAGTGTAACCCAGGTAGTCTCAGGTCTCGCTGTGACACGAAGGCGCTGAAATCGGCCGCGAAAGCTTTCCGGGGATTTTGAATCCTCTGGCTTTGGAGCCGATTTCTGGCCAGGTGTGAGGTTTTCAGGCTTAGGTCTTTTAGAGAATGTTGATGGGCTCGGAGAGAAAGATTTTTCAGGATCGGGCGCTGCTGCTGGTGGGAGTCGCCGGAAATTGAATTCACGGCTGCGGCGGTGATTTTGGCCACAGTGCCGTCGAATCTTCCTCCGACGATGAATAAGAAGATGTTTGGCTTAGGGAGAGGAATTTGGGCATGTAAGTTTTTTTTTCTCTCTGATCTTAATCTTCCCCTAGTTTATGGTAAGATCCCAGATCAACACCTGCAGTACAGTATTGATTACTGATTATAATCTATCCATTCAAGTACTTCAGTAATCACTTGTCTGCTTGCGCACACATATATGCAGGAGCAGTCCAAAATTGCAGAGCTCCAAGGTTACTCAGGGAAGCCTCTTTACTCTACATGGTTTGGTTCGAAAATCGAAGAACGAGTTGTTTTCGTGGATGAAGTCAAGTGTGTTGGTTGCTTGAAATGTGCCTTGTTAACCAAAAAGACTTTTGCAATTGAATCTTTGTATGGAAAAACTAGGGTTGTAGAACAGTGGGCAAATCCTGAACACAAAATATAGGAGGCCATTCAGGCTTGTCCCGTTGATTGCATCTCGTAAGTATCCCACATCTATGCATCTTCATTCTGTGGTTGATTCATCGGTCATTGAACTCGATCAATACATGGAATCAAAATCCTCATATATGGAATGACCACTGGTATCTGAATTTGGGTGCTTTTTCTTTGGGGCCATTGTTTTATTGGTTAATAAAAAACCTGGAGAAGAAGATGAACTCAAGCAAAAGGAGTATGAGTTGAAAATGAAGCACCAACACTTTATAGAGAATATAGAAAGTTAATCATATTTATAAAGAACGAAACATTATGTTGTTTCTGGCTAAAATGGTTTTTTCTCATGTATTTTCAATCTTTCCTTCTCTCTCTCTCTCTCTATATATATATATGATTTTCTTCTTCTCTTTTTACGAAAAAAACTCTTCCTCTCTTTTTTCTTCTCCCAACAAGCTTGCATAACCGCATTGAACAACGTTAATACGCAACTCTTCAACTAAAAAAAAAAGGACGCAACTATTCCCTCAACACAACCTTTTACTCTCTATAAATAAAACGTAGAGAACAAAACTTCTTCACAAAACAAAAACATTATTCTTAACCCTCCTTTGTTTCTGCTCAAAAGATCAAATGACCAACTCTTCCAACAACTCATCTCAGGCATATCCTCCCTACAAAAAATCTAAGCATGAACAAGAGGACTATTGAAGAAATGGTCCAAGAATGAAAGGAAAATGAACATCGTCGCCGTCGATAAAAAACTGCTCCACCTCCACCTATGCTCCAACAGTTATCCACAAGGATAACTAACCTTGAGGATTGCCTGAAGAATCTCAAGAAAAAGCAAAAACTCATCCAGAAGAATGATGAGACAATCCTTCAACTGCTTCACAAAATCTTTGAGATACTGCCTCCTTCACCGCTAGGATTGGAAGGAGCAAGCAACATCAAGAAGAGGAAGCATTGAAGAATTACAAAATTAGAATTCTATATTTGCTTTTGTAGTTTTTTATGTACTTTTTCATCATTTCTATATATTATTTTATTTGTTTCTAATTATCAATGAGTCTATCTTTCTTTAAAGAATGAATAGTATTGTTTGATTTATGTACATCGACTCTATCATTTTCAAATCTATCTGCCTATCTATCTGTCAATATATATGTTCATGTATCTGTCATTGGATTCAAAAACTTACGAAAGCGTGAGGACTGTTTCATATTGTCCTTTATGTGTCATAACTGCCATCAAATAGAGGACGGAAATTTGGATACAAACATCGATGTCCGTGTCTCACTTGCATGCTGGAAGTACAAAATAGATCACATATTTGTCAACTATCAGTTTTGATATCTGTCTCAATTGTGGTCTTTTTGTCTATCTATATGTTAAGGTATATGTTTATCCGTGTAATAGATGTGTGAATAGATGTCTAAACCAGGCTGCTGATAAGCTATGATTCAATGGTTTCATACATTCATTCAATCAAAATACAGAGAAAGAAGAACAAATGAGAAAATCAATCAAAGGACACAGAAACAACATAAAACAACATAATATCCAATTACAAGCAACAACTTATACTACACAAAGAGATCAAAATTTCTGAACAAGGTCATTACAAAAAGTCTTTCTCCTCAAAGCATCATAAACAACCACACAAAATGGACGGTTTGGAGTAAGCAAAATGGATCCCAATCACTAAACACTGAACCCTAATCAGAAACTCAAATCTACAACCTCTGCCACATCTTGTCCTACACCAACAGCTTGAACTGCACCACCACCCTACACTACTCTAGCATTTTGAAGGTAGGACATAAAGATCATCTAATTGCTGTCGAAAGGAATGAATTTGTTCCTCCATTGAATAAAGACGATGATTCAAGTTCACATCCAGGAAAAATATTCGCTCCATGACACGATTCTCCAATTGGCCTAGTCGATAATGAAAGAAATATTGTGTATGGCGTGGAGTAGGGTTTGGGAAATAAGAGGCAGAAGCCTATTCCTGAGCCAAAATTGAAGGGGGGGGGGATGGGGGTTCAATCCGGTCGATCACCTCAGATGTGCAGTCACTGCCATCTCCTTCTTATTAGTCATCTTCTTACCCACCATCTTCAAGGATATAGAATGGGATATTGGAAGCTAAAACCAAAGAGACGAAGAGAAATTGAGAGTGAAAGAGAATTTTCACAGTACAGTTCATCTCAGTATTTAAAATGATGGCTTAGTAAAATGAACAGACGCGACATAAAACGACATGTCGTTTCTAAACTATCATGGATAGCTATCTAGAGAGCTGTCTTTGATTTATGAACTGCGTTTAAGTACCAAGTATACACCCAACTTTGAGTTGTTTTTGTATTGTAAAATTCATCAGAGTGAAAAAAATATATTTTATTTTATAGGCTTAATACATTGATTCATTCATTTAAAATTTTAGAGCAACATAAATAGTATTACACATGCATATACTCAAATAGATACTCAAACAGATAACCAAATAGATAGTCATATGATTCCATTCATAATGCTTACCAAATGTATTACTTACAAGACAGACCCCTACAACTTACAACAACGTTCACAAAATGATCACAACAACAAAATATACATAATGATTACTATCTTACACTAGTTCATGAGCTGATTCATTCATTCTACTTGTTCTGGGATACCCATGATAGATCATGATCCATAAATGATTCTAACAGTTTGGCCTTGAACCGATCCATATCCTCACGATTGAAGACATTTCCTTTATTTCCTTGCCGAGAGCTAGGTGATACATGATGTAGCAAACAAAAGTTCCGCAATTAAGGCCAGGAGGTTGTTGAGGACTGTTGATTATGGACTGCACATGTATTTTTTCAAAATCTAGCTTCTGATCTTTCACCCATTGAATGTTTTTCCGTTCATTTTCGTATATTGGGATTTCCCTCATCATCAATTCTTGCTGGTGCTCTGAGAATCATCTACCAACATCCAAACACTGAGTGATAACATATAATCACTTACATCCCTGATAGAATCCATCCACATAGACACCAAATGAACATGCATCAATACAATAAACTATCTGTCAACCTATCTGTAAACTGTAAATACTAACAATCTGAAAAAGAAAAAGAAAAGAAAAGTAGGAAGAGAGAATAAACATTATCATTTTTAGTGCCTCCCGAAGGTGCTGGTTGTTTATCGACTTTGCATTCCTTCTGAGTCAAAATGAGACCAGCATGGCACACTTTTATCAAACACTAGAAGGTGTAAATATGTATGAGAAATGATCGGGAACAACAACTTGCCAGTGTTGCCCTTAACCTTGAACAACCTCTCAAAAAGACGTTCATGCATCATCTTTAATTTTAGCTCTGACCCAGAAACCTGTCAAAAGTAGCACACAAAAATTAAAGACACACATAGGATAAAAAAATGGACCAAGAACAGACATAAAGAAGAAGGATTACATCAGCCAACGTGTGAAAATCATAACAACTTTCGACTCTCATGTCATCCATTTCTTTACTAAGGATAGTGACATAGCAATCCAAAACAGAGTTCGAGATCTTATCCTTATTAATAATAGCGTCTAGATCTTCCTGGTTAAAGAACTGAAAGGAGACAATGTCATTCCAAAAGAAATCTCTGTTCAAAATAACAGCAGAACACAATTTTTTTAAAAAAAAAAAAAACTGAAACATAACTAAACAACCCTTTAAACAAAAAAAACTTTGAAAAATTGAGAGGCTTACTCAATTTTGGCAGTTTTCATCCAGTACCTCACCAACTCACTCTGGTAGCGCTTTCCTATGTACTGAAATGTCACAATCAAGAAATGGTACGGACATGTTCTCCTCATCGGTCAAATTCACCAGAATTCTTCTCGGCTCGCCCCTATTCTCGTTGAACGATTTCACTACCAACGGTGAAGCTACTTTAACAATTGAAAAATCTCCAGTGGGTACTACCTCCATCACATCAACATTTGTCTTCCCTCTTCTACTCCGGCGCTTTCCCTTGACATCATCCACAACTTCAGTATCACCCAGATACCGGTAGATCTCATCCCTCTTCAACGGTTTTCTGGCCTTATCCTTTAACTTCTTAACATAAGAGTATAGATAAATGTTTTCACTATTGAGTCTCTTACTAGGTGTAGAAAGATACTTGGCAATCAATTCTATTCGAACTCTCGGAGGAGATGCACCAGCAGGTGGAGGAGGAGGACTCACCAGGTTTTTCACTACCTTTAGAGAGATACCGTAGAAGTAGGCAATGCCACTGGAGTCTGCTCAGGACTAGGAGTGGGGGTAAATAGATCAAAAGACGGTGCAAACTCTCCTTGTTGGGAACTCTTCCTTGTCTTCGACAAAATCCCTAACAGAGATACAAAAGCATTCAAAGGAAAAACAAGGTATATGTCTAGAGCACAAACATGATATTCAAACAGATGTCCAAACACATATCCAGGCAGATAGATGATGTTAACACAGACACACAGACATATACTCTTACAGATACACAAACATATAGGTTAACATATAGATAGATATTTGAGTTTTTTGCAAAAAGATTATAAAAAACAATGGAAAATCACCCATAAAAGTACTTGTGTTCTGTTCCTTAAAATTAGGGAAGTTCTACAAAATGAAATGACTGAGATCTAGCTATTCTTTCGAAATGTTAGAATCAGTACTAGCAAGTCCTTTTCTAACTACAACAACATTCTTCATCTTCTGATTCTCTTCATGAAGCTGCTGATTTGTAAGCTCCAGTTCCTGCTTTGCATCTTCAACATCTTTCTTTTGCTTCTCAAGGTCCTCCTTTTCACGTTGCAAAACCACCAAATCTCCTCTAAAGCTCCTCATTTGTTGCTTGAGACGATTTAACTACTTCAACAACACCATCTTCAACTTGCTTCTGCAGCTTACTCGATTTCTTCTCTTCAACAACAACTTATGTCTTCGCTTGAGTAGCAACTTGTGCTTCCTTGAGTTGCTTCTTCAAAATCGTAATCTCTCCTGCAGCAACTCCGATAGCAGCTTCAGCGCCATACTTTACATCCCTTAATCTTGCCTCATACACAGACTTCTCTTGGACAGTTGCACCAAGTTCTCTCTTGGCTTCCAGCAGTTTATTCTCATAATTAATATTCTCTGCCCTCAATGTTGCAATCTCATCTATAGCATCTACATAAAAAATGATAATGAGTTCTTTTGAGCCTCATTCTCCCGGCCTAGATTCTCCATTCTCATCTGAATGTATTACTTTTTCCTCTAGAGACCATCAACCTCCATTCGTAGTTCAACCAGTTGATGGTTGGGAGTAGATAGCTTTGTTTTCAAGTCTGCATGTTCTTGCTCCAAAGACTTGATATCTTTTCTCAAAACACTAATTACTTGCCCAAGGATTGTATTGATATTGCACATTTCCTGCATTTCATCATTCATACCAGATATCTTATCATCCTTCTGCATAATGATGTATTGCAACTTTACAACATAGTCTTCACTGTCCTCAAATCATCTGCTTTGGCAGTCAACTCGGCTTGAAGCTTTTCATAGTCTTCATCTTGGTCCATATCGTTAAATACTCCAAAGATAGGACTTTCACTAGCATCGACTTGGCTTTCCTTAGTCCTTGATGACAAAAAATACTTGCTTTGTGAAAAAGAGATCAATGATATTAACAAATAGCTCTTTACACAGATATCCAAACAACTATTAACAACAACACACAGTTAGACGATATTCACCCTCAACATATCCAAGTTTTTGATGTTTTGAAAGTAGTCCAAAATATCACCGAGAATGTACTTGACCATGCCTACCTTTGAATCCTCCTTGCTAGTTCTTAGTTTGGAAATGTTAATGATTGAAGCAAGATAAAACTGATATAAATAACAATAATGAAACAATAAGTGATACATATAGCAACGATAAATAAAATCAAGGGATCAAAGGAAAAAAACTCAAAGAAATTTACCGGAATAATAATCGTGCAACCTCCGACATTCTTCGAAATGCCTCTATCAAACTTTTTCTCCTTCTCTAAAAGGACCCAACCCCGATTTAGTTTCCTCAACCAGAATCAAACCCCTTCTGAAAACACGAACTTGCAAAAACCATAGAAATTTCGGCAGAGTTTCGCTATATCAGGGAATTACCATTAAATACCTTCCTGATTTGGAAACTTCCAAAATACATTTTACGACAAACTTTAAACACCCGTAACTTCCGCGTCGTAATTCCGATTTCAACAATTCTTGCGGCAACAAACTTAACTCGACATGTTCTTCAATTACCATCCGAAGTCAACCACTTCGACTAATCTGATAAAAACTCAACGGTTCAACCCAATACATACTTATCCGATTAAATAATCCACGATCGTAAATATTCGTAACTTAATCATCGCAACTCAGAAAAATCCTCCGAAAGTTCCCACAAACTCGAAATTAAATTCTACATCTTTCGTGAAGAAGCCGAAATCAAATTCTCGTTCGGTAATTTAGTCGCTAAGAAGGCTGTCATTTAAAACCGATTATGTCGAAACTTCAAATATTCATATTATATTCCTTGATCGTCCAAATAATGATCCGGAACCGCCCACGAACTCGAAATCACGCGTACAACAACTCTCGAGAATAGACTCAGCTCAAATTCTCGGCCAATAATTTAGTTGTGATCAAGTCCGGCGATCCAATTATCTGTCGGAAATCTGCGATTACGCATAACCCACGAATTAAACTGATTACTCTTACTGATTCTGTTCCGGGTCGTCACAAATCCACCCCCCTTAAAAAAATTTCAACCTCGAAATTTCCAAGTCTGCGGACCAAAAGTAGGAGCACTGCCTCTGCATACTGCTCAACTCTCAAGTGGCTACGTCAACTGAACAACTCTGACAACAGACTCCACAATATGAGATAGCTCCGTCCTGAAATCCATGTACCCACAAATCTCGAATCTGAACTGGCTCCACACAATTGCCAGGTGTTCCTGCATAAGGAACTGATAGGGTACACAACATACAATAAATCAGAAATGTAGTTCCACCACACGGAACACAATACATACAAAAGCCAACGCTATAGGCAATGCCGAACTATACGACATAACACAAACTCGCCTATGATCACATACGAATCAAAATAACGTGGCAATTCACAGCTCAGCCTGCTCACATCAACATAACTCAATCATCGAACTCGGGCAATTATTAAGCTATTTCCGCTAATCCGAAAGTCTGTAGTAACACATTCCACAAAATCAGAATCCAACGTCAGCTCAAACCAAACTCGTTCCAGTACAATGGAGTACAACATCGTTCCTCAAAATGACATCATGTAACGTCATATCCATAGTGGTCTAAAAACTGGTACTGCAAGCAATCTAGAACAGTTGAAACTGCTGGTCCCAAATCCCTCGGAACTGCAATACACAAGACCACAACATACCCTCCAAAGTCTGAATATGTGATGACCCAGAACAAAAACAGTATGAGAAATCAGCTTAATCTACGAGCTTACGCGTAGTCGCAGATTGCCGACTGTTGTTCGAATCGCCAGACTTGTTAACGACTAAATCATTGGTCGAGAATTGGAGCTGAGTCTCTTCTCGAGAGTCATTGTACGTGTGATTTCGAGTTCGTGGGCGGTTCTGGATCGTTATTTGGACGACCGAGGAATAAGTTATGAATATTTGAAGTTCGGACTTAAATGGTGGTGTTCTTAACGACTAAATTACCGGTCGAGAATTTGGTTTCGGCTTCTTCACGGAAGTTGTTGAGAATTTAATTTTGAGCTCGTGGGAACTTCCGGAGCATTATTCTGAGTTACGGAGATCAAGTTGTGATTATTTCCGATTGTTGATTATTTAGTCGGTTTAATTATATGTTGGTTTGAAAAGGTGACTTTTTATCCGATTGGTCGATGTTTTTGAATTTGTGTGATAATTGAAGAGTACGTCGAGATGAGCTTGTGGCCGCGAGAATTATCGGAATCGGAAGTACGACGAGAAAGTTACGTGTGTTTTAAGTTCGTCGAAAAGGATAATTATGAAGTTTCCAAATTGGGCTAGTTAGACTTTTGTGTATCAATTCGATTTTGCTTGAAATTGAGCTAGTTAGAGATGGAATTGGCCTTTGTTGCAGTTATGAAAGTTGCTCAGTGGGTGATTTTGCATGGAATAGTGGTTGCTCCGCCGAAAAATTTTCAGGTTGAAGGTGGCGCCGCCGTGGGCGGTGATCAACGGCGGTCAACAGTTTGACTTTTTGGATTTTCGACAAATTGCATGTCATTTCACTCGAAATCGTGCCCCGATCGCAGTGGGGAGGTTCGTTTTTCGAGTTGAGCTTCCGAAAGTACAGCGAGGTATTGAGGTGTGATATACGGATTTTCGACGATTCGTCGACATTGAATTTCGTGTTTCCGAGAACGGTGGTTTCTCGTGATTTGTATTGAATTGTCGAGTTATGATTTTGAGAAATGGTTATTGTGATTATTCAGGGGTTCGTGATCGTTCTTTTGGCGATGGACTTTCCGCCGGATCACGGGTTAACGCGAACTGCGTTACGCTAGTCTGTGAGTGGACTTTTCTTTTCACGGATTGATTGCGAGTCTTTTATAAATGATTTACGAACTTGAGCATACAGATTGATTATGATTTTACGAGCATGTGTTTTACGATTATGCTTATACGAATATACGTATACGAATATACATACGTACATATTATGTTTTATGCATGTGCATGGAAAGGATTTATGATTTGGTTTACACAGAGTACAGTCTCAGTATATGTTGTGGTATCGATACATATTGGCTTCTCGGCTGATCCCCGAGTACGCTCCGGGGGGGGACAGATATCCTGACCCAAGGCCTTTCTGGCTAGGAATCACGTGTGGGTCTGGGATCCCGTGATTCAGACTGTGCTATCGCGTGGAAGCCCACGAGAGTCTCCGTGATATATTTTACTTTGCATGCTCTGTACGTGAGTGGTAGTCAGCGTCTCCTCACGTACCATTTGATTTTCATGCATTTGACTCGCATATGATTTTATATGTATATATGTATTTCCCCTGGGCTTTTCGGTTTCCATGCCCAGTTTGCAGTTCGGACTCTGGTGTCGCACGTGGTGGTCGGAGGCATAGTGCTCGAGCTACCTTGTTTCTTCCAGTAGGTTTATTGTTCTACCTATTGTGGTATACTTATATGTTTATACATTAGAGGTCGCTCTGAGTAATCTGTTGTTTATGCTATACGATTTTCCACCGGATTTCAGTAAAGTATAGATATATTTATTTTTTTACTTTGCTGTTGATATATTGAGAAATCCGGATGGGATTGGTGCCCACGGTTTTCTTTTTGTGGCATAGGATGAAGTGTATTTTCCGGGTGCAGGTAATAGTAATTCCGTGTTAGTAGCGAAACTCTGCCAAAATTTCTACGGTTTTTGTTGGTTCGTGTTTTCGAAGGGGTTTGATTCCGGTTTAGGCAACTAAACCGGGGTTGGGTGCTTTCAGCTTGGTATCAGAGCATTAGGTTATAGGTTATGTAGACCTCTGTAGTCGTGTTTACTGAGGATATTTGAGAATGTACAGCATGTCTGGAATGGTGAACCGACCGGCCAGCGGATACTCATCAATATTCTGGGTGTTGTATACTTTCAAATATTTGAAGTTCCATGATTACGTTCTACTTGTTGTGAACGATGTTTTATTCATTAGGATGCCTCCTTGACATGCTTTCCGTGTCGGTACAGTTGTGGATCCTATTGAGGATCAATCGACGCGCGATTTGCCAGTGAACTGTGGATTTGGATGAGTATTCAGAGTTCAGAGAATTGTGTGGCACGGTTTGCCTGGTTGTGTGTGTATGAGCGTCTACATGTTTCCTCAGAGCTGAGAATTGTGGCAGTTGATGTTTGCCTGAGTCAGATTGTTGTATTTGGTGGGCTGATATTGTGTGAGTTCCGGTTGCGACTCCATGGCCTACATTCAGGGTGTTGTTTATACGGTAATGGTTTAATCAGGCTGCCCAGCGAACGAATAAGGAGTGTTTACCTACCTGAGGCAGAGACGCATTGTTCATATGTTTGTCCCTATTTGAACGAGTATGTGGCTTCAGAGGAAGTAGTGCACGAGGTTCGAGATGAGTTTGAACCTGAGCATCAGAGAGTCTGATTGATGTGCCTCGAGATAGCCATGAGGAGCTTAGTGTGCTGCACTCAGTGGCGAGGCTATTGAGAAGGAAAGATGTATGCGGTATTCGAAGTGATGGTTTGAGGAAAGTGGACTTAGTCGAAATAATTGATGAGGTTGAGTTCAGGTACTTTGGTATCAGTGACTTCATCAGGCTGTGGCCTTTTCGATTATGTTGAGGGTCATCAGATCAAGCAGAGGATCCGTTTGGTGATGGCGGAGATCACAGAGTAGCGGACTTGCTCCTGTGGCATGAGTTTGGGTGATCGTTGGTGATCCTTTCACGCAGCAGGTGTTGCGGTGACTTGTGTTCGTGGAGCACTTTCAGTTGCCATTGCGGTGACCAGGAGGGCCACGTTGCCAGGGAGCGCCATCAGCCAGCTGTTTAGCGGTTCGGCAGCTCAGAGTTCACGAGGAAGTCATGATGCTGTTTCTGGAGTGTGACCAACGCAGCCTTCTGGATGAGTTATTCAGCAAGTCGCGATTGATGTGGGTGGCTAGTTGGGCGTGTTGGAGTTCGTGCCATGACCTTGTTTGGGGACAGACTTTTCTCCGAGGTTACTGTTGCTTGACGTCTGTAGCTATTGTACCTGCATTTCCACTTCTGAGGTTTTGGAGAGTGTTGTATCCATCCGGAGGTTGCGGAATCCTTGTTGGAGGTTATGTGTTAGCCGCAAATCTGCTATTGCTGAACATCGTGGTTTTGGTGTGTTTGTGAGTATGGACTTACCGACGATGCATTTGGCTGTGTTCGAGTGCCTCGAGAAAGAGGTTGTGTTTCGACGAACAGGTTTCCCCAAGATACTGTTTCGCGGTGATGGTCGAGCGGATGATGGAGACGAGTGGTGTTTTTTGCTTAACTCATGTTGAGATACTACGGTTGCTGTGCCCGACATTGGTGACATTGAGGTGGTTCCCGAGTTTTCAGGTGTGTTCCGGAGGAGTTACCTTGTGTTTCTCCAGTTCGGGAGATCGACTATACCATTGAGTTTGTACCGGGCGCTGGACTTATTTTACCGGTGTCTTGTCTTTCGGAGCCAGTGGAGCTGATGGAGCTACAGTTTCGACTCCAGGAGTTGCTGGAGGAGGTTTCAGGAGATTTCATACGACCCCGCGTATTTGCGTGGTGTGCTCTTGCATTGTTTGTACGGATGTAGGATGGTTCGATGTGGTGGTGCATTGACTACCGGAAGCCTGATTCGCTTCAGAGGAGAGTAAGTATCCTCCGCTTCGGATTGATGAGGGGTTTGATCAGCTCGCGAGAGCTTCAGTCTTGTCGAAGATTGATTTCGGGTCCGGATACCATCAGTTGAGCTTTGATGAGTCGGTTGTGGTTTGGACAGTTTTCTGATCTCGATGCGGGCATCAGGTGTTTTTGGTCACGTTGTTTGGTTGACCAATGCTCTGTAGATCGTGCGGACTTGATGGACCAGGTGTTCAGACGATTTCTGGACGAGCTTGCGGTTATGTTCATTGGCAATATGCTGATTCACTCCAGGAGTGTGGGCCAACACCTGAAGCAATTGTGAGCGGTTTTGCGGACTTCCCGAGGTGATCAGCTATTTGCGAAGTTTAGCCAGTGTGAATTTTGATTGATTAGCGTGAAGGTTTTGGGTCACGTGATGTCAACCGAGGGAGTTGGCGTGGATCCTGACCAGTTAGAAGCTGTGTGGATTTGGGAATTTCCCTACCATTGTACCAAAGATCGGGAGTCTCTTGGGTTTGGCAGGCTATTACCGACGGCTTATGCAGGATTTTCCTGGATTGCCACTCTACTTTCCGGATTGACGAAGAAGGCGTCAAGTTCGAGTGGTTCGATGCACACGAGGAGAGTTACTTACTCCTGCAGGATGGTTGACCGTTGCTTCGGTTTTGACCTTACCTAATGATCGTGATGAGTTCGTGGATTATGGCGATGCATCGAGATTTGGATTTGGTTATGTTTTGATGTTGTGTAGCAGAGCGGTGGCTCATGGTTTCAGACAGTGGAAACTTTATGGGGCTACGTGTCCTATGTGTGATTTGGGAGTTACTGTCCTTATGTTAGCATCAGAGTGTTCGAGACACTACAGCTATGGCATGCAGCGCAGTGTAGGATGTACACTGATCACTGAGTTTCATCCACTTGCATTTTCGGCCAGATTTGGGCTTGAGGCAGTGTAAATGGTTGAGGTCAACTAACGACTATGGCTGCACCTTTGAGTTTGTTCGAGAGAGGCTAGAGGTTGTACTTTGATCATCCGTCTGGGATGTTGTTGTTGATGCATTCAGTTGAGAGTCAGGAGCTTCAGTGTTTCATGTGAGTGTGGCTTAAGTTTCCGTGTTAGCCAAGTTGCGAGCTATGGGAGCTGTGTTCGAGTGTCATGATGTTGCGGCTCGTGGTTTTGCGTGCGTTTGGCACTAGTGATGCGGAAATGTAACAGATACTCCAAGTTTACTACTCGTGACGCAACATGAAGAGGAATGTAGCGGTTGGTGTATGCAGATGCCACATTTGTCGACAGGCGATGGGTAGGAGGCAGAGACTTGCCGAGAAGTGTCAGCCATTTGAGATTTTTGATTAGACGTGGCGTTTGTCGTTGTGGTTTTGTGTGTTTGTATGCACTTTGGTTTGTGGTACTAGTTGTCAGGCCATTATGGGCCATTTGACGAACTCAGTACATTTCCTTGTACTTTCGGAAATGATTTCAGTGGCAGGTTGGTGTTTCTACCAAATTACGCGCGGGGGCGTAACGGGGCAGAAGCAACACGAATACACTTCTTCTCCCGGTGTGTCCGAACGATGGGGCTGTTCGGGTGGACGGGCGCCCTCTCTTCCTTCGTGCGTGCTGGCTCCTTCATTCGGGCGCTTCCTCTCTTCTGTCGGGTGCTTCGGGTGGGCGCGTTCGCGAGCGGCTGTCAGAAGAACACAACGAAACAGGCGGTCAGGGGTCGAGACGGGGTGGCCCGCCTTCAACGCTCCGATGCCTAAGTCAGATGATGTATTGGATATAACAGTCAAGCGAACATGCGAACGAGTAAGTTGGGGTGTGAATGAGTGAATTAGTCGTGAATGCGTGATCTTACTTGTAATAAATACCTTACCTATATAGGTGGTTGAGTTCAGAGCTTACTTGTGTTCTTCGATGTGGGACTGGTGCACTCTGCTGGTGTGTGTTCTGCTTATTCGGGCGTGCCCCCCACGAGCGCGTGCGCGCTCAGAGGGGGTGGGTCTGGTGAGCAAAGTTGGAGCCTCCTTGGTGGTCTTGCGTGTGGTGTGGTAGGTGTCGCTAATCTGCTTAAATGGATAAGTATGTTAATCGTACAACTAATGATGTAATACTAACAAGTCCCCCAAGTCCCCAAGTCAAAGAGAACTTTCTTGACTGGGGAGTTGAAAAAGGGTTCGTGTGATTAACAAGAATATTTATTTGATTGAGCAGTGGTGTATGATCCTGTAACCCCCAAGTCCCCCAACTCTCCGGTCAAGGAAGGGCTCGCATGACGGAGTGGGATTTGGGCGTCCGAGTGTGTACCTGTACATGTTTCCTGGGCCCGAGCCGCGCGCCCGTGGAGTGTTGCCTGTTCGTGCGTTCGTGTACCTATGGGCCCGGCCCCCGACCATTTTAAAGCCGCGCACCCGGATGGGATCGGTCTTGTACACATACGTAAGTACAACAGATATGCAGGCATATAGGTATGATGCATGAATGTATGTTATGATGCATGAATGTATGGTATGATGTGTGAATGTATGGTATGATGTGTGAATGTATGCAAATGTTTTTCGTGACACCGGCGCTGGGATGGCGCGGTGCACCGCGTACATCAACGGGGATGCCGTTCCGTACGATGTAGCGTCAACGGAGGGATCAAGACCGCGACCTACAAGTAACGCACTACGGAGGGGACGGACCGCATGCCCGTGCCGTTCTTCGGCTTAGCACCCACAGAGAGGGGACGGACCCCATGCCTCCGTTATGACAGCCGGCTTGCTTTTCGCGACCGGGGAGTTCGCCCGCGCTCATCAATCCCGGAACGCACAAGGAGGGGTCGGACCGCACGCCCTTGACGTTCCGAGTCGGGGTCGAATGTTAACGTTGCGCTCACACGGAGGGGCAACACCTCACGCCTGTGCCGCCCATCGATTTAGCACGCTCAGAGAGGAGTTGGCCCCATGCCTCTGTCATGACAGCCGGCTTGCTCTTCGATCATGTAACGGTGCGCTCACGGAGGGGACGGACCCCATACCCGTGCCGCACATCGGGCTCAGCGCGCGCTCAGAGAGGGGGCGGACCCCGTGCCTCTGCCGCCTGATCTGGCTTGCTAATGCGTGCGCGTACGTAGAGGAAGAACCCCATCCCGTACGGCACAGCTCTTCACTCGGGGCACGGCCAAAAGGGAATTCAGGCGTTAGCCCTCTTTCGGGGCGCCCGAGTGGTATATGTACTAACCTGATGGTGTTTTGGCGAGCGCCTGGTCGTGTGGGTAGTGTACGCGCCAGCAGGAGTGGTGGGTATCGTGGCGTGTTGTCCTTGCCTTGGGTTTGGTGGTGCCCCGATGAGACGTTTGGAGGTGACATTCCTTTTGATTTTTCTGGGAACCGGTGCGTAATAAATGCTAGCCGTCGCATTTAATGCTGGCGTGCCCCTGCATTAAATGCCTGCTATTGTCATAATTGCCTGAAGGGCAGACGTCACGCGTGTGGGAGCGTGGGGGTGGAG
This sequence comes from Geum urbanum, assembly GCA_946800695.1. Lineage (NCBI taxonomy): Eukaryota > Viridiplantae > Streptophyta > Magnoliopsida > Rosales > Rosaceae > Geum > Geum urbanum. The sequence continues at coordinate 27,535,152 of OX327004.1, forward strand.
CATGGGCGCCACGCGTCGAACTGTTGGGGATCGTGCTAGGGTTTGAAATCGAGGCGAGAAGTCGAGGAGTTGGCGCGGTTACTTAGGAGGGCAAGTAAACCGCCCGGGCCACGCGTCACGATCCGACGGAGGATACGCGAAAAACGGACGACTGGCGTTCATTCGAGTGTCCCGTCCGAGTAATATAAATAGGGTTTCCCTTGCCTTCGTCTTCTTCATCACTATCATAGCTTACCGAAATTCTGCCAGAATCACCTTGCGATCTGCATCCGTTTGAAGCATTCCTTCGTTCGTGTCCTCAGTTTTGCCGGAATACTTGCTCAATCGTGAAAACTCAGCCCTCACAAGCACAATCTGGTGAGGCTCTCGTCTTTGGTTCTGTTTTTTTGTTTTTTTGTGGTATGCGTTTTTCTGGGTTTTTGAACTAAAGGATAGGGTGTGTTCTTGGGTGAGGTGTGTTTGATCTGTTTGTGGGTGATTCTTTGTGGGTTTTGGTGTTTCCGTGTGGGGAGGGATTTTTTTTTTTGCTAAGTGTTGGTTATGTGCGTGCGTTCGTCTTTAGGATGGAGCCAATAGAGATACCGAGCGATCAGTCACGTGAGCGGATCTATATTCCGGGTGTGGGGTGGATTAGTTGTGGGTCGAGCGGGTCGAGTACGTCGTCGTACGAGTCTGTTTTGAGTGTCACGTCCATGCAATGTATTGTGCCTGACACCTCTCCCGTGCAGTCAATGGATCCTAGGCAAGCATGCGCCAACGTGGGTTTAGGGAGCTCGTCTGGATCGTCGGGCGGGCGCTCGGGCGGGGTGAATCCCTGGGGTGAGGAGAGGGTGGAGGGAGGAGATTCGATTCCTCAGCTTGCTGAAGGTGGGCCTGTACACTGGCAGTTTCCTGACGGGACGCCCGTCCAGGAGCCAGAGCGTGCGCCATCCGTCTCCGAGATGGCCAGATGGGCGCGAGAGTACCATATCTCCAACTCCGTGAGGCTGAGAATACTCGGTGGGGACGACACGTTTACTCGCCCGCCGCCCGGTCATGTCTGCTTGAGCGAGTTTCATCTCAAGGCCGGAATCAAGCTGCCATTGCATCAATTCTTTCAATATATGCTGGCGCTACTGAAGATCTCGCTTGGTCAATGTGGGCCCACGCTCACCCGTACGCTTGTGGCCATGTTCAATATCTTCTGGGTGAGCGGCATGGACCATCCCACGCGGGCGGAGTTCCTACACTTCTTCCGTCTTCGCTACTCCACGCGCAAGAGGGACTCGGGAAACATCACCGTGGAGCCTCGCGTGAAGTGGTGGTTGACGGACCAGCCGAGTTCTTCAACCTCCTGGCGTACGATCAATTTCCTGGTAGGTGGTGATTGGGAGTTGGGCTCTTTTTCGTCCGAGTATGCCGCCAACGCCCACCTGATTGATCGAGTCCCTCAAGCTTTCCATCCCCTCGATACGAATGAGTATCCGATGACGCCCGCTGAAGAGGCCCGAGTCAACCGGCTGAGGTTTGTTTTTGACCCGGTGCCCGAGGCAAGATCGTTCTTCACCGCCTGTCATTGGGATCTTATCGAGCAGACGCATCTTGCTAAGACGCTGCATACGTGGGTCTTGTGGTTTGTTGTCTAGGAGTAGGAGGAGTAGATTTGACCAACTGTTCTTCTATCGCTAACCTTCCGTTTGCCTGTGTTTTTGCAGTGAAGAAGAAGATGTCTGGCAAGAACGTTGCCGTTGATGATGCGCTCAAGCGCCGCCTGTCCGCCCTTCGAGAGACTGCCGCTAAGGTCCGAAAGGTGGCGGATGACGGACGAGGTGGTCTGGTGTTGGGGGAGACCACAGAGCCCAGGATCCCCATTCCTGACGTGGCTGACTTTGCCCCAGCCATCCAGGCGGATGCTCCTCGCCCGCCGCCCAGCAATGCTGGTGGTTCGAAGGCGCAAGCCAAGGCCGTCCGTGCAGAGCAGCACCAGGAGCGGCGCCAGGATAGCCGCGATCAGCGCCGGCAGGACCGGGATGAGCAGCGGAACAGGCGGGAGACATCCCGCATGCCCAATACAGTTTGTTCCTCCTCCACTCCTCAAGCGTCCGGCCGTACCCCCACTGCGCCCCAGGCGTCCGCTCGTCTGCCCAGCCCCCCACGGGTATTGGAGCAGGGAGGAGCCAGGGAGGGAGGAGCCAGGGAGCCTTCCTCGAAGCGTCAACAGACGGATAATCCGGCCGTTAACCCTTCCGCCGACCAGCCCGCCGATCCGTTCGCCTTTTACACGCCACTGTCGCGGACCATTGATATGAGTGTGAAGGCTGTCAATGAGATGGCGCCGGAGGTGGTGCAGGGTAATAGGGATGAGATGGATAAGGCCTTTAATCTCTGCATGGTGCTGCAACATAAGATGTACCTGGCGCGTGAGCGCTTCGCTAACAGGCGCTATGCAGAGGAGGCGCAGGCGGAGACGCGCAAGCTCACCGATGCTTGTAAGAAGTATGAGTATGATCTGGGCAAGTATGAGCAGCTGGAAGATCGTCTGCGTCAAGAAGCCCGGGCGGCGACGGCAAAAAGTCAGGAGGCGTGTGAGCGGGAGGCGCTGTACAAGGCCGAACGTGACACAGCCCTGGTTGCCCTGGAAGAGGAGAAGGCCGAGGCGGCCAATCGGGTGGCGGAGGTGGAGTCCCGCCTGATGGCTGAGGCGCGGGCCCAAGTTCAGGAGGCGCGAGCGGAGGCGTACGCGGAGGCAGTCGCCCACTTCAAGAATTCTTCGGAGTTCAAGTAGTTGGTGGCTGCTGCGGCCGATGATCAGGTTGCTCAGTTCCAGGAGGTGGTGGCGCCCTTTCTGGATATGGAGAAGTATGAAGCTTTTCTGGCTCAGCAGGCGGGGATGGCGGGCGGAGCCGGTGGGGTGGGCGCGGAGTAGCGTAGTTTTTTTTTTCTTTTTTTTTTTGTAATAGGGTAGATCTTTTTGTAATCGGGCCTTCGTGCCTTTAATTCTCGCAGGCTGTTTTTTTTTTGTAACCTGGCGAATGAATGGAATTTCTTTTTCTGTCCGTTTGTGTGCCTTGTCTCTTTTTGTTGAATTTGTTTGGCATCCCTTGAGTAACTTGTGCGGGCGCGCGCTTCCCTTTTACATCTTTGCGAGTAGTCTACCCCCAGTCCCCCGAGTATGTGGGCGGGCGGGGTAAGGACAAACAAACACGACATCATTTATACAAATGAAAGTAACATAGCGAGATCTAATGAAGGTACTTTCTCAAGTGCTGGATGTTCCATGGGTGGCGTAGTCGTTGACCCTGCATGTCCCTAAGGTAGAAAGTGTTATCGCTGATCACCTCGTCAACGACGTACGGGCCTTCCCATAATGGGCGAAGCGCCTTTACCTTCTGTTGGATCGCCTTCATCACCCAGTCCCCCAGTTGGATTGGGCGAGCCCGTATACGCTGATTGTACAATCGGGTGATCCTTTGTTTGTTGGCGGCGTTGTGGAGGTGGGCCATATCTCTCCGTTCCTCCAATAGATCATTGTTGAGCCTCAGCCCCTCACTGTTCGTGCGCGGATCGTACCCCTCGATCTGTGGGCTCTGATGGGTAATTTCCAGGGGTAGCACGGCTTCTGTTCCGAACGTCAGGCTGAACGGGGTCTCGCCTGTAGCTGCATTGGCTGTCGTTCGGATGGACCACAGAATTTCTGGAATGACCTCGGGCCAGCGCCCGTATCCGGCATCCCCGGGTTCGATATCTTCAATTTTTCTCTTGATGCTAGACTTGATGATTTTGTTCGCTGCTTCTACCTGTCCGTTTGTCTGGGGGTGCGCTGGCGATGCGAATATGAGGTCCGTTCCCTGGCGCTTGCAGAAGGCTATCGGCCTGGGGTTGTTGAACTGTGGCCCGTTGTCCGTGATGATGCTGATCGGCGTCCCATAGCGACAGAAAAGGAAGCGCCAGAGGAAGCGCTCTACCTTCTCCGTGGTGATCTTTGCCATGGGCTGGGCTTCGATGAACTTCGTGTGGTAATCGATGATGACGATCAGATATTTATATTGCCCTTTCGATTTCGGAAGCTCTCCGATCAGGTCCAGTCCCTATTGTGTGAATGGGACGGGCGATAGGAGGATGGACAATGGGATGGCGGGCGCATGGCGGTGATGCGCGTGCAATTGGCACTGGTGACACTTGCTTGTCAGTTCCGTGGCGTCCGCATGGATGGTGGGCCACCAGAAACCATGCCGGAGGGCCTTGTGCGCGATCGATCTGGCGCCCGCGTGATGGCCGCACGTGCCCGAATGGATTTCCTTTAAGATCGAGCTGCCCTTCGTCGGAGTGACGCACTTGAGGCTGGCCCATGTCCTCCCTTGTCGATAAAGTGCCCCATCTCGTACGCTGAAGTTGGCCGCCCGTGCGACGATGGTCCTGGCCTCTCTCTTATCCCCTGGCAGTTCTCCTCTGGTTTTATAGGCAATGAGCACGTCCATGTAACTATGCTCGTGCGGTTCGATTGCCAGGACCTGCTTCGCTCCAGAAAAGCTTGGCCGTCGCAGCACTTCGACGATACGCTGTCCTGGCCCCGTGTGTACGGGCGCTGTGGCCAATCGGGCAAATTTGTCTGCCTTTGCGTTGAATCCCCGGCGTATATGGCTGATGTTGACGTATTTGAATCCTTTGATCAACGTCTGCACATGTTTCAAATAGGCGATCATGGACTCCTCTTTTGCCTGGAATTCTCCTCCGACCTGGCTCACCACCAGCTGTGAGTCGCTGAATATGTTGAGGTCGAGCGCCTCTGAATTCTTGGCCAGCTGCAGGCCCGCGATGAGCGCCTCGTACACGGCCTCGTTGTTTGTTGCCTTGAATTCGAACTTGAGGGCGTACTCCGCGTTTACTCCTCCTGGCCCGGTTAAGATTATACCGGCGCCGCTTACCTTCTTTGTGCAGGATCCATCGACGTAGAGGTTCCACTCTGACAACGGTCGCTCTTTGACCTCTGGGTTGTTGGACGCCTCTACCGTTGGACCGTCGGGCGCTTGGACTGGCGCCCCTTCTGCCTCCGTGTATTCGGCAATGAAGTCCGCCACGGCCTGCCCCTTGATTGCCGTGCGGGGTTTGTACTCGAGGTCGAATTCGCTAAGTTCGATGGCCCACTTCGCCAGGCGGCCGCTATGATCGGGTGACTGGAGTATCTGGCGTAAGGGTACGTTGGTGAGGATGTGGACGCAATGCGCTTGGAAGTATGGCCTTAACCTTCGGGCGGCGGTTACGAGCGCGAGTGCCATCTTCTCGATTGTCGGATATCGTGTCTCGGCGCTCGTCATGCCTTTCCTTGAGAAGAAAACGGGCAACTCCGTGCAGTCCTCCCTGCGGACGAGGGCAGAACTGACGGCGGTGAGGGAAGCAGCCAAGTAGAGGTACAAGACTTCCCCTTGGACGAGTCTGGAGAGGAGCGGAATGGACGCCAGGTACTCCTTGATTTGAAGGAAGGATTCTTCACACTCGAGTGTCCACACAACCTCGCGCTTGTTCGTGGTTCTTAGGGCTTTGAAGAACGGGGAACACCTGTCCGAGTAGCGCGAGATGAAACAGTTAAGGGAGGCGAGTTTTCCCGTGAGGCTCTGTAGGTCCACCCTCTTGACGGATGGTTTCATGTCAATGATCGCTTTGACCTTCGCGGGCGCGGCTTTGATCCCCCGCTGGCTGACAATGTACCCCAGAAACTTGCTGTTGGTGACTCCGAAGGTGCACTTGGCGGGGTTCAGCCTCATGCCGTTCTTGATGAGGACGTCGAGCACAGTCCTCAAGTTCTGGTCGTGGTCGACCGCCTGGACGCTCTTCACCAATATGTCATCCACGTACACGTCTACGATATTGCCGATCAGGCAGTGAAACATCATGTTCATGAGCCTCTGGTACGTGGAGCCGGCGTTCTTCAGCCCGAAGGGCATGACAACGTAGCAGTAAAGGCCCTTGTCCGTGACAAACGTCGTCGCCTTCTGGTCCGCGGGGTCCATGAAGATTTGGTTGTAGCCCGAGTAGGCGTCCATCATCGATAGGAGTTCGTGCCCCGCCGTTGCGTCCACCAGCTGATCGATCCTTGGTAGCGGGAAGCTGTCCTTCGGGCACGCCTTGTTGAGATTACTGTAATCGATGCACATTCTCCACTTCTTGTTGCTCTTCTGCACCATCACAGCGTTGGAAATCCACTTGGGATAATCCACTTTTCGGATGAACCCGATGCCCAGTAATCGGTCCACCTCCTCATGCATGGCTGCGTAATGCTCGGCTTTGTACGCCCGCCTTTTCTGCTTCACTACCCGGGCGCTGGCGCCGACGCTCAGCCGGTGGGATATGATATCCGTGCTGATCCTGGGCATATCTCTATACGACCAGGCGAACACTTCCTGCTTCTCCTTTAGTAGCGCGGTCAGTCGCTCGGCCATTGCGGGAGCCAACGATGCTCCGATCTGGACCGTTCTCTCCGGGTGTTCGGAGGATAGCTGGATCGTCCTCAGCTCTTCGCGTTCGGGGACGGGCGATAAGGCCATCAGCCCGTCGCGTGGATCGTCGGGTGCTTCTGATCCTGGCGCGGGTTCCAGGTGGAGGACCTCATGCTTGTCCCGGGGTTTCGCTGCCCCGTCGCCGTTGTACCCCCGGATATGTCCGACTCCGTGCTCGGTGGGGAAGCGTCCCAAGAGCATGTACCCTGCGATGATCATTCTTAACCTGCAGATCCCTGGCCTCCCAAGTATGGCGTTGTAGGGGGAGGGGATGTCCATGATGATGAAGTCCGTTCGGATCTCGCCATGCGGAGAGTCGGGTGCGCCAATCTCGACTCGGAGGCTGTCACTCCCGTGAAGCTGGGCACGCTCTCATGGTCCTGCGTCATCTTGCGTGCGGGCCGCCCGAGCGCCGTGTACGCGTCGAAATAGATTACGTTGACGGACGCCCCATTGTCAACCAGCACCCTCTTCACAAGGAATTGGTCGATGATTGCGTCGATCACGAACGGCAGGGTGCTGTCCTTCGGGTTTTCCTCTTCGTCCCCTGCTGTGAAGCTGATGGTGGGCGCCTCCTTCCTTCCTGCCTTGGGCGCTCTTCCTTCCCCGACCGTTAGCACCTCCCTACTCGGGCGATCGGGCGTCGACGCTCCCTCCTTGCGTTAACCCCCGGATATCGTACTGATAGTCCCACGGGTCCTGGCGCCCGTCTGGCGCAGTCGTCCTTTCGCTCTGGGAGGAGTGGCCTGATCGTTCTTCCTTATGTCCTCGAGGGCCTTCCTTAGCATGGGGCAGTCATTGGTGTGATGGGTGGCGGCGTTGTGGTATTCGCACCAAACGCTCAGAATTCGGCCGACCGGGGCCATCGCCACCGTCACGTCGCTTGGTGGTGGGAGCCGGCGCCGATGCAAGCGGAGAAGCTGTTCGAGTGACTGCTGGTCGACCACGTAGACCTCCCGTCCCGCTAGTTGATGGTGTGAAGCCGGCGTCGATGCAAGCGGAGAAGCTGACGGGCGCCCTACTGCGCCGGTCCCTTCGGCCGGTTGTAGTGGTTGCCCTGGCTGTTGCGGAAGGATGGCTTCTGATTATTCTGCCCTGGCGCATCCCGGTACCTCTTGTATCCTCCGGTTGGAGTTTCTCCGTTGCCCGAAGGCCGTCGAGGCTGAGCGTCCTCCCCTGGTCTGTTGGTGCTGGACTCGGAGGCGGATCCATACACTCGCGTCTCCACTAACGCCTTTTGTACGACCAGGTCCATGATCTCGTCATAGTCGAGATGCTCCTTCCTGACTAGCTTCTCTACGAATGGAGTGGCGAGCAGGCTATCCATCAGGGCTACCTTGGCCACTCGCTTATCAAGGTCCCTGCATGTGCTTGCGAGTGTCCTCCATCGGTTGATGTAGCCCGACAGGCTCTCGTCCATCCCCTGGCGGACCTTGAGGAGGATGCCCGTGGTGTTGTACTTGGTCTGGAGCCGATAACGCTTCTGAAAGCTCTCCGCCAGCTCGAGGAATGAATGGATGGACTCTGGCGGGATCTCTTTGAACCAGCTCCGCGCTTCTTCCGCCAGCGTTTCCTGGAATAGGAAACACAAGGTTGGGTCCAAATACCGGGTTCCGTCCGTGGTGAACCGAAACTCGTCCACGTGCGTGCGTGGATCTCTGCTCCCGTCGAACCGAGCGATCTTCGTTATCTTCGCGTGGGGGTCCCTTCCCCTTTCCAGTATATGCGCCGAGAACGGGCTGACCCGGGGGGTGAACGTCCCGCCCTGACCGGCCAGCTTGTCCTTGCGCAGGCGCGAGACTTCCTCCGCCAGCTCCTCCATCCTCCGAAGGATCAGAGCGTTGCTCGTCGGGGGCGCCGATTCTTCCACGGGTGAGGGGGCTCGGGCCGCCTGGGCGTTGGTCCTGCCGAACGGGTGCTGCTCCTCACTGGTGGTCTCTTGGGTCTCCTCGTGCTGTTCCATCTGTTGGCTGATGAGTGCGTCTAGTCGATCTTCCAACCTCTGACGGATTTGGCGCTCCTCTGCTCTCTTGAGCGCCGCCTCCCGTAATTCCTGGACCAGGCCGCAGATGTGCCCCTCGCTGTCGTCCCTGTCGGTCGCTAGTACGTTCCGCCCTTACGAGTCTGGCAGCGTCTCTCCATCGGGCGCGTTGATGTCGTTAGTCACCGGGTTGAGCATGTGGACCTTTGATCTCCGTGGTGTTTATACGAGGTTTGCAATTTGTAAGGGTCCCACAGACGACGCCAGATGTTTCTACCAAATTACGCGCGGGGGCGTAACGGGGCAGAAGCAACACGAATACACTTCTTCTCCCGGTGCGTCCGAACGATGGGGCTGTTCGGGTGGACGGGCGCCCTCTCTTCCTTCATGTGTGCGGGCTCCTTCTTTCGGGCGCTTCCTCTCTTCTGTCGGGTGCTTCGGGTGGGCGCGTTCGCGAGCGGCTGTCAGAAGAACACAACGAAACGGGCGGTCAGGGGTCGAGACGGGGTGGCCCGCCTTCAACGCTCCGATGCCTAAGTCAGATGATGTATTGGATATAACAGTCAAGCGAACGTGCAAATGAGTAAGTTGGGGTGTGAATGAGTGAATTAGTCGTGAATGCGTGATCTTACCTGTAATAAATACCTTACCTATATAGGTGGTTGAGTTCAGAGCTTACTTGTGTTCTTCGATGTGGGACTGGTGCACTCTGCTGGTGTGTGTTCTGCTTATTCGGGCGTGCCCCCCACGGGCGCGTGCGCGCCCGGAGGGGGTGGGTCTGGTGAGCGAAGTTGGAGCCTCCTTGGTGGTCTTGCGTGTGGTGTGGTAGGTGTTGCTAATCTGCTTAAGTGGATAAGTATGTTAATCGTACAACTAATGATGTAATACTAACAGTTGGCATAACTGTGTTTGACGGAGATTGGCCATCTACGTGGTGTACCTGTGTTCCAGTTCGCTGACCGAGGTAATCAGCTACGACTGAGTGTTGGCGAGCTTTGCAGCGAGCATTGTGGACCAGATTACGAGTTAGTACCGGTTCTTATTCTCAGATTGGCAAGCGATCTTCGAGGACTATTCAGACCTTGGAGGGCATGTTGTGGACCTCGGTATTGCAGTTCCGGAGGATTCGGGACCAGCAGTTTCAGCTGTTCGAGATTGCTTGCAGTACCAGTTTGTTGACCACTGTGATTTTGGCGGTGCTTAATGTCGTTTTGAGGGACGATGTTGTACTCCACGGTGCTGGAGTGAGTTTGGTTTGAGTTTGAGTTGACATTTGATTCAGATTTTGTGGAATGTGTTACCACAGATTGTCAGATTAGCGAAAATGGGTTGGTAATTGCCCGAGTCCGATGTTTGAGCTATGTTGATATGAGTGTGTGAGTTATATTGATGCGTGTAGACTGAGTTATGAATTGCCACGTTGTTTTGATCCGTGTGTGATCATAGGCGAGTTTGTGTTATGCCGTATAGTTCGGAGTCGCCTATAGTGTTGGCTTTTATGTGTGTTGTGTTTCGTATGGCGGAACTACGTTTCAGGTTTGTTACGTGTTGTGTACCCTATCTGTTCCTTATGCAGGAACACTTGGTGATATACGCATTTTATGCTTGATTCTTAACGCATTTCCCTTTACGTTTAGCTATGTTATAATCTTAGTTTTTTTGTTTTTCTTATTTAGTTTGTTATTTTGAGGTTATTTACGGTGGAGATGAATAATGGCGCAATTCGGAGGAATTTCGGCGATTTTGCGATTTTTGCGATTTTGGACCACCGGGAATGGGCCGGCCCAAAAAGCATTTTTGTGGGCCCATTTCTCAAAGTTTGTTTCGGCCCAAAAACCAGCCCAAGCCCATTAATTTCGGCAAGGAAGCCACTTGGGGAAGAGGAAAAGTCAAGGTTGTCAAGCTTTGTGACTAGGCTTGGTGACTCTTGCTTTGTGATCATCACAAAGGGTGACAAGGCTTGGTGACTCTTGCTTTTGATCATCACAAATGGTGACAAGCCTTGGTGACTCTTGCTTGTGATGATCACAAGTGATGACTAGGGGAGTGACTTGCCTTGGTGATTATTGCTAGCATTTAATGAAAGAGGCAAGGTGGAAGAGAGAGTGAGCATTTCCCTTGCCTATAAAAGACCAAGGAGGCCAGCCATAATATAGATCATCTCCCATTTTTACAAGCCAAAGCTCTACACAAATACCTCTCCTCCATAAACACTTCAAAGGTCCTTTACAAGTCGAAGCAATCCATCCTCCGAAGCCATCGATCATTCACAATTTGCTAAGTCCCTTGTGAATGAGAACCACCTTCAAGAAGTCATTCTTTGCATTCAAGACAAAAAGTGTAACCATGATCTTCAACTTCATGTATTTTTCTTTGTATTTGTTCACTTTGATGTATTTAATGAAGAACAAGTTTGGATTTGAGTTATATGTTCTTAAGCCTTTTCGTAAATTGCATGTGTTTATGATTTCAAGCCTTTTATGCATGTTTGATACAATCTTAAAGCTTCGAAAGCATGTGTTAGATAATACGCTAAGTCCCTCTCTTTCGCATGTTTCGATGATCTGATCTACGCATTTTATGCTTGATTCTTAACGTCTTTCTCTTTACATTTAGCTTTGTCTTGACCTTAGTAACTATCATTTCTTACTTACCTTATTGTTTTTAGGTTTTGAATAAAGGAGTACAATAAAAGAGTGAACTGGAGCTTAAAACGCAGAAATTGGAGGTTTCCTAATTCGTTTAGGAAAAGTGGTTTTCCTACCTTGACTAGGATTCCTACTCGGGTTAGGAATGCAAATGGTTCGACAACTCGGAAAGTTTCGCGGAGCTGAAAAATGAAGTTTCCTAAATCAACTAGGAATGACGTGGCAAAATGTCCGAGACGCGCAAAATGGTTGAGAAATGGTATTCGTAAAAGTTACTAAAATGGTACGCACAAATGGTTTCCCAAATGAAGAACGAATACATTTCTCCTAAGTGGACCAGGAAGATCAAGTCGGCAAGCATTTATGGAAAGAAGTCATGGCCGAAATATTGAGATCATACTTGCCACATTTGAAGATCAAATATCTTGAATATATTGAAGAAATTCGGCAAGAAGTATATTCCTTGGAGATCAAGAAAGAAATATCTAGAGTGGAATAAGGAGAGAAAATCTCAGAACAGACCTGTAACTTCAAGAGGCCACCGAAGTCGCAATTAAACTCCAAATATGGCGTTCCTTATATAGATTTTATAGCTCTCTGAATAAGCTTTCCAACGAGTCCAAAATCATAATTTTCTGAACTCTAAAACTCCCGGAAAAGACGTTTCAAGACAGGCTGTCAAAAGCTGGCATTTCTACCCGGGTAAACTAGGAATCCCTAGTTTGGAGAGGAAAGTTGGACTTCTTCACCTATAAATAAAAGGGCTCGGTTTCATTCTCATTCATCTCTCATCATACAAGCCGAGCTCTTGTCCACAACACTTTGTCTCCTCCAAAATCGAAAATTCATCAAGAAGCCGAAGCTCCCCACACTCTAACAATCGACATCCTCCATAAGAGCAACTTAGGCAATCCGAAGGTTTCTCTCCATCCACTAGAAGGCCATCTACATGTTTTGCAACTGCGTTCACGACCAAAATGTGTAACATGTTACCTTCTACTCTCTTTTTGTATGAACGATTGATTTTTAAGGAAGAGTTTAAATAAGAGTTTGTGGTTATATAATTCTAGCATGTTTTTGTAACTTGTTTCGAATCTGAGTTCTTTGCTATGCATGTATTTTCTATGCTTAATGCTTAATTTAAATGCGAGCGATCTTGGTTTATGTTATGATATGTCTAGAATGCGAGAAATCTTGGTTCGAAAACATTGTCATTCGAGAAATACATGAACAACATAGTAAAGGCATAGATTTTAAATAGGTTGCATACAATATGATTAGGTTATAAAGGAATGAGGTGAGTATGATGAGTTGATCAATGTATATATATGTAATTAAACTTTATTTTCGGTTTTAGTAAGCATGTTTAGGATTCTATGTTCTTGTTTGTTTTGCTTGTCTATGAGTTTAAGCATGTTAGAACTTAGAAGCCAACGATGTGTTTGCCATGCCATATTTTTGTCTTTATTTTCGTAGATAATAAACAACCTTTATAAAATCCCCCCTTTTAACCATAGCGTAAATATGCATGCACCCTCAATCCCCGGTTAAGAACGATCCCTATTTATCAATGCTACATCTACACAAAAGGGTTTTAATTGTTTATGCGTTTTTGTTGATTGTTAAGTGTTAATTTAATGGTTGCAAAGATGTGTATCAATTTTTGGCGCCGTTGCCGGGGATTGTAAAGAATTGTGTGTTTATGCTTGTAAATATGTGAATATGTGTAAATAAGTGTGTATATGTATATGTAAAGTGTCGAAAATTTTTATACATGTTCATAATACGTTCCATTCTAACCGTTTGTTTTGCAGCCATGTAAATAGGTACATATTAAAGGAAGTCTTCGATTTACAGTGAGTACGCGAGTTTGGTTGATTAAGTCTCACTCATTGGAATAGATGGCGCCTCTTTTTCTTGTTTATCTCCTTAACCCCTCATGATGTGTGGATTTCATCACCGCACACCATAACCTAAGTGAAGTTATGGACATGAGGTTGAGGGCGGAGTCTACAAGGACTTGAGGGAATGTCTTTCTCGAAATTTTGGCTGAATGTCGGACATGGTGTCTAGAAACGGGTTATGACTGGTGACAGGTTCTGGATCTAAGAAAGACTTGCATCAATGGAGTATATACCAATGATCCGGTAAGTGGATGAATACTTGTCTTTGAGTAAGAAATCTTTGGTAACTTGGTGTCTAGAAGGTGACGGTTTCTATGACGGGTTTTGGATCCGAGATTTCAAATCGGTCCTACCTCTCGTGGTCTCTCTTGCCAACTGGCCAAGCTTATTAAAGTTGCCCAAAGAAGACAAGGACTAAGTCTACTTTCCATGATCGGTAAGCCTCGGGATGCATCGTCGAAATTAGTCCTGCCTCTCGCGTTATCTCTATCCCCAACTGGCCATGTTTTTCGATTGAACCAAGGCCGATTGATTGAGAAAGAACATTTTATCGCGCGGGTCGCACGTCCAATGAAAGACCTAAAGACCTAAAGAACATTTTATCGCGCAGCTACCGGTGCATTCATGGACTTAAACGAAACCGAAGCTAGAACTCTTCTAGAGAATCGGGCGAACAACGATGCAGAGTATGGAATGTCCAACAGAAGAGCAGTCGGCGAAGTGAGTTCTAAAACCGACGCGGATGAAAAATACGACAAACTAGCTCATATGCTAGAGAAGGTTTTAGAGCTCGAAACGACAAGAGCCAAGGCAACTCATGGGCCTGTTTGTGGCATATGTCAAGTACAAGGACACCATAATGACTAATACCCTCAAGCGCCAGAGCAAGCTAGCGAAATAGAGCACGCTAACGCCATCGGTGGATATCAAGGAGGCCAACGGTACAACAACTACAACAATTTCGGCAACCGAGATCATCCAGGCTTTCGATGGAGCAGCAATGAGGTAACTTTGAACCCTCTGGTACCTCAACAAAGCTACCAGCGCCCTCCATTTCAGCCTTGGCCACCGATGGAGCATGGTTCTTCATCTCAATCATTCACAAATCCGGATTATGACAAGATGTTGTCACAACTTTCGGCCTCCACACAAGTTCTCCTTGAAGGACAATCGAAGACCAAGGAGACATTGGATTCTCATGGCCGAGACATCACCGAAGTGAAAAAGCAACTTGGCCAACTTGTTGATTTCATGGGACAAATCAAAGAAACTGGTCGGCTTCCACCTCAAACCACTCCTAATCAACGAAATGTGAATGCCATTGTCACAAGGAGTGGGAAGATACTAGAAGAACCAAAGACCAAGAGATCTCATCTCGATAACGTAACTATCAAAGACATCACTCAAGAGGAGGAAGATGAGATCGATCTGGCAGCTCAAGAAGCTGAGAAGAAGAAGGTGACGCCTATTGTCACCAAGGCACAATCCCCTCCACATCCCACCTCAATCAAAGGTAAAAGCCCTATTCCTTTGAATACGGTTATTACCAATTCTCCGTTTGCTGCTGCACCTTTCCCAAGCAGATTATTAAAATCAAAGAAGAAAGATGATCAATATGAAGATATCTTGGACATCTTTCGAAAGGTGCAAGTGAATTTGCCCTTGATCGAGTGCATAAAACAACTGCCAAAATACTCGAAGTTTCTAAAGGAATTATGCACACAAAGGAGGCAAACACGAGAAAAGGAGGTTGTGATGGTGAATGCAACCGTTTCGGCGGTTTTGCAGCGTCGGCTACCCCTAAAACTGAAGGATCCAAGGACTTTTGCAGTTCCCTGCGTAATTGGTGACAAACACTTTGAAGACGTAATGCTTGATCTTGGAGCCTCCATCAACGTCATGCCTTACTACCTCTACAAGTCGATGGAGCTTGGGGATCTCAAGCAAGACAGTGTTGTCATCCAACTAGCCGATCGTACACACAAGTATCCAAGGGGATACGTAGAAGACGTTCTTGTGAAAGTCAACAACTTGATTTTTCCAGCGGATTTTTACATCGTTGACATGGAGGAGAGTCCTTTGAACACCACGCCATTGCTTCTTGGACGACCCTTTATGAGGACTGCAAGAACGAAGATAGATGTTTTTCAAGGAACTTTCTCCATGGAGATTGATGGAGAAAGAATCGAGTTCAACATATTAGACGGGATGAAATTTTCGATGCCAAGTGTGGCTTCCCTCTCAACATATGATCTCGTAGATACCTTAGCACAAGGCCACCTTGACACCATCAATGAAGATGAACTCGACATGGCCATCCAACTCGGGGATGACGCCCTTTTCGAGGCCTTAATAGAGCTTAAGCCTCGAATTCAAGAAATGGTCATGGTTCTAACTAACGCACCACGAAAAGTAAGTTTTTCTCCCCCTTTACCAATTACTTTTGGTCTTAATAAAATTGTTCCCTCCATTGTAGAAGCTCCAGTTTTAGAACTCAAGCTATTACCAGATCATCTAAAGTATGCGTACTTGGGCGAGGGTGAAACCTTGCCGGTAATTATTTCGTCTGCGTTAGAGGAGGAGCAGGAGGAGAAACTCGTGGGTGTACTCAAGAGGTACAAAACCACAATAGGTTGGATGCTTGCGGATATAAAGGGAATTAATCCAGCAACCTGTGTGCATCGGATTTTCCTAGAAGAAGGCACCAAGCTTACAAGGGAAGCACAACGTCGGCTCCACCCTCCCATGATGAAGGTGGTAAAAAAGGAGGTAATTAAACTCATGGACTGTGGAGTTATTTACCCTATTTCTGATAGCCGTTGGGTTTCCCCTGTGCAGGTTGTACCTAAGAAATCTGGAATCACCGTCGTCGAAAATTTGGAGAATGAACTCGTGCCACAAAGGACAATCACTGGACACCGTGTGTGCATTGATTACAGGAGGCTCAACGCAGCAACTCGCAAGGATCATTTTCCATTACCATTCATAGATCAAATGCTGGAAAGGTTAGCCGGCCATGCATTTTACTGTTTTCTCGACGGATACTCCGGCTACAACCAAATTAGCATTGCGGAGGAAGATCAAGAAAAGACAACGTTCACATGCCCTTTCGGAACGTTTGCATACCGCCGAATGCCATTTGGATTATGTAATGCACGAGGTACATTTCAACGCTGCATGCTCTCAATTTTTTCCGATTACATTGAAAAAATTATTGAAGCATTCAAGGACGATTTTAGTGTATTTGGGAATGATTTCGATGCATGTTTAAACAATTTATAAACTATTTTACAAAGATGCGTTGAAACCAACTTGGTGCTTAATTGGGAGAACTGCCATTTCATAGTTACACAAGGGATCGTGTTAGGTCATATTATTTCTGAAAAAGGATTAGAAGTTGATAAATCCAAAGTAGATCTTGTGCGTCACTTACCCTCTCCAACTTCGGTTAGAGAGATACGTTTTTTCTTGGACACGCAGGATTTTATCGAAGGTTTATCAAAGATTTTTCCCACATCTCTCACCCGTTGTGTAAATTGCTGCAAAAGGAGACTCCGTTCGTATTTGACGAGGAATGCAACGCTGCCTTCAACAAGTTGAAGGAACTTCTCATGAGCGCTCCTGTTTTGAGCAACCCTGATTGGTCTCTACCATTTGAACTCATGTGCGACGCCTCGGATTATGCCGTAGGAGCTGTTTTGGGTCAGCGGAAGGACAAGAAGCCTTATGTAATTTATTACGCCTCTCGGACGCTTGATGAAGCTCAAAGAAATTATACCACCACCGAGAAGGAGTTTCTTGCAGTGGTTTTTGCTTTAGATAAATTTCGGTCTTATTTACTTCAAACTAAAGTAACTGTGTATACTGATCATGCAGCTTTGAAGTACGTAATGCTAAAAAAGGACGCAAAACCAAGGCTTATTAGATGGATATTTCTACTCCAAGAATTCAACATCGAAATCAAGGATAAGAAGGGAGTAGAAAATGTTGTCGCTGACCACCTATCACACTTGATAGGTGAGAATGAGACTGTTGAAATTGAGGAAACTTTTCCGGATGAAAACCTCTTCGGAATTGAGGTAACTGTTTCGGAAACTCCATGGTATGCAGATATCGTTAATTACTTAGTTACCGGTGAGTTTCCATCTACCATGCATAAATTTCAGCGTGACAAACTTAAACATAATGCTAGAACTTTTATCTGGGATGAGCCTTATTTATGGAAACAATGCTCCGATTTAGTAATTAGGAGATGTATCCCAGATAGTGAATTTAAGCCTATTCTAGACTTTTGTCACAATGAAGCATGCGGGGGACATTTTGGTTTAAGGAGGACAGCCCTTAAGATTTTAGATTGCGGTTTCTTTTGGCCTAGTTTATTTCGCGATGCTCATACATTTTGTGCTGCATGTGATAAGTGCCTAAGATTCGGTAATTTAGGACCTAGAGATCAGATGCCACAACACTACATATTTAATGTCGAGATTTTTGATGTGTGGGGTATTGATTTTATAGGACCATTTGAAAGGACCCAACCCCGAGTTAGCTTCCTAAATCGGAATCAAACCCCTTCGAAAACACGAACCAACAAAAAATTTTCAAAATTTGGGCAGAGTTTCGCTACTAACGTAGAATTGCCATTACCTGCACGCGGAAACTACACTTCATCCTATGCCACAAAAAGCAAACTGTGGGCACCAATCCCATCCGGATTTCTCAATATATCAATAGTAAAGTAAACAATACATATAATATATACTTTACTGAAATCCGGGTAAAATCGTATAACATATTCAATAGGAAACTCAGAGCGACTTCTAATACATAATCATATACGCATACCACAGTAGGTAGAACAATAAACCTACTGGATGAAACAAAGTAGCTCGAGTACTATGCCTCCGACCACGACGTGCGACACCAGAGCCTGATCTGCAAACTGGGCACGGAAACCGAAAAGCCCAGGGGAAAGACATGAAACACGTTAGAGTGAGTGGACGAAAATAAATGTCTTTCACCAGGTAATATATATACATATAAAATCATATGCGAGTCAATGCACGAAAATCAAATGGAACGTGAGGAGACATCGGCTACCACTCACGTACAGAGCATGCAACGTAAATGTATCGCGGAATCTCTCATGAACTACCACGCGATAGCACAGTCTGAACCACGGGATCCCAGACCCACACGTGATTCCTAGCCAGAAAGGCGTCGGGTCAGGATATCTGTCCTTCCCAGAGCGTGCTCGGGGATCAGCCGAGAAGCCAGTGCGTATCGATACCACAACATATACTGAGACTGTACTCTGTGTAAACCAAATCATAAATCCTTTCCATGCACATGCATAAAACATAATATGTACGTATATGTATATATTCGTATACGTATATTCGTATAAGCATAATCGTAAAACACATGCTCGTAAAATCATAATCAATCCGCATGCTCAAGTTCATAAATCATTTATAAAAATACTCGCAATCTATCCGTGAAAAGAAATGTCCACTCACAGACTTGCGTAACGCGTATCGCGTTAACCCGTGATTCGGCGGAAAGTCCATCGCCAAACGAACGATCACGAACACCTGAATATTCACAAAATTCATATCTCATAATCATAACTCGACATTTCAAAACAAATCATGTGAAACCACCGTTTTCGGAAACACGTAATTCAAAGTTGACGAATCGTCGAAAATCCATATATAACACCTCAATACCTCGTTTTACTTTCGGACGCATAATTCGAAAAACAAACCACCCCACTGCGATCGGGGCGCGATTTCGAGTCAAATGACATGCAACTTGCCGAAAGTCCAAAAAGTCAAACTTTGACCGTTGACCGCCGCCGTTGACCGCCGTCCACGGCGGCGCCGCTGCCGGACGGAGAATTTCAAGGCGGAGCTGCACCTATTCCACTCCAAATCACCCACTGAGCAACTTTGTCAACTGCACCGAAGTCCAATTCTCACTCTAACACATCCAATTTCATGATAAACCGAATTGTACACAAATTTTCAATCCCAAAATTCTCCAAACTCAAGCAAAATTAGAGCTTCAAACTTACATGGTAGCTTCAAGAGGATGAGAGCTACAAAGCCCACTAAAAAATTCAGCTCGAATCGGTCCGAATCCAAGAACCCGAATCACAAAGTTTCTCTTGAATTTTGGCCGGATTTCTCTTTTTCATTTCCGGTGACCCACGCCGTGAGAGGAGGCCGGAAACGCCACCAGTGGTCCAAGACGCGTCGAACAAGACTAACCCCAAGCCTTGGGGTGGCCGGAAAGGGTATCACCATCGTGAGCCACCGTGAACCGTCGCCCTCTCCATTCAAGCTCGCGTTGACCGGTCAGAAATTAAATGACCACATGTTGACTTTCCTCTTAAGGTAACCCTTCTATTTATATACATGACCAATATGGAAACTTTCCCAAAATGGAAACCCCAAAATTCGTATTTCGATAAACTTCAAACACACGTTATTTCCTCGTCGTAATTCCGATTCCAATAATTCTCACGGCCACAAATTCGTCTCAACATATTCTTCACTAACCACCCAAAGTCAAACACATAGGCCAAAAAGATAAAAAGTCAACCCTTCGAACCAACACACATTAAATCGACTAAACAAACAACAAACGGAAATATTCGCAACTAATTCTTCGTAACTCAAAACAATGCTCCAGAAGTTCCCACAAGCTCGAAATAAAATTCTGAACAACTTTCGTGAAGAAGCCGAAACCAAATTCTCGTCCGGTAATTTAGTCGTTAAGTAGCCCACCATTTAAATCCGAACTTCAAATATTCATAATTAATTCCTCGGTCGTCCAAATAACGATCCGGAACCGCCCACGAACTCAAAACCACATATACTACGACTCTCGAGAAGAGACTCAGCTCCAATTCTCGGCCAATAATTTAGTCGTTAAGAAAGCTGGCGGTTTCAACACTGTCGTAACTCTGCGACTTTGCGACCTAACTGCTGATTCTGTTTCGGGTCGTCACAAATCCGCCCCCCTTAGAACAATTTTGACCTCGAAATTTCCAAATCTGCCGACTACAAGGTAGGAGCACTGCCTCTGCATACTGCTCAACTCGCCAACGGCAATCTCAACTGAACAACTCTGATCACAAACTCCACAATAGGAGATAATTCCGTGCTGGAATCCCTGTACCCTCAAATCACAAATCTGAACTGGCTCACATAATCGCCAAGTGTTCGTACATAAGGAACAGATAGGGTACACAACACATAGCAAACCTGAAACACAGTTCCGCCACACGGAACACAACACACACAAAAGCCAACACTATAGGCGATGCCGAACTATATGGCACAATACAAACTCGCCTATGGCCACACACGGATCAAAATAACATAACAAATCTCAACTCAGTCGACACACAACAACACAACTCACATACCCGTATCAACACAGCTCAAACATCAGACTCGGCAATAATTAACCCAAACTCACTCCAACACTATGGAGTACAACATCGTACCTCAAATTAACATCAAAACAACGTCAATTCATAGTGGTCAACAAACTGGTACCGCAAGCAATCTCAAACAAGAGAAACTGCTGGTTCCGAATCCTCCAGAACTGCAATACCGAGATCCACAACATGCCCTCCAAGGTCTGAATAGTCCTCAAAGATCGCCCGCCAATCTGAGGATAAGAACCGCTACTAACTCGTAACATGGTCCCCAATGCTCACCGCAAAGCTCACGAACACCCAGTTGTAGCTGATTACCTCGATCAGCGAACTGGAACACAGGTACACCACATAAATGGACAACCTCCGTCAAACACAGCTATACCAGCCTGCCATTGAAATCTTTTCCGAAAAGTACAAGGAAATGTACCAAATTCATCAAATGGTCCACAATGGCCTGACAACTAGTATCACAAGCCCAAGTGCATACTGGCACACAAAACCACAGCGACAAACGTCACGTCTAACCGGAAATCCTCAATGGCTGACACTACTTGGCAAGTCTCTGCCTCCTAGCCATCACCAGTCGACGAATGTGGCATCTGCACACACAAGCTGCTACATTGCTCTTTATGTTGCGTTACGAGTAATAGACTCGAAGTATCTGACACATCTCCGTACCACTAGCGCCAAACACGCGCAAAATCACGAGCATCAACATCACCACACTCAAACTCAGCTCCCATAGCTCGCAACTTGGCTAACACGGAAACTCGAGCCACACATACACATGAAATACTGAAGCTCCCGACTTTCGACTGATTGCATCAGCAACAACATCCCAGATGAATAGTCAAAGTACAACCTCTAATCTTTCCCGAACAAGCTCAAAGGTGCAGCCATAGTCGTTAGTCGACCCCATCCATCACACTGCCTCAAGCCCAAATCTGGCCGAAAATGCAAGTGGATGAAACTCAAGTGATCAGTGTACGTCCTACACTACGCTGCACGCCATAGCTGTAGTGTCTCGAACTCTTCGATGCTAACCCACAGACAGCTACACCCAAATTATACACAGGATACGTAGCCTCATAAAGTTTCCACTGCCTGAAATCATGAGCCACCGCTCTGCTACACATCATCAAAACACAGCCAAATCCAAACCTCGATGCATCGCCGCAACCCACGAACTCGTCGCGGTCGTCAGATAAGGTCAAAACTGAAACAACGGTCAACCATCCTGCAGGAGTAAGTAACTCTCCTCGCGTGCATCGAACCACATGAACTTGACGCCTTCTTCGTCAATCCGGAAAGTAGAGTTGCAATCCGGGAAAATCCTGCACAAGCCGTCGGTAATAGCCTGCCAAACCCAAGAGAAACTCCGAATCTCTGGTACAATAGTAGAGCAAACCCCAAATCAACACGGCTTCTAACTGGTCAGGATCCACGCCAACTCCCTCGGCTAGCATCACACAACCCAAAATCTTCACGCTAACCATCCAAAACCCACACTGGCTGAATTTGCAAACACTTGGTCATCTCGCAAAATCCGCGAAACCGCTCACATTCAACTCAGGTATTGGCCCACACTCCTTGAGTGAATCAGGACGTTGCCAACGAACATGACCGTAACTCATCCAGAAACCGTCTGAACACCTGGTCCATCAAGTCCACACGATCTACAGGGGCATTGGTCAACCAAACAGTGTGACCAAGAAATCCTGATGCTCGGACCGAGATCCGAAAGCTGTCCAAACCACATCTGACTCATCGGTCCTCAACTGATGGTATCCGGACCCAAAATCAATCTTCGAAAAGACTGAAGCTCTCGCAAGCAGATCAAACCAATCCTCAATCCGAAGCGGTGGACACACTCTCCTCTGAAGCAAATCAGGTTTCCAGTAGTCAATGCACCACCACGTCGAACCATCTAACGTCCGTACAAACAATGCAAGAGCACACCACGTAAATACGCGGGGTCGCATGAAATCTCCTGAAACCTCCTCTAGCAACTCCTGGAGTCGAAACTGTAGCTCTAACAGCTCCGCTGGCTCCGAACGACAAGATGTCGATAAAATAAGTCCAGCGCCCGGCATAAACTCAATGGTGTAGTCGGTCTCTCGAACTGGAGGAACACCTGGTAACTCCTCCGGAACAACCTGGAACCTCAGGAACCACCTCAATGTCTCCAATGTCGGGCACAACAACCGAAGTATCCACAATATGAGCTAAGCAAACAACACAACTCGTCTCCAACATCCGCTCGACCATCACCACGAAACAATATCTCGGGGAAATCTGGTCGTCGAAACACAACCTCCTTCTCGAGGCACTCGAACACAGCCAAATGCATCATCAGTAAGTCCATACTCCCAATCACACAAAACCACAATGTCCAGCTATAACAGATCCGCGGCTAAGCCATATCCTCCATCAAGGATCTCGCAACCTCTGGATGGATGCAACACTCTCCAAGACCTCGGAATTGGAGATGCAGGTACCATAGCTATGAATATCAAACAACTGTAACCTCGGAGAAAAGTCTATCCTCCAACAAGGTCATGGCACGAACTTCAACATGCCCAACTAGCCGCCTACGTCAATTGCGACTTGCTGAATAACTCATCCAGAAAGGTACATTAATCAGACTGCAGGTACAACATGAGGATCTCCTCATAAACTCTGAGCTACCGAACCGCTAGAATAGCTGGCTGAGGGCGCTTCCTTGCAACGTGACCCTCCTGGCCACCACAATGGCAACTGAAAGTGCTCCACGAACACAAGTCACAGCGACACCTGCTGCGAGAAAGGATCACCAACGATCACCCAAACTCATGCCACAAGAACAAGTCCGCTACTCTGTGATCTCCGCCATCGCCAAATGGATCAGCAGAGGATCCTCAACATAATCGAAAAAGCCACAGTCTGATGACGTCACTGATCCCGAAGTGTCGGAACTCAACCTCATCAAAATCTCAACTAAGTCCACTTTCCTCAAACCATCACATCAAAAACCGTGTACATCTTTCCCTCACAATAGCCTCGCCACTGAGTGCAACACACTAAGCTCCTCACGGATGTCTCGAGGCATATCAATCAGACTCTCTCTGATGCTCAGGTTCAAGCTCATCTCGAACCTCGTACACAGCTTCCTCTGAAGCCACATAACTCGTGCAAATAAGGATAAACATGTGAACAATGCATCTTTGCCTCAGGTGGGTAAACACTCCACATTCGAATACTGGGTAGCCTGATAAACCATTACCGTATACACAACACTCTGAATGTAGGCCATGGAGTCGCAACCGGAACTCACACAATAACAGCCCACCAAACATAATGATCAGAATCAAGCAAACATCACTGCCAACATTCTCAGCTTTGAGGCAACGTATAGACGCTCATATACACATCCCCAGGCAAACCGTGCCACACAAATCTCTGAACTCTGAATACTCATCCAAACCCACTGTTCTCTGGCAATTCACGCGTCGAATGATCCTCAACAGGATCCACAACCAAAATGACACGGAAAGCACGTCAGGAGGCATCCTAATGAATAAAATATCGTTTACAACAAGTGGAACGTAATCATGGAACTTCAAATATTTGAAAGCATACAACACCCGGAATTTGATGATTATCCTCCGGCCGGTCGGGTCATTATTCCAGACATGCTGTACATTCTCAAATATCCTTAGTAAACACGACTACAGAAGTCTACAGAATCTGACAACCTAATGCTCTGATACCAAGCTGAAAGGACCCAACCCCGATTTAGCTTCCTAAATCGGAATCAAACCCCTTCGAAAACACGAACCAACAAAAACTTTTCAAAATTTGGGCAGAGTTTCGCTACTAACGTAGAATTGCCATTACCTGCACGCGGAAAATACACTTCATCCTATGCCACAAAAAGCAAACCGTGGGCACCAATCCCATCCGGATTTCTCAATATATCAACAGTAAAGTAAACAATACATATAATATATACTTTACTGAAATCCGGGTAAAATCGTATAACATATTCAATAGGAAACTAAGAGCGACTTCTAATACATAATCATATACGCATACCACAGTAGGTAGAACAATAAACCTACTGGATGAAACAAAGTAGCTCGAGTACTATGCCTCCGACCACGACGTGCGACACCAGAGCCTGATCTGCAAACTGGGCACGGAAACCGAAAAGCCCAGGGGAAAGACATGAAACACGTTAGAGTGAGTGGACGAAAATAAATGTCTTTCACCAGGTAATATATATACATATAAAATCATATGCGAGTCAATGCACGAAAATCAAATGGAACGTGAGGAGACATCGGCTACCACTCACGTACAGAGCATGCAACGTAAATGTATCGCGGAATCT
The DNA here is from genome assembly GCA_946800695.1 of Geum urbanum. NCBI lineage: Eukaryota > Viridiplantae > Streptophyta > Magnoliopsida > Rosales > Rosaceae > Geum > Geum urbanum. Next base: position 27,559,980 of record OX327004.1, read on the forward strand.
CTCATGGACTACCACGCGATAGCACAGTCTGAACCACGGGATCCAAGACCTACACGTGATTCCTAGCCAGAAAGGCCTCGGGTCAGGATATCTGTCCTTCCCAGAGCGTACTCGGGGATCAGCCGAGAAGCCAGTGCGTATCGATACCACAACATATACTGAGACTGTACTCTGTGTAAACCAAATCATAAATCATTTCCATGCACATGCATAAAACATAATATGTACGTATATGTATATATTCGTATACGTATATTCGTATAAGCATAATCGTAAAACACATGCTCGTAAAATCATAATCAATCCGCATGCTCAAGTTCATAAATCATTTATAAAAATACTCGCAATCAATCCGTGAAAAGAAATGTCCACTCACAGACTTGCGTAACGCGTATCGCGTTAACCTGTGATCCGGCGGAAAGTCCCTGGCCAAACGAACGATCACAAACACCTGAATATTCACAAAATTCATATCTCATAATCATAACTCGACATTTCAAAACAAATCACGAGAAACCACCATTCTCGGAAATACGTAATTCAAAGTCGACGAATCGTCGAAAATCCATATATAACACCTCAATACCTCGTTTTACTTTCGGACGCTCAATTCGAAAAACGAACCTCCCCACTGCGATCGGGGAGCAATTTCGAGTCAAATAACATGCAACTTGCCGAAAGTCCAAAAAGTCAAACTTTGACCGTTGACCGCCGTCCACGGCGGCGCCGCTGCCGGACGGAGAATTTCAAGGCGGAGCTGCACTTATTCCACTCCAAATCACCCACTGAGCAATTTTGTCAACTGCACCGAAGTCCAATTCTCACTCCAACACATCCAATTTCATGATAAACTGAATTGTGCACAAATTTTCAATCCCAAAATTCTCCAAACTCAAGCAAAATTAGAGCTTCAAACTTATATGGTAGCTTCAAGAGGATGAAAGCTACAAAGCCCACTAAAAAATTCAGCTCGAATCGGTCCGAATCCAAAAACCCGAATCACAAAGTTTCTCTTGAATTTTGGCCGGATTTCTCTTCAATTTCCGGCGACCCACGCCGTGAGAGGAGGCCGGAAACGCCACCAGTGGTCCAAGACGCGTCGAACAAGACTAACCCCAAGCCTTGGGGTGGCTGGAAAGGGTATCACCACCGTGAGCCGCCGTGAACCGTCGCCCTCTCCATTCAAGCTCGCGTTGACCGGTCAGAAAATAAATGACCACATGTTGACTTTCCTCTTAAGGAAACCCTTCTATTTATATACATGACCAATATGGAAACTTTCCCAAAATGGAAACCCCAAAATTCGTATTTCGATAAACTTCAAACACACATAATTTCCTCGTCGTAATTCCGATTCCAATAATTCTCACGGCCACAAATTCGTCTCGACATATTCTTCACTAATCACCCGAAGTCAAACACATCGGCCAAAAGGATAAAAAGTCAACACTTCGAACCAACACACATTAAATCGACTAAACAAACAACAAACGGAAATATTCGCAACTAATTCTTCGTAACTCAAAACAATGCTACGAAAGTTTCCACAAGCTCGAAATTAAATTCTAAACAACTTCCGTGAAGAAGCCGAAACCAAATTCTCGTCCGGTAATTTAGTCGTTAAGTAGCCCACCATTTAAATCCGAACTTCAAATATTCATAATTAATTCCTCGGTCGTCCAAATAACGATCCGGAACCGCCTACGAACTCGAAATCACATATACTACGACTCTCGAGAAGAGACTCAGCTCCAATTCTCGGCCAATAATTTAGTCGTTAAGAAAGCTGGCGGTTTCAACACTGTCGTAACTCTGCGACTATGCGACCTAACTGCTGATTCTGTTTTGGGTCGTCACACCATTTCCTCCCTCCAATGGTTATACGTATATTTTACTCGCAGTAGATTATGTTTCAAAATGGGTGGAGGCAAAGGCCACCCGTACTAATGATTCGCGAGTTGTTGCAGATTTCCTACGAACTCACATTTTTAGTAGATTTGGAATGCCACGAGTTCTAATTAGCGATGGAGGAAGTCATTTTTGCAACCGCACGGTGGAAGCATTGATGAGGAAGTATGGCGTAAAACATAAGGTTTCCACACCATACCACCCTCAAACAAATGGAATGGCTGAAGTTTCCAACCGTGAGATCAAGAAGATTTTGGAACGAACCGTCCGCCCAAACCGGAAAGATTGGAGTCAGTGCTTAGATGATGCATTGTGGGCTTACAGGACTGCCTACAAGACCCCCTTTGGTATGTCACCTTTCCGATTAATTTATGGGAAAACGTGCCATCTTTCGGTTGAATTGGAGCACAAGGCATGGTGGGCCGTGAAGAAATTCAACATCGATCGAGATGCAGCAGGTTTCTATCGAAAGCTACAACTTTGTGAACTTGAAGAGATCAGAAATGATGCTTTCGACAATGCGTGGATTTGCAAAGAGAAGACGAAATAGATCCATGATAAGATGATTCGCGGGAAGAGTTTTGAAGTTGGGCAGAAAGTATTGTTTTTCAATTCAAGACTTAAGCTCTTTCCGGGAAAGCTTCGCTCTCGATGGATGGGACCATTCATAGTTGCTCAAATTATGCCTCATGGAGCAGTTCTCATTCGATCAATAGACAAGGGCAGTGAGTTCAAAGTAAATGGCCATCGCTTGAAGCCCTATTTTGAGGCATTTGCGGAGCATAACGTGGAGGAGATGCAACTCCAAGAACCGGCGCTTGAAGCTCACATATGAACCCTATGTGAGCTTTTGAGCTATCTGTTCTTTATTCGATTGAATATACATCAATTTCGTAGCTACTAGCTTATATATGCCTCATTTGATTGCTTGCCATAGATTTTAATGAACTAGAGAATGCTAGAACTTACTCATGTCAATTTGCAAAGCTTTTAAGTTGATACATACTTTGATTTTGGAAATGATTAATGGCATTTAGGATTTTCCACCACGTCGCCAAATATCCATGTATCCCATTTGTACGCATGAGTTGCGACACCCCTAGATAAACCAATTGAGCCCACGTTAAGCTTTTCTTTCATCACAATATATACCTAAACACTTACCCTAGTGTAGAATATCCTTACCTTTGTTCTGGAAACTTGGTGAGAATTTTTTCGAAACTAGCACATAAGATGATGTTTTGGTAAGAAAGATTGAAAAAGTTAATGTGAGTAAGGGGAAAGACTTATCCAAATAGCTAAAAAAGTATGAGATTGCCAAAGAGAAAAGAAAAAAATATTTATATATATCTCTCATGGCAATGTGTTGTGTTCTAAGTATAAACCCTTTGGATTAATGTCCCCCTTATTTGCGGATTTGGAGATTACGACAAATTGAAGGCCCAAAAATAGAACAAATATGGCCTTTGTCCTGTCCGAAAAGCTAAAAGGGTAGTTTAGATCGAAGTATACATGCTAACATTCGAGTGGAGATGGAGGACGAATTTGGTGCTAGACTAAGTCGTTGGAACGTTTTTATCACCACATATCTAAAATTCGAATGCCTTAGCCTTAACCCCATTACAACCTCACTAAAAGTCCTTTATGATCCTTAAAATAAGTAACTTTCAATTAGTAGAGTAAGTTGCATGAGTAAGCTTATGGTTTTGGTTCATTTGTGCAAGTAATTAACTCCATTCATGAGGTTTTCGTTTAAATTCATATACACTTTAAGTGAACCCTTTTCATGAGTGAAAAATATGTTGAGTGCATCCTTGTGAGCTGATTAAACCTTTATTCAAAGCATGCACAGCTATAACATAACCATTGTTTTCTCCATATCTTACTTGTTCATTACATAATCATATCTCAATTATCTCTTGAATTCTTTGAGCATACAAGTTGAAAATCATGTGAGCCATCGCCATACACTTAAAATTCTGAGACAAATTTTAGTTAAGGGCTTAGTTGTGTTCTTTCTTTTATTTTAAATTCGTAGAGAGTCTTAGTTTAACTTAGTGTTTGCTAAGGGACTAGCAAAGTCTAAGTGTGGGGGAATTTGATATACGCATTTTATGCTTGATTCTTAACGCATTTCCCTTTACGTTTAGCTATATTATAATCTTAGTTTTTATGTTTTTCTTATTTAGTTTGTTATTTTGAGGTTATTTACGGTGGAGATGAATAACGGCGCAATTCGGAGGAATTTCGGCTATTTTGCGATTTTTGCGATTTTGGACCATCGGGAATGGGCCGTCCCAAAAAGCATTTTTGTGGGCCCATTACTCAAAGTTTGTTTCGGCCCAAAAACCAGCCCAAGCCCATTAATTTCGGCAAGGAAGCCACTTGGGGAAGAGGAAAAGTCAAGGTTGTCAAGCTTTGTGACTAGGCTTAGTGACTCTTGCTTTGTGATCATCACAAAGGGTGACAAGGCTTGGTGACTCTTGCTTTTGATCATCACAAATGGTGACAAGCCTTGGTGACTCTTGCTTGTGATGATCACAAGTGATGACTGGGGGAGTGACTTGCCTTGGTTATTATTGCTAGCATTTAATGAAAGAGGCAAGGTGGAAGAGAGAGTGAGCATTTCCCTTGCCTATAAAAGACCATGGAGGCCAGCCATAATACAGATCATCTCCCATTTTTACAAGCCAAAGCTTTACACAAATACCTCTCCTCCATAAACACTTCAAAGGTCCTTTACAAGCCGAAGCAATCCATCCTCCGAAGCCATCAATCATTCACAATACGCTAAGTCCCTTATAAATGAGAACCACCTTCAAGAAGTCATTCTTTGCATTCAAGACAAAAAGTGTAACCATGATCTTCAACTTCATGTCTTTTGCTTTGTATTTGTTCACTTTGATGTATTTAATGAAGAACAAGTTTGGAATTGAGTTATATGTTTTTAAGCCTTTTCGTAAATTGCATGTGTTTATGATTTCAAGCCTTTTATGCACGTTTTATACAATCTTAAAGCTTCGAAAGCATGTGTTAGATAATACGCTAAGTCCCTCTCTTTCGCATGTTTCGATGATCGTACTTTGTTTAGGGTGTTTAGACGCTAAGTTGCATTCCTACTCAAATATCAAGCATGTATATTTAGTTGGAAGTTATAAATTTCGTAGCTTACTTATAGTATTGAGGCATGAAAAAGAGTGAGGTTAATAAGATGAGATGATCACTTGTAATTAGAAGTGTAGCTTCTTATTTTTAGTAAGCATAATTAGACTTTAAAGTTTCTTGATTGTTAAACTTGTCTATGAGTTAAACATGTTAGAAATCTAGGAGTTCTTGTTGTGTTTGCATGTTTTTTGTACTTTAATTTCATAGATTAATTAACCAATTTCCAATCCCCCCAAACCTTTAGATTTCCGCTCATTAACGAAACCATGCATACGCCCTTTAATTCCCCGGATAGAACGATCCCTACTCGCCAATATTATAATGACAAAATAAGGGTTTTAAATTGCTTTACGTGTGAACTGTGTTTTTAGGGTCTACTTTGTGTTAACGTTAAACGCATGTTTTATGCGTATCACTTGGCGATTCTGTAGAGCCAGTTCAGATTCGTGATTTGAGGGTACAGGGATTACAGTACAGAGCTATCTCCTATTGTGGAGTCTATTGTCAGAATTTTTCAGTTGACATAGCCACTGAAGAGTCGTTCAGTTGAGGTTGCCACTGGGCAGTTGAGCAGTATGCAGAGGCAATGCTCCTACTTTTAGTCGGCAGACTCGGAAATTTCGAGGTCGAAATTTTTTTAAGGGGGGTGGATTTTTGACGACCCAGAACAGAAACAGTATGAGAAATCAGCTTAATCTACGAGCTTACGCGTAGTCGCAGATTGCCGACAGTTGTTCGAATCGCCAGACTTGTTAACGACTAAATCATTGGTCGAGAATTGGAGCTGAGTCTCTTCTCGAGAGTCATTGTACGTGTGATTTCGAGTTCGTGGGCGGTTCAGGATCGTTATTTGGACGACCGAGGAATAAGTTATGAATATTTGAAGTTCAGACTTAAATGGTGGTGTTCTTAACGACTAAATTACCGGTCGAGAATTTGGTTTTGGCTTCTTCACGGAAGTTGTTGAGAATTTAATTTCGAGCTCGTGGGAACTTTCGGAGCATTATTCTGAGTTACGGAGATCAAGTTGTGATTATTTCCGATTGTTGATTATTTAGTCGGTTTAATTATATGTTGGTTTGAAAAGTTGACTTTATATCCGATTGGTCGATGTGTTTGACTTTGTGTGATAATTGAAGAGTACGTCGAGACGAGCTTGTGGCCGCGAGAATTATCGGAATCGGAAGTATGCCGAGAAAGTTACGTGTGTTTTAAGTTCGTCGAAAAGGATAATTATGAAGTTTCCAAATTGGGAAAGCTATAAATAGTAACTTGCCATAATGGGAAAGTCAAAGGAAGCAATTACTGATGTTGACCGAGTTGACTGGGTCAACTCGGTGGGAGGAGGAGGAGGTGCGACGGCCTACGGCCTCACCGGCGACGGAGCACCATTCGGCCACCCTAGGCCGAGCCTAGGGCTCAACCGACTCGCCTTGGTCCCCTCTTGTGGAATCCGACCACCCTTCACGGCGAGGCTCGTCGGAAATGGAAGAATTTTCCGGCCAAACTTGGGAATTTTTGAGGTAATTCGGGTTCTATGAATTTGGCCAATTTGAGCTGAAATTTTGGGTGGGCTTTGTAGCTCTCATCCCCTTGATGCTACCCTGTAAGTTTGGTGATCCAATTCATATTGTACATGGAGAATTTTGGATTTGAAATTTGTGTATCAATTCGGTTTTGCTTGAAATTGAGCTAGTTAGAGATGGAATTGGCCTTTGTTGCAGTTATGAAAGTTGCTAAGTGGGTGATTTTGCATGGAATGGTGGTTGCTCCGCCGAAAAATTTTCAGGTTGAAGGTGGCGCCGCCGTGGGCGGTGGTCAACGGCGGTCAACAGTTTGAATTTTTGGATTTGTGACAAATTGCATGTCATTTCACTCGAAATCGCGCCCCGATCGCAGTGGGGAGGTTCGTTTTTCGAGTTGAGCGTCCGAAAGTACAGCGAGGTATTGAGGTGTGATATACGGATTTTCGACGATTCGTCGACAGTGAATTTCGTGTTTCCGAGAACGGTGGTTTCTCGTGATTTGTATTGAATTGTCGAGTTATGATTTTGAGAAATGGTTATTGTGATTATTCAGGGGTTCGTGATCGTTCTTTTGGCGATGGACTTTCCGCCGGATCACGGGTTAACGCGAACTGCGTTACGCTAGTCTGTGAGTGGACTTTTCTTTTCACGGATTGATTGCGAGTCTTTTATAAATGATTTACGAACTTGAGCATGCAGATTGATTATGATTTTACGAGCATGTGTTTTACGATTATGCTTATACGAATATACGTATACGAATATACATACGTACATATTATGTTTTATGCATGTGCATGGAAAGGATTTATGATTTGGTTTACACAGAGTACAGTCTCAGTATATGTTGTGGTATCGATACACATTGGCTTCTCGGCTGATCCCCGAGTACGCTCCGGGGGGGGACAGATATCCTGATCCGAGGCCTTTCTGGCTAGGAATCACGTGTGGGTCTGGGATCCCGTGATTCAGACTGTGCTATCGCGTGGAAGCCCACGAGAGTCTCCGTGATATATTTTACGTTGCATGCTCTGTACGTGAGTGGTAGTCAGCGTCTCCTCACGTACCATTTGATTTTCATGCATTTGACTCGCATATGATTTTATATGTATATATTACTTGGTGAAAGACATTTATTTTCATCCACTCACTCTAACAATTTTCATGTCTTTCCCCTGGGCTTTTCGGTTTCCATGCCCAGTTTGCAGTTCGGACTCTAGTGTCGCACGTCGTGGTCGGAGGCATAGTGCTCGAGCTACCTTGTTTCTTCCAGTAGGTTTATTGTTCTACCTATTGTGGTATACTTACATGTTTATACATTAGAGGACGCTCTAAGTAATCTGTTGTTTATGCTATACGATTTTCCACCGGATTTTAGTAAAGTATAGATATATTTATTGTTTTACTTTGCTGTTGATATATTGAGAAATCCGGATGGGATTGGTGCCCACGATTTGCTTTTTGTGGCATAGGATGAAGTGTATTTTCCGCGTGCAGGTAATGGTAATTCTACGTTAGTAGCGAAACTCTGCCAAAATTTCTACGGTTTTTGTTGGTTCGTGTTTTCGAAGGGGTTTGATTCCGGTTTAGGCAACTAAACCGGGGTTGGGTCCTTTCATAATAGTCCTCAAAGATCGCCCGCCAATCTGAGGATAAGAACCGGTATTAAACTGTAATCTGGTCCCCAATGCTCTCTGCAACGCTTGCCAACACTCTGTTGTAGCTGATTACCTTGATCAGCAAACTGGGACGCAGGTACACTACGACAATGGACAACCTCCGCCAAACATAACCATGCTAGCCTGCCACTAAAATCTTTTCCGAAAGTACAAGGAAAAGAACTGACTTTATCGAATGGTCCACAATGGCCCGATAACTGGTATCACAAATCGAAATGCGTACTGGCACACAAAACCACAGTGAAAAGCTCCAACTCCTAATTGGAAATCTTCAATGGCTGTTATTTCCCGGCAAGTCTCTGCCTCGCTGCCATCGGCTGCCGACAAATGTGGCATCTGCACATACAAGCTGCTTCATTCTTCTACGGATTACCTCATGAGTAGTAAACTCGAGGTATCTGATACATGTCTGTACCGCTAGTGCATAACGCACGCAAAATAACAAGCTTCAACATCATCACACTCGAACTCAACTCCCGTAGCGTATAACTCGGCTAATATGGAAACTCGAGCCACACACACATGAAACACTGAAGCTCCCGACTTCCGATTGAATGCATCAGCAACAACATCCCAGATGGATAGTCAAAGTACAACCTCTAGCCTTTCTCGAACAAGCTCAAAGGTACAGCCATAGTCATTAATCGAGCCCATACATCTACACTGCCTCAAGCTCGAATCCGGCTGAATATGCAAGTAGATGAAACTCAAGTGACCAGTGTACATCCTACACTGCGCTGCACGCCGTAACAATAGTGTCTCCAACTCTTCGATGCTAACATAAGGACAACAACTCCCAAATCATACACAGGATATGCAGCTACATAAGGTTTCCACTGCCTGAAACCATGAGCCACCGCTCTGCTAAGCTGCATCAAGCACAACCAAATCCAAACCTCGATGCATCGCCATAACCCACGAACTCACTACGATCGTCAGGTAAGGTCAAAACCGAAGCAACGGTCAACCATCCTTCAGGAGTAAGTAACCCATCTCGCGTACATCGAACCATTCGAACTTGACGCTTTCTTCGTCAATCCGGAAAGTGGAGTGACAATCCGAGAAATCCTGCACAAAAGCACCAATAGTAGCATGCTAAACCCAAGAGACTCCCGATCTCTGGTACAATGATAGGGCAATCCCCAAATCAACACAGCTTCTAACTGGTCAGGATCCACGCCAACTCTCTCGGATAACATCACAATGCTCAAAATCTTCATGCTAATCAGCCAAAACTCACACTGGCTGAACTTCACAAACAGCTAATTTCTCGCAAAGTCTGCAAAACCGCTCGCAATTGCTTCAGGTACTGGTCCACACTCCTGGAGTAAATCAGGATGTTGCCGACGAACACGACTGCAAACTAGTCCAGAAACCGTCTGAACACCTGGTCCATCAAGTCCATAAGATCTACGGGGGCATTGGTCAACCAAACGGCTTGACCAAAAACTCCTGATGCCCGCACCGAGATTCGAAAGCTGTCCAAACCACATCTGACTCATTGATCCTCAACTGATGGTATCCGGACCCGAAATCAATCTTCGAAAAGACTAAAGCTCTCGCGAGCTGATCAAACCAATCGTCAACCTGAAGCGAAGGATACTTGCTTTTCTCTGAAGCCTGATTCAGCTTCCGGTAGTCGATGCACCACCTCGTCAAACCATCTAACATTCACATAGAGCACCCCACAGTGATATACTGGGTCGTACGAAATCTTCTCCAGCAACTCCTGGAGTTGAACCTGTAGCTCCATCAGCACCACTAGCACCGAACGACAAATTGCCGGTGATATGAATCCAGCGCCCGGTAAAAGCTCAATGGTGTAGTCGGTCTCCCGAACTGGAGGAATACCTAGCAATTCCTCCGGAACACACCTGGAAACTCGGGAACTACCTCAATGTGGCCAATGTCGGGCACAGCAACCATAGTATCCACAACATAAGCTAAGCAACAACACAACCCGTTTCCACTATCCACTCGACCATCACCGCGAAACAGTATCTCGGGGAAAACTGGTCGTCGAACACAACCACCTTCTCGTGACCATCGAACATAGCCCAAATGTGTCGCCAAAAGTCCATACTCAACATCGTAACAAAATACATGGTATCCAGCAATAATAGCTCAACGGCTCAGCCATATCTTCCAACAAGGATCTCGCAACCTCCGGATGGATACAACACTTTCCAAAACCTCAGAAGTGGAGATGCAGGCACAATAGCCATGGATATAAAGTGACGGTAACCTCGAAGAAACTCCGTCCTCATACAAGGTCGTGGCACGAACTCTAGCATGCCCAACTAGCCGCCCACATCAATTGCGACTTGCTGATTAACTCATCAGAAAGGCTGCGTTGGTCACTCTAGAAACAGCATCATAACCTACTCGTGATCTCCGAGCTGTCGAACCACTAAAACAACTGGCTGAGGGCACTCCCTCGCAACGTGAACCTCCTGGCCACCACTATAGCAACCAAAAGTGCTCCACGGACACAAGTCACAGTGACACCTGCTGTGTGGAAGGATCACCAACGATCACCCAAACTCATGCCACAGAAAGAAGTCCGCTACTCCGTGATCTCCACCATCACCAAACGGATCCTCTACTTTAATCTGATGATCCCTAACATAATCGAAAAGGCCACAGCCTGATGAAGTCACTGATCCCGAGGTGTCGGAACTCGACCTCATCAAAATATCTCGACTAAGTCCACTTTCCTCAAACCAACACATCAGAAACCGCGTACACCTTTCCTTCTCAATAGCCTCGGCTCTGAGTGCAGTACACTAAGCTCCTCATGGTTATCTCGAGGCATATCAATCAAGATCTCTCTGATGCACAGGTTCAAACTCATCTCGAACCTTGTGCATTGCTTCCTCTGTAGCCACATAACTCGTGCAAACAGGGATAAACATGTGAACAATACATTTCTTCCTCAGGTGGGTAAACACTCCTCATTCAAATGCTGGGTAGCCTGATTGAACCATTACCGTATAAACAACAGCCTGAATGTAGGCCATGGAGTCACAACAGGAACTCACACAATACCAGCCCACAAAATGCAATGATCTGACTCAGGCAAAACATCAACTACCACAATTCTCTGCTCTGAGGCAACATGTAGACACTCATATACACACAACCAGGCAAACCATGCCACACAAATCTTTGAACCCAGAATGTTCGTCCAAACCCACAATTCACTGGCAAATCACGCGTCGATTGATCCTCAATAGGATCCACAACCATACCGACACAGAAAGCACGTCAAAGAGGCATCCTAACGAATAAAACATTGTTCGCAACAAGTAGAACGTAATCATGGAACTTCAAATATTTGAAAGCATACAACACCTGGAGTATTGATGAGTATCCGCCGACCGATCGGGTCACCATTCCAGACATGCTGTACATTCTCAAATATCCTTAGTAAACACGACTACAGAAGTCTACAGAACCTATAACCTAATGCTCTGATACCAAGCTGAAAGGACCCAATCCCGATTTAGTTGCCTAAACCGGAATCAAACCCCTTCTGAAAACACGAACCAATAAAAACCATCAAAATTTCGGCAGAGTTTCATTACTAACGTGGAATTACTATTACCTGCACCCGGAAAATACACTTCATCCTATGCCACAAAAATCAAACCGTGGGCACCAATCCCATCCGGATTTCTCAATATATTAACAATAATGTAAAGTAGTAAATATAACTAAACTTTACAGAAATCCATGGAAAATCGTATTAAAATATACATCAGAATACTCAGAGCGACTTCTAGTATACATATACAAATAGTAGGCCAAACTAAGAACCTACCATAAAAGAAACATTGCTCGAATACTATGCCTCCGACCACGACGTGTGACACCAGAATCCGAACTGCAAACTGGGCACGGAAACCGAAAAGCCCAAGGGAAAGACATGAAAACTGGTAGAGTGAATGGACGAAAATAAATGTCTTTTACCAATTAATATATGTTATAAAAACATATGCGAGTCAGAATATATATAAATCAAGTGGTACACGAGGAGACGCTAACTCCAACTCGCGTACAGAGCATGCAAGGAAAATCTCACGGGGTCACTCATGGACACATCCGTGATAGTACAGTCCGAATCACGGGATCCCAGACCCATACGTGATTCTAGCCAGAAAGGCCTCGGTTCCGGGGTACTGCCCCTCGCCGGTCAGGTCGAGGTACTGCCCCTCCTGGTAGGCCTCCATCGGGGATCAGCCGAGAGGCAAGTGTATCGATACAAAAACGTGAACTGAGACTGTACTCTGTGTAAATCAAATCATAAATAGTTCGATGCAATTGCATGAAACAATATATAAATGCATATACGTAACATATAAACACATAAGCATAATCGTATAACACATGCTCTTCTAAATCATAATCTCGTATGCATGCTCAAGTTCGTAAAACGTATATAAAGACTCGCAATCAATCCGTGAAAAGAAATTGTCCGCTCACAGACTAGCGTAACGCAGTTCGCGTTAACCCGTGATCCGGCGGCAAATCCCTCGCCAAACGAACGATCACGAACCCCTGAATAATCACAAAATCCATTTCTCAGATTCATAATTCAGTACCTCGAATCAAATCACGAGAAACAACCGTTCTCGGAAACACATAATTCAATTACGACGAATTGTCGAAAATCCGATATTCACATCTTAATACCTCGCTATAATTTCCAATGCTCAAATCGAGAAACAAACTTCACCACTGAGATCGGGGCGCGATTCCGAGCAAAACGACATGCAATTTGTCGAAAACCCCGAAAAGTCAACCTTTGACCACCGTTGACCGCCGCCGCTGGCGGCGGCGCTTCCAACATGAAATTTTACTGGCGGAGCAACACTTATTCCACTCAAAATCGCCCAACAAGCAACGTCCATAACTGTACCGAAGTCCAATTCTCACTCTAACTAGGTCAATTTCATGAAAAACCGAAATTCCACACAAATTTCAATCCAAGAATTCTCCAAGCACAAGCAAAATTAGAACTCCATACTTACATGGTTACACTCATGGTGATAAGAGCTTCAAAGCCCAATCCTTTTTGTAGCTCAAATCGGCCGGAATTGAAATCAACCGAAACCCCCAAAAATCTCAAACTTCCACCGGAAAATTCTCTCTCCACCATCAATCTCGCCGTGAACAGTGGCCGGCACGAGGACGAGGGTACCGAGGCGAGTCGAACAAGCCCTAGGCCGAGCCCTAGGGTGGCCGGACGGAGGATCACCGCCGGCGAGCCGTGCACCATCGCGCCACCTTCTTCTCCTCCACGTTGACCGAGTCAACTCATTAATGAATAGTTGACTTGCCAAAAGAGGAAACCTCAATAAATACCTTCCTGATTTGGAAACTTCCAAAATACATTTTACGACAAACTTTAAACACCCGTAACTTCCGCGTCGTAATTCCGATTTCAACAATTCTTGCAGCAACAAACTCAACTCGACATGTTCTTCAATTACCATCCGAAGTCAACCACTTCGACAAATCCGATAAAAAGTCAACGGTTCAACCCAATACATACTTATCCGATTAAATAATCCACGATCATATATATTCGTAAATTAATCCTCGCAACTCGGAAAAATCCTCCGGAAGTTCCCACAAGCTCGAAATTAAATTCTCTACATCTTCCGTGAAGAAGCCCAAATCAAATTCTCGTCCGGTAATTTAGTCGCTAAGAAGGCTGTCATTTAAAACCGATTATGTCGAAACTTCAAATATTCATATTATATTCCTTGCTCGTCCAAATAATGATCCGGAACCGCCCACGAACTCGAAATCACGCGTACAACAACTCTCGAGAAGAGACTCAGCTCAAATTCTCGGCCAATAATTTAGTCGTGATCAAGTCCGGCGATCCAATTATCTGTCGGAAATCTGCGATTACGCATAACCCACGAATTAAACTAATTACTCTTACTGATTCTGTTCCGGGTCGTCACAATACCTACCAAAATTGTGGCCGGAAGTGGCCCTGAAACGGCAAATCCAACGGCGAGTTTCAAACCGGGTCAACACACCCACATAGTCAACGCGGGTCAAACGGCCCAAAATGCAATTTTTCGATAATTTTACGGCTATTCGGCTATTTATACGTCGCGACTCGGCTCTATCCACAACTTGGATAACTCAAACTCGAACGGATAAACACGACTAACTCGGCGATAATTTCAAATATTTATTTTATATTCCTCGATTATCCGAAAAATCCTCGGAAAGTTCGCACGGACCCGAAATCAAATTTTCTAAATTTTCCACGAACAAACCCAAATCAAATTGGTGTCCGAAAATTAAGTCGTAATCAAAACCGCTTAACTGATTAATTATTTTAAACTATGATTACTCGCACAAGTCGCGGATTAAACCGATTACTATACCAATTCCGGTTCGGGTCGTCACATTCTCCTCATCATCATTCTCCTCCTTCATGTTTGTTGTCTTCTCTATCTTTTGCTTCTTTGCTTCCTCCCTCTTCTTGACTACTTGAGGATTAAAGTTCTTTGCATAAATGTCCAATACATTGAATAGATTGTTACAAACAACAGTTGCCCCAATCATAATCTTTCATTCGTTCAATGCTAGACACATAGGTTTGCAAAATCAGTTTCCAAAAAATCATTGAAATTTCGCAGCAGAACAGAGGCCAGAAGAAGCAAAACAAAAAGACGAACACAGTCGACAACCTTCTCTTTGTCAGTAATTATTTTCTCCAACATCATGCTAATATTAGTTGAGTGTCTCACCACCAAACAACTTACTTAGCCAGTCTGACAACTTGACACGTACTCTTATCGCTCAATGGAATTGGTCTTCCATAGCTGCTAAGATCCAACACAGATCTGACAAAACCAGGTGAGACATGGTGAACATGCGTTGAATGAAACATAAAATCCCTCTTATTCTTCCTGTATAAGTCAACCATCACAATAATTGCGTCATTCGACTTCAAGCAGTCACATTGATCTATATCACTGTCAATGAATGCTCGAATTAGATCATTAAACGGTGTATCCCTCAGCCTCTTCTAGACATCCTTGCTGATTTTCTTCTGGATACTCACAATGAACTTCTAAATGTAGTATAACGAGCCACAGAACTAACACTTCCATGTCTGTTCCACCGAAACAATTCTTTGTTAAGCTAACTTCTCCTCTCTTTACTGCTATTTTACAGCTACTTCCTCGTCAGTCTCAGTATCTGATTCTCCATGAGACATTGATTCAAAAGACTCCATTATCTTCTTAGACTTGCCATTTGTCTCCTGCTTCTTGACACTCTTAGTCTTCTTCTTCTTGGCATTGCCCTTGATCTTATGCTTCTTGACACCCTTCTTCTTCAGAGTTTCCCTAATAATCTGCACAATACGATTTTCAGAAAGAGAAAGACTAGATGAAGAGGAAGCCATTATTCTTTCCTTGTTCCTTTTTTTTCATAACAAATGGTCATTCTCCAAAGAAGAAGAAGAAGCCAACCCGTCAGATTCAAAAGATTCAACATACTTTACTCTCTTCCTAGATGATCTTCTATGCCTTATAGAAGATTCACTATCTGAATATAGAATAACAGAGAGTGCTCTCTTGTGTTTCGCCATTAAATATAGAATAACTGCAAATGATCAACACACAAATAGTTAGACATATATCCAAAATAGATAGCCAATAGTTAGAGGCATAACACACTAAAAATCATGTAAGAGCGCAAAAGAAAAGGATATTCAGAAAAATACTTAAATAGATATCCAGACAAATAGTTAAACAGATATCCAGACATATACTTAAACAGATATCAAGAAAAAAACCTTCTATCACAAACACAAACACAACAACAACAATAACCAAAAAGCCTTTCGAACAAACTACATGACATCACATAACATCTACAAAAATCATGAAAAAAGTTGCAAAAATACCGAAACTCAAACTGAAAACCCTAGAAAAATGTCAATAATAACAACAACATTTCAAAATTCAAAAAACATAGATACGAATCATGAAAACGAACATGCAAACTACTTAGAAACAATGAAAATGAAGAACCAAGGGTTTTCAAACAGAGATCACACTAAATATCATATAAGCAAAAGGAAAGGATATCCAAACAGATATTTAAACAGATATCAAAAAAAGCTTTCTATCGCAAACACAACGACAATAAAAATCAAAAAGCCATTGGAACAAATGATATACGCATTTTATGCTCGATTCTTAACGCATTTCCCTTTACGTTTAGCTATGTTATAATCTTAGTTTTTATTTTTTTTATTTAATTTGTTATTTTTAGGTTATTTACGGTGAAGATGAATAACGGCGCGATTCGGAGGAATTTCGGCGATTTTGCGATTTTTGCGATTTCGGACAACCGGGAATGGGCCGGCCCATAAAGCATTTTGTGGGCCCATTTGTCAAAGTTTGTTTCGGCCCAAAATCAAGCCCAAGCCCATTAAATTCTGTAAGCAAGCCACTTGGTGAAGAGGAAAAGTCAAGTTTGGCAAGCTTTGTGACTAGGCTTGGTGACTAAGCTTGTGATCATCACAAAGGGTGACTAAGGGTGTGACTAGCTTAGGTGACTCTTGCTTGTGATGATCACAAATGGTGACTAAGGGTGTGACTTTCCATGGTGACTAAGGGTGCATTTAATGAAGAGGCAAGGTGGAAGAGAGAGGTAGGCAATTCCTTTGCCTATATATAAGAAGGAGGCCAGCCATAATACAGATCATCTCCCATTTTAACAAGCCAAAGATCTACACAAATACCTCTCCTCCATAAACACTTCAAAGGTCCTTCACAAGAAGAAGCAATCCATCCTCCGAAGCCATCGATCATTCACAATACGCTAAGTCCCTTGTGCATGAGAACCACCTTCAAGAAGTCATCAAGCATTCAAGACAAAAAGTGTAACCATGATCTTCAATTTCATGTCTTTTGCTTTGTATTGGATCACTTTGATGTATTTAATGAAGAACAAGTTTGGATTTGAGTTATATGTTCTTAAGCCTTTTCGTAAATTGCATGTGTTTATGATTTCAAGCCTTCAATCTTAAAGCTTCGAAAGCATGTGTTAGATAATACGCTAAGTCCCTCTCTTTCGCATGTTACGATGATCGTACTTTGTTTAGGGTGTTTAGACGCTAAGTTGCATTCCTACTCAAATATCAAGCATGTATATTTAGTTGGAAGTTATAAATTTCGTAGCTTACTTAGAGTATTGAGGCATGAAAAAGGGTAAGGTTAATAAGATGAGATGATCACTTGTAATTAGTAGTGTAGCTTCTTATTTTTAGTAAGCATAATTAGACTTTAAGGTTTCTTGATTGTTAAACTTGTCTATGAGTAAAACATGTTAGAAGTCTTGGAGTTCTTGTTGTGTTTGCATGTTTTGTACTTTAATTTCGTAGATTAATTAACCAATTTCCAATCCCCCCAAACCTTTAGATTTCCGCTTATTAACGAAACCATGCATACGCCCTTTAATTCCCCGGATAGAACGATCCCTACTCGCCAATATTATAATGACAAAATAAGGGTTTTAAATTGCTTTACGTGTGAACTGTGTTTTTAGGGTCTACTTTGTGTTAACGTTAAACGCATGTTTTCCACGTATCAATTTTTGGCACCGTTGCCAGGGAATTATTAAGTTTTTGTATGATTTCGTTGTACATATGTAATTAAAAGCATGTCTATAATTTTCGAAATACATACTTGTTTATATTTATAGAAATTTACATACATGTTTACAATTCATACTTATTACTTATACGAATTTATTTACACTTCGTATTTACACTTGCATAATTTATTTTCATGTTAAAGGATAGTCTTTGATTTAATTTGAGTACTAGCACTTAGTTATTAAATAAATCTCTTTGGAATAGGGAGGTGCCTCTTTTGTTTGTCTATCTCCTTAACCCTTCATGAAGTGTGGATTTCATCACCACACACCATAACCTAAGTGAAGTTATGGGCATGAGGTTGTGGGCGGAGTTTACAAACATTTAGATTGTATACTATCTTGTGATTTCGAGTAATAATTGGTCATGATGTCTAGAAGGGTTATGAATGGTGACTGGTTTTGGACTAAGAAAACAGAACACCATTGGAGTACATACTCTTACGAGTAAGCCTCGGGGTGTTTCTAAGAACAACAATGGAGTATATACTCTAACGAGTTAGCCTTAGGTTGTTCCCAGAAATTTGTTCTCACCTCTTGCGTTACATCTATCCCAACTGGTCATTTCCAACAATTACGAGAATTAACGATAGTTAGTATACATTTTCGCGCGGGCCGCACGACGAAGAGATTTACTCAATAACTAAATCGTGTATTCCTTTTAAATCTTAGGCGCACTCAATTCGTAGACGCACTTAAATTGATTTACATTGAGTACGAGCATTGGTTATTAAGTTTCGTTCTTTGGAATAGGGAGGTGCCTCTTTTTCCGGTTTATCTCCTTAACCTCTCATGAAGTGTGGATTTCATCACCACACGCCATAACCTAAGTGAAGTTATGGGCATGAGGTTGTGGGAGGAGTTTACTAAGGACTTGAGATTGTATACTATCTCAAAATTTTGGCTGATTGTTGGATATGGTGAGCGGGTTTATGATTGGTGTCGGGTTTCGGATCTAAGCAATAGAACACCATTGGAGTATATACCATAACTGGTTAGCCTCGGGGTGTCTCTAAGAACAACAATGGAGTATATACTCTTACGAGTTAGCCTCAGGTTGTTCTAAATATTAGTTCTTACCTCTCGCGTTATCTCTATCCCTACTTGCCATTTCTAAACGTAACTAAGCTGAATTAGCGAGAGTCAGTATACATTTTCGCGCTGGCCGCACGTCCAAGAAATTTACCGAAAGATCATTTTGAGTACTCTCTGTAAATCATAAGTGCATATATAATACGAACAATACATGAACTTAATAAATACGACATAATCCTTTAAAAGATGGTATATAGGATTATGCATGCTTACACCTCTTGGAATCAGACTTCATCTTTTGATGAACGAGACCCATTGCACAGTGGAGAGCCTCTGCACCACGTACCATCGGGGCCAAAGGAAAATAAATAATACTTAGTCAAATTTGTGTGTTTTTCTTTTTGCATTAAAATCTGTAAAGGACTAACAAAAAGTTACATTTAGCTTGCATAACCTCTCTAAAGCTTTATGATGCTCGGATTTCACTACTGAGTACCCTAACCAAAGTGAAGTTAGGGGCATAAGACTGAAGAAGAGGTCATTCTTTGCATTCATATTTTATGCACGTAACTCGTGTGTTTTCTGCAGGTTCTAACAATTTCTCTTATGCATTCACTCCATTTTTCACGTAGGATTGTTGTTTGATGCATTTTATTTAATGAGAATGTGTTGTGCATAAATTCAATGTGAATTATTGTTTGCTTGCATTTGAACCATGTTTATATATGTTCTGACTAAATTCGTAGCTTTTACATTATATAGTGTTAATTTGCAGAAAACGTGTGTCTTAGTTCATTACATTCATTTGCATAACCCTTAAAATTGATTAGATCATTTGCATTACTTAGTAAATTACATTTAGTGTCTTGAACTTCGTAAATTTTGTGTGTTTTAGTAGGTTTTAAGTCTTTGTGAGTTTTTATAGTTTGTTTTGGTAGTTTTACTATTTTATTTGTTATTTGTTTCGCTTTGTTTTCTTTATATGTTTTACGTTTTTTTTTGTTAGTATCTCTATATTCATTACATATTCTTTTTGATACTAACACTTGGTCTTTGGTGGATGCTCAGGCTAATGAATGTCCGATCAGAATCCTGGACCATCTAAAACAAAGTTTGAGGAAATCGCAGAGAGGATAGCTAGACTTAGAGCTCAATCAGAACCGCTGGATTATCCCATTATTGAGGAAGGTTCCGATTCTTCACATTCATCAACTGATCATAATTCAGAGCCGGAAGCACACGAAGTCAAAATGGCCAACGTAGGACAATCCCTTCGTCAACGCACCTGCTCAACCGAATGGAGCAGCGGGCCTTCAAGCATTGCTTTTCCACCAACGGGGGAAAACATGAAGGACATCGAGCTGAAGAGTGGTTTCCTCCACCGACTCCCCATTTTTCACGGACTTTCAAATGAAGATCCGAATAAGCATCTCAAACAATTCCAATTTGTTTGTAACAGCATGAAGCCATCCGATGCTGATACGGAGCTCTTCAAGCTTAAAGCATTCCCATTCACCCTAACCGATAGGGCCGAGTCTTGGCTCATGGAACTACTGCCGAACCATATTACCACATGGAAGCAACTTGCGGACATGTTCCTGGCGAAGTACTTCCCAGCCTCAAAGATCACCGTCTTGAGGAAGCAAATCACTGGCATTACACAGAAACCGGACGAGACTTTCGGCCAATATTATGACCGATTCAAGGTTTTGTGTGCCACCTGCCCATCTCATGGATTTTCTGAGACTAATCTCATGAATTACTTTTACGATGGTCTCAAGGCGATCGATAGGGAATTGCTCGATGCAGGAGCTACCGGTGCATTCATGGACTTAAACGAAACCGAAGCTAGAACTCTTCTAGAGAATCGGGCGAACAACGATGCACAGTATGGAATGTCCAACAGAAGAGCAGTCGGCGAAGTAAGTTCTAAAACCGACGCGGATGAAAAATACGACAAACTAGCTCATATGCTAGAGAAGGTTTAGAGCTCGAAACGACAAAAGCCAAAGCAACTCAAGGGCCTGTTTGTGGCATATGTCAAGCACAAGGTCACCATAATGACCAATGCCCTCAAGCGCCAGAGCAAGCTAGCGAAATGGAGCACGCTAACGCCATCGGTGGATATCAAGGAGGCCAACGGTACAACAACTACAACAATTTCGGCAACCGAGATCATCCAGGCTTTAGATGGAGCAGCAATGAGGGAACTTTGAACCCTAGGGTACCTCAACAAAGCTACCAACGCCCTCCATTTTAGCCTAGGCCACCGATGCAGCATGGTTCTTCATCTCAATCCTTCACAAATCCGGATTATGACAAGATGTTGTGACAACTTTCGGCCTCCACACAAGTTCTCCTTGATGGACAATCGAAGACCAAGGAGACATTGCATTCTCATGGCCGAGACATCAACGAAGTGAAGAAGCAACCAAAGACCAAGAGATCTCATCTCGATAACGTAACTATCGAAGACATCACTCAAGAGGAGGAAGATGAGATCGATCCGGCAGCTCAAGAAGCCGAGAAGAAGAAGGTGACGCCTATTGTCACCAAGGCACAATCCCCTCCACAACCCACCCCAATCAAAGGTAAAAGCCCTATTCCTTCAAATACGGTTATTACTAATTCTCCGTTTGCTGTTGCACCTTTCCCAAGCAGATTATTAAAATCAAAGAAGAAAGATGATCAATATGAAGATATCTTGGACATCTTTCGAAAGGTGCAAGTGAATTTTCCCTTGATCGAGTGCATAAAACAAGTGCCAATATACGCGAAGTTTCTAAAAGAATTATGCACACAGAGGAGGCAAACACGAGAAAAGGAGGTTGTGAAGGTGAATGCAACCGTTTCGGCGGTTGTGCAGCGTCGGCTACCCCCAAAACTGAAGGATCCAGGGAGTTTTGCAGTTCCCTGCGTAATTGGTGACAAACACTTCGAAGATGTAATGCTTGATCTTGGAGCCTCCATCAACAGCATGCCTTACTACCTCTACAAGTCGATGGAGCTTGGGGATCTCAAGCAAGACGGTGTTGTCATCCAACTAGCCGATCGTACACATAAGTATCCAAGGGGATACGTAGAAGACGTTCTTGTGCAAGTCAACAACCTGATTTTTCCAGCGGATTTTTACATCGTTGACATGGAGGAGAGTCCTTTGAACACCACGCCATTGCTTCTTGGACGACCCTTGATGAGGACTGCAAGAACGAAGATAGATGTTTTTCAGGGAACTTTCTCCATGGAGATTGATGGAGAAAGAATCGAGTTCAACATATTAGACGGGATGAAATTTTCGATGTCAAGTGTGGCTTCCGTCTCAACATATGATCTCGTAGATACCTTAGCACAAGGCCACCTTGACACCATCAATGAAGATGAACTCGACATGGCCATCCAACTCGGGGATGACGCCCTTTTCGAGGCCTTAATAGAGTTTAAGCCTCGAATTCAAGAAATGGCCATGGTTCTAACTAACGCACCATGAAAAGTAAGTTTTTCTCCCCCTTTACCAATTACTTTTGGTATTAATAAAATTTTTCCCTCCATCATAGAAGCTCCAGTTTTAGAACTCAAGCTATTACCGGATCATCTAAAGTATGCGTACTTGGGCGAGCATGAAACCTTGCCAGTAATTATTTCGTCTGCGTTAGAGGAGTAGCAGGAGGAGAAACTCGTGAGTGTACTCAAGAGGTACAAAACCACAATAGGTTGGACGCTTGCGGATATAAAGGGAATTAATCCAGCAACCTGTGTGCATCGGATTTTCCTAGAAGAAGGCACCAAGCCTACAAGGGAAGCACAACGTCGGCTCCACCCTCCCATGATGGAGGTGGTAAAAAAGGAGGTAATTGAACTCATGGACTGTGGAGTTATTTACCCTATTTCTGATAGTCGTTGGGTTTCCCCTGTGCAGGTTGTACCTAAGAAATCTGGAATCACCGTCGTCGAAAATATGGAGAATGAACTCGTGCCACAAAGGACAATCACTGGACACCGTGTGTGCATTGATTACTGGAGGCTCAACGCTGCAACTCGCAAGGATCATTTTCCATTACCGTTCATAGATCAAATGCTGGAAAGGTTAGCCGGCCATGCATTTTACTGTTTTCTCGACGGATACTCCGGCTACAACCAAATTAGCATTGCGGAGGAAGATCAAGAAAAGACAACGTTCACATGCCCTTTCGGAACGTTTGCATACCGCCGAATGTCATTTGGATTATGTAATGCACCAGGTACATTTCAACGCTGCATGCTCTCAATTTTTTCCGATTACATTGAAAAAATTATTGAAGTATTCATGGACGATTTTAGTGTATTTGGGAATGATTTCGATACATGTTTAAACAATTTAGAAACTATTTTACAAAGATGCGTTGAAACCAACTTGGTGCTTAATTGGGAGAAGTGCCATTTCATGGTTAAACAAGGGATCGTGTTAGGTCATATTATTTCTGAAAAAGGATTAGAAGTTGATAAATCCAAAGTAGATCTTGTGCGTCACTTACCCTCTCCAACTTCGGTTAGAGAGATACGTTCTTTTCTTGGACACGCAGGATTTTATCGAAGGTTTATCAAAGATTTTTCCCACATCTCTCGCCCATTGTGTAAATTGCTGCAAAAGGAGACTCCGTTCGTATTTGACGAGGAATGCAACGCTGCCTTCAACAAGTTGAAGGAACTTCTCACGAGCGCTCCTGTTTTGAGCAGCCCCGATTGGTCTCTACCATTTGAACTCATGTGCGACACCTCGGATTATGCCGTAGGAGCTGCTTTGGGTCAGCGGAAGGACAAGAAGCCTTATGTAATTTATTACGCCTCTCGGACGCTTGATGAAGCTCAAAGAAATTATACCACCACCGAGAAGGAGTTTCTTGCAGTGGTTTTTGCTTTAGATAAATTTCGGTCTTATTTACTTCAAACTAAAGTAAATGTGTATACTGATCATGCAGCTTTGAAGTACCTAATGCTAAAAAAGGACGCAAAACCAAGGCTTATTAGATGGATACTTCTACCCCAAGAATTCAACATCAAAATCAAGGATAAGAAGGGAGTAGAAAATGTTGTCGCTGACCACCTATCACGCTTGATAGGTGAGAATGAGACTGTTGAAATTGAGGAAACTTTTCCGGATGAAAAACTCTTCAGAATTGAGGTAACCGTTTCAGAAACTCCATGGTATGCAGATATCGTTAATTACTTAGTTACCGGTGAGTTTCCATCTACCATGCATAAATTTCAGCGTGACAAACTTAAACATAATGCTAGAACTTTTATCTGGGATGAGCCTTATTTATGGAAACAATGCTCCGATTTAGTGATTAGGAGATGTATCCCAGATAGTGAATTTAAGCCTATTCTAGACTTTTGTCACAATGAAGCATGCGGGGGACATTTTGGTTCAAGGAGGACAGCCCTTAAGATTTTAGATTGCGGTTTCTTTTGGCCTAGTTTATTTCGCGATGCTCATGCATTTTGTGCTGCATGTAATAAGTGCCAGAGATTCGATAATTTAGGACCTAGAGATCAGATGCCACAACACTACATATTTAATGTCGAGATTTTTGATGTGTGGGGTATCGATTTTATGGGACCATTTCCTCCCTCCAATGGTTATACGTATATTTTACTCGCAGTGGATTATGTTTCGAAATGGGTGGAGGCAAAGGCCACCCGTACTAATGATTCGCGAGTTGTTGCAGATTTCCTACGAACTAACATTTTTACTAGATTTGGAATGCCGCGAGTTTTAATTAGTGATGGAGGAAGTCATTTTTGAAACCGCACGGTGGAAGCATTGATGAGGAAGTATGGCGTAAGACACAAGGTTTCCACACCATACCACCCTCAAACAAATGGAATGGCTGAAGTTTCCAACCGTGAGATCAAGAAGATTTTGGAACGAACCGTCCGCCCAAACCGGAAAGATTGGAGTCAGTGCTTAGATGATGCATTGTGGGCTTACAGGACTGCCTACAAGACCCCCATTGGTATGTCACCTTTCCGATTAATTTATGGGAAAACGTGCCATCTTCCGGTTGAATTGGAGCACAAGACATGGTGGGCCGTGAAGAAATTCAACATCGATCGAGATGCAACAGGTTTGCATCGAAAGCTACAACTTTGTGAACTTGAAGAGATCAGAAATGATGCTTTCGACAATGCGTGGATTTACAAAGAGAAGACGAAAAAGATCAATGATAAGATGATTCGTGGGAAGAGTTTTGAAGTTGGGCAGAAAGTATTGCTTTTCAATTCAAGACTTAAGCTCTTTCCGGGAAAGCTTCGCTCTCGATGGATGGGACCATTCATAGTTGCTCAAATTATGCCTCATGGAGCAGTTCTCATTCGATCAATAGACAAGGGCAGTGAGTTCAAAGTAAATGGCCATCGCTTGAAGCCCTATTTTGAGGTATTTGCGGAGCATAACGTGGAGGAGATGCAACTCCAAGAACCGGCCATCTCATAAACAAATTGATGCATCACGTCTAAAGCATATGGCGTAAAATGAGCGCTCATTGGGAGACAACAGATTTGTTTTCTTCTCCTCCTTTTAATTAATTTAATGGCTTTTGCATTTTAAATTAGAATTTTCGTAGATCCTATACTCCATGTTTAATTCTATACTTTTACTTTAGTACATTGAGGGCAATGTAGAGTTTAAGTGTGGGGGAAGGGTTTACAATTTAATTGTGTCTAAATTAGTTCTTTTCAGAGTCTTTAGGATGCCCTTAACTAGTCGATGATGAAATTGGACCGATACGAACACATATGGCGTATGAATCACATGCATCGAATTCTTGTGCTAATTGAGATATTTTATATGTTTTTAACATGTAGTAGATATGAATTGCAAAACATGGTACAGAAATCGTATGCTTGAATAAGTTTTTAATCATATGAACCCTATGTGAGCTTTTGAGCTATCTGTTCTTTATTCGATTGAATATACATCAATTTCGTAGCTACTAGCTTATATATGCCTCATTTGATTGCTTGCCATAGATTTTAATGAACTAGAGAATGCTAGAACTTACTCATGTCAATTTGCAAAGCTTTTAAGTTGATACATACTTTGATTTTGGAAATGATTAAAGGCATTTAGGATTTTCCACCACTTCGCCAAATATCCATGTATCCCATTTGTACGCATGAGTTGCGACACCCCTAGATAAACCAATTGAGCCCACGTTAAGCTTTTCTTTCATCGCCATATTTACCTAAACACTTACCCTCACTACAAGAAAATGAGTCATTACCGGCGAGATTCCGGCCAACAAGGCCGGCGACCGGAAAAGTCGCCGGTAATGTCCATCATTACCGGCGACTTACCCCGTCGCCGGTAATGTCGCCGGAATCTCGCCGGTAATGTTCCAAAACATTACCGGCGACTCCAACCGTCGCCGGCAATGTCTAGGCAGACATTTCCGGCGATTTTCCGGCCGGAATTTCGCCGGAAATGTGTGCCTAGACATTGCCGGCGACGGTTGGAGTCGCCGTTAATGTTTTGGAACATTACCGGCGAGATTCCGGCGTAAAGTCGCCGGTAATGTCTTCATTTCCGGCGACTTACTCCGTCGCCGGCAATGTGTCTTATATTAGATGCCGGATGGGGCAGCTCGATCATTCAATCATTTTGAGCAAAAAAAATCCAGAGAAATCGAAAGAAGGAAAACGTACGCTCTGAAATCGATCATTCGGTATATTGTCAAAATTAAGGCGCGCGTCGAAAACTCGATCACTCGGGAAGCTATATATATAGGTACGTAGGTGTATATATACGTATATGTGGTATATATATATGTGTGTGTGTGTTGATCAAATCCAATTCGTGAGATATATATGAAATGTTGTTGATGTACGGTCACCAAAACGAGAAAACATCTTGTAGTTAATCTTGTGTTTGAATCAATGACTGGTATTATCGTATTGTTATCGGAGCCAGGCTTAACAGAGCCTCCTCCTACCCAGTCAAATACGTTTTGAATTGAAAAAAGGAGAATACTATCATCGAGTACTGAATCGAATTCAGAGATTAGATCGATATATATACATATGCATGCATGTGTTGATTTAATTAGAGTTGAATTGAGAGATCACGTCGATTATTAGTAGTGAATATCTGTATATATATATAATTAATACGTAAAATTGTTAGAATTTTCAGGATGGACAAGAGTTGGATGAGCCTCGAAAGATGGGATGTCAGATATCACCAGGGAATTAGGAGTTTTGTGGATTTTGTGAAGGCTAATTGTGGAGACACTACACTTCATTATTGCCCGTGTAAAGAATGTAAGTGTTTCAGCGATCGATTTCGATTTCCCATTGATAAAGTCCAGAGGCACCTGAGTAAATACGGGTTTTGGGATAAGTACACTTGTTGGATTTATCACGGTGAAACATCGGTAGCGGGTCCGCATGATCATGGACAATTTGGTGAGAGGGCCAGTCCACGCTATGATCATGGAGATTTTGCTGAGAGGGGTAGTTCATCCTATGATCCAACATCGATGTTAATCAATGATATGTTTCCTCATGAGAGCGGTGTATTTGCTGATGAAGCACCAAATGTCCCTCCCGTCGTTGAGGGTTTCCCCCATATCGAGCCAGTCGAACCATTACCTAGAGGTCATGTCAACACAAGCGGTATGGACAAGTACAACAACCTGATTGCATTGCAACAGACTCCGTTGTACGACGGTTGTAGTAAGACTGTTATTGAAAGTGTGATGGGAGTGATGCAGCTCAAAATGGAGAACAAAATGTCTGTCAAAGCTGTTGATTCTTGGTTGAAGTGGACTGCTTCGCTACTGCCACCCGGTCATCGTCTTCCTACCACTCATCATAAGGTGCGACATATCCTGAAAGATCTTGGGCTTTCCTACATCAAAATCCATGCATGCAGATATGATTGTATTCTCTTCTGGGGAAAAGATCTCGAAGACCTTGAAGCCTGCCCGGTATGTTTTACAGAAAGGTAAAGTTGACTCCTGCAGGCAACAAGAAAGCTGTGAAGATACTTCGATATTTCCCGCTTATTGATAGGCTGGAGCGGTTGTTCATGTGTGCTTTCACGGCCGAGGCAATGAGATGGTGGGCTGAGAGGAACTTGCCTGACGATGACACCCTTATACACCCTTCCGACGGAGAGGCTTGGAAGCACATGGTCAGGGAGTTTGATCATTTTGCAGCAGAGGTCCGAAATGTTTGGCTAGGGCTCTCATCTGACGGATTCAACCCTTTTGGCAACATGAGTCTTCAATACAGTATATGGCCAGTTATTTTGGTACCGTACAACCTTCCACCATGGATGTGCATGAAGAAGGAATACAATATGCTCACTCTGTTAATTCCGGGCCCGGGTTATCCAGGAAAGTGTCTCGATGTGTATTTGAGGCCTTTGATTGAGGAGCTTAAGTACCTGAGTGAGTATGGCCACCCCACTTACGATAGGTTCAAAAAGGAGATGTTCCAGATGCATGCCATGCTTGTTGGCACCATCAGTGATTTTCCTGCCCGCGGTATGTTGTCGGGCAACGTTACCAGGGGTTACAGGGCTTGTTCAGAGTGCATGACGGTTGATTGTTGCAGTCCTCATTGCAGTAAAATTGTTCAGATGCGTCACCGTTGTTGGCTTCCATATGATCACCCATTTAGGCAGGATCCAGACGCGTTTGATGGGACTGTGGAAACAGGTGTGGCACCCAGGCGATGGACAGGGGAAGAAATTTTGGAAGTGTTGAATGAATACGATTTTGGCCACCTGAGCAATCATCCTGACATAGTGGCGTCAATTCCAGACAAGCCCGAAAGGTATAAGTTTTGGACACACAAGAGCATATTCTGGGAACTCTCCTACTGGCCCAGGTTGCCTATCAGACATTACCTAGATGTCATGCACATAGAGAAGAATGTGTGTGAAAGTGTGGTGGGCACAGTTCTTAACTTGGAGGGGAAAACAAAAGACATCCCTAAGGCACGCATTGATCTGAAAGCAATGGGTGTGCGGAAACATTTGTGGTTAAGAGATGGTAAGAGAAAAATGCCGCAAGCTCCGTACACCGTAAAGCCGAAGCATAAGCATGAAATTTTTCGGTGGCTGAGTAATGTCAGGTATATATTCTTATGGCTATGTAGGAATTTGGCCTTAAATTTTTAGCGGAGTATATATGGTTATATGCGAGAAATATAATTGGTCCATATATATGGCTTTATCTATATATATGCAGGTATCCTTATGGCTATGCAGGAAATATAAGCAGGTGTGTTAACTTCCGGGACAATAAGATGTACGGATTAAAGAGTCATGACTGCTATGTACTGCTTCAACGCCTGTTCCCTATTTTCATTCGAGGGTACATGCCCAAAGAGGTGGTGGAGCCGTTGGTGGCCTTGTCAAGATTCTTTCAGAAGTTATGCACCAGGGAAGTTAAAAAAGCAGACCTGAGGGAGATGCAAGATGACATCATTTTTATCATGTGCAAGCTTGAGAGGATATTTCCCCCAAATTTTTTCGACATAATGCCGCACCTGATGATCCATCTTCCCGAACAATTGTTGCTTACCGGTCCCGTACACTACACTTGGATGTATCCCATGGAAAGGTACAAATGATTCATAAATTTGGTTTGCCTATGTTTTTATATGTAAATTCTTGTGGTTAAGTAAGTTAACATGTACTTGTTAACTTGTAGACAATTGGGAGCCTACAAGGACTATGTGAAGAATAAATATGCACCTGAAGGGTGTATCGCTGAAGCATATCTTGCGCACGAGTGTGTAACGTACACCAAAGTGTACCTCGAAAATGTAGAGGACCCCCAACAACATATGCCGATAGATGAACCCCAGTTCAACCTTTCTATCATCTCCAGTGACGTGGTAGTACAGGGAAGCTTGCCAAACTCGTACAAGTTGGATGGAAATGAGGTAGCCATTGCCCACTGGTCGGTACTGATTAACTGTCAAGAAGTACAATATTGGAAAAACTATCATCTTCACTGCCCTGCTATTGCCGGAAATGTTGATTACCACAACAAGACGTTTGCAAACTACTTTGGTCAATGGGTAAGTATATGTGTATATGTATATTTTTATATATATCCTTATATAGCATGTATGTATGTACGTGGTTTTGTGGTTTCAAGATGACATAATTTCTTCTGTACGTATTAATATATGGACGTTTTCAGATGAACCATGTAGCAGATGATGGTTGCCCAGAGTGGTCAAACGAATTGAGGGTCCTGGCGATGAAACCGATTGCTTCAAAAGTTTACTCGATGTGTCAGGTCAATGGCGTGAAATTTATATGTGAAAATCGAGACGACCGACTGAAAACACAGAATTGTGGGGTGATGGTCCATGGTGGGCAGGATGGCGTTGACTATTACGGTGTCCTTCATTCAGTTGTTGAACTAATTTATGGGAACCGCATGAAAGTGCACTTGTTCAAGTGTAGATGGTTTGATACTAGCCCGGAGAACACAAGGACCGATCAGTACGGAACATTTTCGGTGAATACTGCTACTACCTGGTATGAAGATGACTCTTTCGTTCTTGCCTCATCAGTAAAACAAGTGTTTTACCTGGACGATCTTCTTAACAAAGTCCCGTGGAAGGTGGTTAACCATGTTGCTCATAGAAACATATATAGTGCTGCCACACTTGGTGATACCGCAGATGATGAGGAAGTTACTGCATACCAAGAGCCGAACGCTTTTGACATTCCGGAATCATCTACAATTCGCCTTAATAATGTGAGATCTGGGAGTGTGGTTCGAATTACTGGAGCAGAACTTCTCGATGTTAATCCATATGAAGTTGACGCTGATTCAGATGACGAGGAGCGGCACATATTGCCAGAGGTTACCTATGAAACCGAGTCAGACTCAAGTGATGAAGATGATTACGATTATCATCCTTAGTACGTTGGAAATTGTAGTCGGAAATTGTAGTCGGCAAATGTACGTAGTAAAATGCACGTAGTAAAATGTACGTAGTAAAATGTTTAAGGAAATTGTAGTCGGAAAATGTACTCGGAAATTGTACGTAGTCGGAAATTGTATGTAGTCGGAAATTGAACGTAGTCGGAAATCGGAACCGTAGTCGGAAATTATACGTAGTCGGAAATCGGAACCGTAGTCGGAAATTGAACGTAGTCGGAAATCGGAACCGTAGTCGGAAATTGAACGTAATCGGAAATCGGAAATTGAACGTAGTCGGAAATCGGAAATTGAACGTAGTCGGAAATCGGAACCGTAGTCGGAAATTGAACGTAGTCGGAAATCGGAAATTGAACGTAGTAGGAAATCGGAAATTGAACGTAGTCGGAAATCGGAACCGTAGTCGGAAATTGAACGTAGTCGGAAATCGGAACCGTAGTCGGAAATTATACGTAGTCGGAAATTGTACGTAGTCGAAAATTATGTAGTCGGAAAATGGTCGGAAATTGGTCGATCGGATAATAGTCAAAAAATAATGACATTACCAACGAGTTGACAAGCAACTCGTTGGTAATGTCATTACCAACGACTTAGCAACTCGTGGGTAATGTCATTACCAACGAGTTGCTTCTCAACTCGTTGGTAATGTCATTACCAACGACGTTGACCTACCTCGCCGGCAATGGTGGCGGTATAGCTCGAGCTCGAGCTCCTCCTCCCCATTTCTCTTCGGCCTAATTCAATTCTCTCTTCCCTCTTCCCTCTCTTAGCACGAAATTCTCACCTCTCCCCTCTCCTCAATCCTCTCTTCTCTCTTCCCTCTCCCCTCTCTTCCTCTCCTCCCCTCTCTCCTCCCCTCTCTCCTCCTCCCCTCCTCCTCTTCCTCCTCCCCTCACCTCCATCGCCGGCAAAGTTGGGTCGAGCTCCACCATGCTAGGTTTGAGCTCACTCTCTCTCCCTCTCTCTCTCTCTCATTCCACAATATTTTTTTTGTGTATTTTAATTAATTAATTTTTGATAATTGTGGGATGTATATATGTATGCATGTGGACAATATTTGTAAAATGTAATTAAGGTATGTATGAAAATTGTGGGAAAAAAATGTGGATAATTGTGGGGTGAAGGAGCAATATATGTGATGTATATATGTGAAAAATTAATTAATATATATGGAATGTATATATATACGTATGTTTGAAAAATGTGGAAAATTAATTAGCTAGGGTGAATTGGATTAATATGTGATGTATATATATATGTGTGAATTAAGGTGATCGAAATTAAGATGCATGATCGATGTATATATGTGTGAAAAGTTTAAAGCCGGAAATGATGTATGTATATATGTTAAGTTAGGTGATATAGTTGTTAATTTAACGTATAATAGGTGATATTGGAACCATACCAAATCGGAACCGGAACGGTTTGAAATCGGAACTGTTTATAACCGGAACTGTTTATAACCGGAACTGTTTATAACCGGAACGGTTTCAAATGGTTCCGGTTCCAAACCGTTCTGGTTCTGATTTGTTATAGAACCGAAACGGTTTGGAACCGGAACTGTTTGTAACCGGAACCGTTATGTTACAAATTGTTCCAGTTACAAACAGTTCCGGTTTCAAACGGTTCCGGTTCCAAACCGTTCCGGTTCTGATTTGTTATAGAACCGAAACGGTTTGGAACCGGAACCGTTTCGAACCGGAACTGTTTGTAACCGGAACCGTTATGTTACAAACGGTTCCGGTTACAAACAGTTCCGGTTTCAAACGGTTCCGGTTCCAAACCGTTCCGGTATTTCTGATTTGTTATAGAACCGAAACGGTTTGTAACCGGAACCGTTTGGAACCGGAACTGTTTGTAACCGGAACCGTTTGTAATATAACGGTTCCAGGTTCAAACGGTTCCTGTTCCAAACCGTTCCGGTTCCAAACCGTTCCGGTTCCAAACCGTTCCGGTTCTGATTTGTTATAGAACCCCAGTTCCCATGACTATTACGGTGTCCATGCCAGGAGGTTTTGCGGCTAATTGGCTTCGGAGAGGTTCCCGAAATAGTGGAGGGAACAGTAGTCAAGCTTCCTCGCCCGCAGTTAGCAACACGCCCAGTGGGCCAATGATGAGTGCTCGCACGAGAGCCTTGCTAGAGGTGCGAGCTGAGGAGGAAGCTGCACGATCAAGAGCCGTGCAATCGGAAGTTGAGCCTCGAGCCTCAGTCTCCAGACGCTCAATCAGCAGACGTCCCTCCGGTGGCAGAGCCTCAGACGAGCGACATTCAACGGGGGCATCAGAAACTCCCTCAATCTGAATGCCCCATATTCGCCCGGTGCCTACTCCCGTTTCACGGGAATCATCTGAGACACATGGTGGTGCTGGCGCCTCATCGTCTAAGCCTCGTCTATCTCCGCCGTCCGGTCTCTTCCTACCCGACGAGATTCCTGTCATCCCTGAATTCGATGATAGGGGGATGCCTGTTTATATTGAAGGACGGCCGGAGTTCCTGAGCATGGAGGAAGCGTATAACTTCCTCCCGTTCGACCCCGTGTATCTTTGGAGTGTGAGGTGCACCAACCAACAAACGGACGATGCAGGTAAATTTTATTTAACATCAGATTGATTACTTAATTATTACTTAAGACTTGCGATAGGTTCAATTAATGATATCAATTTGTTGACATTGTATTATTAGGCAATTTCGTTAATGGGACTGGAAAACGGAAAGGAGCTAGAGGCACCTGCACCGGGAAGAGACTTGAGCAGGCCACCGGCGGAAGGAAAACGCCCATAAGGGCCAATGAGGATGGTGAGGTGATCGAGGCATTCGACACCACACTCAAATATGTCAGCATGGCTGGTGCGATCGTGCGGGACAAGGTCCCAATGCTTTGGCCAGATTGGGAATCTGTGCCTATCTACGTGAAGATGCAAGTGCATAATGCACTTAGTGTGAGTAAAATCGTATTTTCATTACGTAAATTTTACATTTATTAATTAAGTTCGAATAAATATATAATTTTACCTTTTATATATTCATATTGCAGGTGTGGTTTGACGTGGATGAAGTTCTTATTCACACGTGGGTAGAGCGTCAACTACATATGAGGTGATGTGCTTCGACTTATTTGAATATATATCGAGTTAGATTTTTGTTTATCAAGTGTTTTAATATCTCTAAATTTTTTCCCTTCTTTTAATATAGGTATAAAGAGTGGAAGAACGAGCTTTCTTCCCATTACACTGTATACAAGGAGCTAGGCCGAGGTTCCACCCCTAGCGAATTCCGGTTTAGGGAGTACGAGTGGTTGTGGCTGATAGCCCACTTCGAGCACCCCAAAGCTCGGGTATGCATCCTTAATATATCTTTCAAGCCTAATGTATCGTATCAGATTGAAATAGTTAGTTACTAATTTTTTTTCATATGTTTATCAAACAAGGCGATTTCGAAGACGAACCGGGCGAATAGATTGAAAAACACTAGGGCCCATCATGCAGGTTCACTCAACTACATGGGTTGGTCGACTAAGGCGCAGCAACAACAAGAGGTGAACCCGTTGGTGTATATTCATCAGAAGTTCTACCCGCAGTGCCCTGAAGAAGCGGTAAGTCTTTCGCCTCTCCATGTGTTACACTACAAGAAAAGAGGACTTAGACGACGGAACAGTATTAGTTCCGTCGTCTAAGTTACACTTAGACCTCGGAGATTTCTCCGTGGTCCAAGTAACACTTAGACGACGGAGATGTAATTCTCCGTCGTCTAAGTGTTACTTGGACCACGGAGAAATCTCCGAGGTCTAAGTGTAACTTAGACGACGGATGTGAAATTTCTCCGTCGTCTAGGTAAGTACCTGGACCTCGGAGACGTATCCGTCGTCCAGGTTATCACTTGGACGACGGAGAATTACATCTCCGTCGTCTAAGTAACATTTAGACCTCGGAGAAGTGATCACCTGGACAACGGACCGACACGTCGTGGTGTAAGTTCCACTTAGACGACGTACCGACACCTCCGTCGTCTAAGTGAAGCATTATATATATAGGCCATGCCAAACTCTCTTAGCTTCGATCATTCCATTATATTTTCTCCCGTGGGGAATTTTTGAGATCGAAGGAGAAGGAGAAGGCCGGATTAGGCTAGGCCGGGGCTAGAAATTAAAGGATCTCCGGTGTTCGATCACTAGCTAGCTTAATTAACTGCAGATATCGAGAAGGCGGGCAGGTACGTACGTACGTACGTAGGCAGTTAAAATTTGCATGATTAAATATATATATATATATATTTAGGGAAACCGTACGTACGTACATACATGCATGAATGTTAATTAGCTATATATACAGATTAAATTACGTACGTAATTTGATGGATCGATGTAGATCGAGTACGTATAATTAATGGTAAATTAATGGACTAATATATATATATGTAATAATTATTTAATTATAATATTTTGTAGCAGTATGGACAAGAGTTGGATGAAGTTAAAGAATAGATGTGATGTCCGGTATATGGATGGAATTAGCGAATTTGTGAATTTTGCGATAGAACATGGTCATGGAAAGAAGCGTTTCAGGTGTCCGTGCCAGAAATGTCTTAATTGTCAGTATGCGGAGGTTAATGTTATGGTGCAACACCTGTACGAAAATGGTATGATGTGGAGTTACACTACATGGAGCGAGCATGGTGAAGCAGTAGAGTTCAGCGCAGCAGACTTCAGCTCAGGGTACAGTTACCATGGTGCCTCATCCAGCGGCAGTGGTGCCGGACCCCCAGCTTGCAACCCAACTGCAGATTTGGTCCATGATGCGTTTCCGGGATGTAGTCATGGCGGACACCAACACCAAGACGGAGGTTACAGTACCACCAATGAGCATGATGACACATTCCCCGCAGCTAGCTTGGCCACTGACACCACTGAGATGGAAAAGTACAACCGGATGCTACTTGAAGCGCAGACCCCGGTGTTCCCTGGATGTCGAGAGAATGTGTTGCAATATGTGATGGAGCAAATGAAGATAAAAGTGAAGCACAAAATGTCAGTGAGTGCTTTTGACGAAATTCAGGAGCAAATATGTAAGTTGCTTCCTGATGATCACAATCTTCCTAAATCTCATTATAAGGTTAGAAATATCCTGAGCAGCCTCGGCCTAAAGTACAGGATAATTGACGCATGTCCGAATGATTGTGTGCTATTTTACAAAGAGTATAAAGAGTTGGACTATTGTCCCGTATGTGGCCAGTGCAGATTCCAGTTGAATAGGAAGAGTTCGAAAAAGAGAATTCCTGTGAAAGTTGTTCGATATTTTCCCTTGATTCCCAGATTGCAGCGCCTGTACATGTCTCTACACACAGCAGAGGCGATGCGATGGTACGCAGAAAAGCGAATAGATGACGATGTCCTGCGACACGCCGCAGATGGGGAGGGTTTCAAACATTTCGACAGAGAATTTGGAGACTTTGCTTCAGAGGTTAGAAATGTTAGACTCGGCCTATCTACAGACGGATTCAATCCTTGGGGAAGTAATAGCTCCGCCGTCAGCACTTGGCCAGTTATTCTGATGTCGTACAACTTGCCTCCGTGGATGTGCATGAACAAGGAATTTAATTTCCTTACCGTATTAATTCCAGGTCCTAAATCTCCATCGAAGTGCTTAGATGTCTACCTCAGACCTTTGATCGACGAGCTGAAACTGTTGTGGGAAAATGGAGTCCCAACTTATGACAAATTCAGTAACACGATGTTCACGATGAGGGCTGCCGTAATGTGGACGATCAGCGATTTTCCAGCGTATGGGATGTTGGCAGCGTGCAGGACAAAAGGATATAATGGATGTCCTATATGTTTGGACGACGTGAACTCTAGTTGGCACGCAGGGAAGGTGTGTTACTTGGGTCACCGTAGATGGCTCCCTCACGACCACCCTTGGCGACAGGATGAAGCTCATTTCGACGGGACGGTAGAGAACAATCCTAAACCCCGTAGTTGGTCGGGCGAAGAGATTTTAGAGAGGTTGAGCTATTTCGACTTTGGTGTGTTGACTAACGACGCGGATGTAAAGAAATGCAATCCAATTCCTCCACATGATCTGAGCTATTGGGATCACAAGAGTATATTCTTTGAACTCCCTTACTGGTCGAAGTTGAAGCTGAGGAACAACTTGGACGCGATGCACATAGAAAAGAATGTGTGCGACAGCGTGGTGGGAACAATTCTCGGTATTAAGTTCAAGACTAAAGATACTCCCAAAGCGTGCAAAGATTTGGAATCAATGAATCTACGTCGTCCCTTGTGGTTGAGGAGGGATAGGAAAGGAGTGTACAACAAGATGCCAGCTGCACCGTACACAGTGAAGCCGACACTTAGACGTTCTGTATTTCACTGGTTTAAGGGCGTTCGTTATCCGGCCACGTATGCAGCTACTATAACTGGAGCAGTGGACGAGGTGCAACACAAGTTTGTTGGTCTAAAGACACATGACTATCACGTTATGCTGCAACGTCTGATTCCAGTGGTAATTCGACCATATTTGCCTCGCGACGTCGTAGAACCAATAGTGGCATTGTGCAGATGGTGGCAGAGGTTATGCGCCAGAGAATTAAAGAAGTCAGATGTCGTGGAATTGCAACAACAAATTGTGCACATCATTTGCAAACTAGAGAGGATTTTTCCTCCTGCTTTCTTCGACATAATGATTCACCTAATGATCCACCTGCCCGAGCAGGTTCTCATTTCTGGTCCGGTCCAGTACACTTGGATGTATCCTCAAGAAAGGTACGTACAACTAATTAATTATACAGGTTTTTCGATTCATAATTTGTTCCACTGGAGATTACTAGCTAGCTATATGCATGTACTTATTTTTATTGTACGTTTGATTAATTTTGTAGACAGCTTGGACAGTATAAGTCATTCGTCAAAAACAGGTCGGCCCCGGATGGCTCCATAGCAGAGACATACCTAATGCATGAGTGCATTACTTACTGCAACAGGTACCTCAAAGATCCACCACCTCCAACTGCCTCCGATCCCAGTGCCCGCATCAATCTTTCTGTCGTCACCAATGTCGTCCGACCGTTTAGAGGAGTATTAAAGGAAACGTTAACACGGGAAGAACTTATTGAGGCACATTGGGTAGTGTTACGAGACTGTGACGAAGTTGAGCCGTACATGATGTCATACAGGGAGAGGCTTCAGGCGTTATATCCAGACAAGAGTTCGGCGTGGATTGAGAAAATGGTTAAGAAAAAGTTCCCCGATTATTTCTTCCAATGGGTACGTATTTAGTGATTTATATACATATTGAGATCATGCATGTTTAATTTGTAGAAAGTAAACCCTTACATTTTTCCATTTTCGCAGATGATTGATCTGCAAAAATCCGAAAACCACGGGGGGTGGTGGTCTTGGCCAAAGCACTTGCTAGCAGGGAAGCCGATTAAACACTATATTTATCCGGGATGTTTTGTGAACGGTGTGAAGTTCCATTCATTGGCGCGAGATGAAGGAAGAAGAACACAAAACAGTGGGATAGGGGTTGGGAAAGACCCTGATCTATATTACGGAATGATCGTATATGTGGTTCAGCTATGTTACGGGAATGATGTCAACGTTTTCCTATTCAAGTGCAGATGGTTCAAGCGTACAAAGGAAGACCTGGGACTTTTATCAGTCGATACAAACTCAAGCTGGTATGAGGATGAGCCTTTCGCTCTCGCCACCTTAGTTAGGCAGGTGTTCTATCTCGACGATCCGAAAGCTGGTGACGGGTGGAAAATAGTGAACCAGATCTCTCATCGAGGAGTTTGGAATACAGAGACAATTGAAGGGACACCGGCGACGACTGAAGATGCTGCTGAACCAGATAGAGACATTCCTGCCTATCAAGAACCTAATATTTCTGTCATCCGCTCCGACATAATGGACCTGGTTCAAGACGGTGAACGGTTACCCATGCCTGATGGTTGTACAGATCTAACTGAAGAAGAGATTATTGAGGTAGATGAAGAAGACGTGCAGGATGAGGACGATGACGACAACTCTGGTTATTCCTCGGACGATGTTGAGTACGATGAGGAGGATGAGCAATCGGATAACGGTGATGATGATGATGACGATTATGACGAAGAGTACGGTCACACGACGAGGATCATTAATTGGTAAACCCTAATTTATTATTGTAATATATATATGATCGATCGATGCATCGTAAAAAGGTGAAAGATTTCTATTATGTCGAGACTTTAAGATTCCTCGTCCAGCTTTGGTTGGTTTTATTGTTTTTAAATACTATTTATGTATAAATTGGATTAATTATGGGTCCCTATATATGATTATATATATTGACTTGTGATAGTATTATTGAGAGCACAAATTTTGTACGTAGTCCCGGCCCCTCTCTTTGCTTTCAACTTCATCGGTGTATTCTCTGATCTTATTAAAAGTAAGCTGAAGCTGCTCTACATTTCGCTCAAGCAGCCCTTCAAACCCTAAATCCTCGACACTAAATGTAGCATGCGCAGATCGGATCGATCGATCATTTTTTTAATTATATTCTTGAATGAGAATAATTGAACGAACATACAAATGACCGGGGACGACCTAAACCCTAAACCGTACGGCCCTAACCTCTGAATTCAGGGTTTTACACTTGGACGACGGAGACAGTCATTATACGTCGTCTAGGTACACACTTGGACGACGGAGAATGACTGTCTCCGTCGTCCAAGTGACAAACCCTATACCCTAAACCCTAAGGACCCCTAACCCCTGAATTCAGGGTATATTCACCTGGACGACGGATACGACATTCTCCGTCGTCCAAGTACACACCTGGACGACGGATATTAGCGTCTCCGTCGTCCAGGTGTGTACTTGGACGACGGAGACGCTAATATCCGTCGTCCAGGTGTAAATTTCGTAATTTTTTCTAAGACAACGACCATCTAGACCATCTTCGAATGCATATTCTTTTCGTCAAGACTTTAGAGTAGTATATTCTTGGTGTGTGAGCTTCGACGGTTCGAAAATCGGAGTTGCGAAATGTCCTGTATCCACGTTTCCGGTTTGTGAAATTCTCGGTTTTGCGGTTGACTGTGCCGATGAAACCCTTCCCGAACTTATTATTTCCTGGTCCTTTATAGTAATTATATATTATGTTACGACGAACATATCCAACGGTTGTTTTGTCCAAATTCAATTTCGTTAGTACTCTGCTGCAAATCAGCAACTACAAGTGAACACTAAAGTCTTAAAGATTAGTCGATACTTAACAACTTTCAAAACGTAAAATTATTCGGCGGTTCAAATTTATCTGTTTATATATACGATGCGTTCATCGATATTGTACGACTATTTCACTCGAATGACAGATCGCTAAATTCCTAGCGAATTAATTTAAATATTTTTTTTTGCATAATTTGAACCTAGACGACGGATACGGTCATTTTCCGTCGTCCAAGTGTTCACCTGGACGACGGAAAATGACCGTATCCGTCGTCTAGGTTCAAATTACCATGGCGGTTCGAATAAAATTTTTATTATTTTTCGATGTAAATATTGACTTGGACGACGGATATGTCGTTTTCCGTCGTCCAAGCGAACACTTGGACGACGGAAAACGACATATCCGTCGTCCAAGTCGAAATAACATGGCGGTTCGATTTGCCGCCTCAATTTTCGGCGCCGCTTGAAATTCCACTTAGACGACGGAAAACACTGTTTCCGTCGTCTAAGTCAACATTTATGGCGGTGAAACGGCCCGCCCATTTATTTGGCGCCGGTTCGAAAAAATTTGACTCTTCACTTAGACGACGGAGAATAGTGCTCCGTCGTCTAAGTGAAACTCTATATAAGGAGGAGCACCCCCCCTCATTTTCTCATCATTCCATCTCCTCCTCTATACTCTCCTCTCCTCTCTCTCTCACTCCGGCGATCCTCCTCCGGCGACGCTCCGACGACCAACTTTCCGGCGTGGTTCCCCCTCTCCGACGACTCGATCAACTCCCCGATATTCCCGAAAACTCCGATTCGGTACATTTCTATTTTTCCCTTATTAAAATAATTTTCATTTAATTAATTAATAAAATTCTAAATTTAATTAATTAGTAGAATTTAATTTATTACTTAGTTTTAAATATTTAATAAATGATTAATTTATTGTAAATTTATTGTAAATTTATTGTTATTAATTATATTTAGATTAATTATTGTTATTAATTAAATAAATGATTACATATTGTTATTAATTAATTAAATGGTAAATTATTGTTATATATTAATAATAATTAAATGAATAATTGTAATTACTTGATAATTTATGAAATGTTTAAATATTATTGTAATTATTTATTAATTAGTTGCATAATTAAATAAATATGAGATTAAATTAATTAGTAGTACGTGTTCGATTTAAATTTAGTACATAGGCTTGGTGTAATTAAGTCGCACTCTTTGGAATAGATGGCGCCTCTTTTCCTTGCTTATCTCCTTAACCCCTCGTGATGTGTGGATTTCATCACCGCACACCATAACCTAAGTGAAGTTATGGACACGAGGTTGAGGGCGGAGTTTGCAAAGGACTTGAGGGAGTGTAAATTTTCGAAAAATTGGCCGAATGTCGGACATGGTGTCTAGAAACGGGTTATGACTGGTGACAGGATTTGGACTAAGAAAGACTTTTGTCGAAATTAGTCCTGCCTCTCGCGTTATCTCTATCCCTAACTGGCCATGTTTTTCGATTTAACCAAGGCTGATTAATTGAAAATTTACACTTTATCGCGCGGGTCGCACGTCCATTGAACGACCGAAAATGCCAAGCTAGTGTACTCTATTTAAATCTTAAACGTACTTAATTAATTAGCGTAAATTTTTAAGTTGTAATTATTATGGTAAGTAGGTACGCGTATTTTAACACCGTACTCTTAGGTTTAAATGGCTCCGCCAAAGACCACATCCGGCAAGAAGA
Organism: Geum urbanum; assembly: GCA_946800695.1. Taxonomy (NCBI): domain Eukaryota; kingdom Viridiplantae; phylum Streptophyta; class Magnoliopsida; order Rosales; family Rosaceae; genus Geum; species Geum urbanum. The sequence goes on from OX327004.1 coordinate 27,601,899, forward strand.
AAGCCCAACAGGAGTCAGAAGATGAGATGCTCCAAATGTTGGCAGCCCAAGTCGGTTGGGTTCAACCGCAGGACGACGCCCTCAATCCGGGGCCTTCTGGGGAAATTCCCTCTGCCCCATTTCTCTCAAGCGGTGATGACGTCGACCCCTTTTCAACTCCGACGCCCGGTACCGCTTCAACGGGAAGTACTCAGGCGTCTTCGACGGCCGATTCTATCATGTACAGCGCCCGCCGTAAGCAAAGGAGGGCCCCCACTGACCCCCAACCGAAAAAGACTCGGGGTCTCGTTAAAGGTGGAAAGGCGGAGAAAATTTGCAAGGCGACCGGGAGCAAGATCGTCTTGCCCTACGACGAATTCACCGGTGGCCCTCCCACACCTCAGCTAGCAAGTCTCTCGGCTCATAGCATTGGGTCGATTGTTCGTAACCGGGTTCGTATCACTGCCCCTACTTGGAGGGAGGTGCCGGATTCGGAGAAGGCGAAAGTCTTTAAGGATCTTTCGGTACGTAATACGTACAATTTTAGTTATTATATACTATTTTTAATATTAGTTATATATAATTTTATAATATATACGATTATAATTTCCAATTTATTTCTGATAGGAACAATTTGCGGTGGATCCGGATCCGGCGATGTTGAGGCATATCAACCAAACCGCCAACAACATCTTCAAAGATTGGAAGTACAGGCTCCATCAGTACTTCCGAACTAACGGTCCCGTGCCTCCCCCCGAAGAGCTGCGTGGGGATAGAGAAGATGAGTGGGAGTGGTTGTGTAACCACTTTGCCGATGAGCAATTTCAGGTGTTAATTTACTTTTTTTATTTCAATTAAGATAATTGAATACTCTAAATTTTAGTTACTTATAAATTTTTTAATGATTTCATTATGTTGTCTAACAGAAATTCTCCGGTGTCAACAAAGCCAACCGGGGGAAGAAGGACAAGCACCATACTTCCGGCGCCAAGCAACTCATTCAAATTGCCAAGGAGCACAGGGATAAGGGCTCCAAACACCCTTATCTCGATGCAAGCGTAAGCGCGTACGTGACGCCTGGGCTCGATAATGAAGCGAGTCAACGCGGCGTAAGTCATATATATATATATATATATATGTGTGTGCGCTAATAATTATAGTAATTATTATTTAAATATTATTTCATTATAATAAATTTATTATTCTTTTGTAGGCAAGAGTGATAGAGCGTGCGCAGGAAGAATTGGCTAACACTCAGCTTGCGTTCCCAGATGTGCCGCTAGAAGACCTGCCTCCTCTATCTGTGGAGAGCCAAATAGCAATTGCGGATGAGGTCTACGGTCGTAGAGCTGGCAAGGAGGTTAGGCACTTCGGGCCTAAGGTGGTTCGAGATTTGTCGACCTCTGAGTCATCATCTACGGGAGGTTCGGGGCGGCGGAGAAGTTCTCAAGCTGCGGCAGCCTATGAAGAGGCTCGAATCGCACGGGAGGAGAATATTGCCATGCGCCAAAGAATGGACCAGCAAGACGAGCGAATAGCCCAACTCATCGCCCTTATGCAACAAGCTCAAAGACAATGTCAACCTCCTCCGAACCCATTCCCCGACGACGACGACCCGGCTGGAGGCGGAGGACGAGGCGGCGCATCTGCTCCTCCAGTGTTTTAGCTAGCTAGTAGTTTATTATTTCGTTTCTTAATTTCCGCATTACGAACAATATTTTCATTTTTAATTATGGGTTTTTTCGATTATGTATGTACAAATTAATTAATTTAATTAATTTTTTTTCAATTAATATTAATAATATTTTTGAATTTAATTTTTTTTTAAAAATTAATTTTTCACTTAAACGACGGAGACATTAATCCCCGTCGTCTAAGTCCCCACATGGGCCACGGACGTTGTTAGCTTGTCCGTGGCCCAGGTGGTGACTTAGACGACGGAGATTAATGTCTCCGTCGTCTAGGTTACTACCTGGGCCACGGAGAAGTTAACAATCTCCGTGGCCCAGGTGGTGACCTAGACGACGGGGATTAATGTCTCCGTCGTCTAAGTCACCACCTGGGCCACGGAGATTGTTAACTTCTCCGTGGCCCAGGTAGGAACTTAGACGACGGAGATTAATGTCTCCGTCGTCTAGGTCACCACCTGGGCCACGGACGTTCTCCGTGGTCCAAGTGAACTTGGACGACGGAGATGAAATTCTCCGTCGTCTAAGTACTTAGACGACAGCACTTGGAGCACGTACCTTGGACGACGGATTTTCCGTCGTCCAAGTACTTAGACGACGGAGACTGTCACTTAGACGACGGAAATGCTCCGTCGTCTAAGTCACTTTTTCTTGTAGTGTTAATAAAACTATTTTTGAAGATGGAAATAGATTTTGTTAGCTAATACGTTGTTCATTTTCCCTTTTCAATTAGTCGAGAGTGGAGGAGGCGACCGCAGAAGTGACCATGAGTATAGCTCGGACTAACCATCCTGACTGCTCCGAGGAAGAAGTCACCCAGTATGTCTCTCAGATCGATCCGCTTGATCCCCCGATAGCGGCTCGGATCATGGCAAAAGCGTGCGGGACTGGAAAGAATACCTACTACTGTAGGGGAATGGGCACGGCGGGCGAAGGACTATTGAAGAACACTTCAGAATACTCTACCGGGTCAAGAAGTTCAACTTCTAGTCGTAACCTCGCGGCGGAGCTTCATAGGACGCAGAGGGAGTTGGAGGAGCAAAAGAGGCAGATGGCCGAGTACCAAATGCAGCAGACACAGGTGCAAGCTCAGATGTACACATGGATGCGGACGATGTACGAGGCTCAGACTACCGGACAACCCTTCCCCACACCTCCCCCGGTCCCTCATATCCCTGCCTATCCACCACCACCACCGCACCAGTCAACGCCAAAGCAAGACCAAGGTAGCCACGGGAATTCAAATGAGTACATGGATTACTTCAACCCTGATGACCCGCAAGTTCCTGGACCTGACCTGTAGTTGTAGTTAATTTTTTTATCGTCGTTGCTATTTGTACTGTACGTTGGACATTTATGTTGAACTTGTATGACTGTCTTTGCTACGTGTACTGTTGAACTTGTATGATTGTACGGTTTATCCGGTTCAATGCAGGTTATGGAATTGGGCCCAATCCAGAACTGCGTTTTTTTTTCAAAATTTTTCCCCACATTGCCGGCGACATGGACTCGAGTCGCCGGCAATGTCTCACATTCCGGCCACGGCGGCGCTGCCATTGCCGGCGACTCAAGTCGCCGGTAATGTCCGAGACATCACCGGCGACGGCGTTTCCCGTCGCCGGCAATGTCAACACCGTCGAGGAATCTCCAGCGACGTCATTGCCGGCGACAAGTCGCCGGTAATGTCAATTCCGGCGAAAAAAAAATACAAGGCCGGCGACGGCAGGTCGCCGGTAATGTCTCCATTTCTGGTAGTGCCTAGTGTAGAATATCCTCACCTTTGTTCCAGAAACTTGGTGAGATTTTTTCGAAACTAGCACATAATATGATGGTTTGGTAAGAAAGATTGAAAGAGTTAATGTGAGTAAGGGGAAAGACTTGTCCAAATAACTTAAAAAGTACGAGATTGCCAAAAAGAAAAAAAAAGATATATATATATTTGAGAGAATGAAAAAAAAAATATTATATATATCTCTCTTGGCAATGTGTTGTGTTCTAAGCATAAACCCTTTGGATTAATGTCCCCCTTATTTGCGGATTTGGAGATTACGACAAATTGAAGGCCCAAAAATAGAACAAATATGGCCTTTGTCCTGTCCGAAAAGCTCAAAAGGGTAGTTTAGATTGAAGTATACATGGAAACATTCGTGTGGAGATGGAGGACGAATTTCTTGCTAGACTAAGTCGTTGGAACGTTTTTATCACCACATATCTAAATTTCGAATGCCTTAGCCTTAACCCCATTACAACCTCACTAAAAGTCCTTTATGATCCTTAAAATGAGTAGTTTTCAATTAGTAGAGTAAGTTGCATGAGTAAGCTTATGGTTTTGGTTCATTTGTGCAAGTAATTAACTCCACTCATGAGGTTTTCGTTTAAATTCATATACACTTTAAGTGAACCCTTTTCATGAGTGAAAAATATGATGAGTGCATCCTTGTGAGTTGATTAAACCTTTATTCAAAGCATGCACAGCTATAACATAACCATTGTTTTCTCTATGTCTTACTTGTTCATTACATAATTATATTGCAATTATCTCTTGAATTCGTTGAGCATACAAAGTTGAAAATCATGTGAGCCATCGCCATATACTTATGAAAATTCTGAGACAAATTTTAGCTAAGGGTTGAGTTGTGTTCTTTCTTTTGTTTTAAATTCGTAGAGAGTCTTAGTTTAACTTAGTGTTTGCTAAGGGACTAGCAAAGTCTAAGTGTGGGGGAATTTGATATACGCATTTTATGCTCGATTCTTAACGCATTTCCCTTTACGTTTAGCTATGTTATAATCTTAGTTTTTATTTTTTTTATTTAATTTGTTATTTTTAGGTTATTTACGGTGGAGATGAATAACGGCGCGATTCGAAGGAATTTTTGCGATTTTGCGATTTTTGCGATTTTGGACCACCGGGAATGGGCCGGCCCATAAAGCATTTTGTGGGTCCATTTGTCAAAGTTTGTTTCGGCCCAAAATCAAGCGCAACCCCATTAAATTCTGTAAGCAAGCCACTTGGTGAAGAGGAAAAGTCAAGTTTGGCAAGCTTTGTGACTAGGCTTGGTGACTAAGCTTGTGATCATCACAAACGGTGACTAAGGGTGTGACTAGCCTAGGTGACTCTTGCTTGTGATGATCACAAATGGTGACTAAGGGTGTGACTTGCCATGGTGGCTAAGGGTGCATTTAATGAAGAGGCAAGGTGGAAGAGAGAGGTAGGCAATTCCTTTGCCTATATATAAGAAGGAGGCCAACCATAATACAGATCATCTCCCATTTTAACAAGCCAAAGCTCTACACAAATACCTCTCCTCCATAAACACTTCAAAGGTCCTTCACAAGCAGAAGCAATCCATCCTCCGAAGCCATCGATCATTCACAATACGCTAAGTCCCTTGTGAATGAGAACCACCTTCAAGAAGTCATCAAGCATTCAAGACAAAAAGTGTAACCATGATCTTCAATTTCATGTCTTTTGCTTTGTATTGGATCACTTTGATGTATTTAATGAAGAACAAGTTTGGATTTGAGTTATATGTTCTTAAGCCTTTTCGTAAATTGCATGTGTTTATGATTTCAAGCCTTTTATGCATGTTTGATACAATCTTAAAGCTTTGAAAGCATATGTTAGATAATACGCTAAGTCCCTCTCTTTCGCATGTTTCGATGATCGTATTTTGTTTAGGGTGTTTAGACGCTAAGTTGCATTCCTACTCAAATATCAAGCATGTATATTTAGTTGGAAGTTATAAATTTTGTAGCTTACTTAGAGTATTGAGGCATGAAAAAAAGTAAGGTTAATAAGATGAGATGATCACTTGTAATTAGTAGTGTAGTTTCTTATTTTTAGTAAGCATAATTAGACTTTAAGGTTTCTTGATTGTTAAACTTGTCTATGAGTAAAACATGTTAGAAGTCTAGGAGTTCTTGTTGTGTTTGCAAGTTTTGTACTTTAATTTCGTAGATTAATTAACCAATTTTCAATCCCCCCAAACCTTTAGATTTCCGCTTATTAACGAAACCATGCATACGCCCTTTAATTCCCCGGATAGAACGATCCCTACTCACCAATATTATAATGACAAAATAAGGGTTTTAAATTGCTTTACATGTGAACTGTGTTTTTAGGGTCTACTTTGTGTTAACGTTAAACGCATGTTTTCCACGTATCAACAAACTACATCACATCACATAACATCTGCAACAAATCATGAAAAAAGTTGCAAAACACAGAAACTCCAACTGAAAACCCTAGAAAAATGTTAACAATAACAACAACATTTCAAAATTCAATAAGCATAAATACGATTCACGAAACGAACATGCAAACTGCTTAGAAACAACAAATATGAAGAACCGAGAGTTTTCGAACAGAGATCACACTAAAAATCATGTAAGCAAAAAGAAAGGATATCCAGAAAAAATCATTCTATCACAAACACAACAACAATAATAATCAGAAAGCCTTTCGAACAAACTACGTCACATAAAATCTACAAAAAATCATGAAAAAAATATTACAAAAACACCGAAACTCAAATTAAAAACCCTAGGAAAATGTCAACAACAACAACAACATTTCAAAATTCAAAAAGCATAGATACTAATCACGAAAATGAACATGCAAACTGTTTAGAAACAACAACAAAAATAAATAACCGAGGGTTTTCGAACAGAGATTACTTTCGCAAAACGATAACAACAAAAGGAGATGACGACGAAGACCGAGAAGGCAACAGAGAGAATGAACTCAACTGCGATGACATGAATGCGACAGCAGTGATATCGAACGCGATGGCGGAGATTTTGAAACGCAAAGAGAAAATACAAAGAGAATACGAGTGAGAGATCTGAAACCAACAGTGAAAGCACATAAGGTACTAGGTGGGAGAAAGAGAGTGACAAATAACGTAAATATGATGAAAATGCTGGTCTGTTACATACTTAAAAAACAGAAAGATTTTTTTTGGAATTGAAAACTTATGGTGAGTTTTTTAAGGAAAAATAGTGGTAAAATATGGTTGTTTTTTTTTCATTTCCCAGTATACATTTTTTATGTTTTATAATTAAATTATTTCTTTATATATTCATATGGACCTAAAAGAATTAGAGAAAAATTATTATCTTATACATTTAGCGAGGTTACTGGTAATATGAATTGATCCCGACTCAGGACAGGAAAAAAAAATATTATTTTAGTGAGATTATTAATTTATCGAATATCGGATATTCATTTATCAAAATTTTACTGTATTGCCTTAAAAAAAATTAAGAATTAATATGAAAAAGAAAAAAGCGTGGTTTCTCTATTTTCCCTCTAATATCTCAGCACCCAAAGCAGCGTCGTCACCCGCAAACAGTTGCTCGCGCAGGTCGAACGGGCTTGGCTTCGGGAGGGCGACGATCATCTCGACTAGCTTGGGCGCACGTACGGCACACGGCGGAGCTTTAAGGTTAGGAGGAGAGCCCAAGGTTCTAAAAATCGCTAGGCAACCCTAGACGGTGAACATACATTCTGGCGCCTATGCGGCTAGACGTGGATTAATCGAAATTAGACGTTTTCTAGGTGACTTAAAAGCGGTATTAATTCAATACATATATATGTGAAATAATGAATATTTAAAACACTTATATAATAAAATTAGCAATAAATATAGTTTAAATTGTCATAATCTCCACACAAAAATATATAATATAGAGTATTAATCTCAAATATCAAATTATTTGAGTTTTAAATTATTATTATTTTCACGCCCAGCATCGCCTAGCCCGCCTAGACTCGCCTAGGCGCGCCTAGCTCGCCCAAAAAGCTTATTCCCTCATTTAACTTCGCCTAGCGCCTAGGCATCGCCTAGGCGGTCGCTTAGGTCGCCTTTTAGAACAGTGGGAGAGCCTCGCGGTCGGACACAGATCTGTTTCGATTGCATCTGCCATCGTTGTTTTCGTCCCTTGACTCCCAATGAAGGACGACTCGCCGACCTCCAGCCACTCCCGACGTTGTCCAGGTAGTGCTCGATCGTGTTGTCCCAGTGAAACGACGTCCAGCTCATCTCTCTCTCTCTCTCTCTCTCTCTCACACACACCTACAAGATTATAGTAAAGCAGTCAACGCAAATTGATCCTCGTCTCCCATCATGTTGCAGGCCCAAGCTACTGGCCCAAGCCCATCAACTACAGGTCCCCTACTTCTGGGTTGGCTTCTGCATTTTCTGCAAATCCTGCTTCTGTTAGTCTTGCTTGTTTTACTCTTTGTATTCAAACCATCTCTGTTTACCTTGTTTGTATTATCTGTAGTGGAGACAATGTCTATAACCATTAGACCGTTGACCTCTTAGCTGTGAGATCCCAAACTTATCTCATTGGAGCTATATATGCTTTTGTAAGGCTTTTGTAATGGTTATGTTGATTATTGAAAAACTATCTTCTCTCCCAATTTCTCTCTTCTTCCTCCCCTTTTCTCTCTGTGCCCTATCACATACCGACCGCGCGCCGTTACTCCTCGGCCTAACATCACTGATTCACTGTCATCCTTAGGTGCACGCCATCGCGCAACACTCCTCAACTCCAAGCGTCGCACAAAGGTTAAAGCACAGCTAATTTGGATTGAATTGAGTCGAGTTGCGTAATTTGCAGGATGGGGGATGGCGAGCCTTATGGCTATTTAATTTTGCGTAGTGGCGAGAGAAGGAGACACAAGAGATAGGGTTTTAGGGATACTGCTCACTGCAATTCTCGTGTCAGACTATAACTTGCAGGTAAAACAGGAATTTAACTCCGCCAGTGCACTTACACTACTGTGCACAGAATATCTTTTGATTTATAAGGTAAAAATTGGGATGGCAACGGATCAGATCAAGACCAAGTTTTGGGTACCCGAAATTGAACCTAAAATTAATTCGTCTGAACGAATCCGACCCGTATTTGAAAATTTTAGTTCAAGATTTTACCAGACTTGAACCCATAGGATAAATTAATACCCAAACCCGATCCATTTAAAAATAAAAAATCTATATAAATATTAGAATTAAATATTTACCATTCTATATAACTTATATAAAAATATATTAAAAAATTGAATATAATTATAATATATAATATATTCCCTTTTAAATATAAGCAGGTCAGGTTCAAGTTCGAGTCCAAGTTTGGTATATGCATATCTGTACCCGACCCAAACGCGCCACCATACGATCGGGTTCGGGTCCATCTGAATTTCACGAGGCTAGCCACCTACAAACAGACATTAGCAACATGTTACAACACTCGGTAATAGTATGAAAGCATTATCAGCTCTTTTAAGTAGTTACATAAGAGTACACAAACGGCATAAAGCATAATAGTATGAAGCATTATCAGCTCTTGTAAGTAGTCACGTAAGAGTACACAAACTGCATAAAGCATAAAGTTTCATCAATATATAACTAGCAACTGATAACAAAGACAACAAGAAAAGATTAGTAATTATTGCTAATATATTTGTATCACACAACACAACATGAAACATAAAACCTGCCACTAAATTGATGTTCCGAGTATCAAACAATTTCCTATTACACTATTAAACAATTCCCTTTTGTTGAAAAATTGAGAAAATATTAAGAACCGGCAACAAAAAAGAACATTTAAAAGTTGGGTGAACAAGAATGTTCATATCTACTAACACCACATAGAAGCAAAGAACATACTAGATTTTCCTTCCATCAGAATATTAAACTCATTCATAAACAGAATGATGAAAAAGCAACACGCCAAGGATCCTCAATGCATGGAAAATCAGTTATTAATTTCTTATATATATTAAATGCTCTTGAGAAAAACTTTTGTATTCTGTACAATCAATGCACGCCTCGTGACGACGGATATGCTAATTTTTTCCCAGTAAATGACACAATATATGCCTTCTCAAAGTTATAATGAATATTATAATTCTCTAAATGTGATCATCCAAATAATGTGATATTGTGCCTTACATCAGAGTGTTTCAGCAGGTTGCTGCCCAGAACTTCTAACCAGAAGTTGACTTCATTCTCCCATCTGATTCCCGAGAAACAGAATCCCTGTGTTGCTGTGACGGCGATGAAGCAAAAGGACTATGGACTCCAGCTTTATCTGGTTTTTGGTTCTGTGAAGCCAAGTACTCGAGCGCTACAACGATATCAGTGATCAGGGGACGGAAAGCTGGCTGCTCTTGTAGACACATGGACGTAATAGCAACTGCATGATGCAAACAACGAACAGGGAAGCGTCCCTGCAATAAAGGATCAACTAACTGGACAAACTTCCGTCGGTCTTTCAAGAATGGACGAGACTGCATTTAGAAACACAAGTGTGAAATGATATCAGAAGAAATTAAGAGGAGAAGTTAAGCCAATGCAGCGAAAATGAAGTAGTCAAAAAGAGTTGACCTCATATGAGAGACTTTCGATACGAGTTCAAAATAATACCAAAAACTAGACAAAACCCACACATATAATACTTGTTATTGCGTTGAAGTGGTCATTAAATAGAAAAAGTGGGAGAAAATTATGGGATGCTGTTTACGACCCCAAATATATAAGACTGAACAAAAGTGAAAAGGGTGTTGCAGGAAATTTTGGCAATCTATACCTCTCTTCTGTTAAATATAGTATAGATTCATCTTAAAATCTCAGGAGCCACAGCCCTCACAATGACCACAAAAAAAAATATACTCACACTACCTTCGTAGATGGCAAAGTAAACTTCTAGGGAGAGTTTGAATTGAAAGGAAAATATGTCAATATAGCATCAGATGTGGGTAGAAAGAGATTTCACAAGCAAGTGAGAAAATAGAAAAGAAACAGGAAATAAAGCTGTGCTTACCCAAGTTACTAGGTTTTGTTCTCCTTGCTTCTTAGTGCTATCAATTGCCTTCTTCCCAGTAATCAGCTCCAACATTACCACACCAAAGCTATAGATATCAGATTTAAGGGTCAACTTGCCACTCATAGCATATTCTGGTGCACAGTATCCAAACGTTCCCATAACTCTGGTTGAAACATGGGTGTTCTCTCCCACAGGACCAAGTTTGGCAAGTCCAAAATCCGAAAGTTTTGGATTGAAATGATCATCCAGCAATATATTTGCTGATTTCAAGTCGCGATAGATAACAGGTGGGTTAGCTTTGGAGTGGAGATATTCGAGGCCCCGCGCTGCACCAACAGCTATCTTAATTCGAGTATCCCAACTAAGTGGTTCTTGATCAGGAGTCAGATCTGACGATATTATATGGAAGCCCTTATGTTAGGTCGAATACAAAAGTATAACAGTAGAGAAAAGGCAGCTAAAGACAATTTAAATCTTTATAATATCCGATATCGAATATATTCTCATGTCATGCTCCATAGCAAGAGAATAACATACAAAGATACTACTATCATGCTAAACAGAAGAGCAATTTCCAAACATACAATTCCATCTCCCTCCTCTTACCTATAGTTTTGAAGCATAGAACTAATAATATTTCCCAACAAAAATAAACATATTACCTACTTGTTGGTAAAAAATCTAAGAGAACCCTCATAGAGAAAAACGTTTTTTCTTTTCTTTTCTGAGAGGGATTTGGAATCGGCTTAGCACATAGGCTACCTCAGTCTAGGGTATAAGGATTATCTGATAATAAAATAAATGAACTGGAGTGGATGGACTTTAGTTATTGATCAGAAAAACATACCAAAAAGATGATCTTCCAAGCTACCCCTCGGCATGTACTCGTAGACTAAGAGTCTTTGATCTCCATCAGTACAGTAGCCAATCAAGGTGACCAGATTAGTATGATGTAGTAGGCTTAACATGAGCACCTCCACAATAAATTCCTGAAAGCCTTGAAGACCGTCATGGCTAAGTTGTTTAATCGCAACAACCTGCTCAGAGAAATGAAAAGCTGCAGCACATTAACATTGAATTCAACATACTCCAAATATGGCTGTACTAAAATGAATTTTGTCCCATTTTGTTTCTCATTTTAGTTCTACTCCCCTGAATAACTCAAAGCAACTTCCCTGAAATGAAATTCGATACAATAAGAATGTCTGCCTACATCTGTGCAATATACCTGGCCTGCTTCAAGTCGACCTTTGAAAACCTTTCCAAAACCACCTTCTCCAATCAAATTCACTTCCTTGAAGCCTTTAGTGGCGGCTGCAAGTTCGCGAAATGTGAAACTTTTGGCCACACTCCTCTGTGTGCTGTTGCCACCCTTTCCTTTTCCCTTCCCACTCTCTGCACATCAAACAACATAGCTCAGCACCTACAACCTAAACAAATTCCAAATAGTAATACAATTAAACACATTCTAGGATGCTCGAAAACACTTACCAGTATCATCAGAGTGTCCCCTTCCTCTTCCACTACCTGCAATTTCATTCATTCCCCAACATTTTACCAAAACCAAACTAAGAAATCACAAATCAAACTAAATTGAACAATTAAATAAAGAAGAAGAAGAAGCAGACCTGAGGAGCGATCAATTTCGACCTTGCTGACATCCTTCCGGCGAGGACCGAAGCACCCGAAGCAACTCATCACTTAAATTTCCATGTAATCATGAATCTCTGCTGAAATTTCAAACAAAAAATAGCACTTAAAACCCCAAATCCTCGAAGTAAACTAGATAAGCTTTTTGACTCTCTCACTCTCTCAGTTTCCGCAGCCGCCGGAAAGATTTAGAAGGCGAAACCTTTGCCGGGTCCCGACTCCCCCAAAATCCTCCCCAGAATAATAATTCAATAAAATAATACACCGAATGGGATATTTCGTCTGATTTAGATGCCCACCATTATTAATAGATAGAGCCCAGAATTAAATTAATTAATTTTAAACAAGCTCTCCATAGAATTAAGCCCAGCCGGGTTCGATATTCTGGAAGCAGAAGGAGGGCAAAATAGGAAAATGAGCAAAAGATCGGTGCCCCTGCAATTAATATATTTGAATTCAAGATTTAAAATGTTTCATGAGTTTGGGCCCGTGAATTTGAAAAGTTTAGCATTAATGTTTTTCTTCACGATGCGACCTTGCGGGTGGGGAGGTGGTGTGACGATATTGTCCTTGGTTATTAGTTTGTATTCACGGTGGAGGACACTGACAGAGCAAGAAAAGAGTTTCCGATTTGTTGTGACTCGCTTTTTCCGACCGGACTTTTGATCTGGATCTTCTGATTCCTCTCGGGTCTTCATTATTGCAATCCTTGTGGTGATGCCACGTGGGGATTAGTAGATGTGGGGCTGTCATAAGTTTGTCATTTATGATATGGAATTTTTTTTTTCCGTGTGTTACTTATACTTATCCGACCATATCAACTTGATACTTGAATTTTCCTAACTATCAATTACATACTTGACATTTCAAAATCTTATCTATGTAATACCTGGGCAAAAATTTTCGTCCATCTCCGTCTGCTTTTCTGACGTGGCTAGCACGATATTCAAATTGGAGGGGTAAATTACCAAATTATCCTTAGATTTTCCCGCCACTTTCACAGCTTTACTCTCCATCTTATTTCTTGCCAAAAAATCCAAACCCCAATCTCCCACGTTTTCACTTCCTCTTCCTTTTTTTCCCTCTTATAAAAACTTGATTTTCACCTTATCAATTTCACCATCCACGTACACTACAATCCACAACTCCAGTTTTTCAGATTTCATCATGCCTTACAAAAACAAGAGTTATCGTGCAACCACTTCCGGTGTTCTCCCTCGAAGGTCTGCCCTGCTGAATCCTTTGATCTCCACTCTGATACGAGCGAAAATGCGTTCAATGTTAACACAAAGTAGATACTAAAAACATTGTTCACACATATACAATTTAAAACCCTTATTTTGTCGTTGTAATATTGGCGAGTAGGGATCGTTCTATCCGGGGAATTAAAGGGCGCATGCATGGTTTCGTTTAAGCAGAAATCTAAAGGTTTGGGGGGATTGGAAATTGGTTAATTAATGTCCTACGAAATTAAGGTACAAAACATGCAAACACAACAAGAACTCCTAGACTTTTAACATGTTTTACTCATAGACAAGTTTAACAATCAAGAAACCTTAAATTCTAATTATGCTTACAAAAAAATAAAAAGCTAGATTACTAATTACAAGTGATCAACTTATTTCACTCACCTAGCCTACTCTTATGCTTTTACCTTATTTATCATCTACGAAATCCTTAATTTTAGTCGAGATACATACACATGCTTTCGTTGAATAAGAATGCTATGACGCATAACATCTTAAAACAATTGCTACGTTGCCGAAATCATTGAGATATCTTTTAGGAAGATTGGTGACATACCCTATCCTAAAACATACTCAAAGCATTAAGAACTTAAAGCTAGCACATGCATCCAAACTAATAAAATTAAGAACACATGGAATAATCGAAATAAGAGAAGAACATGGAGAAATTCTTTCATTACATAACCGAAATTATTACAAAGAAGAAGATGGAGTTTAGAGTACATGGTTACACTTTTAGAGAGGTGACGCACCAACTACAAGCGGTGATTCTCAAGAACACGAATGATGCACTCTACGTTCTTGATCCGGAGGTGGTGGAGAGGTTCGACTTTGGAAGAACCTTGGTTATGTATGGAAGAGAGGTGAATTGTATAGAGCTTTGGCTTGTTAAATTGTGTGATGATCTGTATTATGGCTGGCCTCCCTCTTATATATAGGCAAAGGAATTGCCTACCTCTCTCTTCCACCTTGCCTCTTCATTAAATGCACCCTTAGTCACCATGGCAAGTCACACCCTTAGTCACCATTTGTGATCATCACAAGCAAGAGTCACCTAGGCTAGTCACACTCTTAGTCACCCTTTGTGATGATCACAAGCTTAGTCACCAAGCCTAGTCACAAAGCTTGCCAAAATTGACTTTTCCTCTTCACCAAGTGGCTTGCTTGCCGAATTTAATGGGCTTGGACTTTATTTTGGGCCAAAACAAACTTTGACAAATGGGCCCACAAAATGCTTTATGGGCCGGGCCATTCCCGGTGGTCCGAAATCGCAAAAATCGCAAAATCGCCGAAATTCCTCCGAATCACGCCGTTATTCATCTCCACCGTAAATAACCTAAAAATAACAAATTAAATGAAAAAAACATAAAAACTAAGATTATAACATATCTAAACATAAAGGGAAATGCGTTAAGAATCGAGCATAAAATGCGTATACACTACCAGAAATGGAGACATGACCGGCGACCTCCCGTCGCCGGCCTTGTCTTTTTTTTTCGCCGGAATTGTCATTACCGGCGACAAGTCGCCGGCAATGACGTCGCCGGAAATCCCCCGCCGGTGTTAACATTGCCGACGACGGCGTCGCCGGTAATGTCCGAGACATCACTGGCGACGGCGTTTCCCGTCGCCGGCAATGGCAGCGCCGCCGTGGCCGGAATGTGAGACATTGCTGGCGACTGAGGTCCATGTCGCCGGCAATGTCTGGAAAAATTTGGAAAAAAAACGCGGTTCTGGATTGGGCCCAATTCCAAAACCTGCATTGAAAGACATAAACCGTACAATCATACAAGTTCAACAGTACACATAAATGTCCAACGTACAGTACAAATAGCAACGACGATACGAAAAGTAACTACAACTACAGGTCAGGGTCCAGGAACTTGCGGGTCAGGGACGAAGTAATCCATGTACTCATTTGAATTCCGGTGGCTACCTTGGTCTTGCTCTGGCGTTAACTGAGGGACCGGGACCGGGGGAGGTGTGGGGAACGGTTGTCCGGTAGTCTGAGCCTCGTACATCGTCCGCATCCATGTGTACATCTGAGCCTGCATCTGTGTCTGCTGCTGGACCATGTTTTGGTACTCGGCCATCTGCCTCTTTTGCTCCTCCAACTCCCTCTGCGTCCTATGAAGCTCCGCTGCGAGGTTACGACTAGAAGTTGAACTTCTTGACCCGGTAGAGTATTCTGAAGTGTTCTTCAATACTCATTCGCCCGCCGTGCCCATTCCCCTACAGTAGTAGGTATTCTTTCCTGTCCCGCACGCTTTTGCCATGATCTGAGCCGCTATAGGGCGATCAAGCGGATCGATCTGAGAGGCATACTGGGTGACTTCTTCCTCGGAGCAGTCAGGATGGTTAGTCCGAGCTATATTCATGGTCACTTCTGCGGTCGCCTCCTCCACTCTCGCCTAATTGAAAAGCGAAAATGAATAACGTATTAGCTAACAAAATAAATTAATATCGAAAAATAGTTTTATCAACACATGGAGAGGCGAAAGACTTACCGCTTCGTCAGGGCACTGCGGATAGAACTTCTGATGAATATACACTAAGGGGTTCACTTCTTGTTGTTGCTGCGCCTTAGTCGACCAACCCATGTAGTTGAGTGAACCTGCATGATGGGCCCTGGTGTTTTTCAATCTATTTGCCCGGTTCGTCTTCGAAATCGCCTTGTTTGATAAACATATGGAAAAAAATTAGTAACTAACTATTTCAAACTGATACGATACATTAGGCTTGTAAGATATATTCAGGATGCATACCTTCGCTTTGGGGTGCTCGAAGTGGGCTATCAGCCACAGCCACTCGTACTCCCTAAACCGGAATTCGCTAGGGGTAGAACCTCGGCCTAGGTCCTTGTATACAGTGTAATGGGAAGAAAGCTCGTTCTTCCACTCTTTATACCTATATTAAAACAAGGAAAAAAAGTTAGAGATATTAAAACACTTGATAAACAAAAATCTAAGTCGATATATATTCAAATAAGTTGAAGCACATCACCTCATATGTAGTTGACGCTCTACCCACGTGTGAATAAGAACTTCATCCACGTCAAACCACACCTGCAATATGAATATATAAAAGGTAAAAATTTATTCGGACTTAATTAATAAATGTAAAATTTACGTAATGAAAATACGATTTTACTCACACTGAGTGCATTATGCACTTGCATCTTCACGTAGATAGGCACAGATTCCCAATCTGGCCAAAGCATTGGGACCTTGTCCCGCACGATCGCACCGGCCATGCTGACATATTTGCGCGTGGTGTCGAATGCCTCGATCACCTCGCCATCCTCATTGGCCCTTATGGGCGTTTTCCTTCCCCCGGTGGCCTGCTCAAGTCTCTTCCCGGTGCAGGTGCCTCTAGCCCCTTTCCGTTTTCCAGTCCCATTAACGAAATTGCCTAATAATACAATGTCAACAAATTGATATTATTAATTGAACCTATCATAAATCTTAAGTAATAATTAAGTCATCAATCTTGCACATGATAAATGGGTTTTACCTGCATCGTCCGTTTGTTGGTTGGTGCACCTCACACTCCAAAGATACACGGGGTCGAACTGGATGAAGTTGTACGCTTCCTCCACGCTCAGGAACTCCGGCCGTCCTTCAATATAAACAGGCATCCCCTATCATCGAATTCAGGGATCACAGGAATCTCGTCGGGTAGGAAGAGACCGGACGGCGGAGATAGACGAGGCCTGGACGATGAGGCGCCAGCACCACCATCTGTCTCAGATGATTCCCGTGAATTGGAATAGCCACCGGGTGTGACGACCCGAACCAGAATCAGATGTGTGTTTGGTACAATTCTCAAGTTTCGGTTATAGTCGTAGTTTTGTGATATTGCGTGGTTTGCCGATTTGACTCGCGACGATATTTTGGGTCAGGAATTTGGGTTGAGTGTCTTCACGAGAAGTGTAGAGTACGTGATTTCGAGTTTGTGGGTGGTTTCGGAAGATTTTTCCGATAACCGAGGAATATTTTATGATTATTTGAAGTTTCGGGTTCCGACGAGTTTATCCGATTGTTTCGAGCTTATCCGAATCATTTCGTATTTTCATTTTGGACCGGCGATCGACCCGAGGGACGAGTATAAATATCGAAAAGTCGAAATATAGTCGAGAGTTAGTCGAAAACTTCATTTTGGGGCGTTGACCGAATTGAATTCTGTTGACTTTCCATATTTGGAAAGCTGACCAAGGGACCGAAAGGGAAAGTTTCCCAAACGGGAAGTTGATCTCCGGCGACCTTTTTCCGGCCACCATCCGCCACGGGACAGGTATGGTTAGAACCTCTATGTGATTTCGAGTACATTGATGTATGGTTTGTTGAGTTTTGATTTCATTTGGGATGGACCCGAATCGGGTCGAGTTCGTCTCCGTCACCGGAGTCGGTGGAGATGTTTCCGGCGAGTTTCGAGGGACAAGATGTTGGGGGTTTTGCTTCCCATGCCTCGTAGATGCTTCCTAGGTGGTTAGATTTGGAAGAGGTTGAGTTTGTGGTTGAACCCGATTGGGTTTTCCGGCAAGGGATTTGACTCGGTTTTGCTCGATTTTGGAAGGGTTAGAGTTGGAATTGGGTTTGGTGGTAGAAGAGAAAGTGGTTTGTGTGATCGAGATCTTGAAAACTGGAGAAGTTGGCCGTGAAATTCCACCGTTGACGGCGCGCCGCCGGCGGCGGCGGCGGTCAACGGTGGTCAGAAAGTCAACTTTTCAGATTTCGATGTTTTTAATGTCATTTTTCTCGTAATCGCGCCCTGATTATCGTACGGAGGTTTTTGAGTTGATTTGGTTAGCCGATTTTCAGTCGAGATTTCGAGTGGGGATTTCAGGATTTCCGTAATTCATTTTGCACTGCATTTCGTATTTCCGGGAACGGTTGGTTTCCGTGCATCTGTACAGTGTTGTGGATTACGATATTGATCAGTTGTATTTTATGAATATATTCAGGGGATCGAGATCGAGATCTGGATCGTGATTGTGCTTCAGGCGTGGGAACTTCCGCCGGACCACGAGTTTAGCGCGAGTTCGCGCTAGCTGATCTGTGAGTGGACAAGTTTCTATTTTCACTGTTAATTTGCGAGTTCGTAGATTCTATGATTTCCGTATTTAATTATACGATGTTGTGATATATGTATGTTGTTTCCGGAGGTATTATTATATGTGTTGTTTGTGATGGCATTTATTACATCGATGTACCAGAGTTGAGAGATTCCTATGGGCAGGGTTGAGTGGTCCCCTGCATGCCGCCAGGGTTGAGTGGTCCCCTGGCCTATCACTGTCAGGTTTGAGCGATTCACCTGACGTCGGGCTTGAGTGGTCGCCCGACAACCTCCGTGTATATATTTATATGTGTGTTGTTTTCCGAACTCGCACTGTTTATATTGAGTATGTATATTAACTGGTGAAAGGCATATGTATATTTTCGTCCACTCACTCTAACGTTTTTATTTGCCTTTCCCTTGGGCTTTTCGGTTTCCGTGCCCAGTTGCAGTTCAGGTTTGGTGTTTTCACGTCGCGGTTTGGAGGCTAGTGATCAGAGTCACCTGTGTTTTCCAGTAGGTTTCAGTTGCACCTACTGATGTACATGTTGTATATATTTTATACTAGAGGTCGCTCTGATACATTCCGATACTTGTTTATACGGATTTTCTCGGATATACATATAAATAGTACAGTATGTTTACTGTTTGTTGATTATATTGATGTTGAGAAATCCGGATGGGATTGGTGCCCACGGTTTGATTTTTGTGGCATAGGACGAAGTGTGTTTTTTCCGCGTGCAGGTTAAGGTAATTCCTCGCTAGTAACGAAACTCTGCCCAAATTTTGGAAAATTTTTGTTGGTTCGTGTTTTCGAAGGGGTTCGATTCCGATTTAGAGTGCTAAATCGGGGTTGGGTCCTTTCAGCTTGGTATCAGAGCCTTAGGTTGTCAAATTCTGTAGACTCTTGTAGTTGTGACGCTTAAGGTATTTGAGTTGATACAGCATGACTGGAGTGATGACCCGACTGGCCAGCGGTACTCATCAATACTTCGGGTGTTGTGTGTCCTCAAATATCTGCGGTTTCATGATTACGTTCTTTCTGCTTGTACCTAATGCTTGTCTTGTATCAGTAGGATGCCTGCTCGACGTGGTCCCCGTGTTGATCGGGATGATGATCCTGATGAGGATCGCCGAACGCGCGACTTGCTGATGCGAGTGCTGCGTTTGGAAGAGCGTTTTGACCCCGTGGTCAAGGCTCGCACTGCGGGTGCTACTGTGTTTTCGGGTTCAGTTGAGCCAGAGATATGCGAGGCATGGTTGGTTCAGATTGAGCAGGTTTGTGAGCATCTGCAGTTTACTCCTGAGCAGATGCCAGTAGCCGCAGTTGGTTTACTTGAGGGTGATGCTTACTTTTGGTGGGTTAGCACCGATAGAGTTCCTGTTGATACTCCGTGGACAGTGTTCCGTGATTTGTTTATGCGGAGGTACTTCAATCAGGCTACTCAGCAGCGCAAGTACGAGGAGTTTACGAACTTGAGGCAGGGCAGTTTGTCTGTACTTGAGTACCGGGATCGGTTTACCCGTTTGTCTCGTTTTGCGCGAGATATGGTGGCTACAGAGGAAGCCAAGTGTCGCAGGTTTGAGCTGGGGTTGAATTTGAGCATCAAGGCGACGCTGACTACGATGCCTCGGAACAACTTCGATGAGTTTGTTAGTGCTGCACTCCGAGGCGAGGATATTGAGCGGGAGAGACAGCAGAGGTATCAGCAGAGACGATTTGAGGAGGGTGGACCGAGTCAGGGGCCTTCGAAGAGGTAGAGTTCTGATACTTCCGGTTCAGCTTCATCCTCAGGTGGTGGGTCATATCGACCACCAGCTAGTGTACCTAGACGGAGACCGGGATGGAGGAGAGATCGACCGCAGCGACCGCAGGCTAGTGCAGGTTCCAGCGGTTCTAGTTTTCCGCAGCATACCAGTGGCACTTTTGCTGTACCGAGGGAGTACCCATTGTGTAGTCTTTGCAGCCGACATCATGTAGGTCCATGCCGGCGAGGTCCTGTAACTTGCTATAGTTGTGGCCAGGTGGGTCACTACTCGAGGGAGTGTCCTCAGTCGTATGGTGCTGATGGACAGGCAACCCAGAGTTTCGGAGGAGAGCGAGGTGCCACTGCGGGAGCTCGACCAGCTCAGTTTGCAGGCCAGGGCAGGCAGCAGGGTCAGGCTCAGCGAGGGCGACCAGCCGGACAGGCGAGGGTTCATGCTATGACTCTACGCGAAGGTAGAGCTTCACCGGAGGTCGTTATCGGTACGTTACATGTCTTTGGTGTTCCCGTAGTTGCATTGTTAGATCCAGGTGCCACACATTCATTCATATCATATAGACTGTTATCATTAGCAACGGTACCTGCATCTCCACTTCCGGGGTTGTGGAGAGTGTTGTATCCGTCAGGTGAGGTTGTGAGCATCGGTTGGGTTTACCGGGACTGTGAGGTGTTTGTTGATGGCCATGGTTTAGCCGCTGATTTGTTGTTGCTTGATATTGTGGATTTTGATTTGATCTTGGGTATGGACTTCTTGGAGTCGCATTGGGCTATGTTCGACTGCCACAGGAAGGAGGTCGCGTTTCGACGACCAGGGTTACCCGAGATATTGTTTCGTGGCAAGAAGAACACTTCCCTACCTTGTTTGATTTCCGCAATGAGGGCGGATCGGTTGATGAAGAAGGGTTGTGTTGCTTACTTAGCCCATGTTGTGGATACTACAGCTGCAGTGTCGGACCTTGGTAGTATTGAGGTTGTGTCTAAGTTTCCGGATGTGTTCCCAGCAGAGTTACCTGGTATACCCCCTGTGCGGGAGATTGACTTTACTATTGAGTTGTTGTCGGGTACTGGACCGATTTCTCAGACACCGTACCGAATGGCGCCTGCAGAGTTGAGGGAGTTGCAGATTCAGCTCCAGGAGTTGTTGGAGAAGGGATTCGTTCGTCCGAGTGTTTCTCCGTGGGGTGCTCCAGTGTTGTTCGTGCGGAAGAAGGATGGGTCCATGCGTTTGTGCATCGACTATCGGAAGCTGAATCAGGTTACGGTGAGGAACAAGTATCTGTTGCCGTGGATTGACGACTTGTTCGATCAGCTGAAGGGTGCGTCAGTCTTTTCGAAGATTGACCTTCGATCCGGATATCACCAGTTGAGGATCCGGGATTCGGACGTAGCCAGGACAGCTTTCAGGACGCGGTATGGGCATTATGAGTTTTTGGTTATGCCGTTTGGGTTGACCAACGCCCCCGCAGCTTTCATGGACTTGATGAATCGGGTGTTTCGCCGATTCCTGGATAAGTTCGTGATTGTGTTCATTGATGACATTTTGATCTATTCGAGGAGTGTGGGCCAGCACAAGAAGCACTTGCGAGCGGTGTTGCGGACTTTGCGGGACCATCAGTTGTTCGCGAAGTTTAGCAAGTGTGAGTTCTGGTTGGATAGTGTGAAGTTTCTGGGCCACGTAATTTCGGCCGAGGGAGTTAGTGTTTATCCTGACAAGATCGAGGCCGTGCTGAATTGGAGTAGACCCACTACTGTGCCAGAGATTCGGAGTTTCCTGGGTTTAGCGGGCTACTACCGACGGTTTGTGCAGGATTTCTCCCGGATAGCTACACCACTGACCAGGTTGACGAAGAAGGGCGTCCAGTTTGAGTGGTCGGATGCGTGCGAGGAGAGTTACTTGCTCCTGAAGGAGAGATTGACTACCGCACCGGTTCTGACGTTGCCAGATGACAGTGGTGAGTATGTTGTATATAGCGACGCGTCGAAGTTGGGCCTTGGCTGCGTGTTGATGCAGCATGGTAGAGTTGTAGCCTACGGTTCCAGACAGCTGAAACCGCACGAGGTCAACTATCCGACGCATGATTTGGAGTTGGCTACTATTGTGTTAGCGCTGAAGAGTTGGAGACATTATCTGTATGGTGCTCAGTGTAAGATTTTCACTGGTCACAAGAGTCTCACCTACTTGCGGACGCAGCCGGATCTGAACATGAGGCAGCGCCGATGGATGGAGTTGATCAACGACTACGATTGCACTTTCGAGTACCATCCGGGGAAGGCTAATGTTGTGGCAGACGCACTTAGCTGGAAATCGGGAGCCTCGTTGTTCCACATGTGTGTGGCCCGAGTATCGATATTAGCCGAGCTTCGGGCTACGGGTGCTGTGTTTGACTATGATGATGATGGAGCCTTGTTGGCTAGCTTTCAGGTACGACCAGTTTTGGTTGATCAGGTGCGGGAGGCACAGGATTCAGATCCTTACCTGTTAGGCAAGAAGACCATGATACGGAATGGTGTGCCTACAGAGTTCCGTTTGAGCGACGACGGTACATTGTTGTTCAGAGGTAGACTATGTGTGCCCCGAGACGAGGATTTGAAGAGGGAGATACTGGATGAGGCCCACAGCTCAGCGTATGCGATGCATCCCGGAGGTACGAAGATGTTTCGTACACTTCGAGAGTACTATTGGTGGCGCAACATGAAGCGGGAGATTGCCGCGTACGTGAGTCGGTGTTTGATTTTTCAGCAGGTGAAGGCGGAGAGGCAGAAACCTGCAGGGAAGTTACAGCCACTTGAGATTCCGGTTTGGAAGTGGGAGCATATTACGATGGATTTCGTCTATCAGTTGCCGCGTACCTCGGCGGGCAACACTGGCATTTGGGTTATTGTTGATCGACTGACGAAATCCGCACACTTTCTTGCACTTCCAGGGAAGGTATCAGTGGGCAGATTGGCTAAGTTGTACTTATCCGAGATTGTTCGCTTGCATGGTGTGCCTGTGTCTATTGTTTCTGACCGTGATAGTCAGTTCACGTCTGAGTTTTGGCGGGCGTTACAACGAGCTTTGGGCACGAAGTTGTGATTTAGTACAGCTTTCCATCCTCAGACTGACGGGCAGTCCGAGCGGACCATTCAGACTCTTGAGGATATGCTAAGATCGTGTGTGTTGCAGTTTCGTGGAAACTGGGATCAACAGTTACATTTGATTGAGTTCGCCTACAACAACAGCTATCAGGCCAGTATTGAGATGGCACCGTACGAGGCTTTGTACGGGAAGCAGTGTCGCACTCCATTGTGTTGGAGTGAAGTGGGCGAGCGTTGGCTCATTGGTCCTGATTTGGTGAAAACCACGATGGAGGACATACAGGTTATCCGAGATCGGTTGAAGATCGCCCAGGATCGGCAGAAGAGTTACGCAGATGTGAGGAGGAAGAGTTTAGAGTTCGAGGTTGGTGATTGGGTCTTCCTGAAACTATCTCCGTGGAGGGGAGTAGTGTGTTTCGGGAAGCGTGGCAAGCTTCGACCGCGATACATTAGTCCGTATGAGATTACGGAGAGGGTTGGAGCTGTTGCTTACAGACTCGAGTTACCGGCTGAGATGGCTCGTGTGCATGATGTCTTCCATGTTTCGATGTTGCGGAAGTACATCTCAGATCCTTCACATGTGATAGCCCCACAGCAGTTGCCGATCAGAGAGGATTTATCGTATGTTGAGGAGCCAGTGCAGATTCTCGATCGACGTGAGCAGGAGCTGAGGCACCGTGTGATTCCGCTGGTGAAGGTCTTGTGGCAGAACCATTCAGTGGAGGAGGCCACCTGGGAGACCGAGCAGCGTATGCGGGAGCAGTATCCTCATCTGTTCACATGACAGGTACGTAAATTTCGAGGTCGAAATTTCTTTAAGGGGGGTAGATTTGTGACGACCCGAACCAGAATCAGATGTGTGTTTGGTACAATTCTCAAGTTTCGGTTATAGTCGTAGTTTTGTGATATTGCGTGGTTTGCCGATTTGACTCGCGACGATATTTTGGGTCAGGAATTTGGGTTGAGTGTCTTCACGGGAAGTGTAGAGTACGTGATTTCGAGTTTGTGGGTGGTTTCAGAAGATTTTTCCGATAACCGAGGAATATTTTATGATTATTTGAAGTTTCGGGTTCCGACGAGTTTATCCGATTGTTTCGAGCTTATCCGAATCATTTCGTATTTTCATTTTGAACCGGCGATCGACCCGAGGGACGAGTATAAATATCGAAAAGTCGAAATATAGTCGAGAGTTAGTCGAAAACTTCATTTTGGGGCATTGACCGAATTGAATTCTGTTGACTTTCCATATTTGGAAAGCTGACCAAGGGACCGAAAGGGAAAGTTTCCCAAACGGGAAGTTGATCTCCTGCGACCTTTTTCCGGCCACCATCTGCCACGGGACAGGTATGGTTAGAACCTCTATGTGATTTCGAGTACATTGATGTATGGTTTGTTGAGTTTTGATTTCATTTGGGATGGACCCGAATCGGGTCGAGTTCGTCTCCGTCGCCGGAGTCGGTGGAGATGTTTCTGGCGAGTTTCGAGGGACAAGATGTTGGGGGTTTTGCTTCCCATGCCTCGTAGATGCTTCCTAGGTGGTTAGATTTGGAAGAGGTTAAGTTTGTGGTTGAACCCGATTGGGTTTTCCGGCAAGGGATTTGACTCGGTTTTGCTCGATTTTGGAAGGGTTAGAGTTGGAATTGGGTTTGGTGGTAGAAGAGAAAGTGGTTTGTGTGATCGAGATCTTGAAAACTGGAGAAGTTGGCCGTGAAATTCCACCGTTGACGGCGCGCCGCCGCCGCCGGCGGCGGTCAACGGTGGTCAGAAAGTCAACTTTTCAGATTTCGATGTTTTTAATGTCATTTTTCTCGTAATCGCGCCCTGATTATCGTACGGAGGTTTTTGAGTTGATTTGGTTAGCCGATTTTCAGTCGAGATTTCGAGTGGGGATTTCAGGATTTCCGTAATTCATTTTGCACTGCATTTCGTATTTCCGGGAACGGTTGGTTTCCGTGCATCTGTACAGTGTTTTGGATTACAATATTGATCAGTTGTATTTTATGAATATATTCAGGGGATCGAGATCGAGATCTGGATCGTGATTGTGCTTCAGGCGAGGGAACTTCCGCCGGACCACGAGTTTAGCGCGAGTTCGCGCTAGCTGATCTGTGAGTGGACAAGTTTCTATTTTCACTGTTGATTTGCGAGTTCGTAGATTCTATGATTTCCGTATTTAATTATACGATGTTGTGATATATGTATGTTGTTTCCGGAGGTATTATTATATGTGTTGTTTGTGATGGCATTTATTACATCGATGTACCAGAGTTGAGAGATTCCTCTGGGCAGGGTTGAGTGGTCCCCTGCATGCCGCCAGGGTTGAGTGGTCCCCTGGCCTATCACTGTCAGGTTTGAGCGATTCACCTGACGTCGGGCTTGAGTGGTCGCCCGACAACCTCCGTGTATATATTTATATGTGTGTTGTTTTCCGAACTCGCACTGTTTATATTGAGTATGTATATTAACTGGTGAAAGGCATATGTATATTTTCGTCCACTCACTCTAACGTTTTTATTTGCCTTTCCCCTGGGCTTTTCGGTTTCCGTGCCCAGTTGCAGTTCAGGTTTGGTGTTTTCACGTCGCGGTTTGGAGGCTAGTGATCAGAGTCACCTGTGTTTTCCAGTAGGTTTCAGTTTCACCTACTGATGTACATGTTGTATATATTTTATACTAGAGGTCGCTCTGATACATTCTGATACTTGTTTATACGGATTTTCTCGGATATACATATAAATAGTACAGTATGTTTACTGTTTGTTGATTATATTGATGTTGAGAAATCCGGATGGGATTGGTGCCCACGGTTTGATTTTTGTGGCATAGGACGAAGTGTGTTTTTTCCGCGTGCAGGTTAAGGTAATTCCTCGCTAGTAACGAAACTCTGCCCAAATTTTGGAAAATTTTTGTTGGTTCGTGTTTTCGAAGGGGTTCGATTCCGATTTAGAGTGCTAAATTGGGGTTGGGTCCTTTCACCGGGCGAATATGGGGCATTCAGATTGAGGGAGTTTCTGATGCCCCCGTTGACTGTCGCTCGTCTGAGGCTCTGCCACCGGAGGGACGTCTGCTGAATGAGCGTCTGGAGACTGAGGGTCGAGCCTCGACTTCCGGTTGCATGACTCTTGATCGTGCAGCTTCCTCCTCAGCTCGCGCCTGTAGCAAGGCTCTCGTGCGACCACTCATCATTGGCCCACTGGGCGTGTTACTAACTGCGGGTGAGGAGGAAGCTTGACTACTGCTCCCTCCACTATTTCGGGAACCTTTCCGTAATTTGGCTCCAAGCCAATTTGCCGCAAAATTACCTCCTAGACACCGTAATAGTCATAAGGACACGGTTTTATAACAAATCGGAACCGGAACCGGGCGGAACCGGAACCGGGCGGAACCGGAACCGGGCGGAACCGGAACCGGGCGGAACCGGAACCGTTTGGAACTGGAACCGTTCAGTTTCAAACGGTTCCGGTTACAAACAGTTCTGGTTCCAAAGGGTTCAGGTTTCAAACAGATTCGGTTCTATAACAAATCGGAACCGGAACGGTTTGGAACCGGAACCGTTTGAACCTGGAACCGTTATGTTTCAAACGGTTCCGGTTACAAACTTTTCCGGTTCCAAAGGGTTCCGGTTCCACGCGGTTCCGGTTTAAAACCGTTTTGGTTCTAAACTGTTTCGATCCCGATTTCCACCTTAATTTATACGATTAATTAACAACTATATCACTTAATTAACATATATACATTTTCGATGTGTATATATATATACATCATGCATCTTAATTAAATTTAATTTTCACATATTCATCCAAATCACAAACCCTAATTAATTTTTCACATTTTTCACACATATATATATATATACATCATGCATCTTCATTAGGTTTAATTTTCACATATATATACATCACTTAATTTTCACATACCTATACATTACTTAATTTTCACATACCTATATATATATACACATCACATATATATACATTGCATATAAATTTACAACTTATCACCCTAATTTCCAAGTTAGCACCCTAATTAATTTACACATACACATACACATACACAAAAATAATTAAAAATTGAGAGAGAGAGAGAGAGAGAGAGAGAGAGAGAGAGAGAGAGGACCTGCCATGGTTAACCACTACAATGATTTGCCTACTACAATTGTGAGGGGAAGAGAGGAGGGGAGGAGGGGAGGAGGAGATTTTCGGAGGAGGAGAGGGAGAGGATAAGGAGGAGGAGGGGGAGAGGAGGAGGAGAGGATAAGGAGGAGGAGAGGGAGAGGAGGAGGAGGAGGAGGTGAGCTAGAGGTGAAGCCGGACCGATTTGGGAGGAGGAGATGAGGGGAGGAGGAGAGGATTTTGAGAAATACAGCTCGGGGTCGAGCTGGGGGGTTTCTATCCAGAAGACATTGCCGGCGACATGCTTATAAGTCGTTAGTAATGACATTACCAACGACTTCAACTCGTTGGTAATGACATTACCAACGAGTCAACTCGTTGGTAATGACATTATTTCCCGAAGAATATCCGACAACATTTTCCGTCAACGATTTCCGGCTACAATTTTCATAATCAATTTCCGTCTACGATTAACGACTACAATTTTCATTATCAATTTCCGTCTACGATTAACGACTACAATTTCCGTCTACTATTTCCGTCTACGATTTCCGACTACAATTTCCATTATCAATTTCCGTCTACGATTAACGACTACAATTTCCGTCTACTATTTCCGTCTACAATTTCCGACTACATCATTAACGTACTAAGGATGATAATCGTAATCATCGTCATCACTTGAGTCTGACTCGGTTTCATAGGTAACCTCTGACAATATGTGCCTCTCCTCATCATCTGAATCAGCGTCAACTTCATATGGATTAACATCGAGAAGTTATGCTCCAGTAATTCGAACCACACTCCCAGATCTCACATTATTAAGGCGAATCGTAGATGATTCCGGAATGTCAAAAGCGTTCGGCTCTTGGTATGCAGTAACTTCCTCATCATCTGCGGTATCACCAAGTGTGGCAGCACTGTATATGTTTCTATGAGCAACATGGTTTACCACCTTCCACGGGACTTTGTTAAGAAGATCGTCCAGGTAAAACACTTGTTTTACTGATGAGGCAAGAACGAAAGGGTCTTCTTCATACCAGGTAGTAGCAGTATTCACCGAAAATGTTCCGTGCTGATCGGTCCTTGTGTTCTCCGGGCTAGTATCAAACCATCTACACTTGAACAAGTGCACTTTCATGCGGTTTCCATAAATTAGTTCAACAACTGAATGAAGGACACCATAATAGTCAACGCCATCCTGCCCACCATGGACCATCACCCCACAATTCTGTGTTTTCAGTCGGTCGTCTCTATTTTCACATATAAATTTCACGCCATTGACCTGACACATCGAGTAAACTTTTGAAGCTATCGGTTTCATCGCAAGGACCCTCAATTCGTTTGACCACTCTGGGTAACCATCATCTGCTACATGGTTCATCTGAAAACGATAAGAAACCACACAAGACATTATGAACATAGAAACCACAAAACCACGTACGTACACACATGCTATATAAGGAAAATGGCAATAAAAAAAAAGACATATACACATATACCCTTACCCATGGACCAAAGTAGTTTGCAAACGTCCTGTTGTGGTAATCAACATTTCCGGCAATAGCAGGGCAGTGAAGATGATAGTTTTTCCAATATTGTACTTCATCACAGTTAATCAGTACCGACCAGTGGGCAATGACTACCTCATTTTCATCCAACTTGTACGACTTTGGCAAGATTCCCTGTACTACAACGTCATTGGAGATGATAGAAAGGTTGAACTGAGGTTCATCTATCGGCATCTGTTGTTGGGGGTCCTCAAGCGCTCCCAAATACACTTTGGTGTACGTGACACACTCGTGCGCAACATATGCTTCAGCAATACACCCTTCAGGTGCATATTTATTCTTCACATAGTCCTTGTAGGCTCCCAATTG
This sequence comes from Geum urbanum, assembly GCA_946800695.1. NCBI lineage: Eukaryota > Viridiplantae > Streptophyta > Magnoliopsida > Rosales > Rosaceae > Geum > Geum urbanum. Next base: position 27,631,189 of record OX327004.1, read on the forward strand.
TCTACAAGTTAACAAGTGCATGTTAAAAGGGGTAAAACTAAGACTTTACATATAAAAACAGAGCCAAACCAAATGTACCTTTCCATGGGATACATCCAAGTGTAGTGTACGGGACCGGTAAGCAACAATTGTTCGGGAAGATGGATCGTTAGGTGAGGCATGATGTCGAAAAAATTTGGCGGAAATATCCTCTCAAGCTTGCACATGATAAAAATTATGTCATCTTGCATCTCCCTGAGATCTGATTTTTTAACTTCCCTGGTGCATAACTTCTGAAAGAATCTTGACAAGGCCACCAACGGCTCCACCACCTCCTTGGGCAGGTACCCTCGAATGAAAATATGGAAAAGGCGTTGAAGCAGTACATGACAGTCATGACTCTTTAATCCGTACATCTTATTGTCCCGGTAGTTAACACACCTGCTTATATTTCCTGCATAGCCATAAGGATACCTGCATGTATATATATATATATAGCCATAGGCAACAATTATATTTCTCGCATATCACCATAATCCGGTAAAAATTAAAGGCAAACCAATTTTCGTACTGCATAGTCATATATAAGAATATTTACCTGACATTACTCAGCCACCGAAAAATTTCATGCTTATGCTTCGGCTTGACGGTGTAAGGAGCTTGCGGCATTTTTCTCTTACCATCTCGTAACCACAAATGTTTCCGCAGTCCCATAGCTTTCAGATCAATATGTGCATTAGGGATGTCTTTTGTTTTCCCCTCCAAGTTAAGAACTGTGCCCACCACACTTTCACACACATTCTTCTCTATGTGCATGACATCTAGGTAATGTCTGATAGGCAACCTGGGCCAGTAGGGGAGTTTCCAGAATATGCTCTTATGTGTCCAAAACTTATACCTTTCGGGCTCGTTTGGAATTGACGCCACTATGTCAGGATGATTGCTCAGCTGGCCAAAATCATATTCATTCAACACTTCCAAAATTTCTTCCCCTGTCCATCGCCTGAGTGCCACACCTGTTTCCACAGTCCCATCAAACGCGTCTGGATCCTGCCTAAATGGGTGATCATATGGAAGCCAACAACGGTGACGCATCTGAACAATTTTACTGCAATGAGGACAGCAACAATCAACCGTCATGCACTCTGAACAAGCCATGTAACCCCTGGTAACGTTGCCCGACAACATACCGCAGGCAGGAAATTCACTGATGGTGCCAACAAGCATGGCATGCATTTGGAACATCTCCTTTTTGAACCTATCGTAAGTGGGGTGGACACACTCACTCAGGTACTTAAGCTCCTCAATCAAAGGCCTCAAATACACATCGAGACATTTTCCTGGATAACCCGGGCCCGGAATTAACAGAGTCAGCATATTGTATTCCTTCTTCATGCACATCCATGGTGGAAGGTTGTACGGTACCAAAATAACTGGCCATATACTGTATTGAAGACTCATGTTGCCAAAAGGGTTGAATCCGTCAGATGAGAGCCCTAGCCAAACATTTCGGACCTCTGCTGCAAAATGATCAAACTCCCTGACCATGTGCTTCCAAGCCTCTCCATCGGAAGGGTGTATAAGGGTGTCATCGTCAGGCAAGTTCCTCTCAGCCCACCATCTCATTGCCTCGGCCGTGAAAGCACACATGAACAACCGCTCCAGCCTATCAATAAGCGGGAAATATCGAAGTATCTTCACAACTTTCTTGTTGCCTGCAGGAGTCAACTTATACCTTTCTGTAAAACATACCGGGCAGGCTTCAAGGTCTTCGAGATCTTTTCCCCAGAAGAGAATACAATCATATCTGCATGCATGGATTTTGATGTAGGAAAGCCCAAGATCTTTCAGGATATGTCACACCTTATGATGAGTGGTAGGAAGACGATGACCGGGTGGCAGTAGCGAAGCAGTCCACTTCAACCAAGAATCCACAGCTTTGACAGACATTTTGTTCTCCATTTTCAGCTGCATCACTCCCATCACACTTTTAAGAACAGTCTTACTACAACCGTCGTACAACGGAGTCTGTTGCAATACAATCAGGTTTTGTACTTGTCCATACCGCTTGTGTTGACATGAGCTCCAGGTAATGGTTCAACTGGCTTGATATGGGGGAAACCCTCAACGACGGGAGGGACATTTGGTGCTTCATCAGCAAATACACCGCTCTCATGAGGAAACATATCATTGATTAACATCGATGTTGGATCATAGGATGAACTGCCCCTCTCAGCAAAATCTCCATGATCATAGCGTGGACTGGCCCTCTCACCAAATTGTCCATGATCATGCGGACCCGCTACCGATGTTTCACTGTGATAAATCCAACAAGTGTACTTATCCCAAAAGCCGTATTTACTCAGGTGCCTCTGGACTTTATCAATGGGAAATCTAAATCGATCGCTGAAACACTTACAGTCTTTACACGGGCAATAATGAAGTGTAGTGTCTCCACAATTAGCCTTCACAAAATCCACAAAACTCCTAATTCCCTCGTGATATCTGACATCCCATCTTTCGAGACTCATCCAACTCTTGTCCATCCTGAAAATTCTAACAATTTTACCTATTAATTATATATATACACACATTCACTACTAATAATCGACGCGATATCTCAATTCAACTCTAATTAAATCAACACATGCATGCATATATATATATATATATCGATCTAATCTCTGAATTCGATTCAGTACTCGATGATGGTATTCTTCTTTTTTCAATTCAAAACGTATTTGACTGGGTAGGAGGCTCTGTTAAGCCTGGCTCCGATAACAATACGATAATACCAGTCGTTGATTCAGACACAAGATTAACTACAAGCTGTTTTCTCGTTTCGGTGACATCAACAACATTTCATATATATCTCACGAATTGGATTTGATCAACACACACACACATATATATACATACACATATACGTATATATACACCTACCTATATATATAGCTTCCCGAGTGATCGAGTTTTCTACGCGCGCCTTAATTTTGACAGTATACCGAATGATCGATTTCAGAGCGTACGTTTTCCTTCTTTCGATTTCTCTGGATTTTTTTCGATCAAAATGATTGAATGATCGAGCTGCCATAACCGGCATCTAATATAAGACACATTGCCGGCGACGGAGTAAGTCGCCGGAAATGAAGACATTACCGGCGACTTTACGCCGGAAAATCGCCGGTAATGTTCCAAAACATTACCGGCGACTCTAACCGTCGCCGGCAATGTCTAGCCACACATTTCCGGCAAAATTCCGACCGAAAAATCACCGGAAATGTTCGGCTTGACATTGCCGGCGACGGTTGGAGTCGCCGGTAATGTTTTGGAATATTACCGGCGATTTTCCGGCGACATTACCGGCGACTTTTCCGGTCGCCGGCCTTGTTGGCCGGAATCTCGCCGGTAATGTTTCCATTTGTGGTAGTGATATCAAATTCCCCTACACTTAGACTTTGCTAGTCCCTTAGCAAACACTAAGTTAAACTAAGACTTTCTAAGAATTAAAACAAAAGAAAGAACACAACTAAGCCCTTAGCTAAAATTTGTCTCAGAATTTTCATAAGTGTATGGCGATGGCTCACATGATTTTCAACTTGTATGCTCAACGAATTCAAGAGATAATTGAGATATGATTATGTAATGAACAAGTAAGACATGGAGAAAATAATGGTTATGTTATAGCTGTGCATGCTTTGAATAAAGGTTTAATCAGCTCACAAGGATGCACTCAACATATTTTTCACTCATGAAAAGGGTTCACTTAAAGTGTATATGAATTTAAACGAAAACCTCATGAATGGAGTCAATTGCTTGCACAAATGAACCAAAACCATAAGATTACTCATGCAACTTACTCTACCAATTGAAAGCTACTCATTTTAAGGATCATAAAGGACTTTTAGTGAGGTTGTAATGGGCTAAGGCTAAGGCATTCGAAATTTAGATATGTGGTGATAAAAACGTTTCAACGACTTAGTCTAGCACTTTCGAATCTTTTTCGATTTCATCTTCCATCTACACTCGAATGTTATCATGTATACTTCTATCTAAACTACCCTTTGAGCTTTTCGGACAGGACAAATGCCATATTTGTTCTATTTTTGGGCCTTCAATTCGTTGTAATCTCTAAATCCGCAAATAAGGGGGACATTAATCCAAATGGTTATACTTAGAACACAACATATTGCCATGAGAGATATATATAATTTTTTTTTCTTTTCTCTTCATTCTCTCAATTTTTTTTTCTTCTTTTCTTTTTGGCAATCTCATACTTTTTAAGCTATTTGTATAAGTCTTTCCCCTTACACACATTAACTTTTTCAATCTTCCTCTCCAAAACATCATCTTATGTGCTAGTTTCGAAAAAATTCTCACCAAGTTTCCGGAACAAAGGTAAGGATATTCTACACTAGGGTAAGTGTTTAGCTATATATTGTGATTAGAGCTGTTAATCGGGTTAAACGGTTCGGTTTTCTGTCCGAACCAAAAACTGAACCAAAATTTTTAATCGGTTCAGTTCGGTTCGGTTTTTCAGTTTTTGAAGTGATAACCCAAATATATTCGGGTTAGTTTGGTTCGGTTATTTTTCGGTTATTTTTTCGGTTTTCTGTGATATCAAACTTAGAAGAAAAAAACGATGAAACTACACAAGTCCAATCAATAAAATAAATATTCATCATACTTTGTAAAAATAAGAGTTGAATCCAAGTCCATCTGAAGTTGAATAAAATACAAGTTCATGGCTTCATGCTTAAGTCCATCTAAAGTTGAATACAATACAATATGCATTGTATAGAGCTAGAAACTTGCAATATGCATTTTGAAGTAGGCTTTCAACAGCTCTTATCTAACTCTACCAACTACTAGCAGCCTTCAGCATATTCAATTCACGATTGTTCAATCACATACATTAAGATCACTGCCCTCTTATCACAAAATTGGTCTTGACCAGAGTATTAAAGGAAGAGAACACAAGTAGATACCACAAAAACTAAATTTTGTTGTCATTGACAATCTGACAATGGTAAAGAACATAGGTAGAAACGTCAAAACCTGATCATAAACAGGTACTAGGTGGTCTTTATGAGAGCCGATGCTATTCAATTATCAACACCCAGTCATAATCACACCAGCACTACTATAATGTTGGTTTTGAAAATTGCTGAATTTTCTCCGTTTAGAACAGTGTCTCTTGGTGGGTCTCTGAAACCATCTTATAATCTTATATGGTACATTTCAACGAAATCCACACAGAGAAAAGTCAGAAAACTACAAATTCAAAGACACCCTCCTACTCCTACCCCTCAATATTAGAAGACTTGATTATATGTCATATATATATATATGTCGATCTGTTAAATTACAATTTACACAGACTGATCAGTTTTTAACAACTGAGCTTATCAAATCAATCTCATAGTAAATCAACTTTTCAATCACACTTACAGTAAACCAAATCGTTCGGTTACCTATCACAATATACCCAACAGTCCAACATTATCACAGTATACCAACTTACATCTTACTCGATTACCTGAAGAAGTGAAGATCAGTTCGTAACTTGGAAACGAGATTTTGTGAAAGAAGGAAGTCTGGTCGAGTGAAGACGATGGTGACTTTGAGAGGCTGCGAGCCTGCGAAGACGGTGAAGTGGGGCTGTGACGGTGAAACTGCGACGGTGATTCGGTGAAGTGGGGCTGTGACGGTGTGACCCGTGACTTTGTGAGGTGTGTGAGAGACTGAGTTTGAGAGTGAGACTGTGAGAGTGAGAGGAGGAGACTGAGAGTGAGAGTGAGATTGCAGAAGTGCAGAGTGCGACTGCGAAGAGAGGACCTGAGGAGTAAGGACTGAGGACTGGGGAGGGGCTGGAGGGCTGCGCACCAAAACGTATTAGCTAGCCTATTAGCTAGCCTGTCGTTTACTCATTTTCAATCAGTTCGGTTCAATCGGTTCGGTTCGGTTTTTCCGAATCGAAGAACCGAAACCAAACCGATTTTATTTGGTTCAGTTCAGTTTTTTCCTTTTCAGTTCAGTTTTTATTCAGTTTCGGTTTTTTTCTGTTACGAGTCGGTTTCGATTCGGGTTTTTTTCGGTTTTCGGTTCGGAAGTAACAGCCCTAATTGTGATGAAAGAAAAGCTTAACGTGGGCCCAATTGGTTTATCTAGGGGTGTCGCAACTTATGCGTACAAATGGGATACATGGATATTTGGCGAAGTGGTGGAAAATCCTAAATGCCTTTAATCATATCCAAAATCAAAGTATGTATCAACTTAAAAGCTTTGCAAATTGACATGAGTAAGTTCTAGCATTATCTAGTTCATTAAAATCTATGGCAAGCAATCAAATGAGGCATATATAAGCTAGTAGCTACGAAATGGATGTATATTCACTCAAGGAATAAAGAAACAGATAGCTCAAAAGCTCACATAGGGTTCATATGATTAAAAACTTATTCAAGCATGCGATTTCTGTACCATGTTTTGCAAATCATATCTACTACATGTTAAAAACACATAGAATATCTCAATTAGCACAAGAATTTGATGCATGTGATTCATACGCCATAAGTGTTCGTATTGGTCCAATTTCATCATTGACTAGTTAAGGGCATCCTAAAGACTCTGAAAAATACTAATTTAGACACAATTAAATTGTAAACCCTTCCCCCACACTTAAACTCTACATTGCCCTCAATGTACTTAAGTAAAAGTATAGAATTAAGCATGAAGCAAAGGATCTACGAAAATTCCAATTTAATTATGCAAAAGCAACTAAATTAAGGAAAAAGGGAGAAGAAAGCAAATATGTTGTCTTCTTCTCGATTGGGTTGCCTCCCTTTTCACGTGTTTGAAGTGGCCAGTTCTTCAAGAGATTCTTCCTCCACGATTTGATCCTTGAATGCTTCATGATAAGGCTTCAAACGGTGGCCATTAACTTTGAACAAGTTCCCGCTATCCAAAGATTGAATTGTGACGGCTCCATAAGGGAAAACTTGAACAATAGTGTAAGGCTCATTCCATCATGATCGTAATTTGCCCGGAAAGAGTTTAAGCTTCGAATGGAAAAGTAAAACTTTTTGCCCTAGTTCAAAACTCTTTCCACGAATCATCTTGTCATGGATCATCTTGGTTTTCTCTTTGTAAATCCATGCGTTGTCGAAAGCATCATTTCGTATCTCCTCGAGTTCAGAAAGTTGTAGCTTTCGATGCAGTCCAGCCGCATCTCGATCCATGTTGAACTTCTTAATAGCTCACCATGCTTTATGCTCCAGTTCTACCGGAAGATGACATGCCTTCCCATAAACTAATCGAAAATGTGACATGCCGATGGGAGTCTTGTAGGCAGTCCTGTAAGCCCATAATGCATCATCTAAACACTGGCTCCAATCCTTTCGATTCGGACGAACGGTTCTCTCCAAGATCTTCTTGATCTCACGGTTGGAAACTTCAGCCATTCCGTTTGTTTGAGGATGATAAGGTGTCGAAACCTTATGTGTAACTCCATACTTCCTCATTAAAGCTTCTACCGTCCAGTTGCAAAAATGGCTACCTCCATCGCTTATTAGAACGCGTGGCATTCCAAACCTTGAAAAAATGTTAGCCTTCAGAAAATCTGCAACAACTCGCGAATCATTAGTTCGGGTGGCTTTTGCTTCCACCCATTTAGAAACATAATCTACAGCGAGCAAAATGTAAGTAAAACCGTTCGATGGAGGAAAAGGTCCCATAAAATCAATGCCCCAAACATGAAAAATTTCGACATTAAGCATATAAGTTTGTGGCATCTGATCTCTAGGTCCTAAATTACCGAATCTTTGGCACCTATCACATGCAGCACAGAATGTATGAGCATCGCGAAATAAACTAGGCCAAAAGAATCCGCAATCTAAAATTTTTAGGGCTGTCCTCTTAGAACCAAAATGTGTCCCGCATACTTCATTGTGACAAAACTCAAGAATTGACTTAAATTCACTATCCGGAACACACCTACGAATGACTAAATCTGAACATTGATTCCATAAGTAGGGTTCATCCCAAATAAAAGTCCTAGCATTCTTCCTAAGTTTTTCACGTTGAACACTATGCATAGAGGATGGAAATTCACCGGCTACTAAATAATTGACTATATCCGCATACCATGGAGTTTTAGAAGCATTTGATTGAATTCCGAAGAGCTGTTCATCCGGAAAATTCTCCTCGATGACCATGGCTTCTTGTTCTTTCACCAACCGAGAAAGGTGGTCAGCCACTACGTTGTCCACTCCCTTCTTGTCTTTTATTTCGATGTCGAATTCTTGAAGTAAGAGGATCCAACGAATTAGCCTTGGTTTTGCATCCTTCTTCATCATTAAGTACTTCAAAGCTACATGGTCAGTATAAGTGATAACTTTGGTTTGAAGTAAATAAGAATGGAATTTATCAAGGGCAAAAACTACTGCGAGAAATTCCTTTTCGGTGGTGGTGTAATTGGATTGGGCAGTATCCAGAGTTCTTGAGGCGTAATAAATTGCATATGGCTTCTTGTCCTTCCGTTGTCCTAAAACAGCTCCAACCGCATAGTCGGAAGCATCACACATTAATTCGAACGGTAAGGACCAATCCGGAGGGTATAGGATCTATTTTCGATTTATCAACTTCTAAACTCTTTTCTGAAATGATATGTCCCAAAACTATCCCTTGTGTAACCATGAAATGGCATTTTTCCCAATTAAGAACCAAGTTCGTTTCAACACATCTTTTCAAAATGAGTTCTAAATTTCCTAGACATGCATCGAAATTATTTCCAAAAACGCTAAAGTCATCCATAAAGACTTCTATGATATTTTTGACGTAGTCAGACAAAATAGATAACATGCAACGTTGAAAGGTACCTGGTGCATTGCAAAGACCAAATGGCATGTGGCGATAGGCAAACGTTCTAAATGGGCAGGTGAACGTGGTTTTTTCTTGATCCTCTTCCGTGATGCTTATTTGGTTGTACCCGGAGTATCCGTCCAGGAAGCAATATAATGCATGGCCAGCCAATCTCTCTAGCATTTGATAGATGAATGGTAGAGGAAAATGGTCCTTTCACATGGCGGCATTGAGCTTCCTATAGTCGATGCAAACATGATGTCCCGTGATTGTTCGTTGAGGTACAAGCTCGTTTTCCGCATTCTTCACAACGGTGATCCCGAATTTCTTAGGAACAACTTGAACGGGTGAGACCAAGGAGTAAAATATCGGATATCGAGGATATATCGACGTTCCAAAATTTGGATATTTCGGCGGAAATATCGATGAAATATCGATCCAGTGAAAATTCTGATGGAAATGACGGAAACTAATAAAATTACATGGAAATTTGTAATGAAACTTTTGGAGGTTGTAACATGATCAATTATCTACCTTATGTGAAAAGAAAATATTGATCTGACATCAAGACATATGAATTTGCTAAATTACTATATGAATTAGTATGTGTTAAGTGCTGATAATTATTAAAATATAATTTATTAGTTCTATTTTTATTTTTAGATGGCTAAAACTTATAGGAGGCTAGGCCATCACGCATTTTGTACAATATGTTACACATCACACATCACAAAATCAAATATATAAATACTTCAAAACCACGTAGGGGACCTATGAGGTTCGAAATTCACACTATTTTTTCTCCATCTCCATGTGCATAATCATGTGTGTATTGTGAAGAATAATTATTAAATGATTGTTCTCCCATGTAATTCTGCATGTATTGGACATGTCATGTGAATGGTGGATTGGACATTGAGCATGTGAAGATTGGACATTTACCAAACTAAATGTTAAATGTGAAAAGTTTACGGAAATTTCGAAAATTTCGGGAAATATCGGAAAATATCAGAAATATCGGGGATATATCGAAAATATCGGAAAGTTTCGGAAAATTTCGGAAAGTTTGGAGATATATTCACGGATTTTTTAGGTAAGTTCAAAAAACCGAAATATCGGCGAAATATCGCCGATAATTTCGATTTTGCATTCCTTGGCTGAGACCCATCGGCTGTCCGGAATCGGATAGATAACTCCACAATCAAGGAGTTTGATTACTTCCTTCTTAACGACTTCCATCATCGGAGGATGGAGTCGTCTTTGGGCTTCACAAGTAGGTTTGGCGCCATCTTCTAAAAAAATCCGATGAACACATGTTGCTGGATTGATTCCTTTAATGTCCGCTTGCGTCCAACCTATGGCAGGTTTGTATCTTTGAAGCATTCGAATAAGCTTCTCCTCTTGGTCCACTTCTAATATGGCTGAGCTCTAAAACCTTCTCTAGCATAAGAGCTAGCTTGTCGTACTTTTCATCCGCTTCAGGTTTGGAACTCAGTTCGCCGACTGCTCTCCGGGTAGACATTCCGTATTGTGCATCATTGTTTGCCCGATTTTCTAGAAGAGTTCTAGCTTCGGCCTCGTTCAAGTCCATGAATGCTCCGATGGCTGCTGCGTCGAGCAATTCCCTATCAATCGCCTTGAGACCATCATAAAAATAATTCATAAGATTAGTCTCAGAAAATCCATGAGATGGGCAGGTGGCACACAAAACCTTGAATCGGTCATAATATTGGCCGAAAGTCTCATCCGGTTTCTGTGTAATGCCAGTAATTTGCTTCCTCAAGACGGCGATTTTTGAGGCCGGGAAGTACTTCGCCAGGAACGTGTCCGTGAGTTGCTTCCATGTGGTAATGTGGTTTGGCGGTAGTTCCATGAGCCAAGAATCGGCCCTGTCTGTTAATGTGAACGGAAATGCCTTAAGCTTGAAAAGCTCCGTATCTACATCAGATGGCTTCATGTTGTTGCAAATGAACTGGAATTGCTTGAGATGTTTATTCGGATCTTCATTCGAAAGTCCGTGAAAAATGGGCAGTCGGTGGAGGAAACCACTTTTTAGCTCGATGTCCTTCATGTTTTCCCCCGGTGGTGGAAAAGCAATGCTTGAAGGCCCGCTGCTCCATTCGGTTGAGCAGGTGCGCTGACGAAGGGATTGTCCTGCATTGGCCATTATCACTACCACAAATTGAAACATTACCGGCGAGATTCCGGCCAACAAGGACGGCGACCGGAAAATTCGCCGGTAATGTCCATCATTACCGGCCACTTACTCCGTCACCGGTAATGTCGCCGGAAACTCGCCGGTAATGTTCCAAAACATTACCGGCGACTCCAACCGTCGCCGGCAATGTCAAGCCGAACATTTCCGGCGATTTTCCGGCCGGAATTTCGCCGGAAATGTGTGGCTAGACATTGCCGGCGACGGTTGGAGTCGCCGGTAATGTTTTGGAACATTACCGGCGATTTTCCGGCGTAAAGTCGCAGGTAATGTCTTCATTTCCGGCGACTTACTCCGTCGCCGGCAATGTGTCTTATATTAGATGCCAGATGCGGCAGCTCGATCATTCAATCATTTTGATCGAAAAAAATCCAGAGAAATCGAAAGAAGGAAAACGTACGCTCTGAAATCGATCATTCGGTATATTGTCAAAATTAAGACGCGCGTCGAAAACTCGATCACTCGGGAAGCTATATATATAGGTAGGTGTATATATACATATATGTGTATGTATATATATATATATGTGTGTGTGTTGATCAAATCCAATTCGTGAGATATATATGAAATGTTGTTGATGTCACCGAAACGAGAAAACAGCTTGTAGTTAATCTTGTGTCTGAATCAACGACTGGTATTATCGTATTGTTATCGGAGCCAGGCTTAACAGAGCCTCCTACCCAGTCAAATACGTTTTGAATTGAAAAAAGGAGAATACCATCATCGAGTACTGAATCGAATTCATAGATTAGATCGATATATATATATATATGCATGCATGTGTTGATTTAATTAGAGTTGAATTGAGATATCGCGTCGATTATTAGTAGTGAATGTGTGTATATATATATAATTAATACGTAAAATTGTTAGAATTTTTAGGATGGACAAGAGTTGGATGAGCCTCGAAAGATGGGATGTAAGATCTCACGAGGGAATTAGGAGTTTTGTGGATTTTGTGAAGGCTAATTGTGGAAACACTACACTTCATTATTGCCCGTGTAAATAATGTAAGTGTTTCAGCGATCGATTTCGATTTCCCATTGATAAAGTCCAGAGGCACCTGAGTAAATACGGGTTTTGGGATAAGTACACTTGTTGGATTTATCACGGTGAAACATCGGTAGGGGGTCCGCATGATCATGGACAATTTGGTGAGAGGGCCAGTCCACGCTATGATCATGGAGATTTTGCTGAGAGGGGCAGTTCATCCTATGATCCAACATCGATGTTAATCAATGATATGTTTCCTCATGAGAGCGGTGTATTTGCTGATGAAGCACCAAATGTCCCTCCCGTCGTTAAGGGTTTCCCCCATATCGAGCCAGTCGAACCATTACCTGGAGCTCATGTCAACACAAGCGGTATGGACAAGTACAACAACTTGATTGCATTGCAACAGACTCCGTTGTACGACGGTTGTAGTAAGACTGTTCCTGAAAGTGTGATGGGAGTGATGCAGCTGAAAATGGAGAACAAAATGTATGTCAAAGCTGTTGATTCTTGGTTGAAGTGGACTGCTTCGCTACTGCCACCCGGTCATCGTCTTCCTACCACTCATCATAAGGTGCGACATATCCTGAAAGATCTTGGGCTTTCCTACATCAAAATCCATGCATGCAGATATGATTGTATTCTCTTCTGGGGAAAAGATCTCGAAGACCTTGAAGCCTGCCCGGTATGTTTTACAGAAAGGTATAAGTTGACTCATGCAGGCAACAAGAAAGCTGTGAAGATACTTCGATATTTCCCGCTTATTGATAGGCTGGAGCGGTTGTTCATGTGTGCTTTCACGGCCGAGGCAATGAGATGGTGGGCTGAGAGGAACTTGCCTGACGATGACACCTTTATACACCCTTCCGACGGAGAGGCTTGGAAGCACATGGTCAGGGAGTTTGATCATTTTGCAGCAGAGGTCCGAAATGTTTGGCTAGGGCTCTCATCTGACGGATTCAACCCTTTTGGCAACATGAGTCTTCAATACAGTATATGGCCAGTTATTTTGGTACCGTACAACCTTCCACCATGGATGTGCATGAAGAAGGAATACAATATGCTGACTCTGTTAATTCCGGGCCCGGGTTATCCAGGAAAGTGTCTCGATGTGTATTTGAGGCCTTTGATTGAGGAGCTTAAGTACCTGAGTGAGTGTGGCCACCCCACTTACGATAGGTTCAAAAAGGAGATGTTCCAGATGCATGCCATGCTTGTTGGCACCATCAGTGATTTTCCTGCCCGCGGTATGTTGTCGGGCAACGTTACCAGGGGTTACAGGGCTTGTTCAGAGTGCATGACGGTTGATTGTTGCAGTCCTCATTGCAGTAAAATTGTTCAGATGCGTCACCGTTGTTGGCTTCCATATGATCACCCATTTAGGCAGGATCCATACACGTTTGATGGGACTGTGGAAACAGGTGTGGCACCCAGGCAATGGACAGGGGAAGAAATTTTGGAAGTGTTGAATGAATATGATTTTGGCCAGCTGAGCAATCATCCTGACATAGTGGCGTCAATTCCAGACAAGCCCGAAAGGTATAAGTTTTGGACACACAAGAGCATATTCTGGGAACTCCCCTACTGGCCCAGGTTGCCTATCAGACATTACCTAGATGTCATGCATATAGAGAAGAATGTGTGTGAAAGTGTGGTGGGCACAGTTCTTAACTTGGAGGGGAAAACAAAAGACATCCCTAAGGCACGTATTGATCTGAAAGCTATGGGACTGCGGAAACATTTGTGGTTACGAGATGGTAAGAGAAAAATGCCGCAAGCTCCTTACACCGTCAAGCGGAAGCATAAGCATGAAATTTTTCGGTGGCTGAGTAATGTCAGGTAAATATTCTTATATATGACTATGCTATTGCCGAAATTGGTTTGCCTTTAATTTTTACCGGATTATGGTGATATGCGAGAAATATAATTGTTGCCTATGGCTATATATATATATATATACACATGCAGGTATCCTTATGGCTATGCAGGAAATATAAGCAGGTGTGTTAACTACCGGGACAATAAGATGTACGGATTAAAGAGTCATGACTGCCATGTACTGCTTCAACGCCTTTTCCCTATTTTCATTCGAGGGTACCTGCCCAAGGAGGTGGTGGAGCCGTTGGTGGCCTTGTCAAGATTCTTTCAGAAGTTATGCACCAGGGAAGTTAAAAAATCAGATCTCAGGGAGATGCAAGATGACATAATTTTTATCATGTGCAAGCTTGAGAGGATATTTCCGCCAAATTTTTTTGACATCATGCATCACCTAACGATCCATCTTCCCGAACAATTGTTGTTTACCGGTCCCGTACACTACACTTGGATGTATCCCATGGAAAGGTACATTTGGTTTGCCTCTGTTTTTATATGTAAAGTCTTAGTTTTACCCCTTTTAACATGCACTTGTTAACTTGTAGACAATTGGGAGCCTACAAGGACTATGTGAAGAATAAATATGCACCTGAAGGGTGTATCGCTGAAGCATATGTTGCGCACGAGTGTGTCACGTTCACCAAAGTGTATTTGGGAGCGCTTGAGGACCCCCAACAACAGATGCCGATAGATGAACCTCAGTTCAACCTTTCTATCATCTCCAATGACGTTGTAGTACAGGAAAGCTTGCCAAAGTCGTACAAGTTGGATGAAAATGAGGTAGTCATTGCCCACTGGTCGGTACTGATTAACTGTGAAGAAGTACAATATTGGAAAAATTATCATCTTCACTGCCCTGCTATTGTCGGAAATGTTGATTACCACAACAGGACGTTTGCAAACTACTTTGGTCCATGGGTAAGGGTATATGTGTATATGTCTTTTTTTTTATTGCCATTTTCCTTATATAGCATGTGTGTACGTACGTGGTTTTGTGGTTTCTATGTTCATAATGTCTTGTGTGGTTTCTTATCGTTTTCAGATGAACCATGTAGCAGATGATGGTTACCCAGAGTGGTCAAACGAATTGAGGGTCCTTGCGATGAAACTGATAGCTTCAAAAGTTTACTCGATGTGTCAGGTCAATGGCGTGAAATTTATATGTGAAAATAGAGACGACCGACTGAAAACACAGAATTGTGGGGTGATGGTCCATGGTGGGCAGGATGGCGTTGACTATTACGGTGTCCTTCATTCAGTTGTTGAACTAATTTATGGGAACCGCATGAAAGTGCACTTGTTCAAGTGTAGATGGTTTGATACTAGCCCGGAGAACACAAGGATCGATCAGCATGGAACATTTTTGGTGAATACTGCTACTACCTGGTATGAAGAAGACCCTTTCGTTCATGCCTCATTAGTAAAACAAGTGTTTTACCTGGACGATCTTCTTAACAAAGTCCCGTGGAAGGTGGTTAACTTTGTTGCTCATAGAAACATATACAGTGCTGCCACACTTGGTGATATCGCAGATGATGAGGAAGTTACTGCATACCAAGAGCCGAACGCTTTTGACATTCCGGAATCATCTACGATTCGCCTTAATAATGTGAGATCTGGGAGTGTGGTTCGAATTACTGGAGCAGAACTTCTCGATGTTAATCCATATGAAGTTGACGCTGATTCAGATGACGAGGAGAGGCACATATTGCCAGAGGTTACCTATGAAACCGAGTCAGACTCAAGTGATGACGATGATTACGATTATCATCCTTAGTACGTTAATGATGTAGTCGAAAATTGTAGACGGAAATAGTAGACGGAAATTGTAGTCGTTAATCGTAGACGGAAATTGATAATGAAAATTGTAGTCGGAAATCGTAGACGGAAATTGATAATGGAAATTGTAGTCGGAAATCGTAGACGGAAATAGTAGAGGGAAATTGTAGTCGTTAATCGTAGACGGAAATTGATAATGAAAATTGTAGTCGGAAATGTAGATGGAAATTGATAATGGAAATTGTAGTCGGAAATCGTAGAAGGAAATTGTAGTCGTTAATCGTAGACCGAAATTGATAATGAAAATTGTAGTCGGAAATCGTAGACGGAAATTGATAATGGAAATTGTAGTCGGAAATCGTAGACGGAAATAGTAGAGGGAAATTGTAGTCGTTAATCGTAGACGGAAATTGATAATGAAAATTGTAGTCGGAAATCGTAGACGGAAATTGATAATGGAAATTGTAGTCGGAAATCGTAGACGGAAATAGTAGACGGAAATTGTAGTCGTTAATCGTAGACGGAAATTGATAATAAAAATTGTAGTCGGAAAATGTAGCCGGAAATCGTTGACGGAAAATGTTGTCAGATATTCTTTGGGAAATAATGACATTACCAACGAGTTATAAGCAACTCGTTGGTAATGACATTACCAACGAGTTGAAGTCGTTGGTAATGTCATTACCAACGACTTATAAGCATGTCGCCAGCAATGTCTTCTGGATAGAAACCCCCCAGCTCGACCCCGAGCTGTATTTCTCAAAATCCTCTCCTCCTCCCCTCCTCCCCTCCTCTCCTCCTCCCAAATCGGTCCGGCTTCACCTCTAGCTCACCTCTAGCTCACCTCCTCCTCCTCCTCTCCCTCTCCTCCTCCAAAAATCTCCTCCTCCCCTCCTCTCTTCCCCTCACAATTGTAGTAGGCAAAGCATTGTAGTGGTTAACCATGGCAGGTCCTCTCTCTCTCTCTCCCTCTCTCTCTCTCTCTCTCAATTTTTAATTATTTTTGTGTATGTGTATATGTATGTGTATGTGTATGTGTATGTGTATGTGTATGTGTATGTGTATGTGTATGTGTATGTGTATGTGTAAATTAATTGTGTATGTGTATGTGTATGTGTATGTGTAAATTAATTAGGGTGCTAACTTGGAAATTAGGGTGATAAGTTGTAAATTTATATGCAATGTATATATATGTGATGTATATATATGTGAAAATTAAACCTAATGAAGATGCATGATGTATATATATATATGTGTGAAAAATGTGAAAAATTAATTAGGGTTTGTGATTTGGATGAATATGTGAAAATTAAATTTAATTAAGATGCATGATGTATATATATATATATACATCGAAAATGTATATATGTTAATTTAGGTGATATAGTTGTTAATTAATCGTATAAATTAAGGTGGAAATCTGGATCGGAACGGTTTAGAACCAAAACGGTTTTAAACCGGAACCGCGCGGAACTGGAACCCTTTGGAACCGGAAAAGTTTGTAACCAGAACCGTTTGAAACATAACGGTTCCAGTTCCAAATGGTTCCGGTTCCGATTTGTTATAAAACCGTGTCCTTATGACTAATAAGGTATCCAGGAGGTAATTTTGCGGCAAATTGGCTTGGAGCCAAATTACGGAAAGGTTCTGAAAATAGTGGAGGGAGCAGTAGTCAAGCTTCCTCCTCACCCGCAGTTAGCAACACGCCCAGTGGGCCAATGATGAGTGGTCGCACGAGAGCCTTGCTACAGGCGCGAGCTGAGGAGGAAGCTGCACGATCAAGAGTCGTGCAACCGGAAGTCGAGGCTCGACCCTCAGTCTCCAGACGCTCATTCAGCAGACGTCCCTCCTGTGGCAGAGCCTCAGACGAGCGACAGTCAACGGGGGCATCAGAAACTCCCTCAATCCGAATGCCCCATATTCGCCCGGTGGCTACTCCCGTTTCACGGGAATCATCTGAGACAGATGGTGGTGCTGGCGCCTCATCGTCCAGGCCTCGTCTATCTCCGCCGTCCGGTCTCTTCCTACCCGACGAGATTCCTGTGATCCCTGAATTCGATGATAGGGGGATGCCTGTTTATATTGAAGGACGGCCGGAGTTCCTGAGCGTGGAGGAAGTGTACAACTTCATCCCGTTCGACCCCGTGTATCTTTGGAGTGTGAGGTGCACCAACCAACAAACGGACGATGCAGGTAAAACCCATTTATCATGTGCAAGATTGATGACTTAATTATTACTTAAGATTTACGATAGGTTCGATTAATAATATCAATTTGTTGACATTATATTATTAGGCAATTTCGTTAATGGGACTGGAAAACGGAAAGGGGCTAGAGGCACCTGCACCGGGAAGAGACTTGAGCAGGCCACCGGGGGAAGGAAAACGCCCATAAGGGCCAATGAGGATGGCGAGGTGATCGAGGCATTCGACACCACGCGCAAATATGTCAGCATGGCCGGTGCGATCGTGCGGGACAAGGTCCCAATGCTTTGGCCAGATTGGGAATCTGTGCCTATCTACGTGAAGATGCAAGTGCATAATGCACTCAGTGTGAGTAAAATCGTATTTTCATTACGTAAATTTTACATTTATTAATTAAGTCCAAATAAATATATAATTTTACCTTTTATATATTCATATTGCAGGTGTGGTTTGACGTGGATGAAGTTCTTATTTACACGTGGGTAGAGCGTCAACTACATATGAGGTGATGTGCTTCCACTTATTTGAATATATATCGACTTAGATTTTTGTTTATCAAGTGTTTTAATATCTCTAACTTTTTTTCCTTGTTTTAATATAGGTATAAAGAGTGGAAGAACGAGCTTTCTTCCCATTACACTATATACAAGGAGCTAGGCCGAGGTTCTACCCCTAGCAGATTCCGGTTTAGGGAGTACGAGTGGCTGTGGCTGATAGCCCACTTCGAGCACCCCAAAGCGAAGGTATGCATCCTGAATATATCTTACAAGCCTAATGTATCGTATCAGATTGAAATAGTTAGTTACTAATTTTTTTCCATATGTTTATCAAACAAGGCGATTTCGAAGACGAACCGGGCAAATAGATTGAAAAACACCAGGGCCCATCATGCAGGTTCACTCAACTACATGGGTTGGTCGACTAAGGCGCAGCAACAACAAGAAGTGAACCCCTTAGTGTATATTCATCAGAAGTTCTATCCGCAGTGCCCTGACGAAGCGGTAAGTCTTTCGCCTCTCCATGTGTTGATAAAACTATTTTTCGATATTAATTTATTTTGTTAGCTAATACGTTATTCATTTTCACTTTTCAATTAGGCGAGAGTGGAGGAGGTGACCGCAGAAGTGACCATGAATATAGCTCAGACTAACCATCCTGACTGCTCCGAAGAAGAAGTCACCCAGTATGCCTCTCAGATCGATCCGCTTGATCGCCCTATAGCGGCTCAGATCATGGCAAAAGCGTGCGGGACAGGAAAGAATACCTACTACTGTAGGGGAATGGGCACGGCGGGCGAAGGAGTATTGAAGAACACTTCAGAATACTCTACCGGGTCAAGAAGTTCAACTTCTAGTCGTAACCTCGCAGCGGAGCTTCATAGGACGCAGAGGGAGTTGGAGGAGCAAAAGAGGCAGATGGCCGAGTACCAAAACATGGTCCAGCAGCAGACACAGATGCAGGCTCAGATGTACACATGGATGCGGACGATGTACGAGGCTCAGACTACCAGACAACCGTTCCCCACACCTCCCCCGGTCCCGGTCCCTCCGTTCCCTAGCTATCCACCACCACCACCGCACTAGTCAACGCCAGAGCAAGACCAAGGTAGCCACCAGAATTCAAATGAGTACATGGATTACTTCGACCCTGACCCGCAAGTTCCTCGACCCTGACCTGTAGTTGCAGTTAATTTTCGTATCGTCGTTGCTATTTGTACTGTACGTTGGACATTTATGTGTACTGTTGAACTTGTATGATTGTACGGTTTATGTCTTTCAATGCAGGTTCTGGAATTGGGCCCAATCCAGAACCGCGTTTTTTTTTCAAAATTTTTCCAGACATTGCCGGCGACATGGACCTCAGTCGCCGGCAATGTCTCACATTCCGGCCACGGCGGCGCTGCCATTGCCGACGACGGCGTCACCGGTAATGTCCGAGACATCACCGGCGACTTGCGTCGCCGGTAATGTCTTGACATTGCCGGCGACTCAAGTCGCTGGTGATGTCTCGGACATTACCGGGGACGCCGTTTCCCGTCGCCGGTAATGTTAACACCGGCGGGGGATTTCCGGCGACGTCATTGCCGGTGACTTGTAGCCGGTAATGACAATTCCGGCGAAAAAAATAGACAAGGCCGGCGACGGGAGGTCGCCGGTAATGTCTCCATTTCTGGTAGTGTATGACTTCTTGTTCTTCCGGCTCAGAATTATGCTCAGTTGATGAATGTGAAGACTCGGAACCTTCCTCAATTATCGGATAATCCAGCGGTTCTAATTGAGCTTTAAGTCTTGCTATCCTCTCTACGATTTCCTCAAACTTCGTGTTAGATGGTCCAGGATTCAGATCGAACATTCATTAGCCTGAGCATCCACCAAAGACCAAGTGTTAGTATCAAAAAGAATATGTAATGAATATAGGGATACTAACCAAAAACGTAAAACATATAAAGAAAACAAAGCAAAACACAAAAAACAAATAAAACAGTAAAACTACCAAAACAAACTTTAAAAACTCACAAAGACTTGAAAACTACTGAAAACACTAAATTTATGACGTTTACGACACTAAGTATAATTTACTAAGTAATGCAAATGATCTAACCGATTTAAAGGGCTATGCAAATGAATGTAATGAACTAAGACACACGTTTTCTGCAAATTAACACTATATAATGCAAAAGCTACAAATTTAGTTAGAACACATATAAACATGGTTCAAATGCAAGCAAACAATAATTCACATTGAATTTATGCAAAACACATTCTCATTAAATAAAATGCATCAAACAACAATCCTATATGAAAGATGGAGTGAATGCATAAGAGAAAATGTTAGAACCTGCAGAAAACACACAAGTTACGTGCTAAAATATGAATGCAAAGAATGAATGACTTCTCCTTCGATTTTGTGCCCCAAACTTCACTTAGGTTAGAGTACTCGGTAGTGAAATCCGAGCATCACAAAACCTTCGGAAAGTTTATGCAAGCTAAAAGTAACGTTTTGTTAGTCCTTTACAGATTTTAATGCAAAAAAGAAAAACAACAAATTTGACAAAGTATTATTTATTCTCCTTTGGCCCCAATGGTACGTGGTGCAGAGGCTCTCCACTGTGCAATGGATCTCGTTCATCAAAAGATGAAGTCTAATTCCAAATGTGTAAGCATGCATAATCCTATATACCATATTTTAAAGGATTATGTCGTATTTATTAAGTTCATGTATTGTCCGAATTTATATGCACTTATGATTTAAAGAGAGTACTCGAAATGATCTTTGGGTAAATTTCTTGGACGTGCGGCCCGCGCGAAAATGTATACTGACTCTCATTAATTCAGCTTAGTTACGTTTAGAAATGGCAAGTAGGGATAGAGATAACGCGAGAGGTAAGGACTAATTTTTAGAACAACCTGAGGCTAACTCGTTAGAGTATATACTCTATTGTTGTTCTTAGAGACACCCCGAGGCTAACCAATAATGGTATATACTCCAATGGTGTTCTATTGCTTAGATCCGAAACCCGGCACCAATCATAAACCCGCTCACCATATCCAACAATCAGCCAAATTTATGAGATAGTATACAATCTCAAGTCCTTAGTAAACTCTGCCCACAACCTCATGCTCATAACTTCACTTAGGTTATGGCGTGTGGTGATAAAATCCACACTTCATGAGGGGTTAAGGAGATAAACCAGAAAAAGAGGCACCTCCCTATTCCAAAGAACGAAACTTAATAACCAATACTTGTACTCAATGTAAATCAATTTAAGTGCGTCTATAAATTGAGTGTGCCTAAGATTTAAAAGGAATACACGATTCAGTTATTTGAGTAAATCTCTTTGTCGTGCGGCCCGCTCGAAAATGTATACTGACTCTCGTTTATTCTCGTAATTGTTGGAAATGACCAGTTGGGATAGATGTAACGCAAGATGTAATGACTAATTTCTGGGAACAACCTGAGGCTAACTCGTGAGGGTATATACTCCATTGTTATTCTTAAAAACACGCCGAGGCTAACTCGTAAGAGTATGTACTCCAATGGTGTTCTGTTTTCTTAGTCTAAAACCTGTCACCATTCATAACCCTTTTAGACATCATGACCAACTATTACTCGAAATCACAAGATAGTACACAATCTCAAATGTTTGTAAACTCCGCCCACAACCTCATGCCCATAACTTCACTTAGGTTATGGCGTGTGGTGATGAAATCCACACTTCATGAAGGGTTAAGGAGATAGACAAACAAAAGAGGCACCTCCCTATCCGAAGAGCGAAACTTGATAACTAAATTCTAGTACTCAAATTAAATCAAAGACTATCCTTTAACATGAAAATAAATTATGCAAGTGTAAATAAGAAGTGTAAATAAATTCGTATAAGTAATAATCGTATATTCGTATACATATATCCGTATAAGTATAATCGTATATTCGTAAAAACACATGCTCATGTAATCCGTAAACTCAAAACGCATGCTCGAGTTCATAAATCATATAAAAGACTCGCAATCATTTCCGTGAAAAGAAATTGTCCACTCACAGGTGAGCAAAACGCGCGCTCGCGCTAATCTCGAGGACCGGCGGAAGATCCCTCGCCAGAAACACGATCACGGTCCCGATCTCGATCTCGATCTCATGAATATTCACAAAACATAACTGATCAATAACATAGTCCACAACCCTGTACTGAATCACGGAAACCAACCGTTCCCGGAAATATACAATGCAGTACAAAACGATAATCGAAATTCTCGAAATTCCCACTCAAAACCTCGACTGAAAATCGGCTAACCAAATCACTCTGAAAACCTCTGGACGATAATCAGGGCGCAATTTCGAGAAAAACAACACTAATTTCATCAAAATCTGAAAAAGTCAACTCCTCCGCCGTTGACCACCGTTGACCGCTGCCGCTGGCGGCGGCGCGCCGTAAACGGCGAGATTCACCGGCGGAGAACTTCCAGATTACAAGGTCTCGACATTTCGAACCACTTTCATAACTGACACACAAGCCAATTCCAACTCTAACATCATCAATTTCATCGAAAATCAAATCGAAAAACCCACCGGAAAACCTAATCGGGTTCGAGCCAAAACTTAACCAATTCCAAAACAAAACTTATGGGAAGCTTCACAAGGTCAAGGGGAGTCAAACCCCCCTAACCTCCACCCTCGAAACCCACCGGAACCACTGTCACCATCACCGTCGAACCACCACGTTTCGGCCCGATTCGAACTCAATGAAAACACCATCAATTCACTCAAATCCAAACACCATTCAACTCGAAATCATACAAGGAAGCTAACTATAACTGTCTCGTGACGGGAGGTGGCCAGAAAGTTGGTCGTCGAACGACAAGACCAAAACGGAAACTTCTCCACTTCGGGTCAACGGTCAGATTTCCATTTTTGGAAAGTCAACGTCTGGTCAACGTAAAACAGTGTTTTTACGACTAATTCTCGACTATTCCGATATTTATACTCGCCTTCGGGTCAATCAACGGTCCAAAACGAATATACGAAATGATTCGGATAAACACGAAATAATCGGATAAACTCGTCGGAAACCAAAACTTCAAATAATCATAAAATATTCCTCGGTTATCGGAAAAATCTTCCGGAACCGCCCTCGAGCTCGAAATCATGTACTCTACAATTTCCGTGCAGACACTCAACTCAAATTTTTGACCGAAAACATAGTCGCGAATCGAATCTGCAAAACACATATACGACGTAAAACTGCGACTAAACTCAATCTCGAGAATCGTGCCGAATACGCAACAGATTCTGGTTCGGGTCGTCACAATAAGGCTTCCAAAATCTTTCTCCTTTGCTCTGGATTCCTTTGTTTACTATCGTTTCTATGTTGTTCTTCGTAATCTAGGTTCATCTGTTTGCTGGGTTTGTGTTCTTGGTGTAGTGGTTTGGGTAACTTGAAATTCCAGCAGATATGGTTGTCTTTTAGCAATTTCAGGCTAGTTTTGATTTTTCAGGCGTGTTTCTGTGGTGCTCAATGTGGTCTCTGACGTGTTTCCCTTTGTAAGGCCATTCGCGTTGAGACCATGAGCCCGTCCTCTCCTATATATATATATATATATCTAGCAATGAAACACATAGGATAGTTAACGGTAGGAGGAGGCGCCCTAAGATTTATGTAGGCATCATAGACTTGAATCAGAGGTTAGGGCTTTCGTTAGAGTCGTTCAGCATTAGTCAGATGCTTTCCTCATCCCCGTCGTCATCATCGCCGTCTAGTAGTATAGAGTCTAAGCGCGTCGTGCTTAGTCCTAACCCTCTGAGTTTTATTCCTCCGGACGCTTGACCTCTCTTATTGACCTCTGAGTTTTCTTCCAACCGTGTAGGGGTTGAGGCATTGAAGGATTCCCAACGCTAGCAGAGTAGGGCTAGGACGTCGACATCTCAGATTGGAGAAGGCAAGCTGCGAAATCTGAAGGGAGGCGTTAGCCTGAGGTTTTTTGAGGATGACATGCCTATCCAGGAACCCATCGTGTCGTGCTTGGAGGTGGAGTGCGAGAGCTTTTACAACAAGTATGGTGTGCCTCAGGATAGTGTCATAATGAGGCCGTTGGGGCCAGGTGAAACCTTTACCAACCCTCCCAAAGGTTTTACGTGCGCTTACGAGTGGCACTTAAAGAACGGGATGAACCTGCCTCTTCACCCATTTTTTCAGTTCGTACTTTCTCGTTGGGGGATTTCCTTGGGCCAGTGTGGGCCCATCTTTGTGAGGATCTTGACTTGTCTATACTAAGTGTTCAGACTCTCCAAGATGGGTTGCCCCACCGTTACAGAAATTGGATATTTATGCAGACCCATGTACACGTGACAGGATTTTGACTTAGGAATGGTAACCATGACAATAAGGAAGGAAAACTGTGGTGGTTCCAGAAGGTGCAGTCTTCTGCTGGAGGATAGCACAAGAAGGCATTCCTAGTAGGTGGGAAGTGGGAGTTTGGGAATCGCGAGGGTGTTGATTTCTGCCCAAATGTCTCGACTGGGTTTGAACTGTTAGGTTGTTCTTTTTGAATATGCGCTTCTCTTAGTCGTCTTTCTTTGTTGTGTCGAGCTACACTGACTTGCTTTTTTTTTGTAGTGGAGTACTATTTTCCTTCGTGTGGGAAGGAGCGTTTGTGGTTGGAGTAGGTGTTATATTATTGGGACCGTCCTGAGGCCTACCGTAACTATTGGGCGATGTTGCTGTGACGACCCGAACCAGAATCAGATGTGTGTTTGGCACGATTCTCGAGATTTGGTTTTAGTCGCAGTTTTGCGATATTGTGTGGTTTGTCGATCCGATTCGCGACTATGTTTTCAGTCGAGAATTTGGAATGAGTGTCTTCACGGAAATGGTAGAGTACGTGATTTCGAGCTCGTGGGTGGTTTCGGAAGATTTTTCCGATAGCCGAGGAATATCTTATGATTATCTGAAGTTTCGGGTTCTGACGAGTTTATCCGATTGTTTCGAGCTTATCCGAATCACATCGTATATTCATTTCGGACCGTTGATTGACCCGAGGGACGAGTATAAATATCGAAAAGTCGGAAATTAGTCGAGAATAGTCGTAAAAATTCAGTTTTGCATTGACTAGTCTTTGACTTTCCTGTTTTGGAAAGTTGACCAGGTTGACCGTGGGGAGAAGTTTCCCGTTTCGGCTTGCACTTTCCGGCGACCAATTCCGGCCACCAACGACTTCATCAAGGGTATGAGTAGCTTCCTTAGGTGATTTCGAGTTGTTTGGTGTATGAGTTGTTGGGTTTTGTTCACGTTTTGTTTGAACCCGATTGGGTCCGATTTGAGCTTTGTCGCCGGTAATGGTGGCGGTGGCTCCGATGAGTTTTGAGGGCGGTGGTTCGAGGGGTTTGACTCCCCTGAACCTTGTGAAGCTTCCCACATGTTTAGTTTTAGGATTGGTGAAGTTTAGGATCAAACCCGATTAGGGATTGGAGTTGGAATTTTTAGATTTGGTTTTGAGAAATTGAAGTGTTCCTTTGTGAATTGAGCTTAGTGTTAGAAGGGAAAGATGTTCACGTGGTTGAGAGGAACGGATCTGGAAGTTTTGGCCGTGTTATCTCGCCGTTGACGGCGCGCCGCCGGCGGCGGCGGTGGTCAACGGTGGTCAACGGCGGTCAAAAAGTCAAATTTTCAGATTTCAATGTAATTAATGTCATTTTTCTCGTAATCACGCCCTGATTATCGTACGGAGGTTTTTGGGTTGATTTGGTTAGCCGATTTTCAGTCGAGATTTCGAGTGAGGATTTCGGGATTTCCGTAATTCATTTTGCACTGCATTTCGTATTTCCGGGAACGGTTGGTTTCCGTGCATCAGTACAGTGTTGTGGATTACGATATTGATCAGTTATGTTTTTATGAATATTCAGGAGATCGAGATCTGGATCGTGAGCGTGCTTCTGGCGAGGGATCTTCCGCCGGACCACGAGTTTAGCGCGTGTGCGCATTTCGAGTGTTTGTGAGTGGACATTTCTTTTCACAGATTGACTGCGAGTCTTTTATGAATGATTTACGAACTTGAGCATGCAAACTGATTATGATTTCACGAGCATGTGTTTACTATTATGTTTATACGAATATACGTATACGAATATATACATATACGTACATATTATGTTTTAAGCATGTGCATAGAAAAGATTTATGATTTGGTTTACACAGAGTACAGTCTCAGTATATGTTGTGGTATCGATACGCACTGGCTTCTCGGCTGATCCCCGAGTATGCTCCGGGGGGGACAGATATCCTGACCCGAGGCCTTTCTGGCTAGGAATCACGTGTGGGTCTGGGATCCCGTGGTTCAGACTGTGCTATCGCGTGGTAGTCCATGAGAGATTCCGCGATACATTTACGTTGCATGCTCTGTACGTGAGTGGTAGCTGATGTCTCCTCACGTACTATTTGATTTTCATGCATTTGACTCGCATATGATTTTATATGTATATATATACTTGGTGAAAGATATTTATCTTCGTCCACTCACTCTAACGTGTTTATTGTCTTTCACCTGGGCTTTTCGGTTTCCGTGCCCAGTTTGCAGTTCAGGTTTGGTGTTTCACGTCGTGGTTTGGAGGCTAGTGATCAGAGTCACTTGTGTTTTCCAGTAGGTTCTTGTTTCGCCTACTGATGTACATATTGTATATGTTTTACTTTAGAGGTCGCTCTGATACATTCTGGTACATGTTGTGTGGATTTTCACGGATATACATATATACATTGTACAGTTTATTTACTGTTGTTGATTATATTGATGTTGAGAAATCCGGATGGGATTGGTGCCCACGGTTTGCTTTTTGTGGCATAGGACGAAGTGTTATTTTCCGCGTGCAGGTTAAGGTAATTCCACGCTAGTAACGAAACTCTGCCCAAATTTCGGAAAATTTTTGTTGGTTCATGTTTTCGAAGGGGTTTGATTCCGATTTAGGAAGCTAAATCGGGGTTGGGTCCTTTCAGTTTGGTATCAGAGCATTAGGTTGTCAGATTCTGTAGACTCTTGTAGTTGTGACGCTTAGGGTATTTGAGTTGATACAGCATGGCTGGAGTGATGACCCGACTGGCCAGCGGTACTCATCAATACTTCGGGTGTTGTGTGTTCTCAAATATCTGCGGTTTCATGATTACGTTCTTTCTGCTTGTGCCTAATGCTTGTCTTGTATCAGTAGGATGCCTCCTCGACGTGGTCCCCGTGTTGATCGGGATGATGATCCTGATGAGGATCGCCGAACGCGCGACTTGCTTATGCGAGTGCTGCGTTTGGAGGAGCGTTTTGACCCTGTGGTCAAGGCTCGCACTGCGGGTGCTACTGTGTTTTCGGGTTCAGTTGATCCTGAGATATGCGAGGCATGGTTGGTTCAGATTGAGCGTGTTTGTGAGCGTCTGCAGTTTACACCTGAGCAGATGACAGTATCCGCAGTTGGTTTACTTGAGGGTGATGCATACTTTTGGTGGGTCAGCACTGACAGAGTTCCTGTGGATACTCTGTGGACATTGTTTCGTGATCTGTTTATGCGGAGGTATTTTAATCAGGCTACCCAGCAGCGCAAGTACGAGGAGTTCACGAACTTGAGGCAGGGCAGTTTGTCTGTACTTGAGTATCGGGATCGGTTTACTCGTTTGTCTCGTTTTGCGCGGGATATGGTGGCTACAGAGGAAGCCAAGTGTCGTAGGTTTGAGCTGGGATTGAATCTGAACATCAAGGCGACGTTGACTACGATGCCGAGGAACAACTTTGATGAGTTTGTCAGTGCAGCTCTCCGAGGCGAGGATATTGAGCAGGAGAGGCAGCAGAGGTACCAGCCGAGACGATTTGAGGAAGGTGGACCGAGTCAGGGGCCTTCGAAGAGGCTGAGTTCTGATACTTCCGGTTCAGCTTCATCTTCAGGCGGTGGATCTTATCGACCACCAGCTAGTGTACCTAGGTGGAGACAGAGAGGGAGGAGAGATCGACCGCAGCGACCACATGTTAGTGGAGATTCCAGTGGTTCCAGTCATCCTCGACGATCATTTGGTACTCCTGCTACACCGAGGGAGGCTCCGTTGTGCAATCTGTGCAATAGGATTCATTTTGGATCGTGTCAGCGAGGCACCCTCAACTGTTATCATTGTGGCCAGGTGGGTCACTATGCGAGGGCGTGTCCTCAGTTGTATGGTGGAGATGGACAGGCGGCCCAGAGTTCCGGAGCAGAGCGAGGTGCTACTACGGGAACTCGACCAGCACAGTTTGTGGGCCAGGGCCGACAGCAGGGACAGCCCCAGCGAGGACGACCAGCCGGACAGGCAAGAGTTCATGCTATGACTATGCGTGAGGGCAGAGCATCACCGGAGGTCGTTATTGGTACGTTACATGTTTTTGGTATTCCTGTAGTTGCATTGCTAGATCCAGGTGCCACACATTCATTCATATCATTTAGACTGTCATCATTGGCTACGGTACCTGCATCTCCACTTCCGGGGTTGTGGAGAGTGTTGTATCCGTCAGGTGAGGTTGTGAGCATCGGTTGGGTTTACCGAGATTGTGAGGTGTTTGTTGATGGCCATGGTTTAGCCGCGGATCTGTTATTACTTGATATTGTGGATTTCGATCTGATATTGGGTATGGACTTTTTGGAGTCGCACTGGGCTATGTTTGATTGCCACAGGAAGGAGGTCGCGTTTCGACGACCAGGGTTACCTGAGATATTGTTTCGTGGCGAGAAGAACACTTCCCTACCGTGTTTGATTTCCGCGATGAGGGCGGATCGGCTGATGAAGAAGGGTTGTGTTGCTTACTTAGCCCATGTTATGGACACTACAGCTGCAGTGCCGGATCTTGGTAGTATTGAGGTTGTGTCTGAGTTTCCGGATGTGTTTCCAGCGGAGTTACCTGGTATACCTCCTGTGCGGGAGATTGATTTTACCATTGAGTTATTGCCGGGTACTGGACCGATTTCCCAGACACCGTACCGGATGGCGCCTGCAGAGTTGAGGGAGTTGCAGATTCAGCTTCAGGAGTTGCTGGAGAAGGGATTCATTCGACCGAGTGTTTCTCCGTGGGGTGCTCCAGTGTTGTTTGTGCGGAAAAAGGATGGGTCCATGCGGTTGTGCATCGACTATCGGAAGCTGAATCAGATTACAGTGAGGAACAAGTATCCGTTGCCTCGGATTGACGACTTGTTCGATCAGCTGAAGGGAGCAGCAGTCTTTTCGAAGATTGATCTTCGATCCGGGTATCACCAGTTGAGGATCCGGGATTCAGATGTTGCCAGGACAGCTTTCAGGACGCGGTATGGGCACTATGAGTTTTTGGTTATGCCGTTTGGATTGACCAATGCCCCCGCAGCTTTCATGGACTTGATGAATCGGGTGTTTCGACGATTCTTGGACAAGTTCGTGATAGTGTTCATTGATGATATTTTGATATACTCGAGGAGTGCAGGCCAGCACAAGAAGCACTTGCGAGTGGTGTTGCGGACTTTGCGGGACCATCAGTTGTTCGCGAAGTTTAGCAAGTGTGAGTTCTGGTTGGATAATGTGAAGTTTCTGGGCCACGTGATTTCGGCCGAGGGAGTTAGTGTTGATCCTGACAAGATCGAAGCCGTGCTGAATTGGAGTCGACCCACTACTGTGCCAGAGATTCGGAGTTCTTGGGATTAGCAGGCTATTACCGACGGTTTGTACAGGATTTCTCCCGGATAGCTACACCACTGACCAGATTGACGAAGAAGGGCGTCAAGTTTGAGTGGTCTGATGCGTGCGAGGAGAGTTACTTGCTCCTGAAGGAGAGATTGACTACCGCACCGGTTCTGACATTGCCAGACGACAGCGGTGAGTATGTTGTGTACAGCGACGCGTCGAAGTTGGGCCTTGGCTGTGTGTTGATGCAGCATGGTAGAGTTGTGGCGTACGGTTCCAGACAGTTGAAACCGCACGAGGTCAACTATCCGACGCATGATTTGGAGTTAGCCGCTATTGTGTTAGCGTTGAAGAGTTGGAGACATTATCTGTATGGTGCTCAGTGTAAGATTTTCACTGACCACAAGAGTCTCACCTACTTGCGGACACAACCGGATCTGAACATGAGACAGCGTCGATGGATGGAGTTGATCAATGATTATGATTGCACGTTCGAGTACCATCCGGGGAAGGCCAACGTTGTAGCCGATGCACTTAGCCGGAAATCGGGAGCCTCATTGTTTCACATGTGTGTGGCCAGAGTATCGATGTTAGCCGAGTTACGGGCTACGGGTGCTGTGTTTGGTTATGATGATGATGGAGCCTTGTTGGCTAGCTTTCAGGTACGACCCGTATTGGTTGATCAGGTACGGGAGGCACAGGATTCAGATCCTTACTTGCTGAGCAAGAAAACCATGGTACGGAATGGTGTGCCTACAGAGTTCCGATTGAGCGACGACGGTACGTTGTTGTTCAGAGGTAGATTATGTGTACCCAGAAACGAGGACTTAAAGAAGGAGATTCTGGACGAGGCCCACAGTTCAGCGTATGCGATGCATCCCGGAGGTACGAAGATGTTTCGTACACTTCGAGCGTATTATTGGTGGCGCAATATGAAGCGGGAGATTGCCGCGTACGTGAGTCGATGTTTGATTTGTCAGCAGGTGAAGGCGGAGAGGCAGAAACCTGCAGGGAAACTACAGCCACTTGAGATTCCAGTTTGGAAGTGGGAGCATATTACGATGGATTTCGTCTATCAGTTGCCGCGTACTTCGGCGGGCAACACTGGCATTTGGGTTATCGTTGATCGATTGACGAAATCCGCACACTTTCTTGCACTTCCAGGGAAGATTTCAGTGGGCAGATTGGCCAAGTTGTACTTATCCGAGATTGTTCGCTTGCATGGTGTGCCTGTGTCGATTGTTTCTGACCGTGATAGTCAGTTCACTTCTGAGTTTTGGCAGGCTTTACAGCGAGCGTTGGGTACGAGACTACGGTTTAGTACAGCTTTTCATCCTCAGACTGACGGGCAGTCCGAGCGGACCATTCAGACTCTTGAGGATATGCTGAGATCGTGTGTATTGCAGTTTCGTGGAAACTGGGATCAGCAGTTGCACTTGATCAAGTTCGCCTACAACAACAGCTATCAGGCCAGTATTGAGATGGCACCGTACGAGGCTCTGTACGGGAAGCAGTGTCGCACTCCATTGTGTTGGAGTGAGGTGGGCGAGCGTTGGCTCATTGGTCCTGATTTGGTGAAAACCACGATGGAGGACATTCAGATTATTCGAGATCGACTAAAGATTGCCCAGGATCGGCAGAAGAGTTACGCGGATGTGAGGAGGAAGAGTTTAGAGTTCGAGGTTGGTGATTGGGTCTTCCTGAAACTATCTCCGTGGAGGGGAGTTGTGCGTTTCGGGAAGCGTGGCAAGCTTCGACCGCGGTACATTGGTCCGTATGAGATTACGGAGAGGGTTGGAGCTGTTGCTTACAGACTTGAGTTACCGGCTGAGATGGCTCGTGTGCATGATGTCTTCCATGTCTCGATGTTGCGGAAGTACATCTCAGATCCTTCACATGTGATAGCCCCACAGCAGTTGCCGATTAGAGAGGACTTATCGTATGTTGAGGAGCCAGTACAGATTCTTGATCGACGTGAGCAGGAGTTGAGGCACCGTCTGATTCCGCTGGTGAAGGTCTTGTGGCAGAACCACTCAGTTGAGGAGGCCACCTGGGAGACCGAGCAACGTATGCGGGAGCAGTATCCTCATCTGTTCACATGACAGGTACGTAAATTTCGAGGTCGAAATTTCTTTAAGGGGGGTAGATTTGTGACGACCCGAACCAGAATCAGATGTGTGTTTGGCACGATTCTCGAGATTTGGTTTTAGTCGCAGTTTTGCGATATTGTGTGGTTTGTCGATCCGATTCGCGACTATGTTTTCAGTCGAGAATTTGGAATGAGTGTCTTCACGGAAATGGTAGAGTACGTGATTTCGAGCTCGTGGGTGGTTTCGGAAGATTTTTCCGATAGCCGAGGAATATCTTATGATTATCTGAAGTTTCGGGTTCCGACGAGTTTATCCGATTGTTTCGAGCTTATCCGAATCACATCGTATATTCATTTCGGACCGTTGATTGACCCGAGGGACGAGTATAAATATCGAAAAGTCGGAAATTAGTCGAGAATAGTCGTAAAAATTCAGTTTTGCATTGACTAGTCTTTGACTTTCCTGTTTTGGAAAGTTGACCAGGTTGACCGTGGGGAGAAGTTTCCCGTTTCGGCTTGCACTTTCCGGCGACCAATTCCGGCCACCAACGACTTCATCAAGGGTATGAGTAGCTTCCTTAGGTGATTTCGAGTTGTTTGGTGTATGAGTTGTTGGGTTTTGTTCACGTTTTGTTTGAACCCGATTGGGTCCGATTTGAGCTTTGTCGCCGGTAATGGTGGCGGTGGCTCCGATGAGTTTTGAGGGCGGTGGTTCGAGGGGTTTGACTCCCCTGAACCTTGTGAAGCTTCCCACATGTTTAGTTTTAGGATTGGTGAAGTTTAGGATCAAACCCGATTAGGGATTGGAGTTGGAATTTTTCGATTTGGTTTTGAGAAATTGAAGTGTTCCTTTGTGAATTGAGCTTAGTGTTAGAAGGGAAAGATGTTCACGTGGTTGAGAGGAACGGATCTGGAAGTTTTGGCCGTGTTATCTCGCCGTTGACGGCGCGCCGCCGGCGGCGGCGGTGGTCAACGGTGGTCAACGGCGGTCAAAAAGTCAAATTTTCAGATTTCAATGTAATTAATGTCATTTTTCTCGTAATCACGCCCTGATTATCGTACGGAGGTTTTTGGGTTGATTTGGTTAGCCGATTTTCAGTCGAGATTTCGAGTGAGGATTTCGGGATTTCCGTAATTCATTTTGCACTGCATTTCGTATTTCCGGGAACGGTTGGTTTCCGTGCATCAGTACAGTGTTGTGGATTACGATATTGATCAGTTATGTTTTTATGAATATTCAGGAGATCGAGATCTGGATCGTGAGCGTGCTTCTGGCGAGGGATCTTCCGCCGGACCACGAGTTTAGCGCGTGTGCGCATTTCGAGTGTTTGTGAGTGGACATTTCTTTTCACAGATTGACTGCGAGTCTTTTATGAATGATTTACGAACTTGAGCATGCAAACTGATTATGATTTCACGAGCATGTGTTTACTATTATGTTTATACGAATATACGTATACGAATATATACATATACGTACATATTATGTTTTAAGCATGTGCATAGAAAAGATTTATGATTTGGTTTACACAGAGTACAGTCTCAGTATATGTTGTGGTATCGATACGCACTGGCTTCTCGGCTGATCCCCGAGTATGCTCTGGGGGGGACAGATATCCTGACCCGAGGCCTTTCTGGCTAGGAATCACGTGTGGGTCTGGGATCCCGTGGTTCAGACTGTGTTATCGCGTGGTAGTCCATGAGAGATTCCGCGATACATTTACGTTGCATGCTCTGTACGTGAGTGGTAGCTGATGTCTCCTCACGTACTATTTGATTTTCATGCATTTGACTCGCATATGATTTTATATGTATATATATACTTGGTGAAAGATATTTATCTTCGTCCACTCACTCTAACGTGTTTATTGTCTTTCACCTGGGCTTTTCGGTTTCCGTGCCCAGTTTGCAGTTCAGGTTTGGTGTTTCACGTCGTGGTTTGGAGGCTAGTGATCAGAGTCACTTGTGTTTTCCAGTAGGTTCTTGTTTCGCCTACTGATGTACATATTGTATATGTTTTACTTTAGAGGTCGCTCTGATACATTCTGGTACATGTTGTGTGGATTTTCACGGATATACATATATACATTGTACAGTTTATTTACTGTTGTTGATTATATTGATGTTGAGAAATCCGGATGGGATTGGTGCCCACGGTTTGCTTTTTGTGGCATAGGACGAAGTGTTATTTTCCGCGTGCAGGTTAAGGTAATTCCACGCTAGTAACGAAACTCTGCCCAAATTTCGGAAAATTTTTGTTGGTTCATGTTTTCGAAGGGGTTTGATTCCGATTTAGGAAGCTAAATCGGGGTTGGGTCCTTTCAGTTGCATCCTGACATCGTAGCGAAGACAACTATCTTTCGTCTCCCCAGTACCCGTGCATTGGTTTGTGTAGATCATTTGCTTTTGCTATTCTCTTATTACTACGTTGAATTGTGATTTGGTTGTTGGTGTCGTCCTTGACTAGGTAAGAGAGCGTTCAACACTGAGGGAGCGATGATGAAAGCTAAACTCATTGGGATGCTTAACCAGGTTCTTCAGCAGGGAACCAGGACGGCCAAGTTAGCTCAGGATGCGAGTGGAAACTTAGTGTGGACGTCTGTTGTCCCGGAGAAGGTCCCCCATCCCAAGCACAAGGAGTTGAACACTCGTCAGGTGGTAATTCCTCCATCGGGTGCTTCTGATGGTTCTGTCGAGGCCAAACACCGTTGAGCTGACAAGCGAAAATGGAAAGCGGAGGGTCCTCCCGAAGCTCGCCAATTAAACAAGAGACCTGCTGTGACAACCCGAACCGGAAATGGTAGTTAACTAGCTTGATTTGCGAGTTCTGCGATTAGTCGCGGTTGAGTCGTAATTGGTTAATATGGCGGGTTAGTTCACGATGATATTTTTGGTAATGAATTTGATATGAGTTCCTTCCCGAGAGTTGTAGAGTTTATGATTTGAAGCTCGTAGGAGTTTTCCGAGGATTTTTCCGATGTCCGATGAATATGTTATAAATATTTTTGACCGTTAGATTTAATCGTGTTTATCCGATTGGTTTCGATCCGTTTACGACCGTTGATCATTTTGGTCTTGAGTATAAATATCGGAATAGTCGTAAAATTGTCGAAAAGTCACTTTTGGGTCGAGTTGCCCAAAATTGGGCCGTTGACTCGTGTTGACCAAAGGGATTTTGCACCGTCGTTGACCTTCTGATTCCGGCCATTGCAAACCACAAGCTTGGTATTGTTAGCTTCCTCTCATGATTTTGTATTGTTTTGAACTTGGTTTGAGTTGATTTGGTTGAGTATTGAGGGAGAACCAACTCGGTGAAGTTTGGGATTTTTGCCGGAATCAGGTGGGATTTTCTGGCCGCTTTTGGGGTCGATGGGGTTGGGAGTTTTGCTCCCCTCTACCCATAGAAACTTTTGGGTGGAGAGATTTCAACTTTGGATGTCGTTTGAAGCTCGCCGAAAAAGCTCACCAGAATCCATGGTGGCCGTGGGTTTCGGGTGGATTTCCAGCCACGGTGAAGCTTGGATGGGGGTGGTCCTTTGTGAGTTTTGGTTGGTCTTGAGAAGAGGAACATTTCTGAGTTTGGTTTGCCGGAAAATGTTATCGCCGCCGCCGGGGGTGATCCGCGGCGGAGCTCTAGCGAGGTCTGGATTTTTGGGAAATTT
Source organism: Geum urbanum (assembly GCA_946800695.1). Classification (NCBI taxonomy): domain Eukaryota; kingdom Viridiplantae; phylum Streptophyta; class Magnoliopsida; order Rosales; family Rosaceae; genus Geum; species Geum urbanum. Next base: position 27,666,983 of record OX327004.1, read on the forward strand.
TATGTGTTTTCGACTTGTTTTCGCGCTCTGTTCACAGTCGTGAGGTTATTGAGTTGATTTGGGTGGTGGATTTTGTGTCGAGGGATAAGTAGAGTATTTATGGGATTTTCGACGATTTCGTTGAAATTCGAGTTATATGTTTCCGGAAATGGTTGGTTTCCGAGGTGTGGTTCAGGGTTTTGAATTGTGATTTTGATCAGTGGTAATTGCGAAGGATCTTCCGCCGGACCTCAAAGTTAGCCGCGTATAGTGAGTGGACATTTCATTTTCACAGTTGGATTTGTGAGTCTGGATTTATACATTTTATGAGTATACATTTACGATTATGCATATACGTTATTGATTATGCGTTTACATTATGCATTTATGATTATGCACTTTACGATTATGCATGTGCATGGAAAGGATTTATGATTTGGTTTACACAGAGTACAGTCTCAGATATAGAGGAATGCATCGATGCTTTAGCTTCTGGGCTGATCCCCGAGATGCTCTGGGGGGGGGGACAGATATCCTGACCTGAAGTCTTTTAGACTTATGTTAATCACGTGTGGGTCTGGGATCCCGTGATTAGACTGTACTATACGGAGGAGTCCATGAGTGACCCCGCAGGATTTTACGTGCATATTTATGGATCAGGGAAAATGTACTTGGTCGGAATTTTCATATGGATTGACTCACATACATATTATTATTTTCCTCCACTCACTGTAACGATTTTATTTGTCTTCCCCTGGGTTTTTTGGTTTCCTTTGCCCAGTTTGCAGTTTGGGTTCCAGTGTTGCACGTCGACTGTGGAGGCATAGAGTTCAGATCACCCTTCACATTCTGTAGGTTTCTTGTTTGACCTACTCGTTGTAAATGATGTATATATGTGTCACTCTGAATACTCATGTTTATTTCCAGTTGAGTATACTCCTGAATGATTCTGGATTTCTTGTAAACCTTTGAGTTTATTGTATATGTTGTTGAGAATTCCGGATGGGGAACGAAGCCCCACGGTTTGACTTTTGTGGAATATTCGAAGTGTGTTTCTTTACAGGTTCTAATTAATAATGGTATGTCTTGTTTCAAAGCAAACTCTGGCAAAAAAAAATTTGAGGTCGTGTTTTCGAATGGGTTTGATTTCGGTTTAGGCAACTAAATCGGAGTCGGGTCCTTTCACCTGCTTTGTTTCCTAAAGCCAAAACTAAGTCGACATCGTCAGCGTCGCGCTTTGGAAGCGGCTTCAGATCAGTTGTGGAGTTAAGCGACTCAGATACGGAGTCTGATACGGGGCGTACTCCTCCTCAAAAAGACGTGCCTGTGAGTGATCCTCCTTGTGCTGCAGCGCCGGAGGGAGAGCGTGCGGTCACTCCTCGACCCGATAGTGTACCGACTCCCGCTCACGTTCCCCGCATTTCACCTGGGGTGCCCAGGCCGAGAAGACTGTTGCGGCGTCGATTATTTCTCCAGCCGCTAACCCAGACGCATCTGACCCATCAGACCTGACTTGCCAAGGGATCTACTGGAGCGTTTCCTTATTTTTAGCAAGTGGGCCGTTACACCGGAAGTGGCCAAGGTGCAGTGCGGACCATGCTGATGGTGGATGTTGCGCAGTTGGTGCATGATATGCACCAGCAGATCTTGATGGATGGGGGTATCGATGGCCCAGACAGCCTCGATCAAGCTCGGGAGCAAGTTAGCTATCTTGAGGCAGAGATAAAAGTGTCAACCGAGTCCAGAAAAAGGAAGCAGGATGCTCTATTTAAGAGCGCTGTCTCGGAGGACGTAAACTTGAAAATTGCTGAGTATGAGCGTCGTGTTGGGTATCACGGCTAAGGTTGAACTGGAGAAGATGGTGGTTGACCTGCGGTCAAGCCTGGATGCTGCCCACATTCGTCTAGATACGCAGGAGAAGCGGCGTCTTGAGGATGTGAAAAAGATCGAGGATTTGCAAGGGAGGCTAAACAATCTTCAACTTGAGCTGAACGAGCTTCGAAGCCAGCATGAGGGAGATTGTGCTAAGCTGGAAGAGGAATACGCTCAATTGAGATCGTTCGTTTTGGATGACAGCTCACGCGCTAAGCTTGAGGAGAAGGCGGTGGAAACCTTCCTTGTGTCTGAGAGGGATACGCAGCTTGAGTTTCAGACTGTGCTCCGAATAATGAAGGTATTAGAGAAATCTAAGTACTTTGATGCGAAATAGTATCAGGCTGATCGGGCTACGGTTACACTTCATCTCCTTAATGATGATGACGATGGTGGGGCGACGAAGGGGGAGGATAAGGATGACGAAGACTTTGGCCACGACGGCGTTGAGGACGAACCGGCAAAAGATGAATAAAGTTTGCATATTATTCTGCTTTTTGGACCCGTTTGTGGGATGCCCCTTATTTTTAGATATTTGTTTTTTCAATACTGATGTTGCCTTTTTCTTTTTATGTATTCAGCGTTCTGCTATTTTGCCTGAGTTACAAGTATTTTTGTTGTGTTGACTGCTATGGACGTTGCATTTATGTGTTGAGTGGATGTATGTGGTGGTTGTCTTATTATTCGAACGTAGGAGCCTAGCGTTAGAAGTAATAGAGGACGTGTGTCATAGACAAACACAGTATAAGCACCGAATGTCATCATGTTTCATTAGCATAAAGCGTTGTACATGCTCTTGGTGGGCACGTGGTGACTTACAAAGACATAATAAACCTAAAAACAAAAGAGCAAAAAACATATGCATAATGGTGCGAAACACGCTAGTGATAATATTTTCGTAGGTGCTCGATGTTCCATGGGTGAGATAAAATAGTATTTTCCTTCTCACTGAGGTAGAACGTGCTTGGGCTAGCGATGTCTACAATCTTGTATGACCCCTCCCAAACTGGCCGCATGCTTTTTACCTTCTCCTGAATGGCTTTGAGCACCCAGTCTCCGACCTAGAGTGGACGAGCACGAATGCGTTGATTGTACAGGCGCGCCAACTTTTATTTGTTGGTCACATTGTAGTAGTGGGCTGTATTTCATTTTTCTTTTAGCAGGTCATTGTCCAAGCGTAAGCCGGCTCCATTCGTTTTGGGGTCAAACGCTTCCACCCTCGGGCTTTGGTAAGTTAATTCCAGGGGGAGCAACGCCTCTGTGCCGAAGGTTAAGGAGTAAGGCATTTCTCCTGTAGTCGTCGTGGCTGTTGTGCGGATTGACCATAGGATCTCAGGAAGGAGCTCGGCCTATCGTCCAAAGTTGGGCCTGCCTCGTCATATGGCTTGAAGTTTACATTTTAAACTGTCCTTAATGATTTTGTTTACTGCCTCGACATATCCATTGCATTAGGGATGAGTAGGTGAGAAAAATAGGATATTGGTTCCCTGCCTCTTACAAAACGCAATGAGTTCGGGATTGTTGAATTGTGTGCCATTTTAGTGATGATGTTGACCGGGGCACCATAGCGGCAGAAGAGTGTTCTCCAAAGGAGTTTCTTGTCATTCTCCATCGTGATTCTGACGAGTGGTTCAGCCTCGATGAAATTGGTATGATAGTCAATGATGACTATCACGTAGTAGTATTGGCCTCTGGTCTTTGGTAGTTTGCTGATGAGATCTAGGCCCTATTGCGCGAATGGTATGAGGGACAGGATGATAGAGAGTGGTGTAGCTAGCGAGTGCGTTTGATAGGTGTGAAACTGGCAAGCTTTGTATGTATTGGTGATCTCTAACTCGTCTGCGTGAATGGTGGGCCACCAGAAGCCATATTGTAATGCCTTGTAAGCGATGGAACGGGCTCCAGCATGGTGGCCGCACTGCCCACCGTGTATGTCTCTTAGGAGGGAGCGTCTTGCCTCTGTAGGGAGACATCTTAGGTAGGTACGTCCCTGCCTAAACAGGTGACCACCGCGAATGTTGAAGTTAACAGCCCTAGCAACGATTATTCTAGCCTTATTTTTGCTTGCGAGTAGCGTCCCATTTGTCTTATAAGCCAAGATGGGATCTAGCCAGTCTTGTTCAGCAGACTCAACGGGTAATATCTCGAGGAAGCTCCTCTAGATGCTTGGTTTAACTAGCGTTTCGACTTTGGGTGAGAATGAGCTCTGTGTTATTTTGGTCGTTGCGAGACGTGCTAGAGTATATGCGTTAGCCTTCTGCTCTTTTTGACACTTGAGTGATATTGTAAAATTTGAACTTGGAGAGGTAGTACTTTGCTAATGCCAGGTATGCAGTCATGGAATCATCTTTGGCTTTAAAGTCTCCTTTCACCTGACTGACCACGAGCTAAGAGTCGCTGAAGATGTTTAAGTCTGAAGCATCTAAGATACGTGCTAATTATAGGCCAGCTATGAGTGCTTCGTATTCAGCCTGGTTGTTGGATGCTTTAAAGTTGAATCGTAGAGCGTACTCAGCATGAGCGCCGTTTGGTCTGGTAAGTATAATACCCGCACCACTTTCCGTTTTGGTGACTGAACCGTCAATGTACAAGTTCTACCTTGATGTTGGAGTGATAGTGGAGGACAATACGGTGGCAAGACGGGCTTGTTCTATCTCAAGTTCCGCTTCGGTGTACTCGGCTATGAAATCTGCTATAGCTTGGGCTTTAATGGCCGTTTTAGATTTGTATTTGACATCAAATTCACTAAGCTCGATAGACCATTTGCGGAGACAGCCGCTATGGTCAGGAGATTGGAGCACTTGTTTAAGAGGTAGGTTTGTGAGCACCTGTATTTTATGCGCTTGGAAATAAGGCCTTAAGCGCCGAGCAGCTGTGACGAGGGCGAAGACCCATTTGTCAAATGCTGGGTAGCGTTTCTCTATTCCTGTGAGTCCTTTGTCTGTAAAAAAAAGACATGGAGCTCAGCATCGGCGTCGCGTCACACTAGAGCGGAGCTAACGGCTGTGAGAGAGACAGCCAGGTATAAGTAAAGTGTTTCACCCTGCATCGGTCTAGAGAGTGTGGGAATGGAAGCTAGGTATAGCTTGATTTCCTGGAACGCGTTCTCACGGGCAGGCATCCAGTCAATGGAGCGCTTGCTGTGGGCAAGGCGTATGACCTTAGAACGGTTCACATTTGTCAGAAAATCGAGAGATGAAACGGTTGAGAGCGGCAAGCTTACCTGTGAGGCTTTGCATTTTCTTCTTGTTCGCATGGGTTTTCATATCCATGATTGTTTTGACCTTTTTAGTGTTGGCCTCGATACCTCTCTGGTTGACTATATACCGCAAGAATTTGTTGGCAGTGACGCCGAACGTGCATTTTGTAGGATTGAGGCGGACGTTGTGTTCCATCAGGATTTGGAAAAGGATGCGGAGGTTGGCGACGTGGCCCCTGACCGTTGAAATTTTGACTAAGATGTCATCTATATATACTTCCATAACGAAGCCGTTGACGTCACAGAAGATGTGTGTCATGAAACGCTGGTAAGTGGAGCCTGCGTTCTTGAGTCATTCCACATAGCAGTAGAGCCCCTTGTCAGTGCTGAACACCGTAGCTTCTTGATCTTTTGGGTTCATGAAGATCTGGTTGTAACCAGAGTACACGTCTAGCGTTAAGAGGATTTCATATCCTGCCGTTGTTGTCTTTAGGGCATGCTTTATTCAAATTTGTGTAGTCGACGCACATTCGCCAACTCTCGTTACTTTTTGGAACCATTGCCGCATTTGATATCCATTTTGGATAGTGGACTGGCCGTATAAAACCCATCTCGAGGAGGCATTCCACCTCAGCGTTTATCGCGGCGTAACGCTCAGCATTGTATGCGCGATGTTTTTGCTTGACTGGCTTGCTGTGTGGGGCAATGCTCAACCTGTGAGAAATTAAATTGGTAGAGATGTCGGGCATATCGGCGTAAGACCATGCAAAGACGGTGTTGTACTCCTGAAGGAGACTGATCAACTCCGTTCTAATGCTGATGTCTATAGTGGTTCCTATGCGGATCTTGCGTTTGGGACGAGCTGGATTGATTTCAACTTCGATAATAGTTCTCCAGTTTCGACAGGTTTGAGAGTGTTCACATCGTCCCTTGGGTCATCAGGCTTCTTCGTTTTCATGTCCAGGACGGGTGTATTTGCCACCTTCATAATTTCTTGGCGTACAACGTGACCGGTTTGGGGGTTGATCTGGCACGTTACGAAGTTGTATCCACGTACGGAACCATGCAGTGACAAAATTTGTTGGAAATTGCATGTATAACATGTGACTAGCCGTAATGGCTCGGAATTTTTTGAGGGTCAGACGTCAAGAATTACATTGAAAGAAGAATGTAAATCTACCACAATAAAATCTGTAAATACTTCCCTTTGGGGAGAACCCGTGGCGCCCAGGCCTAGACGCATGTAGTCGTTACCGAGAGGGTAGACGACGTCACCCGAGAAACACATGAGGGATTCGTTGTCTTGTGATAAGCAATGGCTAGGTCATTTCAACTGCTCATATGCACTGAGGAAAATCACGTTAGCGCCCGAGCCTGAGTCAATTAGAACGCAACTTACCTTACACCGGTTTACAAAGGCGTCGATGACAAATAGAGCGTCTATGGGAGGGACTTCTAGCTCATCAGCCTCAGAAAAGGTGATAGACAACATCTCTCGGAAAGAGGCGTCCGCCCGCCGCTTGCCTCCATAGATCGTGGAGATTTCTTTCCGAGCCTCAATGAACTCGATCTATTTGCCTCCACCGATGCGATACTAGTTTAGCTCGCCCTTATCAAATAACTCTTGTATGATTTTCTTCAAAATGTTGCAATCTTCCGTGTTATGGTTTTCTGATTCGTGATGTTTGCACCAACTTCTGGTGTTCTTCAGCGGTGCCTTGCGCATTTTGGGGTTAGGCTGAGCTATTATTGGCAAAAATCTCTACATAGGTGGCTTTCGTGATGGTGTAGACCGTTCGATCAGGGGAACGATGCTTTTGAGATTTGAGTGGTCGCTAGGAGTGCCAAGTGGGAGAACGCTATCTTTCTGGAGCACCATACCTGTTTCGAATAGGGGAACGATGACGTTCTGGGGTATGCTGCATGTACGGGCTTTACTTCCGCTCTGGGGTGTGGAAACGGTGTCGCTTCCACTCTAATTTGTGTGAGTGGTATCGCTTACCCTTGTAGCCACACCAAGTAGAAGGTATATGACCGTTCTGTTGGCCCTAGACACGGTTGTAGACCTCGGCCTTTTCCACCATCATATCGAGAGTGGCTTCGTATGTGAGTTGATCTTTTCGGATCAGTTTTCTTTGAAGAGTAAAGGTTGGAGTCCTTCTACCAACGTTGTCTGAGCCGTCTGCTTGTCCAAATTTTGATAAAGCTAAGCATCCTCCCTTAAACTGTTGATGTAGGACGATAAATTCTCAGAGCCTCCCTGCAAAACAGAAAAAATGGACTTGGTAGTGCTGTGACGTGTTTGCAATCGATATTGCTTGAGAAAAGTGTCCGTAAGCTCTTTGAACGATGATATGGATCCTAGGGCCAGTTCAAAAAACCAATTGAGCGTTTCTCCTGCAAATAATTCAAGGAATAGGTAACACAACATCGCACATCGCGTTGTCATGTCTGTAGCCAGCCATGAAAGAAAGAAAACGGTCGAGATGAGTGTCAGTGTCTCCATGGCCAGAGTACCTTTCATCCTTCCATGCTTTTGCCCCTGGGTGGCATCCCACATTGATTGTACATGGTGTGTAAGACATAGTGTGATGGTGGTTACGGTTCTGCCTTAGTTCACTTTCCAAATCAGCCAATTGGGAGAGGATTTGGTTCGTCACGTCCTGGGGAACAGGTATCTCAATTGTGGGCGAAGAGTAGAGCCTCAGTGGATTGATCAGCTGAGTGTTTATATGGATCATATCGCGTCGTTCCTCTCAACGGCTGAGTTTGAGTTATTGGGCCTGCATGATGCTTACCCTATCACTGAGGCGTTCCTTGGTGCGTTGGGTTGCGTCTTGCTCCACCCTGAGCTCGGTGAGTTGTGCAAAAAATAGGGCGTGAATGATGCTAGGTGCAACGGTCTGGGATGTCGCTCCAATGCCGCTGGATGTATATGCGTTATACGGTCCAGACGAGACATTGGGCGTTAGGAGCGGTTCAAACGTTCACAAGCGATCCCTAGCGGGGGTGGTCATGCCATCTTACTCGTTAGCAGCCATAAAGAAAAAATAAGATAAGTTTTTTAATGTGGTGGAAAAAATTCTCTCGTTCCCACACACTGCGTCAATTATTTTGGGCGAAATCCGTAAGGATCCCGTCTCGGTGAGGGGAAGATTTTGAGTGTCGGATCGCTCCCAAGCGTCCCGATATGTCACCTGGGACACTTGTATTATCTGCAAAATAATAGTTTTAGACTAAGTGGTCTAGACGGGATTGGCCTGCCTTCGATGCTCCGATACTTAAGTCAATAAATGACGTAACTGCTTGGATAAAGTAACAGTAGAAGTCAAGTCGAATTACCTCTTCCTTGGATCGGATACCATCTATTTATAGTAAGATGATGTTTGACAACTCGAAGTGATTCTCGATGTGGAACTAGCCCTCCTACCATTTTGGTGTTTAGGAATGACTGATTTCCACATGAGTGACTAAGGGGTATGCTAGTCAATAGTTGCTCCGTTCCGTATAGCCTACACGTGATGCGTGTTGTTCTCCATCACGTGCGTCGTACGGAGCCGGGCTGTGGTGACCAAACTGCCCTTGTTCGTGTGGAGAGGGTGCGTTAGTCATTCGACCGGGTAGATCGGTATGGCCTGCATGTGACGCGCATGGATGCGCCTCATGTGCGTTGTACGGAATAGGTTTGGAATGACCAGACTGCCCCTGAGCCTGGTAAATGGCCTTTTGCATGGCATTTCAAGGCTTCCAAGTGTTTTTGTCCCAAGTAAAGTATGTTTTTTGGGTTTAGCACATCGCGTACTAACTTTGGCCATAGTATTATAGCCGACGACAAAAAAACTTTCGTCGATTTTCGTGGGAAAAAAGTCGTCGACTATAGAGTCGACTAAAGTCGACAATATTTTTAACTAAACCTGACGACAATATTATGTCGTCGGCTAAAGTTCTTTATTATAGTTCTTGGCAGCAGTTCAATCATTCGAAAAAAAAATCGGTGTGAAAAATACAAAATACTCTGAAATCGTTGGGTATTGTCGAAAGTAATCCAAAATGAGATCGTGAAGCTATATTCTGCTACATTTATATATGTACGAATACTTAGATAATAAATACATGGCACATGAGAAATTGCAAGTAATGCACGATTAGTGAATCAATTGTGTAGAGTACACAACAATTTGTTCTTACGCAGTATATGTAATCATAATCTCATATTTAGCAACATAACATAGCAGTAGTAAAAAAAATGTTTTAGAATATTCACGTAAAGATACTCCCATTCCATTCAGTTGCATATACACAAAGAAAAAAGTTGTGTTGTTATGAAACAAACAATTTCAAAATTATTCAATCCCATGCATCAATAAGTTTTCCAGAAAAAAAAAAGATTTGTGAATCACATGTCAATGTAAACTTTAAATTAACTTTCTTTGAACTGTTCGGACATATTCATTACTTGACCTCAAATTTTATTTCTTAGTCAAAATGATGGCTATGGATTTCCCCTACTAAGGATTAGCTACATGGTTGTAAGTAGAGCTAAGTAAAACAATGATTTAAAAGGAAAAAACAGATATATCAAGTACAACCTACTACTCTGTGCAGAAATTTGAAAGCAGAAACAAAAATTGAAATTAAACACCAAAGAGATTGTTTTAGAAGAGATAACCATGAAATAATTGCGAGATAGACCTGTGTGAATTACAACTGCAGTGCGAGTTAAATTAATTACCTTAATTACAAAGCACACATACTGAATACTTGCCAACTCCAATCATATTTCAATATTCTAAATTGAAGTCAATTACATGTAAAGAACAACAAAAGCAAATGAATATGTTTAAGTCCAAAAAAAAAATGTACACAACCAATTTGAGATTAAAATAAAATGAAGTTTGGAAGAAAATTCATAATGATCACAAAGATGTATGCCAATCTGACATCTAATATGGAAGTAAACTCATATGATCTTATATTTCAGATTTTAGCCTTAAAAAGTCTAAAATAGTAGATCATGGTTCTCTTTGTTCAAAGTCAACATTTAGATCTTACAACTCCTCATTTCCTATCATCTAAGGGCTGGAACTTGCTTTATATTTCTCCCAAATTCAAGTTCCCCATCACCAACACACACACCACACTTCATTTTACAAAATTAAGTTTTGATAGGTCTTTTCTCTCTAGTTTTCTCTCTAGCTTCTGTCTAGGGTTCTTAGTTGAATTCTCTAGAGAGAAGCTAAATTTCTCTTCCAACCTTCTTCCCTTCCAACCCTCTACAAATCCAAGAGACTTAGCCTTGCAAGCCTTTGCCGAACCTCTTCCACTCTCCTTCACCACCATTTATCTACTTCTTCCTCTCATCTTTGCTTCCAAGGTTTAGGTGGTTCTCTAGAGCTTGAAGAACTGGGAAGTAATCTCTCTTCCCCTTGGCTTCTTTGAATCCTATAGGTTGCCATTTCCTCTTCTTAAAGTGTTGGAAGAAAATGGAGCTCAAGAAGTGGAGTTAGAAGCTTGAAGAGTTATGGGTGAAGGCTACTAGTTTGGTGAAGCTTAGTTTGGGGACCATTCAGTTATTTCTCACTCTCTTAGCTTATATTCTTGTATCTAAATACTCTTTTATTTATGGGTAATGAGTAGTTTCTGTATAGAAGGCTATTGTCAAACCCTAGCCAATTTGATGTAGAACAATTGTTATTTGGTTTATGAAATTGAGTTTGTTTTGGGTATGAAATGCTATGGATGAGTTTGGTTTGTATGTGATGTGTTTATGGTATGTTCATATGTTTGGGCTTGATTTATCACTACAAGAAAAACGCACTTAGACCGCGGAGCGTTTCCGTCGTCTAAGTGCGTTTTTCCGTCGTCTAAGTACTTAGACGACGGAGGCTCCGTCGTCCAGGTTCCGTGCTCCATGTGTTGTCGTCCAGGCACTTGGACGACGGAGAATTTCATCTTCGTCGTCCAAGTGCACTTGGACCGCAGACACTTTCCGTGACCCAGGTAAGCACCTGGACGATGGAGATGAAATTCTCCGTCATCCAGGTGCTTAATTAATTTTAAAAAAAATAAATTGTTATTAATTATTAATAATTTAATTTATTATTAATTGAATTTAAATAATGAAAAATGCTAAAATTAATTAAATAAACTAAATTTGTAATATTACTTAATTAAATAATTAATAAACTTAATTTGTACATACATAATCGAAAAAACGCATAAAAATTAAAATATTGTTCGGAATCCGGAAAGAAACGAGATAATAAACTACTAGCTAATATACTGGATGAGCAGATGCGCCGCCGAGCCCCCCGCCTCCAGCCGGGTCGTCGTTGTCGGGGTATGGGTTCGGAGGAGGTTGACATTCTCCTCAAGCTTGTTGCATGAGGGCGATGAGTTGGGTTATTTGTGGTTGTTGCTCATCAAGTCGTTGACGCATGGATTGATTTTCTGAAAGGACCCAACCCCGACTTAGCTTCCTAAATCGGAATCAAACCCCTTCGAAAACACGAACCAACAAAAACTTTTCGAAATTTGGGCAGAGTTTCGTTACTAGCGTAGAATTACCATTACCTGCACGCGGAAAATACACTTCATCCTATGCCACAAAAAAGCAAACCGTGGGCACCAATCCCATCCGGATTTCTCAATATATCAACAGTAAAGTAAAACATTAAATATATATATACTTTACTGAAATCCAGTATAAAATCATATAACATATACCACAGAAAGCTCAGAGCGACATCTAATACATAATCATATATGCATACCACAGTAGGCAGAACAATAAACCTACTGGATGAAACAAAGTAGCTCGAGCACTATGCCTCCGACTACGACGTGCGCGACCAGAGCCTGAACTGCAAACTGGGCACGGAAACCGAAAAGCCCAGGGGAAAGACATGAAACACGTTAGAGTGAGTGGACGAAAATAAATGTCTTTCACCAAATAATATATGCTATAAAACATATGCGAGTCGAAATATAATAAATCAAACCAAATAGTATACGAGGAGACGCTGACTCCAACTCGTAAACAGAGCATGCAAGTAAAATCTCACAGTCAGAACCACGGGGTCCCTAGCCCACACGTGATCCTAGCTGGTAACATCCTCGGGGATCAGCCGGGATGCAGTGTATCGATACAACCTCATAAACTACGACTGTACTCTGTGAAAACCAAATCATAAACAGTTCGGTGCAAATGCATGAAACAATATATCAATGTATGTATACTCGTATACGCATATCCGTATATGTATAATCGTAAAACATATGCTCGTAAAACCATAATAAATCTGCATGCTCAAGTTCGTAAATCATATATATAAAAGACTCGCAATCATTTCTGTGAAAAGAAATTGTCCACTCACAGTCTGGCGTAACGCGTATCGCGTTAACCCGTGATCCGGCGGAAAGTCCCTCGCCAAACGAACGATCATGAACCCCTGAATATTCACAATGTCCAATATTCAAAGTCATAATCCGACAATACAAATCAAACCACGAGAAACCACCGTTCTCGGAAATACACAATTCGAATAAGACGAATCGTCGAAAATCCATATATACCACCTCAATACCTCGTTTTACAATCGGACGCTCAACTCGAAAAACGAACCTCCCCACTGCGATTGGGGCGCGATTTCTAGTCAAACGACATGCAACTTGTCGAAAGTCAAAAAGTCAACCCGTTGACCGTTGACCGCCGCCGTTGACCGCCGTCCACGGCAGCGCCGCCGCCGGATGTGAAATTTCACGGCGGAGCCACCCCTATTCCACACAAAATCACCCACTGAGCAACTTTGTCAACTGCACTGAAGTCCAATTCTCACTCTAACTAGGTCAATTTCATGCAAAACCGAATTGAAACACAAATTTCAATCCCAAAATTCTCCAAGCTCAAGCAAAATTAGAGCACCAAACTTACAGGGTAGCATGTAGGTGAGGAGAGCTTCAAAGCCCACTAAGAATTGCAGCTCGAATCGGCCTCAAACATGGAACCCGAATCACAAAGTTTTCTTCCATTTTTGACCGGAAAATTGCTCCTCCTCCGGCGACCCACGCCGTGAGAGGAGGCCGGATTCAAGACCGGGAGGCCGTCGCGAGTTGGAAGACACCGGAGTCATGCCTGGAAGTGGCCGGACGGCATCACCGCCATGAAACATGCCGATCGCCGTCGCACATCACCTCTCACCACCGAGTTGACCCAGTCAACTCGGTCAACGATATAAATAGTAAGTTTGACTTTCCCAAACAGGTAACCTTCTATTTATAGACTTTCCCTTTTTGGAAACTTCGTATTTATCCATTCCGACGAACTTTGAATATCCGTAACTCTCGCGTCGTAACTCCGATTTTGATAATTCTCGCAGCCACAAACTCGTCTCGACATACTCTTCAATTATCACCTGAAGTCAAACACATCGACCAAATGGATAAAAAGTCAACCATTCAAACCAACACATTCTTTAATCGACTAAATAATCAACAATCAGAAATAATCACAACTAAATCTTCGTAACTCAAAATCATGGTCCGGAAGTTCCCACGAACTCGAAATTAAATACTGAACAACTTCCGTGAAGGAACCGAAACCAAATTCTCGTCCGGTAATTCAGTCGTTAAGAAGGTCGCCATTATAAACTTGTTTCCGTCGAAACTTCAAATATTCATAATTAATTCCTCGGTCATCCAAATAACGATCCGGAACCGCCCATGAACTCGTAATGACACGTACAACGACTCTCGAGAAGAGACCCAGCTCCAATTCTCGGCCAATAATTAAGTCGTTAAGAAAGCTGGCGGTTTCAACACTGTCGTAACTCTGCGACTATGCGACTTAACTGCTGATTCTGTTTCGGGTCGTCACAAATCCACCCCCCTTAGAAAAATTTCGACCTCGAAATTTCCAATTCTGCCGACTACAAGTAGGAGCACCGCCTCTGCATACTGCCCAACTCACCAACGCTAACCTCAACTGAACAACTCTGGTAATCGACTCCACAATAGGAGATAGCTTCGTGCTGAAATCCCTGTACCCACAAATCACGAATCTGAACTGGCTCCACATAATAGCCAAGTGTTCCTGCATAAGGAACGAGTAGGGTACACAATGCGAAACAAACCTGAAACATAGTTCCGCCACACGGAACACAACACAACAGACACAAAAACCAACTCTATAGGCGACACCGAACTATACAGCACAACATACACTCGCTTATGACCACATCTGGATCAAAACAATATGGCAAGTCACAACTCAGTTCACACACATCAACATAACTCACACATTCATATCAACATAACTCACACATTCATATCAACATAGCTCAACATCGGACTCAAGCAATTATCAACCTGTTTCCGCTAATCTGACAGTCTGTGGTAACACATTCCACAAAATCAGAATCAAATGCCAATTCAAACTCAACCAAACTCGCTCTAACACAATGGAGTACAACGTCGTCCTCAAAACGACATCAAGCAACATCAATACCATAGTGGTCCACAAACTGGTACTGCATGCCATCTCGAACAGGTGAAACTGCTGGTCCCAAATCCTCCGGAACTGCAATACCGAGGTCCACAATATGCTCTCCAAGGTCTGAATAGTCCTCAAAGATCGCTCGCCAATCTAAGGATAAGAACCGATACTAACTCGTAATCTGGTCCCCAATGCTCGCTGTAAAGCTTGCCAACACTTTGTTGTAACTGATTATCTCGATCAGCGAACCGGGACATAGGCACACCACGTAAATGGACAACCTCCGTAAAAACACAACTATGCCAGAGCTGCCACTGAAATCGTCTCCGAAAGTACAAGGAAATGTACTAAGTTCATCAAATGGTCCACAAAAGTCTGACAACTGGTATCACCAACCAAAGTGCATACAAACACACACAAACACAGCAACAATCGCCACGTCTAACCGGAAATCTCAAATGGCTGATACTTCTCGGCAAGTCTCCGCCTCCGAGCCATGGCCAGCTGACAAATGTGGCATCTGCACACACATGCTGCGCACGCACAAGCTGCTATATTGCTCTTCATGTTGTGTCACGAGTAGTAAACTCGAAGGGTCGGACACATTACCGCACCACTAGCACCAAAAGCGCGAAACCACGAGCCTCAACATCATCACACACTACTCACCTTCAGTAGTGCATACTCGGCTAACACGGAAACTCGAGCCCCACACACACATGTAATACTGAAATCCGGACTCTCGACTGAATGCATCAGCAACAACATCCCAAATGGATAGTCGAAGTACAACCTCTAACCTTTCTCAAACAAGCTCAAAGGTGCAGCCATAGTCGTTAGTCGACTCCATCCATCGACACTGCCTCAAGCCCAAATCTGGCCGAAAATGCAAGTGGATGAAACTCAAATGATCAATGCACGTCCTACACTGAGCTGCATGCCATAACAGTAGTGTCTCGAACTCTCCGATGCTAACATAAGGACAGCTACACCCAAATCATACACAGGATACGTAACTACACAAAGTTCCACTGCCTGGAACCATGAGCCACCGCTCTGCTACACAGCATCAAAACACAACCAAATCCAAACCTCGATGCATCGCTGTAACCCACGAACTCACCACAATCGTCAGGTAAGGTCAAAACCAAAGCAACGGTCAATCATCCTGCAGGAGTAAGTAACTCTCCTCGCGTGCATCGAACCACACTAACTTGACGCCTTCTTCGTCAATCCGGAAAGTAGAGTGGTAATCCGGGAAAATCTTGCACAAGCCGTCGGTAATAGCCTGTCAAACCCAAGAGACTCCCGATCTCTGGTACACTGGTAGGGCAAAACTCTGAATCATCACGGCTTCTAACTGGTCAGGATCCACACCAACTCCCTCGGCTGACATCACGTGACCCAAAACCTTCACGCTAATCGATCAAAATTCACACTGGCTGAACTTCACCAACAACTGATCATCTCGCGAAGTCCGAGAAACCACTCGCTATTACATCAAGTGTTGGCTCATACTCCTGGAATACATCAGGACGTTGCCATCGAACATGACCGCAAACTCGTCCAGAATCGTCTGAACACCTGGTCCATCGAGTCCACACAATCTACGGGGCATTGGTCAACCAACAACGTGACCAAGAACTCCTGATGCCCGCACCGAGATCTGAAAACTGTCCAAACCACGACTGACTCATTGAACCTCACGGATGGTATCCGGACCCGAAATCAACCTTCGAAAAGATCGAAGCTCCCTCGAGCTGATCAAACCACTCGTCAATCCGAGGCGGAGGATACTCACTCTCCTCTGAAGCAAATCAAGCTTCCTGTAGTCAATGCACCACCATGTCAAATCATCCAACAACCACACAAATAATGCAGGAGCACACCACGCAAATATGCGGGGTCTCATGAAATCTCCTGAAATCTCCTCCAGCAACTCCTGGAGTCGAAACTATAGCTCCATCATCTCCGCTGGCTCCGAACAACTAGATGCCGGTAAAATGAGTCCAGCGTCCGGTACAAGCTCAATGATGTAGTCAGTCTCCCGAACTGGAGGAACACCTGGTAACTCCTCCAAAGCAC
Organism: Geum urbanum; assembly: GCA_946800695.1. NCBI lineage: Eukaryota > Viridiplantae > Streptophyta > Magnoliopsida > Rosales > Rosaceae > Geum > Geum urbanum. The sequence continues at coordinate 27,683,611 of OX327004.1, forward strand.
GCCTGGAAACTCGGGAACCATCTCAATGTCACCAATGTCGGTACAGCAACCATAGTATCCACAACATAACTAGGCAACAACACAACTCATCTCCACCATCTGCTCGACCATCACCATGAAACAGTATCTCGGGGAAATCTGGTCGTCGAAATACAACCTCCTCCTCGAGGCACTCGAACATCGCCAAATGTGTCGTCAGTAAGTCCATACTCACAAGCACACCAAAACCACAACGTCAGCTATAACAAATCTGCGGCTAAGCCATATCCTCCAACAAGGATCTCGCGACCTCCGGATGGATGCAACATTCTCCAAGACCTCGGAAGTGGAGATGCAAGTACAATTGCCATGGATATCAAGCAACAATAACCTCGGAGAAAAGTCTATCCTCAAACAAGGTCCTGGCATGAACTCCAACATGCCCAACTAGTCGCCCACATCAAATGCGACTTGCTGAAGAACTCGTCATAAGGATACATTGGTCAGATTTCAGGACCAACATGAGGATCTCCTCGTAAACTCTGAGCTGTCAAACTGCAAACATAGCTGGCTGAGGGCGCTCCCTCACAACGTGACCCACCTGGCCACCGAAACAGCAACTGAGGGTAATCCTCGAACACAAATCACCGCAACACCTACTACGTGACACTACAAGAAAATGAGTCATTACCGGCGAGATTCTGGCCAACAAGGCCGGCGACCGGAAAAGTCGCCGGTAATGTCCATCATTACCGGCGACTTACCCCGTCGCCGGCAATGTCTAGGCAGACATTTCCGGCGATTTTCCGGCCGGAATTTCACCGGAAATGTGTGCCTAGACATTGCCGGCGACGGTTGGAGTCGCCGGTAATGTTTTGGAACATTACCGGCGAGATTCCGGCGTAAAGTCGCCGGTAATGTCTTCATTTCCGGCAACTTACTCCGTCGCCGGCAATGTGTCTTATATTAGATGCCGGATGGGGCAGCTCGATCATTCAATCATTTTGAGCGAAAAAAATCCAGAGAAATCGAAAGAAGGAAAACGTACGTACGCTCTGAAATCGATCATTCGGTATATTGTCAAAATTAAGGCGCGCGTCGAAAACTCGATCACTCGGGAAGCTATATATATAGGTAGGTGTATATATACGTATATGTGGTATATATATATGTGTGTGTGTTGATCAAATCCAATTCGTGAGATATATATGAAATGTTGTTGATGTACGGTCACCGAAACGAGAAAACAGCTTGTAGTTAATCTTGTGTCTGAATCAATGACTGGTATTATCGTATTGTTATCGGAGCCAGGCTTAACAGAGCCTCCTCCTACCCAGTCAAATACGTTTTGAATTGAAAAAAGGAGAATACTATCATCGAGTACTGAATCGAATTCAGAGATTAGATCGATATATATACATATGCATGCATGTGTTGATTTAATTAGAGTTGAATTGAGAGATCACGTCGATTATTAGTAGTGAATGTGTATATATATATAATTAATACGTAAAATTGTTAGAATTTTCAGGATGGACAAGAGTTGGATGAGCCTCGAAAGATGGGATGTCAGATATCACCAGGGAATTAGAAGTTTTGTGGATTTTGTGAAGGCTAATTGTGGAGACACTACACTTCATTATTGCCCGTGTAAAGAATGTAAGTGTTTCAGCGATCGATTTCGATTTCCCATTGATAAAGTCCAGAGGCACCTGAGTAAATACGGGTTTTGGGATAAGTACACTTGTTGGATTTATCACGGAGAAACATCGGTAGCGGGTCCGCATGATCATGGATAATTTGGTGAGAGGGCCAGTCCACGCTATGATCATGGAGATTTTGCTGAGAGGAGCAGTTCATCCTATGATCCAACATCGATGTTAATCAATGATATGTTTCCTCATGAGAGCGGTGTATTTGCTGATGAAGCACCAAATGTCCCTCCCGTCGTTGAGGGTTTCCCCCATATCGAGCCAGTCGAACCATTACCTGGAGGACATGTCAACACAAGCGGTATGGACAAGTACAACAACCTGATTGCATTGCAACAGACTCCGTTGTACGACGGTTGTAGTAAGACTGTTCTTGAAAGTGTGATGGGAGTGATGCAGCTCAAAATGGAGAAAAAAATGTCTGTCAAAGCTGTTGATTCTTGGTTGAAGTGGACTGCTTCGCTACTGCCACCCGGTCATCGTCTTCCTACCACTCATCATAAGGTGCGACATATCCTGAAAGATCTTGGGCTTTCCTACATCAAAATCCATGCATGCATATATGATTGTATTCTCTTCTGGGGAAAAGATCTCGAAGACCTTGAAGCCTGCCCGGTATGTTTTACAGAAATGTATAAGTTGACTCCTGCAGGCAACAAGAAAGCTGTGAAGATACTTCGATATTTCCCGCTTATTGATAGGCTGGAGCGGTTGTTCATGTGTGCTTTCACGGCCGAGGCAATGAGATGATGGGCTGAGAGGAACTTGCCTGACGATGACACCCTCATACACCCTTCCGACGGAGAGGCTTGGAAGCACATGGTCAGGGAGTTTGATCATTTTGCAGCAGAGGTCCGAAATGTTTGGCTAGGGCTCTCATCTGACGGATTCAACCCTTTTGGCAACATGAGTCTTCAATACAGTATATGGCCAGTTATTTTGGTACCGTACAACCTTCCACCATGGATGTGCATGAAGAAGGAATACAATATACTCACTCTGTTAATTCCGGGCCCGGGTTATCCAGGAAAGTGTCTCGATGTGTATTTGAGGCCTTTGATTGAGGAGCTTAAGTACCTGAGTGAGTGTGGCCACCCCACTTACGATAGGTTCAAAAAGGAGATGTTCCAGATGCATGCCATGCTTGTTGGCACCATCAGTGATTTTCCTGCCCGCGGTATGTTGTCGGGCAACGTTACCAGGGGTTACAGGGCTTGTTCAGAGTGCATGACGGTTGATTGTTGCAGTCCTCATTGCAGTAAAATTGTTCAGATGCGTCACCGTTGTTGGCTTCCATATGATCACCCATTTAGGCAGGATCCAGACGCGTTTGATGGGACTGTGGAAACAGGTGTGGCACCCAGGCGATGGACAGGGGAAGAAATTTTGGAAGTGTTGAATGAATACGATTTTGGCCAGCTGAGCAATCATCCTGACATAGTGGCGTCAATTCCAGACAAGCCCGAAAGGTATAAGTTTTGGACACACAAGAGCATATTCTGGGAACTCCTACTGGCCCAGGTTGCCTATCAGACATTACCTAGATGTCATGCACATAGAGAAGAATGTGTGTGAAAGTGTGGTGGGCACAGTTCTTAACTTGGAGGGGAAAACAAAAGACATCCCTAAGGCACGCATTGATCTGAAAGCAATGGGTGTGCGGAAACATTTATGGTTAAGAGATGGTAAGAGAAAAATGCCGCAAGCTCCATACACCGTAAAGCCGAAGCATAAGCATGAAATTTTTCGGTGGCTGAGTAATGTCAGGTATATATTCTTATGGCTATGTAGGAATTTGGCCTTAAATTTTTAGCGGAGTATATATGGTTATATGCGAGAAATATAATTGGTCCATATATATGGCTTTATCTATATATATGCAGGTATCCTTATGGCTATGCAGGAAATATAAGCAGGTGTGTTAACTTCCGGGACAATAAGATGTACGGATTAAAGAGTCATGACTGCCATGTACTGCTTCAACGCCTGTTCCCTATTTTCATTCGAGGGTACATGCCCAAAGAGGTGGTGGAGCCGTTGGTGACCTTGTCAAGATTCTTTCAGAAGTTATGCACCAGGGAAGTTAAAAAAGCAGACCTGAGGGAGATGCAAGATGACATCATTTTTATCATGTGCAAGCTTGAGAGGATATTTCCCCCAAATTTTTTCGACATAATGCCGCACCTGATGATCCATCTTCCCGAACAATTGTTGCTTACCGGTCCCGTACACTACACTTGGATGTATCCCATGGAAAGGTACAAATGATTCATAAATTTGGTTTTCCTATGTTTTTATATGTAAATTCTTGTGGTTAAGTAAGTTAACATGTACTTGTTAACTTGTAGACAATTGGGAGCCTACAAGGACTATGTGAAGAATAAATATGCACCTGAAGGGTGTATCGCTGAAGCATATGTTGCGCACGAGTGTGTAACGTACACCAAAGTGTACCTCGAAAATGTAGAGGACCCCCAACAACATATGCCGATAGATGAACCCCAGTTCAACCTTTCTATCATCTCCAGTGACGTGGTAGTACAGGGAAGCTTGCCAAAGTCGTACAAGTTGGATGGAAATGAGGTAGCCATTGCCCACTGGTCGGTACTGATTAACTGTCAAGAAGTACAATATTGGAAAAACTATCATCTTCACTGCCCTGCTATTGCCGGAAATGTTGATTACCACAACAAGACGTTTGCAAACTACTTTGGTCAATGGGTAAGTATATGTGTATATGTCTATTTTTATATATATATCCTTATATAGCATGTATGTATGTACGTGGTTTTGTGGTTTCAAGATGACATAATTTCTTCTGTACGTATTAATATATGGACGTTTTCAGATGAACCATGTAGCAGATGATGGTTGCCCAGAGTGGTCAAACGAATTGAGGGTCCTGGCGATGAAACCGATTGCTTCAAAAGTTTACTCGATGTGTCAGGTCAATGGGGTGAAATTTATATGTGAAAATCGAGACGACCGACTGAAAACACAGAATTGTGGGGTGATGGTCCATGGTGGGCAGGATGGCGTTGACTATTACGGTGTCCTTCATTCAGTTGTTGAACTAATTTATGGGAACCGCATGAAAGTGCACTTGTTCAAGTGTAGATGGTTTGATACTAGCCCGGAGAACACAAGGACCGATCAGTACGGAACATTTTCGGTGAATACTGCTACTACCTGGTATGAAGATGACCCTTTCGTTCTTGCCTCATCAGTAAAACAAGTGTTTTACCTGGACGATCTTCTTAACAAAGTCCCGTGGAAGGTGGTTAACCATGTTGCTCATAGAAACATATACAGTGCTGCCACACTTGATGATACCGCAGATGATGAGGAAGTTACTGCATACCAAGAGCCAAACGCTTTTGACATTCCGGAATCATCTACGATTCGCCTTAATAATGTGAGATCTGGGAGTGTGGTTCGAATTACTGGAGCAGAACTTCTCGATGTTAATCCATATGAAGTTGACGCTGATTCAGATGACGAGGAGCGGCACATATTGCCAGAGGTTACCTATGAAACCGAGTCAGACTCAAGTGATGAAGATGATTACGATTATCATCCTTAGTATGTTGGAAATTGTAGTCGGAAATTGTAGTCGGCAAATGTACGTAGTAAAATGCACGTAGTAAAATGTACGTAGTAAAATGTTTAAGGAAATTGTAGTCGGAAAATGTACTCGGAAATTGTATGTAGTCGGAAATTGTACGTAGTCGGAAATTGTATGTAGTCGGAAATTGAACGTAGTCGGAAATCGGAACCGTAGTCGGAAATTATACGTAGTCAGAAATCGGAACCGTAGTCGGAAATTGAACGTAGTCGGAAATCGGAAATTGAACGTAGTCGGAAATCGGAAATTGAACGTAGTCGGAAATCGGAACCGTAGTCGGAAATTATACGTAGTCGGAAATTGTACGTAGTCGGAAATTATGTAGTCGGAAAATGGTCGGAAATTGGTCGATCGGATAATAGTCGACAAATAATGACATTACCAATGACTTAGCAACTCGTGGGTAATGTCATTACCAACGAGTCAAGTCGTTGGTAATGACATTACCCACGACGTACGTCGTTGGTAATGTCATTACCAACGACGTTGACCTACCTCGCCGGCAATGGTGGCGGTATAGCTCGAGCTCGAGCTCTTCCTCCCCATTTCTCTTCGGCCTAATTCAATTCTCTCTTCCCTCTTCCCTCTCTTAGCACGAAATTCTCACCTCTCCCCTCTCCTCAATCCTCTGTTCTCTCTTCCCTCTCCCCTCTCTTCCTCTCCTCCCCTCTCTCCTCCTCCCCTCCTCCTCTTCCTCCTCCCCTCACCTCCGTCGCCGGCAAAGTTGGGTCGAGCTCCACCATGCCAGGTTTGAGCTCACTCTCTCCCTCTCTCTCTCCCTCTCTCTCTCTCTCATTCCACAATATTTTTTTTGTGTATTTTAATTAATTAATTTTTGATAATTGTGGGATGTATATATGTATGCATGTGGACAATATTTGTAAAATGTAATTAAGGTATGTATGAAAATTGTGGGAAAAAAATGTGGATAATTGTGGGGTGAAGGAGCAATATATGTGATGTATATATGTGAAAAATTAATTAATATATATGGAATGTATATATATACGTATGTTTGAAAAATGTGGAAAATTAATTAGCTAGGGTGAATTGGATTAATATGTGATGTATATATATATGTGTGAATTAAGGTGATCGAAATTAAGATGCATGATCGATGTATATATGTGTGAAAAGTTTAAAGCCGGAAATGATGTATGTATATATGTTAAGTTAGGTGATATAGTTGTTAATTTAACGTATAATAGGTGATATTGGAACCATACCAAATCGGAACCGGAACGGTTTGAAACCGGAACTGTTTATAACCGGAACCTTTTGAAAACAAACGGTTCCGGTTTCAAACGGTTCCGGTTCCAAACCGTTCCGGTTCTGATTTGTTATAGAACCGAAACGGTTTGGAACCGGAACTATTTGTAACCGGAACCGTTATGTTACAAATTGTTCCAGTTACAAACAGTTCCGGTTTCAAACGGTTCCGGTTCCAAACCGTTCCGGTATTTCTGATTTGTTATAGAACCGAAACGGTTTGGAACCGGAACCGTTTCGAACTGGAACTGTTTGTAACCGGAACCGTTATGTTACAAACGGTTCCGGTTACAAACAATTCCGGTTTCAAACGGTTTCGGTTCCAAACCGTTCCGGTATTTCTGATTTGTTATAGAACCGAAACGGTTTGTAACCGGAACCGTTTGGAACCGGAACTGTTTGTAACCGGAACCGTTTGTAATATAACGGTTCTAGGTTCAAACGGTTCCTGTTCCAAACCGTTCTGGTTCCAAACCGTTCCGGTTCTGATTTGTTATAGAACCCCAGTTCCCATGACTATTACAGTGTCCATGCCAGGAGGTTTTGCGGCTAATTGGCTTCGGAGAGGTTCCCGAAATAGTGGAGGGAACAGTAGTCAAGCTTCCTCCTCGTCCGCAGTTAGCAACACGCCCAGTGGGCCAATGATGAGTGCTCGCACGAGAGCCTTGCTAGAGGCGCGAGCTGAGGAGGAAGCTGCACGATCAAGAGCCGTGCAACCGGAAGTTGAGCCTCGAGCCTCAGTCTCCAGACGCTCAATCAGCAGACGTCCCTCCGGTGGCAGAGCCTCAGACGAGCGACAGTCAACGGGGGCATCAGAAACTCCCTCAATCCGAATGCCCCATATTCGCCCGGTGCCTACTCCCGTTTCACGGGAATCATCTGAGACACATGGTGGTGCTGGCGCCTCATCGTCCAGGCCTCGTCTATCTCCGCCGTCCGGTCTCTTCCTACCCGACGAGATTCCTTTCATCCCTGAATTCGATGATAGGGGGATGCCTGTTTATATTGAAGGACGGCCGGAGTTCCTGAGAGTGGAGGAAGCGTATAACTTCCTCCCGTTCGACCCCGTGTATCTTTGGAGTGTCAGTTGCACCAACCAACAAACGGACGATGCAGGTAAATTTTATTTAACATCATATTGATTACTTAATTATTACTTAAGACTTGCGATAGGTTCAATTAATGATATCAATTTGTTGACATTGTATTATTAGGCAATTTCGTTAATGGGACTGGAAAACGGAAAGGGGCTAGAGGCACCTGCACCGGGAAGAGACTTGAGCAGGCCACCGGCGGAAGGAAAACGCCCATAAGGGCCAATGAGGATGGCGAGGTGATCGAGGCATTCGACACCACGCGCAAATATGTCAGCATGGCCGGTGCGATCGTGCGGGACAAGGTCCCAATGCTTTGGCCAGATTGGGAATCTGTGCCTATCTACGTGAAGATGCAAGTGCATAATGCACTCAGTGTGAGTAAAATCGTATTTTCATTACGTAAATTTTACATTTATTAATTAAGTCCGAATAAATATATAATTTTACCTTTTATATATTCATATTGCAGGTGTGGTTTGACGTGGATGAAGTTCTTATTCACACGTGGGTAGAGCGTCAACTACATATGAGGTGATGTGCTTCGACTTATTTGAATATATATCGAGTTAGATTTTTGTTTATCAAGTGTTTTAATATCTCTAACTTTTTTCCCTTCTTTTAATATAGGTATAAAGAGTGGAAGAACGAGCTTTCTTCCCATTACACTGTATACAAGGAGCTAGGCCGAGGTTCCACCCCTAGCGAATTCCGGTTTAGGGAGTACGAGTGGCTGTGGCTGATAGCCCACTTCGAGCACCCCAAAGCTCGGGTATGCATCCTTAATATATCTTTCAAGCCTAATGTATCGTATCAGATTGAAATAGTTAGTTACTAATTTTTTTCCATATGTTTATCAAACAAGGCGATTTCGAAGACGAACCGGGCGAATAGATTGAAAAACACCAGGGCCCATCATGCAGGTTCACTCAACTACATGGGTTGGTCGACTAAGGCGCAGCAACAACAAGAGGTGAACCCGTTGGTGTATATTCATCAGAAGTTCTACCCGCAGTGCCCTGAAGAAGTGGTAAGTCTTTCGCCTCTCCATGTGTTAATAAAACTATTTTTGAAGATGGAAATAGATTTTGTTAGCTAATACGTTGTTCATTTTCCCTTTTCAATTAGTCGAGAGTGGAGGAGGCGACCGCAGAAGTGACCATGAGTATAGCTCGGACTAACCATCCTGACTGCTCCGAGGAAGAAGTCACCCAGTATGCCTCTCAGATCGATCCGCTTGATCCCCCGATAGCGGCTCGGATCATGGCAAAAGCGTGCGGGACTGGAAAGAATACCTACTACTGTAGGGGAATGGGCACGGCGGGCGAAGGACTATTGAAGAACACTTCAGAATAGTCTACCGGGTCAAGAAGTTCAACTTCTAGTCGTAACCTCGCGGCGGAGCTTCATAGGACGCAGAGGGAGTTGGAGGAGCAAAAGAGGTAGATGGCCGAGTACCAAATGCAGCAGACACAGGTGCAGGCTCAGATGTACACATGGATGCGGACGATGTACGAGGCTCAGACTACCGGACAACCCTTCCCCACACCTCCCCCGGTCCCTCATATCCCTACCTATCCACCACCACCACCGCACCAGTCAACGCCAGAGCAAGACCAAGGTAGCCACCGGAATTCAAATGAGTGCATAGATTACTTCAACCCTGATGACCCGCAAGTTCCTGGACCTGACCTGTAGTTGTAGTTAATTTTATTATCGTCGTTGCTATTTGTACTGTACGTTGGACATTTATGTTGAACTTGTATGACTGTCTTTGCTACGTGTACTGTTGAACTTGTATGATTGTATGGTTTATCCGGTTCAATGCAGGTTATGGAATTGGGCCCAATCCATAACCGCGTTTTTTTTTCAAAATTTTTCCCCACATTGCCGGCAACATGGACTCGAGTCGCCGGCAATGTCTCACATTCCGGCCACGGCGGCGCTGCCATTGCCGGCGACGCCGTCCCCGGTAATGTCCAAGACATCACCGGCGACCGGTAATGTCTCGGACATTACCGGGAAACGCCGTCGCCGGCAATGTCAACACCGGCAGGGAATCTCCGGCGACGTCATTGCCGGCGACAAGTCGCCAGTAATGTCAATTCCGGCGAAAAAAAAGACAAGGCCGGCGACGGCAGGTCGCCGGTAATGTCTCCATTTCTGGTAGTGCGAGCTACTTTGTTTCATCCAGTAGGTTTATTGTTCTGCCTACTGTGGTATGCATATATGATTATGTATTAGATGTCACTCTGAGCTTTCTGTGGTATATGTTATATGATTTTATACCGGACTTAAGTAAAGTATATATATATTTATTGTTTTACTTTATTGTTGATATATTGAGAAATCCGGATGGGATTGGTGCCCACGGTTTGCTTTTTTGTGGCATAGGATGAAGTGTATTTTCCGCGTGCAGGTAATGGTAATTCCACGCTAGTAACGAAACTCTGCCCAAATTTCGAAAAGTTTTTGTTGGTTCGTGTTTTCGAAGGGGTTTGATTCCGATTTAGGAAGCTAAATCGGGGTTGGGTCCTTTCAGCTTGGTATCAGAGCATCAGGTTATAAGTTATGTAGACTTCTGTAGTCGTGTTTACTAATGATATTTGAGAATGTACAGCATGTCTGGAATGGTGACCCGACCGGCCGGCGGATAATCATCAAATTCCGGGTGTTGTATGCTTTCAAATATTTGAAGTTCCATGATTACGTTCCACTTGTTGTGAACGATATTGTATTCATTAGGATGCCTCCTGACGTGCTTTCCGTGTCATTTCGGTTGTGGATCCTGTTGTGGATCAATCGACGTGCGATTTGCCAGAGAACAGTGGATTCAGATATGTATTCAGAGTTCAGAGAATTGTGTGGCACAGTTTGCCTGGGGATGTGTAAATGGGCGTCTATATGTTGCCTCAGAGCTGAGAATTGTGACAGTTGATGTTTGCCTGAGTCATATTGTTGTATTTGGCGGGCTGATGTTGTGTGAGTTCCAGTTGCGACTCCATGGCCTACATTTAGAGTGTTGTGTATAGGGTAATGGTGTTATCAGGCTATTCAGTAATCGAATATGGAGTGTTTACCCACCTGAGGCAGAGATGCATTGTCCGCTTCTTCAGGGCACTGCGGGTAGAACTTCTGATGAATATACACCAACGGGTTCACCTCTTGTTGTTGCTGCGCCTTAGTCGACCAACCCATGTAGTTGAGTGAACCTGCATGATGGGCCCTGGTGTTTTTCAATCTATTCGCCCGGTTCGTCTTCGAAATCGCCTTGTTTGATAAACATATGAAAAAAAATTAGTAACTAACTATTTCAATCTGATACGATACATTAGGCTTGAAAGATATATTAAGGATGCATACCCGAGCTTTGGGGTGCTCGAAGTGGGCTATCAGCCACAGCCACTCGTACTCCCTAAACCGGAATTCGCTAGGGGTGGAACCTCGGCCTAGCTCCTTGTATACAGTGTAATGGGAAGAAAGCTCGTTCTTCCACTCTTTATACCTATATTAAAAGAAGGGAAAAAAGTTAGAGATATTAAAACACTTGATAAACAAAAATCTAACTCGATATATATTCAAATAAGTCGAAGCACATCACCTCATATGTAGTTGACGCTCTACCCACGTGTGAATAAGAACTTCATCCACGTCAAACCACACCTGCAATATGAATATATAAAAGGTAAAATTATATATTTATTCGGACTTAATTAATAAATGTAAAATTTACGTAATGAAAATACGATTTTACTCACACTGAGTGCATTATGCACTTGCATCTTCACGTAGATAGGCACAGATTCCCAATCTGGCCAAAGCATTGGGACCTTGTCCCGCACGATCGCACCGGCCATGCTGACATATTTGCGCGTGGTGTCGAATGCCTCGATCACCTCGCCATCCTCATTGGCCCTTATGGGCGTTTTCCTTCCGCCGGTGGCCTGCTCAAGTCTCTTCCCGGTGTAGGTGCCTCTAGCCCCTTTCCGTTTTCCAGTCCCATTAACGAAATTGCCTAATAATACAATGTCAACAAATTGATATCATTAATTGAACCTATCGCAAGTCTTAAGTAATAATTAAGTAATCAATATGATGTTAAATAAAATTTACCTGCATCGTCCGTTTGTTGGTTGGTGCACCTCACACTCCAAAGATACACGGGGTCGAACGGGAGGAAGTTATACGCTTCCTCCACGCTCAGGAACTCCGGCCGTCCTTCAATATAAACAGGCATCCCCCTATCATCGAATTCAGGGATGACAGGAATCTCGTCGGGTAGGAAGAGACCGGACGGCGGAGATAGACGAGGCCTGGACGATGAGGCGCCAACACCACCATGTGTCTCAGATGATTCCCGTGAAACGGGAGTAGGCACCGGGCGAATATGGGGCATTCGGATTGAGGGAGTTGCTGATGCCCCCGTTGACTGTCGCTCGTCTGAGGCTCTGCCACCGGAGGGACGTCTGCTGATTGAGCGTCTGGAGACTGAGGCTCGAGGCTCAACTTCCGGTTGCACGGCTCTTGATCGTGCAGCTTCCTCCTCAGCTCGCGCCTCTAGCAAGGCTCTCGTGCGAGCACTCATCATTGGCACACTGGGCGTGTTGCTAACTGCGGGCGAGGAGGAAGCTTGACTACTGTTCCCTCCACTATTTCGGGAACCTCTCCGAAGCCAATTAGCCGCAAAACCTCCTGGCATGGACAACGTAATAGTCATGGGAACTGGGGTTCTATAACAAATCAGAACCGGAACGGTTTGGAACCGGAACGGTTTGGAACCGGAACGATTTGGAACAGGAACCGTTTGAACCTGGAACCGTTATATTACAAACGGTTCCGGTTACAAACAGCTCCGATTCCAAACGGTTCCGGTTACAAACCGTTTCGGTTCTATCACAAATCAGAAATACCGGAACGGTTTGGAACCGGAACCGTTTGAAACCGGAACTGTTTGTAACCGGAACCGTTTGTAACATAACGGTTCCGGTTACAAACAGTTCCGGTTCGAAACGGTTCCGGTTCCAAACCGTTTCGGTTCTATAACAAATCAGAACCGGAACGGTTTGGAACCGGAACCGTTTGAAACCGGAACTGTTTGTAACTGGAACAATTTGTAACATAACGGTTCCGGTTACAAACAGTTTCGGTTCCAAACCGTTTCGGTTCTATAACAAATCAGAACCGGAACGGTTTGGAACCGGAACCGTTTGAAACCGGAACCGTTTGTTTTCAAACGGTTCCGGTTATAAACAGTTCCGGTTTCAAACCGTTCCGGTTCCGATTTGGTATGGTTCCAATATCACCTATTATACGTTAAATTAACAACTATATCACCTAACTTAACATATATACATACATCATTTCCGGCTTTAAACTTTTCACACATATATACATCGATCATGCATCTTAATTTCGATCACCTTAATTCACACATATATATATACATCACATATTAATCCAATTCACCCTAGCTAATTAATTTTCCACATTTTTCAAACATACGTATATATATACATTCCATATATATTAATTAATTTTTCACATATATACATCACATATATTGCTCCTTCACCCCACAATTATCCACATTTTTTCCCACAATTTTCATACATACCTTAATTACATTTTACAAATATTGTCCACATGCATACATATATACATCCCACAATTATCAAAAATTAATTAATTAAAATACACAAAAAAAATATTGTGGAATGAGAGAGAGAGAGAGGGAGAGAGAGAGGGAGAGAGTGAGCTCAAACCTGGCATGGTGGAGCTCGACCCAACTTTGCCGGCGACGGAGGTGAGGGGAGGAGGAAGAGGAGGAGGGGAGGAGGAGAGAGGGGGGGAGAGAGGGGAGGAGAGGAAGAGAGGGGAGAGGGAAGAGAGAAGAGAGGATTGAGGAGAGGGGAGAGGTGAGAATTTCGTGCTAAGAGAGGGAAGAGGGAAGAGAGAATTGAATTAGGCCGAAGAGAAATGGGGAGGAGGAGCTCGAGCTCGAGCTATACCGCCACCATTGCCGGCGAGGTAGGTCAACGTCGTTGGTAATGACATTACCAACGAGTTGCTAAGTCGTTGGTAATGACATTACCAACGAGTTGCTTGTCAACTCGTTGGTAATGTCATTATTTGTCGACTATTATCCGATCGACCAATTTCCGACCAATTTCCGACTACATAATTTCCGACTACGTACAATTTCCGACTACGTATAATTTCCGACTACGTATAATTTCCGACTACGGTTCCGATTTCCGACTACGTTCAATTTTCGACTACGGTTCCGATTTCCGACTACGTTCAATTTCCGATTTCCGACTACGTTCAATTTCCGACTACGGTTCCGATTTCCGACTACGTTCAATTTCCGACTACGGTTCCGATTTCCGACTACGTTCAATTTCTGATTTCCGACTACGTTCAATTTCCGACTACGGTTCCGATTTCCGACTACGTATAATTTCCGACTACGGTTCCGATTTCCGACTACGTTCAATTTCCGACTACATACAATTTCCGAGTACATTTTCCGACTACAATTTCCTTAAACATTTTACTACGTACATTTTACTACGTGCATTTTACTACGTACATTTGCCGGCTACAATTTCCGACTACAATTTCCAACGTACTAAGGATGATAATCGTAATCATCTTCATCACTTGAGTCTGACTCGGTTTCATAGGTAACCTCTGACAATATGTGCCGCTCCTCGTCATCTGAATCAGCGTCAACTTCATATGGATTAACATCGAGAAGTTCTGCTCCAGTAATTCGAACCACACTCCCAGATCTCACATTATTAAGGCGAATCGTAGATGATTCCGGAATGTCAAAAGCGTTTGGCTCTTGGTATGCAGTAACTTCCTCATCATCTGCGGTATCACCAAGTGTGGCAGCACTGTATATGTTTCTATGAGCAACATGGTTAACCACCTTCCATGGGACTTTGTTAAGAAGATCGTCCAGGTAAAACACTTGTTTTACTGATGAGGCAAGAACGAAGGGGTCATCTTCATACCAGGTAGTAGCAGTATTCACCGAAAATGTTCCGTACTGATCGGTCCTTGTGTTCTCCGGGCTAGTATCAAACCATCTACACTTGAACAAGTGCACTTTCATGCGGTTCCCATAAATTAGTTCAACAACTGAATGAAGGACACCGTAATAGTAAACGTCATCCTGCCCACCATGGACCATCACCCCACAATTCTGTGTTTTCAGTCGGTCGTCTCGATTTTCACATATAAATTTCACGCCATTGACCTGACACATCGAGTAAACTTTTGAAGCAATCGGTTTCATCGCCAGGACCCTCAATTCGTTTGACCACTCTGGGCAACCATCATCTGCTACATGGTTCATCTGAAAACGTCCATATATTAATACGTACAGAAGAAATTATGTCATCTTGAAACCACAAAACCACGTACATACATACATGCTATATAAGGATATATATATAAAAATAGACATATACACATATACTTACCCATTGACCAAAGTAGTTTGCAAACGTCTTGTTGTGGTAATCAACATTTCCGGCAATAGCAGGGCAGTGAAGATGATAGTTTTTCCAATATTGTACTTCTTGACAGTTAATCAGTACCGACCAGTGGGCAATGGCTACCTCATTTCCATCCAACTTGTACGACTTTGGCAAGCTTCCCTGTACTACCACGTCACTGGAGATGATAGAAAGGTTGAACTGGGGTTCATCTATCGGCATATGTTGTTGGGGGTCCTCTACATTTTCGAGGTACACTTTGGTGTACGTTACACACTCGTGCGCAACATATGCTTCAGCGATACACCCTTCAGGTGCATATTTATTCTTCACATAGTCCTTGTAGGCTCCCAATTGTCTACAAGTTAACAAGTACATGTTAACTTACTTAACCACAAGAATTTACATATAAAAACATAGGAAAACCAAATTTATGAATCATTTGTACCTTTCCATGGGATACATCCAAGTGTAGTGTACGGGACCGGTAAGCAACAATTGTTCGGGAAGATGGATCATCAGGTGCGGCATTATGTCGAAAAAATTTGGGGGAAATATCCTCTCAAGCTTGCACATGATAAAAATGATGTCATCTTGCATCTCCCTCAGGTCTGCTTTTTTAACTTCCCTGGTGCATAACTTCTGAAAGAATCTTGACAAGGCCACCAACGGCTCCACCACCTCTTTGGGCATGTACCCTCGAATGAAAATAGGGAACAGGCGTTGAAGCAGTACATGGCAGTCATGACTCTTTAATCCGTACATCTTATTGTCCCGGAAGTTAACACACCTGCTTATATTTCCTGCATAGCCATAAGGATACCTGCATATATATAGATAAAGCCATATATATGGACCAATTATATTTCTCGCATATAACCATATATACTCCGCTAAAAATTTAAGGCCAAATTCCTATATAGCCATAAGAGTATATACCTGACATTACTCAGCCACCGAAAAATTTCATGCTTATGCTTCGGCTTTACGGTGTACGGAGCTTGCGGCATTTTTCTCTTACCATCTCTTAACCACAAATGTTTCTGCACACCCATTGCTTTCAGATCAATGCATGCCTTAGGGATGTCTTTTGTTTTCCCCTCCAAGTTAAGAACTGTGCCCACCACACTTTCACACACATTCTTCTCTATGTGCATGACATCTAGGTAATGTCTGATAGGCAACCTGGGCCAGTAGGAGAGTTCCCAGAATATGCTCTTGTGTGTCCAAAACTTATACCTTTCGGGCTTGTCTGGAATTGACGCCACTATGTCAGGATGATTGCTTAGCTGGCCAAAATCGTATTCATTCAACACTTCCAAAATTTCTTCCCCTGTCCATCGCCTGGGTGCCACACCTGTTTCCACAGTCCCATCAAACGCGTCTGGATCCTGCCTAAATGGGTGATCATATGGAAGCCAACAACGGTGACGCATCTGAACAATTTTACTGCAATGAGGACTGCAACAATCAACCGTCATGCACTCTGAACAAGCCCTGTAACCCCTGGTAACGTTGCCCGACAACATACCGCGGGCAGGAAAATCACTGATGGTGCCAACAAGCATGGCATGCATCTGGAACATCTCCTTTTTGAACCTATCGTAAGTGGGGTGGCCACACTCACTCAGGTACTTAAGCTCCTCAATCAAAGGCCTCAAATACACATCTAGACACTTTCCTGGATAACCCGGGCCCGGAATTAACAGAGTGAGCATATTGTATTCCTTCTTCATGCACATCCATGGTGGAAGGTTGTACGGTACCAAAATAACTGGCCATATACTGTATTGAAGACTCATGTTGCCAAAAGGGTTGAATCCGTCAGATGAGAGCCCTAGCCAAACATTTCGGACCTCTGCTGCAAAATGATCAAACTCCCTGACCATGTGCTTCCAAGCCTCTCCGTCGGAAGGGTGTATGAGGGTGTCATCGTCAGGCAAGTTCCTCTCAGCCCACCATCTCATTGCCTCGGCCGTGAAAGCACACATGAACAACCGCTCCAGCCTATCAATAAGCGGGAAATATCGAAGTATCTTCATAGCTTTCTTGTTGCCTGCAGGAGTCAACTTATACATTTCTGTAAAACATACCGGGCAGGCTTCAAGGTCTTCAAGATCTTTTCCCCAGAAGAGAATACAATCATATCTGCATGCATGGATTTTGATGTAGGAAAGCCCAAGATCTTTCAGGATATGTCGCACCTTATGATGAGTGGTAGGAAGACGATGACCGGGTGGCAGTAGCGAAGCAGTCCACTTCAACCAAGAATCAACAGCTTTGACAGACATTTTGTTCTCCATTTTGAGCTGCATCACTCCCATCACACTTTCAAGAACAGTCTTACTACAACCGTCGTACAACGGAGTCTGTTGCAATGCAATCAGGTTGTTGTACTTGTCCATACCGCTTGTGTTGACATGACCTCCAGGTAATGGTTCGACTGGCTCGATATGGGGGAAACCCTCAACGACGGGAGGGACATTTGGTGCTTCATCAGCAAATACACCGCTCTCATGAGGAAACATATCATTGATTAACATCGATGTTGGATCATAGGATGAACTGCCCCTCTCAGCAAAATCTCCATGATCATAGCGTGGACTGGCCCTCTCACCAAATTATCCATGATCATGCGGACCCGCTACCGATGTTTCACCGTGATAAATCCAACAAGTGTACTTATCCCAAAACCCGTATTTACTCAGGTGCCTCTGGACTTTATCAATGGGAAATCGAAATCGATCGCTGAAACACTTACATTCTTTACACGAGCAATAATGAAGTGTAGTGTCTCCACAATTAGCCTTCACAAAATCCACAAAACTCCTAATTCCCTGGTGATATCTGACATCCCATCTTTCGAGGCTCATCCAACTCTTGTCCATCCTGAAAATTCTAACAATTTTACGTATTAATTATATATATATACACGCATTCACTACTAATAACCGACGTGATCTCTCAATTCAACTCTAATTAAATCAACACATGCATGCATATGTATATATATCGATCTAATCTCTGAATTCGATTCAGTACTCGATGATAGTATTCTCCTTTTTTCAATTCAAAACGTATTTGACTGGGTAGGAGGAGGCTCTGTTAAGCCTGGCTCCGATAACAATACGATAATACCAGTCATTGATTCAGACACAAGATTAACTACAAGCTGCTTTCTCGTTTCGGTGACCGTACATCAACAACATTTCATATATATCTCACGAATTGGATTTGATCAACACACACACATATATATATACCACATATACGTATATATACACCTACGTACCTATATATATAGCTTCCCGAGTGATCGAGTTTTCGACGCGCGCCTTAATTTTGACAATATACCGAATGATCGATTTCAGAGCGTACGTTTTCCTTCTTTCGATTTCTCTGGATTTTTTTCGCTCAAAATGATTGAATGATCGAGCTGCCCCATCCGGCATCTAATATAAGACACATTTCCGGCGACGGAGTAAGTCGCCGGAAATGAAGACATTACCGGCGACTCCAACCGTCGCCGGCAATGTCTAGGCACACATTTCCGGCGAAATTCCGGCCGGAAAATCGCCGGAAATGTCTGCCTAGACATTGCCGGCGACGGTTGGAGTCGCCGGTAATGTTTTGGAACATTACCGGCGAGATTCCGGCGAGATTCCGGCGACATTACCGGCGACGGGGTAAGTCGCCGGTAATGATGGACATTACCGGCGACTTTTCCGGTCGCCGGCCTTGTTGGCCGGAATCTCGCCGGTAATGACTCATTTTCTTGTAGTGTCGAGCACTATGCCTCTGACTACGACGTGCGCCACCAGAGCCTGAACTGCAAACTGGGCACGGAAACCGAAAAGCCCAGGGGAAAGACATGAAACACGTTAGAGTGAGTGGACGAAAATAAATGTCTTTCACCAAATAATATATGCTATAAAACATATGCGAGTCGAAATATAATAAATCAAACCAAATAGTATACGAGGAGACGCTGACTCCAACTCGTAAACAGAGCATGCAAGTAAAATCTCACAGTCAGAACCACGGGGTCCCTAGCCCACACGTGATCCAGAACCACGGGGTCCCTAGCCCACACGTGATCCTAGCTGGTAACATCCTCGGGGATCAGCCGGGATGCAGTATATCGATACAACCTCATAAACTACGACTGTACTCTGTGAAAACCAAATCATAAACAGTTCGGTGCAAATGCATGAAACAATATATCAATGTATGTATACTCGTATACGCATATCCGTATATGTATAATCGTAAAACATATGTTCGTAAAACCATAATAAATCTGCATGCTCAAGTTCGTAAATCATATATATAAAAGACTCGCAATCATTTTCGTGAAAAGAAATTGTCCACTCATAGTCTGGCGTAACGCGTATCGCGTTAACCCGTGATCCGGCGGAAAGTCCCTCGCCAAACGAACGATCACGAACCCCTGAATATTCACAATGTCCAATATTCAAAGTCATAATC
The DNA here is from genome assembly GCA_946800695.1 of Geum urbanum. NCBI lineage: Eukaryota > Viridiplantae > Streptophyta > Magnoliopsida > Rosales > Rosaceae > Geum > Geum urbanum. Next base: position 27,703,286 of record OX327004.1, read on the forward strand.
CGACAATACAAATCAAACCACGAGAAACCACCGTTCTCGGAAATACACAATTCGAATAAGACGAATCGTCGAAAATCCATATATACCACATCAATACCTCGTTTTACATTCGGACGCTCAACTCGAAAAACGAACCTCCCCACTGCGATCGGGGCGCGATTTCGAGTCAAACGACATGCAACTTGTCGAAAGTCAAAAAGTCAACCCGTTGACCGTTGACCGCCGCCGTTGATCGCCGTCCACGGCGCCGCCGCCGCCGGACGTGAAATTTCACGGCGGAGCCACCCCTATTCCACACAAAATCACCCACTGAGCAACTTTGTCAACTGCACCGAAGTTCAATTCTCACTCTAACTAGGTCAATTTCATGCAAAACCGAATTGAAACACAAATTTCAATCCCAAAATTCTCCAAGCTCAAGCAAAATTAGAGCACCAAACTTACAGGGTAGCATGTAGGTGAGGAGAGCTTCAAAGCCCACTTAGAATTGCAGCTCGAATCGGCCTCAAACATGGAATCCGAATCACAAAGTTTTCTTCCATTTTTGACCGGAAAATTGCTCCTCCTCCGGCGTCCCACGCCGTGAGAGGAGGCCGGATTCAAGACCGGGAGGCCGTCGCGAGTTGGAAGACACCGGAGTCATGCCTGGAAGTGGCCGGACGGCATCACCGCCGTGAAACATGCCGATCGCCGTCGCACATCACCTCTCACCACCGAGTTGACCCAGTCAACTCGGTCAACGATATAAATAGTAAGTTTGACTTGCCCAAACAGGTAACCTTCTATTTATAGACTTTCCCTTTTTGGAAACTTCGTATTTATCCATTCCGACAAACTTTGAATATCCGTAACTCTCGCGTCGTAACTCTGATTTCGATAATTCTCGCGGCCACAAACTCATCTCGACATACTCTTCAATTATCACCCAAAGTCAAATAAATCGACCAAACGGATAAAAAGTCAACCATTCAAACCAACACATTTTTTAATCGACTAAATAACCAACAATCGGAAATAATCACAACTAAATCTTCGTAACTCAAAATCATGGTCCGGAAGTTCCCACGAACTCGAAATTAAATACTGAACAACTTCCGTGAAGGAACCGAAACCAAACTCTCGTCCGGTAATTCAGTCGTTAAGGTCGCCATTATAAACTTGTTTCCGTCGAAACTTCAAATATTCATAATTAATTCCTCGGTCGTCCAAATAATGATCCGGAACCGCCCATGAACTCGTAATCACACGTACAACGACTCTCGAGAAGATATTGCTCCAATTCTCGGCCAATAATTAAGTCGTTAAGAAAGCTGGCGGTTTCAACACTGTCGTAACTCTGCGACTATGCGACTTAACTGCTGATTCTGTTTCGGGTCGTCAAATTTTCCTCTCGTGCGAGTCGAGCCACTTGAATGGCTGCTTCGACGTCCGCAGCCTGAGTACGTCTCTGCCCCGAACCTCCAGTAGATGATGAGTCGGAGGTCGTCGACAAATATCGAACCCCCTTAGGTCCGAACCCCCTAACATCTCTGCCAGCTCTACGACCGTAGACCTCATCCGCGATCACAATTTGGCTCTCCATCGATAGAGGAGGCAGGTCTTCCGGCGGCAAATCTGGGAACGCAAGCTGAGTGTTAGCCAATTCTTCCTGCGCACGCTCTACCACCCTTGCCTACAAAAGAATAATTAAAAAATTATAATAAAATAATATTTAAATAATAATTACTACAATTAAAAGCACATATATATATATATCACTTACGCCGTATTGACTCGCTTCATTATCGAGCCCAGGCGTCACGTACGCGCTTATGCTAGCATCGAGATAAGGGTGTTTGGAACCCTTATTCTTGTGCTCCTTGGCTATTTGAATGAGTTGTTTGGCGCCGGAAGTATGGTGTTTGTCCTTCTTCCCCCGGTTGGCTTTGTTGATTTCGGAGAATTTTTGTTAGACAACATAAATCATTAAAAAATTAATAAGTAACTAAAATTAAAATAATTCAATTCTCTTAATTGAAATAAAAAAAGTAAACACCTTAAATTCTTCATCTTGAAAGTGGTTACACAACCACTGCCACTCATCTTCCCTATCCCCACGCAGCTCGACGGGGGTAGGCACGGGGCCGATATTTTCGAAGTAATTATGAAGCATGTACTTCCAGTCACGGTAGATAGAGTTGGCGGTTTGGTTGATATGCCTAAGCATGGCCGGTGTGGGATCAACCTCAAATTGTTCCTATTAGAAATAAATAGAAAATTATAATCGTATATATTATGAAATTATAATGTTTATTGGTTATTAGAAAATAAATTTAAAATTGTACGTATTACGTACCGAAAGTTCTTTAAAGAGTTTTGCCTTCTCTTCATCCGGCAACTCTTTCCAATTAGGGGCAATGAGACGAACTCGGCTACGAAGGATTGACCCTATGCTATGCGCCAAGAGACTTGCTAGCTGAGCTGTGGGAGGGCCACCGGTGAATTCGTCGTAGGGCAAGTCGATCTTTTTCCCGGTCGCCTTGCAAATTTTCTCCACTTTGCCCCCTTTAACGAGACCGCGAGTCCTTTTCGGTTCCGGGTCAGTCGGGGCCCTCCTTTGCTTATGCCGGGCGCTGTACATGATAGATTCAGAGGTCGAGGACGCCTGAGTACTTGCTGTTGAACCGGTACCGGGCGTCGAACTTGAATAGGGGTCGACGTCTTCACCGCTGGAGATAAATGGGGCAGCGGGAATTTCTCCAGAAGGCGCTGCCGACGGACCAGATGAAGGGTCCGGATTGAGGGCGTCGTTGTCCTCCTGTTCAACCCAACCGACTTGGTTCGCCAAGCGGCGGAGCATAGCATCTTCTGCCTCCTATTGGGCTTTTTTCTTGCTGGATGGAGCCATTTAAACCTAGAAGTACGTTGTTAAAATACATAATTACCATAATAATTACAACTAAAAATTTACGCTAATTAAGTACGGTTAAGATTTAAATAGAGTACACTAGCTTGGCTTTTTTGGTCATTCAATGGACGTGCGACCCGCACGATAAAGTGTAAATTTTCAATTAATCAGCCTTGGTTCAATCGAAAAACATGGCCAGTTAGAGATAGAGATAACGCGAGAGGCAGGACTAATTTCAACAAAACACCCCGATGCTAACCAAATGAATGGTATATACTCTATTGGTGTCGTCTTTCTTAGATCCAAAACCTGTCATCAGTCATAACCCGTTTCTGGACACCATGTTCGACATTCGGCCAATTTTTCGAAAATTTACACTCCCTCAAGTCCTTTGCAAACTCCGCCCTCAACCTCGTGTCCATAACTTCACTTAGGTTATGGTGTGCGGTGATGAAATCCACACATCACGAGGGGTTAGGGAGATAAGCTAGGAAAAGAGGCGCCATCTATTCCAAAGAGTGCAACTTAATAAACCAAGCTTATGTACTAAATTTAAATCAAAAACGTACTACCATGCAATTTACTAGAAAATACACATAATTATCAATTAATTAAAACAATAAATAATGACAATAATGAATTATTATTTATCATGCATTGAATAATAATTATTCATATACCAATATAATTAATTATTATTAACAATAATTATTATTACTATTATTTAATTATAATAATTATTATTTAGCAAATAACAACTAATAATTAATGATTACTAAATATTAATAATAACAACTAAATAATTATTATAATTACAACTATTAATTATTTAAAACTAATTATTTAAAACTATTTAGAAATTAAATAATTACTTAAATAAAAATAATGTTAATAAGGTAAAAAATAGAATTATTACCTCGTCGGAATATCGGGAGAGTAGAGTTGTCGGAGAGGGGGAACCACGCCGGAATTTGAGTCGCCGGAGCTTCGCCGGAGGAGGAAGGCCGGAGGAGAGGAGAGGAGAGGAGAGGAGGAGAGGAGAGGAGATGGAATGAGAAAAGGAGGGGGGGGACTGTTTTATATATAGAGTTTCACCTAGACGACGGAGAGCTGTTTTCCATTGTCTAGGTGAAGCGTTTCAATTTTTCGAAGCAGCGCGTAATTAATGGGCGGGACGTTTCACCCGCCATAAATTTGAACTTAGACGACGGAGAATTGATTCTCCGTCGTCTAAGTGAAATTTCAAGCGGCACCGAAAATTAAGGCGGCACATCGAACCGCCATAATTTTCAACTTGGACGACGGAGAATGACCATATCCGTTGTCCAAGTGAAATTTACTTTGAAAAAAAAAATTAAAATGAACCGCCATGGTTTTTGAACCTGGACGACGGAGAATGACCATCTCCGTCGTCCAGGTTCAAATTACGTTAAAAAAAATTAAAAAATTATTTCGCAAGGAATTTGGCGATCCGTCATTCGAATGAAATAGTCGTAAAATATCGATGAACGCATTGTATATATGAATAGTTAAATTTGAAACGCCGAATAATTTTACGTCTTTAAAATTTGTTAAGTATCGACTAATCTTTACGACTTAAGTGTTCATATGTTTAGGATCATTTGCAGCAAAGTATTAACGAAATTGAATTTGGACAAAACAACCGTTGGATACGTTCGCTGTAACATAATATCTAATTACAATAATTTTCAGAAAATAATAAGTTGGTGAAGGGTTCCATCGGCACAGTCAACCGCAAAACTGAGATTTTCACAAACCGGAAACGTGGATACAAGACATTTCGCAACTCCGATTTTCGAACCGTCGAAGCTCACACACCAAGAATTGTTTACTCTAAAGTCTTGACGAAAAGAATATGCATTGGAAGATGGTCTAGATGGTCGTTGTCTTAGGAAAAATTACGAAATCTGCACCTTGACGACGAAGATGATCTTCTGCGTCGTCCAGGTGCATAGACCCTGAATTCAGGGGTTAGGGGTCCTTAGGGTTTAGGGTTTGTTCACTTTGACGACGCAAATTCCCTTCTCCGTCGTCTTAGTGAGTACCTGGACGACGGAGAATGACCATCTCCGTCGTTCAAGTGTACAAACCCTGAATTCAGGGGTTAGGGCCTTAGGGTTTAGGTCGTCCAACGTCATTTGTGTGTCCGTTCAATTATTCTGATTCAAGAATATAATTAAAAAAATGATCGATCGATCCGATCTGCTAGATTTAGGGTCGAGGATTTAGGGAGATAGCTCAAGGTATTTATGTATGAACTTTCCTTCTGGCATGATATATAGATTTAACGCCGTAATTAAAACAACATATATATATACTACATTTGTGCTCACAATATTACTATCACATGTTGACATAATCAATCATAGAATAATATAGTATAATTTTTGAAACATTTATTTCATTAATCTCTCGCAATATATAATCATATATAGGGACCCATAATTAATCCAATTTACACATAAATATTATTTAAAAACAACTAAACGAACGAAAAATTCTTGAGGAAGCTTCTTGGACATAATAGAAAGCTTTCGATCACGTCCCTTTTTTACTACCCAAAACCCAAAATACCCAAAAGGCAAAATCTGGAATTAATTTCTCCGTTGTCCAGGATATATAATTCGGATTAATTAATTAATTTAATTTAATTTACGTACGTCGGTCGATCCGATCTGATCGAGCATGGACGCGTGTAATTAATTAATTAAGTACAAAAATATTAAGATCTACGTACATATATACATTCTCCTCCTTATAATATTTATATTAATTATTGATCGATGATGCATCATATATTACAATAATTACATAAATTAATTACCAATTAATTGTTCTCGTCTTAGTTAAGTAGTCATCATCATAATCGTCATCATCCTCGTCCCCGGTATCCGATTGCTCATCCTCCTCATCATACTCAACATCGTCCGATGAATAACCTGAGTCCTCGTCCACGTCCTCATCCTACTCGTCTTCTTCATCTTCTTCATTAATGGCATCGATAATCTCATCTTCAGTTAGATCTGTACAACCATCAGGCATGGGTAACCGTTCAGCATCTTGAACCAGGTCCATTATATCAGAGCGGATGACAGAAATATTAGGCTCTTGATAGGTAGGAATGTCTCTTTCTGGTTCAGCAGCATCTTCAGTCGTCGCCGGTGTCCCTTCAATTGTCTCTGTATTCCATATTCCTCGATGAGAGATATGGTTCACTATTTTCCACCCTTCACCGGCTTTCGGATCGTCGAGATAGAACACCTGCCTAACTAAGGTGGCGAGAACGAAAGGCTCATCCTCATACCAACTTGAGTTTGTATCGACTGATAATAGACCCAGGTCTTCCTTTGTACGCTTGAACCATCTGCACTTGAATAGGAAAACGTTGACATCATTCCCGTAACATAGCTGAACCACATATACAATAGCCCCGTAATATAGATCATTGTCTTTCCCAACCGATACCCCACTGTTTTGTGTTCTTCTTCCTTCATCTCGGGCCAATGAATGGAACTTTACACCATTCACAAAACATCCGGGATAAATATAGTGTTTAATCGGCTTCCCTGCTAGCAAGTGCTTTGGCCATGACCACCACCCCCCGTGGTTTTCAAATTTTTGCAGATCAATCATCTGCGAAAATGGGCAAATATAAGGGTTTACTTTCTACAAACATGATTGATATGTATATAAATTACTACATACCGAGACGTACGTACGTACCCATTGGAAGAAATAATCTGGAAACTTCTTCTTAACCATTTTCTCAATCCACGCCGAACTCTTGTTTTGATTTAACGCCTAAAGCCTCTCCCTGTATGACATCATGTACGGCTCAACTTCGTCACAGTCTCACAACACTACCCAATGTGCCTCAATAAGTTCTTCCCGTGTTAACGATTCCTTTAATACTCCTCTAAACAGTCGGACGACAGAAAGATTGATGCGGACACTGCGATCGGAGGCAGTGGGAGGTGGTGGATCTTTGAGGTACCTGTTGCAGTAAGTAACACACTCATGCATTAGGTATGTCTCTGCTATGGAGCCATCCGGGGCCGACCTGTTTTTGACGAACGACTTATACTGTCCAAGCTGTCTACAAATCAAACGTACAATAAGAATAAGTACATATAGCTAGCTAGTAATCTCCAGTGGAACAAATTATGAATCGAAAAACCTGTATAATTAATTAGTTGTACGTACCTTTCTTGAGGATACATCCAAGTGTACTGGACCAGACCAGAAATGAGAACCTGCTCGGGCAGGTGGATCATTAGGTGAATCATGATGTCAAAGAAAGCAGGGGGAAATATCCTCTCTAGTTTGCAAATGATGTGCACAATTTGTTGTTGCAATTCCACCACATCTGACTTCTTTAATTCTCTGGCGCATAACCTCTGCCACCATCTGCACAATGCCACTATTGGTTCTACGACGTCACGAGGCAAATATGGTCGAATTACCACTGGAATCAGACGTTGCAGCATAACGTGATAGTCATGTGTCTTTAGACCAACAAACTTGTGTTGCACCTCATCCACTGCTGCAGTTATAGTAGCTGCATACGTAGCCGGATAACGAACGCCCTTAAACCAGTGAAATACAGAACGTCTAAGTGTCGGCTTCACTGTGTAAGGTGCAGCTGGCATCTTGTTGTACACTCCTTTCCTATCTCTCCTCAACCACAAGGGACGACGTAGATTCATTGATTCTAGATCTTTGCGCGCTTTGGGAGTATCTTTAGTCTTGAACTTAATACCGAGAATTGTTCCCACCACGCTGTCGCACACATTCTTTTCTATGTGCATCGCGTCCAAGTTGTTCCTCAGCTTCAACTTCGACCAGTAAGGGAGTTCAAAGAATATACTCTTGTGATCCTAATAGCTCAGATCATGTGGAGGAATTGGATTGCATTTCTTTACATCCGCGTCATTGGTCAACACACCAAAGTCGAAATAGCTCAACCTCTCTAAAATCTCTTCGCCCGACCAACTACGGGGTTTAGGATTGTTCTCTACCGTCCCGTCGAAATGAGCTTCATCCTGTTGTCAGGGGTGGTCGTGAGGAAGCCATCTACGGTGACCCAAGTAACACACCTTCCCCACGTACCAACTAGAGTTCACGTCGTCCAAACATATAGAACATCCATTATATCCTTTTGTCCTGCAGGCTGCCAACATCCCATACGCTGGAAAATCGCTGATCGTCCACATTACGGCAGCCCTCATGGTGAACATCGTGTCAGTGAATTTGTCATAAGTTAGGACTCCATTTTCCCACAACAGTTTTAGCTTGTCGATCAAAGGTCTGAGGTAGACATCTAAGCACTTCCCTGGAGATTTAGGACCTGCAATTAGTACAGTAAGGAAATTAAATTTCTTGTTCATGCACATCCACGGAGGCAAGTTGTACGGCATCAGAATAACTGCTGACGACGGAGCTATTACTTCCCCAAGGATTGAATCCGTCTATAGATAGCCCGAGTCTAACATTTATAACCTCTGCAGCAAAGTCTCAAAATTCTCTGTCGAAATGTTTGAAACCCTCCCCATCCGCGGCGTGTCGCAGGACATCGTCATCTATTCGCTTTTCTGCATACCATCGCATCGCCTCTGCTGTGTGTAGAGACATGTACAGGCGCTGCAATCTGGGAATCAAGGGAAAATATCGAACAACTTTCACAGGAATTCTCTTTTTCGAACTCTTCCTATTCAGCTCATATTTGCACTGGCCACATACGGGACAGTAGTCCAAATCTTTATACTCTTTGTAAAATAGCACACAATCATTCAGACATGCGTCAATTATCCTGTACTTTAGGCCGAGGCTGCTCAAGATATTTCTAACCTTATAATGAGATTTAGGAAGATTGTGATCATCAGGAAGCAACTTACATATTTGCTCCTGAATTTCGTCAAAAGCACTCACTGACATTTTGTGCTTCACTTTTATCTTCAGTTGCTCCATCACATATTGCAACACATTCTCTCGACATCCAAGGAACACCGGGGTCTGTGCTTCAAGTAGCATCCGGTTGTACTTATCCATCTCACTAGTGTCAGTGGCCAAGCTAGCAGCGGGGAATGTGTCATCATGCTCATGAGTGGTACTGTAACCTCCGTCTTGGTGTTGCTGTCCACCATGAATAAATCTCGGAAACGCATCATGGACCAAATCTACAGTTGGGTTGCAAGATGGGGGGCCAGCACCACTGCCGCTGGATGAGGCACCCTGGTAACTGTACCTGAGCTGAAGTCTGCTGAGGTGAACTCTACTGCTTCACCATGCTCGCTCCATGTAGTGTAACTCCACATCATACCATTTTTGTACAGGTGTTGCAGCATAACATTAACCTCCACATACTGACAATTAAGACATTTCTGGCACGGACACCTGAAACGCTTCTTTCCCTGACCATGTTCTATCACAAAATTCACAAAATCGCTAATTCCATCCATATACGACATCACATCTATTCTTCAACTTCATCCAACTCTTGTCCATACTGCTACAAAATATTATAATTAATTAATTATTACATATATATATATATTAGTTAATTTACGCTTAATTATACGTACTCGATCTACATCCATCAATTATGTAATTTAATATGTATAGCTAACATCCATGCATGTATGTACGTTTTAACTAAATATATATTAAGCAAATTTTAACAGCGTACGTACATGCTGGCCTTCTCGATATCAGTTAATTAAGGTAGCTAACTAGCTAGCTAGTCAGCGGAGATCCTTCTCCTTCTCCTTCTCCTTCTCCTTCTCCTTCTCCTTCTCCTTCTTCTTCGATCTTTAAAATTTCCCGCAGGAGAGAAGAGAGTTTGGCATCGGGCTTATATAATGCTTCACTTAGACGACGGAGGTGTCGGTACGTCGTCTAAGTGGACGTTACTCAGACCACGGCGTGTCGGTCCGTTGTCCAGGTGATCACCTGGACGACGGAGAATACCTTATCCGTCGTCCAGGTGTTCACCTGGACGACGGAGAAGTCTCCGAGGTCCAGGTGATCACCTGGACGACGGATAAGGTATTCTCCGTCGTCCAGGTGATCACCTGGACAACGGAGACTTCTCCGTCGTCTAAGTAACACCTGGACTACAGAGAAGTCTCCGTCGTCCAAGTGTCACTTGGACCACGGAACAATTATGTTTCCGTGGTCAAAGTGATGTTTTCTTGTAGTGTATGATTTTCTTGAGCATGTTATGACCATACCTAAGTTGTGATATGTTAGAGGAATTACCAATAGTACTTAGGTGAATTAGGAACTCACTTAGGTAAAGATGAGAATGTGAACATGACCTAGCTAGGTTTAATCGTATAAGTTAAATTTAGAGGTTTGGTTTCCTAGTGCAAAATCCAAAGTCTTCTTTAGTCTCAATAGACTCAAGGAGTTTTGATCAAGCTCACATGCATCAACTAGCAATCATCTTGGTATTCCAATTGGTACGAAGCGGGAGAATTCCTTAGACCTCACTCTCAAGTCCTTCAATCAAGGCTTGGGAAGGGAAACCTTACACATTCCTTGCATATTGAGGAATTGAACTTGTTACGCATTGTATACAGTTAGAGGTTTGAGTGCTAAAAGCTTAGACCCGAATCTTGGTTTGCCTTGTGTTTAATCATTGGACCAAAAACCTTCTAGAGCCCATTGACCTAGAAGTTCTGGTCCAAAACCAAACGTGACTCATAAGGTCACGATTTTGACAATTGTATGTGAATCGGATTAAACAACTCTAAATCATGAACTTGGACCTTGTTTGAGCATTGAGTTGGCTAGTGATAATATCTCTAGCCGGCCATTTGTTTATCATGCATTTGAGTCTTACATTAGTAGTGTCTTAACTTGGTGTAATCAATTAATCAATCTATCGTAATCATTTTACCTTATGATGCTAAATCTTCAAAGGGTTTAGTGGCATAAGATTCACCTCCATTGTGTGTTTTATTTTTGTTGCATTGTGTGTTTGTGTTATAACGTAATCAAAGAACTAATTGGATTAAGCTTTGGAATTAGAGTGGTTAATCCTCGTAGGTTCGACACTCGACTTCCTTACAAATTATATTACTTGAACACCATATACTTACGGTTTAGTGAAATTACAATATTTATCTTAGCTAATTCCATAGTTAAGATTGGCAGGGAATCATTTCTCTAACATGCCTCTGTTCTAGGCCGTGGCTTTGGGCTTATGCTGGAACCCAAATGTTTCCTTGGTTGGACTTGGTTTGCTTCAAGATTAATATGGATCCAAATCTAGGATTCAGGTGGTCAGTATGTTCTGCTTTGGGCCCATTTTAGTGCTTTTGTTTTTCTCGATTCAAATCTTGGTTTATCTATGTCAAAATCTTTTTTGAAGTGAAACGATATAATACATTGATAATCTTAACATGACAATCAGCAAACAACCACCTCAGTAGAAAAGGAGCGGTGGTCAGAAAAATAGTATCAACTTGAGCCTTGCGTAATGCCCATTTTGCTAACTTATGTGTCATTGCATTGGCCTCTCTACCTAAGTGTACAAAGCGAGAATTAGAAAACTACCTGAATCGATCATGCAAATTCGTGACAAGAGTCACAGAACATACTCGGAGTTGTCAGAGGATCAGCCATCCCCAACTTCACACTCAAAGAGTCTGTGCCATATTCTTGAATATGTATTGTGTCTTGTTAGTTTGTTTTCTTTAGTGCTAAGAAAGTAGTATTCAAGGTTGCATTCCGGTGTTAATTATCTCTATTTAGCACAAGTTATGTTAAATTCCCCTTTCAGAGTGGCTATGCCAGAACTTTGTAACCATTTGATTCAATATAAGACCCTCGTCATTTAAAATTTTAGCAAACTACTCTTAAGGAAAAGGTGGAGAAGCCCAGAGAAGCCCAATACACTTAAAGACAATGCCCTACTATTTGGATAATGAAGACAAAATATTATTCATAAGGATAAGTGACTTATAGACTGTCATATGGCAAGGACAAAAAAAATTTGCCCTTTTGTTTCTTTTTTCAATTTAATACTTATTTTTCGTTCAAAATATAAAAATATATTTAAAAAAATTCAGTTTAATTTTTTTTCTGTTCCTATTTTTAGATCAAATTTAAAAAAATTATGTTTAATTATTTTTTTCAAAGAAATTTCTAGTATCAACTAATGTAAAATTCAGTAGGAGTCTTGAAATAATTTCAATACAACTACCAATGCAAAACTAATATCCATATCAACTCATTTATATATATACACACACACACATGCATTATCGATTTTTTTGATAAAAAATTTGTAAGACTTCAGTTCGTAACATTCAATAACACTCAGTGTTAATTAAAAAAAATAAAATATCACTTCCGATATAAATACAATAAAATTTTAAAATAAAATACAGTAATAGCTCGACAAAACAAGAAAAAAAATATAAGGACTAGTTCCAGTTACGTGTTGCAAGTGAAAGGAGTATTATTACGTATATATACTTTAGGTAAAAAAATCTTAATTACAATGCAATTTACAAAACATACACATCAGTCATCCATATCTGATTGTTTGTCCAACTTTTTACGTGCTGGAACCTATTTCCAAACGCATGTGTTCTCCATCAAGAATGAACGGTTGAACATATATGCGCATTGTGAGTGTACATGTTATCCTAACAAACTGAATGAATGCTAGTCTGATATATATGGAGAAGTAAAAACCTGCTTCGATTCTCTTTCCACTTATTGTTTAGCTGTACAAGAATAGCAAGAAAACCCTGTCATCATCTTCGATGATCATCTGCCTACACATCTGACCATGCATCTACAATTTTGATCATTTTCTAAGCTCTGCGCAATGCGATATATACACTCTTAGGGACAATTTTGGTGATCAAATCCATGGTCTCATATATGTGCACTACCTAACAGTGATCCAATTTTCAGATGACTCAAAGTGACTGCTTGTCTCAGTTACATCGGCAGCACACCTCGAGAATTGATTTCTTCTAATGTTGAACTCAAACTCACCATCAATGGGATCGTGATCAGAAGTAGTACTACTAGTTGTAATGCAATCAGAAACCTGATCATCGTATATTCCAATATCGTCTAAAGTACTTGCTGGTGAGAATGTCTCTCTTTTTCTCGAGGACGGATTCCCTGCAGAGACAATAAATGGATGGTTGAGTAGTTGCTCAAAAGATCACCTCCTTTTGGGGTCTCTCTCTAAGCACTTGGTTAAGAAATCCAACCCCTCAGCCGAAAACTGTTTCGGAAACGAAGGCCTCTCATTGCTACAAGCAATATTCATAATAGCAGTAGCAACTAGATTCAAATTAAACGACCAAGGAGGCCTTCCTGTAGCCATTTCTATCACGGTGCACCCTAAAGACCAAATGTCACCAGACACATCCACCCGCCCTTGGAGTTCATTCCTTAAAACTTCAGGAGCCATCCACAATGGAGTTCCACCAACACCAACATTTTTAATGGATTGGAAATTTGGTTCATTGAGCCTCTTAGCACAACCAAAATCTGCCAGCTTCACATTTCCGGAGGAGCTCAAGAGAACATTCTTGCATTTGTGATCACAATGCACAATCCCATTTCCGTGAAGATACTTTAGACCATGAAGAATCTGTTTTGTGTACAAACGAACCACCTCTTCATCGAAAGGCTCACCAAATAACTGAGCCACATCTGATAGACTACCCTCTACCATATACTCCATAAAGACATTTTCATTTTCAATCCCCATACAGCTAACAACATATGGGGAATTTAAACTATTGAGAATCTTAGCCTCATTCTCCAAGGCATGAACTCCTTGAGACTGCGCAGATTTCACAACAAATAGTCCTCCTGTGGATTTGCTCATGGCCAAATGGACACTCTCATAAGACCCGGATCCGGCCAATTTTCCCTTCAATGACTTAGAGCATTCCGTATATCTACCCATGATTTCTAATGGGTAAGCCAATGAAAGGACCCAACCCCGATTTAGCTTCCTAAATCGGAATCAAACCCTTTCGAAAACGCGAACCAACAAAAACCGTAGAAATTTTGGCAGAGTTTCGTTACTAGCGTGGAATTACCATTACCTGCACGCGAAAAATACACTTCATCCTATGCCACAAAAATCAAACCGTGAGCACCAATCCCATCCGAATTTCTCAATATATCAACAATAATGTAAATCAATCAATATATATATACTTTACTGAAATCCGGTATAAAATCGTATAACATATACCACAGAAAGCTCAGAGCGACATCTAATACATAAACATATACGCATACCACAGTAGGTAGAACAATAAACCTACTGGATGAAACAAGATTGCTCGAGCACTATGCCTCCGACCACGACGTGCGACACCAGATCCTGAACTGCAAACTGGGCACGAAAACCGAAAAACCCAGGGGAAAGGCAAATAAAAACGTTAGAGTGAGTGGACGAAAACAAACATATGCCTTTCACCAGTTATATACATAATCAATATAAAACAGTGCGAGTTCGGAATACATATACATATTGAGGTTGTTGGGCGACCTCTCAAACCCGACGTCAGGTGAATCGCTCAAACCTGACGGTGATAGGCCAGGGGACCACTCAACCCTGGCGGCATACAGGGGACCTCTCAACCCTGCCCAGAGGACCTCTCAACTCTGGTGGACTACCGGTGATCAGCCGAGTAGTCGAAGCATCGATGCAATAATGCCATCACCAATAAATATAAAACAATACCTCCGAATACAACATATATATAATAATATCATATAAAGTAAATACAAAAACCATGAAATCCACGAACTCGCAAATCAACAGTGAAAACATAAACTTGTCCACTCACAGTCTGGCGTAACGCGTATCGCGTTAACCCGTGATCCGGCGGAATGTCCCTCGCCAAACGAACGATCACGAACACCTGAATATTCACAATGTCCAATATTCAAAGTCATATCTCGACAAAACAAAACAAATCACGAGAAACCGCCGTTCTTGGAAACACGTAATTCAAAGTCGACGAATCGTCGAAAATCCGTATATCACACCTCAATACCTCGTTTTACGTTCGGACGCTCAACTCGAAAAACGAACCTCCCCACGGCGATCGGAGCGCGATTTCGAGTCAAATGACATGCAAGTTGTCGAAAGTCCAAAAACAAAGTCAAACTTTGACCGTTGACCGGAAAATTTCACGGCGGAGCAACCCCTATTCCACTCAAAATCATCCACTGAGCAACTAGGGGTCATCATTTGGCCCGTGGGCCTCGTGGGCCGGTGGAGGCCCGCAAGCCCGTGGGCTAAAAGCCCGGCCCGGCCCGCAAAAAAGCCCGCAAAAGCCCGCCAAGGTGGTTGGTGGGCCGACCATGGTTTAGAGATCTAAAGCCCGGCCCGGCCCGGGGGCCCGGCCCGCCAAAAGCCCGTCAAGGCCCGTTAGGCCCGGCCCGTCAAAGCCCGTTAGGCCCGGCCCGTCAAAGCCCGCACACATATTGACATATATCATTAAATCATTTAATGAATTTTAATCATTATACAATTTATACCTAGTTAATGTTTACCTACACACATATTGACATATATATATATATATATAAAATATAGTGACTAGTAGTCTAATAGACTAATACTATATAGATATATATTTTACATTTGTGTATATATGTTAATATATTACATATACATGGATAGATTGAATATTTGAATTCCATATATAATTAAATTTGTGTATCTATTTTACTATTAAGTCATTATTTAAAGTTTAGCATAAGTTAGGGTTTAGGTTTAGGGTAAATTAGGGTTTAGGAGATTAAGATTTATGGTAAGTTAAGGTTTAGGAATTTGAGGTTTATGGTAAGTTAAGGTTCCGGTTCTAGGATTTTATTATAATTTTTTTAGGGTTTAGGGTTTGGGGTTTAGGTTTTAGGGTTTAGGGTTAAGGGTTTAGGTCCAAAATTTATAAAAATTAGGGACGGCCTACTTAGAATATTATGAACAACCAATCCGACAGTCAATTTTTTATATATATAAGATAGTAGTACGTATATCATTATACCTACACTTATATATATAATATAGTGACTAGTACTATATATATATTTTTTATATTTGTGTATGTCTATATTAATATATTACATATACATATATTGATCAAATATTGGAATTCCATATATAGTTATATTTGTGTATCTATTTTACTATTAAATCATTGTTTAGAGTTTAGGATAATTAAGTTAGGGTTTAGGTTTAAGGTAAGTTAGGGTTTAGGGGATTGAGATTTAGGGTAAGTTAAGGTTTAGGAATTTTGAAGTTTAGAGTAAGTTAGATTTTAGGTTTTAGGAATTTTGAGGTTTAGAGTAAGTTAGGGTTTAGGGATTAGGGTTTAGGGGTTAGGGGTTAGGGGTTAGGGTTTAGGGGTTAGGGGTTAGGGGTTAGGGTTTAGGGTTAGGGTTTCATTGTAATTTTTTTATCGATTTACACAGTAAAACAGTAAATATAATAGATGGTTCAGATTAGATATTGTAATTTTTCAATGGTGAGAGTTTAATTGAGAGTGTGTGAAATGACATCAATACCCTTCTTTTATATATTGCTTATTTTTCCATGGAGAAACTAGATAAATTAAATTTTTATATCAATTTTTTTGACACTATGAGATAGATATGTAATTTACAAGAATGTGTGTTAAAATTTTGATCTTAAAAAATTCCTTTAGGGATGGGTAATTTATGTTTTAGTTGTAAGGGTACTACGGTCACATTTAGCGAAACTCATAGATGTAGGTCTAAATCAAGTCCAAAATTTATAAATTTTTAACGGCATGCTTAGAATATTATGAACAACCAATCTGACAGTCAGTTTTGTAAAATGATGATACATGATCGATTACGTTTCACAAAGGACTTTCAACCCATATAACCAAAGAATAAAGGTAAGAACATTAGTGAGCATGTAGAGAATTCAAGCAATATAAGAATTAAAAATGTTTTAACAATAAAGAAGGCCATATATAATAGTTCACCTTGTAATAAAAGACACCGTACGTAAAAATTAGCATAATCGAAGTACGTTTGGATCCCAGTCAATACAATTAAACAAAATTTGTGAAAACACTAAAATACACTCATCTTATTTTCCTTATTTTCCTATGGGGGGAGTAGATAAATCAATTTTTTATGTCATTTTTTTTGATACTATGAGATAGATATGTATTCCATAAGAGTATGTGTCCAAAATTTGATGTTAAAAAATTATTTTCGGGAGGGGTAATTTCCGTTTTAGTTGTAAGAGTACTATGGTCACATTTGGCGAAATACATGGATCGATGTCTAAATCAAGTCCAAAATTTATAAAATTTTAAAGGCATGGTTATAATATTCTAACCATTCAATCTAACGGTCAATTTTATAAAATAATTAAACATGTCCGATTAAGTTTCACAAAAGTATTTCATTCCATATAACAAATGAACAAACGTAAGAACATTAATATACATATGGAGAATTCAAGCAATATAAGAATTAAATATGTTTTAATAAAAAACGAGGACATGTAGAAAACTCCATCTTATAGTGATAAACATCGTACGTAAAATTTAGACTCGTCGGAGTACGTTTAAACCCCGGTGCATGGATGAAGGTTACGTTTATTTTGAAATGTCTTATTTTTTTAATAATTAAAGCCCGATAGGCCCGGCCCGCAAAAGTCCGCAAAGGCCCGGCCCGCAAAAGCCCGCAAAGCCCGCTTGAATGGGCCGGGCTCGGATCCTTATATAAAAGATAAAGCCCGGCCCGGCCCGGCCCGCATATATTAAAATGTTGTTGAGGCCCGGCCCGGCCCGGCCCGGCCCGTGCCGGCTATACATGGGCCGGGCCGGGCTTTTGCCGACCCCTATGAGCAACTTTGTCAACTGCAACAAAGGCCAATTCTCACTCTAACACATCCAATTTCACAAAAAACCGAATGTACACACAAATTTCAAATCCAAAATTCTTCTTCCACAATCAAAATTAGAACTCCAAACTTACATGGTAGCTTGCTAGTGATGAGAGCTTCAAAGCCCACTCAAAGTTGTAGCTCAATTCGGCCAATTTCATAGAACCTGAAATCACCCAAAAACCTCCATTTTTGGGCCGGAAAAACTCCTCTCCACCGCCACCCTCGCCGTGAGGGGTGGCCGGAGATAGACTCGGGAGGTTGAGCCGAAGAGAACGGGACCAATCCCAAGCCGTGAGGTGGCCGGAATACACCTCGCCGTCGGCGAGCCATCGCACCTCTCCTCCCTCCACCGAGTTGACTCGGTCAACTCGGTCAACACCATTTATGGCATGAGCTGACTTTCCATTTTCGACAACTTTCTATTTATAGGCTTTCTCAATTAGGAAACTCATAATTATCCATTTCGACGAACTTTGAACACCCGTAACTTTCTCATCGTAATTCCGATTCCGATAATTCTCGCGGCCAAAAACTCGTCTCGACATATTCTTCCAATATCACCCAAAGTCAAACACATCGGCCAAACGGATAAAAAGTCAACCATTCGAACCAACGCACATTAAATCGACTACATAAACAACAAACGGAAATATTCGCAACTAATACTTCGTAACTCAAAATCATGCTCCGGAAGTTCCCACGAACTCGAAATTAAATTCTGAACAACTTCCGTGAAGGAATCGAAACCAAATTCTCGTCCGATAATTTAGTCGCGAATAAGCCTGCCATTTAAATCCTTTTCCGTCGAAACTTCAAATATTCATAACTAATTCTTCGGTCGTCCAAATAACGATCCGGAACCGCCCACGAACTCATAATCACACGTACAACGACTCTCGAGAAGAGACTCAGCTCCAATTCTCGGCCAATAATTAAGTCGTTAACAAGTTCGGCGATTCGAATAACTAACGAAACTCTGCGATTACGTGCAATCTCATCGATCAAGCTGATCATACTGCTGATTTTGGTCCGGGTTGTCACACCAATGACACCAAAAGTGTCGCTTGGCTTTGTTTTACTTGAGATAATATCCAAATGCATGCACCTTAAAATGAAGCGATTTGTTCCCCAGGTTCGATGTTATAAATTTTAGAAATATTAAAATTGGAGATCAAATGGTTTGCAAGATACATGAAAAATATATGGTGAAAGCGAAAATTTGGTAGCAATTCCAGGATGGATGAGTGAACATTTAAATGATCGTAAAGCTTGGGTTTATAGAGAACTTTTCAACTGCAATGTTTGACAATAAAAAACTCTTACTTAGACGTTGATAGATCGGTTTTCCCTATCAATGGAAAACCGCTCTAAGCGTGGGAAATTGGTGCCTTGTTCAACAAGGCAGAAGATGAATCTTATTCTTCAGAAAAACTCAGGGTGAAAAC
This sequence comes from Geum urbanum, assembly GCA_946800695.1. Taxonomy (NCBI): domain Eukaryota; kingdom Viridiplantae; phylum Streptophyta; class Magnoliopsida; order Rosales; family Rosaceae; genus Geum; species Geum urbanum. The sequence continues at coordinate 27,722,568 of OX327004.1, forward strand.
AAAACTACATTCTGGATGAGATCTCAAATTTAATCAAACATGGAGGGAGTAAGAACGGTTGGCTACCCTAGACTTGTGGAAAGAAGCTCTAAAAAACTAAAAAAAAATTTCATTCTAAAACAAACAAACAAAAAATCAAAAGAAATAGAAGAACTGACTATTTTTCGAGCTATGCTCTGCTTAGAAAATGTAGACGAATAAAGAATGGCTCCAAGACACCAACACTACTTGGGGAGGAAACCTGATTTCACATGTCACATTTTTTAGGTATTTAGGATGTACCGTTTTTTTTCTTTGGTTATATATAAAATGTTTATAGTTTCAACCGGGAAAGCCCCGTGGAAATTAGAATATCTTTATACCATGGAAGATGATCCTCCGAAGGGGGCTATCGTTACTCACACCCATTTTATACTCATCTCATCTCACTATTCAATCATTCTATAATAATATTTTGAAAAGGGAGATAAAATTGGCACTCCCTTTTTTACATTCCACACTCTCCTTCATCTTTTCATGTAAAAGTGTAATAAAAATACACACAAAAAGCATAAAAGAGGGGTGTAAATTATAAAAAAAGGTGTCAATTTCACCCCCTTTAAAAACTATTAAATGCTAAACATACACACCCCTTTTTTAGACCTAAATACCCATTTGGGGTGTGCATAAATAAGATCACATATCCTCGTTTGTCATGACTTTCACAAATGACACATTAACTTTCGTCAGAACTTTGACAAAAAGAGTTATAGTGCTCATAAGTATTTGTGAAAAATAACATTAAAACGTTTGTCCTTGGACAAATGAAAAAATTATATATGTTCCTACTATCGAAATGACACTACACTCTCGTTTAGCAGGATTTTGAACAATAACATTAAATTGCTTGTCAAGACTTTGTCAAATATCATGGTATTATTTGTCAGGACTCTGATGAACGAAATTTTTTGTCAAAACATTCTCTGCGTAAAAAATAAATAAGGCATCCATTTACGTGACTAAAATTTTCTCATTTTGTTCAAATATATAGCTGAAACCTATTTTAGCTATGTACTATCAAAAATTTGCTCCAACAATATTACTTATAATTTAGTTATATTTAAATGTATGGTTGATTTTGATTGGTTGATGAAAAACAGATAAATAATTTACTTAGCTATTAATTGGTTTTGCAACCTATAAGGAAATGATATAATGATAATTATGACTTTTACATTACCTATAATTTATGTTTTGGGTATAGAAATAAGGAATAAAAACATGAAACATCGAGATTCCCTAAGAGCAACTCCAGCAGATTCCCTAAAAGTCAATTTTATCTATAATATGAGGTTTTTGCTTTAAAATCAGCTCCAAGAGATCCCCTATCACATTAGCTATTTTAGGGATTCCCTATATTTCATGTTTTCATCCCCTATCCCCATACCTAAAGTTTGAATTTTAGGTGATGTAAAAGTCAACATTGTAATTAATTGTTTCCTAAAAGGTTGTAAATGTAATCAATTTCTAAGTTAATAAATGTTAATTATTTTTATTAACCAATCAGAACAAAGTATTTATTCATATTTAACTAAATTATGAGTAATATTGTTGGAGTAAATTTTTACAAATGCTTAGCTAAAATAGGTTTGAGCTATATTTTGGAACAAAATAGGAAAATTTTAAGTGACATTGTTGGAGATGCTCTAATATAGCTAATGAGTTAAGAGATTTGCTAAAGTTGATTTTAATGGAAAAAATCTCATATTTCTACTAAAAATAAATTATAGGACATCTGCCGGAGTTGCTCTAAGACTTTTGGATTTATTATAATTGGTTGGGGTGTAGTAAGCAAACAAATCTGTAATTTTGGATTTAAAAATGTACATTATGTAAATTTTAATTAAGTTCAAATAGTAATTTAATAATTCAATAGTTATGAGGTGCAAGGAGAAAATCTTGGAGTGTGAATTTTGAATAGATGATATGTTTATGACTCATAAAGAAGAAATAGATGATATGTTTATGACTCATGACGACACATGAGATCTTCTATAATGTACGATGGGAGTTGACGCATCTCCATCAAATGACTTGGATATTGTCTTACCAATAGTGTAGAGATTTTACTCACATATCAACTCCAGCAATTCTCCCGACTTATATAATTTTTTTGGAGAATTTTGAATAAATTGACTAATTTGGAAGGAAGAAAAATGAAAATTGGAGAAAATTAACAAAATGAGAGAGAATTTCATATACTGTACGAGTAAAATATATGAGATCATTTGGTCATTATATATGAAATTTTAGACCAACTGTTTTCTTACAAAAACTAACAAAATTTGATTGGAAATAACTAGGGTTCAAATATAATTTGTACCCCATCTTTCAAACACATATTTATACAATTTTCGGTTTGATATTTTGTAATTGAGATCCATCTATCTCATAGAGTATGGTTGAAAATCAACTCACCAAAAAATGAATTAAAATGAAAATTATTTGGGAATATATAGAATTTCATTAAATAAATGAATGGTTATTATGTATTTTAACATTACATTACTAACCGTCTATTTATTTTGCAAAATTTAATGAGCAAACAATCTCTGATTTATTCAAAATTTTGCACACATGATCCTTACGAAGTAAATATATATTTAGTGGTGTCGATCATAAAAATAAAAAACCAAAAATTACATAAATGAAAATTGTTTCGACGATAGTGCCCAAACTATGTATAGAAACTAGAGTTGTCCCCCGCGCCGAGGCGCGGTTTGTTGTCGAAGTAAGATCAATAGTTGAAACAAAATATTAATTTGAATGTATAATTTTATTTAAAAATTAGATGATCGTAATGTACAAATCATAATTATTTGGAGACAGACAATGCTCAATTTACAAACAAAGTAATATTCAAAGTAGTACTTGCAACTTACAAAAGAAAAGAATTGCAAGATAAGAATTGCAGTTCTTTATTATAAAGATCATAAAAGTATAAAAAATAAATATTTTACATTATAAAATATATGCATGAGTGACAAACTAAAAAATAAATAAAGAGAAATTTTAAGTTGACACAATTTCAACATGTTATCTAATATATACATGAATGACATATTTGATTCACTCCAAAAAATGGCGGTATGAAGTAGTCTCCTCCGAAGTGTCAAAACAAAGTCTTCTTATAATCAGTGCGCAAATAACACTTTGACGTCTTCACAATCTATTGTTACAGAAAAAATAAAAACAAAAAATAAAAAAACGTTTAATATTAGTTGCATTTCAATGTAAAATATCAGTTAACTTGGGTCAAAACGTCATGTAATGTGTAAGAGATGAAATGCTTACCAATCGTTGTTGTTGTGAAGCTTTAATACTCAGTTTCAGTGTCTCTTTGACATTCGAAAAAATCTTAAAAGTAAATTTTGATTATTTAATTTGACTCACCAATAAATAGATTTAAGAATTCTAGTTATCGGGTTTAGCTTACCTTTTAAGAGAGATCATCTGATCGAGAAGAAAGCAATGAACAATTTCAATGAAATTCATTTCAATTCAATTCACAGAGAAAAAAAGTCATTCACATACAGGCATACTCAAAGCTCTTTGATCTACAGGAAAGAGAGAAATTATTAATAATTGACCGATTAAAGTATAGAAAATAAAAACAAAAACTAAACTATAAAAGCAATATAAAAAACACACAGCAACACCAAATGGAATATGAAAGCTTGGGTTTGATCAATTCACACAAAACAGATAATACCTGGATAAGATAATAGACCAACCTCCAATTTTTTTTCTTTTTCCCAGACATGAGGGATCTGTAAATCAAGGTTGAGCTCCTGAGGTTCTAATGAAATTAGTCCACTGATATTCATCTTGCAAATAAATATCTAATTACCTAAGTTATATATGAAACATACTATATATATAAAAAAAAAGCTCTCTGATCACCTTCCTTCTTTTACCTGTTCCGTGAATGCACGCTAAAAGAAATGGAGACTGTATTTCCTGATCAAATGATGACGCCATTTAACACCCTCTAATAAGACAAAGTCTGATATAACACTTCCCTGCATTTTAACGTTACTATTCATAAACCAAATCTGGACCTTGTGGACTCTAAGAAGATGAATTGGTTTTTGTAATCTTACTATTAGTCTCTTGCAAGTATCTTGAACGCACATAGTTTCGTTAAAGCTTTATGCAACGCCATGATCATCATCATAGAGCAATCTCTTAGTAAAAGAGAAAATTCCATGTCATTTTATTTCCTTCATAAGTACTTTAAATAAGACAATTTCTGCTTTTGTTTGTCTAGAAATCATACTTGATTTCAGAAAGAGACGGGGAAACTAATGAATTATAAGTTCTTATGAATCATATTAATCTCCTAAATAATAATCATATTCAAATCAGAAGCATAACCATTGTTTAACCAATCGAACCCAAACTCAATAGTCATGGCATAAAATCTATAATTGAATAGCCTCCGCCAAAGGCACGGTATTGCTAATTTATGTTAAAAAAAGTCGAAAATGATGCATAAATGAGATTAGGATTTAGGTAGAAAATATACGTTAAAAAAAGTCTGAATGATGCATAAATGAGATTATGATTTAGGTTATAAATTTTGTTAAAGATGAAACTTGTTAAAACAAAAAAAATTAATGCAGAGAATTTAAGCAAAATCTATATAAAATTTTTTATTGTAAAGTTTAAGTAAAAAATAAAAATTATATTGTTAAAAAATAATACTGTGAAAATTATGTGTGAATATTAAAAAATAAAAATAATATTTGAATTGTTAAAATGTAAAACACAAAATTGTAAAAAGGTTTGGCAAAAAGTTAAAGTAAAAAATTGAAATAAAAAAGTAAAATATTAAATTGTAAAAAAAAAATTGATAGAAAGTTTATAGTAAAATATAAAATTATAAAAGTAAAAAGTAAAAAAAAACTGTAAAAAATGATAAAAATCAAAGTAAAAAAGTAAAACTGTAAAATAAAAAGTAAAATTTAACACTAAAAATTATTAAAAAGTAAAAGTTAAAAAGTAAAACTGTAAAAATAAAAAGTAAAACAGTTAAAAAAAATTAAACTATTAAAAATAGATAAAAAGACCAAAATACCCTCTTTAAACAGTACTTCCTGTTTGTTATATAAGAAATTAATGAGCAAACAATCTACCATTTATGTTTAAATCCAAGTATTATCAAATTCGACCACATGTATAGAAATTAATGTTCAGACCCACATTTAATAGAAGCAAAAATTTGGAATTTCGTCTCTGATGAGTTTCCAACTAGCTAGAGATGTTCTTATTCATTTCAGAGTGGATTATCAAAACTTGCAACTATCAAATGGCTACGAAGGGTAGTATGGCGAAACAGGAAGATCAAACCACATATTCAGTAAGCACGCAGGTAAAACCATCACTAACTAAAATCTTGAAAAGCAAACCAAGAATTTAAACCCTTATTAAAAAATCTAAACCCTTTACAATCAGTTTTTTCTTTATCACAAAATTGATATTAAACAGGAATAGGTGCTGCATGCTTCCTTTCTAACTAGGTAGTTCCTCGCACAGCTCCTACTGGTGAGATGAAGGTGAGGGACGCATAGGCCAGCCAAGAAGTGGAGGTGAGTCCGGGGGTGTTGCACCTTCACTGGGAGAGAAGAGGCTCAATTCCACAAACGGGCCCCTACACGAACTGTCACCCTTTTCCAAAGCTCGGAAAGAAATTGATCCACGCTGCTTGGTTGACACATCAGAGTTTCTACTGTGACTAATTCCAGCACTTCCTTCCATGCGACTCTGGTTAGCAATAAAAGAAATGCTGTCGTTTTGATCATCATTATGTCTCCTCCTACCCTCTAAGTCTTGTAAACTCCCCAGGGCTAACGAATCTGCAACTGGACAGTAAACAAGCATGCATATACACACCACCGCACAACTTAAAAGGGCAAGAAAAGCCAAGAAAGCAAGAGCTTCAAACTGAAAGTGCTCTGGTTTAGATAAAACAGAGAAACCAAGGAAAGTAACCCTCAATGGAAGGAAACTTGAAACTGAAAATATCAATGTGTAAACTCTCTTCTGCAGACCCTTATTGATTACCAACTTTAAAATCTGCCTTCCAAACCAAAACACGTAGGCAGTCAGAATAATGGCAAAAATACCGAGAATTAACGTACTCAGTAGAGGGTAAGTGCAGAGGACAATCTGATCAGTCTTGCTCATTGTACTTGTGAAGTAGAAAGGCAACTTATGTAAACTGTCATTCTTGTGCAGTTTGGGTCCAATTAATAAAACACAGAGCTGAAGAAGAAGCATTGGAAGACTGCAGCAAAGAATGTAACCAGCTGTTTTCCCATTCCATTTTTGGCTCAAAATACCTGACTCCATTGTCTGCAAGGGTGCGCGAAGTAGGAACACGAGGGTCAGGAATAGGCAAGGTTCTGCAAACCCCAGGTTCGAGACAATATAACATTTGCAGACAGTCTCCTGCCATTGTGAGTTGAGGGTATACAGCACCCTTCCTTCCCGTCTGAATAGACTTAACCGGATAATTTCACCGAAACCCCACCAGATTGCAAATAAGATGAATGTAATTCGGATTATCCAGGGGCCGCTGAAATAACTAAGTTGAGCAAAACCCTGACTACGAATACGAGAGCGAAAGTAAAACAAGTAGATGATGCAGAGGAAACCCAGAAGGATCAAGAGAGCAACTAGACATACGGTCAACACACCGAGTGTATCGGCAGCAATTCTCGTCAGGGGCATTACCCGAAGCACAGATTCCACGCATGCTCTCTGCCAGCATGGATACAAAAGACCCTCCGGTAGCGTAAACGGTTCCTTTCCAGAATCAACAAGAGCTACCCCAGCAGATTGAAAAGTTGTACCAGAAGATGCTCATCGAACAGATATTTTAGTAACATCCATACAACCATATGTAACTACCAATAACTGCATGATGGCTAGGCTTTACCGTAGATCTAGTCACCCAACTATCTGCAACATATATGGAAGAAAGTATAAGCACACCATATTTTTCAGAAGCTTAATAAATGCGCATGCTTGGAGCTAAGATGCAAGAGCAAGTAATAAACTTGAGATTTAACATTTGCATAATTATCATATGTTTAATATGACATTGTGTGAACAAACAATTCAGATGGTCAACCAACGAGGAATGCGTCTTCTGTCAACTCAATATGAACTTTGCCAAAAATTTGGCAGGCGAAAATGAGGTACGTTAAAATGTTACAACAACAACAATGTTCCCCTGTAAGTTACAATCTTATAATATCTGAGACGAGATAAAATAAAAAACCATGAACTTTGAAAATCCAATCCAAAAGTGTAACGCTATTCATTGCTAAAAATCCATGGTTACAAGAACGTAGATTAGCAGCATTCATGAACATGTATATAAACCCTATAAGAACATAATTCAAATCTAATCCTTTCGGCGAAGAAACAGACAAAACTTTTTCTATTACTCACAATATTGGCCGTATGTTCTTACATTTCAAAAGAACAAAGATTCCGAATATGAGAAGGTCGCAGGAACATGATTAGAAACTCTAGCATATCCACAATTCATAGCGAAAGAAACAAACTACTGAATAGAGGAAAATGATAGATCAATCGAGAGCTTACAGGGCCGATAATCATGATCTGGTGAAGTCCGAGCATGGAATTGGGGGAAACGCAGAACGAAATCAGGAAACCCTAAGTTGAACCAGGGAGAGAGAGAGAGAGAGAGAGAGAGCGCGTAGTTAAGGGAATAGGTGAGTGGGACTTTGTTGGTGACAGGCTGTATCCAGCTGTGTCATCCAGGCCTTGTGGTTCGGCAACTGAATTAGCTAGCCTCGGCTCTATACGAACCTACGTGGCGATGTCGTGGCGGCGTTTACGGTGGGTTCCTTTCTTTCCTTTCTGTACTGTTTTTTGGGAGAAATTTTTGTATGGTCCCTTCAAATCATGTAATTTGTTTTACGTTTTTATCAATTAATGACACGTGGACAGATAAAAATTTAAGTAACAAAGTTGGTAATCTCTATTTGTTAAATGGCTATCAGCCCATCATCTTCTTTCGAGATTGTAAATTGAGCTCACTCATGAACTATGTTATTCTTCAGAGTTCGGAACAAGATTCCAAACAACCCATAATAAGAATTGAAAATTGATACATCAAGGCTCTATCAATGCTCAGTTGCTCACACAAATATATTTTTCTTTTTTCTTTCACAACTTTTGTTTGCTTATCGTAAGAGGCTAGGTTATCAGAGCTCAATTGAAACTCTTTTTTTTTTGGCAACAGATTATTAGTGACGATTAATATGTGCCGATAAACAATTTTATAACCCATATCTGATAGGATTTTGGAATCACAATTTTACATCGTACAGACTTCAATATATTGAAACGTTGAAACGAGTATCAATACTAGCTAGAAACCCTGGTTTTCTTATATATCAACTTAGTTAAATACCAAGTGTTTCGATTTGATCAATTTGATTGATCTTATTCAGATTTTCATTATCAATGTTTCTTCTGGGCTCTTGCTTATCTTTTCCAAACTTACACCACATTTAACCATTTATTAAGTCTCTATTTAATTCTATTTTCTTGGGTCCCAATGCTAAAGTTTAATCCATGGAAATGGTGGAATGCCACCGTATGAATTCGAGGTTTTTTGTTCAACGGGATTTAGATCACCCATAGAGATGCGGACAAACAAAATTAGGGAGGGAGGGATTAATAGATGAATCGTAACTTTGTTAGTGAATCTCGGTTTCTTGTTTGTTTGGTTACCTAATCTGGGTTTCTTTACTGGAAGTCTGTACAAAGAGCACGAAATATCATAGAACAAAGAAGATGTGATTCTTAGCGTGGCTAACGTCGTGAAGAGTTTATGTCAATTGTCCACGTGTCATCAGTTGATAAGGGCATCAAACAAATGACATGATTTGACGGGACCATGCAAAAATTTCTCGTTTTTTAGGCGATATAGTGACTGTTTGGTTGGTTCCTTTTCAAAAAAAATTTCGCGAGAAAATTGATTTATTGGTGAGGTGTTCTATATCTCATCTTCTTCTCTTTTTTTTCCTAAGAATCTCATCTTCAATCCTTGTCCGATTACAATAAAATCTTTATACAAAACTAGCTGTCTAGTAATACGGTGGTTGACTACCTTAAAAATTCTCATAAGCTGAGAGGTGAGAGGTTCAATTTTCCATAATACCGATTTTTAGGTGAATTGAATTTTTTTTTTAAATGTTGGACGTTATATAATTCAGTCATATATAAACATTATTCCTTAATTCCTTCACAAAAAAAGGTTATTCCAAAATAAAGGTTTACAAACAAATTAAATGAAAATATCGCACGAATATAAAGTAAATAATTTATTTACGATAGCAATTATAAAGTAAATATATGAGGATATCCGCAAGTTCAAATATGTGATAACAACTATAAAGCCTACATCATTATCTAAAATTACTATAGAAATGTATTAAAAAATTTGTTAAATCACATTTTTTTTATTATTAACAATTATTACTATATGGAGACAATTTTTCTATATATGGAACCAGAAAAGTTTATAACTTACTACAATGTGGAGATTATTTTTATTTATAACTGATCCTGACTTGAGACCAAAAATTTTTATTACTATAAAGAGGTTATTCCTATATAGAGTATTCTTAAAAAAAATTATGTTCTAATAATTTAAACTATTGAATGTATATATAAATATAAGTAAATTATTTCTGCAAATTTTTAAACAAATTAAAAATCATTTAATTATTGGACAACATCAAATCAATAGACAATTAAAACTGTCAAACCTACACCAGTAATGTTCATAAATGATAAATCTTAGTTATGCATGTCTAAAATAGTTATGTTGGGAGTGCATCCACTCCCACATTGCTAAATGAGAGAAGATGACTCCCACACTAACCTATATAAAGAGGTCTCACACCTCATATAAGGTAACTCTTTCCTAATGTAATAATTATTACTTGTTACTCTATGCTCCTAACTTAGGCATTAGAGGGTTGAAGGCGGGACAATCCCGTCTTCACCTCTAACACCTTGTTGCATGTTGTAGGAACATGGTCCGATGTCTCTATCGAAGGCCTCAACCGAATTCGATAGAAACAGTATCGTAACCTCGTACAAAATTTTCATTGACTATAACTTCTTTCTCGTAATTCCGATTTAAACTCTTGACGTCGCCATAAACTCGTCTTGATAAACTCTACGACTTTTCGCAAAGAACTTCCTTGAAAAATGAAATCGATAAAATTCTGATAAATACCATTGATAATTACCGACAATAAAATTTAATTACCATCGACGATTACAATTAAATAAATCATAAATAAAGAATGCTAGAAAAGGGATGTCATAATCTACCCCACTTAAGAAAAATTTATCCTCGAAATTTACACATATACTAGTAAAGCACCAACGAGTACTATTCATGCATAAGTTCTTTCGACTCTCAAGCATTATCCACAACTAAGAGAATTGTCTACAAAACCGTTAGCATGCTGTCGTCTTACTACCAAATCTTGCTCTTCTGATCCCGTGTCTAAATCAAATACTCCTTATAACCGAATACCAGAAAGCATCATATTCCAACCATGTCTAGCTTTTTTGTAATGTAAATACTTGAAAAATATCTGGTACCCATGCGAACTTCAGTGAAGTTCTACTCATATAACTGGGCTTATTCGACAATGCAACCTATGAACTTCTCTGGTTGTGGTTCTGATACAAAATGATTATAAAAGTAGCGATGCGGCTCTAACTCCTGAAGTGGCTTCCAAATCACCACCAGAGCTTAGCACCGAAATTCTACTTGAGGTGTCCCTACGTTGACACTCTCACATAACGTGACCCCCAAGATCACAAAGATAACCGGCTAAAGACTTATTCTGACCATTCTAAAACTTGAATATATGTAGGGCATCCGATTGATTTCAAAAATATTTCCAACCCTGCACAGTATCGTATGCCTGAAAAATCAACGAAAAATCGGGCATAGTTTTCTCTGAAACTAAGGATCCCAAAAAAACACCGTGGGCACCGTATCCCAACCGAATTTCTCATAATTGAAATACACAATACTAAATATATATCTCCACATCTCATAATTCTTATTGAACATACTGATAATATTGCCTGATTCACTACATCAAATAATTTCAACCAACGATAACTACAACGTATTGAAACCTTAATGTGATCACCTGACCTTCAATAGTGTAATTCCCAATAATATGGGTGAACTCCCATAAATCATACCGCTATCTCCAAACACACACTATACTGAAGATAACCAAACATTCCAACAACTAACGTTTAATTAATCATGTATAACTATATAACTGACATCGATGAAAGTGATGCTGGTGTGAAACTCGAGTCTTGCAACTCATCAAAAGCACTCCCATGACTCGAGTACTAAATCTATGTACAAATATCACACCAAAAGCATAGGCATCATAAGCCTGCCTATAGAGCTTAAAAATCATGTCAGTACAACTATCCAATGCTACAACAACCTGAGTATAAACTAATTATATCTCCACATGAGGTGACAAATGCTAGGATGCCACTTGCGTGCCACACACCATACTCAAATCGAATAATGAAACTGCTATAACTTTCTCACTGTACTACCATAGACATTCCTAATTCCCTGAACACTTGATGCATGATTGTGATAACTAGTCATAGAACATCACTCTGCGAAGTCTAAGAAACGGAGCAATTACTCGTAGAAATGGATGATAAGATTTTGTATCTTCAAAGAAGAAACAACACTTTACTATACACGCACAAAACTAGTCAGAAGTAGCATTTTCATGTATTATTCTCAAAAATATTCTCGTAAATTTAGAACGCTTATCCCCTACATGATACTCCTCCATCCAGACTAATAAAATTCTGAAGTTATGCAACAAATATCTTGCTCTGATCTCTGCACGTGCTCGTGATAACTATAAATGTTTACTGTTAACCGAGCTGAGTGGTTCATCGTATTTGTACAAACGTAGAATGCATGACACTGTGTCAGAATTGTAATATTAACATCCTCACTCTTGTGCTTAATTTATAACTGGGTGAATTGTATCCTGGAGCTGACTACACATCTCAAGGAAATACCTTTATAAGAAAAATCACGGTCATGACAAAGAATGAACATGACCGATTCATAAAAGAATAATTTGAACAACTCAAGATATGTTACGAAAAAATAACTGAATCATTAGGATCACCAAAATCGTGAATGTGTATCCTCTGCTAACCTTGATATTGAAATCTGCTGCGTGTCGAGGTACCCACTGTGGTGGTTTAATGAAATTTCATGTTGTAACCTGAGGAAAATTATCTAACTTAACCATGCACCATACACCATGCTTAGTAGTAGAGTATCTGCTTTTTCATTCCCTTAACATTGCTTGATATACACTAAGTAGTATCTAACTCATAAGACGAAAATAAGTCATTTAATAAAACGATATTGGTTAGCGAGCTCACACGTGGATGGATTAATTTCAATCACCGACTAAGAATGGAACATGCCAAAAGGCAAGCTAGCTACAATGCCGATCTTATTAGGTTCTGTGACATGAGTAGAGGAGGTATAATACATATCAACCACTGCCTTCTCGTCCAACGTAAAAAGTCAACTCCTGAAATCAAGTAAATGTCGTGCTCCACACTAAGTGCGGTATAAAATCTGACTAAAAATATTTTGAAACACGATAGCATAAGAGGTTTTGAACTATTGACATATTCTGCAAGAAAGAACGAATTTTCAATGTTGAGGTGACTAAGACTGCATGTCTAAAGGAAATTGTAATAATACACATGTCATATACTTTATTTTTCTGATCCACAACTAAGGGATCGTAACTCTTATGACGCAAAAGGAAACACACAAAACAAGTTTTACAACACGTCGAAGCCACTAAAAATGTCGCAATCACCCACTCGAGGGTCAATGACTCAAAGGTATACCCATCATGGATAACCAGGACATTGTGTCAACTCCCAACGAAAATCTCGTAGTGGTGAGTCACTATGTGGCAAGTGGCTAAAGAATATTCCCTGTAGATACTTTTTGATGCTTTCTTCATTAATTACATTGTATTTAGCTAGTTAAAGGGTTAAGTGTGGCATAATTGGAGGATTAGCCCTAGCAGTACTAACAGATATATTTAGTCGCAAATTTTGATTATAATAGAAAGTTTTCGTAAATTATTGTGTCAAAAGAATCGTCGGCCTCAACCTCCTCTACATGTTGGTGGGTGTCTTTGCGGTGATGGGTGGCGGAGGAAGGAGAATTAATGCCGTGAAGATCATGGTTTCAAGGGGTAACCGACGTCGGCTCCGGCGAGGTTTCCAGACACTTTTCAGGTATAATTGGATTGGATTTTTATCCTAGATTATATTGGTATGTTTGTTTTGATGCGAGGTGGTGTAAATCGATGAGAATTGGTGAATCAAATTGGATTCCGGAGAGAGTTTTTGGGTCGACGCCATGGGCGGTAGTCGACGGTGAAATGGATGACGGGATGATAAGGTTAGTTCTCCCCTCATCACCTTGAACCGATTAGGGTATGCCTCAAGCCATGAGGCGACTTGACAGTGGAGAATGGTTGCCTGAAAGGATTTTCCAGCCAGAGAGTTTCGAGGGAAATTTGGGTCGATTGGGCCGGAATTGGAGGTCGGTCCTTTAATGAATATTGTTGTTAGGTTGATTTTGCACAGGTTAAGCCGGGAAAAGTCACCAGTGTCGCCGCGGCGGAGCTCTGGCAAGGGCATTTTTGGTAGAAATTTTATATCATTTTGTTCGTAATTAGGTACCGAGTTTAATGATGAAGTTATTGAATTGAATTGGACTTTATTGGTTAAGACGTTTGGTTAATCAGATAATAATTTAATGTATTTACGATATTAATAATTGGTTGAATCATTTGTCGATTTCACCGCGAGTCACGTAACTTTTAAGGATTTCGGTTACGATTTAAAAAGTGGATTCAAGAATTGGAAATTGGGATTTGGGAATTTGATTAAAGCTCAGTATTGATTCATGAAGCATGATTCTCGACGGTATTGCTCGTTGGTGACGAGTTTAGTTATTCGATTTAATTTTTGGCGATTAGGTTTTTAAAATAATAATTGTTGTCTCAGGATGACGTGATAGCAACCAATGGCAGATGTATAGAGACTCCAATAGATGGGCTTTGCTGATTAAAGATCACGGCACAGTACTGTGAGTGGACCATTTTTATTTTCACAGTCGTTGCGAGTTCAATTTTCAGTAGTTCAGTTATTCAGTATTTCAATTTAATTTACAGTATATTTTAGAACATATTAAATTTGAAGGTTTTTCTTATGATGACATTAGTTAGTTGCATCGATACACTCACTGTTCGGCTGATCATCGGATAGTCCAGTCAGGGGAGGTCAGGTTGTCTCGTCTAGCCCATCAGCTATCTTTTTACATACAGTTTATCGACTCAGGTTAGGGAAAAACCCTTAAGCGGCTACCTCTACAGGCAGATGAACTCGCTTTATTTTACATTGATCAGCGGCCACCTTCACAACTTCTGCTTTCTTAGTGGAGGATCACATCAAGGATTTGGATTGCTCGTGCTAAGGTAGCTGATACCGACTAGTCGGTGTTAGAGACCTTAACACGGGTCCCATAAGACTTATCCCTAGATTACTAGGGTAATCTGGGGTGGGTCTTGTCAATCCTTTAACCAGTTTTAAGTTTTTCTTTGGAGGCCAGTTATCTAGTAGACAACCATTTTAGTTTTGCATCAATGCATTGGTTACTCAGTTGATCCCCGAGTGGATCAAGGGAATGATCAACATTTCTCTCCTGGCATTCACGTCGTCTTTGTGTCAGGAGTCACAAGACGACTTTAGGTGGCCTTAGATCCGAGGACTCTTGTCACCGACTCCACCAGCACATGATACTCGAGAAGGGTAAGGTGTCCCCTCTCGATGTATCTTTTATAATATTATTACAGTATATTGGACTCCCTACTTTTTATTTTATCATCAGTGGAAAGGTATAGTGTAGATTTTGTTTTACGTATACTTGATGATTAGATTTTGTCCACTCACTCTAACAGTTTTCATATTTTCTATGCCTTTCCCTGGGCATTTTGGTTTCACGTTGCCCAATTTACAGTTTCTATCCTGTGGTTAAATGTCATCTTCAGAGGCTTAGATTTTGAGTCACACTTCTTCCCAAGTAGGTTCCTAGTTTAGCCTAGTAGTTTGTATATTATGTAAATTAGTAGTTGCTCTGAATACCATGTTTTAGTTTGTTTCCTCTTGTGTTTGTATCTAAATAATCATCGTATTTCTTGTATCCTTTAATCAAATTTTAGGTTTTTGTAAACATCCTTTAAAATTTTGCATCGATGCATTGGTTACTCGGTTGATCCCCGAGTGACTCTAGGGAAGGATCAACACTTCCCCCCGAAATTCGCGTCGTCTTTGTGTCAGTAGTCACTGGACGACTTTAGGTGGCCTGAGGTCTGAGGACTCTAGTCACCGCCTTCACCAGCACTTGATACTCGAAAAGGGTCAGGTGTCCCCCTTGATGTATCTTTTATATTATTTTTACAGTATTTTTGACTTGCTACCTTTTATTTTATTATTAGCAGAAAGGCATAGTGCAGATATTTTTATTTTTTTTACGTATACTTGATGATTAGATTTTGTTCACTCATTATAATGGTTTTTATATTTTCTATAACGTCGAAACTCTGAAATAGCTTCAAAATTTTTTGTGTATAGCTTCAGCTAATTCTATTCATTCCGAGTTATGTTATTTTGTTTTGTTTCATTAACTTCATTTTGGTTCTTCCGTTTCGCTACTTTACATTTCTCAGTTTTATTCATCGAGACGATTGTTTATCCATTCTAACCGGGATAGTTCTTGATTCTGTGTTACGTCAATTTGTTTTGTCTCGCTTAACTTTCGATGCAAACGAGATCCTTCTCGAACCTGGATGTATGAACAATAATTTTGTCACACTTGTATATGTTTATGCATAATTTTTAACGAGACTAATGTCTTTAGTTGAAGCCATTTTTGAATCACATCATCCATGGCGGTTGTAGACTCATCATTTCCTTGCCTAGCAATGTTTCATCTTTTGGTTAGTTTCATTGATAAGCAACAATTCGACTACCCAAAACGATGGAGGTTTGACTTTCAAGTTTCAAGTCCGAGACTCATTCATGTATTATATCAAACTTGTTTTATTCGGGAATTCTATGAATTATTATGGACGATTGTATCTTGTTATTGTGGAGATTGTTGGTGTTGTATTGGTGGAAATGCTTTGGAGTTGTAGGTTTTGGATTCGATTATAAATGAATGGGCATGCAAAATTTTTAGTAAAAATTCTCTCGGCTTAGGTTGTTGATTCAATCATTTCATGAAATACAATTAGATATGGAACCTTGTTCGAGGTCGACGTGTTATCACTAATTAACAAAATGATTTTCTATGGGATGCATAGTATGGTCATGATCGGCAGAGTTATGCATGGATATTATGTTGTAGTTGACGAGATGAATAACATTATTTCACAGTTTTGTGTGGGCGACACGATTAGGATTCTTTGGACATGATCTTTCGCAAGGGTGTACTTGAGACTTTGATCTCTATTATGCTAGTATTTTGAGGAGGCAATACTATATCCAAACGTGTATCTTGGTCATAATATTTTGATGTCTACCGACATTGTGATTTCGGCATATGATAGAAAACTTGGATATGACTTGGTACTCTAATAAGGCAAATAAGGATTCAGACTATGATACGTTTTTTGGGTTTTCACGTGCTTAATACCTCGCGTGGCTATGTAAGATTCAAGGTATGAAAAGTTGCAAGCTTAAATGATGAGGGATATTTAGAGTTGAATAAATTACATTACGTTTGACAAATTTTTCGTGCAGTGTTTATGCGATCTACGATATGAGGAAAACTCTAGCTTACGATATAGGGTCATGACATATAGTGGTTGTTGTTACACTCATTTTTGTGTATGGTCATTGTGTATGTACCGTTCTTAAACGGTATTTCGATAGTACAGGATTTTGAATCGATCTTTAGAGAAGTCGGTGTTTGTGGTAGATCCGACCTTGAAGATTCAATCGTAAAAAGTAGAACATCATCTGAGTTAGGAGACTATTTTATTATTGTAATTCTTGGCTAAATGCTAATTTCATGTAAGTTATGGTAGGCCAAGCAGATGGGTTAATTATCGTGTAGGTAGTTGTAGTGTTTCGGATATAGTGGAATTTGCAGTAAATACTTCAATTTACAAAGACTATTATGGGAGTACTCAACATCATTTGTACCTTGTTGTGAACATAAGTAAATAATACGCCGTAGTCGTATATGTGTTATTGGCAGCATTTGAAAGGGAGTACTACAAGTTTGCCAATGACATATAACGATTTAGTTAATACATGCATCCCCTAATCATCAGAGTTTTAACAATCAATGATATAGCTATGTTTGAGGAAGAATTTTTTGGGGTTTCGACTTATTCTTTCATGGACAAGAGTGCCAAATTTAAGGAAGCATAGAAGATTTGTATTCATTTTTCAAGCCTATGAGCATAACATTTGAGCAATTGTGGGATCACTTCAGCAGATCTAATTTTTGAGTTTACCCTAGTAGTAGATGGTAGAAGCCCATATCAAATTTTTTTTTTGTGTGATAGTACTGCAGAGCCATTTTTAGCTTAATGGGTAGTGAAAGGACACAACCCCGATTCAGTTGCCTAAACCGGAATCGAACCCCTTCTGAAAACACGAACCAACAAAAAATCATTCAAAATTTCGGCAGAGTAACGTTACTAACGCGGAATTGCATTAACCTGCACCCTGAAAATAACACTTCGTCCTATGCCACAAAAGCCAAACCGTGGGCACCAATCCCATCCAGATTTCTCAACATCATAACATAATCAATAAACAGTAAAAATACTGTAATATATATATATATATATATATATATATATCCGAGAAAACCCGTATAGACATGTATCAGAATGTATCAGAGCGACCTCTAGTGTAAATATATACAATATATACATCAGTAGGCGAAACAAGAACCTACTAGAAAATATAGGTAGCTCGGATCACTAGCCTCCAACCACGACGTGAAACACCAGAACCTGAACTGCAAACTGGGCACGAAAACCGAAAAGCCCAGGGGAAAGACATGAAAACCGTTAGAGTGAGTGGACGAAAATAAATGTCTTTCACCAAATGATGTATGTTAAAATAACATATGCGAGTCCAGGTAAATAAAAATAATAAAGTATACGAGGTAAACTCATACTCCTCCAGCGTACTGAACATGCAAGTAAAAATCCCACGGGGTCGCTCATGGACACTTCCGTGCTAGTACAGTCCGAATCACGGGATCCCAGACCCACGCGTGATTCTAGCCAGAAAGGCCTCAGGTCAGGGTATCTGTTTCCACCCGGAAATGCATCGGCACAAGAAACAGAAACCTGTACCCACCCGGAAATACATCGGCACAAGGTACAGTTCCCCCTGGTAGGCACCATCGGGGATCAGCCGGGATACGAATGTATCGATACAACAACATAAACTACGACTGTACTCTGTGTAAACCAAATCATAAATATTTCGATGCAAATGCAATAAACAGCATATGAATGCATATACGTAATATAATCGTATAACACATGCTCATAATAATCATAATCTCGTATGCATGCTCATGTTCATAAAACGTGTATAAAGACTCGCAATCAATCCGTGAAAAGAAATTGTCCACTCACAGGTGAGCGAAACGCGCATTCGCGCTAATCTCGTGGCCCGGCGGAAGATCCCTCGCCCGAAGCACGATCTCGATCTTGATCCCCTAAATATTCATAAAACACAACTGATCAAAACCATATCTCACAACAATGTACTTAACCACGGAAACCAACCGTTCCCGGAAACATATTAAACTGTACAAAATAATCGACTGAATTTCCGAAATCTCCACTCGAAACCTTCGACTGAAAATCCGATACCCAAATCACTACGAAAAACTCTAGGCGATAATTATGGCGCGATTACGAGAAAAATGACATTAAATTCATCGAAAACCAAAAAGTCAACCCTCTCGCCGGAGCACCGCCGTTGATTGCCGCCGGCGGCGGCGGCGGCGCACCGTCAACGGAGACTTCCTCTGGCGAGGAAGCTCCAGATTTGAAGATCACTTCAAGCCCAATCCTTTCTTCCACTATGGCATCACCCAATTCAAGCCAGAACCTTACCAATTTCACTCAAAATCGAACGGAAAATCCTTCTCCAGCAACCTAATCGGGTTCTCCAAAAACCACCTCCTCGTCCAAAACTAACCACATAGGAAGCTTCACTAGGCCAAGGGGAGGCAAAACCCCCACCTCCCCGCCACCGTGGCTCGCCGAAAAATCACCCCCGTCACCGACGAATTCCGGCAAACCGACCCGTTTCGAACCCCATCAAAACCTCATCAATTTCCACAAAATCAAACACCAAAGAACTCAAAATCACAAGAGGAAGCAAACCTTACCCTTCACGTGGCCGGAGGTGGCTGGAAAATGGAAGTCGACCGGCGAAGCTCAAACGGGAAACTTTCCTCTTCGGTCAACGGGTCAAACTTCCAAAAATGGAAAGTCAACGCTAGTCAACGTCAAACAGTGTTTTTCGACGATTTTACGACTATTTCCGATATTTATACTCGCGCCTCGGGTCAATCGACGGTCCAAAATGAATAATCAAACGATTTGGATAAACACAAAATAAACGGATAAACTCGTCGAAAGCCAAAACTTCAAATAATCGTATTATATTCCTCGGTTATCGGAAAAATCATCCGAAACCACCCACGAACTCGAAATCACGTCCTCTACAACTTTAGTGAAGAAAATCAATTCAAATTCTTGGCCGATAATAAAGTCGCGAACGAAATTGACAAACCACACATATAATGTGAAACCGCGACTATACGCTAACTCGTGAATCGTGCCGACTACACTACTGATTCTGGTTCGGGTCGTCACAAGTATTTTATATTAAGGAATTAATTTTGAATCTGTGTAGTCGATCTCATTGCTTGTCTTAGCGTAGTTGAGAAGATTTAGCATACATGGGGATGTCACAGTGTTAATTGAGCAACCATTATGGCATCGCATTCCCATTATTTAGACTTTAAGATATGTAAATTTCGAGGAAGAAACTATTATTAGGGGGGGTAGATTGTAACGACCCGAACACTGATTAATGAGTTAATCTTCGTTAGTCGTGTTAATTAATGAGCTAATCATTCTATATCATGTTTATCGAGATTTGTCGTTCTTCGCGGCCTAAATATTGATATTTTATAGGTTATGAATTTGAATTCACCTTCTTCATGGAAGTTGCAGAGGATATTATTGGGAGATCGTGCTTATTTTTATTTGATTTTTTGGAGGTCATAGGTATTTTTTTACAAATTTTAGAAATTTTAAGGGAAAGATAATTAAATTAGAAAACTACCACTGGTCCAATTCTGTGGACCGTCTGATCATGGTTTGATTCAATATGGGTTATCGATTTGATAAGTTTCATGTCGGTAATTCCACCAGAGTAAGGACATCGATCAGGGGCCAACTCTGTTCCTCTCTCTTGCCTAAGCGACAGTGGCCAGCAAATTGTCGACGTCCAACCACTCTCCTAGTCTTATTTCTCTCTTCAATTCCACCCAACCTATAGCTTCGAGAGTGGATAATCAAGACAGAGAGTGAGAGAGAAAGAGAGAGGGGGGGGGGGAGAGAGATAGAGATAGAGAGAGAGAGAGAGAGAGAGAGAGAGAGAGAGAGAGAGAGAGAGAGAGAGAGAGAGAGAGAGAGAGAGAGAGAAGGCTAGGTTTTCCCAGAGTATTTGTCATCACCGGCGACAGTACTCCGGTTAATGTCGGACGGCGAAACCATGAGAGGTTGATCACTCACCTCCCATGATTTGAATGTGACTACCCTCGCGATGCATCTTAGTCAGAGGAAGGCAACCGTTTGTCGTTGGATTCCGATGAATTTCTGAACATTTCGAGGTAAATTCTAACTTATTCTTTTGGATTAGACATTGTCACTTTGATGAGAATTTTTAGGCTTGGAAATATCTTTCAATTAAAGTTCGATTTATAGGGAACATAGGTGGTTGATTCCGGCAACGTGTGGCCGGTAGTGGTGGCACGTGGGCACGACACGCCACCATGCACGGCGGAGCTCAGGCAACCAGAAGCATTATTTTACATTGACAAGTTTCTTAGGCCAATTCCTTGACAATTTTGAGCAGTTTTGAATTGTTAGGCATGATTAATGATATTTGAATGTATGTATAGGAATCGTTGTGATTAGACATGTTAACCTGATTCTTCGTTGCGTGTCGAGTCGAGCCGTAAATTCAGTGGAGCATAAATTGTGAGGAACTATAATTAGGATCGAATTGTGATTCGTTAATTGCACGATTTCTCTAGGATGATGACATTTTTCGTATGGGGACCCTTGATTTACAAAGTATCAATGTAAGTTTTTTGACGAATTTCCTTTCACAAATATAGTATTTGACCTTAGTTATACAATGTTACGATTCATTAATTTGTAAGCAAATAGGCCGGGGTTTTTAGCACCATATCAAGGAACTCGATATCACCTAAATGAGTGGATTGGAAATCGGCCGAAGAATTCAAGAGAGCTATTTAATTTACGTCATTCAACTAAAAGGAATGTTATTGAAAGGTCATTCGGATTGTTAAAAAAACGATGGAGCATTTTGCATACTCCATCCTTTTTTGACATCATAACATAAACTAAGATCATCAACGCATGTTGTGTATTGCATAATTTTATTCGAATTAAGCAACTCAACGATCTAGTTCTTAGAGATCAAGATTTGAGGTATTTAAATGTTGTAGATGTCGAGATACTCAATCAGGCGAAACAAGATAGAAATACAAATAGGATTACAAATGTCGAAGTCATTGATCAATGGACAAACTTTTGTGAGACATTGGCTGTGCAGAAGTTTGAAGATTATCAAGCAAGAAGGCTTCCACAAACATGAGTATGATGATGCTTTCCTCTTATTAAACTGTAGAATCTAGTCAGAGTTTAGTCTTTTATATTTGTTATTTGGTCTTGTTGCTAGTTTGTGTATAAAGAAGTTACTTTGGTTTACTTTCGAATATCACCATCATTTATCATTGTGTATTCTGGTGCCAACGTGTTATATGAGTCTTCATGTTTTTTTTTATTTTTATTTTTATGTTAATATATGTAAGTGGTTTTGTGGATGACATGAGTTCACATCATTGTACTTTGTTGTCACTTTCAACTATGGCAATTAAATGACTATCTGATATTTTATTTTCACAGGAAAGATGACGAACAACAATGAAGGAAACAAAGGAAAATCCAGGAAGCGAAAAGAGGAGCATGCAAATGCCACTGAAGGAGAAGATAAACTCTATTTTCGCTGAAATCTGCAAATGGAACAATATTTGGCTGATATATTGAGGGAAGAACGCTAATTAGGGAATAACTTTATTTCCACTGGAATCTGCAAATGGAATAATGAGTGCCATCCATCATCTAAATCCTATGAATGTTATCCTTATTATCGATATACGACAGTCATTTCAGTATTTTTAGCGTCATTTGAAGCCATTTATCAGATGGAGGCCGGATAGACGACGAACGAAACACATTTTAGACGACGCACGATGGTCGTCGTGTGAAGCATTTTGCGTTTTGCGTCATGTGAAGGTTGTTGCATATAATACTACTACAGCTATATTATCAGCACAATTTGCTTTAGAAGTAATTGTAGATAATATTAAAAATCGTGTCAAGACATGGAAAAAAAGTTTATGCAATTTTGAGTGATATTTTAAGCCAAAATGGATTTATTTGGGATGAAGCAACAAATATAATCATTGTAGATTCTGAGCATGCATGCCAAGAGTATGTTCAGGTAATTTCAAAGTATGTTCAATTTTCTTATGAATTTCTTTTGGTTTATGATATTCATACTTGTGATTGATGTACTCTCTTTCTGTCTTGAAAAATAGAAATGAACAAAATTAGGTGGCTGTATAATTAAGTCTATCATTTGGATATGTTAAGTTAATATTATCCTAGTCAAGTTTTCAGAGTAGCTAGAGCCAATTTTTTTTATAAGTTCTTTGATTTCTTCCATTTACTTCTGTTTGCGTTCTATTTAAGTATGTAAGAGTAACTCCAACAGCTTCCCCATAATTTTTTGTAAAATGAGGAAGCAAAAATCGAAATCTTCAAAAAAATTATGCTTAATTAAACTCCAACAGCTTCCATATTTTATAGATTTATACAATTATTACAATTACATCTTTTTCATTATAACAATAAAATATTCTCTTTTTTTATTAAGACTTGTAAAAAGGTGCTTGATAGAGTTTTGAGAGACATTGAAGGTTCCTGTAAATTTGGGGAATATTTTGGTCTCTCTCATGCCTTTCTCTTTTTAAGGGAATGAGATGGGGAAATAGTTGGAGTGAAAAATGATCAATATTCTCCAAAATTATGTTTTTTTCTCTATTTTGGAGAAGCTGTTGGAGTTGCTCTAACTTAGGTATATTCACTCTAACTTTTATGTTTGCAGTCACACAAAGATGCTTAAAGCTATTGGTTTAAAGTAATTCTAAATCAAGATTATATAGTTAATTTTTGTGGAAAAGATAGAGCTATTAGACAATGTGTATAAATTGATTTTGAAGCTACAATGTGATGACTCCAGACCACAATAATGTTGTGGACTTAGATGGTGACACTCAAGGTTTGGATAATTTTCCCACTTTTGATGATATAATAATAATAAGTACACAGAATAATAAAAATCCAAATGCATCTTCTTCTACTGTTCTGCCTTCAAAGAGAGTGAAAATGAGTACAAAAGATGTTCTTGCAACTTCAGTGGCAAAGTTGGCTGCATCCTTTCAAGAGTTTGCTCTTCTAAGTTTGAAGTTGATCCAATGGAGGTGTATGCAGAAGTAAACACAATATCTGATCTCCATCGAGATGAAAAGCTCAAAGGATATGAATGGTTGATTGAGAATGAGAATGAGAAACAATTTATCATGCTAAAGTCCGTCCCTCTTGAATTGAAGAAAGATATGGTGCTGATGTTCCTATCGTCTAAGGAGTAAATGTACTATTTATCTTTTCAAACTAAACACTATCTAGACTTAATAATTGGAATAGTTTCCATAGACAATTATTTTCTGCTTACTATTGGTTTCCATAGACAAATAAATTTTGCTTAGTATTTGTCACACCCCCAAATCCGGGGCCAATACTATATTGAAATACAGTTTAAGGATTCGTGATGTGAATAAAAAATTCAAATAATTTCAAAAGTTAAGATGTCTAAATAATTCATTTATTGAAAAGTGAAAACATTAATATTATAATACCAGAGTTTTTAGAAATAAGATTCATTACATTTATTCAATTCAAAATGCAAGTAAAAAATATTTCTTTTATTTAGTGAACGACGGATCCCATCCCTAAGCATCATACTCATTACCTAAAAAATATAAAGGTGTAGCATCATAAATCACACCGACCCAGTAAGTATAGTTCACAAGCATATACTTGATTATCTGTAAGAAATATCAAACCGAACAACTAATTCAAAAAGGTGGAATAATCAAAATCGGTTATGTTCTCTCATGCTTATACTTGCGTCTTTATAATTAATATATACATATAAGTATATATAATATACGTTCTTGCACATCAGCTCACAAACACGCCAATACTTTTGAAGTAAATTCTTTTGAATTAACTGGTAATTACTCAAAAATCATGTGCTTAGTCTCATAATACAGACACACATGTAAAGCCACAGCATACTAAGACCACCTACCAAAGAATGTATACTCCCAGATTGACACAATTCATTCGTAAGAGTATAATAGTGTAGTATCTGTAAGAGACTAGGGCCCTTGGCTAACATCCATAATAAAAAAAATAAGTTACCAACAATTCACTTAAGCATGGGGTCATTCGTACTTTATGCCCTACTTCACACCTAAACCATAGCGACCACAAACAAATATTTAGTTAAGACTATTTGTATATAGATCATAGAGTGTATATATTTACATCATAACTTGTAATAAATATATACATAATATAATTCATAGAGGAAGAATAATCAAACTTAAACGTATTTCATTAATTAACAATTTTAGTCTGAAAGTTTCATTCGGTGGTAGTCCTCTCGAAATCCTCATTTTATCCCGAATTATACTTGAAAGTAATAGATAGAGCGATTAAGTAAATAAACTTGAAATAAAAATTAGTTATCATCAGTCCAAAAGTTTCATTCGACGGTAGTTCGTCCGAAATCCTCCATTAGTCCCAAATCAAACATAAGAAGTAAATAATGCGAGTAAGTAAATGAAATCAAAGTACAAATGCAAAAAATAAAATTATTAATTATTGGACCAAAAGTTTTATTCAACGGTAGTCCGCCCGAAATTCTCCATTTGGTCTGTTTTATAATTAATCAAAATTATGTCCAAAATAAAGAAGTGAGTACACCATCTCACAGTGTTTTTGAGAGGAATCCAATAGTAATAGTCATAAAGTCCGATAGTGAGTTCTCAAATTCAGGAACAAAGATGTTTAGCAACTGTCCAAAAATGGTTACGCTTGATATTAAGCTCATTTACACTGATTAATTAGTTACTAAATCTTAGCCAATGCCATTAAAACTTTCCAAACTCATAATTGAACTCCTAAACTTTGTATTGATATAAAGAACACTAAATTTGGTTAAGAAATGAGTGAGATATGAATATTTCAAGTTAAGTGCATCTTAAAAAATTTCGAGCATGATTAGGGAAAGATTAATAAAACTTGTTTTAGCCATAACTTTCTTATTACTTGACATTTTTGAGTGATTTAACTGCCAAAGTCGAATAACTTTTTATGTAGAATCTAAATATGTAAAAATATTTGACTAGGTAAAATTTAACATAAACGAAGATATTAAATTTACACTAAGGCTCATTATTTTGTTTTTATTCTTAGCTATACACTTTAATGTAATCCTAAAGATAAAGATGTATAGGAATGTACTCATGTACTTACTCAAAAATTGCAGTAGGTGAATGAAGTACTTGATTAACTCAAGATGGCCTTCTTGGAGAAAAGGAAGAGTTACTAAAAAATTGTTTAAGAGGAAGGTTTTTGGTATAGGACATTATGTGTGTTGCATTGTAACTTTGGGAGAGTTTTAATTGGTGAAAGCTTGATTGAAATGGTATGTGATCAGATGGAATTGAAGGGGATATATATAGGCCTGGAGAGGGGATATGAAAATTTAATCTACAACCATTTCTATTGACTTCTACAAGACAAGTTGATAATGGAATAGTTGAGCTACTAATTTTAGGTTAAACATGTGCACTTGTAAAATAATGGTAATGTGGGTGAAAAAATCAGATTTGTATGTGCACTTTGATCATATAGACATACGTAAAGATATGTGTGTGTGGAATGCAACGTAAATTGGAGAAAAATATTATGTAATTTTACTAAAATATGGAAGCAACCAAAATTATAAAACAACAAATTAGCATCAAAATGATATAAACATGACCACTAGACATGTTGATTGTAATCTTAAACACAAAGTTTGATTCGCAGAACAGATATTAACAAGGGGAATTTGGTCATTCTGCTAAATTTCCATTTCCGAAAATTGGCTATTTGGAATTAGTGCTTTTTTACCGTTTCTAGCTCGAGTAAAAATATTTTTATTATTTTTACTAACCTACAACATGGAATGTTTCGCAAATGCAACTTCCTTGTCTCGAACCCAAGACCAGGGAGTACCTGACTTGAATTTGAGTATCCACTAGACCATTTGCTTCACTCCGTTAATGTTTCTCTAAAGCTCGTTTTTATACATTGTCTTCGCCAGACAGTTTGTTATCGAAATTCTAAAGGCTATAAGGTTAAACTAAATTATGGTATCTTCTAAGTTTAACGAGTCATATAGTAATCTAAATTATTATAATAATTTTTGAGGTATTACAGTCTACCCACCTTACAAGAAAATTCGTCCTCGAATTTTATGTAGCTAATTTCGCAAATAAGTGTTGGTACTTCTTCCTCATCTTCGATTCTAAATCCCAAGAAGCTTAGTTATCATCATGTCGATTCCATTGTATTTTTGCAACTGGAAACTCCTTTGTGCAAAGCTTCCTCACCTCCCAGCCCCAGATGCGCACAGGTGCCTCGTTGTAAATGGCATCTTCTGAGACTTTCAAGGTGTTATGATCTATGACATGTGACTTGTCAGGCTTATATTCGCGTAATATGGATACATGGACGACATTATGTACATTGGAGAGGTTTGGTGGTAGGTCTAATCGGTAAGCTGGATTACCAATTTCTCGACGATAGGGAAATGCCTTATAAAAATCATGGGGATAACTTGGCATTCTTCTTCCCAAAACGAATAACTCCTCGCATGGGTGAGATTTTCAACAAGACTTGGTCTCCATTATTGAATTCGACATGTCTCCTATGTCGATCTGCATAGCTCTTTTGTTGGCTTTGTGCTATTTTTAGGCACTCTTTAATTAGAGTGATAGTCTCTGCAAACTGCTTGAAAATGTCAGGTCCTAAAAGAACTTCTTTAGCAACTTCACCCCAACACATTGGGGCACAACATGGTTTCCTATAAAAAGCTTCAAATGGTGCCATTCCTATGCTCAAGTGAAAACTATTATTGAACGCAAACTTGATCAAATACAGATGATCCTCCCAACTTCCTCTGAACTCTAAGATGCATGATCTAACCATATCTTCTATCAATTGATTGACTCTTTTAGTTTGTCCATCTATCTGATGGTGAAATACAGTGCTCATATTTAACTTCGTTTCCATAGCTTCTTATAGGCTAATCCAAAATCTAAACGTAAATCAGGCATCACGATCAAAGACAATTGAGACCGGAACTCCATGAAGACGAACTACTTCTTTTAGGTACATGTTGCTTAAGACGTCCATGGAATCTATTATTTTAATCGATAAGTTTGTGAAGATATGGACGATAACCCATATTGCATCATTTCTCTTCCCTGTCTTTAGCAATCCCGTGACAAAATCCATGGTGATGTTCTCCCATTTCAACTCCAAAACTTTGAGAGGTGGCAAGAGTCCTCCTTTTCACATGCGTTCCGCTTTCATTAATTGACATGTAAGAAATTTAGAGATATATTTTTTGATGTCCCTCTTCATGTTGTTCCACCAAAAGTATCTTAGATCCTTGTACATTTTTACTCCTCCAGGATGAACTGTGAACTTCGAGCGATGTGCTTCATTCAATACTTCTTCCTTTAATGGTGCCAAGTTTGGCACACAAAGTCTTCCTCAAAAGCACATTCCTTCTCTATCTCGTATGCTCCAATCCTTAGAGTATTTTTCTTTCATTCATCAAACATACTTCACAAGCTCTTCATCATCTCCTTGTGCTTGGATGATACGAGTAATAATAGTAGGTTGCACCACTATATTCCCAATGAAGGTTCCACCTGCAATTAGTGATGGACTAAGATTATACTCAATAAGAGTTTTCAACATACTCCAATTTTCCCTTAAAAATAAGGCAAGTTTGCTATTAGGTTTTTGACTTAGAGCGTCGGCCACTACATTTTCTTTCCATGGGTAGTACCGTAGGGTGAAATCATAGTAATTGATTAGCTCCATCTATCGTCGTTGTCACATGTTCAAGTCCTTTTGAGATCGAGAAGAAGTACTTAAGGCTTTTGTGATCACAGAATAGATCAAACCATTCTCCGTATAAATGATGCCTCTAGACTTTCAAAGCAAAGACCACAGCAGCAAGCTCAAGTTCATGTGTGGGATAATTCTTCTCGTGTGACTTTAACTGTCGAGAAGCATAAGCTAACACCTTTTCATTTTGCATAAGAACATAACTGAGCCCTTGATGTGATGCATCGCTATAGATTACAAAAGGAACTCCGCTCTCGGGAATTATGAGAATTGGTGTCGTTGTCATCTTCTCCTTTAGTTTCTGGAAGGCTCGCTCACAAACGTCTTCCCATACGTACTTAACATTTTTTCGCGTCAACCTCGTAAGTGAGAGAAATTTTTGAAAAATCTTTTATGAATCTTCGATAGTATCCAGCAAGGCCAAGAAAGCTTCGTACTTCGGTTGGGGTGGTAGGAGCTTTATATTCTATGACTGATTCAATCTTAGCAGAATCCATTGCTATGCCTGATTGAGAGACTATGTAGCCTAAGAACTTGACTTTGTGCTTCCAGAAATCGCACTTCTTGAACTTGGCACAGAAGTTGAGTATATAGAACATACTGCTTCTTAAACTACTTCACTCAATTAAAGTAATGTGCGTAAGTTTTCTCACACCCTAAATTTTTGTTTAACACTGGAAGTATATTATGTTTTACTATTTTCTTGTCTATCTTATATTTTTTGAAAGTATTTTGATTTCATCTTATTTGATCATCTACTTATTTTTATGTATAATCTATTCCACGTTTTTTTTTGCCTCCTTTGTTAAAATATTATGTATATATTTCAAATTGTTATAGCCCCAAAAAAATTTCTCCTTAGGTCCCCAAATTCTCAGGGCCGGCCCTCGACATGACACATGACAATCGGTCACCTCTACGTGTCAAGTCACTTCGATTCCTGTGCATAAGTTGAAATCTTTACAATATATGTCAAAGTACTAAAAAAACTGATAATCAACTAAAAGCGGTTCAAAATTCTTCTAGCTGAAAAGTAGAACGCGCTGTCCAAATAGGCAGTGAGTTTTGATAGAACCGGCAACTTCCCAAACTGCATGACAATTGCAACAACTTTCTCAACTGACACACCATCGAATCTCGAGTAAAATGTTAGCTCAAAAATTCATCTAAGAAATAACGATGCTGTAGTGGCATGGACCAACCAAGGTTGAATCTAACCAGATTGCATTTGAGTGCCGGAGTGACAAGCTTTAAAGCCTTTCTGGTCATGCCACCCAACTCCATCTAAAACGTTGTCGAAAAATCCCTAGATTTCCATCTCTTTTGATTTGTAACAAAGATGCCTTCCATGGTTGATTTTAGGTTGTTGGGCAGAGGGGAGTGCTCTCCATTATAACTAGCACTACGCTGTTATGGCTGGTCGAAAAAGATTTGTTTGGATCATATTTTGAATCGTAGAAGTAGAATGAAACCAATGGCCTAGATCTTATCTCTGTCAAATCTACTGGTCAAACAAAACGACTAACGATATATTTTCAGATAAAATTCATCATAATTAGGTTGGACCTCTGTAAAATTCAAGAAAAATACTCACGAGCTTATAACAATTTACCTACAACTTCTATGAAGAACCTGAGTGATATACGCATTTTATGCTCGTTTCTTAACGCATTTCCCTTTACGTTTAGCTATGTTATTATCTTAGTTTTTATGTTTTTCTTATTTAAATTGTTATTTTGAAGATATTTACGGTGGAGATTAATAACGACGCAATTCGGAGGAATTTCGGCGATTTTGCGATTTTTGCGATTTCGGACCACCGGAAATGGGCCGGACCAAAAAGCAAATTATGGGCCGATTTCTCAACTCTTGTTTCGGCCCATTATCAAGCCCATGACCATTCAATTCGGCTAGGATTCACTTTGGGGAAGAGGAAAAGTCAACAATATCAAGCTTTGTGACTCATTTTAGTGACTAAGCTTTGTGATCATCACAAAAGATGACTTGCCATGTGACTTGCCATGGTGACTCTTGCTTAGGGTTTATAAATGGTGACTTGCATGGTGACTCTTGCTTAGGGTTCACAAATGATGATCACAAAAGGTGACTAAGGGAGTGACTTGCCATATTGATCATTACTTGCATTAAATGGAGGGAGGCAAGGTGGAAGAGAGAAGGCAACATCCCTTGCCTATATAAGAGAGGAGGCTGGCCATATATTATGCATCTCTCATTTACTAGCCAAAGCTCTACACAAATACTCCTCCACCATAAACACTTGAAGGTTCACATCCAAAGCCGAAGCACATCCAACCTCCATCCTTGCCGAAGCAACCACACTCCATCCAAGCCGAAGCAAACATCCTCCATCCTTCACAATACGCTAAGTCCCTTGTGAAGGAAAGCCATCTCCACCGTAGATCATCAAGCATTCAAGACAAAAAGTGTAACCATGATCTTCACTTTCATAGCTTTTGCTTTGTATTTGAATCTTTTGATGTATTGGAATACTTTTATGTATCAAATGAAGAACAAGTTTAGATTTGTGTTATATGTTCTTAAACCGATTTGTGAATTGCATGTGTTTATGATTTCTAGCCTTTTATGCATGTTTGATACAATCTTAAAGCTTCGAAAGCATGTGGTAGAAAATACGCTAAGTCACTCTCTTTCGCATGTTTCGATGATCGTATGTTGTTTAGGATGTTTATACGCTAAGTTGCATTCCTACTCAATTATCAAGCATGTATATTTAGTTGGAAGTTATGAATTTCGTAACTTACAAAAGGTTTAATGCATGAAAAAGGGTAAGGTTAAAAAGATGAGATGATCACTTGTAATTAGTAGTGTAACTTTTTATTTTTAGTAAGCATAATTAGACTTTGAAGTTTCTTGATTGTTAACACTTGTCTATGAGTAAAACATGTTAGATGCTTAAGAGTTTTTGTTGTGTTTGCATGTTTTCGCACTTTAATTTAGTAGGACATTTAATCAACCAATTTCCAATCCCCCCAAACATTTAAATTTCTGCTTATTAACGAAACCATGCATGCGCCCTTAATTCCCCGGATAAAGAACGATCCCTACTCGCCAATATTATAATGACAAAAGAAGGGTTTTAAATTGCAATGCGCGTAATCTGTGTTTTTAAGGTCTACTGTGTGTTAACGTTAAACGCATGTTTTGCGCGTATCACTGAGTCTAGAATCATAACTTCTAAAATGTCGAAGGTGAATCGCAACGAATTAACAATCTCCTTAAACGTGCCTAAAAAATAATATTTTGCTAATCAAGGTACAGATTGTCACACATGCATCACCTTTAGATCCAAAATCATATTAATGAGAAACAAAAAGTAAAGCTCGTTAGGGTCAAGTTCTTGTGCAAGAAGTTGTACCAAATAGTTGTATCCTTTAGAGAGATGTCCAAAATTACAACATAAGTTTGGGCGAGTTTAAATTATTGCTATACTTAGAATGTTTGTATTTTGTAATATTGATTAACTCAAAAATTGTAAACATAAATTTTCAAGATGGATAAATCAGTAGCTAGTATGAAAAACCTTTTGGAAAAACCTGAAAAATTCTTGGGTGTGGATTTCAAATGCTAGCATCTGAAGATATTGTTTTATATGACAACTTCTCATGTTGCATGTGTTCTCACTTTTGAGGGTCTAGATTGGTATATAAGATAGTAACTCATGGTTGTTATATAAGAAATTTTGAATTTATATCTAGGGGTTGAAATGAATCAATGGCCCAAATCAATCTACTATCCAATCCTACGGCCCATATTAAACAATAATACTTGATTTTTTAATTTAATTTCTTTCCACACAAATTTCAAAAATTCATAATATTTTACTCGGACCTCAAAAAATTAAAATAAAATTATGCACAAGCTCACAATGAAATCTTTTACAACTTCTATGTAGAAAACAAGTCCAAAATTATAAAAAGTCAATTTTTATGTTGCGACTAATAACAAATCTTGAAAACCCGTGTCGAAATGGGATTAACTCGTTAATAAACTTGATTAATGAAGATTAACTCAATAATCTAGGCACGGGTCGTTATAGTCGGTTTGATGACATGTACTAAAATTAGTACAAAACTAAAACTTCGAGTACTAGTTAGGCTTCAAATTTAAGATATTTAAATCGTATGTCACTTATAGCTAAGATACTATTTGCAATTTTTTCCATTCTAATTTTAATAAGATGTCAATCCTATTAAGCCCAATATTTTTTGGGTTTGAAATCAGATCTTATGAACGTCACCAACATAGATCATAAAATAAAGCGATTACTTCATGTTCTAGTGACCAATGAATTCCGTGATCAATTGTGGTCAATCAACGTTAGATCTGAATCCAACGATGTTTAATTAAATATAGTTAAAAGATAAATTAATATCATCCGTTAGATGAAGATCTAACGGTGATTGATTATGATTGATCACAAAATTCATTGACCATTGGAACAAAACTTTACCTGATATTACTTTTAATTGGAAGATCATGTGCTTTCTCCAATGAGTACGTATGTAATGGAGAACTGGTGTATATTTTGTTTTTCAATCAAAATTTGACAAATTAACCATTACATAGTTAAATAGTCATGCGTAAATGATTTATGCAAATAGAGGATTTCTATTGGGACCTTTAATTTTGCTCATTACACTTCCTTACTCTTCACACCTCCACTTTTATTTTGATTACATAAAATTGCTCACTTGACCTCTTATTAAATACCCATTTTGACCTTATTAGTGAAATTTATCTATAATCCATTGAATTTCTCACTACACCTCTTATTTTCTCACTACACTTCCGATCCTTATTTTATTTTCAGATAAAAAATCTAAAATAAAATAAAATGTAACGACCCGAACCGTGGAATGTGCACATATTGGTCCGAGCCGTGATTATTGTGAATTAATCGTACTCGTGGGTTTATTCCCGACTAAATTATCGAGCAAGAATTGGTTTGAGTTCCTTCATGGAAATTTTAGAGGATTTGATTTCGAGTTCGTTGGAGGTTTCAAAGGATTTTTCGGATAATCGAAGAATATAAAATGAATATTTGAAATTGTCGTCGAGTTAGTCGTACTTATCCGATTGTATTTGAATTATCCGAATCGTTGGTTTGTTCGGTTCGCGACGTATAAATATTGAATACGTGTAAAAAGTCGGAAAATCACGCATTTGGGCCGTTTGACCAGTTTTGACCGCGTTGACTTGGGTTGATCGGAGCTCTATCATGACCCGTTTTGGGTTTGCCGTCCGACCCGCTGTTTCCGGCCACCTCCGGCCACAATCTTGGTATGGATAGAATCCTCTTTTGATTCTCTATTGGTTTATGCTTGATTTTGTGGGAATTGGTTGAGATTTGGGAGAGTTTGAGCTCGGTGAAATCCTTGATTTTCGCCGTCGTCGGGGGCGGTGCTCTGGTGAGCTTTGGTGTCACGGATGAGGGGGGGTTAGGTTCCCCTCATCCCCTTGATGCTTTCTGGGTGGTTGAGTTTGTACAAGGAAGAGTTATGGGAGGAGGCCTGGTGGTCGCCGGAGGAGATTTTGGCCGTGAGCTTTTGAGCTCAATTCTGGCCGACTGGGTTATGGTTTGGACTTGAGGTTTTGGGGGTTTGGTTGGGCTTGAAGAGAGGAACATTTTGAGGTATGGTTCGCCAGTTCACTGGAGTTGGTCACCGTTGGCGCCGCGGCGGCGGCGCTCAACGGCAGAGCTCTAGCGAGGGTTGACTTTAGGGGATTTCAGAGATTTTTATGTCTTTTTTCTCGTAATTGCGCCCTAATCATAGTCGTGAGGTTTTTGAGTTGATTTGAGTGTTCTAATTTGAGACAAGGGTTATTTGGGTGTAATTTGAGAATTTTACTATCCTCGTAGATATTTCGAGCGATATGCTTTTCGAGAACGCGGGGTTCTTGACGTATTAGCTTTGTATGTTGTGATTCTATACGTATTGATCATATCCATGTTATTCAGGTGATCGTGATCGAGTGTTTGGTGAGGGATCTTCCGCCGGACCTCAGAGTTAGCCTCGTACTGTGAGTGGACACTTTGATTTCTATTGTCGATTTGCGAGTCTTGATTATACATTTTATGTTATGCATTTTACAAGAATGCAATTATGATTATGCAATTATGATTATGTATTTTTACTTGGAGGCATATATGTGATTTTTTTTACATGGATTATGGATATATGGATGCATCAATGCAATAGCTTTTCGGTTGATCCCCGAGATGCTCTGGGAAGGTTATGACAAATGCCTGACCTGTGATTATATGGCTCCCAGGAAGGTTATGAAAAGCTCCTTACCTGGTTGAGCATGATTGTAACTTTGTGAGAAAAATGTACTCAAGTTACGGCCTCCACATTTTATACGGTATCCAGGAAGGTTATGACAACCACCTTACCTGAGTTTAATGATTTTCGACTCGCATCATGATTTCATGTATATATTGGTGACAGACATATTATTATTTTCGTCCACTCACTCTAACTATTTTATTTGTCTTGCCCTGGGCTTTTCGGTTTCCTTTGCCCAGTTTGTAGTTTGAGTTCTGAGGTTGCACGTCGATAGTGGAGGCATAGAGTTCTCGTCACACTTCTGTTCAAGTAGGTTCTTAGTTTGACCTACTGGTTGTATATGATGTACATAGGAGTTGCTCAGAGTAATTTTGTTGTGTTTTCAGTTGAGTTTACTCCTGAATGTTTTTTGGATTTCTAGTAAACCTTGTGGTTTATTATATATATGATGTTGAGAAATCCGGATAGGGAACGAAGCCCCACGGTTTGGCTTTTGTGGAATATTTGAAGTGTGATTTTCTTTGCAGGTTCTAATTTTGGCTCACGTATTTCAAAGTAAACTCTGGCAAATTTTTTTTTAAGGTCATGTTTTCGAAGAGGTTTGATTTCGGTTTAGGCAACTAAATCGGAGTCGGGTCCTTCCAGTTGGTATCAGAGCATTAGGTTTTAGGTTCTGTAGACTCTTGTAGTTTTTTTACTAAGGACATTTGAGAATGTACAGCATTTTCAGAGCGATGACCCGACCGGTCGGCGGATAACCATCAATGCTCTTGGTGTTGTATGCTTTCAAATGTTTGATGTTTCATGATTACATCCTTTATGTCCTGTGACTAGGATGCCTCCTCGATGTAGAGTCCATGTTGAATGGACTGGAGATCCTGATGGGGATCAACGTACGCGTGAGTTGCTTTTGTAAGTAAGGCTAGGACTGCGGGAGCAACTACTTTCTCTGGTTCCTCTGATCCTGAGGTGTGTGAAGCTCAGGTGGTTCAAGTTGAGCGTGTTTGTGAGCACTTACATTTTACTCCTGAAAAGTAAACTGTAGCAGGAGTGGGTTTTCTTGAGTTAGATGCCTACTTTTGGTGGATTGGTACAGACAGAGTTCCTATTGATACTCCATGGCCTCTATTCAAAGATTTTTTCATGCGTCGGTATTTTAATCAGGTTACTCAACAGCGGAAATATGAGGAGTTTACCAATCTGAGGCAGGGAAATATGTCAGTGCTTGAGTATCAGGATAAGTTCACCCGTTTGTCTCGGTTTGCATGTGATATGGTGGCATCAGAAGAAGCAAAGTACATGAGGTTTGAGTTGGGTTTGAATTTGAATATCAAAGGGACTTTGACCACTATGCCTTGAGATAACTTTGATGAGTTTGTTAGTGCTGTACTCAGAGGCGAGGACATTGAGAGGGAAAGGCAGATGTGGTTTCAGATGCGTCGATTTGGAGAGGGTGGACCTAGCCAGGGTGCTTCAAAGAGGCTGAGTCTAGGTACTTCTAGATCGGCATCATCTTCTGGTAGTGGACCTTACAGATATCCTACTAGCACTGCTAGGCATAGTTAGAGATCGAGGAGGAGTCGACCGCAGAGGCAGCAGTCGAGTGGGAGTTCCAGTGGATCGAGTTATCCTCGACCTATCTTTAGCACACCAGCTACACCAAGGGATATTCTATTATGTAACATTTGTAATAAGCGACATCATGGTTCATGTTACCGGGGTACTATGAGTTGTTACCATTGTGTCTATGAGGGTTACTTTGTGAGGAAATGTCTGTGACAACCCGAACCGAAATTGGAATGATTATCGACTTGATTTGCGAGTTTCGCGATTAGTCGCGATTTTGTCGTAATCGGTTAATATGGCGGCCTCGTTAACAACTAAATTTTCGGGTAAGAATTTGATTTGGGATCCTTCACAAAAGTTGTAGAGAATTCAATTTCGAGCTCGTGGGAACTTCCGGAGGATTATTCCGAGTTACGAGGAATAAGTTGTGAATATTTTCGGCCGTCGGATATTGTCGTATTTATCCGTTTGGGATTCGATACGCGTACGTGATACTCACCATTACTAAGTACTAAATTAACACTTAACACTCAACAACAATGAGTCAATTAAAACCCTTTTTTGTAGATGTAGCATTGGTAAATAGGGATCGTTCTTAACCGGGGATTGAGGGTGCATGCATAACTATGCTAGGTTTGTTTATGGGGGTGCGAGATTTGGTTTGTTTAACTAATAACCTACGAAATTTAAACCTAATTCTACTATGTACATGTGATCATCACATCATGTCTACCTCCACCGTTTTCATGCTTCACTTACCCAGTATCAACGAAATTCTTACCTTTCAACCTGCAATTTATACACATGCTTTTAAGAGTGCGACGAAGAGCGCCTACACCTTAATTTATCTAAGATTCATACAAAACATGCTAGAGAGGAACGAAGAGCGTATCACCCAACACATTAAGAAGCTTTAAGCATACAAGCATGCATACAAGCAAAGACCAAAAACTAAGAACACATGGAAGGTAACATAAGTAAGTAAAAACGTATAGCCTTTATTAAACAAATCACAAGTCGTAAACCGAATTCTTTACAAGACAAAAGATGAGATAGAAGGTTTATGGTTACACTTTTGGAGTCTGTGAAGTGCACTAACAACCCCTCGAGTGGATGGATTCTCAAGAACAAGACGAAGAGTGCCGATTATTCTTGATCCGTGAGGAGGGAGCTTCGGCCTTGGAGGGAATTAGGCTTAGGACGACTTGGGAGGTGTTTTGGGCAGAGCTTTGCTGTCTATAATGTGTGATAATGAAACCCTAGTCGAGCCTTTTTTATATAGGCCAAGCAAAGCCTAGTTCGACTACTTTTAGAACTCTAACTACTCCACCCGGGTAACCTGACCCTTCTTCACTAAAATAGGAATTTCTCTCGTTCTAGGACTCCAAATTGTTTGATTCTAGTTGCGTTGGAAACTAGACTTCTATATATTTCCAACCATATCCTAACCGCATCTAGATTCATCCGGATCTGTTCACAGTGGTCTTTCTGGAATTAGGAACTTTTCTCCTTAGCCAACTTTTAGCTTTGAAACGCCTCCTTTATTATTTCCTCCTTTATTTCTACCTAAAAACATAAAGTAAGTTAGAAACATATTTACTAAGCATAAAACAAAGTTAAATATAGAGAGAAAGATATTAATAATCAAGCATAAAATGCGTAGATCAAATTTCCCCACACTTAGACTTTGCCAGTCCCTAACAAATACACAACAAAGCAATGGACTCGATAAAAGAAAAATAATAAAGGGAAAAACACAAAAGTAAACGTGACACTTATATACAAACATACTTAGATATTTCAACGTTTCAAAGCCGCAAATTCTCATGTAATCATGTTTGAAAACGATAGAATTACTAAGTTGAACAAAACTAAGCCCTTACTCAAATTTGTCTCAGAAAATTCTTCAAGTCTATGGCGATGGAATCATAATGTTTTCACATGAATGTTCAATGAATTCAATAGATAATAGAGATATGATCATGTCATGAACAAGTAAGACGTGGAGAAAAATAACGGTGATATTAAAGCTGTGCATGTTTCGAATAAAGTTCAAATCAACTCACATGGATGCACTAATCATATTTTCACTTATGCAAAGGTTTCACTCAAAGTGT
Source organism: Geum urbanum (assembly GCA_946800695.1). Taxonomy (NCBI): domain Eukaryota; kingdom Viridiplantae; phylum Streptophyta; class Magnoliopsida; order Rosales; family Rosaceae; genus Geum; species Geum urbanum. The sequence continues at coordinate 27,761,481 of OX327004.1, forward strand.
TTGTTAATTTCAACGAAAATTCATGCATGGGAAGAGATACTTGCACAAATGAATCAAAATCATATGCTTACTCATGCAACTTACTTCACAGATTGAAGGCTACTCATCTTAAGGATCAAAAAGGACTTTTAAGGGTTATAATGGGGCTTAGGCTAAGGCATTCAAAAATATGGATATGTGGTGGTTAAGAACATTCAAAAGACTTAGTAAAAGCACCAAAAACTTCATAAATTTCGTTCATCCTCCTCTCACCAACGTCACCATGTGTAAAGTTTAAGTACACATGCCAGATTTCATCTTGTTGGACACTAACTTCATTCTAAACTTCCCTTGAGCTTTTGTAGACAGGACAAAGGCCACATTTATTCACTTTTGGGCCTTCAATTCAATACAAACTCCAAATACACAAGTATGGGGGACATTAATCCAAAATTTAACATCTAAATCACATTGCTGGAGAGTTTCTTTTTTTCTTCTCTTTTTTTTTTAGCTCTCGAATTTTTTTTCTTTTCTTCTTTCTATTTTCGGCAGTTGCAAACTTTTTTCAAGGTATTTGGACAAGTCTATCCCCATACACACATCTCCTCATGATGTTCACACCATCTCCATGATTCTAGCTTCAAAAATCCCCACCAAGTCTTTTGAACAAGGGTACGGATATTCTACACTAGGTTAAAGTGTTTAGATATGTATGGTAATGAAATAAAGGCATAATGTGGGCTCAAATGAGTTATCTAGGGGTGTCACAACTCGTGCGCACAAATGGGACACATGGCAATTTGGCAAAATGGTGGATATCCTAAGTGCCTTTAATCACATCCAAAATCAGAGTATGTATCAACTATAAGCTTTGCAAATTGACATGAGTAAGTTCTAGTATTCTCTAGTTCATTAAGATCTATGGCAAGTGAGTATATGCATGATTTTGAGACCTATATCTAATATGCACGAAATTTCAGTCAAAAGAAGTGTTTAAGGCTCAAAATCTCACTTAAGGCTCATATGATTCAAAACTTATTCTCATATGCGATTTCTATACCAATTTTTATCAAACCATATCTACTACATGTCATAACACTCAAAAGATATCTCAATTAGTACATGAATTCATCCTTAATGATATGCAACGCCATTTTTGTATTCTTTTCGGTCTAATTTCATCGTAGACTAACTAAGGGCATCATAAAGACTCTTTAAAACACTAAGTTAAACGAAAAGACTCACAGTAGTAGTTTCAAGCCTTGCTGTGGCCGGAGGAGGGAGATCGGAGAAGTTGAAATTCCGGCGAGGGTTTGTAACTTTGAGGTGAGTTTTGGACCTTTTCCGGTCAAAATTAGCCTTAACTTTGAACTGGAAAGTTGTTGGAAATGTCGAGATCTTTAAATCCATGTGTAGGTTAAATTTTTCTGGGTCGGTGAGGTTTTCTGGCGGCCGGCGGTGGCGCCGCCGTGCGCGGCAGTGACTTTCCGACCATGGTGTTTTTCGACAAGTTGTATGTCGTTTTGCTCGGAATCGCGCACCGATCGCAGTGATGAGGTTTATATTTTGAATTGAGCACCAGAAATTATAGCAAGGTTTTATGGTGTGTTTATTGGATTTTTGACGATTTCGTCGATATTGAGTTATACGTTTCCGAGAATGGTTGGTTCTCGTGATATGATTCGAGGTTTTGAGTTATGATTTTGAACAGTGGATTTTATGATTTTTCAGGGGATCGTGATCGTTCGTTTGGCGAGAGATTTTCCTCCGGATCACTGGATTAACGCGTATTGCGTTATGCTCATCTGTGAGTGGACTTTTCTATTTTCACTGTCGTTGCGAGTTCGTGATTTCCGTATTTATTTATATACGATGTTGAGATTATTTATTGTTTTTGGAGGTATTATTTTATGTTTTATATGGTGATGGCATTACTTGCATTGATGCTTTGGCTACTCGACTGATCACAGGTAGTCAGACACAGAGTTGAGAGATTCCTCTGGGCAGGGTTGAGAGATTCTCCTGTTGTGCCGCTAGGGTTGAGAGATTCCCCTAGCCTATCACCGTCGGGCTTGAGAGATTCGCCTGACCGTCGGGCTTGAGAGACAAGAGTATTCAGAGCAACCTCTAGTATATACATAAATATACAACAGTAGGCCAAACTAGAAACCTACAGAGAAGGAAAAGTAGCTCGAATACTAAGCTTCCAACTGCAACGTGCGACACCAGAATCCAAACTATAAACTGGGCAAAGAAAACGAAGAGCCCTGGGAAAGACATATAAACCGTGGAAAGACATATAAACCGTTAGAGTGAGTGGACGAAAATAAATGTCTTTCGCCGAATAATATATATGTTATAAAAACATATGCGAGTCTAAGTGCATTAAATCAAATGGTACACGAGGGAGACTCTAACTCCTCACACGTACAAAGCATGAATCGAAAATCCCACGGGGTCACTCATGGACACATCCACGCTAGTACAATCTGAATCACGGGATCCCAGACCCACACGTGATTCTAGCCAGAAAAGCCTCAGGTCAGGGTATCGTCCCCCCCCCCGATAAAGACCTCAGGTCAGGGGTCACAGTCCCCCCGGTAAACATCCTCGGGGATCAGCTGAGATGCTAGGTGTATCGATACAACAATATATACTGAGACTGTACTCTGTGTAGACCAAATCATAAATAGTTTCTATGCAAATGTATAAAGTATAATGTTAATGCATATTCGTAATTCATAATGATAATAGCATATATATTCGTAAATGCATAATCGTAAAAGACATGCTCGTATAAATGATAATCGCATATGCATGCTCATGGTCGTAAAATGTATATTAAAGACTCGCAACCAATCAGTGAAAAAAAATGTTCACTCACAGATTAACACAACGCAAACGCGTTAATCCTGTGATCCGGCGGAAAATTCCTCGCCAAACAAACGATCACGATCCCCTGAATAATCATAAATACCACTGTTCAAAATCATAACTCAAACCCCTGAACCATATCTTGAGAACCAACCATTCCCGAAAACATATAACTCAATATCGACGAAATTGTCAAAAATCCAATAAACACAATATAAAACCTCGCCACAAATTCCAATACTCAATTCAATATAAACCTCACCACTGCGATCGGTGCACGATTCCGAGCAAAACGACATAAAACTTGTCGAAAATCACCTCGGCCGGAAAACCGCCGCGCACGGCGGCGCGCCGGGCCGCTGCCTCTGCCCCCGCCGCCGGAAAATTTCATCAGCCCAGAAAATTACAACCTACACATGGATTTGAAGATCTCGACATTTCCAACAACTTTGAAGTTCAATACTAAGCCCAATTTTGACCGGAAAACCACCAAAACTCACTTTGAAGTCGAAAACCCTCGCCGGAATTCTTTAACTCCGACCGGCCACCACTGGCCACGGCAAGGTACAAGACCACCTGGGTTAAACTCACCTCTCCATGCGCTTCAAAACCCCTATAGGGTCGACCTCCAACTCGGCCGCCACCATGGCCGCCGAAACTCGCTGGAAATTCCTCATCTATGCCGCGCTGTTTCTCCCTTCTCCGGCCACCATAGAAGACTATTCACCTACCAAACTTAAGAGGAGCACGAGCCCAACACTTCTCATGAAGAAACCATGGCCAACCATGGCCGGAATCGAGCTCAACAAGGGGGAAGAACCCACGGCCTCAAAATGGGTCAAAATCCACCCGCGGTCAACGCGGTTAACATCCAGTTTCCATATTTGGAAAGTTTCCAAATTCATCACGTATCCTCAACATATTTATACCTTACACGTATCGTCCAAATCATATCGAAACCAAATGGATAAATACGACTAAATCCAACAGCCGAAAATATTCATAACTTATTCCTCGTAACTCAAAATAATCCTCCAGAAATTCTCACGAATTCGAAATTAAATTCTCTACAACTTTCGTGAAGGAACTCAAGTCAAATTCTTGCCTGATAATTTAGTTGTTAACAAACCCGCCATATTAACCAATTACGACAAAATCGCGACTAATTACGAAATTCGCAAATCAGGCCGATTAACTACCATTTTTGGTTTGGGTTGTCACAAATCTACCCCCCTTACAAAAATTTCGACCTCGAAATTTCCAAACCTACCAACTGAAAAGTAGGGACACCGCTTCTGCATACTGCTCAACCTCCCAAGTGACTACTTTAACTGATTGACTCTGCCATCAGACTTTCACAATAGGAAATATTTCTGTGCTGTAATCCCTGCACCCTCAAATCCAGAATCTGAACTGGCTCTTCCTCCACAAATGTCAAGTCTTCCTATATAGGGAACTGATAGGGTGCTAAACATGCAATGAATCCGAAATATAGTTCCACCACATGGAATACAACATACACACTGGCCAACTCTACTGGCAATGCCAAACTATACGTCACAACACTAACTCGCCCCATGATCACATACAGACCAATATAACGTGGTAAAGTATACCATACCTCCCAAAACAAAACATACCTTTCCAAGGAAACCTTAGTCACCAACCTTGAACTCAATGACTTAACATACTCACATCTGCATAACTTCTCTGCCAAACTCGAGCAATTATCAACTTGTCCTTGCTAATCCGAAGGTTTACAGTAGCGCATTTCATTAAAGCAGGACCAAAAGCCTTCACATTCCTAACTCACTCCAACATAATGGAGTGCAACACTATTTCTCATACACAACTTCATACAATACCATAACAATACTGGTCTGCAAGCAATCTCGAACAAATGAAACTGCTGGTCCCAAATCCCTCTGAACTGCAATACATAGGACTACAACATGTCCTCTAAAGTATGTATAGTCCTCCCAGATTGCTCACCAATCTGAGGATGAAAAACTGCACTAAACTGTAATCTGGTCCACAATGCTCACTGCAATACCTGCCAAAACTCTGTTGTAACTTATTATCTTGATCAGCGACCCGGGACATAGATACATTATGCAAATGGACAACTTCTACCAAATACCACTCTGCTAGCCTGCCCACTGAAATCTTTCCTAGAAGTACAAGGAAAAGAACTGATATTGTCAAACGATCCACAATGACCCAATAACTAGTATTACCATCCGAAGTACGCGGTAACTGATATACGAAATTCATAGTGATATGCTCCCACTTCTAATCGGGAATCTCCAATGGCTGTAACTTTCCAGCAAGTTTCCGTCTCTCTACCTTCACCAGTTGACAAATGAGGCATCTGCTCCCATAGGCTGCTATTTCCTTTCTACATATTGCGCCACAAGTAGTAAACTCTAAGTATCCGATACATCTTCGTACCACCAAGGTGCATAACATACGTAGAACAATGAGCTTCAACAAGCATCTTCCTCTTCAGATCATTGTCTCTGGACCCACCTACCCTCACTCTGCATGATAAAGTGCCAACATCCCTCAACTGATACTCTGGCTGGAACACCATTTTGAATCACATTCTTCTTATCCAACAAGTAGGAATCCGCATCCTGAGCCTCACAGACCTGATCTAGTAACAAAGGTCGATCCTGGAACTAGCCAACAATGCTCCATCATTTCACTCAAACTCAGTTCTCGTAGCTCGCAACTTAGCTAACAATGAGGTTCTTGCAACACATACATGAAACATAGAAACTCCAAATTTCTGACTAAGTGCATCAGCAACAACGTTGGTCTCCCCTAAATGATATTCAAAGTGCAACCACATTAGCCTTTCCTAGATGAACTCAAATGTGCAGCCATAGTCGTTAATCAACCCCATCCATCTACACTGCCATATGATCAAATCTGGTTGAATACACAAGTAGATGGAACTCAACTGGTCAGTGTACATCCTGCTCTGCGCTGCACGCCATACCAGTAGTGTCTCCAACTCTTCGATGCTCACATAAAGGCAGCTACTCCTAAATCATACATAGGATACATACGTAACTTCATAAAGTTTCCACTGCCTGGAACCATATACCATCATATTGCCATGTTACAACCCAACTCGACCAAAATCTAGTTTCGAAACATCACTGTACATAACATACACTTCACTGACATCACATAATGTGAACACAGGCGCAGTTATCAACCTCTCCTCTAACCACCACATGTAACTGATGATACTCAAATCTGAAATCAATCTCTGAAACTGAAGCTCCAATAAGTTGATCAAACAAGCCATCAATCCGAAGTGGAGGATACTTGTTCTTTACTAAAACCTGATTCAGCTTCCAGTATTCGATGCACAACCTCATCAAATCATCCTTTAACCTCGTAAAACATACTGAAACACCTCAAGGTAAAACACTGAATCAAATGAAACCTTCCTCAAACAATTCTTGAAGTTGAATCTGCAACTCCCTCAACTCTGATAAATTCTTTGGAAAACATCTGGATACTCACAGATAACCTCAACGTCACGAACATCAGGTACAACAACCTCAACGTCAAGAACATGTGCCAAGTACGGCATACATCCTTGCTTCATCATTAGCTCAGCCTCATTGCTGAAACCACACATAGTAAGGAAGCATTTCTTTCACCTCTAAACAAGATCTTTTGGCACGACTGAACGTCAAAGGGCTATAACATTCTTGCGACGAACAACCACAGTCCAATGGGTCACCAAGAAGTCCATACCCCAAAAAGAAAACAAAATCCTCAATGTCCAACAACAACAACTCCACAGCTAGTCCACAACCTCCTGCAAACCTCATAGTCTCGATACCCCACCTGATACATATAATCTCATCAAATGGATACAGCATTCTCCACAAACCAAGGAGTGAAGATGCAAGCATAATAGCCATGGATGTCAAGCAACGGTAACCTCAGGGAAACTCTGCCCTCACACAGGGTCGTGGCACGAACTCTGGCATGTCCAACTAACCGTACACGTTGATTGCGACTTTGCTGATTGACTTGTCTAGAAGTCTGCGTTGGTCAAACTTCAGAAATGGTACCTTGACTTCCTCCTGAACTCTAAGCTGCAGAACCACTAAATCAGCTGGTTGAGGACATTCCCTCGTAACGTGACCCTGCTGGCCACCACAATAGCAACTGAGAATGCCCCACGGACACAAACCACAGTGACACCTGTTGTAAAAGTTGTGCAATGGAAACTCCTACTGTGTGGAAGGATCACCAACGACCACCCTGGCTCATACCACAGGAACTAGTTCACTACTCTGCGATCTTCTTCTCTACCAAACGGATCTTCTGCCTTGTCTAAATGACCCTCAACATAATCGAAAAGGCCACCGCCTGATGAAGCTACTGATCCCGAGGTGCCTGAACTCAACCTCATCAAAGTATCTCGACTAAGTTCACCTTCTTCAAACCAACATGTCTGAAACCGCATATGCCTTTGCTTCTCAATGCCCTCGTCTCTGAGTGCAGCACAACAAACTCCTCACGGTTGTCTAGGGGCATAACATTCAAAATCCCTTTGATGCTTAGGTTCAAACTCATCTCGAACCTCCTGCATTACTTCCTTTGAAGCCACATATCACGTGCAAACTGAGACAAACAGGTGAACAATACATCCCTGCCTCAGGTTGGTAAACACTCCATATTTTCGTTGTTGGGTAGCCTGATTGAACCATTACCGCATAAACAATACCCTGAATGTAGGTCATGGAGTCTCAACAGGAACTCACACAATACCAACCCACCAAATACAATGATCTGACTTAAACACACCATCAGCTACCATAATTCTCTGCTATGAAGCAACATGTAGACGCCCATACACGCACAACCGGGCAACCATGCCACACATATTTCTGAATCCAGAATGCTCATCCAAACCCACAACTCATATTATCAATCAAGTTGCGCGTCAGCTGATCCTCAACAGGATCCACAACCTTACTGACACGGAAAGCACGTCAAGGAGGCATCCTAATGAATAAAACGTTGTTCACAACAAGCATGATGTAATCATGGAACTTCAAACATTTGAAAGTATACAACACCTAGAGCATTGATGAGCATCCGTCGGCCGGCCGGGTCATTGCTCCAGACATGCTGTACATTCTCAAATATCCTTAGTAAACACGACTACAGAAGTCTATAGAACCTAAAACCTAATGTTTTGATACCAAGCTGAAAGGACCCAACCCCGATTTAGTTTCCTAAACCATAATCAAACCATTTCTAAAAACGTGAACTTTCAAAAACCGAAAATTTCGACAGAGTATCCTCTATAACGCGCGATTACCATTAACCTGCACCCGAAAAATACACTTCATCCTATGCCACAAAAGCCAAACCGTGGGCACCAATCCCATCCGGATTTCTCAAAAACATATCATAATGTAAAGTAATAAACAAAACTGTAACTTTACAGAAATCCGGGAAAATCATGTGGAAATATAAACACAAGAGTATTCAGAGCGACCTCTAGTATATACATAAATATACAACAGTAGGCCAAACTAGAAACCTACAGAGAAGGAAAAGTAGCTCGAATACTAAGCCTCCAACTGCGACGTGCGACACCAGAATCCAAACTGCAAACTGGGCAAAGAAAACGAAGAGCCTAGGGTGAAAGGACCCAATCCCGATTTAGTTTCCTAAACCGGAACCAAACGCCTTCTGAAAACGTGAACCAACAAAAACCATTAAAATTTCGGCAGAGTAACGCTACTAACGCAGAATTGCCATTACCTGCACCCGGAAAATAACACTTCATCCTATGCCACAAAAGCCAAACCGTGGGCACCAATCCCATCCGAATTTCTCAATATCATATCAATATCAATAAACAGTAAACATACTGTAATATATAGTATATCCGGGAAAGACCGTATAAAACATGTATCAGAATGTATCAGAGCGACCTCTAGTGTAAATATATACAAAGTATACAACAGTAGGGGAAACAAGAAACCTACTGGAAAACACAAGTAGCTCGAACAACTAGCCTCCAACCACGACGTGAGACACCAGAATCCGAACTGCAAACTGGGCACAGAAACCGAAAAGCCCAGGGGAAAGGCAAATAAAACGTTAGAGTGAGTGGACGAAAATAAACATATGCCTTTCAGCAGTTTCATACACATAATCAATATAAAACAATGCGAGTTCGGAAAGTATATATATCGAGGTTGTCAGGCGAATCTCTCAAGCCCGACGGTCAGGTGAATCGCTCAAACCCGACGGTGATAGGCCAGGGGAATCTCTCAACCCCGGCGGCATACAGGGGAATCTCTCAACCCTGCCCAGAGGAATCTCTCAACTCTGGTCCAGAGGAATCTCTCAACTTTGGCGGACTACCGGTGATCAACCGAGTAGCCGAAGCATCGATGCAGTAATGCCATCACCAATAAATATAAAATAATACCTCAGAAAATAACATATATCTCAACATCGTATAAAGTAAATACGTAAATTCACGAAAAATCACGAACTCGCAAACAACTGTGAAAATATAAAAATGTCCACTCACAGATCAGCAGAGCGCGCACTCGCGCTAATCACGTGGTCCGGCGGAAGATCCCTCGCCCGAAGCACGATCTCGATCCTCTGAATAGTCATAAAATATATCTGATCAAAATCATAATCCACAACACTGTACCACACCGCAGAAACCAACCGTTCCCGGAAAATATATAATACTGTACAAAATTTTCGACGAAATTCCAGAAATCTCCACTCGAAACCCTCGAATGAAAATCCGATACCCAAATCAACTCGAAAACCTCAAGGCGATGATCAGGGCGCGATTACGAGAAAAACGACATTAAAAACATCGAAATCCAAAAATTCAACGAGTCGCCGGAGCCGCCGGCGGCGGCGCGCCGTCAACCGGAGAGTTTTCCCGGCGACCGAGCTGCCAATATGATCTTCTCAACAAGGCGAGCAACTTTAATGAAGAGGCCACCACCATCCAACCACCACCATGGCCGGAAATTAGCTCGAAAGCCACGGTTGTTCAAACCGGCCGGAAAACTTCCCGAGACGATTCCAGCGCCATCGCGCCACTTCGTCCCTCCAAACAAAAGGGGAAATGATCACCATGCAAAACCCAACAAAACCCACCAAGGATCCACCCCGGAAAGTCACCGGAGCACCTCCCTCCGTCGAGGCCGATTCCGGCCAAAATTCTCAAATTTTCAAATCCAAATATCTCCCTCAAATCTCAACAAAATCAAGCAATTCCAAGTTCTAAACTGTTTAGAATCACGAGGAGAACATTTTACCTTCAAGGGGCGTGGCCTAAAATGGCCGAAATCAGCCGGTCCAGCGACGGAAGCCAAACGGTTCGTTTTCTCTCCTCTGGTCAACGAAAGTCAACAGTCGACTTCTGGTCAACGACGGTCAAACTTCCCAAACAGTGTTTTCAACAATTTTTCGACTATTTCCGATATTTATACTCACGCCTCGGGACGATCGACGGTCCAAAACGGATAACCATTACGATTTGGATAAACACGATACGAACGGATAAACTCGTCGTTAAACCGAAACTTCAAATAATCATATTATATTCCTTGGTTATCGGAAAAATCATACGGAACCGCCCACGAGTTCGAAATCACGTGCACTTCAGCTCTCGAAAAGAGACTCAACTCAAATTCTCGGCCGATAATTAAGTCGCGAGCTAAACCGGCAAATCACACAATAAACGATAAACCGCGATTACACACAAACTCGTGGATTACGCTGATTACTCTTCTGATTCTGGTTCGGGTCATCATAAATCTACCCCCCTTAAAAAAATTTCAACCTCGAAATTTACGTACCTGTCAAGTGAACAGATGAGGATACTGCTCCCGCATACGCTGCTCAGTCACCCAAGTGGCCACCTCAACCGAGTGATTCTGCCACAAGACCTTCACCAGCGGTATAACACGGTGCCTCAACTCCTGCTCACGATGATCGAGAATCTGTACTGGCTCCTCCACGTACGTCAAATCCTCTCGGATCGGTAACTGCTGTGGGGCTAACACATGTGACAGATCTGAGATGTACTTCCGCAACATCGAAACGTGGAAAACATCATGAACACGAGCCATCTCAGCCGGTAACTCAAGTCTGTAAGCAACAGCTCCAACCCTCTCGGTGATCTCGTACGGACCAATGTACCATGGTCGAAGCTTGCCACGCTTCCCGAAACGCACAACACCCATCCACGGAGATAGTTTCAGGAAGACCCAGTCACCCACATCAAACTCGAGGCTCTTCCTCCTCACGTCCGCGTAATTCTTCTGACGATCCTGGGCGATCTTCAATCTGTCCCAGATAATCTGGACGTCCTCCATAGTGCTCTTCACCAGATCAGGGCCAATAAGCTATCGCTCGCCCACCTCACTCCAACACAATGGAGTGCGGTACTGCCTCTCATACGGTGCCATCTCGATACTGGCCTGATAGCTATTGTTGTAGGCGAACTCTATCAAATGCAGTTGCTGATCCCAATTCCCGCGAAACTGCAACTCGCATGACCGCAACATGTCCTCAAGTGTCTGTATAGTCCGCTCAGATTGCCGGTCAGTCTGAGGATGAAAAGCTGTACTAAAACGCAACCTCGTGCCCATGGCTCACTGCAATGCCTGCCAGAACTCAGAGGTAAACTGACTGCCTTGGTCAGAAACACACCGTGCAGTCGAACAATCTCTGACAAATACATCTTGGCCAATTTGCCCACTGATATCTTCCCCGGAAGTGCGAGAAAATGAGCAGATTTCGGCTCACATATGCGGCAATCTCCCGCTTCATGTTGCGCCACCAGTAATACGCTCGAAGTGTACGAAACATCTTCGTACCTCTGGGATGAATCGCATACGCCGAACTATGAGCCCCATCCAGAATCTCCTTCTTCAGACTCTCGTCTCTGGGCACACACAACCTGCCTCTGAACAACAATGTACCGTCGTCGCTCAATCAGAACTCTGTAGGCACACCATTCAGCATCATGGTTTTCTTGCCCAACATGTAGGAATCTGAATCCTGAGCCTCCCGTATCTGATCAACCAATACGGGTCGAACTTGAAAACTGGCCAACAAAGCTCCCTCATCATCCCACTCGAACTCGGCACCCGTAGCCCGAAGTTCAGCTAACATAGACACTCTAGCCACACACACATGGAACAACGAAGCTCCGGATATCTGGCTAAGTGCATCAGCTACAACATTGGCCTGTCCTGGATGGTACTCGAAAGTGCAATCATAGTCGTTAATCAACTCCATCCACTGGCGTTGCCTCATGTTCAAATCTGGCTGTGTCCGCAAGTAAGTGAGACTCTTGTGATCAGTGTAAATCTTACACTGGGCTCCGTACAAGTAATGTCTCCAACTCTTCAACGCTAGCATAATAGCGGCCAACTCCAAATCATGGGTCGGATAGTTGACTTCATGTGGTTTCAACTGCCTGGAACCGTAGGCAACAACTCTGCCATGCTGCATCAGCACACAGCCTAGTCCCAACTTCGACGCATCACTATAAACCACAAACTCACCACTGTCATCGGGTAATGTCAGAACCGGTGCAGTAGTCAACTTCTCCTTCAGGAGCAAATAACTCTCCTCACATGCATCGGACCACTCAAATTGGACGCCCTTCTTCGTCAGTCTAGTCAATGGAGTAGCAATCCGAGAAAAATCCTGTACAAACCATCGGTAGTAACCCGCCAAACCCAAGAAACTCCGGATCTCCGGTATAGTGGTACGTCTACTCCAATTCAACACGGACTCGATCTTGTCAGGATCAACACTGACTCCCTCAGCCGATATCACGTGGCCCAGAAACTTCACACTGTCCAACCAAAACTCGCACTTGCTAAACTTCGTAAACAACTGATGGTCCCCCAAAGTCCACAACACCGCTCGCAAATGCTTTTTATGCTGGCCTACACTCCTAGAATAGATCAAAATATCATCGATGAACACAATCACGAACTTGTCCAGAAATCGTCTGAACACCCGATTCATCAAGTCCATGAAAGCTGCGGGGGCGTTGGTCAACCCAAACGGCATAACCAAAAACTCGTAATGCCCATACTGCGGCCTGAAAGCTGTCCTGGCCACATCAGACTCTCGGATCCTCAACTGGTGATATCCGGATCGAAGATCAATCTTCGAAAAGACTGAAGCTCCCTTGAGCTGATCGAACAAATCATCAATCTGCGGCAACGGATACTTGTTTTTCACCGTAACCTAATTCAGCTTTCGATAGTCGATGCATAACTGCATGGATCCATCCTTCTTCTGTACAAACAAAACCGGGGCACCCCATGGCGAAACATTGGGTCGAATGAAACCCTTTTCCAGCAATTCCTGGAGCTGAACCTGTAACTCTTTCAACTCCGCTGGCGCTATACGATACGGTGCCTGAGAAATGGGTCCTGTACCTGGTAACAGCTCAATAGTGAAATCAATCTCCCGAATAGGAGGTATACTAGGTAACTCCTCCGGAAACACATCCGGAAACTCAGAAACAACCTCAATACCACCAAGGTCCGGCACAGCAGCCGTAGTATCCACCACATGAGCTAAGTAAGCAACACAGCCCTTCTTCATCAACCGATCCGCCTTCATCACGGAAATCAAACATGGCAAGGATGTATTCTTTTCGCCGCGAAACAATATCTCGAGAAAGCCTGGTCGTCAAAACGCGACCTCCTTCTTGTGACAGTCAAACATGGCCCAATGCATCTCCAAGAAGTCAATACCCAAGATCAGATCAAAGTCAACGATATCAAGCAATAACAAATCTGCAGCTAACCCATGACCTCCAATAAAAATCTCACAGTCTCGGTACAGCCAGCCAATATTCACAATCTCACCAGACGGATACAACACTCTCCACAACCCCGGAAGTGGAGACGCAGGTACCGTAGCTAAAGATGATAGTCTATACGACATGAATGAATGTGTGGCACATGGATCTAACAATGTAAGTACTGGAATACCAAAGATATGCAACGTACCAGGAACGACCTCTGGTGAAGCTCTGCCTGTCTAGCTGGTCGTCCACGCTGAGGCTGTCCCTGCTGTCCGCCCTGGCCCGTAAACTGTACTGGTCGAGCCCCCGAAGTGGCACCTCCCTCTCTTCCGGAACTCTGGGCCGCTTGTCCACCAACACCATCAAGCTGGAAACACTCCCTCGCATAGTGACCCACCTGGCCACAACGAAAACAAATAACAGGGCCTCGCTGACATGGACCAACATGATGTCTGCTGCAGAGACTACACAATGGGTACTCCCTCGGTACAGTAAATGAGCCACCAGTACTCCGAGGATAACTAGAACCGCTGGAACCCCCACTAGCCTTCGGTCGCTGCAGTCGATCTCTCCTTCATCTCGATCTCTGTCTCGGTGCACCTGCTACTGGTCTATAAGGTTCACTGCCCGAGGATGAGGCCGAACCGAAAGTATCAGAACTTTACCTTTTTGAAGGCCCCTGACTTGGTCCACCCTCCTCAAACCGTCTAGGCTGGTATCTTATCTGTCTCTCCTTCTCGATATCCTCACCTCGGAGTGCTGCACTGATAAACTCATCAAAGTTGTTTCGAGGCATCATAGTCAGAGTTCCCTTGATGTTCAAATTCAAGCCCAGCTCAAATCTGCGGCACTTGGCTTCCTCAGTAGCCACCATGTCACGCGCAAAATGAGATAAGCGGGTAAACCTGTCTCGGTACTCAAGCACAGACAAACTGCCATGTCTCAAGTTCGTGAACTCCTCATACTTCCGCTGCTGGGTAGCCTGATTGAAGTACCTCCACATAAACTAATCTCGAAACAAAGTCCACGAAGTATCAACTGGAACTCTGTCGGTGCTAACCCACCAAAACTATGCATCTGACTCAAGTAATCTGACTGCTGCCACTGTCATCTGCTCAGGAGTAAAACGCAGACGCTCACAAACTCGTTCAACCTGAACCAACCATGCCTCACACATCTCTGGATCAGCTGAACCCGAAAAGACAGTCGCACCAGCAGTACGAGCTTTGACCACAGGATCAAAACGCTATTCCAAACGCAGCACTCGCATCAGCAAGTCGTGCGTCTGGCGATCCATATCAGGATCCTCTTCCCGATCAACACGGGGACCACGTCGAGGAGGCATCCTACTCATACAAGACAAGCATTAGGTACAAGCAGAAGGAACGTAATCATGAGACCTCAGATATTTGAGAACACACAACACCCGAAGTATTGATGAGTACCGCTGACCAGTCGGATCATCACTCCAGTCATGCTGTACAAACTCAAATACCCTAAGCGTCACAACTACAAGAATCTACAGAATCTGACAACCTAATGCTCTGATACCAAGCTGAAAGGACCCAATCCCGATTTAGTTTCCTAAACCGGAACCAAACCCCTTCTGAAAACGTGAACCAACAAAAACCATTAAAATTTCGACAGAGTAACGCTACTAACGCGGAATTGCCATTACCTGCACCCAGAAAATAACACTTCATCCTATGCCACAAAAGTCAAACCGTGGGCACCAATCCCATCCGGATTTCTCAATATCATATCAATATCAATAAATAGTAAACATACTGTAATATATAGTATATCCGGGAAAGACCGTATAAAACATGTATCAGAATGTATCAGAGCGACCTCTAGTGTAAATATATACAAAGTATACAACAGTAGGCGAAACAAGAAACCTACTGGAAAACACAAGTAGTGCGAACAACTAGCCTCCAACCACGACGTGAGACACCAGAATCCGAACTGCAAACTGGGCACGGAAACCGAAAAGCCCAGGGGAAAGGCAAATAAAACGTTAGAGTGAGTGGACGAAAATAAACATATGCCTTTCACTAGTTTCATATACATAATCAATATAAAACAATGCGAGTTCGGAAAGTATATATATGGAGGTTGCCAGGCGAATCTCTCAAGCCCGACGATCAGGTGAATCGCTCAAACCCGACGGTGATAGGCCAGGGGAATCTCTCAACCCCGACGGCATATAGGGGAATCTCTCAACCCTACCCAGAGGAATCTCTCAACTCTGGTCCAGAAGAATCTCTCAACTTTGGCGGACTACCGGTGATCAGCTGAGTAGCCGAAGCATCGATGCAGTAATGTCATCACCAATAAATATAAAATAATACCTCCGAAAATAACATATATCTCAACATCATATAAAGTAAATACGGAAATTCATGAAAAATCACGAACTCGCAAACAACTGTGAAAATATAAAAATGTCCACTCACAGATCAGCAGAGCGCGCACTTGCGCTAATCACGTGGTCCGGCGGAATATCCCTCGCCCGAAGCACGATCTCGATCCCCTGAATAGTCATAAAATATATCTGATCAAAATCATAATCCACAACACTGTACCACACCGCAGAATCCAACCGTTCCCGAAAATATATAATACTGTACAAAATAATCGACGAAATTCCAGAAATCTCCACTCGAAACCCTTGACTGAAAATCTGATACCCAAATCAACTCGAAAACCTCAAGGAGATGATCGGGGCGCAATTACGAGAAAAACGACATTAAAAACATCGAAATCCAAAAAGTCAACGGGTAGCCGAAGCCGCCAGCGGCGACGCGCCATCAACCGGAGAGTTTTCCCGGCGTCCGAGCTGCAACAAGGATCTTCTCAACAAGGCGAGCAACTTTAATGAAGGGGCCACCACCATCCAACCACCACCGTTGCCGGAAATCAGCTCCAAAGCCACGGTGGTTCAAACCGGCCGGAAAACTTCCCGAGCCGATTCCGGCGCCGTCGCGCCACCTCGTCCCTCCAAACCAAAGGGGAAATGATCACCATGCAAAACCCAACAAAACCCACCAAGGATCTACCCCGGAGAGTCACCGGAGTACCTCCCTCCGTCGAGGCCGATTCCGGCCAAAATTCCCAAATTTTCAATTCCAAATATCTCCCTCAAATCTCAACAAAATCAAGCAATTCCAAGTTCTAAACTGTTTAGAATCACGAGGAGAACATTTTACCTTCAAGGGTCGTGGCCTAAAATGGCCGGAATCAGCCAGTCCGGCGACGGAAGCCAAACGGTCCGTTTTCTCTCCTCCGGTCAACGAAAGTCAACGGTCAACTTCTGCTCAAGGACGGTCAAACTTCCCAAATAGTGTTTTCGACAATTTTTCGACTATTTCCAATATTTATACTCGCGCCTCAGGACGATCGACGGTCCAAAACGGATAACCATTACGATTCAGATAAACAAGATACGAACGGATAAACTCGTCGTTAAACCAAAACTTCAAATAATCATATTATATTCCTCGGTTATCGGAAAAATCATCAGGGATCGCCCATGAGTTCGAAATCACGTGCACTACAACTCTCGAGAAGAGACTCAACTCAAATTCTCGGCCGATAATTAAGTCGCGAGCTAAACCGGCAAATCACACAATAAACGATAAACCGCGATTACACACAAACTCGTGGATTACGCTGATTACTCTACTGATTCTGGTTCGGGTCGTCAGATAGGGAAAGACAGATTATGTGACAACCTGAACCGGAAATGGTATGTTTATCGGCTTGATTTGCGAGTTTCACGAATAGTCGCGATTTTGTCGTAATTGATCAATATGGCGGGTTTGTTAACGATTAAATTATCGGGCAAGAATTTGATTTGAGTTCCTTCACGGAAGTTGTAGAGAATTTAATTTCGAGTTCGTGGAAACTTCCAGGGGATTATTTCGAGTTACAAGGAATAAGTTATGAATATTTTCGGCCGTTGGATTTTATCGTATTTATCTGTTTAGTTTCGATACGTGTACGGTATAAATACGGGTGAATACATGACGAATTAGAAGACTTTCTAATTTTGGAAATCTGGCCCGTTGACCATGTTGACCCGTGGGTCAAAACTGACCCCACTACAAGAAAACATCACTTAGACCACGGAAACGTAATTGTTCCGTGGTCCAAGTGACACTTGGACGACGGAGACTTCTCCATCGTCCAGGTGTTACTTAGACCACGGAACAATTACGTTTCCGTGGTCTAAGTGATGTTTTGTCTTTACTTGTCGTCCAGGTGATCACCTGGACAACAGAGAAGACTCCGAGGTCCAGGTGATCACCTGGACGACGGAGATGGTATCATCCGTCGTCCAGGTTCTCACCTGGACCTCGGAGACTTCTCCGTTGTCCAGGTGATCACCTGGACGACGGATATGGCATTCTCCGTCGTCCAGGTGATCACCTGGACAACAGACTGACACGCCGTGGTTCGAGTAACGTCCACTTAGACGACGTGCTGACACCTCCGTCGTCTAAGTGAAGCATTATATAAGCCCGATGCCAAACTCTCTTCTCTCCCGTGGGAAATTTTAAAGATCGAAGGAGAAGGAGAAGGAGAAGGATCATGAGGATCTCCGCTGACTAGCTAGCTAGTTTAATTAACTGATATCGAGAAGGCCAGCAGGTACGTACGCAGTTAAAATTTGCTTAATACATATTTAGTTAAAACGTACATATATACATGCATGGATGTTAGCTATACGTACATATTAATTAAATTACGTAATTGATGGATGTAGATCGAGTACGTATAATTAAGCGTAAATTAATGGACTAATATATATATATATGCATGCAAGAATTAATTAATTATAATATTTTGTAGCAGTATGGACAAGAGTTGGATGAAGTTAAAGAATAGATGTGATGTCTGGTATATGGATGGAATTAGCGAATTTGTGAATTTTGCGATAGAACATGGTCAGGGAAAGAAGCGTTTCAGGTGTCCGTGCCAGAAATGTCTTAATTGTCAGTATGTGGAGGTTAATGTTATGGTGCAACACCTGTACGAAAATGGTATGATGTGGAGTGACACTACATGGAGCGAGCATGGTGAAGCAGTAGAGTTCAGGTCAGGGTATAGTTACCAGGGTGCCTCATCCAGCGGCAGTGGTGCCGGCCCCCCAGCTTGCAACCCAACTGCAGATTTGGTCCATGATGCGTTTCCAGGATTTAGTCATGGTGGAAACCAACACCAAGACGGAGGTTACAGTACCACTCATGAGCATGATGACACATTCCCCACTGCTAGCTTGGCCACTGACACCAGTGAGATGGATAAGTACAACCAGATGCTACTTGAAGCGCAGACCCCGGTGTTCCCTGGATGTCGAGAGAATGTGTTGCAATATGTGATGGAGCAAATGAAGATAAAAGTGAAGCACAAAATGTCAGTGAGTGCTTTTGACGAAATTCAGGAGCAAATATGTAAGTTGCTTCCTAATGATCACAATCTTCCTAAATCTCATTATAAGGTTAGAAATATCTTGAGAAGCCTCGGCCTAAAGTACAGGATAATTGACGCATGTCCGAATGATTGTGTGCTATTTTACAAAGAGTATAAAGATTTAAACTACTGTCCCGTATGTGGCCAGTGCAGATATGAGCTGAATAGGAAGAGTTCAAAAAAGAGAATTCCTGTGAAAGTTGTTCGATACTTTCCCTTGATTCCCAGATTGCAGCGCCTGTACATGTATCTACACACAGCAGAGGCGATGCGATGGTACGCAGAAAAGCGAATAGATGACGATGTCCTACGACACGCCGCGGATGGGGAGGGTTTCAAACATTTCGATAGAGAATTTGGTGACTTTGCTACAAAGGTTAGAAATGTTAGACTCGGCCTATCTACAGACGGATTCAATCCTTGAGGAAGTAATAGCTCTGCCTTCAGCACTTGGCCAGTTATTCTGATACCGTACAACTTGCCTCAGTGGATGTGCATGAACAAGGAATTTAATTTCCTTACTGTACTAATTCCAAGTCCTAAATCTCCAGGGAAGTGCTTAGATGTCTACCTCAGACCTTTGATCGACGAGCTGAAACTGTTGTGGCAAAATGGAGTCCCAACTTATGACAAATTCACTGACACGATGTTCACGATGAGGGCTGCCGTAATGTGGACGATCAGCGATTTTCCAGCGTATGGGATGTTGGCAGCCTGCAGGACAAAAGGATATAATGGATGTCTTATATGTTTGGACGACGTGAACTCTAGTTGGCACGCGGGGAAGGTGTGTTACTTGGGTCACCGTAGATGGCTTCCTCACGACCACCCCTGGCGACAGGATGAAGCTCATTTCGACGGGACGGTAGAGAATAATCCTAAACCCCGTAGTTGGTCGGGCGAAGAGATTTTAGAGACGTTGAGCTATTTCGACTTTGGTGTGTTGACCAATGACGCGGATGTAAAGAAATGCAATCCAATTCCTCCACATGATCTCAGCTATGGGATCACAAGAGTATATTCTTTGAACTCCCTTACTAGTCGAAGTTGAAGCTGAGGAACAACTTGGATGCGATGCACATAGAAAAGAATGTGTGCGACAACGTGGTGGGAACAATTCTCAGTATTAAGTTCAAGACTAAAGATACTCCCAAAGCGCGCAAAGATCTGGAATCAATGAATCTACGTCGTCCCTTGTGGTTGAGGAGGGATAGGAAATGAGTGTACAACAAGATGCCAGCTGCACCTTACACAGTGAAGCCGACACTTAGACGTTCTGTATTTCACTGGTTTAAGGGCGTTCGTTATCCGGCTACGTATGCAGCTACTATAACTGGAGCCGTGGACGAGGTGCAACACAAGTTTGTTGGTCTCAAGACACATGACTATCACGTTATGCTGCAACGTCTGATTCTAGTGGTAATTCGACCATATTTGTCTCGTGACGTCGTAGAACCAATAGTGGCATTGTGCAGATGGTGGCAGAGGTTATGCGCCAGAGAATTAAAGAAGTCAGATGTGGTGGAATTACAACAACAAATTGTGCACATCATTTGCAAACTAGAGAGGATTTTTCCCCATATTTTCTTTGACATCATGATTCACCTAATGATCCACCTGCCCGAGCAGGTGCTCATTTCTGGTCCGGTCCAGTACACTTGGATGTATCATCAAGAAAGGTACGTACAACTAATTAATTATACATATTTTTCGATTCATAATTTGTTCCACTGGAGATTACTAGCTAGCTGTATGTACTTAATCTTATTGTACGTTTGATTTGTAGACAGCTTGGACAGTATAAGTCATTCGTCAAAAACAGGTCAGCCCCAGATGGCTCCATAGCAGAGACATACCTAATGCATGAGTGTGTTACTTACTGCAACAGGTACCTCAAAGATCCACCACCTCCCACTGCATCCGATCGCAGTGCCCGCATCAATCTTTCTGTGGTCACCAATGTCGTCCGTCCGTTTAGAGGAGTATTAAAGAAATCGTTAACACGGGAAGAACTTATTGAGGCACATTGGGTAGTGTTGCGAGACTGTGACGAAGTTGAGCCGTATATGATGTCATACAGGGAGAGGCTTCAGGCGTTAAATCAAAACAAGAGTTCGGCGTGGATTGAGAAAATGGTTAAGAAGAAGTTTCCAGATTATTTCTTCCAATGGGTACGTACGTAATACGTCTCGGTATTTAGTAATTTATATACATATCGATCATGTTTGTAGAAAGTAAACCCTTATATTTGCCCATTTTTGCAGATTATTGATCTGCAAAAATCTGATAACCACGGGGGGTGGTGGTCATGGCCAAAGCACTTGCTAGCAGGGAAGCCGATTAAACACTATATTTATCCCGGATATTTTGTGAACGGTGTAAAGTTCCATTCATTGGCCCGAGATGAAGGAAGAAGAACACAAAACAGTGGGGTAGCGGTTGGGAAAGACAATGATCTATATTACGGGGCTATTGTATATGTGGTTCAGCTATGTTACGGGAATGATGTCAACGTTTTTCTATTCAAGTGCAGATGGTTCAAGCGTACAAAGGAAGAGCTGGGACTATTATCAGTCGATACAAACTCAAGCTGGTATGAGGATGAGCCTTTCGCTCTTGCAACCTTAGTTAGGCAGGTGTTCTATCTCGACGATCCGAAAGCCGGTGAAGGGTGGAAAATAGTGAACCATATCTCTCATCAAGGAATATGGAATACAGAGACAATTGAAGGGACACCGGCGACGACTGAAGATGCTGCTAAACCAAAAAGAGACATTCCTGCCTATCAAGAGCCTAATATTTCTGTCATCCACTCCGATATAATGGACCTGGTTCAAGATGGTGAACGGTTACCCATGCATGAAGGTTGTACAGATCTAACTAAAGATGAGATTATCAATGCCATTAATGAAGAAGATGAAGAAAAGGAGCAGGATGAGGACGCGGACGAGGACTCGGGTTATTCGTCGGACGATGTTGAGTACGATGAGGAGGATGAGCAATCAGATATCGGGGACGAGAATGATGACGATTATGATGATGACTACTTAACTAAGACGAGAAAAATTAATTGGTAATTAATTTATGTAATTATTGTAATATATGATGCATCATCGATCAATAATTAATATAAATATTATAAATAATTAATTTATGTAATTATTGTAATATATGATGCATTGGGTAGTAAAAAAGGTGAAAGCTTTCTATTATGTCCAAGAAGCTTCCTCAAGAAGCTTTCGTTCGTTTAATTATTTTTAAATAATATTTATGTGTAAATTGGATTAATTATGGGTCCCTATATATGATTATATATTGCGAGAGATTAATGAAATAAATGTTTCAAAAATTATACTATATTATTCTATGATTGATTATGTCGACATGTGATAGTATTATTGTGAGCACAAATGTAGTATATATATATGTTGTTTTAATTACGGCGTTAAATCTATATATCATGCCAGAAGGAAAGTTCATACATAAATACCTTGAGCTATCTCCCTAAATCCTCGACCCTAAATCTACCAGATCGGATCGATCGATCAGTTTTTTAATTTTTTTTTAATCAAAATAATTAAACGGACACACAAATGACCTTAGACGACCTAAACCCTAAACCCTAAGGCCCTAACCCCTGAATTCAGGGTTTGTACACTTGGACGACGGAGATGGTCACTATCCGTCGTCCAGGTACTCACTAGGACGACGGAGATGAGTGTATCTGTCGTCCAGGTGTTTACCTGGACGACGCATAAGATCATGTCCGTCGTCCAGGTGCAGATTTCGTAATTTTATCTAAGAGAACGACCATCTAGACCATCTTCCAATGCATATTCTTTTCGTCAAGACTATAGAGTAAACAATTCTTGGTGTGTGAGCTTCGACGGTTTGAAAATCGGAGTTGCGAAAATGTCTTGTATCCACATTTCCGGTTTGTGAAAATCTCGGTTTTGTGGTTGACTGTGCCGATGAAACCCTTCACGAACTTATTATTTTCTGAAAATTATTGTAATTATATATTATGTTGCGGCGAACGTATCTAACGGTTGTTTTGTCCAAATTCAATTTCGTTAATACTCTGCTGCAAATAAGCCTATACTTATGAACACTTAAGTCGTAAAGATTAGTCGATACTTAACAACTTTAAAGACGTAAAATTATTCGTCGTTTCAAATTTAACTGTTCATATATACGATGCGTTCATCGTTATTTTATGACTATTTCATTCGAATGACAGATCGCCAAATTTCTTGCGAAATAATTTTTAAATTTTTTTTTACGTAATTTGAACCTGTACGACGGAGATGGTCATTTTCCGTCGTCCTGGTTAACACCTGGACGACGGAGAATGACCATCTCCATCGTCCAGGTTCAAAAAACATGGCGATTCATTTAATTTTTTATTTTTTTTCTTGGTAAATTGCACTTGGACGATGGAAAAGGTCAATCTCCATCGTCCAAGTTGAAAAATATGGCAGTTCAATGTGCCGCCTTAATTTTCGGCGCCGCTTCAAATTCATGGCGGTTCGAAACGTCCCGTCGATTAATTACGGGCAGCTTCGAAATTTTTAAACGGTCACCTAGACGACAGAAACGCACTTTTCCGTCGTCCAAGTCCACTTATGAAAGGATCCAATCCCGATTCAGTTACCTAAACCGGAATCAAACCCTTTCGAAAATACAAACCAACAAAAAATTTTCAAAATTTCGGCAGAGTTTCGTTACTAACGTGGAATTGCATAAACCTACACCCTGAAAATAACACTTCATCCTATGCCACAAAAGCCAAACCGTGGGCACCAATCCCATCCGGATTTCTCAACATCAATATAATCAATAACAGTAAACAAACTGTACTATGTATATATGTATATCCAAGAAAATCCGTATAAACATGTATCAGAATGTATCAGAGCGACCTCTAGTATAACATATATACAATATATACACATCAGTAGGTGAAATAAGAACCTACTGGAAAACACAGGTAACTCTGATCACTAGCCTCCAAACTGCGACGTGAAAACACCAAACCTGAACTGCAACTGGGCACGGAAACCGAAAAGCCCAGGGGAAAGACAATAAACACGTTAGAGTGAGTGGACGAAAATAAATGTCTTTCACCAGTTAATATATATGTTTAAAATAACATATGCGAGTCCAGGTAAATAAAAACAATAAGTACACGAGGTAAAACCATAATCCTCCAGCGTACTGAGCATGCAAGTATAAATCCCACGGGGTCACTCATGGACACACACCGTGCTAGTATAGTCCGAATCACGAGGTCCTTAGTCCCCGTGATTCTAAGCCAAAAATGGCCTCGGTTCCGGGGAAACGCCCCTCACCGGTCAGGTCGGGATAACGACGTCCCTCCTAGCGGCCTACCATCGGGGATCAGCCGAGAGGCAAAGTGTATCGATACAACAACGTCACTGAGACTGTACTCTGTGAAAAGCAAATCACAAACAATCCGATGCAAATGCATGAAACAACATATAATTGTATGCATACTCGTATTCGTATATCCGTATAAATATAATCGTATAATCATAAAACACAAGCTCATATAATCCGTAATCTCAATACGCATGCTCAAGTTCGAAAATCATATAAAAGACTCGCAAGAATTCCGTGAAAAGAAATTGTCTACTCACAGACACGTGAAATGCGCACTCGCGCTAAACTCGTGGTCCGGCGGAAGATCTCTCGCCTGAAGCACGATCACGATCTAGATCTCGATCTCCTGAATGTTCACAAAACATAACTGATAAATATCGTAATCCACAACACTTTACTGATGTACGGAAACCAACCGTTCCCGGAAATACGAAATGCAGTACAAAATGAATTACGGAAATTCCGAAATCCCCACTCGAAATCTCGACTAAAAATTGGCTAATCAAATCGACCGAAAAACCTCTGGACGACGATCAGGGCGCGATGACGAGAAAAATGACATTAAAAACGTCGAAATCTGAAAAGTTGACTTTTTCCTCGCCGTTGACCGCCGCCGCCGCCGCCGGCGCGCCGTCAACGATGGAATTTCACGGCCAAAATTTCCAGATTTCAAGGTCACGACATTTCGAACCACTTTATCTTCTACCTCACAGGCCAAAACTCAACGGAAGTCCTCCAATTTCACCCGAAACCGATCGGAAAACCAACTCCGGTGACCCAATCGGGTTCACCGGAAAACCCATTTTTAGCTCAATTAAAACACATGGGGAGCAACCTAGAGGCAAGGGGAAGCAAAGCCCTCACACCCCGACCACCGAAACTCGCCGGAACACCAAGAACCGTCACTGGCGAAATCCAATGGATGTCTTCCCGATTCGGGTTCAACCAAAACAGCCTCAATTTCACTCAAACCAATTACCAACCAACTCGAAATCACTCAAGGATGCAAACCATACATGTCCCGTGGCCGGAGGTGCCCAGAAAGTTAGTCGTCGGACGGCAATTCCCAAACGGGAAACTTTCCCCTTTCGGTCAAAGTAGTCAACTTGCCAAATATAGAAAGTCAACGTCTGGTCAACGGAAAACAATGTTTTACGACTAATTCTAGACTATTCCGCTATTTATACTCGAGCCTCGGGTCGATCGACGGTCCAAAACGAATATACGAAATGATTTGGATAAGCTCGAAATAAACGGATAAACTCGTCGGAACCTGAAACTTCAAATAATCATAAAATATTCCTCGGCTATCGGAAAAATCTTCCGGAACTGCCTACGAACTCGAATTCATGTACTCTACAATTCCCGTGAAGACACTCAACTCAAATTCTCGACCGAAAACATAGTCGCGAATCGAATCGGCAAACCACAATTACGACAATAAACTGCGACTAAACATAATCTCGAGAATCGTGTCGAATATGCATCGGATTCTGGTTCGGGTCGTCACAAATCTACCCCCCTTAACGAAATTTCGACCTCGAAATTTACATACCTGTCATGTGAACAGATGAGGATACTGCTCCCGCATACGCTGCTCGGTCTCCCAGGTGGCCTCCTCAACTGAGTGGTTCTGCCACAAGACCTTCACCAGCGGAATCACACGGTGTCTCAATTCCTGCTCACGACGATCGAGAATCTGCACTGGCTCCTCAACATACGATAAATCCTCCCTGATCGGCAACTGCTGTGGGGCTAACACATGTGAAGGATCTGAGATGTACTTCCGCAACATCGAAACATGGAAAACATCATGCACACGAGCCATCTCAGCCGGTAACTCAAGTCTATAAGCAACAGCTCCAACTCTCTCCGTAATCTCATACGGGCCAATGTACCGCGGTCGAAGCTTGCCACGCTTCCCGAAATGCACAACTCCCCTCCACGGAGATAGTTTCAGGAAGACCCAATCACCAACATCGAACTCTAAGCTCTTCCTCCTCACATCCGCGTAACTCTTCTGCCGATCCTGGGCGATCTTCAGTCGATCCCGGATAACCTGTATTTCTTCCATCGTGGTTTTCACCAAATCAGGACCAATAAGCCAACGCTCGCCCACCTCACTCCAACACAATGGAGTTCGACACTGCTTCCCGTACAGAGCCTCGTACGGTGCCATCTCAATACTGGCCTGATAGCTGTTGTTGTCGGCGAAATCAATCAAGTGCAACCGCTGATCCCTGTTTCCGCGAAACTGCAACACACATGATCTCAGCATATCCTCAAGAGTCTGAATGGTCCGCTCGGACTGCCCGTCAGTCTGAGGATGAAAAGCTGTACTAAACTGCAACCTCGTGCCCAATGCTCGCTGTAAAGCCTGCCAAAACTCAGAAGTGAACTGACTATCTCGGTCATAAATAATCGACACAGGCACACCATGCAAGCGAACAATCTCGGATAAGTACAACTTGGCCAATCTGCCCACTGAAATCTTCCCCGGAAGTGCAAGAAAATGTGCAGATTTCATCAATCGGTCAACAATAACCCAAATGCCAGTGTTGCCCGCCGAAGTACGCGGCAACTGATAGATGAAATCCATCGTGATATGCTCCCACTTCCAAACCGGATTCTCAAGTGGCTGTAATTTCCCTGCAGGTTTCTGCCTCTCCGCCTTCACCTGCTGACAGATCAAACATCGACTCACATACGCGGTAATCTCCCGCTTCATGTTGCGCCACCAATAGTACGCTCGAAGTGTACGAAACATCTTCGTACCTCCGGGATGCATCGCATACGCTGAACTGTGAGCCTCATCAAGAATCTCCTTCTTCAAGTCCTCGTCTCTGGGTACACATAACCTGCCTCTGAACAACAACGTACCGTCATCGCTCAATCGGAACTCTGTAGGCACACCATTCCGTATCATGGTCTTCTTGCCCAGCAAGTAAGGATCTGAATCCTGAGCCTCCCGTACCTGATCAACCAATACAGGTCGAACCTGGAAACTGGCCAACAAAGCTCCATCATCATCATACCCAAACACAGCACCCGTAGCTCGAAGCTCGGCTAACATCGATACTCTGGCCACACACATGTGAAACAACGAGGCTTGATTCACATCTTTTCAAGCATTTATTTAAACACTCAATCAAACACGAAAGCAATTAAAACCCTTCTTTGTTGATGTAGCATTGATAAGTAGGGATCGTTCTTAACCGGGGATTGAGGGTGCATGCATAACTATGCTAGGTTATATAGGGGGGTGCAAAGTTGGTTTGTTTTCTATAATCTACGAAATTAAACAAGAAAAACGGTTAGAAACACATCAAGAAATCACAAGTTCTAACATGTTTAAACTCATAGACAAGCAAACAATCAAGAACACATAACCCTAAACATGTTTCTACACCGAAAAACCCTAATTCTATTATTTACAAGTGATCATCACATTTATTCAACTTAGCCGTTTACCTCATCCTTATTTGATCCCAACGAAATTCATAGCTCAAGTTAAAACATACGCACATGTATACATCGAAAGTAGGGAGCAACCAAATCGAGTTAACCACCTAAGTCCAATTTTATCTTTAATTAGTTCATTAAAACATGCGAGGGTGAACTGGATATTCGAGTATCATCCTAACAAGCTCTAACGCATTAAGTGTTGGTAGACTAGCATGCATATTCGAACCTAAGGCTATGAACACATGGAAGGTTTCAAACAAATCTGAAAATAAACATCTTACAACAAAACATAATCTCACTACACAAAGTTTGGAAAATTCCTTACAAAACCGAAACAAATTACAAGATATTGTTACACTTTTTGATCCGAGGGATATTCGCTCCGCAATCTCCGAGTGTAGCAGCTCCTTGATGGTTGATGAAGTCGCACGAACTCAAAGCCAAATCGAGCAAGAGAGGCCGCGGGTGAAGGTAGGTTTATTTGGAAGGTGGTGGAGATGGTGTTTCGGTTTCTTGAGAATTCTCTTGGCTAAGTGTGAGAGGAGGTGATGTAGAGATAGGGGTTCGGCCCTCTAAATGTGTGATCCCCAATGAAAGAGTCGAGCTTCCCTTTATATAGAAGAAGATTAGGAAACTTCCCACCTTCTGAAAGCTGTCAAATCTGACCCTTCTGTATTAAAAGCTACGTTTCGGACGTTTTACAACTTCAAACGGCGTGATTTCGGCACTAGAAAATAGACTTCCAGGGCTTTCCAGCTATGTATTAATCGTGCCATAATTCCTGCTAACGCGCCTTCACTGCCCATTTAAAGTTGGCTGTTACGCAGAATGACCTGTACCTACAAAATCCGGGATTGCTGAATATTTACACATTGTAACGGCATGATTCCAGTGGGGTTGGAAACTAGACTTCCATATCTTTCTAAGCATGCCTCACATGTGTCCAAATTCGTTTTCAATTGAATTTGGTGGCCTGTTGAAGTGGGCTGATCTGCACAAGCAGATTTCCTGATTTCTAGCTTTTGATCCATTTTCTTCTTTTGGGCTTCTTTGTGGGCGACTCTTGACATGATCTTGGACCTTCTTGGACATATGAGCATGGTCTTGACCCATCTTAGTGATCTTTGATCCATTCTTTATAAATCGTGGCCCATTCTTCTTCATCTTTCCTCCTCATTTTAGGAACTTCCTCCTTAGTAGGTTTTGAGCTCATTTCTGCCTCCTTTACGGATTCCTCCTTTATTTCTACCTACAAACATAAAGTAAGTTAAAAACATATTTACTAAGCACAAAACAAAGCTAAATATAGAGAGAAAGTGATTAATAATCAAGCATAAAATGCGTAGATCAAGGCTCTCGACTTCCGGCTAAGTGCATCCGCCACAACGTTGGCCTTCCCTGGATGGTACTCGAAAGTGCAATCGTAATTGTTGATCAACTCCATCCATCGTCGCTGCCTCATATTCAGATCTGGCTGCGTCGCAAGTAGGTGAGACTCTTGTGATCAGTGAAAATCTTACACTGAGCACCATACAAATAATGTCTCCAACTCTTCAACGCTAACACGATAGCGGCTAACTCCAAATCATGCGTCGGATAGTTGACCTCATGCGGTTTCAGCTGTCTGGAACCATATGCCACGACCCTACCATGCTGCATCAACACACAGCCAAGGCCCAACTTCGACGCGTCGTTGTACACAACAAACTCACCACTGTCGTCTGGCAGTGTCAGAACCGGTGTGGTAGTCAATCTCTCCTTCAGGAGCAAATAACTCTCCTCGCACGCCTCAGACCACTCAAACTTGACGCCTTTCTTCGTCAATCTGGTCAGTGCTGTAGCAATCCGGGAGAAATCCTGGACAAACCGTCGGTAATAGCCTGCTAACCCCAGGAAACTCCGAATCTCTGGCACAGTAGTGGGTCTACTCCAATTTAGCACGGCCTCGATCTTGTCAGGATCAACACTAACTCCCTCGGCCGAAATCACATGGCCCAGAAACTTCACACTATCCAACCAGAACTCACACTTGCTAAACTTCGCGAATAACTGATGGTCCCGCAAAGTCCGCAACACTGCTCGCAAGTGCTTCTTGTGCTGGCCCACACTCCTAGAATAGATCAGGATATCATCAATGAATACGATCACGAACTTGTCCAGGAATCGCCTGAACACCCGATTCATCAAGTCCATGAAAGCTGCGGGGGCGTTGGTCAACCCAAACGGCATAACCAGAAACTCATAGTGCCCATACCGCGTCTTGAATGCTGTCCTGGCTACGTCAGAGTCTCGGATCCTCAACTGGTGATATTCGGATCGAAGGTCAATCTTCGAAAAGACTGCTGCTCCCTTCAGCTGATCGAACAAGTCGTCAATCCGCGGCAACGGATACTTGTTCCTTACTGTGATCTGATTCAGCTTCCGGTAGTCGATGCACAAATGCATAGACCCATCCTTCTTTCGCATAAACAATACTGGAGCACCCCACGGAGAAACACTTGGTCAAATGAATCCCTTCTCTAACAACTCCTGGAGCTGATTCTGCAACTCCTTCAACTCCGCAGGCGCCATACGATACAGTTTCTGGGAAATTGGTCCAGTACCCGGCAACAACTCAATGGTAAAATCAATCTTTCGTACAGGGGGTATACCAGGTAACTCCGCTGGAAACACATCCGGAAACTCAGACACAACCTCAATACTACCAAGATCTGGCACTGCAGCTGTAGTGTCCACAACGTGGGCTAAGTAAGTAACACAACCCTTCTTCATCAACCGATCCGCCCTCATCGCGGAAATCAAACACGGTAGTGAAGTGTTCTTCTCGCCACGGAATAGTATCTCAGGTAACCCTGGTCGTCGAAACGCGACCTCCTTCCTGTGGCAGTCAAACATGGCCCAGTGCGACTCCAGAAAGTCCATACCCAATATCAAATCAAAATCCACAATATCAAGCAGTAACAGATCTGCGGCTAAACCATGGCCATCAACAAACACTTCACAATCTCGGTAAACCCAACCGATGCTCACAACCTCACCTGACGGATACAACACCCTCCACAACCCCGGAAGTGGAGATGCAGGTACCGTAGCCAATGATGACAATCTAAATGATATGAATGAATGTGTGGCGCCCGGATCTAACAATGCCAGTACAGGAATACCAAAAACATATAACGTACCGATAACAACCTCCGGTGATGATCTGCGCTCACGTAGAGTCATAGCATGAACTCTCGCCTGACCGGCTGGTCGTCCTCGCTGGGGCTGTCCCTGTTGTCTACCCTGACCTGCAAACTGTGCTGGTCGAGCTCCTGTAGTAGCACCTCGCTCAGCTCGGAACTCTGGGCCGCCTGATCACCAGCACCATACGACTAAGGACACTCCCTCGAATAGTGACCCACCTGGCCACAACTGTAACAAATAACAGTGCTCCGCTGACATTCACCAAGATGACGCTTGTTGCAGAAGTTACACAAGGGATACTCCCGCGGTACAGCAAATGAACCACCAGTACGTCGTGGATAACTGGAACCGCTGGAACTCCCACTAGCCTGTGGTCGCTGTGGACGATCTCTCCTCCATAACGGTCTCCGTCTAGGTACACCAGCTGGTGGTCGATATGATCCACCGCCTGAAGATGAAGCTGAACCGGAAGTATCAGAACTCAGCCTCTTTGAAGGCCCCTGACTCGGTCCACCTTCCTCGAATCGTCTCGGCTGGTACCTCTGCTGTCTCTCCTACTCAATATCCTCGCCTCGGAGAGCTGCACTGACAAACTCATCAAAGTTGCTCCGCGGCATCGTAGTCAAGGTCGCCTGGATGTTCAGATTCAATCCCAACTCAAACCTGCGACACTTGGCTTCCTCTGTAGCCACCATATCCCGCGCAAAACGAGACAAACGGGTAAACCGATCCCGATACTCAAGTACAGACAAACTGCCCTGCCTCAAGTTAGTGAACTCCTCGTACTTGCGCTGCTGAGTAGCCTGATTAAAATACCTCTGCATAAATAGATCACGAAACAATGTCCACGAAGTATCCACAGGAACTCTGTCGGTGCTAACCCACCAAAAGTATGCATCACCCTCAAGTAAACCAACTGCGGCTACTGACATCTGCTCAGGAGTAAACTGCAGACGCTCACAAACACGTTCAATCTGAACCAACCATGCCTCGCATATCTCTGGATCAACTGAACCCGAAAACACAGTAGCACCCGCAGTGCGAGCCTTGACCACAGGGTCAAAACGCTCTTCCAAACGCAGCACTCGCATCAGCAAGTCGCACGTTCGGCGATCCTCATCAGGATCATCATCCCGGTCAATACGGGGACCACGTCGAGGAGGCATCCTACTGATACAAGACAAGCATTAGGTACAAGCAGAAAGAACGTAATCATGAAACCGCAGATATTTGAGGACATACAACACCCGAAGTATTGATGAGTACCGCTGGCCAGTCGGGTCATCACTCCAGTCATGCTGTATCAACTCAAATACCCTAAGCGTCACAACTACAAGAGTCTACAGAATCTGACAACCTAAGGCTCTGATACCAAGCTGAAAGGACCCAATCCCGATTCAGTTACCTAAACCGGAATCAAACCCTTTCGAAAATACAAACCAACAAAAATTTTTCAAAATTTCGGCAGAGTTTCGTTACTAACGTGGAATTGCATAAATCTGCACCCTGAAAATAACACTTCATCCTATGCCACAAAAGCCAAACCGTGGGCACCAATCCCATCCGGATTTCTCAACATCAATATAATCAATAACAGTAAACAAACTGTACTATGTATATATGTATATCCGAGAAAATCCGTATAAACATGTATCAGAATGTATCAGAGCGACCTCTAGTATAACATATATACAATATATACACATCAGTAGGCGAAACAAGAACCTACTGGAAAGCACAGGTAACTCTGATCACTAGCCTCCAAACCGCGACGTGAAAACACCAAACATGAACTGCAACTGGGCACGGAAACCGAAAAGCCCAGGGGAAAGACAATAAACACGTTAGAGTGAGTGGACGAAAATAAATGTCTTTCACCAGTTAATATATATGTTTAAAATAACATATGCGAGTCCAGGTAAATAAAAACAATAAGTACACGAGGTAAAACCATAATCCTCCAGCGTACTGAGCATGCAAGTATAAATCCCACGGGGTCACTCATGGACACACACCGTGCTAGTACAGTCCGAATCACGAGGTCCTTAGTCCCCGTGATTCTAAGCCAGAAATGGTCTCGGTTCCGGGGAAACGCCCCTCACCGGTCAGGTCGAGATAGCGACGTCCCTCCTGGCGGCCTACCATCGGGGATCAACCGAGAGGCAAAGTGTATCGATACAACAACGTAACTGAGACTGTACTCTGTGAAAACCAAATCACAAACAATCCGATGCAAATGCATGAAACAACATATAATTGTATGCATACTCGTATTCGTAAATCCGTATAAATATAATCGTATAATCATAAAACACATGCTCATATAATCCGTAATCTCAATACGCATGCTCAAGTTCGAAAATCATATAAAAGACTCGCAAGAATTCCGTGAAAAGAAATTGTCCACTCACAGACACGTGAAATGCGCACTCGCGCTAAACTCGTGGTCCGGCGGAAGATCCCTCGCCTGAAGCACGATCACGATCCAAATCTCGATCTCCTGAATGTTCACAAAACATAACTGATCAATATCGTAATCCATAACACTGTACTGATGTACGGAAACCAACCGTTCCCGGAAATACGAAATGTAGTACAAAATGAATTACGGAAATCCCGAAATCCCCACTCGAAATCTCGACTAAAAATCGGCTAATCAAATCGACCCAAAAACCTCTGGACGACGATCAGGACATGATTACGAGAAAAATGACATTAAAAACGTCGAAATCTGAAAAGTTGACTTTTTCCTCGCCGTTGACCGCCGCCGCCAGCGGCGGCGCTCCGTCAACGATGGAATTTCACGGCCAAAATTTCCAGATTTCAAGGACGACATTTCGAACCACTTTCTCTTCTACCTCACAGGCCAAAACTCAACGGAAGTCCTCCAATTTCCCCCGAAACCGATCGGAAAACCAACTCCGGTGACCCAATCGGGTTCACCGGAAAACCCATTTTTAGCTCAATTAAAACACATGGGGAGTAACCTAGAGGCAAGGGGAGGCAAAGCCCTCACACCCCGACCACCAAAACTCGCCGAAACACCAAGAACCGTCACCGGCGAAATCCAAGAACATAACCCGATTCGGGTTCAACCAAAACAGCCTCAATTTCACTCAAACCAATTACCAACCAACTCGAAATCACTCAAGGATGCAAACCATACCTGTCCCGTGGCAGGAGGTGGCCGGAAAGTTGGTCGTCGGACGGCAATTCCCAAACGGGAAACTTTCCCCTTTCGGTCAAAGTAGTCAACTTGCCAAATATAGAAAGTCAATGTCTGGTCAACGAAAAACAATGTTTTACGACTAATTCTCGACTATTCCGCTATTTATACTCGAGCCTCGGGTCGATCGACGGTCCAAAACGAATATACGAAATGATTCGGATAAGCTCGAAACAAACGGATAAACTCGTCGGAACCCGAAACTTCAAATAATCATAAAATATTCCTCGGCTATCGGAAAAATCTTCTGGAACCGCCTACGAACTCGAAATCATGTACTCTACAATTCCCGCGAAGACACCTAACTCAAATTCTCGACCGAAAACATAGTCGCGAATCGAATCGGCAAACCACAATTACGACAATAAACTGCGACTAAACTCAATCTCGAGAATCGTGTCGAATATGCATCGGATTCTGGTTCGGGTCGTCACAACTTAGACGACGGAAAAGAGTGTTCCGTCGTCTAGGTGAAACTCTATAAATAGCACAGTCCCCCCCTTCCTTTTCTCATTCCATCTCCTCTCCTCTCCTCCTCTCCTCTCCTCTCCTCTCCTCCGGCCTTCCTCCTCCAGCGAGGCTCCGGCGACTCAAATTCCAGCGTGGTTCCCCCTCTCCGACGACTCTACTCTCCCGATATTCCGGCGAGGTAATAATTCTGTTTTTTACCTTATTAACATTATTTTTATTTAAGTAATTATTTAATTTCTGAATATTTTTAAATAATTAGTTTTAAATAATTAATAGTTGTAATTATAATAATTATTTAGTTGTTATTATTAATATTTAGTAATCATTATTAGTTGTTAATTATTTGGTCATGAATAATTATTAGTTAAAATTAAATAATAGTAATAATAATTATTGTTAATAATAATTAATTATATTGGTAAATGAATAATTATTATTAAATTCATGATAAATAATAATTCATTATTGTCATTATTTATTGTTTTAATTAATTGATAATTATGTGTATTTTCTAGTAAATTGCATGGTAGTACGTCTTTGATTTAAATTTAGTACATAAGCTTGGTTTATTAAGTCGCACTCTTTGGAATAGATGGCGCATCTTTTCCTAGCGTATCTCCCTAACCCCTCGTGATGTGTGGATTTCATCATCGCACACCATAACCTAAGTGAAGTTATGGACACGAGGTTGAGGGCAGAGTTTGCAAAGGACTTGAGGGAGTGTAAATTTTCGAAAAATTGGCCGAATGTCGGACATGGTGTCTAGAAACGGGTTATGACTGGTGACAGGTTTTGGATCTAAGAAAGACGACACCAATAGAGTATATACCATTCATTTGGTTAGCCTCGGGGTGTTTTGTCGAAATTAGTCATGCCTCTCGTGTTATCTCTATCCCTAACTGGCCATGTTTTTCGATTTAACCAAGGCTGATTAATTGAAAATTTACACTTTATCGCGCGGGTCGCACGTCCATTGAACGACCCAAAAAGCCAAGCTAGTGTACTATATTTAAATCTTAATCGTACTTAATGAGCGTAAATTTTTAGTTGTAATTATTATGGTAATTAGGTATTTTAACAACGTAGGCAGAAAAAAGCCCAACCTAGATTTAAATGGCTCCATCCGGCAAGAAAAAAGCCCAACAGGAGGCAGAAGATGCTATGCTATGCTCCGCCGCTTGGCGAACCAAGTCGGTTGGGTTGAACAGGAGGGCAACGACGCCCTCAATCCGAACCCTTCATCTGGTCCGTCGGCAGCGCCTTCTGGGGAAATTCCTGCTGCCCCATTTATCTCCACCAGTGATGACGTCGACCCCTATTCAAATCCGACGCCCGGCACCGGTTCAACAGCAAGTATTCAGACGTCCTCGACCTCTGAATTTATCATGTACAGTGCCCGGCGTAAGCAAATGAGGGTCCCGACTGACCCGGAACCGAAAAGAACTCGCGGTCTCGTTAAAGGGGGCAAAGCGGAGAAAATTTGCAAGGCGACCGGAAAAAGATCGACTTGCCCTACGACGAATTCACTGGTGGCCCTCCCACAGCACAGCTAGCAAATCTCTCGATGCATAGCATATGGTCAATCCTTCGTAGCCGGGTTCGTCTCACTGCCCCTACTTCGAAGGAGGTGCCGGATGATGAGAAGGCGAAACTCTTTAAAGAACTGCCCCAATACAATTTTAGTTATTATATAATTTTGTTAATATTAGTTATAATTTCATAATCTATACGATTATAATTTTCTATTTATTTCTGATAGGAACAATTTGAGGTGGATCCGACACCGGCGATGTTGAGGCATATCAACCAAACCGCCAACTCCATCTACCGTGATTGGAAGTACAGGCTCCATCAGTACTTCGAAAATATCGGCCCCGTGCCTACCCCCGTAGAGCTGCGTGGGGATAGAGAAGATGAGTGGCAGTGGTTGTGTAACCACTTTCAAGATGAAGAATTTAAGGTGTTTACTTTTTTTATTTCAATTAAGAGAATTAAATTATTTTAATTTTAGTTACTTATTAATTTTTTAATGATTTAATTATGTTGTCTAACAGAAATTCTCCGAAGTGAACAAAGCCAACCGGGGGAAGAAGGACAAACACCATACTTCCGGCGCAGCAACTCATTCAAATAGCCAAGGAGCACAAGAATAAGAGTTCCAAACACCCTTATGTCGATGCTAGCATAAGCGCGTACGTGACGCTTGGGCTCGATAATGAAGCAAGTCAATACGGCGTAAGTGATATATATATATGTGTGCTTTTAATTGTAGTAATTATTATTTAAATATTATTTCATTATAATTTTTTAATTATTCTTTTGTAGGAAAGGGTGGTAGAGCGTGCGCAGGAAGAATTGGTTAACACTCAGTTTGCGTTCCCAGATTTGCCGCCGGAAGACCTGCCTCCTCTATCGATGGAGAGCCAAATTGCAATCGCGGATGAGGTCTACGGTTGTAGAGCTAGCAGAGAGGTTAGGGGGTTCGGACCTAAGGTGGTTCAAGATTTGTCGACGACCTCTGACTCATCATCTACGGGAGGTTCGGGGCGGAGAAGAACTCAGGCTGCGGTCGTCGAAGCAGCCATTCAAGAGGCTCGACTCGCACGAGAGGAAAATCAATCCATGCGTCAAAGACTTGATGAGCAACAAGCACAAATAACCCAACTCATCGCCCTCATGCAACAAGCTCGAGGAGAATGTCAACCTCCTCCGAACTCATACCCCGACGACAACGACCCGGTTGGAGGCGGGGGACTCGGCGGTGCATCTACTCCTCCAGTGTATTAGCTAGTAGTTTATTATCTCGTTTCTTTCCGCAATCCGAACAATATTTAAATTTTTATGCATTTTTCGATTATGTATGTACAAATTAATTTTAATTATTTAATTAATATTACAAATTTAGTTTATTTAATTAATTTTAACATTTTTCATTATTTAAATTCAATTAATAATAAATTAAATTATTAATATTTAATTAAAATTTAATTTTTTTTTTTAAATTAAATAAGCACTTGGACGACGGAGATGAAATTCTCCGTCCTCCAGGTTCTTACCTAGGCCACGGAGAATGTCACCTTCTCCGTGGCCCAGGTAAGCACCTGGACGACAAAGAATTTCTAAGTACTTAGACGACGGAAAAACGCACTTAGACGACGGAAACGCTCCGCGGTCTAAGTGTGTTTTTCTTGTAGTGCCCATTCCAGGCCGAGTATTGTTTGGCTTCGATGTGCCTTATTCCGGCGTCTTTTGGCCGTGGTATCTTCATGAAAGTTGTTGCGCTTGAGTTCCTCTTTCTTTTGATAGGTCATTCATTCAATTTGGTTGCCGGATGAAGAAGTTATGGCTTGTCAAAGTTTGAGAATTTCGGTGGTATTCCGGCGAGTTTTGGCGACGATGGTAGCTGCGGAGGCGACCTAGTTGGGGGTCAACTTGTTAGGGGTTTTGTAGCCCTTGGGGAGAGGAAACTTTTAGAAGTGGTCTTGCACCTTGCCGTGGCCGGAGGAGGGAGATCGGAGTTAATGAATTCCAGCGAGGGTTTTTGACTTCAAGGTGAGATTTGGACCTTTTCCGGTCAAAATTGGGCTCAACTTTGAACTAGAAAGTTGTTGGAAATGTTGAGATCTTCAAATTTATGTAGACGTTGTAATTTTCTGGGCTGATGACATTTTTCGGCCGAGGTGTTTTTCGACAAGTTTTATGTCGTTTTGCTCGGAATCGCTCACTGATCGCAGTGGTGAGGTTTATATTTTGAATTGAGCATCAGAATTTGTGGCGAGGTTTTATATTGTGTTTATTGGATTTTTCGAGTTATATTCAAGTTATATGTTTTCGGGAATTGTTGGTTCTCAAGATGTGATACAGGGTTTTGTAATATGATTTTGAACAGTGGTATTTATAATTATTCAGGGGATCATGATTGTTCGTTTGGCGAGGGATTTTCTGCCGGATCACAGGATTAAAGCGTTTTGCGTCATGCTTCTCTATGAGTGGACATTTATTTATACTATTGTAGCGAGTTCTTGGTTTCAATATTTATTTCCAGTACAGTATTGAGATTATTTATTGTTTTGGAGGTATTGTTTTATGTTTTATTGGTGCTGGCATTTACTTAGCATCGATGCATTGACTACTCGGCTGATCACCGGTAGTCCAGTTCCAGGGTTGAGAGATTCCGCTGATGTGCCCACTAGGCTTGAGAGATTCGCCTGACACCTCCATTTATTTTAAGAACTTGAATTGTTTTTATGTTATATAAATGGTCAAAGGCATATGTTTATTTTTGTCCACTCACTCTAACGATTTTATTTGCCTTTCCCCTAGGTTTTTCGGTTTCCGTGCCCAGTTTGCAGTTCAGATTCTGGTGTCGCACATCGCAGTTGGAGGCATAGTATTCGAGCCACTCTTCTTTTTGCAGTAGGTTTCTAGTTTGGCCTACTGTTGTATATTTATATATATACTAGAGGTCGCTTTAAATACTCTGATGTTTATATTTTCATATGTTTTTCCCAGATTTCTATAAAGTTACAATTTTGTTTATTACTTTACATTATGATATGTATTTGAGAAATCCAGGTGGGATTGGTGCCCACGGTTTGGCTTTTGTGGCATAGGGTGAAGTGTGCTTTCGGGTGCAGGTTAATGATAATTCCGCGCTATAGTGAAACTCTGCCGAAATTTTTATGGTTTTTGCTAGTTCGTGTTTTCAGAAGGGGTTTGATTCCAGTTTAGGAAAGTAAATCGGGGTTGGGTCATTTCAGCTTGGTATCAGATCATTAGGTTTTAGGTTCTGTAGACTTGTGCAGTCGTGTTTACTAAGGATATTTGAGAATGTATAGCATGTCTGGAGCGATGACCCGACCGGCCGACAAATACTCATCAATGCTCTGGGTGTTGTATGCTTTCAAATGTTTGAAGTTCCATGATTACGTCCTTGTTGTTGTGAATAACGTTTTATTCATTAGGATGCCTCCTTGACGTTCTTTCTATGTTAGTAAGGTTGTGGATCCTGTTGAGGATCAGTCGATGCGCAACTTGATAAAATGAGTTGTGGGTTTGGATAAGCATTTTGGGTTCAGAGATATGTGTTGCATGGTTTGCCCGGTTGTGCATGTATGGGCGTCTACATGTAGCTTCAGAGCAGAGAATTGTGGTAGTTGATGGTTTGCTTGAGTCAGATCATTGTATTTGGTGGGTTGGAAAGGCATATGCGGTTTCAAACATGTCGGTTTGAGGAAGGTGAACTTAGTCGAGATACTTTGATGAGGTTGAGTTCACGCACCTCGAGATCAATATCTTCATCAGGCTGTGGCCTTTTCGATTATGTTGAGGGTCATTTAGACAAGGCAGAAGATCCGTTTGGTGGAAAAGGAGATCACAGAGTAGTGGACTTGTTCCTGTGGCATGAGTCAGGGTGGTCGTTGGTGATCCTTCCACACAGCAGGAGTTTCCATTTTGCAACTTTTACAGCAGGTGTCACTATGGTTTTTGTCAGAGGGGCATTCTCAGTTGCTATTGTGGTGGCCAGGAGGGTCACGTTACGAAGGAATGTCCTCAGTTAGCTGCTTTTCGTGGTCCTGCAGTTCAGAGTTTAGGAGGAGGCCAAGGTACCATTTCTGGAGTTTGACCAATGCAGACTTTTAGAAAAGTTAATCAGCGAAGTCACAATCGACATGGATGGTTAGTTGTTCATGCCAGAGTTCATGCTATGACCCTGTGTGAGCGCAGAGTTTCCCTGAGCTTACCGTTGCTTGACATCCATGGCTATTATGCTTGCATCTTCACTTCTGGGTTTGTGGAGAGTGTTGTATCCAGTTGATGAGATTGTAT
The DNA here is from genome assembly GCA_946800695.1 of Geum urbanum. Taxonomy (NCBI): domain Eukaryota; kingdom Viridiplantae; phylum Streptophyta; class Magnoliopsida; order Rosales; family Rosaceae; genus Geum; species Geum urbanum. The sequence continues at coordinate 27,802,259 of OX327004.1, forward strand.
GTATCAGGTGGGGTATCGAGACTATGAGGTTTGCAGGAGGTTGTGGACTAGCTGTTAAGTGATTGTTCGTCGCAAGAATGTTGTAGTCCTTTGACGTTCAGTCGTGCCAAAAGATCTTGTTTTGAGGTGAAAGAAATGCTTTTCTACTACGTGTGGTTTCAGCAATGAGGCTGAGCTGATGATGAAGCAAGGATGTATGTTGTACTTGGCACATGTTCATGATGTTGAGGTTGTTATACCTAATGTTCAAGATATTAAGGTTATCTATGAGTATTCAGATGTTTTTCAGAGAATTTATCAGTGTTGAGGGAGTTGCATATTCAACTTCAGGAACTGTTTGAGGAAGACTTCATTTGATTCAGTGTTTTACCTTGGGGTGTTCCAGTATGTTTTATGAGGATGTAGGATGGTTCGATGAAGTTGTGCATCGATTACCAGAAGCTGAATCAGGTTTCAGAGAAGAGCAAGTATCCTCCACTTTGGATTGATGGCTTGTTTGATCAGTTTATTGGAGCTTCAGTTTTCGGAGATTGATTTCAGATGTGAGTATTATCATTTTCGATCAGAGGGTCGAGTTTGAAATGGTCAGGTACCTGTGAGGAGAGTTACATGTGGTGGTTAGAGGAGAGGTTGATTACTGCGCCGGTGTTCACATTATGTGATGTCGGTGAAGTGTATGTTATGTATAGTGATGTTTCGAAACTAGATTTTGGTCGAGTTGGGCTGCAGCATGGCAATATGATGGTATATGGTTCTAGGCAGTGGAAGCTTTATGAAGTTACGTATCCTATGTATGATTTGGGAGTAGCTGTCTTTGTGTTAGCATCGAAGAATTGGAGACACTACTGCTACGGCGTGCAGCGCAGTACAGGATGTACACTGATTACTTGAGTTTCATCTACTTGCATGTTCAGCCAGATTTGAGCATGAGGCAGCGTAGATGGATAGGGTTGATTAACGACTATGGCTACACATTTGAGTTCATCTAGGAAAGGCTAATGTGGTTGCACTTTGAATATCATTCAGGGGAGATCAACGTTGTTGCTGATGCACTTAGTCGGAAATTTGGAGTTTCTATGTTTCATGTACGTGTTGCAAGAATCGCATTGTTAGCTGAGTTGCGAGCTACGGGAGCTGAGTTAGAGTGAGATAATGGAGCATTGTTGGCTAGTTCTAGGATCGATCTGTGTTACTTGATCAGGTCTGTGAGGCTCAGGATGCAGATTCCTACTGGTTGGACAAAAAGAATGCGATTCAGAATGGTGTTCCAGCAGGGTATCAGTTGAGGAATGTTGGCACTTTATCGTGCTGAGTGAGGCCAGGCAGGCCCTGAGACAATGAATGGAAGAAGGAGATGCTTATTGAAGCTCATTGTTCTACGTATGTTATGCACTAGTGGTACGAAGATGTATCAGATACTTAGAGCTTACTACTTGTGGAGCAATATGAAGAGGGAAATAGCAGCTTATGTGAACAGAGGCCTCATTTGTCAGTTGGTGAAGGTAGAGAGACAGAAATTTGCTGGGATATTACAGCCATTGGAGATTCTCGATTAGAAGTGGAAGCATATCACTATGGATTTCGTGTATCAGTTGCCGCGTACTTCGGATGGTCATACTAGTTATTGGGTCATTGTGGACCGTTTGACGAAATCAGTTCATTTCCTTTTACTTCAAGGAAAGATTTCAGTGGGCAGGCTGGCAGAGCGGTATTTGGTAGAGGTTGTCCATTTTCATGGTGTGCTTGTATCCCGGGTCTCTGATCGAGATCATCAGTTACAACAGAGTTTTGGGAAGCATTGCAGTGAGCATTGGGGACCAGATTACAGTTTAGTACAGTTTTTCATCCTCATATTGGTGGGCAATCTGAGAGGACTATTCAGACTTTTGGGGACATGTTGTGGTCTTGTGTATTGCAGTTCAGAGGGATTTGGGACCAGCAGTTTCATTTGTTCTAGATTGCTCACAGTATCAGTTTGTAGACTAGTATTGTTATAACATTGTATGAAGTTGTATATGAGGAACAGTATTGCACTCTATTATGTTGGAGTGAGTTAGGAATGAGATGGCTTTTGGTCCTAATTTAGTGGAATGCGCTATTGTAGACCTTCGGATTAGCAAGGACAAGTTGATAATTGCTCGTGATCGACAGAGAAGTTATGCAGATGTGAGTATGTTAAATCATTGAGTTCAAGGTTGGTGATTAAGGTTTCCTTGGAAATATGTGATTTGTTTTGGGAGGTGTGGTATACTTTGCCACGTTATATTGGTCCGTGTGTGATCACGGGGTGAGTTAGTGTTGTGACGTATAGTTTGGCATTGCCTGTAGCGTTAGCAAGTGTGTATGTTGTATTCCATGTGGTGGAATTACATTTCAGATTTATTGCATGTTTTGCACCCTATCACTTCCCTGTACAGGAAGACTTGACATTTCTTATGTGAAAATCTGTTGGCAGAGTCATTCAGTTGAAGTAGCCACTTGGGAGTTGAGCAGTATGCATAAGCGGTGTCCCTACTTTTCAGTTGGCAGGCTTGGAAATTTCGAGGTCGAAATTTTAGTAAGGGGGGTAGATTTGTGACAACCCGAACCGAAAATGGTATGTTTATCGGCTTGATTTGCGAGTTTCACGAATAGTCGCGATTTTGTCGTAATTGATCAATATGGTGGGCTTGTTAAAGACTAAATTATCGGGGAAGAAGTTTATTTGAGATCCTTCATGGAAGTTGTAGAGAATTTAATTTCAAGTTCGTGGGAACTTCCGGAGGATTATTTCTAGTTACGAGGAATAAGTTATGAATATTTGCGGCCGTTGGATTTTGTCGTATTTATCCGTTTAGTTTCGATACGTGTACGGTATAAATACGGGTGAATACGTGACAAATTAGGAAACTTTCTAATTTTGGAAATCTGACCCGTTGACCATGTCAAAACTGACCCATTCGAGGCCGAGTTTTGTTTGGCTATGATGTGCCTTATTCTGGCGTCTTTTGGCCATGGTGTCTTCATTAAAGTTGTTGGGCTTGAGCTCCTCTTTCTTTTGATAGGACATTCACTCAAATTGGTTGCCGGATGAAGCAGTTATGGCTTGTCAAAACGTGGAAATTTTGGTGGTATTCCGACGAGTTTTTGCGACGATGGTGGCGGCGGAGGCGGCCGAGTTGGGGGTCAACTTGTTAGGGGTTTTGTAGCCCTTGGGGAGAGGAAACTTTTAGAAGTGGTCTTGCAACTTTTAGGAGGGAGATCGGAGTTCATGAATTCCGGCGAGGGTTTTCGACTTCAAGGTGAGATTTGGACATTTTCCGGTCAAAATTGGGCTTAACTTTGAACTAGAAAGTTGTTGGAAATGTCGAGATCTTCAAATCCATGTAAAGGTTGCAATTTTTTGGGCCGATGACATTTTCCGGCGGCGGCCGGCATGCCGCCGCGCGCGGTGGCAGTTTTCCGGCCGAGGTGTTTTTCGACAAGTTTTATGTCGTTTTGTTCGGAATTCCGCACCAATCACAGTGGTGAGGTTTATATTTTGAATTGAGCATCGAAATTTGTGGCGATGTTTTATAATGTATTTATTAGATTTTCAACGATTTCGTCGATATTCGAGTTATATGTTTTCGGGAATGATTGTTTCTCAAGATGTGATACAGGGTTTTGTAATGTGATTTTGAACAGTGGTATTTATGATTATTTAGGGGATCGTTATCGTTCATTTGGCGAGGGATTTTCTGCCGGATCACAGGATTAACGCGTTTTGCGTCATGCTTATATGTGACTGGACATTTATTTACACTGTTGTAGCGAGTTTTTGGTTTCAGTATTTATTTCCAGTATAGTATTGAGATTATTTATTGTTTTGGAGGTATTGTTTTATGTTTTATTGGTGATGGCATTTACTTAGCATGGATGCATTGACTACTCGGCTGATCACCGGTAGTCCAGTTCTAGGGTTGAGAGATTCCCCTGATGTGCCCACTATGCTTGAGAGATTCGCCTAGTCTATCACCGTCGGACTTGAGAGATTCGCCTGACCGTCAGGCTTGAGAGATTCGCCTGACCGTCGGGCTAGAAAGATTCGCCTGACACCTCCACTTATTTTAAGAACTCGCATTGTTTTTATGTTATATAAATGGTGAAAGGCATATGTTTATTTTCGTCCACTCACCGTCAGAGTTGAGAGATTTTCCTTTCCCCTGCTCTTTTCGGTTTTCGTGCCCAGTTTGCAGTTCGGATTCTAGTGTCGCACGTCGCAGTTGGAGGCATAGTATTCGAGCTACTCTTCTTTTTTCAGTAGGTTTCTAGTTTGGCCTACTGTTGTATATTTATGTATATACTAGAGGTCGCTCTAAATACTCTGATGTTTATATTTTCATATGTTTTTCCCGGATTTCTGTAAAGTTACAGTTTTGTTTATTACTTTACATTATGATATGTATTTGTGAAATCCGGATCGTATTGGTGCCCACGGTTTGGCTTTTGTGGCAAAGGATGAAGTGTATTTTCGGGTGGAGGTTAATAATAATTCCATGCTATAGTGAAACTCTGCCGAAATTTTTATGGTTTTTGCTAGTTTGTGTTTTCAGAAGGGGTTTGATTCCGGTTTAGGAAAATAAATTTGGGTTGGGTCCTTTCATATAAACCGTTAGAGTGAGTGGACGAAAATAAATGTCTTTCGCCGAATAATATATATATTATGAAAACATATGCGAGTCTAAGTGCATAAAATCAAAAGGAGACTCTTACTCGTCACGCGTACAGAGCATGCATCGAAAATCCCGCGAGGTCACTCATGGACACATCCGCGCTAGTACAGTCTGAATTACGGGATCCCAGACCTACACGTGATTCTAGCCAGAAAGGCCTCAGGTCAGGGTATCGCCCCCCGGTAAACATCCTCGGGGATCAGCCGGGATGCTAGGTGTATCGATACAACAATATATACTGAGATTGTACTCTGTGTAAACTAAATCATAAATAGTTTCTATGCAAATGTATAAAGTATAATATAAATGCATATTCGTAACTCATAATGATAATAGCATATTCGTCGATGCATATTCGAAAATGCATAATCGTAAAACACATGCTCGTATAAATCATAATCGCATATGCATGCTCATGCTCGTAAAAGGTATAATAAAGACTCGCAACCAATTAGTGAAAAGAAATGTCTACTCACAGATTAGCACAACGCAAACGCATATAATAAAGACTCGCCAAATGAACGATCACGATCCCCTGAATAATCATAAATACCACTGTTCAAAATCATAACTCAAAACCCTGAACCACATCTTGAGAACCAACCATTCCCGAAAACATATAACTCACTATCGACGAAATCGTCAAAAATCTAATAAACACACTATAAAACCTCCCCACAAATTCTGATGCTCGATTCAAAATATAAACTTCACCACTGCGATCGGTGCGCGATTCCGAGCGAAACGACATAAAACTTGTCGAAAATCACCTCGGCCAAAAAACTGCCGCGCACGGCGGCGCGTCGGGCCACCGCCGCCTAAAATTTTGTTGGCCCAGAAAATTGCAACCTACACATGGATTTGAAGATCTCGACATTTCCAACAACTTTGTAGTTTAATGCTAAGCCCAATTTTGACCGGAGAACCTCCAAAACTCACCTTGAAGTCGAAAACACTCGCCGGAATTCATTAACTCCGATCGTCCACCACCGGCCACAGCAAGAAGCAAGACCACTTGGGTTCAACTCACCTCTCTATGGGCTTCAAAACACCTATAGGGACGACCTCCAACTCGGCCACCATGGCCGCCGAAACTCGCCAGAAATTCCTCATCTTTGCCGTGTCGTTTCTCCCTCATCCAGCCACCATAGAAGACAATCCACCTACCAAACTGAAGAGAAGCACGAGCCCAACACTTCTCATGAAGACACCATGGCAAACCATGGCCGAAATCGAGCTCAACGACGGCAAAGAACCCATGGCCTCAAAACGGGTCAAAACCCACCCGCGGTCAACATCCACTTTCCATATTTGGAAAGTTTTCTAATTCGTCACATATCCTCAACGTATTTATACCTTACACGTATCGTCCAAATCGTTTCAAAACCAAATGGATAAACATGACTAAATCCAACGGCCGAAAATATTCATAACTTATTCCTCGTAACTCGAAATAATCCTCGAAACTTGCAAATCGAGCCGATTAACTACCATTTCCGGTTCGGGTTGTCACACGCTAACGTTTTATATTCTAAATGTCTTTCCCTGGGCTTTTCCATTTTTCGTAACCTAAGTTGCAGTGTTATTCCTGTGCGTGCTTGGTATCGTCGAGAGCTCCGAGTCCACTAGTCATCCTCTCATTAGTAGGTTCCAGGTTACTGTCAGTTTGTTTTATATGTATATAGAAGTCACTTTGGATACTAGTTTTCTTATGTTGTTAGAGTGAGACTTTTGTGAATAGGTTGTTACTCGTGTAGTCGTCGATTTTTCTTTTCCTTGTATTTAGAACCAGTACTTAGTAAAGTATGTTTTGATTCGTGAGTTTTACATCTGGTTTAGTTTTTGCTATATGTTGAGAAATCCGGATGGACATCGGTGGTCCACAGTTTGTTTGTGGGATTTATCTGTGGAGTGTTATTCCTTTTGTAGGTTTTTCGTTGTCTCAGTTTTAAGGGGAGTTATGCCAAAATTTTCACAGAATTTCATAGATTATGGTCAGTCATTAGGGCTTGATTTTGTAAACTCTTATGGTCATATCAGTACATGCATTTTAGAACGTACGATACTTTTGGAAGGATAGCCCGACCGGCCGGCGGATGTCCATTATTTCTAGTGTTGTGCATTATCATATACTTAGAGTCTCTTAGTCGATCTTGTTTGTGACTTCTTTCAGTGAGCTAAAATTTTTTTGGACTCATAGGTCAGTCAATATGCCTCGACAACAAGCCCAATGGGATGATATACAAGCCTTGGCCTAGCAGATGCGTGAGTTAATTTCATGCATGATACCAGCACCACGTGAGGATCATAAGGATTTAATTCGTAAGGCTATGAAGGCAGGCACCGTTCCATTTACTAGTTCCCATGACTCCGAGACTAGCAAGAATTGGCTAGTTGAAATTGGTCGAGTTTGTGACCGTTTGCGTCCACAGTTGACCCCTGAGCAGAGGATGGTGGTAGCTATAGGTTTGTTACGGGACCATGCTTATCGTCGGTGGTAGAGTACTGAAAGGAATGAAGATCTCACTTCATGGACAGAGTTCACAGAATTGTTCATGAGCCATTCTTTATCGAGGCCTCCGAGCAGTGGAAGTATGATGAGTTTATGAGTCTTCGGCAGGGAGACATGTTAGTGATGGAGTATCGGGCCGTTTCACTCGCTTGGCTCGTTTTGCACCAAATTCTGTCAGGTCAGTGAAGGAGAAGTGTTGGAGGTTTGAGCAGGGTTTGCGAATTGATATTGCCCCATACCTATCTGATGTGTCACTTGCTAATTTTGATGAGTTTGTTAGTGCTACTCTGAGATGCGAGGATAGGCTTCAATTTGAGAGAGGCCAGACTCAACGATTTGAGGAAGGTGAACCAGCCATGGTCCTTCCAAGAGGGGAAGTTCAAGCCCTTTAGGTTCTACCTAATCTTCTGGTGAGTGATCTTATGCTTAGCTCTTCCTGCACAGCGTCCAAGTCATTTTGAGAGATGGATGAGGAGGAATAGACCCCAGAGGTAGGGATTCGGTGCCAGTTCCAGTGGAGCTAGTAGTTTTCATCCTACAACATAAGCACCCAAGGATTTCCCTCTATGTGACAGGTGTCACAAGCATCATCTTGGGTAGTGTCAGGCTGCATCTTCAGCTTATTTTCGTTGTGACCAGATGGGTCACTTTGCGAGGGACTGTCCACATAGGGACACTTCAGGCAGATTTTTGGTGCAGAGTTTTGATGGTGATCAGGGAGCCACTTCAACAGTGAGAGTAGCATCACCACCTAGACGGCCAGCTTATCAGGACCGGAGCCAGAGAGGGCGACTACTTGCACAGACTGGACAGGCCCAATTTCACCATATGACCTTCCGTGCAAACTCTGCACCAATTGAATCAGGAAGAGCTGTGTGGGTAAGTTATGTGTGGGTGCCAAGGGGAGCTCGAATTTGGGCTGAATGGGGAGGCAAATATGGACTCTTAGATGATAGAAAGTGGTGAGATGAAAGATCCAAATGTCAACTTTGAATGAGGGAGACCATGATCCATTATTTTAGGCTATGGAAAGCTAAGCCCCAAAAATGGTAACATCATGCGGTCCAACTTCTTCTCTTTCTCTCCAAATCAGATTAGTAAGCATAGATGGGCTCAATAGGCCTCCATGGGACTGGACTTCATGTGATTGGGCCGGCCTGCTGTGGTAAATTTTGGCGGGTTCAGGGCAACTTCTGGCGACTTCCGGTGAAGCTATTTCGTCTTTTTCCCAAAGTTGCTCCAAACTCTTCCTTGACCTCAGAAATGTATATGTCTTCTCCAATAGGTATCTAATTCTTCATATTTAATACATTTTCAAGCCAACTCCACATTTCCTAGCAAGAACAGAAAACGTTATAAGAACAATGCTTTATTCATAGCAAACAAGCTATAAGCATAAAGTTAGGAGCGTAATAGGCACATAAGTATGGTCCTAACAACTACCTCACACTTAAGCTTTGCTTGTCTTCAAGCAAACTAAGAAGAAAACAGTTAAGCTAAGCTAGACTCAAAGTACATAAAAACACACAAGTATGTAAGTATCCTAAATGGTAGATTGTTTTGGTCTCCCTCAAAGAACTTTGGCTAGGTAGGTTGACTATTCTTGAGCAATACTTTAAAACATGAAATCAATGCATATGTAATAAGCCGAAATGAGATATGCTAAGCCAAATGCATTACAATGAGATGTATTCAAATTGATATGTTTCCTAACCATCAAACTCACTAGTTATCACTCAATGCACACAAGTGTTTGTGGGTTAGTGTTTTCACTCATAAATCGCATCAATCACATGTTCTCCATAGGCTCGATTTTCAACAAATGATCCAACAATCCAAAAGCATAAGCATTTTAAATCAAGAGGACTTTTATTCGGGTTGAAAAGAGGTTTAAGGAAGGGGTTTAATGAAAGAAGGGTATAGGAATTCAAGAACTAAGCAACCTAGCAAGCAACTCGCATGTCGAAGTTCCTAACATACTCTAGGTGCTACTAGCTTTCCCTTTTTCACACAAACCATTTCCCAAACACTTATTCTTTATATACACTACCATATTTTTGAGGAAATTTTTTTCTCTTTGCTATAAGCATAAAATTATGAGAGTAATAGGCACACAATTATGGTCCTAACAAGTGGCGATCACCTCGCTTCGAAGATCGCAGTGGCCGTTGTGTAATTTTCGAGAGAAAGGATGGGAAACATGAGTAAAATAGATGATCAGTGCAACTTTTCCAAATTGTTGGAGGTGCAAGATAAAGATGCTAATAGGATACACATTATATTGGTTTAATTGTAGATATTGTACTAATTTCTCGTCAATTCATTCACTATCTTTTCAAATTGAAATTAGAGTAATGTTTACAATAACAGGATGATTCTTGAATATCCTATTTATAATCCAAAATTGCAGCTAGAGATTTATAGCCATGCTATAATGATCGACCTGCCTCTAGTTATTCAAGGAGCTGGAGCTGGAGCTGGCAATGATACTACAGCTGCTAGTGTCCTTGCTGATATAATTGATATTCAGGATCTATTTCTATGAATGGTTGTTTTGTAACATAGACTGGAGAGTGCCAAAGTAGTGGTAAGGAATTTTAAATACGAAATTTAACATTCACAGAGTTTCTGGGAACTGTTAGAGAATCGTGCAAAAACTGATGAGCATATTGCAGTATTAAATCTGTGTATTCCCCTTTCCTTTTTTCTTTTTGCTTCTTCTGTGTTCTTTCCTTTCCCCTGATACAAATATTTACATTGATCACTCACTTCGCCAGATTATCGTGACTAAGCCATAGCTTGAGATATTTGTCTTCTTGCATAATTTTTTAGAAGTCATGATATTCAGTTGACTGGAAATGCTCAATAAAATCCCAATTCAATTTTCATTACTATTTAGAAAAGACAACTTGATACTCAACATAGAAAGCCTTGCATATATCATAGGTCGATGCATCATAAGTCAACTATTTGCATTTGATCATAATAGCAGTCTGTCTTCGATCAGTTAGAAGAGCTAGCATAAGAGTCATTGTTCCTATATGGTAGTTGAGATTGGTGTTATTGAAATCGAGATGAACACAGGTGATATTCATTTATGAATGCTTTTTGGCTAGAATTCAATTCTGGTTTGGTGATTCATGGTGGGTTTTGAAATGGTGTATGCAAGCAACACCATTTTGGCTCTAAGTGATTTGAGGAACCTTTCTCAGAATTGCATCCAGTTTCTCCTCTTAATTAATGTTAAACTTATACTATATCAAAGTGGAAACAGCAACGAACATATATATATCTTACTTTGTTGACACCATAGTAATTAGTGTGCAAGCATTCCTAAGCCTTCTTGAGAATTTGCTAAATCTATTGTACCCGAAAATAATAGGTAAAGTTTTTCGGAATATCTCTCAGGTATATTCTAGCTAGATATCTACACATACAATCTGGTTTAAACCTTTGTGCAGCTACGGTGAAAATGGACCACATACAACACCTTAGATTTTATGTTAGTTCATGGAAGTGGGTGGTTAAGGCTGTTGAGATTTTTCATGCTGTTGTAGATGGGTAGACACCATTCACTGCCATATGTAGAAAATGTGAAGCTATGACCATTTACACTAATGATTTTGTACTTGAATTTTTAGATAGTTGCATTTTGACGACCCGGAACAGAATCAGAAGCGTAATCAGCTTAATTCGTGAGTTAGCGTATAATCGCAGATTTCTGATAACTGATTGAATCGCCAGCTTTGATCACGACTAAATTATTGGCCAAGAATTTGAGTTGAGTCTCTTCTCGACAGTTGTAGTACGCGTGATTTTGAGTTCGTGGGCGGTTCCGGATTATTATATGGACGACCGAAGAATATAATATGAATATTTGAAATTTCATAATATCGTCGAGTTTATCCGTTCGTGTTCGAGTCTATCCGAATCGTGATTGTGATCCGTTTTGGACCGTTGATCGACCCGAACTGTAGATGGAATGATTATCGACTTGATTTGCGAGTTTCGCGATTTGTTGTGATTTCGACGTAATCAGCTATTATGGCGGCTTCCTTAGCGACTAAATTACTGGGCAAGAATCTGATTTCGGATCCTTCGTGAAAGTTGTAGAGAATTTAATTTCGAGCTTGTGGGAACTTCCGGAGAATTTTTCTGAGTTACGAGGATTAAGTTACGAATCTTTTCGACCGTTGATTATTTAATCGGATAAGCTTGTGATGGATTGAACCGTTGACTTTTTATCGGATTTGTTGAAGTGTTTGACTTCGGGTGGAAATTGAAGAACATGTCGAGATGAGTTTGTTGACGCGAGAATTGTTGAAATCGGAATTACGATACGAAAGTTACGGGTATTTGAAGTTTGTCGAAAAGTGAATTTTTGGAAGTTTCCTAAAAGGGTAAGTATTTAATGAGGTTTCTATATTGGGCAAGTCAAACTTGCATTTGTTGTTGTTGACCGAGTCAACTCGGCATGGCCAGGAGCACGACGGAGCTCGACGGCTCACCGGCGGTGGCACGCCGTCCGGCCACCCCAGGGCTTGGGGTTGTTCCCGTTCGACTCAGCCTGGCCTCCCCATGGTGTTGCCGGCCACCGTTCACGGTAAGGTCGCTGGTGGAGAGAAATTTCCGGCCAAAGTTTGTGATTTTTGGGGTTTTTGGTTGATTCTTTTTCCGGCCAAATTGAGCCACTTGAAGTACTAGGTTTTGAAGCCCATATCACCACGAATCTAACCATATAGGTATGGTGCTCCAATTCGTTTTGTACATGGAGAATTGATGGATTGAAATTTGTGTGATAATTCGGTTTTGCTTAAAATTGAACTAGTTAGAGTCAAAATTGATCTTTGGTGCAGTTATTGAAGTTGCTTGTTGGATGATTTTGAGTGGAATAGGCTTTGGTTCGCCGGAGAAATTCAAAGTTGGGTGGCGCCGCTGCCGCCGCCGGCGGTCTCTGGTCAAAGTTGACTTTTTGGAGTTTTCGACAAGTTGTATGTCGTTTCGCTCGGAATCACGCCCCGATCGCAGTGGTGAGGTTTGTTTTTCGATTTGAGCATCGGAAATTATAGCAAGGTTTTATGGTGTGATTATTGGATTTTCACGATTTCGTTGTTATTGGATAATACGTTTCCGGGAACGGTTGTTTCTCGTGATATGATTTGAAGTGTCGAGTTATAATTTTGAGCGGTGGATTTTATGATTATTCAGGGGTTCATGATCATTTGTTTGGCGAGGGATTTTCCGCCGGATCACGGGATTAATGCGAATTGCGTTACGCTCAATTGTGAGTGGACATTTTTATATTTTCATAGTTGTTGCAAGTTCATGATTTTTCATGATTTTCCGTATTTACTTTATACGATGTTGAGATATATGTTATTTTTGGAGGTATTATTTTATGTTTATTGGTGATGGCATTACTACATCGATGCTTCGGCTACTCGGCTGATCACCGGTAGTCCGCCAGAGTTGAGAGATTCCTCTGGACCAGAGTTGAGAGATTCCTCTGGGCAGGGTTGAGAGACTCCCTTGTATGCCGTCGGGGTTGAGAGATTCCCCTGGCCTATCACCGTCGGGTTTGAGCGATTCACCTGACCGTCGGGCTTGAGAGATTCGCCTGGCAACCTCCATATATACTTTCCGAACTCGCATTGTTTTACATTGCTTATGTATATAAAATTGTGAAAGGCATATGTGACGACCCGAACCAGAATCAGATGTGTGTTTGGCACGATTCTCGAGATTTGGAGATAGTCGTAGTTTTACGATATTGTGTGGTTTGTCGATTCGATTCGCGACTATGTTTTCAGTCGAGAATTTGAGTTGAGTGTCTTCACGAAAGTTGTAGAGTACGTGATTTCGAGCTCGAGGGCGGTTCCGGAAGATTTTTCCGATAACCGAAGAATATTTTATGATTATTTGAAGTTTCGGATTCCGACGAGTTTATCCGATTGTTTCGAGCTTATCCGAATCACATTGTATATTCATTCCGGACCGTTGATTGACCCGAGGGACGAGTATAAATATCGAAAAGTCGAAAAATAGTCGAGAAATAGTCGTAAAAAAACGAATTTGCATTGACTTGCGTTGACTTTCCCGTTTTGGAAAGTTTGACTGGTTGACCGTGGAGGAGAGTTTCCGTTTCGGTCTTGCACTTCCGGCGACCGGATTCCGGCCACCATCGGCCACGAGACAGGTACAGATCGTTTCTCCTTGTGATTTCGAGCATGATGGTAATTGGTTTGAGTAGAATTGGTTCCGTTTTGTGGGAACCCGATTAGGGCCGATTTGGTGTTGGTCGCCGGTGATGGGAGGAAGGTTTCCGGCGAGATTTTTGAGGGGATTTGTTGGGGGTTTTGCTCCCCACACCTAGGAGAAGCTCTCAGGGTAGCTAGTTTTGGAAGAGGTGAGGTTTCGGGGTGAACCCGATTTGAGATCCGGTTTGGGAATTCCGATTTGGTTTCGAGGAATTGAGGTGTTTCCGGTAGGATTTGAGCTACGTGATAGAAGAAAAAGATGTTCGTATGGTTGAGATGAGCTGAACTGGAGCTTTCCGCCGTGGGATTTCACTGTTGACGGCGCGCCGCCGGCGGCGGCGGCGGTCAACGGCGAGAAAAAGTCAACTTTTCAGATTTCGATGTAGTGTCATTTTTCTCGTAAACACGCCCTGGTTATTATACGGAGGTTTTCGGGTTGATTTGGTTAGCCGATTGTCATTCGAGATTTTGAGTGGGGATTTCGGGATTACTGTTATACATTTTGTACTGCATTTCGTATTTCCGGGAACGATTGGTTTCCGTGCATCAGTACAGTGTTGTGGACTACGATTTTGATCAGTTATGTTTTATGAATATGTTCAGGAGATCGAGATCGAGATCGAGATCTGGATCGTGATCGTGCTTCAGGCGAGGGATCTTCCGCCGGACCACGAGTGTAGCGCGTGTGCGCGTTTCGAGATTCTGTGAGTGGACACTTTATTTTCACGGATTGATTGCGAGTCTTTATTTATGATTTATGAACTTGAGCATGCAGATTGATTATGATTTTACGAGCATGTGTTTTACGATTATGCTTATACGAATATACGTATACGAATATATACATATACGTGCATATTATGTTTTAAGCATGTGCATAGAAAAGATTTATGATTTGGTTTACATAGAGTACAGTCTCAGTATATGTTGTTGTATCGATACACCTTGGCTTCTCGGCTGATCCCCGAGTACGCTCCGGGAAGGACAGATATCCTGACCCGAGGCCTTTCTGGCTAGGAATCACGTGTGGGTCTGGGATCCCGTGATTCAGACTGTGCTATCGCGTGGTAGTCCATGAGTGATTCTGCGATTTTATGTTGCATGCTCTGTACGCGTGAGGAGTTGGAGTCTCCCTCGGGTACCCGGACGCGTGAGGAGTTGGAGTCTCCCTCGTGTACCATTTCTTTACTTATACATTTGACTCGCATATGATTTTATACGTATATATTACTTGGTGAATGACATTTATTTTCGTCCACTCACTCTAACGTGTTTATTGTCTTTCCCCTGGGCTTTTCGGTTTCCGTGCCCAGTTTGCAGTTCAGGTTTGGTGTTTCACGTCGCGATTTGGAGGCTAGTGATCAGAGTCACCTGTGTTTTCCAGTAGGTTCTTGTTTCACCTACTAATGTACATATTGTATATGTTTTACTCTAGAGGTCGCTCTGATACATTCTGATACATGTTGTGCTGATTTTCATGGATATACATATATACATAGTACAGTTTATTTACTGTTGTTGAATATATTGATGTTGAGAAATCCGGATGGGATTGGTGCCCACGGTTTGCTTTTTGTGACATAGGATGAAGTGTTAATTTCCGCGTGCAGGTTATGGTAATTCAACGTTAGTAACGAAACTCTGCCGAAATTTTGAAAAATTTTTGTTGGTTCGTATTTTCGAAAGGGTTTGATTCCGGTTTAGGTAACTGAATCGGGATTGGGTCCTTTCAGCTTGGTATCAGAGCATTAGGTTGTCAGATTCTGTAGACTCTTGTAGTTGTGACGCTTAGGGTATTTGAGTTGATATAGCATGACTGGAGTGATGACCTGACTGGCCAGCGGTACTCATCAATACTTCGGGTGTTGTATGTCCTCAAATATCTGCGGTTTCATGATTACGTTCTTTCTGCTTGTGCCTAATGCTTGTCTTGTATCAGTAGGATGCCTCCTCGACGTGGTCCCCGTGTTGATCGGGATGATGATCCTGATGAGGATCGCCGAACGCACGACTTGCTGATGCGAGTGCTGCGTTTGGAAGAGCGTTTTGACCCTGTGGTCAAGGCTCGCACTGCGGGTGCTACTGTGTTTTCGGGTTCAGTTGATCCAGAGATATGCGAGGCATGGTTCGTTCAGATTGAGCGGGTTTGTGAGCGTCTGCAGTTTACACCTGAGCAGATGACAGTAGCCGCAGTTGGTCACTTGTTACAGTTGTGGCCAGGTGGGTCACTATTCGAGAGAGTGTCCTCAGTCGTATGGTACTGGTGGACAGGCGGCTCAGAGTTCCGGAGTTGAGCGAGGTGCCACTACGGGAGCTCGACCAGCACAGTTTGCAGGCCAGGGCCGACAGCAGGGACAGCCCCAGCGAGGACGACCAGCCGGACAGGCGAGAGTTCATGCTATGACTATGCGTGAGGGCAGAGCATCACCGGAGGTCGTTATCGGTACGTTACATGTTTTTGGTATTCCAGTAGTTGCATTGTTAAATCCAGGTGCCACACATTCATTCATATCATTTAGATTGTCATCATTGGCTACGGTACCTGCATCTCCACTTCCGGGGTTGTGGAGAGTGTTGTATCCGTCAGGTGAGGTTGTGAGCATCGGTTGGGTTTACCGAGATTGTGAGGTGTTTGTTGATGGCCATGGCTTAGCCGCAGATCTGTTATTGCTTGATATTGTGGATTTTGATCTGATATTGGGTATGGACTTTTTGGAGTCGCACTGGGCTATGTTTGATTGCCACAGGAAGGAGGTCGCATTTCGACGACCAGGGTTGCCTGAGATACTGTTTCGTGGCGAGAAGAACACTTCCCTACCGTGTTTGATTTCCGCGATGAGGGCGGATCGGTTGATGAAGAAGGTTTGTGCTGCGTACTTAGCCCATGTTGTGGACACTACAGCCGCAGTGCCGGATCTTGGTAGTATTGAGGTTGTGTCTGAGTTTCCGGATGTGTTTCCAGCGGAGTTACCTGGTATACCCCCTGTGCGAGAGATTGATTTTACCATTGAGTTATTGCCGGGTACTGGACCGATTTCCCAGACACCGTACCGGATGGCACCTGCAGAGTTGAAGGAGTTGCAGATTCAGCTTCAGGAGTTGTTGGAGAAGGGATTCATTCGACCGAGTGTTTCTCCGTGGGGTGCTCCAGTGTTGTTTGTGCGGAAGAAGGACGTGTCCATGCATTTGTGCATCGACTATCGGAAGCTGAATCAGATTACAGGGAGGAACAAGTATCCGTTGCCACGGATTGGCGACTTGTTCGATCAGTTGAAGGGAGCGGCAGTCTTTTCGAAGATTGACCTTCGATCCGGATATCATCAGTTGAGGATCCGGGATTCAGATGTTGCCAGGACAGCATTTAGGACGCGGTATGGGCACTATGAGTTTTTGGTTATGCCGTTTGGGTTGACCAACGCCCCCGCAGCTTTCATGGACTTGATGAATCGGGTGTTTCGACGATTCTTTGACAAGTTCGTGATTGTATTCATTGATGATATTTTGATATATTCGAGGAGTGTGGGCCAGCACAAGAAGCACATGCGAGCGGTGTTGCGGACTTTGCGGGATCATCAGTTGTTCGCGAAGTTTAGCAAGTGTGAGTTCTGGTTGGATAGTGTGAAGTTTCTGGGCCACGTGATTTCGGCCGAGGGAGTTAGTGTTGATCCTGAAAAGATCGAGGCTGTGCTGAATTGGAGTCGACCCACTACTGTGCCGGAGATCCGGAGTTTCTTGGGGTTAGCAGGCTATTATCGACGGTTTGTACAGGATTTCTCCCGGATAGCTACACCACTGACTAGGTTGACGAAGAAGGGCGTCAAGTTTGAGTGGTCTGATGCGTGCGAGGAGAGTTATTTGCTCCTGAAGGAGAGATTGACTACCGCACCGGTTCTGACATTGCCAGACGACAGTGGTGAGTTTGTTGTGTACAGCGATGCGTCGAAGTTGGGACTTGGCTGTGTATTGATGCAGCATGGTAGAGTCGTGGCATATGGTTCCATGCAGCTGAAATAGCATGAGGCCAATTATCCGACGCATGATTTGGAGTTAGCCGCTATTGTTTTAGCGTTGAAGAGTTGGAGACATTATCTGTATGGTGCTCAGTGTAAGATTTTCACTGACCACAAGAGTCTCACTTACTTGCGGACGCAGCCGGATCTGAATGATATACGCATTTTATGCTCGTTTCTTAACGCATTTCCCTTTACGTTTAGCTATGTTATTATCTTAGTTTTTACGTTTTCCTTATTTAAATTGTTATTTTGAAGATCTTTACGGTGGAGATTAATAACGACACAATTCGGAGGAATTTCGGCGATTTTGCGATTTTTGCGATTTTGGACCTCCGAAAATGGGCCGGGCCAAAAAGCAAATTGTGGGCCGAATTCTCAACTCTTGTTTCGGCCCATTATATGGCCCAAACCACATTAGCTCGGCTTGGAAGCCTTTTGGTGAAGAGGAAAAGTCTTGTTTTGCAACCTTTGAAGAGGCAAAGTCAACAATATCAAGCTTTGTGACTCACCTTGGTGACTCTTGCTTGCATTAAATGAAAAGATGACTTGCCATGGTGACTTGCATGGTGACTCTTGCTTAGGGTTCATCAATGGTGACTTGCATGGTGACTAAGGGTGTGACTTACCATATTGATCATTGCTTGCATTTAATGGAAGGAGGCAAGGTGGAAGAGAGAAGGCAAGCATTCCTTGCCTATAAATACCAAGGAGGCCGAACCATTCAAAGCATCACTCAATTTACTAGCCAAAGCTCTACACAAATACTCTTCCACCATAAACACTTGAAGGTTCTCTTACAAGCCGAAGCACATCTCCTCCATTCCAAGCCGAAGCAAGGTTCTAGGGTTCTCCTCCATCCAAGCCGAAGCAAAGCATCCTCCATCCTTCACAATACGCTAAGTCCCTTGTGAAGGAAAGCCATCTCCACCGTAGATCATCTAGCATTCAAGACAAAAAGTGTAACCATGATCTTCACTTTCATTTCTTTTGTTTTGTATTTGAACCTCTTGATGTATTGGAATACATTTATGTATCAAATGAAGAACAAGTTTAGATTTGTGTTTTATGCTCTTAAACCGATTTGTAATATGCATGTGTTTATGATTTCTAGCCTTTTATGCATGTTTGATACAATCTTAAAGCTTCGAATGCATGTGTTAGAAAATACGCTAAGTCCCTCTCTTTCACATGTTTCGATGATCGTATGTTGTTTAGGATGTTTATACGCTAAGTTGCATTCCTACTCAATTATTAAGCATGTGTATTTAGTTAGAAGTTATGAATTTCGTAACTTACAAAAAGGTTTGATGCATGAAAAGGGTAGGTTAATAAGATGAGATGATCACATGTAATTGGTAGTGTAACTTCTTATTTTTAGCAAGCATAATTAGACTTTAAGTTTCTTGATTGTTGAAACTTGTCTATGAGTAAAACATGTTAGATGCCTAAGAGTTTTAGTTGTGTTTGCATGTTATGTACTTTAATTTCGTAGATTAAACAACCAACTTCCAATCCCCCCAAACATTTACATTTCCGCTTATTAACGAAACCATGCATGCGCCCTTAATTCCCCGGATAAAGAACGATCCCTACTCGCCAATATTACAAATGATAAAAGAAGGGTTTAAATTGCAATGCGCGTAATCTGTGTTTTTAAGTTAACGTGAATGCATGTTTTGCGCGTATCAATTTTTGGCGCCGTTGCCGGGGAATGTTAGAATGTTTTTGTATGATTTCGTTGTACATTTGTAATTAAAAGCATGTCTAAATTTTCGAAGTACATACTTGTTCATTCTTGTTTATACTTAAAGAAATTTACATACATGTTTACAATGCATACTTTTACTTAGACGAATTTATTTATACTTAGTTTTTACACTTGCATAATTTATTTTCATGTTAAAGGATAGTCTTTGATTTAATTTGAGTACTAGCACTTAGTTATTAAATAAATCTCTATGGAATAGGTGGTGCCTCTTTTGTTTGTCTATCTCCTTAACCCTTCGTGATGTGTGGATTTCATCACCACACGCCATAACCTAAGTGAAGTTATGGGCACGAGGTTGTGGGCGGAGTTTACAAACACTTGAGATTGTATACTATCTTGTGAATTTGAGTAAGAGTTGGTTATGATGTCTAGAAGGGTTATGAATGGTGACGGGTTTTGAACTAAGAAAACAGAACACCATTGGAGTATATACTCTTACGAGTAAGCCTCGGGGTGTTTCTAAGAACAACAATGGAGTATATACTCTTACGAGTTAGCCTCAGGTTGTTCCCAGAAATTAGTTCTCACCTCTCGCTTTACATCTATCCCAACTGGTCATTTCCAACAATTACGATGATTAACGATAGTTGGTATACATTTTCGCGCGGGCCACACGGACAAGAGATTTATTCAATAACTAAGTCGTGTATTCCTTTTAAATCATAGGCGCAATCAAAACGTAGACGTACTTAAATTGATTTACATTGTGCACGAGTATTGGTTATAAGGTTTCGTTCTTTGGAATAGGTGGTGCCTCTTTTTCTGGTTTATCTCCTTAACCCCTCGTGATGTGTGGATTTTATCACCACACGCCATAACCTAAGTGAAGTTATGGGCACGAGGTTGTGGGCGGAGTTTACTAAGAACTTGAGATTATATACTATCTCACAAATTTGGCTGATTATTGGATATGGTGAATGGGTTTATGATTGGTGCCGGGTTTCGGATCTAAGCAATGGAACACCATTGGAGTATATACCGTAACTGGTTAGCCTCAGGGTGTCTCTAGGAACAACATTGGAGTATATACTCTTACGAGTAAGCCTCGGGTTGTTCTAAATATTAGTCCTTACCTCTCGCGTTATTTCTATTCCTACTAACCATTTCTAAACGTAACTAAGCTGAATTGTAGTCGGTATATATTTTCGCGCGGGCCGCACGTCCAAGAAATTTACCGAATGATCATTTCGCGTACTCTCTGTAAATCATAAGTGCATACGAATACGGATAAATACGAACTTGATAAATACGACATAATCCTTTAAATAGATGGTATATCGGATTATGCATGCTTAGACCTCCTGGAATCAGACTTCATCTTCGGATGAACGAGACCCATTGCACAGTCGAGAGCCTCTGCACCACGTACCATCGGGGCCAAAGGAAATAAATAAAACTTAGTCAAATTTTTGTGTTTATATGTGCATTAAAAACTGTAAAGGACTAACAACCGTTACTTAGCTTGCATAACCTCTTTTTAGGCTTTATGATACTCGGATTTCACTACCGAGTACCCTAACCTAAGTGAAGTTAGGGACATAAGATCGAAGAAGAGGTCATTCTTTGCATTCATTTTTTTTTAGCACGTAACTCGTGTGTTTTCTGCAGGTTCTAACGTTTTCTCTTATGCATGCACTCCATCTTTCACGTAGGATTGTTGTTTAATGCATTTTATTGAAAAAAAATGTGTGGTGCATAAATTCGATGTGAATTATTGTTTGCTTGTATTTGAACTTTGTTTATATATGTTCTAACTAAATTCTTGGGTTTAGCATTATATAGTGTTAATTTGCAGAAAACATGTGTCTTAGTTTATTACATTCTTTTGCATAGCCCATAAAATTGATTAAATCATTTGCATTACTTAGTAAATTACATTTAGTGTCTTAAGTATTATAACTTTTGTGTGTTATTAGTAGTTTTTAAGTATTTGTGAGTATTTATAGTATGCTTTAATAGTTTTACTATTTGTTATTGCTTTGTTTTCTAAATATGTCTTACGATTTTGGTTAGTATTCCTATATTCATCTCAAATTCTTTGTTGATACTAACACTTGGTCTTTGGTGGATGCTCAGGCTAATGAATGTCCGATCGGAATCCTGAACCATCTAGAACGAACTTTGAGGAGATCGCAGAGAGAATAGCGAGACTTAAAGCTCAAACTGACATCCTGGATCATCCCATCATCGAGGAAGTTTCCGAGTCTTCACATTCATCAACCGACCATACTTTAGCCTCATCAACCGACCACAATTCAGAAGCAGAAGCACAACAAGTCAACATGGCCAATGCAGGACAATCTCTTCGCCAGCGCACCTGCTCAACCGAATGGAGCAGTGGGCCTTCGAGCATTGCTTTTCCACAACCGGAGGAAAACATGAAGGATATCGAGCTAAAGAGTGGCTTCCTCCACCGACTACCCATTTTTCACGGACTTTCCAACGAAGATCCGAACAAGCATCTCAAACAATTCCAATTTGTTTGTAACAACATGAAGCCAGCTGATGCTGATACGGAGCTCTTCAAGCTGAAGGCATTTCCATTCACCCTAGTCGACAGGGCCGAGTCTTGGCTTATGGAACTACCGCCGAACCATATCACTTCATGGAAGCAACTTGCGGACATGTTCCTAGCGAAGTACTTCCCGGCCTCAAAAATCACCGTCTTGAGAAAGCAAATCACTGGCATCACACAGAAACAAGACGAGACCTTCGGCCAATATTACGACCGATTCAAGGTTTTGTGTGCCACTTGCCCATCGCATGGATTTTCCGAGACCAATCTCATGAATTACTTTTACGATGGTCTCAAGCCGATCGATAGGGAATTGCTGGATGCAGCAGCTACCGGTGCATTCATGGACTTAACCTAAATCGACGCCAGAACTCTTCTCGAGAATCGGGCAAATAATGATGCACAATACGGAATGTCAAACAGACGAGCAGTCGGTGAAGCGAGTTCTAAACCCGACGCGGACGAAAAATACGACAAACTAGCTCATATGCTAGAGAAGGTTTTAGATCTCGAGACGACAAGAGCCAGGGCAACTCAACGGCCTGTTTGCGGCATATGTCAATCACAAGGTCACCACAATGACCAATGCCCTCAGGTGCCGGAGCAAGCTAGCGAGCCGGAGCACGCTAACGCCATCGGCGGATATCAGGGAGGATAACGGTATAACAATTACAACAACTATGTCAACCGTGATCATCCGGGTTTTAGATGGAGCAGCAACGAGGGAACTTTGAACCCTCCAGCACCTCAACAAAGCTACCAACGCCCTCCATTTCAACCAAGGCCACCGATGCAGCATGGTTCGTCATCTCAAACCTTCACCAATCCGGATTACGACAAGATGTTGTCGCAACTTTCGGCCTCCACTCAAGTTCTCCTCGACGGACAATCGAAGACAAAGGAAACATTGGATTCTCATGGCCGAGACATCACCGAAGTGAAGAAGCAGCTTGGCCAACTTGTTGATTTCATGGGCCAAATCAAAGAAACCGGTCGGCTTCCACCTCAAACCACTCCTAATCAAAGAAACGTGAATGCTATAGTCACAAGGAGTGGGAAGATACTTGAGGAACCAAAGACCAAGCGATCTCATCTTGATGAAGTCACCATTGAGGACATCACCAACGAAGAAGAAGATGAGATCGATCCGGCAATTCAAGAGGCCGAGAAAAAGAAGGTGACGCCTAATGTCACCAAGGCACAATCACCTCCACATCCTACCCCAATCAAAGGTAAAAACCATATTCCTTCAAATACGGTTATTACTAATTCTCCGTTTGCTGTTGCACCTTTCCCTAGCAGATTGTCAAAATCAAAGAAGAAGGATGCCCAATATGAAGATATTTTGGACATCTTCCGAAAGGTGCAAGTGAATTTGCCCTTGATCGAGTGCATAAAACAGGTGCCGATATACGCGAAGTTTCTCAAAGAATTATGCACACAGAGGAGGCAAACTCGAGAGAAGGAGGTTGTGAAGGTGAACGCAACCGTTTCGGCGGTTTTGCAGCGTCGGCTACCCCCAAAACTGAAGGACCCAGGGAGCTTTGCAGTTCCATGCGTAATCGGTGACACCCACTTCGAAGACGTAATGCTTGATCTAGGAGCTTCCATCAACGTCATGCCTTACTATCTTTTCGAATCGATGAAGCTTGGAGATCTCAAGCAAGATGGTGTTGTCATCCAGTTAGCCGATCGCACCCACAAGTATCCGAGGGGATACGTAGAAGACGTTCTCGTGCAAGTCAACAACTTGATATTCCCAGCCGATTTCTATATAGTTGACATGGAAGAGAGTCCACTGAACACCACGCCACTGCTGCTTGGGCGACCTTTCATGCGGACTGCGAGAACGAAGATTGATGTGTTTCAAGGCACTTTCTCCATGGAGATTGATGGAGAAAGAATCGAGTTCAACATCCTGGACGGGATGAAGTTTCCAATATCGAGCGTAGCTGCCATTTCGACATACGATCCTGTGGATACCTTAGCACAAGGCTACCTCGACACCATCAATGAGGATGAACTCGACATGGCCATTCAACTTGGGCATGACGGCCTTCTCGAGGCCTTACTAGAGCTTGAACCTCGTATTCAAGACATGGCCATGGCCCTAAATGCGGCACCACGAAAAGTAAGCTTTTCTCCTCCTTTACCAATTACTTTTGGTACTAATAAAATGGTTCCTTCCATCGTAGAAGCTCCAGTTTTAGAACTCAAGCTACTACCGGACCATCTGAAGTATGCGTACTTGGGCGAGAATGACACTTTACCCGTCATTATTTCGTCCGCGCTAGAAGAGGAGCAGGAGGAGAAGCTCGTGAGTGTGCTCAAACGGTACAAACCCGCAATAGGCTGGACACTTGCGGACATCAAGGGAATAAATCCAGCAACATGTGTGCATAGGATTTTCCTTGAAGAAGGCACCAAGCCTACGCGGGAAGCGCAACGTCGGCTCCACCCTCCAATGATGGAGGTGGTAAAAAAGGAGGTAATTAAACTCATGGACTGTGGAGTTATTTACCCTATTTTTGATAGCCGTTGGGTTTCCCCAGTGCAGGTAGTACCAAAGAAATCGGGAATTACCGTCGTCGAGAATCTGGAAAATGAACTTGTGCCACAACGGACGATCACTGGACACCGAGTGTGCATTGATTACCGGAAGCTAAACGCTGCAACCCGCAAGGATCATTTTCCCTTACCATTCATCGACCAAATGCTGGAAAGATTAGCCGGCCATGCATTTTATTGTTTTCTCGACGGATATTCCGGCTACAACCAAATTAGCATTGCGGAGGAAGATCAAGAAAAGACAACGTTCACGTGCCCGTTCGGAACGTTTGCCTATCGCCGCATGCCATTTGGACTGTGTAACGCACCAGGTACATTTCAACGTTGCATGCTCTCAATTTTCTCCGAGTACATTGAAAAAATTATTGAAGTATTCATGGACGACTTTAGTGTATTTGGGAGTGATTTTGATGCATGCTTAAACAATTTAGAAACAATTTTACAAAGATGCGTTGAAACGAACTTGGTGCTTAATTGGGAGAAGTGCCATTTCATGGTTACGCAAGGGATAGTGTTAGGTCATATTATTTCGGAAAAAGGGTTAGAAGTTGATAAATCTAAAGTAGATCTTGTGCGTCACTTACCCTCTCCAACTTCGGTTAGAGAGATTCGTTCATTTCTTGGACACGCAGGATTTTATCGTAGGTTTATCAAAGACTTTTCCCACATCTCGTGCCCGTTGTGTAAATTGCTGCAAAAGGAGACCCCGTTCGTCTTTGATGAAGAATGCAACGCTGCCTTCAACAAGTTGAAGGAGCTTCTCACGAGCGCTCCTATTTTATGCAGCCCTGATTGGTCTCTGCCATTCGAACTCATGTGCGACGCCTCGGATTATGCCGTAGGAGCCGTCTTGGGTCAGCGGAAGGACAAGAAGCCTTGCGTAATCTATTACGCCTCTCGGACGCTTGATGAAGCGCAAAGAAATTATACTACCACCGAGAAGGAGTTTCTTGCCGTGGTTTTTGCTTTAGATAAATTTCGATCTTATTTACTTCAAACTAAAGTAACTGTGTTTACCGATCATGCAGCTTTGAAGTATCTAATGCTCAAGAAGGACGCAAAACCACGACTTATCAGATGGATACTTCTACTCCAAGAATTCAACATCGAAATCAAGGACAAGAAGGGAGTAGAAAACATCGTCGCTGACCACCTATCACGTTTGATAGGTGACCATGAGCCTGTCGAGATTGAAGAAACTTTTCCGGATGAAAAACTCTTCGGAATTGAGGTAACTATTTCGGAAACTCCATGGTATGCAGATATCGTAAATTACTTAGTTACCGGTGAGTTTCCGTCTACCATGCATAAATTTCAACGTGACAAACTTAAGCATAATGCTAGAACCTTTATCTGGGATGAGCCTTATTTGTGGAAACAATGCTCCGATTTAGTAATTAGGAGATGTATCCCGGATAGTGAGTTTAAGCCCATTCTAGACTTTTGTCACAATGAAGCATGTGGGGGACACTTTGGTTCAAGGAGGACAGCCCTTAAGATTTTAGATTGCGGTTTCTTTTGGCCTAGTTTATTTCGCGATGCTCATGCATATTGCGCTGCATGTGATAAGTGCCAGAGATTCGGTAATTTAGGCCCTAGAGATCAAATGCCACAACACTACATATTTAATGTTGAAATTTTTGATGTGTGGGGTATTGATTTTATGGGACCATTTCCTCCCTCCAATGGTTGTACTTATATCTTACTCGCAGTAGATTATGTTTCTAAATGGGTGGAGGCAAAGGCCACCCGTACTAATGATTTGCGAGTTGTTGCAGATTTCCTACGAACTAACATTTTCAGTAGATTTGGAATGCCACGCGTTCTAATCAGCGATGGAGGAAGTCACTTTTGCAACCGCACGGTGGAAGCACTAATGAGGAAGTATGGCGTAAAACACAAGGTTTCCACACCATACCACCCTCAAACTAATGGAATGGCTGAAGTTTCCAACCGTGAGATCAAGAAGATTTTGGAGCGAACCGTCCGCCCAAACCGGAAAGATTGGAGTCAATGCTTAGACGATGCATTATGGGCTTACAGGACTGCCTACAAGACCCCCATTGGTATGTCACCTTTCCGATTAATTTATGGGAAGGCGTGCCATCTTCCGGTTGAATTGGAGCACAAGGCATGGTGGGCCGTGAAGAAATTCAACATCGATCGAGATGCCGCAGGCTTGCATCGGAAGCTACAACTATGTGAACTAGAAGAAATCAGAAATGATGCTTTCGACAATGCGTGGATTTACAAAGAGAAGACGAAAAAGATCCACGATCAGATGATTCGTGGGAAGAGTTTTGAACCTGGGCAGAAAGTATTGCTTTTCAATTCAAGACTTAAGCTCTTTCCGGGAAAGCTTCGCTCTCGATGGATGGGGCCATTCATAGTTTCTCAAGTTCTACCTCATGGAGCAGTTCTCATTCGATCTATCGACAAAGGTAGTGAGTTCAAAGTAAATGGCCATCGCTTGAAGCCCTATTTTGAGGCATTTGCGGAGCACACCGTGGAGGAGATGCAACTCCAAGAACCGGCCATTTCAAAAACAAAATGATGCATCACGTCCAAAGCTAACGACGTAAAACAAGCGCTCATTGGGAGGCAACCCAATAGGGAGACAACAGATTTGTTTTCTTCTCCCCTTTTAAATAATTTAATGGCTTTTTGCGTATTAGATTAAAATTTTCGTAGATCCTATACTCCATTTTTATTCTATACTTCTACTTTAGTACATTGAGGGCAATGTAGAGTTTAAGTGTGGGGGAAGGGTTTACAATTTAATTGTGTCTAAATTAGTGTTTTTCAGAGTCTTTAGGACGCCCTTAACTAGTCGATGATGAAATTTGATCGATACGAACACATATGGCGTATGAATCACATGCATCGAATTCTTGTGCTAATTGAGATATTCTTTATGTTTTTAACATGTAGTAGATATAAATTGCAAAACATGGTACAGAAATCGCATGCTTGAATAAGTTTTTAATCATATGAACCCTATGTGAGCTTTTGAGCTATATGTTCTTTATTCCTTGAGTGATCTGATCAATCCATATCATTTCGTAGTTTATAGCTTTATATATGCCTCATTTGACTGCTTGCCATAGATTTTAATGAACTAGAGAATACTAGAACTTACTCATGTCAATTTGCAAAGCTTTTAAGTTGATACATACTTTGATTTTGGAAATGATTAAAGGCATTTAGGATTTTCCACCACATTGCCATATATCCATGTATCCCATTTGTACGCACAAGTTGCGACACCCCTAGATAAACCAATTGAGCCCACGTTAAGCTTTTCTTTCATCACCATATATACCTAAACACTTATCCTAGTTTAGAATATCCTTACCTTTGTTCCGGAAACTTGGTGAGAATTTTTCGAAACTAGCACATAAGATTATGGTTTGGTAGGAAAGATTGAAAGAGTTAATGTGAGTAAGGGGAAAGACTTGTCCAAATAGCTAAAAAAGTATGTGATTGCCAAAAAGAAAAGAAAAAAATTATATTTGAGAGAATGAAAAGAAAAAAAAATTATTATCTCTCATGGCAATTGTTGTGTTCTAAGAATAACCATTTGGATTAACGTCCCCCTTATTTACGGATTTGGAGTTTACGATAAATTGAAGGCCTAAAAATAGAACAAAATATGGCATTTGTCCTGTCCGAAAAGCTAAAAGGGTAGCTTAGATTGAAGTATACATGGTAACATACAAATGGAGATGGAGGACTAATATGGTGCTAGACTAAGTCATTGGAACGTTTTTATCACCACATATCTAAATTTCGAATGCCTTAGCCTTAACCCCATTACAACCTCACTAAAAGTCCTTTATGATCCTTAAAATGAGTAGCTTTCAATTAGTAGAGTAAGTTGCATGAGTAAGCTTATGGTTTTGGTTCATTTGTGCAAGCAATCAAACTTTATTCATGTGGTTTTCATTTCAATTCATATACATTTTAAGTGAACCATTTTCATGAGTGAAAAATATGATGAGTGCATCCTTGTGAGTTGATTAAACATTTATTCAAAGCATGCACAGCTATAACATAACCATTGTTTTCTCTATGTCTTACTTGTTCATTACATAATTATATCGCAATTATCTCTTGAATTCATTGAGCATACAAGTTGAAATTCATGTGAGCCATCGCCATATACTTATGAAAATTCTGAGACGAATTTTAGCTAAGGGCTTAGTTATGTTCTTTCCTTTGTTTTAAATTCGTAGAAGAGTCTTAGTTTAACTTAGTGTTTGCTAAGGGACTAGCAAAGTCTAAGTGTGGGGGAATTTGATATACGCATTTTATGCTCGTTTCTTAACGCATTTCCCTTTACGTTTAGCTATGTTATTATCTTAGTTTTTACGTTTTCCTTATTTAAATTGTTATTTTGAAGATCTTTACGGTGGAGATTAATAACGACGCAATTCGGAGGAATTTCGGCGATTTTGCGATTTTTGCGATTTTGGACCTCCGAAAATGGGCCGGGCCAAAAAGCAAATTGTGGGCCGAATTCTCAACTCTTGTTTCGGCCCATTATATGGCCCAAACCACATTAGCTCGGCTTGGAAGCCTTTTGGTGAAGAGGAAAAGTCTTGTTTTGCAACCTTTGAAGAGGCAAAGTCAACAATATCAAGCTTTGTGACTCACCTTGGTGACTCTTGCTTGCATTAAATGAAAAGATGACTTGCCATGGTGACTTGCATGGTGACTCTTGCTTAGGGTTCATCAATGGTGACTTGCATGGTTACTAAGGGTGTGACTTACCATATTAATCATTGCTTGCATTTAATGGAAGGAGGCAAGGTGGAAGAGAGAAGGCAAGCATTCCTTGCCTATAAATACCAAGGAGGCCGAACCATTCAAAGCATCACTCAATTTACTAGCCAAAGCTCTACACAAATACTCTTCCACCATAAACACTTGAAGGTTCTCTTACAAGCCAAAGCACATCTCCTCCATTCCAAGCCGAAGCAAGGTTCTAGGGTTCTCCTCCATCCAAGCCGAAGCAAAGCATCCTCCATCCTTCACAATACGCTAAGTCCCTTGTGAAGGAAAGCCATCTCCACCGTAGATCATCTAGCATTCAAGACAAAAAGTGTAACCATGATCTTCACTTTCATTTCTTTTGTTTTGTATTTGAACCTCTTGATGTATTGGAATACATTTATGTATCAAATGAAGAACAAGTTTAGATTTGTGTTTTATGCTCTTAAACCAATTTGTAATATGCATGTGTTTATGATTTCTAGCCTTTTATGCATGTTTGATACAATCTTAAAGCTTCGAGTGCATGTGTTAGAAAATACGCTAAGTCCCTCTCTTTCGCATGTTTCGATGATCGTATGTTGTTTAGGATGTTTATACGCTAAGTTGCATTCCTACTCAATTATTAAGCATGTGTATTTAGTTAGAAGTTATGAATTTCGTAACTTACAAAAAGGTTTGATGCATGAAAAGGGTAGGTTAATAAGATGAGATGATCACATGTAATTGGTAGTGTAACTTCTTATTTTTAGCAAGCATAATTAGACTTTAAGTTTCTTGATTGTTGAAACTTGTCTATGAGTAAAACATGTTAGATGCCTAAGAGTTTTAGTTGTGTTTGCATGTTATGTACTTTAATTTCGTAGATTAAACAACCAACTTCCAATCCCCCCAAACATTTACATTTCCGCTTATTAACGAAACCATGCATGCGCCCTTAATTCCCCGGATAAAGAACGATCCCTACTCGCCAATATTACAAATGATAAAAGAAGGGTTTAAATTGCAATGCGCGTAATCTGTGTTTTTAAGTTAACGTGAATGCATGTTTTGCGCGTATCACTGAACATGAGGCAGCGCCGATGGATGGAGTTGATCAATGATTACGATTGCACGTTTGAATATCATCCAGGGAAGGCCAACGTTGTGGCAGATGCACTTAGCCGGAAATCCGGAGCCTCATTGTTTCACATGTGTGTGGCCAGAGTGTCGATGTTAGCCGAGCTTCGAGCTACAGGTGCTGTATTTGGGTATGATGATGATGGAGCTTTGTTGGCCAGCTTTCAGGTTCGACCAGTGTTGGTTGATCAGGTACGGGAGGCACAGGATTCAGATCCTTACTTGCTGGGCAAGAAGACTATGATTCGGAATGGTGTGCCTACAGAGTTCCGATTGAGCGACGACGGTACGTTGTTGTTCAGGGGCAGATTATGTGTACCCAGAGACGAGGATTTGAAGAAGGAGATTCTGGACGAGGCCCACAGTTCAGCGTATGCGATGCATCCCGGAGGTACGAAGATATTTCGTACACTTCGAGCGTACTATTGGTGGCGCAACATGAAGCGGGAGATTACCGCGTACGTGAGTCGGTGTTTGATTTGTCAGCAGGTGAAGGCAGAGAGACAGAAACCTGCAAGGAAACTACAGCCACTTGAGATTCCAGTTTGGAAGTGGGAGCATATCACGATGGATTTCGTCTATCAGTTGCCGCGTACTTCGGCGGGCAACACTGGCATTTGGGTTATTGTCGACCGATTGACGAAATCCGCACACTTTCTTGCACTTCCAGGGAAGGTTTCAGTGGGCAGATTGGCCAAGTTGTACTTATCAGAGATTGTTCGCTTGCATGGGGTGCCTGTATCCATTGTTTCTGACCGTGATAGTCAGTTCACTTCTGAGTTTTGGCAGGCTTTACAGCGAGCTTTGGGCACGAAGTTGCGATTTAGTACAGCTTTTCATCCTCAGACTGACGGGCAGTCCGAGCGGACCATTCAGACTCTTGAGGATATGTTGAGATCATGTGTGTTGCAGTTTCGTGGAAACTGGGTTCAACAGTTACACTTGATCGAGTTCGCCTACAACAACAGCTATCAGGCCAGTATTGAGATGGCACCGTACGAGGCCCTGTACGGGAAGCAATGTCGCACTTCATTGTGTTGGAGTGAGGTGGGCGAGCGTTGGCTCATTGGTTCTGATTTGGTGAAAACCACGATGGAGGACATTGAGGTTATTCGGGATCGACTGAAGATTGCCCAGGATCGGCAGAAGAGTTACGCGGATGTGAGGAGGAAGAGTTTAGAGTTCGAGGTTGGTGATTGGGTCTTCCTGAGACTATCTCCGTGGAGAGGTGTTGTGCGTTTCGGGAAGCGTGGCAAGCTTCGACCGCGATACATTGGTCCGTATGAGATTACGGAAAGGGTTGGAGCTGTTGCTTACAGACTTGAGTTACCGGCAGAGATGGCTCGTGTGCATGATGTCTTCCATGTTTCGATGTTGCGAAAGTACATCTCAGATCCTTCACATGTGATAGCCCCACAGCAGTTGCCGATCAGAGAGGATTTATCGTATGTTGAGGAGCCAGTGCAGATTCTCGATCGTCGTGAGCAGGAGTTGAGGCACCGTGTGATTCCGCTGGTGAAGGTCTTGTGGCAGAACCATTCAGTGGAGGAGGCCACCTGGGAGACCGAGCAGCGTATACGGGAGCAGTATCCTCATCTGTTCACATGACAGGTACGTAAATTTCGAGGTCGAAATTTCTTTAAGGGGGGTAGAATTGTGACGACCCGAACCAGAATCAGATGTGTGTTTGGCACGATTCTCGAGATTTGGATATAGTCGTAGTTTTACGATATTGTGTGGTTTGTCGATTCGATTCGCGACTATGTTTTCAGTCGAGAATTTGAGTTGAGTATCTTCACGGAAGTTGTAGAGTACGTGATTTCGAGCTCGAGGGCAGTTTCGGAAGATTTTTCCGATAACCGAGGAATATTTTATGATTATTTGAAGTTTCGGATTCCGACGAGTTTATCCGATTGTTTCGAGCTTATCCGAATCACATCGTATATTCATTCTGGACCGTTGATTGACCCGAGGGACGAGTATAAATATCGAAAAGTCGAAAAATAGTCGAGAAATAGTCGTAAAAACACGAATTTGCATTGACTTGCGTTGACTTTCCCGTTTTGGAAAGTTTGACTGGTTGACCGTGGAGGAGAGTTTCCGTTTCGGTCTTGCACTTCCGGCGACTGGATTCCGACCACCATCGGCCACGAGACAGGTACAGATCGTTTCTCCTTGTGATTTCGAGCATGATGGTTATTGGTTTGAGTAGAATTGGTTCCGTTTTGTGGGAACCCGATTAGGGCCGATTTGGTGTTGGTCGCCGGTGATGGGAGGAAGGTTTCCGGCGAGATTTTTGAGGGGATTTGTTGGGGGTTTTGCTCCCCACACCTAGGAGAAGCTCTCGGGGTAGCTAGTTTTGGAAGAGGTGAGGTTTCGGGGTGAACCCGATTTGAGATCCGGTTTGGGAATTCCGATTTGGTTTCAAAGAATTGAGGTGTTTCCGGTAGGATTTGATCTACGTGATAGAAGGAAAAGATGTTCGCATGGTTGAGATGAGCTAATCTGGAGCTTTCCGCCGTGGGATTTCACTGTTGACAGCGCGCCGCCGCCGGCGGCGGCGGTCAACGGCGAGAAAAAGTCAACTTTTCAGATTTCGATGTAATTAGTGTCATTTTTCTCGTAATCACGCCCTGGTTATTGTACGGAGGTTTTCGGGTTGATTTGGTTAGCCGATTGTCAGTCGAGATTTCGAGTGGGGATTTCGGGATTACTGTTATACATTTTGTACTGCATTTCGTATTTCTGGGAACGATTGGTTTCCGTGCATCAGTACAGTGTTGTGGACTACGATTTTGATCAGTTATGTTTTATGAATATGTTCAGGAGATCGAGATCTGGATCGTGATCGTGCTTCAGGCGAGGGATCTTCCGCCGGACCACGAGTGTAGCGCGTGTGCGCGTTTCGAGAGTCTGTGAGTGGACACTTTATTTTCACGGATTGATTGCGAGTCTTTATTTATGATTTATGAACTTGAGCATGCAGATTGATTATGATTTTACGAGCATGTGTTTTACGATTATGCTTATACGAATATACGTATACGAATATATACATATACGTACATATTATGTTTTAAGCATGTGCATAGAAAAGATTTATGATTTGGTTTACATAGAGTACAGTCTCAGTATATGTTGTTGTATCGATACACCTTGGCTTCTCGGCTGATCCCCGAGTACGCTCCGGGAAGGACAGATATCCTGACCCGAGGCCTTTCTGGCTAGGAATCACGTGTGGGTCTGGGATACCGTGATTCAGACTGTGCTATCGCGTGGTAGTCCATGAGTGATTCCGCAATTTTATGTTGCATGCTCTGTACGCGTGAGGAGTTGGAGTCTCCCTCGTGTACCCGGACGCGTGAGGAGTTGGAGTCTCCCTCGTGTACCATTTCTTTACTTATACATTTGACTCGCATATGATTTTATACGTATATATTACTTGGTGAAAGACATTTATTTTCGTCCACTCACTCTAACGTGTTTATTGTCTTTCCCCTGGGCTTTTCGGTTTCCGTGCCCAGTTTGCAGTTCAGGTTTGGTGTTTCACGTCGCTGTTTGGAGGCTAGTGATCAGAGTCACCTGTGTTTTCCAATAGGTTCTTGTTTCACCTACTGATGTACATATTGTATATGTTTTACTCTAGAGGTCGCTCTGATACATTCTGATACATGTTGTGCTGATTTTCATGGATATACATATATACATAGTACAGTTTATTTACTGTTGTTGAATATATTGATGTTGAGAAATCCGGATGGGATTGGTGCCCACGGTTTGCTTTTTGTGGCATAGGATGAAGTGTTAATTTCCGCGTGCAGGTTATGGTAATTCAACGTTAGTAACGAAACTCTGCCGAAATTTTGAAAAATTTTTGTTGGTTCGTATTTTCGAAAGGGTTTGATTCCGGTTTAGGTAACTGAATCGGGATTGGGTCCTTTCAGCATATGTTTATTTTCGTCCACTCACTCTAACGGGTGGTGCATTGACTACCGGAAGTTGAATCAGACTTCAGAAAAGAGCAAGTATCCTCCGCTTCGGATTGACGATTGGTTTGATCAGCTCACGAGAGCTTCAGTCTCTTAGAAGATTAATTTTGGGCCCGGATACTGTCAGTTGAGAATCAGAGAGTCAGATGTGGCTAGGACGACTTTCGGATCACGGTGCGGGCATCACGAATTCTTGGTTATGTCGTTTGGGTTGACCAATGCCCCCGTAGTTCTTATGGACTTGATGGACCAGGTGTTCAGACGATTCTGGACAAGGTTGCGGTCGTGTTCGTCGGCAACATCCTGATTTACTTCAGGAGTGTGGGTCAGCACCTGAAGCAATTGCGAGCGATTTTGCGGACTTCGCAAGATGATCAGCTATTTGTGAAGTTCAGCCAGTGTGAATCTATGTTGGTTAGCGTGAAGATTTTGGGCCACGCGATGTCAGCCGAGGGAGTTGGCATGGACTCTGACCAGATTGAAACCGTGTTGATTTGGAGTTGACCTATCATTGTGCCAGAGATCAGGAGTCCCTTGGGTTTAGCAGGTTATTATTGGCGCATTGTGCAAGATTTTCTCGGATTGCCACTTCATTTTCCAGATTGACGAAGAAATGCGTTAAGTTCGAGTGGTTCGATGCACGCGAGGAGAGTTACTTACTCCTGAAGGATGGTTGACCGTTGCTTCGGTTTTGACGTTACCTGATGATCGTGGTGAGTTCGTGGTTTATGGCAATGCATCGAGGTTTGAATTTGGTTATGCTTTGATGTAGCATTGTAGAGCGGTGGCTCATGGGTTCAGGCAGTGGAACCTTATGTAGCTACGTACCCTATGTATGATTTGGGAGTAGCTGTCTTTGTGTTAGCATCGGAGAGTTGGAGACACTACTGCTACGACGTGCAGTGTAGTGTAGGATGTACACTGATCATTTGAATTTCGTCTACTTGCATTTTTGGCCAGATTTGAGCTTGAGGCAGTGTAGATGGATGGGGTCGATTAACGACTATGGCTGCACATTTGAGTTTATCCGAGAAAGGCTAGTAGTTGTACTTTGACTATCCATCTGGGATGTCGTTGCTGATGCATTCAGTCAGAAACCGAGAGCTGCATTGTTTCATATGTGTGAGCTATGGGAGCTGAGTTCAAATGTGATGGTGTTGAAGCTCATTGTGTTGCGTGCGTTTGGCACTAGTGATGCGGAGATGTATCAGATACTTCGAGTTTACTACTCGCGACGCAACATGAAGAGTATTGTAGCAGTTTGTATGTGCAGATTCCACATATGTCGGTTGGCGATGGCAGTGAGGCAGAGACTTGCCGGGAAGTTACAGTCATTAGAGATTTCCGATTAGAAGTTAGAGCTTGTCACTATAGATTTTGTGTGCTAGTACGCACTTCGGGTTGTGATATCAGTTGTTGGGTCTTTGTGGACCATTTGATGAACTTAGTTCTTTTCCTTGTACTTTCGGAAAAGATTTCGATGGCAGGCTGACATAGCTGTATTTGACGGAGGTTGTCCATTTTCATGGTGTACCTGTGTCCCAGTTCGCTGACCGAGATAATCAGCTACAACGGAGTGTTGGCAAGCTTTGCAGCGAGCATTGGGGACCATATTACAATTAATATCGGTTTTTATCCTCTGATTGGTGGGCGATCTTTGAGGACTATTCAGACCTTGGAGGGCATGTTGTGGTCTTATGTATTGCAGTTCCGAGGGATTTGGGACCAGCAGTTTCAGCTGTTCGAGATTGCATGCAGTACCAGTTTGTTGACCACTATGAATATGACGTTGCTTGATGTCGTTTTGAGGAACGATGTTGTACTCCATTGTGTTGGAGCGAGTTTGATGTGAGCTGACGTTGGATCCTGAGTTAGTGGGATGTGCTACCACAGACTTTCGGATTAGCGGAAACAGCTTGATAATTGCCCAAGTTCGATGTTTGAGTTATGTTGATGTGAGTAGGCTGAGTTGTGAATTGCCACGTTATTTTGATCCGTACTTAATCATAGGCGAATTTGTGTTGTGCCGTATAGATCGGCATTGCCTATAGCGTTGGCTTTTGTGTGTGTTGTGTTCCGTGTGAAGGAACTACATTTCAGATTTGTTGCGTGTTTTGTACCCTATCAGTTCCTTATGCAAGATGACTTGGCATTTGTGTGGAGCCAGTTCAGATTCGAGATTCGAGGGTACAGAGATATCATCACGAAGATATTTTTCCATTGACAGAGTTGTTCAGTTGACGTAGCCACTGGAGAGTTGAGCTGTATACAGAGGCAGTGCTCTTACTTTCTAGTCGGCAGACTTGGAAATTTTGAGGTCGAAATTTTTTTAAGGGGGGTGGATTTGTGACGACCCGGAACAGAATCAGAAGCGTAATCAGCTTAATTCGTGAGTTAGCGTATAATCGCAGATTTCCGATAACTGATTGAATCGCCAGCTTTGATCACGACTAAATTATTAGCGAAGAATTTGAGTTGAGTCTCTTCTCGACAGTTGTAGTACGCGTGATTTCGAGTTCGTGGGCGGTTCCGGATTATTATTTGGATGACCGACGAATATAATATGAATATTTGAAATTTTAGAATATCATCGAGTTTATCCGTTCGTGTTCGAGTCTATCCGAATCGTGATTGTGATCCGTTTTGGACCGTTGATCGACCCAAACTGTAGATGGAATGATTATCGACTTGATTTGCGAGTTTCGCGATTTGTCGTGATTTCGACGTAATCT
Organism: Geum urbanum; assembly: GCA_946800695.1. Lineage (NCBI taxonomy): Eukaryota > Viridiplantae > Streptophyta > Magnoliopsida > Rosales > Rosaceae > Geum > Geum urbanum. The sequence goes on from OX327004.1 coordinate 27,839,199, forward strand.
GCTATTATGGCGGCTTCCTTAGCGACTAAAATACTGGGCGAGAATCTTATTTTGGATCCTTCGTGAAAGTTGTAGAGAATTTAATTTCGAGCTTGTGGGAACTTTCGGAGGATTTTTCTGAGTTACGAGGATTAAGTTACGAATATTTTCGACAGTTGATTATTTAATCGGATAAACTTGTGATGGATTGAACCGTTGACTTTTTATCGGATTTGTTGAAGTGTTTGACTTCGGGTGGAAATTGAAGAACATGTCGAGATGAGTTTGTTGACGGGAGAATTGTTGAAATCGGAATTACGATACGAAAGTTACGGGTATTTGAAGTTTGTCGAAAAGTGAATTTTTGGAAGTTTCCTAAAAGGGTAAGTATTTAATGAGGTTTCTATATTGGGCAAGTCAAACTTGCATTTGTTGCTGTTGACCGAGTCAACTCGGCATGGAGGGAGGAGCACGACGGAGCTCGACGGCTCACCGGCGGTGGCACGCCGTCCGGCCACCCCAGGGCTTGGGGTTGGTCCCGTTCGACTCGGCCTGGCCTCCCCGTGGTGTTGCCGGCCACCGTTCACGACATGGTCGCCGGTGGAGAGAGAAATTTCCGGCCAAAGTTTGTGATTTTTGGGGTTTTTGGTTGATTCTTTTTCCGGCCAAATTGAGCCACTTGAAGTACTGGGTTTTGAAGCCCTCATCACCACGAATCTAACCATATATGTATGGTGCTCCAATTCGTTTTGTACATGGAGAATTGATGGATTGAAATTTGTGTGATAATTCGGTTTTGCTTGAAATTGAACTAGTTAGAGTCAAAATTGATCTTTGGTGTAGTTGTGGAAGTTGCTTGTTGGATGATTTTGAGTGGAATAAGCTTTGGTTGACCGGAGAAATTTAAAGTTGGGTGGCGCCGCAGCCGGTGGCAGCGGTCAACGGCGGTGTTCAGTCAAAGTTGACTTTTTGGAGTTTTCGACAAATTGTATGTCGTTTCGCTCGGAATCGCGCCCCGATCGCAATGGTGAGGTTTGTTTTTCGATTTGAGCATCGGAAATTATAGCAAGATTTTATGGTGTGATTATTGGATTTTCACGATTTCGTTGTTATTGGATAATACGTTTCCGGGAACGGTTGTTTCTCGTGATATGATTTGAAGTGTCGAGTTATGATTTTGAGCGGTGGATTTTATGATTATTCAGGGGTTCATGATCGTTTGTTTGGCGAAAAATTTTCCGCCGGATCACGGGATTAACGCGAATTGCGTTACGCTCACCTGTGAGTGGACATTTTTATATTTTCACAGTTGTTGCGATTTCGTGATTTTTCATCATTTTCCGTATTTACTTTATACGATGTTGAGATATATGTTATTTTCGGAGGTATTATTTTATGTTTATTGGTGATGGCATTACTGCATCGATGCTTCGGCTACTCGGCTGATCACCGGTAGTCTGCCAGAGTTGAGAGATTCCTCTGGACCAGAGTTGAGAGATTCCTCTGGGCAGGGTTGAGAGATTCCCATGTATGCCGCCGGGGTTGAGAGATTCCCATGGCCTATCACCGTCGGGTTTGAGCGATTCACCTGACCGTCGGGCTTGAGAGATTCGCCTGGAAACCTCCATATATACTTTCCGAACTCGCATTGTTTTACATTGATTATGTATATAAAATGGTGAAAGGCATATGTTTATTTTCGTCCACTCACTCTAACGTTTTTATTTGCCTTTCCCCTGGGCTTTTCGGTTTCCGTGTCCAGTTTGCAGTTCAGATTCTGGTGTCGCACGTCGTGGTCGGAGGCATAGTATTCGAGCGATGTTTCTTTTATGGTAGGTTCTTAGTTTGGCCTACTATTTGTATATCTATACTAGAAGTCGCTCTAAGCATTCCGATGTATATTTTTATACGATTTTTCCCGGATTTCTGTAAAGTATGGTTATATTTATTATTTTACATTACTGTTATGATATTGAGAAATCCGGATGGGATTGGTGCCCACGGTTTGGCTTTTGTGGCATAGGATGAAGTGTATTTTCTGGGTGCAGGTAATGGTAATTCTGTGTTAGTAGCGTAACTCTGTCGAAATTTTGTTGGTTTTTGTTGGTTCGTGTTTTCAGAAGGGGTTTGATTCCAGTTTAGGAAACTAAATCGGGGTTGGATCCTTTCATGCATGCATTGAGACCATAAAGCTGCATGTTGAGTACGCATTAGTTAAAGCTATGGCATATTCTAGATCACGTTCTGTCACTGGTAAAAATTATGAAACTACACTTTGAATTATTTTCTCTGTTTGTGGCTATGGTCAGGAGATGGGAATTAATGGGAAGATCATAAGACTTGATTGTGTGTGCATGTGGATAATTATAAGAAGATGAAAAAGAAATACATTAAACTATTTATAATTTTGGTCTTCTATTACAGGTAAAGTCAGTGAAGATCAAGGCATCACGAAAGCACACCCATAATGGTTGTGGGATTGATGGGGAGCTTTTTTCACTTAACAGGCAAGTCATTTCCTCTTTGCTACCCAAACAATGCAGACTTATTGGTCACTCTTATAACCACCACGTATGAGTAGTAGCATGGACATTCTTTTAAACTTGTTCCTCGTGTGCTGGGGGGTCTGTTTGATCATCCAAAATGCCAACCAGGAGATCTTGTTATGCAATAATGTATGTTTGACCCCTGGCCGCTGCACCTTTTTAACATGAGGTGCCTCTGTAAATTTTTTGTTGTTGTTTTATTGGAGTCGTTTCATGATTAATTTTGAGGGATGAATTATGTAACCGTTGGTCCACTTTGCTATATCTAGTGAGAGCTGCTTGTGTATCTCTACTGTTCAGGTACACGTTTTCCTAGTAAACCAATTTTCATATTATATTTGCTACTTGTGTATCTTATAGATCATGATGATATGGATGGTGAATGTAGTTTATCCTTTTTGGTAGAGTAAAAACTAGTGCTACAATATGAGAAAGGGAGAAATTGATTTTGGCATGCATGTTTGCATACAAAATCAATTTTTTTTGTTTAAAATTATAAATTTTGCCATGCCGTAGCAAATGGTTATTCATGCCATAGAAAATGGGCATTAATGCATCGCTAAATGTATATTTACTACGGCGTGGACTGTAGTAATTTGCCGTTGCCAATACCAACTCAAATTAATATGGCACAAAATTGCCGTAGCAAAAGCTTTTTGCTACGGCATCTACCGTAATCGTTAGCAATTATTTTGTCACCTAAAGCTATGAAAAATTTGCCATAGCGAAAGGATGATATGCCGTTGCAAAAATAATTTGCTATAGTAAATTTTATTTTTGTCACAGTATTTTTCCATGGCAAAATCAAGTTTTTTGTTGTAGTGCAAGTTCCTTGAACAACTTCTCAAAGAGAAGTTCATGCACTGTCTTCATCGCCAAGTTATCGACTCTGCTCCTTCCTTTCCAAGAGACACTCCAATCGTTTGAATTCTTCAGCAGCATTCGCAGCAATGTTAGAGTTTAGATGTTCCAAGATAGTTCGTATGTTGTCAGAGTCTTCAAGAGAAAAATCCTCTACTATCGGCAAATTGTTAGTGATCTATCTGGATTTAGGGGATTCAAGTTCTCCCTGTTTAAAAGAAATAAATAGGGATGTTAGCTACCAAAAATTTAAAAGCATTGAAATCAAGTAGAAAATTAACTATAAAAATATTGAAATGTCAGTGGACATACCGCTATAATTGTCATCCTCAGCATTTCCATATTGGTTATGTTCTTCAGCTTTTGCATAACTTGTGTGAAGTTCCATCTTACCAGACCAATTTTCCCTGCATCTTTCTCTGCTATTGGTTTCATCATGTTTGCAATACTTAAGAACATATACTTTCATAAAAGAGAAAACAATACACAGTTAAATCATAATAAATAAAAAGTGAACTACAGCTAACACAGATAGCTAAAACACAATAAAGTCACAAGCATTTCAGTTAACCATTAGTGAAAATACAGTTAACCATTAGTGAATACACAGTTAATTATCAGTGTATACACAGTGAACCATTAGTGAATACATAGTTAACACACACATTTACAACAGTGAACTAGATACATCGAAAAATTAGGAAGTGAGAACTTACCGTTAGAACAAGGCTGCATCCGCTTATACTCTTTGCCGCCTCTCTCTTCTTCTCATTCTTCTTCTTCTTCTTCTTCTTCTTCTTCTTCTTCTAGTGAAAACACAGTTAACCATTAGTGAATACACAGTTAATTATCAGTGTATACACAGTGAACCATCAGTGAATACATAGTTAACACATACAGCTACAACAGTGAACTAAATACATCGAAAAATTAGGAAGTGAGAACTTACCGTTAGAACAAGGCTGCAGCAGCTTATACTCTTTGCCGCCTCTCTCTTCTTCTCATTCTTCTTCTTCTTCTTCTTCTTCTTCCTCCCTCTTGAGTTAAGCTGTTGATGGGTAATAAATTTTTGCATGCGTGTCCAACGCATTGAGCAACAGACTGTTAATGCTGCTTAGCCAATTATATTCTTTCAATTCTTCCAAGTCGCTGACCATGTTGATTACATTCCAACTAGCACTACCAAAAGAATTGGGAAGCAGAATAACCGATAATAGTAACAAAATTAATAGATGAGTAATGCCCTCCACTCTGCTTGAATTCAAAAGTGTTTTTTTTCAGTCTGTCAATAATCATTTTCTTTGAAACCATTGTCCTCTTCCCAAATAACTCTATTCCAAACTCTCTCTTGGTAGAAACCTTTTCACATAAAGGAACTGATCTCCCTCCACAATCTTTCAAACCAAATAGATCTGCAACATATTTGGGTTTGATTCTATTGACTCTCGTAGGGTGAAATAGAAATGACCTCGTAGAGATATCATAGCAGTCGACCAAGTACGACATGCATATATAAGATATGTAAAGCCCTCTAGTTTCTCCTACTTATTCATCTATGATTGTCTTTATCAATGTGCCAAACGGAGTCTCCAACGCTTGAGCAATAACTTTATCTATAATTTTATTCTTGTAGGCTTGAATAAGCTGCACATAGCTGATGAGGTTGCAACGAAACTGAATCTTCTAGTTTCATTTTCGTTTCTGCCACTTTCTCTTATCCACTTTCTTCTTTCGATCCACTTATTCTTCATGATGATGATGATGATGATGATGATGATCATCATCATCATCATCTTCTCCATCTTCACCTTCATCTTCAACTTCTTCTTTAATATCTTCATCTTTATTGTCTTTCTCTTCTTCATCATCATCTATGTTATTATCTTCATCATCCTCTTCCCTTTCATCTTCATCATCATATTCTTCATCATCATTCTCTAAACTTGTGTCCTTCCTCTTTCTTAACTTCTCCTCCTTATCTTTCTTCATTCCCTTCTACTTTGAGACTACTTTCCTCTTACCCATTGATTTGTTCCTCTGCTCTTTTTTCTATTGCAGCTTCTGCACCTACTACTTCAACTTCGCAACCTTGTAACGCATGGGACGTCGCATTCCATGCAATTTTAAGGTTGCAGAAGAATCTGATAATTTAGTTTCAGGTTCAAAATATGATTTCGACTTCCTCCTTTTCCCTAGCATCTTTTCTCTCTTGAGAATTTTGGAAGACTCTCTTTGCTCATCATGCTTTCTCTTATGAGGTTTTTTCATTTTGCCTGTTTGCACTACTAACACAGAATATAAATAGCAGTAGTTAACTCATATAATAACGAAGACTTCAAATAGATACAGACAGTTAATACTACATTGACCGACAGTTAACCCACTGTTAGGCAAAATAGCAACCCACATTTAACATTAAGGGAACCACATGAAATCAACAACAACAACACACAGTGAACGACAACGAGCACACAATGAAACACAGTTAATCCAAACATAAATCAACAACAACAAAAAACAGTGAAACACAGTTAATCCTAACATGAAATCATCAACAACTAACAACAAACAAACAGTCAACACTCAGTGAACCACAGTTAACCCTATCATGAAGTCATCATCATCATCAACAACCACACATAGTGAAATACAGTTAATTCAAACATGAAATCAACAAAAATAAAAAACAGTGAAAATTTATTGAACACTCAATGAACCACAATTAATAGTAACATGAAATCGTCAACAACAACAACAAAACAGTGAAACACAGTTAATCCAAACATGAAATCAACAACAACAAAAATAAGCAATGAACCATAGTTAACCCTAACATGAAATCATCAACAACAACAACAACAACAACAACAATAACCAAAAAAAGCCTTTGCGTACTTAATACATCACATAGCATCTATAAAAAATCAAGAAAAAGTTGCAAAAATAACAAAACTCAAACTAGAAACCCAAGAAAAATGTAAGGAAATGTAAATAGCAACAATATCGTTTCAAAAAATCAAAAGCATAGATGAGAACATGCAAACTACTTAGAAAACAACGAGAATTAAGAAAACGAAGGTTTTCGAACACGAGAATTACTAACGAACACGATAATTTCTCAGATTTCCAGTGACAGTACAGGAGGAGAAGAGGCATCGTTCAAAATTCCGGTGGATTCCAAGGGGTGGTCGCCGGAGATTTGAGTTTCGGGGTCTGTGAATTTGAAATCGCAAAGGATGGTCTGAGAGAGATCAAAAATGAAATGAAAACTCAACATGAATCGAAGGGGAGGGAGTTCGAAGATAATAGTGGTATTTCGTGTAAATAAATTAAAAGTTCTGGTTAGTTATTTACACCAAAAACTTATTAGATTTTTTTAAAATTTGAAAAAGCTTTTGAGTTTTTTTGGAAAGAGACCCCCTAAAGTGGATGTTTTTTTTCATTTGCCCAATCTCAAACTGAGACTAATAGTTAAGATCCACTACAACCGGGTGAAGATCCACTAGCTATGGGGGGAAGTGGCTTCGTACTAGTTGATTATTTTTGAGAGAGTTTCGATAGGCACTTCTATATTTTCTCAGTTACTTTAAAGAACAATCCAACTCTACCATTTTCGATGAAAAAAGAAAATATGAAACACAAAATATGATAAAACATTGAATCCTCATAGCAATTTCCTGTTGGAATGGAGCGAGTGAAACCAAAAGCTATCTTCTTTTCCTCGGCATTAGCCACAATCGAATTTCATTGTGGTTTAGTAATAAAATGGCTACAGAATTACCGATTCTTTTAACTCTTTTTTAATTACATCAATTTGTGTTTTTGTAACAAACATATGTTGCACGGACACTGATACGGGAACACACACAAGAAGATAGAACGGCAAATATGTTAAAATAAGATATGATAGTGATGACATGGAGGGATCAGACCCAGTAATTAAAATAAAATTTTAAAATAAATTAAAATCGTTGGGACCAGGCAAGGTAATACTAATATTTTGAAACAAGCCACATGACACTTTGGATATAGCACATCCCCAAGTGTAATGTCTCCAATTGTGAGACACATGACATGACTCTAAAGTGGCCAGAAACGAATAACAATTGTAATCAAATCCTATCCAAAGCGGAGCTTCACTTTTAAAAAAATGGATCGGAGTTCTGAGTTCCACAAGATTGAAAATTTTATTCAATCATTGAAACTAAGCACCCTTCAGATTATCACTGTAAGATCATGCTTGCAAAAAATCATCTCAGTCTGAGATGATTTGGCCATGTGATCACCACATTTAATTTTTTATTTTTTTTATATACGGTTCATCCAATATAGCTTAAAAGTTTAATGTTACGATCAAATGGTCAAATCATCTCTATTGAGCTGATTTCTTATAAACATAATCATTAAACAATAATCTACATAATAAATGATTTCAATTATGAAACAACGTAGTCAATCTTGTGAAAATCAAAAATTTATTTTATTTTTTAAAAATGGAACTCCACTCTAGATAAAGACTCCAATTTTTATAGAACTATTTACGAACTATGATTTTAACTCAATTTCCACATTTGTAAGGAGCAGTCCCCTTATGCGAAGCCCATAGTGAATTTTAGTTTTACAACCAAAAAAATAAAATTGGTTTAAAAGCAACGATAGATTCTGATTTACAAATGTTCTACGAGAACTGGGGGATGATAAGGTCACTGATGAGTGGAATTGTGGAGGTCCTTACTGTAATATATGCAATACTAAGTTTTAACCATGAAGCGAAAGAACATTCCGCACAGAAGACAGTAGATGGTTCCAAGTTTCCAAGTTGGACTTTTTATAGTGTTCTAGGAATATGATGGAGGAAAACGAGTGAGTTAAAAGCTACCGTAGTTGTCTTTTCCCTGAAGAGATACGAGCAGGCAGTGGCATACAGAATCCGAAAGTTCCATAGACATTACAGTCAACATAGTTTCCACTGTTACAAGATTCTACTACATAATTGACACTGGGAGTTGCTAACCACAACAATTGCTATTCTGCTGAATGGGATTCCCCTTCATTTGAACACTTTCACCGGATTTGTTGGCAGTTGGTTGGTTACCCATTCTGCACGACATTTTAGGTATTACAAGCAGTACGGCCACAATCTACTACGCTGATTGAAATATATGGGAATCACAAAACTTTTTCAACTAAAACTCAACTCCTTATCACCTCAATGTCAATGATATTATCAGCCTTGTTTTTCTTTCAGGACATTAGGGTAGTTGGTGTTTGAAGACAAAACATGCTACAATGATGTATCTTACCATCATCTCTATAGCTACTACTGTGGAAGTAAGTTTATGAAATGAAGCTGTAACGAGCTAGTTTATAGCATTAAAGACTTTATTACTGATCTTACTTTTTCTTTATCTCGCCAGCCATGGTTAAGAAAGCCTGCTCAACGTTGATGGCATCTTTAGCACTAGTCTCAAGGAAAGGGATGCCGATCTCATCAGCCAAAGCCTACAGCTCATTTAGACACAAAAACAGATGTCACTAACTTCATTTCTCTCTCCAAGAAAGAAAAAACACTCTATTTACTTAAATCTATGAAATTCAGATCTGCAGTCAAAACTCATCAAGACAAATAACATGCACATTATTGTTTATGTAGACACTAGACAGCAAGGGGGAGAAAACACTCCATCCCCAGCAAGAACAAAGCAAAACAACAGACTAAGGTTGGCACTGTACACCTATTTCCACAGATTTATCAGCATGATCATAAGTTAATCAGTAGCATGCCCACATGACATTCCCCAAAAGAAATGGCCCCGAACTTACAAGCCACTGTCCCATGTAATATTAACAACCAGGATGTGGACCAGTGTCTTCAGAGGAGTTACTGGGGCACGTTTTAGGGCTTGAAGCAGATTTTGGGCACACCGGAAACACTCCAAAGCATCCTTTTTGAAGCGACTTACTGGAGTTGCAATATTGCGACGATGAGGCTGAATTTCTGGTGGATTTGAGCACGGAACCTCTCGGGATGTGCGATTGTGGCAAGGAAGTCAATCACCCAATTTGCAACCGATCTGGGCTATGTTCACCTTAATCTGCTTTGCCAGTATTAATCCTCCCTTTCTCAACTTCCCTAGTCTTCTAAACGCGCACTTCTTCCTTTTTCTCTTCCTCTTCACCTCACTAAGAGCTTCTGATACTCAACTTTTTGGCCTTTACACATGAGCCAATGAGGGAGAAAGACAATAAAATAGAATACTTGTGGGATTTTCTGACTTGACCCACATACATAAATAATATGATACTTACATATGTTTAAAAGAATATTAATATTCCTATATATAAGTTATATTTATTTCATATGAATAACCTACACTTCAGGCGCCTTGAAGCTTACGCTCTGTGCTATCAGCTTTATAAAAAATTGATATGGATTTTATCTACTCTAACTATTAGAAGTTTCACACTATTCTCTTGTTCAACCAACTGCTGCTGGTAGTGCATTAGTTGACCACCCTGATATTACTCTCATATGCTAAGAGGACAGGGGTTCAATTCCCCATAAAATTATTTCCAGGGGGATTGAATTTTTCAAAAAAAAAAAAACTAGTTTCCTGTTTTAACTAGTATATATCATTTGTATATTAATCAGTCCAACACTTGTAATTACCCCAAGAAAGAAATTTGATATAACTGTGCTGTCCAAGATCTAAACAACAAGCCAACGCATTCTTCAACACAAACCACGTAAAGTGCCACATGCGGAGGGGGTTGATTTGAAACCATGTGTGAAACAGGAATCTAAATCAGCCTATATATCACCTCACGCACTGCCTGAGGTGCACGATGTAGAAAGAACAGATTGGCAATGGCTTTAGCCAGTTGGCCAGGAGGGTAGGTAAACCTGAATAGAGTTTTAGTTCCTAGAAGGGTAAAGGACTGAATCCTATGATTATGCAATGACCTAACTGCAGTGAAGATCCTGAGCAGATTTCATGATCCAAGAGTCCTAAATTAAATTACGAGTTTTAAGTTGTTTGGAATTCTGTGGAGTCTTTCTAATTTCTTGCTGGAATTATTATTTATTGCTGCTATTATTAGGGATGAACTAGCTCAAGTATAAATAGCTAAGGATGAGAGTCTTGGTAGGCAGATGATATCAGTTTTCACCAGATTATATAAGAGTTTGCCTGGTATTTCTAGCCCAAATTTCAAACAGTTCATTCCTACTTTAGTCCTGCAGCAAAATTCTTTTTTTCCATGTTGCCCTCCCCCTCTAGTTTGTAAACTACTCCAGCCCCAAAACAGAATCTTTACGTTTCATCAGTGAAGTGACACTCCATGCTTAGTTTAACTCATTCTCCATTTATTGTACTTTCGTATCCACCTGATTATTATAGATCCTCAATTACAGTAGCTATTAATCATAAAGCAGAACAACTGTTGAGAGCTAATGCATGAATATGTCAAATACAGATTGATCAGAATCGTACATCCATCATCCTTGAAAACAAAATCGCAAATTAATATATTATGTGTGCTGGAATTATGCATATTGATACACAAACATAAGATACATCCCAGCAGTGGGTTTAAGAACATAACTTGCAGTGGATGCCTTGCAATTAGAATTTTTCCAACTCTAAACCTTGAATGTCCTCTAATTTAGCAAAAAGTGCACTTTGTTGATCCACCAATATCTATTAATCAATCTCCACTTCACAGAAAGTGATAGGGGAGAAACAAAATCTCTATGCTTATGGGAAATCAACTACCAAGAATCTCTAAACTTTTCTGCTGACTTCCTAAACTGTATGTTTGCTCTCGTTCATTAGCCCTTCTCTCGCTCAATTAAGAATTTCATTAAAGTAAATTTGAATTTAAAAGAAAAATAATCAGATTTACTAAATTATAGCGAATCTGATAGAGAAACTGTTGGAGTTGAGGGACACTTTTCAAGAATTTTTTTTTTCTTCCCTACAATAGAAAAGTTATGTAGATCTGAGGACTCTGACTATATTATTTCCCCATTAGTACTTTTCCAGTTTGCGTGTGGAGAAGAGAATCATCATCTGATGAATTTGAAATTTTACTGAAATATAGGAGTAAAAAACACCCAGGCAAATTAATAAAAACATTAATACCTTTCCTGTTTGCGTGTCAACAACCTTGTTCTCAACTAAATCACATTTATTTCCCACTAAAAGTTTGCATACACTTTCGTTCGCATATCTGTCAATCTCATTCAGCCACTGCTTGACATTATTGAAGCTCTCCATCTCAGTAACATCGTACACAATCTGTAACAGCCCCAATACAAGTAAAACTTTCATTACAAGATTGAACACACAAGATTATGAGAAACCTATGGTTTATGCTGCAGAATAGCTTCAAGAACAACTCTAACACTACATATACAAACTGTCGATAATCTGAAATACTTGAGTCCCTGATTTAACAAAACGGAATAACTTTGTATTTACTTTTTCTTTAGCATTTATTTAGTTCATTGTTTAAACTATTTCAAACACAAACATTTTGTTTCATGGCCTTGAGCACAATGGTAAGCAATAATACTTAAGCTCATATTGTATTTAATATGAAGAAATTGATGTTTTACACAGATACAGATATTCTTGATTAATTGAATAAAAAGAAACTTGAAAATTGGGACCCAGCAATGAAATGATTTGCACACTATAGTATCATCAGAAGCCCGAGATTAGTTTAGGTTTTCCTCATAGTAACGCCTTGGTCCAAAAGGAAAGAAGAAGTATATAAAGAAAGAATGGAAACCTTACAATTATTCCATGTGCGCCTCGGTAGTAACTGCTTGTTATAGTCCTGAATCGCTCTTGTCCAGCAGTATCCCACTATAAGGAAAGAAAAGCATAAACTTTAATTGCCAATTAGATGCTGAGAAACTGAGATTAAACAGCCATGTCTAGCTAGGCATTGCACATGAGTTCCCTCACAGAGTTTACAAATCAAACCTGGAACTTGCATGAGTACATCAGAACTTCGAAAGTTCAGATTTGGATTTTGTTATACCTATTGTGTGACTATTTGCATTTCTATCTTAAAAATCTGTATATATTCCAATGATGCTACTGTTCTCGCATATATTCCAAAAGAAAACATATTACATAAACTTGACTAGAAACCCAAATAATCACTAATATTAGAGCCAAGATATACCGTTGACAATGCTTTTGATGTTATGCCCATGCAATTAGAAACAAATAGGGTTTGCTTCGTTTTTATAGACAAACTAAACAAACATTCAAATGTTAAGTGCTACTCACAATCTGCAGCTTGACTGTCTTTCCATCCAGCTCCACCGTCCTGATTTTCTGAACATTAACAAAAATGGTAAGTAAGAAAAAAAAAAAAGACATTATTTGCATTCAGTACATGTAAGTACATGTAATGTGGGTCACTCACAAAATCAACTCCAATAGTGCTAACATAGCTGTCCGCATAAGAATCGTCCTGTAAGCAAAAAAAACACACACACACACACAAAATTTCCCAGTTGGTATTATCAACAGATGCGCAGAAATTAGAGCACAAAAGGAAAGAGAGTGAGTAAAACTGACAGCGAATCTGACAAGCAAACACGATTTGCCGACGGAGGAGTCCCCAATTAGCAACAGCTTGAACAAATAATCACTGAAACAATAAAAAGCGAAGAGTGTTGGAGGAGACTGAAAATGAGAGGAGAAAGCTTTGGGAGCCAAGGAATTCTGGCTTACTAATCGTTGCTCATGATCGGATTGCAGAGTTTCAGTGCGGCTTGCCTTTAGTGGCTTGGTTAGCTTTGAGTTTAAAACTTTAAGCGCAGCCTCTAACTGCTGTGCACGGCACTCATAATTGCATTACCTGACGAAACACTGGTTTTTTTCATTCACCTCACAAATTCGTCATTTCATACTTTCGAACCTGATTTTTAAAAATTATCACTTTAGTACCTCATATTTAAATTTTTACATAAAATCGGTACGGTATCCGCCGTTAATAACATCGTTAACTTATTGGAAAATTTTTAATTTTTGAAAAGAAGAAATAAAAAATAAATAGAAAAAAATAAGAAATAGCAAACTACTCTGAATGTCACTTTAGAGATGTCAAAATAATTAAGGACAACATTTTTTATTTTAAACAATAAAAGACAAAATGTCACTAATAAGAACAGTTTAACCTGTCGCTAACACATGTCCTAGCCATCATTACCAATTTACCCTTGAGACAATACTACATAAATTATATTTAAAAAAAATACAAACAGAAAACGTGTTCTCTCTTTCTCTCTCGCCAGAGTAAAAACACAATAGTAATCACACCGATCTGCCACCTTCTAACACGCCGCCTCCGCCGTCACCATTGGCTCGCTCTCCTCCGTTAACCTTGGCTCGTTGTCCATCGTCACCTCAACTCTCGTGAAATAGTAGCAGAGGCATCGACCATGCCGCACTCACCTGTCGGCCATGGTCTCCCTTCTCTATCCTCCGCAGACCTCATCTCTCTTTCTCTCATTAGATGATCTCTCTCTCTCTCTCTCCCACCAAAACACAGTAACAGCCTCAAGGCCGCCTTGCATTGTAGCCGTGAGCTCGGTCGGCCTCCTGCACCTTACAACACTACGAGCCCACTCTGCAAAACCTCGACCAGGGTGTATCCACCATGGCTGTGGATGTATGATCTTAATTTGAGTTTAAGTGTTTGTTCAAGTTTTAGGTTTTTCGTATTGCAGCAAATCATGTGATTGTGGTTAAATTTTAGGTTTCATATGAAAAAATTTAGTTGTTTGCGTGTTTTTCAATACCAACGTGTTTTTCAGTTGCAATTGTTTTATTTTTTAGTAGCAGTTGCTCAATTTTTGCTGTGATGTTGTAATGACGTTTTAGTAGCAGTTGCTTAATTGAGTTTTCAATACCAGCGTGTTTGCAATCGCTTGATTTTTCAGTAGCAGTTGCCCATTTTTTACTGTGTTGTTGTTGTGGTGGCTTGTAATGTATGATGTTTTAATAGCACTTGCTTGAGTTTTTAGTATCAGCGTATTTGCATTCGCTTAATTTTTCAGTAGCAGTTGCCTAGTTTTAACTGTGTTGTTGTTGTAGCATGTAATGTATGTTGTTTCAGTAGCAGTTGCTCTAGTTTTTTTTTTCAGAAGCAGTGTTTTCAGTTGTAAAGGCTTGATTTTTTCAATAACAGGAGCTTGTTTTTTTTTTTGAGTTTATGCATATGTTTGAGTTTTAAATTTTTGATTTTTCAGCAAATTATGTAAATGTATTTATTTTTTTAGTATAAGCGTGTTTCCAATATTAGGGTATTTTCAGTATCAACGTGTTTTCAGTATCAACTTGTTTCTAGATATGAAGAAACCGTCAAATGAAATTTTTGAAGATGATGCTCTAAAACCTCCAATTACAAGAAAATCCCTTAGAAGGCCAAGAACTAGAAGAAAGAAGTCATTTGGTGAATTTTCAAGACCCGTTACTTGCGGTTAGTGTCATCAAGGTTACCATCATAGTGCTTGGTCATGCAATGTCCCTATCAATTAGCCAAACTCTTGATCATTTGATGCCTCTTATCTATTTTCTATGCTTAAAAGAATGTATCGAACTGCTATTTTTATTGTTATTTTGGATATTCTATTTAATTCAGTAGCAGATTCATTTCTAGCTACTCATTTTAAAAGCAGTATCAGGAACTGGTTCTATATGATTGGTCTTTTTTCATGTATTGGATCTATTCCTTCTTAGTATCAGTAGCAGATAATTGTTTACTTAGCATTTTATCCTTGTTAATGTGTTAGCAACTATTTTTTCTTTTTAATTCGAAGTATATTTGGGGGTTGCGGTGCAACGGCACGCTTTTCTATCGTAATAAGAATGAATACATCTTTTTCATTCAATATTAGTCATTGTGGAGTTATACGGTATTTAAGGGTTTAGGTTGTTAAGGGGAAAAAGTTTAGGATCACAGAGCAGTGGCACGCTGCTCTATCGTAATGGGAATGAATACATATACATCTTATTCTTTCAGTATGTTACTATCCAAAACAATATCATGTGATAATCAAAACTTATGTGATTAGCCACTAATTAATTATGTTAATCGTCAATGGTCATTAGTCTTTATCATCGGTAACTTTTGCTGGCGTTTATTCGAGATTTTATCAATTATGTATTTCGAGAAATTTCTTTGGATAAATTCGTAGAGTTTGTCGAAACAAATTCGTGGCCACGTGAAGTGTTGAAATCAAAATTATGACGAGAAAGTTATGTCAACAGAAATTTTACGAAAATATCGAAAAACGCATTACAGTAAAATCTTGACTAAATATAGGGGTTTCAATTTCGGGAAAATAAAAAGAAATTCTATTTTGGGCAACCGAGTTGACCCCCTCTCTCGACCCATTTGCACGTCGTGAGGTTCTCACCAGTGGTGAGCCACCGGCCATGATATTGGTATCAAACCGTTGGGTTTCATCTCCTCTATCGATAGGTGGTAGCATCTCCAAAATTGGTGACCGGTGGAGGGAAAATCGAGGCTAAGAAGGTTGCGAATTTTGGGTTGATTTTGACGGCGGTGGTGCTGGTGCACATGGCGGCGATGAAGCTCGTGACCATAGCGGTCTTCTAGCCCAGACGACCATGAATCTACCTGCTGTGGCCGGACGACGATGAATGCAATAAGAGAATTCTGGGGAGAGTTCAAAACTTCAATGGTTGATTTTGTTATTTTTCGTTTTGATTTTGGTTTTGAGTTCTACAAGAATGTTGTTAGGCTTGTCGAGATGAACGTTTTGATGTGTAGATTACTCGATGTGGTGCTAGTTGGATTCCGGCCGCTTCCGGGGATGATGCGAGGCTCCACGAGGCGCCGTGCGCGTAGGAGCTTTGGCGAGGTTGGAATTTTGACAAAATTTTATGTCGTTCCGCTTGTAATTTTTTGCCAAATGCAATGGTGAGGTTTTTGAGTAGATCTGGACTTGATTTATTTAGACATGTATTTAATCGGATAATAATTAATATATTTTACGATAATATTAACGAATGATCCGACTATCGATTTAAATTTGAGTCGCTCGATGGTTGAGATTTATGTTACGACTCTAAAATTGATTTACAGTGAAGGAATGCAAGGAATTGAATTCAGAATTTGATTAAATTCGTAATTAGTCAGAAAATATGTTATTCGAGAATGCAAGATTCTCGACATTATTGCTCGTCGGATTACGAGTTTAGCTATTCATTATAAATATCGACGATTAGATATTAATTATAATCGTCATTTCAGGATTAGGAGTTAGTGGGCCGTGTCGGATGATTATTGCGCAAATTGACAGATTTTGAAAGGACCCAACCCCGATTTAGTTTCCTAATCCGGAATCAAACCCCTTATGAAAACACGAACCAACAAAAATCATAAAAATTTCGGCAGAGTAACGCTACTAACGCGGAATTGCCATTAACCTGCACCCGGAAAATACACTTCATCCTATGCCATCACCCGGAAAAATCACTTCATTAACCTGCACCCGGAAAAATCACGAACTCGCAACGACTGTGAAAATATAAAAGTGTCCACTCACAGGTGAGCGTAACGCGATACGCGTTAATCCCGTGATCTGGCGGAAAATCCCTTGCCAAACGAACAATCACGATCCCCTGGATAATCATTAAATCCACTGCTCAAAATCATAACTCAAAACCTCGAATCACATCACGATAAACAACTGTTCCCGGAAACATATAATTCAATATCGACGAAATCGTCAAAATCCGATAATCACACCATAAAATCTTGCTATAATTTCCGATGCTCAATTCAAAAAATAAACCTCCCCACTGCGATTGGTGCGCGATTCTGAGCGAAATGACATACAACTCGTCGAAAAACACGTCGGACAAAAAGTCGCCGCTGCCGCCGGCCGCCAAAAAATCATACCGGCCCGGAAAATTTCAAGTTCTCCGATCTCCCTCCTCTGGCCGCGGCAACCCTTCAAACCACTTCCAATAGCTTCCGCTCTTCAAGGCTAACAAAACCCCCCAAAGGGGAACCACTAACTCGGCCTCCACGCCGTTACCCAACACCGCCGAAATCATGCCGGAAAACCACCATTTTCGCCGCCCCGATTCTTCCTCCTCCGGCCAACTCACGGGTCGATCCACCTCTCAAATCGAAGAGGGCCATGAGCCCAACACATCTCATGAAGTAACCCCGGCCAACCGTGGCAGGAATCGGCCTCCACGGTGGCGCAAAGACCACGGCCCAAACAGAGCAAAACGGGTCGCCCCTTGACCCGTGGTCAATGCGGGTCAAGGCCCAATTTCCTGATTTGAAAACTTTCCAAAATCAGCATGTATTCTGCCATATTTATACAGTACGCGTATCGAATCCCAAACGGATAAATACGACAATATCCGACGGCCAAAAATATTCACAACTTATTCCTCCTAACTCGTGAAGGATCCCAAGTCAAATTCTTGCCCAATAATTTAGTCGTTAACGAAGCCGCCATATTAACCGATTACGTCGAAATCGTGACTAATCGCGAAACTCGCAAATCAAGTTGATAACCATTCCAATTTCGGTTCGGGTCGATCGACGGTCCAAAACGGATCACAATCACTATTCAGATAAACTCAAATACGAACAGATAAACTCGACGATATTCTGAAATTTTAAATATTCATATTATATTCCTCGGTCGTCGAAATAATAATCCGGAACCGCCCACGAACTCGAAATCACGCGTACAACAACTCTCGAGAAGAGACTCAACTCAAATTCTCGGCCAATAATTAAGTCATGATCAAAACCGGAAATTCAATCAATTTACAGAAAACTGTGATTACGCGCAACCTCGTGGATTAAGCCGATTACACTACTGATTCTGTTCCGGGTCGTCACAAATCTACCCCCTTTAAAAAAAATTTCGACCTTGAAATTTCCAAGCCTGCCAACTGAAAAGTAGGAACACTGCCTCTGCATACAGTTCAACTCCCAAGTGGCAACCTCAACTGAACAACTCTGCCAAAAAATTTCACAATAGGAAATATCTCTATGCTGTAATCTCTGTACCCTCAAATCCTGAATCTAAACTGGCTCCTCCACAAATGTCAAGTCTTCCTGTATAAGAAACTGATATGGTACAAAACACGTAATAAATCTGAAATGTAATTCCACCGCATGGAATACAACACACACAAAGGCCAACGCTATAGGCAATGCCAAACTATACGGCACAATACAAACTCGCCCCATGATCACATACAAACCAAAATAACGTGGCAAACTCATAACTCAACCTGCTCACATCAACATAACTCTACTGTCGAACTCGAGCAATTATCAACCTGTCCCTGCTAATCCGAAGGTCAATCTCGAACAAATGAAACTGCGGGTCCCAAATCCCTCGGAACTGCAATACACAAGACCACAATATGCCCTCCAAGGTCTGAATAGTCCTCAAATATTGCCCACCAATCTGAGGATAAGAACCGGTAATAACTTGTAATCTGGTCCCTAATGCTCACTGCAATACTTGCCAACACTCTGTTGTAACTGATTATCTCGATCAGTAATCTGGGACACAGGTGCACCACGTAAATGGACAACCTCCGTCAAATACAGCTATGTCAGTCTGCCCACTGAAATCTTTTCCGGAAGTAAAGGAAAAGAACTGACTTTATCGAATGGTCCACAATGACCTGATAACTGGTATCACTAACCGAAGTACGTACTGACACACAAAATCCACAGTGACAAGCTCCAACTTCTAATCGGGAATCTCCAATGGCTGTAACTTCCTAGCAAGTTTCTGCCTCTCTGCCCTCGCCTGCCGACAAATGTGGCATCTACTCACACAAGCTTCTATATTGCTCTTCATGTTGCGTCACGAGTAGTAAACTCGAAGTATCTAATACATCTTCGTACCACTAGTGCATAACGCACGTAAAATAATGAGCTTCAACATCATCACACTCTAACTCAGCTCTCGTAGCTCGCCACTCGGCTAACACGGAAACTCGAGCCACACACACATGAAACAATGAAGTTCCTGATTTCCGATTGAATGCATCAGTAACAACATCCCAGATGGATAGTCAAAGTACAACCACTAACCTTTCTCGGATAAACTCAAAGATGCAGCCATAGTCATTAATCGACCCCATCCATCTACGCTGCCTCAAACTCAAATCTGGCTGAATATGCAAGTAGATGAAACTCAAGTGATCAGTGTACATCCTACACTGCGCTGCACGCCACAACGGTAGTGTCTCGAACTCTCCGATGCTAACATAAAGACAGCTACTCCCAAATCATACATAGGATACGTAGCTTCATAAAGTTTCCACTGCCTAAAACCATGAGCCACCGCTCTGCTATGCTGCATCAAAGCATAACCAAATCCAAATCTCGATGCATCACTATAAACCACGAACTCGTCACGGTCGTCAGGTAAAGTCAAAACCGGTGCAGTGGTCAACCTTTCCTTCAGGAGTAAGTAACTCTCTTCACAAGCATCGGACCACTCGAACTTGACGCCTTTCTTCATCTATCTGGTAAATGGAGTGGCAATCCGAGAAAAATTAAAACTCCTGATCTCTGGTACGGTGGTAGGTCTACTTCAAATTAAAACGGCTTCTATCTGATCAAGATCTACGCTGACTCCCTCAGCTGATATAACATGCCCCAAAAACTTCACGCTAATCAACCAAAACACACACTTGTTGAACTTCGCAAACAGTTGATTATCTCGCAAAGTCCGCAAAACCGCTCGCAAATACTTCTTGTGCTGGCCCACACTCCTGAAGTAAATCAAGATGTTGTCGATGAACACGACCACAAACTTGTCCAGAAACCGTCTGAACACCCGGCACATCAAGTCCTTAAAAGCTGCGGGGGCATTGGTCAACCCGAACGGTAAAACCAAGAACTCGTAATGCCCGCACCGTGATCCGAAAGTTGTCCTGGCCACATCTAACTCTCTGATCCACAATAGATGGTATCTAGACCCGAAATCAATCTTTAAAAAGACTGAAGCTCCCGTGAACTGATCAAATAAGTCGTCAATCCGAAGTGGAGGATACTTGCTTTCCTTTGAAGCCTAATTCAGCTTCCGGTAGTCGATACACAATTTCGTCGAACCATCTCTCTTCAGCACAAATAGTATAGGAACACCCCACGGCGATACACTTGGTCGTATGAAACCCTTCTCCAACAACTCTTGAAGTTGAATCGGTAGCTCTTTCAACTCCGCTGGCGTCATACGATAAGGTGCTTGTGATATGGGTCCAACGCCGGTAAAAGCTTAATGGTGAAACCGATCTCCCGAACTGGAGGAATACCCGGTAACTCCTCAGGAAATACATCTGGAACTCAGAAACCACCTCAATATCACCAATGTCTGGCACAACAGCCGTAGTATCCACAACATAAGCTAAGTATGCTACACAACCCTTTTCATCATCCGCTCAGCCTTCATCACTGAAATCACACATGGTAAGGAGGTATTCTTCTCACCGCTAAACAATATCTCGGGGAAGCCTGGTCGTCGAAACACAACCTCCTTCTTGTGACAATTGAACATGGCCCAATGTGTCGTCAAGAAGTCTATACCCAACATCACATCGAGATCGACGATATCTAGTAATAACAGATCCGTGGCTAACTCATAACCTCCATCAAAGATCTCACAACCTCTCTGGATGGATACAATATTCTCCATAACCCCAGAAGTGGAGATGCAGGCACAATAGCCATGGATGTCAAGCAACGGTAACCTCAGAGAAACTATGTTCTCACACAGGGTCGTGACATGAACTCTGGCATGATCAACTAGCCACCCACGTCGATTACGACTTTGCTGATTGACTCGTCTAGAAGGCTGCGTTGGTCAAATTCTAGAAATAGCATCTTGTCCTCCTCCTGAACTCTGAACTACCGAACCACTAATACAACTAATTGAGGACGTTTCATCGTGGCGTTAACAACTAAGAGTGCTCCTCGGACACAAATCACAGCGACGCCTGCTGTGTGGAAGAATCGCCAACGATCACCCAAACTCATGCTACAGGAATAAGTCCACTACTTTGTGATCTCCATCACCACCAAACGGATCTTCTTCCTTATTCAGATGACCCTCAACATAATCGTAAAGGCCACAGCCTGATGAAGATACTGATCCCGAGGTGTCCGAACTCAACCTCATCAAAATCTCGACTAAGTTCACTTTCCTCAAATCTCGACTAAGTTCCTTCCCAATGTCCTCACCTCTGAGTGCAGCACATCAAGCTCCTCACGATTGTCTCGAGGCATAATAGTCAAAATCTCTCTGATGCTCAGGCTCAAACTCATCTCGAACCTCGTGCACTGCTTCCTCTGAAGCCACATAACACGTGCAAACTGGGACAAACATATGAATGATACATCCCTGCCTCAGGTTGGTAAACACTCCATATTTCCGTTGTTAGGTAGCTTGATTGAACCATTACCGTATAAACAACACTCTGAATGTAGGCCATGGAGTCGCAACTGGAACTCACACAATACCAACCCACCAAATACAATAATCTGACTCAGGCACACCATCAACTACCACAATTCTCTGCTCTAAGGCAACATGTAGACACCCATATACGCATAATCGGGCAAACCATGCCACACATAACTCTGAATTCAAAATGCTCATCTAAACCCATAACTCATTTATCAAGTCGCGCGTCGACTGATCCTCAATAGGATCCACAACCGTACCGACACGGAAAGCACGTCAAGGAGGCATCCTAATGAACAGGACAATATTCACAACAACTTAACGTAATCATGGAACTTCAAACATTTGAAAGCATACAACACCCGGAGCATTGATGAGTATCCGCCGGCCGGTCGGGTCATCACTCCAGACATGCTGTACATTCTCAAATATCCTCAGTAAACACGACTATAGAAGTCTACATAACCTAAAACCTAATGCTCTGAGACCAAGCTGAAAAGACCCAACCCCGATTTAGCTAGTTTCCTAAACCGGAATCAAACCCGTTCTGAAAACACAAACCAACAAAAACCATAAAAATTTCGATAGAGTAACGCTACTAACCTGGAATTGCCATTAACCTGCACCCGAAAAATACATTTCATCCTATGCCACAAAAATCAAACCGTGGGCACTAATCCCATGCGGATTTCTCAATATCATAACAGTAATGTAAAGTAATCAATAAAACTATACTTTACAGAAATCCAGGGAAAAATCGTATAAAAGTATAACATCAGAATGCTCATAGCGACTTCTAGTATATATATATATATATACAAATAGTAGGCCAAACTAAGAACCTACCATAAAAGAAATATCGCTCGAATACTAAGCCTCCGACTGCGACGTGCGACACCAGAGTCCGAACTGCAAATTGAGCACGGAAACAGAAAAGCCCAGGGGAAAGGCAAATAAAATCGTTAGAGTGAGTGGACAAAAATAATCATATGCCTTTCACCAATTTCATATACAATAAACAATAGTTAGAGTGAGTAGCCGAAGCATCGATGCAAGTAATGCCATCACCATAAAAATATAAAATAATACCTCCAAAAATAATAAATAATCTCAACATCGTATAAAAATAAATACGGAAATCACGAACTCGCAACAACAGTGAAAATATAAAAGTCCACTCACAGATGAGCATAACGCAATACGCGTTAATCTAGTGATCCTGTGGAAAATCTCTCGCCTTACCAACAATCACGATCCCCTGGATAATCATAAAATCCACTGCTCAAAATCATCACTCAAAACCTCGAATCACATCACGAGAAACAACCGTTCCCGGAAATATATAATTCAATATCGACGAAATCGTCAAAATCCGATAATCACACCATAAAATCTTGCTATAATTTCCGATGCTCAATTCGAAAAATAAACCTCACCACTACGATCGGTGTGCGATTTCGAGCGAAACGACATACAACTCGTCGAAAAACACGTCGGACGAAAAGTCGCCGCCGCCGGCAGCCGAAAAATCACACCGGCCCAGAAAAATGCAACCTACACATGGATTTGAAGATCTTGACATTTTCAACAACTTTTCAGTTCAAAGTTAAGGCCAATTTTGATCGGAAAAGGTCCAAAACTCACCTCAAAGTCATAAACCCTTACCGGAATTTCAAGTTCTCCGATCTCCCTCCTCCGGCCGCGACAACCCTTCAAACCACTTCCAATAGCTTCCTCTCTTCGAGGCTAACAAAACCCCCTAAAAGGGAACCACCAACTCGGCCTTCACGCCGTTTCCCAACACTGCCGAAATCATGCCGAAAAACCACCATTTTCGCCGCCCCGATTCTTCCTCCTCCGGCCACCTCACGGGTCGATCCACCTCTCAAATCGAAGAGGGCCACGATCCCAACACATCTTATGAAGGAACCCCGGCCAACCGTGGCCGGAATCGGCCTCCACGGTGGCACAAAGACCACGGCCCAAACGGAGCAAAACGGGTCGCCCCTTGAACTGTGGTCAATGCGGGTCAAGGCCCAATTTCCTGATTTGGAAACTTTCTAAAATCGGCATGTATTCTCCCGTATTTATACCGTACACGTATCAAATTCCAAACGGATAAATACGATAATATCAGATGGCCGAAAATATTCACAACTTATTCCTCGTAACTCGGAATAATCCTCCAAAAGTTCCTACGAGCTCGAAATTAAATTCTCTACAACTTTCGTGCAGGATCCCAAGTCAAATTCTTACCCAATAATTTAGTCGTTAAAGAAGCCGCCATATTAATCGATGACGTCGAAATCGCGACTAATCGCGAAACTCGCAAATCAAGTCGATAACCATTCCAATTTCGGTACGGGTCGATCGACGGTCCAAAACCGATCACAATCATGATTTCGATAAACTCGAATACGAACGGATAAACTCGACGATATTCTAAAATTTCAAATATTCATATTATTTTTCTCGGTCGTCGAAATAATAATCCGGAACTTCCCACGAACTCGAAATCACACGTACAACAACTCTCAAGAAGAGACTCAACTCAAATTCTCGGCCAATAATTAAGTTGTGATCAAAACCGGCAATTAAATCAATTTACGGAAAACTGCGATTACGCGCAAACTCGTGGATTAAGCCGATTGCACTACTGATTCTGTTCCGGGTCGTCACAGATTTTGACTTTATGAATATCTCGACATAGTATGGTGAGTGGACGTTTATTTATTTTCAAAGTGTCTAGAAGTTCATGTTTATGCAGATTTACAGTCTCCTATATTTATTATAGTCGTGTTTAGAGGTATTTTGTGATAGTTTTATTTTGAGCATCAATACTTTGACTAGTTGGGTGACCGGTTTAGGACAAACACCCTACATGATCCTATCACTTTGTATTTACAGTCATGGAGTCGCTTCGGGTTAGGACAAACACCTCGAGCATCCACCTCCATATTTTATTCAGTTTATTATTTTGAACTTGAATGATTTCACAGAAATCAGCGGAAAGACACAAATAGAACATTTTACTGTTTTGCATTGATTGTGAGTTTTTGTCCACTCATGCTAACGTTTTTATGTTTTTATCTGCCTTTCCCTGGGCCTTTCAGTTTTTCGTGCCCAGATTGCAGTGCTTCTCTTGAGCTGGGTTTTGATCCTAGAGGCTTTGAGTCCACCGGATTATCATACATTTTGGTAGGTTTCGGCCCACTAGCAGTGTATTTTCATATGTTTTATTCTACTCCTAAAAGCCGCCTTGAACACTAGTGTTGTAAATATTTTTTAGTGTTGGTTGTGAATTGTTAGTTTTGCTAGATTATGAGTTTTCAGTTCCTGTATTATTGTTCCAGCATTTTAATTAATTTACTTTCCTGACTTTCTTGGGAAATCCGAATGGACGTCGGTGGTCCACGATATTTTTTGTTTAAAATTCAAAGTGTGATTTTCTTGCAGGTTTATGGTAGTCCACTTCGTAAAGGAAACTATGTCAAAAAATTTACAGAAATCTGTAGTTTATTATAGCATGATCCTAGAGTTCGAGAGAAATTTTTATTGTTGAGTTATTATCGGATACCGATCCTATAACTTAAGTATCCTATCAGATGGCTCCAACTAAGTTGCGAGAGTGGTAGACTCAACTTCAGGAATTGATCGACGAGAATTTTATCTATTCTAGTACTTCATTGTGAAGGGCCCTAATATTTTTTGCGAATGTGAAGGATGGTTCAACGAGGTTACGCATCGCTTATCGGAACATGAACCAAGTTTTGGGAAAGAACAAATGTCCATTACCAGGGGTCGATGATTTGTTTAATCTTGATATTCCTTCTTCGAAACTCATTCATTCTTTAAGGAATTCCAATAATTCAGTTTTGTTAACCTATAATGTTTTCACTTTTGCTGTTTCTTATATTGTTTGTGTTCCTTTTTTGTCGTGAAACATTCCCTCGTGAAAGGATACTTTTTACTTCTTGCCACCAGCCTGGAAATGTATTTCTTCTAGTTATTAATTACATGAGTTTGCGGAGAAAATTATATTGTATTAACATTGGACCGGTGGGGTGTATGTTATGCTGCATAGATTAAAGCGTTTCACCTCGATGTCAGATATGGGTTTACGAGTGTTTTAGGTGTACGTGGACGTAGTAGATGTGTATGATTTGAAATTTGTGTGTTGCATGATTTCCAAATTTCTTCAAAACGTGATTTGGAGCATCCTATTGATAATTCAGTGTTTATCATGCGCAAAAATATGTGAGGATTTTACACATGAGCGTGAATTGCAACCAGGGTTATGCTTGGCTAGATGATTTAATTTTTCCAGCTTTTTAAAATCTAGAGTTCTAACGCTGCATTTTATCGAAAATTGTCGCATTTCTTGGATTTCGTAGTATTCTGACCTTCTTATTAATTTTTATAAGTTGATGATCCGATGTCCGAAGAATTACAATATCTACGGAGTATAGCGTGAAAGAGTGCAACAATTTGATTGTTCAATTTGGGACAATAATTTGATAAATAGATTGACATCCCAGTATTATATTATTTTCAATGGACTGTTATTGTCGGCATACGTGTATATGTATTTGTTGCCTATGCCTAATTCTGTTGGGTCTACGTTTCAGTAGTAGCTATGTGGATGTGCAAGCCATATAAGTAAATCATTGAGGTGCAATTTTTGTAGACGGCTAGTTTTCAATTCGAGTATTTGAGCTCCGGAAATGATCGGGCGAATGTTGAGGTTCAGGTTACGCATTAATATTTGTTCAGATTGCGGAAATATTGGATATTATTGACTTAACAGTGGTAACTACTCAAGAACTTCATATGGGATGCCGAGTTTTTATCTCCAAATTCGTAGTAAATTGTGATGTCAGTTTGACTTCCTCGTTCTCACCCATAGATTTTGATTTATTTGAGGCTTTGTGGATATATTCTTTTAAGCCTCTTTATGGTATTGTAGATGTTTGTTGAGGTAGTATGCTCTTGGAAATTATAAATGGTGAAGATATATGGTTTGGCGATCAATACGATTCATGAAATCAGATAAATATTAGTGATTTATATTCATGTTATACCTATGTTGATTTATGAGTAATCCGGATGGGATGTGGAGGCCACAATTTATATTTTGAGATGAGATTATTAAAATATTTTTGTTATACAGGTTTTTGGGTTTCTTACGTTTTAGAGGAGGGTATGCCCAATTTTCAGTAAGAAATTTCAAAAAATGTATATGGTTGGAAGTTTATTGCGGATCAGACAAGTACCCATTTTTTTGTGATTTTAAACTGATTTGCCGGGTCCCCTGTTTGTGGTTTTGGTGGTTTTAGTATCCACCTTATGGGTGAGTGTCCGAGATTGGATATCTCAGTTAGTTTCTCATGTAGGGTTCTAATCTCAATTAAGGTGCCACTTTTGTGTTGGAACCGCACCACTACCCATGTAGTTATTTTTGTGGGACCCTGGTCTGAGCATTTTTGGGTAAGTCTGGCTGATTGTGTTTGACTATGTCAGTAGAATTAGTCATTAGTTTTAGCACGGATACCAAAAGCTTCTTAGCATTATGTTACCAAACTTGGATTATGTCGCTCCTTGTGTCAGATTTATGTGGAGTAGTTATTATGCAGTCAAATTTATTGGGTAAGTCTGGCTGATTGTGTTTGACTATGTCAGTAGAATTAGTCATTAGTTTTAGCACGGATACCAAAATCTACTTAGCATTATGTTACCAAACTTGGATTATGTCGCTCCTTGTGTCAAATTTATGTGGAGTAGTTATTATGCGGTCAAATTTATTGGACAAGACTTGATGAGGAAATATTGGCAAAAAGGCGTAGACGAGAGCAGTAAGTATGGGAATTTATCTGTTGTACGTGTATGTGTAAATTTTGAGGAAATTATTTTTTGTATGGGGGGTAGATTTTTATGACTGAGAACAATATCACGCGATAATCGAAACTTATGCGGTTAGTTGCTAATTTATTACGTTAATCATCGATGGTTGATCTACGTATTTTATGCTTAATTCTTAATGTATTCTCTCTACATTTAGCTTAGTTATGACCTTAGTATTCTTATTTCTAACTTATTTTATTATTTTTAGGTCCTAAATAAAGAAGATGGAGTAAAGGAGGCAGAAATGAGCTCAAAACGTCACAAGGAGGAATTTCCTGTTATGAGGAGGAAAGATAATGAAAAATGGGCCACGATTTATAAAGAATGGATCAAAGATCATTAAGATGAGTCAAAACCATGTTCATGTATCCAAGAACGTCCAAGATCATGCCAAGATTCGGGCACAAAGAAACCCAAAAGAAGAAGATGGATTGAAGACTAGAAATCAGGAAATCTTCCTGTGCATATCAACCCACTTCAATGGGCCACCAAAAACGGCTCAGGACGAATTAGAGTACGTATAATAGTCCTTGGAAAGCTCTGGAAGTCTAGTTTTTATCTACATAAGAATCACTCCATTTAGACGTCTACAACTCCGGGAATCACTGATTTAGTGAGTAAAGATTTGGAGATTTATATGCATTATGCATTACAATATGTTTTCATAGCATTTATTTGGAGATTACTTTCGGATGGTTTTATTTAGTTGCATCGAAGCTCCAGCTATTCGGCTGATCATCGGATAGCCGGTCAAACCGGGTTAGGACAAACACCCTGAACGACCACCTCCATTGAGTTTTAGTTTATTATATTTTAACTCGCTTTATTTTACAGAAATTAGAGGAAAGGCATGTTGGTACAGTTTTATTGATTTATGTAACTAACGTTATTTTTGTCAACTCTCTCTAACGTTTTATATTTTTAAATGCCTTTCCCTGGGCTTTTCGGATTCCATTGCCCATGCTACATTTTAAATCCTGAATTTGCATGGTGTCGTCGAAGGCTTTGTGTCCACATGTCGGCTCCTCATTCAGTAGGTTTCAGTCCATTGTTAGACTTTTTCATATGTATTTTATATTTATAGAAGTAGCTCTGAATTCCAGTTATATATGTTATTTTCAATTTCTCGAGTAGTAGTGTAGTTGTTTTCATTGTATTCAGAACCATCATTTTATAAATAGGTTTTCAATTCCTGAGTTGAATTTCTATTTCTTGTATATGTTATATGTTTAGAAATCTGGATGGACAATCGGTGGTCAACAGTTTATTGTGGGAATGTGGTTTAGAAGTGTTATTTTCTTGCATGTTTTTGGGTTGTCCAGTTTTCAAGGGGAATTATGTCAAAATTTTTGTAGAATTTCTCAGAGTTGGTTAATCGTTAGGATTTAATTCTAGTTTACTAGCTAAACTACGGTTGGGTCCTTTCGCCTTGGTATCATCGCATTAGGTTACAGATTCAGTAGACTCTTTGGTCATGTCAATATAGACATTTGATAGTGTACAACACTCCTGAGAGGATGGCCCTACAAACTAGCGGATCCCCATCATAGCTCCTAGTGTTGTGCATTATTAAGTGTCTAGAGTCTCCTAGTTGAGCCATTTTTTTGGTCTCTTTGAGTGAGCTAAATATTTTTTGTGGACTCTTAGATAATTATGGCTCGACAACCAACTCAAAAGGTTGAAGCTCAGTCTTTGGCACAACAAATGCATGAATTCATTACACGCATGATGCCCGTGCCACATGAGGGTCATGATGACTTAATCACTAAAGCTCAATCGGTAGGAGTAGTACCTTTTGCGAGATCCCATGACCCTGAGACTTGTGAGAACTGGCTTATAGAGATTTTCCAAGTATGTGATCACCTGTGTCCCCAGTTAACTTCAGAGCAACAAACAGAGATAGTTGTGGGTCCGTTGCAGGACCATACTTACTGTTGGTGGGAGAGTACTAAGAAAAATGAAACGACAACCCCTTGGGGAGAGTTTAGGGAGTTGTTCATAAGTCGTTTCTTCAATAAAGCTACAAAGCAAAGGAAATATGAGAATTTATGAATCTCTGGCAAGGAGACTTATCTGTGATGGAGTATCGGAATTGAAGGAAGATATATTGGGAAAAGAGAGATGGAACTGAGGCGAATATTTTGACACGAAGGTCGACCAATTTGGTGGCCGGCTGGTGGTGCTTCGTCGGCGACAGTCGGGAGGCGAGAGAGAGAGAGAGAGAGAGAGAGAGAGAGAGAGAATGAATTTGACCCAAAAAGGAATGTTTTGACTTTCCATTTTTCGGAATGTTATATTTATACTCGCTAGTATCTAAATTCCTATATCATATATAACTTTCACTGACCATAATATCTTCATTGCAACTCCGATATTAACACTTGACGTGGCTACAAACTCATCTTGACGAAATCTATGATTTTCCTCAATAAAATTTCTCAAACTTGATCAACAACATTTTGATCAAACAGTGAAAACTAACTACCTTTCTTGATAAATGCTTAATGGAATCCTACTTGGGGGACAAGACGGGATGTTATAGAGGTATTCAAGATTTTATAATTGTAGCTTAGGTTGTGGCATAGGTTGCTCAACGGGTTCGTCTTTTTCTACTTCATCGATTTGCGAGTCGGGTTGCTTTGTAGTTCTGAATTCTTGGCTCTGTTACATCCCCTGCCTCGGTGAGCATGCCCCCACCTCCTAATCAAATAGATGACAACAACCTCAATGGCCCAGCCTCGGTGATCCCGTAAAATGAGGTTGATGATCAAAACACATCTTGTGTGTAACAACTCTGATCAGGATCTAAGTTGTCGACTTGTCGCGTGAGATCTATATGTAACCTTCGTTTTGGTGCCGTATTTTGGGGTTATGGAGAGAGGGGATGTAATGACTAACGAGAGAGAGAGAAATAGAGAGAGAGAGAGAGAAAGAGAGGAGTTAGTCTCAAATACTCCCCCTCTCTCTATATCCACTATTTTTTTTAAATCTAAGTTGTTGATTTACTCTCCGAATTTGAGCTTATGATAAGATCGGGCCAGCAGATCTTAACGTTGTATCTTTAACCTCCGCCCTCTTCCACCACCCAAGACAGCCAAATAGGCGGCTTGAAACTTTTGTCAAATACACTCTCCAGGAAATAGTGGTTTCAAATTTGTTTAGGCTTTAAGCACAAATCATAGTTGCCTTCTTTTACCAACACCCAGTAATTACCCGTGCTTTACTCAGATGAAATCAAGTGCAGAAAAAATAGCATTTCCTGGATTCTTCTTTGTAGCCTGGTCTTGATCTTGGTCCTTAGTCGATAATTCGATTCTCGTCTAGTTCATATGGTGGTCTTAATCATGGTTGAGAAGAGGCTATTTTTGTGATCTAGTTACTACATATCGGCGAGGCCTTAGCCATCGAAATCGACGGCGAGGCAAACTGTTGTGATATGGCATTAATGAGAGAAAATTACAATAAAGCTTTCTTGATCGGCAATTGTTTGTGGAAATAGGAATTATTCTTTCCTGTTGGGTAATATTTATAGAAATTCTCTGACCATCGGCAACTTTTGACCGAACTGGCAGATATTGGTTCATGTTTGGAAACTTTTCATACACATTAGAGCCTGAGCCAGTAGAATAAAGTAATCCCTTGATGCCTGCCGGCGTTTGGTGAGGCTTCCCGTCAACGAATTTTGTGTGTGGCCAAAGTTATATCAGCGTGTCAAAAGCATAGGGTGACAACGAGGGAGATACGAGATACAGAGGATGAATATGAAAAATAGTGGGGAGACAGAGATAGTGAAATAGCTAATAGACTTGAGCAAGGATAACAATCTGGTGGCATAAGTTTAACGTAAGCTCGTTGATTTTAGACTTTAATAACCAACCTTGTGTTGACACATGTAAATATTTTGGAAAAAGTAGGGGTTTCGAGAGAGAGAAGTATCTGAAACTAGAGAGAGAGAGAGAGAGAGAGAGAGAGAGAGAGAGAGAGAGAGAGAGAGAGAGTGAAAAGACTTGATCCCATTTTAGTTACCTAAACAGGAATTAGGCTCTAACGACAATGCAAACTACAAAAAAAATTGGCAGAGTTTCCTTTAAAATTCAAGAAACTCAAAACCTACAAAGAAACCACACTTCTAAAATGATCAACAAAAACAAACAGTGGGCACCAAATCCCATCTGGATTTCTCAAATGAACCAAACACTGAATTTACTAGAAATATATGTTGTTTATAGATTTTTTTAATTTTTCTGAAATTCTGATTTATTTTTCAAAAATTACCCCTATTTATACCACTAAGCTCCTGATCAGATCAATGGTGCAGATTTGACCATTTTAGGAACCAATAGTGCAGATCAAACCGACTTAGAAAGAATACTTTTTAATAATATCCTCACGCAAACTTCCCAAAATAATAAAAAATAGCTCGCTTATCCTGAAAATTCCCCTAAAATTACTAAGAGCTCGATATAAAATACTCTAAGACTTTCGTGAAAGAAATAAAGACTAATTCTTGCATGGTGAAAAATTCGTTAACAACAACACGATGCGATAAATTCGCGATAAACCTAATTTGTGCCGATTTATGCGTAATTTTTGGTTCAGGTTGTTACAATCTACCCTTCTAATAAAAATTTCATTCACAAAATTTACGTACTTGCTAATCGAAGAGATAAGGGTACTGCTCTTGCATATGCTGTTCGATTTCCCACATGGCTTCTTCAGCTGCATGGTTTCTCCAAGACTTTCACCAACTGCTCTCGCCGATCAAGAATCTGAACTGGCTCCTCCACATATGATAAGTCTTCACGTATCGGAAGTTGATAAGGTGTAAGAACATGAGATGGATCTGATGTATATTTCCACAGCATAGACACATGGAACACATCATGCACCTTAGCCATCTCAGAAGGTAGTGCTAACTTATAAGCCACCGCACCCACTCCTTCAATAATCTCATACAGACCGATGTAACGTGGATAAAATTTGCCTTGTTTTTTTAAATGCACCACATCTTGTCTCGTTTTTCTCCTTACATCAGCATAACTCTTTTGTCAGTCTTGTCCAGATTTTCACCCGTCTCGAATTATTTGAATGTCCTCTGCGGTATCTTCCACTATGTAAGTACAAGTAATGTAATGACCCGAACCTAAATTACTGATTACTCATTGTTAGATGAGCTAAATAATGAGCTATGTATTATTGTGACTATAAATTGACTATAAATTTATCAAGAATTGTCGTGACTATAAATTGACTTTTTATAAGTTATGATTTTGGATTCATTTACTTCATGGAAGTTGTATAGGATTTTATTGTGAGCCCGTGCATGTTTTCATTGGATTTTTCAGGGATCTGATCATTTGGTTATAAATTTTTGAAGTTTCGGAATTAGAAAAATATTGTGGAAATCAATTATTGATCAGAACAATATTAATTGTCAGATCTCTTAATGGATTGATCTAGAAAGTTGATTTGTTCTTAACCTAAGGTATAATTGAACCCATTTGCGCAACCCAGATTACTGACCCGACATCGGACCTGACCCAAGTTGTTAACACGATCGGGTCCTCACCGTCTGGCCACCTCGAATCCCTGCACATGACCAAATCGCTTCGTCTGCTCCTCCTTGACCTTCCTCCACCCTTAAAACGGCCATCCGTTATAGCTCAGAGGGGATTAAAAACCGTGAAATTCCTAAGTTTTTTCGGTGTTTGTGACGATGCATAGGGCCCACTTGCCGCCGTGCGCGCCAGATCTCTGACGACAAGAAACTAGGATTCTCACGGGAAGTTTCTATGTCCATTTCTGATTGCATTATGAGTAATTTTTGTGCGATTCGACCATATAGTGATGTTTCAGCTATTTTTAGGATTCAGATGCGACTCGACATGCTCGATGTGATCTTTCATCGTATGTCGAGTAGAGCTCACCTTCCTATGGAACTTAGGAGTCAAAGTTCGCCGAATGTATTTGAATTCGTGTATGGGAGTATTTGAGATATGAATCGACTCAGAGTACTTAATTATTTCACGATTAGAATGTCAAATTATTTAATGTAATGTCGTTTTATGACCACTCAAGTTTACCTTACTCTATCTTGTCATGCTTCACTCTCGATAATGTTCTATGTCGTGAAGATTATTCACCAATTTTATCAAGTTTAATTGTTATTAATGGCATAGATGGAGGAGTGATAGTCATATCGTTTAAGCTACATTAAGACCCGTGAATAGCTTTGGGATCATTTCCACCTACTTCACGAAGATTTGGCATATGGCTTTGATTTTTGCTTCAATCTTATTATTGATGTTTCGTTTGATTCCCCCAGCTTAAACTGTTTCTCCGGTTTCGTTATGTCCTATTTCTCGATTTGTGTTTTGGGAATGTTATTTACCTGCCTTAACTGGGAGGATTTTCGATATGTTAGATTTTAACTAGTTTGATGAGTATGATGTATCTTGAACCAAGGTGTGTATCAAGCAGCAAATGCACTTTTGTACATGTCTCTTTTGTCGAGATTATTGTCTCCTCCCGCAACTATCATGCATCTCATCATCATTGGTGGTTATGAACTCATCTCTTTCTTGCTTAGGCAGAGTTTTATCTTCTAACTAAGTCTATTCTTGAGCAGCAATTTGATTATTCAATGTAAAGGCTGGTTGAAAGACGAATTCTTGAATTGAGGACTACTGACCATTATTAGTCATACGCAGTGTGATGACCAGCATTCTGAAATTTATCTGATGTGTTATATGCGGGGATCATTTAGATTATTGTAGATAGTTATGTGGTTGTGTTAGATGAAGAGGTCATACTAAATTGCTAAATATGCTGAGTGGTAGTAAATGTATATGAGTTTTGTTGGGACTATTTATTGTGATGAGGATAATTGTATGTTGGTAAAAACTAGAAATTTGTAGGTTTTAGGGGTCGACTATAAACAAGTGGATCATGCCAAATTTTCTACGATATTATTTCAATTTAGGGTCATCAAAATTGCCTATTTCTCCATTCATTAACAAGTAGACAGACTTTCGTGAAGATCTATGTTTTAGTCACGTTTGAAGGAGTTAGGTATGAATTTCATTAGCATGTAATGAAGCATGAAGCACTGAGAATGTTGTGACGTCTTGTAGGCCATGCCAATGGAATACCTTATATGTCTTATGCACTTATCTGTGTATTGAACGTTGATAAGGTGATTAGTATTCATAAGTAACTTCCTACGAGATTTGTATTTCGGTTATGTCAGAGAGAGTATGTTTACGTAAGTTCTACAAAATTAGGCGTAGATATTCGGTATGTCCAACGAAGAAAGATATACTGTATATGCAATTTGAGTATGTGGTATTAATGAAATTTTTCCGCATCTTCTCGAAGAGTTTTATTGACAATTATCTAAGTGCGCGCTGTTGAATTTGTATCTCTATGTTTGTCGATGCAGTGATCTCGTGTGTCGAAATATATTAAATTCATCGAGCTTCTGTGTGCTCGATATCATGTGTAACTAAGCAGTATATGTGTTAATGTGTATTTGAGGTTATTATCAGACAACGGATATGATGTTTACTTATTTGCACTTTTCCTTCGAAGTTACCTTCCTACGCAAATTCTTGAAATTTTCACGACAAGTGGAGTTATTTTAAAAGAACGAATGTAGACGTGGCGACACCCTTTTCGTTGAAGGCTAAAACGTTTTCGATTCTTAGATCATAACAATAGTTGGTCAACTGATTTGATTGTTTCACAAAATGGCGCGGACGACAATAGTATTGTATTTTATAGTGTCGTTGTACAATTACAAGGAGGACAAATTATTCAGGCCGTAGCGGTTGGCACATTCATTCATATAAGGGAAATAGACTTCTGGAAACGTCAAAGATTTATGAACGTTTTACAGTGACTACAAAATATCAAAACATCGATCCTCTTACCGAGACATATGAAAATTTTAGGGCGATTCTTAACATGATAAGTTATGTCAATTTATCAGTCCTAAATCCTTGCCACTAATCACCAAGCATGTGTCATGAGATTTGAAGAAATATCAGTGAATCTTCGAGCCACATTTATGGTATTGTGCCACACCACTTTGGCTATTCATGATGTAAATTTTGAGGACGAAATTTTTATTAAGGGGGGGGGGGGGTAGAATCTAACGACTTGAACCTAAATTAGTGATTAGTCATCGTTAGTCGCTTTTATCGAGAATTGTCGCGACTATAAATTGACTTTTTCTAAGTTACAATTTTGGATTCGTTTTCTCCTTGAAAGTTGTAGAAGATTTTATTGTGAGCTCGTACGTGTTTTATTGGATTTCTTGGAGATTTGATCAATTAGTTATGAATATTTGAAGTTTGGGAATTAGAAAACTATGTAGGAAATCAATTATCAATCGAAAAATTATGGACCGTCAGATTTCGCAATTGATTGATTTGGACTGTTAATTATCAATCGCATTCAATTTGCTGTTAAATTCAAACCATGCCACCCAGATCGGTTGAACCCATTTCCGTAACTGGATGACTGACCCAACGGCAGACCCGACCGAGTTGTTGACCTAATCGGGTCCTCGCCGTCTAGCCACCTCGGCTCGCTGTATAAGACCAAATTGCTTCCTCTTCTCCTCCTCGACCTTCCTGCACCCTAAAAATCGCCATCCGTTATCGCTTGGAAGAGATTCGAAACAGTGACATTCATGATTTTTCTCGGTGTTCATGACAGCGTTCCAGCGACCAGCGGGTGGCGCAACGTTAGGCATTGTCATCCTCACCCCTCCTGGAGTTGATTGAGACTCACCCCGGGTCATGTCGTGGATGTATGATGTCAGCCAGATTCAGACCGTTTTTGAGGTAAATTTTCGGCCACTTCCGACCAGTATTTGATGTAGGTTGTTTTGTAATTATTATTGGGCTTGAAGAGAGCTCTACATTAATGTATGTAGAGATCAATGGTGATTTTTCTGGCAACGCGTGCCACCATCAATGGCGGTTCTTGGGGCCTACGTGTCAGCATGCATGGCCGATATTTGACAACAAGAAACCAAAATTCTCACGAGTAGTTCCTAAGTATATTTATGATTGGATTATGCATAAGTTTTGTGTGATTCAACAGTGTAGTGGTGATTCGGCTATTTTCAGGATTCGAATGTGACTCGACATGCTCGACGTGATCTTTCATCGTATGTTCAGTCGAGCTCACCTTCCTATGGAACTTAGGAGTCAAAGTTTTTTGATTGTATTTGAATTCGTGATGTGGTGGAGTAGCGTTGTTTAATTATCGAAAAATGAAATGGGAGTATTTTAGATATGAATCGACTCGGAGTCCTTAACTATTTCACGATTAGAATGTCAAATTACTTAATGTCGATGTTTAATTGGCCTAGGAATGCTAAGTACCTTCATCGAGTTACTGGATCGACTTATGTTTACGACGACCGAAGTGAGTTGACATTTTATATTTTCACTGTCGTTGCGAGTCTAGGATTTTGTTTATCATTTTTATTTCAATTAACTTTTATGATTATGATTATGATTATGATTATGATTATGATTACGATTATGAGTTTATGATTAGGCACAGAGGCTTTATGATATGTTTATGTTTTTATTAACATGATATGTCTATGTTGTGCATCTATGCATCCACTCCGCTGATCCCCGAGTGGCACTGGATAGGGCACCATGCAAATATGTTTTGGCTCAGTGTATGTTTAGGATGACTAGGGAACTTATGCCTAGTCGTAGCCTCCACACATTTTATTTTATGCCCTTGACTCAGTTTGTGTTTATGTCCTTATATTCTTTGGAAAGGCATAAGTATTTCAATTTGAATTTCTTTAAGCTTATTATTTTTTCGTCCACTTACGCTAACGGTTTTTATGTTTATATGCCTTTCCCTTGGGCTCTTCTGTTTCAACCACATAGGCTGCAGAGTTCTAGTGGAGGTCAGGCGCACACACGGTTTGAGGTATTGCAGTCTCCACCGTAGGATCCATGGTTGATCCTACGATTTTAGTATTTTAGATATTATAGTTAGTTTAGAAGTCTAGCTGCTCTGATTTCGAAGTTAGATTTTAGTGTATCAAATGAATTTTGAGCTATTATGTGCCATCGGCAATTGCGGTGCATGAAGCCCATGCAACAATGTGCGTGTCTCATCTTTGGTGACAAGAAACCAAAATGTAGTGGTGTTTCGGCTATGTAGTGGTCTTTTTATGATTGAATTATGCATAGTTTTTGTGCGATTCATAAATGTAGTGGTGTTTCGGCTATTTTCAGGATTCGGATGTGACAGGACATGCTCGACATGATCTTTCGTCGTATGTCGAGTCGAGCTCACCTACCTATGGAACTTAGGAGTCAGTGTTTGTCAGATGTATTTGAATTCCTGATGTGGTGGAGTAGCGTTGTTTAATTATCAAAAAAAAAATGTGAGTATTTGAGATATGAATCGACTCAGAGTCCTTAATTATTTCACGATTAGAATGTCAAATTACTTAATGTCGATGTTTAATTGGCCTAGGAATGCAAAGTACCTTTATCTAGTTATTAGATCGACTTATGTTTACGAAAATACAGGTGAGTGAACATTTTATTTTTTTACTGTCATTGTGAGTCTAGGATTTTGTTTATCATTTTTATTTCTGTTAACTTTTATGATTATGATTATGATTACTGTTACGATTACGATTCTGAGTTTATGATTAGGCACAGAGGCTTCATGGAATGTTTACGTTTTTCTACACACGGTATGCCTATGTTATGCATCAATGCCTCCACTCGGCTGACCCCTGAGTGGCATTGGACAAGGCACCGCGCGCACATGTTCTTGTTACGTGTATGTTTAGGATAACTAGGGGACTTATGCCTAGTCGTAGCCTCCACACATGTTTTTTTTATGCACTGGACTCACTTTATTTTTGTGTCTATATATTCTCAGGAAAGGCATAAGTAATTCGATTTGAATTTCTTTAAGCTTATTATATTTTTCATCCACTTACGCTAACGGTTTTTATGTTTATATGCCTTTGTCTTGGGCTCTTCTGTTTCAACCACCCAGGCTACAGAGTTCTCCTCATGGTCAAGCTTACACACGGTTTAAGGCATTGCAAACTCCACTGTAGAATCCAAGGTTGATCCTACGGTTTAGTATTTCAGATATTATAGTTAGTTTAGAAGTCTACCTACTCTGATGTCGAAGTTAGATTTTAGTGTATCAGATGAATTTTGAGTTATTATATGCCATCCGCAAAGGCGGTGCGTGAAGCACACGTGCCGGTGTGTGCGTCTGATGTCTTGCGACAAGAAACCAAAATTCTCACAAGTAGTTCCTAAGTATATTTATGATTGGATTATGCATAAGTTTTGTGTGATTCAACAGTGTAGTGGTGTTTCGGCTATTTTCAGGATTTGGCTATGACTCGACATGCTCGACGTGATCTTTCGTCGTATGTTGAGTCGAGGCTCACCTTCCTATGGAACTTAGGAGTCAAAGTTTTTCGGATGCATTTGAATTTGTGATGTGGTGGAGTAGCGTTGTTTAATTATCAAAAAATGAAATGCGAGTATTTGAGATATGAAACGACTCGGAGTCCTTAATTATTTCATGATTAGAATGTCAAATTACTTAATGTCGATGTTTAATTGGCCTAGGAATGCAAAGTACCTTTATCTAGTTATTAGATCGACTTATGTTTACGAAAATACAGGTGAGTGGACATTTTATTTTTTTACTGTCATTGTGAGTCTAGGATTTTGTTTATCATTTTTATTTCTGTTAACTTTTATGATTATGATTATGATTACTGTTACGATTATGATTCTGAGTTTATGATTAGGCATAGAGGCTCTATGACATGTTCATGTTTTTCTACACACGGTATGTCTATGTTATGCATCAATGCCTCCATTCGACTGACCCCCAAGTGGCATTGGACAAGGCACCATGCGCACATGTTCTTGCTACGTGTATGTTTAGGATAACTAGGGGACTTATGCCTAGTCGTAGCCTCCACACATGTTTTTTTTATGCTCTGGACTCACTTTGTTTTTATGTCCATATATTCTCAGGAAAGGCATAAGTAATTCGATTTGAATTTCTTTAAGCTTATTATTTTTTTCGTCCA
The DNA here is from genome assembly GCA_946800695.1 of Geum urbanum. Taxonomy (NCBI): domain Eukaryota; kingdom Viridiplantae; phylum Streptophyta; class Magnoliopsida; order Rosales; family Rosaceae; genus Geum; species Geum urbanum. The sequence continues at coordinate 27,879,121 of OX327004.1, forward strand.
CTTAGGCCAACGGTTTTTATGTTTATATGCCTTTGTCTTGGGCTCTTCTGTTTCAACCACCCAGGCTACAGAGTTCTCCTCATGGTCAAGCGCTTACACGGTTTAAGGCATTGCAAACTCCACTGTAGAATCCAAGGTTGATCCTACGGTTTAGTATTTCAGATATTATAGTTAGTTTAGAAGTCTACCTCCTCTGATGTCGAAGTTAGATTTTAGTGTATCAGATGAATTTTGAATTATTATATGCCATCTGCAAAGGCGGTGCGTGAAGCGCACGCGCCCGTTTGTGCGTCTGATGTCTTGCGACAAGAAACCAAAATTCTCACGAGTAGTTCCTAAGTATATTTATGATTGGATTATGCATAAGTTTTGTGTGATTCAACAGTGTAGTGGTGTTTCGGCTATTTTTAGGATTCGGATGTGACTCGACATGCTCGACGTGATCTTTCGTCGTATGTTGAGTCGAGCTCACCTTCCAATGGAACTTAGGAGTCAAAGTTTGTCGGATGTATTTGAATTCGTGATGTGGTGGAGTAGCGTTGTTTAATTATCAAAAAATGAAATGCGAGTATTTGAGATATGAATCGACTCGTAGTCCTTAACTATTTCACGATTGAAATGTAAAATTATTTAATGTAGATCTTTAATTGGCCTAGGAACACTAAGTACCTTCATTGAGTTAGTGGATTGACTTATGTTTATGATAATCCAGGTAAGTGGACATTTTTTTTTCACTGTCGTTGTGAGTTTAGGATTTTGTTTATCATTTTTATTTCAGTTAACTTTTATGATTATCATTACTATTACAATTTCAATTCTGAGTTTATGATTAGGCACGAAGGCTCTATGATATGTTTATATTTTTCTAAACACGATATGTCTATGTTATACATCAATGCATCCACTCGGCTGCCCCCGAGTGGCACTGGAAAGGGCACCGCACGCACATGTTCCAGCCACGTGTACGATTAGGACGACTAGGGGACTTATGCCTAGCCGTAGCCTCCACAAATGTTATTTTATGCCCTGGACTCACTTTGTTTTTATGTCCTTATATTCTCAAGAAAGGCATAAGTATTTCGATTTGAATTTCTTTAAGCTTATTATTTTTTTCGTCCACTTACACTAACGGTTTTCATGTTTATATGCCTTTCCCCTTGGTTCTTTGGTTTCAACCACCTAGGTTGCAGAGTTCTAGTGCAGGTTGGGCGCACACGTGGTTGGAGGCATTGCAGTCTCCACCGTATCATCCAAGGTTGATCCTACAGTTTAGTAATTCATATATCATAGTTAGTTTAGAAGTCTAGCTGCTCTGATGTCAAAGTTAGATTTCAATGTATCAGATGAATTTTGAGTTATTATGTGATTTTCTTATAATTATGATTTTCACAGTATGAGATCTCCATCATAGAGTTTGGATAAATACGTGTCATGTATAGATTAGTAAGTATAAAGAGCCTAATCCCAGTTTATACAGCTAAATTGGGGTAAGATCTTCACAAATAAGCCACTTTTCCCCTAATTCACTCCAATATAACGGAGTTCGACATTGTTTTCCATATCAATCTTCATATAGAGCTATCTCGATGCTAGCCTGATAATTGTTGTTATAAGAAAACTCTATCAAGTGAAGTTGTTGATCCAAATTTTCTTTAAACTGCAGAACATAGGCTCGCAACATGTCTTCCAAAGTCTGAATGGTTCTCTTCGATTGGCCATCAGTCTAAGGGTGGAAGGCTGTACTAAAATGCAATCTAGTCCACAACGCCCTTTGCAAAGCTTGCCAAAATTTTGATGTGAACTGAGTATCCCGATTAGAAACTATAGACACAGGCACTCCATACAACCTCACAATCTCCGCCATATATAACTTTGCTAATTTACTCATAGAGAGCTTTACTGGAAGAGCTAGGAAATGAACTGATTTCGTAAGGCGATCAACAATTACCCAAATACCAGTATTACCAGGGATGTACGAGGTAACTTATATACAAAGTCCATATAAATGTGCTCCCACTCCCAAACCAGAATCTCTAATGGTTGATGTTTTCCAGTAGGTTTCTACCGCTTTGCCTTTACCTATTGACAAACAAGACACTTGCTCACATAAATTCTTATTTCTGTCTTCATGTTACGCCACTAATAATAAGCTTTAAAGTGTCCGAAATATTTTCGTACTACCCGGATGCATGGCATAGGCTAAACAATGAGCTTAATTAAATATTTCCTTCTTCAGCTCATCATCCTTGGAACACACAATCTTCCTCTGAACATTAAGGTATCGTCATTCCTTAGTCGAAACTCTGTTGGTTCGCCATTCTAAATCATATTCTTTTTACTCAACGGATAGGAATCTACATCCTGGCTCTCTAGCACCTGGTCAAACAACACTGGTCCGACTTGAAAACTGGCTAACAGTGCTCTATCATCTCTCCATTCCAGTTTCTCTCCCGTAGCTCGTAATTCAGCTAAAAGTAAAACTCTTGTGACATATACATGAAATTGAGAGGCTCCAAATTTCCTACTTAAAGCATCAGCAACAACATTGGCTTTCCCTAGATGGTACTCAAAAGTACAGTCAGAATCATTAATTAACTCCATCCATCTTTGCTGCCTCATGTTAAGATCTGGTTGAGTACGTAGGTAAGTGAGACTCCTGTGATTAGTGTAAATCTTACACTGCGCTCCATATAAGTAGTGCCTCCAACTCTTCATTGCCAACACAATGGCGGCAAGCTCATGTGTGGGATAATTAACTTCATCGGACTTCAATTATCTGGAACCATATGTAATGACCTCGCCATGCTGCATCAAAACACAACCTAGGCCCAATTTTGAAGCGTCACTATAAATGACATATTCTCTACTTTCGTCAGACAATGTAAACACTGGTGTCGTGGTCAATCTTTCTTTCAACATCAGATAACTCTCTTCACAGGCATCATACCACTTAAATTTGACCCTCTTCTTCATTAATCGGGTAAGCTGAGCCACAATTCGTGAAAAGTCTTGTACAAAATGGCAACAGTAACCTGCTAAACCTCTTAACTTCTTATCTCAGTTATATTTATAGGTCTACTCCAATTCAACACCGCCTCAATTTTATCTGGATCAACACTAACTCCCTCAGCTAAAATCACATGACCAAGGAATTTCACATTATCAAGCCAAAATTCACACTTGCTAAACTTTGCATACAGCTGAGAATCTCACAAATTTTGCGAAAAAGCATGTAGATGTTTTTGGTGTTGCTTCAAATCCTTGGAATATATTATGATGCCATCGATAAGTATAATGACACACTTATCCAAGTATCACCTGAAGACTCAATTCATTAAGTCCATAAAAGCGACTGGGGCATTTGTCAAGCCAAAAGGCATAACAAGAAACTCATAATGCCCATAGCGCGATCTAAAGGATATTTTTGAAACATCTGATTCGCTAATCCAAAGATTATGGTAACTTGACCTGATATCAATCTTCGAGAAAACTATAACTCATTTTAGTTGATCAACCAAATCATCGATCCGAGGTAAAGGATACTTATTCTTCACCGTGACTTGATTCAACTTTCAATAGTCAAAGCACAACCTCATCGAACCATCCTTCTTCCTCACGAACAACAGTGGACTACCACATGGTGAAACACTGGGTAAAATGAAACCCCTTTCAATCAACTCCTGTAGTTGAACCTATAACTCCTTCAACTCTACTTAGGCCATTCGATATGGTACATGAGAAATAGGACCCATACCTAGAAGTAATTCAATGGTGAAGTCAATCTCCCTCTTCAGAGGCAAACCAGGTAAGTCTTCTGAAATTAAATTCGGATACTCATAAACCACTGGAATATTTTCAATACTCGGGGCACAAACTTCTATATTGACACATGTGCCAAGTATGTCTCACAACTTTTCTTTAACATCTTCTCTACTTTCACCGCCGAAATCAAACAAAGTGGAGAAGTATTCCTTTCGCCGCAAAATAAAGTTTATGGCATTCCTGGACTTATATAGACTACCTCCTTTTTTATGACAATCGATGACTTCCTAGTGAGCCTATAAGAAGTCCATCCCCAGAATTACATCAAAATCTATAATGTCTAACAACATCAAATCCGCAGCTAACCCATAACCTCCTATAAATATCTCGCATTCCCTATACACCCATCCGAGACTCACAACATCATCAAATGGATATAACACTCACCACATTCCCTGAAATGGAGAAGCAGGTATAGTGGCCAAAGATGCAAATCTATATGACATAAAGGAATGCATAGCCCGTGGGTCTAATAAAGTAAGGACTAGATAACAAAAATCATATAACCTACTGATGATAACCTCTGGAGAATGCTCTTCTCTCTCACAGGGTCATGGTAGGCACTTGGGCCTATCCAGCTGATTGTCCATGCATGCTTATTGCAATTCTGCTGAATTGCTTGCCCTATGGACTGCGCTGGCCGAACTTCTCCACCCGAACTCTAGGCGGCTGAACCACCATAAGTGCCCCTATATGGACACTCCCTAGCAAAGTGACCCTCACAAGTAAAACAACCTCTGATGCCTTGTTGACACTGACCAAAATGGCGTCTATTATAGGTATTAAACAATGGAAGCTCTCTCGATGCACCTGGTGTGTTATATGGATGCCGGGGGTAACTCGATCCTTTAGAACTCCCACTAGATTGTTGCATCTGAGATCGATTCCTCTTCCATATGTGGCTCTTACCTTGACCAGATATGCCATCAGGAAATCTATAAGGTCCACTGTCAGAAGAAGCAGCGAGACTGAAACTATAAATTTCTCTCCCTTTCCACATCCTTGCCTCTGATTGCTGCACTAACAAACTCATCAAAGTTATCCCGAGGCATAGTTGTCAAAGTCCCCTTGATGCTCAGATTCGCACCCAACTTAAACCTCTTGCATTTGGATTCTTCAGTCACAACTATATCACATATAAAAAGAGACAAACGAGTGAATTTGTCTCGATACTCCAACACTAACATACTGCCTTGCCTCAGGTTAGTAAATTCTTCATATGTGCGCTGCTAAGTATCTTGGTTGAAATATCGATGCATAAACAATTCTCAAAATGTAGGCCATGGGGTGTCAACAAGAACCCTCTCAGTACTAGCCAACTAGAAATAAGTGTTTGACTTAAGTAATCCAATAGCTACTACAATCCTCTACTTTGGAGTGAATTGAAATCATTCACATACTCGCTCCACCTGGACTATCCAAGCCTCACATGCTTCAGAATCTGTGGAACTAGGAAATGTGGTTGCTCCAGTTATCTTTGCCTTTGCTACAGGATCAAAACGCTCATCTAACTGCTAAACTTGCGTAAGCAAATCTCGTGTTCCCTGATCCTTGTCACGATCCTCAGCCCTATTTACATGGGCTCTACTTCTAGGAGGCATCTCCTATGGATGAGAAAACACATTAGTCAACAAAACATGAAGGATATAGTTGTGAAACCTTAAACATTTAAACACAGAACACCGTGAGCATTGATGGGAATCCACTGGCCGGTTTGACCATCACTCTAGAAGTGTTTTGCATTCTCAAATGTTCTTAGTATCACAACTGTGGAAGTCTACACAATATATAACCTAATTCTTTGATACCAATTGAAAGGATGCGACCCCGATTTAGTTGCCTAAACCAAAATTAAGCCCTAACGGCAATGGAAACTACAAAAAAAATTGCCAGAGTTTCCTCTAAAATTCAAAAAACCTAAAACCTACAAAGAAACAACACTTTTAAAATGGTCAACAAAAACAAACCGTGGGCACCCAATGTAACGACCCGAACCGTGAAATGTGTACGTATTGGTTTGAGTCGTGATTATTGTGTATTAATCGTACTCGTGGGTTTTGAAAGGACCCAACCCCGATTTAGTTTTCTAAACCGGAATCAAACCCCTTCTGAAAACACGAACCAACAAAAACCACAAAAATTTCGGCAGAGTAACGCTACTAACGCGGAATTGCCATTAACCTGCACCCGGAAAATACACTTCATCCTATGCCACAAAAATCAAACTGTGGGCACAAATCCCATCCGGATTTCTCAATATCATAACAGTAATGTAAAGTAATAAATAAAACTATACTTTGCAGAAATCCAGGGGAAAATCGTATGAAAGTATAACATAAAAATGATCAGAGCGACTTCTAGTATAGATATACAAATAGTAGGCCAAACTAAGAACCTACCATAAAAGAAACATCGCTCGAATACTAAGCCTTCGACCATGACGTGCGACACCAGAGTCCGAATTGCAAACTGAGCACGGAAACAGAAAAGCCCAGGGGAAAAGCAAATAAAATTGTTAGAGTGAGTGAACTAAAATAAACATATGCCTTTCACCAATTTCATATACATAAAACAATGTAAAGCAATGCGAGTTCGGAAAGTATGTATGGAGGTGCCAGGCGAATCTCTAAAGCCCGACGGTCAGGCGAATCGATCTCTCAAGCCCGACGGTCATAGGCCAGGGGAATCTCTCAACCCTAGCGGCATAACAAGGGAATCTCTCAACCCTGCCCAGAGGAATCTCTCAACTCTGGTCCAGAGGAATCTCTCAACTCTGGTCAGACTACCGGTGATCAGCCGAGTAGCCGAAGCATCGATGCAAGTATGCCATCACCATAAAAATATAAAATAATACCTCCAAAAATAATAAATAATCTCAACATCGTATATAAATAAATATGGAAAAATCACGAACTCGCAACGACTATGAAAATATAAAAGTGTCAACTCACAGGTGAGCGTAACGCGATACGCGTTAATCCCGTGATCCGGCAGAAAATCCCTCGCCAAACAAACGATCACGAACCCCTAAATAATTATAAAATCCACTGCTCAAAATCATAACTCGAAACATCAAATCATATCACGAGAAACAACCGTTCCCAGAAACATATAATTCAATAACGACGAAATCGTCAAAATCCGATAATCACACCACAAAACCTCGCTATAATTTCTGATGCTCAATTCGAAAAACAAACTTCACTACTACGATCGGTGCGCGATTCCGAGCGAAACGACATATAACTCGTCGAAAAACACGTCGCCGGAATAGTCGCCACCAGCCGCCGGAAAATCATACCAGCCCAGAAAAATGCAACCTACACATGGATTTGAAGATCTCGACATTTCCAACAACTTTCCAGTTCAAAGTTAAGGCCAATTTTGACCGGAAAACGTCCAAAACTCACCTTGAAACTCAAAACCCTCGCCAAAATTTCAAGCCGACCGATCTCTCTCCTCCGGCATCGGCAACCTCCCAAACCACTTCCAATAGCTTCCTCTCCTCATGGCTAACAAAACCCCTCAAAGAGGAGCCACCAACTCGGCCGGAAAAGTCACTTCCGACCACCGCCGAATTCGCTGAAAATTGCTCGACTTTGCCACTTCGATTGTCCCTACTCCGGCCACCCCACGGGTCTATCCACCGACCAATCCAAAGAGGATCTCAAGCCCCCCCCCCCTTTTTCATGAAGGAACCTCGGCCAATCATGGCCGAAAAATGGCCCAAATGCACCAAAACGGGTCGCCCCTTGACCCGTGGTCAACGCGGGTCAAGGCCCAGTTTCCCCTTATGGAAAGTTTCCAAATGCGGCAAGTATTCTCCCGTATTTATACTGTAGGCGTATCGAATCCCAAACGGATAAATACGACAATATTCGACGCCCGAAAATATTCACAACTTATTCCTCGTAACTCGGAAAAATCCTTCGAAAGTTCCCACGAGCTCGAAATTAAATTTTCTACAACTTTCGTGAAGAATCCCAAATCAAATTCTTGCCCAAAAATTTAGTCATTAAAGAAGCCGCCATATTAATCAATTACGTCGAAATCGCGACTAATCGCGAAACTCACAAATCAAGTCGATAACCATTCCAATTTCGGTTCGGGTCGATCGACGGTCCAAAACGGATCACAATCACAATTCGGATAAACTCGAATATGAACGGATAAACTCGACGATATTCCAAAATTTCAAATATTCATATTATATTCCTCGGTCGTCGAAATAATAATCATGAACTGCCCACGAACTCGAAATCACGCGTACAATAACTCTCGAGAAGAGACTCAACTCAAATTCTTGGCCAATAATTATGTCATGATCAAGACCGGTAATTCAATCAATTTACGGAAGACTGCGATTATGCGCAGCCTCGTGGATTAAGTCGATTACACTACTGATTCTGTTCCGGGTCGTCACAGGTTTGTTCACGACTAAATTATCGGGCAATAATTTGGTTTGAGTTCCTTTGCGGGAATTGTAGAGGATTTAATTTCGAGGTCGGAGGAGGTTTCACAGGATTTTTCGGATAATCGGAGAATGTAAAATGGATATTTGAAATTATCGTCGAGTTAGTCGTACTTATCCGATTAGGTTTGAGTTATCCGAATCGTGAATTTGGTCGGTTCGCAACGTATAAATATCGAATAGTCGTAAAAAGTCGGAAAATCACGCATTTGAACCAAGTTGACTGAGTTAGGTCTGAGTTGACCCGCTGACCGAGTTGGACCGATGAAAGGACCCAACCCCGATTTAGCCACCTAAACCGGAATCGAACCCCTTCGAAAACACGAACCAACAAAAATTTTTCCGAAATTTGGGCAGAGTTTCGTTACTAACGTTGAATTACCATAACCTGCACGCGGAAAAATAACACTTCGTCCTATGCCACAAAAAGCAAACCGTGGGCACCAATCCCATCCGGATTTCTCAACATCAATATACTCAACAACAGTAAATAAACTGTACTATGTATATATGTATATCCGTGAAAATCCGCATAACATGTATCAGAATGTATCAGAGCGACCTCTAGAGTAAAACATATACAATATGTACATCAGTAGGCGAAACAAGAACCTATTGGAAAACACAGGTAACTCTGATCACTAGCCTCCAAACCGCGACGTGAAAACACCAAACCTGAACTGCAAACTGGGCACGGAAACCGAAAAGCCCAGGGGAAAGGCAAATAAAAACGTTAGAGTGAGTGGACGAAAATATACACATGCCTTTCACCAGTTATATAAATATATACAACCAATATAAACAATGCGAGTTCGGAACACAACACATTTATATAAGGAGGTAGTCGGGCAGATCTTTCAAGCCCGACGTCGGGTGAATCGCTCAAACCCGACTGTGATAGGCCAGGGGAATCTCTCAACCCCGGCGGCACTCAGGGGAATCTCTCAACCCTGCTTCAGAGGAATCTCTCAACTCTGGGCCAGAGGAATCTCTCAACTCTGGTAGCATCGATGCAATAAACGCCAATCACAATAACACATAACAATACCTCCGAAAATGACATATATATCAATCATCGTATATATAATAAATACGGAAATCATAAATTCCACGAACTCGCAAAACAACAGTGAAAATAGAAACTTGTCCACTCACAGATCAGCTAGCGCGAACTCGCGCTAAACTCGTGGTTCGGCGGAAGTCCCCTCGCCCGAAGCACGATCACGATCCAGATCTCGATCTCGATCTCCTGAATATATTCATAAAATACAACTGATCAATATCGTAATCCACAACACTGTACTGTTGCACGGAAACCAACCGTTCCCGAAAATACAAAATGCGGTGCAAAATGAATTACGGAAATCCCGAAATCCCAACTCGAAACCTCGACTGAAAATCGGCTACTCAAATCAACCCGAAAACCTCCGTACGATAATCAGGGCGCGATTACGAGAAAAATGACATTAAAATCATCGAAATCTGAAAATTTGACTTTTCCTCCGCCGTTGACCGCCGCCGCCGGCGGCGGCGCGCCGTCAACGGAAGAATCCCACGGCCAAACTCTCCAGATCAGATCAGCTCAACCATACGAACATCTTTCCCTTCTACCCCGTAGCTTAAATCCTGCCGGAAACACCTCAATTCATCGAAACCAATTCGGAATTCTCAAACCGGATCTCAAATCGGGTTCACCCCGAAACAACACCACATCCAAAACTAACTACCCCAAGAGCTTCTCCTAGGTGTGGGGAGCAAAACCCCCAACAAATCCCCTCAAAAATCTCGCCGGAAACCTCCCTCCCATCACCGACGACCAACACCAATTCGGCCCTAATCGGGTTCCCACATAACGGAACCAATTCATCTCAAACAACCCACCATCATGCTCGAAATCAAAGGAGGAACCTAACCATACCTGATTCAGGGCCGGAGGTGGCCGGAAAAAGATCGCCGGAGTTCACTTTCCCGTTCGGGAAACTTTCCCTTCACGGCAGCTCTTCCACTTTCCAAAATAGGAAAGTCAACGGTTGGTCAACTCCCACAATAAATTCTCGACTATTTCACGACTATTTTCCGACTTTTCGATATATATATACTCGTCCCTCGGGTCAATCGACGGTCCAAAATGAAAATACGAAATGATTCGGATAAGCTCGAAACAATCGGATAAACTCTTCGGAATCCGAAACTTCAAATAATCATAAAATATTCCTCGGTCATCGGAAAAATCTTCCGGAACCACCCACGAACTCGAAATCACGTACTCTACACTTTCCGTGAAGACACTCAACCCAAATTCTTAACCCAAAATATCGTCGCGAGTCAAATCAGCAAACCACGCAATATTACAAAACTACGATCATAACCGAATCTCGAGAATCGTGCCAAACACACATCTGATTTTTGGTTCGGGTCGTCACAAATCTACCCCCCTTAAAGAAATTTCGACCTCGAAATTTACGTACCTGCTATGTGAACAGATGAGGATACTGCTCCCGCATACGCTGCTCGGTCTCCCAGGTGGCCTCCTCCACTGAGTGATTCTGCCACAAGACCTTCACCAGCGGAATCACGCGGTGCCTCAACTCCTGCTCACGACGATCGAGAATCTGCACTGGCTCCTCAACATACGATAAATCCTCTCTGATCGGCAACTGCTGTGGGGCTATCACATGTGAAGGATCTGAGATGTACTTCCGCAACATTGAAACATGGAAGACATCATGCACACGAGCCATCTCTGTCGGTAACTCAAGTCTGTAAGCAACAGCTCCAACCCTCTCCGTAATCTCATACGGACCAATGTACCGTGGTCGAAGCTTGCCCCGCTTCCCGAAACGCACAACTCCCCTCCACGGAGATAGTTTCAGGAAGACCCAATCACCGACCTCAAACTCCAAGCTCTTCCTCCTCACATCCGCGTAACTCTTCTGCCGATCCTGGGCGATTTTTAACCGATCTCGGATAACCTGTATGTCCTCCATCGTGGTTTTCACCAAATCCGGACCAATAAGCCAACGTTCGCCCACCTCACTCCAACACAACGGAGTGCGACACTGCTTCCCGTACAGGGCCTCGTACGGTGCCATCTCAATACTGGCCTGATAGCTGTTGTTGTAGGCGAACTCAATCAAGTGTAACTGCTGATCCCAGTTTCCGCGAAACTGCAACACACATGATCTCAACATATCCTCAAGAGTCTGAATGGTCCTCTCGGACTGCCCGTCAGTCTGAGGATGAAATGCTGTACTAAATCGCAACTTCGTGCCCAAAGCTCGCTGCAACGCCCGCCAAAACTCAGAAGTGAACTGACTATCACGGTCAGAAACAATGGATACAGGCACACCGTGCAAGCGAACAATCTCTGATAAGTACAACTTGGCTAATCTGCCCACTGAAACCTTCCCTGGAAGTGCAAGAAAATGTGCGGATTTCGTCAATCGATCAACAATAACCCAAATACCAGTGTTGCCCGCCGAAGTACGCGGCAACTGATAGACGAAATCCATCGTGATATGCTCCCATTTCCACACTGGAATCTCAAGTGGCTGTAGTTTCCCTGCAGGTTTCTGCCTCTCCGCCTTCACCTGCTGACAAATCAAACACCGACTCACGTACGCGGCAATCTCCCGCTTCATGTTGCGCCACCAATAGTACGCTCGAAGTGTACGAAACATCTTCGTACCTCCGGGATGCATTGCATACGCAGAACTGTGGGCCTCATCTAAAATCTCCTTTTTCAAATCCTCGTCCCTGGGTACACATAATCTGCCCCTGAACAACAACATACCGTCGTCGCTCAATCGGAACTCTGTAGGCACACCATTCTGAATCATGGTCTTCTTGCCCAGCAAGTAAGGATCTGAATCCTGTGCCTCTCGCACTTGATCAACCAACACTGGTCGAACCTGAAAGCTGGCCAACAAGGCTCCATCATCATCATAATCAAACACTGCACCCGTAGCCCGAAGCTCGGCTAACATCGACACTCGGGCCACACACATGTGAAACAATGAGGCTCCCGATTTCCGGCTAAGTGCATCTGCCACAACATTAGCCTTCCCCGGATGGTACTCGAAAGTGCAATCGTAGTCGTTGATCAACTCCATCCATCGGCGCTGCCTCATGTTTAGATCCGGCTGCGTCCGCAAGTAAGTGAGACTCTTGTGATCAGTGAAAATCTTACACTGAGCACCATACAGATAATGTCTCCAACTCTTCAACGCTAATACGATAGCGGCTAACTCCAAATCATGCGTCGGATAGTTGACCTCGTGCGGTTTCAGCTGTCTGGAACCGTACGCCACAACTCTACCATGCTGCATCAACACACAGCCAAGGCCCAACTTCGACGCGTCGCTGTACACAACATACTCACCACTGTCATCTGGTAATGTCAGAACTGGTGCGGTAGTCAATCTCTCCTTCAGGAGCAAATAACTCTCCTCGCATGCATCAGACCACTCAAACTTGACGCCCTTCTTCGTCAGTCTGGTAAGTGGTGTAGCTATCCGGGAGAAATCCTGTACAAATCGTCGGTAGTAGCCTGCTAAACCCAAGAAACTCCGAATCTCTGGTACCGTAGTGGGTCTACTCCAATTCAGCACGGCCTCGATCTTGTCAGGATCAACACTCACTCCCTCGGCCGAAATCACGTGGCCCAAAAACTTCACACTATCCAACCAGAACTCACACTTGCTAAACTTCGCGAACAACTGATGGTCCCGCAAAGTCCGCAACACCGCTCGCAAGTGCTTCTTGTGCTGGCCCATACTCCTCGAATAGATCAAAATGTCATCAATGAACACAATCACGAACTTGTCCAAGAATCGACGAAACACCCGATTCATCAAGTCCATGAAAGCTGCGGGGGCGTTGGTCAACCCAAATGGCATAACCAAAAACTCATAATGCCCATACCGCGTCCTGAAAGCTGTCCTGGCTATGTCCGAATCCCGGATCCTCAACTGGTGATATCCGGATCGAAGGTCAATCTTCGAAAAGACTGACGCACCCTTCAGCTGGTCGAACAAGTCGTCAATCCGTGGCAACGGATACTTGTTCCTCACTGTAATCTGATTCAGCTTCCGGTAGTCGATGCACAAACGCATGGACCCATCCTTCTTCCGCACGAATAACACTGGAGCACCCCACGGAGAAACACTCGGTCGAATGAATCCCTTCTCCAACAACTCCTGGAGCTGAATCTGCAACTCCCTCAGTTCTGCAGGCGCCATCCGGTACGGTGTCTGAGAAATCGGTCCAGTACCCGGCAATAACTCAATAGTAAAGTCAATCTCCCGCACAGGGGGTATACCGGGTAACTCCGCTGGAAACACATCCGGAAACTCAGACACAACCTCAATGGTACCAAGATCTGGTACAGCAGCTGTAGTGTCCACAACATGGGCTAAATATGCAACACAACCCTTCTTCATCAGTCGATCCGCCCTCATCGCGGAAATCAAACACGGTAGGGAAGTGTTCTTCTCGCCACGAAACAGTATCTCGGGTAACCCTGGTCGTTGAAACGCGACCTCCTTCCTATGGCAGTCGAACATGGCCCAATGCGACTCAAGGAAGTCCATACCCAAGATCAGATCGAAATCCACAATATCAAGCAGTAACAGATCTGCGACTAATCCATAGCCATTAACAAACACCTCACAATCCCGGTAAACCCAACCGATGCTCACAACCTCACCTGACGGATACAACACTCTCCACAACCCCGGAAGTGGAGATGCATGTACCGTAGCTAATGAGGACAGTCTATATGATATGAATGAGTGTGTGGCACCTGGATCTAACAATGCAACTACAGGAATACCAAAGACATGTAACGTACCAATAACGACCTCCGGTGATGCTCTGCCCTCACGTAGAGTCATAGCATGAACCCTCGCCTGTCCGGCCGGTCGTCCTCGCTGGCCTTGTCCCTGCTGCCTGCCCTGGCCCGCAAACTGTGCTGGTCGAACTCCCGAAGTGGCACCTCGCTCTCCTCCGGAACTCTGGGCCCCCTGTCCTCCGGTAACCTCATACCGATAACATTCCCTCGCATAGTGACCCACCTGGCCACAGCGGAAACATGTGACAGGATCTCGCTGACATGGACCCACATGATGTCGACTACAGAGACTACACAACGGGTACTCTCTCGGTACAGCAAAAGTGCCACCGGTACGCCGCGGAAAACTAGAACCGCTGGAACTCCCACCAGCCTGTGGTCGCTGCGGTCGATCTCTCCTCCATCCCGGTCTCCGTCTAGGTACACTAGCTGGTGGTCGATATGACCCACCACCTGAAGATGAAGCTGAACCGGAAGTATCAGAACTCTGCCTCTTTGAAGGCCCCTGACTCGGTCCACCCTCCTCAAATCGTCTCGGCTGGTACCTCTGCTGTCTCTCCCGCTCAATATCCTCGCCTCGGAGAGCTGCACTGACAAACTCATCAAAGTTGTTCCGAGGCATCGTAGTCAGCGTCGCCTTGATGCTCAGATTCAACCCCAGCTCAAATCTACGACACTTGGCTTCCTCAGTAGCCACCATATCCCGCGCAAAACGAGACAAACGGGTAAACCGATCCCGATACTCAAGTACAGACAAACTGCCCTGCCTCAAGTTCGTAAACTCCTCGTACTTGCGCTGCTGGGTAGCCTGATTGAAGTACCTCCGCATAAACAAATCACGGAACACTGTCCACGGAGTATCCACAGGAACTCTGTCAGTGCTGACCCACCAAAAGTATGCATCACCCTCAAGTAAACCAACTGCGGCTACTGACATCTGCTCAGGAGTGAACTGCAGACGCTCACAAACACGCTCAATCTGAACCAACCATGCCTCGCATATCTCTGGCTCAACTGAACCCGAAAACACAGTAGCACCCGCAGTGCGAGCCTTGACCACAGGGTCAAAACGCTCTTCCAAACGCAGCACTCGCATCAGCAAGTCGCGAGTTCGGCGATCCTCATCAGGATCATCATCCCGATCAACACGGGGACCACGTCGTGGAGGCATCCTATTGATACAAGACAAGCATTAGGCTCAAGCAGAAAGAACGTAATCATGAAACCGCAGATATTTGAGGACACACAACACCCGAAGTATTGATGAGTACCGCTGGCCAGTCGGGTCACCACTCCAGTCATGCTGTATCAACTCAAATACCCTAAGCGTCACAACTACAAGAGTCTACAGAATCTGACAACCTAATGCTCTGATACCAAGCTGAAAGGACCCAACCCCGATTTAGCCACCTAAACCGGAATCGAACCCCTTCGAAAACACGAACCAACAAAAATTTTTCCGAAATTTGGGCAGAGTTTCGTTACTAACGTTGAATTACCATAACCTGCACGCGGAAAAATAACACTTCGTCCTATGCCACAAAAAGCAAACCGTGGGCACCAATCCCATCCGGATTTCTCAACATCAATATACTCAACAACAGTAAATAAACTGTACTATGTATATATGTATATCCGTGAAAATCCGCATAACATGTATCAGAATGTATCAGAGCGACCTCTAGAGTAAAACATATACAATATGTACATCAGTAGGCGAAACAAGAACCTACTGGAAAACACAGGTAACTCTGATCACTAGCCTCCAAACCGCGACGTGAAAACACCAAACCTGAACTGCAAACTGGGCACGGAAACCGAAAAGCCCAGGGGAAAGGCAAATAAAAACCTTAGAGTGAGTGGACGAAAATATACACATGCCTTTCACCAGTTATATAAATATATACAACCAATATAAACAATGCGAGTTCGGAACACAACACATTTATATAAGGAGGTAGTCGGGCAGATCTTTCAAGCCCGACGTCGGGTGAATCGCTCAAACCCGACTGTGATAGGCCAGGGGAATCTCTCAACCCCGGCGGCACTCAGGGGAATCTCTCAACCCTGCTTCAGAGGAATCTCTCAACTCTGGGCCAGAGGAATCTCTCAACTCTGGTAGCATCGATGCAAAAAACGCCAATCACAATAACACATAACAATACCTCCGAAAATAACATATATATCAATCATCGTATATATAATAAATACGGAAATCATAAATTCCACGAACTCGCAAAACAACAGTGAAAATAGAAACTTGTCCACTCACAGATCAGCTTGCGCGAACTCGCGCTAAACTCGTGGTCCGGCGGAAGTCCCCTCGCCCGAAGCACGATCACGATCCAGATCTCGATCTCGATCTCCTGAATATATTCATAAAATACAACTGATCAATATCGTAATCCACAACACTGTACTGTTGCACGGAAACCAACCGTTCCCGAAAATACAAAATGCGGTGCAAAATGAATTACGGAAATCCCGAAATCCCAACTCGAAACCTCGACTGAAAATCGGCTACTCAAATCAACCCGAAAACCTCCGTACGATAATCAGGGCGCGATTACGAGAAAAATGACATTAAAAACATCGAAATCTGAAAATTTGAATTTTCCTCCGCCGTTGACCGCCGCCGCCCGCGGCGGCGCGCCGTCAACGGAAGAATCCCACGGCCAAACTCTCCAGATCAGATCAGCTCAACCATACGAACATCTTTCCCTTCTACCCCGTAGCTTAAATCCTGCCGGAAACACCTCAATTCATCGAAACCAATTCGGAATTCTCAAACCGGATCTCAAATCGGGTTCACCCCGAAACAACACCACATCCAAAACTAACTACCCCAAGAGCTTCTCCTAGGTGTGGGGAGCAAAACCCCCAACAAATCCCCTCAAAAATCTCGCCGGAAACCTCCCTCCCATCACCGACGACCAACACCAATTCGGCCCTAATCGGGTTCCCACATAACGGAACCAATTCATCTCAAACAACCCACCATCATGCTCGAAATCAAAGGAGGAACCTAACCATACCTGATTCAGGGACGGAGGTGGCCGGAAAAAGATCGCCGGAGTTCACTTTCCCGTTCGGGAAACTTTCCCTTCACGGCAGCTCTTCCACTTTCCAAAATAGGAAAGTCAACGGTTGGTCAACTCCCACAATAAATTCTCGACTATTTCACGACTATTTTCCGACTTTTCGATATATATATACTCGTCCCTCGGGTCAATCGACGGTCCAAAATGAAAATACGAAATGATTCGGATAAGCTCGAAACAATCGGATAAACTCTTCGGAATCCGAAACTTCAAATAATCATAAAATATTCCTCGGTCATCGGAAAAATCTTCCGGAACCACCCACGAACTCGAAATCACGTACTCTACACTTTCCGTGAAGACACTCAACCCAAATTCTTAACCCAAAATATCGTCGCGAGTCAAATCAGCAAACCACGCAATATTACAAAACTACGATCATAACCGAATCTCGAGAATCGTGCCAAACACACATCTGATTTTTGGTTCGGGTCGTCACAACCGAGTTGACTCGGTTGAATTTCACCGTCGGACCCGTCATTTCCGGCCACCTCCGACCATGATTTTGGTATGGTTAGAAAGCTCTCTTGATTTCCTATTGATTCATGTATTTATTTGTGGAAATTGGTTGTGATTTGAGGTAGTTCCCACTCGATGAAGTTTGGGGATTTCACCAAAATCGGGTAGTGGTTTCTGGCGAGATTTGGTGTCGCAGTGGTAGGGGATTAGGCTCCCCTTAACCCGATGAAGGTTTCTGGGTATTCAATTTGGGAATTGGTTGAGGTTTGAGGTTATTCGTGGTGGTGATCGGAGAGAAAATCTGGCGAGATGTTTCAGGCCAAATTTCGACTAGTATGGTGTGTTTTGGCTTTAGAGGTAGAAGGGAAAAGTATTGGGCTTGAGTTCGGCGGTTTTGGGCCGGTTTTGTAAAAATGGAAATATCTCCCCCTTTCTAAAAACAGAAACTCGTATATATCCTCATGTATTTTTTGTATTTCGATATTGTAATTCTGAACAAAACTTCCATTGACCATAATTTCTTGAAAAACTCTACGACTTTGCTCAATAAAATTTCTTGAAAAACTCAATCGATAAAATGCCGATTAAAAGAGTCATTGAGAATTACCAATGGTAAAAACTAGTTATCATCATCGATTAACACTTAATTAGAATATAAGAAGTTAATTTCGAGTCGGGATGTTACAATCTACCTCCTTAAAAAAATTTCGTCATCGAAATTTATGCGTATCCTAGTAAAGCACTAATGGGTACTACTCCCACATGAGCTCTTTTGGCTCCCAAAAAACATCCACCACCGAGAAGGTCAACTGCAATACTTTCACCATGTCATCACCTTATCACAAAGTCTTACTCTTCTGATAGAGAGTCACCAACAACTACTCACTATATAATCGGTACATGAACAGATCTTGTTGCTAGCTCTATAACATAAACATCGAAAACCTTCTAATACAATTTCCAAAAGTATTGGCAAGTTCTACTAATGTAGTTGGCATGTCCGACCAGTCCAGCTGGTCATCTCCCCCGATTCCAGTTGTGATATGTTAGCTATCTAAGTGATAGTGCGGTTCTAACTCCGAAAGTGGTTCACGGATCACCACCAAAACCCTGCACTTAAAGACTTCTTGAGGTGTCCCTCCGCGAGTACTCTCACAAACTGACCCTCCTGGCCACAAAAGTAATAAGCTAAGGATCCCTACTGAGCATTTCCAAGCCATAACATAAGTGGACATCTGGCCGACTCAAAGAAACTTATGACCTTACTCAGTTATCTTTTTCAAGACAATTCTATACAAAATTTGACATAATTTTCTCAAAAACTCAAGGAAACCAAAAATCTGCACGAAGAGAACACTTCAAATAACCATATCCCGAAAACAAACCGTTGGCACCGATTCCTAACCGGATTTCTCATAATCACAATGAAAAACACTATGAACATGAACCACTATAAGAACTATAAGAACTAATTCACAATGAAAATGTTCCGGCGGAGCAACCCCTATTCCACTCAAAATCATCCACTGAGCAACTTTGTCAACTGCAACAAAGGCCAATTCAATCTCTAACACATCCAATTTCACGAAAAACCGAATGTACACACAAATTTCAAATCCAAAATTCTCCATCCACAAATCGAATTAGAACTCCATACTTACATGGTTAGAATCCTTGAGAGGAGAGCTACAAAACCCAGTCCAAATCATAGCTCAATTCAACCAAAATTGTGGAACCCGAATTCACCCAAATTCTTTCACTTTCTCGCCGGAAAATCTCCCCTCTACAGCCACCCTCGCTGTGAGGGGTAGCCGGAAACCCACTCGGAACACCGAGGCGAGTAGTTTGGGACTAGTTTCGGGCTCGGGGGTGGCCGGAATAAGCTCCGTCGCCGGCGAGCCGTGGAGAACCAACGCCACCGTCGCACCACTCTGTCAAACCGAGTCAAACTGGTCAACCAATAATTGTAATCTGATACACGTTTCTGCAACCATTAAATTATCACTTAACACTCAACAAAAACGTATAAACAATTAAAACCCTTTTGTGTAGATGTAGCATTGATAAGTAGGGTATCGTTCTTAACCGGGGATTGAGGGTGCATGCATATTTACGCTATGTTTTGAAAGGGGGGTTTGAAAAGGTTATTTATTATCTACGAAAATAAAGACAAGAACATGGCATAGCAAAACACATCGTTGGCTTCTAAGTTCTAACATGCTTAAACTCATAGACAAGCAAAACAAACAAGAACATAGAATCCTAAACATGCTTACTAAAACCGAAAATAAAGTTTAATTACATATATACATGATCAACTCGTCACACTTACCTCATTTCTTTATAACCTAATCATATTATATGCAACCTAAGTTTTATCTAAGCCTTTACTATGTGGTTCACATGCATCTTTCATAATTAAGTGACTAAACCAAGATTGCTCGCATTTAGACACATCATTAACCTAAACCAAGATTGCTCGCATTTAGATTAAAGCATTAAGTGAAGAAGACACATTATCTAACCTAAACCAAGATTGCTCGCATTTAGATTAGCACACAGAAAAGACTTAGACTCGAAATAGATGACATAAAATAGAATTAGAATTATATTACAAAAACATGTCTTTACACTCTACAAAACTGAAATACATTACAAGGAGTAAGTAGAGGGATCGAAATACACCCTTTGTGTCGTGATTGCAGTCGCAAAGCTTGCACACGATCCTTCTATGGATGGCTAGATGAACCCTCGGATTGCCTAAGGTTGCTTCTAGGTGGAGGCCGAATGTATATGGTGTGGAGGATGGCGTTCCTTGAAGAGATTTCAAGTGTTTGTGGAGAGGAAGTGTTTAAGGCAGAGACTTGGCTTGTATGATGAGTGATGCTTCAGAATGAGGCCGAGCTCTTGTATTTATAGGTGAAGAATTCCAACTTTCCTCTCCAAACTAGGGATTCCTAGTTTACCCGGGTAGAACTGACAGCCTGTCTTCCTTTGAGTATTACAGGAGTTCTAGAGCTAAGAAAATTATGATTTTAGACTCGTTGGAAAGCTTATTCAAAGGGCTATAAAATCCATATAAGGATCACCATATTTGGAGTTGAATTGCGACTTCGGTGGCCTCTTGAAGTTACAGGTCTGTTCTGAGATCTTCTTTCCTTATTCCATGGTAGATATTTCTTTCTTGATTTCCAAGGAAATATACTCCTTGCCAAATTTCTTCAAGGTATTCAAGATATTTGGTCTTCAAATGTGGCAAGTAAGATCTCAATATTTCGGCCATGTCTTCCTTCCATAAATGCATGCGGACTTGATCTTCCTGGTTCACTGAGGAGAAATGTATTCGTTCTTCATTTGGGAAACCATTTGTGCGTACCATTTTAGTAACTTTTACGAATACCATTTCTCAACCATTTTGCGCGTCTCGGACATTTCGCCACGTCATTCCTAGTTGATTTAGGAAACTTCATTTTTCAGCTCCGCGAAACTCTCCGAGTTGTCGAACCATTTGCATTCCTAACCCGAGTAGGAATCCTAGTCAAAGTAGGAAACACCATTTTTCCTAAGCGAATTAGGAAACCTCCAATTGCTGCGTTTTAAGCTCCATTTCACCTCTTTTATTGTACTCCTTTATTCAAAACCTAAAAACAACAAAGTAAGTAAGAAATGATAGTACTAAGGTCAAAACAAAGCTAAATGTAAAGAGAAAGACGATAAGAATCAAGCATAAAATGCGTAAATCAAATTCCCCCACACTTAGACTTTGCTAGTCCCTAGCAAATACTAAATAAAAGAAAGACTAAAAATATAAACCAACGTTAAAGCTAGCCTCCACGTTGAACAAATCCCATGGACTCAAATAAATAAAAACAACTCCTAACCCCTTAGCACAATTTGTCTCAGAAAATTTCTTACGTATATGGCGATGGAGTCACAAGATTTCCTAGTGAAAAGTTCAAAAATTTTCGAGAGATAAGAGAAATATGATCATGTCATAAACAAGTAAGACTTGGAGAAAACAATGGTGAAGTTAAAGCTATGCATGTTTCGAACAAGTTCAAATCAATTTCACATGGATGCACTAATCATATTTTCACTCAAGAAAAGAGGTTCACTCAAAATGTATATGTATTGCATCGAAATACCTCATAATTACTTGCACAAATGAACCAAACCATATGCTTACTCATGTAACTTACTCAACCAATTGAAGGCTACTCATCTTAAGGATCATAAAGGACTTTAGAAATGTTGTAATGGGGCTAAGGCTAAGGCATTCGAAATTTAGATAAGTGGTGGTTAAAACACGTTCCAAAGACTTAGTCTAGCACTTAAATCTTCTCAAATTCGTGGCTCATCCTTTCTACTCTTCTCTTTGTGTCAAACTTCAAGATCGGGGGCCAATTTTCATCTTTTTGGGCCCTAACTTCATTCCAAACTTTACTCGTCCAAAAATTTTACACTTTAGAACTTTTGCCGGAGAGCTTTTACACATTTTTTTCTTTTCTTTCTTTTCTTTTTGCTCTCGATTTTTTTTCTTTCTTTTGTAATTTCGGCAATCATCTTTTGGACAAGTCTTCCCTTCTTTTGTATTCTTTCATCACTTTTTTCGCCACTTCTTTTGTGCTAGCTTCGAAACCTCTTCACCAAGTCTTCAGAACAAGGGTTGGAAATTCTACACTAGGCTAAGTGTTTAGATATGTATGTGGTAAATGAAAGAAAAGGCTTAACGTAGGCACAAAGGGGTTAATCTAAGGGTGTCGCAACTCTTGCGCACAATGGGACACAAGGCCATTTGGTTTAAGTGGTGGTAACCTAATTTGCCTTTAATCATATCCAAAATCAGAGCATATATCAACTTAAAAGCGTTGTAAATCTACATGAGTAAGTTCTAGTAATCTCTAGTTCATTAAAATCTATGGCAAGCAATTAGATGAAGCATGTTTTGTTTTTGAAAACCATATGCACGAAATTCACTCTCAAATGAAGTAATGTAGGCTCAAAAACTCACTTTTAGGTTTGTATGATTTAAAACTTGTTCTAACATGCGAAATCTATACCATGTTTAAGCATACCATATCCACTACATGTTATGACAATCAAAATATCTCACTTATCACAAGAAAACAGTTTAGTGCTTATTCACCGCCATATGTATTCTTTTCCGTCCATTTTCATCATAGACTAACTAAGGGCATCCTAAAAATTAAAAAGACTCTTTAAAAATACTTAGTTAAACAAAAAGACACCAACAAATTTTTTTTAGGGCATCATCCGCTGGAAAGTTTCATTGTCTGCCCGATTTTGACATTTTACGACTCAAATAAAGTTGTAAACCCCTCCCCCACACTTAAACTCTACATTGTCCTCAATGTATTTAAGGGAATCATAGAATTTCGTATGAAGGGAGAGACCCACGAAAATTTTAGCTAAACAAGGTAAACAAACAATGAAATTAAAAAGATAAGGGAGAAGAGAACAAAGCCTTGGCGATTTCCTCCATTGGGTTGCCTCCCAACAAGCGCTTGTTTTCTAACGTCTTACAGCCTAGACGTGAAGTTCTTCATTCATTTGATGTGGTTGGTTTGAATAGAGCTTCGTCCTCCACTAATTCCTCTTTGAAGGCCGAATGATAAGGCTTTAACCGATGACCATTGAATTTGAATTCGTTCCCGGTTGTTGGACTCCTGATTTTTATAGCTCCATGGGGAAAAATTTCGGTGACAATGAAATGTCCAACCCACCTAGAGCGTAGCTTTCCTGGAAAAATTCTAAGGCGAGAGTTAAAGAGCAATACCTCTTGGCCGATTAGGAACTCCTTTCTCCGAATCCTCTTGTCGTGAAACACTTTCGTTTTCTCCTTATAGATCCAAGCATTGTCGAATGCATCATTCCTGATTTCCTCGAGCTCACAAAGTTGGAGTTTTCGATGCAAACCAGCCTCGTCGCGGTCCAAATTGAATTTCTTGACAGCCCACCATGCCTTATGTTCTAACTCAACCGGAAGATGACATGCCTTCCCATAGACAAGTCGATAAGGGGACATGCCAATGGGAGTCTTGTATGCCGTCCTATAGGCCCATAATGCATCATCCAAACATTGGCTCCAATCCTTGCGATTTGGCTTCACAGTTCTTTCCAAGATCTTCTTGATTTCGCGATTGGATACTTCCGCCAATCCGTTGGTTTGTGGATGATATGGTGTAGAGACCTTGTGGGTGATGCCGTACTTCTTCATCAATGTGTCTACTGTCTTGTTGCAAAAGTGACTTCCCCCATCACTTATTAGAATGCGAGGCATCCCATGTCGTGTGAAAATTTGTGCTTTAAGGAAATCTGCAACAACTCGCGAATCATTAGTACATGTGGCTTTTGCTTCCACCCATTTCGACACATAATCAACAGCGAGTAAGATGTAAGTATAACCGTTAGACATGGGAAATGGTCCCATAAAATCTATGCCCCAAACATCAAAAATTTCGACATTAAGGATGTAGTTTTGTGGCATTTCATCTCGAGGACCTATATTACCGGATCTTTGGCACCTGTCACACTTGGCACAAAATTCATGAGAGTCACGAAAAATACTAGGCCAAAAGAATCCACAATCTAATACTTTCAAGGCAGTTTTCCTAGAACCAAAATGACCTCCACATGCATCGTTATGACAAAACTTAAGAATAGACTCAAATTCGCAATCGGGGACACATCTTCTAATTACTAAGTCAGAACATTGTTTCCACAAGTAAGGCTCATCCCAAATGAAATGTTTAGCATTTAATCTAAGTTTATGGTGTTGGACAGTATGCATGTGAGGTGGAAACTTATCGATAACTAAATAATTCACAATATCCGCATACCAAGGAGTTTCCGAGGTACTTACCTGAAGTCCGAAGAGTTGCTCATCCGGAAAAGTTTCCTCAATTACCACCGTCTCTTTGTCATGTACAATTCGAGATAAGTGGTCTGCCACCACGTTTTCTACTCCCTTCTTATCCTTCACTTCTATGTCGAATTCTTGGAGTAGAAGTATCCAACGAATGAGTCGTGGTTTGGCATCCTTTTTCGCCATCAAGTACTTCAATGCAGCGTGGTCCGTATAGACAATCACCTTACTTTGCAACAAGTATGATCGAAACTTGTCAAGTGCAAACACCACAGCGAGCATCTCCTTCTCGGTTGTTGTATAGTTGCTTTGAGCATCGTCCAATGTTCGAGAAGCATAGTAAATGGCGTAGGGCTTCTTGTCCTTCCGTTGCCCTAAAACAGCTCCGACGGCGTAGTCGGATGCGTCGCACATCAATTCAAACGGTAGGGACCAATCCGGCGCACAAAGGATAGGAGCACTTGTGAGAAGCTCCTTCAACTTGTCAAATGCAGCTCGGCATTCCTCATCAAACACAAAGGGAGTGTCCTTTTGTAAAAGCTTGCACAAGGGACGAGATATTTGGGAAAAGTCCTTGATAAATCTCCTGTAAAAACCTGCATGGCCAAGAAAGGAACGTATCTCTCTAACCGAAGTCGGAGAGGGTAAGTACCGCACAAGATCTAATTTTGCTTTATCAACTTCTATTCCCCTTTTCGAAACTATGTGACCTAAAACTATCCCTTGAGTAACCATAAAATGGCATTTCTCCCAATTAAGCACTAGGTTCGTTTCAACGCATCTTTGTAAAATCAGTTCTAAGTTAGCTAAACATGCATCGAAATTTTTCCCAAAGACACTGAAATCATCCATGAAAACTTCTATTATCTTCTCTATGTAATCGGAAAAAATTGAAAGCATGCAACGTTGAAAGGTACCTGGTGCATTGCAAAGTCCAAACGGCATCCGTCGATATGCAAACGTTCCAAAGGGGCAAGTGAACGTTGTTTTCTCTTGATCTTCCTCGGCGATGCTGATTTGGTTGTAACCGGAATATCCATCTAGGAAGCAATAATATTCATGTCCCGCCAACCTCTCGAGCATTTGATCAATGAATGGCAAGGGGAAGTGGTCCTTGCGAGTGGTGGCATTGAGCTTCCGATAGTCGATACAAACTCTATGGCCGGTTACGGTTCTTTGTGGTATCAATTCGTTTTCCGCATTCTTCACCACGGTGATTCCGGACTTTTTAGGAACAACTTGCACGGGTGAGACCCATCGGCTATCCGGAATTGGATATATGACGCCACAATCCAAGAGCTTGATAACTTCCTTCTTCACAACTTCCATCATTGGTGGATGGAGTCTTCTTTGAGCTTCTCTCGAAGGTTTAGCCCCATCTTCGAGTAGAATTCGATGCACGCAAGTGGCCGGATTGATGCCTTTGATGTCGGCAAGGGTCCATCCAATTGCTGTTTTGTGACTTTTGAGCACGTTGATGAGCTTGCCCTCTTGTTCTTTCTCCAATGATGATGAAATGATAACCGGCAATGTGTCATTCTCTCCCAAGTAAGCATACTTCAAATGAGCCGGTAACACTTTGAGTTCTAACTCCGGTGCCTTGATCACGGATGGAACAAGCTTGTTTTCTCCATAGGCCAACGGAATTGGAGGTGGCCTATTAACAATCCGTGGAGCCTCATTGAGTGCCATAGCCATCTCAAGGATTCTAGGCTCCAAAATCTCGATAAGTGCATCAAAAAGGGCTTCATCCCCGAGTCGAGTCAGCCCCACTCCTTCTTGTATGGCAATGTCGAGTACATCATCTCCAATGGTGTCTAAGTGTTGTTGAGCTGCCTCTTCTACCATATCCATCGAAAATATTGCATTGACACTTGCCGTGGGAACCTTCATGGCATCTAATATGTTGAATTCAATCTTTTTGCCATCAATCTCCATGGAAAATGTTCCCTTGAAAACATCAATCTTCATTCTTGCAGTCCTCATGAAAGGTCGTCCAAGAAGCAATGGCGTGGTGTTCAAAGGACTCTCTTCCATGTCAACAATGTAGAAATCAGCTGGAAAGATTAGGTTGTTGACTTGCACAAGAACATCTTCAATGTATCCCCTAGGATACTTATGCGAACGGTCGGCTAGTTGAATGATGACGTTGTCTTGTTTGAGCTCGCCTAAATCCATGGATGCATATAAGTAGTAAGGCATTACGTTAATGGATGCACCAAGATCTAGCATAACATCCTCGAATTTGTTGTCACCAATCACACAAGGAACAGAAAAGCTCCCCGGATCCTTCAATTTGGGGGGTAACCGACGTTGTAAAACCGCTGAAATGGTTGCATTCACCTTTACAACCTCATTCGCTCTCGTTTGCCTCCTTTGGGTGCATAACTCTTTACGAAATTTCGCATAGATATGCACTTGCTTTATGCACTCGATCAAGGGCAGATTTACTTGCACCTTCCGAAAGATGTCCAAGATGTCTTCGTATTGATCATCTCTCTTAGATTTCGTCAACCTATGGGGGAATGGTGCACTAGCAAACGAAGCATTAGTATTAACCGAACTTGAAGGGATAGAGTTAATACCTTTGTTTGGGGCAGATTGTGATGATGAGGGTTGTGCCTTAGTGGCGTGAGGAGCCACATTCTTCTTCTTCTCGGCATCTTTAGTAGCCGGATCTTCTTCTAAGTCTTCCTCCTCAAAAATGGTGTGAGGAGGTGCCGAGCTTGTCTTTGGTAAAGGAGGTGCCAAAGTTCTTCCACTCCTCGTAATAATTGCACTCACATTCCGATTCAGTGGTTGTGATTGAGGTGGAAGATGGCCGGAATCTCGAAATTGGCCCATGAAGTCCACGATTTGGCCCATTTGTTTCTTCATCTCTTGTATGTCTCGGCCATGGCTATCCAAGGTCTCCTTTTGCTTTGATTGTCCCTCCAAGAGAACTTGTGTTGAAGCGGACAATTGTGTGAACATCTTGTCATAGTCCGGATTTGTAAATTGTCGGACCGGAGGAGCTTGTTGCATGGAAGCTTGATGCATTGGCTGCCTTGGTTGGAAGGGAGCACGTTGGTAGCCTTGTTGAGGTGCCGGAGGGTTTAAACATCCCTCATTGCTACTCCACTTGAAACCCGGATGATCTCGGTTGCCAAAATTGTTGTTGTTGTAATTGTTGTAACGTTGACCCCCTTGATATCCTCCAATTGCATTAACTTGCTCCGGATCTCCATTTTGTTCCACCAAATTAGGGCATTGATCATTGTAGTGCCCTTGTAGTTGACATACTCCACACGTTGGTCCTTGAGCTGCCTTGGCTCTCTTTGTCTCTAGCTCAAGCACTTGTTCTAGCATAGATGCTAGTTTGTCAAACTTCTCGTCCTTCACTTGTGTTGAGCTTGCTTCATTCACTTGTTTACGTTGAGCCATCCCATATTGAGCATCATTATTGGCTCGGTTTTCCAACAAAGTTCGAGCTTCTATCTCATCTAAATCCATGAATGCTCCGGTTGCAGCGGCATCAAGAAGCTCTCTATCAATCGGTTTTAAACCATCATAGAAGTAGTTCATGAGGTTTGTCTCAGAAAAACCATGGGAAGGGCAGGTGGCACATAGCACTTTGAAACGGTCGTAATACTGGCCAAAGGACTCATCCGATGCTTGTGTAATTCCCGTGATCTTCTTCCTCAAAACAGTGATTTTTGAGGCCGGAAAGTACTTAGCCAAGAACAGGTCCGCAAGTTGCTTCCAAGTCGTGATGTGATTAGGCGGGAGTTCCAAAAGCCAAGATTGAGCTCTATCAATCAATGTAAACGGAAATGCTTTGAGCTTGAAGAGTTCTTCATCGGCATCCGAAGGCTTCATACTCATGCAAATGAACTGAAATTGCTTGAGATGCATGTTTGGATCTTCGTTGGACAGCCCATGGAAGATTGGTAAACGGTGTAGGAAGCCACTCTTCAACTCAATGTCCTTCTTGTCCTCTTGAGGATCTGGAAATCGAATGCACGAAGGACCGCTACTCCACTCGGTGGAGCAAGTACGTTGGCGAAGAGATCGCCTCTCGTTGATGGGAGGATTCGGTGGGTTGTTGTGTGCCATGTCTTGCTCTTCTTCTTGTGAGTGCTCGGTGAAGTGATGGGATGAACGTGGAGAGTCAAAACCTTCCTCAATGATAGGTTGGTCGAGAACTTGTTCACTCGGGACTACTTGAGACTTTAGATTTGCCAAACGGTTTGAAAGTGCTTGGAGATCAACTATAGGAGTCGAGTGGGAACGGGACATTCATAGAATCTGATCATCCACCAAAGATCAAGTGTTAGTATCAAAAGAATACACAAGGAATGCAAGATACTAACCAAAATTGTAACGTACAAGAAAAAAAACATGAAAAACACATGAATTCACACAAAAACACAAAAACACACGAAATCATAAAACATAAACACATAAAAACAAAGCACACGTTATATATATATGGGATATAGATTGTAGGAAATGGATGTAATGCCTAGATATATAGATATATATATATATATATATATAGATACAATGTCTAGAATGTATACGAAATGCATAAAAAGAACTATAAACACATGTACACACGTTTTCTGCAAAGTTAGACATATATACAATGCAAGACTTATAAACAAGTTAAGACACACACATATGCACACGAAATTTATGCAAGTATAACATAAATCACGATGGATGCACTTAGAAGGATTTTAAATGCACACATAAGGGATCCTACGTGAAAACTGGTATGAATGCATAAGAGAAAACGTTAGAAACCTGCAGAAAACACACAAAGTTACGTGCTAAATACATGATGCAACGTGACCATACGTTTGGCCTCATGTCCCTAACTTCACTTAGGTTAGGGTACCCGGTGGTGAAATCCGAGCATCACAAAGCCACCGGCAGGTTATGCAAGCTAATGCAACGTGGTTAATTTTTTACAAGTTTCAATGCACACGAAATTTACAAGTAATATGCACAAATATTTTGTTCATTGATTTTCGCCTTCAATTTAAAGAGAATACGTTCGTTTAGCCTTTAGGTCTTTCATTGGACGTGCGACCCGCGCGATAAAATGTACATTCTCAATCAATCGGCCTTGGTTCAATCGAAAAACATGGCCAGTTGGGGATAGAGATAACGAGAGAGGCAGGACTAATTTCGACGATGCATCCCGAGGCTTACCGATCATGGAAAGTAGATTTAGTCCTTGTCTTCTTTGGACAACTTTAATAAGCTTGGCCAGTTGGCAAGAGAGACCATGAGAGGTAGGACCGATTTGAAATCTCGGATCCATAACCCGTCATAGAAACCGTCACCTTCTAGACACCAAGTTACCAAAGATTTCTTACTAAAAGACAAGTTTTCATCCACTCACCGGATCATTGGTATATACTCCATTGATGCAAGTCTTTCTTAGATCCAGAACCTGTCACCAGTCATAACCCGTTTCTAGACACCATGTCCGACATTCAGCCAAAATCTCGAGAAAGACATTCCCTCAAGTTCTTGTAGACTCTGCCCTCAACCTCATGTCCATAACTTCACTTAGGTTATGGTGTGCGGTGATGAAATCCACACATCATGAGGGGTTAAGGAGATAAACAAGAAAAAGAGGCGCCATCTATTCCAATGAGTGAGACTTAATCGCCCAAACTTGCGTACTCAATGCAAATCGAAGACTTCCTTTAATATGTACCTATTTACATGGCTGCAAAAACAAAAAGTTAGAATGGAACGTATTATGAACATGTATAAAAAATTTCGACACTTTACATATACATATACACACTTATTTACACATATTCACATATTTACAAGCATAAACACACAATTCTTTACAATCCTCGGCAACGGCGCCAAAATTGATACACATTTCTGCAACCATTAAATTATCACTTAACACTCAACAAAAACGTATAAACAATTAAAACCCTTTTGTGTAGATGTAGCATTGATAAGTAGGGTATCGTTCTTAACCGGGGATTGAGGGTGCATGCATATTTACGCTATGTTTTGAAAGGGGGGTTTGAAAAGGTTATTTATTATCTACGAAAATAAAGACAAGAACATGGCATAGCAAAACACATCGTTGGCTTCTAAGTTCTAACATGCTTAAACTCATAGACAAGCAAAACAAACAAGAACATAGAATCCTAAACATGCTTACTAAAACCGAAAATAAAGTTTAATTACATATATACATGATCAACTCGTCACACTTACCTCATTTCTTTATAACCTAATCATATTATATGCAACCTAAGTTTTATCTAAGCCTTTACTATGTGGTTCGCATGCATCTTTCATAATTAAGTGACTAAACCAAGATTGCTCGCATTTAGACACATCATTAACCTAAACCAAGATTGCTCGCATTTAGATTAAAGCATTAAGTGAAGAAGACACATTATCTAACCTAAACCAAGATTGCTCGCATTTAGATTAGCACACAGAAAAGACTTAGACTCGAAATAGATGACATAAAATAGAATTAGAATTATATTACAAAAACATGTCTTTACACTCTACAAAACTGAAATACATTACAAGGAGTAAGTAGAGGGATCGAAATACACCCTTTGTGTCGTGATTGCAGTCGCAAAGCTTGCACATGATCCTTCTATGGATGGCTAGATGAACCCTCGGATTGCCTAAGGTTGCTTCTAGGTGGAGGCCGAATGTATATGGTGTGGAGGATGGCGTTCCTTGAAGAGATTTCAAGTGTTTGTGGAGAGGAAGTGTTTAAGGCAGAGACTTGGCTTGTATGATGAGTGATGCTTCAGAATGAGGCCGAGCTCTTGTATTTATAGGTGAAGAATTCCAACTTTCCTCTCCAAACTAGGGATTCCTAGTTTACCCGGGTAGAACTGACAGCCTGTCTTCCTTTGAGTATTCCGGGATTTCTAGAGCTCAGAAAATTATGATTTTGGACTCGTTGGAAAGCTTATTCAAAGGGCTATAAAATCCATATAAGGATCACCATATTTGGAGTTGAATTGCGACTTCGGTGGCCTCTTGAAGTTACAGGTCTGTTCTGAGATCTTCTTTCCTTATTCCATGCTAGATATTTCTTTCTTGATTTCCAAGGAAATATACTCCTTGCCGAATTTCTTCAAGATATTCAAGATATTTGGTCTTCAAATGTGGCAAGTAAGATCTCAATATTTCGGCCATGTCTTCCTTCCATAAATGCATGCCGACTTGATCTTCCTGGTTCACTTAGGAGAAATGTATTCGTTCTTCATTTGGGAAACCATTTGTGCGTACCATTTTAGTAACTTTTACGAATACCATTTCTCAACCATTTTGCGCGTCTCGGACATTTCGCCACGTCATTCCTAGTTGATTTAGGAAACTTCATTTTTCATCTCCGCGAAACTCTCCGAGTTGTCGAACCATTTGCATTCCTAACCCGAGTAGGAATCCTAGTCAAAGTAGGAAACACCATTTTTCCTAAGCGAATTAGGAAACCTCCAATTGCTGCGTTTTAATCTCCATTTCACCTCTTTTATTGTACTCCTTTATTCAAAACCTAAAAACAACAAAGTAAGTAAGAAATGATAGTACTAAGGTCTAAACAAAGCTAAATGTAAAGAGAAAGACGTTAAGAATCAAGCATAAAATGCGTAGATCATAATCTTTGACTTTCCCCTTCGGTGACCTAATCGGACTCCACCCAAAACACAATCTCAGACCAAAATAAATACACCATGAGACTCAGAGGGGTAAGGGGAGTCGAACCTCCCTAACCACCACCTCCGAGGCTCGCCGGAAAACGGCCAACAAACCTCGACGGAATCCTTGAAACCGACCCGATTTGGGTCCAACCAAAACGGCATCAATTCCACTCAAACCAATTACCAATCAACTCGAAATCACACAAGGAAGCGCACCATACCTTCCACTTGATCAGAGGTGGCCGGAAAATAGGTCGTCGGACGGCAAGCCGAAACGGGAAAGTCTTCCTCCTCGGTCAACGGTCAACAACTTCCCAAAATGGAAAGTCAACTCCGGTCAACGCTAAACAGTGATTTTCGACGATTTTACGACTATTCCCGATATTTATACTTGCCCTCGGGTCAATCGACGGTCCAAAACGAATATACGAAATGATTCGGATAAACACGAAACAATCGGATAAACTCGTCGGAAACCGAAACTTCAAATAATCATAAAATATTCCTCGGTTATCGGAAAAATCTTCCAGAACCGCCCACGAGCTCGAAATCACGTACTCTACAACTTCCGTGCAGACACTTAACTCAAATTCTTGACCGAAAACATAGTCGCGAATCAAATCGGCAAAACACATATACGACGTAAAACTGCGACTAAATAGAATCTCGTGAATCGTGCCGAATACATAACTGATTCTGGTTCGGGTCGTCACATGATCCTTCCCAAGACCTACTCGGGGATTAGCCCAGTAACCAATGCATCAATGAAAGACTAACTGAAAATGTACAGAATCTAGCCTCCAAAATTATAAACTGAATACTGAAATTTCAAACTGAATTGAATATAAATTATAAAGACTCGGTAATCAACTGTGAAAATAAAAGTGTTCATTCATAGTACTGTGCCGTGATTTCAATCAATCCAGGGCATGTCTATCGACGTTTCTATCCATCTGTCACCACGCTGCTAACACGTCTTCTTGAAACAACGATTATTATTTAACAACTAATCTTCGAGAACAATATGGAATAACTAAGCTCATTGACCTACCGAGCAATACCGTCGAGAAAACCACATTCTTGAATAACGTGCTATCCAAAATTCTTACCAGTTTAATTCCAATTCTAATTTGTGTCCTTAATTCTCTTTGGAAGTCAGAATACGTTCCTCAAATGTTGTGCGAATGAAGGTCGAATAGACGTACTACTCGACCGAATAAAATATATTGTTAAAAAACTAATTAACACCAATTAATTATAAGTCCATACCAAACTACACCAAATGAATTTAATAAGCTCACCAATACACTCGCGGCGTCGAAACGAATCCAACGATATAAAACTTTTTCTGGCCAAATACGCCGTCACAGGTGGCAGCGAGTGTAGCCCACGCAACACAGCAACCACCACTGACGTTGGCGATTGACACACCAATATCATCATCTCCTTAAACCCAAAAACTTTACTAACTACACCGATGCCTAAATCTTAACAACGTGGCCAAAAATAGCCTTGAAAGCCAGCGGATCAAAATTCGCTAGAAAACTTTGAATCCTGATTCTGGCTCCATCAACCCATGCCGGAGCTCGAGGCTGGTTGGGTTTAACTCCCACGAGGGTGGGGTACAAAACCCCTAACCCCTCATTGCCTATCATCGCCGTTAACCGCCGCAACCATCGACGGCGATTCAGTGGTGATTGCCTATCATCGCCACGTCAATTCACCTTAACCAGTCTTGCCAAAAAACTAATATCATATACCAATACAATCGACACATCAAAAGAAACCCAATCATACCTAAATTGGGGTTCAAATTGGTAGAAAAAAACACTGAGGACAACGACGACTGTCACCCGAAACCCTAAAACTTCTCTCCCTTCATTCTCTCACGTCGACCTCTAATCACCAGAATCAAGGCTAGGACCATGTAGAGGAAGATGGGATGTGTTGATACTAACCAATTTCATGACTAGAGGTGGCCGAAATTTGTCGTATTTCCACCACAGACTTCTGCGACGATTTTGGGCCGGCAGAACTCGCTCAATGCGGGTTATTAACCAACTTATCCTAACATAGAAAAGTCTCCTCCTTTATAAAAATGAGAAAATAGTATATATCCTCATGTAGTTTTCATATTTCGATAATGTAGAACTCGACTAAACTTCCGTTGACCATAATTTCTTCACCGCAACTCCGATTTTAACACTTAATGTGGCTACGAAGTTGTCTTGATGATTTACGCATTTTATGCTCAATTCTTAACGCATTTTTCTTGACATTTAGCTTTTTTTTTTTTTTTACCTTAGTACTATCTTTTCTTTCTTACTTTGTTATTTTTAGGTTTTAATAAAGGAGATGAATAAAGGAGGTGGAAATGACCTTAAAATGCAACAAGGAGGAAGTTTCTAATTTCGGAGAAGAAATGGTCTTCGCAAAGTTACTAAAAATGATGCAAATGAAAAATGAAGACATTTCTCCTGCTAGGGCAAGGAAAGAAGAAAGGTGGTGAATCAAGCAAGAAGATCCTGGCCGAAATATTGAGTATGAAATGTACATATTTCAAAAATGACTTATTCGAAGATCAAAGTATCCTACAAAATAAGATAGATTCGGCCAAGATACTCCTTGGAGGGCAAAAAAAAATAAAAATTCAAGAAGGTGAAGATCAGTCATGGAATAAGGAAAGAATATCCAAGCAACAGACCTGTAACTTCAAAGGATCACCGAGAATGATTCTAATGTCCAAATAGTCATCTGATACCTCTATAGAAAGCTCTTGAAGTATTCTTTCCAATGAACTTAAGATAATAATTTTAAGAGATATATAACTCCGGAAAAGTGCGATTCTTTGCAGTCTTCTCTCCAACGAGCTCTTGAAGTCTTTTTTCCAACGAGCTCTTGAAGTCTTCTTTCCAACGAGCTTAAGATGATACGCTCTCCGTTCATCTCTTGCATGTTTTGTATGAATTTTAGATGATTAAGGTGTTGCGCTCTTCGTTTACATTCCTAAAAGTATGTGTATGTGTTTTAGGTTGAAGATTAAGAATTTTGTTGGTACTAAATAAAGATGAGCACGAATCAGCTTGGTTGATATGATGTGGTGATTACTTGGAAATAATAGTTTAGTGTTTTATTTTCAGTCTAGCAAGCATGTTTAGGGTTACATATTCTCGTTTGTTTCTACTTGTTTATGAGTGAATCATGTTAGAATTGAGGATTTTTGAATGTGTTTGCTTGACATGTTTTATTCTTAAATTTCGTAGAATAAAAACCAAACTCTTATACCCCCCTTACCTTGGAACGTAGTCATGCATGCACCTTCAATCCCCGGTTAAGAATGATCCTTATTTACCAATGCTACATCTACTAGAAAGAGTTTTAAATTGCGGCGTTTGATTGATTGTTAAATGCTTATTTGATAGTTAGTTTAGGCGTTGTCACTTGATGAACATTACGACTTTGCGCAATTAAATTTTTCAAAAAACGCAATCGATAATATTTCGATAAAAAGAGTCATCGATAATTACAGAAAGTAAAAACTAGTTACCATCATCGATTGACACTTAATCAAAATATAAGAGGTTAATTTTGAATCAAGATGTTATATATATATATATAGAGAGAGAGAGAGAGAGAGAGTTGGATTCATTCTTAGTGTTGTCACTCCAAGCTAAACCCAGGTGACACGAAAGGAGCAGGAGTGATCGACGGTGGTGTGCAACAAAGCAAGTCAGCCAAATCGAGCGACGAATAACGACTTGAATTGGACAATGAACAAATGGCGTGTGAATTTATGGAGTTCGACAATTTCGTTTTAGGTTTAATTGCATTTTTTGGCATGTAAGGCTTCTATCCCATAAATAAGTTTTGCTTTTAGTTGATAATTTGGAAAATGGCGTAGTTTTTGTTCATAGGTTGGAAATCGATTGATTGTTAAGATGCTTAACTCAATGTGTTCATAGTTAGATTTCTAATGAGGTGAAACATGTTGGTTGTGACTCAATATTGGCTTCATAGATTAGCTAATCATGAGATCGAAGATAGTATAAGGGAAGAAATAGATAGACT
The DNA here is from genome assembly GCA_946800695.1 of Geum urbanum. NCBI lineage: Eukaryota > Viridiplantae > Streptophyta > Magnoliopsida > Rosales > Rosaceae > Geum > Geum urbanum. The sequence goes on from OX327004.1 coordinate 27,915,473, forward strand.
TTAAGGTAATGCTAGTAAATTGTATATTTTAAAATGGGGTTAGGGGACATCGATTAACTCTGGTGTGTTGTAGAAATGAACAATTTGAATTGTGATGTTAAGAAAATTCGTAACTGTTAGCGTGATTGACAAGACAAGCTTCGTGGGATTGATGTTTTTGTTTGATAAGTGTGTGTGTGTGTGAAGACGCAGTTGGACTAGAGGTGAGTAATCTCACTGTATTTACGTTGTGAATAGAGATTCACTTGATTGATATCTAGACATGTATTTGTTGTGTCGAAAAAAATAGTCATCGAAAAGAAATTAAGTTTTTGAGGTCACAAGTGACGATGGTTAGGAAGTCGGGAGACTGACCAGTTAGAGCCCTAGTCTGTCTGCCACATGAATGTTGTTGTTTTCAAAGGAGTCTTGAGTGCATTCTTCTTTTAAGGCCAATGAGTGACGTGGTTTAGTTCTCTTATTTATTTTTCATGAGTTCTGATTTTGTTGTGGGGTCGATATGTGTTTTTGTGACAACCCGAACCGATAATGGTGTGTTTATCAACTTGATTTGCGAGTTTCGCGATTGGTCGCAATATTGTCGTAATTGGTTAATATGGTGACCTCGTTAACGACTAAATTATCGGATAAGAATTTGATTTGAGATCCTTCATGAAAGTTGTAGAGAATTTAAATTCGAGCTCGTGGGAACTTCCAGAGGATTATTTAGAGTTACGATGAATAAATTATGAATATTTTTGACTTTTGGATTTTGTCGTATTTATCCGTTTGGGTTCCGATACGTGTACGGTATAAATACGGGTAAATACGTGACGAATTGGGAAAGTTGGTGTTGACCCGCGTTGACCACGGGTGGGTTTCGACCCGTTTTGAGCCGAACTGTTCTTGCCGTCGTTTGGCTTGATTCCGGCCACGGTTGGCCGTGATTTCTTGACAAGAATTGTTGGGCTCGTGCTCCTCTTCAGATTGGTAGGTGGATCGTCCTCTATGGTGGCTGGAGGAGAGAGAATCGGCACGGCAAACTTCATGGTTTTCTGGCGGAATTCGGTGGCCTTGGGTGGCGGCGTTGGCGGCCGAGATGGTGGCCTAGGGGTTTTGTTAGCTTTGGGGAAAGGAAGCTTTTAGAAGTGGTTTCAAGCCTTGCCGTGGCCGGACGGAGGAGATCGGAGGTGGAGAAATTCCGGCGAGAGTTTTGATCTTTAAGGTGAGATTTGGACCTTTTACAGTCAAAATTGGGCTTATCTTAGAACTAGAAAGTTGTTGGAAATGTCGAGATCTTTAAATCCATGTGTAGGTCGAATTTTTCTGGGCCGAAGAAATTTTCCGGCGGCGGCGGCCGGCGCGCCGCCGTACGCAGCGGCGATTTTCCGGCCGAGGTGTTTTTCGACAAGTTTTATGTCGTTTTGCTCGGAATCGCGCACCGATCACAGTGGTGAGGTTTATATTTTGAATTGAGCATCGGAAATTATAGCGAGGTTTTATGGTATGTTTATTGGGTTTTTGACGATTTCGTTGTGACGACCCAGACCAGAATCAGCAGTATGGCCAGCTATATATGTGAGTTACTGCGTAGACGCAGATTTACGACAGTAGTTGGAATAACCAGATTTGTTAACGACTAAATTATTGGCCGAGAATTGGAGCTGAGTCTCTTCTCGAGAGTCGTTGTACGTGTGATTTCGAGTTCGTGGGCGGTTCCCGATCGTTATTTGGACGATTGAGGAATTAATTATGAATATTTGAAGTTCGGATTTAAATGGTGGGCTACTTAACGACTAAATTACCGGACGAGAATTTGGTTTCGGCTTCTTCACAGAAGTTGTTTAGAATTTAATTTCGAGCTCGTGAGAACTTTCGGAACATTATTCTGAGTTACGAAAATTTAGTTGTGAATATTTCCGTTCGTTGATTATTTAGTCGATTTAAATGTGTGTTGGTTTGAATAGTTGACTTTTTATCCTATTGGTCGATGTGTTTGACTTTGGGTGATTATTGAAGAACATATTGAGACGAGTTTGTGGCCGCGAGAATGATCAGAATCGGAATTACGACGAGAAAGTTATGGATATTCGAAGTTTGCCGAAATGGGTGTTTGAAAGCTTCCCAAAATAGAAAGTCTATAAATAGCAGTTGCCATATTGGGCAAGTCAAACTTGCCATAAAGGGTGTTGACCGAGTTGACTGAGTCAACTCGGTGGAGAGAGGAAGAATCACGTCGGTGTTCCACGGTGGTCGACGGCGAACTGCCGTCCGGCAGTCTCCGGCCACGGGGGAGGAAGCTTCCGACTCGCCTCAACGTGCTCTATTCATCCCCGACCTCCTTTTCCGGCAAGTCTCACGGTGGAGAGAGAAACCTTGGACCAAAGTTTGTGAATTTTGGGTTTAAAGGTGGTTTTCGATTCGGGCTGTGTTGAGCTCAAACAAGGACTGGGTTTTGTAGCCCTCATCTCCATGATTCTAACCATGTAAGTATGGAGTTCCAATTTTGATTGTGCATGGAGAATTTTGGATTTGAAATTTGTATGAACACTCGGTTTTTCGTGAAATTGGACAAGTTAGAGTGAGAATTGGCCTTTGTTGTAGTTGACAAAGTTGCTCAGTGGGTTATTTTGCATGGAATGGTGGTTGCTCCGCCGTGGAATTTTCAGGTCAGTGGTGGCGCCGCTGTGGGCGGCGGTCAACGGCAGTCAAAGTTTGACTTTTTGGGATTTTCGACAAATTGCATGTCATTTCACTCGAAATCGCGCCCCGATCGCAGTGGGGAGGTTCGTTTTTCGAGTTGAACGTCCGAAATTACAGCGAGGCAATGAGGTGTGATTTCCGGATTTCCGACAGTTTGTCGTGATCGGATTATATGTTTCCGAGAACGGTGGTTTCTCGTGATTTGTTTTGAATTGTCGAATTATGTTTGTGAGAATTGGACATTGTGAATATTCAGGTGTTCGTGATAGTTTGTTTGGCGAGGGACTTTCCGCCGGATCACGGGTTAACGCAAACTGCGTTACGCTAGCGTGTGAGTGGACAAGTTTATATTTTCACAGTTGATTTGCGAGTTCGTGGATTTTATGATTTTCGTATTTACTTTATATGATATTGTGATATGTATTGTTTTTCGGAGGTATTGTTTTATATTTATTGGTGATGGCATTACTGCATCAATGCTTCGACTACTCGGCTGATCACCGGTAGTCCACCAGAGTTGAGAGATCCTCTGGGCAGGGTTGAGAGATCCCCTGTATGCCGCCAGGGTTGAGAGGTCCCATGGCCTATCACCGTCGGGTTTGAGCGATTCACCTGACGTCGGGTTTGAGAGGTCGCCCGACAACCTCCATATGTATATGTTTTCCGAACTCGCACTGTTTTACATTGAGTTTGTATATAAACTGGTGAAACGCATATGATTATTTTCGTCCACTCACTCTAACATTTTTATTTGCCTTTCCCCTGGGCTTTTCGGTTTCCGTGCCCAGTTTGCAGTTCGGACTCTAGTGTCGCACATCGTGGTCGGAGGCATAGTGCTCGAGCTACTTTGTTTCTTCCAGTAGGTTTATTGTTCTACCTACTGTGGTATACGTATATGATTATGTATTAGAAGTCGCTCTGAGCTTTCTGTTGTTTATGTTACGCGATTTTACTCCGGATTTCAGTAAAGTACAGCTATATTTACTATTTTACTTTACTGTTGATATATTGAGAAATCCGGATGGGATTGGTGCCCACGGTTTGCTTTTTGTGGCATAGGATGAAGTGTATTTTCCGCGTGCAGGTAATGGTAATTCCACGTTAGTAGCGAAACTCTGCCAAAATTTCTACGGTTTTTGTTGGTTCGTGTTTTCGAAAGGGTTTGATCCCGGTTTAGGGAGCTAAATCGGGGTTGGGTTCTTTCAGCTTGGTATCAGAGCGTTAGGTTATAGGTTCTGTAGACTTTTGTAGTCGTGTTTACTAAGGATATTTGAGAATGTACAGCATGTCTGGAATGGTGACCCGACCGGCCGGCGGATGCTCATCAATATTCTGGGTGTTGTATACTTTCAAATATTTGAAGTTCCATGATTACGTTCCACTTGTTGTGAACAATGTTTTATTCATTAGGATGCCTCCTTGACGTGCTTTCCGTGTCGTTTCGGTTGTGGATCCTATTGAGGATCAGTCGACGCGCGATTTGTCAGAGAATTGTGGGTTTGGATGAGTATTCTGAGTTCAGAGAGTTGTGTGGCACGGTTTGCTTGGTTGTGTGTGTATGAGCATCTACATATTGCCTCAGAGCTGAGAATTGTGGCAGTTGATGTTTGCCTGAGCCAGATTGTTGTATTTTGTGGGCTGGTATTGTGTGAGTTCCGGTTGCGACTCCATGGCCTATATTCAGGGTGTTGTTTATTCGGTAATGGTTTTATCAGGCTATCCAGCAGTCGAATGTGGAGTGTTTAACCACCTGAGGCGGAGATGCATTGTCCACATGTTTGTTTCCATTTGTACGAGTTATGTGGCTTCAGAAGAAGCGGTGCACGAGGTTCGAGATGAGTTTGAACCTGAGTATCAGAGGGATCCTGATTGATGTGCCTCAAGATAGCCGTGAGGAGCTTAGTGTGCTGCACTCAGTGGCGAGGCTATTGAGAAGGAAAGACATACGTAGTTTTCGATGTGATGGTTTGAGGAAAGTGGATTTAGTCGAGATTTTGATGAGGTTGAGTTCCGACACCTCGGGATCAGTGACTTCATCAGGCTGTGGTCTTTTTGATTATGCTGGGGGTTATCAGATAAAGCTGAGGATTCGTTTAACGATGGCGGAGATCACAGAGTAGCGGACTTGCTCCTGTGGCATGAGTTTGGGTGATTGTTGGTGATCTTATCACGCAGCAGGTGTTGCTGTAATTTGTGTTTGTGGAGCACTCTCAGTTGCCATTGTGGTGGCCAGGAGGGTCACGTTGCGAGGGAGCGCCCCCAGCCAGCTGTTGTAGCGGCTCGGTGGCTCAGAGTTTACTAGGAGATCCTTATGTTGTTCCTGAAGTCTGATCAATGTACTTTTTTTGATGAGTTATTCAACAAGTCGCAATTAACGTGGGCGGCTAGTTAGGCATGTTGGAGTTCGTGCTATGACCTTGTTTTAGGACAGACTTTTCTCCGAGGTTGCTGTTGTTGGACATCCATGGCTATTGTACCTGCATTTCCACTTCCGAGGTTTTGGGGAGTGTTGTATCCATCCGGAGGTTGCGAGATCCTTGTTGGAGGATATGGGTTAGCCGCGGATCTGTTATAGCAGGACATCGTGGTTTTGGTGTGACTATGAGTATGGACTTATTGACGACGCATTTGGCTGTGTTCGAGTGCCTCGAGGAGGAGGTTGTGTTCGACGACCAGACTTTCCCCGAGAAACTGTTTCGCGGTGATGGTCGAGCTCATATTGTGGATATTACGGTTGCTGTGCCCGATGTTGGCGACATTGAGGTGGTTTCCGAGTTTCCAGGTGTGTGCCGGAGGAGTACCAGGTATCCCTCCAGTTCGGGAGATTGACTACACCATTGAGCTTATACCGAGCGCTGGACTTATTTTACAGGCATTTTGTCGTTCGGAGCCAGCAGAGCTGTTAGAGCTACAGGTTCGACTCCAAGAGTTGCTGGAGGAGGTTTTAGGAGATTTCATGCGACCCCGCGGATGTGCGTGGTGAGCTCTTGCATTGTTTGTGTGGATGCTGGATGGTTTGACGTAGTGGTGCATTGACTACCGAAGCCTGATTCGTTTCAGAGGAGAGCGAGTATCCTCCGCTTCGGATTGACGAGTGGTTTGATCAGCTCAAGGGAGCGTCGGTCTTTTCGAAGATTGATGTCGGGACCTGATACCATTAGTTGAGGATCGATGAGTCGGATGTGGCCATGTTAGCTTTCAGATCATGGTGCGGGCATCAGGAGTTCTTGGTCACGCCATTGGTTGACCAATGCCCCGTAGTTTTTACGAACTTGATGGACCAAGTGTTCAGACGGATTCTGGACGAGTTGCGGTCATGTTCGTCGGCAATGTCTTGATGTACTCCAGGAATGTGAACCAGCACCTGAAGCAGTTGCGAGCGGTTTTGCGGACTTCGCGAGACGATTAACTATTTGTGAAGTTCAGCCAGTGTGAGTTTTGGCCGATTAGCATGAAGATTTTGAGCTGTGTGATGTTGTCCGAGGGAGTTGGCGTGGATCCTGAACAGTTAGAAGCCATGTTGATTTGGGGATTGCCCTACCATTGTGTCAGAGAACAGGAGTCTCTTGGGTTTGGTAGGCTATTACCGACGGCTTGTGCAGGATTTTTCTAGATTGCCACTCTATTTTTCGGATTGACGAAGAAGGCGTCCAGTTCGAGTGGTTCGATGCACGCGAGGAGAGTTACTTACTCCTGCAGGATGGTTGGCCGTTGTTTCAGTTTTGACCTTACCTGACGATCGTGACGAGTTCGTGGGTTATGGCGATGCATCGAGGATTGGATTTGGTTATACGTGATGCAGCTTTGCAGAGCAATGGCTCATGGTTTCAGGCAGCGTGGAACTTTATGTAGCTACGTATCCTATATATGATTTGGGTGTAGCTGTCCTTATGTTAGCATCAGAGAGTTCAAGACACTACAGCTATGGCGTGCAGCGAGATGCAGGACGTACACTGATCACTTGAGTTTCATCCACTTGCATTCTCGGCCAGATTTGGGCTTGAGGCAGTGTAGATGGTTGATGTCGACTAACGATTATGACTGCACCTTTGAGCTTGTTCGGGAAAGACTAGAGGTCGTACTTTGACCATCCATCTGGGATGTTGTTGCTGATGCATTCAGTCGAGAATCAGAAGCTTCAGTGGTTCATGTGAGTGTGGCTCGAGTTTCCATGTTAGCCAAGTTGCAAGCTATGGGAGCTGTGTTCGAGTGAGATGATGTTGCGGCTCATGGTTTTGCGTGCGTTTGGCACTAGTGATGCGGAGATGTATCTGATACTCCGAGTGTACTACTCGTGACGCAACATGAAGAGCAATATAGCAGCTTGTGTGTGCAGATGCCACATTTGCCGACTGGCGAGGGCTAGGAGGCAGAGACTTGCCAAGAAGTGTTAGCCATTTGAGATTTCCGGTTAGACGTGGTGTTTGTTGCTGTGATTGTGTGTGCTTGTATGCACTTTGGTTTGTGATACCAGTTGTTAGGCCTTTGTAGATCATTTGACGAACTCAGTACATTTCCTTGTACTTTCGGGATGATTTCAGTGGCAGGCTGGTGTAGCTGTGTTTGACGGAGATTGGCCATCTACGTGGTGTACCTGTGTCCCCGTTTATTGATCGAGGTAATCAGCTACAATTGTGTATTGGCGAGCTTTGCGGCGAGCATTGGGGACCAGGTTACGAGTTAGTATCGGTTCTTATCCTCAGATTTGTGGGCGATCTTTGAGGACTATTCAGACCTTGGAGGGCATATTGTGGACTTCGGTATTGCAGTTCCGAAGGATTTGGGACCAGCAGTTTCACTTGTTTGAGATTGCTTGCAGTACCAATTTGTTGACCACTGTGGTTTTATGTTGCGTGTTGTCGTTTCGAGGAACGATGTTGTACTCCATTGTGCTGGAGCGAATTTGGTTTGAGTTTGAGTTGACATTTGATTCGGACTTTGTGGAATGTGTTACCACAGACTGTCAGATTAGCGGAAATGGGTTGATAATTGCCCGAGCCCGATGTTTGAGCTGTGTTGATATGAGTGTGTGAGCTGTGTTGAGATGAGTGTGTTAGTTGTGTTGATGTGAGCAGACTGAGTAGTGATTTGTCATGTTATTTTGATCCGTGTGTGATCGTAGGCGAGTTTGTGTTGTGCCGTATAGTTCGGCGTCGCCTATAGTGTTGGTTTTTATGTGTGTTGTGTTCCGTGTTGTGGAACTGTAATTCAGGTTTGTTACGTGTTGTGTACCCTACCTGTTCCTTATGCAGGAACACTTGGCGATTGTGTGAGCCAGTTCTGATTTGAGATTTGAGAGTACTGATACGCGCAAAACATGCATTCACGTTAACTTAAAAACACAGATTACGCGCATTGCAATTTAAACCCTTCTTTTGTCATTTGTAATATTGGCGAGTAGGGATCGTTCTGTATCCGGGGAATTAAGGGCGCATGCATGGTTTCGTTAATAAGCGGAAATGTAAATGTTTGGGGGGATTGGAAGTTGGTTGTTTAATCTACGAAATTAAAGTACAAAAACATGCAAACACAACTAAAACTCTTAGGCATCTAACATGTTTTACTCATAGACAAGTTTCAACAATCAAGAAACTTAAAGTTTAATTATGCTTGCTAAAAATAAGAAGTTACACTACTAATTACATGTGATCATCTCATCTTATTAGCCTACCCTTTTCATGCATCAAACCTTTTTGTAAGTTACGAAATTCATAACTTCTAACTAAATATACATGCTTAATAATTGAGTAGGAATGCAACTTAGCGTATAAACATCCTAAACAACATACGATCATCGAAACATGCGAAAGAGAGGGACTTAGCGTATTTTCTAACACATGCTTACGAAGCTTTAAGATTGTATCAAACATGCATAAAAGGCTAGAAATCATAAACACATGCAACTTATGAATCGGTTTAAACACATAAAACACAAATCTAAACTTGTTCTTCATTTGATACATAAATGTATTCCAATACATCAAAAGGTTCAAATACAAAGCAAAAGAAATGAAAGTGAAGATCATGGTTACACTTTTTGTCTTGAATGCTTGATGATCTACGGTGGAGATGGATTTCCTTCACAAGGGACTTAGCGTATTGTGTTGGATGGAGGAGGATTGCTTCGGCTTGGATGGAGAAGATGTGTTTCGGCTTTGCTTGAGAATCCTTGAAGTGTTTATGGTGGAGGAGTATTTGTGTAGAGTTTTTGCTTGTAAAATGAGAGATGCATAATATATGGCCAGCCTCCTCTCTTATATAGGCAAGGGATGTTGCCTTCTCTCTTCCACCTTGCCTCCCTCCATTTAATGCAAGTAATGATCAATATGGCAAGTCACTCCCTTAGTCACCTTTTGTGATCATCATTTGTGAACCCTAAGCAAGAGTCACCATGCAAGTCACCATTTATAAACCTTAAGCAAGAGTCACCATGGCAAGTCACATGGCAAGTCATCTTTTGTGATGATCACAAAGCTTAGTCACTAAAATGAGTCACAAAGCTTGATATTGTTGACTTTTCAACTTCACCAAAAGGCTTCCATGCCAAAATGAATGGGTTTGGGCTTGATAATGGGCCGAAACAAGATTTGAGAAATCGGCCAATAATTTGCTTTTTGGGCCGGCCCATTTTCGGAGGTCCAAAATCGCAAAAATCGCAAAATCGCCGAAATTCCTCCAAATTGCGCCGTTATTAATCTCCACCGTAAATATCTTCAAAATAACAAATTAAATAAGGAAAACATAAAAACTAAGATAATAACATAGCTAAACGTAAAGGGAAATGCGTTAAGAAACGAGCATAAAATGCGTATATCAAATTCCCCCACACTTAGACTTTGCTAGTCCCTTAGCAAACACTAAGTTAAACTAAGACTCCCTAAGAATTTAAAACAAAGGAAAGAACATAACTAAGCCCTTAGCTAAAATTTGTCTCAGAATTTGCATAAGTATATGGCGATGGCTCACATGAATTTCAACTTGTATGCTCAACGAATTCAAGAGATAATTGCGATATAATTATGTAATGAACAAGTAAGACATAGAAAAAAACAATGGTTATGTTATAGCTGTGCATGCTTTGAATAAAGGTTTAATCAACTCACAAGGATGCACTCATCATATTTTTCACTCATGAAAAGGGTTCACTTAAAGTGTATATAAATTTAAACGAAAACCTCATGAATGGAGTTAATTACTTGCACAAATGAACCAAAACCATAAGCTTACTCATGCAACTTACTCTACTAATTGAAAGCTACTCATTTTAAGGATCATAAAGGACTTTTAGTGAGGTTGTAATGGGGTTAAGGCTAAGGCATTCAAAATTTAGATATGTGGTGATAAAAACGTTCCAACGACTTAGTCTAGCACCATATTAGTCCTCCATCTCCATTTGTATGTTACCATGTATACTTCAATCTAAGCTACCCTTTTAGCTTTTCGGACAGGACAAAGGCCATATTTTGTTCTATTTTTAGGCCTTCAATTTATCGTAAACTCCAAATCCGTAAATAAGGGGGACGTTAATCCAAATGGTTATTCTTAGAACACAACATATTGCCATGAGAGATAATAATTTTTTTTTTCTTTTCATTCTCTCAAATATAATTTTTTTCTTTTCTTTTTGGCAATCACAAACTTTTTTAGCTATTTGGACAAGTCTTTCCCCTTACTCACATTAACTCTTTTTATCTTCCCTACCAAACCATAATCTTATGTGCTAGTTTCGAAAAATTCTCACCAAGTTTCCAGAACAAGGGTAAGGATATTCTATACTAGGGTAAGTGTTTAGGTATATATGGTGATGAAAGAAAAGCTTAACGTGAGCTCAATTGGTTTATCTAGGGGTGTCGCAACTTGTGCGTACAAATGGGATACATGGATATTTGGCAATGTGGTGGAAAAATCCTAAATGCCTTTAATCATTTCCAAAATCAAAGTATGTATCAACTTAAAAGCTTTGCAAATTGACATGAGTAAGTTCTAGTATTCTCTAGTTCATTAAAATCTATGGCAAGCAATTGAATGAGGCATATATAAGCTAGTAGCTACGAAATGGATGCATATTCACTCGAATAAAGAACAGATAGCTCAAAAGCTCACATAGGGTTCATATGATTAAAAACTTATTCAAGCATGCGATTTTCTGTACCATGTTTTGCAATTCATATCTACTACATGTTAAAAACATATAGAATATCTCAATTAGCACAAGAATTCGATGCATGTGATTCATACGCCATGTGTTCGTATCGGTCAAATTTCATCATCGACTAGCTAAGGGCATCCTAAAGACTCTGAAAAACACTAATTTAGACACAATTAAATTGTAAACCCTTCCCCCACACTTAAACTCTACATTGCCCTCAATGTACTAAAGTAGAAGTATAGAATAAAAATGGAGTATAGGATCTACGAAAATTTTAATCTAATACGCAAAAAGCCATTAAATTAATTAAAAGGGGAGAAGAAAACAAATCTGTTGTCTCCCTATTGGGTTGCCTCCCAATGAGCGCTCGTTTTACGTCGTTAGCTTTGGACGTGATGCATCATTTTGTTTTTGAAATGGCCGGTTCTTGGAGTTGCATCTCCTCCACAGTGTGCTCCGCAAATGCCTCAAAATAGGGCTTCAAGCGATGGCCATTTACTTTGAACTCACTACCTTTGTCGATAGATCGAATGAGAACTGCTCCATGAGGTAGAACTTGAGAAACTATGAATGGACCCATCCATCGAGAGCGAAGCTTTCCCGAAAAGAGCTTAAGTCTTGAATTGAAAAGCAATACTTTCTGCCCAGCTTCAAAACTCTTCCCGCGAATCATCTGATCATGGATCTTTTTCGTCTTCTCTTTGTAAATCCACGCATTGTCGAAAGCATCATTTCTGATTTCTTCAAGTTCACAAAGTTGAAGCTTCCGATGCAAGCCTGCGGCATCTCGATCGATGTTGAATTTCTTCACGGCCCACCATGCCTTGTGCTCCAATTCAACCGGAAGATGGCACGCATTTCCATAAATTAATCGGAAAGGTGACATACCAATGGGGGTCTTGTAGGCAGTCCTGTAAGCCCACAATGCATCGTCTAAGCATTGACTCCAATCTTTCCGGTTTGGACGGACGGTTCGCTCCAAAATCTTCTTGATCTCACGGTTGGAAACTTCAGCCATTCCATTGGTTTGAGGGTGGTATGGTGTGGAAACCTTGTGTTTTACGCCATACTTCCTCATTAGTGCTTCCACCGTGCGGTTGCAAAAGTGACTTCCTCCATCGCTGATTAGAACGCGTGGCATTCCAAATCTACTGAAAATGTTAGTTCGTAGGAAATCTGCAACAACTCGCGAATCATTAGTACGGGTGGCCTTTGCCTCCACCCATTTAGAAACATAATCTACTGCGAGTAAGATATAAGTAAAACCATTGGAGGGAGGAAATGGTCCCATAAAATCAATACCCCACACATCAAAAATTTCAACATTAAATATGTAGTGTTGTGGCATTTGATCTCTAGGGCCTAAATTACCGAATCTCTGGCACTTATCACATGCAGCACAATATGCATGAGCATCGCGAAATAAACTAGGCCAAAAGAAACCGCAATCTAAAATCTTAAGGGCTGTCCTCCTAGAACCAAAGTGTCCCCCACATGCTTCATTGTGACAAAAGTCTAGAATGGGCTTAAACTCACTATCCGGGATACATCTCCTAATTACTAAATCGGAGCATTGTTTCCACAAATAAGGCTCATCCCAGATAAAGGTTCTAGCATTATGCTTAAGTTTGTCACGTTGAAATTTATGCATGGTAGACGGAAACTCACCGGTAACTAAGTAATTTACGATATCTGCATACCAAGGAGTTTCCGAAGTAGTTACCTCAATTCCGAAGAGTTTTTCATCCGGAAAAGTTTCTTCAATCTCGACAGGCTCATGGTCACCTATCAAACGTGATAGGTGGTCAGCGACGACGTTTTCTACACCCTTCTTGTCCTTGATTTCGATGTTGAATTCTTGGAGTAGAAGTATCCATCTGATAAGTCGTGGTTTTGCGTCCTTCTTGAGCATTAGATACTTCAAAGCTGCATGATCGGTAAACACAGTTACTTTAGTTTGAAGTAAATAAGATCGAAATTTGTCTAAAGCAAAAACCACGGCAAGAAACTCCTTCTCGGTGGTAGTATAATTTCTTTGCGCTTCATCAAGCGTCCGAGAGGCGTAATAGATTACGCAAGGCTTCTTGTCCTTCCGCTGACCCAAGACGGCTCCTACGGCATAATCCGAGGCGTCGTGAGAATGGCAGAGACCAATCAGGGCTGCATAAAATAGGAGCGCTCGTGAGAAGCTCCTTCAACTTGTTGAAGGCAGCGATGCATTCTTCATCAAAGACGAACGGGGTCTCCTTTTGCAGCAGTTTACACAAAGGGCGCGAGATGTGGGAAAAGTCTTTGATAAACCTGCGATAAAATCCTGCGTGTCCAAGAAATGAACGAATCTCTCTAACCGAAGTTGGAGAGGGTAAGTGACGCACAAGATCTACTTTAGATTTATCAACTTCTAACCCTTTTTCCGAAATAATATGACCTAACACTATCCCTTGCGTAACCATAAAATGGCACTTCTCCCAATTAAGCACCAAGTTCGTTTCAACGCATCTTTGTAAAATTGTTTCTAAATTGTTTAAGCATGCATCAAAATCACTCCCAAATACACTAAAGTCGTCCATGAATACTTCAATAATTTTTTCAATGTACTCGGAGAAAATTGAGAGCATGCAACGTTGAAATGTACCTGGTGCGTTACACAGTCCAAATGGCATGCGGCGATAGGCAAACGTTCCGAAAGGGCACGTGAACGTTGTCTTTTCTTGATCCTCCTCCGCAATGCTAATTTGGTTGTAGCCGGAATATCCGTCGAGAAAACAATAAAATGCATGGCCGGCTAATCTTTCCAGCATTTGGTCGATGAATGGTAAGGGAAAATGATCCTTGCGGGTTGCAGCGTTTAGCTTCCGGTAATCAATGCACACTCGGTGTCCAGTGATCGTCCGTTGTGGCACAAGTTCATTTTCCAGATTCTCGACGACGGTAATTCCCGATTTCTTTGGTACTACCTGCACTGGGGAAACCCAACGGCTATCAGAAATAGGGTAAATAACTCCACAGTCCATGAGTTTAATTACCTCCTTTTTTACCACCTCCATCATCGGAGGGTGGAACCGACGTTGTGCTTCCCGCGTAGGCTTGGTGCCTTCTTCAAGGAAAATCCTATGCACACAGGTTGCTGGATTTATTCCCTTGATGTCCGCAAGTGTCCAGCCTATTGCGGGTTTGTACCGTTTGAGCACACTCACGAGCTTCTCCTCCTGCTCCTCTTCTAGCGCGGACGAAATAATGACCGGTAAGGTTTCATTCTCGCCCAAGTACGCATACTTCAGATGGTCCGGTAGTAGCTTGAGTTCTAAAACTGGAGCTTCTACGATGGAAGGAACCATTTTATTAGTACCAAAAGTAATTGGTAAAGGAGGAGAAAAGCTTACTTTTCGTGGTGCGGCATTTAGGGCCATGGCCATGTCTTGAATTCGAGGTTCAAGCTCTAGTAAAGCCTCGAGAAGGCCGTCATGCCCAAGTTGAATGGCCATGTCGAGTTCATCCTCATTGATGGTGTCGAGGTAGCCTTGTGCTAAGGTATCCACAGGATCGTATGTCGAAATGGCAGCTACGCTCGACATTGGAAACTTCATCCCGTCCAGGATGTTGAACTCGATTCTTTCTCCATCAATCTCCATGGAGAAAGTGCCTTGAAACACATCAATCTTCGTTCTCGCAGTCCGCATGAAAGGTCGCCCAAGCAGTAGTGGCGTGGTGTTCAGTGGACTCTCTTCCATGTCAACGATATAAAAATCCGCTGGGAATATCAAGTTGTTGACTTGCACGAGAACGTCTTCTACGTATCCCCTCGGATATTTGTGGGTGCGATCGGCTAATTGGATGACAACACCATCTTGCTTGAGATCTCCAAGCTCCATCGATTCGAATAGATAGTAAGGCATGACGTTGATGGAAGCTCCGAGATCAAGCATCACGTCTTGGAAGTGGGTGTCACCGATTACGCAAGGAACTGCAAAGCTCCCTGGGTCCTTCAGTTTTGGGGGTAGCCGACGCTGCAAAACCGCCGAAACGGTTGCGTTCACCTTCACAACCTCCTTCTCTCGAGTTTGCCTCCTCTGTGTGCATAATTCTTTGAGAAATTTCGCGTATATCGGCACCTGTTTTATGCACTCGATCAAGGGCAAATTCACTTGCACCTTTCGGAAGATGTCCAAAATATCTTCATATTGGGCATCCTTCTTCTTTGATTTATTTAATCTGCTAGGGAAAGGTGCAACAGCAAACGGAGAATTAGTAATAACCGTATTTGAAGGAATATGGTTTTTACCTTTGATTGGGGTAGGATGTGGAGGTGATTGTGCCTTGGTGACATTAGGCGTCACCTTCTTTTTCTCGGCCTCATGAATTGCCGGATCGATCTCATCTTCTTCTTCGTTGGTGATGTCCTCAATGGTGACTTCATCAAGATGAGATCGATTGGTCTTTGGTTCCTCAAGTATCTTCCCACTCCTTGTGACTATAGCATTCACGTTTCTTTGATTAGGAGTGGTTTGAGGTGGAAGCCGACCGGTTTCCTTGATTTGGCCCATGAAATCAACAAGCTGGCCAAGCTGCTTCTTCACTTCGGTGATGTCATGGCCATGTGAGTCAAGTGTCTCCTTTGTCTTCGATTGTCCTTCGAGGAGAACTTGAGTTGAGGCCGAAAGTTGCGACAACATCTTGTCGTAATCCGGGTTGGTGAAGGATTGCGAAGACGAACCCTGCTGCATCGGTGGCCTTGGTTGAAATGGAGGGCGTTGGTAGTTTTGTTGAGGTGCTGGAGGGTTCAAAGTTCCCTCGTTGCTGCTCCATC
The DNA here is from genome assembly GCA_946800695.1 of Geum urbanum. Classification (NCBI taxonomy): domain Eukaryota; kingdom Viridiplantae; phylum Streptophyta; class Magnoliopsida; order Rosales; family Rosaceae; genus Geum; species Geum urbanum. Next base: position 27,931,111 of record OX327004.1, read on the forward strand.
TAAACCCCGGATGATCACGGTTGACATAGTTGTTGTAATTGTTATACCGTTGTCCTCCCTGATATCCGCCGATGGCGTTAGCGTGCTCCTGCTCGCTTGCTTGTTCCGGCACTTGAGGGCACTGGTCGTTGTGGTGACCTTGTGTTTGACATATGCCACAAACAGGCCGTTGAGTTGCCTTCGCTCTTGTCGTCTCGAGTTCTAAAACCTTCTCTAGCATATGAGCTAGTTTGTCGTACTTTTCGTCCGCGTCGGTTGTAGAACTCGCTTCACCGACTGCTCGTCTGTTGGACATTCCGTATTGTGCATCATTATTCGCCCGATTCTCTAGAAGAGCTCTAGCTTCGGTTTCGGTTAAGTCCATGAATGCACCGGTGGCTGCTGCATCCAGCATTTCCCTATCGATCGGCTTGAGACCATCGTAAAAGTAATTCATGAGATTGGTCTCGGAGAATCCATGCGATGGGCAAGTGGCACACAAAACCTTGAATCGGTCGTAGTATTGGCCGAAGGTCTCGTCCGGTTTCTGTGTGATGCCAGTAATTTTCTTTCTCAAGACGGTGATCTTTGAGGCCGGGAAGTACTTTGCTAGGAACATATCCGCAAGTTGCTTCCAAGAGGTTATATGGTTCGGCGGTAGTTCCATAAGCCAAGACTCGGCCCTGTCGACTAGGGTGAATGGGAATGCCTTCAGCTTGAAGAGTTCCGTATCAGCATCGGATGGCTTCATGCTGTTACAAACAAATTGGAATTGTTTGAGATGCTTGTTCGGATCTTCATTGGAAAGTCCGTGAAAAATGGGTAGTCGGTGGAGGAAGCCACTCTTTAGCTCGATATCCTTCATGTTTTCCTCCGGTTGTGGAAAAGCAATGCTCGAAGGCCCGCTGCTCCATTCGGTTGAGCAGGTGCGCTGGCGAAGAGATTGTCCTGCATTGGCCATGTTGACTTGCTGTGCTTCTACTTCTGAATTGTGGTCGGTTGATGAGGCTAAAGTATGGTCGGTTGATGAATGTGAAGACTCGGAAACTTCATCAATGATGGGATGATCCAGGATGTCAGTTTGAGCTCTAAGTCTCGCTATTCTCTCTGCGATTTCCTCAAACTTTGTTCTAGATGGTCCAGGATTCTGATCGGACATTCATTAGCCTGAGCATCCACCAAAGACCAAGTGTTAGTATCAACAAATAATTTGAGATGAATATAGAAATACTAACCAAAATCGTAAGGCGTATTTAGAAAACAAAGCAATAACAAATAGTAAAACTATCAAAACATACTATAATAAAACTTTGTTCTAGATGGTCCAGGATTCTGATCGGACATTCATTAGCCTGAGCATCCACCAAAGACCAAGTGTTAGTATCAACAAATAATTTGAGATGAATATAGAAATACTAACCAAAATCGTAAGGCGTATTTAGAAAACAAAGCAATAACAAATAGTAAAACTATCAAAACATACTATAAATACTCACAAATACTTAAAAACTACTAAAACACACTAAATTTATAATAGTTAAGACACACTACAAGAAAAGGAGACATTACCGGCGACGGGAGGTCGCCGGCCTTGTCTTTTTTTTTCGCCGGAAATGTCATTCCCGGCGACGAGTCGCCGGCAATGACGTCGCCGGAAATCTCCCGCCGGTGTTAACATTGCCGGCGACGGGAAACGGCGTCGCCGGTAATGTCGGAGACATCACCGGCGACTTGAGTCGCCGGCAATGTCTCCGACATTACCGGCGACGCCGTCGCCGGCAATGGTTCCGCCGCCGTGGCCGGAATTTGTGACATTGCCGGCGACTGAGGTCCATGTCGCCGGCAATGTCAGAAAAAATTTTGAAAAAAAAAACGCGGTTCTGGATTGGGCCCAATTCCAGAACCTGCATTGAAAGACATAAACCGTACAATCATACAAGTTCAACAGTACACATAAATGTCCAACGTACAGTACAAATAGCAACGACGATACGAAAATTAACTACAACTACAGGTCAGGGTCGAGGAACTTGCGGGTCAGGGTCGAAGTAATCAAAGTACTCATTTGAATTCCGGTGGCTACCTTGGTCTTGCTCTGGCGTTGACTGGTGCGGTGGTGGTGGTGGATAGCTAGGGAACGGAGGGACCGGGACCGGGGGAGGTGTGGGGAACGGTTGTCCGGTAGTCTGAGCCTCGTACATCGTCCGCATCCATGTGTACATCTGAGCCTGCACCTGTGTCTGCTGCATTTGGTACTCGGCCATCTGCCTCTTTTGCTCCTCCAACTCCCTCTGCGTCCTATGAAGCTCCGCTGCGAGGTTACGACTAGAAGTTGAACTTCTTGACCCAGTAGAGTATTGTGAAGTGGTTTTCAATACTCCTTCGCCCGCCGAGCCCATTCCCCTACAGTAGTAGGTATTCTTTCCAGTCCCGCACGCTTTTGCCATGATCTGAGCCGCTATCGGGGGATCAAGCGGATCGATCTGAGAGGCATACTGGGTTACTTCTTCCTCGGAGCAGTCAGGATGGTTAGTCCGAGCTATACTCATGGTCACTTCTGCCGTCGCCTCCTCCACTCTCGCCTAATTGAAAAGCGAAAATGAACAACGTATTAACTAACAACATCTATTAATATCGAAAAATAGTTTTATTAACACATGGAGAGGCGAAAGACTTACCGCTTCGTCAGGGCATTGCGGATAGAACTTCTGATGAATATACACCAAGGGGTTCACTTCTTGTTGTTGCTGCGCCTTAGTCGACCAACCCATGTAGTTGAGTGAACCTGCATGATGGGCCCTGGTGTTTTTCAATCTATTCGCCCGGTTCGTCTTCGAAATCGCCTTGTTTGATAAACATATGGAAAAAAATTAGTAACTAACTATTTCAATCTGATACGATACATTAGGCTTGTAAGTATATTAAGGATGCATACCTGAGCTTTGGGGTGCTCGAAGTGGGCTATCAGCCACAGCCACTCGTACTCCCTAAACCGGAATTCGCTAGGAGTAGAACCTCGGCCTAGCTCCTTGTATACAGTGTAATGGGAAGAAAGCTTGTTCTTCCACTCTTTATACCTATATTAAAATAAGGAAAAAAAGTTAGAGATATTAAAACAGTTGATAAACAAAAATCTAACTCGATATATATTCAAATAAGTGGAAGCACATCACCGATTATGTAGTTGACGCTCTACCCACGTGTGAATAAGAACTTCATCCACGTCAAACCACACCTGCAATATGAATATATAAAAGGTAAAATTATATATTTAAGTGGACTTAATTAATAAATGTAAAATTTACGTAATGAAAATACGATTTTACTCACACTGAGTGCATTATGCACTTGCATCTTCACGTAGATAGGCACAGATTCCCAATCTGGCCAAAGCATTGGGACCTTGTCCCGCACGATCGCACCGGCCATGCTGACATATTTGCGCGTGGTGTCGAATGCCTCGATCACCTCGCCATCCTCATTGGCCCTTATGGGCGTTTTCCTTCCGCCGGTGGCCTGCTCAAGTCTCTTCCCGGTGCAGGTGCCTCTAGCCCCTTTCCGTTTTCCAGTCCCATTAACGAAATTGCCTAATAAAACAATGTCAACAAATTGATATCATTAATTGAACCAATCGCAAGTCTTAAGTAATAATTAAGTAATCAATCTGATGTTAAATAAAATTTACCTGCATCGTCCGTTTGTTGGTTGGTGCACCTCACACTCCAAAGATACACGGGGTCGAACGGGAGGAAGTTATACGCTTCCTCCACGGTCAGGAAATCCGGCCGTCCTTCAATATAAACAGGCATCCCCCTATCATCGAATTCAGGGATGACAGGAATCTCGTCGGGTAGGAAGAGACCGGACGGCGGAGATAGACGAGGCCTGGACGATGAGGTGCCAGCACCACCATGTGCCTCAGATGATTCCCGTGAAACGGGAGTAGGCACCATCCGAATATGTGGCATTTGGATTGAGGGAGTTTCTGATGCCCCCGTTGACTGTCGCTCGTCTGAGGCTCTGCCACCGGAGGGACGTCTGCTGATTGAGCGTCTAGAGACTGAGGCTCGAGCCTCAAATTCCGGTTCCACGGCTCTTGATCGTGCAGCTTCCTCCTCAGCTCGCGCCTCTAGCAAGGCTCTCGTGCGAGCAGTCATCATTGGCCCACTGGGCGTGTTGCTAACTGCGGGGGAGGAGGAAGCTTGACTACTGTTCCCTCCACTATTTCGGGAACCTCTCCGAAGCCAATTAGCCGCAAAACCTCCTGGACATCGTAATAGTCATGGATTCGGTTCAATAACAAATCGGAACCGGAACCGTTTGAAACCGGAACTGTTTGTAACCGGAACCGTTTGTAACATAACGGTTCCGGTTACAAACAGTTCCGGTTCCAAACCGTTCCGGTTCTATAATAAATCGGAACCGGAACGGTGTGGAACCGGAACCGTTTGAAACCGGAACTGTTTGTAACCGGAACCATTTGTAACATAACGGTTCCGGTTACAAACAGTTCCGGTTCCAAACCGTTCCGGTTCTATAACAAATCGGAACCGGAACGGTGTGGAACCGGAACCGTTTGAAACCGGAACTGTTTCTAACCGGAACCGTTTGTAACATAACGGTTCCGGTTACAACAGTTCCGGTTCCAAACCGTTCCGGTTCTATAACAAATCGGAACCGGAACGGTGTGGAACCAGAACCGTTTGAAACCGGAACTGTTTGTAACCGGAACCGTTTGTAACATAACGGTTCCGGTTACAAACAGTTCCGGTTCCAAACCGTTCCGGTTCCACACCGTTTCGGTTCTATAACAAATCGGAACCGGAACGGTTTGGAACCGGAACCGTTTGAAACCGGAACTGTTTGTAACCGGAACCGTTTGTAACATAACGGTTCCAGTTACAATAAGTTCCGGTTCCAAACCGTTCCGGTTCCATACCGTTCCGGTTTCAAACCGTCCCGATCCCGATTTCCACCTTCATTTATACGATTAATTAACAACTATATCACCTAAATTAACGACTATACATATTCGATGTGTATATATATATACATCATGCATCTTAATTAAATTTATCCATCACATATTCATCCAAATCACAAACCCTAATTAATTTTCCACATTTTTCACACATATATATATCATGCATCTTAATTAGGTTTAATTTCCGTATATATATACATCACATATTCATCAAAACCACATTTATACATAATTTTCACATATATATATATACATCACTTCATATTCACATACCTAAATATATATATACATCACATATATACATACATGCTAATTTAGAACTTATCACCCTAATTTCCAACTTAGCACCCTAATTAATTTACAAATACACATACACATACACATACACATACACATACACATACACATACACATACACATACACATACACATACACATACACATACACATACACATACACATACACATACACATGCAAAAAAATAATTAAAAATTGAGAGAGAGAGAGAGAGGGAGAGAGAGAGGATCGGACCTGCCATTTTCTTCCACCTACAATGGTGAGGGGAGGAGAGGAGGGGAGGAGGGGAGGAGGAGATTTTCGGAGGAGGAGAGGAGAGGGGATCGGTGGAGAGCAGGAGAGGGAGAGGAGGAGTAGGGAGAGGAGAGGGAGAGGAGGAGGAGAGGGAGAGGAGAGGCTCACCAGACCGATTTGGGAGGAGGAGAGGGAGAGGAGAGGGAGAGGAGAGGCTCGGGCTCGATATGGGGGAAACCAGAAAACATTACCGGCGAGTTGCTTATAACTCGTTGGTAATGTCATTACCAACGAGTTCAACTCGTTGGTAATGTCATTATTTCCCGAAGAATATCCGACAACATTTTCCGTCTACGATTTCCGGCTACATTTTCCGACTACAATTTCGATTATCAATTTCCGTATCCGTACGATTAATGACTACATTTTCCGTCTACATTTTCGATTAATGATTTCCGTATACGTACGATTAACTAGGGCATTTTCCGTATCCGTACGATTAACGACTACGATTTCCGTATACGTACGATTAACAACTATGATTTCCGTATACGTACGATTAACGACAACATTTTCCGTCTACGATTTCCGGCTACATTTTCCGACTACAATTTCGACTACAATTTCCGTATCCGTACGATTAACGACTACATTTTCCGACTACATTTTCGATTATCAATTTTCGTATACGTACGATTAACTAGGGCTGAGAATCCAATACCGAAATCCCGATACCGAACCCGACCCGTCCCGATCCCGTCCCGATCGGGTCGGGATACACCTCTAAGATTATGTCGTCCCGACCCGTCCCGATCCCGATTTTACTTTCGGGATCGGGATCGGGATAGGTCGAATCCCGACCCGTCCCGTACCGATCCCAGCCCTACGATTAACGACTACATTTTCCGTATACGTACGTACCATTTCCAGCTATGCACATTTTCCGACTACAATTTCGATTATCAATTTCCGTCTACGATTAACGACTACAATTTCCGTCTACGATTTCCGGCTACATTTTCCGACTACAATTTTGATTATCAATTTTCGACTACAATTTCGACTACATTTTCCGACTACGTACGATTTCCGACTACAATTTCCGACTACAATTTCCAACGTACTAAGGATGATAATCGTAATCATCTTCATCACTTGAGTCTGACTCGGTTTCATAGGTAACCTCTGGCAATATGTGCCGCTCCTCGTCATCTGAATCAGCGTCAACTTCATATGGATTAACATCGAGAAGTTCTGCTCCAGTAATTCGAACCACACTCCCAGATCTCACATTATTAAGGCGAATCGTAGATGATTCCGGAATGTCAAAAGCGTTCGGCTCTTGGTATGCAGTAACTTCCTCATCATCTGCGGTATCACCGAGTGTGGCAGCACTGTATATGTTTCTATGAGCAACATGGTTAACCACCTTCCACGGGACTTTGTTAAGAAGATCGTCCAGGTAAAACACTTGTTTTACTGATGAGGCAAGAACGAAAGGGTCATCTTCATACCAGGTAGTAGCAGTATTCACCGAAAATGTTCCGTACTGATCGGTCCTTGTGTTCTCCGGGCTAGTATCAAACCATCTACACTTGAACAAGTGCACTTTCATGCGGTTCCCATAAATTAGTTCAACAACTGAATGAAGGACACCGTAATAGTCAACGCCATCCTGCCCACCATGGACCATCACCCCACAATTCTGTGTTTTCAGTCGGTCGTCTCGATTTTCACATATAAATTTCACGCCATTGACCTAACACATCGAGTACACTTTTGAAGCAATCGGTTTCATCGCCAGGACCCTCAATTCGTTTGACCACTTTGGGCAACCATCATCTGCTACATGGTTCATCTGAAAACGTCCATATATTAATACGTACAGAAGAAATTATGTCATCTTGAAACCACAAAAGCACGTACATACATACATGCTATGTAAGGATATATATATAAAAATAGACATATACACATATACTTACCCATTGACCAAAGTAGTTTGCAAACGTCTTGTTGTGGTAATCAACATTTCCGGCAATAGCAGGGCAGTGAAGATGATAGTTTTTCCAATATTGTACTTCTTGACAGTTAATCAGTACCGACCAGTGGGCAATGGCTACCTCATTTCCATCCAACTTGTACGACTTTGGCAAGCTTCCCTGTACTACCACGTCACTGGAGATGATAGAAAGGTTGAACTGGGGTTCATCTATCGGCATATGTTGTTGGGGGTCCTCTACATTTTCGAGGTACACTTTCGTGTACGTTACACACTCGTGCGCAAGATATGCTTCAGCGATACACCCTTCAGGTGCATATTTATTCTTCACATAGTCCTTGTAGGCTCCCAATTGTCTACAAGTTAACAAGTACATGTTAACTTACTTAACCAGAAGTCATTACATATAAAAACCATAGGCAAACCAAATTTATGAATCATTTGTACCTTTCCATGGGATACATCCAAGTGTAGTGTACGGGACCGGTAAGCAACAATTGTTCGGGAAGATGGATCATCAGGTGCGGCATTATGTCGAAAAAATTTGGGGGAAATATCCTCTCAAGCTTGCACATGATAAAAATGATGTCATCTTGCATCTCCCTCAGGTCTGCTTTTTTAACTTCCCTGGTGCATAACTTCTGAAAGAATCTTGACAAGGCCACCAACGGCTCCACCACCTCTTTGGGCATGTACCCTCGAATGAAAATAGGGAAAAGGCGTTGAAGCAGTACATGGCAGTCATGACTCTTTAATCCGTACATCTTATTGTCCCGGAAGTTAACACACCTGCTTATATTTCCTGCACAGCCATAAGGATACCTGCATATATATATAGATGAAGCCATATATATGGACCAATTATATTTCTCGCATATAACCATATATACTCCGCTAAAAATTTAAGGACAAATTCATACATAGCCATAAGATCGAATATATACCTGACATTACTCAGCCACCGAAAAATTTCATGCTTATGCTTCGGCTTTACGGTGTACGGAGCTTGCGGCATTTTTCTCTTACCATCTCTTAACCACAAATGTTTCCGCACACCCATTGCTTTAAGATCAATGCGTGCCTTAGGGATGTCTTTTGTTTTCCCCTCCAAGTTAAGAACTGTGCCCACCACACTTTCACACACATTCTTCTCTATGTGCATGACATCTAGGTAATGTCTGATAGGCAACCTGGCCCAGTAGGAGAGTTCCCAGAATATGCTCTTGTGTGTCCAAAACTTATACCTTTCGGGCTTTTCTGGAATTGACGCCACTATGTCAGGATGATTGCTCAGCTGGCCAAAATCGTATTCATTCAACACTTCTAAAATTTCGTCCCCTGTCCATCGCCTGGGTGCCACACCAGTTTCAACAGTCCCATCAAACGCGTCTGGATCCTGCCTAAATGGGTGATCATATGGAAGCCAACAACGGTGACGCATCGAGACAATTTTACTGCAATGAGGACTGCAACAATCAACCGTCATGCACTCTGAACAAGCCCTGTAACCCCTGGTAACGTTGCCCGACAACATACCGCGGGCAGGAAAATCACTGATGGTGCCAACAAGCATGGCATGCATCTGGAACATCTCCTTTTTGAACCTATCGTAAGTGGGGTGGCCACACTCACTCAGGTACTTAAGCTCCTCAATCAAAGGCCTCAAATACACATCGAGACACTTTCCTGGATAACCCGGGCCCGGAATTAACAGAGTGAGCATATTGTATTCCTTCTTCATGCACATCCATGGTGGAAGGTTGTACGGTACCAAAATAACTGGCCATATACTGTATTGAAGACTCATGTTGCCAAAAGGGTTGAATCCGTCAGATGAGAGCCCTAGCCAAACATTTCGGACCTCTGCTGCAAAATGATCAAACTCCCTGACCATGTGCTTCCAAGCCTCTCCGTCGGAAGGGTGTATAAGGGTGTCATCGTCAAGCAAGTTCCTCTCAGCCCACCATCTCATTGCCTCGGCCGTGAAAGCACACATGAACAACCGCTCCAGCCTATCAATAAGCGGGAAATATCGAAGTATCTTCACAGCTTTCTTGTTGCCTGCAGGAGTCAACTTATACCTTTCTGCAAAACATACCGGGCAGGCTTCAAGGTCTTCGAGATCTTTTCCCCAGAAGAGAATACAATCATATCTGCATGCATGGATTTTGATGTAGGAAAGCCCAAGATCTTTCAGGATATGTCGCACCTTATGATGAGTGGTAGGAAGACGATGACCGGGGTGGCAGTAGCGAAGCAGTCCACTTCAACCAAGAATCAACAGCTTTGACAGACATTTTGTTCTCCATTTTTAGCTGCATCACTCCCATCACACTTTCAAGAACAGTCTTACTACAACCGTCGTACAACGGAGTCTGTTGCAATGCAATCAGGTTGTTGTACTTGTCCATACCGCTTGTGTTGGCATGACCTCCAGGTAATGGTTCGACTGGCTCGATATGGGGGAAACCCTCAACGACGGGAGGGACATTTGGTGCTTCATCAGCAAATACACCGCTCTCATGAGGAAACATATCATTGATTAACATCGATGTTGGATCATAGGATGAACTGCCCCTCTCAGCAAAATGTCCATAATCATAGCGTGGACTGGCCCTCTCACCAAATTGTCCATGATCATGCGGACCCGCTACCGATGTTTCACCATGATAAATCCAACAAGTGTACTTATCCCAAAACCCGTATTTACTCAGGTGCCTCTGCACTTTATCAATGGGAAATCGAAATCGATCGCTGAAACACTTACATTCTTTACACGGGCAATAATGAAGTGTAGTGTCTCCACAATTAGCCTTCACAAAATCCACAAAACTCCTAATTCCCTCGTGATATCTGACATCCCATCTTTCGAGGCTCATCCAACTCTTGTCCATCCTGAAAATTCTAACAATTTTACGTATTAATTATATATATATATATACACACATTCACTACTAATAATCGACGTGATCTCTCAATTCAACTCTAATTAAATCAACACATGCATGCATATGTATATATATCGATCTAATCTCTGAATTCGATTCAGTACTCGATGATAGTACGTATTCAGTACTCGATGATAGTACTCAATGATATATCGATCTAATCTCTGTTAAGCCTGGCTCCGATAACAATACGATAATACCAGTCATTGATTCAGACACAAGATTAACTACAAGCTGTTTTCTCGTTTCGGTGACCGTACATCAACAACATTTCATATATATATATATATATATATATCTCACGAATTGGATTTGATCAACACACACACACACATATATATATACCACATATACGTATATATACACCTACGTACCTATATAAATAGCTTCCCGAGTGATCGAGTTTTTGACGCCCGCCTTAATTTTGACAATATACCGAATGATCGATTTCAGAGCGTACGTTTTCCTTCTTTCGATTTCTCTGGATTTTTTTCGCTCAAAATGATTGAATGATCGAGCTGCCCGATCCGGCATCTAATATAAGACACATTGCCGGCGACGGAGTAAGTCGCCGGAAATGAAGACATTACCGGCGACTTTACGCCGGAATCTCGCCGGTAATGTTGCAAAACATTACCGGCGACTCCAACCGTCGCCGGCAATGTCTAGGGAGACATTTCCGGCGAAATTCCCGCCGGAAAATCGCCGGTAATGTCTCCCTAGACATTGCCGGCGACGGTTGGAGTCGCCGGTAATGTTTTGCAACATTACCGGCGAGATTCCGGCGACATTGCCGGCGACGGGCTAAGTCGCCGGTAATGTTGAACATTACCGGCGACTTTTCCGGTCGCCGGCCTTGTCTCCGGTGATCTCGCCGGTAATGGGCAAAAATGTTGTAGTGACACTAGGTGTAATTCACTAAGTAATGCAAATGAATTAATCAATTTTAGGGCTATGCAAAAGAATGTAATAAACTTAAAACATACGTTTTCTGCAAATTAACACTATATAATGCTAAACCCAAGAATTTAGTTAGAACATATATAAACAAAGTTCAAATACAAGCAAACAATAATTCACATCGAATTTATGCACCACACACATTTTTTTTTCAATAAAATGCATTAAACAACAATCCTACGTGAAAGATGGAGTGCATGCATAAGAGAAAACGTTAGAACCTGCAGAAAACACACGAGTTACGTGCTAAAAAAAAATGAATGCAAAGAATGACCTCTTCTTCGATCTTATGTCCCTAACTTCACTTAGGTTATGGCGTGTGGTGATGAAATCCACACATCACGAAGGGTTAAGGAGATAGACAAACAAAAGAGGCACCACCTATTCCATAGAGATTTATTTAATAACTAAGTGCTAGTACTCAAATTAAATCAAAGACTATCCTTTAACATGAAAATAAATTATGCAAGTGTAAAAACTAAGTATAAATAAATTCGTCTAAGTAAAAGTATGCATTGTAAACATGTATGTAAATTTCTTTAAGTATAAACAAGAATGAACAAGTATGTACTTCGAAAATTTAGACATGCTTTTAATCACAAATGTACAATGAAATCATACAAAAATATTCTAATTCCCCGGCAACGGCGCCAAAAATTGATACGCGCAAAACATGCATTCACGTTAACTTAAAAACACAGATTACGCGCATTGCAATTTAAACCCTTCTTTTGTCATTTGTAATATTGGCGAGTAGGGATCGTTCTGTATCCGGGGAATTAAGGGCGCATGCATGGTTTCGTTAATAAGCGGAAATGTAAATGTTTGGAGGGATTGGAAGTTGGTTGTTTAATCTACGAAATTAAAGTACAAAAACATGCAAACACAACTAAAACTCTTAGGCATCTAACATGTTTTACTCATAGACAAGTTTCAACAATCAAGAAACTTAAAGTTTAATTATGCTTGCTAAAAATAAGAAGTTACACTACTAATTACATGTGATCATCTCATCTTATTAGCCTACCCTTTTCATGCATCAAACCTTTTTGTAAGTTACGAAATTCATAACTTCTAACTAAATATACATGCTTAATAATTGAGTAGGAATGCAACTTAGCGTATAAACATCCTAAACAACATACGATCATCGAAACATGCGAAAGAGAGGGACTTAGCGTATTTTCTAACACATGCTTACGAAGCTTTAAGATTGTATCAAACATGCATAAAAGGCTAGAAATCATAAACACATGCAACTTATGAATCGGTTTAAACACATAAAACACAAATCTAAACTTGTTCTTCATTTGATACATAAATGTATTCCAATACATCAAAAGGTTCAAATACAAAGCAAAAGAAATGAAAGTGAAGATCATGGTTACACTTTTTGTCTTGAATGCTTGATGATCTACGGTGGAGATGGATTTCCTTCACAAGGGACTTAGCGTATTGTGTTGGATGGAGGAGGATTGCTTCGGCTTGGATGGAGAAGATGTGTTTCGGCTTTGCTTGAGAATCCTTGAAGTGTTTATGGTGGAGGAGTATTTGTGTAGAGTTTTTGCTTGTAAAATGAGAGATGCATAATATATGGCCAGCCTCCTCTCTTATATAGGCAAGGGATGTTGCCTTCTCTCTTCCACCTTGCCTCCCTCCATTTAATGCAAGTAATGATCAATATGGCAAGTCACTCCCTTAGTCACCTTTTGTGATCATCATTTGTGAACCCTAAGCAAGAGTCACCATGCAAGTCACCATTTATAAACCTTAAGCAAGAGTCACCATGGCAAGTCACATGGCAAGTCATCTTTTGTGATGATCACAAAGCTTAGTCACTAAAATGAGTCACAAAGCTTGATATTGTTGACTTTTCAACTTCACCAAAAGGCTTCCATGCCAAAATGAATGGGTTTGGGCTTGATAATGGGCCGAAACAAGATTTGAGAAATCGGCCAATAATTTGCTTTTTGGGCCGGCCCATTTTCGGAGGTCCAAAATCGCAAAAATCGCAAAATCGCCGAAATTCCTCCAAATTGCGCCGTTATTAATCTCCACCGTAAATATCTTCAAAATAACAAATTAAATAAGGAAAACATAAAAACTAAGATAATAACATAGCTAAACGTAAAGGGAAATGCGTTAAGAAACGAGCATAAAATGCGTATATCAAGTACAGAGATTTCAACACGGAACTATCTCCTATCGTGGAGTCTGTTATTAGAGTTGTTCAGTTGACGTTGCCACTGGGCAGTTGAGCAGTATGCAGAGGCAGTGCTCCTATGTTTAGCCGACAGACTTGGGAATTTCGAGGTCGAAATTTTTCTAAGGGGGGTGGATTTGTGACGACCCGGACCAGAATCAGCAGTATGGTCAGCTATATATGTGAGTTACTGCGTAGACGCAGATTTACGACAGTTGTTGGAATAACCAGATTTGTTAATGACTAAATCATTGGCCGAGAATTGGAGATGGGTCTCTTCTCGAGAGTTGTTGTACGTGTGATTTCGAGTTCGTGGGCGGTTCCGGATCGTTATTTGGACGACCGAGGAGTTAATTATGAATATTTGAAGTTCGGATTTAAATGGTGGGCTACTTAACGACTAAATTACCGGACGAGAATTTGGTTTCGGCTTCTTCACGGAAGTTGTTCAGAATTTAATTTCGAGCTTGTGGGAACTTTCAGAACATTATTCTGAGTTACGAAGATTTAGTTGTGAATATTTCCGTTTGTTGATTATTTAGTCGATTTAAATGTGTGTTGGTTTGAATAGTTGACTTTTTATCCGATTGGTCGATGTGTTTGACTTCGGGTGATTATTGAAGAATATATCGAGATGAGTTTGTGGCCGCGAGAATTATCGGAATCGGAATTACGACGAGAAAGTTACGGATATTCGAAGTTTGCCGAAATGGGTGTTTGAAAGGTTCCCAAAATAGAAAGTCTATAAATAGCAGTTGCCATATTGGGCAAGTCAAACTTGCCATAAAGGGTGTTGACCGAGTTGACTGAGTGAACTCGGTGGAGAGAGGAAGAATCACGTCGGTGCTCCACGGTGGTCGACGGCGAACTGCCGTCCGACCGTCTCCGGCCACGGGGGAGGAAGCTTCCGACTCGCCTCAACGTCCTCTATTCATCCCCGACCTCTTTTTCCGGCAAGTCTCACGGTGGAGAGAGAAACCTTGGACCAAAGTTTGAGAATTTTGGGTTTAATGGTGGTTTTCGATTCGGGCTGTGTTGAGCTCAAACAAGGACTGGGTTTTGTAGCCCTCATCTCCATGATTCTAACCATGTAAGTATGGAGTTCTAATTTTGATTGTGCTTGGAGAATTTTGGATTTGAAATTTGTATGAACATTCGGTTTTTCGTGAAATTGGACAAGTTAGAGTGAGAATTAGCCTTTGTTGTAGTTGACAAAGTTGCTCAGTGGGTGATTTTGCATCGATGCTTCGACTACTCGGCTGATCACCGGTAGTCCACCAGAGTTGAGAGGTCCTCTGGGCAGGGTTGAGAGGTCCCCTGTATGCCGCCAGGGTTGAGAGGTCCCCTGGCCTATCACCGTCGGGTTTGAGCGATTCACCTGACGTCGGGTTTGAGAGGTCGCCCGACAACCTCCATATGTATATGTTTTCCGAACTCGCACTGTTTTACATTGAGTTTGTATATAAAATGGTGAAACGCATATGATTATTTTCGTCCACTCACTCTAACATTTTTATTTTCCTTTCCCCTGGGCTTTACGGTTTCCGTGCCCAGTTTGCAGTTCGGACTCTGGTGTCGCACATCGTGGTCGGAGGCATAGTGCTCGAGCTACTTTGTTTCTTCCAGTAGGTTTATTGTTCTACCTACTGTGGTATACGTATATGATTATGTATTAGAAGTCGCTCTGAGCTTTCTGTTGTTTATGTTACGCGATTTTACTCCGGATTTCAGTAAAGTACAACTATATTTACTATTTTACTTTACTGTTGATATATTGAGAAATCCGGATGGGATTGGTGCCCACGGTTTGCTTTTTGTGGCATAGAATGAAGTGTATTTTCCGCGTGCAGGTAATGGTAATTCCACGTTAGTAGCGAAACTCTGCCAAAATTTCTACGGTTTTTGTTGGTTCGTGTTTTAGAAAGGGTTTGATCCCGGTTTAGGGAGCTAAATCGGGGTTGGGTCCTTTCATTCGTCGATATTGAGTTATATGTTTCCGGGAATGGTTGGTTCTCGACATGTGGTTCAAGGTTTTGAATTATGATTTTGAGCAGTGGAATTTATGATTATTCAGGGGATCGTGATCGTTCGTTTGGAGAGGGATTTTCCGCCGGATCACAGGATTAACGCGTTTTGTGTTATTCTTGTCTGTGAGTGGACTTTTATTTACACTATTGTAGCGAGTTCTTGATTTCAGTATTTATTTATAGTACGATGTTGAGATTATTTATTGTATTTGGAGGTATTGTTTTGTATTTTATATGGTGATGGCATTTACTACGATAGTGTGACTACTCGGCTAATCACCGGTAGTCCAGATTCAGGGTTGAGAGATTCCCCTGATGTGCCCACTAGGCTTGAGAGATTCGCCTAGTCTATCACCGTCGGGCTTGAGTGATTCGCCTGACACCTCCATTCATTTTATGAACTCGCTTTATTTTATGATATATATATATATAAATGGTGAAAGACATATGATTATTTTCCTCCACTCACTCTAACGATTTTATTTGCCTTTCCCCCTGGGCTTTTCGGTTTCCGTGTCCAGTTTGCAGTTCGGAGTCTAGTGTCGCACGTCGCAATCGGAGGCTTAGTATTCGAGCTATATTTTTTTTATGGTAGGTTCTTAGTTTGGCCTACTATTTGTATATATACACTAAAAGAAAACATCACTTTGACCACGGAAACGTAATTGTTCCGTGGTCCAAGTGACACTTGGATGACGGAGATTCCGTCGTCCAAGTAACACCTGGACGATGGAGAAATCTATCTCCGTCGTCTAGGTTCCCACCTGGACAATTGAGAAGTCTCCGAGGTCTAGGTGAGAACTTGGACGACGGAGATGGTATTATCCATCGTCCAGGTTCTCACCTTGACCTCGGAGACTTCTCCGTCGTCCAGGGGAGAACCTGGACGACGGAGAATACCATATCCGTCGTCCAGGTTCTCACCTGGACCTCGGAGACTTCTCCGTCGTCCAGGTGGGAACCTGGACGACGGATATGGTATTCTCCGTCGTCCAGGTTCTCACCTAGACAACGGACCGATACGCCGTGGTCCGAGTAACTTCCACTTAGACGACATACCGACACCTCCGTCGTCTAAGTGAAGCATTATATAAGCCCGATGCCAAACTCTATTTCCTCTCTTGCGGGAAATTTTAAAGATCGAAGATCGAAGAAGGAGAAGGAGAAGGAGAAGGAGAAGGATCAGGATCTCCGTTGACTAGCTAGCTAGCTAACTTAATTAATTAACTGATATCGAGAAGGCCAGCAGGTACGTACGCAGTTAAAATTTGCTTAATATATATTTAGTTAAAACGTACATACATGCATGGATGTTAGCTATACGTACATATTAATTAAATTACGTAATTGATGGATGTAGATCGAGTACGTATAATTAAGCGTAAATTAATGGACTAATATATATATATGTAATAATTAATTAATTATAATATTTTGTAGCAGTATGGACAAGAGTTGGATGAAGTTGAAGAATAGATGTGATGTCCGGTATATGGATGGAATTAGCGAATTTGTGAATTTTGCGATAGAACATGGTCAGGGAAAAAAGCGTTTCAGGTGTCCGTGCCAGAAATGTCTTAATTGTCAGTATGTAGAGGTTAATGTTATGGTGCAACACCTGTACGAAAATGGTATGATGTGGAGTTACACTACATGGAGCGAACATTGTGAAGTAGTAGAGTTCAGCTCAGCATACTTCAGCTCAGGGTACAGTTACCAGGGTGCCTCATCCAGCGGTAGTGGTGTCGGGCCCCCAGCTTGCAATCCAACTGCAGATTTGGTCCATGATGCGTTTCCGGGATTTAGTCATGGTGGACACCAACACCAAGACGGAGGTTACAGTACCACTCATGAGCATGATGACACATTCCCCACTACTAGCCTGGCCACTGACACTAGTGAGATGGATAAGTACAACCGGATGCTACTTGAAGCGCAGACCCCGGTGTTCCCTGGATGTCGAGAGAATGTGTTGCAATATATGATGGAGCAATATGTCAGTGAGTGCTTTTGACGAAATTCAGGAGCAAATATGTAAGTTGCTTCCTGATGATCACAATCTGCCTAAATCTCATTATAAGGTTAGAAATATCTTAAGCAGCCTCGGCCTAAAGTACAGGATAATTGACGCATGTCCGAATTATTGTGTGCTATTTTACAAAGAGTATAAAGATTTGAACTACTGTCCCGTATGTGGCCAGTGCAGATATGAGCTGAATAGGAAGAGTTCAAAAAAGAGAATTCATGTGAAAGTTGTTCGATATTTTCCCTTGATTCCCAGATTGCAGCGCCTGTACATGTCTCTACACACAGCAGAGGCGATGCGATGGTACGCAGAAAAGCGAATAGATGACGATGTCCTGCGACACGCCGCGGATGGGGAGGGTTTCAAACATTTTGATAGAGATTTTGGAGACTTTGCTGCAGAGGTTAGAAATGTTAGACCCGGCCTATCTACAGACGGATTCAATCCTTGGGGAAGTAATAGCTCCGCCGTCAGCACTTGGCCAGTTATTTTGATGCCGTACAACTTGCCTCAGTTGATGTGCATGAACAAGGAATTTAATTTCCTTACTGTACTAATTCCAAGTCCTAAATCTCCAGGAAAGTGCTTAGATGTCTACCTCAAACCTTTGATCAACGAGCTGAAACTGTTGTGGCAAAATGGAGTCCCAACTTATGACTAATTCACTGACACGATGTTCACGATGAGGGCTGCCGTAATGTAGACGATCAGCGATTTTCCAGCGTATGGGATGTTGGCAGCCTGCAGGACAAAAGGATATAATGGATGTCCTATATGTTTGGATGACGTGAACTCTAGTTGGCACGCGGGGAAGGTGTGTTACTTGGGTCACCGTAGATGGCTTCCTCACGACCACCCTTGGCGACAGGATGAAGCTCATTTCGACGGGACGGTAGAGAACAATCCTAAACCCCGTAGTTGGTCAGGTTGAGCTATTTCGACTTTGGAGTGTTAACCAATGACGCGGATGTAAAGAAATGCAATCCAATTCCTCCACATGATCTCAGCTATTGGGATCACAAGAGTATATTCTTTGAACTCCCTTACTGGTCGAAGTTGAAGCTGAGTAACAACTTGGACGCGATGCACATAGAAAAGAATGTGTGCGACAGCGTGGTGGGAACAATTCTCGGCATTAAGTTCAAGACTAAAGATACTCCCAAAGCGCGCAAAGATCTGGAATCAATGAATTTACGTCGTCCTTTGTGGTTAAGGAGGGATAGGAAATGAGTGTACAACAAGATGTCAACTGCACCTTACATAGTGATGCCAGTTCTGTATTTCACTGGTTTAAGGGCGTTCGTTATTCGGCTACGTATGCAGCTACTATAACTGGAGCAGTGGACGAGGTGCAACACAAGTTTGTTGGTCTAAAGACACATGACTATCACGTTATGCTGCAACGTCTGATTCCAGTGGTAATTCGACCATATTTACCTCGTGACGTCGTAGAACCAATAGTGGCGTTGTGCACATGGTGGCAGAGGTTATGCGCCAGAGAATTAAAGAAGTCAGATGTGGTGGAATTGCAACAACAAATTGTGCACATCATTTGCAAACTAGAGAGGATTTTTCCCCCTGCTTTCTTTGACATCATGATTCACCTAATGATCCACCTGCCCGAGCAGATGCTCATTTCTGGTCCGGTCCAGTACACTTGGATTTATCCTCAAGAAAGGTACGTATAAGTAATTAATTATACATGTTTTTTGATTCATAATTTGTTCCACTGGAGATTACTAGCTAGCTATATGTACTTATTCTTATTGTACGTTTGATTTTGTAAACAGCTTGGACAGTATAAGTCATTCGTCAAAAACAGGTCAGCCCCGGATGGCTCCATAGCAGAGACATACCTAATGCATGAGTGCGTTACTTATTGCAACAGGTACCTCAAAGATCCACCACCTCCCACTACCTCCGATCGCAGTGCCCGCATCAATCTTTCTGTCGTCACCAATGTCGTCCGACTGTTTAGAGGAGTATTAAAGGAATGGTTAACACGGGAAGAACTTATTGAGGCACATTGGGTAGTGTTGCGAGACTGTGATGAAGTTGAGCCGTACATGATGTCATACACGGAGAGGCTTCAGGCGTTAAATCCAGACAAGAGTTCGGCGTGGATTGAAAAATGGTTAAGAAAAAGTTCCCTGATTATTTCTTCCAATGGGTACGTACGTACATCTCGGTATTTAGTAATTTATATACATATCGATCATGTTTGTATAAAGTAATTAAACCCTTATATTTGCCCATTTTCGCAGATGATTGATCTGCAAAAATCTGAAAACCACGGGGGGTGGTGGTCATGGCTAAAGCACTTGCTAGCAGGGAAGCCGATTAAACACTATATTTATCCCGGATGTTTTATGAACAGTGTAAAGTTCCATTCATTGGCCCAAGATGAAGGAAGAAGAGCACAAAACAGTGTGGTAGCGGTTGAGAAAGACAATGATCTATATTACGAGGCTATTGTATATGTGGTTCAGCTATGTTACGGGAAAGATGTCAACGTTTTCCTATTCAAGTGCAGATGGTTCAAGCGTACAAAGGAAGACCTGGGACTATTATCAGTCGATACAAACTCAAGCTGGTATGAGGATGAGCCTTTCGCTCTCGCCACCTTAGTTGGGCAGGTGTTCTATCTCGACGATCCGAAAGCCGCTGAAGGGTGGAAAATAGTGAACCATATCTCTCATTAAGGAATATGGAATACAGAGACAATTGAAGGGACACCGGCGACTGAAGATGTTGCTGAACCAGAAAGAGAATGGACTTGGTTCAAGATGGTGAACGGTTACCCATGCCTGATGGTTGTACAGATCTAGCTGAAGATGAGATTATCGATGCCATTAATAAAGAAGATGAAGAAGACGAGCAGGACGAGGACACGGACGAGGACTCGGGTTATTCGTCGGACGATGTTGAGTATGATGAGGAGGATGAGCAATCGGATACCGGGGGCGAGGATGATGACGATTATGATGATGACTACTTAACTAAGACGAGAAAAATTAATTGGTAATTAATTTATGCAATTATTGTAATATATGATGCATCATCGATCAATAATTAATATAAATATTATAAGGAGGAGAATGTATATATGTACGTAGATCTTAATATTTTTTTATGCCATTAATTAATTAATTACACGCGTCCATGCTCGATCAGATCGGATCGACGTATCGACGTACGTAAATTAAATTAAATTAATTAATCAATCCGAATTATATATCCTGAACAACGGAGAAATTAATTCCAGATTTTGCCTTTTGGGTATTTTGGGCTTTGGGTAGTAAAAAAGGTGAAAGGTTTCTATTATGTCCAAGAAGCTTCTTCAAGAAGCTTTCGTTCGTTTAATTGTTTTTAAATAATATTTATGTGTAAATTGGATTAATTATGGGTCCCTATATATGATTATTGCGAGAGATTAATGAAATAAATGTTTCAGAAATTATACTATATTATTCTATGATTGATTATGTCGACATGTGATAGTACGTATTATTGTGAGCACAAATGTAGTATATATATATGTTGTTTTAATTACGGCGTTAAATCTATATATCATGCAAGAAGGAAAGTTCATACATAAATACCTTGAGCTATCTCCCTAAATCCTCGACCCTAAATCTAGCAGATCGGATCGATCGACTATTTTTTTAATTATCGACTTGAATCAGAATAATTGAACGGATACACAAATGACGTTGGACGACCTAAACCCTAAACCCTAAGGCCCTAACCCTTGAATTCAGGGTTTGTACACTTGGACGACGGAGATGGTCATTCTCCGTCGTCCAGGTAATCACTAGGATGACGGAGAAGGGAATTTGCGTCGTCCAAGTAAACAAACCCTAAACCCTAAACCTTATGGCCCCCTAACCCCTGAATTCAGGGTCTATGCACCTGGACGACGGAGATGATCTTCTGCGTCATCCAGGTACACACCTGGACGACGGAGATGAGCTTCTCCGTCGTCCGGGTGTATACCTGGACGACGCAGAAGATCATCTTCGTCGTCTAGGTTCAGATTTCGTAATTTTTCCTAAGACAACGACCATCTAGACCATCTTCCAATGCATATTCTTTTCGTCAAGACTTTAGAGTAAACAATTCTTGGTGTGTGAGCTTCGACGGTTCGAAAATCGGAGTTGCGAAATGTCTTGTATCCACGTTTCCGGTTTGTGAAAATCTCGATTTTACGGTTGACTGTGCCGATGAAACCCTTCACGAACTTATTATTTTCTGAAAATTATTTTAATTAGATATTATGTTACGGCGAACGTATCCAACGGTTGTTTTGTCCAAATTCAATTTCGCTAATACTCTGGTGCAAATGAGCCTATACTTATGAACACTTAAGTCATAAAGATTAGTAGATACTTAACAAGTTTAAAGACGTAAAATTAGTCGTCGTTTCAAATTCAATTGTTCATATATACGATGCGTTCATCCATATTTTATGACTATTTCATACGAATGATAGATCGCCAAATTCCTTGCGAATTAGTTTTTAAATAATGTAATTTGAACCTGGACGACGGAGAATGACCATCTCCGTCGTCCCGGTTCAAAAACCATGGCGGTTCATTTTAATTTTAATTTTTTTTTTCAAAGTAAATTGCACTTGGACGACGGAGATAGTCATTCTCCGTCGTCCAAGTTGACAATTATGGCGGTTCAATGTGCCGCCTCAATTTTCGGCACCGCTTGAAATTTCACTTAGACGACGGAGAATCAATTCTCCGTCGTCTAAGTTCAAATAAATGATGGTTCCAAATGTCCCGCCGATTAATTGGGCGCCGTTTCAAAATTTTTTGAAACGGTCACCTAGACGACGGAAAAGCGCGTTTCCGTCGTCCAAGTCCACTTAAACGACGAAAAACAGCGCTCCGTCGTCTAGGTGAAAGTCTATAAATAGAACAGTCCCCCCCTCCTTTTCTCATTCCATCTCCTCTCCTCTCCTCTCCTCTCCTCTCCTCCGGCGACGCTCCGGAGACTCAAATTCTGGCGTGGTTCCCCCTTTCCGACGACTCTACTCTCCTAATATTCCGGCGACATTCCGGCGAGGTAATAATTCTATTTTTTTACCTTATTAACATTATTTTTATTTAAGTAATTATTTAATTTCTAAATAGTTTTAAATAATTAATAGTTGTAATTATAATAATTATTTAGTTGTTATTATTAATATTTAGTAATCATGCATTATTAGTTGTTATTTGGTAAATAATAATTATTGCAATTAAATAATAGTAATAATTATTGTTAATAATAATTAATTATATTGGTAAATGAATAATTATTATTAAATGCATGATAAATAATAATTCATTATTGTCATTATTTATTGTTTTAATTAATTGATAATTATATGTATTTTCTAGTAAATTGCATGGTAGTACGTCTTTGATTTAAATTTAGTACATAAGCTTGGTTTATTAAGTCGCACTCTTTGGAATAGATGGCGCCTCTTTTCCTAGCTTATCTCCTTAACCCCTCGTGATGTGTGGATTTCATCACCGCACACCATAACCTAAGTGAAGTTATGGACACGAGGTTGAGGGCGGAGTTTGCAAAGGACTTGAGGGAGTGTAAATTTTCGAAAAATTGGCCGAATGTCGGACATGGTGTCTAGAAACGGGTTATGACTGGTGACAAGTTTTGGATCTAAGAAAGACGACACCAATAGAGTATATACAATTCATTTGGTTAGCCTCGGGGTGTTTTGTCGAAATTAGTCCTGCCTCTCGCGTTATCTCTATCCCTAACTAGCCATGTTTTTCGATTTAACCAAGGCTGATTAATTGAAAATTTACACTTTATCGCGCGGGTCGTACGTCCATTGAACGACCCAAAAAGCCAAGCTAGTGTACTCTATTTAAATCTTAACCGTACTTAATTAGCGTAAATTTTTAGTTGTAATTATTATGGTAATTAGGTATTTTAACAACGTACTCCTAGGTTTCATTAAATGGCTCCATCCGGCAAGAAAAAAGCCCAACAGGAGGTAGAAGATGCTATGCTCCGCCGCTTGGCGAACCAAGTCAGTTGGGTTGAACAGGAGGGCAACGACGCCCTCAATTCAGACCCTTCATCTGGTTCGTCGGCAGCGCCTTTTGGGGAAATTCCCGCTGCCCCATTTATCTCCACCGGTGATGACGTCGACCCCTATTCAAGTCCGACACCCGGTACCGGTTCAACAGCAAGTACTCAGGCGTCCTCGACCTCTGAATCTATCATGTACAGTGCCCGGCGTAAGCAAAGGAGGGCCCCGACTGACCCGAAACCGAAAAGGACTCGCGGTCTCGTTAAAGGGGGCAAAGCGGAGAAAATTTGCAAGGCGACCGGGAAAAAGATCGACTTGCCCTACGACGAATTCACCGGTGGCCCTCCCACAGCTCAGCTAGCAAGTCTCTCGGCGCATAGCATAGGGTCAATCCTTTGTAGCCGGGTTCGTCTCACTGCCCTACTTGGAAGGAGGTGCCGGATGATGAGAAGGCGAAACTCTTTAAAGAACTTTTGGTACGTAATACATACAATTTTAGTTATTATATAATATTGTTAATATTAGTTATAATTTCATAATATATACGATTATAATTTTCTATTTTTTTTATAGGAACAATTTGAGGTGGATCCGACACCGGCGATGTTGAGGCATATCAACCAAACCGCCAACTCCATCTACCGTGATTGGAAGTACAGGCTCCATCAGTACTTCGAAAATATCGGACCCGTGCCTACCCCCGTAGAGCTGCGTGGGGATAGAGAAGATGAGTGGCAGTGGTTGTGTAACCACTTTCAAGATGAAGAATTTAAGGTGTTTACTTTTTTTTATTTCAATTAAGGGAATTGAATTATTTTAATTTTAGTTACTTATTAATTTTTTAATGATTTAATTATGTTGTCTAACAGAATTTCTCCGAAGTGAACAAAGCCAACCGGGGAAAGAAGGACAAACACCACACTTCCGGCGCCAAGCAACTCATTCAAATAGCCAAGGAGCACAAGAATAAGGGTTCCAAACACCCTTATCTCGATGCTAGCATAAGCACGTACGTGACGCCTAGGCTCGATAATGAAGCGAGTCAATACGGCGTAAGTGATATATATATATGTGTGTGCTTTTAATTGTAGTAATTATTATTTAAATATTATTTCATTAAATTTTTTTAATTATTCTTTTGTAGGCAAGGGTAGTAGAGCGTGCGCAGGAAGAATTGGCTAACACTCAGCTTGCGTTCCCAGATTTGCCGTCGGAAAACCTGCCTCCTCTATTGATGGAGAGCCAAATTGCGATCGCGGATGAGGTCTTCGGTCGTAGAGCTGGCAGAGAGGTTAGGTGGTTCGGACCTAAGGTGGTTCGAGATTTGTCGACGACCTCCGACTCATCATCTACGGGAGGTTCGGGGCGGAGACGTACTCAGGCTGCGGCCGTCGAAGCAGCCATTCAAGAGGCTTGACTCGCACGAGAAGAAAATAAATCCATGCGTCAACGACTTGATGAGCAACAAGCACAAATAACCCAACTCATCGCTCTCATGCAACAAGCTCGAGGAGAATGTCAACCTCCTCTGAACCCATTCCCCGACGACGACGACCCGGCTGGAGGCGGGGGGCTCGGCGGCGCATCTGCTCCTCCAGTATATTAGCTAGTAGTTTATTATCTCGTTTCTTTCCGCATTCCGAACAATATTTTAATTTTTATGCGTTTTTTCGATTATGTATGTACAAATTAATTTTATTAATTATTTAATTAAGTAATATTACAAATTTAGTTTATTTAATTAATTTTAGCATTTTTCATTATTTAAATTCAATTAATAATAAATTAAATTATTAATAATTAATAACAATTTATTTATTTTTTTAAATTAATTAAGCACCTGGACGACGAAGAACGACGAAGATGAAATTCTCCGTTGTCCAGGTGCTTACCTGGGCCACGGAAAATGTCCGCGGTCCAAGTGCACTTGGACGACAGAGATGAAATTCTCCGTCGTCCAGGTGCCTGGACGACAACACTTGGAGCACGGAACTTGGACGACGGAGCCTCCGTCGTCTAAGTATTTAGACGACGGAAAAATGCACTTAGACTACGGAAACGCTCCGCGATCTAAGTGCGTTTTTCTTGTAGTGATATACACTAGAGGTCGCTCTGAATATTCTGATGTTATACTTTTATATGATTTTCCTCGGATTTCTGTAAAGTACAGTTTTGCTTATCACTTTACATTATTGTTATGATATTGAGAAATCCGGATGGGATTGGTGCCCACGTTTTGGCTTTTGTGGCATAGGATGAAGTGTGTTTTCAGGTGCAGGTTAATGGCAATTCCACGTTATAGCGAAACTCTGCCGAAAATTTTATGGTTTTTGCAAGTTCGTGTTTTCAGAAGGGGTTCGATTCCAGTTTAGGAAACTAAATCAGGGTTGGGTCCTTTCAGCTTGGTATCAGAGCATTAGGTTTTAGATTCTGTAGACTTCTGTAGTCATGTTTACTAAGGACATTTGAGAATGTACAGCATGTCTGGAGCGATGACCCGACCGGCCGACGGATGGGTGTCTACATGTTGCTTCCGAGGAAGCAATGCACGAGGTTCGAGATGAGTTTGAACCTAAGCATCAAAGGGATTTTGACTGTTATGCCTCGAGACAACCGGGAGGAGTTTGATGTGCTGCACTCAGAGGCAAGGACATTGAGAAGTAAAGGCATAGACGGTTTCAGACATGTCAGTTTGAGGAAGGTGAACTTAGTCGAGATATTTTGATGAGGTTGAGTTCAGGCACCTCGGGATCAGTATCTTCATCAGGCTGTGGCCTTTTCGATTATGTTGAGAGTCATCAGAACAAGGCAGAAGATCCGTTTTGTGGAAAAGGAGATCACAGAGTAGTGGACTTGTTCGTGTGGCATGAGTCAGGGTGGTCGTTGGTGATCCTTCCACACGGCAGGCGTCACTGTGATTTTTGTCCGAGGAGCACTCTCAGTTGCTATTTTGGTGGCCAGGAGGGTCACGTTACGAGGGAGCATCTTTAGTCAGCTGTTTTAGTGGTTCGGTAGCTCAGAGTTCAGGGGGGTCAAGGTACCATTTCTGGAGTTTGACCAACGCATACTTCTAGACAAGTCGATCAGTAAAGTCGCAATCAACGTGGAAGGTTAGTTGGACATGCCAAAGTTCGTGCCACGACCTTGTGTGAGGACAGAGTTTCTCTAAGGTTACCGTTGCTTGACATCCATGGCTATTATGCCTGCATCTCTACTTCCGGGGTTATGGAAAGTGTTGTATCCATCCGGAGAGGTTGTGAGATCTTTGTTGGAGGTTATGGGTTAGCCGCGGATCTGTTATTGCTTGATATCATCTATTTTGATGTGATTTTGGGTATGGACTTCTTGGAGACACATTGGGTTATGTTCGATTGTCACAAGAAGGAGATTGTGTTTCGACGACCAGATTTTCCAGAGATACTGTTTCGCGGTGAGAAGAATACTTCATTGCCATGTGTGATTTCAGCGATGAACGCCGAGCGGATGATAAAAAAGGGTTGTGTAGCATACTTAGCTCATGTTGTGGATACTACGGCTGCTGTGCCAGACATTGGGGACATTGATGTTGTTTCTGAGTTTCCAGATGTGTTTCCAGAGGAGTTACCGGGTATTCCTCCAGTGCGGGAAATCGATTTCACCATTGAGCTTTTACCGGGCACTGGACCCATATCACAGGCACCTTAACGTATGGCGCCAGCGGAGTTGAAGGAGCTACAGATTCAACTTCAAGAGTTGCTGGAGAAGGTTTCATATGACCTAGTGTATCACCGTGGGGTGCTCCTGTACTATTTGTGCGGAAGAAGGATGGTTCCATGCGGTTGTGTATTGATTACTGGAAGCTGAATCAGGTCACTGTGAAGAACATGTATCCGTTGCCACGGATTGATGACTTGTTTGATCAGCTCAAGGTAGCTTCAGTCTTTTCGAAGATTGATCTCATGTCCGGATACCATCAGTTGAGGATCAGAGAGTCAGATGTGTCCAGAATAGCTTTCAGATTAGGGTACGGGCATTATGAGTTCTTGGTTATGCCGTTTGGGTTGACCAATGCCCCCGCAGCTTTTATGGACTTGATGAACCGGGTGTTCAGACGGTTTCTGGACAAGTTTGTGATCGTGTTCATCGACGACATTCTAATTTACTCCAGGAGGAGTGTGGGCCAGCACAAGAAGGATTTGCGAGCTGTTTTGCAGACTTTGCTAGATAATCAACTGTTTGTGAAGTTCAGCAAGTGTGAATTTTGGTTGGATAGCGTGAAGTTTTTGGGTCACGTGATATCAGCTGAGGGAGTCAGCGTGGATCCTGACAAGTTAGAAGCCGTGTTGAATTGGAGTAGACTTACCACTGTACCAGAGATCAGGAGTTTCTTGGGTTTTGCAGGTTATTATCGGCGCTTTGTGCAGGGTTTTTCACGGATTGGCACTCCACTTACCAGATTGATGAAGAAAGGCGTCAAGTTCGAGTGGTCTGACGCGTGTGAGGAGAGTTACTTACTCCTGAAGGAAAAGTTGACCACTACACCGGTTTTGACTTTACCTGACGATAGTAGAGAGTTTGTGGTTTACAGCGATGCATCAAAATTGGGACTTGGTTGTGTTTTGATGCAGCATGGCAGAGTAGTGGCTTAAGGTTTCAGGCAGTGGAAACTTTATGAAGTTACTTATCCTATGTATGATTTAGGAGTAGCTATCTTTGTGTTAGCATCGGAGAGTTGGAGACACTACTGCTATGGCGTGCAGCGCCGTATAAGATGTACACTGATCACTTGAGTTTAATCTACTTGCGTATTCAGCCAGATTTGAGCATGAGGCAGTGTAGATGGATGGGGTCGATTAACGACTTTGGCTGCACATTTGAGTTTATCCGAGAAAGACTAATGTGGTTGCACTCTGAATATCATCCAGGGGTGTTGTTGCTGATGCACATAGTCGAAAATTTGGAGTTTCTATGTGTCATGTACGTGTTGCGAGAATCTTATTGTTAGTTGAGTTGCAAGCTACGGGAGTTGAGTTAGAGTGGGATGATGTTGCAGCCTTGTTGGCTAGCTTCCAGGTTCGACCGGTATTGGCTGATCAGGTTCGGGAAGCTCAGGATACAGATTCCTATCTGTTGGATAAGAAGACCATGATTCGAAATGGTGTACCAACAGAGTTTCGGTTGAGTGATGATGGTACGTTGTTATTCAGAGGAAGATTATGTGTACCCAGGGACGAGAGTTTGAAGAAAGAGATTTTAGACGAAGCTCATTGTAGGCATATGCGATGCATCTCGGTGGTACGAAGATGTTTCGTACACTCCGAGCTTATTACTGGTGGCAAAATATGAAGCGGGAGTTTGCCGCATATGAGAGTAGATGCCTCATTTGTTGGCAGGTGAAGGCAGAGAGACAGAAACTTTCTAGGAAGTTACAGTCATTTGAGATTTTCGATTAGAAGTTGGAGTTTGTCACTGTAGATTTTGTGTGTCAGTTACCGCATATTTCAGATAGTAATACCAGTTATCGGGTCATTGTGGACCATTTGATGAAATCAGTTCTTTTCCTTGTACTTCCAGGAAAGATTTCAGTAAGTAAGCTGGCGTAGCTGTATTTGGCAGAGGTTGTTCATTTGCATGGTGTGGTTGTGTTCCGGGTCCCTGATTGAGATCATCTGTTACAACAGAGTTTTGGCAGGCATTGCAGTGAGCATTGGGGACCAGATTACAGGTTAGTGCAGTTTTTCATCCTCAGATTGGCGGGCAATCTGAGAGGACTATTCAGACCTTGGAGGGCATGTTATGGTCCTATGTATTGCAGTTCCGAAGGATTTAGGACCCGTAGTTTCATTTGTTCGAGATTGCTTGCAATATCCGTTTGCAGACCAGTATAGTTATGGCATTGTATGAAGTTGTGTATGAGAGATAGTGTGACACTCCATTATGTTAGAGCGAGGTAGGAATGAGATGGTGTTTGGTCCTGATTTAGTGGAATGCGCTACTGTAGACCTTCAGATTAGCAGGGACAGGTTGATAATTGCTTGAGTTCGACAGTGAAGTTATGTTGATATGAGTATATTGAGTCATGAATTTACCACGTTATTTTGATCCGTATGTGATCATGGGGTGAGTAGTGTTATGACGTATAGTTTGGCATTGCCTGTAGCGTTGGCCAGTGTGTATTTTGTATTCCATGTGGTGGAACTACATTTAAGATTTATTGCATGTTTAGCACCCTATCAGTTTCTTATACAAGAAGACTTGATATTTGTAGAGGAGCCAGTTCAGATTCTGGATTTGAAGGGCAGGGATTACAGCACAGAGATATTTCCTATGTGAAAATCTGTTGGCAGAGTCATTCAATTGAAGTAGTCGAGGTTGAGCAGTATGCAAAGGCAGTATTCCTACTTTTCAGTTGGCAGACTTGGAAATTTCGAGGTCAAAATTTTTGTAAGGGGGGTAGATTTGTGACAACCCGAACCGAAAATGGTGTGTTTATCGACTTGATTTGCGAGTTTCGCAATTGGTCGCAATATTGTCGTAATTGGTTAATATGGCTACCTCGTTAACGACTAAAATATCGGGCAAGAATTTGATTTGAGATCCTTCACGAAAGTTGTAGAGAATTTATATTCGAGCTCGTGGGAACTTCCGGAGGATTATTTCGAGTTACGAGGAATAAGTTATGAATATTTTTGACCGTTGGATTTTGTCGTATTTATCTGTTTGAGTTCCGATACGTGTACGGTATAAATACTGGCAAATACGTGACGAATTGGGAAAGTTTCCAAAATGGGAAAGCTGGTGTTGACCCGCGTTGACCACTGGTGGGTTTCGACCCGTTTTGGGCCGAACGGTTCTTGCCGTCGTTTGGCTTGATTCCGGCCACGGTTGGCCGTGGTTTCTTGACAAGAATTGTTGGGCTCGTTCTCCTCTTCAGATTGGTAGGTGGATCGTCCTCTATGGTGGCCGGAGGAGAGAGAATAGGCACGGCAAACTTCAAGGTTTTCCGGAGGAATTCGGTGGCCCTGGGTGGCGGCGTTGGCGGCCGAGATGGTGGTTGTACCTATAGGGGTTTTGTTAGCCTTGGGGAGAGGAAGCTTTTAGAAGTGGTTTCAAGCCTTGCCGTGGCCGGACGGAGGAGATCGGAGGTGGAGAAATTCCGGCGAGAGTTTTGATCTTAAAGGTGAGATTTAGACCTTTTCCGGTCAAAGTTGGGCTTAACTTTGAACTAGAAAGTTGTTGGAAATGTCGAGATCTTCAAATTCATATGTAGGTCGAATTTTTCTGGGCCGATGACATTTTTCAGCGGCGGCGATTTTCCGGCCGAGGTGTTTTTTGACAAGTTTTATGTCGTTTTACTCGGAATCGCGCACCGATCACAGTGGTGAGGTTTATATTTTGAATTGAGGATCGGAAATTATAGCGAGGTTTTATGGTGTGTTTATTGGATTTTTGACGATTTAGTCGATATTGAGTTATATGTTTCCGGGAATGGTTGGTTCTCGAGATGTGGTTCAAGGTTTGAATTATGATTTTGAGCAGTGGAATTTATGATTATTCAGGGGATCGTGATCGTTTGTTTGGCAAGGGATTTTCCACCGGATCACAGGATTAACGTGTTTTGCATTATGCTTGTCTTTGAGTGGACTTTTATTTACACTATCGTAGCGAGTTCTTGATTTCAGTATTTATTTATAGTACGATGTTGAGATTATTTATTGTTTTTAGAGGTATTGTTTTATATTTTGTATGGTGATGGCCTTTACTTAGCATTGATGCATTGGCTACTCGGCTGATCACCGGTAGTCCAGATCCAGGGTTGACAGATTCCCCTGATGTGCCCACTAGGCTTGAGAGATTCACCTAGTCTATCATCGTCGGGCTTGAGAGATTCTCCTGACACCTCCATTTATTTTATGAACTTGCTTTGTTTTATGATATATATATAAATGGTGAAAGACATATGATTATTTTCGTCTACTCACTCTAATGATTTTATTTGCCTTTCCCCCTGGGCTTTTCGATTTTCATGCCCAGTTTGCAGTTCGGAGTCTGGTGTCGCATGTCACAATCGGAGGCTTAGTATTCGAGCTATATTTCTTTTATGGTAGGTTCTTAGTTTTGCCTACTATTTGTATATATAAACACTAGAGGTCGCTCTAATTATTCTGATGTTATACTTTTATATGATTTTCCTCGGATTTCTATAAAGTATAGTTTTTCTTATCACTTTACATTATTGTTATGATATTGAGAAATTCGGATGGGATTGGTGCCCACGGTTTGGCTTTTTTGGCATAGGATGAAGTGTGTTTTCGGGTGCAGGTTAATGGCAATTCCATGTTATAGCGAAACTCTGCCGAAATTTTTATGGTTTTTGCAAGTTCGTGTTTTCAGAAGGGGTTTGATTCCGGTTTAGGAAACTAAATCGGGGTTGGGTCCTTTCAATTTTCGTTAAGAGAAAGAATGATGTGGTGTTCTTCGTGATTTGAAAATGATGTACGAGTCGTGTTATTCTCTTCTAAACTAATTTTGATGCATTGAGCAAATTTTGCTTGTGGTGTTATCTTATTTGTTAGACTTTTGTTTCGAAAATCTGAAAATTGGATTTCAACTTGTGATATCATTAAGCATGTGTTAGAATTAAGATTGAAGCATAAATTTGAGGTTACTCATACGGGCTTGCAAAAGCTTACTGGGTTTGTTACTTTCAACCTGGTGTACTAATCAAGGATGTATGGGTTAATTTTACAGGTTAGTGGTGACTTGTAGCAGAGATAGAAGCTCCTTAGTATTTCCGTGGTGTTGAATGTTATAAATCTTGTATTTGTTATTTTGCTTCCGCTATGTAATATATTTGTTGACGATTGGATTTTGAGTTTGTAAACATATGGAATGTAATATATGATTCAAATATTTAAGTCTTTATTGGTATTGTTTGGCTTGGGCTTTTAGGCATTTTGAGACACACAGATATATATATATATATATAAAGGGGTCCCAAGTATTCCGAGTGAGTTTTTCACGTGCTCAGTTTTGGTTTATTTATGAAAATTTTATAAACTAAAATTTGGCGCGTGAGAGAGAGAGAGAGAGAGAGAGAGAGAGAGAGAGAGAGTGAGATTCCGTCTCTGGTCTGAAGGTATGATTTATGATAAGGGTAATTTTCGAATCAACGAACGAAAGATAAGAGAAAATTTGGTGATTGAAAAATACTTTCTTAAAGAGTGTGGGTGAAAGGACCCAACATTAGTTTCTATTAAACTAGAATTAAATCCTAACGACTAACTAAACTGTGAGAAATTCTACAAATTTTTGACATAATGTCCCTTGAAACCTGGACAACCCAAAAACCTACAAGAAGAGAAAACTTCTAAACCAACTTTCCAAAAAAAAACTGTGGACCACCGATTGTCCATCCAGATTTCTCAGCAAATGTCATAATCAAGAATTAAGAATTTAACTCAGGAATTTAATAATATATTTACAATATGCTAGTTCTGAATATAAAGAAAAGCAAACTCGACTACCACTCGAGTAACTTAAAATAACATAATACAACTAGAATTCAGAGCGACTTCTATAAACATATGATACATATGAGAGAGTCTAACAATGGACTGGAATTTACTGAATGAAGAGCTGACAAGTGGACTCAAAGCCTTTAACGATACCATGCAAATTTAGAATTTATACTGCAGCATGGGCAACAAAAATCGAAAGGCCCAGGGAAAAGCATTTAAAAATATAAAACGTTAGAGTGAGTGGACCAAATAATATAATATACTATCATGCATTTCCACTGATTTCTGTAAAATAATGCGAATTCAGATAAAATAAACTGAAATACAATGGAGGTGGTCGTTCAGGGTGGTTGATCTAACCAGAACGACTTTATGTATAAAAAGTAAGGTGATGGGATTGTCTAGGGTGTTTGTCATAACCCAGTCTGACAGGCTATTTAGCGATGAGCTGAATAACTAGGGTATCGATGCTACTAAATAAACCATCACAAAGTAAACCTCCAAAAAAATACTTTGAAAACATACCGTAAAGCATAATGCATAAAACTATGAACTTGCTATCAACTGTGAAAGTAAATGTCCACGCACAAGTCCGCGACTATTGCTCAGGTCCAGCGGAATTTCTTTCGCTACTAGCGTTGCGACCACGATGTCCTGTTAATACGAATAATATATGATATCAGAATATGTGTAAAACTATGAAAATCAGCCCTAAAAACTACCCCAGAAGTCCCATCGATGAATTCTATAAACTGACTCGCCGGAGCTCCACTGTAGACGACGACGCGTGGCCATCACGCATCTCCAGTAAAGGTGCTCCAATGATGATGTTCGACTCCTCGTTGAAAAGCTTGCGCTATGACCTACAACTTTCATAATTGGATCAAAACTTAAATCAACGGCATTACCGCCACAAATGATGGACAACTTGCCAAAAACTACCACCAACGCCGGCTATATATACATCAACGAGCCTAATCACTTTTCCAACTACAAACTACACCGATTCGGCACAAATTGGCTAAAAAATCACCCTCAAACATCACGACCCAAATAGGCCGAAAAACCTCGTTGCTTCAAAGCCCCCCCCCCCCCCACCTACCCTCGACCCCCAAATCACGTTGGAGCACTGCCACTAACGGTGGCAATTCGATGATATAAAACCCGAATCAAGTAACTTCATAATTCCCAAAAAAAATTCACACCAAACAATCAAGGAAGCTCCAGACTTCGATTTCCTACCTTTTTTGTTGTCGAAGGTGGCCGAAATCGGCGAATCGGATCGGGCCAAACGAAGCGGTCGGCAAAGGTAAAACGGGTCGAGCCCCGTGGTGTTTTTAGATTTTCTGAATAATTTTTCAAAAATAAAATTTATTTATACCCCTAAGGTCCTCAAAATATCAACGGCCCAGATTCGATCCTATTGCGATCAAATGGTCGAGATTTAACCGACTAAAAATAAATTCATTTTTAATAATATCTCATGCGGACTTCTGATAAACATAAGAAATAACTCGCTTATCCAAAAATTTTCCAAAAAAATCTGTGATGTCGAAATTAAATACTCTACAACTTCTATGTAGTAAGTAAAATCAAATTCTGCCCCGGTGAAAATGTAGTTAACAACTCACTCGACGCGACTAATCCACGACAAAGGCTTAATATAATTCGATAAGTGCGTAATTTCGGTTTGGGTCATAAAATTGGGCGTGTGGGAATATTACAATCTTTTTGTGGCTAGTGGGAAAGAAGTTGCAAAAAACTAGGCATGCAAGAAAATTCCCACGAAAAAAGGGTAATATAGTAATTTTCAAATAATAGTATAATAGATAGCTTCAAATTTTTTAAAAAAGGTTTGTAGTTAATATTGCTGTAGTACCTCAAATTCAAGAGACATATAAGTTAAATACCCCAATTTTTAACAGTATAAAAATTTTGAATCAAATTTATGTTTCTTATAAACTTTCATACCTGACAGAACTAACGGGGTCTAAATTCATGCCATTGTTCATAAATTGAAGGGTACTTCAATATAATTCATTGATCATAAATCGAAGAGTACTTTGATCTTTTTATACATTATCATTTTTTAAGAAACAATCTGTGACAACCCAAACCGGAAATGGTAGTTAATCGGCATAATTCGCGAGTTTCACGTATAATTATGATTTGTCGTAATTAATCGGTTATGCAGCCTTATTCACGACTTAATTATCGGACACGAATTTAGTTTGGGTTTATTCGTGGAAAATGTAGAGGATTTGATTTCGAGTTCGTAGGAGGTTTCCGAGTCCGTGTTGACCCAGTCAGTCCGTGACTCGCCGTCGAGGTTGTCGCCGGAAAATGGCACGGTTGCTGGAGTTTGAGGAGATTAGGATCGTAGGCTTGGTGAAGGATCTTCCGCCGGATCTCTGGATTAGCGCATTTGCGCCTTGTTCTTGTCTCTGAGTGGACATTTCTTTTCACTTAATCAGTTGCGAGTCTTTATTATATGTTTTACGAACATGAGCATGCATATGCGATTGTGATTTATACGAGCATGTGTTTTACATTTATGCATTTACGAATAAGCATCTACAAATATGTTTTTATAATTATGCAATACGAATATGCATTTACATTATGCTTTACACATTTGCATAGAAACTATTTATGATTTGGTTTACTGAAAGGACCCAACCCCGATTTAGTTGCCTAAACCGGAATCGAACCCCTTCGAAAACGCGTACCAACAAAAACCGTAGAAATTTTGGCAGAGTTTCGCTACTAACGTTGAAGTACCATTACCTGCACGCGGAAAATACACTTCATCCTATGCCACAAAAAGCAAACCGTGGGCACCAATCCCATCCGGATTTCTCAATATATCAACAGTAAAGTAAAACAGTAAATATATCTATACTTTACTGAAATCCGGTGTAAAATCATATAACATATACAATAGAAAGCTCAGAGCGACTTCTAATACATAATCATATACGTATACCACAGTAGGTAGAACAATAAACCTACTGGATGAAATAAGGTAGCTCGAGCACTATGCCTCCGACCACGACGTGCGACACCAGAGCCTGAAATGCAAACTGGGCACGGAAACCGAAAAGCCCAGGGGAAAGACATAAAACACGTTAGAGTGAGTGGACGAAAATAAATGTCTTTCACCAGTTAATATATATGTTTAAAATAACATATGCGAGTCCAGGTAAATAAAAACAACATAGTACACGAGGTAAAACTCACACTCCTCCAGTGTACTGAGCATGCAAGTAAAAATCTCACGGGGTCACTCATGGACACACACCGTGCTAGTACAGTCAGAATCACGGAGTCCCAGACTTCCACGCAATTCTAGCCAGAAAGGCCTCAGGTTAGAGGTCTGCCTCCCCCCGGTACAGGTCACGGGTCAAGAGTCACAGCCTCCCCCGGTACACATCCTCGGGGATCAGCCGGGATGAGAGTGTATCGATACAACAACATATTACGACTGTACTCTGTGTAAACTAAATCACAAACATTTCGATGCAAATGCATGAAGCAACATATAAGTGTATGTATACTTGTATACGTATATTCGTACAAGTATAATCGTAAAAACACATGCTCATGTAATCCAAAATCTCATACGCATGCTCAAGTTCGTAAATCATATAAAAGACTCGCAAGAATTCCGTGAAAAGAAATCTCCACTCACAAACTAGCGTAATGCGATACGCGTTAACCCGTGATCCGGCGGAAAGTCCCTCGCCAAAAGAACGATCACGAACACCTGAATATTCACAAAATCCATTTCTCAAAGTTATAACTCGATAATTCAATTCAAATCACGAGAAACCACCATTCTCGGAAACACGAAATTCAATGTCGACAAATCGTCGAAAATTCGTATAATACACCTCAATACCTCGCTACAATTTCAGACGCTCAATTCGAAAAACGAACCTCCCCACTGCAATCGGGGCGCAATTTCGAGTCAAATGACATGCAACTTGTCGAAAATCCAAAAAGTCAAACCGTTGACCGCCGTTGACCACCGCCCACGGCGGCGCCGCTACTGACCGGAACATTTCACGGCGGAGCAACCCCTATTCCACTCAAAATCATCCACTGAGCAACTTTGTCAACTGCAACAAAGGCCAATTCTCACTCTAACTCATCCAATTTCATGATAAACCGAATTGGTACACAAATTTCAAATCCAAAATTCTCCTTCCACAATCAAAATTAGAATTCCAAACTTACATGGTAGCTTGCTAGTGATGAGAGCTTCAAAGCCCACTCAAAATTGCAGCTCGAATCGGCCTAAAACATGGAACCCGAATTCACCATTTTCCCTTAAATTTTGGCCGGAAAATTCTTCTCCTCCGGTGAGCCTCGCTGAGGAGGGAGGTCGGAAATGAGACAAGCAGGCCGAGACGCTTCGTTTGGGACCAACCTCGTCCCACGGGGTGGCCGGAATCCATCGCCACCTTGGAAGCCGTCGGCCACCGACAAGAAATCCTCCTCCACCGAGTTGACCCGGTCAACTCGGTCAACCCCCAAAATGGCAAGTGTTGACTTGCCCAAAACAGCAAGTTTCTATTTATAGGCCTTCCATTTTTGGAAACTTCGTATTTATCTTTTCGACAAACTTCAAATATCCGTAACTTTCTCGTCGAAATTCCGATTCCGATAATTCTCGCGGCCACAACCTCATCTCGACGTACTCTTCAATTATCACCCGAAGTCAAACACATCGGCCAAACCAACAAAAAGTCAACTGTTCAACCAAACACACATTTAAATCGACTAAACAATCAATAATCGGAAATATTCGCAACTAAATTTTCGTAACTCAGAATAATGTTCCGGAAGTTCCCACGAGCTCGAAATTAAATTTTGAACAACTTCAGTGCAGGAACCGAAACCAAATTCTCGTCCGATAATTAAGT
Organism: Geum urbanum; assembly: GCA_946800695.1. Taxonomy (NCBI): domain Eukaryota; kingdom Viridiplantae; phylum Streptophyta; class Magnoliopsida; order Rosales; family Rosaceae; genus Geum; species Geum urbanum. The sequence continues at coordinate 27,969,255 of OX327004.1, forward strand.
CGCTAACAAACCTGCCATTTAAATCAGTTTCCGTCGAAACTTCAAATATTCATAATCAATTCATCGGTCGTCCAAATAACGATCCGGAATCGCCCACGAACTCGAAATCACACATAGAATGACTCTCGAGAAGCGACCCAGCTCCAATTTTCGGCAAATAATTTAGTCGTTAACAAGTTCGGCAACTCGAATAACTATCGAAAATCTGCGACTACGCAGTAACTCACATATATAGCTGATCATACTGCTGATTCTGGTCCGGGTCGTCACAAATCCACCCCCCTTAAAAAATTTTGACCTCGAAATTTCTGAGTCTGTCGGCTAAACATAGGAGCACTGCCTCTACATACTGCTCAACTCTCCAGTGACAATGTCGACTGAACAACTCTGATAACAAACTCCACAATAGGAGATAGCTCCGTACTGAAATCTCTATACCCTGATTTGAATCTGAACTGGCTCTACACAATCGCCAAGTGTTCCTGCATAAGGAACATATAGGGTACACAACATATAGCAAACCTGAAACACAGTTTCGCCACAAGGAACACAACACACATAAAGGCCAATGATATATAGGCGATGCTGAACCCTACGGCATAACACAAACTCGCCCATAATCACATACCAAACAAAACAACAAGGCAAATCACAACTCAACACAGTCATATCAATATAACTCAAACGTCGAACTCAAGCAATAATCAGCCCATTTCTGCTAACCTGACAGACTGTGGTAACACATTCCACAAAATTTGAATCAAATGTCAACTCGAACTCAAACCAAACTCATTCCAGCACAATGGAGTACAGCATCGTTCCTCAAAACGACATTAAGCAACGTCAAAATCATAGTGGTCAATAAACTGATACTGCAAGCAATCTCAAACAAGAGAAATTGCTGGTTCCGAATCCTCCGGAACTGCAATACCGAGGTCCACAACATGCCCTCCAAGGTCTAAATAGTCCTCAAAGATCACCCACCAATCAGAGGACAAGAACCGGTACTAACTCGTAATCTGGTCCACAATGCTCGCTGCAAAGCTTGCCAACACTCGGTTGTAGCTGATTACCTCGACCAGCAATCTGGGACACAGGCTGTGATGACCCGAACTAGAATCTGATGCATATTTGACACGATTCTCGAGATTGAGTTTAGTCGCAGTTTATTGTCGTAATTGTGGTTTGCCGATTCGATTCGCGACTATGTTTTCGGTCGAGTATTTGAGTTGGGTGTCTTCACGGGAAGTGTAGAGTACATGATTTCGAGTTCGTAGGCGGTTCCGAAAGATTTTTCCGATAGCCGAGGAATATTTTATGATTATTTGAAGTTTCGGGTTCCGACGAGTTTATCCAATTGTTTCGAGTTTATCCGAATCGTGATGGTTATCCATTTCGAATCGTCGATCGACCTGAGGGATAAGTATAAATATCGAAAAGCTGAAAAATAGTCGAGAAATAGTCGTAAAACACTGTTGGACCGTTGACCAAACTTTGACTTTCCATTTTTAGAAAGTTGACCGTTGACCCGTGGGGGGAGAGTTTCTGTTTTCGGCTTGCCGTCCGACGACCCACTTTCCGGCCACCTCCGGCCACGTAACAGGTACAGTTAGCTTCCTCTCTTGATTTCGAGCATGATGGTAATTGGTTTGGAAGGAATTGATCACGTTTTTGAGGGGTTCGAATCGAGGCCGATTGAGTTTTGTCGCCGGTATCGGGAGGAGGTTTTCCGGTGGACCACGGTGGTGGTGAATAAGGGGGTTCAACTCCCCTTTTCCTTGGGAGTCTAACCATGTGATTTAATTTGGTTTTTGAGGAGATTTTCGTCGGACCCGAATGGTCACCGGAATCTGGGTTTCCGTTCGGGTTTGGTGAGTTTTGGGGAGGTTTGAGTCCGAATTGAGTTGTGTGCTAGTTATGAAAAGAGTTCGGAAGGTCAAGACCTAGGGAACTGGAAGTTCTCCGCCGGTGAATCTCGCTGTTGATGGCGCGCCGCCGCCGGCGGCGGCGGTCAACGGTGGTCAACGGCGGAGGAGTTGACTTTTTTAGATTTTGATGAAATTAGTGTCGTTTTTCTCGAAATCACGCCATGATCGTTGTCCAGAGGTTTTTGGGTCAATTTGATTAGCCAATTATCAGTCGAGGTTTCGAGTTGGGATTTCGGGAATTTCGTTTATCGTTTTGTACCGCATTTCATATTTCCGGGAACGGTTGGTTTCCGTGCGTCAGTACAGTGTTGTGGATTTCGATTTTGATCAGTTATGTTTTTGTGGATATTCAGGGGATCGAGATCGAGATCTGGATCGTGATCGTGCTTCGGGCGAGGGATTTTCCGCCGGACCACGAGTTTAGCGCGAGTGCGCAGTTTACGAGTCTGTGAGTGGACATTTCTTTTCACGGATTGATTGCGAGTCTTTTTATAAATGATTTATGAACTTGAGCATGCAGATTGATTATGATTTTACGAGCATGTGGTTTATGATTATGCATATATGAATATACGTATACGAATATATACATACGTACATATTATGTTTTATGCATGTGCATAGAAAAGATTTATGATTTGGTTTACACAGAGTACAGTCTCAGTATATGTTGTGGTATCGATACACATTAGCTTCTCGGCTGATCCCCGAGTACGCTCCGGGAAGGACAGATATCCTGACCCGAGGCCTTTCTGGCTAGGAATCACGTGTGGGTCTGGGATCCCGTGGTTCAGACTGTGCTATCGCGTGGTAGTCCATGAGAGATTCCGCGATACATTTACGTTACATGCTCTGTACGTGAGTGGTAGCTGATGTCTCCTCACGTATTATTTGATTTTCGTGCATTTGACTCGCATATGATTTTATACGTATATATGTTACTTGGTGAAGGACATTTATTTTCGTCCACTCACTCTAACGTGTTTATTGTCTTTCCCCTAGGCTTTTCGGTTTCCGTGCCCAGTTGCAGTTCAAGTTTGGTATATTCACGTAGTGGTTTGGAGGCTAGTGATCAGAGTTACCTGTGCTTTCCAGTAGGTTCTTGTTTCGCCTACTGATGTGTATATGTTGTATATATGTTATACTAGAGGTCGCTCTGATACATTCTGATACATGTTTATACGGATTTTCTCGGATATACATATATACATAGTACCGTTTGTTTACTGTTATTGATTATATTGATGTTGAGAAATCCGGATGGGATTGGTGCCCACGGTTTGGCTTTTGTGGCATAGGATGAAGTGTTATTTTCAGGGTGCAGGTTTATGCAATTCCACGTTAGTAACGAAACTCTGCCGAAATTTTGAAAAAATTTTGTTGGTTCGTATTTTCGAAAAGGTTTGATTCCGGTTTAGGTAACTGAATCGGGATTGGGTCCTTTCAGCTTGGTATCACAGCATTAGGTTGTCAGATTCTGTAGACTCTTGAAGTTATGACGCTTAGGGTATTTGAGTTGATACAGCATGACTGGAGTGATGACCCGACTGGCCAGCGGTACTCATCAATACTTCGGGTGTTGTGTGTCCTCAAATATCTGCGGTTTCATGATTATGTTCTTTCTGCTTGTACCTAATGCTTGTCTTGTATCAGTAGGATGCCTCCTCGACGTGGTCCCCGTGTTGACCGGGATGATGATCCTGATGAGGATCGCCGAACGCGCGACTTGCTTATGCGAGTGCTGCGTTTGGAAGAGCGTTTTGACCCTGTGGTCAAGGCTCGCACTGCGGGTGCTACTATGTTTTCGGGTTCAGTTGATCCAGAGATATGCGAGGCATGGTTGGTTCAGATTGAACGTGTTTGTGAGCGTCTGCAGTTTACTCCTGAGCAGATGACAGTAGCCGCCGTTGGTTTACTTGAGGGTGATGCATACTTTTGGTGGGTCAGCATTGACAGAGTTCCAGTGGATACTCTGTGAACATTGTTTCGTGATTTGTTTATGCGGAGGTATTTTAATCAGGCTACCCAGCAGCGCAAGTACGAGGAGTTCACCAACTTGAGGCAGGGTAGTTTATCTCTACTTGAGTATCGGGATCGGTTTACCCGTTTGTCTCGATTTGCGCGGGATATGGTGGCTACAGAGGAAGCCAAGTGTCGTAGGTTTGAGCTGGGATTGAATCTGAACATCAAGGCGACCTTGACTACGATGCCGCGGAACAACTTTGATGAGTTTGTGAGTGCAGCTCTTCGTGGCGAGGACATTGAGCAGGAGAGACAGCAGAGGTACCAACCAAGACGATTTGAGGAGGGTGGACCAAGTCAGGGGCCTTCAAAGAGGCTGAGTTCTGATACTTCCGGTTCAGCTTCATCTTCTGGCGGTGGATCTTATCGACCACCAGCTAGTGCACCTAGGTCGAGACAGAGATGGAGGAGAGATCGACCGCAGCGACCACAGGCTAGTGGGGATTCTAGCGGTTCTAGTCATCCTCGACAACTTTTTCGCACACCTGCTACACCGAGGGAGGCTCCGTTGTGCAATTTGTGCAATATGTATCATTTTGGATCGTGTCAGCGAGGCACTCTCAATTGTTATCATTGTGGCCAAGTGGGTCACTATGCGAGGGCGTGTCCTCAGTTGTATGGTGCTGGTGGTCAGGCAGCTTAGAGTTCCGGAGGAGAGCGATGTGCCACTACGGGAGCTCGACCAGCACAGTTTGCAGGTCAGGACCGACAGCAGGGACAACCCCAGCGAGGACGACCAGCCGGACAGGCGAGGGTTCATGCTATGACTCTACGTGAGGGCAGAGCATCACCGGAGGTCGTTTTCGGTACGTTACATGTTTTTGGTATTCCTGTACTTGCATTGTTAGATCTAGGCGCTACACATTCATTCATATCATTTAGATTATCATCATTGGCTATGGTACCTGCATCTCCACTTCCGGGGTTATGGAGGGTGTTGTATCTGTCAGGTGAGGTTGTGAGCATCGGTTGGGTTTATCGAGATTGTGAGGTGTTTGTTGATGGCCATGGTTTAGCCGCAGATCTGTTACTGCTTGATATTGTGGATTTTGATTTGATATTGGGTATGGACTTCCTGGAGTCGCACTGGGCCATGATTGACTGCCACAGGAAGGAGGTCGCGTTTCGACGACCAGGGTTACTTGAGATACTATTCCGTGGCGAGAAGAACACTTCACTACCGTGTTTGATTTCCGCGATGAGGGCGGATCAGTTGATGAAGAAGGGTTGTGTTGCTTACTTAGCCCACGTTGTGGACACTACAGCTGCAGTGCCAGACCTTGGTAGTATTGAGGTTGTGTCTGAGTTTTCGGATGTGTTTCCAGCGGAGTTACCTGGTATACCCCCTGTTCGGGAGATTGATTTTACCATTGAGTTGTTGCCGGATACTGGACCGATTTCCCAGACACCTTATCGGATGGCGCCTGCGGAGTTGAGGGAGTTGCAGATTCAGCTCCAAGAGTTGTTAGAAAAGGGATTCATTCGACCGAGTGTTTCTCTGTGGGGTGCTCCAGTGTTGTTTGTGCGGAAGAAGGATGGGTCCATGCGGTTGTGCATCAACTATCGGAAGCTGAATCAGGTTACAGTGAGGAACAAGTATCCGTTGCCGCGGATTTACGACTTGTTCGATTAGCTGAAGGGAGTAGCAGTCTTTTCGAAGATTGACCTTCGATCCGGATATCACCAGTTGAGGATCCGAGACTCTGACGTAGCCAGGACAGCTTTCAGGACGCGGTACGGGTACTATGAGTTTCTAGTCATGCCGTTTGGGTTGACCAACGCCCCCGCAGCTTTCATGGACTTGATGAATCGAGTGTTCAGACGGTTCCTGGACAAGTTCGTGATCGTATTCATTGATGATATTCTGATCTATTCTAGGAGTGTGGGCCAGCACAAGAAGCACTTGCGAGCAGTGTTGCGGACTTTGCGGGACCATCAGTTATTCGCGAAGTTTAGCAAGTGTGAGTTCTGGTTGGATAGTGTGAAGTTTCTGGGCCACGTGATTTCGGCCGAGGGAGTTAGTGTTGTACCTGACAAGATCGAGGCTGTGCTGAATTGGAGTAGACCCACTACTGTGCCAGAGATTCGGAGTTTCCTAGGGTTAGCAGGCTATTACCGACGGTTTGTTCAGGATTTCTCCCTGATTGCTACACCACTGACCAGATTGACGAAGAAGGGCGTCAAGTTTGAGTGGTCTGAGGCGTGCGAGGAGAGTTACTTGCTCTTGAAGGAGAGATTGACTACCGCACCTGTTTGGACATTGCCAGACGACAGTGGTGAGTTTGTTGTATATAGTGACGCGTCGAAGTTGGGCCTTGGCTGTGTATTGATGCAGCATGGTAGAGTCGTGGCATATGGTTCCAGGCAGCTGAAACCGCACGAGGTCAACTATCCGACGCATGATTTGGAGTTAGCCGCTATTGTGTTAGCGTTGAAGAGTTGGAGACATTACCTGTATGGTGCTCAGTGTAAGATTTACACTGACCACAAGAGTCTCACTTATTTGCGGACACAGCCAGATCTGAACATGAGGCAGCGCCGATGGATGGAGTTGATCAACGATTACGATTGCACGTTTGAGTACCATCTGGGGAAGGCCAATATTGTGGCAAATGCACTTAGCCGGAAATCTGGAGCCTCGTTGTTTCACATGTGTGTGGCCAGAGTATCGATGTTAGCCGAGCTTCGAGCTACTGGTGCTGTGTTTGGGTATGATGATGATGGAGCTTTGTTGGCCAGTTTTCAGGTTCGACCAGTGTTGGTTGATCAGGTACGAGAGGCACAGGATTCAGATCCTTACTTGCTGGGCAAGAAAACCATGATTCGGAATGGTGTGCCTACAGAGTTCCGATTGAGCGACGATGGTACGTTGTTGTTCAGAGGCAGGCTATGTGTACCCAGAGACGAGGACTTGAAGAAGGAGATTTTAGATGAGGCCCACAGTTCAGCGTATGCGATGCATCCCGGAGGTACGAAGATGTTTCGTACACTTCGAGCGTACTATTGGTGGCGCAATATGAAACGGGAGATTGCCGCATACGTGAGTCGATGTTTGATTTGTCAGCAGGTGAAGGAGGAGCGGCAGAAACCTGCAAGGAAATTACAGCCACTTGAGATTCCAGTTTGGAAGTGGGAGCATATCACGATGGATTTCGTCTATCAGTTGCCGCGTACCTCGGCGGGCAACACTGGCATTTGGGTTATTGTTGACCGACTGACGAAATCCGCACACTTTCTTGCACTTCCGGGGAAGATTTCAGTGGGCAGATTGGCCAAGTTGTACTTATCCGAGATTGTTCGCTTGCATGGTGTGCCTGTGTCGATTATTTCTGACCGAGATAGTCAGTTCACTTCTGAGTTTTGGCAGGCTTTACAGCGAGCATTGGGCACGAGGTTGCGGTTTAGTACAGCTTTTCATCCTCAGACTGACGGGCAGTCCGAGCGGACCATTCAGACTCTTGAGGATATGCTGAGATCGTGTGTGTTGCAGTTTCATGGAAACTGGGATCAGCAGTTGCACTTGATTGAGTTCGCCTACAACAACAGCTATCAGGCCAGTATTGAGATGGCACCGTACGAGGCCCTGTACGGGAAGCAGTGTCGCACTCCATTGTGTTGGAGTGAGGTGGGCGAACGTTGGCTTATTGGTCCTGATTTGGTGAAAACCACGATGGAAGACATACAGGTTATCCGGGATCGACTGAAGATCGCCCAGGATCGGCAGAAGAGTTACGCGGATGTGAGGAGGAAGAGCTTAGAGTTCGATGTTGGTGATTGGGTCTTCCTGAAACTATCTCCGTGGAGGGGAGTTGTGCGTTTCGAGAAGCGTGGCAAGCTTCGATCCCGGTACATTGGTCCGTATGAGATTACGGAGAGGGTTGGAGCTGTTGCTTACAGACTTGAGTTACCGGCTGAGATGGCTTGTGTGCATGATGTTTTCCATGTTTCAATGTTGCGGAAGTACATCTCAGATCCTTCACATGTGTTAGCCCCACAGCAGTTGTCGATCAGGGAGGATTTATCGTATGTTGAGGAGCCAGTGCAGATTCTCGATCGTCGTGAGCAGGAATTGAGACACCGTGTGATTCCGCTGGTGAAGGTCTTGTGGCAGAACCACTCAGTTGAGGAGGCCACCTGGGAGACCGAGCAGCGTATGCGGGAGCAGTATCCTCATCTGTTCACATGACAGGTATGTAAATTTCGAGGTCAAAATTTCTTTAAGGGGGGTAGATTTGTGACGACCCGAACCAGAATCTGATGCATATTCGACACGATTCTCGAGATTGAGTTTAGTCGCAGTTTATTGTCGTAATTGTGGTTTGCCGATTCGATTCCCGACTATATTTTCGGTCGAGAATTTGAGTTGGGTGTCTTCACGGGAATTGTAGAGTACATGATTTCGAGTTCGTAGGCGGTTCCGGAAGATTTTTCCGATAGCCGAGGCATATTTTATGATTATTTGAAGTTTCGGGTTCCGACGAGTTTATCCGAATCGTGATGGTTATCCATTTCGAATCGTCGATCGACCCGAGGGATGAGTATAAATATCGAAAAGTCGAAAAATAGTCGAGAAATAGTCGTAAAACACTGTTGGACCGTTGACCAAACTTTGACTTTCCATTTTTAGAAAGTTGACCATTGACCCGTGGGGGGAGAGTTTCCGTTTTCGGCTTGCCGTCCGACGACCCACTTTCCGGCCACCTCCGGCCACGTAACAGGTACAGTTAGCTTCCTCTCTTGATTTCGAGCATGATGGTAATTGGTTTGGAAGGAATTGATCATGTTTTTGAGGGGTTCGAATCGAGGCCGATTGAGTTTCGTCGCCGGTATCGGGAGGAGGTTTTCCGGTGGACCACGGTGGTGGTGAATAAGGGGGTTCGACTCCCCTTGTCCTTGGGAGTCTAACCATGTGATTTAATTTGGTTTTTGAGGAGATTTTCGTCGGACCCGAATGGTCACCGGAATCTGGGTTTCCGTTCGGGTTTGGTGAGTTTTGGGGAGGTTTGAGTCCGAATTGAGTTGTGTGCTAGTTATGAAAAGAGTTCGGAAGGTCAAGACCTAGAGAACTGGAAGTTCTCCGCTAGTGAATCTCGCCGTTGACGGCGCGCCGGCGGCGGCGGCGGCGGTTAACGGTGGTCAACGGCGGAGGAGTTGACTTTTTCAGATTTTGATGAAATTAGTGTCGTTTTTCTCGAAAGCACGCCCTGATCGTCGTCCAAAGGTTTTTGGGTCAATTTGATTAGCCGATTTTCAGTCGAGGTTTCGAGTTGGGATTTCGGGAATTTCGTTTATCGTTTTGTACCGCATTTCATATTTCCGGGAACGGTTGGTTTCCGTGCATGAGTACAGTGTTGTGGATTTCGATTTTGATCAGTTATGTTTTTGTGGATATTCAGGGGATCGAGATCGAGATCTGGATCGTGATCGTGCTTCGGGCGAGGGATCTTCCGCCGGACCACTAGTTTAGCGCGAGTGCGCAGTTTACGAGTCTGTGAGTGGACATTTCTTTTCACGGATTGATTGCGAGTCTTTTTATAAATGATTTATGAACTTGAGCATGCAGATTGATTATGATTTTACGAGCATGTGGTTTATGATTATGCATATATGAATATACGTATACGAATATATACATACGTACATATTATGTTTTATGCATGTGCATAGAAAAGATTTATGATTTGGTTTACACAGAGTACAGTCTCAGTATATGTTGTGGTATCGATACACATTGGCTTCTCGGCTGATCCCCGAGTACGCTCCGGGAAGGACAGATATCCTGACCCGAGGCCTTTCTGGCTAGGAATCACGTGTGGGTCTGGGATCCCGTGGTAGTCCATGAGAGATTCCGCGATACATTTATGTTACATGCTCTGTACGTGAGTGGTAGCTGATGTCTACTCACGTATTATTTGATTGTCGTGCATTTGACTCGCATATGATTTTATACGTATATATGTTACTTGGTGAAGGACATTTATTTTCGTCCACTCACTCTAACGTGTTTATTGTCTTTCCCTTAGGCTTTTCGGTTTCCGTGCCCAGTTGCAGTTCAGGTTTGGTGTATTCACGTCGCGGTTTGGAGGCTAGTGATCAGAGTTACCTGTGCTTTCCAGTAGGTTCTTGTTTCGCCTACTGGTGTATATATGTTGTATATATGTTATACTAGAGGTCGCTCTGATACATTCTGATACATGTTTATACAGATTTTCTCGGATATACATATATACATAGTACAGTTTGTTTACTGTTATTGATTATATTGATGTTGAGAAATCCAGATGGGATTGGTGCCCACGGTTTGGCTTTTGTGGCATAGGATGAAGTGTTATTTTCAGGGTGCAGGTTTATGCAATTCCACGTTAGTAACGAAACTCTGCCGAAATTTTGAAAATTTTTTGTTGGTTCGTATTTTCGAAAGGGTTTGATTCCGGTTTAGGTAACTGAATCGGGATTGGGTCTTTTCATAGGCGCACCACGTAAATGGACAATCTCCGCCAACACAGCTATGCCAGTCTGCCACTGAAATCTTTTCCGGGAAGTACAGGGAAATGTACTGAGTTCATCAAACGATCCACAAAGGCCTAACAACTGGTATCACAAACCAAAGTGCATACAAACACACACAATCACAGCAGCAACTGCCACGTCTAACCGGAAATCTCAAGTGGTCGATACCGCTCGGCAAGTCTCCGCCTCCTAGCCATCGCCTGTCACCAAGTGGGGCATCTGCACACACCAACTGCTATATTGCTCTTCATGTAGCGTCACGAGTAGTAAACTCGAAGTATCTGACACATCTCCGTACCACTAGCGCTAAACGCGCGCAAAATCACGAGCCTCAACATCATCACACTCGAACTCAGCTCTCGTAGCCCACACTCGGCTAATACGGAAACTCGAGCCACACACACACATGAAACACTGAAGCTCCTGATTTTCGACTGAATGCATCAGCAACAACATCCCAGACGGATGGTCAAAGTACAATCTCTAGCCTTTCCCGAACAAGTTCAAAGGTGCAGCCATAGTCGTTAGTCGACTCCATCCATCGACATTGCCTCAAGCCCAAATCTGGCCGAAAACGCAAGTGGACAAAACTCAAGTGATCAATGTACGTCCTACACCGCGCTGCACGCCATAGCTGTAGTGTCTCGAACTCCTCAATGCTAACATAAAAAAAACAGCTACACCTAAACCACAAATAGGATACGTAGCCACATAAGGTTTCCCACTGTCTGAAACCATGAGCCACCGCTCTGCTACACAGTATCAAGCACAACTAAATCCAAACCTCGATGCATCGCCATAATCGACGAACTCATCACTATCGTCAGGTAAGGTCAAAACCGAAGCAACGGTCAACCATCCTGCAGGAGTAAGTAACTCTCCTCGCGTGCATCGAACCACTCGAACTTGACGCATTTTTTGTCAATCCGGAAATATCCTGCACCATGCATCGATAGTAGCCTGCTAAACCCAAGAGACTCCCGATCTCTGGTACCATGGTAGGGCAATCCCCAAATCAACATGGCTTCTAACTGGTTAGGATCCACGCGGACTCCCTCGGATAGCATCACACCCAAAATCTTCATGCTAATCAGCCAAACTCACACTGGCAGAACTTCGCAACAGCTAATCGTCTCGCGAAGTCCGCGAAACTGCTCACAATTGCTTCAGGTACTGGTCCACACGTCCGGAGTACATCAGGACATTGCCAACGGACATGACCGCAACTCGTCTAGAAACCGTCTGAACACCTGGTCCATCAAGTTCGTAAAAACTACAGGGCTTTGGTCAACCCCAATGGCGTGACCAAGAACTCCTGATGCCCGCACCGTGATTCGAAAGCCAACATAGCCACATCTAACTCACCGATCCACAACTGATGGTATCCGGATCTGAAATCAATCTTCGACAAGACAGAAGCTCTCACAAACTGATCAAACCAATCGTCAATCCGAAACGAAGAATACTCACTCTCCTCTGAAGCAAATCAAGCTTCCAGTATTCAATACACCATCTCGTCGAATCATCCAACATCCGTACAAACAATGCAAGAGCACACCACGCAAATACGCGGGGTCGCATGAAATCTCCTGAAACCTCCTCCAGCAACTCCTGGAGTCGAACTGTAGCTCTATCAGCTCCGCTGGCTCCGAACGACAAGATGCCGGTAAAATGAGTCTAGCGCCGGGTACAAACTCAATGGTGTAGACAATCTCTCGAATTGGAGGAACACCTGGTAACTCCTCCGAAATACACCTGGAAACTCGGGAACCACCTAAATGTCACCAATGTCGGGCACAACAACCGAAGTATCCACATCATAAGCTAAGCAAGCAACATAATCCGTCTCCATCATCCGCTCAACCATCACCACGAAACAGTATCTCGGGGAAAGTCTGGTCGTCGAAACACAACCTCCTTCTCGAGGCACTCGAACACAGCCAAATGCATCGTCAGTAAGTCCATACACACAATCTCACCAAAACCACGATGTACAGCTATAACAGGTCCGCGGCTAACACATAACCTCTAACAAGGATCTCGCAACCTCCGGATGGATGCAACACTCTCCAAACCTCGGAAGTGGAGATACAGGTACAATTTCCATGGATATCAAGCAACAGTAACCTCAGAGAAAAGTCTGTCCTCAAACAAGGTCATGGCACGAACTCCAACATGCCCAACTAGTCGCCCACGTCAATTACGACTTGCTGAATAACTCATCAAAAGGGTACATTGATCAAATTTCAGGAATAACATGAGGATCTCCTCGTAACTCTGAGCTACCAAACCGCTACAACAGCTGGCTAAGGGCGCTCCCTCGTAAAGTGACCTTCCTGGCCACCACAACAGCAACTGAAAGTGTACCACGAACACCAGTCACAGTGACACCTGCTGCGTGAAATGATCACCAACGATCACACAAACTCATGCAATATGAGCAAATCCGCCACTCTGCGATCTCCGCCATCGTCAAACGGATCCTCTGCCTGATCTGATGGCCCTCAACAATATCGGAAAGACCACAGCCTGATGAAGTCACTGATCCCGAAGTATCATAACTCAACCTCATCACAACATCTCTACTGAATCCACTTTCCTCAAACCGTCACATCAAAAACCGTGTACATCTTTCCATCTCAATAGCCTCGCCACTGAGTGCAGCACACTAAGCTCCTCATGGATGTCTCGAGGCACATCAATCAGAATCTCTCCGATGCTCAGGTTCAAACTCATCTCGAACCTCATACTCTACTTCCTCTGAAGTCACATAACCCGTGTAAACAGGGACAATCATATAAACAATGCATCTCTGCCTCAGGTGGTATACACTCCTCATTCGAATGCTAGGTAGCCTGATAAAACCATTACCGTATAACAACACCCTGAATGCAGGCCGTGGAGTCGCAATCGGAACTCACACCATATCAGCCCACAAATACAACAATCTGACTCAGGCAAACATCAACTGCCACAAATCTCAGCTCTGAGGCAACATGTAGACGCTCACACACACACAACCAGGCAAACCGTGCTACACAATTCTCTGAACTCAAAGTACTCATCCAAATCCACTGTTCTCTGGCAACTCACGCGTCGAATGATCCTCAACAGGATCCACAACCGTACCAACACGGAAAGCACGTCAGGAGGCATCCTAATGAATAAAACATAGTTTACAACAAGTGGAACGTCATCATGGAACTTTAAATATTTGAAAATATACAACACCCGGAATATTGATGAGTATCCGTCGGCCGGTCGGGTCACCATTCCAGACATGTTATACATTCTCAAATATCCTTAGTAAACACGACTACAGAAGTCTACAGAACCTATAACTTAATGCTCAGATACCAAGCTGAAAGGACCCAACCCCGATTAAATTGCCTAAACCGGAATCGAACCCCTTCGAAAACGCGAACCAACAAAAATCGTAGAAATTTTGGCAGAGTTTCGCTACTAATGTTGAATTACCATTACCTGCACGCGGAAAATACACTTCATCCTATGCCACAAAAAGCAAACCGTGGGCACCAATCCCATCTGAATTTCTCAATATATCAACGGTAAAGTAAAACAGTAAATATATCTATACTTTACTGAAATCCGGTGTAAAATCATATAACATATACAATAGAAAGCTCAGAGCGACTTCTAATACATAATCATATACGTATACCACAGTAGGTAGAACAATAAACCTACTGGATGAAACAAGGTAGCTCGAGCACTATGCCTCCGACCACGACGTGCGACACCAGAGCCTGAACTGCAAACTAGGCACGGAAATCAAAAAGCCCAGGGGAAAGACATAAAACACGTTAGAGTGAGTGGACGAAAATAAATGTCTTTCACAATTTAATATATATGTTTAAAATAACATATGCGAGTCCAAGTAAATAAAAACAACATAGTACACGAGGTAAAACTCACACTCCTCCAGTGTACTGAGCATGCAAGTAAAAATCCCACGGGGTCACTCATGGACACACACCGTGCTTGTACAGTCAGAATCACGGAGTCCCAGACTTCCACGCAATTCTAGCCAGAAAGGCCTCAGGTCAGAAGTCTGCCTCCCCCCGGTACAGGTCACGGGTCAGGAGTCACAGCCTCCCCCGGTACACATCCTCGGGGATCAGCCGAGATGCGAGTGTATCGATACAACAACATATAACGACTGCACTCTGTGTAAACTAAATCACAAACATTTCGATGGAAATGCATGAAGCAACATATAAGTGTATGTATACTTGTATACGTATATTCGTATAAGTATAATCGTATAATCGTAAAAACACATGCTCATGTAATCCGAAATCTCATACGCATGCTCAAATTCGTAAATCATATAAAAGACTCGCAAGAATTCCGTGAAAAGAAATGTCCACTCACAAACTAGCGTAACGCGATACGCGTTAACCCGTGATCCGGCGGAAAGTCCCTCACCAAAAGAACGATCACGAACACCTGAATATTCACAAAATCCATTTCTCAAAGTTATAACTCGACAATTCAATTCAAATCACGAGAAACCACCGTTCTCGGAAACACGAAATTCAATGTCGACAAATCGTCGAAAATCCGTATAATACACCTCAATACCTCGCTACAATTTCGGACACTCAATTCGAAAAACGAACCTCCCCACTGCGATCGGGGCACGATTTCGAGTCAAATGACATGCAACTTGTCGAAAATCCAAAAAGTCAAACCGTTGACCGCCGTTGACCACCGCTCACGGCGGCGCCGCTACTGACCTGAACATTTCACGGCGGAGCAACCCCTATTCCACTCAAAATCATCCACTGAGCAACTTTGTCAACTGCAACAAAGGCCAATTCTCACTCTAACTCATCCAATTTCATGATAAACCGAATTGGTACACAAATTTCAAATCCAAAATTCTCCTTCCACAATCAAAATTAGAATTTCAAACTTACATGGTAGCTTGCTAGTGATGAGAGCTTCAAAGCCCACTCAAAATTGCAGCTCGAATCGGCCTAAAAGATGGAACCCGAATTCACCATTTTCCCTTGAATTTTGGCCGGAAAATTCTTCTCCTCCAGCGAGCCTCGCCGAGGAGGGAGGTCGGAAATGAGACAAGCAGGCCGAGACACTTCGTTTGGGACCAATCCCGTCCCACGGGGTGGCCGAAATCCATCGCCACCGTGGAAGCCGTCGGCCACCGACGAGAAATCCTCCTCCTCCGAGTTGACCCGGCCAACTCGGTCAACCCCCAAAATGGCAAGTGTTCACTTGCCCAAAACAGCAAGTTTCTATTTATAGGCCTTCCATTTTTGGAAACTTCGTATTTATCTTTTCGACAAACTTCAAATATCCGTAACTTTCTCGTCGAAATTCCGATTCTGATAATCACCCGAAGTCAAACACGTCGGCCAAACCAACAAAAAGTCAACTGTTCAACCAAACACACATTTAAATCGACTAAACAATCAATAATCGGAAATATTCGCAACTAAATCTTCGTAACTCAGAATAATGCTCCGGAATTTCCTACGAGCTCGAAATTAAATTCTGAACAACTTCCATGAAGGAACCGAAACCAAATTCTTGTCTGATAATTTAGTCGCTAACAAACCTGCCATTTAAATCCGTTTCCGTCGAAACTTCAAATATTCATAATCAATTCCTCGGTCGTCCAAATAACGATCTGGAACCGCCCACGAACTCGAAATCACACATAGAACGACTCTCGAGAAGAGACCCAACTCCAATTCTTGGCAAATAATTTAGTCGTTAACAAGTTCGGCGATTCGAATAACTATCAAAAATCTGCAACTACGCAGTAACTCACATATATAGCTGATCATACTGCTGATTCTGGTCCGGGTCGTCACATTTACACAGAGTACAGTCTCAGTATGTATAGTTGCATCGATACACTTAGCATCTCAGCTGATCCCCGAGGATGTTTACCGGGAGGGATTGTTACCCTGACCCGAGGTCTTTATCGGGGGGGGGGGGGAGCAAATACCCTGACCCGAGGCTTGGTATCTGCTTGGTATCAGAGCATTAGGTTTTAGGTTCTATAGACTTTTGTAGTTGTGATGCTAAGAGTATTTGGGAATGTACAACATGTCTGGAGTGATGACCGATTGGCCAGCGGTTACTCATCAATGCTTCGGGTGTTGTATGCTTTCAAATGTCTGAAGTTTCATGATTACGTTGTGACGACCCAAACCAGAATCAGTAGAGTAATCGGCTTAATTCACGAGTTAGCGCATAATCGCAGTTTTTCAATAATTGTGTGGTTTGCCGGTTTTGATTACAACTTAATTATTGGCTGAGAATTTGAGTTAAGTCTCTTCTCGAGAGTTGATGTATACGTAATTTTGAGTTCGTGGGCAGTTTCGGATGATTATTTCGATGACCGAGGAATATAATATGAATATTTGAAGTTTCAGAATATCGAAGAGTTTATCTGTTCGTATCGAGTTTATCCGAATCGTAATGGTTATTCGTTTTGGACAATCGATCGTCCCGAGACGCGAGTATAAATATCGGAAATAGTCAAAAATTGTCGAAAATCACTATTCGGGAAGTTTGACTGTCGTTTGACCGAGCTATGACCGTTGACCCGCGTTGACCAAAGGAGAAAATCTCCACCGCCGCTGGCTCGCCGGCGACCTTCATTTTCCGGCCACCTCCGACCTTGTTGATGGTATATTTCGAATCCTTGTTTGATTTCCTATCATTTGGAACTTGAAATTTTGGAATTTGATGTTGAATTGAGGGAGAAATTATGGGTTGAAATTTGAGGTTTTACGGCCGGATTCGGGGTGGTTCGACGGCGGCGCTCCTGCCACGAGGGTGGCTGGGGATTGGGAGGATTTGACTCATGGGGCCACGGCGGAGCCTTTGGGAGGGGCCTTGAGGGCCGCCGTGCGCTGTGGATGCAGAACGACGGAGGAATAGCTTCGCCGGCCGGAATTGGGTTTCTTGACTTTCGAGCTGATTTCCGGTGAACTGAGTTAGAATTGGACTTAGCCACAGTTGAGAGATGTGTTGGGCTTGAGGAGGAGAAGCTATGGTGAGCTCGGTCGCCGGGAAATCTCTCCGGTTGACGGCGGAGCTCCGGCGATCCGTTGCCTTTTTGGATTTTAATGATTTTAATGTCGTTTTTCTCGTATTTGCGCCCCGATCGTCGCCTTGAGGTTTTCGAGTTGATTTGGGTATCAGATTTTCAGTCTAGGGTTTTGAGTGGAGATTTCGGAAATTTCGTCGACTATTTTGCACTGTGTTATATATTTCCGGGAACGGTTGGGTTCCGCGGTGTGGTACAGTGTTGTGAATTGTGATTTTGATCAGATATATTTTATGACTATTCAGGGGATCGAGATCGTGCTTCGTGCGAGGGATTTTCCGCCGGACCACGAGATTAGCGCGAGTGCGCACTTTGCTCCCCTGTGAGTGGACATTTTTATATTTTCACAGTTGTTGCGAGTTCGTGATTTTCCGTATTTATTTTATACGATGTTAAGTTGTTTATTATTTTCAGTGGTATTATTTTATATTTTATGGTGATGGCATTACTTGCATCGATGTTTCGGCTACTCTGCTGATCACTGGTAGTCTGACTAGAGTTGAGAGATTCCTCTGGACCAGAGTTGAGAGATTCCTCTCGGTAGGGTTGACAGATTCCCCTGGCCTATCACCGTCGGGCTTGAGCGATTCACCTGACCGTCGAGCTTGAGAGATTCACCTGGCACCTCCGTATAATTACTTTCCAACTCGCATTGTTTTACATTGATTATGTATATGAAACTGGTGAAAGGCATATGTTTATTTTTGTCCACTCACTCTAACGTTTTATTGCCTTTCCCCTGGGCTTTTCGGTTTCCGTGTCCAGTTTGCAGTTCAGATTCTGGTGTCTTACGTCGCGGTCGGAGGCTAAACCGGACCCTGAACTAAACCGGAATCAAACCATTAAAATTGAGACACCGTGTGATTCCGCTGGTGAAGGTCTTGTGGCAGAACCACTCAGTTGAGGAGGCCACCTGGGAGACCGAGCAGCTTATGCGGGAGCAGTATCCTCATCTGTTCACATGACAGGTATGTAAATTTCGAGGTCAAAATTTCTTTAAGGGGGGTAGATTTGTGACGACCCGAACCAGAATCTGATGCATATTCGACACGATTCTCGAGATTGAGTTTAGTCGCAGTTTATTGTCGTAATTGTGGTTTGCCGATTCGATTCCCGACTATATTTTCGGTCGAGAATTTGAGTTGGGTGTCTTCACGTGAATTGTAGAGTACATGATTTCGAGTTCGTAGGCGGTTCCGGAAGATTTTTCCGATAGCCGAGGCATATTTTATGATTATTTGAAGTTTCGGGTTCCGACGAGTTTATCCGAATCGTGATGGTTATCCATTTCGAATCGTCGATCGACCCGAGGGATGAGTATAAATATCGAAAAGTCAAAAAATAGTCGAGAAATAGTCGTAAAACACTGTTGGACCGTTGACCAAACTTTGACTTTCCATTTTTAGAAAGTTGACCATTGACCCGTGGGGGGAGAGTTTCCGTTTTCGGCTTGCCGTCCGACGACCCACTTTCCGGCCACCTCCGGCCACGTAACAGGTACAGTTAGCTTCCTCTCTTGATTTCGAGCATGATGGTAATTGGTTTGGAAGGAATTGATCACGTTTTCAGGAATTGATCACGTTTTTTAACAGGCTAGTTCAGGGGCCGAAATTTTAATGGTTTTTGTTAGTTCACGTTTTCAGAAGGGGTTTGATTCCGGTTTAGGAAACTAAATCGGAGTTGGGTTCTTTCAACTTGGTATCAGAGCATTAGGTTGTCAGATTCTGTAGACTCTTGTAGTTGTGACGCTTAGGGTATTTGAGCTTGTACAGCATGACTGGAGCGATGACCCGATTGGCCAGCGGTACTCATCAATGCTTCGGGTGTTGTGTGTTCTCAAATATCTGAGGTCTCATGATTACGTTCCTTCTGCTTATACCTAATGCTTGACTTGTATAAATAGGATGCCTCCTCGACGTGGTCCCCGCGTTGATCGGGAAGCGGATCCTGATATGGATCGCCAGACGCACGACTTGCTGATGCGAGTGTTGCGTTTAGAGGAGCGTTTTGACCCTGTGGTCAAAGCTCGTACTGCTGGTGCGACTGTCTTTTCGGGTTCAGCTGATCCAGAGATGTGTGAGGTATGGTTGGTTCAGGTTGAACGGGTTTGTGAGCGTCTGCATTTTACCCCTGAGCAGATGACAGTGGCAGCAATCAGATTACTTGAGTCAGATGCATACTTCTGGTGGGTTAGCACCAATCGGGTACCAGTTGATACTCCGTGGACTTTGTTCCGAGATTTGCTTATGCAGAGATACTTCAACCAGGCTACCCAGCAGCGGAAGTATGAGGAGTTCACGAATTTGAGGCAGGGCAGTATGTCTGTACTTGAGTACCGGGACAGGTTTACTCACTTATCTCGTTTTGCGCGTGACATGGTGGCTAATGAGGAAGCCAAGTGCCGCAGATTTGAGCTGGGTTTGAACTTGAACATCAAGGGGACTCTGACTACGATGCCTCGGAATAACTTCGATAAGTTTGTAAGTGCAGCACTCTGAGGTGAGGATATCGAGAAGGAGAGGCAGATGAGGTACCAACCTAGACGGTTTGAGGAGGGTGGACCGAGTTAGGTGCCTTCTAAGAGGCAGAGTTCTGATACTTCCGGTTCGCTTCATCCTCGGGCAGTGGACCATATCGACCACCAGTTGGTGCACCAAGATAGAGGCAGAGATGGAAGAGAGATCGACCGCAGCGACCACAGTCTAGTGGGGGTTCTAGCGGTTCCAGTTATCCTCGGCGTACCGGTGGCTCATTTGTCGTACCGAGGGAGTACCCGTTGTGTAGTCTCTCCAGCAGACATCATGTTGGTCCATGTCAGCGAGGCCCTGTCACTTATTTTCGCTGTGGCCAGGTGGATCACTATGCGAGAGAGTGCTTCCAGCTTGATGGTGGTGGTGGACAGGCGGCCCAGAGTTCCGGAGGAGAGGGAGGTGCCACTTCGGGCCAGGGCGGACAGCAGGGACAGCCTCAGCGTGGACGACCAGCCGGGCAGGCTAGGGTTCATGCCATGACTTTATGAGAGGGCAGAGCTTCACCGAAGATCGTTATCGGTACGTTGCATATCTTTGGTATTCCAGTACTTACATTGTTAGATCCAGGTGCCACACATTCATTCATGTCATATAGACTATCGTCTTTAGCTACGGTACCTGCGTCTCCACTTCCGGGGTTGTGGATAGTGTTGTATCCGTCCGGTGAGATTGTGAGTATTGGCTGGGTATACCGAGATTGTGAGATTTTTATTGGAGGCCATGGCTTAGGCGTGGATTTATTGTTGCTTGATATCGTCGACTTTGATCTGATTTTGGGTATGGACTTCTTGGAGACACATTGGGCCATGTTTGATTGTCACAAGAAGGAGGTTGCGTTTCCACGACCAGGCTTTCTGGAGATATTGATTCGCGGCGAGAAGAACACTTCATTGCCATGTATGATTTCCGCGATAAAGGCGGATCAGATGATGAAGAAGGGTTGCGTTGCTTATTTAGCTCATGTTGTGGACACTACGGCTGCTATGCCAGACATCGGTGATATCGAGGTCGTTTCTGAGTTTCCGGAGGAGTTACCAGGTATACCTCCAGTTCGGGAGATTGATTTCACTATTGAGCTATTACCGGGTACATGACCCATATCTCAGGCACCGTATCGTATGGCGCCAGCAGAGTTGAAAGAGCTGCAGATTCAACTCCAGGAGTTGCTGGAGAAGGGATTCATATGACTCAGTGTTTCGTCGTGGGGTGACCCAGTTTTGTTTGTGCGGAAGAAGGATGGATCCATGCGGTTGTGCATTAATTACCGGAAGCTGAATCAGGTCACTGTGAAGAACAAGTATCCGTTGCCATGGATTGACAACTTGTTTGATTAGCTCAAGGGAACTTCAGTCTTTTCGAAGATTGATCTCAGGTCCTGATATCATCAGTTGAGGATCCGAGATTTTGATGTTGCCAGGACAGCTTTCAGATCGCGGTATGGGCACTACGAGTTCTTGGTTATGCCGTTTGAGTTGACCAACGCCCCCGCAGCCTTTATGGACTTGATGAACCAGGTGTTCAGACGGGTTCTAGACAAGTTTGTGATCGTGTTCATCGACGACATCCTGATCTATTTCAGGATTGTGGGCCAGGACAATAAGCATTTACGAGCGGTTTTGTGGACTTTGCGGGACAATCAGTTGTTCGTGAAGTTCAGCAAGTGCGAGTTTTGGTTGGACAGCGTGAAGTTTCTAGGCCACGTGATATCGGCTGAGAGAGTCAGCGTTGATCCTGACAAGATCGAGGCCGTGCTGAATTAGAGTATACCTACCACCGTCCAGAGATTCGGAGTTTCTTGGGTTTGGCAGGCTACTACCGGCGTTTTGTGCATAATTTTTCTCGTATTGCTACTCCACTGACCAGACTGAGGAAGAAAGGCATCATGTTTGAGTGGTTCGATGTATGTGAGGAGAGTTATCTACTCCTGAAGGAAAAGTTGACTACTGCACCGGTTCTGACCTTACTGGACGACAGCGGTGAGTTCGTGGTTTACAGTGATGTGTCGAAGTTGGGACTTGGTTGTGTGCTGATGCAGCATGGCAGAGTTGTAGCCTACGGTTCCAGACAGCTGAAACCACATGAAGTCAACTATCCGACCCATGATTTGAAGTTGGCCACTATTGTGTTAGCGTTGAAAAGTTGGAGACATTACTTGTACGGAGCCCAGTGTAAGATTTACACCGATCACAAGAGTCTCAGCTACTTGCGGACATAGCCAGATTTGAACATGAGGCAGCGCAGGTGGATGGAGTTGATCAACGACTACGATTACACTTTCGAGTAGCATCCAGGGAAGGCTAATGTTTTTGCTGATGCACTCAGTCGAAAATCTGGAGCTTCGTTGTTTCATGTGTTTATGGCCAGAGTGTCTATGTTAGCCGAGCTTCGGGCTACGGGTGCCGAGTTTGAGTAGGACAACGATGAAACTTTGTTGGCCAGTTTCCAAGTTCGACCAGTGTTGGTTGATCAGGTTCAGGAAGCTCAGAATTCAGATTCCTACCTGTTGGACAAGAAGACCCTGATACGGAATGGTGTGCCAACAGAGTTTCGATTGAGTGATGACGGTACGTTGCTTTTCAGAGGCAGGTTATGTGTGCCCAGAGACGAGAGTCTGAAGAAGGAGATATTAGACGAGGCTCATTGTTCGGCGTATGCGATGCATCCCAGAGGTACGAACATGTTTCGTACACTTCAAGCGTATTACTGGTGGCACAACATGAAGTAAGAGATTGCCGCATATGTGAGTCGATGTTTGATCTGTCAGCAGGTTAAAGCGGAGAGGCAGAAGCCTGCGGGAAAGTTGCAGCCACTGGAGATTCCGGTTTGGAAATGGGAGCACATTACTATGGATTTCATTTATCACTTGCCATGTACTTCGGCTGGCAACACTAGTATTTGGGTTATTGTGGATCGACTGACGAAATCCGCTCATTTTCTCGCACTTCCGGGGAAGATTTCAGTGGGCAGATTGGCCAAGCTGTATTTGTTAGAGATCGTTCGACTACACGGTGTGCCTGTGTCTATTGTTTCTGACCGAAACAGTCAGTTTACTTCCGAGTTCTGGCAGGCATTGCAGCGAGCTATGGGCATGAGGTTGCGTTTCAATACAGCTTTTCATCCTCAGACTGACGGGCAGTTTGAGCGGACTATACAGACTCTTGAGGATATGTTGCGGTCTTGTGTGTTGCAGTTTCGAGGAAATTGGGACCAACAACTACATTTGATAGAGTTCGCCTACAACAATAGCTATCAGGCCAGCATTGAGATGGCACCGTACGAGGACCTGTACGGGAGGCAGTGCTACACTCCGTTGTGTTGGAGTGAGGTGGGCGAATGATGGCTTATTGGCCCTGATCTAGTGAAGAGCACCATGGAGGACGTCCAGATTATTCGGGACAGATTGAAGATTGCCCAGGATCGCCAGAAGAGTTATGCGGACGTGGGGAGAAAGAGTCTCGAGTTCGATGTGGGCGATTGGGTCTTCCTGAAACTATCTCCGTGGAGGGGTGTTATGCGTTTCGGGAAGCGTGGCAAGCTTCGACCACGGTACATTGGTCCGTATGAGATCATCAAGAGAGTTGGAGCTGTTGCTTACAAACTTGAGTTGCCAGCTGAAATGGCTCGTGTTCATGACGTTTTCCACGTTTCGATGTTGAGGAAGTACATCTCAGATCCGTCACACGTGTTAGCGCCACAGCAGCTACCGATCCGAGAGGATTTGACATATGTGGAGGAACCGGTACAGATTCTCGATCGACGTGAGCAGGAGTTGAGGCACCGTGTTATACCGTTAGTGAAGGTCTTGTGGCAGAATCACTCGATTGAGGAGGCCACCTGGGAGACTGATCAGCGTATGCGGGAGCAGTATCCTCATATGTTCTCTTGACAGGTACGTAAATTTCAATGTCGAAATTTTTTTTTAGGGGGGTAGATTTGTGACGACCTGAACCAGAATCAGTAGAGTAATCGGCTTAATTCATGAGTTAGCGCGTAATCGCAGTTTTTCGATAATTGTGTGGTTTGCCGGTTTTGATTACGACTTAATTATTGGCCGAGAATTTGAGTTGAGTCTCTTGTCGAGAGTTGATGTACACGTGATTTCGAGTTCGTGGGCGGTTCCAGATGATTATTTCGACGACCTAGGAATATAATATGAATATTTGAAGTTTTAGAATATCGACGAGTTTATCCATTCGTATCGAGTTTATCCGAATCGTAATGGTTATCCGTTTTGGACCGTCGATCATCCCGAGACGCGAGTATAAATATCGGAAATTGTCGAAAATTGTCGAAAATCACTATTCGGGAAGTTTGACCGTCGTTTGACCGAGCTGTGACCGTTGACCCGCATTGAGCGAAGGGGAAAATCTCCACCGCCTCTGACTCGCCGGTGACCTGCATTTTTCGGCCACCTCCGACCTTGTTGTTGGTATATTTCGAATCCTTGTTTAATTTCCTATTGCTTGGAACTTGGAATTTTTGAATTTGATGTTGAATTGAGGGAGAAATTATGGGTTGAAATTTGAGGTTTTCCGGCCGGATTCGGGGTGGTTCGACGGCGGCGCTCCGGCCACGGGGGTGGCGGGGGATTGGGGGAATTTGACTCATGGGGCCACAGCGGAGCATTTGGGAGTGGCCTCGAGGGCCGTCGTGTGCCGTGGACGGAGAACGATGGAGGAACAGCTTTGCCGACCGGAATTGGGTTTCTTGACTTTCGAGCTAATTTCCGGTGAACTGAGTTAGAATTGGACTTAGCCACAGTTGAGAGATGTGTTGGGCTTGAGGAGGAGAAGCTATGGTGAGCTCCGGCGACCCGTTGACTTTTTGGATTTCGATGATTTTAATGTCGTTTTTCTCGTATTTGCGCCCCGATCGTCGCCTTGAGGTTTTCGAGTTGATTTGGGTATCGGATTTTCAGTCTAGGGTTTTGAGTGGAGATTTCGGGAATTTCGTCGATTATTTTGCACTGTGTTATATATTTTCGGGAACGGTTGGTTTCTGCGGTGTGGTACAGTGTTGTGAATTGTGATTTTGATCAGATATATTTTATGACTATTCAGGGGATCGAGATCGTGCTTCGGGCGAGGGATCTTCCGCCGGACCACGAGATTAGCGCGAGTGCGCACTTTGCTCACCTGTGAGTGGACATTTTTATATTTTCACAGTTGTTGCGAGTTCGTGATTTTCCGTATTTATTTTATACGATGTTAAGTTGTTTATTATTTTCAGAGGTATTATTTTATATTTTATATCTTCGGCTACTCAGCTGATCCCCTATAGTCTGACCAGAGTTGAGAGATTCCTCTGGGCAGGGTTGAGAGATTCCCCTGTTATGCCGCCGGGTGAAAGGACCCAACCCCGGTTTAGTTGCCTAAACCAGAATCAAACCCTATCGAAAACACGAACCAACAAAAAATTTTCAAAATTTCGGCAGAGTTTCGTTACTAGCGTGGAATTACCTTTACCTGCACGCAGAAAATACACTTCATCCTATGCCACAAAAATCAAACCGTGGGCACCAATCCCATCCGGATTTCTCAAAATATCAGCAATAATGTAAAGTAGTAAATATATATGCACTATACTGAAATCCGGGTTAAAAATCGTATAACATCAACAACGGATTACTCAGAGCGACAACAACGTATAAACATATATATATATATACCACAGTAGGTAGAACAATAAACCTACTGGAAGAAATAAGACCGCTCGAGTACTATGCCTCCGACCACGACGTGCGACTCCAGAGTCCGAACTGCAAACTGGGCACGGAAACCGAAAAGCCCAGGGGAAAGACATGAAACACGTTAGAGTGAGTGGACGAAAATAAATGTCTTTCACCAGTTATTATATATGTTTAAAATAACATATGCGAGTCCAGGTAAATAAAAATAACAAGTACACGAGGTAAAACCATAATCCTACAGCGTACTGAGCATGCAAGTAAAAATCCCACGGGGTCACTCATGGACTCCTCCGTGCTAGTACAGTCCGAATCACGGGATCCCAGACCCACACGTGACTCTAGCAAGAAAGGCCTCAGGTCAGAGGTCTGCCTCCCCCCGGTAAAGACCTCGGGTCAGGAGTCACAGCCTCCCCTGGCATACATCCTCGGGGATCAGCCGGGATGCAAGTGTATCGATACAACATCATGTATAAACTGTACTGTGTAAACCAAATCATGAACAGTTCGATGCAAATGCAATAAATAGCATATAAGTGCATATACGTAATATATAATGATATAAGCATAATCAGCTAACACATGCTCGTATAACTCGTAATCTCGTACGCATGCTCAAGTTCGAAAATCGTATAAAAAGACTCGCAAACAATCCGTGAAAGAAAATTGTCCAGTCACAGACTAGCGTAACGCGTATCGCGTTAACCCGTGATCAGGCGGAAAAATCTATCGCCAGACGAACGATCACGAACACCTGAATATTCACAAAATCCATAACTCAAAATCATATCTCGACAATGCAAGACAAATCACGAGAAACCACCGTTCCCGGAAAGACATAACTCAAAGCCGACGAATCGACGAAAATCTGTATATGTACACCACAATACCTCGCTATACATTCGGATGCTCAAATCGAGAAATGAACCTCCCCACTGCGATCGGGGCGCGATTTCGAGTCAAATGACATGCAACTTGTCGAAAGTCCAAAAAGTCAAACCTGTTGACAGTTGACCGCCGTCCACGGCGGCGGCGCCGCTGACCGGAGAATTTCATGGCGGAGCCACCCCTATTCCACTCCAAATCGCCCACTGAGCAACTTTGTCAACTGCACCGAAGTCCAATTCTCACTCTAACACATCCAATTTCAAGCAAAACCGAATGAACACACAAATTTCAAATCCAAAATTCTCCTTCCACAAATCGAATTAGAACTCCATACTTACATGGTTAGAATCATGGAGATGAGGGCTACAAAATCCAGTCCTTGTTTGAGCTCAACACGGCCCGAATCGAAAACCACCATTAAACCCAAAAATCACAAACTTTGCTTCAAGTTTTCTCTCTCCACCGTGAGCTCCACCACGAGAGGAGACCGGCACGAGGACGGGAGCACCGAGCCGCACCAAACGGGACAAGGCCTGAGCTCGGAGGTGGCCGGAATCCATCGCCACCGTGGAGCACCACCCTTGCCGACGTGAAATCCTCCTCCACCGAGTTGACTCAGTCAACTCGGTCAACCTCCCAAAATGGTAAGTCACACACTTGCCCAAAATAGCAGGTTACTATATATAGCCTTTCCCAAAATAGAAACTTGTAATTATCCTTTTCGACGAACTTCAAACGCGCGTAACTTTCTCGTCGTATATCTGATTCCGATAATTTTCCTGGCCACGAATTTGACTCGACATAATCTTCCATAATCACCCAAAGTCAAACACATCGACCAAACGGATAAAAAGTCAACTGTTCAACCAAACACACATTTAATTCGACTAAACAACCAACAAACGGAAATAATCACAACTAAATCTTCGTAACTCAAAATCATGCTCCGAAAGTTCCCACGAATTCGAAATTAAATTCTGAACAACTTCCGTGAAGAAGCTGAAACCAAATTCTCGTCCGGTAATTTAGTCGTTAAGTAGCCCACCATTTAAATCTGAACTTCAAATATTCATAACTAATTCCTCGGTCGTCCAAATAACGATCCGGAACCGGCCACGAACTCGAAATCACACATACAACGACTCTCAAGAAGATACTCAGCTCCAATTATTGGCCAATAATTTAGTCGTTAACGAGCCTGGCGATTAAAACAACTGTCACAACCCTGCGACTACGCGCAAGCTCATCAATCAAGCTGATCATACTGCTGATTCTGGTCTAGGTCGTCACACCGGGGTTGAGAGATTCCCCTGGTGATAATGCGCAAAACATGCCTTAAATGTTAACACAAAGTAGACACTAAACACATAGTTCACACGTAAGCAATTTAAAACCCTTCTTTTGTGGATGTAGTATTGGTGAGTAGGGATCGTTCTATCCGAGGAATTAGAGGGTGCATGCATGCTTTCGTTTGAACAGAAATTTAAAGGTATGGGGGGATTGGAAGTTGGGTTGATTAATCTACGAAATTAAGGTACAAAACATGCAAACACAACAAGAACTCCTAGACTTCTAACATGTTTTACTCATAGACAAGTTTAACAATCAAGAAACCTTAAATTCTAATTATGCTTACGAAAAATAAGAAGCTAAATTACTAATTACAAGTGATCAACTTATTTCATTCACCTAGCCTACTTTAATGCTTTTACCTTATTTATCATCTACGAAATCCTTAATTTTAGTCGAGACACATACACATGCTTTCCTTGAATAAGAATGCTATGACGCATAACACCTTACAACAATTGCTACTTTGCCGAAATCATTGAGATATATTTTAGGAAGATTGGTGACGCACCCTATCCTAAAGCATACTCAAAGCATTAAGAACTTAAAGCTAGCACATGCATCCAAACTAATAAAATTAAGAACACATGGAAAAATCGAAATAAGAGAAGAACATAGAGAAATTCTTTCATTACATAACCGAAATTATTACAAAGACGAAGATGGAGTTTAAAGAACATGGTTACACTTTTAGAGAGGTGACACACCAAACTACGAGTGGTGATTCTCAAGAACACGAATGACGTACTCTTAGTTCTTGATCCGGAGGTGGTGCAGAGCTTCGACTTTGGAAGAACCTTGGTGAAGTATGGAAGAGAGGTAAAGTGTTTAGGGTTTTGGCAAGTGAAATGAGTGATGCTTTGTGTTATGGCCAGCCTCCTTGTATTTATAGGCAAGAGATTGCCTCTTGCCTCTTCCTTCCAACTTGCCTAAGCATTTAATGCTCCCTTAGTCACCTACTTAGTCACACCCTTAGTCATCCCTTTTAATCATCAAAAGCTAAGAGTCACCTAGGCTAGTCACCAAGCTTAGTCACCATTTGTGAGTCACCAAGCTTAGTCACACCCTTAGTCATCCTTTTTAATCATCAAAAACTAAGAGTCACCTAGCCTAGTCATAAGCTTGCCAATCTTGACTTTTCCTCTTCACCAAGTGGCTTTGGCTGCCAAAATATTGGGCTTGGGCCTTCAATATCGGCTGACTTGGACCTTGCAAAAATGGTTCTCAATAAATGCTTAATGAGCCGGCCCATCTCCGATGCTCCGAAATCGCAAAAATCACAAAAATCGCAAAAATTCTCCCCGAAGTGCGCCGTTATTCTTCTCCATCGTAAATAACCTAAAAATAAAAAACTAAGCAAAAAAACATAAAAACTAAGATTATAACATAGCTAAATGAAGGGAGAAATGCGTTAATAATCGAACATAAAATGCGTATATCACATGGCCTATCACTGTCTGGCTTGAGAGATTCGCTTGGCACCTCCATATATATACTTTCCGAACTTGCATTGTTTTACATTGATTATGTATATGAAATTGGTGAAAGGCATATGTTTATTTTCGTCCACTCACTCTAACATTTTATTGCCTTTCCCCTGGGCTTTTCGGTTTCCGTGCCCAGTTTGCAGTTCGGATTTTGGTGTCTCACGTCGCGGTCGGAGGCTAGTTGTTCGAGCTACTTGTGTTTTCCAGTAGGTTCCTTGTTTCGCCTACTGTTGCATATTTTGTATATATACACTAGATGTCGCTCTGATACGTTACTGATACATATTTTATACGGATTTTTCCCGAATTTACTATATATTACAGTTATGTTTACTGTTTATTGCTATTGATATGATATTGAGAAATCCGGATGGGATTGGTGCTCACGGTTTGGCTTTTGTGGCATAGGATGAAGTGTTATTTTCCGGGTCTAGGTTAAGGCAATTCCGCGTTAGTAGCATTACTCTGCCGAAATTTTAATGGTTTTTGGTGGTTCATGTTTTCAGAAAGGGTTTGATTCCGGTTTAGGAAACTAAATCGGGGTTGGGTCCTTTCATACGTTCCTTATGCCTTGTGTTTAATGCTTTTATTTTATCATTAGGATGCCTCCTAGACGTGGTTCCCATGTCAATATGGATGTGGATCCTGATGTGGATCGCCAAACGCACGACTTGCTTATGCGAGTGTTGCGTTTGGAAGAGCGTTTTGACCCTGTGGTCAAAGCTCGAACTGTTGGAGCAACTGTTTTCTCGGGTTCAGCTGATCCAGAGATATGTGAGGCTTGGTTGGTTCAGGTTGAACAAGTTTGTGAGCGTCTGCATTTCACTCCTAAGCAGATGACAGTAGCAGCAGTTGGTTTGCTTGAGTCGGATGCATACTTTTTGTGGGTTAGCACTGACAGAGTTACGGTTGATACTCCATGGATATTATTCAAAGATTTGTTTATGCGAAGGTATTTCAACCAGGCTAAGCAGCAGAGGAAGTATAAGGAGTTCACCAACTTGAGACAGGGTAGCATGTCTGTACTTGAGTATCATGATAGATTTACTCGTTTGTCTCAATTTTCTCGTGATATGGTGGCTTCAGAGGAGGCCAAGTGCAGGAGATTTGAGTTGGGCTTGAACCTGAATATCAAGGGAACATTGACTACGATGCCTCGAAACAGCTTTGATGAGTTTGTGAGTGCTGCACTCCGAGGCGAGGACATAGAGAAGGAGAGGCAGATGATACGCACAAAACATGCATTTAATGTTAACACAAAGTAGACCCTAAAAACACAGTTCACACGTAAAGCAATTTAAAACCCTTATTTTGTCATTATAATATTGGCGAGTAGGGATCGTTCTATTAGGGGAATTAAAGGGCGTAAGCATGGTTTCGTTAATAAGCGGAAATCTAAAGGTTTGGGGGGATTGGAAATTGGTTAATTAATCTACGAAATTAAAGTACAAAAACATGCAAACACAACAAGAACTCCTAGACTTCTAACATGTTTTACTCATAGACAAGTTTAACAATCAAGAAACCTTAAAGTCTAATTATGCTTACTAAAAATAAGAAGCTACACTACTAATTACAAGTGATCATCTCATCTTATTAACCTTACTCTTTTTCATGCCTCAATACTCTAAGTAAGCTACGAAATTTATAACTTCCAACTAAATATACATGCTTGATAATTGAGTAGGAATGCAACTTAGCATCTAAACACCCTAAACAAAATACGATCATCGAAACATGCGAAAGAGAGGGACTTAGTGTATTATCTAACACATGCTTTCGAAGCTTTAAGATTGTATCAAACATGCATAAAAGGCTTGAAATCATAAACACATGCAATTTACGAAAAGGCTTAAGAACATATAACTCAAATTCAAACTTGTTCTTCATTAAATACATCAAAGTGATCCAATACAAAGCAAAAGACAACAGATTGAAGATCATGGTTACACTTTTTGGCTTGAATGCTTGATGACTTCTTGAAGGTGGTTCTCATTCACAAGGGACTTAGCGTATTGTGAATGATCGATGGCTTCAGAGGATGGATTGCTTCGGCTTGTAAAGGACCCTTGAAGTGTTTATGGAGGAGAGGTATTTGTGTAGAGGTTTGGCTTGTAAAAATGGGAGATGATCTGTATTATGGCTGGCCTCCCTCTTATATATAGGCAAAGGAATTGCCTACCTCTCTCTTCCACCTTGCCTCTTCATTAAATGCACCCTTAGTCACCATGGCAAGTCACACCCTTAGTCACCATTTGTGATCATCACAAGCAAGAGTCACCTAGGCTAGTCACAACCTTAGTCACCCTTTGTGATGATCACAAGCTTAGTCACCAAGCCTAGTCACAAAGCTTGCCAAACTTGACTTTTCCTCTTCACCAAGTGGCTTGCTTACAGAATTTAATGGGCATGGGCTTGATT
This sequence comes from Geum urbanum, assembly GCA_946800695.1. Taxonomy (NCBI): domain Eukaryota; kingdom Viridiplantae; phylum Streptophyta; class Magnoliopsida; order Rosales; family Rosaceae; genus Geum; species Geum urbanum. The sequence goes on from OX327004.1 coordinate 28,001,186, forward strand.
TTGGGCCGAAAAAAAACTTTGACAAATGGGCCCACAAAATGCTTTATGGGCCGGCCCATTCCCGGTGGTCCGAAATCGCAAAAATCGCAAAATCGCCGAAATTCCTCCGAATCGCGCCGTTATTCATCTCCACCGTAAATAACCTAAAAATAACAAATTAAATAACAAGAACATAAAAACTAAGATTATAACATAGCTAAACGTAAAGGGAAATGCGTTAAGAATCGAGCATAAAATGCGTATATCAAATTCCCCCACACTTAGACTTTGCTAGTCCCTTAGCAAACACTAAGTTAAACTAAGACTCTCTACGAATTTAAAACAAAAGAAATAACACAACTAAGCCCTTAGCTAAAATTTGTCTCAGAATTTTCATAAGTATATGGCGATGGCTCACATGATTTTCAACTTTGTATGCTCAACGAATTCAAGAGATAATTGCGATATAATTATGTAATGAACAAGTAAGACATAGAGAAAACAATGGTTATGTTATAGTTGTGCATGCTTTGAATAAAGGTTTAATCAACTCACAAGGATGCAATCATCATATTTTTCACTCATGAAAAGGGTTCACTTAAAGTGTATATGAATTTAAACGAAAACCTCATGAATGGAGTTAATTACTTGCACAAATGAACCAAAACCATAAGCTTACTCATGCAACTTACTCTACTAATTGAAAGCTACTCATTTTAAGGATCATAAAGGACTTTTAGTGAGGTTGTAATGGGGTTAAGGCTAAGGCATTCGAAATTTAGATATGTGGTGATAAAAACGTTCCAACGACTTAGTCTAGCACCAAATTCGTCTTCCATCTCCACTCGAATGTTACCATGTATACTTCAATCTAAACTACCCTTTTGAGCTTTTCGGACAGGACAAAGGCCATATTTGTTCTATTTTTGGGCCTTCAATTTGTCGTAATCTCCAAATCCGCAAATAAGGGGGACATTAATCCAAAGGGTTTATGCTTAGAACACAACACATTGGCATGAGAGATATATATAATTTTTTTCTTTTCATTCTCTCAAATATATATATATATATTTTTTCTTTTTGGCAATCTCATACTTTTTAAGTTATTTGGACAAGTCTTTCCCCTTACTCACATTAACTCTTTCAATCTTTCTTACCAAACAATCATATTATGTGCTAGTTTCGAAAAAATCTCACCAAGTTTCCGGAACAAAGGTAAGGATATTCTACACTAGGGTAAGTGTTTAGGTAAATATGCTGATGAATGAAAAGCTTAATGTGGGCTCAATTGGTTTATCTAGGGGTGTCGCAACTCATGCATACAAAATGGGATACATGGATATTTGGCGAAGTGGTGGAAAATCCTAAATGCCTTTAATCATTTCCAAAATCAAAGTATGTATCAACTTAAAAGCTTTGCAAATTGACATGAGTAAGTTCTAGCATTCTCTAGTTCATTAAAATCTATGGCAAGCAATCAAATGAGGCATATATAAGCTAGTAGCTACGAAATGGATGTATATTCAATCAAATAAAGAACAGATAGCTCAAAAGCTCACATAGGGTTCATATGATTAAAAACTTATTCAAGCATGCGATTTCTGTACCATGTTTTGCAATTCATATCTACTACATGTTAAAAACATATAGAATATCTCAATTAGCACAAGAATTCGATGCATGTGATTCATATGCCATATGTGTTCGTATTGGTCCAATTTCATCATTGACTAGTTAAGGGCATCCTAAAGACTCTGAAAAACACTAATTTAGACACAATTAAATTGTAAACCATTCCCCCACACTTAAACTCTACATTGCCCTCAATGTACTAAAGTAAAAGTATAGAATTTAAACATGGAGTATAGGATCTACGAAAATTCTGATTTAAAATGCAAAAGCCATTAAATTAAATAAAAGGAGGAGAAGAAAACAAATCTGTTGTCGTGTGCTCCAATTCAACCGGAAGATGGCACGATTTCCCATAAATTAATCGGAAAGGTGACATACCAATGGGGGTCTTGTAGGCAGTCCTGTAAGCCCACAATGCATCATCTAAGCACTGACTCCAATCTTTCCGGTTTGGGCGGACGGTTCGTTCCAAAATCTTCTTGATCTCACGGTTGGAAACTTCAGCAATTCCATTTGTTTGAGGGTGGTATGGTGTGGAAACCTTGTGTTTTACACCATACTTCCTCATCAATGCTTCCACCGTGCGGTTGCAAAAATGACTTCCTCCATCGCTAATTAGAACTCGTGGCATTCCAAATCTACTAAAAATGTTAGTTCGTAGGAAATCTGCAACAACTCGCGAATCATTAGTACGGGTGGCCTTTGCCTCCACCCATTTTGAAACATAATCTACTACGAGTAAAATATACGTATAACTATTGGAGGGAAGAAATGGTCCCATAAAATCAATACCCCACACATCAAAAATCTCGACATTAAATATGTAGTGTTGTGGCATCTGATCTCTAGGTCCTAAATTACCAAATCTCTGGCACTTATCACATGCAGCACAAAATGCATGAGCATCGCGAAATAAACTAGGCCAAAAGAAATCGCAGTCTAAAATCTTAAGGGCTGTCCTTCTTGAACAAAAATGTCCCCCGCATGCTTCATTGTGACAAAAGTCTAGAATAGGCTTAAATTCACTATCTGGGATACATCTCCTAATCACTAAATCGGAGCATTGTTTCCATAAATAAGGCTCATCCCAGATAAAAGTTCTAGCATTATGTTTAAGTTTGTCACGCTGAAATTTATGCATGGTAGATGGAAACTCTCCGGTAACTAAGTAATTAACGATATCTGCATACCATGGAGTTTCCGAAACAGTTACCTCAATTCCGAAGAGCTTTTCATCCGGAAAAGTTTCCTCAATTTCAACAATCTCATTCTCACCTATCAAGCGTGATAGGTGGTCAGCGACAACATTTTCTACTCCCTTTTTATCCTTGATTTCAATGTTGAATTCTTGGAGTAGAAGTATCCATCTAATAAGCCTTGGTTTTGTGTCCTTTTTTAGCATTAGGTACTTCAAAGCTGCATGATCAGTATATACAGTTACTTTAGTTTGAAGTAAATAAGACCGAAATTTATCTAAAGCAAAAACCACTGCAAGAAACTCCTTCTCGGTGGTGGTATAATTTCTTTGAGCTTCATCAAGCGTCCGAGAGGCGTAATAAATTACATAAGGCTTCTTGTCCTTCCGCTGACCCAAAACAGCTCCTACGGCATAATCTGAGGCGTCGCACATGAGTTCAAATGGTAGAGACCAATCAGGGCTGCTCAAAACAGGAGCGCTCGTGAGAAGTTCCTTCAACTTGTTGAAGGCAGCGTTGCATTCCTCGTCAAATACGAACGGAGTCTCCTTTTGCAGCAATTTACACAACGGGCGAGAGATATGGGAAAAATCTTTGATAAACCTTCGATAAAATCCTGCGTGTCCAAGAAAAGAACGTATCTCTCTAACCGAAGTTGGAGAGGGTAAGTGACGCACAAGATCTACTTTGGATTTATCAACTTCTAATCCTTTTTCAGAAATAATATGACCTAACACGATCCCTTGTGTAACCATGAAATGGCACTTCTCCCAATTAAGCACCAAGTTGGTTTCAACGCATCGTTGTAAAATAGTTTCTAAATTGTTTAAACATGCATCGAAATCACTCCCAAATACACTAAAATCGTCCATGAATACTTCAATAATTTTTTCAATGTAATCGGAAAAAATTGAGAGCATGCAGCGTTGAAATGTACCTGGTGCATTACATAATCCAAATGGCATACGGCGGTATGCAAACGTTCCGAAAGGGCATGTAAACGTTGTCTTTTCTTGATCTTCCTCTGCAATGCTAATTTGGTTGTAGCCGGAGTATCCGTCGAGAAAACAGTAAAATGCATGGCCGGCTAACCTTTCCAGCATTTGATTTATGAACGGTAATGGAAAATGATCCTTGCGAGTTGCGGCGTTGAGCCTCCTGTAATCAATACACACACGGTGTCCAGTGATTGTCCTTTGTGGCACGAGTTCATTCTCCAAATTTTCGACGACGGTGATTCCAGATTTCTTAGGTACAACCTGCACAGGGGAAACCCAACGGCTATCAGAAATAGGGTAAATAACTCCACAGTCCATGAGTTTAATTACCTCCTTTTTTACCAGCTCCATCATGGGAGGGTGGAGCCGACGTTGTGCTTCCCTTGTAGGCTTGGTGCCTTCTTCTAGGAAAATCCGATTGAAAGGACCCAATCCCGATTCAGTAACCTAAACCGGAATCAAACCCTTTCGAAAATACGAACCAACAAAAAATTTTCAAAATTTCGGCAGAGTTTCGTTACTAACGTGGAATTGCCATAACCTGCACCCAGAAAATCACACTTCATCCTATGCCACAAAAGCCAAACCATGGGCACCAATCCCATCCGGATTTCTCAACATCAATATAATCAATAACAGTAAATAAACTGTACTATGTATATATGTATATCCGAGAAAATCCGTGTAAACAATTATCAGAATGTATCAGAGCGACCTCTAAAGTAAAATATATATAATATGTACATCAGTAGGCGAAACAAGAACCTACTGGGAAACACAGGTGACTCTGATCACTAGCCTCCAAACCGCGATGTGAAACACCAAACCTGAACTGCAACTGGGCACGTAAACCGAAAAGCCCAGGGGAAAGACATGAAACACGTTAGAGTGAGTGGACGAAAATAAATGTCTTTCACCGAATATATATAATATAAAACATATGCGAGTCCAAATGCATAAGTAAGAAATGGTACGCGAGGGAGACTCTAACTCCTCACGCGTCCGAGTACACGAGGGAGACTCTAACTCCTCACGCGTACGGAGCATGCAACATAAAAATCGCGGAATCACTCATGGACTACCACGCGATAGCACAGTTTGAATCATGGGATCCCAGACCCACACGTGATTCCTAGCCAGAAAGGCCTCGGGTCAGGATATCTGTCCTTCCCGAAGCGTACTCGGGGATCAGCCGAGAAGCCAAGGTGTATCGATACAACAACGTAACCAAGACTGTACTCTGTGTAAATCGAATCATAAATCCTTCTATGCACATGCTTAAAACATAATATATACACATGTATACTCGTATACGTATATTCGTATATGCATAATCGTAAAACACATGCTCGTAAAATCATAATCAAACTGCATGCTCAAGTTCGTAAATCATAAATAAAAGACTCGCAATCAATCCGTGAAAATAAATGTCCACTCACAGACTTGTGAAATGCGCACTCGCTCTAAACTCGTGGTCTGGCGGAAGATCCCTCGCCTGAAGCACGATCACGATCCAAATCTCGATCTCGATCTCCTGTTATGTGATCGGAGGTGGCCAGAATTTGGTCGTCGGAAGTTGAAACCGAAACGGAAAGTTCCTCTCTCCACGGTCAACGGTCAACTTTCCCAAAATGGAAAGTCAAAGTCTGGTCAACACCCGAAATGAAATTCTCGACTATTTCTCGACTATTTTTCGACTTTTCGATATTTATACTCGTCCCTCGAGTCGATCGACGATTCGAAATGGATAACCATCACGATTCGGATAAACTCGAAACAATCGGATAAACTCGTCGGAACCTGAAACTTCAAATAATCATAAAATATTCCTCGATTATCGAAAGAATCTTCCGGAACCTCCCACAAGCTCGAAATCACATACTCTACAATTTCTGTGAAGACACCCAACTCAAATTCTCGACCGAAAACATAGTCGCGAATCAAATCGGCAAATCATTTATACGATATAAAACTGCGACTAAACTCAATCTCGAGAATCGTGCCGAATACACAACAGATTCTGGTTCGGGTCGTCACACCGATGCACACAGGTTGCTGGATTAATTCCCTTTATATCCGCAAGCGTCCAACCTATTGCGGTTTTGTACCTCTTGAGTACACTCACGAGTTTCTCCTCCTGCTCCTCCTCTAACGCAGACGAAATAATTACCGGCAATGTTTCATGCTCGACCAAGTACGCATACTTTAGATGATCCGGTAATAGCTTGAGTTCTAAAACTGGAGCTTTTACGATGGAGGGAACAATTTTTTTAATACTAAAAGTAATTGGTAAAGGGGGAGAAAAACTTACTTTTCGTGGTGAGTTAGTTAGAACCATGGTCATTTCTTGAATTCGAGGCTTAATCTCTATTAAGGCCTCGAAAAGGGCGTTATCCCCGAGTTGGATGGCCATGTCGAGTTCATCATCATTGATGGTGTCAAGGTGGCCTTGTGCTAAGGTATCTACGAGATCATATGTTGAGACGGAAGCCACACTTGACATCGGAAATTTCATCCCGTCTAATATGATGAACTCGATTCTTTCTCCATCAATCTCCATGGAGAAAGTTCCCTGATAAACATCTATCTTCGTTCTTGCAGTCCTCATAAAGGGTCGTCCAAGAAGTAATGGCGTAGTGTTCAAAGGACTCTCCTCCATGTCAACGATGTAAAAATCCGCTGGAAAAATCAGGTTGTTGACTTGTACAAGAACGTCTTCTACGTATCCCCTTGGATACTTGTGTGTACGATCGGCTAGTTGGATGACAACACCGTCTTGCTTGAGATCCCCAAGCTCCATCGACTTGTAGAGGTAGTAAGGCATGATGTTGATGGAGGCTCCAAGATCAAGCATTACGTCTTCGAAGTGTTTGTCACCAATTACTCAGGGAACTGCAAAACTCCCTGGATCCTTCAGTTTTGGGGGTAGTCGACGCTGCAAAACCGCCGAAACGGTTGCATTCACCTTCACAACCTCCTTTTCTCGTGTTTGCCTCCTCTGTGTGCATAATTCTTTTAGAAACTTCGCGTATATTGGCACTTGTTTTATGCACTCGATCAAGGGCAAATTCACTTGCACCTTTCGAAAGATGTCCAAGATATCTTCATATTGATCATCTTTCTTCTTTGATTTTAATAACCTGCTTGGGAAAGGTGCAACAGCAAACGGAGAATTAGTAATAATCATATTTGAAGGAATAGGGCTTTTACCTTTGATTGGGGTGGGTTGTGGAGGGGATTGTGCCTTGGTGACAATAGGCGTCACCTTCTTCTTCTCGGCTTCTTGAGCTGCCGGATCGATCTCATCTTTCTCCTCTTGAGTGATGTCTTCGATAGTTACGTTATCGAGATGAGGTCTCTTGGTCTTTGGTTCTTCTAGTATCTTCTCACTCCTTGTGACAATGGCATTCACATTTCGTTGATTAGGAGTGGTTTGAGGTGGAAGCCAACCAGTTTCTTTGATTTGTCCCATGAAATCAACAAGTTGGCCAAGTTGCTTCTTCACTTCGGTGATGTCTCGGCCATGAGAATCCAATGTCTCCTTGGTCTTTGATTGTCCATCAAGGAGAACTTGTGTGGAGGCCGAAAGTTGTGACAACATCTTGTCATAATCCGGATTTGTGAAGGATTGAGATGAAGAACCATGCTGCATCGGTGGCCTAGGCTGAAATGGAGGGCGTTGGTAGCTTTATTGAGGTACCGGAGGGTTCAAAGTTCCCTCATTGCTGCTCCATCTAAAGCCTGGATGATCTCGGTTGCCGAAATTGTTGTAGTTGTTGTACCGTTGACCTCCTTGATATCCACCGATGGCGCTAGCGTGCTCCATTTCGCTAGCTTGCTCTGGCGCTTGAGGGCATTGGTCATTATGGTGACCTTGTACTTGACATATGCCACAAACAGGCCCATGAGTTGCTTTGGCTCTTGTCGTTTCGAGTTCTAAAACCTTCTCTAGCATATGAGCTAGTTTGTCGTATTTTTCATCCGCGTCGATCTTAGAACTCACTTCGCCGACTGCTCTTCTGTTGGACATTCTATACTGTGCATCGTTGTTCGCCCGATTTTCTAGAAGAGTTCTAGCTTCGGTTTCGTTTAAGTCCATGAATGCACCGGTAGCTGCTGCATCGAGCAATTCCCTATCGATCGCCTTGAGACCATCATAAAAGTAATTCATGAGATTAGTCTCAGAAAATCCATGAGATGGGCAGGTGGCACACAAAACCTTGAATCAGTCATAATATTGGCCGAAAGTCTCGTCCGGTTTCTGTGTAATGCCAGTGATTTGCTTCCTCAAGACAGTGATCTTTGAGGCCGGGAAGTACTTCGCCAGGAACATGTCCGCAAGTTGTTTCCATGTGGTAATATGGTTCGGCGGTAGTTCCATGAGCCAAGACTCGGCCCTGTGGGTTATGGTGAATGGGAATGCTTTAAGTTTGAAGAGCTCCGTATCAGCATCTGATGGCTTCATGCTGTTACAAACAAATTGGAATTGTTTGAGATGCTTATTCGGATCTTCATTTGAAAGACCGTGAAAAATAGGCAGTCAGTGGAGGAAACCACTCTTCAGCTCGATGTCCTTCATGTTTTCCCCCGGTGGTGGAAAAGCAATGCTTGAAGGCCCACTGCTCCATTCGGTTGAGCAGGTGCGTTGACGAAGGGATTGTCCTACGTTGGCCATTTTGACTTCTTGTGCTTCCGGCTCTGAATTATGATCAGTTGATGAATGTGAAGAATCGGAACCTTCCTCAATAATGGGATAATCCAACGATTCTGATTGAGCTCTAAGTCTAGCTATCCTCTCTGCGATTTCCTCAAACTTTGTTTTAGATGGTCCAGGATTCTGATCGGACATTCATTAGCCTGAGCATCCACCAAAGACCAAGTGTTAGTATCAAAAAGAATATGTAATGAATATAGAGATACTAACCAAAAAAAACGTAAAACATATAAAGAAAACAAAGCAAAACATATAACAAATAAAATAGTAAAACTACCAAAACAAACTATAAATACTCACAAAGACTTAAAAACTACTAAAACACACAAAATTTATGAAGTTTAAGACACTAAATGTAATTTACTCAGTAATGCAAATGATCTAATCAACTTTAAGGTTTATGCAAATGAATGTAATGAACTAAGACACACGTTTTCTGCAAATTAACACTATATAATGTAAAAGCTAAGAATTTAGTTAGAACATATATAAACATGGTTCAAATGCAAGCAAACAATAATTCACATTGAATTTATGCACAACACATTCTCATTAAATAAAATGCATCAAACAACAATCCTACGTGAAAAATTGAGTGAATGCATAAGAGAATTTGTTAGAACCTGCAGAAAACACGCGAGTTAGGTGCTTAAAATATGAATGCAAAGAATGACCTCTTCTTCGGTCTGATGCCCCTAACTTCACTTAGGTTAGGGTACTCGGTAGTGAAATCCGAGCATCATAAAGCTTTAGAGAGGTTATGCAAGCTAAATGTAACGTTTTGTTAGTCCTTTACAGATTTTAATGCAAAAAGAAAAACACACAAATTTGACTAAGTATTATTTATTTTCCTTTGGCCCCGATGGTACGTGGTGCAGAGGCTCTCCACTATGCAATGGGTCTTGTTCATCAAAAGATGAAGTCTGATTCCAAGAGGTGTAAGCATGCATAATCCTATATACCATCCTTTAAAGGATTATGTCGTATTAATTAAGTTCATGTATTGTCCGTATTTATATGCACTTATGATTTACAAAGAGTACTCGAAATGATCTTTCGGTAAATTTCTTGGACGTGCAGCCCGCGCGAAAATGTATACTGACTCTCGCTAATTCAGCTTAGTTACGTTTAGAAATGGCAAGTAGGGATAGAGATAACGTGAGAGGTAAGGACTAATATTTAGAACAACCTGAGGCTAACTCGTAAGAGTATATACTCCATTGTTGTTCTTAGAGACACCCCGAGGCTAACCAGTTATGGTATATACTCCAATGGTGTTCTATTGCTTAGATCCGAAACCCGGCACCAATCATAAACCCGCTCACCATATCCAACAATCAGCCAAATTTTTGAGATAGTATATAATCTCAAGTCCTTAGTAAACTCCGCCCACAACCTCATGCCCATAACTTCACTTAGGTTATGGCGTGTGGTGATGAAATCCACACTTCATGAGGGGTTAATGAGATAAACCAGAAAAAGAGGCACCTCCCTATTCCAAAGAACGAAACTTAATAACCAATACTCGTACTCAATGTAAATCAATTTAAGTGCGTCTACGAATTGAGTGCGCCTAAGATTTAAAAGGAATACACGATTTAGTTATTGAGTAAATCTCTTGTCCGTGCGGCCCGCGCGAAAATGTATACTAACTATCGTTAATTCTCGTAATTGTTGGAAATGACCAGTTGGGATAGATGTAACGCAAGAGGTGAGAACTAATTTCTGGGAACAACCTGAGGCTAACTCGTTAGAGTATATACTCCATTGTTGTTCTTAGAAACACCCCGAGGCTTACTCGTAAGAGTATGTACTCCAATGGTGTTCTGTTTTCTTAGTCCAAAACCAGTCACCATTCATAACCCTTCTAGACATCATGACCAATTATTACTCGAAATCACAAGATAGTATACAATCTCAAATGTTTGTAAACTCCGCCCACAACCTCATGCCCATAACTTCACTTAGGTTATGGTGTGTGGTGATGAAATCCACACTTCATGAAGGGTTAAGGAGATAGACAAACAAAAGAGGCACCTCCCTATTCCAAAGAGATTTATTTAATAACTAAGTGCTAGTACTCAAATTAAATCAAAGACTATCCTTTAACATGAAAATAAATTATGCAAGTGTAAATACGAAATGTAAATAAATTCGTAAAAGTAATAAGTATGAATTGTAAACATGTATGTAAATTTCTATAAGCATAAACAAGTATGTATTTCGAAAATTATAGACATGCTTTTAATTACATATGTACAACGAAATCATACACAAACTTTATAATTCCCCGACAGCGGCGCCAAAAATTGATACGCGCAAAACATGCATTTAATGTTAACACAAAGTAGACCCTAAAAACAAAGTTCACACGTAAAGCAATTTAAAACCCTTATTTTGTCATTATAATATTGGCGAGTAGGGATCGTTCTATCCGGGGAATTAAAGGGCGTATGCATGGTTTCGTTAATAAGCGGAAATCTAAAGGTTTGGGGGATTGGAAATTGGTTAATTAATCTACGAAATTAAAGTACAAAAACATGTAAACACAACAAGAACTCCTAGACTTCTAACATGTTTTACTCATAGACAAGTTTAACAATCAAGAAACCTTAAAGTCTAATTATGCTTACTAAAAATAAGAAGCTACACTACTAATTACAAGTGATCATCTCATCTTATTAACCTTACTCTTTTTCATGCCTCAATACTCTAACTAAGCTACGAAATTTATAACTTCCAACTAAATATACATGCTTGATAATTGAGTAGGAATGCAACTTAGCGTCTAAACACCCTAAACAAAATACGATCATCGAAACATGCGAAAGAGAGGGACTTAGCGTATTATCTAACACATGCTTTCGAAGCTTTAAGATTGTATCAAACATGCATAAAAGGCTTGAAATCATAAACACATGCAATTTACGAAAAGGCTTAAGAACATATAACTCAAATTCAAACTTGTTCTTCATTAAATACATCAAAGTGATCCAATACAAAGCAAAAGACAAGAGATTGAAGATCATGGTTACACTTTTTGTCTTGAATGCTTGATGACTTCTTGAAGGTGGTTCTCATTCACAAGGGACTTAGCGTATTGTGAATGATCGATGGCTTCGGAGGATGGATTGCTTCGGCTTGTAAAGGACCCTTGAAGTGTTTATAGAGGAGAGGTATTTGTGTAGAGGTTTGGCTTGTAAAAATGGGAGATGATCTGTATTATGGATGGCCTCCCTCTTATATATAGGCAAAGGAATTGCCTACCTCTCTCTTCCACCTTGCCTCTTCATTAAATGCACCCTTAGTCACCATGGCAAGTCACACCCTTATTCACCATTTGTGATCATCACAAGCAAGAGTCACCTAGGCTAGTCACACCCTTAGTCACCCTTTGTGATGATCACAAGCTTAGTCACCAAGCCTAGTCACAAAGCTTGCCAAACTTGACTTTTCCTCTTCACCAAGTGGCTTGCTTACAGAATTTAATGGGCTTGGGCTTGATTTTGGGCCAAAACAAACTTTGACAAATGGGCCCACAAAATTCTTTATGGGCCGGCCCATTCCCGGTGGTCCGAAATCGCAAAAATCGCAAAATTGCCGAAATTCCTCCGAATCGCGCCGTTATTCATCTCCACCGTAAATAACCTAAAAATAACAAATTAAATAACAAAAACATAAAAACTAAGATTATAACTTAGCTAAACGTAAAGGGAAATGCGTTAAGAATCGAGCATAAAATGCGTATATCAGCATATGAGATTCCAGTCTCGACGATATGAGGAGGGTGGACCGAGTCGGGGACCTTCCAAGAAGCTGAATTCAGGCACTTCCGGATCAGCATCATCATCTGGCAGTGGACCATATAGACATCCAGCTAGTACAGCAAGACAGAGACAGAGATGGAGGAGGAATCAGCCACAGAGACCCCAGTCCAGTGGGAGTTCTAGCGGATCCAGCTATCCTCGATGTACTAGTGGCACTTTTTTTGTACCGAGGGAGTATCCATTGTGCAATTTCTGCAATAAGCATCACTTTGGTCCTTGTCAGCGAGGCACTACAATTTGTTATCCTTGTGGCCAAGAGGGTCACTTTGCGAGGGAATGTCTCCAGTCTGCTGGTGTTGGTGGGCAGGTAGCTCAGAGTTCAGGAGGAGATCGACGTACTACTTCTGGAGCCCGACCAGTACAGTCTTCTGGACAGGGCGGACAGCAGGGTCACCATCAGCGTGGACCACCAGCTGGACAAGCCAGGGTTCATGCTATGTCATTGCGTGAGGACAGAGCTTCACCAGAGGTTGTCATTTGTACTGTACATGTTTTTGGCTATCCAGTACTTACTTTGCTAGATCCAGGTGCTACGCATTCATTCATATCATTTAGATTGTCATCTTTAGCTACTATGCCTGCATCTCCACTTCCGGGGTTGTGGAGAGTGTTGTATCCATCCGGTGAGGTTGTGAGTATTGGTTGGGTGTATAGAGATTGTGAGATCTTTGTGGGAGATTATGGTTTAGCCGCGAATTTGTTATTGCTGGATATTATCGATTTTGATATGATTTTGGGTATGGACTTCTTGGAGACACATTGGGCTATGTTCGATTGTCACAAGAAAGAGGTGGTGTTTCGACGTCCTCGTTTTCCAGAGATATTATTTCGCGGTGAGAAGAATACTTCCTTGTCGTGTGTGATTTCAGCGATGAAGGTTGAGCGAATGATGAAGAAGGGTTGTGTTGCATACTTAGCTCATGTTGTGGATACAAAGGCTGCTGTACCAGACATTAATTGGTGATATTGAGGTTGTTTCTGAGTTTCCAGATGTATTTCCAGAGGATTTACCAGGCGTCCCTCCAGTCAGAGAAATTGATTTTACTATTGAGCTTTTACCAGGCACTGGACCTATGTCTCAGGCACCTTATCAAATGGTACCAGCGGAATTGAAGGAGTTACAAATTCAACTTCAAGAGTTGTTGGAGAAAGGTTTTATACGACCTAGTGTTTCACCGTGGGGTGCTCCTGTATTGTTTGTAAGGAAGAAAGATGGTTCCATACGGTTGTATATTGACTACCGGAAGCTGAATCAGGTCACCGTGAAGAACAAGTACCCATTGTCGCGGATTGAAGATTTGTTTGATCAGCTCAAGGGAGCTTTAGTGTTTTCGAAGATTGATCTCTGGTCTGGATACCATCGGTTAAGGATTAGAGAGTCAGATGTGCCTAGGACTGCTTTCAGATCACGGTATGGGCATTATGAGTTCATGGTTATGCCGTTTGGGTTGACTAATGCCTCTGCAGCTTTTATGGATTTGATGAACAGGGTGTTCAGGCGATTCCTGGACAAGTTTGTGATCGTATTCATCAACGACATCCTCATTTACTCCAGGAGTGTGGGCCAGCACAAGAAACATTTACGAGCTGCTTTGCGGACTTTGTGAGATAATCAGTTGTTTGCAATGTTCAACAAGTGTGAGTTCTGGTTGAAAAGCCTGAAGTTTTTGGGTCACGTAATATCTGCTAAGGGAGTCAGCGTAGATCTTGACAAGATTGAAGCCGTATTGAATTGGGGTAGACCTACCACTGTACCAGATATCAAGAGTTTCTTGGGTTTAGCATGTTATTATCGGTGCTTTGTGCAAGATTTTTCACAGATTGCTACTCCGCTTACCAAATTGATGAAGAAAGGCGCCAAGTTCGAGTGGTCCGATGCTTGCGAGGAGAGTTACTTGCTTTTGAAGGATAAGTTGACTACTGCACCGGTTTTGACTCTACCTGACGACAGTGGAGAGTTTGTAGTTTATAGCGATACGTCGAAATTGGGTCTTGGTTGTGTTTTGATGCAGCATGGCAAAGTGCTGGGTTATGGTTCCAGGCAGTTGAAACCACATGAAGTCAATTATCCTACGCATGATTTGAAGTTGGCTGCCATTGTATTAGCCTTGAAGAGTTGGAGACACTACTTGTACGGAGCTCAGTGTAAGATATATACAGATCACAAGAGTCTCACTTATTTGCGCACGCATCCAGATCTGAACATGTGACAGCGCAGATGGATGGAGTTGATCAATGATTATGATTGCACCTTTGAGTATCATCCAGGGAAGGCTAATGTCGTTGCTGATGCACTCAGTCGGAAATCTGGAGCTTCATTGTTTCATGTGTGTGTGGCCAGAGTTTCCATGTTAGTAGAGTTATGGGCTATAGGAGCTGAGTTAGAGTAGGATGATGATGGAGCCTTGTTGGCTAGTTTCCAGGTTCAACCGGTATTGGTTGATCAGGTACCTGAAGCTCAGGATGCGGACTCCTATCTGTTGGACAAGAAGACCATAATTCGAAATGGTGTGCCAACAGAGTTTCAGTTGAGTAGTGATGGTACATTGCTGTTCAGATGCAGGCTTTGTGTACCCAGAGACGAGGGCTTGAAGAAGGAGATCTTAGTTGAAGCTCATTGTTCTGCTTACGCTATGTATCTAGGCGGTATGAAGATGTTTCACACACTTAGAGCCTACTATTGGTGGCGGAATATGAAGGGGGAAATTGCAGCGTATGTGAGCAGATACCTCATTTTTCAGCAAGTGAAGGCAGAGAGACAGAAACCTGCTGGAAAGCTACAGCCTTTAGAGATTCCAGTTTGGAAGTGGAAGCATATCACTATGGATTTCGTATATCAGTTACCGCGTACTTCTGCTGGTAACACTGGTATTTGGGTCATTGTGGACCGTCTGACGAAATCAGCTCATTTCCTTGCACTTCCAGGGAAGATTTCAGTGGGTAGGTTAACGAAGCTGTATTTGGCTGAGATTGTTCGTTTACATGGTGTGCCTGTGTCTATTGTTTCTGACCGAGATAGTCAGTTCACTTCAGGGTTTCGGCAGGCATTGCAGCGAGCTTTGGGGACCAGACTACATTTCAGTACAGCTTTCCATCCTGAGACTGATGGGTAGTCTGAGACGACTATTCAGACCTTGGAGGACATGTTGCGGTCTTGTGTATAGTTTAGAGGGAATTGGGACCAGCAGCTTCATTTGATCGAGTTTGCCTACAATAACAGTTATCAGGCCAGCATCGATATGGCACCTTATGAGGCTTTGTGCGGGAAGCAGTGCCATACTCCATTGTGTTGAAGTGAGGTGGATGAGCGTTGGCTCATTGGTCCTGATTTGGTGAAGAGCACCACTGAGGATATTCAGATCATCAGAGACAGACTAAAGATTGCTCAAGATCGACAGAAGAGCTATGCAGATGTAAGGAGGAAGAGTCTTGAGTTCAAGGTTGGCGATTGGGTCTTCCTGAAATTGTCTCCTTGGAGAGGAGTAGTTCGTTTCGAGAAGCGTGGCAAACTTCGTCCATGGTATATTTGTCCTTATGAGATCATAGAGAGAGTTGGTGTTGTGGCTTACAGGTTGGAGTTACCCTCAGATATGGCTAGAGTGCATAATGTCTTCCATGTATCTATGTTGCGGAAGTACATTTCGGATCCATCGCATGTTTTAGCACCATATCAGCTCCCTATTCAAGAAGATTTGACTTATGTGGAGGAGCCAGTGCAGATTCTCGATCGACGTATACAGGAGTTGAGGCACAGAGTTATTCCGCTTGTGAAGGTCTTATGGCAGAATCATTTAGTGGAGGAAGCCACTTGGGAGACCGAGCAGCACATGCGAGAGCAGTATCCTCATCTTTTCAGTTAGCAGATATGTAAATTTCGAGGTCGAAATTTTTGTAAGGGGGGTAGATATGTGACAACCCGAACAGGAAATGGTAGTTAATCGGATTAATTCGCGAGTTTCACGTATAATTGTGGTTTGTCGTAATTAATCGGTTATGCGGCCTTGTTCACAACTTAATTATCGGACACGAATTTGGTTTGGGTTTATTCGCGGAAAATGTAGAGAATTTGATTTCGAGTTCGTAGGAGGTTTCCGAGGATTTTTTGGATAATCGAGGAATATAAAATGAATATTTGAAATTATCGTCGAGTTAGTCGTGCTTATCTGTTTGAATTTGAGTTATCCGAATCGTGGATAGAGTTGGTTTGCGACGTATAAATAGCGGAATAGTCGTAAAGTTGTCGCAAAAGTTGGAAATTGGGTTGTTTGACAGAGTTGACCAGCTCTGAAGGATCTTCCGCCGGATTTCGGGATTAGCGCGTTTGCGCGTTGTGCTTGTCTGTGAGTGGACATTTCTTTTCACTGATTGGTTGCGAGTCTTTATTATACGTTTTACGAGCATGAGCATGCATATGCGATTATGATTTATACAAGCATGTGTTTTACGTTTATGCATTTACGAATATGCTTTTATACTTATGCAATACGAATATGCATTTACATTTGCATAGAAACTATTTATGATTTGGTTTATACAGAGTACAGTCTCATTATGTATAGTTATATCGATGCACTTAGCATTCCGGCTGATCCCCAAGGATGTTTACCGGGGGGACTGTTACCCTAACCGGAGGTCTTTATCGGGGGGAGTAGATACCCTGACCCGAGGCCCTTTTTGGCTGGAATCACGTGAGGATCAGGGATCCCGTGATTCAAGCTGTACTAGCGCGGATGTGTCCATAAGTGACCCCGCGGAATTTTCGATGCATGCTCTGTACGCGTGAGGAGTTAGAGTCTCCCTCGTGTACCTTATGATTTTCATGCATTTAGACTCGCATATGTTTTATAATATATATAATATTCGGCGAAAGACATTTATTTTTGTCCACCCACTTTAACAGTTTATATGTCTTTCCCTGGGCTCTTTGTTTTCAATGCCCAGTTTGCAGTTTGGATTCTAGTGTTGCACGTCAAGGTTGAAGGCTTAGTATTCGAGCTACTTTTCCTTCTCAGTAGGTTTTTAGTTTGGCCTACTGTTGTGTATATATGTAAATACTAGAGGTCGCTCTGAATACTGTGATGTTTATATTTTCACATGATTTTCCCGGATTTCTGTAAAGTTATAGTTTTGTTTATTGCTTTACATTATGATATGTTTTTAAGAAATCCGGTTGGGATTGGTGCCCACGGTTTGGCTTTTGTGGCATAGGATGAAGTGTATTTTCTGCTGCAGATTAATTATAACCGCGCGTTATAGAGGAAACTCTGTCGAAATTTTTGGTTTTTGAAAGTTTACGTTTTTAGAAAGGGGTTTGATTCCGGTTTAGGAAACTAAATCTAATGGTAGTTGTACTGCTATCTAATGGTAGTTAAACTGCTATCTTGTTTCACTTCGAGAGAGGTCGGAGACTATACATGGCTAAAAATTTCAGAGGCACAAATCATTTCTTTGTTTTGGAGAAGAGAGAACAGAGCCACAAAGAAATAAGCATTTGCCAATAACATGGTTTGAGACTCAGAAATATGAAATATCTAATGCTGAAACCTAAAGTGACGAAATTATCCTTTAAGATAAGGTAATGTTTTTACTGTTAACAACAACAGTAAAAAACTTGATATGAAACTTAAACTTGAGATACCATTCTTATACTTTTGAAAGCTGAGGTGTATAAATTGTATGTCTCCTCAAGTTAATGTAGATCTTTTCTTTTGTTGTAACTATTTACTCAATTGCATATAAGATATGTTGTGTTCCGCACATTGTATATTTAGTAACAAGATGAAAATCATGGAATACATGAAGATAGTTATGCTTTTTGAAAATATATTCTGCACAGCGGTGCATTTGCATTCGCTATGTGTCAAGTTATTATTGACTCAAAACTAACAAAAAGTTTAAAAATTTAAATAAAAAATTATTTTAAAAAAGAGAGAAAATTTTAGGAACAGTACCTCAAATATAGATCATTAACTATCAAATATGTATCTCAACTTTGTAAATTTATACAACAACAGTACCTGCCGTCAACTTTGGTGTTAACTTTTTATAAGGTATTAAACTGTTGAGGGTAAATAGTTCAATCAACTATTGGCACTAAAACTCTACATTAGTATTTCATATTCTCCAAAAATGTAGACACCTCATCTTTTTCTCCTCCAGAATCACAACGCCTCATCTATTACTCTCTATACAAACAAAAGACCTAGGATTTAAAAATAGCTGGACTAAAAAATAATTTTAAAAAATTTGTAGTAGTCGAAATTTAATTTTCATATTTTAAACTAAAAATATGCTAAAATATAGTTTTTTTTTTCAGAAAATTTTAGGATTGGTACCTCAAATACGGATCATTCATCACTTATATACCTCAACTTTTAAAATTATCAGACATGTACCTTAATTATATAAACTTAAACAATAACAGTATCTACGTTAACTTTGGTGTTAACTTTTTATAAGGAGTTAAACTTTTAAGTGTAAAACAGACAATATTCAACTTAAACCCTTCTTTTCATTTAAAAAAAAAACCTTATAGTGACACTTTAGTCAAATTGTAAAATCACTAAGTTCTTAAAATTGATAGTCAAGTCGTGAAATCATCATACAATGCCTATTTATTCAATTGTATGTTTTCAAGACATTAATTGGTGCATGTCAAACATGTGTTTTGTTGTAATGTATGTTGTTTACCACATTTATTTATGCTGCATTTTCATGTCATAGTATGTCACATTTTAATGTTATAAGAATAAGAGAAAATTAACAAGCATGGATCTAAAAGATAAATAGTAATTAACAAATATGACATTTGTCATATGAAAAGACGGAGATACACTTCGATTACAATGCGTTAAAACCCACCAAAATTGAAGAAAAATAACTATATCGTAGCTTAATTTTAGTTCAAAATATAAAAATTAAAAATTTGACCACTCCAAATTTTTTTAATTATATTTTAGTACACCTATTTTTAAATTCTAGGTCTTTTGGTTGTATAGAGAGAAATAGATGAGGTATTTTAATTCTGGAGGGAAAAAAATGAATTGTCTACATTTTGAGAAAAAAATTAAATACTAATATAGAGTATTGGTGCCAAGAGTTGGTTATATTAATTTACCTTCAAAAGTTTAACACTTTATAAAAAGTTAACACCAAAGTTTACGGCAAGTATTGTTCTTGTATAAGTTTACAAAGTTGAGGTACATATCTGATAATTTTGAAAGTTGACGTACATAAGTGATGAGCAAAAGACTAAAAATAGTCACTCATGTTTGATGAATTAGATACTTTTAGTCACTAACTTTTGAAACTATAATTTTGGTCACCCAAGTTTAATAAAATGAACATTTTTGTCACTTAACTTTTGAAGTGTAACTTTGATCACTTCTCCTACCCCATAAAAATGAGTGACCAGATGTGTACTTTTAAAAGTTAAGTGACAAAAGTGTCTATTTAGCCAAACTTAAGTAACCAAAGTTATATTTTCAAAAATTAAGTGACCAAACTATCTAATTCACCGAACATAAACGAGCATTTAAAGATTTTTACCCAAATAATGAATAACCTATATTTAAGATATTGTTGTTAAAATATTGTCTTCAAAAAATATTAAATTTTCTTTTTATCTTTATTTATATAAGAAGTGCCCTTACACCACGTGTATAGAATAAAACACCACCAAGTAAAGTGGTCCACGTCATGAAAGCACGACCATTCAATTCTAAATCTTGAAAGAGACCGCTTCCAAGTAGTTGTTTGCCTCTCTCTAATTTGCTTCTCCTGGTTTGGGTGGGGTGCTCCTTCTAACTTCTGGCTGTCTATGTAATCATGTAATTTACATGTAGTACACAACTAATAAATAATAATACATAGAACATTGAGCCACTGTTTTAGACGGATTCTTAAAGTGATTTCAATATTAGCATTTTTTTATAATTATTTTCAAGAGAATGTATTTCTTATATATTTTTTAAAAATTTATTTTAAAAATTAGTAAATAATTCTTTAAATTTTCTCCAAGTACTTGTAGTTGTGATCAAATATCATAAAGTTAATAAAAGTACTTTTTAAGTGTTAGAAATACTTTCAAAAATTGAGTGTTTTATAATACTCTTGAGTACAAAAATTCTTTAATTTTAAAACATTTGATCATTTCAATTTTTTAAAAAATGACAACCACAAAAATGATCACACTCTAAATCTGAAAAAAAAATATTACTCGTAAGCACTATAAAAATTTGGTTCAAAACCATTCCAAACAGTAAAGAAGCAAGCACTACTACTGCACGGATGGATTGAGTCAGCAGTAAAGAACAATAAATCAGATTCTCTCTCTCTCATACAATTAGTACACTTGGCCAACAACCTACCCCGGCCACTTCATCTCTTCAATAATGTCTTAATTTTGACATTACATTCATCCACACTAAATACCACCTTGTGGATTCATCCTTCTTCATTTCTTCTCCGCTTGCCATATTCATCTACTCACTCACATGACCCAGAATTCTTTTCAGCAAATCTCTCAGAAAATACAAGCCTTTGGAGCAATTTATCTCAGCAGTCGGTTTAAGTTAGCTGTTCTAACTCCAGAAAATTGAATCTTTCCTCCTTTTTTTTAATTTTTAATTTTTTTTTATGATGTGGAAAGTTGTGTTCTCTATTTGAATAGTTGTTTTTGGGTATATGCTGAAACCCAGGAATTTTAGGTACTGGGTTTTCTTAATAGTTGTTCAGGAAAAAGATTAAGTCTTGTTGAACAAGAGTTGTTGACAACTATCTCAGTTTAGCATTTGGATGATTATCTATGTATTGGAATTAAGGCCATGGCAAGAGGTAGAGGGGAGAAAGATGATTACTGTGAGAAGAACACGGGTTCTCTCAAACTCTTGCAAATTGTCTCGTTTTTGGTTGTTTTTGTTGTGGGTGTGGTGATGGGATTAATAACAAGTTCCCACATTAATAGGCATTTCAGTTCACAAACCGAGATTTATTCGTTCATCAATCACTTCTCCTCCTCCACCGAGGAAAAACACAAGGAGCCTAAGTGCAATGTTGAGCAAAGGTGTGAGAGGGTCGATTGTTTCAGCATGCAGACGTTTCTAGAGCCGAAGAATTTGACACATGGAATGACGGATGATGAGCTGTTTTGGAGAGCTTCATTGGTTCCGGTCAAAAAAGAGTTTCCGTATGAGAGGGTGCCGAAAGTGGCCTTCATGTTTTTGACTAGAGGGCCCTTGCCGTTGATGCCATTGTGGGAAAGGTTCTTTCAGGGACATGATCACAAGCTATTCTCAGTCTATGTGCATGTAATTCCCGGGTATAAGCTCAATGCATCTACCACATCTCCTTTTTATCAACGCCAAATCCCTAGTCAGGTACAAGCCAAGTTGAATCATACATCTATAAATCTATAATAGTTTACTAGCACTGTCATCCATTGTCATTGAGTTCTTCTTTATTTTGGATTTAGTATACACCGTTGTATTAATGTCGAGTCATTCCCTTCCATAGAAAGTTGAATGCTTTTACTTATAATTTGTGTGACCTCCTAAATTAGGCTCCCATTCCTTCTACTGATAGAAGCTATAACTTCAGCTTAATTTGAACTCCCGTCAATCATTTCAGATATGCAGTTTCCAATGTTTTCCTTTCATCAACTGATCTTCCTGTTTGCTTGCATCAAATAGTAGGCTTCTAGTTTTGGTTCCATACAGATGAAACATGATAAATAATGAGTTATGAATGCTCTGTGGCCAACAGATCATGGGATGATTTGAAGAGGGTTTTCAACAGTGGTGCTTTTCTAAATAAGACTGGTGACCTCCTCTTTCTGCTGTCAATAATAAAAAAATTCAATATACTTTGTAGTTAAGTGAGCTTGTCGCACACTCTGGTTTAATATTAGATAAAAGTTGCTCAATGCTAATTGATTTAGTATTAGATTTGACTTAGGGTACTAACAGACCTTGGCATGGAGCTAAATTTGAAGCTTCATCAGAATCACTGTTATTACGGCCAATTGTCAGCCTATATGTTCTTGTATTAGATATAAAAAAGCTCAGGCTTAAGTTCCTTGCATTGCGTAAAAAAAAAATAATAGGCTGCACAATTGGACTATAAGGAAGCTGTGGTCCTGTAGTGCTTTCTTCTTAGCTTTATGAGTTGCAATGGGCGGGCTCTAACTGGCTTACCTAATGCATTGCTATCTTATTTTCTGGTTAGTTCCAATCTAATGATTATCTCAACCCTATTAATTGAAGCCACATTCCCTGTTATTTTATTTTCTGCTTTAGATTATATAAGGGACTCACTTATGCAGCCTTCCATTCTGTGTGCTACTTTTTTTCTCTCTTAATTGTAAGAGCATATACATAAATACATAAGGGAATAAGGCCTCATAAGGGATGATCACTAGCATTGGTGAAAACACGGAAAGCCTAACAATTCTCTGACACTTCGTTTATATAATATATGTTCATTCTTGATGGTGAGATTGCTATTCTTTTTTTGAGATTGAGCAGAAGTGTCATATGAACACTATCCATGTTACAGTTCTACGGTAGTTTATGTCCTAGAAGGTTCACTGGCTAAAGTTTCTGATTAACACTTTTATTGTTTATTGTATGTATCTTCACATTATGTTTTCCCTTGGTGAGTACTTTTCAAGTTATTAGTGCTTTTTTAGTTTTTTACTTTGTCGTACCTTCTAAATAATTGACTGCTCATTTCATGTATCTCTGTAACACATTTATTTTTACTCTCTTATAGTCATTGTAATTTTGATTCCTAGATAAATGATTTACGCAAATCAGTTGTATGTCTTATTGAGGTACCTCTACCTCACCTCCTTAACTTCAATTAGTACTCTATGCAGCCTGTTTCTTGGGGAACAGTAACACTGGTTGATGCAGAGAGGCGCCTTCTTGCCAATGCCTTGCTTGATCTCTCAAATGAGCGCTTTGTTCTTCTCTCTGAGAGTTGCATCCCACTCTATAATTTTCCTACGGTCTACAAGTATCTCAGTGGTGCTAATTATAGTTTTCTTGAGTCATATGATGATCCTGGACGTTATGGCCGTGGGCGTTACAGCCGTAAAATGCTTCCTGATATTCAGTTGTATCAGTGGAGAAAAGGGTCTCAGTGGTTCGAACTGAGCCGCAGTTTAGCTACTACAATAGTCGCAGACGTACAGTACTACACCGCCTTCAGTAAATATTGTTTGCCTGCTTGCTATCCAGATGAGCATTACATGCCAACTTTCTTCAATATGTTCCATGGTTCACAAAACTCAAATCGGACAGTGACTTGGGTTGACTGGTCTCTCGGGGGACCTCATCCTGCAATGTACGGTGTAGATAATATTACAGAAGATTTTGTACGGTCTATTCGGAACAATGGAGTACTTTGTCAGTACAATACAGAGTTGACATCCATTTGTTACCTATTTGCTCGGAAGTTTGCTCCAACTGCTTTGGAGCCTCTGCTAGAGCTCGCCTCATCTGTGATGGAATATTGAGATTTTTAGCTCACTTGAAAGCGCATCTATTCTACGGCTACATAAATATCATTGTCGTCGTAGTCAATTTTGCCTTGATACAAATACACGGGTAGTTTTTACATGGAGGCATTAGGCTCTCTACTATTGAGATCCGAGAGATTTGTTTTTCAAGAAATATATTTGGAAAACCGGTAAGTTCTGGAAGAAAGAAAAGCATAGATATGATTGAAATGAGTGAAATTGTATGTTGCAACCGATATATTTTTTGCCAACTGGATTTCAACAGATACAAAGCAAGCATCCAGTTATAAGTTTCAACTGCAGTGAGTGTTACAGGGGAAGAAAGATGGATGATCTTGTAGTCATTGTCCAGTAGTGAAACCCCATAATGAGAACCGAAATGAGTTCACCAACTCTGTCACTTGGGACCAACAACCATGTCATCCACAGTTTAATTTGCTCTCTTAATGTTTGATAAACTTGCATCCGTCGTGCCAAAGTGCCTCGCAAGAGTTTTGGTCCTAAGCTAACACCATAGATATCGATGAGTTATTTCTCAAATTGTTATGTATTATTTAATAGTTAAAACATTGGAATACTATTGGAACCTTTGAAGTTGTCGACACAGCAATTCCAGCTGCTATAAACAAGAATTTGAACCTCCAATTAGGCTCGAGGTATGCGCTTTTCTATCATACATGTACTAATGTAAAATGGTTAATTAGGTCCTAAATCATAATATATGTTAGTTGTGTATGCATGCGTAGCCTGTTTCTACATACGTACGTATCAGTGGAACAGAGAAACTTTTGAAGGACAAAGATTTGGAACATGGTCTGCAGACAAGAGCTGGAAGTAATGAGATAAATGACATATATAGCTCATGATCGGAGTAGTCAAGAAGAAGAAGAAGCAGAACATTACAAGGATCTTCAATTGGACGACGTCAAGCGTAGCAAACAATAAATTATTAGCCCCAAACTATCTCTCGTCTCTTTGATATCACATTTCATTTATGTCACATAATTCATGTATCCTGAAATATCCTCAAACAAGCCACGCCACAGTTTGAACCCGAATTACTACACTATATGTATGTGATCAAAATACAACAAGCCAGGCCTCTCCTCCTGTTAGTCAGATAGAACACAAGAGTTTGAGGAATTTTTTGATATATTTTATCTCTCGAATTGAGATATATATATATATATATATATAAAAGACTACTTACATTTCTATAGGGAAACTATTTATAACTTCTTAAATTTTTTTATTTTTTGAGAAGCGGACGCTGAGCTAACTTCTCGCTTAGACACAAATTTTATTGAATAAAGGAAACAATACAAAGGATGGGGACAAAAGCCAAAACCATCCCTAAAAAAACTATACATCGATAAAAACTATCTAACAAACAACAAACCAAATTCAAATAATCTACAATGAGGAGCGAAAAGTAGGCATATAGGATTAAGCCCAAGTGTGAAGGCAAGCGATGAGCGGAGGAAGGTTCTCCCACCAAACACCCCCATCACATTGCTCGACATAACTTGCAACAGCATCAGTCACTCTATTTCCTTCCCGAAAAACATGAGTCACCTTAAGATTGGCTCTAGCTGCAAAAAAGGAGCAATGAGTCCAAGCCACCTTATGCCTCCAAGGAACAAGATGAAGCTTAGAAAAATAAGAAACAATTAAGGTTGAGTCTGATTCCAGCCAAATGTTATGCCACCCTTGCCCCCAAGAAACTTGAAGAGCCTCAACGACAGCAAGGATTTCAACATCAATAGCATTACTAATTGTAGCAAAGAAAGAAAATGCACCATGAAAATGAGCTGAAGCATCTCGAAATACACCACCATTGTTGGAGTGAGTCACACTTCTTGTATATTTAGGAGGTGTATATTCTGTAATTAAAAACTTGTTGAAGCATGTCGAATTTGTCCTGATCCGCTGTGTTTTCTGTTATCTGATCAAGAACTTGTTTGCAATGAATCTTTCATTTCTTGGAGAACATCCTGAACCGTGAACAATCGGTAGCTCTTCAGAATGAGAGCACCGGATTTGGAGTCAAACTTGATGGCATCAATTATCAGTTATAGAGAAGACTGACTAAAGATGCATCTTGGAGGTGTTGGAAAAAGTGGGAGTATGTTGTTGGCATTCTATAACGACCTGAAGCTGTTGGCAAGCTGTTTGTGAGATTTATCCCCTCAACCTTTTGACCATTGACTAGTCTAAGGTTAAGTGAATTTCTCTTACCTGCAAGTATATGGGGTGAAGTTATAGTATTTGTAAAGAAGTTGAGTGTCGAACCCACGATGATTGACTACTTAAACTCTTTAGCTTTACTCGATTAAACACTTGAAATCACGGATTAACTAGAGACAAGACATAACACTAAAAACTAAAGCAAGATGTGAAAGTGTATCTTACAAGACTAACTCATTTGGAGACTTAGCATTGCAAGGGATGATTGAACTACAATGAGTGGTTAAACGAAAGGTTGATTGAAAATTTACTACTAACTAAATTAAGTAAAAACATAAAGTAAGAGCAAAACAAAATGTAAATGTTTGGTTGGCTGGAGATGTCACCACTAGCCAACTCAATGTACCAATAATGTCCATGAAAGAACCTAACCCCGATTCATTTCCCTAAACCGGAATTTGATCCTAACAATACTACAACCTTTTAAAAAATTTCGCCATAGTTTACTTTATAAAATGAGTAAACCAAAAACCTGCAATGAAAACACACTTCCAAATAATCCACAAAAACCAAACCGTGGGACACCAATTCCCATCCAGATTTCTCAAATTCACAAACTACTAAAAAAAAGTAAAAGTATTTCTTTACACTATTTATTCGAAATCCAGTAAGTACTCGAAAAGCATTGCAAAGGAAATAAACTAACATAGTACTCAAAGCGACT
This sequence comes from Geum urbanum, assembly GCA_946800695.1. Taxonomy (NCBI): domain Eukaryota; kingdom Viridiplantae; phylum Streptophyta; class Magnoliopsida; order Rosales; family Rosaceae; genus Geum; species Geum urbanum. The sequence continues at coordinate 28,027,964 of OX327004.1, forward strand.
TCTAATTTACAAATATATAAAGCTAGTACGTAGGTTAAACCAAGAACCTACTAGAAAAGAACAGTGACTTGAACTCTAGGCCTCCGACGGCGACGCGCAACCACAGGATATAAACCGCAAACTGGACAAGAAGGAAACAGAAAAGCCCAGGGAAAGGCATATAAATAATAAAACTGTTAGAGTGAGTGGACGAAAATAAACTTTCATTTTTAAACTGATAGCAATAAATATAATATGTCTTTCACAATATATACGTAAATAAACATAATGCAAGTTTAAAAACTGCGGGGTCCACTTTTGGACACCTCCGCCTCAGTATAGTCTAAATCACAGGATCCTAGACCCACACGTGATTAAATAGTCAGAAAGACCTCGAGTTAGGACTCTGTTCCTCCCGGAGCATCTCGGGGATCAACCGAGCATGCCAGTGTATCGATGCCACTACTACCTCTGAGACTGTACTCTGTGTAAAACAAATCATATTTGTTTCCATGCACATGCATAATCCTAAATGCGTACTTGTACGACATATAATCATAAATGCATAATCGTAAATGTATACTTGTACGTGCATAATCATAAAATGCATAATCAGGACTCGCATTTCAATCAATAAAAATAAACTGTCCACTCACTGTATGCAGCTAGCTCGAAGGTCTGGCGGAAGTTCCCTTGCCAAAATCTCTCTCGTGGTTTCCTGAGTAAATAACATATTTGTTTAATTTCAGAATTCAATAAAACGCGCGAAAAAAAAATCAGAAACCATCCCGGAAACCCCACGGAAAAATTAGAATTTTTGACTCGCCAGAGCTCTGCCGCGGGCAGCGGCGCGTAGCCGTCACGTGCCACCACCGGCGGTAGTGCGTGAGCCACACACGCTCCTGGTCCAAACTGCTCTGATGGGAGCGTTTGACCACTCGTTGGAAAGATCTCATCGAGCCCAACATCTTTCCCAACTGGAATACATCATCAACCCTGGCCATCTCAGAAGGTAGTGTCTACCTGTACGCCACAGCACCCACTCGCTCAGTAATTTCATACAGACCAACATAACGCGGGCGGATTTAACCACATTTCTCAAACAGTACAACACCTTTCCAATGAGACAATTTCAAAAACACCCAGTCACCAACTTCGAACTCCAGATCTTTTCTCCTCACATCAACATAACTTTTTTGTCGATCTTGTGCAGCTTTCAATCTGTCCCGAATAATCTGAATGTCTTCAGTAGTATTTTTCACCAAATCAGCAACAAGAAGCCATCTTTCCCCTACTTCACTCCAACACAACGAAGTTCGACACTGTCTACCATACAGAGCTTCATATGGAGCTATATCGACAATGGCCTAGTAACTGTTGTTGTACACAAACTCAATCAAATGTAGCTGCTGATACCAATTTCCTTTGAACTGCAACACACACGATCACAGCATATCTTCGAGAGTTTGAATTGTCCTTTCTGACTGGCCATCAGACTGAGGGTGGAAACTTGTACTAAATCACAATTTAGTCCCCAATGCTTTCTGTAATGCCCACCAAAACTTGGAAGTAAACTGAGTATCTCGATCTGACACAATTGACACAGGCACACCATGTAATCGAACAATCTCAGCCATATATAACTTCGCCAATTTACTCACAGAAAGTTTCCCAGGAAGTGCAAGGAAATGAGATGACTTCGTAAGACGATTAAAAATTACCCAAACCCTAGTGTTGCCACAAGATGTTCGAGGAAATTGATATACAAAATCCATAGTGATGTGCTCCCATTTCCACACTGGAATCTCCAATTATTGTAGTTTCCCCGCAGGTTTCTGTCGCTCTGCTTTCACTTGTTGACAAATAAGGCACTTGCTCACATAAGTTGCTATTTCCCTCTTCATATTGTGCCACTAGTAATAAGTTTTAAGCGTCTGAAACATCTTCATACCACTTGGATGCATGGCATAAGCAGAACAATGAGCTTCGTGAAGTATTTCTTTCTTCAATTTTGCATCTCCTGATACACACAATCTCCCTCTAAACATTAAGGTGTCATTCGTCTTCAATTGAAACTATGTTGGTTCACCATTTTGAATCATGTTCTTCTTACTTCGTAGACAAGAGTCTGCATCTTGAGCTTCACGAACCTGATTCAACAATACTGGTTGAACCTGGAAACTGGCCAATAATGCTCCATTATCATCCCATTCCAATTCCGCTCCTGTAGCTCGCAACTCAACCAATAGTGATACTCTTGCTACACGTACATGAAATAGGGGGCTCCGAATTTTCGGCTAAGGGCATCAGTAACAACATTAGCTTTTCTTGGATGATACTCAAATGTACAATCATAATCATTAATAAGCTCCATCCACCTTCACTATCTCATGTTCAAGTCTGGTTGAGTACGCAAATAAGTAAGACTCTTGTGATCAGTAAAAATCTTGCACTGTGCTACATATAAGTAGTGTCTCCAGCTCTTCAATGCTAACATAATGGAAGCTAGCTCAAGATCATGTGTGGGGTAATTAACTTCATGAGGCTTCAATTATCTGGAACCATATGCCACCACCTTGCCATGCTGCATCAAGACCCAACTTCGAAGCGTCACTGTAAATGACATACTCCCCACTATCGTCTGGTAATGTCAACACCAGTGCAGTAGTCAACTTCTCTTTCAATGTCAGATAGCTTTCTTCATAGGCATCAGACCACTCAAATTTAACTCCTTTCTTCGTTAATCGAGTAAGTGAAGTCACAATCCGCGAAAAGTCCTGTACAAAATAGCCATAGTATCCAGCTAAGCTCGGAAAGCTTCTTATCTTAGATACATTGGTAGGTCTGCTCCAATTCAACACTGCCTCAATCTTGTCAGGATCAACGCTAACTCTGTCAGATAACCGAAACATTTCACTTGATCCAGCCAAAATTCACACTTGCTAAACTTCGCATACAGCTGTGTATCCCGCAAAGTTTGCAAGATGGCCCGCAGATGCTTCATATGCTGCTTTACACTTCGGGAATAAATTAGGATATCATCGATGAACACAATCACGAACCTATCCAGATAATGCCTGAAGACTCGATTCATGAGATCGATAAAAGCAGTTGGGGCATTTGTTAAACTGAAAGGCATAACAAGAAACTCATAATGCCCGTACCGTGATCAAATAGCTATTTTGGGAACATCAGATTCCTTAATCCGCAGCTGATGGTATCCAGACCTCAAATCAATCTTCGAGAATACTGTAGCTCTTTTAAGTTGATCAAACAAATCATCAATCCGTGGAAAAGGATACTTATTCTTTACTGTGTCCTAATTCAGTTTTCGATAATCGATACACAATCTCATAGAACCATCCTTTTTCCTTACAAACAGCACTGGAGCACCCCAAGGTGAAATACTAGGCCAAATGAAGCCTTTCTCAATCCTCTCCTGCAATTGAGTCTCCAACTCTTTGAACTCTGCTGGAGCCATTCGATAAGGTGCTTGTGAGATCGGACCAGTACATCGAAGAAGACCAGGTAAATCTTCAGGAAACACATCTAAGTACTCAGAAACTACTGAGATATCCCCAATATTCGGCACACAAACATCAGTATCAATCACATGAGCCAAATACGCCTCACAACCTTTCTTTAACATCTTCTCAGCCTTTACTGCCGAAGTTAAACAAGGTGGAGAGACCTTTCTCTCACCACGAAACAAGATTTTTGGCATGCCTGGACTTCTAAAAACTACCTCCTTTCTATGAAAATTGAAGACTGCCCAGTGAGTCCCCAAGAAATCCATTCCCAAAATCACATCAAAATCCAAAATATCCAGCAACATCAAATCCGCGGGAAACCCATGACCTCCTATTAAAATCTCACAGTCCCGATACACCCACCCGACACATACTACCTCGCCGGATGGATACAACACTCTCCACATGCTAGGGAGTGGAGAAGCAGGTATAGTGGCCAATGATGCTAATCTATATGACATAAAGGAATGCGTAGCCCCCGGATCTAACAAAGTAAGAACTGGAATACCAAAAACATATAACGTACCGATGCTGACTTCAAGGGAAGCTCTGCCCTCTCTCAGGTTCATGGCATGCACACGAGCTTGTCCAGCTGGTCGTCCACGCTGACTACGATTCTGATGATCAGCTTGCCCAGAAGACTGTGTTGCTCGATCTCCAGAAGTGGTACCCTGACCCTGACCGTTACCCTAAGCTGCAACACCTTTCGAAGTACCTCTACGCGGACAATCCTTCATGAAATGACCCACCTAACCACAAAGATAACAACTAGTAGTGCCCTATTAACATGAACAAAAATGTCGCCTGTTATAAACATTACATAACGGAACATCACTTGATGCAGCTGGTGTGCCAAAAGAACATCGAAGATAACTTGATCCACTAGAACTTGTACTTTCTTACGGCCTCTGGGGCGATCCCTCCTCTATCTCCGGCTTCCTCTCTGACCAGATGAGCCAGTAGAAAACCTATAAGATCCACCACTCGATGAGGATGTTGATCCAAAAGTACTAGAACTCAGCCTTGTTGAAGGACCCTGACTAGATCTACCTTCCTCAAAACGGCGAGACTGAAATCACATCTGTCTCTCACTCTCTCAATGTCTTCGCCTCTAAGTGCAGCACTGACAAAGTCATCAATGTTGTCCTGAGACATAGTGGTCAAAGTTCCCTTGATATTCAAATTCAGGCCCAACTCAAACCTTATGTATTTTACTTTCTCAGAAGCAACCATATCACACGTAAAACGAGATAAATGGGTAAACTTATCTCGATACTCAAGCACTGATATACCTCCTTGCTTCAAGTTGTTAAACTCTTCATATTTCCTTCGTTGAGTAGCTTGATTGAAATATCGGCGCATAAACAAGTCCCTAAACGTAGGCTATGGAGTATCAATAGGAACCCTCTTGGTGCTAATGTGACGACCCAGAACAGAATCAGCAGTGAAATCAGCTTGATCTACGAGCTTGCGCGTAGTCGCAGATTTCCGACAGTTGTTTGAATCGTCAGATTTGTTAACGACTAAATTATTGGCGGAGAATTGGAGCTGGGTCTCTTCTCGAGAGTCGTTGTACGTGTGATTTTGAGTTCGTGGGCGGTTCCAGATCGTTATTTGGATGACCGAGGAATAAACTATGAATATTTGAAGTTTCGACGTAATCGGGTTTAAAATGGTGGATTTCTTAGCGACTAAATTACCGGACGAGAATTTGGTTTCGGATTCTTCACGGAAGATGTAGAGAATTTAATTTTGAGCTCGTGGGAACTTCTGGAGCATTATTCCGAGTTACGAAGATTAAGTTACGAATATTTCCGATTGTTGATTATTTAGTCGGTTAAAGTATGTGTTTGGGTTGAACAGTTGACGTTTTATCGGATTTGTCGATGTGTTTAACTTCGTGTGATAATTGAAGAATACATCTAGTTGAGTTTGTTGCCGCGAGAATTATCGAAATCGGAATTACGACGAGAAAGTTACGGATATTCGAAGTTTACCGAAAATGGTGTTTGAAAGTTTCCTAAAATAGAAGGTCTATAAATAGTGGAGTTTCCTGTTTGGGAAGTCAACCTTGCCATTTATATTGTTGACTGAGTTGACCGAGTCAACTCGGTGGAGAGAGAGAGATTCACGACGGAGGCGGCGAGCTCTACGGCGGCGTGAGGATTTCGGCCACCCCAGGGCTCGGCCCTTGGCCCGTTTGACTCGCCGTGTTGCCCTCGACCCCGTGCTGGCTTCCTTTCACGGCGTGGCTCACGGTGGAGAAAGAAATTTTGGGTGAAAGTTTGAGAATTTTGGGGTTAATGGTGGATTCCGATTCCGGCCAAATTGAGCTGTAAAAAGGACTGGGTTTTGTAGCCCTCATCACCATGAAGTTACCATGTAAGTTTGGTGTTCCAATGCATCTTGTACATGGAGAATTTTGGAATTGAAATTTGTGTGAACATTCAGTTTTTCACGAAATTGGACTAGTTAGAGTGTGAATTGGCCTTTGTTGCAGTTATGAAAGTTGCTCAGTGGGTGATTTTGAGTGGAATAGGGGTTGCTCTGCCGAGGAATGTTCAGTTTGGTGGCGGCGGTTAACGGCGGTCAAACTTTGACTTTTGGGGTTTTCGACAAGTTGTATGTCATTTCACTCGAAATCGTGCTCTGATCGCTGTGGGGAGGTTCATTTTTCGAATTGAGCGTCCGAAAGTACAGCGAGGTATTGATGTGTGATTTTCGGATTTTCGACAGTTTGTCGTAATCGGATTACGTGTTTCCGAGAATGGTGGTTTCTCGTGATTTGTCTTGAATTGTCGAGTTATGACTTTGAGAAATGAACTTTGTGAATATTCAAGTGTTCGTGATCGTTTGTTTGGCAAGGGACTTTCCGCAGGATCACGGGTTAACGCGAACTGCGTTACGCTAACCTGTGAGTGGACAAGTTTATATTTTCACAGTTGATTTGCGAGTTTCTGAATTTCATGATTTTCCATATTTATTTTATACGATGATGAGTTATATGTTATTTTTGGAGGTATTGTTTTATTTATATTGGTGATGGCATTACTGCATCGATTCTTCGGCTACTCGGCTGATCACCGGTAGTCCGCCAGAGTTGAGAGATTCCTCTGGACCAGAGTTGAGAGATTCCTCTGGACCAGAGTTGAGAGATTCCTCTGGACCAGAGTTGAGAGATTCCTCTGAACCAGAGTTGAGAGATTCCTCTAGGCAGGGTTGAGCGATTCCCCTGTATGCTGCCGGGGTTGAGAAAGTCCCCTGGCCTTTCACTGTCGAGTTTGAGCGATTCACCTGACGTCGGGCTTGAGAGATTCGTCCGACAACCTCCATATGTATATGTTTTCCGAACTCGCATTGTTTTATATTGATTATGTATATAAATTGGTGAAAGGCATACGCTTATTTTCGTCCACTCACTTTAACGTTTTTATTTGCCTTTCCCCCGGGCTTTTCGGTTTCCGTGCCCAGTTTGCAGTTCGGACTCTGGTGTCGCACGTCGTGGTCGGAGGCATAGTGCTCGAGCTACCTTGTTTCTTCCAGTAGGTTTATTGTTCTACCTACTGTGGTATACTTATATGATTATACATTAGAGGTCGCTCTGAGTATTCTGTTGTATATATTATATGATTTTACTCCGGATTTCAGTAAAATACAGGTATATTTATTATTTTACAGTACTGTTGATATATTGAGAAATCCGGATGGGATTGGTGCCCACGGTTTGATTTTTGTGGCATAGGATGAAGTGTATTTTCCGCGTGCAGGTAATGGTAATTCTACGTTAGTAGCGAAACTCTGCCAAAATTTCTACGGTTTTTGTTGGTTTGTGTTTTCGAAGGGGTTTGATTCCGGTTTAGGCAACTAAACCGGGGTTGGGTCGTTTCAGCTAACCCACCAGAAATAAGCATCTGAGTCCAATAACCCAACATCAACAACAGTCCTCTGCTCTGGAGTAAAATGTAGGCGGTCACAAACACGCTTCATTTGTACTAACCAAGCCTCACATAATTCGAGATCAGTAGAGCCAGAAAAATTAGTTGCTCCAGCTGTCCTAGCGTTTACTATAGGGTCAAAACGCTCTTCTAAACGCAAAACTCGCATAACCAAGTCGTGCGTTCACTGATCCTCAACAAGATCCCCAGTTCTATCAACACGGGCTCCACGTCGGGGAGGCATCCTATGAAAAGTAGACATTAGTCACCAAAACCAACAGGGTGCAATATTGATACCTCAAACATTTGAAAGCATACAACACCCAGAGCATTGATGATTATCCGCCGGCCGGTTGGGTCATCGCTCCAGAAATGCTGTACATTCTCAAAATCTAATGCTCTGATAACACCTGAAACAACCTGAAGGAACCTAACCCCGATTTAGTTGCCTAAACCGGAATTAGATCCTAACAACACTACAACGTTAAATTTTTTTGCCAGAGTTTACTTTATAAAATGAGTAAACCAAAAATCTGCAATGAAAACACACTTCCAAATAGTCCACAAAAGCCAAACCGTGGGACGCCAATTCCCATCCGGATTTCTTAAATTCACAAACTACTAAATAACAGTAAAAGTATTTCTTTACACTATTTATTAAAATCCAGTAAGTACTCGAAAAGCATTGCAAAAGAAATAAACTAACATAGTACTTAGAGCAACTTCTAATTTACAAATATATAAAGCTAGTAGGTTAAACCAAGAACCTACTAGAAAAGAACGGTGACTTGAACTCTAGGCCTGATCTACGCATTTTATGCTTGATTCTTAACGTCTTTCTCTTTACATCAAAGCATTTGCATCCTCTTTTTCTCTACTTTTTTTACCTCCTTGCTTGACATGGATATGTTTAAGAATGATGCTATGTTAAGATGATTAGGTTTAACTCTCATCCCCAAGAGTAGACATCTTCCAAGGGTTGTTAGCCTTGCAATATCTTAATGGCTCACCCTTGTTCGATGAGGGAGCTACCTATTCATCATTAGTGTATTTTTTTGAGTCTATGTTAGGTTGTAGTGATCTTGTGTGATACATGTTGTGATACTTGTTGCTATAGACTAAATGCCTTTATAAGTTTTCAACCATTCCTTGCTAAAGTGTTACAGTTCTAAGTGTGAGATCCCCTCGTATTACATGCTCGATATATTACAATGTGATTTTCCTTTGAAATTTGATTTGTATGCATGCCGCCATTGTGGTTAATAGGACTCTAATACCTTCATTATTTCATAGAGACTATATGGCCATTTAAGTATGAATACATGTTAGTCACTATGCCTAGGAGAACATGTGTTGGGTGAATAAATTTTTGAAATAATGATGCCTTGTTATCTTGTCTATGCTATTGTTTTGTATGTGGCATGCAAATTTAGGACAATTTGGTTTTAAAGTGTGAGGTATGAGGCTATGTCATTATCACTCATTAACCGAAAAATTCATAAAAATTGAAAAATGTGAGAAAATGTAATACAAAAATATGTGTGTTTTGGTATGTTTTGTGTTCCAATAATCACTCTCAATGATGAGATTAAACTAATGTCTAGTAGATTGCATTATTTTGAGCATGTTTAAAAAGAGAAAATAATGCATGTTTAATCGGTTTGAAAAGTGCATGTCATTCAAAATGCATTCACATGAGAAAAAAAAGGATTGACATGTTTTCGAGCTATCTATGCCAATGTGAATTGTTTTAGCCTTATTGTGCATACATAGCTACATTATGCACTTATTCTTTCATGTGTGACATCGATCAATTATAGTGTAATCTAGAACTTGCTTTAAACCGTGCACAATGTTTTCTAAATCATGAGTTATTTTCAAAAATGATAGAGGCATTAGGATTACCACCATAGCCAAATTGCTTTTGAACCCTATGATGCATATATCCTTTAGTGAGCCTATTTGAGATTTATATTATTTAGTCTTTTAATTCGTGAACACCACAAATCCTTACCAAGCCTAAACACTTACTCATACCCTTAACTAGGCAATCAAGCAAGAGATAATAAAGTCATATTAGGATGTTCTTAGAGTTTTTACCTATTGTGAAGTTTAGCAAAAGCTTAAGTGTGAGGTCCAGGAGGTTGTTGTGATGTTCATTAATGTTGAGTTTTGTTCAAAAAGAAAAAAAAAAGCACCAAAGAAAAGAAAGAAAAAAAAAAGAGAATAAATAGAAAATAGAAAAGGGATCCACAAAAAGATGGTAGTGTATATAAAGAATAACTATTTTGGGAAATGGTTTGTGTGAAAAAGGGAAAGCTAGTAGCACCTAAAGTATGTTTGGAACTTCAACATGTGAGTTGCTTGCTAGGTTGCTTGGTTCTTGAACTCTCATACTCTTCTTTCATTTAAACCCCTTCCTTAAGCCTCATTACAACCCGAATAATAGTCCTATTGATTTGAAATGCTTGTGTTTTTGGATTGTTGGAGCATTTGGTTGAAAATCGAGCTTATAGATTGGAGAACATGTGATTGACGCGATTTTTTAGTGCAACTCTCAAACACTTATGCGCATTGAGTGATAGCTAGTGAGTTTGATGGTTAGGAAACATATTAATTTGAACACATCTCATTGTGATGCATTTGGCTTAGCATAGTGCATAACCCTTTCGGCTTATTACATATGCATTGATTTCATGTTTTAAAAGTGTTGCTCAAAAGTAGTTCAATCCGTCTAGCTATAGTTCTTTGAGGGATATCGATCATTAAGTCGGGACACTTACATACTTGTACATGTTATGTGTATATTTGTACTTTGAGTCTAGCTTGGCTTATTTCCTTTCGCCTTTATTTTCTTGAGGACAAGCAAACATTAAGTGTGACGTAGTTGTTAGGACTATAATTATATGCCTATTATGCTCCTAACTTTATGCTTATAGTTTGTTTTCTATAAATAAAGCATTGTTCTTATGAAGTTTCCTGTTCCTACTAGAAAACGTAGAGTTGGCTCGGAAATGCATTAAATATGAAGAATTAGATACTTATTGGAGAAGACGTATACATTTCCGAGGTCACGAGTGAATTTGGAGCAACTTTGGGAAAATGATGCAATAGTTTCACCAGAAGTCACCAGAGGTTGCGCGGAACCCGCCGAAATTTGCCATAGTGAGCTGGCCCATCTTGGTCGGCCCAATCACATGGAGTCCAACCCAATGGAGACCCATTCAGCCTATTTGCTTATCGATCTGATTTGGAGAGAAATAGAAGAAGTTGGACCACATGATGTTACTAATTTGGAGTTTAGCCTTCTAAAGCCTAAACTAGTATATAGTTCATTAGTATTACTATAGGTTTGCTATCATGAAAGTTCAGTAGCAACTTTTTGATACCATTGTACTCTCAAACTGCAGTCGTACAAAAACTGTGAACGAAAATCTGAAGATAAGTGCTGCTCTCCTCTCACGATTTGATTTTGTCTTAATATTACATGACAAACCCGATGAACTTCTGGATAAGCGAGTCTCGGAGCACATTATGTTAGTAAGTTATCCACATTTTGCCCTCAGACTAGTTCATGTTTTGTCAGTGGATGCTTTTTATATGTAAATGTTATGTTACTAGTTTGGTCTGTATGCGTAAAGATATGATATTGAAACTATGTGTAATACTTTAATTCAAGGATTTGGTTATCTATCATGCAACTTCACAACGGATATGGTGAGCAATCACCAACTGCAAAAAAAGTTCGTAGGGGTAGTGCCACATATACCTAGAGACTTGATAACTGTTTCATTAACAAAGGAAGTTCATAATATATAGTTCCACTTAGAAAAGTTTGCTTTTGATAATTAAATGCATCTGGTTCAGAAAATTCAGCATCACAAGGTGCATAAGGGATAGATATAAGTGGAGGTCATTCTTTGGTTTCAAGGTTGAGACTTGACCTAAACAACGATGCTGATTTTGTTCCATTACCAATGCAACTTCTTCGTAAGTATATTGTTTATGCGAGAACCTTCGTCTTTCTAAGGTTAGTACAAATGATATCTTGGAATTCTTGTGCATCTAATGACTTGTGAACTGACTAAATTCCTCTCTTTTTTTTGTTTTTTCTTTTCTAAGTCTAAGTTTTCTCATTCTTATGCTTTCTTCAGTAATCAGGATGTCAAAGCCAACAACAAAAATCCTGCAAAATGTTTACTAGAAACTAAGAGACCACGTTACATCTGCTGATAGCACACCAATACTTGGATTAGCTTCAGTACTAGCTTGTATGTTTATGTTGTTTAATTTTATGTGGACATCTTAGGTAGTTATCTATTCTATTATAGGAAGAACAATTATGATGTCGTAAGTTTAGGTAGTTAGTTAGGGTTTATAGACTTAATGTCATGCTTCTGGATAATTTAAATTTTGCTATGGACAACATTTATTTTTCTACCTAGCTAATTAAGTTTGATGATGAGTATGTTGCTGAATGTTTAAGCTATATATATATATAGGCTGCTTTGTGTTGAGATTGTGTAGAAAGTGGTTTTGATACATATATGTACAGGCAACTAAAAATAGACCAAAGTCTATCTTGTAACTCATGCACAGGCAACTAAAAGCATACCAAAGTTTGTCCTGTAACTCATGTACAGACAACTTAAAACAAATCCATTTCTGTCTTCCCAGTCATACTCATTCAAGGACAATTCAAACAATTGAAATGAAGTTGTTAGTTAGGGATTCATACAAAAAATTGTTTTATGATTACCGTTGTCTCACTCAACTCAACCTCCAAACAAAATTGTGCAAGGATCAATCTAACAACAGATATCACTAACTCTAACAACAGATATTACTAACTCTAACAACAAATATCACTAAAAAAGCAACTATATACATACTAATCTGACAACTAAATGTTTTAAACTTCATCATCAAAGTGAACTTCCAACAACTTAATTTATGTTCTTACTAATTACTTTAGACAACAGAATACTAAATGAAATTCAGTTGTTTAAAACAAACTGCAACATCAGATATTGTGTTATCTTCCTTCATGTCACACAACAAAATATTAGTTGTTTGACATAGTATGAAACATCAGATACATCCTTAAATAACACATTTTTGGACTTTTTAAACAACTGAACTTAAGTTGTTAGAAGGTATGAATCAAACAACTGATTTTTCGGTTGTGTAAGCTCTATTCAGACAACTGCTGGATATACAACTGATTTTCAAGTGCTTTACACAACTGATTTCTGTCGTTGTTTGAAGCACCTTTTGTACTAGTGTAACTCTTCCCTCTCTTGGGTGGAACCGAACCTCTCTACCACCACACCATCACTTTAGCCTATTTTGGGCATTCATCCTCTCATCTTAGCCTCTAGGGTTTGGTTTGGTTTTTAGAGTTCAAAGGAGTGGGAAGTAATCCCTCTTCCCCTTGGGGCTTCTTGGAATCCAAAGGACTGTCCTTACCTCCTCTTGAAGATTTGGTGTTAGCTTGGAGTCATATGGTGGAACTTTGGCTAAGGGGACTCTTATGTCATCTCTTTACTCTTCTAGTTCGAAGCATGTATCTAAACTTTGTTTTCCATTATAATTAGTGAGTAGTTGCCTTTTGGAAGTTTGATGCTCATACAACTATGTTTTGAGTTATGGATTTGAATTTAGTTTAGTTTACTATATGTTGTGAATAAGTTTGATAGCTTGTGATGTGATTGTGGTATGTTTGCATGTTTGGGCTTGATTCAAGGTTTTCATACTCATGTCTTAGCCATGACAAAGTTTCGATATGTTTAAGGAAGCTAAAAATGAAGCTAAGTGAATTAGTCACTCACCTAAGGAAGATAAGCATGTAAACATGACTTAGGTTGCACTTGAGAAGATTGGCTTAAGGTTTGGTTTTCATTGGGCTTGAGCATAGACCGAAGCCTTCTTGAAGTCCAAATGACTCAAGGAGCTTCGCTCAAGCTTACATTGACTCGAAGGGATTTTGTGGCTAATTGTTACTTCTTCTAATTCATGTTCTAAAAGGCTAGGTGTGGATTAGGAAAGTCATTATAACATACTTTCATGTCCTCTAATAGGGACTTAGGAAGGAAATTCATTCACATTCAATATAAGTGAACACATATTGAACTCATTGGGCATGTGGTATGATTAGGATACAATTCGTAATTGAGTTGCATTCTAGTTTTTGTTTGCTTTATACTTGAATGTTGGACCGGAACACTTCTAGTGCCCTAATGGCCTAGGAGATTCGATTCACAACCAATGATGACTGAAAAAGATCAGGAGTTGGACAAACACATGTGAATCGAACTAAACTCATAACTTGGACATTGTTGGTACACTGAGTTGGCTAGTGACGACATCTGTAGCCAACCAAACATTTACATTTTGTTTTTCTCTTACTTTATGTTTTCAATTAATTTAGTTAGTAATAAACATTCAATCAATCTTTCGTTTAACCACTCATTGTAGTTCAACCATCCCTTGCAATGGTAAGTCTCCAAAGGACTTAGTCGTGTAAGATACACTTCCACATCTTTCTTTAGTTTTAGTTTCATGTCTTAGGTCTAGTTAATCTGTGATTTCAAGTGCTTAATCGAGTTAAACAAAAGAGTTTAAGTGGTCAATTCTAGTGGGTTCGACTATCAACTTCTATACAAATACTATAACTTGACCCCGTATACTTACATGTAAGAGAAATTCACTTAGCCTTAGACTAATCAATAGTCAAAAGGTTGAGGGGATAAATCTCATGAACAAGTTTTTTGGTGCCGTTGTCGGGGATTGATTTCACTTTGATTTCTTAGCTTGGGTTACCCTTTGATTGTGGATTATCCGAACATTTTGGCTTGATATTTGTTTCGTAGATTTTAGTTTTCTTGAATTTATCACTTAGAACTTTGTTTTGCTTGTCTTTATTCCTTAGGATACTTTGGTAGGTTTATTGGAGTGAAAGTGTGTTAGGAATTGTGCTCTAACCCTTGTTCCAGGATAGTTTTCAATCCATCGAAGGAAGTTGGCAGGGGAGACCCGAGTGCCTCCTTCAATCTATCGAGAGTTTTTCTCGATCCATCGAAGGGTATCTGGTCAGTGTTTCACGGGAGGTTGCTTCGATCGATCGAAGGTATAACCATCGATCCATCGAAATTGGGCTACACTTCAGGTTATTTTACTTGATCACTCAACTCTTTCCTTTGATTATCTATATTCATTTGGAGCATATTTTAATAATGTCTTACTTTTACACATCGTAGTTAGTGTGTGTCTAGATTTAGCTGACTTAATTTTCGCTACAATATAGATTCTTAGGACTTTATTTGGCGATTTCGGTATATTGGATCACGCATGCCTTTACCTCAATTCACCTCGGTGTCCATAACGATGCACATAAAATCATGCGGGGTCACCCACGGACTTCTCCGCATAGTACAGTCTAATCACGGGATCCCAGAACCACACGTGATTATAAATCTGAAAGACCTCGGGTCAGGATATCTGTCCTTCCCAGAGCATCTCGGAGATCAGCCGAGAAGCCAAAGCATCGATGCTACCTCTGTATCTGAGACTGTACTCTGTGTAAACCAAATCATAAATACTTTCCATGCACATGCAAAATTGTAAAATGCATAATCATAAAATTCATACTTGTATGTACATAATCATAAATGCATACTAATACAATGCATAATCGTAAAGTGTATAATCATAAATGTATAACGTAAATGCATAATCAAGACTCGCAAATCAACTGTGAAAATAAAGTGTCCACTCACAGTACGAAGCTAACTCTGAGGTTCGACAGAAGATCCCTTGCCAAACACTCGATCACGATCACCAAGAACTCGGCCGGAGGCGGCCGGATGTGGCCGAAAACGCCGGGTCCGACGACGGAAAGAAAACGGGTCAGTGGGCAGAACGGGTCAACCCGAGTCAACTCAGTCCAGGTCAGTCAAACTCGGTCCTAATGTGACTTTTCAACAATTTTACGACTATTCGATATTTATAAATCGTGAACCGACCAAATTCACGATTCGGATAACTCAAACCCAAACGGATAAGTACGACTAACTCGACGATAATTTCAAATATCTATTTTATATTCTCCGGTTATCCGAAAAATCCTCCGAAACCTCCAAGGAACCCGAAATCAAATCCTCTACGATTTCCGCGAAGAAACTCAAATCAAATTTTTGCTCGATAATTTAGTCGTGAACAAACCCGCCATATCGACCAATTACGACAAAACCGCGACTAATCGTGAAATGTGCAAATCAAACCAATTAACATACAATTTCCGGTTCGGGTCATTACAAATCTACCCCCTTAACAAAAATTTCGTCCTCAAAATTTACATACCTATTAACTGAAGAGGTAAGGATATTGATCCCACATATGCTGCTCGGTTTCCCATGTAGCCTCTTTAATTGAATGATTCTGCCACAATACCTTCACAAGAGGAATGGTTCTGTGTCGTAACTATTGGACCTTCTGATCAAGAATCTGAACTGGTTCTTCCACATAGGTCAAGTCTTCCCATATAGGAAGCTGATACGGTGTCAACACATGAGATGGATCGGAAATGTACCTTCGCAACATAGACACATGGAACACATCATGTACCCTGGCCATCTCAGAAGGTAATGCCAACCTATAAGCCACGACACCGACTCGCTCCGTGATCTCATATGGGCCAACATATCAGGGACGAAGTTTACCGCGCTTCTCGAAATGAACAACACCTTTCCAAGGAGAAAGTTTCAGGAAAACCCAATCACCAACTTCAAACTCAAGATCCTTTCGACAATTTACGACTATTCGACAATTTTACGACTATTCGATATTTATACGTCGCGAACCGACCAAATTCACGATTCGGATAACTCAAACCCAAACGGATAAGTACGACTAACTCGATGATAATTTCAAATATCCATTTTATATTCTCCGATTATCCGAAAAATCCTCTGAATCCTCCTACGAACTCGAAATCAAATCCTCTACAATTTCCACGAAGAAACTCAAATCATATTCTTGCCCGATAATTGAGTTGTGAACAAACCCGCCATATCGACCAATTACGACAAAACCACGACTAATGGTGAAATTCACAAATCAAACCAATTAACAAACAATTTCTGGTTCGGGTCGTTACAGGGGGTGCTAAAGAAGCACCATGGAAGGCCCTCAAGGCTTTGAATATTTTAAGAGTTTGGAGCACTAATATCTATTTGTTGCTTAGTGTGATTTTAGGTGTCATCCCTTCGAATCCTCTTTTCAAGGAAGAATTCATCATGGACAAGGACATCATTGAAGCACGACCTTTGAGGGATAGTGCTTTACCATCTTTTTTAAAGCACACCGGTTGCATTGTTCTTCAATCAATAGCGGGCGAATCCTATAAGATCAAATCTAGTTTTCTCCAAACCTTACCAATCTTTATGGGACATACATATTCCGTCCCTATTCTCACTTGTCGGAGTTCGAGGAAGCATGTATAAGGTATGGGAAGCGCAGCTTCAGGTATTTCTCAATGTTAAAGCAAAGATATGGTTCGACAAACTTGCTCCTAACTCGATTTACTCATGGGAGGCGATGTAACGCAAGTTCATCACCAAGTATTTTCCATCGGGGAAAATCAATGAGCGAAGGACAAGGTTGATGGCATTTTGTGAGGAAGATGGGGAGTTGTTCTATGTGACATGGGAACATTTCAAGTAGCTTGAGGTTGGGTGCCCTAACCACGGTCAAACCCAAGACATGTTATTGTCTCTCTTCTACTAAGGATTATGCATGGAGACGAGGAGGAAGGTCGACCGTACAAGTGGTGGAGATTTTATGGAAAAAAACTGCCAAAGAGGCGTATGTTCTACTTGAAAAGATGTCAGAACGGTCTTCCTTATAGGATGTCAAGCCCAATGTTCAAAAATTGGAAATGTCAATGAGAAAAGCCACCCAAGCCAACTGGGGAGATATGTATAAACTCAATGGATCTATGTATGTATAAGAGGATGCTATCAAGCGACTTGAAGAGACCATAAACAAGACGTTTGACCTCTTATTGAAGGAAAATCGAAATGGAGGCTATGTTAATCAGATTGCGGAGACTCTTGTGGTACCTTGCATGATTTGTAAGAGTGTGATCATAAGGATCCATGTTGCCCACATCTAGGAAACCATCCGGAGATTATTAAGGAGCAGAAGCATATGTCATTAGGTGCACAAAGGAGTAATCCGGGTTGGCATACCAAACCTATTTTCTCATGGGATGATCCTATCCAAGATAACCATTGTGGTCAACCAAATGGTCAAGATTTTAAGCATGGAGCTACCCGAGTTACAAAGGCTATTGGAGAGTATTTTAATGCTATGGGAGGCAACTCTTGTCAACCACAAGCATATTTCTCTCTAATACCACAACAAGCTCTGATGCAACAAGCACCTCCACCTCGAGGCGAATTGTCAAAGTCTAACTTGAAGGTGTTGATGACCAAGATATTTTCACGATGATATGCCATTAACTAACTACTAAATTAAATACTTAATAATCAGAAAAGACACAACAATTAAAACCCTTTATTGTAGATGTAGCATTGGTAAATAGGGTATCGTTCTTAACCAGGGATTGAGGGTGCATGCATGATTACGTTTATAAACAGAAATTTAAATGTATGGGGGGTTTGAAAGTTTGGTTTAATTAACTACGAAAATAAGAACAGATATTGGTTGGCAAATATTGAAAGGACCCAACCCCGATTTAGTTACCTAAACCGGAATCGAACCCCCTCGAAAACACGAACCAACAAAAATCGTAGAAATTTTGGCAGAGTTTCGTTACTAACGTGGAATTACCATTACCTGCACGCGGAAAATACACTTCATCCTATGCCACAAAAATCAAACCGTGGGCACCAATCCCATCCGGATCGTTCTTAACCGGGGATTGAGGGTGCATGCATAATTATGCTAAGGTATAAGGGGGGTGCAAAGTTGGTTTGTTTAACTAATTTCCTACGAAATATAAGAACAAAACGTGGCAACCATACACAAATAGGAACCTTAGAATTCTAACATGCTTCACTCATAGACAAGCAAACAATCAAGAACCCTAAAAACCCTAAACATGCATAGTTGTCAAAAATCAATCTATTTCTAATATTTACAAGATCAACTCATCAAGTTACCTATCCTTTAATAACCTAACCAATTTCGTGCAACCTATTTGGTCTCCAAGTCATTAGCTACGTTTTACATGCATATCTCATAATTAAGTGCCAAACTCGGGAATTGCCCGATATTCAACACATCATAATCTAAACCGAGAATTGCCCTGCATTCAAATTAAGCGTTAGGAAAAAATAAGCATGAGTAACCAATTTCGAAGAACACCAAACAAGTCATACAAAACTAATTAAAATTATTTAACCAAAAGACTTCAAGAAACCAATCCATAGTAATCGTAAGTTTACACAAGAAAGAAGAATAAAGAGAAGAAGACATGGTTACACTTTTTGAGTAAGGGAATTTCCCTATACTAATCCGTGCTTGATGCTCCTTCGATGGATGGAGGATGAAGACACCTTGGGATTGCCAAGCTATGTATTCGGCCCTTGAAGGATGGTGGAGGCGGTTTGTGAAGATGTGCGGCTTCCTTGGAGACTATGACGTTTTGGAGGAGAGGAAAAGTATTTAGGCAGAGTTTTGGCTTCTAAAATGAGTGATGGTCATGAATGAGTCGAGCTCTCCAATTTATAGAAGAAGAGTAGGGTTTTTCCTACCAAAACAAGACTTTCCTTATGTACCCGGGTAAATCTGACAGTCTGTCTTCAAACGCGTTTTCCCGGAGTTTCAGATCTTAGAAAATCCTGATTCTTGTTTCATTGGAAAGCTTATTCAAAGGGCTATAAAATCCATATAAGGAACGCCATAGTTGGAATTGAATTGGATTTACTACGGATTTTAGAAGTTAAGTGACCTGGCTGCCCTGTTTTCTTCTTCTTCAAGGAAAAGGAAATCTTCATATCTTCAAATCTTGCCTTCCTTATTCCTTAACAATTCTTGGCCGAATCTATCATATTCTTTCACATATTTTGGCCCTCAAATCAGGTCTGAAAATTCATATAATATCTCCCAAAATTCGTCCATTATATGCTCTATATATTCCACCATATTTGCTCTTTCCTGGGTTGCGCAGGAGAAATGTCTTCATCTTCTTGTCCACCATTTTGGTATCTATTTTCATTTGGCATTTGGTTTCCAATTCTTGACACCATATGGGAATGCATTTTAGTAACCATTTGAAGATCATTCCTCGGCCCATTTCTTCTCCGGAATTGAGAACTATTCTCCTTAGCCCGCTTTTAGCTCCAAATCGCCTCATTTATTATTTTCTCCTTTATTTTTACTTGAAAGCATAAAGTAAGTTAGAAACATATTTATTAAGCATAAAACAAAGTTAAATATAGAGAGAATTGCGTTAAGAATCAAGTATGAAATGCGTTGATCAGGATTTCTGAGATGGTTTTTGAGTTTTTTTTCGCGCGTTTTATTGAATTATGAAATTAAACGAATGAAAGGACCCAACCCCGATTTAGCTTCCTAAATCGGAATCAAACCCCTTCGAAAACATGAACCAACAAAAACTTTTCGAAATTTGGGCAGAGTTTCGTTACTAGCGTGGAATTACCATTACCTGCACGCGGAAAATACACTTCATCCTATGCCACAAAAAGCAAACTGTGGGCACCAATCCCATCCTGATTTCTCAATATATCAACAGTAAAGTAAAACAATAAATATAATAGTACTTTACTAAAATCCGGTGTAAAATCGTATAACATAAACAACAGATTAGTCAGAGCGACCTCTAGTGTATAAACATATCATTATACCACAATAGGTAGAACAATAAACCTACTGGAAGAAACATGGTAGCTCGAGCACTATGCCTCCGACCACGACGTGCGACACCAGAGCCTGAACTGCAAACTGGGCACGAAAACCGAAAAGCCCAGGGGAAAGACATGAAATACGTTAAAGTGAGTGGACGAAAATAAATGTCTTTCACCAAGTATATACGTTATAAAAACATATGCGAGTCCAAATAAATAAATATAATGAAATACGCGAGGTAAACACATACTCTTCCAGCGTACAGAGCATGCAAGTAAAAATCCCACGGGGCCACTCATGGACACGTCCGTGCTAGTACAGTCCGAATCACTGGATCCCAGACCCACACGTGATTCGAGCCAGAAAGGCCTCAGGTCAGGGTAACTGTTTCCACCCGGAAATGCCTCGGCACAAGAAACAGATAACTGTACCTACCCGGAAATACATCGGCACAAGGCACAGCGTCCCCCCTGGTAGGCACCCTCGGTGATCAGCCGGGGATGCGTGTGTATCGATACAACAACATGAACTACGACTGTACTCTGTGAAAATCAAATCACAAATATCTCGATGCATGTACAGTAAATAGCATAAAAATGCATATGCGTAACATAATCGTACATAACACATGCTCATAATAATCGTAATCTCGTAAATATGCTCATATCTGTTTATTCGTATACGTATGTCCGTATATATATAATTGTAAACACATGCTCATGTAATCCGAAATCTCATACTCATGATCAAGTTCGAAAATCATACAAAAATACTCGCAATCATTTCCGTGAAAAGAAATTGTCCACTCACAGACTAGCGTAACGCGATACGCGTTAACCCGTGATCCGGCGGAATGTCCCTCGCCAAACAACGATCACGAACCCCTGAATATTTACAAAGTCCATTATTCAAAGTCATAACTCGACAATACAAATCAAATCACGAGAAACCACCGTTCTCGGAAACACGTAATTCAAAGTCGACGAATCGTCGAAAATCCGTATATAACACCTCAATACCTCGCTTTACGTTCGGATGCTCAACTCGAAAAATGAATCTCCCCACTGCGATCGGAGCGCGATTTTGAGTCAAATGACATGCAACTTGTCGAAAGTCCAAAAAATCAACCCGTTGACCGTTGACCGCCGCCGCCGACCGGAGAATTTCACGGCGGAGCAACCCCTATTCCACTCAAAATCGTCCAGTGAGCAACTTTGTCAACTGCACCGAAGTCCAATTCTCACTCTAACACATCCAATTTCAAGTAAAACCGGAATAGAACACAAAATTCAAACCCAAAATTCTCTATGCTCAAATCGAATTAGAACTCCATACTTACATGGTTAGATTCGTGGAGAAGAGAGCTACAAAACCCAGTGCTTGATGTAGCTCAATTCGGCCAAAATCACAAACCACCATTATACCCAAAAATCCCAAACTTTGGTTCCAAAATTCTCTCTCCACCGTGAGCTCCACCACGAGAGGAGGACGGCACGGGGTCGAGGGCAACTCGGCGAGTCGGACGGGCCAAGGACCAAGCCTTGGGGTGGCCGGAATCATCGCGCCACCGTGGAGAACCACCGTGAGTTTCATCTCCACCGAGTTGACTCGGTCAACTCGGTCAACCTCCCAACATGGTAAGTCTGACTTGCCCAAAATAGCAACTTCCTATTTATAGCCCTTCCCAAAATGAAAACTTGTAATTATCCTTTTCGACGAACTTTAAACAGGCGTAACTTTCTCGTCGTATATCCGATTCCGATAATTCTCGCAGCCACAAACTCGTCTCAATGTACTCTTCAATTATCACCCAAATTCAAACACGCCGGCCAAATGGATAAAAAGTCAACCATTCAAACCAACACACATTAAATCGACTAAACAATCACAATCGGAAATAATCACAACTAAATCTTCGTAACTCAAAATCATGCTCCAGAAGTTCCTACGAACTCGAAATTAAATTCTGAACAACTTCCATGAAGAAGCCGAAACTAAATTCTCGTCCGGTATTTTAGTCGCTAAGTAGCTCGCCATATTAATCTGTTTCTGTCGAAACTTCAACTATTCATAACTAATTCCTCGGTCGTCCAAATAACGATCCGGAACCGCCCACGAACTCATAATCACACGTACAACGACTCTCGAGAAGAGACCCAGCTCCAATTCTCGGCAATTAATTAAGTCGTTAAGAAGGTTCGGCGATTAAAACAACTGTCGCAACTCTGCGACTATGCAGTAACTCATGTATACAGCTGATCATACTGCTGATTCTGGTCCGGGTCATCACAAATCCACCCCCCTTAGAAAAATTTAGACCTCGAAATTTCCGAGTCTGCTGGCTAAAAGTAGGAGCACTGCCTCTGCATACTGCTCAACTCTCCAGCGACAATGTCGATTGAACAACTATTCTGTGGCTACGTCAACTGAACAACTCTGATAACTAACTCCACAATAGGAGATAACTCCGTACTATAATCCATGTACCCGCAAAACACAATTCTGAACTGGCTCCACTCAATAGCCAAGTGTTCCTGCATAAGGAACAGATAGGGTACACAACGCACAACAAACCTGAAACGTATTTCCGCCACACAGAACACAACTCGCACAAAAGCTAATGTTATAGGCGATGCCGAACTATATGGCATAACAGAAACTCGCCTATGACCACATACGGATCAAAACAACATGGCAATTCACAGCTCAATCTACACACAACAACACAACTCACACACCCGTATCAACATAGCTCAAACATCGGACTCGGGCAATAGTCAACCCATTTCCGCTAACCTGACAGTCTGTGGTAGCACATTCCACAAAAATCAGCATCAAATGTCAACTCAAACTCAAACCAAACTCGCACCAGCACAATGGAGGACAACATCGTTCTCAAAACGGCATCAAGCAACGTCAATACCATAGTGATCAACAAACTGGTACTGCAAGCAATCTCGAACAAGTGAAATTGCTAGTCCCGAATCCTCCGGAATTGCAATACCGAGGTCCACAACATGTCCTCCAGGGTCTGAATAGTCCTCAAAGATCGTCCACCAATCTAAGGATAAGAACGTGTACTAACTCGTAACCTGGTCCCCAATGCTCGCTGCAAAGCTCGTCAACACATTGTTGTAGCTAATTTCCTCGATCGGTGAACTGGGATATAGATACACCACGTAGATGGCTAACCTCCATCAAACACAGCCATGACAGCCTGCCACTGAAATCGTCTCCGAAAGTACAAGGAACGTACTAAATTCATCAAACGGTCCACAAAGGCCTGACAACTGGTATCACAAACCAAAGTGTACAAACACACACAATCACAGCAGCAACTGTCACGTCTAACCGGAAATCTCAAATGGCTGACACATCTCGGCACGTCTCTGCCTCCTAGCCATCGCCAGTCGACGAATGTGGCATCAGTACACACAAGCTGCTACATTGCTCTTCATGTTGCGTTACGAGTAATAAACTCGAAGTATCTGACACTTCTCCGTGCCACTAGTGCCAAACGCGCGCAAAATCACGAGCCTCAACATCATCACACTCGAACTCAGCTCTCGTAGCCCACACTCGGCTAACACGGAAACTCGAGTCACACACATGAAACACTAAAACTCCTGCCTCTCGACTGAACGCACCAACAACAACATCCCAAATGGATAGTCAAAGTGCGATCTCAAGCCTTTCTCGAACAAACTCAAAGATACAGCCATAGTCGTTAGCCGACTCCATCCATCGACACTGCCTCAAGCCCAAATCTGGCCGAAAACGCAAGTGGATGAAACTTAATGGTCGGTGTACGTCCTACACTACGCTTCACGCCGTAGTAGTAGTGTCTCGAACTCTCTAATGCTAACATAAAGATAGCTACACCCAAAACATACACAGGATACCTAGCTACATAAGATTTCCACTGTCCGTAACCATGGGCCACCGCTCTGCTACACAGCATCAAAACATAACCCAAATCTATACCTCGATGCATCGCCATAACCCACGAACTCATCGTGGTCGTCAGGTAAGGTCAAAACCGAAGCAACGGTCAACCATCCTGCAAGAGTAAGTAACTCTCCTCGCGTGCATCGAACCACTCGAACTTGACACCTTCTTCGTCAATCTGGAAAGTAGAGTGGCAATCCGGGAAAATCCTGCACAATACACCGATAGTAACCTGCTAAACCCAAGAGACACCCGATCTCTGGTACCATGGTAGGGCAATCCCCAAACCAACTCGGTTTCTAACTGGTCAGGATCCAGGCCAACTCCCTCGGCTGATATCACACAGCCCAAAATCTTCATGCTAAGCGATCAAGATTCACACTGACTGACCTTCGCAAATAGCTGATCGTCTCGCAAAGTCCACAAAACCGCTTGCAATCGCTTCAGGTACTGGCTCACACTCCTGGAGTACATCAGGATATTGCCAACGAACATGACCGCAAACTCGTCCAGAAACCGTCTGAACACCTGGTCCGACAAATCCACATGATCTACGGGACATTGGTCAACCAAACAACGTGACCAAAACTCCTGATACCCGCACCGAGATCCGAAAGCCAACATAGCTACATCTAACTCATCAAACCTCCACTGATGGTATCCGGACCCGAAATCAATCTTCGAAAAGACTAAAGCTCTCGCGAGCTGATCAAACCAATCATCAATCCGAAGCGGAGGATACTCACTCTCCTCTGACGCAAATCAAGCTTCCGGTAGTCAACGCACCACCACGTCGAATCGTTCAACAACCACACAAATAATGCAGGAGCACACCATGCAAATATGCGGGGTCACATGAAATATCCTGAAACCTCCTCCAGCAACTCCTGGAGTCGAAACTGTAGCTCCGTCAGCTCCGCTAGTTCCGAACGACAAGATGCCAGTAAAATGAGTCCAGCGCCTGTACAAGCTCAATGGTGTAGTCAATCTCCCGAACTGGAGGAACACCTGGTAACTCCTCCAGAACACACCTGGAAACTTGGAAACTACCTCAACGTCGCCAATGTCGGGCACAGCAACCATAGTATCCACAACATGAGCTAAGCAACAACACAACTCGTCTCTAACATACACTCGACCATCACCGCGAAACAACATCTCGGGGAAAATCTGGTCGTCGAATCACAACCTCCTCCTCGAGGCACTCGAACACAGCCAAATGCGTCGTCAGTAAGTCCTTACTCACAAACACACCAAAACCACAATGTCCAGCTATAACAGATCCACGGCTAACCCATATCCTCCAACAAGGACCTCACAACCTCTGGATGGATACAACACTCTCCAAAACCTCAGAAGTGGAGATGCAGGTACACTAGCCATGGACATCAAACAACAGTAACCTCAGAGAAAAATCTATCCTCAAACAAGGTCATGGTATGAACTCCGGCATACCCATCTAGCCGCCCACGTCAAATCGCGACTTGCTGAATAACTCATCAAAAGGATACATTGGTCATACCATAGGAACAACATAAGGATCTCCCTATCACTCGGAGCTGCTGAACCTCTACAACAGCTGGCTGAGGGCGCTTCCTCGCAGCGTGACCCTCCTGGTCACCGAAACAGCAACTGAGAGTGTTCTTCGAACACAAGTCACAACGACACCTGCTGCGTGAAAGGATCACCCAAACTCATGCCACAGGAACAAGTCCACTACACTGTGATCTCCGCCATCATCAAACGGATTCTCTGCTTGATCTGATGGCCCACAACATAATCGATAAGGCCACAGCCGGATGAAGTTACTGATCTCGAGGTGCTTGAACTCAATCTCATCAAAATCTCGACTAAATCCACTTTCCTCAAACCATCACATCGAAAACAGCGTACACATTTCCTTCTCGATAGCCTCGCCACTGAGTGCAGCACACTCTGCTCCTCAAGGATGTCTCGAGGCACAACAATCGGACTCTCTCTGATGCTCAGGTTCAAACTCATCTCAAACCTCATACACTGCTTCCTCTGAAGCCACATAACCCGTGCAAACAGGGACAAACATGTGAACAATGCATCTCTGCCTCAGGTGGATAAACACCCCTCAGTCGAATGCTGGGTAGCTTGATGGAACCATCACCTTATACACAACACCCTGTATGTAGGCCGTGGAGTCGCAACAGGAACTCACACAATATCAGCCCCCCAAATACAACAATCTGACTCCGGCCAACATCAACTTCCACAATTCTCAGCTTTGAGGCAACATGTAGACGCTCACACACACAACCAGGCAAACCGTGCCACACAGTTCACTGAACTCTGAATACACATCTAAATCCACAGTTCTCTGGCAAATCACGCGTTGATTGATCCTCAACAGGATCCACAACCGAAACGACACGGAAAGAACGTCAGGAGGCATCCTAATGAATACAATATCGTTCACAACAAGTGGAACGTAATCATGGAACTTCAAATATTTGAAAGTATACAACACCCGGAATATTGATGAGTATCCGCCGGCCGGTCGGGTCATCATTCCAGACATGCTGTACATTCTCAAATATCCTTAGTAAACACGACTACAGAAGTCTACAGAACCTATAACCTAATGCTCTGATACCAAGCTGAAAGGACCCAACCCCGATTTAGCTTCCTAAATCGGAATCAAACCCCTTCGAAAACACGAACCAACAAAAACTTTTCGAAATTTGGGCAGAGTTTCGTTACTAGCGTGGAAAAGTTTTCCGGCTATTTTCAACTGGAAAAGTTTTCCGGCTATTTTCGACCTGTGGCCTTTCAGGGTGAATTCCAGCGAATCGATGGTGATTTGGACTCTGGTCCAGTTGGAAAAGATGTTGGGCTCGTTGAGATCTTTCCAACGAGTGGTCAAACACTCCCTTCAGAGTAGTTTGGACCAGGACCGCGTGTGGTTCACGCATTACTGTCGGTGCTGGCGCATGACGGCCACGCGTCGCTACCCGCGGCAGAGGTCAGGCGAGTCAAAAATTCTAATTTTTCCGTGGGATTTCCGAGATGGTTTTTGAGTTTTTTTCGCGCTTTTTATTGAATTATGAAATTAAACGAATGAAAGGACCCAACCCCGATTTAGCTTCCTAAATCGGAATCAAACCCCTTCGAAAACATGAACCAACAAAAACTTTTCGAAATTTGGGCAGAGTTTCGTTACTAGCGTGGAATTATCATTACCTGCACGCGGAAAATACACTTCATCCTATGCCACAAAAAGCAAACCGTGGGCACCAATCCCATCCGGATTTCTCAATATATCAACAGTAAAGTAAAACAGTAAATATAATAGTACTTTACTGAAATCCGGTGTAAAATTGTATAACATAAACAACAGAGCGACCTCTAGTGTATAAACATATCAGTATACCACAGTAGGTAGAACAATAAACCTACTGGAAAAAACAAGGTAGCTCGAGCACTATGCCTCCGACCACGACGTGTGACACCAGAGCCTGAACTGCCAACTGGGCACGGAAACCGAAAAGCCCAGGGGAAAGACATGAAATACGTTAGAGTGAGTGGACGAAAATAAATGTCTTTCACCAAGTATATACGTTATAAAAACATATGCGAGTCCAAATAAATAAATATAATGAAATACGCGAGGTAAACACATACTCCTCCAGCGTACAGAGCATGCAAGTAAAAATCCCACGGGGCCACTCATGGACACGTCCGTGCTAGTACAGTCCGAATCACGGGATCCCAGACCCACACGTGATTCGAGCCAGAAAGGCCTCAGGTCAGGGTAACTGTTTCCACCCGGAAATGCCTCGGCACAAGAAACAGATAACTGTACCTACCCGGAAATACATCGGCACAAGGCACAGCGTCCCCCCTGGTAGGCACCCTCGGTGATCAGCCGGGGATGCGTGTGTATCGATACAACAACATGAATTACGAATGTACTCTGTGAAAATCAAATCACAAATATCTCGATGCATGTACAGTAAATAGCATAAAAATGCATATACGTAACATAATCGTACATAACACATGCTCATAATAATCGTAATCTCGTAAATATGCTCATATCTGTTTATTCGTATACGTATGTCCGTATATATATAATTGTAAACACATGCTCATGTAATCCGAAATCTCATACTCATGATCAAGTTCGAAAATCATACAAAAAGACTCGCAATCATTTCCGTGAAAAGAAATTGTCCACTCACAGACTGGCGTAACGCGATACGCGTTAACCCGTGATCCGGCGGAATGTCCCTCGCCAAACAACGATCACGAACCCCTGAATATTTACAAAGTCCATTATTCAAAGTCATAACTCGGCAATACAAATCAAATCACGAGAAACCACCGTTCTCGGAAACACGTAATTCAAAGTCGACGAATCGTCGAAAATCCGTATATAACACCTTAATACCTCGCTTTACGTTCGGACGCTCAACTCAAAAAACGAACCTCCCCACTGCGATCGGAGCGCGATTTCGAGTCAAATGACATGTAACTTGTCGAAAGTCCAAAAAGTCAACCCGTTGACCGTTGACCGCCGTCCACGACGCCGCCGCCGCCGACTGGAGAATTTTACGGCGGAGCAACCCCTATTCCACTCAAAATCGTCCACTGAGAAACTTTGTCAACTGCACCGAAGTCCAATTCTCACTGTAACACATCCAATTTCAAGTAAAACCGAAATATAACACAAAATTCAAACCCAAAATTCTCCAAGCTCAAATCGAATTAGAACTCCATACTTACATGGTTAGATTCGTGGAGAGGAGAGCTACAAAACCCAGTGCTTGATGTAGCTCAATTCGGCCAAAATCACAAACCACCATTAAACCCAAAAATCCCAAACTTTGGTTCCAAAATTCTCTCTCCACCGTGAGCTCCACCACGAGAGGAGGACGGCACGGGGTCGAGGGCAACTCGGCGAGTCGGACGGGCCAAGGACCAAGCCTTGGGGTGGCCGGAATCATTGCGCCACCGTGGAGACCGTGGAGAACCACCGTGAGTTTCATCTCCACCTAGTTGACTCGGTCAACTCGGTCAACCTCCCAACATGGTAAGTCTGACTTGCCCAAAATAGCAACTTCCTATTTATAGCCCTTCCAAAAATGAAAACTTGTAATTATCCTTTTCGACGAACTTTAAACACGCGTAACTTTCTCGTCGTATATCCGATTCCGATAATTCTCACGGCCAGAAACTCGTCTCAATGTACTCTTCAATAATCACCCGAAGTCAAACACGTCGGCCAAACGGATAAAAAGTCAACCATTCAAACCAACACACATTAAATCGACTAAACAATCACAATCGGAAATAATCACAACTAAATCTTCGTAACTCAAAATCATGCTCCGGAAGTTCCTACGAACTCGAAATTAAATTCTGAACAACTTCCGTGAAGAAGCTGAAACCAAATTCTCGTCCGGTATTTTAGTCGCTAAGTAGCTCGCCATATTAATCCGTTTCCGTCGAAACTTCAAATATTCATAACTAATTCCTCGGTCGTCCAAATAACGATCCGGAACTACCCACGAACTCATAATCACACGTACAACGACTCTCGAGAAGAGACCCAGCTCCAATTCTCGGCCAATAATTAAGTCGTTAAGAAGCTTCGGCGATTAAAACAACTGTCGCAACTCTGCGACTATGCAGTAACTCATGTATACAGCTGATCATACTGCTGATTCTGGCCCGGGTCGTCAAAACAAATCTGTTATTTATTCAAGAAACCGCGAGAGAGATTTTGGCGAGGGTACTTCCGCCGGATGTTCGAGCTAGCTGCATACAGTGAGTGGAAAACTTATTTTCACTGATTGAAATGCGAGTCCTGATTATGCATTTTATGATTATGCACGTACAAGTACACATTTATGATTATATGTCGTAGAAGTACGCATTTACGATTATGCATGTGCATGGAAATAAATATTATTTTGTTTTACACAGAGTACAGTCTCAGAGGTAGTAGTGGCATCGATGCACTGGCATGCTCGGTTGATCCCCGAGATGCTCCGAGGGGGGGGGGACAGAGTTCTGACCCGAGGTCTTTCTAACTATTTAATCACGTGTGGGTCTTGGATCCCGTGATTTAGACTGTACTGAGGCGGAGGTGTCCAAGAGTGGACCCCGCGGTTTTTAGACTCGCATTATGTTTATTTACGTATATATTGTGAAAGGCATGTTATATTTATTGCTATCAGTTTAAAAATTAAAGTTTATTTTCGTCCACTCGCTCTAACAGTTTTATTATTTATATGTCTTTCCCTGGGGTTTCTGGTTTCCTTCTTACCCAGTTTGTAGTTTCTACCCTGTGGATGCGCGTCGTCATCGGAGGTCTTGATAACGAGTTAAAACATGCATCAAATATTAACACAAAGTAGACACTCAACACATATCTCACACGTATGCAATTTAAAACCCTTCTTTGTAGATGTAGCATTGATAAGTAGGGATCGTTCTTAACCGGGGATTGAGGGTACTAATGCATGACAACGTTTATGAACAGAAAATAAAAGGTATAGGGGGTTTGCAAGTTTGGTTATTAATCTACGGAATATAAAGACAAACATGGGAGAAAACACATAGAGAAACCCTAAGTTCTATCATGTTTAAACTCATGGACAAGCAAAACAAATAAGAACATAGAATCCTAAACATGCTTTCTAAACCGAAAATAAAACCTAATCTAACACATACATGTGATCGACTCATTCTTTTTATCTAACTCATATAACTAAGTCATATTATATGCAACCTATTAGTATCTAAGTTTTTAGCCGAGTTAACATGCAAGATCTTCTTTAATGCTTCGGGAATTTGTCCTATGGCACATCTACCAACTTGACAAGGAATTTGCCTTCGCCTCAATTGATGCATTAAGTCTAACATGCTTGACATAAATTCTAAGACACAAAACAGATTACGAAATAACACTTCAAAGATGTAAACCGAAATACTCATTAATCCCAAAATAATAAACCAAATATTCAACAAGAATGAAAGTAGGAGGGATCATTTTACACTTTTTCTCGGGAATTTGCCATATACAGTAGTGCAACCGTCCTTCTATGGAGATGGAGAGTCCCTAAAGGAATTTGCCTTATAGTGATCTCGGTGGAGGATTTTGTGTATGGCTTGTGGAGGAGACGGCTTCTTGGAGAATTTATGGCTCTTGGAATGGAGAGGAGTATTCTGATACTCACCATTATTAAGTACTAAATTAACACTTAACACTCAACAACAATGAGCCAATTAAAACCCTTTTTAGTAGATGTAGCATTGGTAAATAGGGATCGTTCTTAACCGGGGATTGAGGATGCATGCATAACTATGCTAGGTTTGTTTATGGGGGTGCGAGATTTGGTTTGTTTAACTAATGACCTACGAAATTTAAACCTAATTCTACTATGTACACGTGATCATCACATCATGTCTACCTCCACCATTTTCATGCTTCACTTACCCAGTATCAACGAAATTCTTACCTTCAACCTGCAATTTATACACATGCTTTTAAGAGTGCGACGAAGAGCGCCTACACCTTAATTTATTTAAGATTCATACAAAACATGCTAGGGAGGAACGAAGAGCGTATCACCCAACACATTAAGAAGCTTTAAGCATACAAGCATGCATACAAGTCAAAGACCAAAAACTAAGAACACATGGAAGATAACATAAGTAAGTAAAAACGTATAGCCTTTATTAAACAAATCACAAGTCGTAAACCGAATTCTTTACAAGACAAAAGATGAGATATATAGAAGGTTTATGGTTACACTTTTGGAGTCTGTGAAGAGCACTAACAACGCCTCGAGCGGATGGATTCTCAAGAACAAGACGAAGAGCGCCGATTATTCTTGATCCGTGAGGAGGGAGCTTCGGCCTTGGAGGGGATTAGGCATAGGACGACTTGGGAGGTGTTTTGGGCAGAGCTTTGCTGTCTGTGATGTGTGATAATGAAACCCTAGTCGAGCCCTCATTTATATAGGCCAAGCAAAGCCTAGTTCGACTCCTTTTAGAAGTCTAACTACTCCACCCGGGTAACCTGACCATTCTCCACTAAATAGAAATTTCTCTCGTTCTAGGACTCCAAATTGCTTGATTTCAGTTGCGTTGGAAACTAGACTTCTAGATCTTTCCAACCATATACTAATCGCGTCTAGATTCATCCGGATCTGTTCACAGTGACCTTTTGAAGTGGGCTGATCTGCACAGGCAGATTTCCTGATTTCTAGCTTTTGATCCATTTTCTTCTTTTGGGCTTCTTTGTGGGTGAATCTTGACATGATCTTGGACATTCTTGGACACATGAGCATGGTCTTGACCCATCTTAGTGATTTTTGATCCATTCTTTATAAATCGTGGCCCATTCTTCTTCATCTTTCCTCCTCATTTTAGGAACTTCCTCCTTAGTAGGTTTTGAGCTCATTTCTGCCTCCTTTACGGATTCCTCCTTTATTTCTACCTACAAACATAAAGTAAGTTAAAAACATATTTACTAAGCACAAAACAAAGTTAAATATAGAGAGAAAGACATTAATAATCAAGCATAAAATGCGTAGATCAAATTCCCCCACACTTAGACTTTGCTAGTCCCTAGCAAATACAAATCAAAGCAACGGACTCGATAAATGAAAAATAAAGGGGAAAAAAAATAACAATGGGAAAAACGTCACACTTATATGTACAAAAAACTTAGAATTCTCAATGTTTCAAAGCCGCAAATTTTCATGTTATCATGTTTGAAAACGTAAGAGATACTAAGTAAAACAACACTAAGCCCTTGGTCAAAATTTGTCTCAGAAATTTCTTAATGTATATGGCAATGGAATTACATAACTTCAAATGATAACCAAGATATGATTCATGCAATGAACAAGTAAGACGTGGTGTAAACAATGGTGATGTTAAAGCTGTGCATGTTTCGAATAAAGTTCAAATCAACTCACATGGATGCACTCATCATATTTTCACTCAAAAATGGATAGAAATAATTGAAAACCTCATGAATGAAATACTTGCACAAATGAACCAAACCATATGCTTACTCATGCAACTTACTCAACAGATTAACTGCTACTCATCTTAAGGATCAAAAAGGACTTTCG
This sequence comes from Geum urbanum, assembly GCA_946800695.1. Taxonomy (NCBI): domain Eukaryota; kingdom Viridiplantae; phylum Streptophyta; class Magnoliopsida; order Rosales; family Rosaceae; genus Geum; species Geum urbanum. Next base: position 28,061,372 of record OX327004.1, read on the forward strand.
AAGGGTTGTAATGGGGCAATGCTAAGGCATTCGAAAATTGAGATAAGTGGTGGTTAAAAACGTTCCAAAGACTTAGTCGAAATATCACAAACTTTGTAAAACCAGACTCCTTCATCTTTTCCACGCCTCCATGGTCAATCTTCTATAAACAAGGGCCAAATTTCATTTTGTTGGACCCTAACTTTATTCTAAACTCCCATTGAGCTTTGTGAACAGGACAAAGACCATATTTCTTTATTTTTTTGGGCCTTCAATTCGTAGCATACTCCAAATTCACAAGTATGGGGGACATTAATCCAAACATTTACAAAACAGAACACATTGCCATGAGAGATCACAATTTTTTTTTCTTTTCATTCTCTCGAATTCCTTTGGCAATAACACACTTTTAAAGCTATTTGGACAAGTCTATCCCCATACACACATTATACCAATCAAGGAGCATCACCAAAAATCTCCATCTTCGGCTCTTGTCGACATTACTTCACACTAAGTCTGCAGAACATAGGGTAAAGAAGTCCTACACTAGGCAAAGTGTTTAGGTATTACAGGTGACGAAAGAAAGCTTAATGTGGGCTCAAATGGTTTATCTAAGGGTGTCGCAACTCGTGCGCACATAAGGGACTCATGGCAATTTGGCTAGTGGTGGTAAACCTAAGTGCCTCTTATCATATCCAAAATCAGAGTATATGTCAACTATAAGCTTTGCAAATTCGACATGAGTAAATTCTAGTAATCTCTAGTTCATTAAAATCTATGGCAAGTAACCAAATGATGCACATGCATAGTTTTGAGACTAATATGCATAAAATTCACTCAAAAGAAATGTATAGGCTCAAAACTCACGTTTAGGGTTCATATGACTTAAACTTATTCTCACATGCGAAATCTGTACCATGTTTAACTATCCATATCTACTACATGTCATGACACTCAAAATAACTCAATTAACACAAGAAATCATGAATGCAGTGCCATATGTATGTTCAAATTCAGTCCATTTTCATCATCGACTAACTAAGGGCATCCTAAGACTCTTTAAAACACTAAGTTAAACAAAAAGACTCAAAATACACTAAGTATGACTCAAATGTTTTTTTTTTTAGGGCATCATCCGCCGGAACCCTTTGTCCACCCAATTTTTACAATTTATGACTCAAATAAAGTGTAAACCCCTCCCCCACACTTAAATCCTACATTGTCCTCAATGTAACAAAGTAAAAGCATAGAATCAAGCATGAAAGAGAGATCTACGAAAATTCTATCTAAGAAAATTAAAAAGCAACGACAAAAATTAAAAAGAGAGGGAAGAGAATGCAAATCTGGTTTGTAGACTCCTCCATTGGGTTGCCTCCCAACAAGCGCTTGTTTTTTAAAGTCTTACAGCCTAGACGTGATGCTTCAATTTTGCTCTAAGAATGGCCTGAATTTTGAGGGCATCTCCTCCACGTTTAGGTCCTTCAATTTAGGGGTAGCCATCCATAATTACCGCGTCGGTTTTGTTCATCTAAACAACCTCCTTCTCTTGCGTTTGCCTCCTTGTTGTGCATAACTTTTTCATATTTTGGCACTTGTTTGATGCACTCAAGGGCATAAGAAATTTCTCCAAGTTGGACTCGTCAGACCTACCTGAAAACAGTTCACGAGCAAACGTAGAATTAGCAACAACCAAATTTGAAGGAATAGGGTCATTACCTTTTGTTGGGGCAAGTTGTTCAAACGAATGTGCCATTGTGGCCCTAGGTGCCACATTTTCAACCGAAGATGTGGTTGAACCTCTCTCAAAAAGAATGTGCACAAGTTAGTAAATTCATGTTACAAGTGAGAAATCGCAGAAAATGAGCACAGCTGCAAGAATAATTTATATAGAATTATTAGCATGTCAAAATGCAACGAAATTTTACGAGCAAGAACTAGACACATATATACAATATTCCGTAAATTTTCAGATTTTTCCGACACCTGCAGCTATGTCAAACAATTTTCACAAAACAGAAGAATGATAAGTCTCGAAAATTTTATGAACAAGTATATGTGATTAATCCTTTACAAGTTTATATGCACAAACACACAATTTCAACATAGTATTATGTCCAAGCATGTCCAAATTGAGTGCGCCTAAGATTTAAAGAGAGTACACGAAATTGGCCTTTAGATCTTTCAATGGACGTGTGACCCGCGCAATAAAGTATGCATTCTCAATCAATCGGCCTTTGATCAATCGAAAAACATGGCCAGTAGGGATAGAGATAACGCGAGAGGTAGGACTAATTTCGAGAAAACACCCCGAGGCTACCGTGATCAAGAGATATTACTCCAATGATGTTTGTCTTTCTTAGATCCAAAACCTGTCACCAGTCATAACCCAACTAGACACCATGTCCGACGTTCAGCCAAAATTTCGAGAATGACACACTCCCTCAAGTCCATAGTAGACTCCGCCCACAACCTTGTATCTCGAATGAAATACAAAGGGTTAAGGAGATAAACTAGAAAAAGAGGCGCCATCTATTCCAAAGAGTGAGACTTAATCAACCAGCTCATGTACTCAATGTAAATCGAAGACTTCCCTTAACGTTTAATTGGCTGCAAAAACAACAATATGAACAAGTGTTAGTATAAATCTCGAAAATTTACAAGTATATATGAACAAAATTTCACAACTTTACAAAAAACACATGCAATTCCAGATTCTGCCAAACATGAGCACAGCAGCTTGTCGAATTTGTTTAGAATTATTGGCTCGGTCGACTGGGCTGAAATTTTTCAGGCACCAACTAGACACAAAACCAAACATTCCTGCAAAATTTCAGATATTTGTGAGTCCTCTAGCTATGTCAAATAATTTGCACAAAACCAGGCAGTGCACAGCTCCGAAAAACAGAAAACTATTAACATAATGTACAAGCATAATCACACAATTCTTTTCAATCCCCGGCAACGGCACCAAAATTGATACTCACCATTATTAAGTACTAAATTAACACTTAACACTCAACAACAATGAGCCAATTAAAACCCTTTTTAGTAGATGTAGCATTGGTAAATAGGGATCGTTCTTAACCGGGGATTGAGGGTGCATGAATAACTATGCTAGGTTTGTTTATGGGGGTGCAAGATTTGGTTTGTTTAACTAATGACCTACGAAATTTAAACCTAATTCTACTATGTACACGTGATCATCACATCATGTCTACCTCCACCATTTTCATGCTTCACTTACCCAGTATCAACGAAATTCTTACCTTCAACCTGTAATTTATACACATGCTTTTAAGAGTGCGACGAAGAGCGCCTACACCTTAATTTATTTAAGATTCATACAAAACATGCTAGGGAGGAATGAAGAGCGTATCACCCAACACATTAAGAAGCTTTAAGCATACAAGCATGCATACAAGTCAAAGACCAAAAACTAAGAACACATGGAAGATAACATAAGTAAGTAAAAACGTATAGCCTTTATTAAACAAATCACAAGTCGTAAACCGAATTCTTTACAAGACAAAAGATGAGATATATAGAAGGTTTATGGTTACACTTTTGGAGTCTGTGAAGAGCACTAACAACGCCTCGAGTGGATGGATTCTCAAGAACAAGACGAAGAGCGCCGATTATTCTTGATCCGTGAGGAGGGAGCTTCGGCCTTGGAGGGGATTAGGCATAGGACGACTTGGGAGGTGTTTTGGGCAGAGCTTTGCTGTCTATGATGTGTGATAATGAAACCCTAGTCGAGCCCTCATTTATATAGGCCAAGCAAAGCCTAGTTCGACTCCTTTTAGAAGTCTAACTACTCCACCCGGGTAACCTGACCATTCTCCACTAAATAGGAATTTCTCTCGTTCTAGGACTCCAAATCGCTTGATTCCAGTTGCGTTGGAAACTAGACTTCTAGATCTTTCCAACCATATGCTAATCGCGTCTAGATTCATTCGGATCTGTTCACAGTGACCTTTTGAAGTGGGCTGATCTGCACAGGCAGATTTCCTGATTTCTAGCTTTTGATCCATTTTCTTCTTTTGGGCTTCTTTGTGGGTGAATCTTGACATGATCTTGGACATTCTTGGACACATGAGCATGGTCTTGACCAATCTTAGTGATCTTTGATCCATTCTTTATAAATCGTGGCCCATTCTTCTTCATCTTTCCTCCTCATTTTAGGAACTTCCTCCTTAGTAGGTTTTGAGCTCATTTCTGCCTCCTTTACGGATTCCTCCTTTATTTCTACCTACAAACATAAAGTAAGTTAAAAACATATTTACTAAGCACAAAACAAAGTTAAATATAGAGAGAAAGACATTAATAATCAAGCATAAAATGCGTAGATCCTATTCTGGCAGAACTTTGGCTATAGAATGATTGATGCTTTAGTTTTGGTCGAGCTCCTCTTTAAATAGGATATTAAAAACCCTAGTCCATTCCCAATTAGGAATGAATTAACTCCACCCGGGTAAGTTAACCTTTCTTCATTAAATCAGTGATTCCCGGAGATTTATATGTCCGAATTAAGTGATTTCTAGTGGTCCATTCTTCTTCATCTTTCCTCCTCATTTTAGGAATTTCCTCCTTAGCAGGTTTTGAGCTCATTATTGCCTCTTTTATGGATTCCTCCTTATTTTGATCTATAAATCATAAAGTAAGTAAGATACAAAGATACTAAGTTCTAAACAAAGCTAAATGTAACGAGAAAGACGTTAAGAATCAAGCAGAAAATGCGTAGATCAAATTCCCGCACACTTAGACTTTGCTAGTCCCTAGTAAAAACTAAATATAAGAAAACACACAAAACCAACTTTGGAGCTAGTCTCCACGTTGGAAAAAAAATCTAAAGGAGTAAAAGACTCGAATGTAAATAACTTCTAAGCCCTTAGAAAGGAGCTAAATTTGTCTTAGAAATTTTCTTAAGTATATGGCGATGGAGTCACAAGATTTTAGAGTTTAAAGCTCAATAATTTTGAGAGATAATAGAGATATGATCGTGTAATGAACAAGTAAGACTTGGAAGAAAACAATGGTGAAGTTAAGCTATGTATGTTTCGAATAAGTTCAAATCAATCTTACAAGGATGCACTCATCATCTTTTCACTCATGAAAAGGGTTCACTCAAAGTGTATATGAATTGAATTGAAAACCTCATGAATATAATGAATGACTTGCACAAATGAACCTAAACCATATGCTTACTCATGCAACTTACTCAACCAATCGAAGGCTACTCATCTTAAGGATCATAATAGACTTAGAAAGGTTGCAATGGGGCTAAGGCTAAGGCATTCAAAATTTAGGTATGTGGTGGTTAAACACGTTCGAAAAACTTAGTCTAGCACTTAAAACTTCTCAAATTTGTGCATCATCTTCTCCAAAACGTCACCATGGTCAGATTTCCATTTCGGGGGCCGAATATCATCATTTTGGGCCGAGACTTCATTCTAAATTTTCCTTGAGCTTCACGGATAGAACAAATGCCATATTTCTTCCTTTTTAGGTCTTAAATTCGTGGTACACTCCAAATCCGCAAATATGGGGGACATTAATCCAAACTTTGACATCTATATCACATTGCTGGAGAGCTTCTGAATTTCCTATTCACTTTTTCTTTTTCTGTTTTTTAGCTCTCGAATAATTTTTTTCTTTCTATTCTCAACAATTTACACACTTTTTCAAGCTATTTGAATAAGTCTATCCTCATACAAACATCATAGAAATTAAGGAACATCACCAAAAAAACGCCATCTTCTCCTCATTACTTCATACTAAGTTTGCAGAACACAGGGTAAAGAAGTCTTACACTAGGCTAAGTGTTTAGATATTAAGATGATGAAAGAAAGGCTTAAAGTGGGCTCAAATGGGTTATCTATGAGTGTCGCATCTCGTGCGCACATAAATGACACATGGCTGTTTGGTTTAGTGGTGGAAAAACCTAAATGCCTTTAATCATATCCGAAATCAGAGCATTTATCAACTTAAAAGCTTTGCAAATCTACATGAGTAAGTTCTAGTATTCTCTAGTTCATTGAAATCAATGGCAAGCAATCTGATGAGGCATGTAAACATTTTTGAGACCATGATGCACGAAATTCACTCAACAAAGGATACAATGTAGGCTCAAAAACTCACTTTTATGGTTTGTATGATTTAAAACTCATTCTAGCATGCGAAATCTATACCATGTTTATGCAAACCATATCCACTACATGTCTTGACAATCAAAATATCTCAATTAGCACTAGAAATCCCATGCAACACCATATGTTTATACTTTTATGTCTAATTCTCATCATAGACTAATTAAGGGCATCCTAAAAACTCTTTCAAACACTAAGTTAAATACAAAGACTCAAAACAATTTTTTTAGGGCATCATCCGCCGGAAAGTTTCATTGTCCACACGATTTTTTTACAATTTATGACTCAACTAAGTTGTAAACTCCTCCCCCACACTTAAACTCTACATTGTCATCAATGTACTAAAGTAAAACATAGAATCAAGCATGAAGAATAGGATTTTACGAAAAACTAACTATGAAAAATAAAAGCTACAAAATAAAAAAAAAATTGAGGGAAGAGAAAGCAAATCTGGTTTGTAGACTCCTCCATTGGGTTGCCTCCCAACAAGCGCTTGTTTTTTAACGTCTTACAGCCTAGACATGTTGTTTTGCTCCTTCTTAACTTTTGACTCCCAACATTCTTGACGTTTTCTTTGCATGTGCACTTGCATGTATATGTTGGTGCCATCTCCTTTAACTCCTTTAGCTCGGCCTTCATCTTCTTCTTTACGAGCTTGTTAGAGTTCATGATCCACGCAAAGATACATTAGTTAGTGATCAATTAACTAATTAATCATAAATGTAGTATTTACAAGAAGTAGGTTTATCTTTCGTTACAAATTTATTACAACAAGATCAACTAGACAAATACAGTTTACCAAACAATGTCCCAATTGATTTTTCGCCAAAGATATATGATTATCACATGCATCTAGAATTTAAATTAGGGCTTAGATGATTAAATTGTGTAATGGCTCAAAATCCATTCTACTCCTTTGGACAAGTTCGGAAATGGCCAGTTGGGATAGATGTAACGCGAGAGGTATGACTAATTTCGAGAATATTCTCTTTCTTAGATCCAAGTCCCGTTACGAGTCATAACCCTTCTAGTCACCATAACCGAAAATTTCTTACTAAGAGTAAAAGTTCAATTCGATATTACATCAACTCATTCAATCAAAATCAAACTTAAAAAATAAATAACAAGTGATAAAAACATAGCTAAGACTTATTATTTAACATTTTACAAAATCGGAGAAACTGAACTTAGCTACTTGCAGAATTTATGCAGAATTAATCACACTTTGGAATTTCATGAAATTTTACGAGCGGATACTAGACACATATATACATAACTCTGTAAATGTTCATCATTTTCCAAGACCTGCAACCATGTCAGATAAATCACACAAAATAGTACATACACAGTCCCTCATTGACATTAACACTAAAACTAAAAGAATTATAATCACATTATACAATAACAATGACGAATATCTTTACAAAAAAAAAATGAGTCATTGACCTTATACAATTGACTCTTTGACCTGCAAAAAACAAAAACAAAGTTACAACATGCTTGGAACTCAAGAACACATAAAAAATTCCAGATTCACATAAAATTGAACATAGAAGATTGTTAAATTTTTCTAGAATTTTTGGCTAGTCCGAATACAATAAAACTTTACAGGCATAAACACCACACAAAATGCAACACCTCTGAAAACTTTCAGAGTTTTCCAATACCTGCAACTATGTCAAATAAATTGTACAAAACAGATCAGTGCACAGTTCCGAAAACAGCGAAAATAAAAATATTATGCACAAGTATAATATTTACACGATATGAACATATTTACACAAATGAAATCATACAATGAATTTTTCAATCCCCAGCAACGGCGCCAAAAATTGATAATGAGTTAAAACATGCATCAAATATTAACACAAAGTAGACACTCAACACATATCTCACACGTATGCAATTTAAACCTTTCTTTGTAGATGTAGCATTGATAAGTAGGGATCGTTCTTAACCGGGGATTGAGGGTACTAATGCATGACAATGTTTATGAACAGAAAATAAAAGGTATGGGGGGTTTGCAAGTTTGGTTATTAATCTACGGAATATAAAGACAAACATGGGAGAAAACACATAGAGAAACCCTAAGTTCTATCATGTTTAAACTCATGGACAAGCAAAACAAATAAGAATATAGAATCCTAAACATGCTTCCTAAACCGAAAATAAAACCTAATCTAACATATACAAGTGATCGACTCATTCTTTTTATCTAACTCTTACAACTAAGTCATATTATATGCAACCTATTAGTATCTAAGTTTTTAGCCGAGTTAACATGCAAGATCTTCTTTAGTGCTTCGGAAATTTGCCCTATGACACATCTACCAACTTGACAAGGAATTTTCCTTAGCCTCAATTGATGCATTAAGTCTAACATGCTCGATATAAATTCTAAGACACAAAACAGATTACAAAATAACACTTCAAAGATGTAAACCGAAATACACATTAATCCCAAAACAATAAACCAAATATTCAACAAGAATGAAAGTAGGAGGAATCATGTTACACTTTTGCTTGGGAATTTGCCCTATACAGTAGTGCAACCGGCCTTCTATGGAGATGGAGAGTCCGTAAAGGAATTTTCCTTATAGTGAACTCGGTGGAGGATTTTTTGTATGGCTTGTGGAGGAGACGGCTTCTTGGAGAATTTATGGCTCTTGGAATGGAGAGGAGTATTCTGGCAGAACGTTGGCTATAGAATGAGTGATGATTTAGTTCTAGTGGAGCTCCCCTTTAAATAGGATATTAAAAACCCTAGTCCATCCCCAATTAGAAATGAATTTACTTCACTCGGGTAAGTTGACATTTCTTTATTAAATCAGTGATTCCTGGAGACATATATGTCCGAATTGAGTGATTCTGTTCGAATTGACTTCTAGAGCTTTCTAGGGACATATTATTCGTATCATATTTTCTTCTAGTCCATTTTTGGGGGCCCGTTGAAGTGGGCTGATCTGCACAGGCAGATTTCCTGATTTCTAGCTTTTGATCCATCTTCTTCTTTTGGGCTTCTTTATGGCCGAATCTTGACATGATCTTGGACCTTCTTGGACACATGAACATGGTCTTGACCCATCTTAGTGATCTTTGATCCATTCTTTTATAAATCGTGGCCCATTCTTCTTCATCTTTCCTCCTCATTTTAGGAACTTCCTCCTTAGCAGGTTTTGAGCTCATTTCTGCATCTTTTATGGATTCCTCCTTATTTTGTCCTATAAATCATAAAGTAATTAAGATACAAATATACTAAGTTCTAAACAAAGCTCCGAGCTCCATAAGCATTAGAATGTAAACCAATGAAAGCCAAGTTAGGCCTCGCCATCCAAGGTTGTATATGCTTGGTCATGATCCTCAAATGGTGGTCTAGGACTTATCTTGGCCTCAAGGTATTGCTCTATGCTCCGTACCTCAATGGCCCAAGCTCTTGGTCTCCAAAAATAGGCTAGAAATGGTTGAAATGATAAGAGACAATCGATTGATCATAGGTATGCTTTGTTCCATCGAGGCAGGACCTCTGATGCAAAATTTCTGGTAGCCTTTGATGGGTCAAAGAATTTGCCTTCGATGGATCGAATGAGTGTCTTAGGTTTGCACTGCATCAGCATTTTTAAAATTTTGGCTCTTCTTCAAGTTCTTGACTTCCATGCCTATTCCACTATGTTATATGCTCCCCCAACCTCGGACTTATTCCTCTGACATACCAATGGTGTCTGACCATAACGGATTGTAGTTTAAGGACATAAACATGGTCCATGAATGAGGTCAAACAATCATGGTTGGATCTATAAAGTGATAGACCTCCGCACTCCAATTTGTGTTTGGCTCGAAAGCCTCAATTTATGTCTGATGGAGCTTGAAAGTTCTCGCATTCTTTAAATTCATCAAATGGACTACTTTTTGAGGATATAGCTCAAGAAACTTGTTATTAGCACTCCTCAAGGGATTCAAGCTCTTGAAGGTGACCTTGCTACCAACTACCAATGCCGGTTTATCAAGATTTTTTGGCTTCAATTTTATTCTCTTTTTGCGGCTCATGCTCCTATCCGGTGCCTTGACTTCTTCAACATCCCTGACTTTGCTTCCTACATCATCAACACTATAAGCATGTAGTGCCGAAATCGATGGAGACTGTTTGAATATCTTGAAAACTTTTGCCTTCCGGTCCATCGTAGCTTGTGATCTTCCTTTAGCATTGGTTTGAGGAAAGGGTACGAACTCAAATGCATCCGATATCACCTTAGTCTTGGCTTGGGTCTTGATACCCTCATGCTTCCGCTTGGATTCATTCTCAACTCCGGGAGGTATGCTAGGAGCACCTGATGTGTCTAGGCCCTCCTCATCATCACTTTCACAATCGCTTTCTACTAAGGGAGCATCACCGTAATCATCACATCTTCTTTCGGTAGACAACACCATATTGACCACTTAAATTGATGCTTTTGCTCCTTTTTTGTGCAAGACGGGAATTCATTGATCCTTCTGCCTTTGTTGAACCTTATGTGCCTTTGCAAATTCACTTAATTGTTCCTCAATCTTCCGGAGTGCACATTCATTCTCCTTCCGGATCTCCTTGTTCTCTTCCATCAAGCACTTAAAGATTTACAGAAACTTCTTCTTGTCTTCGACTTGTTGAGCTTCCAAATTGCTTTGAAGAAGCATCTTATGTTGTGAAAATATATAGTTTGGTCATAAACTCCTCAAAGTTAGACTTTGACAATTCTCCTTGAGGTGGAGGTGCTTGTTGCAACGAAGCATGTTGTGGTATTAGAGAGAAATATACTTGTGGTTGATAAAAGTTGCCTCTGATATCCTTAAAATACTCTCTACTAGACCTTGTAACTCGGGTAGCTCCATGCTTAAAATTTTGACCATTTGGTTTACCACAATGGTTGTCTTGGCTAGGATCATCCCATGAGACAATAGGATTGGTACGCCAACCCGGATTACTCATTTGTGCGCCCAATGACATGTGCCCACTCCTAAATAGTCTCTGGATGGTCTCCTTCATATGGGCAATATGGAGCCCTATGATCACACTCCTACAAATCATGCAAGGTGCCACACTAGTCTCCGCAATTTGATTAACATAGCCTCCATTCTAAGTTTTATTCATCAAGAGGTCAAATTTCTTGTTTATGGTCTCTTCAAGTCGCTTGATGGCACCCTCTTATACATACATAGATCCCTTGACTTCATACATACCTCCCCAGTTGGTTTGGGTGGCTTCTCTCATTGACATGGCTGGTTTTTGAACCTTGGGCTTGACATCCCATAAGAAAGACCATTCTGACATCTTTTCAAGTAGAACATATGCCTCCTCTGTGGTTTTTTTTCCACGAAATCTCCACCACTTGCATTGTCGACCTTCCTTCTCGTCTCCATGCACAATCCTTGGTAAATGAGAGACAATAACATGTCTTGAGTTTGACCGTGGTTAGGGCACCCAACCTCAAGCTCCTTGAAACGCTCCCATGTGTCATAGAATAACTCTCCATCTTCCTCACAAAATGTCATCAACCTTGTCATTTGCTCATTGATCTTCCCCGGTGGAAAAAACTTGGTGATGAACTTGTGTTGCATCGCTTCCCATGAGTAAATTGAGTTAGGAGCAAGTTTATGGAACCATATCTTTGCCTTATCCCACAAACTTGAAGGAAATATTTGAAGCTTCAATTGTCTCGGATCCATGTTCCGGATGTTGAACCTTCTACATGCTTCTTCGAACTCCAACGAGTGAGAATAGGGATCGGAATGTGGATGTCTAATGAAGATTGGTAAAGTTTGGAGAAAACTAGATTAGATTTCAAAGGATTCACGTGCTAATAGTTGAAGAACAACGCAACCGGTGTGCTTTGACAAAGATGGTAAAGCATTATCCCTCAAAGGTCTTGCTTCAAAGATGTCCTTGTCCATGATGAATTCTTCCTCGAAAAAAGGATTCGAAGGCATGACACATAAAATCACACTAAGCAACCAATAGATATTACTCCAGCAAACTCTTAAATACTCAAAGACCTTCCATGGTGCTTCTTTGACACCCCTGTCAATGAAACATCAATGAGCACTCTAAAAGCTCAAATGGGATTCCAGTACGTGGTGTAGTGGAATTCACTATGCTATGGACACTGAGGTGAACCAAGGTAAATGCATGCGTGATCCAATATACTAGAATTGCCAAATGAAGTCCTAAGAATCTATGGTGTAGCAAAAATTAAGTTTGCTAAATCTAGACACACACTAACTACGATGTGTAAAAGTAAGACACAATTAAAATATGCTCCAAAAGAATATAGATAATCAAAAGAAAGAGTTCAGTGATCAAGTAAAACAACCTCAAGTGCAACCCAGTCTTGATGGATCGATGGTTATACCTTCGATGGAACGAAGCAACCTGGGTAAGACTGACAAGCTACCCTTCGATGGATCGAGAAAAACTCTCGATGGATCGAAGGAGGCACTTAGGTCTCCCCTGCAAACTCCCTTCGATGGATCGAAAAGATTCAAACAACAAGGGTTAGAACACAATTCCTTACACACTTTCACTCCAATAAACCTACCAAAGTATGCTAAGGAACAAAGACAAGCAAAACAAAGTTCTAAGTGATAAATTGAAGAAAACTAAAAGCTACGAAAAAGAAATCAGGCCAAAATGTCTAGATAATCCGCAATCAAAAGCTAACCCAAACTCAGAAATTTATCCCCTCAACCTTTTGACTATTGATTAGTCTAAGGCTAAGTGAATTTCTCTGACCCACAAGTATACGGGGTCAAGTTATAGTATTTGTAAAGAAGTCGAGTGTCAAATCCACGAGGATTGACCACTTAAACTCTTTAGCTTGACTCAATTAAGCACTTGTAATCACGGATTAACTAGACATAAGACATGACACTAAAACTAAAGCAAGTTGTGGAAGTGTATGTCACAAGACTAAGTCTTTTGGAGACTTAGCATTGCAAGGGATGGTTGAACTACAATGACTGTTTGAACGAAAGGTTGATTGAATGTTTACTACTAACTAAATTAAGTGAAAACATAAAGTAAGAGCAAAAAAAATGTAAATGTTTGGTTGGCTAGAGATGTTGCCACTAGCTAACTCAATGTACGAACAATGTCCAACTTATGAGTTTAGACCGATTCATACGTGTTTGCCTAATTCGTGATTTTTTTGAGTCAGCATTGGTTGTGAACTGAATCTCCTAGGCCATTAGGGTACTAGAAGTGTTCTGGTCTAACATTCAAGTATAAAGTAAACCAAAACTAGAATGCAACTCAATTACGAATTGTACCCTAATCATACCACACGCCTAATGAGTTCGATATGTGTTCACTTATAATGAATGTGAATGACTTTCCTTCCTAAATCCCTATTAAAGGACATGAAAGTATGTTCTAATGAATTTCCTAATGCACACCTTTTAAAACATGAATTAGAAGAAGTAACAATTAGCTACAAAACCAATTCGAGTCAATGTAAGCTTGATCAAAGCTCCTTGAGTCATTTGGACTTCAAGAAGGCTTCGGTCTATGCTCAAGCCCAATGAAAACCAAACCTTAAGCCTATCTTCTCAAATGCAACCTAAGTCATGTTTACATGCTTATCTTCCTGAGGTAAGTGACTAATTCACTTAGGTTCATTTTTAGCTTCCTCAAACATATTGAAACTTAGTCATGGCTAAGACATGAGTATGAAATCCTTGAATCAAGCCCAAACATGCAAACATACCACAATCGCATCATAAGCTATCAAACTCATTCACAACATATAATAAACTAACCCAAATTCAAATTCATAACTCAAAACATAGTTGTATGTACATCAAACTTCCAAAAGACAACTACTCTCTAATCATAATGGAAAACAATGTTTAGATACATGCTTAGAACTAGAACAATAAAGAGATAACAGAAGAGTCCCCTTAGCCAAAGCTCCACCATATGATTCCAAGCTAACACCAAATCTTCAAGAGGAGGTAAGGATAGTCCTTTGGATTCCAAGGAGCCCCAAGGGGAATAGTGATTACTTCCTACTCCTTTGAACTCTAAAAACCAAACCAAACCCTAGAGGCAAACATGAGAGGAGGAGCACCCAAAATAGTCCAAATTGATAGTGTGGTGGTAGAGAGGTTCGACTCCACCCAAGAGAGGGAAGAGTTACACTAGTACAAAAAGTGCTTCAAACAACGACAGAAATCAATTGTGTAAAGCACCTGAAATTCAGCTGTATATCTAGCAGTTGTCTGAATAGAGCTCGCACAACCGAAAAATCAGTTGTTTCATTCATGCCTTATAACAACTTAAGTTCAGTTTTTTATAAAGTCCGAAAATGTGTTATTTAAGGACGTATCTGATGTTTCATACTATGTCAAACAACTAATATTTTGTTGTGTGACATGAAGGAAGATAACATAATATCTGATGTTGCCGTTTATTTTAAACAATTGAATTTCATTGAGTATTTTGTTGTCTAAAGTAATTAGTATGAACATATATTAAGTTGTTGGAAGTTCACTTTGACGACTAAGTTTAAAACATTTAGTTGTCAGATTAGTATGTATGTAGTTGCGTTTTTAGTGATATATGTTGTTAGAGTTAGTAACAGGGGAATCTCTCAACCCTGTCCAGAGGAATCTCTCAACTCTGGTTAGACTACCGGTGATCAGCCGAGTAGCCAAAACATCGATGCAAGTATGCCATCACCATAAAAATATAAAATAATACCTCCGAAAATAATAAATAATCTCAACGCCGTATATAAACAAATACGGAAAATCACGAATTCGCACGACAGTGAAAATATAAAAGTGTCCACTCACAGGTAAGCGTAACGCGATACGCGTTAATCCTGTGATCCGACGGAAAATCCCTCGCCAAACGAACGATCACGATCCCCTGGATAATAATAAAATCCACTACTCAAAATCATAACTCGAAACCTCAAATCATATCACGAGAAACACCCGTTCCCGGAAACATATAATTCAATAACGATGAAATCGTCAAAATCCGATAATCACACCACAAAACCGCGCTATAATTTTCGATGCTCAATTCGAAAAACAAACCTCATCACTACGATCAGTGCGCGATTCCGAGCGAAACGACATACAACTCGTCGAAAAACACGTCGCCGCTGCCGCCGGCCGCCAGAAAATCATACCGGCCCAGAAAAATGCAACCTACAAATGGATTTGAAGATCTCGACATTTCCAACAACATTCCAGTTCAAAGTTAAGGCCAATTTTGAACGGAAAACCTCCAAAACTCACCTCAAAGTCACAAACCCTTACCAGAATTTCAAGCCGACCGATCTCTCTCCTCCGGCCACGGCAACCTTCAAGACCACTTCCAATAGTTTCCTCTCCTCATGGCTAACAAAACCCCTCAAACAGGAACAACCAAATCGGCCTCCACACCGCCACCCGAACGCTACCGATTCTGCCGCAAAGCCACGAACTTCACCGCGCCAATTTTTCCTCCTCCGGCTAACTCACGGGTCGATCCACCTACCAAGTTGAAGAGGAGCTCGAGCCCAACAAGTTCCATGAAGGGACCCCGGCCAACCGTGGTCGGAATCGGCCTCTACGGCGGCGCGAAGTCATGACAGAAACGAGGCAAAACGGGTCGCCCGTGACCCGTGGTCAACGCGGGTCAACCCGACTTTCCTGATTTGGAAACTTTTCCCAAATCGTCACGTATCGCTTCTGTATTTATACCGTACGCGTATCGAATCTCAAACGGATAAATACGACAATATCTGAAGAATCCTCGTAACTCGGCATAATCCTCAGGAAATTCCCACGAACTCGAAATTAAATTCTCTACAACTTTCGTGAAGAATCCCAAATCAAATTCTTGCCCGAAAATTTAGTCGCTAAAGAAGCAGCCATATTATCCGATTACGTCGAAATCGCGACCAATTGCGAAACTCACAAATCAAGTCGATAACCATTCCAATTTCGGTTCGGGTCGATCGATGGTCCAAAACGGATCACAATCACGATTCAGATAGACTCGAATACGAACGGATAAACTCGATGATATTCCAAAATTTCAAATATTCATATTATATTCCTCGGTCGTCGAAATAATAATCCAGAATCGCCCACAAACTCGAAATCACACGTACAACAACTCTCGAGAAGAGACCCAACTCAAATTTTCGGCCAATAATTCAGTCGTGATCAAGACCAGGAATTCAATCAATTTACGAAAAACTGCGATTATGCGAAAGCTCGTGAATAAAGCCGATTACGCTACTGATTCTGTTCCGGGTCGTCACAAATCTACCCCCCTTAAAAAAAATTCGACCTCGAAATTTCCAAGTCTGCCAACTGAAAAGTAGGAATACTGCCTCTGCATACAGTTCAACTCCCAAGTGGCAACCACAACTGAACGACTCTGTTAATAGAAATTATCCCGAATCTGAACTGGCTCCTCCACAAATGCGTATAAGGAACTGATAGGGTACAAAACACGCAACAAATCTGAAATGTAGTTCTACCATATGGAATACAGCACACACAAAGGTCAACGCTATAGATAATGCCAAACTATACGGCACAACACAAACTCGCCCCATGATCATATACGAACCAAAATAACGTGGCAAATTCATAACTCAACCTGCTCACATCAATATAACTCTAATGTCGAACTCAAGCAATTTTCAACCTGTCCCTGCTAATTTGAAGGTCTGCAGTAGCGCATTCCTCTAAATCAGGATCAAACGTCAGCTCAAACCGAACTTGCTCCAACACAATGGAGTGCAACATTGATTCTCATAAATGACCTTATATAATGTCAAATCAATACGGGTTTGTAAACTGGTACTGCAAGCAATCTCGAACAAATGAAACTGCTGGTCCCAAATCTCTCGGAACTGTAATACATAAGACCACAACATGCCCTCCAAAGACTGAATAGTCCTAAAAAATCGCCCACCAATCTGAGGATAAGAAATGGTACTAACCTGTAATCTGGTCCCCAATGCTCACTGCAATGTCTGCCAAGACTCTGTTGTAACTGATTATCTCGATCAGCAAACTGGAACTCAGGCGTTTCACATAAATGGATAACCTCCGCCAAATACAGCTATGCCAGCCTGCCACCGAAATCTTTTCCGAAAGTACAAGGAAAAGAACTGAGTTCATCAAATGATCCACAAAGACCTGACAACTGGTACCACTAACCGAAGTACCCGATAACTGACACACAAAATCCACAGTGACAAGCTCCAACTTCTAATCGGAAATCTCCAATGGCTGTAACTTCCCAGCAAGTTTCTGCTTCTCTGCCCTCACCTGCCGACAAATGTGGCATCTGCTCACATAAGCTGCTATATTCCTCTTCATGTTGCATCACGAGTAGTAAACTCGAAGTATCTGATACATCTTTGTACCTCTAGTGCATAACGCACTCAAAACAATGAGCTTCAACATCATCACATTCTAACTCAGCTCCCGTAGCTCGCAACTTGGCCACACACACATAAAACAACGAAGCTCCCGATTTCCGACTGAATGCATCAGCAACAACACCCCAGAAAGATAGTCAAAGTACAACCACTATCCTTACTCCGATAAACTCAAATGTGTAGCCATAGTCGTCAATCAACCCCATACATCTACGCTGCCTCAAGCTTAAATCTGGCTGAATATGTAAGTAGATGAAACTCAAGTGATCAGTGTACATCCTACACTGCGCTGCACGCCGTAGCAGTAGTGTCACCAACTCTCTGATGCTAACATAAAGACAGCTACTCCCAAATCATACATAAGATACGTAACTTCATAAAGTTTCCACTACCTGAAACCATGAGCCACCTGAAAGGACCCAACCCCGATTTAGCCACCTAAACCGGAATCGAACCCCTTCGAAAACACGAACCAACAAAAATTTTTCCGAAATTTGGGCAGAGTTTCGTTACTAACGTTGAATTACCATAACCTGCACGCGGAAAAATAACACTTCGTCCTATGCCACAAAAAGCAAACCGTGGGCACCAATCCCATCCGGATTTCTCAACATCAATATACTCAACAACAGTAAATAAACTGTACTATGTATATATGTATATCCGTGAAAATCCGCATAACATGTATCAGAATGTATCAGAGCGACCTCTAGAGTAAAACATATACAATATGTACATCAGTAGGCGAAACAAGAACCTACTGGAAAACACAGGTAACTCTGATCACTAGCCTCCAAACCGCGACGTGAAAACACCAAACCTGAACTGCAAACTGGGCACGGAAACCGAAAAGCCCAGGGGAAAGGCAAATAAAAACGTTAGAGTGAGTGGACGAAAATATACACATGCCTTTCACCAGTTATATAAATATATACAACCAATATAAACAATGCGAGTTCGGAACACAACACATTTATATAAGGAGGTAGTCGGGCAGATCTTTCAAGCCCGACGTCGGGTGAATCGCTCAAACCCGAATGTGATAGGCCAGGGGAATCTCTCAACCCCGGCGGCACTCAGGGGAATCTCTCAACCCTGCTTCAGAGGAATCTCTCAACTCTGGGCCAGAGGAATCTCTCAACTCTGGTAGCATCGATGCAATAAACGCCAATCACAATAACACATAACAATACCTCCGAAAATAACATATATATCAATCATCGTATATATAATAAATACGGAAATCATAAATTCCACGAACTCGCAAAACAACAGTGAAAATAGAAACTTGTCCACTCACAGATCAGCTAGCGCGAACTCGCGCTAAACTCGTGGTCCGGCGGAAGTCCCCTCGCCCGAAGCACGATCACAATCCAGATCTCGATCTCGATCTCCTGAATATATTCATAAAATACAACTGATCAATATCGTAATCCACAACACTGTACTGTTGCACGGAAACCAACCGTTCCCGAAAATACAAAATGCGGTGCAAAATGAATTACGGAAATCCCGAAATCCCAACTCGAAACCTCGACTGAAAATCGGCTACTCAAATCAACCCGAAAACCTCCGTACGATAATCAGGGCGCGATTACGAGAAAAATGACATTAAAAACATCGAAATCTGAAAATTTGACTTTTCCTCCGCCGTTGACCGCCGCCGCCGGCGGCGGCGCGCCGTCAACGGAAGAATCCCACGGCCAAACTCTCCAGATCAGATCAGCTCAACCATACGAACATCTTTCCCTTCTACCCCGTAGCTTAAATCCTGCCGGAAACACCTCAATTCATCGAAACCAATTCGGAATTCTCAAACCGGATCTCAAATCGGGTTCACCCCGAAACAACACCACATCCAAAACTAACTACCCCAAGAGCTTCTCCTAGGTGTGGGGAGCAAAACCCCCAACAAATCCCCTCAAAAATCTCGCCGGAAACCTCCCTCCCATCACCGACGACCAACACCAATTCGGCCCTAATCGGGTTCCCACATAACGGAACCAATTCATCTCAAACAACCCACCATCACGCTCGAAATCAAAGGAGGAACCTAACCATACCTGATTCAGGGCCGGAGGTGGCCGGAAAAAGATCGCCGGAGTTCACTTTCCCGTTCGGGAAACTTTCCCTTCACGGCAGCTCTTCCACTTTCCAAAATAGGAAAGTCAACGGTTGGTCAACTCCCACAATAAATTCTCGACTATTTCACGACTATTTTCCGACTTTTCGATATATATACTCGTCCCTCGGGTCAATCGACGGTCCAAAATGAAAATACGAAATGATTCGGATAAGCTCGAAACAATCGGATAAACTCTTCGGAATCCGAAACTTCAAATAATCATAAAATATTCCTCGGTCATCGGAAAAATCTTCCGGAACCACCCACGAACTCGAAATCACGTACTCTACACTTTCCGTGAAGACACTCAACCCAAATTCTTAACCCAAAATATCGTCGCGAGTCAAATCAGCAAACCACGCAATATTACAAAACTACGATCATAACCGAATCTCGAGAATCGTGCCAAACACACATCTGATTTTTGGTTCGGGTCGTCACAAATCTACCCCCCTTAAAGAAATTTCGACCTCGAAATTTACGTACCTGCTATGTGAACAGATGAGGATACTGCTCCCGCATACGCTGCTCGGTCTCCCAGGTGGCCTCCTCCACTGAGTGATTCTGCCACAAGACCTTCACCAGCGGAATCACGCGGTGCCTCAACTCCTGCTCATGACGATCGAGAATCTGCACTGGCTCCTCAACATACGATAAATCCTCTCTGATCGGCAACTGCTGTGGGGCTATCACATGTGAAGGATCTGAGATGTACTTCCGCAACATTGAAACATGGAAGACATCATGCACACGAGCCATCTCTGTCGGTAACTCAAGTCTGTAAGCAACAGCTCCAACCCTCTCCGTAATCTCATACGGACCAATGTACCGTGGTCGAAGCTTGCCCCGCTTCCCGAAACGCACAACTCCCCTCCACGGAGATAGTTTCAGGAAGACCCAATCACCGACCTCAAACTCCAAGCTCTTCCTCCTCACATCCGCGTAACTCTTCTGCCGATCCTGGGCGATTTTTAACCGATCTCGGATAACCTGTATGTCCTCCATCGTGGTTTTCACCAAATCCGGACCAATAAGCCAACGCTCGCCCACCTCACTCCAACACAACGGAGTGCGACACTGCTTCCCGTACAGGGCCTCGTACGGTGCCATCTCAATACTGGCCTGATAGCTGTTGTTGTAGGCGAACTCAATCAAGTGTAACTGCTGATCCCAGTTTCCGCGAAACTGCAACACACATGATCTCAACATATCCTCAAGAGTCTGAATGGTCCTCTCGGACTGCCCGTCAGTCTGAGGATGAAATGCTGTACTAAATCGCAACTTCGTGCCCAAAGCTCGCTGCAACGCCCGCCAAAACTCAGAAGTGAACTGACTATCACGGTCAGAAACAATGGATACAGGCACACCGTGCAAGCGAACAATCTCTGATAAGTACAACTTGGCTAATCTGCCCACTGAAACCTTCCCTGGAAGTGCAAGAAAATGTGCGGATTTCGTCAATCGATCAACAATAACCCAAATACCAGTGTTGCCCGCCGAAGTACGCGGCAACTGATAGACGAAATCCATCGTGATATGCTCCCATTTCCACACTGGAATCTCAAGTGGCTGTAGTTTCCCTGCAGGTTTCTGCCTCTCCGCCTTCACCTGCTGACAAATCAAACACCGACTCACGTACGCGGCAATCTCCCGCTTCATGTTGCGCCACCAATAGTACGCTCGAAGTGTACGAAACATCTTCGTACCTCCGGGATGCATTGCATACGCAGAACTGTGGGCCTCATCTAAAATCTCCTTTTTCAAATCCTCGTCCCTGGGTACACATAATCTGCCCCTGAACAACAACATACCGTCGTCGCTCAATCGGAACTCTGTAGGCACACCATTCTGAATCATGGTCTTCTTGCCCAGCAAGTAAGGATCTGAATCCTGTGCCTCTCGCACTTGATCAACCAACACTGGTCGAACCTGAAAGCTGGCCAACAAGGCTCCATCATCATCATAATCAAACACTGCACCCGTAGCCCGAAGCTCGGCTAACATCGACACTCGGGCCACACACATGTGAAACAATGAGGCTCCCGATTTCCGGCTAAGTGCATCTGCCACAACATTAGCCTTCCCCGGATGGTACTCGAAAGTGCAATCGTAGTCGTTGATCAACTCCATCCATCGGCGCTGCCTCATGTTTAGATCCGGCTGCGTCCGCAAGTAAGTGAGACTCTTGTGATCAGTGAAAATCTTACACTGAGCACCATACAGATAATGTCTCCAACTCTTCAACGCTAATACGATAGCGGCTAACTCCAAATCATGCGTCGGATAGTTGACCTCGTGCGGTTTCAGCTGTCTGGAACCGTACGCCACAACTCTACCATGCTGCATCAACACACAGCCAAGGCCCAACTTCGACGCGTCGCTGTACACAACATACTCACCACTGTCATCTGGTAATGTCAGAACTGGTGCGGTAGTCAATCTCTCCTTCAGGAGCAAATAACTCTCCTCGCACGCATCAGACCACTCAAACTTGACGCCCTTCTTCGTCAGTCTGGTAAGTGGTGTAGCTATCCGGGAGAAATCCTGTACAAATCGTCGGTAGTAGCCTGCTAAACCCAAGAAACTCCGAATCTCTGGTACCGTAGTGGGTCTACTCCAATTCAGCACGGCCTCGATCTTGTCAGGATCAACACTCACTCCCTCGGCCGAAATCACGTGGCCCAAAAACTTCACACTATCCAACCAGAACTCACACTTGCTAAACTTTGCGAACAACTGATGGTCCCGCAAAGTCCGCAACACCGCTCGCAAGTGCTTCTTGTGCTGGCCCATACTCCTCGAATAGATCAAAATGTCATCAATGAACACAATCACGAACTTGTCCAAGAATCGACGAAACACCCGATTCATCAAGTCCATGAAAGCTGCGGGGGCGTTGGTCAACCCAAATGGCATAACCAAAAACTCATAATGCCCATACCGCGTCCTGAAAGCTGTCCTGGCTATGTCCGAATCCCGGATCCTCAACTGGTGATATCCGGATCGAAGGTCAATCTTCGAAAAGACTGACGCACCCTTCAGCTGGTCGAACAAGTCGTCAATCCGTGGCAACGGATACTTGTTCCTCACTGTAATCTGATTCAGCTTCCGGTAGTCGATGCACAAACGCATGGACCCATCCTTCTTCCGCACGAATAACACTGGAGCACCCCACGGAGAAACACTCGGTCGAATGAATCCCTTCTCCAACAACTCCTGGAGCTGAATCTGCAACTCCCTCAGTTTTGCAGGCGCCTTCCGGTACGGTGTCTGAGAAATCGGTCCAGTACCCGGCAATAACTCAATAGTAAAGTCAATCTCCCGCACAGGGGGTATACCGGGTAACTCCGCTGGAAACACATCCGGAAACTCAGACACAACCTCAATGGTACCAAGATCTGGTACAGCAGCTGTAGTGTCCACAACATGGGCTAAATATGCAACACAACCCTTCTTCATCAGTCGATCCGCCCTCATCGCGGAAATCAAACACGGTAGGGAAGTGTTCTTCTCGCCACGAAACAGTATCTCGGGTAACCCTGGTCGTCGAAACGCGACCTCCTTCCTATGGCAGTCGAACATGGCCCAATGCGACTCAAGGAAGTCCATACCCAAGATCAGATCGAAATCTACAATATCAAGCAGTAACAGATCTGCGGCTAATCCATGGCCATTAACAAACACCTCACAATCCCGGTAAACCCAACCGATGCTCACAACCTCACCTGACGGATACAACACTCTCCACAACCCCGGAAGTGGAGATGCAGGTACCGTAGCTAATGAGGACAGTCTATATGATATGAATGAGTGTGTGGCACCTGGATCTAACAATGCAACTACAGGAATACCAAAGACATGTAACGTACCAATAACGACCTCTGGTGATGCTCTGCCCTCACGTAGAGTCATAGCATGAACCCTCGCCTGTCCGGCCGGTCGTCCTCGCTGGCCTTGTCCCTGCTGCCTGCCCTGGCCCGCAAACCGTGCTGGTCGAACTCCCGAAGTGGCACCTCGCTCTCCTCCGGAACTCTGGGCCCCCTGTCCTCCGGTAACCTCATACCGATAACATTCCCTCGCATAGTGACCCACCTGGCCACAGCGGAAACATGTGACAGGATCTCGCTGACATGGACCCACATGATGTCGACTACAGAGACTACACAACGGGTACTCTCTCGGTACAGCAAAAGTGCCACCGGTACGCCGCGGAAAACTAGAACCGCTGGAACTCCCACCAGCCTGTGGTCGCTGCGGTCGATCTCTCCTCCATCCCGGTCTCCGTCTAGGTACACTAGCTGGTGGTCGATATGACCCACCACCTGAAGATGAAGCTGAACCGGAAGTATCAGAACTCTGCCTCTTTGAAGGCCCCTGACTCGGTCCACCCTCCTCAAATCGTCTCGGCTGGTACCTCTGCTGTCTCTCCCGCTCAATATCCTCGCCTCGGAGAGCTGCACTGACAAACTCATCAAAGTTGTTCCGAGGCATCGTAGTCAGCGTCGCCTTGATGCTCAGATTCAACCCCAGCTCAAATCTACGACACTTGGCTTCCTCAGTAGCCACCATATCCCGCGCAAAATGAGACAAACGGGTAAACCGATCCCGATACTCAAGTACAGACAAACTGCCCTGCCTCAAGTTCGTAAACTCCTCGTACTTGTGCTGCTGGGTAGCCTGATTGAAGTACCTCCGCATAAACAAATCACGGAACACTGTCCACGGAGTATCCACAGGAACTCTGTCAGTGCTGACCCACCAAAAGTATGCATCACCCTCAAGTAAACCAACTGCGGCTACTGACATCTGCTCAGGAGTGAACTGCAGACGCTCACAAACACGCTCAATCTGAACCAACCATGCCTCGCATATCTCTGGCTCAACTGAACCCGAAAACACAGTAGCACCCGCAGTGCGAGCCTTGACCACAGGGTCAAAACGCTCTTCCAAACGCAGCACTCGCATCAGCAAGTCGCGCGTTCGGCGATCCTCATCAGGATCATCATCCCGATCAACACGGGGACCACGTCGTGGAGGCATCCTATTGATACAAGACAAGCATTAGGCTCAAGCAGAAAGAACGTAATCATGAAACCGCAGATATTTGAGGACACACAACACCCGAAGTATTGATGAGTACCGCTGGCCAGTCGGGTCACCACTCCAGTCATGCTGTATCAACTCAAATACCCTAAGCGTCACAACTACAAGAGTCTACAGAATCTGACAACCTAATGCTCTGATACCAAGCTGAAAGGACCCAACCCCGATTTAGCCACCTAAACCGGAATCGAACCCCTTCGAAAACACGAACCAACAAAAATTTTTCCGAAATTTGGGCAGAGTTTCGTTACTAACGTTGAATTACCATAACCTGCACGCGGAAAAATAACACTTCGTCCTATGGCACAAAAAGCAAACCGTGGGCACCAATCCCATCCGGATTTCTCAACATCAATATACTCAACAACAGTAAATAAACTGTACTATGTATATATGTATATCCGTGAAAATCCGCATAACATGTATCAGAATGTATCAGAGCGACCTCTAGAGTAAAACATATACAATATGTACATCAGTAGGCGAAACAAGAACCTACTGGAAAACACAGGTAACTCTGATCACTAGCCTCCAAACCGCGACGTGAAAACACCAAACCTGAACTGCAAACTGGGCACGGAAACCGAAAAGCCCAGGGGAAAGGCAAATAAAAACGTTAGAGTGAGTGGACGAAAATATACACATGCCTTTCACCAGTTATATAAATATATACAACCAATATAAACAATGCGAGTTCGGAACACAACACATTTATATAAGGAGGTAGTCGGGCAGATCTTTCAAGCCCGACGTCGGGTGAATCGCTCAAACCCGACTGTGATAGGCCAGGGGAATCTCTCAACCCCGGCGGCACTCAGGGGAATCTCTCAACCCTGCTTCAGAGGAATCTCTCAACTCTGGGCCAGAGGAATCTCTCAACTCTGGTAGCATCGATGCAATAAACGCCAATCACAATAACACATAACAATACCTCCGAAAATAACATATATATCAATCATCGTATATATAATAAATACGGAAATCATAAATTCCACGAACTCGCAAAACAACAGTGAAAATAGAAACTTGTCCACTCACAGATCAGCTAGCGCGAACTCGCGCTAAACTCGTGGTCCGGCGGAAGTCCCCTCGCCCGAAGCACGATCACGATCCAGATCTCGATCTCGATCTCCTGAATATATTCATAAAATACAACTGATCAATATCGTAATCCACAACACTGTACTGTTGCACGGAAACCAACCGTTCCCGAAAATACAAAATGCGGTGCAAAATGAATTACGGAAATCCCGAAATCCCAACTCGAAACCTCGACTGAAAATCGGCTACTCAAATCAACCCGAAAACCTCCGTACGATAATCAGGGCGCGATTACGAGAAAAATGACATTAAAAACATCGAAATCTGAAAATTTGACTTTTCCTCCGCCGTTGACCGCCGCCGCCGGCGGCGGCGCGCCGTCAACGGAAGAATCCCACGGCCAAACTCTCCAGATCAGATCAGCTCAACCATACGAACATCTTTCCCTTCTACCCCGTAGCTTAAATCCTGCCGTAAACACCTCAATTCATCGAAACCAATTCGGAATTCTCAAACCGGATCTCAAATCGGGTTCACCCCGAAACAACACCACATCCAAAACTAACTACCCCAAGAGCTTCTCCTAGGTGTGGGGAGCAAAACCCCCAACAAATCCCCTCAAAAATCTCGCCGGAAACCTCCCTCCCATCACCGACGACCAACACCAATTCGGCCCTAATCGGGTTCCCACATAACGGAACCAATTCATCTCAAACAACCCACCATCACGCTCGAAATCAAAGGAGGAACCTAACCATACCTGATTCAGGGCCGGAGGTGGCCGGAAAAAGATCGCCGGAGTTCACTTTCCCGTTCGGGAAACTTTCCCTTCACGGCAGCTCTTCCACTTTCCAAAATAGGAAAGTCAACGGTTGGTCAACTCCCACAATAAATTCTCGACTATTTCACGACTATTTTCCGACTTTTCGATATATATACTCGTCCCTCGGGTCAATCGACGGTCCAAAATGAAAATACGAAATGATTCGGATAAGCTCGAAACAATCGGATAAACTCTTCGGAATCCGAAACTTCAAATAGTCATAAAATATTCCTCGGTCATCGGAAAAATCTTCCGGAACCACCCACGAACTCGAAATCACGTACTCTACACTTTCCGTGAAGACACTCAACCCAAATTCTTAACCCAAAATATTGTCGCGAGTCAAATCAGCAAACCACGCAATATTACAAAACTACGATCATAACCGAATCTCGAGAATCGTGCCAAACACACATCTGATTTTTGGTTCGGGTCGTCACACCACCGCTCTACTATGCTGCATCAAAGCATAACCAAATCCTAATTCCGATGCATCACCGTAAACCCCGAACTCGCCACGGTAGTCAGGTAGAGTCAAAACCGGTGCAGTGGTCCCCTTCCATCATGAGTGAATAATTCTTCTCACACGTATCAAACCACTCGAACTTGACGCCTTTCTTCGTCAATCCGGAAAGTAAAGTGGCAACTCGAGAAAAATCCTGCACAAAGCGCCAATAGTAATCTGCCAAATCCAAGAAACTCCTGATCTCTAGTACAATGGTAGGTCAACACCAATTCAACACGGCTTCTACCTGGTTAAGATCCACGCTGACTCCCACAGCTAATATTCCGTGACCCAGAAACTTCACGCTGTCCAACCAAAACTCACACTTGCTGAACTTCGCAAACAACTGATTGTCCCACAAAGTCCACAAAACAGCTCGCAAATGCTTCTTGTGCTAGCCCACATTCCTGGAGTAAATCAGGATGTTGTCCACGAACACGACTGCAAACTTGTCCAGAACCGTCTGAACACTTGGTCCATCAAGTCCGTAAAAGCTGCAGGGGTATTGGTTAACCCAAACGGCATAACCAAGAACTCATAATACCCGCACCGTGACCTGAAAGCTGTCCTGGCCACATCTGACTCTCTGATCCACAACTGATGGTATCCGGACCTGAAATCAATCTTTGAAAAGACTAAAGCTCCCTTGAGCTAATCAAACAAGTCATCAATCCGCGACAACGAATACTTGTTCTTCTCCAAAGCCTGATTCAGCTTCTGGTAGTCGATGCACAACTTCGTCGAACCATCCCTCTTCCGCACAAATAGTACAAGAGTACTCCACAGTGATAGACTAGGTCATATGAAATCTCCTCCAGCAACTCTTGATGTTGAATCAGTAGCTCCTTCAACTCTGCTGGCGCCAAACGATAAGATGCCCGTGATATGGGTCCAGCGCCGATAAAAGCTCAATGGTGAAATCGATCTCCCGAAATGGAGGAATACCCGGTAGCTCCTCCGGAAACACATTTGGAAACTCGGGAACCACCTTAATGTCACCAACGTCTGGCACAGCAGCCGTAATATCCACAACATGAGCTAAGTAAGCAACACAACCCTTTTTCCATAATCCGCTCGGCCTTCATCGTTGAATTCACGTACACGTGGTAATAAGGCATTCTTCTCACCGCGTAACAATATCTCTGGGGAAAGCCTGGTCATCGAAACACAACCTCCTTCTTGTGACAAATGAACATAGCACAATGTGTCATAAAGAAGTCCATACTCATAATCACATCAAAATCGACGATATCCAGCTATAACAGATCCGCGGCTAACCCATAACCTCCAACAAAGATCTCACAACCTCTCCGGATAGATGCAACACTCTCCATAACCCCGGAAGTGGAGATGCAGGCATAATAGCCATGGATGTCAAGCAACGGTAACCTCAGAGAAACTCTATCCTCACACAGGGTCGTGGCACAAACTCCGGTATGCCCAACTAGCCGTCCACGTCGATTGCGACTTTGCTGATTGACTCGTCTAGAAGGTTGCATTGGTCAAACTCCAGAAATAGCGTCATGGCCTCCTCGTGAACTCTGAGCTGCCAAACCACTAAAACAGCTGGCTAAGGACGCTCCCTCGCAACGTGATCCTCCTGTCCACCACAATAGCAACTAAGAGTGCTCCTCGGATACAAATCACAGCGACACCTGCTGTGTGGAAGAATCGCCAACGATCACCCAAACTCATGCCACATGAACAAGTCCACTACTCTATGATCTCCATCACCACCAAACGGATCTTCTGCCTTATTCAGATGACCCTCAACATAATCGAAAAGGCCACAGCCTGATGAAGTCACTGATTCCGAGGTGCCTGAACTCAACCTCATCAAAATATCTCGACTAAGTTCACCTTCCTCAAAATAACATGTCGGAAACTGCGTAAGCATTTCCTTCTCGATGTCCTTGCCTCTGAGTGCAGCACATCAAACTCCTCACGATTGTCTCGAGGCATAACAATCAAAATCTCTCTGATGCTCAGGCTCAAACTCATCTCGAACCTTGTGTAATGCTTCCTCTGAAGCCACATAACACGTGCAAACTAGAACAAACATGTGAACGATACATCTCTACCTCACGTGGGTAAACACGCCATATTTCCGTTGTTAAGTAGCCTGATTGAACCATTACCATATAAACAATACCCTGATTGTAGGTCATGGAGTCGCAACAGGAACTCACATAATACCAACCCACCAAATACAATAATATGACTCAGGCACATCATCAACTGCCACAATTCTCTGCTCAGAAACAACATGTAGATGCCTATACATGCGCAACCGGGCAAACCACGCCACACATATCTCTGAATCCAGAATACTCATCCAAAACCCACAACTCATTGTCAAGTCGCGCGTCGACTGATCCTCAATTGGATCCACAACCGTACCGACACGGAAAGCACGTCAAGGAGGCATCCTAATGAATAAGACATTATTCACAACAAACTGAATGTAATCATGGAACTTCAAAAATTTGAAAGCATACAACACCCGGAGCATTGATGAGTATCCGTCGGCCGGTCGAGTCATCACTCTAGACATGCTATACATTCTCAAATATCCTTAGTAAACACGACTACAGAAATCTACAGAACCTAAAACCTAATGCTCTGATACCAAGCTGAAAGGACCCAACCCCGAATTAGTTTCCTAAATCGGAATCAAACCCTTTCTCAAAAAACACAAACCAACAAAAACCATCAAAATTTTGGCAGAGTAACGCTACTAACGCGGAATTGCCATTAACCTGCACCAGGAAAATACACTTCATCCTATGCCGCAAAAATTAAACCGTGGGCACCAATCCCATCCGGATTTCTCAATATCATAATAGTAATGTAAAGTAATCAATAAAACTATACTTTATAGAAATCCGGGGAAAAATCATATAAAAATATAACATCAGAATGCTCAGGGCAACTTCTATTATATATATATACAAATAGTAGGCCAAACTAAGAACCTACCATAAAAGAAATATCGCTCGAGTACTAAGCCTCCGACCACGACGTGCGACACCAGAGTCCGAATTGCAAATCGAGCACGGAAACCGAAAATCCCTGGGGAAAGGCAATAAAAACGTTAGAGTGAGTAGACGAAAATAAACATATGCCTTTCACCAATTTCATATACAATAAACAATGTAAAGTATAGCGAGTTCGGAAAATATATATGGAGGTGCCAGGCGAATCTCTCAAGTCCGACGGTCAGGTGAATCTCTCAAGCCCGACGGTGATAGGCTAGGGGAATCTTTCAACCCTAGCGGCATAACAGGGGAATCTCTCAACCCTGCCCAGAGGAATCTCTCAACTCTGGACAGACTACCGGTGATCAGCCGAGTAGCCGAAGCATCGATGCAAGTATGCCATCACTATAAAAATATAAAATAATACCTCCGAAAATAATAAATAAGCTCAACATCGTATATAAACAAATACGGAAAATCACGAACTCGCACGATAGTGACAATATAAAAGTGTCTACTCACAAGTGAGCGTAACGCGATACGATTTAATCCCGTGATCTGTCGCCAAACGAACGATCCCCTGGATAATCATAAAATCCACTGCTCAAAATTATAACTCGAAACCTCAAATCATATCACGAGAAACAACCGTTCCCGGAAACATATAATTCAATAACGACGAAATCGTCAAAATCCGATAATCACACCACAAAACCTCGCTATAATTTTTGATGCTCAATTCGAAAAACAAACCTCACCACTGCGATCGGTGCGCGATTCCGAGCGAAACGACATGCAACTCGTCGAAAAACACGTCGCCGGCCGCCGGAAAATCATACCAGCCCAGAAAAATGCAACCTACACATGGATTTGAAGATCTCGACATTTCCAACAACTTTCCAGTTTAAAGTTAAGGCCAATTTTGACCGGAAAACCTCCAAAACACACCTCAAAGTCACAAACCCTTACCGGAATTTTAAGCCGACCGATCTCTCTCCTCCGGCCACGGCAACCTTCAAGACCACTTTCAATAGTTTCCTCTCCTCATGGCTAACAAAACCCCTTAAAGAGGAGGCACCAAATCGGCATCCACGCCGCCACCCGAACGCCACCGATTCCGCCGGAAAACTACGAACTTCACCGCGCCGATTCTTCCTCCTCCGGCCACCTGATGGGTCGATCCACCTACCAAGTTAAGGAGGAGCTCGAACCCAACAAGTTCCATGAAGGCACCCCGACAACCGTGGCCAGAATCGGCCTCCACGGCGAAAACGAGGCAACCCGACTTTCCTGATTTGGAAACTTTTCCCAAATCGTCACGTATCGCTTCCTTATTTATACCGTACGCGTATCGAATCCCAAACGGATAAATACGACAATATCCGACGCCCAAAAATATTCACAACTTATTCCTCGTAACTCGGAATAATCCTGCGAAAGTTCTCACGAACTCGAAAATAAATTCTCTACAACTTTCGTGAAGAATCCCAAATCAAATTCTTGCCCGAAAATTTAGTCGCTAACGAAGCCGCCAGATTATCCGATTATGTCGAAATCACAACCAATTGTGAAACTCACAAATCAAGTCGATAACCATTCCAATTTCGGTTCGGGTTGATCGACGGTCCAAAACGGATCACAATCACGATTCGGATAGACTCGAATACAAACGGATAAACTCGACGATATTCCAAAATTTCAAATATTCATATTATATTCCCTGGTCGTCGAAATAATAATTCGGAACCTCCCACAAACTCGAAATCACGCGTACAACAACTCTCGAGAAGAGAGTCAACTCAAATTCTAGGGCCAATAATTAAGTTGTGATCAAGACCGGCAATTCAATCAATTTACGGAAAACTGCGATTATGCGCAAGCTCATGAATAAAGCCGATTACACTACTGATTCTGTTCCGGGTCGTCACATATAAATATCATTAAATAGACAATTTTTAATTAGCAATTTTATATAGTAAATAAGCATTCAATTTTTGCAAATAAACAATACGTCAATTTGCTCTCAACAATACCATATAAACATTTGAATTCAATATGATGCTGCTTACAAATCTAAGACACTAAAATTATACAAAGCATGAAGTCCTTAAGCACTCAAAAGTTACAAGTACTCACAAGTTACAAGCCACAAGTATAACTAATTTCCCACACTTAATTAGGATCTGGACCTAAGTACTACTAGCTATAATGTGATAGATAAAAATCATAAAATGCATAATCACAATGCTAAGCTTCCGTTGAGTTGCATTAAGACCTGGACCTCATACTTGAGCTCCCTAAAACTCTCCTCTCTTTGTGACCAGTTTTCGTTTGCTCCAAATAGTGGGAATGATTGAGTCTTATTATGCATTGTCTCATCCTCCATAACATAGCTTAACTTTTTGACAATTTTATTAGAAGTTCTTCCTTCTAGAATAATTATCTTATCTGGATCATTGACAACAAGAATGGGGCAAGAAGAGAAAAACATATCATGTCCAATACCGCACTGTTTTTGCCACACATAGCTGCAAGTCAAGAAGAAAACTACAATATTATCTTAAGCAGCCAAAAAAATGTATTATCTGCAAGTTTGATAACAGAGAATTTTCGCTAATGAATGTAACACTTGCAACATAATAAAATTGCGTTGGCACCAACATTTTGCAGGAAAGGTCCACATACTAGAATGATACATGATATACTACCAGTGATACATCCAGAGAGTTTTCCTTATGCTTCAGCTTCCCATCAATCAAATTTCCTAGTTAACCAATAACAACTAGGATTCAATGTGGTTTAAATCACTAACAGACCCAAAAGCATAACACAAAGTGAGCTTTCGAGTTTCGACAAATGCAAGTTATCATAGGGCAACGATAAAAAATTCTAGCAAATTCACAGTGCAGCATTTCTAAGCAAATAAACACATAGAATGAACCAAAAATTGGAATTACCTTAGCTACTAAATGACTCGACCAGCTCTACTGCATTATCCATCATCCCATCCGCAATTCACCCTCATAGTCAAAGCTCCTCACATGCTTCACCAATCTATTATATAAGGAAAACACACAATCAATCAAACCCAATCCATTTAGGACTAGAACCAACATCAACAATGAATTTATTCAAAAGGGTATACTGAGACAATCACCTTCGAATGAGGCCAATGTTCCTTGACAAGACTGATAAGGTTGCTAACTGAGCAGTGCCCATGTCTGTAATGAAAAAAAAACACAAAACCAAATTCTAATTCTAATTCTGCAAACGAAAATTGATAAATGGGGGGGGGGGCGGAACGATGAGAGAGAGAGAGAGAGATCTTAGATTCGATCAGAGGCGGCGTCGTTAGAGTCCTAACAGTGGAGGCACGGTGCTTAAGCAGTAGGTCGAGGCAATCGGCAACAAACGTTAAATGTCGAGGCTGATTTGCCGCTACTATTGAGGCGTTGAGTGGTAGTGTCGTAGGTCGAAGCTTGAGCCGAAGTGCGACACAAAAAGTTCGACAACTCTCGAGGTCGAGGTGTAGCTATGGTGGCGATCAAGGGAAGGAGGCGGCGGCTAGCTTGTGGCGGAGAGACGAACCCTATGAGGCGACGCGGATGAACTAAATTGAGGCGCAGAGAACCAGTGAACAGTGGCTAAAGGCGGGGCGAAGCCTGTAATAAATCGAGGTCGTAGAGTTGCTGATGCCTTGAGGAAGCTCACCCTACCCGAGGCTGCAATGCGGCATAGATATGTGGTGGCGAAGTTCAGGCGGCGAAGATATGCTGCTACTGAGAGAGAGAGAGAGAGAGAGAGAGAGAGAGAGAGAGAGCGAGCGAGCTTTTTAGTCACATCTTTTTTCTTTATCAAGGTTACAAAGGGTTTAGGCCTTTAAGGTTGGCAGAAAAATTATTGGAGCCAAAATTGCCTCCAAGTTAAGATGACCTTGAAACCTTTTATTTTTATTTATTTTTAAGTATTCTTTTAGGGTTTAGGGTTAAGGTTTAGGTTTTAGATATATGTTTAGGGCTTAGAAATTTAATTTCTCTACATGACAAGATAGATGTGAATCCCATAAGAATGCGAGTGACGTACTTGGTCTCAAGTTATTTTTGAGGAATCAAGAAATTGCGTTTTATTGTTAAGGGCAATATGGTTATAATAGTCGGACACTTGGATCAAGGCCGAAATGAATTCCAAAAGTTCTAAATTTTTTACAACATGCTTAGATTAGTCTCACCATCTTATCCAACTGTCACATTTATGAAATGATTAATTGTTAGTGGTTTAGCTTCATAAAAGTTTTGTTTTCATATATAACCAACTAACATTGTAAGCCGTATTAGTAGTCATACATGCAATTAACAGCATATGAAAAATCGAAATGGTCTAATGAGAAATGTGTCTATAAATACATGAACCTCGTAATAACATAGAGTTTTGAAAAAAATCTACCATCGTCGAAGTTCATTTAGTATTCGGTCAATGAGGTCAAATCTTGCCAAAAGATTTTGCTCATTTTCCTATGGGAGGAGTACCTAAACTAATTTTTTTTTTGTAATTTTTTCCATATGGTAACATACGTATGAGCTTTACGATAATGCTTTCATGAATGGTGGTCTGAAAGTAAATTTTAACGGAGTCGCAAATCAAGATTTACTCTAAAGTTTGTTAGAGTCACAACAATGCCACGCCCGGATTTAAGCCGCAAAACATTAATTATGAACTTTGTCCTAAAATTCAGACGACAAGCGTATGTCATCTGATTTGGACAATATATAGGTAGGATGGAGGAAGCATTTAGAAGAGAAAATTGACACCTCAACCAAGAAATCACATATCTCAGATGACAGACAACTATCATCTGATTGTCTCACTCATTCAAATGAGCCCCCTTGGAGCTTTGCCTATTTGATTGATTCTTCGACAAAAACTCACACGACAGATGGCTGCCATCTAACATAACTATTATTTCCAAAAAATCAAAATTTTTAGTTGTCCGCTCTTGGAAACTGAACATTTTGGATGCCTGCCCTTCGAAACTGAAAATTTTGAAGGCCCGCCCTTCAAAACTAAAAAAATGCATCATTTAAAAATCGTTCAGACAACAGACAAAAAGTGACCGACATCTGTTTAATTCAAACATCTTTCAGATGACGGACATTCAGTTTCTGTCATGTGAGAGACGTCGTATAAACCTTTTTTTGTACTAGTGATTGCTGCAATTGTAATTGGACATAATCTTATTCAGCATCAATAGACGAAGCATGTAGAGATTGATAGACACTTCATACGATGAGAAGCTAGATTCTCATATTATCTCATTCCCATTTGTTAATTTTAATGAGCAATTAGTTGTCATCCTTACCAAAATTGTTTCGTTTAGGACTTTCAGTAACTCACTTGACAAGTTAGGCATTCGAGACTTGTATGCTCCAACTTGAAGAGGAGTGTTGAAGTGAGTCATTCTCCTTGTATATTTATAAGGTGTATATTCTATAATTAAGTAGGATTCTGTAATCGATTAGGTTTCATTTTAGAACTGTAAGTATACTGGTATATAAACCAAATTCGAAATTGATCAATATATCAAAAAATTCTTCAAACACTTGTGTTCAGTTTGACTACCATAACCACCGAAGACGGATTCTTGAATGATCCATCAGTATTAACTAGGGCTGGGCACAAATCCCGCAAATCCCGGTCCCGTCTCGGTCCCGTCCCGATCCCGTCCCGATCCCGGCGGGATTTGAAACTAAAAATGTTCGTCCCGTCCCGTCCCGTCCCATCAGAAAAACAACGGGACGGGACGCGGGACTGAAATTTCTCATCCCGTTAGGCCCGTCCCGTCCCATATATAAATTTAAATTGATCTTGACCGTTGATTTTAATTTTGTATTGCTATGTTTTTAATCTTGTATTGCTATATTTTTAATCTTGTATTGCTATGTTTTAATTTTCTTCTTTTCTTGTTAAACTTATGATATGTGAACTTGTGTAACAGATAATGGATGTTATTCTTGTTATGTTTGATATTATTAGGTTATGGATTGTGACTTATGAATGTAAGCAAGTTGTGTAATTGTAATTAGATCATAGATACATGTTGTGATTTATGAATGTAAGCAAATTTTTCTTCTTTTTTGTTTCCAATTTTGTAGTGGGATTGGGCCCGTCCCGTCCCGATCCCGTCCCGTCCCATGTGGGATTGGGCCCGGCGGAATTTACTCTCAAAATGCAAGGCCCGTCCCGATCCCGTCTCGCATGTAACAACCGGGACGGGACGTGGGATGACCTCAATCCCGTCCCATCCCGTCCCATGCCCAGCCCTAGTATTAACCTTAATCCAACTTTCAAGCAGCGACTCCCAAGACACAGGAATGAACTTAGGAGCACGATACCGCAACGGCGAGAGACCCAACAGAGAAAAAATAGGCATAACTCCACTGAGAACTGTGGATGACTTGAAATACAAAATAGCCACTTCTCGTAAGCTAGTCAGGAAAAAACGACGAAATCGCTCCACTGAGAAGCGACGGCGGATACCTGATTTTATTTATTTCATGCCAAATGCACCAAAACCTGTTGTGAAGTCCATGACCCACATCTGCTTTGAATATTTGGAATGAGAGGACGCGACATGCCCGACAACATGCCTTAAACAAAGTAGACACCCACCTCCATAAAGCTTCCATGCACGAGCACTTTACGAAGAGATGCTCAGTTGACTCCAAGGAATGTAAAATCGATATTATCGGCGATATTTCACCGATATTTCGATATTTTGAACTTACCTGAAAAATCCGTGAATATATCTCCAAATTTTCCGAAATTTTCCGAAACTTTCCGATATTTCCGATATATCCCCGATATTTCCGATATTTTCCGATATTTTCCGATATTTATCGAAATTTTTGAAATTTTCAGTAACTTTTTTAATTTAACAAAATTAAAAGCTTGTCAAAATTTTGCAATGTCTTATCTTTCATATATCATGTCTTATGGTCTTCCAACAAGTGATAACTCATCGTTACAATCACAAACAAATGCCTCAAATGATGATAGCAATGAAGAAAGTCGAGCAATGCCTGGTTCATACTACGAGCTCCAAAATCTTCAAAGACCGCCCCCTGACCCATATGGTTGGCATGTAAGTCAATACGTGCAGAATTACATGGGAGAGCAATCATTTAATGAGTACTCTTCACAATACACACATGATTCTGCACAGAGAGATGAGGAAAAAATTGTCAATTTCGAACCTCATAGGTTCTCTATGTGGTTTTGAAGTATTTATATATTTGATTTTATAATGTGTGATGTGTAACATATTGTACAAAAATGTGATGGTCTAGCCTCCCATTAAAGTTTAGCCATCAAAAAAATAAAAATAGAACTATTAAATTATATTTTAATAGTTATCAGCACTTAACACATACTAATTCATATAGTAATATAGCAAATTCATATGTTTTGATGTTTGATCAATATTTTCTTTTTACATAAGGTAGGTAATTAATCATATAAAAACCTCCAAAAGTTTCATTACAAATTTCCATATATTTTTATTAGTTTCCGTCATTTCCGTCAGAATTTTCAGTAGATCGATATTTCGTCGATATTTCCGTCGATATATCCTCGATACCCGATATTTTACTCCTTGGTTGACTCACATAAAGCCAAGCAAAATTCACAACGAGAAGCTAAGTTAGTTCCACGCCTTTGGAGCAAAGAATCAGTCAAAACTCGTCCATGTAACAAACTAGCAACGAAAGAAAATTCGAGTTGAAATTGAAACGCTATTATTAACACCAAAATAAACTATTGGAAACAGATACGATGCACATTTAATTTTAAGTACCACCGTACCAAATTTTCCGCTTAAATTTTATATTACGATAATGCAATTTGAGTAGGAGTGAAAATTGAAAAAATAGCACTCAAGTCTTGCCATTCTTGCTCAAGTATGAGTTATCATAATCCAAACATAGTCTGATAGTTGAAATGTTGGGACCAAAGATACATGAGATTAGAATGTTTAACATTTACTGAGTACAATCATCCTTTGCAGCTGATATACGCGGAAAAAACTGATTTCACTTAATAGTAATTTAGAATGTTTTACATTTACTAAATACAATTTGACATAAAGCGAAAAATTAAAACAAAACACTCCACCTCCTCACGCCATGTACAAAATCTCCTTGATTGCAATGATGCTCTAAACATTACGCTGCAATATAAGAAATCACACGTGTCAAATATGCCTTCCGCACTACGGGAAATCACATAAATACAAAAATACAAAAATATTTGAAGACTAATGTTTTCAACGTGAAATGATACTAA
Organism: Geum urbanum; assembly: GCA_946800695.1. NCBI lineage: Eukaryota > Viridiplantae > Streptophyta > Magnoliopsida > Rosales > Rosaceae > Geum > Geum urbanum. The sequence continues at coordinate 28,099,832 of OX327004.1, forward strand.
AGCAAAGAACACAGATTATGCTAATATTTTATTAAACTATTCATGAAACATAAAGCATATCTAGCATGGGGAAAGATTGCAGGGGTAAATGAATAACCAAAACCAAATTTTTAACCTTATTTAGTCCGAGGCGAGAAGGATTATAAGTACATAATTAGAACATTTAGAGCTGCAACCATACAATGAACTCAATTTGGGTTTCACTCTCAAAATGACAAATGAAGTTTATCATAAACCAAAATCAAACGAAGACATAAAACAAACAGAATGTCTTAACTAATCTAATATGCCATTGTTTCACATCTGGAGCAACATCTCATCAATTAAACTGAGGAATGAAACTCAGATCAACAAACGGAAAAAAATGAAAACACCAACAAAAATCGGCAATTCTATACTTGTCAATTTCTTACTATGTATATTTTGTAATGACAATTAATATGTATCAGTAAACCGACAGTCTAATTGTACCAAACAAAAACCCATACTAAATAGAAAATTTATTGACATGAATTTGCACATAATATAAATCAGGCCACAATTGAGAGGAGATGAAGTATTAATCTCAAATATATCATTCGGATCATCAAGTGGTTCTTATATATTTAAACTGGATCGATAGTCAAATTAGTATAATAAAAGTATCTCAAACAAATTTTTTGGTCTAAAATTATTAATTATGTATGTACAGTACCACTACCACTATATGTAAGTGGTATGGTTTAAGGTTTAGGATCAAACTACTTTTGATATGAGCTTTTATGCACACTATAGCTTTGCCCTAGCTAGCTCTTATATTGATCTTCTAGACTTTTGTTAAGTCTCTGCGGTCTGATAGATTAACATCAAACAAAGTAAATTGAAATGTGTGGAATTTCCTTAGATAGAGTTCAATAATCAAAATCAGAGATAATTTAAATGAAGAAGCCCATTCCAAGTCAGCTTTTCGAGAACACAAAATAGACCTTCTTCCAAAATTTGTTCAAAAGAAGTTTCAAAAATTTAATCGATTGTTCTACTTCAAACTATTTAAAAATTCTTTTCTCCCCACCATATGTATTTTTCTCCTAGCTTGGTAGACATATAACATAGTGCCAAAACAAAAGTAAAACGAAGAGTGAAAGGACCGAAACCCGATTTAGTTTTCTAAACCGGAATCAAACCCCTAGCCTTCTGAAATCACGAACCAACAAAAACCATCAAATTTCGGCAGAGTAACGCTACTAATGCGAAATTGCCATTAACCTGCACCCGGAAAATACACTTCATCCTATGCCACAAAAGCTAAACCGTGGGTACCAATCCCATCCGGATTTCTCAATATCATATCAATAACATAAAGTAGTAGACATAACTGTACTTTATAGAAAATCCAGGAAAAATCACATAAAAACATATATCGGTAACGTATCAGAGCGACCTCTAGTGTATATATACAAAATATATAACAGTAGGCAAAACAAGAAACCTACTGGAAAAGAAAGGTAGCTCGAACGACTACCCTCCGACTGTGACGTGAAACACCAGAATCTGAACTGCAAACTGGGCACGGAAACTGAAAAGCCCAGGGGAAAGACATGAAAATCGTTAGAGTGAGTGGACGAAAATAAATGTCTTTTGCCGAATAATATATGTTATAAAAATATATGCGAATATAAATGAATGAATATGACATAGTACACGAGGGAGACTCTAACTCCTCACGCGTACGGAGTATGCAGCGTAAAACTCTGCGGGGTCACTCATGGACACGTCCATGCTAGTACAGTTGGAACCACGGGATCCCAGACCCACACGCGATTCTAGCCAGAAAGGTCTCAGGTCAAAGGTCTGCCCCCCCCCCCCCTCCGGTAAAGGTCTCGGGTCAGGAGTCACAGCCTCCCCCGGTAAACATCCTCGGGGATCAACCGGGATGCAAGTGTATCGATACAACAATATATACTGTGACTGTACTATGTGTAAACCAAAACATAAATAGTTCTATGCAAATGTATAAAGCATAATGTAAATACATATACGTAATACATAATTGTTTAAGCATAATCGTCGATGCGTATTCACAAATGTATAATCGTATAACACATGTTCATATAAATCATAATCTCATATGCATGCTCATGCTCGTAAAACGTGTATTAAAGACTCGCGATTAATCAGTGAAAAGAATAGTGTTTTCGACAATTTTTCAACTATTTCCGATATTTATACTCGCAGCTCGGGACGATCGACGGTCCAAAACGGATAACAATCATGATTCGGATAAACTTGATACGAACGGATAAACGTACTCGACGAGATTATGTAATTTCAAATATACATATTATATTCCTCGGTCGTCGAAATAATCATCCGGAACCGTTCACGAACTCGAAATCACGCGTACAACAACTCTCGAGAAGAGACTCTACTCAAATTCTCGGCCGATAATTAAGTAGTGATCGAAACCGGCAAATCAATCAATTTACATAAAACTGCGATTACGCACGCGCTAACTCATGAATTAAGCTGATTATACTACTGATTCTGTTATGGGTCGTCACAAAGAGATCCTGCAAATTCACACATAAACAAACTACAAATTTAAACAAAAAATTTAACTCATCCTACATTTTTGAGAAACAAAACATGAAAGATATTTTGCCAAAAACCACCTAGAATCCAAACTGAAACCTTACTTTCTGCAAGGAAATTAAGTTTAGGCTGTATTGGGAACATTAAGTTTTGCTGCACCAAAATACAGAATCAAAGCTTAATTAGATGAATAAAGAAAATGAGCTTTGTAGAAAAATTGAATTAAAAAATTATAATTAGCACTATTGTAAAACTAATGACAGAACTACTTCATGAGAAACTAATATCAATATATCAAAATCCAAGTTTCCTTAATTACATCTATTTCACGGCAGATCCCTATTTGTAATATTACAGCTACATTTGATTTTGTAGATATCAAACCGTGTAATAGAAGATAGTATTAGACTCTTGGTAACTAATTACACCGTCCAATTATACATACGTTTTTGAGAGACCTTGCAAGTCTTACTTGATTTTATGTGGAAGTAATCATCAATATCCATTTTTTTTCTTTTCTTTTGGGATCTGAGCTGTTATGAAGAGTAATTCTCATTTTGTTACTCAAATCTTATACGAGGAGAAGAAAAATGACAATAATAAATCTGTTTTCATTACTGTAGTTGAATTGTTATGAAGAAAAATTCGGGTTATGCTCTTACATATTAGCCAAAGAGAAAAGGACAATTATTAAATATGATCACCATAAACTAACTTAAGTTGACTAATCTCAATTTGTATGTTGCTGTAGTAGAGAAAAATAAAAGTAGAGGCTAAGAAACATGCATTCACTTTTTAGAAAGAAAAACCATCATATTCAACCACATTAAAAGCAAACTACTTGATGAACTATATTAAGGATAGAAAACTCACTTAACCAAATTTAATTCTGCACAAACATGAAAGCTCGAAAACATAGAATAAATCTGATCCCTACACAGCTTGAGATGTTATTCAAGATCTTACTTCAACCAAATCCACAAACACAACGCACCTCTTTCACTTCCACAAAGAATAAAATGTTCGATAAAGTTCCAGGACCTTCAATCAAGAAAAATTTGGTTAGAGTTCTATTTGAGCCTAAAAATCTGGAAACCGCAATGTCAAAATTGGGATCATATACTCTGCATCACAATTGAAACTTTAACCTTCAAATATGTTATTAATTGGCTTGGTTTTGACTGTCGGAAAAGTCCTATACGATACAATGAATTACAAACCCCAAACTCAAAGTGAGAAAATTTGACATGAAGACAAGCAAAAAATTCAAGATATGCATACCAATTTGAAATGCATATGCAATGGTTATAACTTATAAGAAAACCCCATTCCACTCTGACAAACGGCTTTGTCAGCTATCTCTATTCTATTTCACCATTTCGTTTCAGTGTAATCGCCAATCACAGCCCAAATATGAAATTGGGACTTTACCTGAAAGAGTGATGATGCCAGTGAAATGAGAATCCTAGATTTGACTAATTGAACAAAAAGCAGAAGATGAAGCTTACCTCATTCAGACTGATGAGTTTTACTTGATAGAAAAATAAGTCTCAAATTTGAATAGACCAATCCCGCACCAGGTTACTTGCAAATGAGATAGATAAGTCAATCAATAAAAATTCACCAAAAGCAATTAAATTTCGAAGTAACAAAAGTCAAAGTACCTTGAAAATGATATGCTGGATGTCTTTCTTCGGAGAAAGCAAGAACTCAAGAATGCACCCCTTACAAAAGATTTGGCCTTTCTGGACAGCTTATAGGTTTGATGAAGGGCTTCCAACCAAGGAATAAAATACCGGATATCAAAGATATATTAACCATTAAAAATATGAAAATTTCGATGGAAACATCGAGAAAATATCGATACAAGTAAAATTTTTGAAAGATATTATGCAGAATAAAAAATAAGAATGAATTGTTTTCTATTAGATCTTAAAACCAAAGATACTATATATACATTATAGATGAATATAAGTTTAAAAAAGTTACATAGCAGGGATGGTTGGGTGTTGAGACTAATGTGGTAGTTTTTAGGTTCATAATTGTGTTCTAATTTTGTTCCTAACTTTATACTTATTACTTGTCTTCTATGGATAAAGCATCGTTCTTATAACGTTTCTTGTTTATGCTAGGAAATTAGGAATTGACATGGAAACGCTCTTAAAGATGAAAATTAATCACGTTTTAAAGAAGCCGAGTACATTTCCGAAGTCACAAGAGTATTTGAATCAACTTTAGAAAAAAGAAGAAAAGTGGTCGCCGAAAGTTATCGAAAGCTGTCGAAAAATTGCCGGATTTATCCATGGCCGGCCGGACTATCAAGCATGGCCCAAACAACCTAGATAGGAACCGTACCTGATTTGGTTAGGTTGGCACATAATTTAAATTTTGGATCTATTAGGGTTGGTTTGGACTTTAACCTAGAAGACAAGAAAAGGGGATTGCAAGTTATGGCCCTTGGATCAAACTTCATGGCCACTCTAGCATATCCAAGGGCTCAAAAAATACCTCATTTTCTCTCCCATTACCTCCCTTGGTTGAGCTCCCCATCCATCACTCCGACAACACATCTCATTTCTCAACTTTTGCATAGTTTTTACTCTCTCTATAGCCCTCACTCATCCTATAATCCTCTAGCTCACTCGTTCACCTTAAACACCTCCCTTATCACCACCAAAAGGCCTAGGAACCTCCATCATCACCACCACACTCTCATCTCTACCATCTTCACCCTAGCCTAAGGTGGGTTCATCATCTTTGTGGAGCCAAGAAGTAAAAAGGAAGCATGAAGTGAAAAAGTACTTGAAGAACTTGAAGGCTTTGCTTAAGGGACTCTTCGATTATTTCTTATACTTATTGATTTCTCTTTATGTATCTAGACTTCATTTACATTATGTGTAGTGAGTAGTCCCATTTAGGAGGTTAGGGTTCGTACCCTAGCCATTTGATGTAGACAAATGAGGGATTGATTTAAATATGGCCTATGTTTTTGTGTATGTTGAGTGAAACATGTGTTTGTGAATGAGATTACTATGTGTTTGTGGTTGTTTATTTGCTTGAGCTTCATGTATTATTTTATTTATGCATATGTTGACCCTAGCTAAGTTGATGTATGCATTAAGGAACTAAAAATTGGATCTTGGTTAAATTAGCTACTCACCTAAGGCTAGATGAGCATGTAAACATGATTAGAGTCTATTCCAAGATGGTTTATCTTAAGGTTTGGTTTCCTTCGCACTTAGCAAGGATTAGAGTCTCCTTGAGTCTTAATAGACTTAGGGGGCTTTGGTCAAGTACACATTGAATCGAGAGGTTATTGTGCCTACTAGTTTGGGTCTTTCGATTCGTAACTCAAACGGTGCGGATTAAGAGATTCATTTAGACTTTCTCTTGGGTCCTCCAATAGAGGTTCAGGAAGATAAACCTTCCATAAATATCATATAGTACACTTGTTTTCTTCATTCATGTGACATACGGTCAAGATGTAAACCAGAAATGGTTTAGGTCTTGGCCCCGGTTCACCAAATACTTCAAAGTTGGGCTCAAGTCGTCTAACGTCCAAAATGGCCTAGGAGCTTGGGTTCAAAACCAAACGTGACCCAAAAAGTTACGATTTTGACATCCACTTGTGTGAAACGGACTTTAGTTACATACATAAATTGAGACATTGTTTGAGCATCAAATAGTTAGTGGTGACTTCCCTAGCCAACCTTCGTTCCTTATTGTGATCTTGTTTGGTATTTAATCTCTTTGTTTCGGTGTTTAACCAATCAATCAACTCGGATAATCACTTATTGTAGTTTAATCACCTCTTGCAACTATAGGTTTCCAAAGGACTTAGTAGTGTGAGATACACATCCATATTTTATTTTAGTTTAGCATCAAGTTAGTGTCTAGTTTAATCAATAGTTTAAGCGCTTAATCAATTCGAACTAAGAAATTCAATTGGCTAATCCTTATGGGTTCGACACTTAACTCTTATACATACTATAACTTGACCCTGTATACTTCTGGGCAAAAATCACTCTTTATACTTATGGGCTAGATGATAGTGCATAAAGTGTGTGGGGGTAACTTTTCAAACAACAATCACCAGAGTTTGAATCCCTTTGCAGGTAGTTGATTTTTGTTTGGAAATTGTTGAAATCTGGGCTTGGGCCTTAATAAATAGAGCGGGCTACCTATGGTTTCGGCATAAAACTCGGCATATTCCCAGAAATTCTAATATGGATGATATAATGCCAGAATTCTATTGGGGTGGTAAAAAAGAGATAATTTCAACGATATTTTGCCGAAATTATCGATTTTGCATACCATGCTTCAAACAAAGGCAGAGCGCATGGAAGGGTTTAATGGAGTCTCGACAGGTGAAGTCGTTGTTCTTCGATGTCTCTGAGCATCGGATTAGTAAAAAATTAGAGTAAGGTTAATCTGATTTGTTGATTTAAAAATTTGGGGATGAAAGATAAGGGACCGAAAAAAATTAAGGAAGAGAGAGAGGGTAGGGTTGACTGAGAGAGATCGAAAATAAGATTTCATACCAACACCGACAATAAAAGAATCAAATTGTGATTACTGAGGTCACAATTCAAACCAAAAATTTAATCATATGCCCGAAGAAGCATCACCAAAACATTCTTAAATTTGTGGTTACTATAACTAAGGCACATTGTTCTATTTCTTTGCACCAAGAGATCCACGTTACTATCATGGCGTATACTATGCTCAAAGACATCAAAACTTATACCATATTCTCTTAAATTCAAGTTAAAAATTGAAATTTGATTGAGAAAGAATTGAAGTTTGAAACATAATAGACGATGAAATGCCAGACACCCTGAAAGAACCCAACCCCGATTTAGTTTCCTAAACCGGAATCAAACCCTTTCTGAAAACACGAACTTACAAAAACCACAGAAATTTCGGCAGAGTTTCACTATATCAAGGAATTACCAATAACCTGCACCCGAAAATACACTTCATCTTATGCCACAAAAGCCAAACCGTGGGCACCAATCCCATCCGGATTTCTCTAAATCATATCATCATAGTATAAAGTAAAACGTAAAACTGTAACTTTACAGAAATTCGGGAAAAATCATATGAAAAATATGAACATCAGAGTATTCAAAGCTACCTCTAGTATACATATACATAAATACACAACAGTAGGCTAAACAAGAAACCTACTGGAAAATAAAGGTAGCTCGAATACTAAGTCTCTGACTACGACGTGCGACACCAGAATCTGAACTGCAAATTAGGCACGGAAACCGAAAAGCCCAGGGGAAAGTCAAATAAAATCATTAGAGTGAGTGGACAAAAATAATCATATGCCTTTCCCCATTTATATAACATAAAAACAATGCGAGTTCTTAAAATAAATAGAGGTGTCAGGAGAATCTCTCCAAAACAATAAATAATCTCAATACTGTATTAGAAATAAATACTGAAATCAAGAACTCGCTACAATAGTGTAAATAAAGATTCACTCACAGATAAGCACACCGCGCAAACGCGCTAATCCCGAGATCCGACGGAAGATCCCTCGCCCAACGTACGATCTCGATCCCCTGAATAATCAACAAATATAACTGATCAAAATCACAATTCATTACTCTGTACCACACCTCGGAAACCAACAATTTCCGGAAACATATAACTCGGATACAAAATAATCGTCGAAAACCTCCAAATACTCCACATAAACCCTCGACTTAAAATCCGGTATCCAAATCAACTCGAAAACCTCAAGGCTATGATCGGGGCACGATTACGAGCAAAACGACATAAAACTTGTCAAAAACAAAAAAGTCAACGCCTCGCCGGTGCTCCGCCGTTGACCTTCGCCAGCGGCGGTGGTGCGCCGTCACTGGGGAGATTTTCCGGTGAGGATAGTCTAGAATTCCTCTCCTCCTCGAGCCCAACACATCACTCCACTACCACAACCTCCAATTCCATCTTAATTCACCGGAAAATAGCTCAAAAGTCACCAAAATCTCAAAACCGGCTGGCGACTCGGTCTCCACTGGAACTCCGGCCACGGCGCAAGGCAGCCCTCGAGGCCACTCCCAAAAGCTTCGCCGTGGCCCCATGAGTCTTTCCCCCTTAATCTCCGGCCACCACGGTGGTGGCCGGAGCACCGCCGTCCTTCCACTCCGTTTCACCACAAAAATTACCACACAAAATCTCCACCAAACATCACAAAACATATATCGAAAGGAAGCATGAATCATAGGCTTCAATTCCCTACCTTGAAATCCGGCAACCACGTCGTATTCCGGTGATCCTCTCGACGGCGAGTTACGGACTCACTGAGTCAGCCATGGGTTGACTCGGTCAACTCAGTCCAGAAAAGTCAACTCAGTCAAACAACTCATTTTCGCACTTTTTTGACAACTTTACGACTATTTATATGTCGCGACTCAACTCTATCCAAAATTCGGATAACTCAAACTCGAATGGATAAACACGACTAATTCGGCGATAATTTCATCTATTCATTTTATATTCCTCGATTATCCAAAAATTCCTCGAAAATTTTCCACGGACTCGAAATCAAATTGTCTACATTTCCCACGAACAAACCCAAATTAAATTCGTGCCCAAAAATTAAGTCGTGATCAAAACTACATAACCGATTAATTACGATAAATCTCGATTACTCGTGAAACTCGCAGATTAAGCCAATTATAATTCCAATTCCGGTTCGGGTTGTCACAAATCTACCCCACTTAGAAAAATTTTGACATCGAAATTTACGTACCTGCTAGGTGAACAGATGAGGGTATTGGTCCCGCATATGTTGTTCGGTCTCCCAGGTGGCTTCCTCAACTGAATGATTCTGCCATAAGACCTTCACAAGCGATATGATTCCGTGTCTCAATTCCTGCTCACCCTGATCGAGAATCTGTACCGGCTCCTCCACATATGTCAAATCTTCTCGGATAGGAAACAGATGTGGTGCAAAAACATGTGATGGATCTGGAATGTATTTCTACAACATCAAGACATGGAAAACATCGTGCACCCTCGCCATCTTCGGAGGCAACTCTAACCTGTAAGCTACGTCACCAACCCTTTCTGTAATCTCATACGAACCGATATTCCATGGTTGGAGCTTGCCACTTTTCCCGAAACGAACAACTCCTCGCCAAGGAGACAATTTCAGGAAGACCCAATCGCCCACCTCAAACTCGAGACTCTTTATTCGCACATTTGCATAACTCTTTTGGCGATCTTGGGCAATCTTCAATCTATCCATGATAATCTGAACATCCTCTGTGGTGCTCTTCACCAGATCAGGTCCAATAAGCCATCGCTCGCCTACCTCACTCCGACACAATAGAGTGCGGCACTGCCTCCCGTATAGAGCCTCATATGGTGCCATGTCAATACTAGCCTGATAGCTGTTGTTGTAAGCAAACTCAATCAAATGCAGTTGCTGGTCCCAATTTCCTCTAAACTGCAAAACGCAAGACCGCAACATATCCTCGAGGGTCTAAATAGTCCTCTCAGACTGCCCATCAGTCTGAGGATGGAAAGCTGTACTGAAATGCAATATGGTACCCAAAGCTCGCTGTAATGCCTGCCAAAACTCTGAAGTAAACTGACTGTCTCGGTCAGAAACAATGGATACCCATGCAGACGAAGGATCTCTGCCAAATACAGCTTTGCTAACCTGCCCACAGAAATCTTCCCTGGAAGTGCAAGAAAATGGGCTGATTTCGTCATTCGGTCAACAATAACCCAAATGCCCGTGTCACCAGCAGTAGTACACGGTAACTGATACACGAAATCCATGGTAATGTGCTCCCACTTCCAAACTGGAATCTCCAAGGGCTGTAGCTTTCCCGTAGGCTTCTGCCTCTCCGCCTTCACTTGTTGGCAAATGAGGCATCTGCTCACATATGCCGCGATCTCCCGCTTCATATTTCGCCACCAATTATAAGCTCGAAGTGTATGAAACATTTTCGTACCGCCTGGATGCATCGCGTAAGCAGAACAATGGGTTTCGACTAAAATCTCTTTCTTCAAACCCTCGTCCCTGGGTACACATAATCTTCCTCTATATATCAATGTACCATCATCACTCAACCGAAACTCTGTTGACACACCATTCCAAATCAAGGTCTTCTTGTCCAACAGATAGGAATCCGCATCCTGAGCTTCACGAACCTGATCAACCAATACCGGTCGAACCTGGAAGCTAGCCAACAAGGCTCCATCATCATTCCACTCTAACTCAGCTCCCGTAGCTCGTAACTCTACTAACATGGAAACTCTGTCCACACACACATGAAACAATGAGGCTCCAGATTTCCGACTAAGTGCATCAGCAACAACATTAGCCTTCCCTGGATGGTACTCAAAGGTGCAATCATAATCATTGATCAACTCCATCCATCTACGTTGTCTCATATTCAAGTCTTGCTGCGTGCGCAAATAGGTGAGACTCTTATGATCTGTGTATATCTTGCACTGAGCTCCGTACAAGTAGTGTCTCAAACTCTTCAAGGCTAATACAATGGGAGCCAACTCCAAATCATGCGTCGGATATTTGACTTCATGTGGTTTTAACTGCCTGGAACCGTACGCCACCACTCTGCCATGCTGCATCAGAACACAACCAAGTCCCAATTTCGATGCATCGCTGTAAACCACAAACTCTCCACAGTCGTCAGGTAGGGTCAAAACCGGTCCAGTGGTCAACTTTTCCTTCAAAAGCAAGTAACTCTCCTCACATGCATCGGACCACTCGAACTTGACACCTTTCTTCGTCAATCAGGTAAGTGGTGTGGCAATCCGTGAAAAATCCTGCACAAAGCGTTGATAATAACCTGCCAAACCCAAGAAACTCCTGATCTCTGGTATAGTGGAAGGTCTACTCCAATTCAACACGGCTTCAATCTTGTCAGGATCCACGCTGACGCCTTCAGCTGATATCACGTGACCCAAAAACTTCACGATATTCAACCAAAATTCACACTTGCTGAACTTCGTAAACAGCTGATTATCCCGCAATGTCCGCAAAATAGCTCGCAAATATTTCTTGTGCTGGCCCACACTCCTGGAGTATATCAGGATGTCATCGATGAACACGATCACAAATTTGTCTAGGAATCGCCTAAACACTCGGTTCATTAAGTCCATCAAATCTGCATGGGCATTAGTCAACCCAAACGACATAACCAAGAACTCATAATGCTCATACCGTGACCTGAAAGTTGTCCTAGCCACATCTGACTCTCTGATCCTCAACTCATGGTATCCAGAACTAAGATCAATCTTCGAAAAGACTGAAGCTCCCTTGAGTTGATCAAACAAATCATCAATCCGCGGCAACGAATACTTATTCTTCACGGTGACTTGATTCAGCTTCCGGTAATCAATGCACAACCGCATGGAACCATCCTTCTTTCTCACAAATAGTATAGGAGCACCCCACGGTGATACACTGGGTCGTATGAAACCTTTCTCCAGTAACTCTTGAAGTTGAATCTGTAGCTCTTTCAACTCCGTTGGCGCCATACGATACGGTGCCTGAGATATAGGTCCAGTGCCTGGTAAAAGCTCAATGGCGAAATCAATTTCACCAACTTGAGAAACACATCTGGAAACTCAGAAACAACCTCAATGTCACCAATGTCTGGTACAACAGCCGTAGTATCCACAAAATGAGCTAAATATGCAACACAACCCTTCTTCATCATCCGCTCGGCCTTCATCGCTGAAATCACACATGGCAATGAAGTATTCTTCTCACCGCGAAACAGTATCTCTGGTGATGCTCTGCCCTCACAGAATGACATAGCATGAACTGTGGCCTGTCCAGCTGCTCGTCCATGCTGAGGGTGACTCTGCTGTCCGCCCTAACCAGAAGACTGTACTGGTCGAGCCCCAGAAGTGGTACCTCGCTCTCCTCCTGAACTCTGAGCTGCCTGTCCACCAACACCAGTAGGCTAGAAACATTCCCTCGCATAGTGACCCTCCTGGCCACAACGATAACAAATAGTAGGGCCTCGCTGACAAGGACTAAAATGATGCCTGTTGCAAAGGTTGCACAATGGATACTCCCTTGGTATAGCAAAAGTGCCACTGGTACGTCGAGGATAGATGGATCCATCAGAACTCCCACTAGACTATGGTCTCTGTAGTCGATCCCTCCTCCATATATGTCTCTGTCTAGCCGTACTAACTGGTGGTCTATATGGTTCACTGCCAGATGATGGTGCCAATCCGGAAGTCTCAGAACTCAACCTCTTGGAAGGTCCCTGACTCGGTCCACCCTCCTCAAATCGTCGAGACTGGAATCTCATCTGCCTTTCTTTCTCTATATCCTCGCCTCGAAGTGCAGCACTCACAAACTCATCAAAGTTGTTCCGAGGCATCATAGTCAGTGTCCCCTTGATGTTCAGGTTCAAGCCCAACTCAAATCTTCGGCAGTTGGCTTCCTCTGTAGCCACCATGTCACGAGCAAACTGAGGTAAGCGAGTAAATCTGTCCCAGTACTCAAGTACTGACATACTACCCTGTCTCAAATTAGTGAACTCCTCATACTTCCGTTGCTGTGTAGCCTGGTTGAAGTACCTCCGCATAAACAAATCCCTGAACAATGTCCATAGAGTATCAACTGGAACTCTATCGGTGCAAACCCACCAAAAGTATGCAACAGACTCAAGTAAACTAACTGCTGCCACTGTCATCTGCTCAGGAGTGAAACGCAGATGCTCACAAACTCGTTCAACCTGAACCAACCAAGCCTCACATATCTCTGGATTAGCTGAACCCGAGAAAACAGTCACTCTAGCAGTTCGATCTTTGACCACAGGGTCAAAACGCTCCTCCAAACGCAATACTCGCATAAGCAAGTCATGCGTCTGGCAATCCTCATCAGGATCCACATCCCTATTGACACGGGAACCACGTCTAGGAGGCATCCTATGATAAGAGAAAAGCATTAGATACAAAGCACCCGAAGCATGAAACTTGATTAAGGAACGTAATCATGAAACTTCAGATATTTGAAAACATACAATACCCGAAGCATTGATGAGTTACCGCTGGCCAGTCGGGTCATCGCTCCAGACATGCTGTACATACTCAAATATCCTTAGTATCACAACTACAGAAGTCTACAGAACCTAAAACCTAATGCTCTGATACCAAGCTGAAAGGACCCAACCCCAATTTAGTTTCCTAAACCGGAATCAAACCCCTTCTGAAAACACTAACTTGCAAAAACCACAGAAATTTCGGCAGAGTTTCACTATATCGTGGAATTACCATTAACCTGCACCTAAAAACACACTTCATCCTATGCTACAAAAGCCAAATCGTGGGCATCAATCCCATCCGGATTTCTCAAAATCATATCATCATAGTATAAAGTAAAATGTAAAACTGTAACTTTACAGAAATTTGGGAAAAATCATATGAAAAATATGAACATCAGAGTATTCAGAGCGACCTCTAGTATACATATACATAAATACACAACAATAGGCTAAACAAGAAACCTATTGGAAAAGAAAGGTAGCTCGAATACTAAGCCTCCGTCTGCGACATGCGACACCAGAATCCGAACAGCAAACTGGGCACAGAAACCGAAAAGCCCAAGGGAAAGGCAAATAAAACCGTTAGAGTGAGTGGACAAAAATAATCATATGCCTTTCACCATTTATATAACATAAAAACAATGCGAGTTCTTAAAATAAATGGAGGTGTCAGGCGAATCTCTCAACCCCGACGGTCAGGCGAATCTCTCAAGCCTCGTGAACACATCAGGGGAATCTCTCAACCCTGGAACTGGACTACCGGTGATCAGCCGAGTAGCCAATGCATCGATGCTAAGTAAATGCCATAACCATAAAACATAAAACAATACCTCCAAAACAATAAAATATCTTAATACTGTACTGGAAATAAATACTGAAATCAAGAACTCGCTACGACAGTGTAAATAAAGGTCCACTCACAGATAAGCACAACGCGCAAACGCGCTAATCCCGAGATCCGGCGGAAGATCCCTCGCCCAATGTACGATCTCAATCCCCTGAATAATCTCAAAATAAAACTGATCAAAATCACAATTCATTACTCTGTACCATACCTCGGAAACCAACCATTTCCAGAAACATATAACTCGGATACAAAATAATCGTCGAAAACACCCAAATACTCCACATAAACCCTCGACTTAAAATCTGGTATCCAAATCCACTAGAAAACCTCAAGGCTATGATCGGGGCGCGATTACGAGCAAAACGACATAAAACTTGTCAAAAACCAAAAAGTCAACGCCTCGCCGGAGCTCCGCCGTTGACCGCCGGCGGCGGCGACGACGCGTCGTCACCGGGGATATTTTCCGGTAAGGAAAGTCTAGAATTCCTCTCCTCCTCGAGCCCAACACATCACTCCACTACCACAACCTCCAATTCCATCTCAATTCACCGAAAAATCGCTCGAAAGTCACCAAAATCTCAAAACCGGCCGGCGACTCAGTCTCCACTGGAACTCCGGCCACGGCGCACGGCAGCCCTCGAGGCCACTCCCAAAAGCTTCACCGTGGCCCCATGAGTCTTTCCCCCTTAATCTCCGGCCACCACCATGGCCGG
This sequence comes from Geum urbanum, assembly GCA_946800695.1. Classification (NCBI taxonomy): domain Eukaryota; kingdom Viridiplantae; phylum Streptophyta; class Magnoliopsida; order Rosales; family Rosaceae; genus Geum; species Geum urbanum. Next base: position 28,115,020 of record OX327004.1, read on the forward strand.
AGCACCGTCTTCCGTCACCCCCTATTCCACTCCGTTTCACCTCCAAAATTACTACACAAAATCTGCACCAAACATCACAAAACATATATCAAAGGGAAGCATGAATCATAGGCTTCAATTCCCTACCTTCAAATCCGGCAACCACGCCATATTCCGGCGATCCTCTCGACGGCGAGTCACGGACTCACTGAGTCAGCCATTGGTTGACTCGGTCAACTCGGTCCAGAACAGTCAACTCGGTCAAACAACTCATTTTCGGACTTTTTCGACAACTTTACGACTATTCGGCTATTTATATGTCGCGACTCGGCTCTATCCACAATTCGGATAACTCAAACTCGAACAGATAAACACGACTAATTCGGCGATAATTGCATATAATTATTTTATATTCCTTGATTATCCAAAAATTCCTCGCAAAGTTCCTACGGACTCGAAATCAAATTCTCTACATTTCCCACGAACAAACCGAAATCAAATTCGTGCCCGAAAATTAAGTCGTGATCAAAACTACATAACCGATTAATTACGATAAATCTTGATTACTCGTGAAACTCGCAAATTAAGCCAATGACTATTCCAATTCCGGTTCGGGTCGTCACACACCTAATATACAAAATTCATCATTTATTTGCTCATACGTGATATTCATCTTTCCAGATCTCTTATCTCTATTACTCCCTCCCAAAAGCCCATGATCCTTACTTGTTTAGTTTTAAATAATTAACTAGAACTGGGTTTTAAAAGAATAGGAAGCACAATCATAAACAATCCATTTCGAAAACCCATGATTCTAGCCAAAATGGTAAGTAAAGGATTAGTTTTGAGGAGGAGAAAAAACAATAACGGAACAAATTAGTTATATGAATACCTCAAAAGAATAGTAGGCCTCATATAGAGAAAGGCTCACCTATAAGATCAGAACTTCACCCATAAAGACCACAAGCGACCGCCCAAAGATTGATTGATAGAGAGCTTGAAGAGATTCTATCAACCTTCACTTTTGTGCTTACAATCGCATTCCTTACCTATTACACTATCACAACAACAATAGCATGGCATATCAAGTTGAAGAATTCAGAATCCCATTTGAATACTACGTACATTAGACTTTGTAATGTACTATAGGCATAAAAAAAAATGTTGTTACTATCATCAAAGTAGTTGGTAGATAGCAAGTGAAACCAAAGTCGAGAAAAAGAGAGTAGAATGTCAAAACTAATTATGAACAATCATATAGCAGAGAACTTACCCGAAGCACTCATTATATGCAAGAATGAGATCAACCTGAGCGTAAGTGCCAATCATATAATTTGAGCACCTGACAAACATATAGAAGAATCTAATTAGTAACAAAGGCATGTATACTCATCTAAAGCACCATTGTCACAGAAGCTTTTGATGAAACTCTTATCCCAAAAGCTTCCATCTCTTTCTTCAATTACCATCATTCTCAAATCTCTTTTACACTTTAATATTAATGTTTATGGGTTTTAGAAGATAACTTTTTGTCTAAAATACGAAGTTTTGGTTTAGAAAATGGAGGAAACAATTTGATATTACTCCCCAGTCCACAGTATGAGAAATTAGATGACTTATATTGTAAGCTCGAGCTACTTATATAATATTATTACTTCAAAAGAAGTAAATGCATGAAATTTATTCAAAGAAGAAATCTGCCAGTAACCTGCAATCTTTGAGGAAGAAGCATTAGCAGCTTACATGAGGCACTACCAGAAGAATGCTTATACCCGACGAGATTGGCAAAAAACGACCGACGATAAGGGTTCTCGTCAGTTATAGTAAACTATAACCGACGACAGGATTACCTCGTCGGTTATAGTTTTTTTTCCGACTAGATAATCTTGTCGTCGGTTATAGTCGCCGAAAAATCGTGGGGTATAGTTTTCAACTAATACCGACAATTTTTTCAGACTATAACGGACGATTTATTGGTGTCGTCGGCTATAGTTTCTTATTTCAGATCCATTCTGGGCAGCAGCTCCATCTGTCATTCAAAAAAATCTCCCACGAAAACTGAAAATGCCCTGAAATCTTTGGGTGATGTGCAAAACTGTCGAGAATGAGTTCGTGATGATTCATTATATATAGGTACGTACTTAATATTATATATATGCATGTGTGTGTTGATGGATCGATTGTTGATTTTGAATATATATATATATATTGATCTATCGAGTTAATTGATTGTTGAATTTGAGTAATTGATGGTTGATTTTGAGTACGTGATTGATAGTTAAGTTGGAGTACGGTAGTACGTATGCGTATTTTTTGTGTTGCTCGATTATTGGATTATATATATATAGCTTGCTAGGGTGATTAATTAATTTAAAAATAATTAATTGCATTAATTATATATTGTGATTATTAATTATAGTATTAATTGTGATTATTTATTATGGGTATAATATATATTGTACGTGATTATTGCATGTGATCGATGTTTCGATCGGTTAATTGTGATTAATTATATATATATAGTGTGGTTATATATATATATTTAGCCTTATGTGATCTCGATTATATATATATAGTTAGGGTGTACATACGTGTATATATATATTAAAATTATGGGAAGAGTTGGGTATAGCTATGAAATTTTAATTAATAAGATCATGGGTATATATACATGCAGTTATAATTTTCAGGATGGACAAGAGTTGGATGTGTCTTCCAACATGGGATGTAAGATATCACCGTGGAATTAGAAGTTTTGTGGAATATGTGAAGGTTAATTGTGGAGGGATGACAATTCATTATTGTCCGTGTATGAAATGTCAGTGTCGCAGCGGGCGATATCGTTTTCACATCGATAAAGTATTGGAGCACTTGAAGAAAAACGGGTTTTGGGATAAGTACACATGTTGGATTTATCACGGTGAGAGCTCATCAGTTGGTCAACATGATCACGGACAAGTTTTTGAGAGTGGTAGTACATCCAATGATCCAACAACAAGGTTGATCAACGATACGTTTCCTCATGAGAGCGGTATATTTGCTTAAGCACCGGATATCCCTCCCGCCGTTGGAGACTTCCCTCATATTGAGCCAGTCCAGCAATTACCTACAACTGTCAACACTGCTGGTATGGACAAGTACAACAACTTCATTGCATTCCAACAGACCCCGTTGTACAACGGGTGTAATAAGACTGTTCTCGAAAGTGTTATGGGAGTAATGAAGCTCAAAGTGGAGAACAAAATGAGTGTGAAGGCTGTTGATGATTGGCTGAAGTGGTCTGGTTCGTTGTTGCCCCCCGGTCATCGTCTTCCTACCACTCATCGTAAGGTACGACAGATCCTGAAACATCTTGGCCTTTCCTACATCAAAATCCATGCTTGTAGATATGGTTGTGTTCTCTTCTGGGGTGAAGATGCTTATGGGAATGATCTTGAATCTCTTGATGAATGCCCGGTATGTGATACAGATAGGTATAAGTTGACTCCTGCCGGAAACAAGAAAGCTGTGAAGATACTTCGGTATTTTCCGCTGATAGATAGGCTAGAACGGTTGTTCATGTCTACACACACGGCTGAAGCTATGAGATGGTGGGCCGAGAGGAATTTGCCTGACGGTGATACGCTTATACACCCTGCTGACGGAGACGCTTGGAAGCACATGGTGAATGAGTTTTCTTATTTTGCATCAGAGGTTCGAAATGTTTGGCTGGGGCTTTCATCTGACAGATTCAACCCTTTTGGCAACATGAGTCTTCAATACAGTATATGGCTAGTTATTTTGGTACCGTACAACCTTCCTCCATAGATGTGCATGAAGAAAGAATACAATATGCTCACTATGATAATTCCAGGGCCGGGTTATCCAGGAAAGTGTCTCGATGTGTATTTGAGACCCTTGATTGAGGAGCTTAAGTACTTGAGTGAGCATGGTCATCCCACTTATGACAAGTTCAAAAATGAGATGTTCCAGATGCATACCATGCTTGTTGGCATCATTAGCGATTTTCCTGCACGCGGGATGTTGTCGGGCAACGTTACCAGGGGATACAGGGCTTGTCCAGAGTGCATGGCGGTTGAATGTTGTAGACCTCATTGCAGGAAGATTATATAGATGCGTCATCGTTGTTGGCTTCCACATGATCACCCATTTCGGGAGGATATGGAGGCATTTGATGGGACTGTAGAAATAGGTGAGCAGCCGAAGAGATGGACGGGGGATGAAATATTGGAAGTGCTAAATGAATACGATTTTGGGCAGCTAAGCAATCATCCTGAGATAGTAGCGTCAATACCTGACAAACCCGACAGGTATAAATTCTGGACACACAAAAGTATTTTTTGGGAACTTCCGTATTGGTCCAAGTTGCTGATCAGACACTACTTAGATGTCATGCACATAGAGAAAAATGTGTGCGAGAGTGTGGTCGGCACAGTGTTGAATTGGGAGGGAAAAAGTAAAGACGGCCCGAAGGCACGCATTGATCTTAAAAGGATGGGACTGTGAAAACATTTGTGGTTGAGAGATGGGAAGAAAAAAATGCCACAAGCTCCTTATACCGTCAAGCCTGCCCAAAAGAATGAAATTTTTGGCTGGATGGGTAATATCAGGTATCCTTCAGGCTATGCTGGAAATATAAGTCGATGTGTTAACTTCAAAGACAATAAGATGTACGGACTAAAGAGTCATGACTATCATATACTGCTTCAACGCGTCTTCCCTGCTTTCATTCGAGGGTACCTGCCCAAAGAGGTGGTGGAGCCGTTAGTGGCTTTGTCAAGATTCTTTCAGAAGTTATGCACGAGAGAAGTGAAGAAATCGGACTTGTTGGAAATGCAACAGGACATCATTTTTATCATGTGCAAATTCGAAAGGATATTTCCTCCAAACTTTTTCGACATCATGCCTCACCTGATGCTCCATCTTCCGAAACAATTGTTGTTTACTGGTCCAGTGCACTACACATGGATGTATCCTATGGAAAGGTACGTAATGCATCTCTGAATCTGGCTATATATGTCGATCTTTAATATTATTTATTCACTTATTTTGCAATAAGCATAACATGTTCGATCTGTAATTACCACTTTACAGACAATTAAGGGATTACAAAGACTGTGATGAACAAATCTGCACCCGAAGGGTGTATCGCTGAAGCATATATTGCGCATGAGTGCGTAACGTACACCAAGTTGTATTTGGGAGCGTTGGAGGACCCTCCACAACATATGCCAGTAGATGGAGGGCAGTTCAACCTTTCGATCATCTCCGATGATGTTGAAGTTTCTGGAAAGTTGCCCAACTCGTACAATTTGGAACCTTATGAGCTAGTCATTGCCCATTGGTCGGTATTGATTAACTGTCCAGAAGTTCAATATTGGAAAAATTTGCACCTTTATTGCCCTGCTATTTCTGGTGATGTTGAGTACCACAACAAGACGTTTGCAAACTATTTTGGCAAATGGGTACGTATATAGATATATTGACTGGTATATGATTTAAGTGCATGTCTCGTATCCTATTTATAGTTAAGTTAATAAATGATTATTTTCAGATGAACCATGTACAAGATGATGGTATCCCTCAGTGGTCACACGAATTGAGGCTCTTGGCGCAGAAACTGGTAATGAAAGGACCCAACCCCGATTTAGCTTCCTAAATCGGAATCAAACCCCTTCGAAAGCACGAACCAACAAAAACTTTTCGAAATTTCGGCAGAGTTTCGTTACTAGCGTGGAATTACCTTAACCTGCACGCGGAAAATACACTTCATCCTATGCCACAAAAAGCAAACCGTGGGCACCAATCCCATCCGGATTTCTCAATATATCAACAATAACGTAAAGTAGTAAATATATATGTACTTCACTGAAAATCCGGAGTAAAATCGTATAACATATACAATAGGAAGCTCAGAGCGACTTCTAATACATAATCATATACGCATACCATAGTAGGTAGAACAATAAACCTACTGGATGAAACAAAGTAGTTCGAGCACTATGCCTCCGACTACGACGTGCGACACCAGAGCCTGAACTGCAAACTGGGCACGGAAACCGAAACGCCCAGGGGAAAGACAATAAACACGTTAGAGTGAGTGGACGAAAATAAATGTCTTTCACCAGTTAATATATAGGTTTAAAACAACATATGCGAGTCCAGGTAAATAAAAACAACATAGTACACGAGGTAAAACTCATACTCCTCCAGTGTACTAAGCATGCAAGTATAAATCCCACGGGGTCACTCATGGACACACACCGTGCTAGTACAGTCCGAATCACGAGGTCCTTGGTCCCCGTGATTCTAAGCCAGAAATGGCCTTGGTTCCGGGGAAAACACCCATCACCGGTCAGGTAGGGATGACGACGCCCCTCCTGGATGGCCTACCATCGGGGATTAACCGAGAGGCAAGGTGTATCGATACAACAACGTAACCAAGACTGTACTCTGTGAAAACCAAATCACAAATATCTCGATGCAAATGCATGAAACAATATACAAGTGTATGCATATTCGTATACGTATATTCGTATAAATATAATCGTATAATCGTAAACACATGCTCATGTAATCCGAAATATCATAAGCATGCTCAAGTTCATAAATCAAATAAAAGACTCGCAATCATATCCGTGAAAAGAAATTGTCCACTCACAGACTGGCGTAACGCGATACGCGTTAATCCGTGATCCGGCGGAATGTCCCTCGCCAAACAAACGATCACGAACCCCTGAATATTCACAATGTCCAATATTCAAAGTCATAAACCGACAATACAAGTCAAACCACGAGAAATCACCGTTCTCGGAAATACACAATTCGAATACGACGAATCGTCGAAAATCCATATATACCATCTCAATACCTCGCTTTACGTTCGGACGCTCAACTCAAAAAACGAACATGCCCACAGCGATCGGGGTGCGATTTCGAGTCAAATGACATGCAACTTGTCGAAAGTCAAAAAGTCAACCCGTTGACCGTTGACCGCCGTTGACCACCGTCCACGGCGGCGCCACCGCCGACCGGAGAATTTCAAGGCGGAGAAACCCTTATTCCACTCAAAATCACCCACTGAGCAACTTTCATAACTGCAACAAAGTCCAATTCAAACTCTAACTAGCTCAATTTCATGAAAACCCGAATTGAAACACAAATTTCAAATCAAGAATTCTCCATACACAAATCGAATTGAAACTCAAAACCTACATGGTTAGATTCGTGGAGGGGAGAGCTTCAAAGCCCAATCTATTTCATAGCTCAATTCACCCGAAATCAATGGACCCGAATAACCTCAATTTTCCCCAAACTTGGCCGGAAAATAACTCTCTCCACCGTGGACATCACCGTGAGAGAAGGACGGCATGGAGTCGAGGGCAACTCGGCGAGTCGGACGGGCCAAGGATCGAGCTCAAAGGTGGCCGGAATCCACACGCCGCCGTGGAGTTCACCGGTCACCGTCGTGGCCTTCATCACCACCTCGGTCAACCCAAGTTGACCAGGTCAACTATCACAATAAATGTTGACTTCCCAAAATAGTAACCCCTCTATTTATACTCTTTCCCAAATTGGAAACTCATACTTATCCATTTCGGCAAACATTAAACCCACGTAACTTTCTCGTCGTGATTTCGATTCTGATAATTCTCGCGGTCACAAACTCATCTCGACATGTTCTTCCATAATCACCCAAAGTCAAACACATCGGCCAAACGGATAAAAAGTCAACCTTTTGAACCAACACATATTTAAATCGACTAATTAATCAACAAACGGAAATATTCGCAACTAATTCTTCGTAACTCAAAATCATGCTCCGGAAGTTCCCACGAACTCGAAATTAAATTATGAACAACTTCTGTGAAGAAGCGGAAACCAAATTCTCATTCGGTAATTAAGTCGCCAACAAACCTGTAATTTAAATCTGTTTCCGTCGAAACTTCAAATATTCATAACTAATTCCTCGGTCGTCTAAATAACGATCCGGAATCGCCCACGAACTCAAAATCACACGTAGAACGACTCTCAAAAAGAGACCCAGCTCCAATTCCCGGCCAATAATTTAGTCGTTAACAATCCCTGGCGGTTCAAACTCTGTCGTCAATCTGCGTCTACGCAGTAACTCACGTATACAGCTGATCATACTGCTGATTCTGGTCCGGGTCGTCACAAATCCACCCCCCTTAAAAAAATTTTGACCTCGAAATTTCCAAGTCTGTTGGCCAAACATAGGAGCACTGCCTCTGCATACTGCTCAACTGCCCAGTGGTAATGTCGACTGAACAACTCTGATAGCTGACTCCACAATATGAGATAACTCCGTGCTGAAATCCCTGTACCCACAAATCTCGAATCTGAACTGGCTCCACACAATAGCCAAGTGTTCCTGCATAAGGAACAGGTAGGGTACACAATGCAAAACAAACCTGAAACATAGTTCCGCCACACGGAACACAACACAACACACACAAAGCCAACAATATAGGCGACGCCGAACTATACGGCACAACACACACTCGCCTATGACCACATACGGATCAAAAACACATGGCAAATCACAACTTAGTTCACACATCAATATAATTCACACACTCATATCAGTATAGCTCAAGCATCGAACTCGGGCAATAATCAACCCAATTCCGCTAATCTGAGAGTCTGTGGTAACACATTCCACAAAATCAGAATCAAACATCAACTCAAACTCAAACCAAACCCGCTCCAGCACAATGGAGTACACAACATCGTTCCTCAAAACGACAATATGCAATATCAAAATCATAGTGGTCAACCAACTGATACTACAAGCAATCTCGAACAGGTGCGACTGTTGATCCCGAATCTTCCGGAACTGCAATACCGAGGTCCACAACATGCCCTCCAAGGCCAGAATAATCCTCGAAGATCGCTCGCCAATCTGAGGATAAGAACTGGTACTAACTCGTAATCTGGTCCCCAATGCTCGCTGTAAAGCTTGCCAACACTATGTTGTAGCTGATTACCTCGACTAGCAAACTGGGACACAGGTACACTACGTAAATGGCCAATCTTCGTCAAACACAGCTATGCTAGTCCGCCACTAAAATCCTTTCCCGAAAGTACAAGGAAATGTACCAAGTCCGTCAATTGGTCCACAATGGCCTGACAACTGGTATCACAAACCAAACTGCGTACAAACACACACAATCACCGCAGCAACCGCCACGTCTAACCGGAAATCTCAAATGCCAAACACATCTCGGCAAGTCTCTGCCTCCTAGCCATCACCAGTCGACGAATGTGGCATCTGCACACTCAAGCTGCTACATTACTCTTCATGTTGCATCTCGAGTAGTAAACTCGAAGTATCAGACACATCTCCGTACCACTAGCGCCAACCGCGCGCAAAACAATGAGCTTCAAGCTGAAAGGACCCAACCCCGATTTAGCTTCCTAAATCGGAATCAAACCCCTTCGAAAGCACGAACCAACAAAAACTTTTCGAAATTTCGGCAGAGTTTCGTTACTAGCGTGGAATTACCTTAACCTGCACGCGGAAAATACACTTCATCCTATGCCACAAAAAGCAAACCGTGGGCACCAATCCCATCCGGATTTCTCAATATATCAACAATAACGTAAAGTAGTAAATATATATGTACTTTACTGAAAATCCGGAGTAAAATCGTATAACATATACAATAGGAAGCTCAGAGCGACTTCTAATACATAATCATATACGCATACCACAGTAGGTAGAACAATAAACCTACTGGATGAAACAAAGTAGCTCGAGCACTATGCCTCCGACTACGACGTGCGACACCAGAGCCTGAACTGCAAACTGGGCACGGAAACCGAAACGCCCAGGGGAAAGACAATAAACACGTTAGAGTGAGTGGACGAAAATAAATGTCTTTCACCAGTTAATATATATGTTTAAAACAACATATGCGAGTCCAGGTAAATAAAAACAACATAGTACACGAGGTAAAACTCATACTCCTCCAGTGTACTGAGCATGCAAGTATAAATCCCACGGGGTCACTCATGGACACACACCGGGCTAGTACAGTCCGAATAACGAGGTCCTTGGTCCCCGTGATTTTAAGCCAGAAATGGCCTCGATTCCGGGGAAAACGCCCCTCACCGGTCAGGTAGGGATGACGACGCCTCTCCTGGATGGCCTACCATCGGGGATCAACCGAGAGGCAAGGTGTATCGATACAACAACGTAACCAAGACTGTACTCTGTGAAAACCAAATCACAAATATCTCGATGCAAATGCATGAAACAATAGACAAGTGTATGCATATTCATATACGTATATTCGTATAAATATAATCGTATAATCGTAAACACAAGCTCATGTAATCCGAAATCTCATACGCATGCTCAAGTTCATAAATCAAATAAAAGACTCGCAATCATATCCGTGAAAAGAAATTGTCCACTCACAGACTGGCGTAACGCGATACGCGTTAACCCGTGATCCGGCGGAATGTCCCTCGCCAAACAAACGATCACGAACCCCTGAATATTCACGATGTCCAATATTCAAAGTCATAAACCGACAATACAAGTCAAACCACAAGAAACCACCGTTCTCGGAAATACACAATTCGAATACGACGAATCGTCGAAAATCCATATATACCATCTCAATACCTCGCTTTACGTTCGGACGCTCAACTCGAAAAACGAACCTCCCCACAGCGATCGGGGCGCGATTTCGAGTCAAATGACATGCAACTTGTCGAAAGTCAAAAAGTCAACCCGTTGACCGTTGACCACCGTCCAAGGATCGAGCTCAAAGGTGGCCGGAATCCACACGCCGCCGTGGAGTTCACCGGTCACCGTCGTGGCCTTCATCACCACCTCGGTCAACCCAAGTTGACCAGGTCAACTACCACAATAAATGTTGATTTCCCAAAATAGTAACCCCTCTATTTATACTCTTTCCCAAATTGGAAACTTATACTTATCCATTTCGGCAAACATTAAACCCATGTAACTTTCTCGTCGTGATTCCGATTCCGATAATTCTCGTGGTCACAAACTCGTCTCGACATGTTCTTCCATAATCACCCAAAGTCAAACACATCGGCCAAACGGATAAAAAGTCAACCCTTTGAACCAACACATATTTAAATCGACTAATTAATCAACAAACGGAAATATTCGCAACTAATTATTCGTAACTCAAAATTATGCTCCGGAAGTTCCCACGAACTCGAAATTAAATTCTGAACAACTTCCGTGAAGAAGCCGAAACCAAATTCTCGTTCGGTAATTAAGTCGCGAACAAACCTGTCATTTAAATCTGTTTCCGTCGAAACTTCAAATATTCATAGTTTATTCCTCGGTCGTCCAAATAACGATCTGGAACCGCCCACAAACTCAAAATCACACGTAGAACGACTCTCGAGAAGAGACCCAGCTCCAATTCTCGGCCAATAATTTAGTCGTTAACAATCCCTGGCGGTTCAAACCCTGTCGTCAATCTGCGTCTACGCAGTAACTCACGTATACAGCTGATCATAGTGCTGATTCTGGTCCAGGTCGTCACAGGTAACTTCCAGAGTTTATCCTATATGTAAGGTAAATGGCGTGCTATTTATTTGTGAACATAGAGATGTCAGACGAAAAACACAGAATTCTGGGGTAATGGTGCATGGTGGGCAGAATGGAGTTGACTATTATGGTGTTCTCCATTCAGTTGTCGAATTAATATATGGGGAAGGCATTACCGTGCACTTGTTTAAGTGTATATGGTTTGATACCGACCCTCAGAACACAAGGACCGATCAATACGGCATTTTTTCGGTGAATACTGCTACAAGCTGGTATGAAGATGATCCGTTTGTTTTGGCCACGGCGGTGGAAAGTGGTTAACCATGTTCTTCCACGAAACATATACAGTGCCTCAACCCTTGGTGTGACCTCGGATAATGAAGAAGTTAGTGCATACTAAGTGCCGAACGCAACTGGAATTCCTGAAACCTCAACAATTCGCCTTAATAATGTGAGACAGGGCAGTGTGGTACGAATTCCTCAACCGAATCTTATTGATGTTAATCAAAATGAAGACAATGAAGACTCAAGTGACGAGGGCATACACATCTTACCTGAAATTAACTCGGAAACAGAGTCAGACTCAAGCGATGATTCTGACTATGCGCCTTAGTGTATGTATGTTATTTTGAGTTTGAACGTGCAATGTAAAATGAATTATATTCAGATGATCGACTTTAAATTGTGTCGATTAAATTGCTAAATAGCGATCATGAGAGAGAGAGATCGAGAGATTGAAAAAAAAACTACAACCAACGATATTCGAATTAATATCGTATTATTAAATATTATTAAATATAGCCAAAAAAATTAAATTCCATTTTAATTTAATTAGGCTTTTAAATAATTTTGGTTTTTTTTTTCTAATAATTTTGTATTATTAAATATTAATAAATATTAAGTACACTATATATAACCGGCATATGAAAAATAAATAAAAAAACTATATCCGATGACATTCATATCAAATCTCGTCGGATATAGTTTCGGTTCAACTATGGCCGACGATATTACTTATATCGTCAGCTATAGTTCTGGTTTATATCTAGAACTGGGTACGTTTTGGGCAGAAACGAAACTGCACAAAACGGAAGAACTCCTCTCCTTGTCGATTTTCTCCATTTCCGGTGTGTTGGGAGCAAGCAAGCAGTCCTCAAGCCAAAGCCCATCGATTCTCTAACCCCGTCTTCTTGGATTCTAAACCCCAAAAACAGGTTTGAAATCCCTAATTCCCTAATTTCGAATTTTTTTTATTTAGGTTAGATTTAAAGTTGTTTCATTTCTTGATCGATAATGTGGATCTTTGAATGAATTTTGTGATTATATATTGGAATACATATGAATTTTGTGGATTTTTGGAATTATAGGATATTTTTGGTTGAATTATATATAGTTAAATTATTGGATTATATATAAATATTGGATGAATTATATTGGATTATATATATATTGTAATTATTGTGGATTTTATGGAATTATTGTTGATTTTTGTGGAATATTTATATATTGGATTATTGGAATTTTTGTGGAATATTTAAATATTGGATTATTGGAATTATATATATTGGATTTTATGGAATTATTGGATATATATATTGGATTTATATATTGGATTATTGATATATATTGGAATATATATATATATTGGATTTATGTTTAATTATTGGAATTATTGGATTATATATTGGATTTATATATTGGATTATTGATATATATTGGAATATATATATATTGGATTTATGTTTAATTATTGGAATTATTGGATTACGAATTATAGGATATTTTTGGATGAATTAGGAATTATTTTGAATTTTTGTAATTTTATAGTAACGATGAATTGGTTAAATTGCGGTGCTTCCCGAGGGGGGTCGAGCTCGAGGGGGAGGTCGAGAGGGAGAGGGAGATCGGGAAGTGGGGATGAGGGCACCGGAGGTCGGTCCGCATCAGATTCCACCAGCGTCGGCAACACTTACAGTCTTCCGCAGACCTCTCGGCACCGTACACTGCTGGGCGAGGGACAACCTCAGCAGCAGCAAGTCGAGCCTGCTTGATCCTCAGGCGCGAGGAGGCTTTATGAGGTCAGTCGCACGCCGGAAACGGATAGTGCGACTCAATCCTCGTTTCGAATGCCGGAGATTCATCGCGAGGACCCTTCCCCCTTCACCCACCAGACAGCTCCTCATTCTTCCGAGGAGGCTGGTGGATCGACTCAGTCCTCGGCCAGGATACGACTATGCCCGCCGTCTACCTTATTCTTACCGTTGGAAATCCCGACGATACCTCTCGTCGATTCCACGGGGATGCCTGTTCCGAGACAGCTAGGGTTCATTACGCCGGACCAGGCATATACGTATGTACCATTCTCGGAACCTTTCTGGAGTGTGAAGATTCCGGGACAACGCACCGACGAATCAGGTAAATATTAATTAGTGATATATTTTTACTTAGTAATATTTAGCTCCTCATTAGGTGTTGATGTTTAAAAAATTGTCTACATATATATGTGATAGGCGAGATCATGCCCGGTGACAAACAAAAGAGAACCAGAGGCCCCGTCGTCGGCAAGTTACTGGACGACGCCATTCAGGCTAGCGGTGGTGGACAAGTTATGATTTCTACAGGGGATAGAGGGCAGGTGATCGAGGGAATGGTCACTCGAAGGTACGCAGGGATGGCTGGCAGCCTCATACGGGATAGAGTCCCAATGTTGTTGCCAAATTGGAATTCAGTGCCGCAATCCGTCAAATATGAGCTGAATAATGCGTTGTCGGTGAGTTGAATTGTATATTCATTATGTAAATTTTCTAAATAAATTTTTAATATTATTGATATATATATATGCATTGCAGAGGTGGTTCTGCATGGACAATGACATTAGACCCACGTGCGCGGATGAAGTGCATGGGAGCAGGTTACTAGATTCGTTTGTTTCAATTTTTTCGTTTCTTTTGATTATGGTCATACAATGTTGTAAGTTACTAACGATTGATTTTATTAATATAGGTATAAGGAGTGGAAGGGCGAGTTGAAAAAACATTGGAAAAAGTACGGCGATGATCGTTCGGGTACCCCTAGCGAGTTTCGTTATAGGGAGTATGAGTGGCGATGGCTTGTGGTTCACTTCAACAACCCGAAATTGAAGGTACGCAACCTTCGATCGATTAAATTTTTGTTTTATCGTACTTCCCTCAAATTATTTGGCTAATATTTTTTTGATGTTTGATTAATCGAGCAGGCTATTTCTGAAGTCAACACAAGGAACCGGGTCAAAAACACCAAAAATCATCATACCGGTTCCAGATCATACTCGGGTTGGATCGAGGAGGCGGCCAACCACCCAGAAGAGGATCCCCTTGTCTATACGATGCAGCACGCGTATCCGCAGTCCCCCGAATATGCTGTAAGTGTCCTTATAACAAAATAAACATATTTCTTATTTTTTTGATGGTTTACATTAATTAATATTTTATTTTTCTTTGTCAATTAGGCGAGAGTTCAGGAGGCGATTCCGGAGGTGTTGACTCAAGTGGCGAGAGAGCTCTATCCCAACACCCCCGATGCGGAACTCCCGATTGATCAGATTGATCGATCTGATCCGATCGTCAGGGCCAGGAATATGTCAACTGCGATCCCTCCAGGGAAGAACACTTTCTACTGCAGGGGTTCCAGAAAGTGGGGTCAAGGGCTGCTGAAGAAGACCCCTGAATTCTCTCGCGGATCGGGATCATCTTCGAAGAATAATGAGCTACATGACCAGCTTCATAGGCAAGCGATTGAGATGGAAGCTCAATGGTGTCAGATGGAGGAGATGGAGCAGGCGTGAGCCGCAGAGCAGAATCGGTTGGCCGAACAGCACCAGCAGATGGGGACATGGATGCAGCACTGTTATGCACAGTTGCAAGCATCTGGAATCCAGATAGCTCCCCCGCCCATTTTCGGTGCGCCATAGGCACAGCCTCAGCCGCAGCCTCAGCCAGACCAGGACCAATCGACTTATCACTACCACGTTTTGCAACATTACCGGCGAGATTTCCAAAAACAAGGCCGGCGACCGGGAAAGTCTCCGGTAATGTTCATCATTACCGGCGACTTACTCCGTCGCCGGTAATGTCGCCAGAATTTCGCCGGTAATGTTGCAAAACATTACCGGCGACCTCCTCCGTCACTGGCAATGTGTTGAAACATTACCGGCGAAATTCCGGCGAAAATTCGCCGGTAATGTCTCCATTTCCGGCGATTTAATGAATCGCCGGCAATGTCTCCTATATTAGATGCAGATTGCAGCAGCTCATTCATTTGGATCGAAAAAAATCCGGTGAAATCGAAAGAAGGAAAATGCTCTGAAATCGATCCTTCGGTATTGTGACGACCCGGACCAGAATCAGAAGTATGATCAGCTATATACGTGAATTACTGCATAATCGCGGATTTTTGACTGATGATTGAGTTGCCAGCTTTCTTAACGACTTAATTATTGGCCGAGAATTGGAGCTGGGTCTCTTCTCGAGAGTCATTCTATGTGTGATTTCGAGTTTGTGGGCGGTTCCGGATCGTCATTTGGACGACCGGGGAATTAATTATGAATATTTGAAGTTTCGACGGAAACGGATTAATATGGCGAGCTACTTAACGACTAAATTACCGGTCGAGAATTTGGTTTCGGTTTCTTCATGGAAGTTGTTCATAATTTAATTTCGAGTTTGTAGGAACTTCCGGAGCATGATTTTGAGTTACCAAGATTTAATTGTGATTATTTCCGTTTGTGGATTGTTTAGTCGAATTAAATGTGTGTTTGGTTGAATAGTTGACTTTTTATCCATTTGGACGATGTGTTTGACTTTGGGTGATTATTGAAGAGTACGTCGAGACGAGTTTGTGGCCATGAGAATTATCGGAATCGGAGTTACGATGCGAGAGTTACGTGTGTTTGAGGTTTATCGAAATGCGAATTATGGAGTTTCCATTTCGGGTAAGTCTATATAAGGAAGTTTCCTTTTTGGGCAGGTCAAACTATGCCATTTTGGGAGTTGACCTGGTCAACTCGGGTTGACCATGGTGGAGAGAGAATGCGACGACGGTTCGGCCTCGCCGGCGGCAAGCTTGGTCCGGCCACCTCCGGGGTCGGCGTTTGGTCCATCCAACTCGGCTTGGTTTCCCAAATCTATTCCCAGTCACCGTCGACGGCGAGGGTCGCCGGAAGGAGGACATTTTCCGGTTAAAGTTTGTGAGAAATTGGGGTTAATGGTGGTTATGTATTCCGGCCGATTCGAGCTTAATCAAACACTGGGTTTTGTAGCTCTCCTCTCAAGGATTCTAACCATGTAAGTATGAAGCTTTAATTCGATTCGTGGAAGGAGAATTTTGGATTTGAAATTTGTGTTCTAATTCGGTTTTGCTTGAAATTGGATGAGTTAGAGTTTGAATTGGACTTCGGTGCAGTTATGAAAGTTGCTCAATGCATGATTTTGAGTGGAATAGGTGCAGCTCCGCCGTGAAATTCTCCGGTCAGCGGCGTCGGCGCCGTGGACGGCGGTCAACGGTCAATGGTTTGACTTTTTGGACTTTTGACAAGTTGCATGTCATTTGACTCGAAATCGCGCCCCGATCGCAGTGGGGAGGTTCGTTTCTTGATTTGAGCATCTGAACTTACAGCGAGGTATTGAGGTGTACATATACGGATTTTCGACGATTTGTCGACTTTGAATTACGTGTTTCCGAGAACGGTGGTTTCTCGTGATTTGATTTGTATTGTCGAGTTATGACTTTGAGTATTGGATTTTGTGAATATTCAGGTGTTCGCGATCGTTCTTTTGGCGAGGGACTTTCCGCCGGATCACGGGTTAACGCGTATCGCGTTACGCCAGTCTGTGAGTGGACAATTTCTTTTCACGGAAATGATTGCGAGTCTTTTTATATGATTTTCGAACTTGAGCATGCGTATGAGATTTCGGATTACATGAGCATGAGTTTACAATTATATATATATACGGATATACGTATACGAATAAACAGATATGAGCATATTTACGAGATTACGATTATTATGAGCATGTGTTATATACGATTATGTTACGCATATGCATTTTTATGCTGTTACTGTACATGCATCGAGATATTTGTGATTTGATTTTTACAGAGTACAGTCGTAGTTCATGTTGTTGTATCGATACACACGCATCCCCGGCTGATCACCGAGGGTGCCTACCAGGGGGGACGGTGTGCCTTGTGCCGATGTATTTCCGGGTAGGTACAGTTTTCTGTTTCTTGTGCCGAGGTATTTCCGGGTAGAAACAGTTACCTTGACCTGAGGCCTTTCTGGCTCGAATCACGTGTGGGTTTGGGATCCCGTGATTCAGACTGTACTAGCACGGAGGAGTCCATGAGTGACCCCGTGGGATTTTACTTGCATGCTCAGTGCACTGGAGGAGTATGAGTTTTACCTCGTGTACTATGTTATTTTATTTACCTGGACTCGCATATGTTATTTTTAGTATATATATTAGCTGGTGAAAGCCATTTATTTTCGTCCACTCATTCTAACAGTTTTCATGTCTTTCCCCTGGGCTTTTCGGTTTCCGTGCCCAGTTTGCAGTTCAGGCTCTGGTATCGCACGTCGTGGTCGGAGGCATAGTGCTCGAGCAATCTTGTTTCATCCAGTAGGTTTTTATTGTCCTACCTACTGTGGTATGCGTATATGATTATGTATTAGAGGTCGCTCTGAGCTTTCTATTGTATATGTTATACGATTTTACACCGGATTTCAGTAAAGTATAGGTATATTTATTGTTTTACTTTACTGTTGATATATTGAGAAATCCGGATGGGATTGGTGCCCACGGTTTGCTTTTTGTGGCATAGGATTAAGTGTACTTTCCGCGTGCAGGTAATGGTAATTCCACGTTAGTAACGAAACTCTGCCCATATTTCGAAAAGTTTTTTTTGGTTTGTGTTTTCGGAACGGTTTGATTCTGGTTTAGGGAGCTAAGTCGGGGTTGGGTCTTTTCAGGTATTGTCAAAATTAAGGCGCGCGTCGAAAACTCGATCACTCAGGAAGCTATATATATATAGGTACGTGTATATATACGTATATGTGTATGTATATATATGTGTGTGTGTGTTGATCAAATCCAATTCGTGAGATATGAAATGTTGTTGATGTCACCGAAACGAGAAAACTGCTTGTAGTTAATCTTATCTTGTGTCTGAATCAACGACTGGTATTATCGTAGTGCTATCGGAGTCAGGCTTATGAGAGCCTCCTACCTAGTCAAATACTGAACTGAAAAAAGAAGAATACCATCATCGAGTACTGAATCGAATTCAGAGATTAGATCGATATATATATATATATATATATGCATGCATGTGTTGATTTAATTAGAGTTGAATTGAGATATCGCGTCGATTATTAGTAGTGAATGTGTGTATATATAATACGTAAAATTGTTAGAATTTTCAGGATGGACAAGAGTTGGATGAGCCTCGAAAGATGGGATGTCAGATATCACCAGGGAATTAGTAGTTTTGTGAATTTTGTGAAGGCTAATTGTGGAGACACTACACTTCATTATTGCCCGTGTAAAGAATGTAAGTGTCGTAGCGATCGATTTCGTTTTCTCATTGATAAAGTCCAGAAGCACCTGAGTAAATATGGGTTTTGGGATAAGTACACATGTTGGATTTATCACGGTGAAACATCGTTAGCGGGTCCGCATGGTCATGGAAAATTTGGTGAGAGGGCCAGTCCACGCTATGATCATGGAGATTTTGTTGAGAGGGGCAGTCCATCCTATGATCCAACATCGATGTTAATCAATGATATGTTTCCTCATGAGAGCGGTGTATTTGCTGATGAAGCACCAAATGTCCCTCCCGTCGTTGAGGGTTTCCCCCATATTGAGCCAGTCGAGCCATTACCTGGAGCTCATGTCAACACAAGCGGTATGGACAAGTACAACAACCTGATTGCATTGCAACAGACTCCGTTGTACGACGGTTGTAGTAAGACTGTTCTTGAAAGTGTGATGGGAGTGATGCAGCTCAAAATGGAGAACAAAATGTCTGTCAAAGCTGTTGATTCTTGGCTGAAGTGGATTGCTTCGCTACTGCCACCCGGTCATCGTCTTCCTACCACTCATCATAAGGTGCGACATATGCTGAAAGATCTTGGGCTTTCCTACATCAAAATCCATGCATGCAGATATGATTGTATTCTCTTCTGGGGAAAAGATTTTGAAGACCTTGAAGCCTGCCCGGTATGTTTTACAGAAAGGTATAAGTTGACTCTTGCAGGCAACAAGAAAGCTGTGAAGATACTTCGATATTTCCCGCTTATGGATAGGCTGGAGTGGTTGTTCATGTGTTCTTTCACGGCCGAAGCAATGAGATGGTGGGCTAAGAGGAATTTGCCTGACGATGACACCCTTATACACCCTTCCGACGGAGAGGCTTGGAAGCACATGGTCAGGGAGTTTGATCATTTTGCAGCAGAGGTCCGAAATTTTTGGCTAGGACTCTCATCTGACGGATTCAACCCTTTTGGCAACATGAGTCTTCAATACAGTATATGTCCAGTTATTTTGGTACCGTACAACCTTCCACCATGGATGTGCATGAAGAAGGAATACAATATGCTCACTCTATTAATTCCGGGCCCGGGTTATCCATGAAAGTGTCTCGATGTGTATTTGAGGCCTTTGATTGAGGAACTTAAGTACTTGAGTGAGTGTGGCCACCCCACTTACGATATGTTCAAAAATGAGATGTTCCAGATGCATGCCATGCTTGTTGGCACCATAAGTGATTTTCCTGCCCGCAGTATGTTGTCGGGCAACGTTACCAGGGGTTACAGGGCTTGTTCAGAGTGCATGACGGTTGATTGTTGCAGTCCTCATTGTAGTAAAATTGTTCAGATGCGTCACCGTTGTTGGCTTCCATATGATCACCCATTTAGGCAGGATCCAGACGCGTTTGATGGGACTGTGGAAACAGGTGTGGCACCCAGGCGATGGACAGAGGAAGAAATTTTGGAAGTGTTGAATGAATTTCATTTTGGCCAGCTGAGCAATTATCCTGACATAGTGGCGTCAATTCCAGACAAGCCCGAAAGGTATAAGTTTTGGACACACAAGAGCATATTCTGGGAACTCTCCTACTGGCCCAGGTTGCCTATCAGACACTACCTAGATGTCATGCACATAGAGAAGAATGTGTGTGAAAGTGTGGTGGGCACAGTTCTTAACTTGGAGGGGAAAACAAAAGACATCCCCAAGGCACGCATTGATCTGAAAGCTATGGGACTGCGGAAACATTTGTGGTTAAGAGATGGTAAGAGAAAAATGCCGCAAGCTTCTTACACCGTAAAGCCGAAGCATAAGCATGAAATTTTTCGGTGCCTGAGTAATGTCAGGTATATATTCTTATGGCTATGCAGGAATTTGGCCTTAAATTTTTACCGGGTTATGGTTATATGCGAGAAATATAATTGTTGCCTATGGCTATATATATATATATGCAGGTATCCTTATGGCTATGCAGGAAATATAAGCAGGTGTGTTAACTTCCGGGACAATAAGATGTACGGATTAAAGAGTCATGACTGCCATGTACTGCCACCTGCCCAAAGAGGTGGTGGAGCCGTTGGTGGCCTTGTCAAGATTCTTTCAGAAGTTATGCACCATGGAAGTTAAAAAATCAGATCTCAGGGAGATGCAAGATGACGTCATTTTTATCATGTGCAAGCTTGAGAGGATATTTCCCCCAAATTTTTTCGACATCATGCCTCACCTGATGATCCATCTTCCCGAACAATTGTTGCTTACCGGTCCCGTACACTACACTTGGATGTATCCCATGGAAAGGTACAAATGATTCATACATTTGGTTTGTCTCTATTTTTATATGTAAATTCTTATTTTTTACGTAAGTTAACATGCACTTGTGTACTTGTAGACAATTGGGAGCCTACAAGGACTATGTGAAGAATAAATATGCACCTGAAGGGTGTATCGTTGAAGCATATGTTGCGCACGAGTGTGTAACCTACACCAAAGTGTATTTGGGAGCGCTTGAGGACCCCCAACAACAGATGCCGATAGATGAACCCCAGTTCAACCTTTTTATCATCTCGAATGACGTGGTAGTACAGGGAAGCTTGCCAAAGTCGTACAAGTTAGATGGAAATGAGGTAGCCATTGCCCACTGGTCGGTGCTGATTAACTGTCAAGAAGTACAATATTGGAAAAACTATCATCTTCACTGCCCTGCTATTGCCGGAAATATTGATTACCACAACAGGACGTTTGCAAACTACTTTGGTCAATGGGTAAGGGTATATGTGTATATGTCTATTTTTTATATATATCCTTATATAGCATGTGTGTACGTACGTGGTTTTGTGGTTTCTATGTTCATAATTTCTTGTGTACGTATTTCTTATCGTTTTCAGATGAACTATATAGCAAATGATGGTTGCCAAGAGTGGTCAAACGAATTGAGAGTCCTGGCGATGAAACCGATAGCTTCAAAAGTTTACTCGATATGTCAGGTCAATGGCGTGAAATTTATATGTGAAGCTCGAGACGACTGACTGAAAACACAGAATTGTGGGGTCATGGTCCATGGTGGGCAGGATGGCGTTGACTATTACGGTGTCCTTCATTCAGTTGTTGAACTAATTTATGGGAACCGCATGAAAGTGCACTTGTTCAAGTGTAGATGGTTTGATACTAGCCCGGAGAACACAAGGACCGATCAGTACGGAACATTTTCGGTAAATACTGCTACTAGCTGGTATGAAGATGACCCTTTCGTTCTTGTCTCATCAGTAAAACAAGTGTTTTACCTTGACGATCTTCTTAACAAAGTCCCGTGGAAGGTGGTTAACCATGTTGCTCATAGAAACATATATAGTGCTGGCACACTTGGTGAGACCGCAGATGATGAGAAAGTTATTGCATACCAAGAGCCGAACGCTTTTGACATTCCAGAATCATCTACGATTCACCTTAATAATGTGAGATCTGGGAGTGTGGTTCGAATTACTGGAGCAGAACTTCTCGATGTTAATCCATATGAAGTTGACGCTAATTTAGATGACGAGGAGCGGCACATATTGCCAGAGGTTACCTATAAAACCGAGTCAGACTCAAGTGATGAAGATGATTACGATTATCATCCTTAGTACATAAATGATGTAGTCGGAAATTGTAGTCGGAAATTGTATTCGAAAATTGTACTCAGAAATTCTAGTCGGAAATCGTGTCGGAAATCGTTGTCGAAAATTGTAGTCGGAAATTGTAGTCGAAAATTGTACGTAGTCGGAAAACGTGTTAGAAATCGTAGTCGGAAATTGTAGTCGGAAATTGTAGTCGGATATCGTGTTGGAAATCGTAGTCGGAAAATGTAGTCGGAAATTGTAGTCGGAAATCGTGTTGGAAATCGTAGTCGGAAATCGTGTTGGATATTCTTCGGGAAATAATGACATTACCAACGAGTTAATCAACTCGTTGGTAATGTCATTACCAACGAGTTTAAGTCGTTGGTAATGACATTACCAACGAGTTGCAACTAACTCGTCGGCAATGTCTACTGCATATGGGCTGCTTCAGCTCGACCTCTCCCTCATTTCTCACTATCTCAAACCCTAAAACTCCTCCTCTCCTCCTCCCAAACTGTTCCGGCCACCTCCCTCTCGGATAATCTCTCTTCCTCTCCTCCCCTCTCCCCTCCCCTCACCTCCTCTCCCTTCTCCTCTCTCCACACTAAAAAACCCCATTTCAATTTGAAATTCGCTCTCCTCCCCTCCTCCTCTCCTCCTCCTCCCCTCACCTCCGTCGCCAGAAAATCAGCTCGAGCTCCACCATGGCAGGTGCATGCAAGCTCACTCTCTCTCCCTCTCTCTCTCTCTCAATTTTTGTTTATTTTTATGCATATATATACGTATGTACGTATGTATGTATGTGGCCATGTGTATATATAAATGTATGTGAAAATTAAATTTAATTAGGGTTATTTGGATTAATTTATATGCAATGTATATATATACCGGTAATGTTTGAAAAATGTGGGAAATTAATTAGGGTGCGTGATTTGGATTAATATGTGATGTATATATATATATGTGAAAATTAAATTTAATTAAGATTATGCATGATGTATATATATGTGTGGAAAATGTGGAAAATTAATTAGGGTACGTGATTTGGATTAATATGTATATATTTAAGTCGAAAATGATGTATGTATATATGTTACTTTAGGTGATATAGTTGTTAATTTAACGTATAATAGGTGAAAAATCGGAATCGGCATTTAACGTGTTTAATTTGGATTAAGGTGATATAGTTGTTAATTTAACGTATAAATTAAGGTGAAAAATCGGAATCGGAACGGTTTGGAACCAGAACGGTTTTAATCCGGAACCGCGTGGAACCGGAACCGTTTGGGTACATAACTGTTTGTAACTGGAACCGTTTGAAACCGAACGGTTCCAGTTCCAAACGGTTCCGGGTTCAATCGTTTCCGGTTCCGCCCGGTTCCGGTTCCAAACGGTCCGGTTCCGATTTGTTATAGTTACGAATCCATGACTATTACGGTGTCCAGGAGGTTTTGCGGCAAATTGGCTTGGAGGCATCAAACGGAGAGGTTCCCGAAATAGTGGAGGGAGCAGTAGTCAAGCTTCCTCCTCAGCCGCAGTCAGCAACACACGCAGCGGGCCAATGATGAATGCTCGCACACAAGCCTTGCTAGCTGCGCGAGTAGAGGAGGAAGCTGCACGATCCGGAGCCGTGCAACCGGAAGTCGAGCCTCGAGCCTCTGTTAGCAGACGCTCAGTCAGCAGACGTCCCTCCGTCAGTAGACCCTCAGACGAGCGACAGTCAACGGGGGCATCAGAAACTCCCTCCATCCGAATGCCCCCAATTCGCCCGGTGCCTACTCCCGTTTCACGGGAATCATCTGAGGCAGATGGTGCTGGCGCCTCATCGTCCAGGCCTCGTCTATCTCCGCCGTCCGGTCTCTTCCTACCCAACGAGATTCCGGTGATCCCTGAATTCGATGATAGGGGGATGCCTATTTATGTTGAAGGACGGCCGGAGTTCCTGAGCGTGGAGGAAGCGTACAACTTCATCCCGTTCGACCCCGTGTATCTTTGGAGTGTGAGGTGCACCAACCAACAAACGGATGATGCAGGTAAATTTTATTTAACATTAGATTGATTACTTAATTATTACTTAAGACTTACGATAGGTTCAATTAATGATATCAATTTGTTGACATTGTATTATTAGGCAATTTCGTTAATGGTACTGGAAAACGGAAAGGAGCTAGAGGCACCTGCACCGGGCGGCGACTTGAGCAGGCCACCGGGGGAAGGAAAACGCCCATTAGGGCCAATGAGGATGGCGAGGTGATCGAGGCATTTGACACCACGTGAAATTATGTCAGCATGGCCGGGGCGATCGTGCGGGACAAGGTCCCAATGCTTTGGCCAGATTGGGAATATGTGCCTATCTACGTGAAGATGCAAGTGCATAATGCACTGAGTGTGAGTTAAATCATATTTTCATTACGTAAATTTTACATTTATTAATTAAGTCCGAATAAATATATAATTTTACCGTTTATATATTCATATTGCAGGTGTGGTTTGACGTGGATGAAGTTCTTATTCACACGTGGGTAGAGCGTCAACTACATATGAGGTGATGTGCTTCGAGTTATTTGAGTATATATCGAGTTAGATTTTTGTTTATCAAGTGTTTTAATATCTCTAAATTTTTTTCCTGGTGTTAATATAGGTATAAAGAGTGGAAGAACGAGCTTTCTTCACATTACACTCTATACAAGGAGCTAGGCCGAGGTTCTACCCCTAGCGAATTCCAGTTTAGGGAGTACGAGTGGCTGTGGCTGATAGCCCACTTCGAGCACCCTAAAGCGAAGGTATGCATCCTGAACATATCTTACAAGCCTAATGTATCGTATCACATTCAAATAGTTAGTTACTAATTTTTTTACAAATGTTTATCAAACAAGGCGATTTCGAAGATGAACCGGGCGAATAGATTGAAAAACACCAGGGCCCATCATGCAGGTTCACTGAACTATTTGGGTTGGTCGAGTAAGGCGCAGCAACAACAAGAAGTGAACCCGTTGGTGTATATTCATCAGAAGTTCTATCTGCAGTGCCCTGAAGAAGCGGTAAGTCTTTCGCCTCTCCATGTGTTAATAAAACTATTTTTCGATATTAATTTATTTTGTTAGATAATACGTTATTCATTTTCGCTTTTCAATTAGGCGAGAGTGGAGGAGGCGACCACAGAAGTGACCATGAATATAGCTCGGGGTAACCATCCTGACTGCTCCGAGGAAGAAGTCACCCAGTATGCATCTCAGATCGATCCGCTTAATCGGCCTATAACGGCTCAGATCATGGCAAAAACATGCGGGACTGGAAAGAATACCTACTACTGTAGGGGAATGGGCTCGACAGGCGAAGGAGTATTGAAGAACACTTCAGAATACTCTACCGGGTCAAGAAGTTCAACTTCTAGTCGTAACCTCGCAGCGGAGCTTCAGAGGACGCAGAGGGAGTTGAAGGAGCAAAGGAGGCATATGGAGGAGATGAGGCAGATGGCCGAGCAGCAGGCAGCCAGAGATGCCGAGTACCGGGGGATGATCGAGCAACACCGCCTCATGGTCCAGCAGCAGACACAAATGTTCACCTGGATGCAGACGATGTATGCGGCTCAAACTACCGGACAACCGCTCCCCACACCTCCCCCGGTCCCTGTGTTCCTCAGTTTCCTCAGTTATCCACCACCACCACCGCACCAGTCACCGCCATAGCAAGACCAGGGTAGCCACCGGAGTTCAAATGAGTACATGGATTTCTTTGACCCTGACCTGCAAGTTCCTCGACCATGACATGTAGTTGTAGTTAATTTTCGTATCGTTGCTATTTGTACTGTACGTTGGACATTTATGTGTACTGTTGAATTTGTATGATTGTACGGTTTATGTCTTTCAATGCAGGTTCTGGAATTGGGCCCAATCCAGAACCGCGTTTTTTTTTCAAAACTTTTCCAAGCATTGCCGGCGACATGGACCTAAGTCGCCGGCAATGTCTTCAAATTCCGGCCACGGCGGCGCTAACATTGCCGGCGACTTGAGTCGCCAGTAATGTCCTAAACAACACAGTCGCCGGTAATGTCATTTGAGTCGCTGGTGATGTTTAGGACATTACCGGCGGACTATTTCCGGCGACGTCATTACGCCGGTAATGACAATTCCGGCGAGAAAAAAAACAAGGCCGGTGACTTTAAGTCGCCGGCAATGTCTCTTAATCCGGTAGTGTATGACGATCCGTTTGACCATATAGACTTAGGACCCCCGTAGATTTGAACAATTGTCGGTTTTTTATTTTAATTATTTACTACGTACGCATATGTATACAGATTTGAACGATTTTGGTTTTTTTATTTATTTATTTACTACTATTGTTTCAATGGTTGTTGATTTTCAATTTGAACAATATTGGTGATTTTTTGGGAATGCAGGTTTTGGGATAAAACCCAGAACCTGCAAAAAAAATTTAATTATTATTAACTATAACCGACGAGATATGTCACCATTTTGACCATGGAGAAAACTATACCCGACGATGCCATCGTCGGTTATAGTTTGAAACTATGACCGACGATAATGTCTCGTTGCCTTTACTCTTTTATTTTTCCAACGAAAAACCTAATTCATCGTCGGTTATAGTATCACCGACGGTGCATTTCCGACGAGACTATAACCGACGATGACTCGTTTGGTATAGGGTATAACCGACGAAACAACGGAACAGACCGACGACAAGAACTCGTCGGGTATAGTGATTCTTCTGGTAGTGAGGCACAATTCTTCTTCTCAGAATACAAAAGGATTGACTAAAATTCGGTATCAAACATACACATTAATGTCAAGCCAAAATCTGAGAAGATCGATAACATCGTTCTTCAAATACTTGAGCACATAGTTATCTCAAGCCCCATATATATGGTCTTTACATCAGATCCCGTATAAGAAAATACCAAAAATTTGAACCTATTAAAGAAACAATTGTAAGAAACAAAGACCAAATAATGTAATACAAAGAGGAAAAACAAATTGGATTTGGGTTGAAATACCATTTAGCAATAGTTTTTGGCTTCCAGAAACCCCTCAACATCTAAAAGCCTATGAAATTTCACAGGAGCTTATAAGTTCAAGAATATGAAAATCATATTTTTTTTCCCGTCACTAATTTCCGTTCAAAAGCCAACTTCAATTTAAACGATCTAATATACGTGTATTACATCTGCCTCCTAGAATTCAATACCTCCAAAATCCATCATCGAGGTCGATATCTCCTTCAAAGTAAATGTGAACAAGCTATTGATTGAAATTTTAAAAATGATGAATCAAATTTGATTAGGGAAAGAAAAATTAACACACCTAAATTACAATTTTATCGACCCAAATGGCAATCTATTTTCAAAATTTTAGACCCGAACAGTATGACCCATATTGCAACACTAACATCATACTCATAAACCAAAAACAACTAATTTTGGACAGTAAAGTTCAGCCGAAATCCAAATCAATGCAATACTCAATCACTAAACTATGAGAGTTTTAATCTTTAAACCCAGATTCACAACACCAAATAGTGAAAGCCCAAGTAGATCAACTCCCCATTTTATATTTACTTGACACTTTAAAAAATGAGTTTTAAATATATTACCAAATACCCTCTGAATGAGCTCTATATTATGATGGACAAAAGTTCAGGTTGAGCATAATTCGAGTTAGCCGATACACATTTCAGCAAAATCAACCAACTCGATCAAACAACCCGAGAAAACAATCAAGTATACAAAACCAAAAGCCTAAAAAGTAATTAACAAGTAAAAAAATTTAGAATTTTTTTTAATACTAACCATCAAGTCAGAATTCAATCAACTAATCTGCAAACAGAGAAATCAAAATCGAGAAGAACTCAGCTAATAAATACATATGCTTCATGATGACCCGAAGTTCAATTGGAAATGAAACAAATTACATGCTTATCGTTTCTCTCATACTTACATACTTATCTTTTGTTTCTTAAAATAGAAATTTAAGTTAATAGAAAAAACTTACATGTGACATGAAATTCATTTCAGTCTAAATAATCTTCATTAAATTGAAAACTAACATCCACTTTAATTAACTTTGTTTTGGTCAGAATTGAAAATGAGATATGGCAAACATTGATAGATCCTCTATGCATAAGTGATCATTTTTTTTGTGTGTTTCTTTTACGTGCGTGGTAATAAAAGTTGATTAATGATCTAAGCTCATACATGTAAATTTACCTGAAAAGTGAAGTGGAATTCAGAGGTCTAGATCATTAATAGGTTAATGGTGCTGGAAACTTTATGCTTTGTTTTAACGATTGAATAAGAGCATCACATGCACATCACAAATTAGATTTTTTCCAAAGGTATTATCTCAACATATTCATTATCAAATCAACGATACCGTAATAAGAAACTGATGAACAACTTCAATCACAGAATACCTCACCTGTAGCTAGATCCCACTGGTTACTCAATCTAATACCAGTTATGTATTTACAACAACACAGAAATGATAGTCTAAACTGCTAAATTATTTTCAAATAGAAGCAAACACACACAAAAAACTAATGCCCTATTCATTACTTGTGGGAATAAACTGATGCATTTCCCAATCTAACTATCACCATCAATGTCAAAGCGACCGAAGGTTTTAGTGTACAATTTCTGTAAATAAAAATAACATTGGGTGAGATACCATATTACAAATTTACAATAGAAAATAATCAATATCTAAGCCCAGAACCTAAATTGCCTA
Organism: Geum urbanum; assembly: GCA_946800695.1. NCBI lineage: Eukaryota > Viridiplantae > Streptophyta > Magnoliopsida > Rosales > Rosaceae > Geum > Geum urbanum. The sequence goes on from OX327004.1 coordinate 28,144,460, forward strand.
TTAGTGTTTTATAGATGTAAATTAGAACACCCGCGCGCTAGGTGCGGTGATTTGATGATGAAGAAAAAAAACACAAAACAAAGTAAGCTTACCAATCAAATACGACACCAGAAATTATAAAAAATCAATCAAACATTCAAAACGAATATCCATCAAAAATGACTTAGGTATACCCAACAACACTAATAATATATTCATAAACTAGAAATAATTTTTTTTGGATAGTAACGTTGAGCACAAACCCAAATCAATGCAATACTGAGGTCACTAAACTATGAGAGCTTTAATCTTTAAACCCAGATTCGCAACATCAAATAGTGAAAGCCCCAAACATTAGACTCCAAATTAAGAAATGTAGCACTACCCAGACCACCAAACTACAAACCCAGTAAGCTTTATAGCTCAAAACTTTTCATATTTATCTGGTCAATCGACCTCATCTTCAAATGTAGCAATTCTTAAAGCAAAAGAAATATAGCTCGCAATTTGCAGTAACCCAAAATAAGAGTTCTTTAGTCTCATGAAGTTGGTTAGTTTTTTGTCCTTCCATTAAGAAACCCAGTAAAAGAACTACTAAGTACAAAACCTAATAATAGTCAAAACAAATCGAAGCCAACACCAAGGAAACTAATTGGATCAAGTCAAATCAAAATGCAGCTCATCTCCTCCCCTAATATCCTAATTCAATAAAACAATGATCCATGTAGATCATGTAAGTCTTTATTGAGCAACTGAAAAGCTTAACAATTAGATCTAAAATTTACAGAATCAGATTCTAGTAGTAAGCAAAAGAAACACAGCAAGAATGTGAAAAATAAAAATCCTGGAGCAAAAGATGTGGGCCTTCAACTATAAAATCCTAATTTGTATTGCTCATTGTCTCTCAAGTACTTGTTTAGATAATATCTAATTTAAAGTTTCAGATTTTACATTTAAACCAGGAGTAAATAATGAATACCCATCATAAGTTAACACAAATGTAACAAAAGCACTGGTCTTTATTAAGCAGTCCAACAAAACCAAAAAATTAAAAAAAAATTAATAAGACAAAAAGATCATGAACTATATATGAGAGACAGACAACTAACGATAGTGAAAGAGGAGCTAACTTATGATTAGCGCACTACAAAATCCAGTTATCATATTAGTTATCTTTTTCTCTTTGTGTATCTTTTTAGGTACTTGGGAGGTCTTTTAGACTTTCCTTTAACAACTCTCCATCTTCTTCTTCTTCAAAACCCAAATGATTAGTTATTATCCAAATTTAAGGAGATAACAATTTCTAAATTGAACCATTTCTATAATATGTAACAATTTAAGCGTTCTACCTTAAGCTTTTGCAGACAGCCACTACGCTCATTATCAAAATAAATTCATTCCTTACTGAGCCACTTTCCGAAGAAAAGAGTTAGCTAACCCGCATTTCCAGCCATCAAAATCTGTAAAAAGTCCTGTTAAGCATTGATCCTTCAAAACAGCAAAAATTCAATTAGAACTTAAGATAATTCTAGAGACAAGAAGCATCGCAACTCTGAACCCATAATCAACTTCAACTAAAACTCAGATTTTTTTGTCGCACATCCCATTTGTCAATACCCAATCAATCTTAATATAAATGCATTGCAGAGAACAAAAATAAATTAAATGAGAAAGGGAGAGGGAGAGGGAGAGAGCGACAGAGAGAAACCGAGTGAGAACTGTTGGAAAAATTGTGGTTTTCCACCATTTTAGTTGGACAATTTAAACAAAATAATTAAGTGGGATGCACTTAATATTAATGAAAGAGAAACATGGATTTGTGTTCTCCTGCAAGTTTATATAAAGATTATGTCTTCACTTGTTTAAATTGGTTAAGAGATGAATAAGAAATTGTCACCCAAAGTTGGCCACTTGAAACAAAAGGAAGGAAGTTTATACCACATGGGAAAAACTAGGAATGTGGAGGTCATTAAATATGATTCCACTCTACTATGCTTTGAGTGAGCAAATAGAGATGCTCTCTCTTAGTTGGATTGGGCTTCCGATATGGACTTGTGTGCGCTTTGGGCCCAAGTTGCACAAGTTTCCTTTTGCACTCCATTTGAATAATGGAAAAGGAGAAAGTCATACTACAAATACTTGCGAGTGTGGGGATGTCTGGCCAAGGTGGCAGTACACTAACCTAAAAGAGAAAACATGTAGAAACAATTAATTACATTCGATATATATGCACATAATTGTAACAATTATCGATCTCTTGTGCACAAATTAAATAAACACAAGACACGATAAGAAACTCTAAAAATTGCATTATTCGTTGAAGATGTATTTTTGAGTAAATTATCCAACTTATTGTGGGTGATGGATTGTAACAGCTAAATAGTAGCTTGTACCAATCGGCTAAATAACCATCAATATAAAATGCTTGGAATAACCATTTAAGGGTTAGTTGATGAGCAATTCAATGACTTATCACCGTTGAATGAATGAGTGTAATAGGTGAGTTAAAAGTCATCAACACAAAAATGATTGTGTGGTAATCAATGTTGTGCTTTCACATGAAGCATAATAAATGATGACCTTTCAGAATCAAAGAACTGAGTCTGAGGTGGAATCCAGATAAGGATTGGAAAATCCTTAGGTTATGACTCTTAACATGTATGGTTAAGAATAAAACATGAATCCTTAAGGGATAGTTACCTTGTTTATTGTCCTTGTTAGGAAGATCTCACTAGATGTAAATATGATTCTAACTTTGCAGAATCAGACTTGGAAACTGATGAATTTTTCCCAGGTTGCAAACCTTTAAGTTCCAAGTGGATTTTAAAACAAGGGAAAAATATGGAAGTCATTATTTGCCTAGATATGTGGTCTGAAAATTTGACAACATATCACTGAGTGTAAGAAATGTGCATATGTCAAAAACACGGAGAATGTATATATCACTATGTGCTTCTACATAGATGACATCCTTATTATTGGAAGCAATGATAAGATGGTCAAATCTACTATAGATTTGTACTCGATTTGCAATATTTATAACACAATTTCTAATAGGGCTCACCTTAGTAGCTCAAAATATCTAGAAAATGAGATTTTCGATAACAGTGTACTTGAACGAGCATCATCCCACCTACATCCATTTCTCCTTTCCCGGTTATAAGTGAAAAGAGCTACCCAAATGACTATAGAAGTCATAATTGCTAGCAAAATCGCTCATGTAATATTTTGGTTTGCAAAAGTGTTGTAATCTTTCAAAAACTATGAAGAGTGCGACAAGGGCTGATATTAAATCAAACACATTACATGAAGAATATCTTTAGGAAATATGACAAGGAAAATTCTTGAGTTGCTAAAACTCTAATTGATATGACTCTTCCTCTTTCAAAGAATAAATGAGAGAGTGTTTCTCAATTAGAATCCTCTAGTCATTTGAAGCCTAATGTACTTAACAAGTTGTACAAAGGCCAAGTTTAGATTGTGCTTTAAACAAGCTAAGCAGAGATACGAGTAACCTTATAGGGATGTATTGGCAAGCAATTGCAAGAGTACTCAAGTACTTAAGGTATACTCGTACCTATATGCTGCACTATACGAGATATCTAGTTGTCCTAGAAGGTTACAACGATGCAAACTAGATATCTGACGTAAAATATTCAAAGTCTACTAGTGAATACGTGTTCAATCTAGGGGATGCAACAGTGTCGTGGAAATCCTCAAAATGAACTACTATAACTAGATCCACAATGAAATCTTAGTTTGTTTCCCTAGACAAATGTGGGGAAGAGGCAGAATGGTTACGCCAATTCATAGATGATATTCTGAAATAGACAATGCATATGCCTGCAATTTGTATACACTGCGATAGTCAGATTGTAATTGGCAGGGCACAAAGCAAACTGTATAATGGTAAGTCGAGACATATTCATTGAACACACAATATCATTAGACAACTACTTTCTACTGGAGTCATCTCCATTGACTATGTGAAGTCAAAGAATAACATAGCGGATCCGTTAAACAAATCGTTGAATAGAGAGTTAGTTGACAAATCATAGAGGGGAATGGAACTAAAGCCCATGAGTTAAAATCTTTATAGTGGATACCCAACTTAGTTGCCTAGAGATCCCAAGATCTAGGTTCAATAGGAACAATTAATAGAGACCGTGTCGGATCACTATGAGGATCTACCCCAAGTCCATTCTTATGATAAAAATAGTGATGCCTGTAAGGAATAAGGTTAAACTAAAAGCTTTTAATGATTCTTTTAATGAGGTTACTCTTAATCAAGAAATCATCTATGTAAAACAAAAATGGGGTCACTTCAAAGGGAATTGTTCAAGGTGTAATTCTTGTTAAGCTCTTACAAAACCAGGTGAATGTCTAGAGCCAAAACGGATACAACAATGAGAACTAAAAGTATCAAGAAGATACTTGTCTGAGATATTCCATCATTTACAAAAATGATGAATAGTTCAAAGACATCACGTCTACTGTTTAGTTAGTAAAGTAAGCATGCTCTCATAATGGAATGTTCAAAGGGTTAACCTTTACCTATAATATGCAAGTTTTCAACCACAGAATCTATCACTAAGTCTATCGAGTCCTTGGTTGCCAATGTGCATTCATGTGGGGAATTGTACGGAAAATGGTGGTTTTCCACCATTTTAGTTGGACAATTTAAAAATAATAATTAAGTGGGATGTAGTTAATATTAATGAAAGAAAAACATGAATTTGTGTTCTCATACAAGAATACATAAAGATTATGTATTCACTTGTTTAAATTGGTTAAGAGGTGAATGAGAAATTGTCACCAAAGTTGGCCACATGAAACAAAATGAAGGAAGTTTATCCCACATGGGAGCAACTAAGAATGTGGAGGTCATTAAATATAATTCCACTGTACTGTGTTTTGAGTGAGCAAATAGAGAGGCTCTCTCTTGGTTGGATTAGGCTTGCGATATGGACTTGTGTGCGCTTTGGGCCCAAATTGCACAAGTCTTATTTTGCACTCATGAAAACCTATAGGAAAAACTTCACCCACAGTACTCCAACTTATGTGGGCCAGGTCAGTTTGATACCTGGAGTTTTTTTCGTACGAGATACATTCTCCTACTTATTTTTCCATACCGCCATGGTACCCACATCACATTTTTGTTCAATTTTTGGCAAGTTTGCTGACGTGGCACTTCTGTTTATTCAAAATGTCCTTATTGCCCTCCCTCAAATTTTTCTGCTAGTTTTCAAACTGCCAACAATCTTCTAGGACGTACATAGTTAGTCACCCACGATAGCCCGATGAGTCAGAAAGCTCCCAACTTGAGGAAAGCCGTGATCGCTAGCCCCATGGTGATGACGATACGTAAGTACCAACATGGGGATGAAGATGAGGAAGAGAGGGGCTGCATAGAGAAGACCAATGAAAGTGAACGACTGCTTTTTTTCTTAGAGGATGACTTCATGCTTCATCTCAAAGATGAGCTTTTTTTTGTTAATTTTCAAAACAATTAATATCCATATTTTAGTCAACTTAGTCCGGCTTGTGTACACCACGCCATTAGCAAATTGACCACTACAACTTGTGTTAATCTGCATGCTCAACTACATTAAATATATACCCCATGCATCTCAAGGTTAGTATCTAAGCTGCTTTGCATCGTACGCTTTCACACACGCATACACTACAGGTTACCGATATGTGTATATGCATGTTTTGTAAACATCAACTAAATGGAAAAGTAAACGCTGCAACCATGGCGTCAATATTTATACGATAGTAAATTATCATATACCCGTTGCTTCATACATGATTGCGCCAGCTCCTAAATTTGTAAACTCCAGTCGTTGTTTTTTGAAAGGGTAGTGCAACACCTCTCGATTAGCTTTACACCGCCAACATCTACTGAAGCCCAGCTAATTAAATTGCTGGCACTCGGGGACTAACAAAATCAATCCAGCTCCGCCGCCGTCAACAAAGTGCAACGACGTTCAAATCTTCAATGGCACCGAGAGTAAACACCTGCAAGCAAGGGCTAAACTCTTATGCAACCTATACCAAACGCCGCTGGCACTATGCATCGCCACACATAAGTGAAATCGGACTCCACGAGACAATGCATCACCTTACCACGCCAAGGCAGTATACTCCTAGCGACGCTTAGAACTCGAACAAAAGAAACAGGCCAATGGCACCGCTACGCCTTCCTCCAAGTGACATCGTCTGCTCCATCACATCCCTCACCCTCTGTCTCAAAGACACGCATGCCTCTTGATAAGAAGGGAACATAGTTTTGGAGGGAACCATTGCAGATTGTTGGCAGGAAGAAAATTAGCGGGAAACTTTGAGAGCAATAAGGACATTTTTGAAAAATAGAGGTGCCACGTCAGCAAATTAGTCGAAATTTGATCGAAAAAGTGACGTGGGTACCCCTACGGTATGGACAAATAAGTTGAAGTACGTTTCTCGTACGAAAAAAAGTCTAGGTATCAAACTATCTGACCACATAAGTTCAAGTACTATGTGTGAATTTTTTCCAAACCTATGACTTTTGGCTTTTCACATTCCTTTTGGTTACAAAACTTTTAGTTTTTCTGATTACTACAGTTACAAACTTATTGTCGGAATAAATTTTGGCAATAAGTTACTGAAATAAATTTGGCTAGTTAATTGTTACAAAACTGAAGACCTTTGGCATGGCCGACATTTATGCTCATCCTTATTCCTCCATGTATAAATAGAGGTTTCCTCCTCCTCATTCTTCATCCCATCAAAAAGCACTCTCCTCGTCTGATCTCTTCTCTCCCTCTCAAGCTTTCGAGTTCAGTTTCGGTGATAGAGTAAAGTACTCTTCAATTCGATGAGAAGTTCTTGTGCTGCAAAAATTTTCAAGTTATTTTATTCTGAGAGAACAGCGCCATACAAGTCTGTGGACGGCGTGAAAGTTCTTAAGGAGACCGTGTGATACACGCGACTCAACTTTATTCATTGTTCATCGTTCATCGTTCATCGATATCAACAACATGGGTAACAAATTCAAAGTTTTCAGATTTTGTTCTTCCTATTTTATTTTATATATACTAATTATTTAAATTAGTAATTTTATATTTTATTTAATATCACATTACTTTCTTACAAGAACTTGAGCCATTTCAACAACACATCAATTCTGAGGCTTCGACCGGATTCGAGATGATCGAGTCTCACAAATTTGACGGAAAAGTCGGCTACACTCAGGAGCAATAAATTGAGAGAAAATCGTGAAACCCCAGTCACGGTTTAAATTAGAAGGAAGTAACATCGAATATGCATCACTCGACGTTAAATGACCCAATGAACTTGCACTCCATATAACCATTCATCCACCCTAAATATCACTTTGGAACCATTACCGACAAACCACTTCAAATGGGGGGATAGAAAACGGGCCACAACTTCTTGAGACCAAGCCAAATAAAGGATGACTTATGAAATTTTAAGTCCTAAAAATTTGGAAACAAAAAATGTAATATCCCGACCTGAAATTAACCTCTTATATTCTAATTAAGCGTTTATCGATGATGATAACTAGTGTTTACTGTCGGTAATTATCGATGAGTCTTTTTATCGAAATTTTATCGATTAAGTTTATCGAGAAATTATATTGAGGAAAGTTGTAGAGTTTATTGAGAAGAGTTCTTAGCCACGTCAAGTGTTTAAATCAGAGTTATGATGAATAAATTATGCTCAGCAAAAGTTTTGTACAGTTTTATAGAAATTAGCGAATGTCAAACACTTTCCATTTCAGTAATTTTTGTTTTTTTTCATTTCGCTCTCCTCCCACTCGGGGTCTCTCTCCTCTCCCGCATAGCTCATCGCCGGCTTCCCACTGTGGCCAACGGTGCTCGCCGGTCCGGCCACAAAAACCGGCACGGCCGACGTCAAAAGTTTTGTCTTTCTCCCCTCTTTCAAACCCAAAATATCTAAGCCTCCATTTTGTGAAAATAAAGCCGTGGTGAGGAGGAGAAAACTCGTCGGAGAACCAAAATCCTAAGTTTTAAGGGTGACAATTTACAACTCAATTGAACCATGGAAACCTACTAGGCATTGAAACTCTCATCACCACGAAGCACAAACATACCTCCAAACTCGACTGTAATAAATACATGTGACTATAAATCTACGTAAATATGAACTCGCAACAGCTGTTAAAATAAATAAACGTCCACTCTCTGTACAATGCCAGGATATTCATAAAGCCGTAACCTGCTAATCGACGCAATAATCATCTGACACAGCCCACTAACTCACAATCCTGAAAATACGATTATAATTAATATCTACTCGTCGATATTGAATAGCTAAGCTCATAATCCTACGAGCAAAAATGGTGAGAAGCTCGCATTCTTGAATAACGTATTCTGAAAAAAACAAACTTAATCAAATTCTGAATCCAGTTCCTTCAATTCCTTCACTATAACTAAAATTTAGAGTCGCAACATAAATCTCAAGTATTGAGCGACTCGAATTTAAATCGATAGTTGGATCGTCCGTTATGATATCATGAAATCAATTAATTATTATACGATTAATTATACGTCCAAATTATTCAAGTCTAGATCCAAACAATAATCTCACCATTACGTTCGTCACGAAATTACGAGCGGAATGACATAAAATTTTGTTGAAAGTTCCACCTTGCCAGAGCTCCGCCGCGCACGGCGGCAGCTGGAATTTCCACCGGCACCAAATTAGGCAACCTACATACAAAACTGCTCAGCTCAATAAGCCGAACAACATTTATGAAGGACACGATATCAAAATCAAGCCGAAAATTAACGAAATCAACAAAAAACAAAAAACCCAACCAGAAATTCATAACCTCTAATCGCCAGAATCCGTCCATGGCAAGGGACGAGATGTGTCACGTTCGACTCGTCTCTCCTAGGGCTTTAAAACCCCTCTAACCTTGACGTCTAACGCCACCACCACCGTCGCTGAGAAGTTTAACCCGAAACCGGCCAATTTCTCCGCCTCAATTCTCCTTCCTCCGGCCACCAAATGAAAGTGGAGAGGAAACCCAACATTTTCCACCAAAAATTATAGCCAGAGGTGACCAGAAATAGCCCCTTCATTGCCGTCACCATCAACGATCGAGTCGGGGAACTCAGTCAATGCCGAGTCAACCGGGTTTCGAAATATGGAAACTTCTCGCTTTCCAAAAATTGAAACTTGTATTTATGCCCACAATTTTGAGACAAAACGTTGTCTGGTATTTCCGCTGATCATAACTTCTTCGTCGTAACTCTGATTTCAACACTTGACAAGGCCACGAACTCGTATCGACAAACTCTACAACTTTATCTAAAGAAATTTCTCGTAAAACATAATCGATAAGTTCTCGATAAATCGCCAGCGAAAGTTACCAAAGGTAAAAAATAATTACCATTGACGATTAACTTAAATAATTAACAACTAACTACATAAGTTCCAATTATTACATAATAATGTTTCGGGTCGTAACAATTAGTTTATATGTTTATTTGTCTGTTTTCTTTCGCATTTGTTCTATTTCTTGTTGACATGTTTGGAATGATTATATTCGAGTGAGCATTTATTTAGAGTTTATGAACATGTTTATTATTTCATCATTTGCATCAAGTAACTCATGGAGGGATAAGGATGAAGATACAAAAGTTACTAGCCTTTACATAGTTGAGTGCATAACCTCGGCAAGTACCACGTCACCATGTATGCTCAATAATGCGTAAAGTAGTATAGGAAAGGGTAATTCGGGACTGGCGACAGGGGAATAGACAAGTTGACTAGCAAAAAGGGAGTTAGGTGAAATTTGGGTTGAGGATTAATTCATACTGTAGAGTATTCGGGGTCACCTTTGTGGTCAAAATACATGGTATGGGCAAGGAATGCAAAATCGAAATTATCGGCGATATTTCAGATTTTTGAACTTACCTGAAAAATCCTTGAATATATCTCCAAATTTTCCGAAATTTTCCGAAATTTTCCGATATTTCCCCGATATTTTCCGATATTTATAGAAATTTTCGAAATTTTCATTAAATTTTTAAATTTAACAAAACTTGTCAAATGGTTTGTCATTCACTCATTTGTCAATCAATCCATCATTCCATCATCACGTCAGGCAGGCTTCCCACGTTGCTATGCTTCCCAAATAGAAAATCTTTATACTAAAAAACAAAACGGTTTTGCACTCCTTGACAAAAGTCACAAAACAAAAAGCACCATTATGTGTATATAAATCATGTAATACTTATATCTATGATTCTATTTCAGATTTTATAACCACAGCCGATGCTTTATATATATATCCCCCAACCTATGTCAGATTTTATAGTAGGTTAAAAACTTTTACACTGTAAAATAGATATCCTCATATCCACCGAGTAGCTTGATCGTTTATAGACTTTTGTAAAATATAAAAAATCAATTGAAGCTATCAAATTTATCGCACCATTACTACTTCTCTCTCTCTCTCTCTCTCTCTCACTCTCATACATATATACATATTTGCATTCTGAGTTTCTAGTTGATTTCATTACACCGATCACTTTTCTCTCACTCTCTCAAGTCTCAACAAAACCTTCTCTCTCACAACTTCTCTCTCACTCTCTTAACAAATTTCTCTTTTACTCTCTCAACAATTTATAGTAGATTACCCAATCAGGTATGTTATTATTTAGTCCTTTTTATGTTGATAAATATATTATTATTGTTCTAATATTTCTTGTTAAATGTATTTATGTTAAAGTACTTAATTATACTTTCTATGTTGATAAATTTATTATTATTGTTCTAATATTTCTTATTTCTTGTTAAATGTATTTATGTTAAAGTACTTAATTAATTATATGCATGCTACATTAATAATGTGATATTGATGCCATATTGATTAAGATTTGATCATGTAAAAAAAAGAAATTATATGTAGGAGTTCATTAAATTATTGCAATGGATAGTGGGTCAAGTAGGCGTGATCCAGCATGGGAGCACAGTGATTCAATTCCTGGAAACAAGAATGGCTCTATATGCAAATATTGTGGGTTTGTGATAAAGAGCGAAGGTGTCACACGTTTAAAGTATCATCTCAGTGGACTTGATCCCGGTTCAAACGTCAAAAGATGTGAATCAGTTCCAGATGCAGTCAAGCAATTTATCACTTCAATAATGAAGAGTAAACACAAAGAAAAGGCCAAAAAATCTCATATGATCGACGACATCCGAGCTGAACTACGTGGAGATCCGATCGTGCAGCTCGAAGATACAAGTGAGGACGAAGACTATGACGGTGATGACATGGGGCACATGGGGAAAGGGCACAATTACGACAAGCAATACGAGCGTCTAAGGAAGTCCAATGGCAAAGAGAGCATCTCCACAAACTCCCTAACAGAGGACAAAGTAGTGGCTGTAATGTGCAACGAACCCAGAGCTTTAAAGAATCACAACCAACGGCACCATTGGCGCCTAACTTCAGCAAATCAACTCAAGGACGACAAAAGAGTCTCAAGAATATGTTCTCAGACAGTTCAGTTAAAGAGGCAATGGGCCGTTTAATAAGCAAATTTTTCATATATGAAAATGTCCATCCATCAAAAGCCGCATCTCCTCACTTCCACAACATGGTAATTGGATGCCAAAGAGCCGGAGAGGGAGTAAAACCCCCCACACCTTATGAGATCAGGCACAAGTACTTAGATATAGAGTTCAAAGAGATTACTGAACAAGTTGCCACATTGAAAAGTCAATGGGAGACGTATGGGTGCATGATCATGTGTGACGGATGGACTGGTCCAACAAGATTGTCTATCATAAATTTCATGGTCTACTGCAAAGGTACCACTATATTCATGAAGTCTGTAGATTCTTCTAAGCATAAAAAGGATCATGAATATATATATATATATATATTATTGAAGAACATTATTAGGGAGGTTGGGGAGCATAATGTTATTCAGCTGGTGACAGACAATGCATCCAATTATGTTAAACCTGGAAAGAAGTTGATGAAGCACCATAATGTTTACTGGACTTCTTGTGCAGCTCATTGTATTGATCTCATGTTTGAAGAGATGGGGAAAAGAGAGAGTGTCAAGGATGTGATTGATAAGGGTAAAGCTATTTCAAATTACCTTTATAATCATACTACATTGTTAGCAAAGATGCGTGAATTTTGCAAGGGGGAGATTGTTCGTGCCGCACCTACTTGATTTTCCACCAACTTCATTTCAATAGAGAGCTTACTCAAGAGGAAGTCTGGGTTGAAACAATTGTTCACAAGTGATTGGTGGAGCACTAGCAACTTTTGCCTTACAAAACACGGTCGTATTGTTGAAAGTTTAGTATTTGATCAACTATTTTGGAGTCAAGCAGAACATGTGTGTGAACTATCTGAGCCTCTTTACAAAGTATTACGTGTCGTGGATACAGAAGTTTATTCGACTATGGGTGCAGTTTATGAGTTGATGCGTGTAATGAAAGAGCAGCTTGAAAAAAACCCAAATGCAAAATGGGTTGTGAAAATTATCAATGACAGATGGTTTAAAACTTTAAGACACGATTTGCATGCTACAGGTAATAATAATCTTAATTTTTCATTCCTAGTTTTACTTAACCATAAGTTGTTAACATTATAATGTATAATAAATTTTTGTATTTGTATTTTTTTTCTAGGTTATTATTTGAATCCTCGTTACAATTATAAGCAAGGCGTTGGAGATGACAACATGCTTATTCAAGCTGTGCATAATGTATTCTCTAAGTTGGACCCTGATTGTCCGACACTAGGCGATTTTGGATGAGAGGTTTGGCTTATAACGAATTATTTTTACAATCTATCATTTAAAATTGTGACAATGAAATAATTCATTTTTTACATTCAGCTCACATATTTCAAAGATTCAAAGCTTAATTTTGCCATGCCAGTGGCAGTTGCTTCTAGAGAAAAGATGGCTCCTGGTATGTATACATAGTATATAGTTATAATTAATGTACTCTTTCATTAATCACAAATTGAACTTGATTAGGAAAATTAATAATTTTTTTCTTATATGATAGCTGATTGGTGGATGATGTACGGGACAAGTGCACCTACCGTAAGAAGATTGGCCATTAGAGTATTATCGCAAACTGCTTCAGCGTCAGCTTGTGAAAGAAATTGGAGCACATTTGATCTAATTCATACAAAACAAAGAAACAGGTTGGGATATACTAGGTTGGAGAAATTGGTCTATTGCTATTATAACATGAAGCTTATGCTCCGAGATAAAGAAGCAGAGCAAGCAAATTTTGAGGCCAGAGATCCATTGGATGTGTTTGAAATTGGTATTGAATTTGATGATGAAGAGAGAGATCAACTTTATCAATGGATTAGACCATTACACTTGGATGATGAGGAACAAAATCTAGCTGAGAGAATTGCTGCTGCTGCCCGTGATGAAGGAATAAATGTCGAGCAAGTACTTCGTGAAGAGGTTATAGGACATGTTGATGAGAATGACTCATTTAAATCTCTCATGAGTCAAGACAATATTCAACCTAATCCAAAGCCTAGAAGTTCACATGCTTCCCAACCTCCACGGTTGAGGAGGGATACCTCAGGTACGAGATCTAGAAGCTCATCAAGCACTAGAGGAGGAGACAGCGGAATGCAGAGTGTTGGAGCCGGTGGTTGTGGCAGCGGATATGGTGGTTATAGTGAAGATGAACAATTTTGCTTGACAGAGGAACAAAATTTCACACATGCAAACCAAGATGAAGACCATGGTGACAGAAGAGCAGGTCATGGATACGGTGGAGGAGGCAGAAGAAGTGAATATAATCCAAGAGAAATGGGTCAAGGGAGTTTATAAAGGAATGTTGAAGATGTGTTATCCACCACTTTTGGCTCAATAGGTGTTGGAGATGGTAATTACCAACCCTATTATTATGGTCAATATTTTGCAATGCCTTATCCTTCATATAACATGCCTTATGGTCTTCCAACAAGTGATAACTCATCGTTACAATCACAAACAAATGCCTCAAATGATGATAGCAATGAAGAAAGTCGAGCAATGCCTAGTTCATACTATGAGCTCCAAAATCTTCAAAGACCGCCCCCTGACCCATATGGTTGGCATGTAAGTCAATACGTGCATAATTACATGAGAGAGCAATCATTTAATGAGTACTCTTCACAATACACACATGATTCTGCACAGAGAGATGAGGAAAATAGTGTGAATTTCGAACCTCATAGGTCCTCTACGTGGTTTTGAAGTATTTGTATATTTGATTTTGTAAGGTGTGATGTGTAACATATTGTACAAAAATATGATGGCCTAGCCTCCCATTAAAGTTTAGCCATCAAAAAAATAAAAATAGAACTATTAAATTATATTTTAATAGTTATCAGCACTTAACACGTACCAATTCATATAGTAATATAGCAAATTCATATGTTTTGATGTTTGATCAATATTTTCTTTTCACATAAGGTAGGTAATTGACCATATAACAACCTCCAAAAATTTCATTACAAATTTCCATATATTTTTATTAGTTTCCGTCATTTCCGTCAGAATTTTTAGTGGATCGATATTTCGTCGATATTTCCGTCGATATATCCAAATTTTGGACTGTCGATATATCCTTGATATCCAATATTTTACTCCTTGGGTATGGGACATGTAGGTTTAGTATACTTTATCATATATGTTAATCAGATATAGAAATGTATTCATACTCATTATATAGTGTTGTGTTATTTTTGTTGTTTGAAGAGAATTCGCTTCCTATTGAGCTGACAGATTGAGCTCACCCCTATGTAGACCTTGCAGGTACTTGATGAGTGAAGACTTACCGAAGAACCAAAGCCAGAAGAACAAAAGCTAGAGTTGTAGTTGTGTATTCATAGACCACTAGAGTTACTTTTGTAAACTTCGTTTGTACAGTATAAATTTACTATTTATGAAAATGAAAAGGTTTTTTATTTTTATTTTTGTCTGATTTTTCTTTTTACTAGCACCTTGGTTTTCGAGGTATTTTATTTTTAAATTCATTCCAAAAATTGGGGCATGACAGTGATTCTCCTTTCAAATTAGCTAGGGTTTGTATTTAAGAGGCTTCACTGGGGCCTAGCACAAATTGTTTGGGCCGTACTTAGTGATCCGACTGGCCATTGACAAATATAACGATTTTCCGGCAGCTTCAGACAACTTCTGGTGACCACTTTTTGTCATTTTCTCAAAGTCGCTCTAAATTCTCACGTGACTTCGAAAATGTTCTCGGCTTCTCTTAAAAGTGATTAATCACCATCTTTAAGAGCGTTTCTGTGTCAACTCCCAATTTTCTAGCATAAACAGGAAACATTATAAAAATGATGCTTTATTCATAGAAGACAAGTGATAAGCATGGAGTTATAGACATAATCAGCACATAAATATGGACTTAACAAGGAGGGAGGCACAATCCTTACGTCACATGCTCGTTCCCAACCAGCCCCCCCAGTCAGTTTTTGGGACTTTGCATCCCAGGGAGTCACAATCCCTATTTAATGGATATCCAACATCTAACAAAATCAAGTTCCAACATATCACTAAAAATAGGTCAATAGAATTAGTCGAACACAACAATTGAATCAAATTAAACTTGGGTATGTATCATTCTGCATTTATGGCCTACCTCCACTGTTTCAGATGAAACAATTGAAATAGCTCCTGTACAATTTAGATTAATAAAGTAATTCACTACCACAATTTTTCTCATAGCCGACGACTTCAAGAAACAAAAAGCTGACGACTTTTATTTTCGTCGGCTATAATGTACTATAGCTGACGATTTTTGGTGTTGTCATCGGCTATAGTACACTATAGCCAACGAAAATAAAAGTCGTCGGCCTTTTGTTTCTTGAAGTCGTCGGCTATGAGAAGAATTGTGGTAGTGATTTACTAGAAACTACAATAACGTTCTCATGTACACGAAGAAACTATTATCTGAACTCATATTTGTTAACTCATCCTATAGAAGTACTTCATTATTAGTTTATTCCCTAAACGCCTATAAATGCACGATTTAAGATCACAAAAGAATGTCATATTTAATCATAAATATCACAAAATACATGAAACTGCTATCAAAAGTGATGTCCAAAAACAATATCAAATGTCATGTCCAGAAGCAATACTACACATGCTTGATTACCATCTCGATTGCCGAATTTAATTTTATATTCTTTTCAACACAACATATACGATTTATATCAAACCTTCAATATCAAACACACATAATAAAGAATCAGGCAATTCTTCATACGTCGGAAGAAAGTGTAGCTTATTTTCAAAAAATTTAGAATATGATACCTTTAATTTCCTTCTTTTTCTCTGACTCTGTGCCAACCATCTCCATTCTCTGTCCTCTCGATGATTGCGGAGATATAATTTGTCAGTATACCCAAGCATAGTTCAAAAAAATGATAGATATCAATAATCAGTATTCAATAAAGGAACAATCATCGATTCAAATCTTAACACGATATATTCATAACAATTTTGTATACATAATACACAACGAGAGCTCGGTCCAAGTGTTGAACCGCACTCTGATACCAATTGTAATGACCCGACCCTACTAGATTATTATAACACGTGTGTGACAACCCGAACTGAAAATGGTAGTTAATAGACTTAATTCGCGAGTTTCACGTATAATCGCAGTTTGTTGTAATTAATCGATTTGGCGTCTTGTTTGCGACTAAATTATTTGGCGAGAATTTGACATAAGTTCCTTCACAAGAGTTTTAGAGTTTATGGTTTCGAGCTCATAGCAGTTTTCCGAGGATTTTTCCGATGTCCGATGAATATGTTATGAATATTTCCAACCGATGGATTTAATCATGTTTATCCGTTTTATTTCGATCCGTTTTCGATCGTTGATCGTTTTGTCGGAAAGTCACATTTGGGCCAAGTTGACAAAAATTGGACCGTTGACCGCGTTGACCGAGCCATTTCGGGAAGGATTTTGACCACCGATCGAGTTTCCGTTTCCGGCCATTTCAGACCTCAAGCTTGGTATGGTTAGCTTCCTCTCGTGATTTCCTATTGTTTTGAACTTAGTTTGAGTTGATTTGTGTGACGACCCGAACCAGAATCAGTTGTGTATTCAGCACGATTCACGAGATTGGGTATAGTCGCAGTTTTACGTTATATATGTGGTTTGTCGATCCTATTTGCGAATATGTTTTTCGGCCGAGAATTTGAGTTGAGTGTCTTCACGGAAGTTGTAGAGTACGTGATTTCGAGCTCGTGGGCGGTTCCGGAAGATTTTTCCGATAACCGAGGAATATAATACGATTATTTGAAGTTTCAGTTTCCGACCAGTTTATCCGATTGTTTCGAGCTTATCCGAATCATTTTGAATATTCATTTCGGACCGTTGATTGACCCGAGGCGCGAGTATAAATATTTGAAATAGTCGTAAAATCGTCGAAAATCACTATTTGGCATTGACCACCGTTGACTTTCCATTTTTGGAAGTTTGACCTGTTGACCGAAGAGGAAAGTTTCCATTTCGGGTTCTTGCCGTCCGACGACCATTTTCCGGCCACCTCCGGTCAAGTGAAAGGCATAGTTAGCTTCTCCTTTTGATTTCGAGTTGTATGGTATTTGGTTTGGATGGAATTGATCTCGTTTGGGTGAGTTCGAATCGGGCCGAGTTTAGGAGATTCGCCGGTGATGGTTACGATGGTTTCGGCGAGATTTGGAGGTGGGGTTGATGGGGTTTTTGCTCCCCACACTTAGGTGATGCTTCCCCTGTCATTAATTTGGGATGAGGATAAGTTTTTGTGGCAACCCGATTGGGTCACCGGAAAACTGGGTTCCGAACTGTTCGAGGTGAATTGACCTAGTTCTGGTAAGATTTGGCCCTTGTGTCAGTTGAAGAAGATGTTGGGCTTGGAAAGACCTTGAATTCTGGAAAGTTTCGCCGTGGAATTGCACCGTTGATGGCGCGCCGCCGCCGCCGGCGGCGGTCAACGGCGGAGCTCCGGCAAGAAGTTGACTTTTTGGTTTTCGAAGTTTTTAATGTCGTTTTTCTCGTAATCGCGCCCTGATTATTGTCCAGAGGTTTTCGGATCGATTTGGGTAGCCGATTTTCAGTCGAAGGTTTCGAGTGGAGATTTCGGGAATTTCGTTAATCATTTTGTAATGCATTGCATATTTCCGGGAACGGTTGGTTTCCGTGGTTCAGTATAGGGTTGTGGACTGTGATTTTGATTAGTTATGTTTATGTATATTCAGGAGATCGATATCGAGATCGTGATCGTGCTTCAGGCGAGGGAGCTTCCGCCGGACCATGAGATTAGCGCGAGTTCGCGCTAGTGGACAAGTTTCTATTTTCACAGTTGATAGCGAGTTCGTGGATTTTATGATTTTCGTGTTTACTTTATATGATGATTGAGATATATGTTATACTCGGAGGTTTTATTATATGTTTATTGGTGATGGCATTTATTTCATCGATGCTACCAGAGTTGAGAGATTCCTCTGGACCAGAGTTGAGAGATTCCTCTGGGCAGGGTTGAGTGGTCCCCTGGCCTATCACTATCGGGTTGAGCGATTCACCTGACGTTGGGCTTGAGAGGTCGCCCTACAACCTCCATATATATATATATGTGTGTTCCAAACTCACACTATTTTACATTGAGTATGTATATAAACTGGTGAAAGGCATATGTTTATTTTCGTCCACTCACTCTAACATTTTTATTTGCCTTTCCCCTGGGCTTTTCGGTTTCCGTGCCCAGTTTGCAGTTCGGATTCAGTTGTTTCACGTCGCGGTTGGAGGCTAGTGATCTGAGCTACCTGTGTTTTTCCAGTAGGTTCTTGTTTCGCCTACTGATGTGTATATTGTATATATTTACACTAGTGGTCGCTCTGATACACTCTGATACGTGTTTATACGAATTTTCACGGATATACTATATATAGTATAGTATGTTATTGTTTATTGTTTATATTATGATGTTGAGAAATCTGGATGGGATTGGTGCCCACAGTTTGGCTTTTGTGGCATAGGACGAAGTGTTATTTTCAGGGTGCAGGTTTATGCAATTCTATGTTAGTAACGAAACTCTGCCGAAATTTCGAAAAGTTTTTGTTGGTTCGTATTTTCAGAAGGGGTTCGATTCCGGTTTAGGTAACTGAATCGGGATTGGGTCCTTTCAGCTTGGTATCAGAGCATTAGGTTGTCAGATTCTGTAGACTCTTGTAGTTGTGATGCTTAGGGTATTTGGGTTTGTACAGCATGACTGGAGTGATGACCCGACTGGCCAGCGGTACTCATCAATACTTCGGGTGTTGTGTGTTCTCAAATATCTGCGGTTTCATGATTACGTTCTATCTGCTTGTACCTAATACTTGTCTTGTATCAGTAGGATGCTTCCTCGACGTGGTCCCCGTGTTGATCGGGATGAGGATCCTGATGAGGATCGCCGAACGCGCGACTTGCTTATGCGAGTGCTTCGTTTGGAAGAGCGTTTTGACCCTGTGGTCAAGGCTCGTAGTGCTGGTGCTACTGTGTTTTCGGGTTCAGTTGATCCAGAGATATGCGAGGCATGGTTGGTTCAGATTGAACGTGTTTGTGAGCATCTGCAGTTTACTCCTGAGCAGATGACAGTGGCAACAGTTGGTTTACTTGAGGGTGATGCATACTTTTGGTGGGTTAGCACCGACAGAGTTCCAGCTGATACTCTGTGGACATTGTTCCGTGATCTGTTTATGCGGAGGTACTTTAATCAGGCTAGTAAGCAGCGCAAGTATGAGGAGTTTACGAACTTGAGGCAGGGCAGTTTGTCTGTACTTAAGTATCGGGACCGGTTTACCAGTTTGTCTCGTTTTGCGCAGGATATGGTGGCTACTGAGGAAGCCAAGTGTCGCAGGTTTGAGCTGGGATTGAATCTGAATACCAAAGCTACTCTGACTACGATGCCTCGGAACAACTTTGATGAGTTTGTCAGTGCTGCACTCCGAGGCGAGGATATTGAGCAGGAGAGACAGCAGAGATATCAGCCGAGACGGTTTGAGGAAGGTGGACCGAGTCAGGGGCCTTCAAAGAGGCAGAGTTCTGATACTTACGGTTCAGCTTCATCCTCAGGCGGTGGATCTTATCGCCCACCAGTTTGTGTACCGAGGCAAAGATCGAGATAGAGCAGAGATCGACCGCAGCGACCACAGGCTAGTGGGAGTTCCAGCGGTTCTAGTTATCCTCGGCATACTGGTGGCACTTTTTCTGTACCGAGGGAGTATCCGTTGTGTAGTCTCTGCAGCCGACACCATATTGGTCCATGTCGGTGAGGTCTTGTTACTTATTATCATTGTGCTCAGGTGGGTCACTATTTGAGGGAGTGTCCTCAGTTGTTTGATACTGATGGTCAGGCAGCTCAGAGTTCCGGAGGAGAGCGAGGTGCCACTTCGAGAGCGCGACCAGTACAGTTTGCAGGCCAGGGCAGGCAGCAGGGATAGCCCCAGCGAGGACGACCAGCCGGACAGGCGAGGGTTCATGCTATGACTCTACGTTAGGGCAGAGCTTCACCAGAGGTCATTATCGGTACGTTACATGTCTTTGGTATTCCAGTAGTTGCATTATTAGATCCAGGTGCCACACATTCATTCATATCATTTAGACTGTCATCATTAGCCACGGTACCTGCATCTCCACTTCCGGGGTTGCGGAGAGTGTTGTATCCATCAGGTGAGGTTGTGAGCATTGGTTGGGTATACAGAGATTGTGAGGTGTTTATTGATGGTCATGGATAATATACGCATTTTATGCTCGATTCTTAACGCATTTTCCTTTACGTTTAGCTATGTTATAATCTTAGTTTTTATGTTTTTTTTTATTTAATTTGTTATTTTTAGGTTATTTACGGTGGAGATGAATAACGGCGCGATTCGGAGGAATTTCTGCGATTTTGCGATTTTTGCGATTTCGGACCACCGGGAATGGGCCGGCCCATAAAGCATTTTGTGGGCCCATTTGTCAAAGATTTTTTCGGCCCAAAATCAAGCCCAAGCCCATTAAATTCTGTAAGCAAGCCACTTGGTGAAGAGGAAAAGTCAAGTTTGGCAAGCTTTGTGACTAGGCTTGGTGATTAAGCTTGTGATCATCACAAAGGGTGACTAGGCTTGGTGACTAAGCTTGTGATCATCACAAAAGGGTGACTAAGGGTGTGACTAGCCTAGGTGACTCTTGCTTGTGATGATCACAAATGGTGACTAAGGGTGTGACTTGCGATGGTGACTAAGGGCATTTAATGAAGAGGCAAGGTGGAAGAGAGAGGTAGGCAATTCCTTCGCCTATATATAAGAGGGAGGCTAGCCATAATACAGATCATCTCCCATTTTTACAAGCCAAAGCTCTACACAAATACCTCTCCTCCGTAAACACTTCAAAGGTCCTTTACAAAGCTGAAGCAATCCATCCTCCGAAGCCATCGATCATTCACAATACGCTAAGTCCCTTGTGAATGAGAACCACCTTCAAGAAGTCATCAAGCATTCAAGACAAAAAGTGTAACCATGGTCTTCAACTTCATGTCTTTTGCTTTGTATTTGTTCACTTTGATGTATTTAATGAAGAACAAGTTTGGATTTGAGTTATATGTTCTTAAGCCTTTTCGTAAATTGCATGTGTTTATGATTTCAAGCCTTTTATGCATGTTTGATACAATCTTAAAGCTTCGAAAGCATGTGTTAGATAATACGCTAAGTCCCTCTCTTTCGCATGTTTTGATGATCGTACTTTGTTTAGGGTGTTTAGACGCTAAGTTGCATTCCTACTCAAATCTCAAGCATGTATATTTAGTTGGAAGTTATAAATTTCGTAGCTTACTTAGAGTATTGAGGCATGAAAAAGAGTAAGGTTAATAAGATGAGATGATCACTTGTAATTAGTAGTGTAGCTTCTTATTTTTAGTAAGCATAATTAGACTTTAAGGTTTCTTGATTGTTAAACTTTTCTATGAGTAAAACATGTTAGAAGTCTAGGAGTTCTTGTTGTGTTTGCATGTTTTTGTACTTTAATTTCGTAGATTAATTAACCAATTTTCAATCCCCCCAAACCTTTAGATTTCTGCTCATTAACGAAACCATGCATACGCCCTTTAATTCCCCGGATAGAACGATCCCTACTCGCCAATATTATAATGACAAAATAAGGGTTTTAAATTGCTTACGTGTGAACTGTGTTTTTAGGGTCTACTTTGTGTTAACGTTAAACGCATGTTTTATGCGTATCAATTTTTGGCGCCGTTGCCGGGGAATTATAAAGTTTTTGTATGATTTCGTTGTACATATGTAATTAAAAGCATGTCTATAATTTTCGAAATACATACTTGTTTATACTTATAGAAATTTACATACATGTTTACAATTCATACTTATTACTTATACGAATTTATTTACACTTCGTATTTACACTTGCATAATTTATTTTCATGTTCAAGGATAGTCTTTGATTTAATTTGAGTACTAGCACTTAGTTATTAAATAAACCTCTTTGGAATAGGGAGGTGCCTCTTTTGTTTGTCTATCTCCTTAACCCTTCATGAAGTGTGGATTTCATCACCACACACCATAACCTAAGTGAAGTTATGGGCATGAGGTTGTGGGCGGAGTTTACAAACATTTGAGATTGTATACTATCTTGTGATTTCGAGTAATAATTGGTCATGATGTCTAGAAGGGTTATGAATGGTGACTGGTTTTGGACTAAGAAAACAGAACACCATTGGAGTACATACTCTTACGAGTAAGCCTCGGGGTGTTTCTAAGAACAACAATGGAGTATATACTCTAACGAGTTAGCCTCAGGTTGTTCCCAGAAATTAGTTCTTACCTCTTGCGTTACATCTATCCCAACTGGTCATTTCCAACAATTACGAGAATTAACGATAGTTAGTATACATTTTCGCGCGGACCGCACGACGAAGAGATTTACTCAATAACTAAATCGTGTATTCCTTTTAAATATTAGGCGCACTCAATTCGTAGACACACTTAAATTGATTTACATTGAGTACGAGTATTGGTTATTAAGTTTCGTTCTTTGGAATAGGGAGGTGCCTCTTTTTCTGGTTTATCTCCTTAACCCCTCATGAAGTGTGGATTTCATCACCACACGCCATAACCTAAGTGAAGTTATGGGCATGAGGTTGTGGGCGGAGTTTACTAAGGACTTGAGATTGTATACTATCTCAAAAATTTGGCTGATTGTTGGATATGGTGAGCGGGTTTATGATTGGTGCCGGGTTTCGGATCTAAGCAATAGAACACCATTGGAGTATATACCATAACTGGTTAGCCTCGGGGTGTCTCTAAGAACAACAATGGAGTATATACTCTTACGAGTTAGCCTTAGGTTGTTCTAAATATTAGTCTTTACCTCTCGCGTTATCTCTATCCCTACTTGCCATTTCTAAACGTAACTAAGCTGAATTAGCGAGACTCAGTATACATTTTCGCGCGGGCCGCACGTCCAAGAAATTTACCGAAATGTCATTTTGAGTACTCTCTGTAAATCATAAGTGCAAATAAATACGGACAATAGATGAACTTAATAAATACGACATAATCCTTTAAAAGATGGTATATAGGATTATGCATGCTTACACCTCTTGGAATCAGACTTCATCTTTTGATGAATGAGACCCATTGCACAGTGGAGAGCCTCTGTACCACGTACCATCGGGGCCAAAGGAAAATAAATAATGCTTAGTCAAATTTGTGTGTTTTTCTTTTTGCATGAAAAATCTGTAAAGGACTAACAAAACGTTACATTTAGCTTGCATAACCTCTCTAAAGCTTTATGATGCTTTGATTTCACTACCGAGTACCCTAACCTAAGTGAAGTTAGGGGCATAAGACCGAAGAAGAGGTCATTCTTTGCATTCATATTTTAAGCACGTAACTCGTGTGTTTTCTGCAGGTTCTAACAATTTCTCTTATGCATTCACTCCATTTTTCACGTAGGATTGTTGTTTGATGCATTTTATTTAATGAGAATGTGTTGTGCATAAATTCAATGTGAATTATTGTTTGCTTGCATTTGAACCATGTTTATATATGTTCTAACTAAATTCGTAGCTTTTACATTATATAGTGTTAATTTGCAGAAAACGTGTGTCTTAGTTCATTACATTCATTTGCATAACCCTTAAAATTGATTAGATCATTTGCATTACTTAGTAAATTACATTTAGTGTCTTAAACTTCATAAATTTTGTGTGTTTTAGTAGTTTTTAAGTCTTTGTGAGTTTTTATAGTTTGTTTTGGAAGTTTTACTATTTTATTTGTTATTTGTTTCGCTTTGCTTTCTTTATATGTTTTACGTTTTTTGGTTAGTATCTCTATATTCATTACATATTCTTTTTGATACTAACACTTGGTCTTTGATGGATGCTCAGGCTAATGAAGGTCCTATCATAATCCTGGACCATCTAAAACAAAGTTTGAGGAAATCGCAGAGAGGATAGC
Organism: Geum urbanum; assembly: GCA_946800695.1. Lineage (NCBI taxonomy): Eukaryota > Viridiplantae > Streptophyta > Magnoliopsida > Rosales > Rosaceae > Geum > Geum urbanum. Next base: position 28,168,966 of record OX327004.1, read on the forward strand.
TAGATTATCCCATTATTGAGGAAGGTTTCGATTCTTCACATTCATCAACTGATCATAATTCAGAGCCGGAAGCACAAGAAGTCAAAATGGCCAACGTAGGACAATCCCTTCGTCAACGCACCTGCTCAACCGAATGGAGCAGCGGGCCTTCAAGCATTGCTTTTCCACCACCGGGGGAAAACATGAAGGACATCAAGCTGAAGAGTGGTTTCCTCCACCGACTGCCCATTTTTCATGGACTTTCAAATGAAGATCCGAATAAGCATCTCAAACAATTCCAATTTGTTTGTAACAGCATGAAGCCATTCGATGCTGATACAGATCTCTTCAAGCTTAAAGCATTCCCATTCACCCTAACCGACAGGGCCGAGTCTTGGCTCATGGAACTACCGCCGAACCATATTACCACATGGAAGCAACTTGCGGACATGTTCCTGGCGAAGTACTTCCCGGCCTCAAAGATCACCGTCTTGAGGAAGCAAATCACTGGCATTACACAGAAACCGGATTAGACTTTCGGCCAATATTATGACCGATTCAAGGTTTTGTGTGCCACCTGTCCATCTCATGGATTTTCTGAGACTAATCTCATGAATTACTTTTATGATGGTCTCAAGGCGATCGATAGGGAATTGCTCGATGCAGCAGCTACCGGTGCATTCATGGACTTAAACGAAACCGAAGCTAGAACTCTTCTAGAGAATCGGGCGAACAATGATGCACAGTATGGAATGTCCAACAGAAGAGCAGTCGGCGAAGTGAGTTCTAAAACCGACGCGGATGAAAAATATGACAAACTAGCTCATATGCTAGAGAAGGTTTTAGAGCTCGAAACGACAAGAGCCAAAGCAACTCAAGGGTCTGTTTGTGGCATATGTCAAGCACAAGGTCACCATAATGACCAATGCCCTCAAGCGCCAGAGTAAGCTAGCGAAATGGAGCACGTTAACGCCATCGGTGGATATCAAGGAGGCCAACGGTACAACAACTACAACAATTTCGGCAACCGAGATCATCCAGGCTTTAGATGGAGCAGCAATGAGGGAACGTTGAACCCTCCGGTACCTCAACAAAGCTACCAACGCCCTCCATTTCAGCCTAGGCCACCGATGCAGCATGGTTCTTCATCTCAATCCTTCACAAATCCGGATTATGATAAGATGTTGTCACAACTTTCGGCCTCCACACAAGTTCTCCTTGATGGAAAATCGAAGACCAAGGAGACATTGGATTCTTATGGCCGAGACATCACTGAAGTGAAGAAGCAACTTGGCCAACTTGTTGATTTCATGGGACAAATCAAAGAAACTGGTCGTCTTCTACCTCAAACCACTCCTAATCAACGAAATGTGAATGCCATTGTCACACGGAGTGGGAAGATACTAGAAGAACCAAAGACCAAGAGATCTCATCTCGATAACGTAACTATCGAATACATCACTCAAGAGGAGGAAGATGAGATCGATCCGGCAGCTCAAGAAGTCGAGAAGAAGAAGGTGACGCCTATTGTCACCAAGGCACAATCCCCTCCACAACCCACCCCAATCAAAGGTAAAAGCCCTATTCCTTCAAATACGGTTATTACTAATTCTCCGTTTGCTGTTGCACCTTTCCTAAGTAGATTATTAAAATCAAAGAAGAAAGATGATCAATATGAAGATATCTTGGACATCTTTCGAAAGGTGCAAGTGAATTTGCCCTTGATCGAGTGCATAAAACAAGTGCCAATATTCGCGAAGTTTCTAAAAGAATTATGCACACAAAGGAGGCAAACACGAGAAAAGGAGGTTGTGAAGGTGAATGCAACCATTTCGGCGGTTTTGCAACGTCAGCTACCCCAAAATTGAAGGATCCAGGGAGTTTTTCAGTTCCCTGCGTGATTGGTGACAAACACTTTGAAAACGTAATGCTTGATCTTGGAGCCTCCATCAACGTAATGCCTTATTACCTTTACAATTCGATGGAGCTTGGGGTTCTTAAGCAAGACAGTGTCATCATCCAACTAGCCGAACATACACATAAGTATCCAATGGGATACGTAGAAGACGTTCTTGTGCAAGTCAACAACCTGATTTTTCCAGCAGATTTTTACATCGTTGACATGGAGGAGAGTCCTTTGAACACCACGCCATTGCTTCTTGGACGACCCTTTATGAGGACTGCAAGAACGAAGATAGATGTTTTTCAGGGAACTTTCTCCATGGAGATTGATGGAGAAAGAATCGAGTTCAATATATTAGACGGGATGAAATTTCCGATGTCAAGTGTGGCTTCCGTCTCAATATTTGATCTCATAGATACCTTAGCACAAGGCCACCTTGACACCATCAATGAAGATGAACTCGACATGGCCATCCAACTCGGGGATGACGCCCTTTTCGAGGCCTTAATAGAGCTTAAGCCTCGAGTTCAAGAAATGGCCATGGTTCTAACCAACGCACCATGAAAAGTAAGTTTTTCTCCCCCTTTACCAATTACTTTTGGTATTAATAAAGTTGTTCCCTCCATCGTAGAAGCTCTTGTTTTAGAACTCAAGCTATTACCGGATCATCTAAAGTATGCGTACTTGGGCGAGCATGAAACATTGCCGGTAATTATTTCATCTGCGTTAGAGGAAGAGCAGGAGGAGAAACTCGTGAGTGTACTCAAGAGGTACAAAGCCGCAATAGGTTGGACGCTTGCGGATTTAAAGGGAATTAATCCAGCAACCTGTGTGCATCGGATTTTCCTACACACCAAGCCTACAAGGGAAGCACAACGTCGGCTCCACCCTCCCATAATGGAGGTGGTAAAAAAGGAGGTAATTAAACTCATGGACTGTGGAGTTATTTACCCTATTTCTGATAGCCGTTGGGTTTCCCCTGTGCAGGTTGTACCTAAGAAATCTGGAATCACCGTCGTCGAAAATATGGAGAATGAACTCGTGCCACAAAGGACAATCACTGGACACCGTGTGTGCATTGATTACAGGAGGCTCAACGCCGCAACTCGCAAGGATCATTTTCTATTACCGTTCATAGATCAAATGCTGGAAAGGTTAGCCGGCCATGCATTTTACTGTTTTCTCGACGGATACTCCGGCTACAACCAAATTAGCATTGCGGAGGAAGATCAAGAAAAGACAACGTTCACATGCCCTTTCGGAACGTTTGCATACCGCCAAATGCCATTTGGATTATGTAATGCACCAGGTACATTTCAACGCTGCATGCTCTCAATTTTTTCCGATTACATTGAAAAAATTATTGAAGTATTCATGGACGATTTTAGTTTATTTGGGAATGATTTCGATGCATATTTAAACAATTTAGAAACTATTTTACAAAGATGCGTTGAAACCAACTTGGTGCTTAATTGGGAGAAGTGCCATTTCATGGTTACACAAGGGATCGTGTTAGGTCATATTATTTCTGAAAAAGGATTAGAAGTTGATAAATCCAAAGTAGATCTTGTGCGTCACTTACCCTCTCCAACTTCGGTTAGAGAGATACGTTCTTTTCTTGGACACGCAGGATTTTATCGAAGGTTTATCAAAGATTTTTCCCACATCTCTCGCCCGTTGTGTAAATTGCTGAAAAGGAGACTCCGTTCGTATTTGACGAGGAATGCAACGCTGCCTTCAACAAGTTGAAGGAACTTCTCACGAGCGCTCCTATTTTGAGCAGCCCTGATTGGTCTCTACCATTTGAACTCATGTGCGACGCCTCGGATTATGCCGTAGGAGCTGTTTTGGGTCAGCGGAAGGACAAGAAGCCTTATGTAATTTATTACGCCTCTCGGACGCTTGATGAAGCTCAAAGAAATTATACCACCACCGAGAAGGAGTTTCTTGCAGTGGTTTTTGCTTTAGATAAATTTCGGTCTTATTTACTTCAAACTAAAGTAACTGTGTATACTGATCATGCAGCTTTGAAGTACCTAATGCTAAAAAAAGGACTCAAAACCAAGGCTTATTAGATGGATACTTCTACTCCAGGAATTCAACATTGAAATCAAGGATAAGAAGGGAGTAGAAAATGTTGTCGCTGACCACCTATCACGCTTGATAGGTGAGAATGAGACTGTTGAAATTGAGGAAACTTTTCCGGATGAAAAACTCTTCGGAATTGAGGTAACTGTTTTGGAAACTCTATGGTATGCAGATATCGTTAATTACTTAGTTACTGGTGAGTTTCCATCTACCATGCATAAATTTTAGCGTGACAAACTTAAACATAATGCTAGAACTTTTATCTGGGATGAGCCTTATTTATGGAAACAATGCTCCGATTTAGTGATTAGGAGATGTATCCCAGATAGTGAATTTAAGCCTATTCTAGACTTTTGTCACAATGAAGCATGCGGGGGACATTTTGGTTCAAGGAGGACAGCCCTTAAGATTTTAGATTACGGTTTCTTTTGGTCTAGTTTATTTCGCGATGCTCATGCATTTTGTGCTGCATGTGATAAGTGCCAGAGATTCGGTAATTTAGGACCTAGAGATCAGATGCCACAACACTACATATTTAATGTCAAGATTTTTGATGTGTGGGGTATTGATTTTATGGGACCATTTCCTCCCTCCAATGGTTATATGTATATTTTACTCGCAGTAGATTATGTTTCAAAATGGGTGGAGGCAAAGGCCACCCGGACTAATGATTCGCGAGTTGTTGCAGATTTCCTACGAACTAACATTTTTACTAGATTTGGAATGCCGCGAGTTCTAATTAGCGATGGAGGAAGTCATTTTTGCAACCGCACGGTGGAAGCATTGATGAGGAAGTATGGTGTAAGACACAAGGTTTCCACACCATACCACCCTCAAACAAATGGAATGGCTGAAGTTTCCAACCGTGAGATCAAGAAGATTTTGGAACGAACCGTCCGCCCAAACCAGAAAGATTGGAGTCAGTGGTTAGATGATGCATTGTGGGCTTACAGGACTGCCTACAAGACCCCCATTGGTATGTCACCTTTCCGATTAATTTATGGGAAACCGTGCCATCTTCCAGTTGAATTGGAGCACAAGGCATGGTGGGCCGTGAAGAAATTCAACATCGATCGAGATGCAGTAGGTTTGCATCGAAAGCTACAACTTTGTGAACTTGAAGAGATCAGAAATGATGCTTTCGACAATGCGTGGATTTACAAAGAGAAGATGAAAGAGATCCATGATAAGATGATTCGCAAGAAGAGTTTTGAAGTTGGGCAGAAAGTATTGCTTTTCAATTCAAGACTTAAGCTCTTTCCGGGAAAGCTTCGCTCTCGATGGATGGGGCCATTCATAGTTGCTCAAATTATGCCTCATGGAGCAGTTCTCATTCGATCAATAGACAAGGGCAGTGAGTTCAAAGTAAATGGCCATCGCTTGAAGCCCTATTTTGAGGCATTTGCGGAGCATAACGTGGAGGAGATGCAACTCCAAGAACCGGCCATCTCAAAAACAAATTGATGCATCAGGTCTAAAGCATATGGCGTAAAATGAGCGCTCATTGGGAGACAACAGATTTGTTTTCTTCTCCTCCTTTTAATCAATTTAATGGCTTTTGCATTTTAAATTAGAATTTTCGTAGATCCTATACTCCATGTTTAATTCTATACTTTTACTTTAGTACATTGAGGGCAATGTAGAGTTTAAGTGTGGGGGAAGGGTTTACAATTTAATTGTGTCTAAATTAGTGTTTTTCAGAGTCTTTAGGATGCCCTTAACTAGTCGATGATGAAATTGGACCGATACGAACACATATGGCGTATGAATCACATGCATCGAATTGTTGTGCTAATTGAGATATTCTAAATGTTTTTAACATGTAGTAGATATGAATTGCAAAACATGGTACAGAAATTGCATGCTTGAATAAGTTTTTAATCATATGAAACCCTATGTGAGCTTTTGAGCTATCTGTTCTTTATTCGATTGAATATACATCCATTTCGTAGCTACTAGCTTATATATGCCTCATTTGATTGCTTGCCATAGATTTTAATGAACTAGAGAATGGTAGAACTTACTCATGTCAATTTGCAAAGCTTTTAAGTTGATACATACTTTGATTTTGGAAATGATTAAAGGCATTTAGGATTTTCCACCACTTCGCCAAATATCTATGTATCCCATTTGTACACATGAGTTGCGACACCCCTAGATAAACCAATTGAGCTCACGTTAAGCTTTTCTTTCATCACCATATTTACCTAAACACTTACCCTAGTGTAGAATATCCTTACCTTTGTTCCGGAAACTTGGTGAGAATTTTTCAAAACTAGCACATCATATGATGGTTTGGTAAGAAAGATTGAAAGAGTTAATGTGAGTAAGGGGAAAGACTTGTCCAAATAACTTAAAAAGTATGAGATTGCCAAAAAGAAAAAATATATATATATATATTTGAGAGAATGAAAAGAAAAAAATTATATATATCTCTCATGGCAATGTGTTGTGTTCTAAGCATAAACCCTTTGGATTAATGTCCCCCTTATTTGCGGATTTGGAGATTACGACAAATTGAAGGCCCAAAAATAGAAGAAATATGGCCTTTGTCCTGTCCGAAAAGCTCAAAGGGTAGTTCAGATTGAAGTATACATGGTAACATTCGAGTGGAGATGGAGGACGAATTTGGTGCTAGACTAAGTTTGTTGGAACGTTTTTATCACCACATATCTAAATTTCGAATGCCTTAGCCTTAACCCCATTACAACCTCACTAAAAGTCCTTTATGATCCTTAAAATGAGTAGCTTTCAATGAGTAGAGTAAGTTGCATGAGTAAGCTTATAGTTTTGGTTCATTTGTGCAAGTAATTAACTCCATTCATGTGGTTTTCGTTTAAATTCATATACACTTTAAGTGAACCCTTTTCATGAGTGAAAAATATGATGAGTTCATCCTTGTGAGTTGATTAAACCTTTATTCAAAGCATGCACAGCTATAACATAACCATTGTTTTCTCTATGTCTTACTTGTTCATTACATAATTATATCGCAATTATCTCTTGAATTCGTTGAGCATACAAAGTTGAAAATCATGTGAGCCATCGCCATATACTTATGAAAATTCTGAGACAAATTTTAGCTAAGGGCTTAGTTGTGTTCTTTCTTTTGTTTTAAATTCGTAGAGAGTCTTAGTTTAACTTAGTGTTTGCTAAGGGACTAGCAAAGTCTAAGTATGGGGGAATTTGATATACGCATTTTATGCTCGATTCTTAACGCATTTCCCTTTACGTTTAGCTATGTTATAATCTTAGTTTTTATGTTTTTTTTTATTTAATTTGTTATTTTTAGGTTATTTACGGTGGAGATGAATAACGGTGCGATTCGGAGGAATTTCGGCGATTTTGTGATTTTTGCGATTTCGGACCACCGGGAATGGGCCGGCCCATAAAGCATTTTGTGGGCCCATTTTTCAAAGTTTGTTTCGGCCCAAAATCAAGCCCAAGCCCATTAAATTCTGTAAGCAAGCCACTTGGTGAAGAGGAAAAGTCAAGTTTGGCAAGCTTTGTGACTAGGCTTGGTGACTAAGCTTGTGATCATCACAAAGGGTGACTGAGGGTGTGACTAGCCTAGGTGACTCTTGCTTGTGATGATCACAAATGGTGACTAAGGGTGTGACTTGCCATGGTGACTAAGGGTGCATTTAATGAAGAGGCAAGGTGGAAGAGAGAGGTAGGCAATTTCTTTGCCTATATATAAGAGGGAGGCCAGCCATAATACAGATCATCTCCCATTTTTACAAGCCAAAACTCTACACAAATACCTCTCCTCCATAAACACTTCAAAGGTCCTTTACAAAGCTGAAGCAATCCATCCTCCGAAGCCATCGATCATTCACAATACGCTAAGTCCCTTGTGAATGAGAACCACCTTCAAGAAGTCATCAAGGATTCAAGACAAAAAGTGTAACCATGGTCTTCAACTTCATGTCTTTTGCTTTGTATTTGTTCACTTTGATGTATTTAATGAAGAACAAGTTTGGATTTGAGTTATATGTTCTTAAGCCTTTTCGTAAATTGCATGTGTTTATGACAAGCCTTTTATGCATGTTTGATACAATCTTAAAGCTTCAAAAGCATGTGTTAGATAATACGCTAAGTCCCTCTCTTTCGCATGTTTCGATGATCGTACTTTGTTTAGGGTGTTTAGACGCTAAGTTGCATTCCTACTCAAATATCAAGCATGTATATTTAGTTGGAAGTTATAAATTTCGTAGCTTACTTAGAGTATTGAGGCATGAAAAAGAGTAAGGTTAATAAGATGAGATGATCACTTGTAATTAGTAGTGTAGCTTCTTATCTTTAGTAAGCATAATTAGACTTTAAGGTTTCTTGATTGTTAAACTTGTCTATGAGTAAAACATGTTAGAAGTCTAGGAGTTCTTGTTGTGTTTGCATGTTTTGTACTTTAATTTCGTAGATTAATTAACCAATTTCTAATCCCCCCAAACCTTTAGATTTCTGCTCATTAACGAAACCATGCATACGCCCTTTAATTCCCCGGATAGAACGATCCCTACTCGCCAATATTATAATGACAAAATAAGGGTTTTAAATTGCTTACGTGTGAACTGTGTTTTTAGGGTCTACTTTGTGTTAACGTTAAACGCATGTTTTATGCGTATCAATGGATTAGCCGCGGATCTGTTATTGCTAGATATTGTGGATTTTGATCTGATCTTGGGTATGGACTTCTTGGAGACGCACTGGGCCATGTTTGATTGTCACAAGAAGGAGGTCGCGTTTCGACGTCCAGGGTTACCCGAGATACTGTTCCGTGGCGATAAGAACACTTCACTACCGTGTTTGATTTCTGCGATGAGGGTGGATCGGTTGATGAAGAAGAGTTGTGTCGCTTACTTAGCCCATGTTGTGGACACTACAGCTGCAGTGCCGGATCTTGGTAGTATTGAGGTTGTTTCTGAATTTCCGGATGTGTTTCCAGCGGAGTTACCTGGTATACCCCCTGTACGGGAGATTGATTTTACCATTGAGTTGTTGCCGGGTACAGGACCGATTTCCCAGACACCGTACCGGATGGCGCCAGCTGAGTTGAAAGAGTTGCAGATTCAGCTCCAGGAGTTTCTAGAGAAGGGTTTCATTCGACTGAGTGTTTCTCTGTGGGGTGCTCTGGTGTTGTTTGTGCGGAAGAATGATGGGTCCATGCGGTTGTGCATCGACTATCGGAAACTGAATCAGGTTACAGTGAGGAACAAGTACTCGTTGACGCGGATTGATGACTTGTTCGATCAGCTCAAGGGAGCATCAGTCTTTTCGAAGATTGACGTTCGATCCGGATATCACCAGTTGAGGATCCGAGACTCTGATGTAGCCAGGACAGCATTCAGGACGTGGTATGGGCACTATGAGTTTTTGGTTATACCGTTTGGGTTGACCAATGCCCCCGCAGCTTTCATGGACTTGATGAATGAGGTGTTCAGACGGTTCCTGGACAAGTTTGTGATTGTGTTCATTGACGATATTTTTATCTATTCCAGGAGTGTGGGCCAACACAAGAAGCATTTGCGGGCAGTGTTGCGAACTTTGCGGGGCCATCAGTTGTTCGCGAAGTTTAGCAAGTGCGAGTTCTGTTTGGATAGTGTGAAGTTTTTGGGCCACGTGATTTCGGCCGAGGGAGTCAGTGTTGATCCTGACAAGATCGAGGCCGTGCTGAACTGGAGTAGACCCACTACTGTACCGGAGATTCGGAGTTTCTTGGGGTTAGCAGGCTATTACCGATGGTTTGTACAGGATTTCTCCCGGATTGCTACACCATTGACCAGATTGACGAAGAAAGGCGTCAAGTTTGAGTTGTCTGATGCGTGCGAGGAGAGTTATTTGCTCCTGAAGGAGAGATTGACTACCGCACCGGTTCTGACATTGCCAGACCACAGTGGTGAGTTTGTTGTGTACAGCGATGCGTCGAAGTTGAGGCTTGGCTGTGTGTTGATGCAGCATGGTAGAGTTGTGGCATATGGTTCCAGGCAGCTGAAACCGCATGAGGTCAACTATCCGACGCAAGATTTGGAGTTAGCCGCTATCGTGTTAGCGTTGAAGAGTTTGAGGCATTATATGTATGGTGCTCAGTGTAAGATTTACACTGATCACAAGAGTCTCACCTACTTGCGGACACAGCCGGATCTGAACATGAGGCAGCGCCGATGGATGGAGTTGATCAACGACTACGATTGTACGTTTAAGTACGATCCAGGGAAGGCCAATGTTGTAGCTGATGCACTTAGCCGGAAGTCTGGAGCCTCGTTGTTTCACATGTGTGTGGCCAGAGTATCGATGTTAGCCGAGCTTCGAGCTACGGGTGTTGTATTCGGGTATGATGACGAGGGAGCTTTGTTGGCTAGTTTTCAGGTTCGACCCGTATTGGTTGATCAGGTGCGAGAGGCTCAGGATTCAGATTCTTACCTGTTGGGCAAGAAGACCATGATACGGAATGGTGTGCCTACAAAGTTTCGATTAAGCGACGACGGTACGTTGTTGTTCAGAGGCAGGTTGTGTGTGCCCAGAGACGAGAGCTTGAAGAAGGAGATTCTGGACGAGGCCCATAGTTCAGCGTATGCGATGCATCCCGGAGGTACGAAGATGTTTCGTACACTCCGAGCGTACTATTGGTGGCGCAACATGAAGCGGGAGATTACCGCGTACGTGAGTCGATGTTTGATCTGTCAGCAGGTGAAATCGGAGAGGCAGAAACCCGCAGGGAAACTACAGCCACTTGAGATTCCGGTTTGGAAGTGGGAGCACATTACGATGGATTTCGTCTATCAGTTGCCGCGTACTTCGGCGGGCAACACTGGCATTTGGGTTATTGTTAACCGACTGACGAAATCCGCAGACTTTCTTGCACTTCCAGGGAAGGTATCAGTGGGTAGATTCGCCAAGTTGTACTTATCTGAGATTGTTCGCTTGCATGGTGTGCCTGTCTCCATTGTTTCAGACCGAGATAGCCAGTTCACTTATGAGTTTTGGCAGGCGTTGCAGCGAGCTTTTGGCACGAGGTTGCGATTTAGTACAGCTTTTCATCCTCAGACTAACGGGCAGTCCGAGCGGACCATTCAGACACTTGAGGATATGCTACGATCATATTTGTTGCAGTTTCGCGGAAACTGGGATCAGCAGTTACATTTGATTGAGTTCACCTACAACAACAGCTATCAGGCCAGTATTGAGATGGCACCGTACGAGGCCCTGTACGGGAAGCAGTGTCGCACTCCATTGTGTTGGAGTGAGGTGGGCGAGCGTTGGCTTATTAGTCCTGATTTGGTGAAAAGTACGATGGAGGACATACAGGTTATCCGGGATCGATTGAAGATCGCCCAGGATCGGCAGAAGAGTTACGCAGATGTCAGGAGGAAGAGCTTAGAGTTTGAGGTTGGTGATTGGGTCTTCCTGAAACTATCTCCGTGGAGGGGAGTTATGCGTTTCGGGAAGCGTGGCAAGCTTCGACCACGGTACATTGGTCCGTATGAGATTACGGAGAAGGTTGGAGCTGTTGCTTACAGACTTGAGTTACCAGCTGAGATGGCTCGTGTTCATGATGTCTTCCATGTTTCGATGTTGCGGAAGTACATCTCAGATCCTTCACATGTGTTAGCCCCACAGCAGTTGCCGATCAGAGAGGATATCACTACAAGAAAATGAGTCATTACCGGCGAGATTCCGGCCAACAAGGCCGGCGACCGGAAAAGTCGCCGGTAATGTCCATCATTACCGGCGACTTACCCCGTCGCCGGTAATGTCGCCGGAATATCGCCGGTAATGTTCCAAAACATTACCGGCGACTCCAACCGTCGCCGGCAATGTCTAGGCAGACATTTCCGGCGATTTTCCGGCCGGAATTTCGCCGGAAATGTGTGCCTAGACATTGCCGGCGACGGTTGGAGTCGCCGGTAATGTTTTGGAACATTACCGGCGAGATTCCGGCGTAAAGTCGCCGGTAATGTCTTCATTTCCGGCGACTTACTCCGTCGCCGGCAATGTGTCTTATATTAGATGCCGGATGGGGCAGCTCGATCATTCAATCATTTTGAGCGAAAAAAATCCAGAGAAATCGAAAGAAGGAAAACGTACGCTCTGAAATCGATCATTCGCTATATTGTCAAAATTAAGGCGCGCGTCGAAAACTCGATCACTCGGGAAGCTATATATATAGGTACGTAGGTGTATATATACGTATATGTGGTGTATATATATATATGTGTGTGTGTTGATCAACTCCAATTCGTGAGATATATATGAAATGTTGTTGATGTACGGTCACCGAAACGAGAAAACAGCTTGTAGTTAATCTTGTGTCTGAATCAATGACTGGTATTATCGTATTGTTAGAGGAGCCAGGCTTAACAGAGCCTCCTCCTACCCAGTCAAATATGTTTTGAATTGAAAAAAGGAGAATACTATCATCGAGTACTGAATCGAATTCAGAGATTAGATCGATATATATACATATGCATGCATGTGTTGATTTAATTAGAGTTGAATTGAGAGATCACGTCGATTATTAGTAGTGAATGTGTGTATATATATATAATTAATACGTAAAATTGTTAGAATTTTCAGGATGGACAAGAGTTGGATAAGCCTCGAAAGATGGGATGTCAGATATCACCAGGGAATTAGGAGTTTTGTGGATTTTGTGAAGGCTAATTGTGGAGACACTACACTTCATTATTGCCCGTGTAAAGAATGTAAGTGTTTCAGCGATCGATTTCGATTTCCCATTGATAAAGTCCAGAGGCACCTGAGTAAATACGGGTTTTGGGATAAGTACACTTGTTGGATTTATCACGGTGAAACATCGGTAGCGGGTCCGCATGATCATGGACAATTTGGTGAGAGGGCCAGTCCACGCTATGATCATGGAGATTTTGCTGAGAGGGGCAGTTCATCCTATGATCCAACATCGATGTTAATCAATGATATGTTTCCTCATGAGAGCGGTGTATTTGTTGATGAAGCACCAAATGTCCCTCCCGTCGTTGATGGTTTCCCCCATATCGAGCCAGTCGAACCATTACCTGGAGGTCATGTCAACACAAGCGGTATGGACAAGTACAACAACCTGATTGCATTGCAACAGACTCCGTTGTACGACGGTTGTAGTAAGACTGTTCTTGAAAGTGTGATGGGAGTGATGCAGCTCAAAATGGAGAACAAAATGTCTGTCAAAGCTGTTGATTCTTGGTTGAAGTGGACTGCTTCGCTACTGCCACCCGGTCATCGTCTTCCTACCACTCATCATAAGGTGCGACATATCCTGAAAGATCTTGGGGTTTCTTACATCAAAATCCATGCATGCAGATATGATTGTATTCTCTTCTGGGGAAAAGATCTCGAAGACCTTGAAGCCTGCCCGGTATGTTTTACAGAAAGGTATAAGTTGACTCCTGCAGGCAACAAGAAAGCTGTGAAGATACTTCGATATTTCCCGCTTATTGATAGGCTGGAGCGGTTGTTCATGTGTGCTTTCACGGCCGAGGCAATGAGATGGTGGGCTGAGAGGAACTTGCATGACGATGACACCCTTATACACCCTTCCGACGGAGAGGCTTGGAAGCACATGGTCAGGGAGTTTGATCATTTTGTAGCAGAGGTCCGAAATGTTTGGCTAGGGCTCTCATCTGACGGATTCAACCCTTTTGGCAACATGAGTCTTCAATACAGTATATGGCCAGTTATTTTGGTACCGTACAACCTTCCACCAAGGATGTGCATGAAGAAGGAATACAATATGCTCACTCTGTTAATTCCGGGCCCGGGTTATCCAGGAAAGTGTCTCGATGTGTATTTGAGGGCTTTGATTGAGGAGCTTAAGTACCCGAGTGAGTGTGGCCACCCCACTTACGATAGGTTCAAAAAGGAGATGTTCCAGATGCATGCCATGCTTGTTGGCACCATCAGTGATTTTCCTGCCCGCGGTATGTTGTCGGGCAACGTTACCAGGGGTTACAGGGCTTGTTCAGAGTGCATGACGGTTGATTGTTGCAGTCCTCATTGCAGTAAAATTGTTCAGATGCGTCACCGTTGTTGGCTTCCATATGATCACCCATTTAGGCAGGATCCAGACGCGTTTGATGGGACTGTGGAAACAGGTGTGGCACCCAGGCGATGGACAGGGGAAGAAATTTTGGAAGTGTTGAATGAATACGATTTTGGCCAGCTGAGCAATCATCCTGACATAGTGGCGTCAATTCCAGACAAGCCCGAAAGGTATAAGTTTTGGACACACAAGAGCATATTCTGGGAACTCTCCTACTGGCCCAGGTTGCCTATCAGACATTACCTAGATGTCATGCACATAGAGAAGAATGTGTGTGAAAGTGTGGTGGGCACAGTTCTTAACTTGGAGGGGAAAACAAAAGACATCCCTAAGGCACGCATTGATCTGAAAGCAATGGGTGTGCGGAAACATTTGTGGTTAAGAGATGGTAAGAGAAAAATGCCGCAAGCTCCGTACACCGTAAAGCCGAAGCATAAGCATGAAATTTTTCTGTGGCTGAGTAATGTCAGGTATATATTCTTATGGCTATGTAGGAATTTGGCCTTAAATTTTTAGCGGAGTATATATGGTTATATGCGAGAAATATAATTGGTCCATATATATGGCTTTATCTATATATATGCAGGTATCCTTATGGCTATGCAGGAAATATAAGCAGGTGTGTTAACTTCCGGGACAATAAGATGTACGGATTAAAGAGTCATGACTGCCATGTACTGCTTCCACGCCTGTTCCCTATTTTCATTCGAGGGTACATGCCCAAAGTGGTGGTGGAGCCGTTGGTGGCCTTGTCAAGATTCTTTCAGAAGTTATGCACCAGGGAAGTTAAAAAAGCAGACCTGAGGGAGATGCAAGATGACATCATTTTTATCATGTGCAAGCTTGAGAGGATATTTCCCCCAAATTTTTTCGACATAATGCCGCACCTGATGATCCATCTTCCCGAACAATTGTTGCTTACCGGTCCCGTACACTACACTTGGATGTATCCCATGGAAAGGTACAAATGATTCATAAATTTGGTTTGCCTATGTTTTTATATGTAAATTCTTGTGGTTAAGTAAGTTAACGTGTACTTGTTAACTTGTAGACAATTGGGAGCCTACAAGGACTATGTGAAGAATAAATATGCACCTGAAGGGTGTATCGCTGAAGCATATCTTGCGCACGAGTGTGTAACGTACACCAAAGTGTACCTCGAAAATGTAGAGGACCCCCAACAACATATGCCGATAGATGAACCCCAGTTCAACCTTTCTATCATCTCCAGTGACGTGGTAGTACAGGGAAGCTTGCCAAATTCGTACAAGTTGGATGGAAATAAGGTAGCCATTGCCCACTGGTCGGTACTGATTAACTGTTAAGAAGTACAATATTGGAAAAACTATCATCTTCACTGCCCTGCTATTGCCAGAAATGTTGATTACCACAACAAGACGTTTGCAAACTACTTTGGTCAATGGGTAAGTATATGTGTATATGTCTATTTTTATATATATCCTTATATAGCATGTATGTATGTACGTGGTTTTGTGGTTTCAAGATGACATAATTTCTTCTGTACGTATTAATATATGGACGTTTTCAGATGAACCATGTAGCAGATGATGGTTTCCCAGGATGGCGTGAAATGAGGGTCAAACGAATTGAGGGTCCTGGCGATGAAACCGATTGCTTCAAAAGTTTACTCGATGTGTCAGGTCAATGGCGTGAAATTTATATGTGAAAATCAAGACGACCGACTGAAAACACAGAATTGTGGGGTGATGGTCCATGGTGGGCAGGATGGCGTTGACTATTACGGTGTCCTTCATTCAGTTGTTGAACTAATTTATGGGAACCACATGAAAGTGCACTTGTTCAAGTGTAGATGGTTTGATACTAGCCCGGAGAACACAAGGACCGATCAGTACGGAACATTTTCGGTGAATACTGCTACTACCTGGTATGAAGATGACCCTTTCGTTCTTGCCTCATCAGTAAAACAAGTGTTTTACCTGGACGATCTTCTTAACAAAGTCCCGTGGAAGGTGGTTAACCATGTTGCTCATAGAAACATATACAGTGCTGCCACACTTGGTGATACTGCAGATGATGAGGAAGTTACTGCATACCAAGAGCCAAACGCTTTTGACATTCCGGAATCATCTACGATTCGCCTTAATAATGTGAGATCTGGGAGTGTGGTTCGAATTACTGGAGCAGAACTTCTCGATGTTAATCCATATGAAGTTGACGCTGATTCAGATGACGAGGAGCGGCACATATTGCCAGAGGTTACCTATGAAACCGAGTCAGACTCAAGTGATGAAGATGATTACGATTATCATCCTTAGTACGTTGGAAATTGTAGTCGGAAATTGTAGTCGGCAAATGTACGTAGTAAAATGCACGTAGTAAAATGTACATAGTAAAATGTACGTAGTAAAATGTTTAAGGAAATTGTAGTCGGAAAATGTACTCGGAAATTGTATGTAGTCGGAAATTGTACGTAGTCGGAAATTGTATGTAGTCGGAAATTGAACGTAGTCGGAAATCGGAACCGTAGTCGGAAATTATACGTAGTCGGAAATCGGAACCGTAGTCGGAAATTGAACGTAGTCGGAAATCGGAAATTGAACGTAGTCGGAAATCGGAACCGTAGTCGGAAATTGAACGTAGTCGGAAATCGGAACCGTAGTCGGAAATTATACGTAGTCGGAAATCGGAACCGTAGTCGGAAATTGAACGTAGTCGGAAATCAGAAATTGAACGTAGTCGGAAATCGGAAATTGAACGTAGTCGGAAATCGGAACCGTAGTCGGAAATTGAACGTAGTCGGAAATCGAACGTAGTCGGAAATCGGAACCGTAGTCGGAAATTGAACGTAGTCGGAAATCGGAACCGTAGTCGGAAATTGAACGTAGTCGGAAATCGGAACTGTAGTCGGAAATTATACGTAGTCGGAAATTGTACGTAGTCGGAAATTATGTAGTCGGAAAATGGTCGGAAATTGGTCGATCGGATAATAGTCGACAAATAATGACATTACCAATGAGTTGACAAGCAACTCGTTGGTAATGTCATTACCAACGACTTAGCAACTCGTGGGTAATGTCATTACCAACGACGTTGACCTACCTCGCCGGCAATGGTGGCGGTATAGCTCGAGCTCGAGCTCCTCCTCCCCATTTCTCTTCGGCCTAATTCAATTCTCTCTTCCCTCTTCCCTCTCTTAGCACGAAATTCTCACCTCTCCCCTCTCCTCAATCCTCTCTTCTCTCTTCCCTCTCCCCTCTCTTCCTCTCCTCCCCTCTCTCCTCCCCTCTCTCCTCCTCCCCTCCTCCTCTTCCTCCTCCCCTCACCTCCGTCGCCGGCAAAGTTGGGTCGAGCTCCACCATGCTAGGTTTGAGCTCACTCTCTCTCCCTCTCTCTCTCTCTCATTCCACAATATTTTTTTTGTGTATTTTAATTAATTAATTTTTGATAATTGTGGGATGTATATATGTATGCATGTGGACAATATTTGTAAAATGTAATTAAGGTATGTATGAAAATTGTGGGAAAAAAATGTGGATAATTGTGGGGTGAAGGAGCAATATATGTGATGTATATATGTGAAAAATTAATTAATATATATGGAATGTATATATATACGTATGTTTGAAAAATGTGGAAAATTAATTAGCTAGGGTGAATTGGATTAATATGTGATGTATATATATATGTGTGAATTAAGGTGATCGAAATTAAGATGCATGATCGATGTATATATGTGTGAAAAGTTTAAAGCCGGAAATGATGTATGTATATATGTTAAGTTAGGTGATATAGTTGTTAATTTAACGTATAATAGGTGATATTGGAACCATACCAAATCAGAACCGGAACGGTTTGAAATCGGAACTGTTTATAACCGGAACCGTTTGAAAACAAACGGTTCCGGTTCCAAACCGTTCCGGTTCTGATTTGTTATAGAACCGAAACGGTTTGGAACCGGGACTGTTTGTAACCGGAACCGTTATGTTACAAATTGTTCCAGTTACAAACAGTTCCAGTTTCAAACGGTTCCGGTTCCAAACCGTTCCGGTTCTGATTTGTTATAGAACCGAAACGGTTTGGAACAGGAACCGTTTCGAACCGGAACTGTTTGTAATCAGAACCGTTATGTTACAAACGGTTCCGGTTACAAACAGTTCCGGTTTCAAACGGTTCCGGTTCCAAACCGTTCCGGTATTTCTGATTTGTTATAGAACCGAAACGGTTTGTAACCGGAACCGTTTGGAACCGGAACTGTTTGTAACCGGAACCGTTTGTAATATAACGGTTCCAGGTTCAAACGGTTCCTGTTCCAAACCGTTCTGGTTCCAAACCGTTCCGGTTCTGATTTGTTATAGAACCCCAGTTCCCATGACTATTACGGTGTCTATGCCAGGAGGTTTTGCGGCTAATTGGCTTCGGAGAGGTTCCCGAAATAGTGGAGGGAACAGTAGTCAAGCTTCCTCCTCGCCCGCAGTTAGCAACACGCCCAGTGGGCCAATGATGAGTGCTCGCACGAGAGCCTTGCTAGAGGCGCGAGCTGAGGAGGAAGTTGCACGATCAAGAGCCGCGCAACCGGAAGTTGAGCCTCGAGCCTCAGTCTCCAGACGCTCAATCAACAGACGTCCCTCCAGTGGCAGAGCCTCAGACGAGCGACAGTCAACGGGGGCATCAGAAACTCCCTCAATCCGAATGCCCCATATTCGCCCAGTGCCTACTCCTGTTTCACGGGAATCATCTGAGACACATGGTGGTGCTGGCGCCTCATCGTCCAGGCCTCGTCTATCTCCGCCGTCCGGTCTCTTCCTACCCGACGAGATTCCTGTCATCCCTGAATTCGATGATAGGGGGATGCCTGTTTATATTGAAGGACGGCCGGAGTTCCTGAGCGTGGAGGAAGCGTATAACTTCCTCCCGTTCGACCCCGTGTATCTTTGGAGTGTGAGGTGCACCAACCAACAAACGGACGATGCAGGTAAATTTTATTTAACATCAGATTGATTACTTAATTATTACTTAAGACTTGCGATAGGTTCAATTAATGATATCAATTTGTTGACATTGTATTATTAGGCAATTTCGTTAATGGGACTGGAAAACGGAAAGGGGCTAGAGGCACCTGCACCGGGAAGAGACTTGAGCAGGCCACCGGCGGAAGGAAAACGCCCATAAGGGCCAATGAGGATGGCGAGGTGATCGAGGCATTCGACACCACGCGCAAATATGTCAGCATGGCCGGTGCGATCGTGCGGGACAAGGTCCCAATGCTTTGGCTAGATTGGGAATCTGTGCCTATCTACGTGAAGATGCAAGTGCATAATGCACTCAGTGTGAGTAAAATCGTATTTTCATTACGTAAATTTTACATTTATTAATTAAGTCCGAATAAATATATAATTTTACCTTTTATATATTCATATTGCAGGTGTGGTTTGACGTGGATGAAGTTCTTATTCACACGTAGGTAGAGCGTCAACTACATATGAGGTGATGTGCTTCGACTTATTTGAATATATATCGAGTTAGATTTTTGTTTATCAAGTGTTTTAATATCTCTAACTTTTTTCCCTTCTTTTAATATAGGTATAAAGAGTGGAAGAACGAGCTTTCTTCCCATTACACTGTATACAAGGAGCTAGGCCGAGGTTCCACCCCTAGCGAATTCCGGTTTAGGGAGTACGAGTGGCTGTGGCTGATAGCCCACTTCGAGCACCCCAAAGCTCGGGTATGCATCCTTAATATATCTTTCAAGCCTAATGTATCGTATCAGATTGAAATAGTTAGTTACTAATTTTTTTTCATATGTTTATCAAACAAGGCGATTTCGAAGACAAACCGGGCGAATAGATTGAAAAACACCAGGGCCCATCATGCAGGTTCACTCAACTACATGGGTTGGTCGACTAAGGCGCAGCAACAACAAGAGGTGAACCCGTTGGTGTATATTCATCAGAAGTTCTACCCGCAGTGCCCTGAAGAAGCGGTAAGTCTTTCGCCTCTCCATGTGTTAATAAAACTATTTTTGAAGATGGAAATAGATTTTGTTAGCTAATACGTTGTTCATTTTCCCTTTTCAATTAGTCGAGAGTGGAGGAGGCGACCGCAGAAGTTACCATGAGTATAGCTCGGACTAACCATCCTGACTGCTCCGAGGAAGAAGTCACGCAGTATGCCTCTCAGATCGATCCGCTTGATCCCCCGATAGCGGCTCAGATCATGGCAAAAGCGTGCGGGACTGGAAAGAATACCTACTACTGTAGGGGAATGGGCACGGCGGGCGAAGGACTATTGAAGAACACTTCAGAATACTCTACCGGGTCAAGAAGTTCAACTTCTAGTCGTAACCTCGCAGCGGAGCTTCATAGGACGCAGAGGGAGTTGGAGGAGCAAAAGAGGCAGATGGCCGAGTACCAAATGCAGCAGACACAGGTGCAGGCTCAGATGTACACATGGATGCGGACGATGTACGAGGCTCAGACTACCGGACAACCCTTCCCCACACCTCCCCCGGTCCCTCATATCCCTACCTATCCACCACCACCACCGCACCAGTCAACGCCAGAGCAAGACCAAGGTAGCCACCGGAATTCAAATGAGTACATGGATTACTTCAACCCTGATGACCCGCAAGTTCCTGGACCTGACCTGTAGTTGTAGTTAATTTTTTTATCGTCGTTGCTATTTGTACTGTACGTTGGACATTTATGTTGAACTTGTATGACTGTCTTTGCTACGTGTACTGTTGAACTTGTATGATTGTACGGTTTATCCGGTTCAATGCAGGTTATGGAATTGGGCCCAATCCAGAACCGCGTTTTTTTTTCAAAATTTTTCCCCACATTGCCGGCGACATGGACTCGAGTCGCCGGCAATGTCTCACATTCCGGCCACGGCGGCGCTGCCATTGTCGGCGACGCCGTCGCCGGTAATGTCCAAGACATCACCGGCGATGGCGTTTCCCGTCGCCAGCAATGTCAACACCGGCGGGGAATCTCCGGCGACGTCATTGCCGGCGACAAGTCGCCGGTAATGTCAATTCCGGCGAAAAAAAAAGACAAGGCCGGCGACGGCAGGTCGTCGGTAATGTCTCCATTTCTGGTAGTGGATTTGACGTACGTGGAGGAGCCTGTGCAGATTCTTGATCGTCGTGAGCAGGAGTTGAGACACCGTGTGATCCCGCTAGTGAAGGTCTTGTGGCAGAACCACTCAGTTGAGGAGGCCACCTGGGAGACTGAGCAGCGTATGCGGGAGCAGTATGCTCATCTGTTCACTTGATAGGTACGTAAATTTCGAGGTCGAAATTTCTCTAAGGGGGGTAGATTTGTGACGACCCGAACCAGAATCAGTTGTGTATTCGGCTCGATTCACGAGATTGGGTATAGTCGCAGTTTTACGTTATATATGTAGTTTGTCGATCATTTTCGCGACTATGTTTTTTGGCCGAGAATTTGAGTTGAGTGTCTTCACGGAAGTTGTAGAGTACGTGATTTCGAGCTCGTGGGCTGTTCCGGAAGATTTTTCCGATAACCGAGGAATATAATACGATTATTTGAAGTTTCAGTTTCCGACGAGTTTATCCGATTGTTTCGAGCTTATCCGAATCATTTTGAATATTCATTTCGGACCGTCAATTGACCCGAGGCGCGAGTATAAATATCGGAAATAGTCGTAAAATCGTCGAAAATCACTATTTGGCATTGACCACCGTTGACTTTCCATTTTTGGAAGTTTGACATGTTGACCGAAGAGGAAAGTTTCCATTACGGGTTCTTGTCGTCCGACGACCATTTTCCGGCCACCTCCGGTCAAGTGAAAGGTATAGTTAGCTTCTCCTTTTGATTTCGAGTTGTATGGTATTTGGTTTGGATGGAATTGATCTCGTTTTGGGTGAGTTCGAATCGGGCCGAGTTTAGGAGATTCGCCGGTGATGGTTACGGTGGTTCCGGCGAGATTTGGAGGTGGGGTTGATGGGGTTTTTGCTCCCCACACTTAGGTGATGCTTCCCCTGTCATTAATTTGGGATGAGGATAGGTTTTTGTGGCAACCCGATTGGGTCACCGGAAAACTGGGTTCCGAACTGTTCGAGGTGAATTGACCTAGTTCTGGTAAGATTTGGCCCATGTGCCAGTTGAAGAAGATGTTGGGCTTGGAAAGACCTTGAATTCTGGAAAGTTTCGCCGTGGAATTCAACAGTTGACGGCGCGCCGCCGCCGCTGGCGGCGGTAAACGGCGGAGCTCCGGCGAGAAGTTGACTTTTTGGTTTTCGACGTTTTTAATGTCGTTTTTCTCATAATCGCGCCCTGATTATCGTCCAGAGGTTTTCGGATCGATTTGGGTAGCCGATTTTCAGTCGAAGGTTTCGAGTGGAGATTTCGGGAATTTCGTTAATCATTTTGTAATGCATTGCATATTTCTGGGAACGGTTGGTTTCCGTGGTTCAGTACAGGGTTGTGGACTGTGATTTTGATCAGTTATGTTTATGTATATTCAGGAGATCGAGATCGAGATCGTGATCGTGCTTCAGGCGAGGGAGCTTCCGCCGGACCACGAGATTAGCGCGAGTTCGCGCTAGCAGATCTGTGAGTGGACAAGTTTCTATTTTCACAGTTGGTTGCGAGTTCGTGGATTTTATGATTTTCGTGTTTACTTTATATGATGATTGAGATATATGTTATATTCGGAGGTTTTATTATATGTTTATTGGTGATGGCATTTATTGCATCGATGCTACCAGAGTTGAGAGATTCCTCTGGACCAGAGTTGATAGATTCCTCTGGGCGGGGTTGAGTGGTCCCCTGCGTGCCGCCAGGGTTGAGAGGTCCCCTGGCCTATCACTGTCAGGTTGAGCGATTCACCTGACGTTGGGCTTGAGAGGTCGCCCGACAACCTCCATATATATATATATGTGTTCCGAACTCGCACTGTTTTACATTGAGTATGTATATAAACTGGTGAAAGGCATATGTTTATTTTCGTCCACTCACTCTAACGTTTTTATTTGCCTTTCCCCTAGGCTTTTCGGTTTTCGTGCCCAGTTTGCAGTTCGGATTCAGGTGTTTCACGTCGCGGTTGGAGGTTAGTGATCTGAGCTACCTGTGTTTTTCCAGTAGGTTCTTGTTTCCCCTACTGATGTGTATATTGTATATATTTACACTAGTGGTCGCTCTGATACACTCGGATACGTGTTTATACGGATTTTCAAGGATATACTATATAAAGTACAGTATGTTATTGTTTATTGTTTATATTATGATGTTGAGAAATCCGGATGGGATTGGTGCCCACGGTTTGGCTTTTGTGGCATAGGACGAAGTGTTATTTTCAGGGTGTAGGTTTATGCAATTCTACGTTCGTAACGAAACTCTGCCGAAATTTCGAAAAGTTTTTGTTGGTTCGTATTTTCAGAAGGGGTTCGATTCCGGTTTAGGTAACTGAATCGGGATTGGGTCCTTTCAATTTGGTTGAGTTTTGAGGGAGAACCAACTTGTTAAAGTTTCAAATTTTTTTCAGAATCGGGTGAGCTTTTCCGGCCACTTTTGGGATCGATGGGGTTGGTTTTTGATCCTCTCCACTCATAGATACTTTTGGGTGAAATAATTTTGGAATTGGAGGTCGTTTGAAGCTCGCCGGAATAGGTCACCAGAATTAATGGAGGTTTGAATTTTGGAGCTTGATTCCGGCCGGTGGGTTTCGAATTGGAGGTTGGTGTAGAAGGAAAGGTTGTTGGGCTTGAGGGGTAGATGCGATCTGGAAATTTTCACTGGATTTGGCCACCATTGACGTCGTGTCGCCGTTGCCGCCGTTGGCGGTCAACGGCGGAACTCTGGCGAGTTGACTTTTTTGGAATTCTGTGAATTTTTATACCGTTTTACTCGTAATCGCGCCCCGATCATAGTCTTGAGGTTATTGAGTTGATTTGGGAAATGTATTTTCTGTCGAGGGTTATGTAGAGTATTTATGGGATTTTCGACCATTTCGTTGATATCCAAGTTATATGTTTCCGAAAATGGTTGGTTTCCGAGGTGTGGTTTAGAGTTTTGAATTATGATTTGGATTATTGGTATTTTTGATTATTCAGGAGATTGGGATCGTACGCTTGGCGAAGGATCTTCTGCCGGATATCGGGATTAGCGCGTTTTCGCGTTGTGCTTATCTGTGACTGGACACATTTCTTTTCACGGATTGGTTGTGAAAGGACCCAACCCCGATTTTGTTTCCTAAACCGGAATCAAACCCCTTCTGAAAACATGAACTTACAAAAACCATAGAAATTTTGGCAGAGTTTCACTATATCGCGAAATTACCATTAACCTGCACAGGAAAACACACTTCATCCTATGCCACAGAAGCCAAACTGTGGGCACCAATCCCATCTGAATTTCTCAAAATCATATCATAATGTAAAGTAATAAGCAAAACTGTACTTTACAGAAATCCGGAAAAATCATATGAAAAATATGTTCATCAGAGTATTCAGAGCGACCTCTAGTATATATATATATACATAAATACAAGTAATAAGGTACATGAGGGAAACCCTAACTCTTCACGCGTACAAAGCATGCATCGTAAAATCTCGCGGGGTCACTCATGTACACATCCGCACTAGTACAGTCCGAATCACGGGATCCCAGACCCACACGTGATTCCAGCCAGAAAGGCCTCAGGTCAGAGGTCTGCCCCCCTCCCCCCGGTAAAGGCCTCGGGTCAGGGATCACAGCCTCCCCCGGTAAACATCCTCGGGGATCAGCCGGGATGCAAGTGTATCGATACAACAATATATACTGTGACTATACTCTGTGTAAACCAAATCATAAATAGTTTCATGCAAATGTATAAAGCATAATGTGAATGCATATTCGTCGATGTATATTCATAAATGAATAATCGTAAAAACATGCTCGAATAACTCATAATCGTATGTGCATACTCATGCTCATAAAACGTAATATAAAGACTCGCGACCAATCAGTGAAAAGAAAAGTCCACTCACAGACAAGCACAGTGCGTAAACGCGCTAATGCCGAGATCCGGCGGAAGATCCCTCGCCAAGCGTACGATCTCGATCCCCTGAATAATCACAAAATATTACTGATCAAAATCACAATTCAATACTCTGAACCACACCACGGAAACCAACCATTTTCGGAAACATATAACTCGAATAACAGAAAACCTGTCGAAAACCCCAAACACTCCACATAAACCCTCAAATTAAAATCCACCACTCAAATCAATTCGAAAACCTCAAGAGAACAATTGAGGCGTGATTACGAGTAAAACAGCATAAAACTTCTCAAAATTCAAAAAGTCAACCCTTTCCCGGAGCGCCGCCGTTGACCGCCGGCGGCGGCGGCAGCGCGGCGTCAACAGTGTCGGATTCTAGCCAAAATTTCCAGAACACAAGTACTCCTCAAGCCCAACAACTTCTTCTTCTACACCAAGCTCCAATTCGAAGCCCACCGGCTGGAATTCAGCCCAAAACCTCACGAAATCCATTGATTCCGGCGAGATTCCGGCGAGTCCCAAACGGCGTCCAAACCAAAATTCCTTCCACCCAAAAGCATTAAGGGGTTGAGAGAAACCTTTCCCCCCACAACCCCGACCCCAAATGTCACCGGAGCACCTCACCCGAATCCGGCGAAATCCCTAA
Organism: Geum urbanum; assembly: GCA_946800695.1. Classification (NCBI taxonomy): domain Eukaryota; kingdom Viridiplantae; phylum Streptophyta; class Magnoliopsida; order Rosales; family Rosaceae; genus Geum; species Geum urbanum. The sequence goes on from OX327004.1 coordinate 28,194,622, forward strand.
TTTTCCTCAAACTCGTTCTCCCCCAAAACATCCACAAATCACACACTTCCAAGTTCTAAACTATAGGAAATCAAGAGAGGATTCTAACCATACCAAAATTGTAGCCGGAGGTGGCCGGAAACAGAAAGTTCACGGCGAGTCAACCGGCGGTGCGATTCCTTCTCGGTCAACGCGGGTCAACGGTCTTCCTTCGGTCAAACGACGGTCAAACTTCCAAATAGGGATTTTTCGAAGATTTTACGACTATTACGATATTTATACTTGTGGCTTGATACGATCGACGATGCAAATCAAATCTCATCCACGTTTCCGATAACTCAAACTTAATCGGATAAACACGACTAAATCACGTGACTTCAAATATTCATAACATATTCCTTGGTTATCGAAACAATTATCCGAAACCTTCTACGAGTTCAAAATCACACATACTACAATTCTCATGATGAGACTCATCTCAAATTCTCACCCTATAATTAAGTGATCTACGCATTTTATGCTTGATTATTAATGTCTTTCTCTCTGCATTTTGCTTTGTTATGAGCTTAATAAATATGTTTCTAACTTATTTTATGTTTTTAGGTAGAAAATAAAGGTGGAACAATAAATGAGGCGTTTCGGAGCTAAAAGCGGGATAAGGACAAAGTTCCTAAATCCGGAGAAGAAATGGTACGAGAAATGGTCTTCAAATGGTTTCTAAAACGTATTCTCAAATTCCATCAAGAATTGGAAACCATGTGACAAATGAAAATGGTGCAAATAAAGATGAAGACATTTCTCCTGCGCGATCATGGAAAGCATGTTCTTGCCGAATTCATGGAGGATACTTGGGCCACATTTGTGGAGAATATTCCAAGATGATTTGGATATGATTTAAAGCCCAAAATATGTGCAATTACATGGTATTTTCGGCCAATGAAGAATTGGAGAGAAAGAAGCCCAAAAGAAGAAGATGGACCGAAAGTTAGAAATCCAGAAATCTGTCGATGCAGATCAGCCAAATTCAACAGGCCACCAAAATCAATTGAAAACTAATTTGGACACATGTGAGACATGCTTAGAAAGATATGGAAGTCTAGTTTCCAACCCCACTGGAATCATGCCGTTACAATGTGTAGATATTCAGAAATCCCGGATTTAGTGGGTACAGGTCATTCTGCCTAACAGCCAACTTTAAATAAGCGTTGAAGGCGCGTCAGGAGGAATTATGGCACAAATAATGCATAGCTGGAAAGCCCTGGAAGTCTATTTTCTAGTGCCAAAAGAATCACGCCGTTTGAGTTGTAAAACGTCTGAAACGTAGCTTTTAATACAGAAGGGTCAGATTTGACAGCTTTCAGAAGGTGGGAAGTTTCCTAATCTTCTTCTATATAAAGGGAAGCTCGACTCTTTTAAAGGGGATCACTCATTCTAGACGCCAGAGCTCTGCCTCTAAACACCTCCACACGTCCAAAATCTCTCCAAGAAATACCAAGAAGCCGTTCACACCAAAATCCATCATCTACCTTCCTCCATCGAGACTTTCATGGCAATCCTAACTGTCTCCTCCATTCATTGAAGGCGTGGCTTACATCAAGTAGACTAGGGCAATCCCGACATCAAAAAGTGTAACCATGACTTCTACTCTTTACTTCTTGTATTATTTCTTGGTTTGTATGGACAAATTTGTGGAAGTGTTTTTGGTTTGTAATTTTATCAAGTTCACGTGAACCTTCCACGTTTTAGTCTTTGGTTTTCATGCTATATTTTGTGCTTAATGCTTTGATTTATTGCATGGCAATCCTACCTTAAATCAATGGAAGTGTCAGGGCAATCCCTACACTTTACTTTCGAGAGATATGCATGAAATTAGTCGCTAAAGACTTAGAACTAATAGGTTGCATGTAATTTGGTAGGTTCTAAAGAGTTAGGTGAAAGATGAGTCGATCCTTGTAAATATATTAGTTTAGGACGTTTTACCTTAAAATTTGTAGGAACTTAGACAACAAACTTTGCACCCCCCATACTTTTTATTTTATGTTTACAAACGTTGTCATGCATTAGTACCCTCAATCCCCGGTTAAGAACGACCCCTACTTATCAATGCTACATTTACAAAGAAGGGTTTTAAATTGCATACGTGTGAGATATGTGTTGAGTGTCTACTTTGTGTTAATATTTGATGCATGTTTTTCGCGTTACCAATTTTGGCGCCGCTGCCGGGGATTGAAAAATCTATTGTCTGATTTCGTTTGTGTAAATATGTTCATATCGTGTTACTATTATACTTGTGCATAATTTTTTTTTCTCTGTTTTCGGAACTGTTCACTGACCTGTTTTGTACAATTTATTTGACATAGCTGCAGGTATTGGAAAACTCTGAAAATTTTCAGACGTGTTGCGTTTTGTGTGGTGTTTATGCCTGTAAATTTTTATTGAATTCAGACAAGCCAACAATTCTGGAAAAATCTGACAATCTGCTATGTTCAATTTTGTGCGAATCTGGAAATTTTCTTGTGTTCTTGAGTTCCAAGCATGTTGTAACCTTGTTTTTGTTTTTTGTTTTTGCAGGTCAAAGAGTCAATATGTATGAGGTCAAAGAGTCATTTTTGCTGTAAAAATATTCATTATTATTATTGTATAATGTGATTATAATTGTTTAAGTTTTAGTATTAATTTTAATTCGGGACTGTGATATGTGCTATTTTGTGAGATTTATCTGATATGGTTGCAGGTCTTGGAAAATTATGAAATTTTACAGAGTTATGTATATATGTGTCTAGTATCCTCTCATAAAATTTCGTGAAATTCCAACGTGTGATTAATTCTACATAAATTCTGTAAATAGCTGTATTCAGTTTCTCCGATTTTGTAAAATGTTAAATAAATAGTCTTAGCTATGTTTTTATCACTTGTTATTTAGTTTTTAAGTTGAATTTTGATTGAAAGAGTTGATGTAATATCGTATTGAAATTTTTCTCTTAGTAAGAAATTTTCGGGTATGGTGACTAGAAGGGTTATGACTCGTGACGGGACTTGGATCTAAGAAAGAGAATATTCTCGAAATTAGTCCTACCTCTCCCGTTACATCTATCCCAACTGGCCATTTCCGAACTTGCCCAAAGGAGTAGAACGGATTTCGAGCCATTACACAATTTAATCATCTAAGCCTTAATTTAAATTCTAGATGCATGTGATAATCATATATCTTTGGCGAAAAATCAATTTGGACATTGTTTGGTATTGTGTTTGTCTACCATGTTGCAATGAATTTGTAACAAAAGATAAATCTACTTGTTGTAAATGCTCCATGAGCTACGTTTATGATTAATTAGTTAATTGATCACTAACTAATGTATCTTTTCGTGGATCATGAATTCTAACAAGCTCGTAAAGAGAAGAAGAAGGCCGAGCTAAAAGAGTTAGGTGAAAGATGAGTCGATCCTTGTAAATATATTAGCTTAGGACGTTTTACCTTAAAATTTGTAGGAACTTAGACAACAAACTTTGCACCCCCCATACTTTTTATTTTATGTTTACAAACGTTGTCATGCATTAGTACCCTCAATCCCCGGTTAAGAACGATCCCTACTTATCAATGCTACATCTACAAAGAAGGGTTTTAAATTGCATACGTGTGAGATATGTGTTGAGTGTCTACTTTGTGTTAATATTTGATGCATGTTTTACGCGTTACCATTAAGTCCTGAACCAGACCGCCAATTCGTTTAATTACGATAAATCTCGATTACTCGCAAAACTCGTGGATTAAGCCGATTACTATACCAATTCCTGTTCGAGTCGTCACAAATCTACCCCCCTTAGAAAAATTTCGACCTCGAAATTTACGTACCTGCTAAGTGAACAGATGAGGATATTGCTCGGTCTCTCAGGTGGCTTCCTCAACTGAATGATTCTTCCATAAGACCTTCACAAGCGGTATGACTCTGTGTCTCAACTCCTGCTCACGCCGATCGAGAATCTGTACTAGCTCCTCCACATATGTCAAATCTTCCCGGATAGGAAGCTGATATGGCGCTAATACATGTGATGAATCGGAAATGTAATTCCGCAACATCGAGACATGGAAAAAATCGTGTAGTCGAGCCATCTCAGAAGGCAACTCCAACCTATAAGGCACGGCACCAACTCTCTGTATGATCTCGTACGGACCAATATACCGTGATTGAAACTTGTCACGCTTCCCGAAACGAACAACTCTTCGCTAAGGAGACAATTTTAGGAAGATCCAATCGCCTACCTCGAACTCGAGACTTTTTCTTCTTACATCTGCATAACTCTTTTGGCGATCTTGGGCAATTTTCAATCTGTCTCGGATAATCTCAATGTCCTCTATGGTGCTCTTTACCAAATCAGGACCAATAAGCCATCGCTCGCCTGATACTCACCATTATTAAGTACTAAATTAACACTTAACACTCAACAACAATGAGCCAATTAAAACCCTTTTTAGTAGATGTAGCATTGGTAAATAAGGATCGTTCTTAACCGGGGATTGAGGGTGCATGCATAACTATGCTAGGTTTGTTTATGGGGGTGCGAGATTTGGTTTGTTTAACTAATGACCTACGAAATTTAAACCTAATTCTACTATGTACACGTGATCATCACATCATGTCTACCTCCACCATTTTCATGCTTCACTTACCCAGTATCAACGAAATTCTTACCTTCAACCTGCAATTTATACACATGCTTTTAAGAGTGCGACGAAGAGCGCCTACACCTTAATTTATCTAAGATTCATACAAAACATGCTAGGGAGGAACGAAGAGCGTATCACCCAACACATTAAGAAGCTTTAAGCATACAAGCATGCATACAAGCCAAAGACCAAAAACTAAGAACACATGGAAGATAACATAAGTAAGTAAAAACGTATAGCCTTTATTAAACAAATCACAAGTCGTAAACCGAATTCTTTACAAGACAAAAGATGAGATAGAAGGTTTATGGTTACACTTTTGGAGTCTGTGAAGAGCACTAACAACGCCTCGAGTGGATGGATTCTCAAGAACAAGACGAAGAGTGCCGATTATTCTTGATCCGTGAGGAGGGAGCTTCGGCCTTGGAGGGGATTAGGCATAGGACGACTTGGGAGGTATTTTGGGCAGAGCTTTGGTGTCTATGATGTGTGATGATGAAACCCTAGTCGAGCCCTCATTTATATAGGCCAAGCAAAGCCTAGTTCGACTCCTTTTAGAAGTCTAACTACTCCACCCGGGTAACCTGACCCTTCTCCACTAAAATAGGAATTTCTCTCGTTCTAGGACTCCAAATCACTTGATTACAGTTGCGTTGGAAACTAGACTTCTAGATCTTTCCAACCATATGCTAATCGCGTCTAGATTCATCCGGATCTGTTCACAGTGGCCTTTTGAAGTGGGCTGATCTGCACAGGCAGATTTCCTGATTTCTAGCTTTTGATCCATTTTCTTCTTTTGGGCTTCTTTGTGGGTGAATCTTGACATGATCTTGGACATTCTTGGACACATGAGCATGGTCTTGACCCATCTTAGTGATCTTTGATCCATTCTTTATAAATCGTGGCCCATTCTTCTTCATCTTTCCTCCTCATTTTAGGAACTTCCTCCTTAGTAGGTTTTGAGCTCATTTCTGCCTCCTTTACGGATTCCTCCTTTATTTCTACCTACAAACATAAAGTAAGTTAAAAACATATTTACTAAGCACAAAACAAAGTTAAATATAGAGAGAAAGACATTAATAATCAAGCATAAAATGCGTAGATCAAATTCCCCCACACTTAGACTTTGCTAGTCCCTAGCAAATACAAATCAAAGCAACGGACTCGATAAAAGAAAAATAAAGGGAAAAAAATAACAATGGGAAAAACGTCACACTTATATGTACAAAACACTTAGAAGTCTCAATGTTTCAAAGCCGCAAATTTTCATGTTATCATGTTTGAAAACGTAAAAGATACTAAGTAAAACAGCACTAAGCCCTTAGTCAAAATTTGTCTCAGAAATTTCTTAATGTATATGGCAATGGAATTACATAACTTCAAATGATAACCAAGATATGATTCATGCAATGAACAAGTAAGACGTGGTGTAAACAATGGTGATGTTAAAGCTGTGCATGTTTCGAATAAAGTTCAAATCAACTCACATGGATGCACTCATCATATTTTCACTCAAAAATGGATAGAAATAATTGAAAACCTCATGAATGAAATACTTGCACAAATGAACCAAACCATATGCTTACTCATGCAACTTACTCAACAGATTAACTGCTACTCATCTTAAGGATCAAAAAGGACTTTCGAAGGGTTGTAATGGGGCAATGCTAAGGCATTCGAAAATTGAGATAAGTGGTGGTTAAAAACGTTCCAAAGACTTAGTCGAAATATCACAAAATTTGTAAAACCAGACTCCTTCATCTTTTCCACGCCTCCATGGTCAATCTTCTATAAACAAGGGCCAAATTTCATTTTGTTGGACCCTAACTTTATTCTAAACTCCCATTGAGCTTTGTGAACAGGACAAAGACCATATTTCTTTATTTTTTTGGGCCTTCAATTCGTAGCATACTCCAAATTCACAAGTATGGGGGACATTAATCCAAACATTTACAAAACAGAACACATTGCCATGAGAGATCACAATTTTTTTTTCTTTTCATTCTCTCGAATTCCTTTGGCAATAACACACTTTTTAAGCTATTTGGACAAGTCTATCCCCATACACACATTATACCAATCAAGGAGCATCACCAAAAATCTCCATCTTCGGCTCTTGTCGACATTACTTCACACTAAGTCTGCAGAACATAAGGTAAAGAAGTCATACACTAGGCAAAGTGTTTAGGTATTACGGGTGACGAAAGAAAGCTTAATGTGGGCTCAAATGGTTTATCTAAGGGTGTCGCAACTCGTGCGCACATAAGGGACTCATGGCAATTTGGCTAGTGGTGGTAAACCTAAGTGCCTCTTATTATATCCAAAATCAGAGTATATGTCAACTATAAGCTTTGCAAATTCGACATGAGTAAGTTCTAGTAATCTCTAGTTCATTAAAATCTATGGCAAGTAACCAAATGATGCACATGCATAGTTTTGAGACTAATATGCATAAAATTCACTCAAAAGAAATGTATAGGCTCAAAACTCACGTTTAGGGTTCATATGACTTAAACTTATTCTCACATGCGAAATCTGTACCATGTTTAACTATCCATATCTACTACATGTCATGACACTCAAAATAACTCAATTAACACAAGAAATCATGAATGCAGTGCCATATGTATGTTCAAATTCAGTCCATTTTCATCATCGACTAACTAAGGGCATCCTAAGACTCTTTAAAACACTAAGTTAAACAAAAAGACTCAAAATACACCAAGTATGACTCAAATGTTTTTTTTTTAGGGCATCATCCGCCGGAAAGTTCCATTGTCCGCCCAATTTTTCAATTTTATGACTCAATAAAGTTGTAAACCCCTTCCCCCACACTTAAACTCTACATTGTCCTCAATGTACCAAAGTAAAGTATAGAATCAAGTATGAAAGAGAGATCTACGAAAATTCTATCTAAGAAAATTAAAAAGCAACGACAAAAATTAAAAAGAGAGGGAAGAGAATGCAAATCTGGTTTGTAGACTCCTCCATTGGGTTGCCTCCCAACAAGCGCTTGTTTTTAAAGTCTTACAGCCTAGACGTGATGCTTCAATTTTGCTCTAAGAATGGCCTGAATTTTGAGGGCATCTCCTCCACGTTTAGGTCCTTCAATTTAGGGGTAGCCATCCATAATTACCGCGTCGGTTTTGTTTATCTAAACAACCTCCTTCTCTTGCGTTTGCCTCCTTGTTGTGCATAACTTTTTCATATTTTGGCACTTGTTTGATGCACTTAAGGGCATAAGAAATTTCTCCAAGTTGGACTCGTCAGACCTACCTGAAAACAGTTCACGAGCAAACGTAGAATTAGCAACAACCAAATTTGAAGGAATAGGGTCATTACCTTTTGTTGGGGCAAGTTGTTCAAACGAATGTGCCATTGTGGCCCTAGGTGCCACATTTTCAACCGAAGATGTGGTTGAACCTCTCTCAAAAAGAATGTGCACAAGTTAGTAAATTCATGTTACAAGTTAGAAATCGCAGAAAATGAGCACAGCTGCAAGAACAATTTATATAGAATTATTCGCATGTCAAAATGCAACGAAATTTTACGAGCAAGAACTAGACACATATATACAATATTCCGTAAATTTTCAGATTTTTCCGACACCGGCAGCTATGTCAAACAATTTTCACAAACAGAAGAATGATAAGTCTCGAAAATTTTATGAACAAGTATAAGTGATTAATCCTTTACAAGTTTATATGCACAAACACACAATTTCGACATAGTATTATGTCCAAGCATGTCCAAATTGAGTGCACCTAAGATTTAAAGAGAGTACACGAAATTGGCCTTTAGATCTTTCAATGGACGTGCGACCCGCGCGATAAAGTATGCATTCTCAATCAATCGGCCTTTGATCAATCGAAAAACATGGCCAGTAGGGATAGAGATAGCGCGAGAGGTAGAACTAATTTTGAGAAAACACCCCGAGGCTACCGTGATCAAGGGATATTACTCCAATGATGTTTCTCTTTCTTAGATCCAAAACCTGTCACCAGTCATAACCCAACTAGACACCATGTCCGACGTTCAGCCAAAATTTCGAGAATGACACACTCCCTCAAGTCCATAGTAGACTCCGCCCACAACCTTGTATCTCGAATGAAATACAAAGGGTTAAGGAGATAAACTAGAAAAAGAGGCGCCATCTATTCCAAAGAGTGAGACTTAATCAACCAGCTCATGTACTCAATGTAAATCGAAGACTTCCCTTAACGTTTAATTGGCTGCAAAAACAACAATATGAACAAGTGTTAGTATAAATCTCGAAAATTTACAAGTATATATGAACAAAATTTCACAACTTTACAAAAAACACATGCAATTCCAGATTCTGCCAAACATGAGCACAGCAGCTTGTCGAATTTTTTAGAATTATTGGCTCGGTCGACTGGGCTGAAATTTTTCAGGCACCAACTAGACACAAAACCAAACATTCCTGCAAAATTTCAGATTTTTTTGAGTCTTCTAGCTATGTCAAATAATTTTCACAAAACCAGGCAGTGCACAGCTCCGAAAAACAGAAAACTATTAACATAATGTACAAGCATAATCACACAATTCTTTTCAATCCCCGGCAACGGCGCCAAAATTGATACTCACCATTATTAAGTACTAAATTAACACTTAACACTCAACAACAATGAGCCAATTAAAACCCTTTTTAGTAGATGTAGCATTGGTAAATAGGGATCGTTCTTAACCGGGGATTGAGGGTGCATGTATAACTATGCTAGGTTTGTTTATGGGGGTGCGAGATTTGGTTTGTTTAACTAATGACCTACGAAATTTAAACCTAATTCTACTATGTACACGTGATCATCACATCATGTCTACCTCCACCATTTTCATGCTTCACTTACCCAGTATCAACGAAATTCTTACCTTCAACCTGCAATTTATACACATGCTTTTAAGAGTGCGACGAAGAGCGCCTACACCTTAATTTATCTAAGATTCATACAAAACATGCTAGGGAGGAACGAAGAGCGTATCACCCAACACATTAAGAAGCTTTAAGCATACAAGCATGCATACAAGTCAAAGACCAAAAACTAAGAACAGATGGAAGATAACATAAGTAAGTAAAAACGTATAGCCTTTATTAAACAAATCACAAGTCGTAAACCGAATTATTTACAAGACAAAAGATGAGATAGAAGGTTTATGGTTACACTTTTGGAGTCTGTGAAGAGCACTAACAACGCCTCGAGTGGATGGATTCTCAAGAACAAGACGAAGAGCGCTGATTATTCTTGATCCGTGAGGAGGGAGCTTCGGCCTTGGAGGGGATTAGGCATAGGACGACTTGGGAGGTGTTTTGGGCAGACCTTTGGTGTCTATGATGTGTGATGATGAAACCCTAGTCGAGCCCTCATTTATATAGGCCAAGCAAAGCCTAGTTCGACTCCTTTTAGAAGTCTAACTACTCCACCCGGGTAACCTGACCCTTCTCCATTAAAGTAGGAATTTCTCTCGTTCTAGGACTCCAAATCGCTTGATTTCAGTTGCGTTGGAAACTAGACTTCTAGATCTTTCCAACCATATGCTAATCGCGTCTAGATTCATCCGGATCTGTTCACAGTGGCCTTTTTAAGTGGGTTGATATGCACAGGCAGATTTCCTGATTTCTAGCTTTTGATCCATTTTCTTCTTTTGGGCTTCTTTGTGGGTGAATCTTGACATGATCTTGGACATTCTTGGACACATGAGCATGGTCTTGACCCATCTTAGTGATCTTTGATCCATTCTTTATAAATCGTGGCCCATTCTTCTTCATCTTTCCTCCTCATTTTAGGAACTTCCTCCTTAGTAGGTTTTGAGCTCATTTCTGCTTCCTTTACGGATTCCTCCTTTATTTCTACCTACAAACATAAAGTAAGTTAAAAACATATTTACTAAGCACAAAACAAAGTTAAATATAGAGAGAAAGACATTAATAATCAAGCATAAAATGCGTAGATCATCGCCCACCTCACTCCGACACAATGGAGTGCGGCATTGCCTCCCGTATAGAGCCTCATACGGTGCCATATTAATACTGGCCTGATAATTATTGTTGTAAGCAAACTCAATCAAATGCAGTTGCTAGTCCCAATTCTCTCTAAACTGCAAAACACAAGACTGCAACATATCCTCGAGGATATGAATAGTCCTCTCAGATTGCCCATCAGTCTAGGGATGGAAAGCTGTACTGAAATGTAATCTGGTACCCAAAGCTCGCTGCAATGCCTGTCAGAACTCTGAAGTAAACTGATTGTCTCGGTCAGAAACAATGGATACAGGCACACCATGGAAACGAACGATCTCCGCCAAATACAGCTTCGCTAATCTGCCCCTTGAAATCTTCCCTGGAAGTGCAAGGAAATGAGCGGATTTCCTCAATCGGTCAACAATAACCCAAATACCAGTATTACCAGCCGAAGTACGCTGTAATTAATACACGAAATCCATGGTGATATGCTCCCACTTCCAAACCGGAATCTCCAAGGGCTGTAACTTTCCCGCAGGCTTCTGTCTCTCTGCTTTAACCTGCTGACAAATAAGACATCTGCTCACATATGCAGCAATCTGCCTCTTCATATTTCGCCACCAATAATAGGCTCTGAGTGTACGAAACATCTTCGTACTGCCTGGATGCATCGCGTAAGCAGAACAATGAGCTTCGTCTAAGATCTCTTTCTTCAAACCCTCGTCTCTGGGCACACATAATCTACCTCTCAACAACAACGTACCATCTATGACGACCTGAACCAGAATTAGTATAGTAATCGGCTTAATCCACGAGTTTGTGAGTAATTACAGTTTTCCGTAAATTAATTGAATTGGCGGTTCGATTCACAACTTAAATATCGAGCAAGAATTTGAGTTGAGTCTCTTCACGAGAATTGTTGTACGCGTGATTTCGAGTTCGTGGGCGGTTTCGGATAATTATTTTGACGATCGAGGAATATGTTATGAATATTTGAAATCGCGTAATTTCGTCGTGTTTATCCGTTTGAGTTTGATTTATCCGAAACCTGGATGTGATTCGTTTTGGACCGTCGGTCGTATCGACCCGCGAGTAACTATTTGGACAGTCGAAAACACTGTTTTGGGAAGTTTGACCGGCGTTGACCAAGATTGGAGACGCTGACCGCGTTAACCGAAGGAGAAAAAGCGACCACAGTTTGACTCGCCGGCGACCTTTCATTTCCGGCCACCTCCGGCTTTGATTTTGGTATATTTTGATTCCTCTCTTGATTTGCAACTATTTAGAACTTGGAATTGTGGAAATTGGTTTCGATTTGAGGGAGAACGAGTGAGTTTGGGGGCGGAAGTAGGTTTGGGGGGATTAGGTCCGTTTGGGGGCGGCGCTCCGGTGACTTTTCGGTGAGGTCCTTGGGTGGAATCGATTGGGTTTTACTCTAGATGATTTCCCCTTTGGTTTTGAGGGACGAGGTGGCGTGACCGCGCCGGAATCGGCCGGGAAAGTTTTCCGGCGATTCTCGGCCGTGGATGTTTCGAGCTGATTTCCGGCTAATCACGGCGGAATTGGCGGTTGTTACAATTGATGGGCTTGAGGAGGAGAAGCTACGGTGAGTCTGGCCACTGGGAAATTCGTCTGTTTGACGGCGCGCCGACGGCGGCGGCGACTGTTAACGGCAGAGCTCCGGCGACCCGTTGACTTTTTGGAATTTGACGAGTTTTATGTCGTTTTGCTCGTAATTGTGCCCCGATCATCGTCTTGTGGTTTTCGAGTTGATTTGGATGCCGAATTTTTAGTCGAGGGTTTATGTCGAGAATTTGGGGAATTTCGTCGATTATTTTGTATCGAGTTATATGTTTCCGAAAATGGTTGATTTCCGAGGTGTGATACAGTATGATGAATTGTGATTTTGATCAGTTATATTTTGTGATTATTTAGGGGATCGAGATCGTACGTTTGGCGAGGGATCTTCCGCCGGATCTCGTGATTAGCGCGTGTGCGCGCTGTGTTATCTGTGAGTGGACCTTTTTATTTACATTGTCGTAGCGAGTTCTTGATTTCCATATTTATTTACAGTACAATGTTGAGATTATTTATTGCTTTTGGAGGTATTGTTTTATATTTTATATGGTGATGGCATTTACTTAGCATCGATGCATTGGCTACTCAGCTGATCATTGGTAGTCCAGATTCAGGGTTGAGAGATTCCCCTGATGTGCCCACTAGGTTTGAGAGATTCGCCTAGTCTATCACTGTCGGGCTTGAGAGATTCGCCTGACCATCGGGCTTGAGAGATTCACCTAACACCTCCATTCATTATCTAAACTCGCTTTGCTTTATTTTAAGATATATATAAATGGTGAAAGGCATATGTTTATTTTCGTCCACTTACTCTAACGATTTTATTTGCCTTTCCTGGATGATACTCAAAGGTGCAATCATAGTCATTGATCAACTCCATCCATCTGCGCTGTGTCATATTCAAGTCTGGATGCGTGCGCAAATAGGTGAGACTCTTATGATCTGTGTATATCTTGCACTGAGCTCCATACAAGTAGTGTCTCCAACTCTTCAAGGCTAAAACAATAGAAGCTAACTCCAAATCATGAGTAGGATAGTTGACTTCATGTGGTTTCAACTGCCTGAAACAGTAAGCCACCACTCTGCCTTGCTGCATCAAAACACAACCAAGTCCCAATTTCGATGCATCGCTGTAAACAACAAACACTCCACTGTCGTCAGGTAAAGTCAAAACTGGTGCAGTAGTCAATTTCTCCTTCAAGATCAAGTAACTCTCCTCACATGCATCAGACCACTCGAACTTGACGCCTTTCTTCGTCAATATGGTAAGTGCAGTGGCAATCCATGAAAAATCCTGCACAAAGCGCCGATAGTAACCTGCCAAACCCAAGAAACTCCTGATCTCTGGTATGGTAGTAGGTCTACTCCAATTCAACACGGATTCAATCTTGTCAGGATCCACGCTGACTCCCTCAGCTGATATTACGTGACCCAAGAACTTCACGCTGTTCAACCAAAACTCACACTTGCTGAACTTTGCAAACATCTGATTATCTCGCAAAGTCCGCAAAACAGCTCGCAAATGTTTCTTGTGCTGGCCCACATTCCTGGAGTAAATCAGAATGTCGTCGATGAACGCGATCACAAATTTGTCTAGGAATCGCCTAAACACCCAGTTCATCAAGTCCATGAAAGCTGCAGGGGCATTGGTAAACCCAAACGGCATAACCAAAAATTCATAATGCCCATAACGTGATCTGAAAGCTGTCCTGGCCACATCTGACTCTCTGATCCTCAACTGATGGTATCCGGACCTAAGATCAATCTTCGAGAAGACTGAAGCTCCCATGAGCTGATCAAACAAATCATCAATCCACGGCAACGGATACTTATTCTTTACAGTGACCTGATTCAACTTCCGATAATCAGTACACAACCGCATGGAACCATCCTTCTTTCGCACAAATAGAACAGGAGCACCCCACGGTGATACACTGGGTCGTATGAAACCTTTCTCCAGCAACTCTTGAAATTGAATTTGTAGCTCATTCAACTCCGCTAGCGCCATACGATAAGGTGCCTGTGATATGGGTCCAGTGCCTGGTAAAAGCTCAATGGTGAAATCGATTTCTTGAACTGGAGGAACACCTGGTAACTCCTCCGGAAATACATCTGAAAACTCGGAAACAACCTCAATATCACCAATGTCTGGTACAGCAGCCTTTGTACCCACAACATGAGCTAAGTACGTAACACAACCCTTCTTCATCAGCCGCTCGACTTTCATTGCGGAAATCACACATGGCAATGAAGTATTCTTCTCCCCGCGAACCAGTATCTCTGGGAAACCTGGACGTCGAAATGCAACCTCCTTCTTGTGACAGTCAAATATAGCCCAATGTGTCTCCAAGAAGTCCATACCCAAAATCACATCAAAATCGACAATATCTAGCAATAACAAATCCGCGGCTAAACCATAACCTCCAACAAAGATCTCACAATCCCTATACACCCAACCGATACTCACAACCTCACCGGATGGATACAACACCCTCCAAAACCCCGGAAGTGGAGATGCAGGCATAGTAGCTAAATATGACAATATATATGATATGAATGAATGCGTAGCACCTGGATCAAGCAAAGTAAGTACTGAATAGCAAAAAACATGCAACGTACCAATAACAATCTCCAGTGAAGCTGTGCCCTCGCGCAATGACATAGCATGAACCCTGGCCTGCCCAGCTGGTCATCCATGCTGATGGTGACTCTGCTGTCCGCCCTGATGATATACGCATTTTATGCTCGTTTCTTAACGCATTTCCCTTTACGTTTAGCTATGTTATTATCTTTGTTTTTATGTTTTTCTTATTTAAATTGTTATTTTGAAGATATTTACGGTGGAGATTAATAACGGCGCAATTTGGAGGAATTTCGGCGATTTTGCGATTTTTGCGATTTTGGACCTCCGAAAATGGGCCGGCCCAAAAAGCAAATTATGGGCCGATTTCTCAAATCTTGTTTCGGCCCATTATCAAGCCCAAACCCATTCATTTTGGCATGGAAGCCTTTTGGTGAAGTTGAAAAGTCAACAATATCAAGCTTTGTGACTCATTTTAGTGACTAAGCTTTGTGATCATCACAAAAGATGACTTGCCATGTGACTTGCCATGGTGACTCTTGCTTAGGGTTTATAAATGGTGACTTGCATGGTGACTCTTGCTTAGGGTTCACAAATGATGATCACGAAAGGTGACTAAGGGAGTGACTTGCCATATTGATCATTACTTGCATTAAATGGAGGGAGGCAAGGTGGAAGAGAGAAGGCAACATCCCTTGCCTATATAAGAGAGGAGGCTGGCCATATATTATGCATCTCTCATTTTACAAGCAAAAACTCTACACAAATACTCCTCCACCATAAACACTTCAAGGATTCTCAAGCAAAGCCGAATCACATCTTCTCCATCCAAGCCGAAGCAATCCTCCTCCATCCAACACAATACGCTAAGTCCCTTGTGAAGGAAATCCATCTCTACCGTAGATCATCAAGCATTCAAGACAAAAAGTGTAACCATGATCTTCACTTTCATTTCTTTTGCTTTGTATTTGAACCTTTTGATGTATTGGAATACATTTATGTATCAAATGAAGAACAAGTTTAGATTTGTGTTTTATGTGTTTAAACCGATTCATAAGTTGCATGTGTTTATGATTTCTAGCCTTTTATGCATGTTTGATACAATCTTAAAGCTTCGTAAGCATGTGTTAGAAAATACGCTAAGTCCCTCTCTTTCGCATGTTTCGATGATCGTATGTTGTTTAGGATGTTTATACGCTAAGTTGCATTCCTACTCAATTATTAAGCATGTATATTTAGTTAGAAGTTATGAATTTCGTAACTTACAAAAAGGTTTGATGCATGAAAAGGGTAGGCTAATAAGATGAGATGATCACATGTAATTAGTAGTGTAACTTCTTATTTTTAGCAAGCATAATTAAACTTTAAGTTTCTTGATTGTTGAAACTTGTCTATGAGTAAAACATGTTAGATGCCTAAGAGTTTTAGTTGTGTTTGCATGTTTTTGTACTTTAATTTCGTAGATTAAACAACCAACTTCCAATCCCCCCAAACATTTACATTTCCGCTTATTAACGAAACCATGCATGCGCCCTTAATTCCCCGGATAAAGAACGATCCCTACTCGCCAATATTACAAATGACAAAAGAAGGGTTTAAATTGCAATGCGCGTAATCTGTGTTTTTAAGTTAACGTGAATGCATGTATAGCGCGTATCAATTTTTGGCGCCGTTGCCGGGGAGTTAGAATGTTTTTGTATGATTTCGTTGTACATTTGTGATTAAAAGCATGTCTAAATTTTCGAAGTACATACTTGTTCATTCTTGTTTATACTTAAAGAAATTTACATACATGTTTACAATGCATACTTTTACTTAGACGAATTTTTTTATACTTAGTTTTTACACTTGCATAATTTATTCTCATGTTAAAGGATAGTCTTTGATTTAATTTGAGTACTAGTACTTAGTCATTAAATAAATCTCTATGGAATAGGTGGTGCCTCTTTTGTTTGTCTATCTCCTTAACCCTTCGTGATGTGTGGATTTCATCACCACACGCCATAACCTAAGTGAAGTTATGGGCACGAGGTTGTGGGCGGAGTTTACAAACACTTGAGATTGTATACTATCTTGTGATTTCGAGTAAGAGTTGGTTATGATGTCTAGAAGGGTTATGAATGGTGACGGGTTTTGAACTAAGAAAACAGAACACCATTGGAGTATATACTCTTACGAGTAAGCCTCGGGGTGTTTCTAAGAACAACAATGGAGTATATACTCTTACGAGTTAGCCTCAGGTTGTTCCCAGAAATTAGTTCTCACCTCTCGCGTTACATCTATCCCAACTGGTCATTTCCAACAATTACGATGATTAACAATAGTTGGTATACATTTTCGCGCGGGCCGCACGGACAAGAGATTTATTCAATAACTAAGTCGTGTATTCCTTTTAAATCATAGGCGCAATCAAAACGTAGACGTACTTAAATTGATTTACATTGTGCACGAGTATTGGTTATAAGGTTTCGTTCTTTGGAATAGGTGGTGCCTCTTTTTCTGGTTTATCTCCTTAACCCCTCGTGATGTGTGGATTTTATCACCACACGCCATAACCTAAGTGAAGTTATGGGCACGAGGTTGTGGGCGGAGTTTACTAAGAACTTGAGATTATATACTATCTCACAAATTTGGCTGATTGTTGGATATGGTGAATGGGTTTATGATTGGTGCCGGGTTTCGGATCTAAGCAATAGAACACCATTGGAGTATATACCGTAACTGGTTAGCCTCAGGGTGTCTCTAGGAACAACATTGGAGTATATACTCTTACGAGTAAGCCTCGGGTTGTTCTAAATATTAGTCCTTACCTCTCGCGTTATCTCTATTCCTACTAACCATTTCTAAACGTAACTAAGCTGAATTGTAGTCGGTATATATTTTCGCGCGGGCCGCACGTCCAAGAAATTTACCGAATGATCATTTCGCGTACTCTCTGTAAATCATAAGTGCATACGAATACGGATAAATACGAACTTGATAAATACGACATAATCCTTTAAATAGATGGTATATCGGATTATGCATGCTTAGACCTCCTGGAATCAGACTTCATCTTCGGATGAACGAGACCCATTGCACAGTCGAGAGCCTCTGCACCACGTACCATCGGGGCCAAAGGAAATAAATAAAACTTAGTCAAATTTTTGTGTTTGTTTGTGCATTAAAAACTGTAAAGGACTAACAAACGTTACTTAGCTTGCATAACCTCTCTTAGGCTTTATGATACTCGGATTTCACTACCGAGTACCCTAACCTAAGTGAAGTTAGGGACATAAGATCGAAGAAGAGGTCATTCTTTGCATTCATTTTTTTTTAGCACGTAACTCGTGTGTTTTCTGCAGGTTCTAACGTTTTCTCTTATGCATGCACTCCATCTTTCACGTAGGATTGTTGTTTAATGCATTTTATTGAAAAAAAATGTGTGGTGCATAAATTCGATGTGAATTATTGTTTGCTTGTATTTGAACTTTGTTTATATATGTTCTAACTAAATTCTTGGGTTTAGCATTATATAGTTTTAATTTGCAGAAAACATGTGTCTTAGTTTATTACATTCTTTTGCATAGCCCATAAAATTGATTAAATCATTTGCATTACTTAGTAAATTACATTTAGTGTCTTAAGTATTATAACTTTTGTGTGTTATTAGTAGTTTTTAAGTATTTGTGAGTATTTATAGTATGCTTTGATAGTTTTACTATTTGTTATTGCTTTGTTTTCTAAATATGTCTTACGATTTTGGTTAGTATTCCTATATTCATCTCAAATTCTTTGTTGATACTAACACTTGGTCTTTGGTGGATGCTCAGGCTAATGAATGTCCGATCGGGATCCTGGACCATCTAGAACAAAGTTTGAGGAGATCGCAGAGAGAATAGCGAGACTTAAAGCTCAAACTGACATCCTGGATCATCCCATCATCGAGGAAGTTTCCGAGTCTTCACATTCATCAACCGACCATACTTTAGCCTCATCAACCGACCACAATTCAGAAGCAGAAGCACAACAAGTCAACATGGCCAATGCAGGACAATCTCTTCGCCAGCGCACCTGCTCAACCGAATGGAGCAGTGGGCCTTCGAGCATTGCTTTTCCACAACCGGAGGAAAACATGAAGGATATCGAGCTAAAGAGTGGCTTCCTCCACCGACTACCCATTTTTCATGGACTTTCCAATGAAGATCCGAACAAGCATCTCAAACAATTCCAATTTGTTTGTAACAGCATGAAGCCATCTGATGCTGATACAGAGCTCTTCAAGCTGAAGGCATTTCCATTCACCCTAGTCGACAGGGCCGAGTCTTGGCTAATGGAACTACCGCCAAACCATATTACCTCATGGAAGCAACTTGCGGATATGTTCCTAGCGAAGTACTTCCCGGCCTCAAAGATCACCGTCTTGAGAAAGCAAATCACTGGCATCACACAGAAACCGGATGAGACCTTCGGCCAATACTACGACCGATTCAAAGTTTTGTGTGCCACTTGCCCATCGCATGGATTTTCCGAGACCAATCTCATGAATTACTTTTACGATGGTCTCAAGCCGATTGATAGGGAATTGCTGGATGCAGCAGCCACCGGTGCATTCATGGACTTAACCGAAACCGAAGCTAGAGCTCTTCTAGAGAATCGAGCGAATAATGATGCACAATATGGAATGTCCAACAGACGAGCAGTCGGTGAAGCGAGTTCTACAACCGACGCGGACGAAAAGTACGACAAACTAGCTCATATGCTAGAGAAGGTTTTAGAACTCGAGACGACAAGAGCGAAGGCAACTCAACGGCCTGTTTGTGGCATATGTCAAACACAAGGTCACCACAACGACCAGTGCCCTCAAGTGCCGGAACAAGCAAGCGAGCCGGAGCACGCTAACGCCATCGGCGGATATCAGGGAGGAGAACGTTATAACAATTACAACAACTATGTCAACCGTGATCATCCAGGTTTTAGATGGAGCAGCAACGAGGGAACTTTGAACCCTCCAGCACCTCAACAAAGCTACCAACGCCCTCCATTTCAACCTAGGCCACCGATGCAGCAGGGTTCGTCTTCGCAATCCTTCACCAATCCGGATTACGACAAGATGTTGTCGCAACTTTCGGCCTCCACTCAAGTTCTCCTCGAAGGACAATCAAAGACAAAGGAGACACTTGATTCACACGGCCGCGACATCACCGAAGTGAAGAAGCAGCTTGGCCAACTTGTTGATTTCATGGGCCAAATCAAGGAAATCAAAGAAGCAGCTTGGCCAACTTGTTGATAAATACGGTGATTACTAATTCTCCGTTTGCTGTTGCACATTTCCCTAGCAGATTGTCAAAATCAAAGAAGAAGGATGCCCAATATGAAGATATTTTGGACATCTTCCGAAAGGTGCAAGTGAATTTGCCCTTGATCGAGTGCATAAAACAGGTGCCGATATACGCAAAATTTCTCAAAGAATTATGCACACAGAGGAGGCAAACTAGAGAGAAGGAGGTTGTGAAGGTGAACGCAACCGTTTCGGCGGTTTTGCAGCGTCGGCTACCCCCAAAACTGAAGGACCCAGGGAGCTTTGCAGTTCCTTGCGTAATCGGTGACACCCACTTTGAAGACGTGATGCTTGATCTCGGAGCTTCCATCAATGTCATGCCTTACTATCTATTCGAATCGATGGAGCTTGGAGATCTCAAGCAAGAGGGTGTTGTCATCCAATTAGCCGATCGCACACACAAGTATCCGAGGGGATACGTAGAAGACGTTCTTGTGCAGGTCAACAACCTGATTTTTCCAGCGGATTTCTATATAGTTGACATGGAAGAGAGTCCACTGAACACCACGCCGCTACTGCTTGGGTGACCTTTCATGCGGACTGCGAGAACGAAGATTGATGTGTTTCAAGGCACTTTCTCCATGGAGATTGATGGAGAAAGAATCGAGTTCAACATCCTGGACGGGATGAAGTTTCCAATGTCGAGCGTAGCTGCCATTTCGAAATACGATCCCGTGGATACCTTAGCACAAGGCTACCTCGACACCATCAATGAGGATGAACTCGACATGGCCATTCAACTTGGGCATGACGGCCTTCTCGAGGCCTTACTAGAGCTTGAACCTCGTATTCAAGACATGGCCATGGCCCTAAATGCGGCACCACGAAAAGTAAGCTTTTCTCCTCCTTTACCAATTACTTTTGGTACTAATAAAATGGTTCCTTCCATCGTAGAAGCTCCAGTTTTAGAACTCAAGCTACTACCGGACCATCTGAAGTATGCGTACTTGGGCGAGAATGACACTTTACCCGTCATTATTTCGTCCGCGCTAGAAGAGGAGCAGGAGGAGAAGCTCGTGAGTGTGCTCAAGAGGTACAAACCCGCAATAGGCTGGACACTTGCGGACATCAAGGGAATAAATCCAGCAACATGTGTGCATAGGATTTTCCTTGAAGAAGGCACCAAGCCTACGCGGGAAGCACAGCGTCGGCTCCACCCTCCGATGATGGAGGTGGTAAAAAAGGAGGTAATTAAACTCATGGACTGTGGAGTTATTTACCCTATTTCTGATAGCCGTTGGGTTTCCCCAGTGCAGGTTGTACCTAAGAAATCGGGAATCACCGTCGTCGAGAATCTGGAAAATGAACTTGTGCCACAACGGACGATCACTGGACACCGAGTGTGCATTGATTACCGGAAGCTAAACGCTGCAACCCACAAGGATCATTTTCCCTTACCATTCATCGACCAAATGCTGGAAAGATTAGCCGGCCATGCATTTTATTGTTTTCTCGACGGATATTCCGGCTACAACCAAATTAGCATTGCGGAGGAGGATCAAGAAAAGACAACATTCACGTGCCCTTTCGGAACGTTTGCCTATCGCCGCATGCCATTTGGACTGTGTAACGCACCAGGTACATTTCAACGTTGCATGCTCTCAATTTTCTCCGAGTACATTGAAAAAATTATTGAAGTATTCATGGACGACTTTAGTGTATTTGGGAGTGATTTTGATGCATGCTTAAACAATTTAGAAACAATTTTACAAAGATGCGTTGAAACGAACTTGGTGCTTAATTGGGAGAAGTGCCATTTTATGGTTACGCAAGGGATAGTGTTAGGTCATATTATTTCGGAAAAAGGGTTAGAAGTTGATAAATCTAAAGTAGATCTTGTGCGTCACTTACCCTCTCCAACTTCGGTTAGAGAGATTCGTTCATTTCTTGGACACGCAGGATTTTATCGCAGGTTTATCAAAGACTTTTCCCACATCTCGCGCCCTTTGTGTAAACTGCTGCAAAAGGAGACCCCGTTCGTCTTTGATGAAGAATGCAATGCTGCCTTCAACAAGTTGAAGGAGCTTCTCACGAGCGCTCCTATTTTATGCAGCCCTGATTGGTCTCTGCCATTTGAACTCATGTGCGACGCCTCGGATTATGCCGTAGGAGCCGTCTTGGGTCAGCGGAAGGACAAGAAGCCTTGCGTAATCTATTACGCCTCTCGGACGCTTGATGAAGCGCAAAGAAATTATACTACCACCGAGAAGGAGTTTCTTGCCGTGGTTTTTGCTTTAGATAAATTTCGATCTTATTTACTTCAAACTAAAGTAACTGTGTTTACCGATCATGCAGCTTTGAAGTATCTAATGCTCAAGAAGGACGCAAAACCACGACTTATCAGATGGATACTTCTACTCCAAGAATTCAACATCGAAATCAAGGACAAGAAGAGAGTAGAAAACGTCGTCGCTGACCACCTATCACGTTTGATAGGTGACCATGAGCCTGTCGAGATTGAAGAAACTTTTCCGGATGAAAAACTCTTCGGAATTGAGGTAACTACTTCGGAAACTCCTTGGTATGCAGATATCGTAAATTACTTAGTTACCGGTGAGTTTCCGTCTACCATGCATAAATTTCAACGTGACAAACTTAAGCATAATGCTAGAACCTTTATCTGGGATGAGCCTTATTTGTGGAAACAATGCTCCGATTTAGTAATTAGGAGATGTATCCCGGATAGTGAGTTTAAGCCCATTCTAGACTTTTGTCACAATGAAGCATGTGGGGGACACTTTGGTTCTAGGAGGACAGCCCTTAAGATTTTAGATTGCGGTTTCTTTTGGCCTAGTTTATTTCGCGATGCTCATGCATATTGTGCTGCATGTGATAAGTGCCAGAGATTCGGTAATTTAGGCCCTAGAGATCAAATGCCACAACACTACATATTTAATGTTGAAATTTTTGATGTGTGGGGTATTGATTTTATGGGACCATTTCCTCCTTCCAATGGTTTTACTTACATTTTACTCGCAGTAGATTATGTTTCTAAATGGGTGGAGGCAAAGGCCACCCGTACTAATGATTCGCGAGTTGTTGCAGATTTCCTACGAACTAACATTTTCAGTAGATTTGGAATGCCACGCGTTCTAATCAGCGATGGAGGAAGTCACTTTTGCAACCGCACGGTGGAAGCACTAATGAGGAAGTATGGCGTAAAACACAAGGTTTCCACACCATACCACCCTCAAACTAATGGAATGGCTGAAGTTTCCAACCGTGAGATCAAGAAGATTTTGGAGCGAACCGTCCGCCCAAACCGGAAAGATTGGAGTCAATGCTTAGACGATGCATTATGGGCTTACAGGACTGCCTACAAGACCCCCATTGGTATGTCACCTTTCCGATTAATTTATGGGAAGGCGTGCCATCTTCCGGTTGAATTGGAGCACAAGGCATGGTGGGCCGTGAAGAAATTCAACATCGATCGAGATGCCGCAGGCTTGCATCGGAAGCTACAACTATGTGAACTAGAAGAAATCAGAAATGATGCTTTCGACAATGCGTGGATTTATAAAGAGAAGACGAAAAAGATCCACGATCAGATGATTCGCGGGAAGAGTTTTGAACCTGGGCAGAAAGTATTACTTTTCAATTCAAGACTTAAGCTCTTTCCGGGAAAGCTTCGCTCTCGATGGATGGGGCCATTCGTAGTTTCTCAAGTTCTACCTCATGGAGCAATTCTCATTCGATCTATCGACAAAGGTAGTGAGTTCAAAGTAAATGGCCATCGCTTGAAGCCCTATTTTGAGGCATTTGCGGAGCACACCGTGGAGGAGATGCAACTCCAAGAACCGGCCATTTCAAAAACAAAATGATGCATCACGTCCAAAGCTAACGACGTAAAACGAGCGCTCATTGGGAGGCAACCCAATAGGGAGACAACAGATTTGTTTTCTTCTCCCCTTTTAATTAATTTAATGGTTTTTGCGTATTACATTAGAATTTTTCGTAGATCCTATACTCCATGTTTAATTCTATACTTTTACTTTAGTACATTGAGGGCAATGTAGAGTTTAAGTGTGGGGGAAAGGTTTACAATTTAATTGTGTCTAAATTAGTGTTTTTCAGAGTCTTTAGGACGCCCTTAACTAGTCGATGATGAAATTAGATCAACACGAACACATATGGCGTATGAATCACATGCATCGAATTCTTGTGCTAATTGAGATATTCTATATGTTTTTAACATGTAGTAGATATGAATTGCAAAACATGGTACAGAAATCGCATGCTTGAATAAGTTTTTAATCATATGAACCCTATGTGAGCTTTTGAGCTATCTGTTCTTTATTCGAGTGAATGTACATCCATTTCGTAGCTACTAGCTTATATATGCCTCATTTGATTGCTTGTCATAGATTTTAATGAATTAGAGAATGCTAGAACTTACTCATGTCAATTTGCAAAGCTTTTAAGTTGATACATACTTTGATTTCGGAAATGATTAAAGGCATTTAGGATTTTCCACCACATTGCCATATATCCATGTATCCCATTTGTACGCACAAGTTGCGACACCCCTAGATAAACCAATTGAGCCCACGTTAAGCTTTTCTTTCATCACCATATATACCTAAACACTTACCCTAGTATAGAATATCCTTACCCTTGTTCCGGAAACTTGGTGAGAATTTTTCGAAACTAGCACATAAGATTATGGTTTGGTAGGAAAGATTAAAAGAGTTAATGTGAGTAAGGGGAAAGACTTGTCCAAATAGCTAAAAAAGTATGAGATTGCCAAAAAGAAAAGAAAAAAAATTATATTTGAGAGAATGAAAAGAAAAAAATATTATTATTATCTCTCATGGCAATATGTTGTGTTCTAAAGTAGAAACCAATTGGATTAACGTCCCCCTTATTTGCGGATTTGGAGATTACGACAAATTGAAGGCCCAAAAATAGAACAAATATGGCCTTTGTCCTGTCCGAAAAGCTCAAAGGGTAGTTTAAATTGAAGTATACATGGTAACATTCGAGTAGAGATGGAGGACGAATATGGTGCTAGACTAAGTCGTTGGAACGTTTTTATCACCACATATCTAAATTTCGAATGCCTTAGCCTTAACCCCATTACAACCTCACTAAAAGTCCTTTATGATCCTTAAAATGAGTAGCTTTCAATTAGTAGAGTAAGTTGCATGAGTAAGCTTATGGTTTTGGTTCATTTGTGCAAGTAATTAACTCCATTCATGAGGTTTTCGTTTAAATTTATATACACTTTAAGTGAACCCTTTTTCATGAGTGAAAAATATGATGAGTGCATCCTTGTGAGTTGATTAAACCTTTATTCAAAGTATGCACAGCTATAACATAACCATTGTTTTTTTTCTATGTCTTACTTGTTCATTACATAATTATATCGCAATTATCTCTTGAATTCGTTGAGCATACAAGTTGAAATTCATGTTAGCCATCAGCATATACTTATGCAAATTCTGAGACAAATTTTAGCTAAGGGCTTAGTTATGTTCTGTTCTTTGTTTTAAATTCGTAGAAGAGTCTTAGTCTAACTTAGTGTTTGCTAAGGGACTAGCAAAGTCTAAGTGTGGGGGAATTTGATATACGCATTTTATGCTCGTTTCTTAACGCATTTCCCTTTACGTTTAGCTATGTTATTATCTTTGTTTTTATGTTTTTCTTATTTAAATTGTTATTTTGAAGATATTTACGGTGGAGATTAATAACGGCGCAATTTGGAGGAATTTCGGCGATTTTGCGATTTTTGCGATTTTGGACCTCCGAAAATGGGCCGGCCCAAAAAGCAAATTATGGGCCGATTTCTCAAATCTTGTTTCGGCCCATTATCAAGCCCAAACCCATTCATTTTGGCATGGAAGCCTTTTGGTGAAGTTGAAAAGTCAACAATATCAAGCTTTGTGACTCATTTTAGTGACTAAGCTTTGTGATCATCACAAAAGATGACTTGCCATGTGACTTGCCATGGTGACTCTTGCTTAGGGTTTATAAATGGTGACTTGCATGGTGACTCTTGCTTAGGGTTCACAAATGATGATCACGAAAGGTGACTAAGGGAGTGACTTGCCATATTGATCATTACTTGCATTAAATGGAGGGAGGCAAGGTGGAAGAGAGAAGGCAACATCCCTTGCCTATATAAGAGAGGAGGCTGGCCATATATTATGCATCTCTCATTTTACAAGCAAAAACTCTACACAAATACTCCTCCACCATAAACACTTCAAGGATTCTCAAGCAAAGCCGAAGCACATCTTCTCCATCCAAGCCGAAGCAATCCTCCTCCATCCAACACAATACGCTAAGTCCCTTGTGAAGGAAATCCATCTCCACCGTAGATCATCAAGCATTCAAGACAAAAAGTGTAACCATGATCTTCACTTTCATTTCTTTTGCTTTGTATTTGAACCTTTTGATGTATTGGAATACATTTATGTATCAAATGAAGAACAAGTTTAGATTTGTGTTTTATGTGTTTAAACCGATTCATAAGTTGCATGTGTTTATGATTTCTAGCCTTTTATGCATGTTTGATACAATCTTAAAGCTTCGTAAGCATGTGTTAGAAAATACGCTAAGTCCCTCTCTTTCGCATGTTTCGATGATCGTATGTTGTTTAGGATGTTTATACGCTAAGTTGCATTCCTACTCAATTATTAAGCATGTATATTTAGTTAGAAGTTATGAATTTCGTAACTTACAAAAAGGTTTGATGCATGAAAAGGGTAGGCTAATAAGATGAGATGATCACATGTAATTAGTAGTGTAACTTCTTATTTTTAGCAAGCATAATTAAACTTTAAGTTTCTTGATTGTTGAAACTTGTCTATGAGTAAAACATGTTAGATGCCTAAGAGTTTTAGTTGTGTTTGCATGTTTTTGTACTTTAATTTCGTAGATTAAACAACCAACTTCCAATCCCCCCAAACATTTACATTTCCGCTTATTAATGAAACCATGCATGCGCCCTTAATTCCCCGGATAAAGAACGATCCCTACTCGCCAATATTACAAATGACAAAAGAAGGGTTTAAATTGCAATGCGCGTAATTTGTGTTTTTAAGTTAACGTGAATGCATGTATAGCGCGTATCACCTGACCAGAAGACAGCACTGGTCGAGCTCCAGAAGTGGTACCTAGATCTCTTCCTGAACTCTGAGCTGTCTGTCCACCAACACCAACAGGCTGGACACATTCCCTCACAAAGTGACCCTCCTGGTCACAACGATAACATATAGTAGTGCCTCGTTGACAAGGACTATAATGATGCATATTGCAAAAGTTGCACAATGGATACTTCCTCGGTACAACAAAAGTGCCACCAGTACGTCGAGGATAGCTGGATCCGCTAGAACTCCCACTGGACTGTGGTCTCTGTGGTCGATCCCTCCTCCATCTCTGTCTCTGTCTAGCTGTAGTAACTGGTGGTCTCAATGTGAAACGACCCAACCCCGATTTAGTTTCCTAAACCGGAATCAAACCCCTTCTGAAAACGTGAATCAACAAAAACCATTAAAATTTCGGCAGAGTAACGCTACTAACGCGGAATTGCCATTACCTGCACCCGGAAAATAACACTTCATCCAATGCCACAAAAGCCAAACCGTGGGCACCAATCCCAGCCGGATTTCTCAATATCATAACAATAACAATAAACAGTAAACATAACTGTAATATATAGTATATCCGGGAAAAACCGTATAAAACATGTATCAGAACGTATCAGAGCGACCTCTAGTGTAAATATATACAAAATATACAACAGTACGCAAAACAAGAAACCTATTGGAAAACACAGGTAGCTCGAACAACTAGCCTCCAACCGCGACGTGAGACACCAGAATCCGAACTGCAAACTGGGCACGGAAACCGAAAAGCCCAGGGGAAAGGCAATAAAAACGTTAGAGTGAGAGGAAGAAAATAAACATATGCCTTTCACCAGTTTCATATACATAATCAATATAAAACAATGTGAGTTCGGAAAGTATATATGGAGGTTTCCAGGCAAATCTCTCAAGCCCGACGGTCAGGTGAATCGCTCATACCCGACTGTGATAGGCCAAGGGAATCTCTCAACCCCGGCGGCATACAGGGGAATCTCCCAACCCTGCCCAGAGGAATCTCTCAACTCTGGTTCAGAGGAATCTCTCAACTCTGGCGGACTACCGGTGATCAGCCGAGTAGCCGAAGCATCGATGCAGTAATGCCATCACCAATAAATATAAAATAATACCTTCGAAAATAACATATATCTCAATATTGTATAAAGTAAATACGAAAAATCACGAAAAATCACGAACTCGAAACAACTGTGAAAATATAAAAATGTCCACTCACAGATCAGCAGAGCGCACACTCACGCTAATCACGTGGTCCGGCGGAAGATCCCTTGCCCGAAGCACGATCTTGATCCCCTAAATAGTCACAAAATATTTCCGATTAAAATCACAATTCTCTACACTGTACCACACCGCGGAAATTAACCGTTCCCGGAAATATACTACACAGTGCAAAATAATCGACGAAATTCCCGAAATCTTCACTCAAAACCCTCGACTGAAAATACGATACTCAAATCAACTCGAAAACCTCAAGGCGACGATCGGGGCGCGAATACGAGAAAAATGACATTAAAAACATCGAATACCAAAAAGTCAGCGGGTCGCCGGAGCTCCGGCGTTGACCGCCGCCGCCGGCGGCGGCGCGCCGTCAACCGGAGAGTTTTCCCAGCCGAGGGAAAAATCATCCGGAACCGCCCACGAACTCGAAATCACGTGTACAACAACTCTCGAGAAGAGACTCAACTCAAATTCTCGGCCGATAATTAAGTCGTAAACGAAACCGACAAACCACACAATTATCGAAAAGCTGCGATTACGCGCTAACACATGAATCATATTGATTACTCTACTGATTCTGGTTCGGTCGTCACAAGTCTACCCCTCTTAAAATAATTTTGACTTCGAAATTTACATACTTGTCAGGTGAATAGATGAGGATACTGCTCCCGCATACGCTGTTCAGTCTCCCAGGTGGCCTCCTCAACCGAGTGATTTTGCCACAAGACCTTTACTAGCGGGATCACACAGTGCCTCAACTCCTGCTCACGACGATCGAGAATCTGTACCGGCTCCTCCACGTATGCCAAATCCTCCCGGATCGATAACTGTTATGGGGATAACACATGCGAAGGATCTGAGATGTACTTCCGCAATATCGAAACGTGGAAAACATCGTGAACACGAGCCATCTCAGCCGATAACTCAAGTCTGTAAGCAACAACTCCAACCTTCTCGGTGATCTCATACAGACCAATGTATCGTGGTCGAAGCTTGCCACACTTCCCAAAACGCACAACACCCCTCCACGGAGATAGTTTCAGGAAGACCCAATCGCCTACCTCAAACTCGAGACTCTTCCTCCTCACGTCCGCATAACTCTTCTGACTATCCTGGGCGATCTTTAATCTGTCCCAGATAATCTGGACGTCCTCCATAGTGCTCTTCACCAGATCAGGGCCAATAAGCCATTGCTCGCCCACCTCACTCCAACACAACGGAGTGCGGCACTGTCTTCCGTACAGGGCCTCGTATGGTGTCATCTCAATGCTGGCCTGATAGGTGTTGTTGTAGGCGAACTCTATCAAATGTAGTTGCTGGTCCCAATTTCTGAGAAAATGAAACACACATGACCGCAACATATCCTCAAATGTTTGTATAGTCCGCTCAGACTGCTCGTCAGTCTGAGGATGAAAAGCTGTACTGAAATGCAACCTCGTGCCCATGGCTCGTTGCAATGCCTGCCAAAACTCAGAGGTAAACTGACTGTCTCGGTCAGAAACAATAGACACAGGCACACCGTGTAGTCAAATAATCTCCGATAAATACAGCTCGGCCAATCTTCCCACTGAAATCTTACCCGGAAGTGCGAGAAAATTAGCGGATTTCGTCAGTCGATCCATAATGACCCAAATACCAGTGTTTCCAGCCGAAGTACGCGGCAACTGATAAACGAAATCCATAGTAATGTGCTCCCACTTCCAAACCGGAATCTCCAGTGGTTGTAACTTTCCTGCAGGTTTCTGCCTCTCCGCTTTAACCTGTTGACAGATCAAACATCGGCTCACATATCCGGCAATCTCCCGCTTCATGTTATGCCACCAGTAATACGCTCGAAGAGTACAAAACATCTTCGTACGTCCGGGATGCATCGCATACGCCGAACTATGAGCCTTATCCAGAATCTCCTTCTTCAGACTCTCGTCTCAGGGTACACACAACCTGCCTCTGAAAAGCAACGTATCGTCGTCACTCAACCGAAACTCTGTAGGCACACCATTCTGTATCATGGTCTTCTTGCTCAACAGGTAGGAATCTGAATCTTGAGCCTCCCGCACCAGATCAACCAACACGGGTCGAACCTGGAAACTGGCTAACAAGGCTCCCTCGTCATCCCACTCAAACTCAGCTCCCGTAGCCCAAAGCTCGGCTAACATAGATACTCTAGCCACACACACATGGAACAACAAAGCTCCAGACTTCCGACTAAGTGCATCAGCCACAACATTGGCATTCCCCGAATGTGACTCGAAAGTGCAGTCATAGACGTTGATCAACTCCATCCATCGGCGTTGCCTCATATTCAAATCTGGCTGCGTCCGCAAGTAAGTGAGACTCTTGTGGTCGATGTAGATCTTACATTGAGCCCCGTACAAGTAATGTCTCCAACTCTTCAACGCTAGCACAATAGCGACCAACTCCAAATCATGGGTCGAATAGTTGACTTCGTGTGGTTTCAACTGCCTGGAACCATAGGCTACAACTCTGCCATGCTGCATCAGTACACAACAAAGTCCCATCTTCGACGTATCACTATAAACCACAAACTCACCGCTGTCGTCTGGTAATGTCAGAACCGGTGCAGTAGTCAACTTTTCCTTCAGGACTAAGTAACTCTCCTCACATGCATCATACTACTCAAACTTGACGCCCTTCTTCGTCAGTCTGGTCAGTGGGGTAGCAATCCGAGAAAAATCCTGTACAAACCGCCGGTAGTAGACTGCCAAACCCAAGAAACTCCGGATCTCCGGTACAGTGGTAGGTCTACTCTAATTCAGCACGGCCTCGATCTTGTCAGAATCAACGCTAACTCCCTCAGCCGATATCACGTGGCCCAGAAACTTCACACTGTGCAGCCAAAACTCGCACTTGCTGAACTTCGCAAACAACTGATGGTCCCACAAAGTCCGCAACACTGCTCGCAAATGCTTCTTATGTTGGCCCACACTCCTGGAATAGATCAAAATTGTGACGACCCAGACCAGAATCAGCAGTATGATCAGCTATATTCGTGAGCTACGGCGTAGTCGCAGAGTTGCGACAGTTGTTTTAATCGCCGAAGCTTCTTAACGACTAAATTATTGGCCGAGAATTGGAGCTGGGTCTCTTCTCGAGAGTCGTAGTATATGTGATTTCGAGTTCGTGGGCGGTTTCGGATCGTTATTTGGACGACCGAGGAATTAATTATGAATATTTGAAGTTCAGATTTAAATGGTGGGCTACTTAACGACTACATTATCGGACGGGAATTTGGTCTCGGATTCTTCACGGAAGTTGTTCAGAATTTAATTTCGAGTTCGTGGGAACTTCCGGAGCATGATTTGGAGTTACGAGGAATTAGTTGTGAATTTTGCCGTTTGTTGATTAATTAGTCGATTTAAATGTGTGTTGGTTCGAAGGGTTGACTTTTTATCCGTTTGGCTGATGTGTTTGACTTCGGGTGATTATTGAAGATTATGTTGAGACGAGTTTGTGACTGCGAGAATTATCGGAATCGGAATTACGACGAGAAAGTTATGCGCGTTTGAAGTTCGTTTAAACGGATAATTACAAGTTTCCTAATCGGGAAAGGCTATAAATAGCAACTTGCCATAAAGGGAAAGTCAAAAACAGGAAATAATATGTTTGACCGAGTTGACTCGGTCAACTCGGTGGAGAGGGGGAGAGAACGACGGTGGCCGACATGCTCATTTCCGGTGAGGTGATTCCGGCCACCTCCGGCCATGGCTCCGGTCCCATTCTCTTCGGCTCGGCCTCCCGAGTTCATCCTTGGCCACCATGCACGGCGTGGCTCATGGTGGAGAGAGAAAGCTTGAACCAAAGTTTGAAGATTTTGGGTTTAATGGTGGTTTGTGATTCAAGCCGAATTGAGCTGCAACTTTGAGTGGGCTTTGAAGCTCTCATCCCCTTGATGCTCCCCTGTAAGTTTCGTGTTTCAATTCGATGTGTATATGGAGAATTTTGGAGTTGAAGATTTGGTACCAATTCGGGTTTTCATGAAATTGAGCTAGTTAGAGTTTGAATTGGACTTTGTTGCAGTTATGAAAGTTGCTCAGCGGGTGGTTTTGCATGGATAGGGGTTGCTCCGCCGGAAAATTCTCAGTTTGGTGGTGGCGCCGCGGTGGGCGGCGGTCAACGCGGCGGTCAACGGTCAACGGCGGTCAACTTTGACTTTTTCGGAGTTTTCGACAAGTCGCATGTCATTTGACTCGAAATCGCGCCCCGATCGCAGTGGGGAGGTTCGTTTCTCGATTTGAGCATCTGGATGTATAGCGAGGTATTGAGGTGTACATATGCAGATTTTCGACGATTCATCGACTTTGGATTACGTGTTTCCGAGAACGGTGGTTTCTCATGATTTGTTTTGAATTGTTGAATTATGTTTGTGAGAATTGGATGTTGTGATTATTCAGGTATTCGTGATCGTTTGTTTGGCGAGGGACTTTCCGCCGGATCACGGGTTAACGCGATACGCGTTACGCCAGACTGTGAGTGGACAAGTTTATGTTTTCACTGTTGATTTGCGAGTTCGTGGATTTAATGATACGATGTTGTGATATATGTTGTTTTCCGGAGGTATTGTTATATGCGTTTATTTGTGATGGCATTTAATACATCGATGTACCAGAGTTGAGAGATTCCTCTGGGCAGGGTTGAGTGGTCCCCTGTGTGCCGCCAGGGTTGAGTGGTCCCCTGGCCTATCACCGTCAGGTTTGAGCGATTCACCTGACGTCGGGTTTGAGAGGTCACCTGACAACCTCCGTGTATATATATTTATATGTGTTATGTTTCTTCCGAACTCTCACTGTTTTATATTGAGTATGTTTATAAACTGGTGAAAGGCATATATTTATTTTCGTCCACTCACTCTAACGTTTTATTTGCCTTTCCCCTGGGCTTTTCGGTTTCCGTGCCCAGTTTGCAGTTCGGACTCTGGTGTCGCACGTCGTGGTCGGAGGCATAGTGCTCGAGCTACTTTGTTCTTCCAGTAGGTTTATTGTTCTACCTACTGTGATATACGTATATGATTATGTATTAGAAGTCGCTCTGAGCTTCTTATTGTATATGTTATACGATTTTACTCCGGGTTTTCCGTAAAGTACATATATATTTACTACTTTACGTTATTGTTGATATATTGAGAAATCCGGATGGGATTGGTGCCCACGGTTTGCTTTTTGTGGCATAGGATGAAGTGTATTTTCCGCGTGCAGGTAATGGTAATTCAACGTTAGTAACGAAACTCTGCCCAAATTTCGAAAAGTTTTTGTTGGTTCGTGTTTTCGAAAGGGTTTGATTCCGATTTAGGGAGCTAAATCGGGGTTGGGTCCTTTCAAAAATATCATCTATGAATACAATCATGAACTAGTCCAAAAATCGTC
This sequence comes from Geum urbanum, assembly GCA_946800695.1. NCBI lineage: Eukaryota > Viridiplantae > Streptophyta > Magnoliopsida > Rosales > Rosaceae > Geum > Geum urbanum. The sequence goes on from OX327004.1 coordinate 28,228,425, forward strand.
TGAACACTCGATTCATCAAGTCCATGAAGGCTGCGGGGGCGTTGGTCAACCCAAACGGCATAACCAAAAACTCGTAGTGCCCATACCGCGATCTGAAAGCTGTCCTGGCCACATCAGACTCTCGGATCCTCAACTGGTGATATCCGGATCGAAGATCAATCTTCAAAAAGATTGAAGCTCCCTTGAGTTGATCGAACAAATCATCAATCTGCGGCAACGGATACTTGTTCTTCACTGTCACCTGATTCAGCTTCCGGTAGTCGATGCACAACCACATGGATCCATCTTTCTTCCGCACAAATAAAACCGGGGCACCCCATGGTGAAACACTGGGTCGAATAAAGCCCTTCTCCAGCAACTCCTAGAGCTGAACCTGTAATTCTTTCAACTCCGCTGGCGCCATACGATACGGTGCCTGAGAAATGGGTCCTGTACCCGGTAATAGCTCAATAGTAAAGTCAATCTCTCGAACAGGAGGTATACCCGGTAACTCCTCCGGAAACTCAGAAACAACCTCAATACCACAAAGGTCCGGCACAGCAGCCGTAGTGTCTACCACATGAGCTAAGTAAGCAACACAGCCCTTCTTCATCAACCGATCTGCCCTCATCGCAGAAATCAAACATGGTAGTGAACTGTTCTTCTCGCCACGAAACAAGATCTCGGGAAAGCCTGGTCGTCGAAACACGACATCCTTCTTGTGACAGTCAAATATGGCCCAATGCGTCTCCAAGAAGTTCATACCCAAGATCAAATCAAAATCAACGATATCAAGCAACAACAAATCTGCGGCTAAACCATGGGCTTCAATAAAAATCTCACAGTCCCGGTACACCCAGCCAATACTCACAATCTCACCAGACGAATATAACACTCTCCACAACCCCGAAAGTGAAGACGCAGGTACCGTGGCTAATGATGATAGTCTATACGACATGAATGAATGTGTGGCACCTGGATCTAACAATGTAAGTACTGGAATACCAAAGATATGTAATGTACCGATAACGACCTCTAGTGAAGCTCTACCCTCTCGCTAAGTCATGGCATAAACCCTCGCCTGCCCGGCTGGTCGTCCACGCTGAGGCTGTCCCTGCTGTCTGCCCTGGCCCGCAAACTGTACTGGTTGAGCCCCTGAAGTGGCACCTCGCTCTCCTCAGGAACTCTGGGCCGCCTGTCTACCAGCACCATCAAGCTGGAAACACTCCATCGCATAGTGACCCACCTGGCCACAGCAAACACAAGTAACAGGGCCCCGCAGACACGGACCAACATGATGTCTGCTGCACAGACTACACAACGGGTACTCCCTCGGTACGGCAAATGAGCCATCGGTACGTCGAGGATAACTGGAACCGCTAGAACCCCCACTAGACTGTGGTCACTGCGGTCGATCTCTCCTCCATCTCTGCACAAGTTGGTGGTCGATAAGGTCCACTACCTGAGGATGAAGCCGAACTGGAAGTATCAAAACTCTGCCTCTTGGAAGGCCCCTGACTCGGTCCATACTCCTCTAATCGTCTAGGCTGGTACCTCATCTGCCTCTCCTTCTCGATATCCTCACCTTGGAGTGCTGCACTGACAAACTCATCGAAGTTGTTCCGAGGCATCGTAGTCAGAGTTCCCTTGATGTTCAAGTTCAAACCCAGCTCAAATCTGCGGCACTTGGCTTCCTCAGTAGCCACCATGTCACGCGCAAAACGAGATAAGCGGGTAAACCTGTCCCGATACTCAAGCACAGACAAACTACCCTGTCTCAAGTTCGTAAACTCCTCATACTTACGCTGTTGGTTAGCCTGGTTGAAGTATCTCCGCATAAACAGATCACAGAACGAAGTCCACGGAGTATCAACTGGAACTTTATCGGTGCTAACCCACCAGAAGTATGCATCTGACTCAAGTAGTCCGACTGCTGCCACTGTCATCTGCTCAGGGGTAAATCGCAGACGCTCACATACACGTTCAACCTGAACCAACCATGCCTCACAAATCTCTGGATCAGCTGAACCCGAAAAGCCAGTCGCACCAGCAGTACGAGCTTTGACCATAGGGTCAAAACGCTCTTCCAAACGCAACACTCGCATCAGCAAGTCATGCCTCTGGCGATCCATATCAGGATCCTCTTCCCGATACACACGGGGACCACGTCGAGGAGGCATCCTACTAATACAAGACAAGCATTAGGTACAAGCAGAAGGAACGTAATCATGAGGCCTCAGATATTTGAGAACACACAACACCCGAAGTATTGATGAGTACCGCTGGCCAGTCGGGTCATCACTCCAGTCATGCTGTACAAACTCAAATACCCTAAGCGTCACAACTACAAGAGTGTACAGAATCTGACAACCTAATGCTCTGATACCAAGCTGAAAGGACCTAACCCCGATATAGTTTCCTAAACTGGAATCAAACCCGTTATGAAAACGTGAATCAACAAAAATCATTAAAAATTTCGGTAGAGTAACGCTAGTAACGCGGTGAAAGGACCCAACCCCGATTTAGCTCCCTAAATCGGAATCAAACCCCTTCGAAAACACGAACCAACAAAAACTTTTCAAAATTTGGGCAGAGTTTCGTTACTAGCGTGGAATTACCATTACCTGCACGCGGAAAATACACTTCATCCTATGCCACAAAAAGCAAACCGTGGGCACCAATCCCATCCGGATTTCTCAATATAACAACAGTAAAGTAAACAATACATATAATATATACTTTACTGAAATCCGGGTAAAATCGTATAACATATTCAATAGGACGCTCAGAGCGACTTCTAATACATAATCATATACGCATACCACAGTAGGTAGAACAATAAACCTACTGGATGAAACAAAGTAGCTCGAGCACTATGCCTCCGACCACGACGTGCGACACCAGAGCCTGAACTGCAAACTGGGCACGGAAACCGAAAAACCCAGGGGAAAGACAATAAACACATTAGAGTGAGTGGACGAAAATAAATGTCTTCCACCAAGTAATATATACGTATAAAATCATATGCGAGTCAAATGCACATAAAATCAAATGGTACACGAGGGAGACTCTAACTCCTCACGCGTACAGAGCATGCAACGTAAATGTATCGCGGAATCTCTCATGGACTACCATGCGATAGCACAGTCTGAACCACGGGATCCCAGACCCACACGTGATTCCTAGCCAGAAAGGCCTCGGGTCAGGATATCTGTCCTTCCCGGAGCGTACTCGGGGATCAGCCGAGAAGCCAGTGCGTATCGATACCACAACATATACTGAGACTGTACTCTGTGTAAACCAAATCATAAATCCTTTCCAGGCACATGCATAAAACATAATATGTACGTATATGTATATATTCGTATACGTATATCCGTATAAGCATAATCGTAAAACACATGCTCGTAAAATCATAATCAATCCGCATGCTCAAGTTTGTAAATCATTTATAAAAGACTCGCAATCAATCTGTGAAAAGAAACGTCCACTCACAAACTCGCGTAACGCGTATCGCGTTAACCCGTGATCCGGCGGAAAGTCCATCGCCAAAACAACGATCACGAACCCCTGAATATTCACAATGTCCAATATTCAAAATCATAATCCGACAATACAAATCAAACCACGAGAAACCACCGTTCTCGGAAACACGAAATCCAAAGTCAACGAATAGTCGAAAATCCGTATATGTATACCACAATACCTCGCTTTACGTTCGGACACTCAACTCGAAAAACGAACCTCCCCACTGCGATCGGGGCGCGATTTCGAGTCAAATGACATGCGACTTGTCGAAAGTCAAAAAGTGAACTCTGACCGTTGACCGCCGTCCACGGCGGCGCCGCTGCCGGCCGAAGCATTTTACGGCGGAGCTGCTCCAATTCCACTCAAAATCGTCCACTGAGCAACTTCCATAACTGCACCGAAGTCCAATTCTCACTCTAACTAGGTCAATTTCATGATAAACCGAATGAACACACAAATTTCAAATCCAAAATTCTCTATGTACACATCGAATTGAATCACGAAACTTACAGGGTAGCATCAAGGGATTAAGAGCTTCAAAGCCCACTAAGAAATTCAACTCGAATCGATCAAAATCATGGAACCCGATTCACCATTTTTTTCTTCATTTTTGATCGGAATTTCTCCTCCCCACAGCCACCCTCGCCATGAGGGGTGGCCGGAAACGCATCGAGGATGCCAAGGCGAGTCCAAAGGGACCAACCCCACGGCCTGGGGTGGCCGGAATCCTCCTCGCCGTGAGCCACCATACGCCACCGTCGTGAGCCATCTTCCACCGAGTTTGACTCGGTCAAACTCGGTCAACCCAATTAACTCCAACTTTGACTTTCGCTTTTCGGAAACCTGCTATTTATAGCCTTTCCCGATTAGGAAACTTCATGTTTATCCATTCCGACGAACTTCAATCGCGCGTAACTTTCTCGTCGTGATTCCGATTCCGATAATTCTCGCGGCCACGAACTCATCTCGACATACACTTCAATAATCATCCAAAATCAAACATATCGGCCAAATGGATAAAAAGTCAACCCTTTGAACCAACACACATTAAATTGACTAATTAATCAACAAACGGAAATATTCACAATTAAATCTTCGTAACTCAAAATCATGCTCCGAAAGTTCCCACAAACTCGAAATTAAATTCCGAACAACTTCCGTGAAGAAACCGAAACCAAATTCCAGTCCGATAATTTAGTCGTTAAGTAGCCCATCATTTAAATCTGAACTTCAAATATTCATAACTAATTCCTCGGTCGTCCAAATAACGATCCGGAACCGCCTACGAACTCGTAATCACATATAGAACGACTCTCGAGAAGAGACCCAGCTCCAATTCTCGGCCAATAATTAAGTCGTTAGCAAGCTCGGCGATTCCGAACAACCGTTGCATACCAGTGACTACGCGGTAACTCACGTACATAGCTGGTCATACTGCTGATTCTGGTTCGGGTCATCACAAATCCACCCCCCTTAGAAAAATTTCGACCTCGAAATTTCCGAGTCTGCCGATTACAAGGTAGGAGCACTGCCTCTGCATACTGCTCAACTCACCAACGGCAATCTCAACTGAACAACCCTGATCACAAACTCCACAATAGGAGATAATTCTGTGCTGGAATCCCTGTACCCTCAAATCACAAATCTGAATTGGCTCACATAATCGCCAAGTGTTCCTACATAAGGAACAGACAGGGTACACAATGCAAAACCCTCATGAAACATGGTTCCGACACACGGAACCCAATACACATAAAAAAAACAACACTATAGGCGATGCCGAACCACACGGCATAACACAAACTCGCCTATGGCCACACACAGATCAAAATAACATAGCAAATCTCAACTCAATCTGCACACATCAACATAACTCAAATATCGAACCCAAGCGTATATCGGCCTATTTCCGCTAATCTGATAGTCTGTGGTAGCACATCCCACAAAATCAGATTCAAATATCAACTCAAACTCAACCAAACTCACTCACAATGGAGTACAACAACATACCTCAAATCGACATCAAACAACCTCAAACCACAGTGGTCCAAAAACTGGTACTGCAAGCAAACTCAAACCGTTGAAACTGCTAGTCTCGAATCCTCCGGAACTGCAACACCGAGGTCCACAACATGCCCTCCAAGGCCTGAATAGTCCTCAAAGATCGCCCACCAATCTGAGGATAAGAACCGGTACTAACTCGCAATCTGGTCTCCAATGCCCACTGCAAAGCTTGCCAACACGCAGTTGTAGCCAATTGTCTCGATCAGCGAACCGGGACACGGGTACACCACGAAAATGACCAATCTCCTTCAAAAACAGCTATACCAGCCTGCCACTGAAACCATCTTCGAAAGTACAAGGAAACATACTAAATTCATCAAACGGTCCACAAAGACCTGACAACTGGTACCACAAACCAAAGTGCATACAAACACACACAATATCACAGTGGTAACCGCCACGTCTAACCGGAAATCTCAAATGGCTAACACATCTCGGCACGTCTCTGCCTCCTAGCCATCGCCAGTCGACGAATGTGGCATCAGTACACACAAACTGCTATATCGCTCTTCATGTTGCATCACGAGTAGTAAACTCGAAGTATCTGATACATCTCCGTACCACTAGTATTAAATGCGCGCAAAACCACGAGCCTCAACACCATCATACTGAAACTCAGCTCTCGTAGCCCATAACTCAGCTAACACGGAAACTCGAGCCACACATACCCACATGCAATACTGAAACTCCTAACTCTCGACTGAATACATCACAACAACAACATCATCCCAAACGGATGGTCAAAGTACAACCACTAGCCTTCCTCGAACAAGTTCAAATGTGCAGCTATAATCGATAGTCGACTCCCTCCATCTACACTGCCTCAAGCCCAAATCTGGCCGAAAATGCAAGTGGATGAAACTCAGTGGTCAGTGTACATCCTACACTGCGCTGCACGTCATAGCTATAGTGTCCCAAACTCTCTGATACTAACACAATACAGCTACACCCAAATCAAACTCCGGATACGTAGCCTCATAAGTTTTCCACTATCCGTAACCATGAGCCATCGCTCTGCTATACCGCATCAAAGCACAACCAAATCCAGACCTCGATGCATCGCCATAACCCACGAACTCGTCGCGGTCGTTAATTAAGGTCAAAACCGAAGCAACGATCAACCATTCAGCAAGAGTAAGCAACTCTCCTCGCATGCATCGAACCACTCGAACTTGGCGCCTTCTTCGTCAGTCCGGGAAGTAGAGTGGCAATCCGGAAATATCCTGCACAAGCCGTCAGTGATAGCCAGCCAAACCCAAGAGACTCCCGATCTCTGGTACAATAGTAGGGCAATCCCCAAATCGACACGGCCTCTAACTGGTCAGGATCCACTCCGACTCCCTCGGCTAGCATCACACAGCCCAACATCTTCACGTTAATCGGCCAAAACTCACACTGGCTGAACTTACAACAGCTAATCGTCTCGCGAAGTCCGCAAAACCGCTTGCAACTGCTCCAGGTACTGGTACACACTCTCTAAGTACATCAGGACATTGTCAACGAACATGACCGCAACTCGTCCAGAAACCGTCTGAACACCTGGTCCATCAAGTCCACACGACCTACGGGGCATTGGTCAACCAAACAGCGTGACCAAAAACTCCTGATGTCCGCACCGAGATCCGAAAGCTGTCCAAACCACAACTGCCTCATCGAACCTCAACTGATGGTATCCAAAACCAAAATCAATCTTCAACATGATTAAAGCTCTCGCAAACTGATCAACCAGTCGTCAATCTGAAGCGGAGGATACTCGCACTCCTCTGAAGCAAATCGAGCTTCCGGTAGTCAATGCACCACCTCATCAAATCATCCAACATCTGTATAAACAGTGCAAGAGCACACTACGCAAATACGCGGGGTCGCATGTAGTCTCCTGAAACCTCCTCCAGCAACTCCTGGAGTCGAAACAATAGCTCCATCAGCTCCGCTAACTCCGAATGACAAGACGTCGGTAAAATGAGTCCAGCGCCTGGTACAAGCTCGATGGTGTAGTCAGTCTCCCGAACTGGAGGAACATCTGATAACTCCTCCGGAACACGCCAGGAAACTTAGGAACCACCTCAATGTCGCCAATATCGGACATAGCAACCGTAGTATCCGCATCATAAGCTAAACAAACCACACAACTTGTCTCCACCATCCGCTCGACCATCACTGCGATACAACATCTCGGGGAAATCTGGTCGTCGAAACACAACCTCCTTCTCGAGGTACTCGAACATAGCCAAATGCATCGTCAATAAGTCCGTACTCACAAACACACCAAAATCACAACATCCAGCTAACAGATCCGCGGCTAAGTCATAATCTCTAACAAGGATCTCGCAATCTCCGGATGGATACAACACTCTCCAAGACCTCGGAAGTGGAGATACAGGTACAATAGCCATGGATATCAAGCAACAGTAACCTCGGAGAAAAGTCTGTCCTCAAACAAGGTCATGGCACGAACTACAACATGCCCAAACTAGCCGCCCATATCAAATGCGACTTACTGAATAACTCGTCAAAAGGGTACATTGATCAGACTGCAAGAACAACATCATGATCCCTTCGTGAACTCTGAGTTGTCGAACCACTACAACAGCTGGCTGGGGGTTCTCCCTCGTAACGTGATCCTTCTGGCCACCACAATGGCAACTGAAAATGTACCACAAACACAAGTCACCGCAACACCTGCTGCGTGAAAGGATCACCAACGATCACCCAAACCCATGCCACAGAAGCAAGTTCGCTACACTGTGATCTCCGCCATCGCCAAACGGATCAGCAGAGGATCCTCAACATAATCGAAAAGACCACAGTCTGATGAAATCACTGATGCCGAAGTGTCGGAACTCAACCTCATCAAAATCTCGACTAAATCCACGTTCCTCAAATCATCACATCGAAAACTGTGTACACCTTACCTTCCTCAATAGCCTCGCCACTGAGTACAACACACTAAGCTCCTCACGGATGTCTCGAGGCACATCAATCAGACTCTCTCTGAAACTCAGGTTCAAACTCATCTCGAACCTCGTGCACTTCTCCCTCTGAAGCCACATAACTCGTGCAAACAAGAACTAACATGTGAACAATACATCTCTGCCTCAGGTGGGTAAACACTCCACATTCAATTGCTGGATTGCCTGATAACACCATTACCGTATAAGCAACACCCTGCATGTGGGCCATGGAGTCACAACCGGAACTCACACAATATCAGCCCGGCAAACACAATGATCTGACTCAAGCAAACATCAACTACCACAAATCTCAGCACTGAGGCAACATATAGACGCTCATATACACATCCCCAGGCAAACCGTGCCACACAAATCTCTAAACTCTGAATACTCATCCGAATCCACTGTTCTCTGGCAATTCACGCGTCGAATGATCCTCAACAGGATCCACAACCGAAACGACACAGAAAGCACGTCAGGAGGCATCCTAATGAATACAATATCGTTCACAACAAATGGAACGTAATCATGGAACTTCAAATATTTGAAAACATACAACACCCGAAATTTGATGATTATCCGCCGGCCGGTCGGGTCACCATTCCAGACATGCTGTACATTCTCAAATATCCTTAGTAAACACGACTACAGAAGTCTACAGAACCTACAACCTAATGCTCTGATACCAAGCTGAAAGGACCCAACCCCGATTTAGCTCCCTAAATCGGAATCAAACCCCTTCGAAAACACGAACCAACAAAAACTTTTCAAAATTTGGGCAGAGTTTCGTTACTAGCGTGGAATTACCATTACCTGCACGCGGAAAATACACTTCATCCTATGCCACAAAAAGCAAACCGTGGGCACCAATCCCATCCGGATTTCTCAATATAACAACAGTAAAGTAAACAATACATATAATATATACTTTACTGAAATCTGGGTAAAATCGTATAACATATTCAATAGGACGCTCAGAGCGACTTCTAATACATAATCATATACGCATACCACAGTAGGTAGAACAATAAACCTACTGGATGAAACAAAGTAGCTCGAGCACTATGCCTCCGACCACGACGTGCGACACCAGAGCCTGAACTGCAAACTGGGCACGGAAATCGAAAAACCCAGGGGAAAGACAATAAACACATTAGAGTGAGTGGACGAAAATAAATGTCTTCCACCAAGTAATATATACGTATAAAATCATATGCGAGCCAAATGCACATAAAATCAAATGGTACACGAGGGAGACTCTAACTCCTCACGCGTACAGAGCATGCAACGTAAATGTATCGCGGAATCTCTCATGGACTACCACGCGATAGCACAGTCTGAACCACGGGATCCCAGACCCACACGTGATTCCTAGCCAGAAAGGCCTCGGGTCAGGATATCTGTCCTTCCTGGAGCGTACTCGGGGATCAGCCGAGAAGCCAGTGCGTATCGATACCACAACATATATTGAGACTGTACTCTTTGTAAACCAAATCATAAATCCTTTCCATGCACATGCATAAAACATAATATGTACGTATATGTATATATTCGTATACGTATATCCGTATAAGCATAATCGTAAAACACATGCTCGTAAAATCATAATCAATCCGCATGCTCAAGTTCGTAAATCATTTATAAAAGCCTCGCAATCAATCTGTGAAAAGAAACGTCCACTCACAAACTGGCGTAACGCGTATCGCGTTAACCCGTGATCCGGCGGAAAGTCCATCGCCAAAACAACGATCACGAACCCCTGAATATTCACAATGTCCAATATTCAAAATCATAATCCGACAATACAAATCAAACCACGAGAAACCACCGTTCTCGGAAACACGAAATTCAAAGTCAACGAATCGTCGAAAATCCGTATATGTATACCACAATACCTCGCTTTACGTTCGGACGCTCAACTCGAAAAACGAACCTCCCCACTGCGATCGGGGCGCAATTTCGAGTCAAATGACATGCGACTTGGCGAAAGTCAAAAAGTCAACTCTGACCGTTGACCGCCGTCCACGACGGCGCCGCTGCCGGCCGAAGCATTTCACGGCGGAGCTGCTCCAATTCCACTCAAAATCGTCCACTGAGCAACTTCCATAACTGCACCGAAGTCCAATTCTCACTCTAACTAGGTAAATTTCATGATAAAACGAATGAACACACAAATTTCAAATCCAAAATTCTCCATGTACACATCGAATTGAATCACGAAACTTACAGGGTAGCATCAAGGGATTAAGAGCTTCAAAGCCCACTAAGAAATTCAACTCGAATCGATCAAAATCATGGAACCCGATTCACCATTTTTTTCTTCATTTTTGATCGGAATTTCTCCTCCCCATAGCCACCCTCGCCGTGAGGGGTGGCCGGAAACGCATCGAGGATGCCAAGGCGAGTCCAAAGGGACCAACCCCACGGCCTGGGGTGGCCGGAATCCTCCTCGCCGTTAGCCACCATACGCCACCGTCGTGAGCCATCTTCCACCGAGTTTGACTCGGTCAAACTCGGTCAACCCAATTAACTCCAACTTTGACTTTCCCTTTTCGGCAACCTGCTATTTATAGCCTTTCCCGATTAAGAAACTTCATGTTTATCCATTCCGACGAACTTCAATCGCGCGTAACTTTCTCGTCGTGATTCCGATTCCGATAATTCTCGCGGCCACGAACTCATCTCGACATACACTTCAATAATCACCCAAAATCAAACATATCGGCCAAACGGATAAAAAGTCAACCCTTTGAACCAACACACATTTAAATCGACTAATTAATCAACAAACGGAAATATTCACAATTAAATCTTCGTAACTCAAAATCATGCTCCAGAAGTTCCCACAAACTCGAAATTAAATTCCGAACAACTTCCGTGAAGAAACTGAAACCAAATTTCAGTCCGATAATTTAGTCGTTAAGTAGCCCATCATTTAAATCTGAACTTCAAATATTCATAACTAGTTCCTCGGTCGTCCAAATAACGATCCGGAACAGCCTACGCACTCGTAATCACATATAGAACGACTCTCGAGAAGAGACCCAGCTCCAATTCTCGGCCAATAATTAAGTCGTTAGCAAGATCGGCGATTCCGAACAACTGTCGGATACCAGTGTCTACGCGGTAACTCACGTACATAGCTGGTCATACTGCTGATTCTGGTTCGGGTCATCACACGCGGAATTGCCATTACCTGCACCCGAAAAATAATACTTCATCCTATGCCACAAAAGCCAAACCTTGGGCACCAATCCCATCCAGATTTCTCAATATCATAACAATAACAATAAACAGTAAACATAACTATAATATATAGTATATCCGGGAAAAACTGTATAAAACATGTACCAGAACGTATCAGAGCGACCTCTAGTGTAACTCGAACAACTCCCACCGCGACGTGAGACACCAGAATCCGAACTGCAAACTGGGCACAGAAACCGAAAAGCCCAGGGGAAAGGCAATAAAAATGTTAGAGTAAGTGGACGAAAATAAACATATGTCTTTCACCAGTTTCATATACATAATCAATATAAAACAATGCGAGTTCGAAAAGTATACATGGAGGTTGCCAGAGCGAATCTCTCAAGCCCGACGGTCAGGTGAATTGCTCAAACCCGACGGCATAGGCCAGCGGAATCTCTCAACACCGGTGGCATACAAGGGAATCTCTCAACCCTGCCCAGAGGAATCTCTTTACTCTGGTCTAGAGGAATCTCTCAACTCTGGCGGACTACCGGTGAACAGCCGAGTAGCTGAAGCATCGATGCAGTAATGCCATCACCAATAAATATAAAATAATACCTCTGAAAATAACATATATCTCAACATCTTATAATGTAAATACGGAAAATCATGAAAAATCACGAACTCGCAACACCTGTGAAAATATAAAATGTCCACTCACAGATCAACAGAGTGCGCACTCGCGCTAATCACGTGGTCTAGCGGAAGATCCCTCGCCCGAAGCACGATCTCGATCCCCTAAATAGTTACAAAATATATCCGATTAAAATCACAATTCTCTACACTGTACCACACCGCGGAAACCAACTGTTCCCCAAAATATACTACACAGTGCAAAATAATAGACGAAATTCCTGAAATCTCCACTCAAAACCTTCGACTGAAAATTTGATACCCAAATCAACTCGAAAACCTCAAGGTGACGATCGGGGCGCGAATACGAGAAAAATGACATTAAAAACATCGAATTCCAAAAAGTCAACGGGTCGCCGGAGCTCCGGCGTTGACCGCCGCTGCCGGCGGCGGCGCGCCGTCAACCGGAGAGTTTTTCCGGCGACCGAGCTCCCCAAAGCCTCATCTCGATGAGTAGAACACATTCCTTAACTATAACGAGGGCCAAATCGGACGGCAAGCTGACCAAAACCAGCTTGAAAGCCACGGTGGTTCAAAATCTCCAGCGAGGCTGTTCGTCGTCGAACCACCGCCTACGGCGCACGGCAGCTGACGAGGCCACTCCCAATGGACTTGCCGTGGCCCCAAGGCTAAATTCCCTCCATCCCCGGCCACCCCCGTGGCTGGAGCACCGCCGTCACAACAACTCGATTCCGGCAAGATTTTCCCCAAAATTTTCCCCAAATTTCAACTCCACATTTCTCCCTCAATTCTTAACCAAATCAAGAAATTCCAAGTTCTAAACTGTTTAGAATCACGAGGAAAACACATTACCTTCAAGGGTCGTGGCCTGAAACGGCCGAAATCAGCCAGTCCGGCGATGGAATCCAAACGGTCTGTTTTCCTCCTCGGTCAACGCCCCAAATAGTGAAAGTCAACGCTGGTCAAACTTCCAACAGTGTTTTTCGACTATTTTCGATATTTATACTCGCGCCTCGGGAGGATCGACGGTCCAAAACGAATAACCATTACTATTCGGATAAACACGATACGAACGGATAAACTCGTCAATATTCCGAAACTTCAACTAATCATATTATATTCCTCGATCATCGGAAAAATCATCCGGAACCGCCCACGAACTCGAAATCACATGTACAACAACTCTCGAGAAGAGACTCAACTGAAAGGACCCAACCCCGGTTTAGTTGCCTAAACCGGAATCAAACCCTATCGAAAACACGAACCAACAAAAACCGTACAAATTTGGGCAGAGTTTCGTTACTAGCGTGGAATTACCATTACCTGCACGCGGAAAATATACTTCATCCTATGCCACAAAAAGCAAACCGTGGGCACCAATCCCATCCGGAGTTTACATAAATATAATAGTACTTTACTGAAATCCGGGTTTAAAATCGTATAACATAATCAACAGAAAACTTAGAGCGACCTCTAATTCATAATCATATACGTATACCACAGTAGGTAGAACAATAAACCTACTGGAAGAAACAAGGTAGCTCGAGCACTATGCCTCCGACCACAACGTGCGACTCCAGAGTCCGAATTGCAAACTGTTTCTAGGAACAGCATGAGGATCTCTTCGTAAACTCTGAGTTACCGAACCACTACAACAGCTGGCTGGGGCACTCCCTCGTAACGTGACCCTCCTGGCCACCGAAACAGCAACTGAAAGTGCTCCACGAACACAAGTCACCGCATCACCTGCTGCGTGAAAGGATCACCAACGTTCACCAAAACTCATGCCACAGGAGCAAGTCCGCTACACTGTGATCTCCGCCATCACCAAACGGACTCTCTGCATGATTTGATGGCCCACAACATAATCGATAAGGCCACAGCCTGATGAAGTCACTGATCCCGAAGTGCCTAAACTCAACCTCATCACAATCTCGACTAAGTCCACTTTCCTCAAACCATCACATCAAAAACAGCGTACACCTTTTCTTCTCAATAGCCTTGCCACTAAGTGCAGCACACTAAGCTCCTCACGGATATCTCGAGGCACACTAATCAGACTCTCTCTGATGCTCAGGTTCAAACTCATCTCGAACCTCGTGCACTGCTTCCTCTGAAGCCACATAACACGTGCAAACAGGGACAAACATGTGAACAATGCATCTCTGCCTCAGGTGGGTAAACACTCCACATTGATTGCTAGATAGTCTGATAAAACCATTACCGCACAAGTAATCGCCTGAATGTAGGCCATGGAGTCGCAACCGGAACTCACACAATATCAGCCCACAAAATACAACAATCTGACTCAGGCAAACATCAACTGTCACAATCCGAAGTCTGAATACAACAATCTGACTCTGAGGCAACATGTAGACGCTCATACACACACAACCAGGCAAACCGTGCCACACAATTCTCTGAACTCTGAATACTCATCCCAATCCACAGTTCTCTGGCAAATTACGCGTCGATTGATCCTCAACAGGATCCACAACCGAAACGACACGGAAAGCACGTTAGGAGGCCTCCTAATGAATAACATATCGTTCACAACAAGTGGAACGTAATCATGGAACTTCAAATATTTGAAAGTATACAACACCCGAAATTTGATGATTATCCGCCGGCCGGTAGGGTCACCATTCCAGACATGCTGTACATTCTCAAATATCCTTAGTAAACACGACTACAGAAGTCTACAGAACCTATAACCTAATGCTCTGATACCAAGCTGAAAGGACCCAACCCCGGTTTAGTTGCCTAAACCGGAATCAAACCCTATCGAAAACACGAACCAACAAAAACGTAGAAATTTGGGCAGAGTTTCGTTACTAGCGTGGAATTACCATTACCTGCATGCGGAAAATACACTTCATCCTATGCCACAAAAAGCAAACTGTGGGCACCAATCCCATCCGGATTTCTCAATATATCAACAGTAAAGTAAAACAATAAATATAATAATACTTTACTGAAATCCGGGTTTAAAATCGTATAACATATTCAATAGAAAACTCAGAGTGACCTCTAATACATAATAATATACGTATACCACAGTAGGTAGAACAATAAACCTACTGGAAGAAACAAGGTAGCTCGAGCACTATGCCTCCGACCACGACGTGCGACTCCAGAGTCCGAACTGCAAATTGGGCACAGAAACCGAAAAGCCCAGGGGAAAGACATGAAACACGTTAGAGTGAGTGGACGAAAATAAATGTCTTTCACCAAGTAATATATACGTATAAAATCATATGCGAGTCAAATGCATGAAAATCAAATGGTACGTGAGGAGACATCAGCTACCACTCACGTACAGAGCATGCAACGTAAATGTATCGCGGAATCTCTCATGGACTACCATGCGATAGCACAGTCTGAATCACGGGATCCCATACCCACACATGATTCCTAGCCAGAAAGGCCTCGGGTCAGGATATCTGTCCCCCCCGGACCGTACTCGGGGATCAGCCGAGAGGCCAATGTGTATCGATACCACAACATATACTGAGACTGTACTCTGTGTAAACCAAATCATAAATCCTTTCCATGCACATGCATAAAACATAATATGTACGTATGTGTATATATTCGTATACGTATATTCGTATAAGCATAATCGTAAAACACATGCTCGTAAAATCATAATCAATCCGCATGCTCAAGTTCCTAAATCATTTATAAACGACTCGCAATCAATCTGTGAAAAGAAATTGTCCACTCTCAGACTAGCGTAACGCGATATGCGTTAACCCGTGATCCGGCGGAAAGTCCATCGCCAAAAGAACGATCACGAACCCCTGAATAATCACAATAACCATTTCTCAAAATCATAATTCAACAATTCAAGACAATTCACAAGAAACCACCATTCTCGGAAACACATAATCCGAAGTCGATGAATCGTCGAAAATCCATATATAACACCTCAATACCTCGCTTTCATTCGGACGCTCAACTCGAAAAACGAACCTCCCCACTGCGATAGGGCCGCGATTTCGAGTCAAATGACATGAAACTTGTCGAAAGTCCAAAAAAAAGTCAAACTTTGACCGTTGACTGCCGCCCACGGCGGCGCCATCGTTGACCGGAAAATTTCACGGCGGAGCAGCACCTATTCCACTCAAAATCACCCACTGAGCAACTTTGTCAACTGCAACGAAGGCCAATTCTCACTCTAACATGGTCAATTTCTTGAAAAACCGAATGTACACACAAATTTCAAATCCAAAATTCTCCTTCCACAATCAAAATTAGAACTCCAAACTTACATGGTAGCTTGCTAGTGATGAGAGCTTCAAAGCCCACACAAAGTTGTAGCTCAATTCGGTTCGAATCACCAAACCCGAATCACCAAGTTTCTCCTCCCTTTCTTGCCGGAAATTCTCCCACCCTCGCCGTGAGGGGTGGCCGGAAACACGGTCGGGACACCGAGACGAAGCGTTTGGGTCCGGTCTCGGCCTCGGAGGTGGCCGGAAACCCCTCGCCGCCATGGAAGCCATCGCCACCATTGTGAGCTCGCGTTGACCGGTCAAGAAGTAAATGACCAAATGTTGACTTTCCTCTTATAGAAACCTTCTATTTATATACATACCAAAAATGGAAACTTTCCCAATTAATTACGACAAACTTCGGATATCCATAACTCCCGCGTCGTAACTCCGATTCCGATAATTCTCGCGGTCACAAACTCATCTCGACGTACTCTTCAATAATCACCTGAAGTTAAACACATCGGCCAAATGAATAAAAAGTCAACCCTTCAAAGCAACACACATTTAACTCGACTAAACAATCCACAAACGGAAATAATCACAACTAAATCTTCGTAACTCAAAATCATGCTCCGGAAGTTCCTACGAACTCGAAATTAAATTCTGAACAACTTCCGTGAAGAAGCCGAAACCAAATTCTCATCCGGTAATTTAGTCGCGAACAAACCTGCCATTTAAATCTGTTTCAGTCGAAACTTCAAATATTCATAACTAATTCCTCGGTTGTCCAAATAACGATCCGGAACCGTCCACGAACTTGAAATCACACGTACAACGACTCTCGATAAGAGACCCAGCTCTAATTCTCGGCCAATAATTAAGTCGTTAAGAACTCTAGCGATTCCAACAACTTGTCGTAAATCCGCGACTATGCGATTTCACTGCTGATTCTGTTTTGGGTCGTCACATCAACACAAATTCTCAGCCGATAATTAAGTCGTAAACGAAACCGGCAAACCACACAATTATCGAAAAGCTGCGATTACGCGCTAACACGTGTATCATACTGATTACTCTATTGATTCTGGTTCGGGTCGTCACAAAATGGTCCACTGCCAGATGATGAAGCCGATCCAGAAGTACCTGGACTCAGCCTCTTGGAAGGTCCCTGACTCGGTCCACCTTCCTCAAATCGTCGAGACAGGAATCTCATCTGCCTTTCCATCTCTATGTCCTCGCCTCGAAGTGCAGCACTCACAAACTCATCAAAGTTGTTTCGAGGCATCATAGTCAATGTCCCCTTGATGTTCACTTTCAATGAAAGGACCCAACCCCGATTTAGCTCCCTAAACCGGAATCAAACCCTTCCGAAAACACGAACCAACAAAAACTTTTCTAAATTTGGGCAGAGTTTCGTTACTAACGTGGAATTACCATTACCTGCACGCGGAAAGTACACTTCATCCTATGCCACAAAAAGCAAACCCTGGGCACCAATCCCATCCGGATTTCTCAATATATCAACAGTAAAGTAAAACAATAAATATAATAGTACTTTACTGAAATCCAGTGTAAAATCGTATAACATAAACAATAGATTACTCAGAGCGACCTCTAATGTATAAACACATAAGTATACCACAGTAGGTAGAACAATAAACCTAATGGAAGAAACAAGGTAGCTCGAGCACTATGCCTCCGACCACGACGTGCGACACCAGAGCCTGAACTGCAAACTGGGCACGGAAACCGAAAAGCCCAGGGGAAAAACAATAACCACGTTAGAGTGAGTGGATGAAAATAAATGTCTTTCACCAAATAATATATACGTATAAAATCATATGCGAGTCAAATACATGAAAATCAAATAGTACGTGAGGAGACGCTGACTACCACTCACGTACAGAGCATGCAAGAAAAATCTCACGGGGTCACTCATGGACACATCCGTGCTAGTACAGTCGGAATCACGGAGTCCCTGACTTCCACGTGATCCATAGCCAGAAATGGCCTCGGTTCCGGGGTACTGCCCCTCACCGGTCAGGTCGGGGTACTGCCCCTCCTGGCGGCCTACCATCGGGGATCAACCGAGAGGCAAAGTGTATCGATACAATAACGTAATTGAGACTGTACTCTGTGTAAACCAAATCATAAACAGTTCGATGCAAATGCATGAAACAATATATAAGTGTATATACGTACTATATACTGGTATAAGCATAATTGTGTAACACATGCTCGTAATAAACATAATCTCGTATGAAATCTCATGCTCGTAAAACCATGATCATACTGCATGCTCAAGTTCGTAAAACGTATATAAAAGACTCGCAATAATTCCGTGAAAATAAACTGTCCACTCACAGACTGGCGTAACGCGTATCGTGTTAACCAGTGATCCGGTGGAAAGTCCCTCGCCAAACGAACGATCACGAACACCTGAATATTCACAAAATCCATATCTCAAACTCATATCTCGACAATACAAGACAAATCACGAGAAACCACCGTTCTCGGAAACACATAACTCAAAGTCGACGAATCGTCAAAAATCCTTATATAACACCTCAATACCTCGCTTTACGTTCGGACGCTCAATTCGAAAAACGAACTTCCCCACTGCGATCGGGGCGCGATTTCGAGTCAAATGACATGCAACTTGTCGAAAATCCCAAAACGTCAACATTGACCGCCGTTGACCGCCGCGTTGATCGCCGCCCTCGGCGGCGCCGCCACTGACCGGAGAATTTCACGGCGGAGCTACACCTATTCCACTCAAAATCATGCACTGAGCAACTTTCATAACTGCACCGAAGTCCAATTCAAACTCTAACTCATCCAATTTCAAGCAAAACCGAATTAGAACACAAAATTCAAACCCAAAATTCTCCATACACAAGATGAATTGGATCACCAAACTTACAGGGTAGTATCAAGGGGATGAGAGCTTCAAAGCCCACTCAAAGTTGTAGCTCAATTCGTTTCGAATCACCATACCCGAATAACCAAGTTTCTTCTTGAATTTGGCCGGAAATTCCTCCTAATACCGGCCACCTCGCCGTGAAAGGCGACCGGAAGTGAGACCGTGAGGCCGAGGCGCACCCAACGGGTCCTCCCCCGTGGCCGGAGACGGCCGGACAAGCTCGCCGCTGACAACCACCGTGGCCACCGTCGAGCTCCATTTTCAGCTCGGTCAAACCAGTCAACCATGGTCAACCTCCATAATTTCAGTTTTGACTTTCCCTTTTAGGCAGGTTACTATTTAAAGCTTTCCCAAAACGGAAACTCATAATTATCCATTTCGACGAACTTTGAACACCCGTAACTTCCGCGTCGTAACCCCGATTCCGATAATTCTCGCCGCCACAAACTCATCTCGACATATTCTTCCAATATCACCCAAAGTCAAACACATCGGCCAATCGGATAAAAAGTCAACCATTCAACCAAACACATATTTAATCGACTAAACAAACAACAAACGAAAATATTTGCAACTAATTCTTCGTAACTCAAAATAATGCTCTAGAAGTTCCCACAAACTCAAAATTAAATTCTGAACAACTTCCGTGAAGAAGCCGAAACCAAATTCTCGTCCGGCAATTTAGTCGCGAACAAACCTGCCATTTAAATCCGTTTCCGTCGAAACTTCAAATATTCATAACTAATTCCTTGGTCGTCCAAATAACGATCCGGAACCGCCCACGAACTCATAATTACACGTACAACGACTCTCGAGAAGAGACCCAGCTCCAATTCTCGGCCAATAATTTAGTTGTTAAGAAAGCTGGCGGTTTCAACACTGTCGTAACTCTGCGACTATGCAGTAACTCACGTACATAGCTGACCATACTGGTGATTCTGGTCCGGGTCGTCACATTCAAGCCCAACTCAAATATCCGGCACTTGGCTTCGTTTGTAGCCACCATGTTGCGAGCAAACCGAGATAAGCGAGTAAATCTGTCCCGGTACTCAAGTACTGACATGCTACCCTGTCTCAAGTTGGTGAACTCCTCATACTTCCGCTGTTGTGTAGCCTGGTTGAAATACCTCCGCATAAACAAATCTCTAAACAGAATTCCCCCACACTTAGACTTTGCTAGTCCCTAGCAAATACAAAACAAAACAAGGACTCAAAAACAAAGAAAAACAATAAAGGGAAAATAACAAAAGGGAAAAACATTTCAACGTTTCAAAGCCGCATATCATCATGTTAACATGTTTAAAACGCTGAAAACACTAAGTTAGTAAGACCACACCTAAAACTAAGGCCATAACTTAGTCAAATGTAGAGAGAAATTGAATTCCCCCACACTTAAACTTTGCTAGTCCCTAGCAAATACTAAACAAAACAAAGACTTTCTACACATTAAAAGAGATGGAATCACAAGCTCTTTTTTTTTTTTTATATATGGCGATGGAATCACAAGATTTCAAGAGATAATAGAGATATGATCATATCATGAACAAGTAAGACGTGGAGAAAGCAATGGTGATGTTAAAGCTGTGCATGTTTCGAACAAGACTTAAATCAACTCACATGGATGCACTCATCATATTTTCACTCAAAATGGATAAAAGTAATTGAAAACCTCATGAATGAAATACTTGCACAAATGAACCAAACCATATGCTTACTCATGCAACTTACTCAACCAATCGAAGGCTACTCATCTTAAGGATCATAAAGGACTTCAAAGTGGTTGTAATGGGGCTAAGGCTAAGGCATTCGGAATATAGATATGTGGTGGTAACAACGTTCCAAAGACTTAGTCTAGCACAAAAATCTTTATCAAATTCGTCACTTTTCTTCATTCCCACGTTACCATGGTCAGATTTCTATTTCGGGGGCCTAATCGCATCATTTTGGGCCCGGACTTCATTCTAAACTTCCATTGAGCTTTGTGAATAGGACAAAGGCCATATTTCTTCATCTTTGGGCCTTCAATTCGTGGCATACTCCAGATTCACAAGTATGGGGGACATTAATCCAAACATTTACAGAACAGAACACATTGCCATGAGAGATTACACATTTTTTTTCTTTTTCTTTTCATTCTCTCAATTTTTTTTTTTTTTTGGCAATAACACAATTTTTTAAGCTATTTGGACAAGTCTATCCCCATACACACATCATAACAATCAATGTACATCACCAAAATTGTCATCTTCTCCTCTTGTCGACATTACTTCACACCAAGTTTGCAGAACATAGGGTAAAGAAGTCCTACACTAGGCAAAGTGTTTAGGTATTACGGGTGATGAAAGAAAGCTTAACGTGGGCTAAAATGGTTTATCTAGGGGTGTCGCAACTTGTGCGCACATAAGGGACTCATGGCTATTTTGGCTAAGTGGTGGAAAACCTAAGTGCCTTTAATCATATCCAAAATCAGAGTATATATTGACTTAAAAGCTTTGCAAATTTACATGAGTAAGTTCTAGTAATCTCTAGTTCATTAAAATCTATGGCAAGTAATCAAAGGAGGCATATGACTATTTTTGAGACTAATATGCACGAAATTCACTCTCAAGAAATGTATAGGCTCAAAAACTCACTTTAAGGTTCATATGATCTAAGAACTTATTCTAACATGCGAAATCTGTACCAAGTTAAAATCCATATCTACTACATGTCATGACACTCAAAATACTTCTATTAGCACAAGAAATCTTGAAACGCCATATGTATTTATTTCTGGTTCAAATTCATCCTAAAGACTCTTTAAAACACTAAGTTAAACAAAAAGACTCAAGATACTCAAACAAGTGTAGATTTAGTCCTCATCTTCTTTGGGCAACCTTATTGAAATGGCCAGTTGGCGAGAGAGACCAAGAGAGGTAGGAGTGATTTCGAACAAGTTCTTTCTCACATCCAAAACCCGTCTTAGAAACCGTCCCCTTCTAGACACCAAGTCACAAGGATTTCTTACTCAAAGACAAGTATTCATCCACTACACTAATTAGACTCTCAAAATACACTACTTATGACTCAACTAAGATTTACGAAACTAAGCTAACTAAAAACACTAAAAACACTAGAAATTTAGAAATAAAAAGATAAAGGGAAGAGAAAGCAAATCTGTTGTCGTCTCCTCCATTGGGTTGCCTCCCAACAAGCGCTTGTTTTTTAAAGTCTTGCAGCCTAGACTTGATGCATCATTTTTGCTCTACGAATAGCCTGATCTTGAGGGCATCTCCTCCACGTTTGGTCCTTTAATGAGCTCTTAAGAAGAATGTACACAAGTTAGTAATCACAAAACGTATAATCACAAGTTAGAAATCTTAGAAAATGAGCACAGCTGCAAGTAAAATTCATGTAGAATTAATGGTACTTCAGAATGCAACGAAAATTTACGAGAAAAAACTAGACACATATATACAAAACTCTGTAAATTTTCAGAAAATTCCGAGACCTGTAGCTATGTCAAAAAAAAAAATTCACAAAACAGAAAAATTGTCAGTCAGTAAATCTCGAAAATTTATGAACACTAATGTAATATGCACAAAATTTATATATTCATATAAAATGAGTTAAAAAAAATGTCATGTTAGTCAATTCATGTTAGTAAATTAGAGTTAGTGTGGCCTGCAAAACAGAGGTTAGTATGAACAAAAACTAAAAATTACAAACATGTACAAATTTCAAAACAAAGGACACATACAAATTCCAGATTCGCGCAAATTGCGCGCAGCTGCTTGTCGATTTTCTGCAGAATTATTGGTTAATTCGATGGGGCTGAAAATTTACGAGCAAAAACTAGACATATATATACAAAACTCTGTAAATGTTCAGAAAATTCCGAGACATGTACCTACGTCAAACAATTTACCCAAAACTGGGCAGTGTGCAGCCCTGCAAAACAGAAAGTTATTAACATAATGTACAAGCATAATCACACAATTCTTTTCAATCCCCGGAAACGGCGCCAAAATTAATTCATGTCTTTTCAAGCACTTAATTAAACACTCAATCAAACATGAAAGCAATTAAAACCCTTCTTTGTAGATGTAGCATTGGTAAGTAGGGATCGTTCTTAACCGGGGATTGAGGGTGTATGCATAACTATGCTAAGGTTGTTTAAGGGGGGTGCAAGATTGTTTGTTCTAAGTTCCTACGAAATAAAACAAGAAGATGGGTAGATACATATCAAGAAATCACAAGTTCTAACATGTTTAAACTCATAGACAAGCAAACAATCAAGAACACATAATCCTAACATGCATCTAGCCGAAAATAAGTTCCTAAGTCTATTATTTACAAGTGATCATCACATACTAATTACCTAAGCCGATTAATTCTTCTTTAAACAAGTTCTACGAAATTCATAGCACAAATTAAAACACAAACACATGCTAGCTTACATCGAATTAGAGAGCAACCAAATCATCTAGTTAACTTCCTAACTCAATTTTATCTTGATTAATTCGGTGGAACATGCTAGGGTGAACCAAATCATCTAGTGTCATCCTAAACAAGTTTCAAAGCATTAATATCATAGTAAGCTAGCATATATATTCGAATTCATACTAAGAACACATGGAAGAACTCATAAAAATCCAAAACAATCATCTTTTCACTAAAACATGTTGTCTTTCTACAAAAAGTAAAGAAAACCAATACATAACCGAAATTTGATACAAGATGTCATGTTACACTTTTTGCTCCGAGGTAATCTCTCTCCGCAAGCTCCAAGTATAGCAGCCCCTTGTTGGCGTGAGGGAGGACACAAGTGTTCAAAGCCAAATCTAGCGTAAGAACACTTATGGGTGAAAGAGGGATGTTTTTGAGGTGGTGATGGTGGTGTTTCGGCTAAGGAGAAGAATTCTTCGACTTTGTGTGAGAGGAGGTAGTGTTTGGACAGAGCTTCGGCTCCTAGAATGTGTGATCCCCCTGAAAGAGTCGAGCTTCCCTTTATATAGAAGAAGATTAGGAAACTTCCCACCTTCTGAAAGCTGTCAAATCTGACCCTTCTGTATTAAAAGCTACGTTTCGGACGTTTTACAACTTTAAACGGCATGATTCTTTCGGTACTAGAAAATAGACTTCCAGGGCTTTCCAGCTATATATTAATTGTGCCATAATTCCTCCTAACGCGCCTTCACTGCCCATTTAAAGTTGGCTGTTACGAAGAATGACCTGTACCTACTAAATCCGGGATTGCTGAATATTTACACATTGTAACGGCATGATTCCAGTGGGGTTGGAAACTAGACTTCCATATATTTCTAAGCATGCCTCACATGTGTCCAAATTCGTTTTCAATTGATTTTGGTGGCCTGTTGAAGTGGGCTTAACTGCACAGGCAGATTTCCTGATTTCTAGCTTTTGATCCATTTTCTTCTTTTGGGCTTCTTTGTGGGCGACTCTTGACATGATCTTGGACCTTCTTGGACATATGAGCATGGTCTTGACCCATCTTAGTGATCTTTGATCCATTCTTTATAAATCGTGGCCCATTCTTCTTCATCTTTGATACGTGCAAAACATGCATTTAAAGTTAATGATCAGTAGACCTTAAAAACACTGATTACGCGTATTGCAATTTAAACCCTTCTTTTGTCATTTGTAATATTGGCGAGTAGGGATCGTTCTTTATCCGGGGAATTAAGGGCGCATGCATGGTTTCGTTATTAAGCGGAAATATAAATGTTTGGGGGGATTGGAAGTTGGTTATTTAATCTACGAAATTAAAGTACATAACATGCAAACACAACTAAAACTCTTAGGCATCTAACATGTTTTACTCATAGACAAGTTTCAACAATCAAGAAACTTAAAGTCTAATTATGCTTGCTAAAAATAAGAAGTTACACTACTAATTACATGTGATCATCTCATCTTATTAACCTACCCTTTTCATGCATCAAACCTTTTTGTAACTTGCGAAATTCATAACTTCTAACTAAATACACATGCGTGATAATTGTGTAGGAATGCAACTTAGCGTATAAACATCCTAAACAACTTACGATCATCGAAACATGCAAAAGAGAGGGACTTAGCGTATTTTCTAATACATGCATTCGAAGCTTTAAGATTGTATCAAACATGCATAAAAAGCTATAAATCATAAACACATGCATATTACAAATCGGTTTAGGCACATGAAACACAAATCTAAACTTGTTATTCATTTGATACACAAATCTAAACTTTCTAAACTTGTTATTCCAATACATCAAAAGATTCACATACAAAGCTAAAGAAATGAAAGTGAAGATCATGGTTACACTTTTTATCTTGAGTGCTTGATGAACTACGGTGGAGATGGACTTCCTTCACAAGGGACTTAGCGTATTGTGTTGGATGGAGGATGCTTTGCTTCGGCTTGGAAGGATGGAGGAACCTTGCTTGCTTCGACTTGGAATGGTAAGGGATGTGCTTCGGCTTTGTGTGAGAACTCTTAAGTGTTTATGGTGGAGGAGTATTTGTGTAGAGCTTTGGCTAGTAAATGAGTGATGGATCTGTTTTATGGCTGCCTCCTCTCTTATATAGGCAAGGGATGTTGCCTTCTCTCTTCCACCTTGCCTCCCTCCATTTAATGCAAGCCTTAGTCACCTAGGCAAGTCACCATTTGTGATCATCATTTATGAACCCTAAGCAAGAGTCACCATGCAAGTCACCATTTATAAACCCTAAGCAAGAGTCACCATGGCAAGTCACATGGCAAGTCATCATTTGTGATGATCACAAAGCTTAGTCACTAAAATGAGTCACAAAGCTTGATATTGTTGACTTTTCCTCTTCCCCAAAGTGAATCCTAGCAGAATTGAATGGTCATGGGCTTGATAATGGGCCGAAACAAGAGTTGAGAAATCGGCCCATAATTTGCTTTTTGGTCCGGCCCATTTTCGGAGGTCCAAAATCGCAAAAATCGCAAAATCGCCGAAATTCCTCCGAATTGCGTCGTTATTAATCTCCACCGTAAAGATCTTCAAAATAACAATTTAAATAAGGAAAACGTAAAAACTAAGATAATAACATAGCTAAACGAAAAGGGAAATGCGTTAAGAAACGGGCATAAAATGCGTATATCAAATTCTCCCACACTTAGACTTTGCTAGTCCCTTAGCAAACACTAAGTTAAACTAAGACTCCCTAAGAATTTAAAACAAAGGAAAGAACATAACTAAGCCCTTAGCTAAAATTTGTCTCAGAATTTGCATAAGTATATGGCGATGGCTCACATGAATTTCAACGTGTATGCTCAACGAATTCAAGAGATAATTGCGATATAATTATGTAATGAACAAGTAAGACATAGAAAAAAAACAATGGTTATGTTATAGCTGTGCATGCTTTGAATAAAGGTTTAATCAACTCACAAGGATGCACTCATCATATTTTTCACTCATGAAAAAGGGTTCACTTAAAGTGTATATAAATTTAAACGAAAACCTCATGAATGGAGTTAATTACTTGCACAAATGAACCAAAACAATAAGCTTACTCATGCAACTTACTCTACTAATTGAAAGCTACTCATTTTAAGGATCATAAAGGACTTTTAGTGAGGTTGTAATGGGGTTAAGGCTAAGGCATTCGAAATTTAGATATGTGGTGATAAAAACGTTCCAACGACTTAGTCTAGCACCATATTCGTCCTCCATCTCCACTCGAATGTTACCATGTATACTTCAATTTAAACTACCCTTTGAGCTTTTCGGACAGGACAAAGGCCATATTTGTTCTATTTTTGGGCCTTCAATTTGTCGTAATCTCCAAATCCGCAAATAAGGGGGACGTTAATCCAATTGGTTTCTACTTTAGAACACAACATATTGCCATGAGAGATAATAATAATATTTTTTTCTTTTCATTCTCTCAAATATAATTTTTTTTCTTTTCTTTTTCGCAATCTCATACTTTTTTTTAGCTATTGGACAAGTCTTTCCCCTTACTCACATTAATTCTTTCAATCTTTACTACCGAACCATCATCTTATGTGCTAGTTTCGAAAAAATTCTCACCAAGTTTCCGGAACAAAGGTAAGGATATTCTATACTAGGATAAGTGTTTAGGTATATATGGTGATGAAAGAAAAGCTTAACGTGGGCTCAATTGGTTTATCTAGGGGTGTCGCAACTTGTGCGTACAAATGGGATACATGGATATATGGCAATGTGGTGGAAAGTCCTAAATGCCTTTAATCATTTCCGAAATCAAAGTATGTATCAACTTAAAAGCTTTGCAAATTGACATGAGTAAGTTCTAGTATTCTCTAGTTCATTAAAATCTATGGCAAGCAATCGAATGAGGCATGTATAAGCTAGTAGCTACGAAATGGATGCATATTCACTCGAATAAAGAACAGATAGCTCAAAAGGTCACATAGGGTTCATATGATTAAAAACTTATTCAAGCATGCGATTTTCTGTACCATGTTTTGCAATTTATATCTACTACATGTTAAAAACATATAGAATATCTCAATTAGCACAAGAATTCGATGCATGTGATTCATACGCCATATGTGTTCGTATTGGTCAAATTTCATCATCGACTAGTTAAGGGCGTCCTAAAGACTCTGAAAAACACTAATTTAGACACAATTAAATTGTAAACCCTTCCCCCACACTTAAACTCTACATTGCCCTCAATGTACTAAAGTAACAGTATAGATTTAAACATGGAGTATAGGATCTACGAAAATTTTAATCTAATACGCAAAAAGCCATTAAATTAAGTAAAAGGGGAGAAGAAAACAAATCTGTTGTCTCCCTATTGGGTTGCCTCCCAACAAGCGCTCGTTTTACGTCGTTAGCTTTGGACGTGATGCATCAGTTTGGTTTTGAAATGGCCGGTTCTTGGAGTTGCATCTCCTCCACGGTGTGCTCCGCAAATGCCTCAAAATAGGGCTTCAAGCGATGGCCATTTACTTTGAACTCACTGCCTTTGTCGATAGATCGAATGAGAACTGCTCCATGAGGTAGGACTTGAGAAACTATGAATGGCCCCATCCATCGAGAGCGAAGCTTTCCCGGAAAGAGCTTAAGTCTTGAATTGAAAAGCAATACTTTCTGCCCTGGTTCAAAACTCTTCCCGCGAATCATCTGATCGTGGATCTTTTTCGTCTTCTCTTTGTAAATCCACGCATTGTCGAAAGCATCATTTCTGATTTCTTCAAGTTCACAAAGTTGAAGCTTCCGATGCAAGCCTGCGGCATCTCGATCGATGTTGAATTTCTTCACAGCCCACCATGCCTTGTGCTCTAGTTCAACCGGAAGATGGCACGCCTTCCCATAAATTAATCGGAAAGGGGACATACCGATGGGGGTCTTGTAGGCAGTCCTGTAAGCCCACAATGCATCGTCTAAGCATTGACTCCAATCTTTCCGGTTGGGGCGGACGGTTCGCTCCAAAATCTTCTTTATCTCACGGTTGGAAACTTCAGCCATTCCATTGGTTTGAGGGTGGTATGGTGTGGAAACCTTGTGTTTGACGCCATACTTCCTCATTAGTGCTTCCACCGTGCGGTTGCAAAAGTGACTTCCTCCATCGCTGATTAGAACGCGTGGCATTCCAAATCTACTGAAAATGTTAGTTCGTAGGAAGTCTGCAACAACTCGCGAATCATTAGTACGGGTGGCCTTTGCCTCCACCCATTTAGAAACATAATCTACTGCGAGTAAGATGTAAGTAAAACCATTGGAGGGAGGAAATGGTCCCATAAAATCAATACCCCACACATCAAAAATTTCAACATTAAATATATAGTGTTGTGGCATTTGATCTTTAGGCCCTAAATTACCGAATCTTTGGCACTTATCACATGTAGAGCAATATGCATGAGCATCGCGAAATAAACTAGGCCAAAAGAAACCGCAATCTAAAATTTTAAGGGCTGTCCTCCTAGAACCAAAGTGTCCCCCACATGCTTCATTGTGACAAAAGTCTAGAATGGGCTTAAACTCACTATCCGGGATACATCTCCTAATTACTAAATCGGAGCATTGTTTCCACAAGTAAGGCTCATCCCAGATAAAGGTTCTAGCATTATGCTTAAGTTTGTCACGTTGAAATTTATGCATGGTAGACAGAAACTCACCGGTAACTAAGTAATTTACAATATCGGCATACCAAGGAGTTTCCGAAGTAGTTACCTCAATTCCGAAGAGTTTTTCATCCGGAAAAGTTTCTTCGATCTCGAGAGGCTCATGGTCACCTATCAAACGGGATAGGTGGTCAGCGACGACGTTTTCTACTCCCTTCTTATCCTTGATTTCTATGTTGAATTCTTGGAGTAGAAGTATCCATCTGATAAGCCGTGGTTTTGCGTCCTTCTTGAGCATTAGATACTTCAAAGCTGCATGATCGGTAAACACAGTTACTTTAGTTTGAAGTAAATAAGATCGAAATTTATCTAAAGCAAAAACCACGGCAAGAAACTCCTTCTCGGTTGTAGTATAATTTCTTTGTGCTTCATCAAGTGTCCGAGAGGCGTAATAGATTACGCAAGGCTTCTTGTCCTTCCGCTGACCCAAGACGGCTCCTACGGCATAATCCGAGGCGTCGCACATGAGTTCAAATGGCAGAGACCAATCAGGGCTGCATAAAATAGGAGCACTCGTAAGAAGTTCCTTCAACTTGTTGAAGGCAGCGTTGCATTCCTCGTCAAAGACGAATGGAGTCTCCTTTTGCAGCAGTTTACACAAGGGGCGAGAGATGTGGGAAAAGTCCTTGATAAACCTATGATAAAATCCTGCGTGTCCAAGAAATGAACGAATCTCTCTAACCGAAGTTGGAGAGGGTAAGTGACGCACAAGATCTACTTTAGATTTATCTACTTCTAACCCTTTTTCTGAAATAATATGACCTAACACTATCCCTTGCGTAACCATGAAATGGCACTTCTCCCAATTAAGCACCAAGTTCGTTTCAACGCATCTTTTTAAAATAGTTTCTAGATTGTTTAAGCATGCATCAAAATCATTCCCAAATACACTAAAGTCGTCCATGAATACTTCAATAATGTTTTCAATGTATTCGGAAAAAATTGAGAGCATGCAACGTTGAAATGTACCTGGTGCATTACACAATCCAAATGGCATGCGGCGATAGGCAAACGTTCCGAACGGGCATGTGAACGTCGTCTTTTCTTGATCTTCCTCCGCAATGCTAATTTGGTTGTAGCCGGAGTATCCGTCGAGGAAACAATAAAATGCATGGCCGGCTAATCTTTCCAGCATTTGGTCGATGAATGGTAAGGGAAAATGATCCTTGCGGGTTGCAGCGTTGAGCTTCCGGTAATCAATGCACACGCGGTGTCCAGTGATCGTCCGTTGTGGCACAAGTTCATTTTCCAAATTCTCGACGACGGTTATTCCCGATTTCTTGGGTACTACCTGCACTGGGGAAACCCAACGGCTATCAGATATAGGGTAAATAACTCCACAGTCCATGAGTTTAATTACCTCCTTTTTTACCACCTCCATCATCGGAGGGTGGAGCCGACGTTGTGCTTCCCGCGTAGGCTTGGTGCCTTCTTCAAGGAAAATCCTATGCACACATGTTGCTGGATTTATTCCCTTGATGTCCGCAAGTGTCCAGCCTATTGCGGGTTTGTACCGTTTGAGCACACTCACGAGCTTCTCTTCCTGTTCCTCTTCTAGCGCGGACGAAATAATGACCGGTAAAGTTTCATTCTCGCCCAAGTACGCATACTTAAGATGGTCCGGTAGTAGCTTAAGTTCTAAAATGGGAGCTTCTACAATGGAAGGAACCATTTTATTAGTACCAAAAGTAATTGGTAAAGGAGGAGAAAAGCTTACTTTCCGTGGTGCGGCATTTAGGGCCATGGCCATGTCTTGGATTCGAGGTTCAAGCTCTAGTAAGGCCTCGAGAAGGCCGTCATGTCCAAGTTGAATGGCCATGTCGAGTTCATCCTCATTGATGGTGTCGAGGTAACCTTGTGCTAAGGTATCCACAGGATCGTATGTCGAAATGGCAGCTATGCTCGACATTGGAAACTTCATCCCATCCAGGATGTTGAACTCGATTCTTTCTCCATCAATCTCCATGGAGAAAGTGCCTTGGAAAACATCAATCTTCGTCCTCGCAGTCCGCATGAAAGGTCGCCCAAGCAGCAATGGCGTGGTGTTCAGTGGACTCTCTTCCATGTCAACTATGTAGAAATCGGCTGGGAATATCAAGTTGTTGACTTGTACGAGAACGTCTTCTACGTATCCCCTCGGATACTTGTGGGTGCGATCGGCTAACTGGATGACAACACCATCTTGCTTGAGATCTCCAAGCTCCATCGATTCGAAAAGATAGTAAGGCATGACGTTGATGGAGGCTCCAAGATCAAGCATCACATCTTGGAAGTGGGTGTCACCGATTTCGCAAGGAACTGCAAAGCTCCCTGGGTCCTTCAGTTTTGGGGGTAGCCGACGCTGCCAAACCGCCGAAACGGTTGCGTTCACCTTCACGACCTCCTTCTCTCGAGTTTGCCTCCTCTGAGTGCATAATTCTTTCAGAAACTTGGCGTATATAGGCACTTGCTTTATGCACTCGATCAAGGGCAAATTCACTTGCACCTTTCGGAAGATGTCCAGGATATCTTCATATTGGGCATCCTTCTTTTTTGATTTTGCTAATCTGCTTGGGAAAGGTGCAACAGCAAACGGAGAATTAGTAATCACCGTATTTGAAGGAATAGGGCTTTTACCTTTGATTGGGGTAGGTTGTGGAGGTGATTGTGCCTTGGTGACATTAGGCGTCACCTTCTTTTTCTCGGCCTCTTGAATAGCCGGATCGATCTCATCTTCTTCTTCGTTGGTGATGTCCTCGATGGTGACTTCATCAAGATGAGATCGCTTGGTCTTTGGTTCCTCAAGTATCTTCCCACTCCTCGTGACTATAGCATTCACGTTTCTTTGATTAGGAGTGGTTTGAGGTGGAAGCCGACCGGTTTCATTGATTTTACCCATGAAATCAACAAGTTGGCCAAGCTGCTTCTTCACTTCGGTGATGTCGCGGCCGTGTGAATCAAGTGTCTCCTTTGTCTTTGATTGTCCTTCGAGGAGAACTTGAGTTGAGGCCGAAAGTTGCGACAACATCTTGTCGTAATCCGGATTGGTGAAGGATTGCGAAGACGAACCTTGCTGCATCGGTGGCCTAGGTTGAAATGGAGGGCGTTGGTAGCTTTGTTGAGGTGCTGGAGGGTTCAAAGTTCCCTCGTTGCTGCTCCATCTAAAACCTGGATGATCACGGTTGACATAGTTGTTGTAATTGTTATAACGTTGTCCTCCCTGATATCCGCCGATGGCGTTAGCGTGCTCCGGCTCGCTTGCCTGCTCCTGCGCTTGAGGGCATTGGTCATTGTGGTGACCTTGTGATTGACATATGCCACAAACAGGCCGTTGAGTTGCCCTGGCTCTTGTCGTCTCGAGCTCTAACACCTTCTCTAGCATATGAGCTAGTTTGTCGTACTTCTCGTCCGCGTCGGTTGTAGAACTCGCTTCACCGACTGCTCGTCTGTTGGACATTCCATATTGTGCATCATTATTCGCCCGATTCTCTAGAAGAGCTCTAGCTTCGGTTTCGGTTAAGTCCATGAATGCACCGGTGGCTGCTGCATCCAGCAATTCCCTATCGATCGGCTTGAGACCATCGTAAAAGTAATTCATGAGATTGGTCTCGGAAAATCCATGCGATGGGCAAGTGGCACACAAAACCTTGAATCGGTCGTAATATTGGCCGAAGGTCTCGTCCAATTTCTGTGTGATGCCAGTGATTTGCTTTCTTAAGATGGTGATCTTTGAGGCCGGGAAGTACTTCGCTAGGAACATATCCGCAAGTTGCTTCCATGAGGTAATATGGTTCGTCGGTAGTTCCATAAGCCAAGACTCGGCCCTGTCGACTAGGGTGAATGGGAATGCCTTCAGCTTGAAGAGCTCCGTATCAGCATCGGCTGGCTTCATGCTGTTACAAACAAATTGGAATTGTTTGAGATGCTTGTTTGGATCTTCATTGGAAAGTCCGTGAAAAATGGGTAGTCGGTGGAGGAAACCACTCTTCAGCTCGACTTCTTTCATGTTTTCCCCCGGTGGTGGAAAAGCAATGCTCGAAGGTCCGCTGCTCCATTCGGTTGAGCAGGTGCGCTGACGAAGAGACTGTCCTGCATTGGCCATGTTGATTTCTTGTGCTTCTGCTTCTGAATTGTGGTCGGTTGATGAGGCTAAAGTAGGGTCGGTTGATGAATGTGAAGACTCGGAACCTTCCTCGATGATGGGATGATCCAGGATGTCTGTTTGAGCTTTAAGTCTCGCTATTCTCTCTGCGATTTCCTCAAACTTTGTTCTAGATGGTCCAGGATTCCGATCGGACATTCATTAGCCTGAGCATCCACCAAAGACCAAGTGTTAGTATCAACAAAGAATATGAGATGAATATAGGAATACTAACCAAAATTGTAAGGCATATTTAGAAAACAAAGCGATAACAAATAAAATAGTAAAACTATCAAAGCAAACATAAATACTCACAAATACTAAAAAACTACTAATAACACTCAAAATTTATAATACTTAAGACACTAAATGTAATTTACTAAGTAATGCAAATGATTTAATCAATTTAAGGGCTATGCAAAAGAATGTAATAGACTAAGACACATGTTTTCTGCAAATTGACACTATATAATGCTAAACCTAAGAATTTAGTTAGAATATATATAAACAAGGTTCCAATGCAAGCGAACAATAATTCACATTGAATTTATGCACAACACACTTTTTTTTTTCCAATAAAATGCATTTAAACAACAATCCTACGTGAAAGATGGAGTGAATGCATAAGAGAAAACGTTAGAACCTGCAGAAAACACACGAGTTACGTGCTTAAATATGAATGCTAAAGAATGACCTCTTCTTCGGTCTTATGTCCCTAACTTCACTTAGGTTAGGGTACTCGGTAGTGAAATCCGAGTATCATAAAGCCTTAGAGAGGTTATGCAAGCTAAGTAACGTTTGTTAGTCCTTTACAGTTTTTAATGCACAAACAAACACACAAATTTGACTAAGTTTTATTTATTTCCTTTGGCCCCGATGGTACGTGGTGCAGAGGCTCTCGACTGTGCAATGGGTCTCGTTCATCCGAAGATGAAGTCTGATTCCAGGAGGTCTAAGCATGCATAATCCGATATACCATCTATTTAAAGGATTATGTCGTATTTATTTAGTTCGTATTTAACCGTATTCATATGCACTTATGATTTACAGAGAGTACGCGAAATGATCATTCGGTAAATTTCTTGGACGTGCGGCCCGCGCGAAAATGTATACCGACCACAATTCAGCTTAGTTACGTTTAGAAATGGCAAGTAGGAATAGAGATAACGCGAGAGGTAAGGACTAATATTTAGAACAACCCGAGGCTTACTCGTAAGAGTATATACTCCAATGTTGTTCCTAGAGACACCCTGAGGCTAACCAGTTACGGTATATACTCCAATGGTGTTCTATTGCTTAGATCCGAAACCCGGCACCAATCATAAACCCATTCACCATATCCAACAATCAGCCAAAATTGTGAGATAGTATATAATCTCAAGTTCTTAGTAAACTCCGCCCACAACCTCGTGCCCATAACTTCACTTAGGTTATGGCGTGTGGTGATGAAATCCACACATCACGAGGGGTTAAGGAGATAAACCAGAAAAAGAGGCACCACCTATTCCAAAGAACGAAACCTTATAACCAATACTCGTGCTCAATGTAAATCAATTTAAGTACGTCTACGTTTTGATTGAGCCTATGATTTAAAAGGAATACACGACTTAGTTATTGAATAAATCTCTTGTCCGTGCGGCCCGCGCGAAAATGTATACCAACTATCGTTAATCCTCGTAATTGTTGGAAATGACCAGTTGGGATAGATGTAACGCGAGAGGTGAGAACTAATTTCTGGGAACAACCTGAGGCTAACTCGTAAGAGTATATACTCCGATGTTGTTCTTAGAAACACCCCGAGGCTTACTCGTAAGAGTATATACTCCAATGGTGTTCTGTTTTCTTAGTTCAAAACCCGTCACCATTCATAACCCTTCTAGACATCATAACCAACTCTTACTCGAATTCACAAGATAGTATACAATCTCAAGTGTTTGTAAACTCCACCCACAACCTCGTGCCCATAACTTCACTTAGGTTATGGCGTGTGGTGATGAAATCCACACATCACGAAGGGTTAAGGAGATAGACAAACAAAAGAGGCACCACCTATTCCATAGAGATTTATTTAATAACTAAGTGCTAGTACTCAAATTAAATCAAAGACTATCCTTTAACATGAAAATAAATTATGCAAGTGTAAAAACTAAGTATAAATAAATTCGTCTAAGTAAAAGTATGCATTGTAAACATGTATGTAAATTTCTTTAAGTATAAACAAGAATGAACAAGTATGTACTTCGAAAATTTAGACATGCTTTTAATCACAAATGTACAACGAAATCATACAAAAACATTCTAACTCCCCGGCACTGGCGCCAAAAATTGATACGTGCAAAACATGCATTTAAAGTTAATGATCAGTAGACCTTAAAAACACTGATTACGCGTATTGCAATTTAAACCCTTCTTTTGTCATTTGTAATATTGGCGAGTAGGGATCGTTCTTTATCCGGGGAATTAAGGGCGCATGCATGGTTTCGTTATTAAGCGGAAATATAAATGTTTGGGGGGATTGGAAGTTGGTTATTTAATCTACGAAATTAAAGTACATAACATGCAAACACAACTAAAACTCTTAGGCATCTAACATGTTTTACTCATAGACAAGTTTCAACAATCAAGAAACTTAAAGTCTAATTATGCTTGCTAAAAATAAGAAGTTACACTACTAATTACATGTGATCATCTCATCTTATTAACCTACCCTTTTCATGCATCAAACCTTTTTGTAACTTGCGAAATTCATAACTTCTAACTAAATACACATGCGTGATAATTGTGTAGGAATGCAACTTAGCGTATAAACATCCTAAACAACTTACGATCATCGAAACATGCAAAAGAGAGGGACTTAGCGTATTTTCTAATACATGCATTCGAAGCTTTAAGATTGTATCAAACATGCATAAAAAGCTATAAATCATAAACACATGCATATTACAAATCGGTTTAGGCACATGAAACACAAATCTAAACTTGTTATTCATTTGATACACAAATCTAAACTTTCTAAACTTGTTATTCCAATACATCAAAAGATTCACATACAAAGCTAAAGAAATGAAAGTGAAGATCATGGTTACACTTTTTATCTTGAGTGCTTGATGAACTACGGTGGAGATGGACTTCCTTCACAAGGGACTTAGCGTATTGTGTTGGATGGAGGATGCTTTGCTTCGGCTTGGAAGGATGGAGGAACCTTGCTTGCTTCGACTTGGAATGGTAAGGGATGTGCTTCGGCTTTGTGTGAGAACTCTTAAGTGTTTATGGTGGAGGAGTATTTGTGTAGAGCTTTGGCTAGTAAATGAGTGATGGATCTGTTTTATGGCTGCCTCCTCTCTTATATAGGCAAGGGATGTTGCCTTCTCTCTTCCACCTTGCCTCCCTCCATTTAATGCAAGCCTTAGTCACCTAGGCAAGTCACCATTTGTGATCATCATTTATGAACCCTAAGCAAGAGTCACCATGCAAGTCACCATTTATAAACCCTAAGCAAGAGTCACCATGGCAAGTCACATGGCAAGTCATCATTTGTGATGATCACAAAGCTTAGTCACTAAAATGAGTCACAAAGCTTGATATTGTTGACTTTTCCTCTTCCCCAAAGTGAATCCTAGCAGAATTGAATGGTCATGGGCTTGATAATGGGCCGAAACAAGAGTTGAGAAATCGGCCCATAATTTGCTTTTTGGTCCGGCCCATTTTCGGAGGTCCAAAATCGCAAAAATCGCAAAATCGCCGAAATTCCTCCGAATTGCGTCGTTATTAATCTCCACCGTAAAGATCTTCAAAATAACAATTTAAATAAGGAAAACGTAAAAACTAAGATAATAACATAGCTAAACGAAAAGGGAAATGCGTTAAGAAACGGGCATAAAATGCGTATATCAATCTTTCCTCCTCATTTTAGGAACTTCCTCCTTAGTAGGTTTTGAGCTCATTTCTGCATCCTTTACGGATTCCTCCTTTATTTCTACCTACAAACATAAAGTAAGTTAAAAACATATTTACTAAGCACAAAACAAAGCTAAATATAGAGAGAAAGTGATTAATAATCAAGCATAAAATGCGTAGATCATGTCCATGGAGTATCAACCGGAACTCTATCAGTGCTAACCCACAAAAAGTATGCATCCAACTCAAGTAGACCAACCGCTGCCACTGTCATCTGCTCAGAAGTGAAACGCAGACGCTCACAAACTCATTCAACCTGAACCAACCAAGCGTCACATATCTCTGGATGAGCTGAACCCTAGAAAACAGTCACTCCAGCAGTTCGCGCTTTGACCACAAGGTCAAAACACTCCTCCAAACGCAATACTCGCATAAGCAAGTCATGCGTCTGGCGATCCTCATCAGGATCCACATCCCTATTGACACGGGGACCACGTCTAGGAGGCATCCAAATGATAAGAGAAAAGCATTAGTCACAAGCCACAAGGAACATAATCATGAAACTTCAGACATTCGAAAATATACAACACCCGAAGCATTGATGAGTAACCGATGGCCAGCCGGGTCATCGATCCAAACATGCTGTATAATCTCAAATACCCTTAGTATCACAACTACAAAAGTTTACAGAAGCTAAAACTTAATGCTCTGATACCAAGCTGAAAGGACCCAACCCCGATTTAGTTTCCTAAACCGGAATCAAACCTCTTCTGAAAACATGAACCACCTCACCGTGAAAGGCGACCGGAAGTGAGACCGTGAGGCCGAGGCGCACCCAACGGGTCCTCCCCCGTGGCCGGAGACGGCCGAACAAGCTAGCCGCCGACAACCACCGTGGCCACCGTCGAGCTCCATTTTCCGCTCGGTCAAACCAGTCAACCATGGTCAACCTCCATAATTTCAGTTTTGACTTTCCCTTTTAGGCTGGTTACTATTTAAAGATTTCCCAAAACGGAAACTCATAATTATCCATTTCGACGAACTTTGAACACCCGTAACTTCAGCGTCGTAACCCCGATTCCTATAATTCTCGCGGCCACAAACTCGTCTCAACATATTCTTCCAATATCACCCAAAGTCAAACACATCGGCCAATCGGATAAAAAGTCAACCATTCAACCAAACACATATTTAATCGACTAAACAAACAACAAACGGAAATATTTGCAACTAATTCTTCGTAACTCAAAATAATTCTCGGAAGTTCCCACAAACTCGAAATTAAATTCTGAACAACTTCAGTGAAGAAGCCGAAACCAAATTCTCTTCCGGCAATTTAGTCGCGAACAAAACTGCCAGTTAAATCCGTTTCCGTCGAAACTTCAAATATTCATAACTAATTCCTCGGTCGTCCAAATAACGATCCGGAACCACACACGAACTCGTAATTACACGTACAACGACTCTCGAGAAGAGACCCAGCTCCAATTCTCAGCCAATAATTTAGTCGTTAAGAAAGCTGGCGGTTTCAACACTGTCGTAACTCTGCGACTATGCAGTAACTCACGTACATAGCTGACCATACTAGTGATTCTGGTCCGGGTCGTCACATTCAAGCCCAACTCAAATATCTGGCACTTGGCTTCGTTTGTAGCCACCATGTTGCGAGCAAACCGAGATAAGCGAGTAAATCTGTCCCGGTACTCAAGTACTGACATGCTACCCTGTCTCAAGTTGGTGAACTCCTCATACTTCCGCTGCTGTGTAGCCTGGTTGAAATACCTCCGCTTAAACAAATCTCTAAACAGTGTCTATGGAGTATCAACCGGAACTCTATCAGTGCTAACCCACCAGAAGTATGCATCCAACTCAAGTAGACCAACCGCTGCCACTGTCATCTGCTCAGAAGTGAAACGCAGACGCTCACAAACACATTCAACCTGAACCAACCAAGCGTCACATATCTCTGGATCAGCTGAACCCTAGAAAACAGTCACTCCAGCAGTTCAAGCTTTGACCACAAGGTCAAAACACTCCTCCAAACGCAATACTCGCATAAGCAAGTCATGCGTCTGGCGATCCTCATCAGGATCCACATCCCTATTGACACGGGGACCACGTCTAGGAGGTATCCAAATGATAAGAGAAAAGCATTAGTCACAAGCCACAAGGAACATAATCATGAAACTTCAGACATTCGAAAATATAAAACACCCGAAGCATTGATGAGTAACCGATGGCCAGCCAGGTCATCGATCCAAACATGCTGTATAATCTCAAATACCCTTAGTATCACAACTACAGAAGTCTACAGAAGCTAAAACCTAATGCTCTGATACCAAGCTGAAAGGACCCAACCCCGATTTAGTTTCCTAAATCGGAATCAAACCTCTTCTGAAAACATGAACTTTCAAAAATCATAGAAATTTTGGCAGAGTTTCACTATGTCGCATAGTTACTATTAACCTGCACCAGAAAATACACTTCATCCTATGCCACAAAAGCCAAACCGTGGGCACCAATCCCATCCGGATTTCTCAAAAACATACCATAACGTAAAGCAATAAACAAAATTGTAGCTTTACAGAAATCCGAAAAAATCATGTGACAAATATAAATATCAGAGTATTCAGAGCGACCTCTAGTATTTACATATATACACAACAGTATACTAAACAAGAAACCTACTGAGAATGAAACATAGCTCGAATACTAAGCCTCCAACCTTGACATGCAACACCTGAATCCGAATTGCAAACTGGGCATTGAAAACAAAGAGCCCAAGGAAAGACATATAAACTGTTCGAGTGAGTGGACAAAAATAAATGTCTTTCGCCTAATAATATATGTTATAAAAGCATATGCGAGTCTAAATGAATGAATATGATATAGTACACGAGGGAGACTCTAACTCCTCATGCGTACAGAGCATTCATCGTAAAACTCTGCGGGGTCACTCATGGACACGTCCGCACTAGTACAGTCCGAATCACGGGATCCCAGACCCACACGTGATTCAAGCCAGAAAGGCCTCAGGTCAGAGGTCTGCCCCCCCGGGTAAAGGCCTCGGGTCAGGGGTCACAGCCTTCCCCAGTAAACATCCTCGGGGATCATCGAGGATGAAAATGTATCGATACAACAATATATACTGTGACTATACTCTCTGTAAACCAAATCATAAATAGTTTCATGAAAATGTATAAAGCATAATGTGAATACATATTCGTAATACGTAATTATATAAGCATATTCGTCAATGTATATTCGTAAATGAATAATAGTAAACACATGCTCGAATAACTCATAATCGTATGTGCATGCTCATGCTCATAAAACGTAATATAAAGACTCGATACTAATCAGTGAAAATAGAAGTCCACTCACAGACAAGCACAGCGCGGAAATTCAATACTAATCAAAATCACAATTCAATACTCTGAACCACACCTCGGAAACCAACCATTTCCGGAAACATATAACTCGAATAACAAAAAATCCGTTGAAAACCCCAAACACTCCACATAAACCCTCGAATTAAAATCCACCACTCAAATCAATTCGAAAACCTCAAGACGACAATCGGGGCGCGATTACGAGCAAAACGGCATAAAACTTGTCAAAATCCAAAAAGTCAACAGTGACGGATTCCTACCAAAATTTTCAGATCACAAGTACTCCTCAAGCCCAACAACTTCTTCTTCTACATGCAAGCTCTAATTCGAAGCCCACCGGCCGGAAATGAGCCCGAAACCTCACGGAATCCATTGAATCCGGCGAGATTCCGGCAAGTCCCAAACGGCGTCCAAACCAAAATTCCTTCCACCCAAAAGCATCAAGGGGTTGAGAGGAACCTTTCCCCCCACAAACCCAACCCCAAATGTTGCCAGAGCACCTCACCCGAATCCGGTGAAATCCCTAATTTTCCTCGAACTCGTTCTCCCCCAAAACCTCATCAAATCACACAATTCCTAGTTCTAAACCATAGGAAATCAAGAGATGATTCTAACCATACCAACATTGTGGCCGGAGGTGGCCGGAAATGGAAAGTCCACGGGGAGTCAACCGGCGGTGCAATTCCTTCTCGGTCAACGTGGGTCAACAGTCTTCCTTCGGTCAAACGACGGTCAAACTTCCAAACAGTGATTTTTCGACAATTTTACGACTATTCCGATATTTATACTCGCGGCTCGATACGATCGACGGTCCAAATCGAATCTCATCCATGTTTCGGATAACTCAAACTTAATCGGAAAAACACGACTAAATCACGCGACTTCAAATATTCATAACATATTCCTCGGTTATCGAAACAATTATCTGAAACAGCCTACGAGTTTAAAATCACGCATACTACAATTCTTGTGAAGAGACTCATCTCAAATTCTCACCCGATAATTAAGTCGTGAACCAGACCGCCAATTTGATTAATTACGATAAATCTCGATTTCTCGCAAAACTCGCGGATTAAGCCGATTACTATACCAATTCCGGTCCGGGTCGTCACAGGTTGCGAGTCTTTTATATATACATTTTACGAGCATGAGAATGCATATGCGATTATGATTTATACGAGCATGTGTTTTACGTTTATGCATTTACGAATAAGCATCTACGAATATGCTTTTATAATTATGTATTATGAATATGCATTTACATTATGCTTTATACATTTACATGGAAACCATTTATGATTTGGTTTACACAGAGCACAGTCTCAGTATGTATAGTTGTATCGATACACTTAGCATCCCGGCTGATCCCCGAGGATGTTTACCAGGGGGGACTGTTACCCTGACCCGAGGTCCTTACCGGGGGGGGCAGATACCCTGACCCAAGGCCCTTTCTGGCTGGAATCACGTGAGGATCAGGGAGCCCGTGATTCAGACTGTACTAGCGCGGATGTCCATGAGTGACCCCGCGAGATTTCCGATGCATGCTCTGTACGCGTGAGGAGTTACAGCCTCCGTCGTGTACCATTTGATTTTATGCATCTAGACTCGCATATGTTTTATAACATATATATTATTCGATGAAAGAAATTTTTTTTCATCCACTGACTATAACGGTTTATATGTCTTTTCCTGGGCTCTTTGTTTGCAGTTTGGATTCAGGTGTCGCACGTCAAGGTTTGAGGCTTAGTATTCGAGCTACTTTTCCTTCTTAGTAGGTTTCTAGTTTGGCCTACTGTTGTGTATATATGTAAATACTAGAGGTCGCTCTGAATACTTTGATATTTATATTTTTCACATGATTTTTCCGGATTTCTGTAAAGCTACAATTTCGTTTATTGCTTTACGTTATGGTATGTTTTTGAGAAATCCGGATGGGATTGGTGCACACGGTTTGGCTTTTGTGGCATAGGATGAAGTGTATTTTTCGGTGCAGATTAATAGTTACTATGCGACATAGTGAAACTCTGCCGAAATTTCTATGATTTTTGAAAGTTCATGTTTTCAGAAAGGGTTTGATTCCGGCTTAGGCAATTAAACCAGGGTCGGGTCCTTTCAGCTTGGTATCGGAGCATTAGGATTTAGGTTTTGTAGACTTCTGTAGTTGTGATGCTAAGGGTATTTGAGAATGTACAATATGTCTGGAGCGATGACCCAACTGGCCAGCGGTTACTCATCAATGCTTCGGGTGTTGTATGTTTTCAAATGTTTGAAGTTTCATAATTATGTTCCTTGTGCCTTGTGACTAATGCTTTTCTTTTATCAATAGGATGGCTCCTAGACGTGGTTCCCATGTTAATAGGGATGTGCATCATGATGAGGATTGTCGGACGCATGACTTGCTTATGCGAGTATTGCATATGGAGGAGCGTTTTGACCCTGTGGTCAAAGCTCAAACAGCTGGAGGAACTGTTTTCTCGGGTTCAGCTGACCCAGAGATATGTGTGGCATGGTTGGTGAAAGGACCCAACCCCGATTTAGTTTCCTAAACTGGAA
The DNA here is from genome assembly GCA_946800695.1 of Geum urbanum. Classification (NCBI taxonomy): domain Eukaryota; kingdom Viridiplantae; phylum Streptophyta; class Magnoliopsida; order Rosales; family Rosaceae; genus Geum; species Geum urbanum. Next base: position 28,272,024 of record OX327004.1, read on the forward strand.
TCAAACCCCTTCTGAAAACAATAACCAACAAAAACCATCAAAATTTCGGCAGAGTAACTTTAGTAACGCGGAATTGCCATTAACCTGTACCCGGAAAATACACTTCATCCTATGCCACAAAAATCAAACCATGGGCACCAATCCCATCCGAATTTCTCAATATCATAACAGTAATGTAAAGTAATCAATAAAACTATACTTTACAGAAATCCGTGGAAAAATCGTATAAAAGTATAACATAAGAATGCTCAGAGCAACTTCTAGTATGTATATACAAATAGTAGGACAAACTAAGAACCTACCATAAAAGAAACATCTCTCGAATACTAAGCCTCCGACCACGACGTGCGACACCCGAATTCAAACTGCAAACTGGGCAAAGAAAACGAAGAGCCCAGGAAAAGACATATAAACCTTTAAAGTGAGTGGACGAAAATAAATGTCTTTCGTCGAATAATATATGTTATAAAAACATATGCGAGTCTAAATAAATGAATATGTCATAGTACACGAAGGAGACTCCAATTCCTCACGCGTACGAAGCATGCAGCGTAAAACTCTGCGGGGTCACTCATGGACACGTCCGCGCTAGTACAGTCGGAATCACGGGATCGCAGACCCACACGTGATTCTAGCCAGAAAGGCCTCAGGTCAGAGGTCTGCCCCCCCCCCCCCCCCCCCCCCCCCCGGTAAACATCCTCGGGGATCAGCCGGGATGCAAGTGTATCTATACAACAATATATACTGTGACTGTACTCTGTGTAAACCAAATCATAAATAGTTTTATGCAAGTGTATAAAGCATAATGTAAATGCATATACGTAATATATAATTGTCTAGGCATAATCGTATAACACATGTTCATATAAATCATAATCTCATATGCATGCTCATGCTCGTGAAACGTGTATTAAAGACTCGCGACTAATCAGTGAGCATAATGCGATACGCGTTAATCCAGTGATCCGGCAGAAAATCCCTCGCCAAACGAACGATCACGATCCCCTGGATAATCATAAAATCCACTGCTCAAAATCATAACTCAAAACCTCGAATCACATCACGAGAAACAACCGTTCCCAGAAACATATAATTCAATAAAATTCAATAATCACACCATAGAGCCTCACAACAATTTCTGATGCTCAAATCGCAAAATAAAATTCACCACTGCGATCGTAGCGCGATTCCGAGTGAAACAACATATAACTCGTCGAAAAACACGTCGGACGAAAAGTCGCCGCTGCTACCGCCGGCCGCCGGAAAATCATACCGGCCCAGAAAAATGCAACATATACATGAGTTTGAAGATCTCAACATTTCCAACAACTTTCCAGTTCAAAGTTAATGCCAATTTTTACCGGAAAAGGTCCAAAACTCACCTTAAAGGTGCAAACCCTCCAAGGCTTGAAAGTTAAGGCCAATTTCAACTTCTCCGATCTCCCTCCTCTGGCCACGGCAAGACTTGAAACCACTTCTAAAAGCTTCCTCTCTCCAAGGCTAACAAAACCCCTCAAAGAGCCACCACCAACTCGGCTGGAACGCCGCCACTCGAAGCCCTCAAAATCTCGCCGGAATCCACCCAAAATTCCCAAACTTTGAAAAGCCAAAACTTCTTCATCCGGCAACCAAATTGAACGAATGACCAATCAAAAGAAAGAGGAGCTCAAGTCCAACAACTTTCATGAAGACACCACGGCCAAAAGAGGCCGGAATCAAGCTTAGCGAAGGCAAACAAAAATCGGCCTGGAATGGGTCAGTTTTGACCCACGGGTCAAACGGGTCAACATGCCAGATTTCCCAAAATGGAAAGTTTCCAAAATCGGCAAGTATTCTCCCGTATTTATACTGTACGCGTATTGAATCCCAAACGGATAAATATGACAATATCCCACGGCTAAAAATATTCACAACTTATTCCTCGTAAATCGGAATAATCCTCCGGAAGTTCCAACGAGGTCGAAATTAAATTCTCTACAACTTTCGTGAAGAATCCCAAATCAAATTCTTGCCCGATAATTTAGTCGTTAACGAAACCGCCATATTAACCGATTACGTCGAAATCGCGACAAATCGCGAAACTCGCAAATCAAGTTGATAACCATTCCAATTTCGGTTCGAGTCAATCAACAGTCCAAAACGGTTCACAAACATGATTCGGATAAACTCAAATACGAACGGATAATATTGACGATATTTTGAAAATTGAAATATTCATATTATATTTCTCGGTCGTCGAAATAATAATCCGGAACCACCCACAAACTCGAAATCACGCGTACAACAACTCTCGAGAAGAGACTCAACTCAAATTCTTGGTCAATAATTACTTCGTGATCAAAACCGGCAATTCAATCAATTTACAGAAAACTGTGATTACGTGCAACCTCGTGGATTAAGCCGATTATACTACTGATTCTGTTCCGGGTCGTCACAGTTGGTTCAGGTTGAACAAGTTTGTGAGCGTCTGTGTTTCACTCCTGAGCAGATGACAGTAGCAGCAGTTGGTTTGCTTGAGTTGGATGCATACTTTTGGTGGGTTAGCACTAACAGAGTTCCGATTGATACTCCATGGACATTGTTCAAAGATTTGTTTATGCAGAGGTATTTCAACCAGGCTACTCAGTAGAGAAAGTACGGGGAGTTCACCAACGTAAGATAGGGTAGCATATCAGTACTTGAGTATCAGGATAGATTTACTCGTTTGTCTCGATTTGCTTGTGATATGGTGGCTTCAGAGGAGGCCAAGTGCAGGAGATTTGAGTTAGGCTTGAACCTGAATATCAAGGGAACATTGACTACTATGTCTCGAAACAACTTTGATGAGTTTGTGAGTGTTGCACTCTGAGGCGAGGACATAGAGAAGGAGAGGAAGATGAGATTCCAGTCTCGACGATTCGAGGATAGTGGATCGAGTCAAGGACCTTCCAAGAGGCTGAGGTCAGGCACTTCCGGATCGGTATCATCATCTGGCACTGGACCTTATAGACATCCAGCTAGTACGGCTAGGCAGAGACAGAGATGGAGGAGGAATCGGCCACAGAGACCACAGTCCAGTGGGAGTTCCAGCGGATCCAGCTATCCTTGACGTACTGGTGGCACTTTTCCTGTACCGAGGGAGTATCCATTGTGCAATTTCTGCAACAGGCATTACTTTGGTCCTTGTCAGTGATGCACTACCATTTGTTATTGTTGTGGCCAGAAGGGTCACTTTGCGAGGGAGTGTCTCCAATCTGCTGGTGTTTGTGGGTAGGCAGCTCAGAGTTCAGGAGGAGATCGAGGTACTACTTCTGGAGCTCGACCAGTACAGTCTTCTAGACAGGGGGAACAGCAGTGTTGCAATCAGCATGGACGACCAGCTGGACAGGCCAGAGTTCATGCCATGTCATTGCGTGAGGGCAGAGCTTCACCAGAGGTTGTCATTGGTACGTTGCATGTTTTTAGTTATCCAGTACTTACTTTGCTAGATCCAGGTGCTACGCATTCATTCATATCATTTAGATTGTCATCTTTTGCTACTATGTCTGCATCTCCACTTCCAGGGTTGTGGAGAGTGTTGTATCCATCCGGTGAGGTTGTGAGTATTGGTTGGGTGTATAAATAATGTGAGATCTTTGTGGGAGGTTATGCTTAGCTGCGAATTTGTTGTTGCTAGATATTGTCGATTTTGATGTGACTTCGGGTATGGACTTCTTGGAGACACATTGGGCTATGTTCGATTGTCACAAGAAGAAGGTGATTTTTCGACGTCCAAGTTTTCCAGAGATATTGTTTCGCGGTGAGAAGAATACTTCCCTACCATGTGTGATTTCAGCGATGAAGGCCGAGCGAATGATGAAGAAGGGTTGTGTGGCATACTTAGCTCATGTTATGGATACAAAGGCTTATGTACCATACATTGGTTATATTGAGGTTGTTTCTGAGTTTTCAGATGTATTTCCCAAGGAGTTACTAGGTGTTCCTCCAGTTAGAGAAATTGAATTTACTATTGAGCTTTTCCCAGGCACTGGACCTATATCTCAGGCACCTTATCATATGGCACCAGCGGAGTGAAGGAGTTACAGATTCAACTTCAAGAGTTGCTGGAGAAAGGTTTCATACGACCTAGTGTTTCACCGTGGGGTGCTCCTATATTGTTTGTGAGGAAAAATGATGGTTCCATGCGGTTGTGTATTAACTACCGGAAGCTTAATCAGGTCATCGTGAAGAACAACTATCCATTGCCACGGATTGACGATTTGTTTGATCAGCTCAAGGGAGCTTCAGTCTTTTCGAATATTGATCTCAGGTCTAGATACCATAAGTTGAGGATCAGAGAGTCAGATGTGCCTAAGACAGCTTTCAGATCACGGTACGGGCATTATGAGTTCTTGGTTATGCCGTTTGGGTTGACCAATGCCCATGCTGCTTTTATGGATTTGATGAATAAGGTGTTTAGGCAATTCCTGGACAAGTTTGTCATCGTATTCGTCAACAACATCCTGATTTACTCCAGGAGTGTGGGCCAACACAAGTAACATTTGCGAGCTATTTTGCGGACTTTGCGAGATAATCAGTTGTTTGCAAAGTTCAGCAAGTGTGAGTTCTGGTTGAGCAGGGTGAAGTTTTTTTGTCACGTAATATCTGCAGAGGGAGTCAGCGTAGATCGTGACAAGATTGAAGCCGTATTGAATTGGAGCAGACCTACCACTATACCAGAGATCAGGAGTTTCTTGGGTTTGACAGGTTACTATCGGTGCTTTGTGCAGGATTTTTCACGGATATCCACTCCGCTTACCAAATTGATAAAGAAAGGCATCAAGTTCGAGTGGTCCGAAGCTTGTGAGGAGAGTTACTTGCTCTTGAAGGAGAAGTTGACTACTGCACTGGTTCTGACTCTACTTGACGATAGTGGAGAGTTTGTGGTTTATAGTGATGCATCGAAATTGGGTCTTGGTTGTATTTTGATGCAGCACGGCAGAGTTGTGGCATATGGTTCCAGGAAGTTGAAACCACATGAAGTCAATTATCCTACACATGATTTGGAGTTGGCTGCCATTATATTAGCCTTGAAGAGTTGGAGACACTACTTGTACGAAGCTCAGTGCAAGATATATACAGATTATAAGAGTCTCACTTATTTGCGCATGCAGCCAGATCTGAACATGACACAGATCAGATGGATGGAGTTGATCCATGACTGTGATTGCACCTGTGAGTATCATCCAGGGAAGGCTAATGTCGTTGCTGATGCACTCAGTCAGAAATCTGGAGCTTCATTGTTTCATGTGTGTGTGGCCAGAGTTTCCATGTTAGCAGAGTTACGGGCGACTGGAGCTGAGTTAGAGTGGGATGATGATGGAGCTTTGTTGGCTAGCTTCCAGGTTCGACTAGTTCTGGTTGATCAGGTCCGTGAAGCTCAGGATACGGATTCCTTTATGTTGGACAAGAAGACCATGATTCGGATTGGTGTGCCAACAGAGTTTCAGTTGAGTAATGATGGTACATTGCTGTTCAGAGGCAGACTTTGTGTACCCAAAGACGAGGGTTTGAAGAAGGAGATCTTAGATGAAGCCCAATGTTCTGCTTAAGCTATGCATCCAGGCGGTACGAAGATGTTTCGCACACTTAGAGCCTACTATTGGTGGCAGAGTATGAAGAGGGAAATTGCAGTATATGTGAGCATATGCCTCATTTGTTAGCAAGTGAAGGCAGAGAGAAGATTTAGTGGGAAGATAGCAGAGCTGTATTTGGCTGAGATTGTTCGTTTGCATGGTGTGCCTGTGTCCATTATTTCTGACCGAGGTAGTCAGTTCACTTTAGAGTTTTGGCAAGCATTGCAGCGAGCTTTCGGGACCAGACTACATTTCAGTATATGTGAGAATATGCCTCATTTGTTAGCAAGTGAAGGCAGAGAGAAGATTTCAGTGGGCAGATAGCAGAGCTGTATTTGGCTGAGATTGTTCGTTTGCATGGTGTGCCTGTGTCCATTATTTATGACCGAGGTAGTCAGTTCACTTCAGAGTTTTGGCAAGCATTGCAGCGAGTTTTCGGGACCAGACTACATTTCAGTACAGCTTTCCATCCTCAGACTGATGAGCAGTCTGAGAGGACCATTCAGACCTTGGAGGACATGTTACGGTCCTGTGTATTACAGTTTAGAGGGAATTGTGACCAGCAGCTTCATTTGATCGAGTTGGCCTACAATAATAATTGTCAGGCCAGCTTCGATATGGCACCTTATGAGGCTTTGTACGGGAAGCAATGTCGTACTCCATTGTGTTGGAGTGAGGTGGGTGAGCGTTGGCTCATTGGTCCTGATTTGGTGAAGAGCACCACTGAGGATATTTAAATCATCAGAGACAGACTGAAGATTGCTCAAGATCGACAGAAGAGTTATGCAGATGTGAGGAGGAACAGTCTTGAGTTCGAGGTTGTCGATTGGGTCTTCCTGAAATTGTCTCTTTGGAGAGGAGTAGTTCATTTCGGGAAGCGTGGCAAACTTCGGCCACGGTATATTAGTCCTTATGAGATCAAATAGAGAGTTGGTGTTGTGGCATACATGTTGGAGTTACCCTCAGAAATGGCTAGAGTGCATGATGTCTTCCATGTATCAATGTTGCAGAAGTACATTTCGGATCCATCGCATGTTTTAGGACCATATCAGCTTCCTATTCGGGAAGATTTGACTTATGTGGAGGAGCCAGTGCAGATTCTTGATCGACGTGTACAGGAGTTGAGGCACAGAGTTATTCCACTTGTAAAGGTCTTATGGCAGAATCATTCAGTGGAGTAAGCCACTTGGGAGACTGAGCAGCACATGCAGGAACAGTATCCCTATCTTTTCATTTAGCAGGTATGTAAATTTCGAGGTCAAAACTTTTGTAAGGGGGTTAGATTTGTGACAACCCGAACCGGAAATGGTATTTAATCGGCTTAATTCGCGAGTTTCACGTATAATCGCAGTTTGTCGTAATTAATCGATTTGGCGGCCTTGTTTGCGACTAGATTATCGGGCGAGAATTTGACATATGTTCCTTCACGAGAGTTGTAGAGTTTATGATTTGAGCTCGTAGGAGTTTTCCGAGGATTTTTTCGATGCTGATGAATATGTTATGAATATTTCCAACCGATGGATTTAATAGTGTTTATCAGTTTGGTTTCGATCCATTTTTGACCGTTGATCGTTTTAGTCGCGAGTATAAATATTGAAATAGTCGTAAAGTCACATTTGGGCCGAGTTGACCAAAATTGGACCGTTGACCAAGCGTTGACCGAGCCATTTCGGGAAGGATTTTGACCACCGATCGAGTTTCCGTTTTCGGCCATTTTAGACCTCAAGCTTGGTATGGTTTGCTTCCTCTCGTGATTTCCTATTGTTTTGAACTTTGTTTGAGTTGATATGATTGAGTTTTGAGGAAGAACCAACTTGTTAAAGTTTTGAATTTTTGCCGGAATCGGGTGAGCTTTTCCGGCCACTCTTGGGATCGATGGGGTTGGGGTTTTTGATCCTCTCAACCGATAGATGCTTTTGGGTGAAAGAACTTTGGAATTGGAGGCCGTTTGAAGCTCACCGGAATAGATCACCAGAATTCATGGAGGTTTGAATTTTCGAGCTTGATTCCGGCCAGTGGGTTTCGAATTGGAGGTTGGTGTAGAAGGAAAAGTTGTTGGGCTTGAGGAGTAGATGTGATCTGGAAATTTTCACCAGATTTGGCCACCGTTGACGTCGCGCCGCCAACCGTCAACGGCGGAGCTCCGGCAAGTTGACTTTTTTGGAATTTTGTGAAGTTTTATACCGTTTTATGCGTAATCGCTCCCCGATCGTAGTCTTGAGGTTATTGAGTTGATTTGGGAAATGAATTTTGTGTCGAGGGTTATGTAGATTATTTATGGGATTTTCGACGATTTCGTTGATATCCGAATTATATGTTTCCGGAAATGGTTGGTTTCAAAGGTGTTGTTTAGAGTTTTGAATTGTGATTTAGATCAGTGGTATTTGTGATTATTCAGGAGACCGGGATCGTACGTTTGGCGAAAGATCTTCCATCAGATCTCAGGATTAGTGCGTTTTCGCGTTGTGCTTGTCTATGAGCATGTGTTTTACTAGCATGAACATTTCTTTTCACTGATTGGTTGCGAGTCTTTTATATATGCGTTTTACTAGCATGAGCATGTATATGCGATTATGATTTATACGAGCATGTGTTTTACGTTTATGTATTTACGAATAGGCATCTACGAATATGCTTTTATAATTATGTATTACGAATATGCATTTACATTACGCTTTATACATTTGCATGGAAACCATTGATGATTTGGTTTACACAGAGCACAGTCTCAGTATGTATAGTTGTATCGATACACTTAGCATCACAGCTGATCCCCGAGGATGTTTACTAGGGGGGACTGTTACCCTGACCCGAGGTCCTTACCGGGGGGGGGGGGGGGCAGATACCCTGACCCGAGGCCCTTTCTGGCTGGAATCACGTGAGGATCAGGGAGCCCGTGATTGAGACTGTACTAGCGCGGATGTGTCCATAAGTGACCCCGCGGGATTTCTTATGCATGCTCTGTACGCGTGAGGAGTTACAGCCTCCCTCGTGTACCATTTGATTTTATGCATCTAGACTCGCATATGTTTTATAACATATATATTATTCGACGAAAGACATTTTTTTTTGTCCACTCACTCTAACGGTTTATATGTCTTTCCCTGGGCTCTTTGTTTTCAATGCCCAGTTTGCAGTTTGGATTCAGGTGTCGCACGTCAAGGTTGGAGGCTTAGTATTCGAGTTACTTTTCCTTCTCAGTAGGTTTCTAGTTTGGCCTACTGTTGTGTATATATGTAAATACTAGAGGTCGCTCTGAATACTCTAATGTTTATATTTTCCACATGATTTTTCTGGATTTTTGTAAAGCTATAATTCTGTTTATTGCTTTACGTTTTGTTATGTTTTTGGGAAATCCAGATCGGCTTGGTGCCCACGGTTTGGCTTTAGTGGCATAGGATGAAGTGTATTTTTCGGTGCACGTTAATAGTAACTACACGCCATAGTGTAACTCTGCTGAAATTTCTATGATTTTTGAAAGTTCATATTTTCAGAAGGGGTTTGATTCCGGTTTAGGCAACTAAACTGGGGTCGGGTCCTTTCACGTGTGACTACAACCCACTTACTGGGTCAATGACATCCAAACGCAAATTAAGTCTTACCACTATACTCATGACATCATTTCGATTCTAACGACATATAACTTGACTAATTTTGGAAAAAATTTCAATCAGAAGTGCCGCCAAAAGTATACCTGAGATTAATTTACGCCATTTAATTTACCATAGTTTGGTTGCCAAGCTTGACACTGGATATTGGCTTCTTAAGGTCATCTTTGATGATTTTATTTGCCTCCTCCACTTGTTAGTTACACTGAGGATGGCGGGTGAAAAAAACAACATGGTAGTCCCCGTGTCTTCACATAAGTGAATGAACTTGTTGATAAACTGAGGGCCATTGTTAGTAATGATGTTGAGTAGGGACCTATATCGACAATAAAGTGTGCGCTAGAGAAAGTTTATAATCTTTCTTTAGTAACTTTTACCAATGGCTCATCTTCAATAAACTTGGTATGATAGTCAATGATGACAACAATGAACTAGAACAGCCCTTTGGATTTTGGTAACTCGCTTATAAGATCCGAGCCCTTTTAGGCAACTGGGATGGGAAAGATGACATAGAAAGCAGGGTAGCAAGCATGTGAGTTTTTTGGGTGTGAAAGTGATACACGGTTTTTACTAAGTACTAAATAAACACTTAACACTCAACAAAAATGCATAAGCAATTAAAACCCTTTTTTGTAAGATGTAGCATTGGTAAGTAGGGTATCGTTCTTAACCGGGGATTGAGGGTGTATGTGTGACTACGCTAGGTTTAAAATGGGGGGATTTAAAAGGTTGTTTTTTACTAATTACTACGAAATTAAAGACAGGAAATGGTTAGTAAACGCATAGAGAAATCCTAGGTTCTAACATGCTTCACTCATAGACAAGTAGAAAACAAGAAAGAACAAAGAAATCCTAAACATGCTTACTAAACCGAAAATAAACCTAAGTTATTATTTACATGTGATCGACTCATCTAGCTTACCCTTGCTCATTCCTAACCTGCAAATTAAACAATGTCAATCGAAATCCTAACTTCTTAACTTCACATAACATATGTTTATACTTAAGTTTAGTGCTCGGGATTGCCCTATACACATACCATTGATTTAGACTTAGGATTGCCCTATATCTAAGCCAAAGCATTATGATTAGATAAGCATGCATCATAGAACTTTAAGAAATTAGAACACATGGAAGACAATTGAAATCAAAACAAGTGCAGAAAACCGAAATACTAAAAACCGATCCTTAAAAACAATAGTTCATACAAGGCGAAGTTACAAGATAAAGAGAAATCGAGTTACACTTTTTAGTTCCTCGGGATTTCCCTATGGAATTATGGTGCACACAGCTCTCTTTGGTGGAAGTGACACTCGGGATTGCTCTATATGTCGTGGAGACAGTTTGGTGGTGGAAAGATGGTGTAAACTTCGTGGAGAACGTCTTGAGGTTTTGGAGAGGAAGTAGTATTTAGGCTGAGCTTAGCCGTCTAGAATGAGTGATGCTTGAGAATGATGCCAAGCTCTTGCATTTATAGGTGAAGAATTCCAACTTTCCTCTCCAAACTAGGGATTCCTAGTGTACCCGGGTAGAATTGACAGCCTGTGACAGCTTGTCTTGAAACGTCTTTTCGGGAGTTCTAGAGCTCAGAAAATTATGATTTTGGATTCGTTGGAAATATCAGCTCGAGAGCTTGAAGAAGACAAATATGATCACTATATTTGGAGTTGAATTGCAGATTCTGTGATTCGTTGAAGATTGATGAGCTGGCAGGCATATCTTCCTCTTCCTACTATGAGTAGGGAAATCTTGATCTTTCCATATCTTGTATTTCTTGAGCTCCAAGTCATTTTGGCCAAACCTACCATATATTGTAGGATATTTTGATCTTCAAATAAGGCATTTTTGAGATATACTTGATACCTTTGATCTTCCATTTATTCAGTAATATCTCCTTGCTTGATTTTGCCCAAAATGCTTGCTGATTTTCGATCCACCATTTGAAATGTCTTCATTTTGCCTTGCATCATTTTAGTAACTTGAGAAGACCATTTCGGATCCATATTTTGCTACGTCATTCCTAGTTGATTTAGGAAACTTCTCCACTTAGCTCATTTTATGCTCCAAATCACTTCCTTTATTGTACTTCTTTATTATAAACCTAAAAACAATAAAGTAAGTAAGAACTGAGAATACTAAGGTCAAAAGAAAGTAAAATGTAGAGAGAAATGCGTTAAGAATCTAGCATAAAATGCGTTTATCAAATTCCCCCACACTTGGACTTTGCTAGTCCCTAGCAAAAAACTAAATAAAAGAAAGACTAGAAATAAGAAAACACACAAAACCAACGTTTGAGCTAGTCTCCATGTTGGAAAAAGTCTAATAAAATACTCAGATTTTGAAACACTTCTAAGCCCTTAACTAAATTTGTCTCAGAAATTTCTTTTAAGTATATGGCGATTGAGTCACAAGATTTCATAGTGAAAAGTTCAAAAATTTCAAGAGATAAGAGAAATATGATCATGTTATGAACAAGTAGGACTTGGAGAAAACAATGGTGAAGTTAAAGCTATGCATGTTTCGAATAAGGTTAAATCAAGCTCACATGGATGCACTCATCATATTTTCACTCATGAAAGGGGTTCACTCAAAAAGTATAAGTTGAATCGAAAACCTCATAATTACTTGCACAAATGAACCAAACCATATGCTTACTCATGTAACTTACTCAACCAATTGAAGGCTACACATCTTAAGGATCATAAAGGTCTTGAGAAAGGTTGTAATGGGGCTAAGGCTAAGGCATTCGAAATTTAGATAAGTGGTGGTTAAAAGCGTTCCAAAGACTTCGTTTAGCACTTAGAATTCTCAAATTTCGTGGCTCATCCTTTCTACACTTCTTCTTGTGTCAAACTTCAGAATCGGGGGTGAAATTTCATCTTTTTGGGCCCTAACTTCATTCTGAACTTCACTTGTCCAAACTTTTACACTTAGAACATTTGCCGGAAAGCTTAACTATTTTTTTTCTTTCTTTCTTTTTCTTTCCATGCTCTCGAATTTTCTTTCTTCTTTTTATTTTCTTTTCGGGAGTCACACTTTTTTCAAGCTTTTGGACAAGTTTTCCCTCTTTTTGTATTCTTTCATCATTCTCACGCCACTTTTATTGTGCTTGCTTCGAAATCTCTTCACCAAGTCTTTGAAAACAAGGGTTGGAAACTCTACACTAGGCTAAGTGTTTAGATATGTAAGTGGTAAATGAAAGAAAAGGCTAAACGTAGGCACAAAGGGGTACTCTAAGGGTGTCGCAGCTCGTGCGCACAATGGGACACATGGCTTTTTAGTTTAAGTGGTGGTAACCTAATTTGCCTTTAATCATATCTAAAATCAGAGAATATATCAACTTAAAAGCGTTGTAAATCTACATAAGTTCTAGTAATCTCTAGTTCATTAAAATCTATGGCAAGTAATTAGATGAAGCATGTTTTGTTCTTGAAAACCATATGCATGAAGTTCACTCTCAAAGGGAATAATGTAGGCTCAAAAACTCACTTTTAAGGTTTGTGTGATTTAAAACTCATTCTAACATGTGAAATCTATACCATGTTTAAGCATACCATATCCATTACATGTCATGACAATCAAAATATCTCACTTAGCACAAGAAATCAATTTGGTGCTGAAAGGACCCAACCCCGATTTAGTTTCCTAAACCAGAATCAAACCCCATCTGAAAACACGAACCAACAAAAATCATAAAAATTTCGGCAGAGTAACGCTACTAACGTGAAATTGCCATACCTACACCCGGAAAATAACACTTCATCCTATGCCACAAAATCAAACTGTGGGTACCAATCCCATCCAGATTTCTCAATATCATAACAGTAATGTAAAGTAATCAAGAAAACTATACTTTACATAAATCTGGGGAAAAATCGTATAAAAGTATAACATCAGAATGCTCAGAGCGACCTCTAGTGTATAATTATATAAATATACCACAGCAAGCAGAATAAGAAACCTACTGGAAAATACAAGGTAGCTCGAACACTATGCCTCCGACTGCGACGTGCGACACCAGAATCCGCACTGCAAACTGGGCACGGAAATCAAAAAGCCCAGGGGAAAGGCAAATAAAACGTTAGAGTGAGTGGACGAAAATAAACATATGCCTTTCACCAATTTCATATACAATAAACAAGTATAGCGAGTTCGGAAAACATATATGGAGGTTGTCAAGCGAATCTCTCAAGCCCGACGGTCAGGCGAATCTCACAAGCCCAAAGGTGATAGGCCAGGGGAATCTCTCAACCCCGGCGGCATAACAGGGGAATCTCTCAACCCTGCCCAGAGGAATCTCTAAACTCTGGCAGACTACCGGTGATCAGTCGAGTAGCCGAAGCATCGATGCAAGTATGCCATCACCATAAAACATAAAATAATACCTCCGAAAATAACAAATAATCTCAACATCGTATATAAATAAATACATAAAATCACGAAAAATCACGAACTCGCAACAACTGTGAAAATATAAAAGTGTCAACTCACAGATAAGCGTAACGCGATACGCGTTAATTCCATGATCCGGCGGAAAATCCCTCGCCAAACGTACGATCACAAACCCCTGGATAATCATAAAATCCACTGCTCAAATTCATAACTCGACACCTCAAATCATATCACGAGAAACAACCGTTCCCGGAAACATATAATTCAATAACGACGAAATCGTGAAAATCCGATAATCACACCACAGAACCTCGCTATAATTTGCGATGCTCAATTCGAAAAACAAACCTCAGCACAGCGATCGGAGCGCGATTCCGAGCGAAACGACATATAAGTCGTCAAAAAACACATCGCCGGAAAAATCGCCGCCGCCGACGGCGGCCCCGTTGCGGTCTCCGCTGCCGCCGGCCGCCGGAAATTCCAACCTGCCCAGAAAAATTCAAGCTACACATGGTTTTGAAGATCTCGACATTTCCAACAACTTTCCAGTTCAAAGTTAAGGCCAATTTTGATCGGAAAACCTCCAAAATTCAACTCAAATTTCCAAACCCTTACCAGAATTTCAAATCGACCGATCTCCTTCCTCCGGCCACGGCAACCCTCAAGACCACTTGCAATAGCTTCCTTACCTCGAGGCTAACAAAACCCCTCAAGGTTGCACCACCATCTCGGCCTCCAAGCCGTCACCCGAAATCAAAGAAATCTCGCCGAAAAACACCAATTTTCACCGTGCCAATTCTTCCTCCTTCGACCACCCCACGGGTTGATCCACCTACCAAGTCGAAGAGCAGCTCGAGCCCACCTACATGTCCGGAATCGTCCTCAACTCCGGCGAAACCAATTCGGCCTCCAAACGGGTCGACCCACCCGTGGTCAACGCGGGTCAACACCTGCTTTCCATTTCTGGAAACTTTCCCAAATCGGCATGTATCGCTTCCGTATTTATACCATACGCGTATCGAACCCCAAACGGATAAATATGACAATATTCGACGGACGAAAATATTCACAACTTATTCCTCGTAACTCGGAAAAATCCTCCGGAAGTTCCCACGAGCTCGAAATCAAATTCTCTACAACTTTCACGAAGGATCCGAAATCAAATTCTCGCCCAAAAATTTTGTCGCTAATGAAGCCGCCATATTAACAGATTACGTCAAAATCGCGAAACTCCCAAATCAAGTCGATAACCATTCCAATTTTGGTTCGGGTCGATCGACGGTCCAAAACGGATCACAATCACGATTCGGATAAACTCGAAGCAAACGGATAAACTCGACGATATTCTGAAATTTTAAATATTCATATTATATTCCTTGGTCGTCGAAATAATAATCCGGAACCGCCCATGAACTCAAAATCACGTGTACAACAACTCTCGAGAAGAGACTCCACTCAAATTCTCGGCCAATAATTAAGTCGTGATCAAGTCTGGCAATTCAATCAATTATCGGAGAACTGCGATTACGCGCTAACTCACGAATTAAGCTGACTACACTACTGATTCTGTTCCGGGTCGTCACAGGTGCTTATTCAACGCCATATGTATTCTTTTTTTGGTCCATTTTCATCATAGACTAACTAAGGGCATCCTAAAAATGAAAAAGACTCTCAAACAAGCGTAGATTTAGTGCTTGTCTTTTTTGGGCAACTTTAGTAAAATGGCCAGTTGGCGAGAGAGACCAAGAGAGGTAGGAGTGATTTTCGAGCTTGTCTTTTCTCACATCCAAAACCCGTCTTAGAAACCGTCCCCTTCTAGACACCAAATCACAAGGATTTCTTACTAAAAGACAAGTGTTCATCCACTACACTAATTTACAACGAAATACACTAAGTATGACTTAAAATAATATATATATATTTTTTTAGGGCATCATCCGCCGGAAAGTTCCATTGTCCGCCCGGTTTTTATGATTTTATGACTCAAATAAAGTTGTAAACGCCTCCCCCACACTTAAACTCTACATTGTCCTCAATGTATTTAAAGGAAACATAGAACTAAGTATGAAGAGAAAGACCCACGAAAATTTTAGCTAAGGAAAGTAAATAAGCAATGAAATTAAAAAGATAAGGGAGGAGAGAACAAATCCTTGACGATTCCTCCATTGGATTGCCTCCCAACGAGCGCTTGTTTTTTAACGTCTTACAGCCTAGACGTGAAGTTCCTCATGTTGTGTTACCGATTTAGTGGTTGAGATTGAGGAGGGAGATGGTCGGATTCACGAAATTGACCCATGAAGTCCACGAGTTGGCTCATTTGCTTTTTGATTTAAGTGATGTCTCGGCCATGTAGATCCAACGTCTCCTTTTGTTTTGCTTGTCCCTCCAAGAGAACTTGTGTTGAAGCGGACAATTGAGTGAACATCTTGTCATAGTCCGGATTTGTAAATTGTTGTTGGACTGGAGGAGATTGTTGCATAGGTTGCATCGTTGGAATGGGAGCTTATTGCATTGGCTTCCTTGGTTGAAATGGAGCACGTTGGTAGCCTTGTTGAGGTGCCAGAGAGTTTAAACATCCCTCATTGCTACTCCACTTAAAACCCGGATGATCTCGGTTGCCAAAATTGTTGTTGTTGTAATTATTGTAACGTTGGCCTGCTTGATATCCTCCAATTGCATTAACTTGCTCCTGATCTCCATTGCCTTACTCCACCATGTTAGGACATTCATCATTGTAGTGCCCTTGCATATTGTAAACGCCACAAACAGGTCCTAAGTTTGCCATGGCTCTTTTCGTCTCGAGTTCAAGCAGTTGCTCTAACATGGAAGTTAGCTCATCATACTTCTCGTTCTTAACTTGCGTTGAACTAGCTTCATTTATTTGTCTTCGTGGAGCCATCCCATACTGAGCATCATTATTGGCTCGGTTTTCCAACAAGATACGAGCTTCCGTCTCATCTAGATCCATGAATGCTCCGGTGGCAGCGGCATCAAGAAGCTCTCTATCAATCGGTTTCAAACCATCATAGAAGTAGTTCATGAGTTTTGTCTCGGAAAAACCATGGGAAGGGCAGGTGGCACATAAGACTTTAAATCGATCATAATACTGGACAAATGACTCATCCGATGCTTGTGTAATTCCCGTAATCTTCTTCCTCAAAACAGTGATCTTTGAGGCCGGAAAGTACTTAGCCAAGAACAGGTCCGCAAGTTGCTTCCATGTCGTGATGTAATTTGGCGGAAGTTCCAACAGCCAAGTTTGAGCTCTATCCGTCAATGTAAAGGGAAAAGCTTTGAGTTTGAAAAGTTCTTCATCGGCATCCGAAGGCTTCATACTCATGCAAATGAACTGAAATTGCTTGAGATGCATGTTGGGATCTTCATTTGACAGCCCATGGAAGATTGATAAACGGTGTAGGAAGCCACTCTTCAACTCAATGTCTTTCTTATCCGCTTGGGGTTCTGGAAATGCAATGCAAGAAGGACCACTACTCCATTCCGTGGAGCAAGTACGTTGGCGAAGAGATCACCTCTCATTGTAGTTGACGTTGAGAGGGATATGACGGTTGTTACGTGCCATTTCTTGCTCTTCTTCTTGTGAGTTCTCGGTGGAGTGATAGGATGAGTATGGAGAGTCCAAATACTCCTAAATAAGAGGCTGCTCAAAATCTTGGTCCCTTGGGATAGTTTGAGACTTCAAGTGAGCTAAACGGTCCGTGAGTGCTTGAAGGTTGATCTTAGAAGTTGGATGGGAGCTGGACATTCAAGATTAGCCCTTGAAAACTGCTCAAAGATTAAGTGTTAGTATCAAAAGAATACACAATGAATGCAAGATACTAACCAAAATTGTAAAAACACAAGAAAAACACACGAAAACACACTAAACACATCAAAACACAAGAAAACAAATCACATAAAGAAGAACAAGGTACAAACACACGAAAGCTTGTAAAAACACTAAGTTAAGACACTGCAAGAATTTTAAACATGAATGCAAGGTTTTAGACACCCTAGAATGAATGCATAGATAAGTTAGGACTCAATTTACACATTTTCTGCAAAATTAGGCATATTTACAAGGCACAGACTTAGAAACATATATATACAAGTAGAGTAATGGAAGCACACCACGTTTCATTCAAATTCATGCTCAAAACACTTAAATCGTCATTCAAATGCATTAAACAAGAGCCTAAGTGAGAAATGACGCGAATGCATAAGAGAAAACGTTAGAACCTGCAGAAAACATACAAAGTTACATGCTAAATACATGATGCAAACGTGACCTTTCTTTTGGCCTCATGCCCCTAACTTCACTTAGGTTAGGGTGTGTGGTGATGAAATCCACACATCACAAAGCCGCAAGAAGGTTAATGCAATCTACAAATGCAAGTGGTTAATCCTTTAAAAGTTATGAGTATATAAGTATATACAAAACACACGAAATATGTACAAGTATTTTGTTTATTGGGTTTTTTCGTCTCTCTTCAAAGGAAATGAACATATTTGATCATTCGCTCGTTCATTGGACGTGCGACCCGCGCGATAAAGTATAAACTCTCAATTAATCGGCCTTGGTTCAATCGAAAAACATGGCCAGTTAGGGATAGAGATAACGTGAAAGGACCCAACCCCGATTTAGCTCCCTAAACCGGAATCAAACCCTTCCGAAACACGAACCAACAAAAACTTTTCGAAATTTGGGCAGAGTTTCGTTACTAACGTGGAATTACCATTACCTGCACGTGGAAAGTACACTTCATCCTATGCCACAAAAAGCAAACCGTGGCCACCAATCCCATCTGGATTTCTCAATATATCAACAGTAAAATAAAACAATAAATATATCTATACTTTACTGAAATCCGGTGTAAAATCGTATAACATATACAACAGAAAGCTCAGAGCGACTTCTAGCACATAATCATATACGCATACCACAGTAGGTAGGACAATAAACCTACTGGATGACACAAGATTGCTCGAGCACTATGCCTCCGACCACGACGTGCGACACCCGAGCCTGAACTGCAAACTGGGCACGGAAACCGAAAAGACCAGGGGATAGACATGAAAACTGTTAGAGTGAGTGGACGAAAATAAATGTCTTTCACCAGCTAATATATATACAAAAAATAACATATGCGAGTCCAGGTAAATAAAATAACATAGTACACGAGGTAAAACTCATACTCCTCCAGTGCACTGAGCATGCAAGTAAAATCCCACGGGGTCAATCATGGACTCCTCCGTGCTAGTACAGTCCGAATCACGGGATCCCAGACCCACACGTGATTCGAGCCAGAAAGGCCTCAGGTCAGGGTAACTGTTTCTACCCGGAAATACCTCGGCACAAGAAACAGATAATTGTACCTACCCGGAAATACATCGGCACAAGGCACAGCGTCCCCCCTGGTAGGCACCCTCGATGATCAGCCGGGGATGCGTCTGTATCGATACAACAACATGAACTACGACTGTACTCTGTGAAAATCAAATCACAAATATCTCGATGCATGTACAGTAACAGCATAAAAATGCATATGCGTAACATAATCGTATATAACACATGCTCATAATAATCGTAATCTCGTAAATATGCTCATATCTGTTTATTCGTATACGTATATCCGTATATATATAATTGTAAAATCATGCTCATGTAATCCGAAATCTCATACGCATGCTCAAGTTCGAAAATCATATAAAAAGACTCGCAATCATTTCCGTGAAAATAAATTGTCCACTCACAGACTGGCGTAACGCGATACGCGTTAACCCGTGATCCGGCGGAAAGTCCCTCGCCAAAAGAACGATCACGAACACCTGAATATTCACAAAATCCAATACTCAAAGTCATAACTCGACAATACAAATCAAATCACGAGAAACCACTGTTCTCGGAAACACGTAATTCAAAGTCGACGCATCGTCGAAAATCCGTTTATGTACACCTCAATACCTCGCTGTAAGTTCGGACGCTCAAATCAAGAAACGAACCTCCCCACTGCGATCGGGGCGCGATTTAGAGTCAAATGACATGCAACTTGTCAAAAGTCCAAAAAGTCAAACCGTTGACCATTGACCGTCGTTCGCAGCGGCGCCGCCGCTGACCGGAGAATTTCACGGCGGAGCTGCACCTATTCCACTCAAAATCATGCACTGAGCAACTTTCATAACTGCACCGAAGTCCAATTCAAACTCTAACTCATCCAATTTCAAGCAAAACCGAATTAGAACACAAATTTCAAATCCAAAATTCTCCTTCCACAAATCGAATTAAAGCTTCATACTTACATGGTTAGAATCCTTGAGAGGAGAGCTACAAAACCCAGTGTTTGATTAAGCTCGAATCGGCCGGAATACATAACCACCATTAACCCCAATTTCTCACAAACTTTAACCGGAAAACGTCCTCCTTCCGGCGACCCTCGCCGTCGACGGTGACTGGGAATAGATTCGGGAAACCAAGCCGAGTTGGATGGACCAAACGCCGACCCCGGAGGTGGCCGGACCAAGCTTGCCGCCGGCGAGGCCGAACCGCCGTCGCATTCTCTCTCCACCATGGTCAACCTGAGTTGACCAGGTCAACTCCCAAAATGGCATAGTTTGACCTGCCCAAAAAGGAAACTTCCTTATATAGACTTACCCGAAATGGAAACTCCATAATTCGCATTTCGATAAACTTCAAACACACGTAACTCTCGCATCGTAACTCCGATTCCGATAATTCTCGTGGCCACAAACTCGTCTCGACGTACTCTTCAACAATAATCACATAAAGTCAAAAACATCGGCCAAACGGATAAAAAGTCAACTATTCAACCAAACACACATTTAATTCGACTAAACAATTCACAAACGGAAATAATCACAACTAAATATTTGTAACTCAAAATCATGCTCCGGAAGTTCCCACAAACTCGAAATTAAATTCTGAACAACTTCCGTGAAGAAGCCGAAACCAAATTCTTGACCGGTAATTTAGTCGTTAAGTAGCTCGCCATATTAATCCGTTTCCGTCGAAACTTCAAATATTCATAATTAATTCCCTGGTCGTCCAAATGACGATCCGGAACCGCCCACAAACTCGAAATCACACATAGAACGACTCTTGAGAAGAGACCCAGCTCGAATTCTAGGCCAATAATTAAGTCGTTAAGAAAGCTGGCAACTCAATCATCAGTCGAAAATCCGCGATTATGCAGTAACTCACGTATATAGCTGATCATACTTCTGATTCTGGTCCGGGTCGTCACAAATCCACCCCCCTTAGAAAAATTTCGACCTTGAAATTTCCAAGTCTGCCGACTAAAGGTAGGAGCACTGCCTCTACATACTGCTCAACTTCCAACGGCAACCTCAACTGAACAACTCTGACAACCGTCTCCACAATAGAAGATAGCTCCGCGCTGAAATCCCTGTACCCTCAAATCTCGAATCTAAACTGGCTCCACACAATAGCCAAGTGTTCCTGCATATGGAACAGATAGGGTACACAACATATAGCAAACCTGAAACACAGTTCCGCCACACGGAACGCAACACACATAAAAGCCAACACTATAGGCGATGCCGAACCATGCGGCATAACACACACTCGCCTATGACCACATACGGATCAAAACCACATGGCAAATCACAACTCAGTCTATACACATTAACACAACTCACACACTCATAATAACACAGCTCAAACATCGGACTCGGGCAATTATCAACCCATTTCCGCTAATCTGACAGTCTGTGGTAACACACTCCACAAAATCAGAATCAAACATCAACTCGAACTCAACCAAGCTCACTCCAACACAATGAAGTACAACATCGTTCCTCAAAACGACATCATGCAACATCAAAATTACAGTGGTCAACAAACTGGTACAGCAAGAAATTCCAAACATCTGAAACTACTGGTCCCAAATCCTCCGGAACTGCAATACCGAAGTCCACAACATTCCCTCCAAGGCCTGAATAGTCCTCGAAGATCGCTCGCCAATCTGAGGTTTAGAACCGGTACTAACTCGTAATCTGGTCCCCAATGCTCGCTGTAAAGCTTGCCAACACTTTGTTGTAGCTGATCATCTCGGTCAGCGAACCGGGACATAGGCACACCACGTAAATGGACAACCTCCGTAAAAACACAACTATGCCAGAGCTGCCACTGAAATCGTCTCTGAAAGTACAAGGAAATGTACTAAGTTCATCAAATGGTCCACAAAAGTCTGACAACTGGTATCACCAACCAAAGTGCAAACAAACACACACAATCACAACAACAAGCGCCACGTCTAACTGGAAATCTCAAATGGCTGTAACTCTCGGCAAGTCTCTGCCTCCTAGCCACCGCCAGTCGACAAATGTGACATCTGCACACACAAACTGCTACATACTCTTCCATATTGCGTCACGAGTAGTAAACTTGAAGTATCTCATACATCTCTGCATCACTAGCGCTAAATGCGCGCAAAACCACGAGCCTCAACATCATCACACTCGAACTCAACTCTCATAGCCCATAACTCGGCTAACACGGAAACTCGAGCCACACACACACAGGAAACACTGAAGCTTCTCACTCTCAACTGAATGCATCAGCAACAACATCCTAGACGAATGGTCAAAGTACAATCTCTAGCCTTTCCCGAACAAACTCAAAGGTGCAGCTATAGTCGTTAGTCAATCCCATATATCTACATTGCCTCAAGCCCAAATTTGACCGAAAATGCAAGTGGAGGAAACTCAAATGATCAGTATACGTCCTACACTGCGCTGCACGCCATAGCTGTAGTGTCTCGAACT
This sequence comes from Geum urbanum, assembly GCA_946800695.1. Taxonomy (NCBI): domain Eukaryota; kingdom Viridiplantae; phylum Streptophyta; class Magnoliopsida; order Rosales; family Rosaceae; genus Geum; species Geum urbanum. The sequence goes on from OX327004.1 coordinate 28,294,420, forward strand.
CTCTGATGCTAACATAAGGACAGCTACACCCAAATCATACACGGATACGTAGCCACATAAGGCCTCCTCTGCCTGAAATCATGAGCCACCGCTCTGCTACACAGCATCAAAACATAACCAAATCCAAACCTCGATGCATCGCTATAACCCACGAACTCGTCGCGATCGTCAGGTAAGATCAAAACCGAAGCAACGGTCAACCATCCTGCAGGAGTAAGTAACTCTCCTCGCGTGCATCGAACCACTCGAACTTGACGCCTTCTCGTCAATTCGGAAAGTAAAGTGGCAATCCGGGAAAATCCTGCACAAGCCGTCAGTAATAGCCTGCCAAACCCAAGAGACTCCCGATCTCTGGTACAATGGTAGGGCAAACCCAAAATCAACACGGCTTCTAACTGGTTAGGATCCACGCCAACTCCCTCGGATAACATCACGCAGCTCAAAATCGTCATGCTAATTGGCCCAAACTCACACTGGCTAAACTTACAAACCGCAAATCGTCTCGCGAAGTCCGCAAAACCGCTTGGAACTGCTTCAGGTACTGGTCCACACTCCCGAAGTATATCAGGACATTACCAACAAACATGACCGCAAACTTGTCCAGAAACCATCTGAACACCTGGTCCATCAAGTCCACACGATCTACGGGACATTGGTCAACCAACAACGTGACCAAGAACTCCTGATGCCCGCACCGGGATCCAAAAGCTGTCCAAACCACATCTGGCTCATCGATCCTCAACTGATAATATCTGGACCCGAAATCAATCTTCGAAAAGACTGAAGCTCTCGCGAGCTGAACAAACCATTCGTTAATCCGAAGCGGAGGATACTCACTCTTCTCAGAAGCGAATTAGGCTTCGGTAGTCAACGCACCACCACGTCGAACCATCCTACATCCGTACAAACAATGCAAGAGCACACCACGCAAATACGCGGGGTCGCATGAAATCTCCTAAAACCTCCTCCAGCAACACCTGGAGTCGAAACTGTAGCTCCATCAGCTCCGCTGGCTCCGAACGACAAGATGCCGGTAAAATGAGTCCAGCGCTCGGTACAAACTCAATGGTGTAGTCCGTCTCCCGAACTGGAGGAATATCTGGTAACTCCTCCGGAATACACTTGGAAACTCGGGAACCACCTCAACATCACCAATGTCGGGCACAGCAACCGTAGTATCCACATCATGGGCTAAGTAAGCGACACAACTCGTGTCCACCATCCGCTCGACCATCACCGCGAAACAGCATCTCGGGGAAATCCGGTCGTCGAAACACAACCTCCTTCTCGAGGCACCCGAACACAGCCAAATGCGTCGTCAAAAATCTGTAACCATAAACACACCCAAAGCCACGATGTCCAGCTATATATAACAGATCTGCGGCTAAACCATATCCTCCAACGAGGATCTCGCAACCTCCGGATGGATACAACACTCTCCAAAACCTCGAAAGTGGAGATGCAGGTACCATAGCCATGGATAACAAACAACAGTAACCTCAGAGAAAAATCTGTCCTCAAACAAGGTCATGGCACGAACTCCAACATGCCCAACTAGCCGCCCGCATCAAATGCGACTTGCTGAATAACTCGTCAAAAGGGTACATTGATCAGACTTCAGGGATAGCATCATGATTTCCTCATGAACTTCGAGCTGCCTGAACCGCTAAAACAGCTAGCTAGGGGTGCTCCCTCGTAACGTGACCCTCCTGGCCACCGAAACAGCAACTTAAAGTGCTCCACGAACACAAGTCACCGCAACACTTGCTGCGTGAAAGAATCACCAACGATCACCCAAACTCATGCCACAAGAGCAACTCCGCTACTCCGTGATCTCCGCCATCACCAAACGGATCCTCTGCCTAATCTGATGACCCTCAACATAATCGAAAAGGTCACAGGCTGATGAAGTCACTGATCCCAAAGTGTCGGAACTCAACCTCATCAAAATCTCGACTATGTCCACTTTCCTCAAATCATCAAATCGAAAACCGCGTACACCTTTCCTTCTCGATAGCCTCGGCACTGAGTGCAACACACTAAGCTCCTCACGGATGTCTCGAGGCACATCAATCAGACTCTCTCTGATGCTCAGGTTCAATCCCATCTCGAACGTCGTTCACCGCCTCCTCTGAAGCCACATAACACGTGCAAACAGGGGTAAACATGTGAACAACACATCTCTGCCTCAGGTGGGTAAACACTCCACATTCAAATGCTGAGTAGCCTGATAAAACCATTACCGTACAAACAACACCCTGAATGTAGGCCATGGAGTCACAACCGGAACTCACACAACATCAGCCCACCAAATACAATGATCTGACTAAGGCAAACATCCACTGCCACAATTCTCAGCTCTGAGGCAACATATAGACGCTCATACACACACAACCAAGCAAACCGTGCCACACAATTCTCTGAACTCTGAATACTCATCCAAATTCACAATCTCTGGCAAATCGCGCGTCGATTGATCCTCAATAGGATCCACAACCGAAACGACACGGAAAGCACGTCTGGAGGCATCCTAATGAATAAAATATCGTTCACAACAAGTGGAACGTAATCATGGAACTTTAAATATTTGAAAGTATACAGCACCCGAAATATTGATGAGTATCCGCCGGCCGGTCGGGCCACCATTCCAGACATGCTGTACATTCTCAAATATCCTTAGTAAACACGACTACAGAAGTCTACAGAACCTATAACCTAATGCTCTGATACCAAGCTGAAAGGACCCAACCCCGATTTAGCTCCCTAAACCGGAATCAAACCCTTCCGAAAACACGAACCAACAAAAACTTTTCAAAATTTTTGCAGAGTTTCGTTACTAACGTGGAATTACCATTACCTGCACGCGGAAAGTACACTTCATCCTATGCCACAAAAAGCAAACCGTGGGCACCAATCCCATCCGGATTTCTCAATATATCAACAGTAAAGTAAAACAATAAATATATCTATACTTTACTGAAATCCGGTGTAAAATCGTATAACATATACAACAAAAAGCTCAGAGCGACTTCTAATACATAATCATATACGCATACCACAGTAGGTAGGACAATAAACCTACTGGATGAAACAAGATTGCTCGAGCACTATGCCTCCGACCACGACGTGCGACACCCGAGCCTGAACTACAAACTGGGCACGGAAACCGAAAAGCCCAGGGGAAAGACATGAAAACTGTTAGAGTGAGTGGACGAAAATAAATGTCTTTCACCAGCTAATATATATACTAAAAATAACATATGCGAGTCTAGGTAAATAAAATAACATAGTACACGAGGTAAAACTCATACTCCTCCAGTGCACTGAGCATGCAAGTAAAATCCCACGGGGTCACTCATGGACTCCTCCGTTGATAACGCGTAAAACATGCATCAAATATTAACACAAAGTAGACACTCAACACATATCTCACATGTTTGCAATTTAAAACCCTTCTTTGTAGATGTAGCATTGATAAGTAGGGATCGTTCTTAACCGGGGATTGAGGGTACTAATGCATGACAACGTTTGTAAACATAAAATAAAAGGTATGGGGGGTTTGAAAGTTGGTTTGTTTAACTAATTTCCTACGAAATATAAGAACAAAACGTGGCAACCATACACAAATAGGAACCTTAGAATTCTAACATGCTTCACTCATAGACAAGCAAACAATCAAGAACCCTAAAACCCCTAAACATGCATAGTTGTCAAAAATCAATCTATTTCTAATATTTACAAGATCAACTTATCAATTTACCTATCCTTTAATAACCTAACCAATTTCATGCAACCTATTTGGTCTCCAAGTCATTAGCTACGTTTTACATGCATATCTCATAATTAAGTGCCAAACTCGGGAATTGCTCGATATTCAACACATCATAACTTAAATCGGGAATTGCCCTGCATTCAAATTAAGCGTTAGGAACAAATACGCATGGATAACTAATTTCGAAGAACACCAAACAAGTCATACAAAACTAATTAGAATTATCTAACCAAAAGACTTCAAGAAACCAATCCATAGTAATTGTAAATTTACACAAGGAAGAATAAAGAGAAGAAGTCATGGTACACTTTTTAAGTAAGGGAATTGCCCTATACTAATCCGTGCTTGATGCTCCTTCGATGGATGGAGGATGAAGACACCTTGGGATTGCCAAGCTATGTATTCGGCCCTTGAAGAGTGGTGGAGACGGTTTTGTGGAGGAGAGGCGGCTTCCTTGGAGGTCTATGACGTTTTGGAGAGGTTGAGATGACCCTTGGATAGGGGTTTGGCTCTTTGATAAGTGATGATCACGAATGAGTCGAGCTCCCCAATTTATAGAAGAAGATTAGGTCTTTTCCTACAAAAACAAGACTTTCCTTATGTACCCGGGTAAATCTGACAGTCTGTCCTCAAACGCGTTTTCCCAGAGTTTCAGATCTTGGAAAATTCTGATTCTTGTTTAATTGGAAAGCTTATTCAAAGGGATATAAAATACATATAAGGAACGCCATATTTGGAATTTAATTGGATTTACTACGGATTTTAGAAGTTAAGTGATCTGGCTGCCCTGTTTTCCTCTTCTTCAAGGAAAATGAAATCTTCATATCTTAAAATCTTGCCTTCCTTATTCCCTAATAATTCTTGGCCGAATCTACCATATTTTTGCACATATTTTGGCCCTCAAATCAGGTCTGAAAATTCATATAATATCTCCCAAAATTTGTCCATTATATGCTCCATATATTCCGCCATATTTGCTCTTTCCTGGGTCGCGCAGGAGAAATGTCTTCATCTTTTTGTCCACCATTTTGGTATCCATTTCATTTGGCATTTGGTTTCCAATTCTTGACACCATGTGGGAAAGCATTTTAGTAACCATTTTGAAGACCATTTCTTCTCCGGAATTAAGAACTTCCTCCTTAGCACGCTTTTCACTCCAAATCGCCTCCTTTATTGATCTCCTTTATTCAAAACCTAAAAACAACAAAGTAAGTAAGAAATGATAATACTAAGGTCAAAACAAAGCTAAATTTAAAGAGAAAGACGTTAAGAATCAAGCATAAAATGCGTAGATCATCCGTGCTAGTACAGTCCAAATCACGGGATCCCAGACCCACACGTGATTCGAGCCAGAAAGGCCTCAGGTCAGGGTAACTGTTTCTACCCGAAAATACCTCGGCACAAGAAACAGATAACTGTACCTACCCGGAAATACATCGGCACAAGGCACAGCGTCCCCCCTGGTAGGCACCCTCGGTGATCAGCCGGGGATGCGTGTGTATCGATACAACAACATGAACTACGACTGTACTCTGTGAAAATCAAATCACAAATATATCGATGCATGTACAGTAACAGCATAAAAATGCATATGCGTAACATAATCGTATATAACACGTGCTCATAATAATCGTAATCTCGTAAATATGCTCATATCTGTTTATTCGCATACGTATATCCGTATATATATAATTGTAAACTCATGCTCATGTATCCGAAATCTCATACGCATGCTCAAGTTCGAAAATCATATAAAAAGACTCGCAATCATTTCCGTGAAAAGAAATTGTCCACTCACAGACTGGCGTAACGCGATACGCGTTAACCCGTGATCCGGCGGAAAGTCTCTCGCCAAAAGAACGATCACGAACACCTGAATATTCACAAAATCCAATACTCAAAGTCATAACTCGACAATACAAATCAAATCACGAGAAACCACCGTTCTCGGAAACACGTAATTCAAAGTCGACGAATCGTCGAAAATCCGTATATGTACACCTCAATACCTCGCTGTAAGTTTGGACGCTCAAATCGAAAAACGAACCTCCCCACTGCGATCGGGGCGCGATTTCGAGTCAAATGACATGCAACTTGTCAAAAGTCCAAAAAGTCAAACCGTTGACCGTTGACCGCCGTCCACGGCGGCGCCACAGCTGACCGGAGAATTTCACGGCGGAGCTGCACCTATTCCACTCAAAATCATGCACTGAGCAACTTTCATAACTGCACCGAAGTCCAATTCAAACTCTAACTCATCCAATTTCAAGCAAAACCGAATTAGAACACAAATTTCAAATCCAAAATTCTTCTTCCACAAATCGAATTAAAGCTTCATACTTACATGGTTAGAATCCTTGAGAGGAGAGCTACGAAACCCAGTGTTTGATTAAGCTCGAATCGGCCGGAATACATAACCACCATTAACCCCAATTTCTCACAAACTTTAACCGGAAAACGTCCTCCTTCCGGCGACCCTCGCCATCGACGGTGACTGGGAATAGATTCGGGAAACCAAGCCGAGTTGGATGGACCAAACGCCGACCTCGGAGGTGGCCGGACCAAGCTTGCCGCCGGCTAGGCCGAACCGCCGTCGCATTCTCTCTCCACCATGGTCAACCCGAGTTGACCAGGTCAACTCCCAAAATGGCATAGTTTGACCTGCCCAAAAAGGAAACTTCCTTATATAGACTTACCCGAAATGGAAACTCCATAATTCGCATTTCGATAAACTTCAAACACACGTAACTCTCGCATCGTAACTCCGATTCCGATAATTCTCGTGGCCACAAACTCGTCTCGACGTACTCTTCAATAATCACCCAAAGTCAAACATATCAGCCAAACGGATAAAAAGTCAACTATTCAACCAAACACACATTTAATTCGACTAAACAATCCACAAACGGAAATAATCACAACTAAATCTTCGTAACTCAGAATCATGCTCCGAAAGTTCACACAAACTCGAAATTAAATTCTGAACAACTTCCGTGAAGAAGCCGAAACCAAATTCTCGACCGGTAATTTAGTCGTTAAGTAGCTCGCCATATTAATCCGTTTCCGTCGAAACTTCAAATATTCATAATTAATTCCCCGGTCGTCCAAATGACGATCCGGAACCGCCCACAAACTCAAAATCACACATAGAACGACTCTCGAGAAGAGACCCAGCTCCAATTCTCGGCCAATAATTAAGTCGTTAAGAAAGCTGGCAACTCAATCATCAGTCGAAAATCCGCGATTATGCAGTAACTCACGTATATAGCTGATCATACTTCTGATTCTGGTCCGGGTGTTCACATAACGCGAGAGGTAGGACTAATTTCGACATAACATCTCGAGGCTAACCGGGCCAATGGTATATACTCCATTGATGTTAATCTGTCTTAGATCCAAAACCTGTCACCAGTCATAACCCGTTTCTAAACACCATGTCCGACATTCAGCCAATCTTTTGAAAATTTACACTCCCTCAAGTCCATAGCAAACTCCGCCCTCAACCTCATGTCCATAACTTCACTTAGGTTATGGTGTGCGGTGATGAAATCCACACATCATGAAGGGTTAAGGAGATAAACATGAAAAAGAGGCGCCATCTATTCCAATGAGTGCGACCTAATGAACCAAACCGATCCACTCTTTCAATTTAAGACACCTTTAACATGGTAATTATCTATATGGCTGCAAAAACGGATTAGTTAGTATGAACAAGTATTGGTTACGTATAGAATTATAACCAAGTATAAAAAATTTCGAAGTTATTTACATGTTTTTGTAATATTCACACAATTTCACACATGTACAAACGAAATCACACACTTACTTTACAATCCCCGGCAATGGCGCCAAAATTGATACATGGTTTTTACTAAGTACTAAATAAACACTTAACACTCAACAAAAACGCATAAGCAATTAAAACCCTTTTTTGTAAGATGTACCATTGGTAAGTAGGGTATCGTTCTTAACCGGGGATTGAGGGTGTATGCGTGACTACGCTAGGTTTAAAATGGGAGGATTTAAAAGGTTGTTTTTTACTAATTCCTACGAAATTAAAGATAGGAAATGGTTAGTAAACGCATAGAGAAATCCTAGGTTCTAACATGCTTCACTCATAGACAAGTAGAAAACAAGCAAGAACAAAGAAATCCTAAACATGCTTACTAGACCGAAAATAAACCTAAGTTATTATTTACACGTGATCGACTCATCTAGCTTACCCTTGCTCATTCCTAACCTGCAAATTAAACAATGTCAATCGAAATCCTAACTTCTGAACTTCACATAACACATGTTTATACTTAAGTTTAGTGCTCGGGATTGCCCTATACACATACCATTGATTTAGACTCGGGATTGCCCTATATCTAAGCCAAAGCATTACGATTAGATAAGCATGCATCATAGAACTTTAAGAAACTAGAACACATGGAAGACAATTGAAATCAAAACAAGTGCAGAAAATTGAAATACTAAAAACCAATCCTTAAAAACAATAGTTCATACAAGGCGAAGTTACAAGATAAAGAGAAATCGAGTTACACTTTTTAGTTCCTCGGGATTGCCCTATGGAATTATGGTGCACACAGCTCTCTTTGGTGGAAGTGACACTCGGGATTGCCCTATATGTCGTGGAGGCAGTTTGGTGGCGGAAATATGGTGTAAACTTCTTCGTGGAGAACGTCTTAAGTTTTTGGAGAGGAAGTAGTGTTTAGGCTGAGCTTAGGCGTCTAGAATGAGTGATGCTTGAGAATGAGGCCAAGCTCTTGCATTTATAGGTGAAGAATTACAACTTTCCTCTCCAAAATAGGGATTCCTAGTGTACCCAAGTAGAATTGACAGTCTGTGACAACCTGTCCTGAAACGTCTTTTTCGGGAGTTCTAGAGCTCAGAAAATTGTGATTTTAGATTCATTGGAAAGATCAGCTCGACAGCTTGAAGAAGACATATATGATCACTATATTTGGAGTTGATACAGATTCTGTGATCCATTGAAGATTGATGAGCTGGCAGGCATATCTTCCTCTTCCTACTAGGAGTAGGGAAATCTTGATCTTTCCATATCTTGTATTTCTTGAGCTCCAAGTCATTTTGGCCAAACCTACCATATATTGTAGGATATTTTGATCTTCAAATAAGGTATTTTTGAGATATACTTAATACCTTTGATCCTCCATTTATTCGATAATATCTCCTTGCTTGATTTTGCCCAAAATGCATGCTGATCTTCGATCCACCATTTGAAATGTCTTCATTTTGCCTTGCGTCATTTTAGTAACTTGAGAAGACCATTTCGGATCCATATTTTGCTACGTCATTCCTATTTATTTAGGAAACTTCTCCACTTAGCTCATTTTATGCTCCAAATCACCTCATTTATTGTACTTCTTTACTATAAACCTAAAAACAATAAAGTAAGTAAGAACTGAGAATACTAAGGTCAAAACAAAGTAAAATGTAAAGAGAAATGCGTTAAGAATCTAGCATAAAATTCGTTGATCAAAAAGTTGTATTCATGACATGTGCCAGCAACATTGGTTGCATCAGCGTTGATTAGGGGCTACCAGAAACCACTTTGTGACACCTTATGAGCAAGTGACCGAGCGCCTGCATGATGACCACATATGCCGCTATATACTTCTATCAAAATATTTCACCCAGTTCTTGGTGTGACACACTTCAAATTTGGCCAGATGCGTCCCTTCTTGTATAGGTGCTCTCCTCTGATGCTAAAATTGGTGGCCCTGGCAATGATGGTTCGCGCTTCAACTTTGTTGGGAGGTAGTATGCCTTTGGTTTTGTACAGGTAAATGGGATCCGTCCAGCTCGGCTCAGCGGGCCTTATATTGAGAATATCTTAAAAACTTTTTGTAATGCAGGGTTTATCAAGGACCTCGACTCTCGCTTGGCTAGGTGGATAGTAAGTTGGCGTTGTTGCTAGGCGGGCCAGTGCATCCACCTTGGCATTATGTGCCCTGGGTACCTAAGTGATTTAAAGAACTCGAATTTTGTGAGAAGGTGTTTTTTGAGCGCTAAAATATGCGGTCATTTTGCTGCCTTTGGCCTCAAAGTCCCATGTTACTTGATTGACCACAAGTTGGGAATCGTTGAAGATGTTGATTGGTATGCTAACTGAAGGCTGAAAATAATTACCTTGTACTCCGCTTCATTGTTAAAAGCTTTGAAGTTGAATTTCATAGATTACTCGACGTGTACTTCACTTAGGCCTGTGAGGATAATGTCGGCACCCCTCGCCGTTTGATTTCTTTAACCATCCACATATAGGTTCCACTTGGATTTAGCCTTGATCATAGGTATCACGGAGATGGGCGATGCCACCTTGGATTGGGTAGTGGAATTTCAGTGTCTATATACTCGGCAATGAAGTCCACAATTGCTTGGCCTTTCAAGGCGATCGTTGTTTTGTATTCAATGTCAAACTTACTTAATCTGATTGCCCACTTGCTCAATCGCCCATTGTGGTCACGTGATTGTAAATTTTGTCAAAGTACCGAGAAATATGGGTAGAGCTGTTAAGCAGCAATGACTAAAGCAAGTGCTAAACTTTTCCAAGATTTGGATAGCGGGTTTCTGCATCTGGTAGCCTTTTTTTCTGAAAAGAATACAGAAAGTTCGGCGTCCATGTTGCGCCTAACCAAGGCTATGTACAATACTTTGCCTTTGATAGGTCTAGAAAGGATATGTATTGAAGCTACGTAGCACTTGATATTCTAGAATGCCTCCTCATAAACGGGCGTCTAGTTGATAGAGCGCTTATTGATTAAGTAGAGAGCTTTAAAGAAAGGCTAACACTTGTTAGAGTAGTGAGAGATTAAATGATTGAGCGAAGGTAATTTCCCTGTCAAACTTTGGAGTTCTTTCTTTGCAGTGGGCGGCTTCATGTCCATCATTGCTTTGATTTTGTCAGAATTGGCCTCAATTCTAGGTTGACTTACCACATGTCCTAAAAACAATTTTGGCGGTGACACTAAATGTACACTTGGCAGGGTTGAGATGTACACCCCTTTCTATTAGAATCTAGAAAATAATGTGTATATTGGTGACATGGCCTTCCGCTTTTTCACTCTTAACGAGGATGTCATCCACATACACCTCCACAATGACCCTGTTTATATCCTTAAAGATGAAGTTCATGAATCTTTGATAAGTGGAACCTGTATTCTTGAGACCAAACGACATAACATTGTAACAATACAGCCCTTTATCAGTAGTAAACGTAGTCACTTTTTTATCATCAGGATGCATTTTAATCTGATTATATCCCAACTAAGCATCCATCACAGACAACAACTTGTATCCCACCATTGCGTCCACCAATCGGTCAATGCGTGGAAGCGAGAAACTGTCCTTTGGGCCTACCTTGTTAAGGTTCGCATAATCAATGCACATGCGCCAACTACCATTATTCTTCCACACCATAACAGTGTTGGAAATCCATTTAGTATAGTTAACCTATCGAAAGAAACCAATTTCCAGCAAATGGTCAACCTCCGTCTGCATTGCTTCATAGCGCTCCTCATCATATGCCCGACGCTTTTGTTCGACAGTTCTTGCGCTTATATCAACACTGAGCTTATGAGAAATAAGAGCGGTGGATATCCCTAGCATATATGCATATGACCAGGCGAAAATGGTATGATACTCGACGAGAATCTGAGTGAATTCTGTGGCGATTACTGGGTCTAATTGGGCTCCAATCTTTACTATGCACTTGGGATGCTCTTTTTCAAGCTGGATTATGATTGCAGAATTTTTCTCATCTATAAGGTTGATAGTGTTTACTCCATCTCGAGATCATCAGGGACTTCAAGTTTAGCTCTTTTGTCCCTAATACGCAATATCTTCTGTAGCATCATGGCTTATGTGTGAGGATGGATGAGGCGCTCAACAAAATCATAACCTCTAATGGAGCCAGTAATGAAGTTGGATGGAAATTAGAAGTGAAGCATATGATTGGCGAGGATAATCTTGACATTTTTATGGCAAGGCATCCCAACATGATGTTATAAGAAGAAGGCAAGTCTACCACAATAAAATCAGTGTGCACCTCATCTTGAGGTGTACCAGGCGCTCCTAAACCCAAGCGCATATAGTCACTGCCATTTGGATAGACAACATCACCTGTAAAACTCATGAGCGATTCATTATCCTAAGTAAGCTTACTGCGGGGGTGTTAGGTCCATAATTATATTCTTATTATGTCCATAACTTCACACTTATTACCTCTTTTTCATGAATAAAGCATCATTCTTATGATGTTTCCTATTCTTGCTAGAAAATCAGGATTTGACTTGGAAATGCATTAAAGAATGGAAATTACACTCTTATTCGAGAATGTGTAGCCATTCCTAGGGTCACGAGAGAAGATGGAGTAACTTTGGCTAGAAGACGAGAAAAGGTTAGCCGGAGACTCGCTGGAATATTCCAAGATTCTGGTGGTCAACGCTTGTCAACGAGAGTGGACGCCGATCAGGGTCTTGGTCAACACTTCAACCACACATGGAAGATATTTTGGGAACAAATGCAAATGAAATTCAAGAAAGATGAAGACACATGACATGCACATGCAAGGTGAGTCAAATATGTGACACCTCAACTTAGGACCACATTTATCCCTAAAATTGTGGATCATGTCCCTAATTTCTCCATATTTGAATCTCAAATTAGACTAGAAAATATCTCCCTTTACCTTATATTTTCGAGCTCTTCTCTACCTACACATACAACACACTTCATTTTTCATATTTTCAAGTTTTTAGCTCTCCTTTCTCTAGCCCTTTTCTCTCCCAACCCTCTAAACTCAAAAGCCCTATTGCTCTCCTCTTACTTGGCCAATTTCTACCTTCGCCACCACCATAAAGAGACCTAGCCTCTCCTTCTCAAGAGGAGGCCGGACCTTTTCTCCTCCACCACCAAACTTGGTCATGTTCTTTCCTCTTTCTCTTGTTATCTTTGCCTCTAAGGTGTAGGTGATTCTCTGGAGCTCAAGGAAGTAGGAGGTAATTCCTCTTCTCCTTGGCTTCTTGAGGTCCTAGAGGTTGTCTCCTCCTTCTCTTCAAGAGTTGAAGCGAGATAGAAGTGAAGGTGTGGAGCTTGAAGGCTTATAGTGCTTTGGGTGAAGCTTTACGATTTCGGTGGAGTTAGCTTGGGGACCCTTCAGTTATCTCTTTCATCTCTTAGCATGTATTCAAACTCTATTGTAGATATGATTAGTGCATAGTCTTTGTATGGAAGGATAGAGGTCAAACTCACTTGATGTAAAATAATGATGCTTTAGTTTATGTTAATGAGTATGTTTTTGGGTATGAAATGCTATTGGATGAGTTTGGTTGATTTATGATGTGTTTATGGTGTGTTTACATGTTTGTGATTCATATATGGTTCTCTTGAGCATGTTGCGACCTTGCCTAAGTTGTAATATTTCTAAAGGAACCACAAATATTACTTAGATGAACTAGGCACTCAGTTAGGTAAAGATGAGCATGAAACATGACCTGGGTTTGAAAGTAAAAGGTTAAGCTTGGGATTTTGTTTCCTTGTACTTGAGCATGGATGAAAATCCTCTTGAAGTTGAAACGACTCAAGGAGCTTCGGTCAAGTTTACATTGATTCAAAAAGCTTTATAGCTAGTGTTTGATTCTTCCGATTCATACTATAAATGGTGCGAGTTGGGAGGATTCATTAGAACCTACTCCCAAGTCCTTCAATAAGGGATTGGAAAGGGAAGCCATCCACACTCCTCATATGTGTTTTCAAATCAAACTCATATAATGGTAATATTACTGGTAATTATTTCAATTTTCAAGTACAGTAAAACCTCAATAATTTAATACTCGATTAATTAACACTACAAGAAAACAGCACTTAGACCACGGAAACGTAATTGTTCCGTGGTCCAAGTGACACCTGGACCACGGAAAAGACTCCGTGGTCCAAGTAACACCTGGACGACGGAGAATACTCCGAGGTCCAGGTGATCACCTGGACGACGGAGACGGCATTATCCGTCGTCCAGGTGATCACCTGTACCTCGGAGTATTCTCCGTCCTCCAGGTGATCACCTGGACGACGGAGATGGTATTCTCCGTCGTCCAGGTGATTACCTGGAGGACGGACCGACACGCCGTCGTCCGAGTACGTAACGTACTTCCACTTAGACGACGTACCGACACCTCCGTCGTCTAAGTGAAGCATTATATAAGCCCGATGCCAAACTGAATTCAATTCATTCCTCGATCTCTTCATTCCATTTGAAGAAGAATTGAAGGAGAAGGGAGAAGGAGAAGGGAGCTAGCTAGCTAGAAGCTAGGCCGAGAAGAATCAGGATCGATAAGGGATCTCTGCTGACTAGCTAGGTAGCTTAATTAACGTACAGATATCGAGAAGGCCAGCAGGTACGTACGTACGCAGTTAAAATTTGCTTAATTAATATATATTTAGTGAAAACGTACGTACATACATGCAAGGATGTTAGCTATATATATATATGTACAGATCGATTAAATTACGTGCGTACGTACGTAATTGATGGATCGATATGTAGATCGAGTACGTATAATTAAGCGTAAATTAATGGACAAATATATATATATATGTAATAATTAATTAATTATAATATTTTGTAGCAGTATGGACAAGAGTTGGATGAAGTTGAAGAATAGATGTGATGTCTGGTATATGGATGGAATTAGCGAATTTGTGAATTTTGAGATAGAACATGGTCAGGGAAAGAAACGTTTCAGGTGTCCGTGTCAGAAATGTCTTAATTGTCAGTATGCGGAGGTTAATGTTATGGTGCAACACCTGTACGAAAATGGTATGATGTGGAGTTACACTACATGGAGCGAGCATGGTGAAGCAGTAGAGTTCAGCGCAGCAGACTTTAGCTCAGGGTACAGTTACCATGGTGCCTCATCCAGCGGCAGTGGTGCCGGACCCCCAGCTTGCAACCCAACTGCAGATTTGGTCCATGATGCGTTTCCGGGATGTAGTCATAGTGGACACCAACACCAAGACGGAGATTACAGTACCACTAATGAGTATGATGACACATTCCCCGCAGCTAGCTTGGCCACTGACACCAGTGAGATGGAAAAGTACAACCGAATACTACTTGAAGCGCAGACCCCGGTGTTCCCTGGATGTCGAGAGAATGTGTTGCAATATGTGATGGAGCAAATGAAGATAAAAGTGAAGCACAAAATGTCAGTGAGTGCTTTTGACGA
Organism: Geum urbanum; assembly: GCA_946800695.1. Taxonomy (NCBI): domain Eukaryota; kingdom Viridiplantae; phylum Streptophyta; class Magnoliopsida; order Rosales; family Rosaceae; genus Geum; species Geum urbanum. The sequence continues at coordinate 28,309,441 of OX327004.1, forward strand.
AATTCAGGAGCAAATATGTAAGTTGCTCCCTGATGATCACAATCTTCCTAAATCTCATTATAAGGTTAGAAATATCCTGAGCAGCCTCGGCCTAAAGTACAGGATAATTGACGCATGTCCGAATGATTGTGTGCTATTTTACAAAGAGTACAAAGAGTTGGACTATTGTCCCGTATGTGGCCAGTGCAGATTCCAGTTGAATAGGAAGAGTTTGAAAAAGAGAATTCCTGTGAAAGTTGTTCGATATTTTCCCTTGATTCCCAGATTGCAGCGCCTGTACATGTCTCTACACACAGTAGAGGCGATGCGATGGTACGCAGAAAAGCGAATAGATGACGATGTCCTGCGACACGCCGCGGATGGGGAGGGTTTCAAACATTTCGACAGAGAATTTGGAGGGCAACGACGCTCTCAATCCGGACGGAACATCTGGCCCGTCCGTAGCGCCCTCTGGGGAAATTCCCGCTCCCCCATTCATCTCGAGCGGTGATGACGTCGACCCCTTCCAATCTCCGACGCCGCCCGGTACCGGTTCAACGGGAAGTACTCAGGCGTCCTCGACCGCCGAACCAATCATGTACAGCGCCCGCCGTAGGCAAAGGAGGGCCCCCACTGACCCGGAACCGAAAAGGACTCGGGGTCTCGTTAAAGGGGGCAAAGCGGAGCGTATTTGCAAGGAAACCGGTAAAAAGATCGACTTGTCGTACGACGAATTCACCGGTGGCCCTCCCACAGCTCAGCTAGCAAGTCTCTCGGCGCATGGGATAGGGTCAATCATCTGTAACCGGGTTCGTATCACTGCCCCTACTTGGAAGGAGGCACCGGATCATGAGAAGGCGAAAGTCTTCAAAGATCTTTCGGTACGTAATACGTCCAATTTAGTTATTATATAATATTGTTAATCTCGGCCTAAAATTTCATAATATATACGATTATAATTTTCTATTTATTTTTGATAGGAACAATTTGACGTGGATCCGACACCGGCTATGTTGAGGCATATCAACCAAACCGCCAACTCCATCTACAAAGATTGGAAGTACAAGCTCCATAAGTACTTCCAAGATGTCGGTCCCGTGCCTCCCCCGGTAGAGCTGCAAGGAGAGAGAGAAGATGAGTGGGAGTGGTTGTGTAACCACTTTGCCGATGAACAATTTAAGGTATTAATTTTTTTTTTTCAATTAAGATAATTGAATTATTTAAATTGTAGTTATTCATTTTTTAATGATTTAATTATGTTGTGTAACAGAAATTCTCCGGTGTCAACAAAGCCAACCGGGGGAAGAAGGAGAAACACCATACTACCGGCGCCAAGCAGTTCATTCAAATAGCCAAGGAGCACAAGGATAAGGGCTCCAAACACCCTTATCTTGATGCAAGCGTAAGCGCGTACGTGACGACAGGGCTCGATAATGAAGCGAGTCAATGCGGCGTAAGTGATATATTAATTATGTGCTTTTAATTATAGTAATTATTATTTAAATATGATTTCATTATAATAAATTAATTATTCTTTTGTAGGCAAGGGCGATAGAGCGTGCGCATGAAGAGTTGGCTAACACTCAGCTTGCGTTCCCAGATGTGCCGCCGGAAGACCTGCCTCCTCTATCCTTAGAGAGCCAAATTGCAATCGCGGATGAGGTCTACGGTCGTAGAGATGGCAAGGAGGTTAGACACTTTGGGCCTAGGGTGGTACGAGATTTGTCGACGACCTCCGGCTCATCATCTACGGGAGGTTCGGGTCAGCGGAGAAGGAGTCAGGCTGCGGCCGTCGAAGCAGCCATTCAAGAGGCTCGACTGGCACGAGAGGAGAATGAGTCAATGCGGCAAAGACTTGACGAACAACAAGCACAAATAGCCCAACTCATCGCCCTCATGCAACAAAATCGAGAAGTATGTCAACCTCCTCCGAACCCACACCCCGACGACAACGACCCGGCTGGAGGCGGAGGACTCGGCGGCGCATCTGCTCCTCCAGTGTATTAGCTAGCTAGTTAATTATCGCGTTTCTTTATTTCCGAGTTCCGAAAAATATTATATAATTTTTCTGGGTTTTTAATTTGGATGTGTATATATGTACAAATTAATTATTTAATATTAAAAATTTAGTTTAATTAATTATTTTCGACTATTTTTCATTATTTAAATTAAATTAATAATAAATTAAATTAATAATATTTAATTTCAATTTATTTTTTAAAAAAAATTAAATATTCACTTGGATGACGGAGATTATGTTCTCCGTCGTCCAGGTGCACAAACCCTAAACCCCTAACCCCTAACCCCTAACCCCTAACCCCTAACCCCTAAACCCTAAACCCTAACCCCTAAACCCTAAACCTGCCATTCTCCGTGGCCCAGGTGTTCACCTGGACGACGAAGAATTAGAGTTTCCGTCGTCCAGGTGTCTACATGGGCCACGGACATTGCTCGTTTCTCCGTGGCCCAGGTGTTCACCTGGACGACGGAGAATTAGAGTTTCCGTCGTCCAGGTGAACACCTGGGCCACGGAGAAACGAGCAATGTCCGTGGCCCATGTAGACACCTGGACGACGGAAACTCTAATTCTTCGTCGTCCAGGTGAACACCTGGGCCACGGAGAATGGCAGGTTTAGGGTTTAGGGGTTAGGGTTTAGGGTTTAGGGGTTAGGGGTTAGGGGTTTAGGGTTTGTGCACCTGGACGACGGAGAACATAATCTCCGTCATCCAAGTGAATATTTAATTTTTTTTAAAAAATAAATTGAAATTAAATATTATTAATTTAATTTATTATTAATTTAATTTAAATAATGAAAAATAGTCGAAAATAATTAATTAAACTAAATTTTTAATATTAAATAATTAATTTGTACATATATACACATCCAAATTAAAAACCCAGAAAAATTATATAATATTTTTCGGAACTCGGAAATAAAGAAACGCGATAATTAACTAGCTAGCTAATACACTGGAGGAGCAGATGCGCCGCCGAGTCCTCCGCCTCCAGCCGGGTCGTTGTCGTCGGGGTGTGGGTTCGGAGGAGGTTGACATACTTCTCGATTTTGTTGCATGAGGGCGATGAGTTGGGCTATTTGTGCTTGTTGTTCGTCAAGTCTTTGCCGCATTGACTCATTCTCCTCTCGTGCCAGTCGAGCCTCTTGAATGGCTGCTTCGACGGCCGCAGCCTGACTCCTTCTCCGCTGCCCCGAACCTCCCGTAGATGATGAGCCGGAGGTCGTCGACAAATCTCGTACCACCCTAGGCCCAAAGTGTCTAACCTCCTTGCCATCTCTACGACCGTAGACCTCATCCGCGATTGCAATTTGGCTCTCTAAGGATAGAGGAGGCAGGTCTTCCGGCGGCACATCTGGGAACGCAAGCTGAGTGTTAGCCAACTCTTCATGCGCACGCTCTATCGCCCTTGCCTACAAAAGAATAATTAATTTATTATAATGAAATCATATTTAAATAATAATTACTATAATTAAAAGCACATAATTAATATATCACTTACGCCGCATTGACTCGCTTCATTATCGAGCCCTGTCGTCACGTACGCGCTTACGCTTGCATCAAGATAAGGGTGTTTGGAGCCCTTATCCTTGTGCTCCTTGGCTATTTGAATGAACTGCTTGGCGCCGGTAGTATGGTGTTTCTCCTTCTTCCCCCGGTTGGCTTTGTTGACACCGGAGAATTTCTGTTACACAACATAATTAAATCATTAAAAAATGAATAACTACAATTTAAATAATTCAATTATCTTAATTGAAAAAAAAAATTAATACCTTAAATTGTTCATCGGCAAAGTGGTTACACAACCACTCCCACTCATCTTCTCTCTCTCCTTACAGCTCTACCGGGGGAGGCACGGGACCGACATCTTGGAAGTACTTATGGAGCTTGTACTTCCAATCTTTGTAGATGGAGTTGGCGGTTTGGTTGATATGCCTCAACATAGCCGGTGTCGGATCCACGTCAAATTGTTCCTATCAAAAATAAATAGAAAATTATAATCGTATATATTATGAAATTTTAGGCCGAGATTAACAATATTATATAATAACTAAATTGGACGTATTACGTACCGAAAGATCTTTGAAGACTTTCGCCTTCTCATGATCCGGTGCCTCCTTCCAAGTACTTAGACGACGGAAAACGTCACCTAGACGACGGAAATGGTCCGTGGTCTAGGTGCAGTTTTCTTGTAGTGTAATAACCTCGTTAAAATAATTTTTTTTGTCTGTCCCAACTTGGGGTCTTGAGTATTACGGATTTAGGGTTTAGGGTTTAGGACGTATGAAATATGTTTAGGGTTTGAGTGTCAAAAGCTTAGACTTTAATCTTTGTTTACCTTGTACTCGATAATTAGGTTGGAAACCTTCTAGAGTCCCAATGTCCTAGAAGTTTGGTCCAAAACCAAACGTAATCCGAAAGGACACGATTTGGACATGATTGTTTGTAAAACGGACTAAACTACTCATGATCATAACTTGGACATTGTTTGAGCATTGAGTGGTTAGTGGAGATTAGGACTAGCCAACCATTCCTTTACCTTGAATTAGAATCGTAATCATTTACTATCTTTGTATTATTCTTAATTATTCAATCAATCAATCGAAAACTCATTTATGGTAGTTAAACCATCCTTCACAATGCTAGGTCTCCAAAGGGATTAGTGTTGGGAGATTCACCACCAATTTATGTGTTTTGTGTTTGTCACATTTTGTGTTCGCATTATAACATAATCAAGGACTTAATCAAAAAGCTATAGAATTAGGATAGTCAATCCTCGTGGGTTCAGCATCCAACTTCCTTACAAGTTATATTACTTGGACACCTTATACTTGCGGTTTAGAGAGTTTCACTTACTTTAGGACTAATCTGTAGTTCAAAAGGTGAGGGGAATAAATCTTTCTAACATTGGCAGCAGATCTGCTACCAATCAGAATGCGCTGCATATCGAATCTATCGATCAGAGCATTAATAAAAAAATGACATGTTCATGGCGGGAGTATTGCACTCATCTGCTTCGGAGAATGTTATGGGATCCCAAGAACGACGTTGGGCCTTTATTCCATTATGGCATGATAAAATGAAGGCATCCATGATTTGAGCGGGCATGCTAGGCTTTTGCTTTCCTCCAAAAATTGTGCTGATAGTACCCCATGCCTCAATTAGCATCACTTGGCACTTGGTGATGGCTTTGTACCATCCAATTTTCCCTCATCGAAGAGTTTTTGAACGATCTACTTCAATATCATGTACTCTTCAGTATTGTTAGATTCATTCTCGTCGTACTTGAACCATTTGCCGGTATTCCAAATGGGAGTATTTCAAGTCTTGGGAGATAGTGGGAGAATTAACTGCTTGTTATTGGGAACTATCTCAGCATAACTAGCATTAGCCACGGTGTAATTGGGTTTAGCAAGTGAACGGGTTGACTATATCAGGCGATTATGATTAGTGGTGGTGTTGTGGCGATGGGAAAGGTTTTCATGGCGGGTTGGCTAGTTTGTGTGACGCTCGGCTAGATGGTGTAATGGTCATTTGGCAAGCTCTTTAAAGCTTTGGGCGACATTCTCAAGTGGCGCTTTACCTATGTGGAGGGGTGCAGTGAGATTTGTAGTCACAAACCAGGGTGTGGATCTGTGTCGCCTTCTCGATAACCATATATATAACCTTTTCATAAGACAGATGCTTGCACTTGATAACTTTCTCTTTGAAAGGAGTAGGAGCTAGCCCCTGAGTGAGTCCATTTTGAGCGAGCGTTTTATCCAAATTTTCGTAAATTTGGGCCGCTGTTCAGAATCTGTAGATATAGGTGGACAGCGGCTCATGCTCGGATTGGAGAATAGCAAACAAGGCGTCAACCGTATCATACCAGCCTTAAAACTGATAACACTTAAGGAAGGCATTGGTAAAATTGGGGAAAGAATAATTAGAATCCATGGGAGTTCAAAGAACCATTAGGGTGTTTCACCTGTCAATGCTTCCAAGAACAGGTATCAAAGTGTGGCGTTGTCATGATGGTAACCTACTATCACGAAGAGGAAAGTGTCCACATGGATACTCTGGTTACCCCTGCTGGAGTAGCGTGAATCGACGATCACACCCAACTCTGGTGATTTTTATGGAAAACAGGGTGGTGCGAGGCGTGTGAGTAATGCATGTGTGAACTTGTTGAGTAATGCATCCCTCGCATACCTCATCTTCAAGTTCTGCCAAGTGAGCGAGGATGAAAACATTGGGGTCCGAAGTCTGTGTGTGCCTGGTAAGTAGTAGTAGGAATCGTGGAAGAAGCAAGTTGATATGCTGCATGGGTATGTGCAGAACGTTTTTTCAATTGCTATTGTGAGTATAATGTTTCGATGGGCACTCATGGGGATCCTACTTCTCTTGGCAGTGTTATTGAAGAGCATCCGCTGTTTCTTACAAGCGTTGGTTGGCCAGGCGTTCAATTCCTTAAGGAGTTGAGCGTTGACCGCTGCTAACAAAAATATTGTTGGAGGACATGCTTGGCGGTGGCATATGTCTCCTCACTAAAGTTACATTCCTTAAGAACTCAATTATTTTTAATTGTTTCATCATTTTCTGCTTAACGTGGAGAAATGACTGAACACTTCTATAAATCTGATCGAGGTAAACGCACATAAGGCATAGCTACTAAGGCACACTGAGTCACAGGCTGAAGTTCCTACTCGGTCACATTCGCCACATATTCGACGTCGTTCAACACCGTGAGTATTCGATAGGGATCCGCTGCAGTCGAGCCATCACTCCAGAGGTCTTAAGCATAATCAAACATGACAATGAAAGAAACCAAGTACAGTCTACATGACTTATAACCTAATGCTCTGATACCAACTGAAAAAACCTGACCCCGATTTAGCTGCCTAGACTAGAATTAAGCCCTAACGACTTGACTAACCTTAGTTCTACTCACTAATTGAAAACTGAATTGGAAAATCCAAAACATAAGTGTCACCAAATAATGAAATTTTTCCACAAAATGATTCAATACAAAAATATAAAAGATAGACAACTGTTTTCGACATCCAAACAGCTTGACAATTTAAACTGACTACACAAATTAAAATACTAACTCGCAGGATCAACCTTGGATCCCACGGTGGATACTGCTATACCATGAACTGTGTACGCGTGCAACCTCTGAAGAACTCTGCAAACTGGGCAATTTTAAAACAAAGAGCCCAGAGAAAGGCATAAATATAAAACGTTAGAGTGACTCAAATACCTTTCACTGTAGAATATACGTAAAATGATGCGAGTCTAAAAATGTACATGCCTAAGTCAGGTGTTTGTCGTAACCCTCCTAGGTGCTAAGTAAATCACGGGTCAGGTCCCTGGCCCTCCCGGAGCATCTCGGGGATCAGTCTAGAAGCCAGTGCATCGATGCGTCAATTGTAACTACGATGTGTAAAACAAACTCATATGTGCCTCTATGAAAATGCATAATCATAAAGGAATAACTAAAAAATACATAACTGTAAAATGCATAACTGTAAAATGCATAACTATAAATGCATAACTGTAAATGCATAACTGTAGACTCGTAAGAAAATAGTGAAAATAAAGTGTCCACTCAAAGTACTATGCCATGATTTATGCCAAGTCGAAGCCTATTAAGCGGCGTTTCTATACATCTGCCACTGGCTGCTAATACATCATCCAGAAACAACGATTATTATTTAACAACTAATCGTTGAGAATAGTATTGAATAACTAAGCTCGTTCACCTAACGAGCAATACCATCGAGAACATTGCATTCTCGAATATCGTGTCTTCCAAACTTACAAAAAATCTTTAATCTAATTCTAATTTCCATAACTTTAATCCTTTTAAAAGTCACAATACAATTCTCGTACGTTGCGCGACTTCAGCTCGAATCCACGTTCTACACAACCATTCCATAAAATCGTTAAATCATTTAATTAATGTCCAATTAATCACACGTTTTAACTAACCATGAATGTCCAAATTTATTCACTAACCTCTTTACTGCATTCAGTATCTAAATATGAGTAAAATGACATAAAAATTTTGCCGAAATTCAATCCTTTGGAGCGCCGCCATGAACCACCACCGACGCCAGTGGCGCCGGTGACATTTTTCTCTAACTTGAACTCCAACCCATGCAAAATCAACCCAACAACAACTTTCATAACTAAAACAAAGTCCAATTCCAACTATAACTCACCAAATTTTGTTTTGAACTCAAGAACACAAATTTTTTTCCAAAAACTTCAAATCGTTGATTCTCCCTGCTCAGGATAAATTGGGACGAGACCTTAGTGTCAAAAGATTCATGTTGATAAGGCCTCCAAATCCCAGTAGATCTCCATGGTCGAAATGAGCTTGAAATTGTCACCCCAAAAACTTAGGGTTTTGGTTCGCCGATGGTGCTTCTCGTCCATACCACGACTTAATCTTTGAGAGATGAAGGTTGAGGCCTTGGGGGTTTGAAAGAGGAGAGTGAGACGAAGAGTTTAACACTGGTCACGCCAGTTTTGGTGGCCGGACCAGCGAGCTACACCGCCGGCAAGAGAGAGACGCAGGAGAGGGACGTGAGGGAGGGGAGAGAAAATCGAGTGAGAAGAGAGAGGAAATTTTACCCAAAATGGAAAGGTTTGACTTTCCGTAAAAGGAAAATTGGTATCTATAATTGCGACTAATCAATTTCGTAAATTCTACAAAACTTTCGTTGACCGTAATTTCTTCATCGTAATTTCGATTTTGACACTTGTTGTGGCTACGAACTCGTCTTGACAAACTCTGCGAATTTTCTCAATAAATTTCTCGAAAAAATTAATTAATAAAATTTTGATAAAAAGCCATCAATAATTATCGACAGTAAAAACTAGTTACCATCATCAGTTAACATTTAATCAAAATATAAGAGGTGAATTTTGGGTCGAGATGTTACAGATGTAGACTTTCTCTTGTGTCTACCAAATTGTGACTCCCCCTGATTGATAACTCAATCTTAGATTTTAGATAATCTTCACATTCCAATGCGCCTCACATGTTTCACAAATGTAGATTTGGGTAGTGACTTAGTGAACAAGTCCGCAACATTATTTGCAGAACCAATCTGGCTCACATGGATATTCAATAACTGCTACTATTTTTTATTGAAGTAATTTGGCAAAATGTGTTTATTATTGTCACTCTTAATATACCCCAACTTTATCTACTAAATGCATGCAAGATATATTATCTTCAAAGATGCAAGTTGGTGCTGTCATAGTAGATGGTAATCCACTAGACCCTCGAATATGGTGTATTACTGACCTAAGCCAGACACACTCTTTAACAGCTTCATGCAGAGCTATGATCTCAAAATGATTCGATGAAGTAGCAACAAAGGTTTGTTTTGTAGATCTCTAAGAAATCATCATGTTCCCCATGGTGAATACATAACCCGTTTGGGAACATCCTCTATGCAGGTCAAAGAGATACCCAACATCAGTAAATCCTACCAACACATCACTCAGTATCTTGGAGTATGTGACTACACTGAAAGGTGGATCAGTGCTTGCAGCCAAAAGGTCCTTTGACTAGTCAAAGGTATCATTCGATAGATCAAATCAATCATGTTGATCCGTCTAGGGTGTCATCTTTGACGGGTGGAGTGAATTGCTTGACGGGATGAAGAACCCAGGTTCATCCGTCCCAAGAGCTAGTTCGATGGGTTGAATCATACAGAATCAAAAAGTTGTATTTCAACCATTCCTTTTTCAAAATTTCAAGTTTATCTCTTGCTACTTTGTATGGAAAGAATAAGCCCAAGTCAATAAATCCCTTCAAATACCTGAAGATGTGTTTTACTCCATTTCAATGATATGTGTAGGCACGGAGCTAAACCTAGCTAATGTGTGGACATGTGCACTGAGCTAAATACAACAAAACTCCAACGACACTGAGATATGCAACCTCAGCTCCCAAGATTTCCCATGAGTCATCATCATCTTTTGGACGAAATAGCTCTTTCTTGGGTTCCAGGCTATGAACGACCGTTGGTGTGCTAAGAGGGTGTGTTTTGTCCATGTTAAATTACCTGAGCATCTTTAGGAAATAAGCAGACTGGTGAATAAAAATTTCACCAACTCTATGTTCAATCTCCAAATCAAGACAAATCGAGTCCTACCAAGATCATTCACCTCAAACGAGGATTTCAAGTAATCAACTGTCTCATCAATCTCATCAAGAGACTCGATGATGTTCATATCCATTACATAGTCTGCTACAATGGAAAATCCTGATCGTGCTCATTTAATGAACACGTATAGGCGTAAATTATCATTCTTGTATCCCTTCCCAATAAAGTAGTCATTTAGACGTGTATACCACATATGACTGGATTACTTCAATCAATACAATGAACGTCTCAATCTTATCACATGAGCACTTCACAGTTTAGAGTTACTTGAATTGGATACAACTATTTATTCTGGCACTCTAATCTATATCTCTGAATCAAGATTCCTATAAAGATATGCTGTAACCAGCATAAATTATCATTCTTGTATCCCTTCCCAATAAAGTAGTCATTTAGACGTGTATACCACATATGACTGGATTACTTCAATCAATACAATGAACGTCTCAATCTTATCACATGAGCACTTTGCAGTTTAGAGTTACTTGAATTGGATACAACTATTTATTCTGGCACTCTAATCTATATCTCTGAATCAAGATTCCTATAGAGATATGCTGTAACCACATCCATAAGTTGCATACTCAGTTTTTCGGACACTACCAAACTGATCAGGTAGCGGAAAGTAATGATGTCCATGACCGCTACTAGAAAAAGGTTCATACACGACAGTTCAAAAAAGATGTCTAAACAAAATTAGACCGATGTCTTAGTGGGTGATGTCTAATGTCACTACAAAAGACATCGGTCAGGAACGATGTCTATTTCAATCTTTGACGGTTGTTCTCAAGCAAAAAGACATCGATCAAAAATCAATGTTTATGTAACATTAATACACCAGTTTCTTCATACAAATTTAATGTCTATGTTAATCTTAGACATCAGTCTTTATCTAAAAAACATCGATTTTTTTTTACAAAACTGATCTCTAAGTTAATCTTAGACAACGTTTTTTTTAGACAATTTGATGTGTAATACTATATAATTGACATAAGCTTTTGTATTGAAAGTGATGTATAATCTTGTTCTTGATAGTAAATTCTCACACACAACATAAACAACAAAGCCAGAAACAACACTTTCATTTCAATCCAAAATGATAATAAGTGTATTACTACAATCAGAACTAGGAAATAGAGTAAAGACATTACATTTCATCATCTTTAACTTATACAGTTGAGTGCAACCACAGTTTCCTCAGTTTTGCAATATCTTGGTTCAACATTCATTTCATTATCCATCCCCAAAACTATGTACAACCTATATATGATCTGGTAATGCTAGTACTAGTTCCACTTTTGCAAATCCTAAGATCTTGGTTCAACATTCATTTCTCTACCTTCATTTTGTTGCTCATCAAATAACTAGCCAAAGTCAAAAGCATTTCACTTACTCGATCTACAAAAAAACAAATTACCAAATAATGATTGTTAGGATGATGATGAAAGTTGATATGAAACCATGTCGCATAAGGTTAAAATATAACCACCCATCAACCCTACTAAAAACAAATTAACCCAATACAACAATATGTAACAATATGAACATCTGTGAGAAATAAACATGTGCATTCACAATAAGCAAGCCAGAAAATATTCCAACCAAACAGAGAATAAAATAAGTTATAAGAGACTAGAAAAGATAATTGACCTTTTGGTGGAGAGCATTTTCAGTGCACCCCAGGTGCACTTGCACCACTAATAGATCTATATAATAGTTCTCTCTCTCTCTCTCTCTCTCTCTCTCTCTCTCTCTCTACAATGTCGCCATGCCTCCGAGCTCCTCAAGGTAGCAACCCCACTTCCAACCTAGACCCCACCGCCCTTGCTCACTCCCTCGGCTTCAAGCCCATTTGCTCGACCTCGAGCTCCGCTCGGCGTCCTTGGGTCGCCGCACCAATGGTCGACCTGAAATTCTCGATGCCAACCACTATCTCCTGCCACTCCGATCTGCTTAGGCTTGTCACTCCCTTGCAATCTTTCTCGGCCAGAAGATCCAAGGTCGTCTTGTCGCAAAGGCGGCAAGACTTCTGACTTTTGTCAAATAAGAGAGAGACTTTTATTTTTGAATGAGAATGGCTGTCTTTGTTTTGGTTTATTAATTTTTATTTAGAATTTCAGCCCTTGAGCTGAACTTTTGTTCTTATATTCCAATCAAATTTCAAGTGTGTTCCATGGATTTTATTTTTTTTAACTTAAAAGAGTATTCTCTTAAAAATAGTGTTCTTCTTCAGACATAATTAAATTATATTAACAAAAAAAATCGTATAAAAATATATAATTTCAAGAAAAATAAAAATAAAAATTTCTTATAAAAAGTACACGGTTAAAATTGTGTCAAGGATGTTATAGCTAGCTTAGTAACCCAATTAAATTTTTCGTTATCCCGTATTGAACTAATGTCTTCAAAGAATCACTACCAGCATTTTCACTGTAGCCGACGACATTAAAAAAAAAAGGCCGACGACATCTTAAATCGTCAGCTATAGACTATAGCTGACGACAACACCAAAAATCGTCGGCTATAGTACTATAGCCGACGATTTTTGCAACAAAAAGCGTTAGCTATACTTTTGCCGACGCTTTTTTGCCGACAACACCAAAAATATAGCCGACGATTTTCGTCAGCTATAGTCTTGTAGGCTAAAAAGCCTGGGTAAAAGTATAGCCGATGCTTTTTGTTGCAAAAATCGTCGGCTATAGTACTAAAACTGACGATTTAAAATGTCGTCGGCATGTTTTTTTTAATGTCGTCGGCTATAGTAAAAATGATGGTAGTGAATTATTTTAATTGGCTTCAATATAAGTTTTACTCGTTGATTATCAACTATCTCTATAATCATATAAATATATTTGTAACGTCAAATCTTTTGATTTTCATCATCGATGTTTCAAACAATTTAACCAAATTAAATTGACATATTAGTTGTCAAACTTTTCATTGACTAACGAAACACATATCTCTTGATACCAATGTGGAGAAAGAATATAGTTTCTATTTCTACTATGGGATGTGATAGTTGTGCAACACTCTTTCATATATGTCATTTAGCTGAGAATTGTGTAATCGGACTACTATGCCATGAACTTCATATGTGCTTACCATGCCTATAGACAACCTGAGTTTAAGGTTTTAAGTTTAGGGATTTGGGTTTAGGGTTAATAGTGTAGGGTTTAGGATTTATCTAATGCATGAATGGTTAACAATTACATGAATGGTATTCTCACAAAGTGTTGAGAATGTTATTTTACTTCATAATGCATGAATGGTGTGAAATATACAAAGATACATGGCAATATGACACCAAAAATACCAAAAAAATAAGACAAAAAAATAGAGGATGTTCTGATCCTAGGCATTTCAACCCGTCGAGATTTCCTCTCGACCTATCGAAGCATAGCTCCTGGATCATTTTTGGCATGTTTTTGACCCGTTATAGTTTTTGCCTGGTTTCTCTTTGACCCGTCAAGATTGTCCCCGATCAGGTTTTATGGGATTTTTTTACCCGTTGACCAACTCCTTTGACCCGTCGAATGGATGCTTCAGTCACCCGTCAAAATATATTCGGCCCGCTGACCACTGATATCAAAAATTTCTTTTGGTTTTCAACGCTCTTAACCCATCGATGGTTATGTCTCGACCCGTCGAGAGGGGTACCCTGGACCCGTATTTAACCAGTTTTGACTAGTCGAAGATACCTTCGACCCGTCGAGTTCGTGTCTGAATTTGGTGTTATTTTGATGTGGTTTATACGTCGGTTTTGTTATGCCATGTCAAGTACTCTATAAGGTTGTAGAGATAGTTTCTCGAAAAAGAGAAGTGAAAATTTATGGAATTTCCTACTTCTCAGCCTGATCCTCTAGACATCAGATGTTGTTATCAATCAGTCTTTAGTTATTGTCATGATCAACACTTTAATCAAACATTGCTAAGTTTTAAGAATATAAGAGCCAAAGGTTTTCACTTGGACCAATATTGTGAGAATAAAAACAAGTTTTGCGTGTAACCTCTACAGAATGTGGCCACAAACGCATTCTAAAGAAGTTTATGCGAATTCGTAGTGGTTTTACTACAGTTCAGATAATTGAATCCAATGCAGTCACACACAGTAGTGTGTGTGACTCTGACTCATATAAGCTTTGGCACTATAACAATCAAGATATTGAGAACTTCTCATGGTCACCTGTTGTTTTTAGCAAGGTAGCACATGGGAATACCTAATACCATCGATTTATATAGGGGGAACGAGAATTACTTCTCTCGATCTAGGCTCGGTCTCCAAGACGAGTGCAGCACCCTCCCAGCCAAATAGTGGTGAGGCATTGTGCATTTTTCCCACCGGATGCTTTCTATGGCAATATCCAATGCATATCGCTCTTTTTACAGAGCTTGTTTATTAGAAAAGTTACACACACGACCTTCTTTTGTTGTAGACACAACTTCTATTCCTCCCCGGATTCTAAAGACATATTTGTTGTGATACCCCGACCATTTTATATAATATTTGTTATTTATATTTTTTTAGTTCGATTTATCGGGTACGGTAAAAGAATTTATTTTTTATTAATAACCGAGCAGTATCGTTTGACTTTTTATCGGATCCAGTATGTTGGTTGACCTCAGGTGGAAATCGTAGTATTCGTCGAGGTGAGTTCATCGACGCATGGAATGCCATAATCGGAGTTACGACGACCAAGTTATGGTCAACAAAAGTTTTGACGAGAAATGATATCGAAATACATGAGTATATATACCAATTTCAGTTTTTGGAAAGGGGAACTTTTCCATTTTGGCCCGCGTTGACTCTTCTCCCATGGCAAAAATCGACGCCAGGAAGCTCGGCGGCGGTACGGCGCCGTCCGCCCACCTCCGACCTTGATTCCGGTCAGAATTGACTCGCTTCGTCCTCCTCTACCTTTTTCTGATGCTTGATTTTAAGATTGGAGTTGTGAGTTAAGAGAATCAAAGTGGTTGAGTTAAGTTCCTAGGGTTTATGAGTTTCATATCACAATCACCGGCGTCATCTCTGGCCAAGCTTGAGTATGATTTCGAGAGCCCTTTCTCTCCTTATTGCGATGTTGTTTTTGTTGAGACTCTTGGATGCAGGTTTAACCGAGTGAAATCGAATTAATTTCTGATCGATTTTATTTTTGCCTCAGCCGGAAACGGTGGTTGCCAGTGGTTTTTGCCGGCGAGGATAGAGGGGTTTTGTTCCCCTTTACCTCCCGAGTCTTTTTTATGGTACCTCGAGCCCAGCCGTGGCTAGAGGGCGGAGATGCGTCGCCGTAATCAATTTTTTGCAAAATTAGGTTCCAATGGCTTTCAGGCTAAATTCTAGCCAATTGAGGTTATGACGACCCGGACCAGAATCAGAAGTATGATCAGCTATATACGTGAGTTACTGCATAATCGCGGATTTTCGACTGATGATTGAGTTGCCAGCTTTCTTAACGACTTAATTATTGGCCAAGAATTGGAGCTGGGTCTCTTCTCGAGAGTCGTTCTATGTGTGATTTCGAGTTTGTGGGTGGTTCCGGATCATCATTTGGATGACCAAGGAATTAATTATGAATATTTGAAGTTTCGACGGAAACGGATTAATATGGCGAGCTACTTAACGACTAAATTACCGGTCGAGAATTTGGTTTCGGCTTCTTCACGGAAGTTGTTCAGAATTTAATTTTGAGTTTGTGGGAACTTCCGGAGCATGATTTTGAGTTACGAAGATTTAGTTGTGATTATTTCCGTTTGTGGATTGTTTAGTCGAATTAAATGTGTGTTTGGTTGAATATTTGAATTTTTATCCGTTTGGCCGATGTGTTTGACTTTGGATGATTATTGAAGAGTATGTCGAGATAAGTTTGTGGACACAAGAATTATCGGATTCGGAGTTACGATGCGAGAGTTACGTGTGTTTGAAGTTTATCGAAATGCGAATTATGGAGTTTCCATTTCGGGTAAGTCTATATAAGGAAGTTTCCTTTTTAGGCAGTCAAACTATGCCATTTTGGGAGTTGACCTGGTCAACTCGGGTTGACCATGGTGGAGAGAGAATGCGACGGCGGTTCGGCCTCGCCGGCGGCAAGCTTGGTCCGGCCACCTCCGGGGTCGGCGTTTGGTCCATCCAACTCGGCTTGGCTTCCCGAATCTATTCCCAGTCACCGTCGACGGCGAGGGTCGCCGGAAGGAGGATGTTTTCCGGTTAAAGTTTTTGAGAAATTGGGGTTAATGGTGGTTATGTATTCCGGCCGATTCGAGCTTAATCAAACACTGGGTTTTGTAGCTCTCCTCTCAAGGATTCTAACCATGTAAGTATGAAGCTTTAATTCGATTTGTGGAAGGAGAATTTTGGATTTGAAATTTGTGTTCTAATTCGGTTTTGCTTGAAATTGGATGCGTTAGAGTTTGAATTGGATTTCGGTGCAGTTATGAAAGTTGCTCAGTGCATGATTTTGAGTGGAATAGGTGCAGCTCCGCCGTGAAATTCTCCGGTCAACGGCGGCACCGCCGAGGACGGCGGTCAATGATCAACAGTTTGACTTTTTGGACTTTTGACAAGTTGCATGTCATTTGACTCGAAATCGCGCCCCGATCGCAGTGGGGAGGTTCGTGAAAGGACGCAACCCCAATTTATCTCCCTAAACCGGAATCGAACCCCTTCCGAAAACATGAACCAACAAAAACTTTTCGAAATTTGGGCAGAGTTTCGTTACTAACGTAGAATTACCATTACCTGCACGCGGAAAATACACTTCATCCTATGCCACAAAAAGAAAACCGTGGGCACCAATCCCATCCGGATTTCTCAATATATCTATACTTTACTGAAATCCGGTGAAAAATCGTATAACATATACCACAGGAAGCTCAGAGCGACATCTAGTACATAAACATATACGCATACCACAGTAGGCAGAACAATAAACCTACTGGATGAAACAAGATTGCTCGAGCACTATGCCTCCGACCACGACGTGCGACTCTAGAGTCCGAACTGCAAACGGGGCACGGAAACCGAAAAGCCCAGGCGAAAGACATGAAACACGTTAGAGTGACTGGACGAAAATAAATGTCTTTCACCAAGTAATATATACTTTAAAACCATATGCGAGTCGAAAGTATAAACAATCAAATGGTACGCGAGGGAGACTCTAACTCCTCACGCGTCCGGGTACACGAGGGAGACTCTAACTCCTCACGTATACATACACGAGGGAGATTCTAACTCCTCACGCGTACAGAGCATGTGTATAAATCACACGGGGCCACTCGTGGACATATAACAACATATAAATATAATCACATAACACATGCTCAATATAAACATAATCTCGTTCGAAAACTCTTGCTCGTAAAACCATAATCATATTGCATGCTCAAGTTCATAAATCGTTTATAAAGGACTCGCAATAATTCCGTGAAAATAAACTGTCCACTCACAGACTAGCGTAACGCGTATCGCGTTAACCCATGATCCGGCAGAATGTCCCTCGCCAAAAGAACGATCACGAACACCTGAATATTCACAAAATCCATTTCCCAAAGTCATAATCTGACAATACAAATCAAATCACGAGAAACCACCGTTCTCGGAAACACGTAGTTCAAAATCGACGAATCGTCGAAAATCCATATATAACACCTCGATACCTCACTTTACTTTCGGAAGCTCAATTCGAAAAACGAACCTCCCCACTGCGATTTCGAGTCAAATGACATGCAACTTGTCGAAAGTTCGAAAAAGTCAAACTTTGACCGTTGACCGCCGCCCACGGCGGCGCTGCCACTGACCGGAGAATTTCACGGCGGAGAAACCCCTATTCCACTCAAAATCATCCACTGAGCAACTTTGTCAACTGCAACAAAGGCCAATTCTCACTCTAACTAGGTCAATTTCACGATAAACCGAATTGGAACACAAATTTCAAATCCAAAATTCTCCATCCACAAATCGAATTAGAACTCCATACTTACATGGTTAGAATCCTTGAAAGGAGAGCTACAAAACCCAGTGCTTGATTAAGCTCAATTCGAACGATAATAGGGAACCTGAATTCACTCCAAATATCCTCATTTTTGATCGGATTTTCCCTCCCCTCCGGTGAGCCACGCCGTGGAGGGAGGCCGGAGTCAAGCTCGGGATGCCGAGGCGAAGAGGATGGGACCGGTTTCGGGCTCGGGAGTGGCCGGAATAAGCTTCGTCGCCGGCGAGCCGACGTCCTCCGTCGTGACTCACTCTCTCTCTCACCGTGTTGACTGGTCAACACACCAGTCAACCCATAAATGCATCTGTTGACTTTCCTGAAATAGCAACTCCACTATTTATAGCTTCCCAAAATAGAAACTCATAATTATCCATTTCCACGAACTTCAAACCCACGTAACTTTCTCGTCGTATATCCGATTCCGATAATTCTCGCGGCCACAAACTCATCTCGACGTACTCTTAAATAATCACCCAAAGTCAAACACATCGGCCAAATGGATAAAAAGTCAACTGTTCAACCAAACACACATTTAAATCGACTAAACAATCCACAATCGGAAATAATCACAACTTAATCTTCGTAACTCAAAATCATGCCCCGGAATTTCCCACGAACTCGAAATTAAATTCTGAACAACTTCCGTGAAGAAGCCGAAACCAAATTCTCGTCCGGTAATTAAGTCGCTAAGTTGCCCACCATTTAAATCCGAACTTCAAATATTCATAATTAATTCCTCGGTCGTCTAAATAACGATCCGGTACCGCCCACGAACTCGAAATCACACGTAAAACGACTCTCGAGAAGTGACCCAGCTCCAATTCTCGGCCAATAATTAAGTCGTTAACAAGTTTCGGCAATTAAAACAACTGTCGCAACTCTGCGAGTACGTGCAAGCTCATCGATCAAGCTGATCATACTGCTGATTCTGGTCTGGGTCGTCACAGTTCGTTTCTCGATTTGAGCGTCCGAACTTATAGCGAGGTATTAAGGTGTACATATACGGATTTTCGACGATTCATCGACTTTGAATTACGTGTTTCCGAGAACGGTGGTTTCTCGTGATTTGATTTGTATTGTCGAGTTATGACTTTGAGTATTGGATTTTGTGAATATTCAGGTGTTCATGATCATTCTTTTGGCGAGGGACTTTCCGCCGGATCACGGGTTAACGCGTATCGCGTTACGCCAGTCTGTGAGTGGACAATTTCTTTTCGCGGAAATGATTGCGAGTCTTTTTATATGATTTTCGAACTTAAGCATGCGTATGAGATTTCGGATTACATGAGCATGAGTTTACAATTATATATATATATACGGATATACGTATACGAATAAACAGATATGAGCATATTTACGAGATTACGATTATTATGAGCATGTGTTATATACGATTATGTTACGCATATGCATTTTTATGCTGTTACTGTACATGCATCAAGATATTTGTGATTTGATTTTCACAGAGTACAGTCGTAGTCCATGTTATTGTATCGATACACACGCATCCCAGGCTGATCACCGAGGGTGCCTACCAGGGGGGACGCTGTGTCTTGTGCCGATGTATTTCCAGGTAGGTACAGTTATCTGTTTCCTGTGCCGAGGTATTTCCGGGTGGAAACAGTTACCCTGACCTGAGGTCTTTCTGGATCGAATCACGTGTGGGTCTGGGATCCCGTGATTCGGACTGTACTAGCACGAAGGAGTCCATGAGTGACCCCGTGGGATTTTACTTACATGCTCAATGCACTGGAGGAGTATGAGTTTTACCTCGTGTACTATGTTATTTTATTTACCTGGACTCGCATATGTTATTTTTAGTATATATATTAGCTGGTGAAAGACATTTATTTTCGTCCACTCACTCTAACAGTTTTCATGTCTTTCCCCTGGGGTTTTCGGTTTCCGTGCCCAGTTTGCAGTTCAGGCTCTGGTGTCGCACGTCGTGGTCGGAGGCATAGTGCTCGAGCAATCTTGTTTCATCCAGTAGGTTTATTGTCCTACCTACTGTGGTATGCGTATATGATTATGTATTAGAAGTCGCTCTGAGCTTTCTGTTGTATATGTTATACGATTTTACACCGGATTTCAGTAAAGTATAGATATATTTATTGTTTTACTTTATTGTTGATATATTGAGAAATTCGGATGGGATTGGTGCCCACGGTTTGCTTTTTGTGGCATAGGATGAAGTGTACTTTCCGCGTCCAGGTAATGGTAATTCCATGTTAGTAACGAAACTCTGCCCAAATTTCAAAAAGTTTTTGTTGGTTCGTGTTTTCGGAAGGGTTTGATTCCGGTTTAGGGAGCTAAATCGTGGTTGGGTCCTTTCAGCTTGGTATCAGAGCATTAGGTTATAGGTTCTGTAGACTTCTGTAGTCGTGTTTACTAAGGATATTTGAGAATGTACAGCATGTCTGGAATGGTGACCCGACCGGCCGGCGGATACTCATCAATATTCCGGGTGCTGTATACTTTCAAATATTTAAAGTTCCATGATTACGTTCCACTTGTTGTGAACGATATTTTATTCATTAGGATGCCTCGTGACATGCTTTCCGTGTCGTTTCGGTTGTGGATCCTATTGAGGATCAATCGACGCGCGATTTGCCAGAGATTGTGAATTTGGATGAGTATTCAGAGTTCAGAGAATTGTGTGGCACGGTTTGCCTGGTTGTGTGTGTATGAGCGTCTATATGTTGCCTCAGAGCTGAGAATTATGGCAGTGGATGTTTGCCTGAGTCAGATCATTGTATTTGGTGGGCTGATGTTGTGTGAGTTCCGGTTGTGACTCCATGGCCTACATTCAGGGTGTTGTTTGTACGGTAATGGTTTTATCAGGCTACTCAGCATTTGAATGTGGAGTGTTTACCCACCTGAGGCAGAGATGCGTTGTTCACATATTTACCCCTGTTTGCACGTGTTATGTGGCTTCAGAGGAGGCGGTGCACGACGTTCGAGATGGGTTTGAACCTGAGCATCAGAGAGAGTCTGATTGATGTGCCTCGAGACATCCGTGAGGAGCTTAGTGTGTTGCACTCAGCGGCGAGGCTATCGAGAAGGAAAGGTGTACGCGGTTTTCGATTTGATGATTTGAGGAAAGTGGACATAGTCGAGATTTTGATGAGGTTGAGTTCCGACACTTCGGGATCAGTGACTTCATCAGCCTGTGACCTTTTCGATTATGTTGAGGGTCATCAGATCAGGCAGAGGATCCGTTTGGTGATGGCGGAGATCACGGAGTAGCGGACTTGCTCCTGTGGCATGAGTTTGGGTGATCGTTGGTGATTCTTTCACGCAGCAAGTGTTGCGGTGACTTGTGTTCGTGGAGCACTTTCAGTTGCTGTTTCGGTGGCCAGGAAGGTCACGTTACGAGGGAGCACCCCCAGCTAGCTGTTTTAGCGGTTCAGGCAGCTCGGAGTTCACGAGGAGATCATGATGCTATCCCTGAAGTCTGATCAATGTACCCTTTTGACAAGTTATTCAGCAAGTCGCATTTTATGCGGGCGGCTAGTTGGGCATGTTAGAGTTTGTGCCATGACCTTGTTTGAGGACAAATTTTTCTCTGAGGTTACTGTTGTTTGTTATCCATGGCTATGGTACCTGCATCTCCACTTCCGAGGTTTTGGAGAGTGTTGTATCCATCCGGAGGTTGCGAGATCCTCGTTGGAGGATATGGTTTAGCCGCAGATCTGTTATAGCCGGACATCGTGGCTTTAGGTGTGTTTATGAGTACGAATTTTTGACGACGCATTTGGCTGTGTTCGGGTGCCTCGAGAAGGAGGTTATGTTTCGACGACCGGATTTCCCCAAGATGCTGTTTCGCGGTGATGGTCGAGCGGATGGTGGAGACGAGTTGTGTCGCTTGCTTAGCCCATGATGTGGATACTACGGTTGCTGTGCCCGACATTGGTGATGTTGAGGTGGTTCCCGAGTTTCCAAGTGTATTCCGGAGGAGTTACCAGGTATTCCTCCAGTTCGGGAGACTGACTACACCATTGAGTTTGTACCCAGCGTTGGACTCATTTTACCGGCATCTTGTCGTTCGGAGCCAACGGAGCTGATGGAGCTACAGTTTCGACTCCAGGAGTTGCTGGAGGAGGTTTTAGGAGATTTCATGCGACCCCGCGTATTTGCGTGGTGTGCTCTTGCATTGTTTGTACGGATGTAGGATGGTTCGACGTGGTGGTGCGTTGACTACCGAAGCCTGATTTGCTTATGAGAATAGTGAGTATCCTCCGCTTCGGATTGACGAATGGTTTGTTCAGCTCGCGAGAGCTTCAGTCTTTTCGAAGATTGATTTCGGGTCCAGATATTATCAGTTGAGGATCAATGAGCCAGATGTGGTTTGGACAGCTTTTGGATCTCGGTGCAGGGATCAGGAGTTCTTGGTCACGTTGTTGGTTGACCAATGTCCCGTAGATCGTGTGGACTTGATGGACCAGGTGTTCAGATGGTTTCTGGACAAGTTTGCGGTCATGTTTGTTGGTAATGTCCTGATATACTTCGGGAGTGTGGACCAGTACCTGAAGCAGTTCCAAGCGGTTTTGCGGACTTCGCGAGACGATTTGCGGTTTGTAAGTTTAGCCAGTGTGAGTTTGGGCCAATTAGAATGACGATTTTGAGCTGCGTGATGTTATCCGAGGGAGTTGGCGTGGATCTTGACCAGTTAGAAGCCGTGTTGATTTGGGGTTTGCCCTACCATTGTACCAGAGATCGGGAGTCTCTTGGGTTTGGCAGGCTATTACTGACGGCTTGTGCAGGATTTTCCCGGATTGCCACTTTACTTTCCGAATTGACGAGAAGGCGTCAAGTTCGAGTGGTTCGATGCACGCGAGGAGAGTTACTTACTCCTGCAGGATGGTTGACCGTTGCTTCGGTTTTGATCTTACCTGACGACCGCGACGAGTTCGTGGGTTATAGCGATGCATCGAGGTTTGGATTTGGTTATGTTTTGATGCTGTGTAGCAGAGCGGTGGCTCATGATTTCAGGCAGAGGAGGCCTTATGTGGCTACGTATCCGTGTATGATTTGGGTGTAGCTGTCCTTATGTTAGCATCAGAGAGTTCGAGACACTACAGCTATGGCGTGCAGCGCAGTGTAGGACATATACTGATCATTTGAGTTTCCTCCACTTGCATTTTTGGTCAAATTTGGGCTTGAGGCAATGTAGATATATGGGATTGACTAACGACTATAGCTGCACCTTTGAGTTTGTTCGGGAAAGGCTAGAGATTGTACTTTGACCATTCGTCTAGGATGTTGTTGCTGATGCATTTAGTTGAGAGTCAGAAGCTTCAGTGTTTCCTGTGTGTGTGTGGCTCGAGTTTCCGTGTTAGCCGAGTTATGGGCTATGAGAGTTGAGTTCGAGTGTGATGATGTTGAGGCTCGTAGTTTTGCACGCATTTAGCGCTAGTGATGCGGAGATGTATCAGATACTTCAAGTTTACTACTCGTGACGCAACATGGAAGAGTATGTAGCAGTTTGTGTGTGCAGATGTCACATTTGTCGACTGGCGGTGGCTAGGAGGCAGAGACTTACCGAGAGTTACAGCCATTTGAGATTTCCAGTTAGACGTGGCGCTTGTTCCTATGATTGTGTGTGTTTGTATGCACTTTGGTTGGTGATACCAGTTGTCAGACTTTTGTGGACCATTTGATGAACTTAGTACATTTCCTTGTACTTTCAGAGACGATTTCAGTGGCAGCTCTGGCATAGTTGTGTTTTTACCGAGGTTGTCCATTTACGTGGTGTGCCTATGTCCCGGTTCGCTGACCGAGATGATCAGCTACAACAAAGTGTTGGAAAGCTTTACAGCGAGCATTGGGGACCAGATTACGAGTTAGTACCGGTTCTAATCCTCAGATTGGCGAGCGATCTTCGAGGACTATTCAGGCCTTGGAGGGAATGTTGTGGACTTCGGTATTGCAGTTCCGGAGGATTCGGGACCAGCAGTTTCAGATGTTTGGAATTGCTTGCAGTACCAGTTTGTTGACCACTGTAATTTTGATGTTGCATAATGTCGTTTTGAGGAACGATGTTGTACTTCATTGTGTTGGAGTGAGCTTGGTTGAGTTTGAGTTGATGTTTGATTCTGATTTTGTGGAGTGTGTTACCACAGACTGTCAGATTAGCGGAAATGGGTTGATAATTGCCCGAGTCCGATGTTTGAGCTGTGTTGTTATAAGTGTGTGAGTTGTGTTAATGTGTATAGACTGAGTTGTGATTTGCCATTTGGTTTTGATCCGTATGTGGTCATAGGCGAGTGTGTGTTATGCCGCATGGTTCGGCATCGCCTATAGTGTTGGCTTTTATGTGTGTTGCGTTCCGTGTGGCGGAACTGTGTTTCAGGTTTGCTATATGGTGTGTACCCTATCTGTTCCATATGCAGGAACACTTGGCTATTGTGTGGAGCCAGTTTAGATTCGAGATTTGAGGGTACAGGGATTTCAGCGCGGAGCTATCTCCTATTGTGGAGACGGTTGTCAGAGTTGTTCAGTTGAGGTTGCCGTTGGAATTTGAGCAGTATGTAGAGGCAGTGCTCCTACCTTTAGTCGGCAGACTTGGAAATTTCGAGGTCGAAATTTTTCTAAGGGGGGTGGATTTGTGACGACCCGGACCAGAATCAGAAGTATGATCAGCTATATACGTGAGTTACTGCATAATCGCGGATTTTCGACTGATGATTGAGTTGCCAGCTTTCTTAACGACTTAATTATTGTCCGAGAATTGGAGCTGGGTCTCTTCTCGAGAGTCGTTCTATGTGTGATTTCGAGTTTGTGGGCGGTTCCGGATCGTCATTTGGATGACCGGGGAATTAATTATGAATATTTGAAGTTTCGACGGAAACGGATTAATATCGCGAGCTACTTAACGACTAAATTACCGGTCGAGAATTTGGTTTCAGCTTCTTCATGGAAGTTGTTCAGAATTTAATTTCGAGTTTGTGGGAACTTCCGGAGCATGATTTTGAGTTACAAAGATTTAGTTGTGATTATTCCCGTTTGTGGATTGTTTAGTCGAATTAAATGTGTGTTTGGTTGAATAGTTGACTTTTTATCTATTTGGCCGATGTGTTTGAATTTGGGTGATTATTTAAGAGTACGTCGAGACGAGTTTGTGGCCACGAGAATTATCAGAATCGGATTTACGATGCGAGAGTTACGTGTGTTTGAAGTTTATCGAAATGCGAATTATGGAGTTTCCATTTCGGGTAAGTCTATATAAGGAAGTTTCCTTTTTGGGCAGGTCAAACTATGCCATTTTGGGAGTTGACCTGGTCAACTCGGGTTGACCATGGTGGAGAGAGAATGCGACGGCGGTTCGGCCTCGCCGGCGGCAAGCTTGGTCCGGCCACCTCCGGGGTCGGCGTTTGGTC
The DNA here is from genome assembly GCA_946800695.1 of Geum urbanum. Classification (NCBI taxonomy): domain Eukaryota; kingdom Viridiplantae; phylum Streptophyta; class Magnoliopsida; order Rosales; family Rosaceae; genus Geum; species Geum urbanum. Next base: position 28,334,968 of record OX327004.1, read on the forward strand.
CATCCAACTCGGCTTGGTTTCCCGAATCTATTCCCAGTCACCGTCGACGGCGAGGGTCGCCGGAAGGAGGACGTTTTTCGGTTAAAGTTTGTGAGAAATTGGGGTTAATGGTGGTTATGTATTCCGGCCGATTCGAGCTTAATCAAAAACTGGGTTTTGTAGCTCTCCTCTCAAGGATTCTAACCATGTAAGTATGAAGCTTTAATTCGATTTGTGGAAGGAGAATTTTTTATTTGAAATTTGTGTTCTAATTCGGTTTTGCTTGAAATTGGATGAGTTAGAGTTTGAATTGGACTTCGGTGCAGTTATGAAAGTTGCTCAGTGCATGATTTTGAGTGGAATAGGTGCAACTCCGCCGTGAAATTCTCCGGTCAGCGGCGGCGCCGCCGTGGATGGCAGTCAACGGCGGTCAACGGTCAACGGTTTGACTTTTTGGACTTTTGACAAGTTACATGTCATTTGACTCGAAATCACGCCCCGATCGCAGTGGGGAGGTTCGTTTCTCGATTTGAGCATCCAAACTTACAGCGAGGTATTGAGGTGTACATATACGGATTTTCGACGATTCGTCGACTTTGAATTACGTGTTTCCGAGAACGGTGGTTTCTCGTGATTTGATTTGTATTGTCGAGTTATGACTTTGAGTATTGAATTTTGTGAATATTCAGGTGTTCGTGATCGTTCTTTTGGCGAGGGACTTTCCGCCGCATCACGGGTTAACGCGTATTGCGTTACGCCAGTCTGTGAGTGGACAATTTCTTTTCACGGAAATGATTGCGAGTCTTTTTATATGATTTTCGAACTTGAGCATGCGTATGAGATTTCGGATTACATGAGCATGAGTTTACAATTATATATATATATATATATATACGGATATACGTATACGAATAAACAGATATGAGCATATTTACGAGATTACGATTATTATGAGCATGTGTTACATACGATTATGTTACGCATATGCATTTTTATGCTGTTACTGTACATGCATCGAGATATTTGTGATTTGATTTTCACAGAGTACAGTTGTAGTTCATGTTGTTGTATCGATACACACGCATCCCCGGCTGATCACCGAGGGTGCCTACCAGGGGGGACGCTGTGCCTTATGCCGATGTATTTCCGAGTAGGTACAGTTATCTGTTTCTTGTGCCGAGGTATTTCCGGGTGGAAACAGTTACCCTGACCTGAGGCTTTTCTGGCTCGAATCACGTGTGGGTCTGGGATCCCGTGATTCGGACTGTACTAGCACGGAGGAGTCCATGAGTGACCCCGTGGGATTTTACTTGCATGCTCAGTGCACTGGAGGAGTATGAGTTTTACCTTGTGTACTATGTTATTTTATTTACCTGGACTCGCATATGTTATTTTTAGTATATATATTAGCTGGTGAAAGACATTTATTTTCGTCCACTCACTCTAACAGTTTTCATGTCTTTCCCCTGGGCTTTTCGGTTTCCGTGCCCAGTTTGCAGTTCAGGCTCTGGTGTCGCACGTCGTGGTCGGAGGCATAGTGCTCGAGCAATCTTGTTTCATCCAGTAGGTTTATTGTCCTACCTACTGTGGTATGCGTATATGATTATGTATTAGAAGTCGCTCTGAGCTTTCTGTTGTATATGTTATACGATTTTTCACCGGATTTCAGTAAAGTATAGATATATTTATTGTTTTACTTTACTGTTGATATATTGAGAAATCCGGATGGGATTGGTGCCCACGGTTTGCTTTTTGTGGCATAGGATGAAGTGTACTTTCCGCGTGCAAGTAATGGTAATTCCACGTTAGTAACGAAACTCTGCCCAAATTTCGAAAAGTTTTTGTTGGTTCGTGTTTTCGGAAGGGTTTGATTCCGGTTTAGGGAGCTAAATCGGGGTTGGGTCCTTTCAGAGGTTGATTCAGGTTAGAAAGTTTTAGGGCTAGTTGAAAGCTTTCCAGCGGTGGGTGAACCGCCACCATTTGCACTGGTCTTCGCTGTCACGTGGGTAGATCGCGTCGCCGTCTGTGGTGGCCCATCTTGCCGGAAAAAGTTTCTGAAATGTGTCATGTTATATACCATTAGATTCATATCAACGTGGCAAGCATATTTGTGAGGTTAAAAATGTGATTAGGCTTTGTCGTCCCAGTTGGTGGGTGGTGGTGACTAGTGTTGCTGCCAATGGTAGTGTGGGCGGCGGAGAACTAGATATTCCTTATATCGTTAAGTTCGTATTACTATATTGAGTTTGTCAAGAAGGTTTTCGACTTATTTCGATTGAGTTTAATTATACTCGAGCATTTACTAGAATTATCTGAGTGATGTATTATTTTGACAATTTTTCGACAAGGGTCGGGACGTCACATTTGTGGACCAATCAAACCTGTATGCGGACTGTTTAAACATTTTATGGTTTTGGGTGATCTATTGACGCATTGGCCACGCATCGTTTTGCTATCCATAAGGAATGTTGCATTTGGAAAACTCCTATCATGGATCATTAAGCTTCGGGCTCACCACCCGAACAATCCAATCAGATCTATTATATTGGATAATACAAGAGTGTTTACATCAAAAAAAAAATCTATGATTATTGCATGTTTGTTGGGATTGATGTTGAACATCTCGTTCCTCATGTTCATGTATTGAACGGTCTTGTAGAAACACAAATCAAGCGGTTACAGCTTGTGGCTCTGCGTGGGATTATACAATGTTGAATGTAGTTATGCTTATTCATTTCACATCTACACATCATTGGTTACACAGTATATGTGCCTATCATGCCTCCACTCTATACAAAATGTGTCATTAGAGATGATTAGGTATTTATGTTGGTTATGAATCTCCAACCATTGCTCATTATCGTTCCCAACAAACATGCAATAACCTTTTGCATGAGATCTTTTTACTGCTAGATTTGAAGATTATCACTATGATGAGACATATTTTCCGCTGTTAGGGGGAGAAAAGAATGGTTCTATTTAGGTTGAACTTCAGGAATTCACGTGTTTATCCCCGCTATGTCTCATCATGATCCCCACGCATCTCAAAGTAAGATTGAAGTGCAATGTATTCTCGATCTTCATAAAGAATATGATTTTATGCTTGACTTCTTTACTGATATCTTGAAAGTGACAAGATCGGATATATCTGCTCTAAACAATCCTGCAAGGTTGGAAGTCCTTGGAATTAGGCAAGTTAACGCCTACTCCCGGGTAAGGTAACATTTTTTCTACATGTAGTGGGGGGTGTAGCGTTAGGAAAAATATACTGATGAGCTGTCGATGAAAAGGCAAGCCATCAAGGAACAAAATGATCATTCCATCATTAACACATGGTATTGTCTCTAACTACAGTTATGTCCAAAAGTCGACATTGACAAACACTAGGGGAGGCCTCAGAGTCAATAACGATGTCAAGAAACAAAGAAATCTCACCAAGTTAAACAAATGCTAGCGTTATTGTGGATATTTCTTCCATGTTCGTTAATGATGCATATACTTATTTCATCGATCAAGAATTGACGATGATGAACTGGAACCTCTTTCTGTTGCAGATTGTCAATGTAGAGAATATTGGCCGAAAGGGAAAGTTGCAATACATGTTGAACTAGACTCTCTGAGAAAAAGGCAGGTTTTCTGTCTGGTAGTGTCATGCCCATTGAATGTTAAGTCGGTTGAACATAAATGGATCTTTGTTCAGAAGCATAATGAGAATATAGAAGTCTTGCGGTATAAAGCTTGACTTACGGCGCAAGGATTTTCTTAATGCCCTAGCATTGATTATGAGGAGACGTATTCTTTACTAATGGAAATCATTACTTTCTGCTACTTTGTCAGTTTGGTAGTGTCCGAAAAACTGATTATTCAGTTAATGGATGTAGTTATAAAATATCTCTATGGTGATCTCGATTTAGTGATATACAAGAGAGTGCCAAATAGCATAATTATACCCAATTCAAGTAACTTTAAACCACGGAGTGCTCATGTGATTAGACTGAGATGTTCACTATGTGGATTGAAGCAATCCTGTCGGATATGGTATATATAGACGTCTGCGTGACTACTTGATGGCAAAGGCAAACAAAAATGATAACTTATGTCCATATGTGTTCATTAAACGAACAAGTTCAGGATATGCCATTGTAGAGGTCTATGTATATGATATGAACATCATCGGGTGTCTTGATGAAATTAGTGAGATAGTTGGCTACTTGAAATCTGTGTTTGAGATGAAAGACTTTGGTAGGACTCGATTTAGAGCTGGAACATCGAGTTGGTAGAATCTTTATTCACCAGTCTGCTTATGTTCAAAAGTTGCTCAGGTGATTTAACATGGACAAAGCACACCATGTTAGCACATCAATGGTTGTTCATAGTCTCTAACCCAAAAACCTTCCATTTTGTCTAAAAGATGATGATGAGGAACTTTTGGGAGCTGAGGTACCACACCTTAGTGCGGTTGGAGTTTTGTTGTATTTAGCTCAGTGCACGCGTCCAGACATTGCCTTCTCAGTGAACGTGTTAGCTTGGTTTAGTTCTGCACTAACACAACATCATTAGAGTTGAGTAAAGCATATCTTCAGGTACTTGAAGGGATTCATTGACTTGGGCTTGTTCTTTTCCTACAAAGAAGCAAGAGAAATTTTTGAAATTTCGGTAAATGAAATGGTTGAAATGTAGCTTTCTGATTCTAGAAATTTTAGCCCGTCGAAGATAGCACTCTAGACGGATCAGCATATGTCATTCGACTCGTCAAATGAGACCTTCGGCCCATCGAAGGTTATTCTAGATGCAAGCACTATACCTCAATTCAGTGTGGTCCTCTACTCAAGACACCATGCAATGTATTTGTTGGTTTTGCTGATGTTAGGTATCTCTTTGACCCGTATAGAGGACGTTGCCGAGCTAGTTATGTATTCACCATTGGGAACACAAAGATTTCTTGGAGATCTACAAAGCATACCCTTGTTTCTACTTCTCACTACAAGAAAATTGCACCTAGACCACGGACCATTTCCGTCGTCTAGGTGCAGTTTTCCGTTGTCTAAGTACTTAGACGACGGAAACTCCGTCGTCCAAGGTCCGTGCTCCAAGTGCTGTCGTCCAAGCACCTGGACGACGAAGATTTAGTGATCCGTCGTCCAAGTGCACTTGGACCTCGGACATTATCCGTGGCCCAGGTAGCCACCTGGACGACGGAAACTCTAAGTCTCCGTCGTCCAGGTGAACACCTGGGCCACGGACATTGCTCGTTTGTCCGTGGCCCAGGTGTTCACCTGGACGACGGATAAATAGTAATCCGTCGTCCAGGTGCATACATGGGCCACGGAGAAGCTAACAATCTCCGTCGTCCAGGTGAACACCTGGACGACGGAGAACGGCAGGGTTTAGGGTTTAGGGGTTAGGGTTTATGGTTTAGGGTTTAGGGTTCTGCACTTGGACGACGGAGAACATAATCTCCGTAGTCCAAGTGAATATTTAATTTTTTTTAAAAAATAAATTGAAATTAAATATTATTAATTTAATTTATTATTATTTTAATTTAAATAATGAAAAATGCTAAAATTAAATAAATAAACTAAATTTTGAATATTAATTAATAACTTAATTATTAAATAATCAAAGTAAATTATTTTGTACATACGAAAAAACCCATAAATTAAAAATTAAAATATTGTTCGGATTGCGGAAAGAAACGAGATAATATACTACTAGCTAGCTATTACACTGGAGGAGCCGATGCGCCGCCGAGTCCTCCGCCTCCAGCCGGGTGTGACGACCCGGACCAGAATCAGCAGTATGATCAGCTTGATTGATGAGTTTGTGTGTAGTCGCAGAGTTCTTCGACAATTATTCGAATCGCCGAACTCGTTAACGACTTAATTATTGACCGAGAATCGGAGCTGGGTTTCTTCTCGAGAGTCGTTGTACGTGTGATTACGAGTTCGTGGGCGGTTCCGGATCGTTATTTGGACGATCGAGGAATTAGTTATGAATATTTGAAGTTTCGACGGAAACGGATTTAACTGGCAGGTTTGCTCGCGACTAAATTATCGGACGAGAATTTGGGTTCGGCTTCTTCACGGAAGTTGTTCAGAATTTAATTTCGTGCTCGTGTGAACTTCCGGAGCATGATTTGGAGTTACGAGGAATTAGTTGCGAATTTTGCCGTTTGTTGATTATTTAGTTAATTTAATGTGTGTTACTTTCAAGGGTTGACTTTTTATTCGTATGGCCAATGTGTTTGACTTCGGGTGATTACGGAAGATTATGTTGAGTCGAATTTGTGGCCGTGAGATTTATCGGAATTGGAATTACGACGAAGGAGTTATGAATATTCGAAGTTTGTCGCGAAATGTATTTATTGGGGTTTCCATTTTGGGAACTATAAATAGTGGCTTACCTGATTTGGAAAGTCAAAGATTGAATTAATGTGTTGACCATGGTTGACTCGGTTTGACCGAGTGGGAGAGATGAGTTGCAACGGTGGCTCACGGCTGCAATGGCGGCGAGGGGTTTCCGGCCACCTCCGAGGCCGAGACCAGACCTAGACGACTCGTCTCAGTGTCCCGAGTGTGTCTCCGGCCACCCCTCACGGCGAGGGTGGCTGTGGAGGAGAGGTTTTCCGGTTAGAAACGGTGAGGTTTTGGTTGAATTCGGGTTTATTGATTTTGGATGAATTGAGCTATGAAATGGTTTGGGCTTTGTAGCATTTCCCTCCATGAATCTAACTAAGTTGGTTTGAAGTTTCAATTTGATGTGTGTAAGGAGAATTCTTGATTTGAAATTTATGAACCAATTCGGTTTTACATGAAATTGACCTAGTTAGAGTTTGAATTGGACTTCGGTGCAGTTATGGAAGTTGCTCAGTGGGTGATTTTGAGTGGAACAAGGGTAGCTCCGCCTTGAAATTCTCCGGTCGGCGGTGGCGCCGCCGTGGGCGGCGGTCAACGGCGGCGGTCAACGGTCAGAGTTGACTTTTTGACTTTCGTCAAGTCGCATGTCATTTGACTCGAAATCGCGCCCCGATCGCAGTGGGGAGGTTCGTTTTTCGAGATGAGCGTCCGAATGTAAAGTGAGGTATTGAGGTGTTATATACGGATTTTCGACGATTCGTCGACTTTGAATCACGTGTTTCCGAGAACGGCTGTTTCTCGTGATTTGTATTGTATTGTCAGATTATGATTTTGAATATTGGACGTTGTGATTATTCAGGGGTTCGTGATCGTTGTTTTGGCGAGGGATTTTCCGCCGGATCACGGGTTAACGCGAATCGCGTTACGCCAGACTGTGAGTGGACAAGTTTCTATTTTTACTGTTGATTTTGCGAGTTCGTGGATTTATTGATTTCCGTATTTAATTATACGATGATTTTGATATATGTTATTTTTGGAGGTATGTTATTATGTGTTATTGGTGATTGGCATTTATTGCATCGATGCTACCAGAGTTGAGAGATTCCTCTGGCCCAGAGTTGAGAGATTCCTCTGAAGCAGGGTTGAGAGATTCCCCTGAGTGCCGCCGGGGTTGAGAGATTCCCCTGGCCTTTCACCGTCAGGTTTGAGCGATTCACCTGACGTCGGGTTTGAGAGATTCGCCCGACAACCTCCATATATATATGTGTTGTTGTTGTTGTTGTGTTTTCCGAACTCGCACTGTTTTACATTGAGTATGTATATAAACTGGTGAAAGGCATATGTTTATTTTCGTCCACTCACTCTAACGTTTATCGTTTTATTGCCTTTCCCCTGGGCTTTTCGGTTTCCGTGCCCAGTTTGCAGTTCGGACTCTGGTGTCGCACGTCGTGGTCGGAGGAATAGTGCTCGAGCTACTTTGTTTCTTCCAGTAGGTTTATTGTTCTACCTACTGTGGTATACATATATGGTTATGTATTAGAAGTCGCTCTGAGTTTCCTGTTGTATATGTTATACGATTTTAAACCCGGATTTCAGTAAAGTACTATATTTTGTATTGTTTACTTTACTGTTGAGATATTGAGAAATCCGGATGGGATTGGTGCCCACGGTTTGCTTTTTGTGGCATAGGATGAAGTGTATTTTCAGCGTGCAGGTTAAGGTAATTCCACGCTAGTAACGAAACTCTGCCCAAATTTCGAAAAGTTTTTGTTGGTTCGTGTTTTCGAAAGGGTTTGATTCCGATTTAGGGAGCTAAATCAGGGTTGGGTCCTTTCAGCTTGGTATCAGAGCATTAGGTTATAGGTTCTGTAGACTTCTGTAGTCGTGTTTACTTAGGGTATTTGAGTTGATACAGCATGACTGGAGTGATGACCCGACTGGCCAGCGGTACTCATCAATACTTCGGGTGTTGTGTGCCCTCAAATATCTGCGGTTTCATGATTACGTTCCACTTGTTGTGAACGATGTTTTATTCATTAGGATGCCTCCTGACGTGCTTTCTGTGTCGGTACGGTTGTGGATCCTGTTGAGGATCAATCGACGCGTGATTTGCCAGTGAATTATGGATTTGGATGAGTATTCAGAGTTCAGTGAACTGTGTGGCACGGGTTGCCTGGTTGTGTGTGTGAGAGCCTACATGTTGTCTCAGAGCTGAGATTTATGGCAGTGATGTTTGCCTGAGTCAGATTGTGTATTGGTGGGCTGATGTTGTGCGAGTCCCAGTTGCGACTCCATGGCCTACATTCAGGGTGTTGTTTATACGGTAATGATTTTATCAGGCTATTCAGCGATCGAATGTGGAGTGTTTATCCATCTGAGGCAGAGATGCATTGTTCTTATGTTGTTTCGGTGTGCACGAGTTATGTGGCTTCAGAGGAAGCAGAGCACGAGGTTCGAGATGAGTTTGAACCTGAGCATCAGAGAGATTCTGATTGATATGCCTCGAGACATCCGTGAGGAGCTTAGTGTGTTGCACTCAGTGGCGAGGCTATTATGAGGAAAAGATGTATGTGGTTTTCGATGTGATGGTTCGTGGAAAGTGGATTTAGTTGAGATTTTGATGAGGTTGAGTTCCGACACTTCGGGATCAGTGACTTCATCAGGCTGTGGTCTTTTCGATTATGTTGAGGATCCTCTGCTGATCCATTTGGCGATGGCGGAGATCACAGAGTAGCGGACTTGCTCCTGTAGCATGAGTTTGGGTGATCATTGGTGATCCTTTCACGCAGCAGGTGTTGCGGTGATTTGTGTTCGAGGAGCACTTTTAGTTATTGTTTCGGTGGTCAGGAGGGTCACGTTGCGAGGGAGCGCCTCAGCAAGCTGTTGTATCGGTTCGACAGATCAGAGTTACGAGGAGACCCTCATGTTGTTCCTGTAGTCTGGCCAATGTACCCTTTTGACGAGTTATTTAGCAAGTCGCATGTGACGTGGGCGACTAGTAGGGCATGTTGGAGTTCGTGCTATGACCTTGTTTGAGGACAGACTTTTCTCCAAGGTTACTGTTGTTTGATATCCATGGCTATTGTACTTGCATCTCCACTTCCGAGGTTTTGGAGAGTATTGCATCCATCCGGAGGTTGCGAGATCCTTGTTGGCGGTTATGGTTTAGCAGCGGATCTGTTATAGCTGGACATCGTGGTTTTGGTGTGTTTGTGGGTATGGACTTACTGACGACGCAATTGGTTGTGTTCGAGTGCCTCGAGGAGGAGGTTGTGTTTTGACGACCAGGTATCCCCGAGATGCTGTTTCGCGGTGATGGTCGAGCGGATGATGGTGACGAGTTGTGTTGCTTGCTTAGCATATGTTGTGGATACTTTGGTTGCTGTGTCCGACATTGGTGACATTGAGGTGGTTTCCGAGTTACCAGGAGTATTCTGGAGGAGTTACCAGGTGTTTCTCCAGTTCGGGAGACTGACTACACCGTTGAGCTTGTACCTGGCGCTGGACTCATTTTACCGGCATCTTGTCGTTCGGAGCCAGCGGAGCTGATGGAGCTACAGATTCGACTCCAGGAGTTGCTGGAGAAGGTTTCAGGAGATTTCATGCGACCCCGCGTATTTGCGTGGTGTGCTCTTGCATTGTGTGTACGGACGCTGGTTGGTTCGACGAGATGGTGTATTGACTACCGAAGCCTGATTCGCTTCAGAGAAGAGTGAGTATCCTCCGCTTCGGATTGACGAGTGGTTTGATCAGCTTCCGAGAGCTTCAGTCTTTTCGAGGATCGATTTCGGATCTGGATATCATCAGTGGAAGTTTGATGAGTCAGATGTGACTATGTTAGCTTTCGGATCTCGGTGTATGCATCTGGAGTTTTTGGTCACGCTGTGTGGTTGACCAATGCCCCGTAGATCATGTGGACGTGATGGACCATGTGTTCAGACGGTTTCTGGACGAGATGCGGTCATGTTCATTGGCAACGTCCTGATGTACTCCAGGAGCATGGGCCAGTACCTAAAGCAATTGTGAGCGGTTTCGTGGACTTCGCGAGACGATCAGCTATTGGCGAAGTTCAGCCAATGTGAGTTTTGGCCGATTAGCGTGAAGATTTTGAGTTATGTGATGCTAGCCGAGGGAGTTGGCGAGGATACTGACTAGTTTGAAGCCGTGTTGATTTGGGGTTGACCTACCATTGTACCAGAGATTCGGAGTTTCTCTTGGGTTTGGCAGGCTATTACTGATGGCTTGTGCAGGATTTTTATTCCGGATTGCCAATCTACTTTCTGGATTGACGAAAAGGCATCAAGTTCGAGTAGTTCGATGCACACGAGGAGAGTTACTTACTCCTACAGGATGGTTGATCGTTGCTTCGGTTTTGTCCTTACTTGGCGACCGCGATGAGTTCGTGGGTTATGGCGATGCATCGAGGTTTGAATTGGTTGTGTTTGATGCTGTGTAGCAGAGCGGTGGCTCATGATTCCAGGCAGTGGAACTTTGTGTGTAGCTACATATCCTATGTATGATTTGGGTGTAGCTGTCTTTGTGTTAGCATCAGTGAGTTCGTGACGCTACTACTATGGCGTGCAGCGCGGTGTAGGATGTACACTGACTACTGAGTTTCATCCACTTGCATTCTCGGCCAGATTTGGGCTTGAGGCAGTGTAGATGGATGGGGTTGACTCACGACAAGGGCTGCACCTTTGAGCTTGTTTGAGAAAGGCTAGTGGCTGCATTCTGACCATCCGTTTGGGATGTTGTTGTTGATGCATTCAGTCGAGAGTTGGGAGCTTCAGTATTACATGTGTGTATGTGTGGTTTGAGTTTCCGTGTTAGCCAAGTTGTACGCTACGGAAGCTAAGTTCGAATGTGTTGATGTTGAAGCTCATTATTTTACGTGCGATATGCACTAGTGGTACGGAGTTGTGTCTGATACTTCGAGTTTACCACTCATGACGCAACATGAAGAGCAATGCAGCAGCATGTGTGTGTGCGGACGCCACATTGGTCGACTGGCGATGGCTTGGAGGCAGAGACTTGCTGAGAAGTGTTAGCCATTGGAGATTTCCGGTTAGTCGTGGCGATTGTTGCTGTGATTGTGTGTGTTGTATATACTTTAATTTGTGATACCAGTTGTCAGGCCATGGTGGATCATTGATAAATTCAGTACACCGATCTACGTAGTAGGCTGGTATAGCTGTGTATGACGGAGGTTGGCCATCTACGTGGTGTACCTGTGTCCCAGTTCGCTGATCGAGATTATCGGCTACAACTGAGTGTTGGTGAGCTTTGCAGCGAGCATTGGGGGCCAGCTTATGAGTTTGTACCGGTTCTTATCCTCAGATTGGCGGGCGATCTTTGAGGACTATTCAGGCCTTGGAGGGCATATTGTGGACCTCGGTATTGCAGTTCCGGAGGACTTGGAACCAGTAGTTTCAACTGTTTGAGATTGCATGCAGTACCAGTTGTGGACCACTTTGATTTCGACGTTGTTTAATGTCGTTTTGAGGACGAGGTTGTACTCCATTGTGCTGGAGCGAGTTGGTTTGAGTTGAGTTGACGTTTGATTCTGATTTTGTGGAATGTGCTACCACAGAGTGTCAGATTAGCGGAAATGGGCTGATTATTGCTCGAGTTCGATGTTTGAGTTATGTGGATGTGTATGGACTGAGTTGTGTTTGGCCACATTGTTTTGATCCATGTGTGATCATAGGCGAGTTTATGTTGTGCCGTATAGTTCGGCATCGCCTATAGTGTTGGCTTTTATGTGGGTTGTGTTCCGTGTGGCGAAGCTGTGTTTCAGGTTTGCTACGTGTTGTGTACCCTGTCTGTTCCTTATGCGGGAACACTTGGCGATTGTGTGAGCCATTTCAGATTTGTGATTTGAGGGTACAGAGAATTCAGCACGGAGTTATCTCCTATTGTGGAGTTTGTGGTCAGAGTTGATCAGTTGAGGTTGCCGTTGGGAAGTTGAGCTGTATGCAGGGGCAGTGCTCCTACTTTTAGCCAGCAGACTTGGAAATTTCGAGGTCGAAATTTTTCTAAGGGGGGGTGGATTTGTGACGACCCGGACCAGAATCAGCAGTATGATCAGCTTGATTGATGAGTTTGTGTGTAGTCGCAGAGTTCTTCGACAATTATTCGAATCGCCGAACTCGTTAACGACTTAATTATTGACCGAGAATCGGAGCTGGGTTTCTTCTCGAGAGTCGTTGTACGTGTGATTACGAGTTCGTGGGCGGTTCCGGATCGTTATTTGGACGATCGAGGAATTAGTTATGAATATTTGAAGTTTCGACGGAAACGGATTTAACTGGCAGGTTTGCTCGCGACTAAATTATCGGACGAGAATTTGGGTTCGGCTTCTTCACGGAAGTTGTTCAGAATTTAATTTCGTGCTCGTGTGAACTTCCGGAGCATGATTTGGAGTTACGAGGAATTAGTTGCGAATTTTGCCGTTTGTTGATTATTTAGTTAATTTAATGTGTGTTACTTTCAAGGGTTGACTTTTTATTCGTATGGCCAATGTGTTTGACTTCGGGTGATTACGGAAGATTATGTTGAGTCGAATTTGTGGCCGTGAGATTTATCGGAATTGGAATTACGACGAAGGAGTTATGAATATTCGAAGTTTGTCGCGAAATGTATTTATTGGGGTTTCCATTTTGGGAACTATAAATAGTGGCTTACCTGATTTGGAAAGTCAAAGATTGAATTAATGTGTTGACCATGGTTGACTCGGTTTGACCGAGTGGGAGAGATGAGTTGCAACGGTGGCTCACGGCTGCAATGGCGGCGAGGGGTTTCCGGCCACCTCCGAGGCCGAGACCAGACCTAGACGACTCGTCTCAGTGTCCCGAGTGTGTCTCCGGCCACCCCTCACGGCGAGGGTGGCTGTGGAGGAGAGGTTTTCCGGTTAGAAACGGTGAGGTTTTGGTTGAATTCGGGTTTATTGATTTTGGATGAATTGAGCTATGAAATGGTTTGGGCTTTGTAGCATTTCCCTCCATGAATCTAACTAAGTTGGTTTGAAGTTTCAATTTGATGTGTGTAAGGAGAATTCTTGATTTGAAATTTATGAACCAATTCGGTTTTACATGAAATTGACCTAGTTAGAGTTTGAATTGGACTTCGGTGCAGTTATGGAAGTTGCTCAGTGGGTGATTTTGAGTGGAACAAGGGTAGCTCCGCCTTGAAATTCTCCGGTCGGCGGTGGCGCCGCCGTGGGCGGCGGTCAACGGCGGCGGTCAACGGTCAGAGTTGACTTTTTGACTTTCGTCAAGTCGCATGTCATTTGACTCGAAATCGTGCCCCGATCGCAGTGGGGAGGTTCGTTTTTCGAGATGAGCGTCCGAATGTAAAGTGAGGTATTGAGGTGTTATATACGGATTTTCGACGATTCGTCGACTTTGAATCACGTGTTTCCGAGAACGGCTGTTTCTCGTGATTTGTATTGTATTGTCAGATTATGATTTTGAATATTGGACGTTGTGATTATTCAGGGGTTCGTGATCGTTGTTTTGGCGAGGGATTTTCCGCCGGATCACGGGTTAACGCGAATCGCGTTACGCCAGACTGTGAGTGGACAAGTTTCTATTTTTACTGTTGATTTTGCGAGTTCGTGGATTTATTGATTTCCGTATTTAATTATACGATGATTTTGATATATGTTATTTTTGGAGGTATGTTATTATGTGTTATTGGTGATTGGCATTTATTGCATCGATGCTACCAGAGTTGAGAGATTCCTCTGGCCCAGAGTTGAGAGATTCCTCTGAAGCAGGGTTGAGAGATTCCCCTGAGTGCCGCCGGGGTTGAGAGATTCCCCTGGCCTTTCACCGTCAGGTTTGAGCGATTCACCTGACGTCGGGTTTGAGAGATTCGCCCGACAACCTCCATATATATATGTGTTGTTGTTGTTGTTGTGTTTTCCGAACTCGCACTGTTTTACATTGAGTATGTATATAAACTGGTGAAAGGCATATGTTTATTTTCGTCCACTCACTCTAACGTTTATCGTTTTATTGCCTTTCCCCTGGGCTTTTCGGTTTCCGTGCCCAGTTTGCAGTTCGGACTCTGGTGTCGCACGTCGTGGTCGGAGGAATAGTGCTCGAGCTACTTTGTTTCTTCCAGTAGGTTTATTGTTCTACCTACTGTGGTATACATATATGGTTATGTATTAGAAGTCGCTCTGAGTTTCCTGTTGTATATGTTATACGATTTTAAACCCGGATTTCAGTAAAGTACTATATTTTGTATTGTTTACTTTACTGTTGAGATATTGAGAAATCCGGATGGGATTGGTGCCCACGGTTTGCTTTTTGTGGCATAGGATGAAGTGTATTTTCAGCGTGCAGGTTAAGGTAATTCCACGCTAGTAACGAAACTCTGCCCAAATTTCGAAAAGTTTTTGTTGGTTCGTGTTTTCGAAAGGGTTTGATTCCGATTTAGGGAGCTAAATCAGGGTTGGGTCCTTTCAGCTTGGTATCAGAGCATTAGGTTATAGGTTCTGTAGACTTCTGTAGTCGTGTTTACTTAGGGTATTTGAGTTGATACAGCATGACTGGAGTGATGACCCGACTGGCCAGCGGTACTCATCAATACTTCGGGTGTTGTGTGCCCTCAAATATCTGCGGTTTCATGATTACGTTCCACTTGTTGTGAACGATGTTTTATTCATTAGGATGCCTCCTGACGTGCTTTCTGTGTCGGTACGGTTGTGGATCCTGTTGAGGATCAATCGACGCGTGATTTGCCAGTGAATTATGGATTTGGATGAGTATTCAGAGTTCAGTGAACTGTGTGGCACGGGTTGCCTGGTTGTGTGTGTGAGAGCCTACATGTTGTCTCAGAGCTGAGATTTATGGCAGTGATGTTTGCCTGAGTCAGATTGTGTATTGGTGGGCTGATGTTGTGCGAGTCCCAGTTGCGACTCCATGGCCTACATTCAGGGTGTTGTTTATACGGTAATGATTTTATCAGGCTATTCAGCGATCGAATGTGGAGTGTTTATCCATCTGAGGCAGAGATGCATTGTTCTTATGTTGTTTCGGTGTGCACGAGTTATGTGGCTTCAGAGGAAGCAGAGCACGAGGTTCGAGATGAGTTTGAACCTGAGCATCAGAGAGATTCTGATTGATATGCCTCGAGACATCCGTGAGGAGCTTAGTGTGTTGCACTCAGTGGCGAGGCTATTATGAGGAAAAGATGTATGTGGTTTTCGATGTGATGGTTCGTGGAAAGTGGATTTAGTTGAGATTTTGATGAGGTTGAGTTCCGACACTTCGGGATCAGTGACTTCATCAGGCTGTGGTCTTTTCGATTATGTTGAGGATCCTCTGCTGATCCATTTGGCGATGGCGGAGATCACAGAGTAGCGGACTTGCTCCTGTAGCATGAGTTTGGGTGATCATTGGTGATCCTTTCACGCAGCAGGTGTTGCGGTGATTTGTGTTCGAGGAGCACTTTTAGTTATTGTTTCGGTGGTCAGGAGGGTCACGTTGCGAGGGAGCGCCTCAGCAAGCTGTTGTATCGGTTCGACAGATCAGAGTTACGAGGAGACCCTCATGTTGTTCCTGTAGTCTGGCCAATGTACCCTTTTGACGAGTTATTTAGCAAGTCGCATGTGACGTGGGCGACTAGTAGGGCATGTTGGAGTTCGTGCTATGACCTTGTTTGAGGACAGACTTTTCTCCAAGGTTACTGTTGTTTGATATCCATGGCTATTGTACTTGCATCTCCACTTCCGAGGTTTTGGAGAGTATTGCATCCATCCGGAGGTTGCGAGATCCTTGTTGGCGGTTATGGTTTAGCAGCGGATCTGTTATAGCTGGACATCGTGGTTTTGGTGTGTTTGTGGGTATGGACTTACTGACGACGCAATTGGTTGTGTTCGAGTGCCTCGAGGAGGAGGTTGTGTTTTGACGACCAGGTATCCCCGAGATGCTGTTTCGCGGTGATGGTCGAGCGGATGATGGTGACGAGTTGTGTTGCTTGCTTAGCATATGTTGTGGATACTTTGGTTGCTGTGTCCGACATTGGTGACATTGAGGTGGTTTCCGAGTTACCAGGAGTATTCTGGAGGAGTTACCAGGTGTTTCTCCAGTTCGGGAGACTGACTACACCGTTGAGCTTGTACCTGGCGCTGGACTCATTTTACCGGCATCTTGTCGTTCGGAGCCAGCGGAGCTGATGGAGCTACAGATTCGACTCCAGGAGTTGCTGGAGAAGGTTTCAGGAGATTTCATGCGACCCCGCGTATTTGCGTGGTGTGCTCTTGCATTGTGTGTACGGACGCTGGTTGGTTCGACGAGATGGTGTATTGACTACCGAAGCCTGATTCGCTTCAGAGAAGAGTGAGTATCCTCCGCTTCGGATTGACGAGTGGTTTGATCAGCTTCCGAGAGCTTCAGTCTTTTCGAGGATCGATTTCGGATCTGGATATCATCAGTGGAAGTTTGATGAGTCAGATGTGACTATGTTAGCTTTCGGATCTCGGTGTATGCATCTGGAGTTTTTGGTCACGCTGTGTGGTTGACCAATGCCCCGTAGATCATGTGGACGTGATGGACCATGTGTTCAGACGGTTTCTGGACGAGATGCGGTCATGTTCATTGGCAACGTCCTGATGTACTCCAGGAGCATGGGCCAGTACCTAAAGCAATTGTGAGCGGTTTCGTGGACTTCGCGAGACGATCAGCTATTGGCGAAGTTCAGCCAATGTGAGTTTTGGCCGATTAGCGTGAAGATTTTGAGTTATGTGATGCTAGCCGAGGGAGTTGGCGAGGATACTGACTAGTTTGAAGCCGTGTTGATTTGGGGTTGACCTACCATTGTACCAGAGATTCGGAGTTTCTCTTGGGTTTGGCAGGCTATTACTGATGGCTTGTGCAGGATTTTTATTCCGGATTGCCAATCTACTTTCTGGATTGACGAAAAGGCATCAAGTTCGAGTAGTTCGATGCACACGAGGAGAGTTACTTACTCCTACAGGATGGTTGATCGTTGCTTCGGTTTTGTCCTTACTTGGCGACCGCGATGAGTTCGTGGGTTATGGCGATGCATCGAGGTTTGAATTGGTTGTGTTTGATGCTGTGTAGCAGAGCGGTGGCTCATGATTCCAGGCAGTGGAACTTTGTGTGTAGCTACATATCCTATGTATGATTTGGGTGTAGCTGTCTTTGTGTTAGCATCAGTGAGTTCGTGACGCTACTACTATGGCGTGCAGCGCGGTGTAGGATGTACACTGACTACTGAGTTTCATCCACTTGCATTCTCGGCCAGATTTGGGCTTGAGGCAGTGTAGATGGATGGGGTTGACTCACGACAAGGGCTGCACCTTTGAGCTTGTTTGAGAAAGGCTAGTGGCTGCATTCTGACCATCCGTTTGGGATGTTGTTGTTGATGCATTCAGTCGAGAGTTGGGAGCTTCAGTATTACATGTGTGTATGTGTGGTTTGAGTTTCCGTGTTAGCCAAGTTGTACGCTACGGAAGCTAAGTTCGAATGTGTTGATGTTGAAGCTCATTATTTTACGTGCGATATGCACTAGTGGTACGGAGTTGTGTCTGATACTTCGAGTTTACCACTCATGACGCAACATGAAGAGCAATGCAGCAGCATGTGTGTGTGCGGACGCCACATTGGTCGACTGGCGATGGCTTGGAGGCAGAGACTTGCTGAGAAGTGTTAGCCATTGGAGATTTCCGGTTAGTCGTGGCGATTGTTGCTGTGATTGTGTGTGTTGTATATACTTTAATTTGTGATACCAGTTGTCAGGCCATGGTGGATCATTGATAAATTCAGTACACCGATCTACGTAGTAGGCTGGTATAGCTGTGTATGACGGAGGTTGGCCATCTACGTGGTGTACCTGTGTCCCAGTTCGCTGATCGAGATTATCGGCTACAACTGAGTGTTGGTGAGCTTTGCAGCGAGCATTGGGGGCCAGCTTATGAGTTTGTACCGGTTCTTATCCTCAGATTGGCGGGCGATCTTTGAGGACTATTCAGGCCTTGGAGGGCATATTGTGGACCTCGGTATTGCAGTTCCGGAGGACTTGGAACCAGTAGTTTCAACTGTTTGAGATTGCATGCAGTACCAGTTGTGGACCACTTTGATTTCGACGTTGTTTAATGTCGTTTTGAGGACGAGGTTGTACTCCATTGTGCTGGAGCGAGTTGGTTTGAGTTGAGTTGACGTTTGATTCTGATTTTGTGGAATGTGCTACCACAGAGTGTCAGATTAGCGGAAATGGGCTGATTATTGCTCGAGTTCGATGTTTGAGTTATGTGGATGTGTATGGACTGAGTTGTGTTTGGCCACATTGTTTTGATCCATGTGTGATCATAGGCGAGTTTATGTTGTGCCGTATAGTTCGGCATCGCCTATAGTGTTGGCTTTTATGTGGGTTGTGTTCCGTGTGGCGAAGCTGTGTTTCAGGTTTGCTACGTGTTGTGTACCCTGTCTGTTCCTTATGCGGGAACACTTGGCGATTGTGTGAGCCATTTCAGATTTGTGATTTGAGGGTACAGAGAATTCAGCACGGAGTTATCTCCTATTGTGGAGTTTGTGGTCAGAGTTGATCAGTTGAGGTTGCCGTTGGGAAGTTGAGCTGTATGCAGGGGCAGTGCTCCTACTTTTAGCCAGCAGACTTGGAAATTTCGAGGTCGAAATTTTTCTAAGGGGGGGTGGATTTGTGACGACCCGGACCAGAATCAGCAGTATGATCAGCTTGATTGATGAGTTTGTGTGTAGTCGCAGAGTTCTTCGACAATTATTCGAATCGCCGAACTCGTTAACGACTTAATTATTGACCGAGAATCGGAGCTGGGTTTCTTCTCGAGAGTCGTTGTACGTGTGATTACGAGTTCGTGGGCGGTTCCGGATCGTTATTTGGACGATCGAGGAATTAGTTATGAATATTTGAAGTTTCGACGGAAACGGATTTAACTGGCAGGTTTGCTCGCGACTAAATTATCGGACGAGAATTTGGGTTCGGCTTCTTCACGGAAGTTGTTCAGAATTTAATTTCGTGCTCGTGTGAACTTCCGGAGCATGATTTGGAGTTACGAGGAATTAGTTGCGAATTTTGCCGTTTGTTGATTATTTAGTTAATTTAATGTGTGTTACTTTCAAGGGTTGACTTTTTATTCGTATGGCCAATGTGTTTGACTTCGGGTGATTACGGAAGATTATGTTGAGTCGAATTTGTGGCCGTGAGATTTATCGGAATTGGAATTACGACGAAGGAGTTATGAATATTCGAAGTTTGTCGCGAAATGTATTTATTGGGGTTTCCATTTTGGGAACTATAAATAGTGGCTTACCTGATTTGGAAAGTCAAAGATTGAATTAATGTGTTGACCATGGTTGACTCGGTTTGACCGAGTGGGAGAGATGAGTTGCAACGGTGGCTCACGGCTGCAATGGCGGCGAGGGGTTTCCGGCCACCTCCGAGGCCGAGACCAGACCTAGACGACTCGTCTCAGTGTCCCGAGTGTGTCTCCGGCCACCCCTCACGGCGAGGGTGGCTGTGGAGGAGAGGTTTTCCGGTTAGAAACGGTGAGGTTTTGGTTGAATTCGGGTTTATTGATTTTGGATGAATTGAGCTATGAAATGGTTTGGGCTTTGTAGCATTTCCCTCCATGAATCTAACTAAGTTGGTTTGAAGTTTCAATTTGATGTGTGTAAGGAGAATTCTTGATTTGAAATTTATGAACCAATTCGGTTTTACATGAAATTGACCTAGTTAGAGTTTGAATTGGACTTCGGTGCAGTTATGGAAGTTGCTCAGTGGGTGATTTTGAGTGGAACAAGGGTAGCTCCGCCTTGAAATTCTCCGGTCGGCGGTGGCGCCGCCGTGGGCGGCGGTCAACGGCGGCGGTCAACGGTCAGAGTTGACTTTTTGACTTTCGTCAAGTCGCATGTCATTTGACTCGAAATCGCGCCCCGATCGCAGTGGGGAGGTTCGTTTTTCGAGATGAGCGTCCGAATGTAAAGTGAGGTATTGAGGTGTTATATACGGATTTTCGACGATTCGTCGACTTTGAATCACGTGTTTCCGAGAACGGCTGTTTCTCGTGATTTGTATTGTATTGTCAGATTATGATTTTGAATATTGGACGTTGTGATTATTCAGGGGTTCGTGATCGTTGTTTTGGCGAGGGATTTTCCGCCGGATCACGGGTTAACGCGAATCGCGTTACGCCAGACTGTGAGTGGACAAGTTTCTATTTTTACTGTTGATTTTGCGAGTTCGTGGATTTATTGATTTCCGTATTTAATTATACGATGATTTTGATATATGTTATTTTTGGAGGTATGTTATTATGTGTTATTGGTGATTGGCATTTATTGCATCGATGCTACCAGAGTTGAGAGATTCCTCTGGCCCAGAGTTGAGAGATTCCTCTGAAGCAGGGTTGAGAGATTCCCCTGAGTGCCGCCGGGGTTGAGAGATTCCCCTGGCCTTTCACCGTCAGGTTTGAGCGATTCACCTGACGTCGGGTTTGAGAGATTCGCCCGACAACCTCCATATATATATGTGTTGTTGTTGTTGTTGTGTTTTCCGAACTCGCACTGTTTTACATTGAGTATGTATATAAACTGGTGAAAGGCATATGTTTATTTTCGTCCACTCACTCTAACGTTTATCGTTTTATTGCCTTTCCCCTGGGCTTTTCGGTTTCCGTGCCCAGTTTGCAGTTCGGACTCTGGTGTCGCACGTCGTGGTCGGAGGAATAGTGCTCGAGCTACTTTGTTTCTTCCAGTAGGTTTATTGTTCTACCTACTGTGGTATACATATATGGTTATGTATTAGAAGTCGCTCTGAGTTTCCTGTTGTATATGTTATACGATTTTAAACCCGGATTTCAGTAAAGTACTATAT
Source organism: Geum urbanum (assembly GCA_946800695.1). Taxonomy (NCBI): domain Eukaryota; kingdom Viridiplantae; phylum Streptophyta; class Magnoliopsida; order Rosales; family Rosaceae; genus Geum; species Geum urbanum. Next base: position 28,356,186 of record OX327004.1, read on the forward strand.
TTTGTATTGTTTACTTTACTGTTGAGATATTGAGAAATCCGGATGGGATTGGTGCCCACGGTTTGCTTTTTGTGGCATAGGATGAAGTGTATTTTCAGCGTGCAGGTTAAGGTAATTCCACGCTAGTAACGAAACTCTGCCCAAATTTCGAAAAGTTTTTGTTGGTTCGTGTTTTCGAAAGGGTTTGATTCCGATTTAGGGAGCTAAATCAGGGTTGGGTCCTTTCACCAGGTCGTTGTCGTCGGGGTGTGGGTTCGGAGGAGGTTGACATACTTCTCGATTTTGTTCCATGAAGGCGATGAGTAGGGCTATTTGTGCTTGTTGTTCCTCAAGTCTTTGCCGCATTGACTCATTCTCCTCTCGTGCCAGTCGAGCCTCTTGAATGGCTGCTTCGACGGCCGCAGCCTGACTCCTTCTCCGCTGCCTCGAACCTCCCGTAGATGATGAGCCGGAGGTCGTCGACAAATCTCGTACCACCCTAGGTCCAAAGTGCCTAACCTCCTTGCCAGCTCTACGACCGTAGACCTCATCCGCGATTGCAATTTGGCTCTCTAAGGATAGAGGAGGCAGGTCTTCCGGCGGCACATCTGGGAACGCAAGCTGAGTGTTGGCCAACTCTTCATGCGCACGCTCTATTGCCCTTGCCTGCAAAAGAATAATTAATTTATTATAATGAAATCATATTTAAATAATAATTACTATAATTAAAAGCACATATATATATATATATATCACTTACGCCGCATTGACTCGCTTCATTATCGAGCCCTGGCGTCACGTACGCGCTTACGCTTGCATCAAGATAAAGGTGTTTGGAACCCTTATCCTTGTGCTCCTTGGCAATTTGAATGAACTGCTTGGCGCCGGTAGTATGGTGTTTCTCCTTCTTCCCCCGGTTGGCTTTGTTGACACCGGAGAATTTCTGTTATACAACATAATTAAATCATTAAAAAATGAATAACTACTATTTAAATAATTCAATTATCTTAATTGAAATATAAAAAAAATTAATACCTTAAATTGTTTATCGGCAAAGTGGTTACACAACCACTCCCACTCATCTTCTCTCTCCCCTTGCAGCTCTACCGGGGGAGGCACGGGACCGACATCTTTGAAGTACTTATGGAGCCTGTACTTCCAATCTTTGTAGATGGAGTTGGCGGTTTGATTGATATGCCTCAACATAGCCGGTGTCGGATCCACGTCAAATTGTTCCTATCAAAAATAAATAGAAAATTATAATCGTATATATTATGAAATTTTAGGCCGAGATTAACAATATTATATAATAACTAAATTGAACATATTACGTACCAAAAGATCTTTGAAGACTTTCGCCTTCTCATGATCCGGCGCCTCCTTCCAAGTAGGGGCAGTGATACGAACCCGGTTACGGATGATTGACCCTATCCCATGCGCCGAGAGACTTGCTAGCTGAGCTGTGGGAGGGCCACCGGTGAATTCGTCGTACGGCAAGTCGATCTTTTTACCGGTCGCCTTGCAAATACGCTCCGCTTTGCCCCCTTTAACGAGACCCCGAGTCCTTTTCGGTTCCGGGTCAGTGGGGGCCTTCCTTTGCCTACGGCGGGCGCTGTACATGATTGATTCGGCGGTCGAGGACGCTTGCGTACTTCCCGTTGAATGGGTACCGGGCGTCGGAGATTGGAAGGGGTCGACGTCATCACTGCTCGAGATGAATGGGGGAGCGGGAATTTCCCCAGAGGGCGCTACGGACGGACCAGATGATCCGTCCGGATTGAGAGCGTCGTTGCCCTCCGGTGGTAATTCCCAACCGACTTGGTCCGCCAAGCGGCGGAGCATGGCATCTTCTGCCTCTTGTTGGGCTTTCTTCTTGTCGGATGTCGTCTTTGGCGGAGCCATTTAAACCTAAGAGTACGGGGTTAAAATACCTACTTACCATAATAATTACAACTTAAAAATTTACGCTAATTAATTAAGTACGTTTAAGATCTAAATAGAGTACACTAGCTTGGCATTTTCGGTCGTTCAATGGACGTGCGACCCGCGCGATAAAGTGTAAATTTTCAATTAATCAGCCTTGGTTAAATCGAAAAACATGGCCAGTTAGGGATAGAGATAACGCGAGAGGCAGGACTAATTTCGACAAAAGTCTTTCTTAGTCCAAATCATGTCACCAGTCATAACCCGTTTCTAGACACCATCCGACATTCGGCCAATTTTTCGAAAATTTACACTCCCTCAAGTCCTTTGCAAACTCCGCCCTCAACCTCGTGTCCATAACTTCACTTAGGTTATGGTGTGCGGTGATGAAATCCACACATCACGAGGGGTTAAGGAGATAAGCAAGGAAAAGAGGCGCCATCTATTCCAAAGAGTGCGACTTAATTACACCAAGCCTATGTACTAAATTTAAATCGAACACGTACTACTAATTAATTTACTAAAAAATACACGTAATTACATGCAATAATTTATTTTCCATTTAGCATGCAATAATTAACCATTTAATTAATTAATAACAATAATTATTCATTTAATTAATTAATAACAATAATTTATTTAATTAATAACAACAAATTTACAATTATTCATTTAATTAGTATTAAATAACAATAATTATGATTTAATTAATTAATAACAACAATTAATCATTTATTAAATATTTAAAACTAATTACTAAATTAATTTCTACTAATTAATTATATTTAGAATTTAATTAATTAATAAAATGAAAATTATTTAAATAAGGGAAAAATAGAACCACGCCGGAGTTGTGTCGTCGAAGAGGAGGAATCGAACCACGCCGGAGTTGTATCGTCGGAGCGTCGTCGCCGGAGGAGAATATTGCCGGAATGAGATTGAGAGACAGAGGAGAGGAGAGATGGAGAGAATTGTAAGGGATGAGGAAAAGAAGATGAGCCGTACTCTATTTATAGAGTTTCACTTAGACGACGGAGCACTATTCTCCGTCGTCTTAGTGCACTTGGACGACGGAAACGGGCTTCTCCGTCGTCCAGGTGGCGGTTTCAAAATTTTGAAACGGCGCGTAATTAAGGGGCGGGACGTTTTGAACCGCCATGGAATTGGACTTAGACGACGGAGAATTAATTCTCCGTCGTCTAAGTGAAAATTCAAGCGGTGCCGAAAACGGAAGCGGTAAATTGAACCGCCATAATTTTTGACTTGGACGACGGAGATGGTAAGTTTCCGTCGTCCAAGTGAAAATTACATGAAAAAATTAAACAAAAAAAAATTTGAACCGCCATGATTTTTGAACCTGGACGACGGAGATGGTCATTCTCCGTCGTTCAGGTGAACACCTGGACGACGGAAAATAACCATCTCCGTCGTCCAGGTTCATATTAAGTAAAAAAAAATTTAAAAAATAATTCGCTAGGAATTTAGCGATCTGTCATTCGAGTGAAATAGTCGTACAATATCGATGAACACATCGTATATATGAACAGTCAAATTTGAACCGCCGATTAATTTTACATATTGAAACATGTTAAGTATCGACTAATCTTTACGACTTCAGTGTTCATGAGTAGACGCTCATTTGCAGCAGAGTATTAACGAAATTGAATTTGGACAAAATAACCGTTGGATATGTTCGTCGTAACATAATATATAATTGTCTTCAAAGGACCATAAAATAATAAGTTCGGGAAGGGTTTGATCGGCACAGTCAACCGCAAAACCGATAATTTCACAAACCGGAAACGTGGATACAAGGCATTTCGCAACTCTGATTTTCGAACCGTCGAAGCTCACACACCAAGAATTGTTTACTCTAAAGTCTTGATGAAAATAAAATGCATTGGAAGAAGGTCTATATGGTCATTGTCTTAGAAAAAATTACGATATCTGCACCTGGACGACGGATTTGAGCGTTTCCGTCGTCCAGGTTTATACCTGGACGACGGATATGAAGTTATCCGTCGTCCAGGTTAGAACCTGGACGACAGAGAATGACGTTCTCCGTCGTCCAGGTGTATAGACCCTGAATTCAAGGGTTAGGGCCTTACTGTTTAGGGTTTAGGGGTTTGTGAACTTGGACGACGGAGAATGACCATTCTCCGTCGTCCTAGTGTGCACCTGGACGACGGATAATGACCATTATCCGTCGTCCAGGTGCATAGACCCCGATTTCAGGGGTTAGGGCCTTAGGGATTACGGTTTAGGTCGTCCCCGGTCATTTGTGTACGTGTCCGTTCAATTATCAATCGATCCGATCGAACTGCTAGATTTAGGCCGGCTAGGGTCAAGGATTTAGCTAGGGTACGTTTTATATGAGATTGAGATTTGGCGCCAATATTTATTAATTTCTCCGATGGCCAGGATATATAATTCAGATTAATTTCTTACCGTAAACCGGCATCGATCATATATATATATATATATATATATATTACAATAATTACAGTAATTAATTACCAATTAATCTCCCTCGTCGTATGACCGTACTCTTCGTCATAATCATCATCGTCCTCATCCCCGTTAGTCGACGGCTCATCCTCGTCATCGTACTCAACATCGTCCGACGAATAACTTGAGTCCTCGTCCGCGTCCGCTTCCTGCTCGTCTTCTTCATCTACCTCATCGATAATCTCATCTTCAGTTAGATCTGTACAACTATCAGGCATGGGTAACCGTTCACCATCTTGAACCAGGACCATTATATCGGAGCGGACCATAGAAATATTAGGCTCTTGATAGGCAGGAATGTCTCTTTCTGGTTCAGCAGCATCTTCAGTCGTCGCCGGTGTCCCTTCAATTGTCTCTGTATTCCATATTCCTCGGTGAGAGATATGGTTCACTATTTTCCACCCTTCACCGGCTTTCGGATCGTCGAGATAGAACACATGTCGAACTAAGGTGGCGAGAGCGAAAGGCTCATCCTCAAACCAGTGCGAGTTTGTATCGACTGATAATAGTCCCAGGTCTTCCTTTGTACGCTTGAACCATCTGCACTTGAATAGGAAAACGTTGACATCATTCCCGTAACATAGCTGAACCACGTATACAATAGCCCCGTAATATAGATCATTGTCTTTCCCAACGGCTACCCCACTGTTTTGTGTTCTTCTTCCTTCGTCTCGGGCCAATGAATGGAACTTTACACCGTTCACAAAACATCCGGGATAAATATAGTGTTTAACCAGCTTCCCTGCTAGCAAGTGCTTTGGCCATGACCACCACCCTCCGTGGTTATCAGATTTTTGCAGATCAATCATCTGCGAAAAAGGGAAAATTAATATAAGGGTTTACTTTCTACAAACATGAGCGATATGTATTTAAATAATCTCATCCGAGTCGTACGTACGTACCCATTGGAAGAAATAATCAGGAAACTTCTTCTTAACCATTTTCTCAATCCACGCCGAACTCTTGTTTTGATTTAACGCCTGAAGCCTCTCCCTGTATGACATCATGTACGGCTCAACTTCATCACAGTCTCGCAACACTACCCAATGTGTCTCAATAAGTTATTCCTGTGTTAATGATTCCTTTAATACTCCTCTAAACGGTCGGACGACATTGGTGACGACAGAAAGATTGATGCGGGCACTGCGATCGGAGGCAGTGGGAGGGGGTGGATCTTTGAGGTACCTGTTGCAGTAAGTAACACACTCATGCATTAGGTATGTCTCTGCTATGGAGCCATCCGGGACCGACCTGTTTTTGACGAATGACTTATACTGTCCAAGCTGTCTACAAAATCAAACGTACACGTTACATAAGTACATATAGCTAGCTAGCTAGTATATATATAATCTCCAGTGGAACAAATTAATTAATTAGTTGTACGTACCTTTCTTGAGGATACATCCAAGTGTACTGGACCGGACCAGAAATGAGCACCTGCTCGGGCAGGTGGATCATTAGGTGAATCATGATGTCAAAGAAAGCAGGGGAGGAAATCCTCTCTAGTTTGCAAATGATGTGCACAATTTGTTGTTGCAATTCCACCACATCTGACTTCTTTAATTCTCTGGCGCATAACCTCTGCCACCACCTGCACAATGCCACTATTGGTTCTACGACGTCCCGAGGCAAGTATGGTCGAATTACCACTGGAATCAGACGTTAGATCATAACGTGATAGTCATGTGTCTTTAGACCAACAAACTTGTGTTGCACCTCGTCCACTGCTCCAGTTATAGTAGCTGCATACGTAGCCGGATAACGAACGCCCTTAAACCAGTGAAATACAGAACGTCTAAGCGTCGGCTTCACTGTGTAAGGTGCATCTGGCATCTTGTTGTACACTCCTTTCCTATCCCTCCTCAACCACAAGGGACGACGTAGATTCATTGATTCCAAATCTTTGCGCGCTTTGGGAGTATCTTTAGTCTTGAACTTAATACCGAGAATTGTTCCCACCACGCTGTCGCACACATTCTTTTCTATGTGCATCGCGTCCAAGTTGTTCCTCAGCTTCAACTTCGACCAGTAAGGGAGTTCAAAGAATATACTATTGTGATCCCAATAGCTCAGATCATGTGGAGGAATTGGATTGCATTTCTTTACATCCGCGTCATTGCTCAACACACCAAAGTCGAAATAGCTCAACCTCTCTAAAATCTCTTCGCCCGACCAACTACGGGGTTTAAGATTGTTCTCTACCGTACCGTCGAAATGAGCTTCATCCTGTCGCCACGGGTGGTCGTGAGGAAGCCATCTACGGTGACCCAAGTAACACACCTTCCCCGCGTGCCAACTAGAGTTCACGTCGTCCAAACATATAGGACATCCATTATATCCTTTTGTCCTGCAGGCTGCCAACATCCCATAAGCTGGAAAATCGCTGATCGTCCACATTACGGCAGCTCTCATCGTGAACATCGTGTCAGTGAATTTGTCATAAGTTGGGACTCCATTTTCCCACAACATTTTCAGCTCGTCGATCAAAGGTCTGAGGTAGACATCTAAGCACTTCGATGGAGATTTAGGACCTGGAATTAATACGGTAAGGAAATTAAATTCCTTGTTCATGCACATCCACGGAGGCAAGTTGTACGGCATCAGAATAACTGGCCAAGTGCTGACGGCGGAGCTATTACTTCCCCATGGATTGAATCCGTCTGTAGATAGGTCGAGTCTAACATTTCTAACCTCTGAAGCAAAGTCTCCAAATTCTCTGTCGAAATGTTTGAAACCCTCCCCATCCGCGGCGTGTCGCAGGACATCGTCATCTATTCGCTTTTCTGCGTACCATCGCATCGCCTCTGCTGTCTGTAGAGACATGTACAGGCGCTGCAATCTGGGAATCAAGGGAAAATATCGAACAACTTTCACAGGAATTCTCTTTTTCAAACTCTTCCTATTCAACTGGAATCTGCACTGGCCACATACGGGACAATAGTCCAACTCTTTATACTCTTTGTAAAATAGCACACAATCATTCAGACATGCGTCAATTATCCTGTACTTTAGGCCGAGGCTGCTCAGGATATTTCTAACCTTATAATGAGATTTAGGAAGATTGTGATCATCAGGAAGCAACTGACATATTTGCTCCTGAATTTCGTCAAAAGCACTCACTGACATTTTGTGCTTCACTTTTATCTTCATTTGCTCCATCACATATTGCAACACATTCTCTCGACATCCAGGGAACACCAGGGTCTGCGCTTCAAGTAGTATCCAGTTGTACTTTTCCATCTCACTGGTGTCAGTGGCCAAGCTAGCTGCGGGGAATGTGTCATCATGCTCATAAGTGGTACTGTAACCTCCGTCTTGGTGTTGGTGTCCACCATGACTACATCCCGGAAACGCATCATGGACCAAATCTGCAGTTGGGTTGCAAGCTGGGGGTCCGGCACCACTGCCGCTGGATGAGGCACCATGGTAACTGTACCCTGAGCTGAAGTCTGCTGCGCTGAACTCTACTGCTTCACCATGCTCGCTCCATGTAGTGTAACTCCACATCATACCATTTTCGTACAGGTGTTGCACCATAACATTAACCTCCGCATACTGACAATTAAGACATTTCTGACACGGACACCTGAAACGTTTCTTTCCCTGACCATGTTCTATCGCAAAATTCACAAATTCGCTAATTCCATCCATATACCGGACATCACATCTATTCTTCAACTTCATCCAACTCTTGTCCATACTGCTACAAAATATTATAATTAATTAATTATTACATATATATATATATATATATTTGTTAATTAATTTACGCTTAATTATACGTACGTACTCGATCTACATCGATCCATCAATTACGTACGTACGTAATTTAATCGATCTGTACATATATATATAGCTAACATCAGCTAACATCCTTGCATGTATATATGTACGTACGTTTTCACTAAATATATATTAATTAATTAATTAATTAAGCAAATTTTAACTGCGTACGTATACGTACGTACCTGCTGGCCTTCTCGATATCTGTACGTTAATTAAGCTAACTAGCTAGTCAGCGGAGATCCCTTATCGATCCTGATTCTTCTCGGCCTACCTAGCTCGCTTCTAGCTAGCTAGCTCCCTAGCTTCTCCTTCTCCCTTCTCCTTCAATTCTTCTTCAAATGGAATGAATAGATCGAGGCCAGGAATGAATTCGATCAGCTTATATAATGCTTCACTTAGACGACGGAGGTGTCGGTACGTCGTCTAAGTGGAAGCACGTTTCGTATACTCGGACGACGGCGTGTCGGTCCGTTGTCCAGGTAATCACTTGGACGACGGAGAATACCATCTCCGTCGTCCAGGTGATCACCTGGAGGACGGAGAAGACTCCGAGGTCCAGGTGATCACCTGGACGACGGAAAATACAATCTCCATCATCCAGGTGACCACCTGGAGGACGAAGAAGACTCCGTGGTCCAGCTGACCACCTGGACGACGGAGATGGTATTCTCCGTCGTCCAGGTGGTACTTGGACGACGGAGTCATTTCCGTCGTCCAGGTGTCACTTGGACCACGGAACAATTATGTTTCCGTGGTCTAAGTGATGTTTTCTTGTAGTGTCTTCAAATCATTTTGATATTATAGCTTTGCATGAAACGGTTGAAGAGTGTGTCTGGCTTAGGTTAGTTATACAACATATTCGAGGGACTTGTGGATTACCATCTACTACGCCAGCACCAACTTGCATCATTGAAGATAATGTGGCTTGCATGGAACATGTGAAGTTGAGTTACATTAAGGGTGATCATAATAAACACATTTCGCTGAAGTACTTCTTCAATCAACAACAATAGCAGTTATTAAATATCCATGTGAGCCAGATTGGTTCGACGGATAATGTTACGAACTTGTTCACCAAGTCACTTCCAAAATCTACATTTGTGAAACATGTGAGACGCATTGGAATATGAAGATTATCTGAACTCCGAGATTGAGTTACCAATCCGAAGAAGTTACATTTTCATAGACATCAAGGGGAGTCTACATCACATATAGTAACTTTTATAGTTGATGTGTTGTACTTTTTTTCCCTTCGACCAAGATTTTATTTTTCCCATGAGGTTTTTGTTTGGTTGGCAAGGTTTTTAGTGAGGCAACAGGTTATGCATCATACATTAGGAGCTCGACACAATGTGGAGTGTTTAAGGAAAGCATATTTCTGGTATCCCGATGTGTGTCTTGTCCTAATTAGAGATACTAATTGTAATTGATTGTAATGCCTATATTTAAGGTCATCTATCAATGAATAGAGTGACAGTTTTAAGTTATTGCATATACTTTTCACCTTCAACACCCCTCACAAAAATAAAGTTTTATGTTCTCTGCAATAACTACCCCTTTGTAGATAAACTACATTCTCCCTCCCACACCCATCGGGTGTGCATATTCTCTAGTATGTACTAGAAAAAAAAAGACACACTACGTGTCAGTGTGTCTATTAATTAACCGATCTGAAAAATGTTACATGTTAACAATTAATATTTCTTTATCACTTCTATGTTGAAGAAGCAGCTTATATGGAGAATTGGAGACGGCAGAAAAGTAAAGTTTTGGTTGGATAAATGGACTAAACTTTCTCCTCTTATTCAACATGATTGATATTACTTCTGTTGTTAGTGATTATTGGTGTGAGGAGGGATGGAACATTGATGTGCTTAGTTTTGTTCTGCCTATTGAAGTGGTTCAAAGAATTATCAATGTGCTTACTGGGTTTGTTGGATGTGGGAATGATGTGCAGATTTGGGGGGCTGCCTCAAATGGTAGATTTTCTATCAAATCAACTTACAACTCAATTTTTGATTTTACTAATGAAAATCCCAAGTGGAAGATCATTTGGAAGATGAAGATTCCTCCCAAGCATAATACCTTTCTTTGGGTGCAGAGGCCAAGGCGAAACTTCACTACTGATGCTTCATGTCCTATTTGTCACTGCAATAATGAGTCCATTATCTATTTTTTTAAAGATTGCCCAAGATCCAATAAGTTTTGAACTAAGTTCAAGCTTCCTAGTTGCATTTGGTGTTCTTTCTCTTTGGATTGGCGCAGTTGGGTACTTGTTCAGTTAAAATGTTCCACTTTGGTTCATGATATATCTTGGTGCAATTTGTTTGTGCATATTTGGTAGTACCTATAGAAGTGGAGGAACGGGCATATTTTTTAGACTACTTTTGTTTTTTCCCTGGATGTCAAAAGATATATTACGTCTTTTGTTGTTAAGTGGCAGATGACTCAGTCTACGGTTGTTTCTATGCATAAATATGGAACTTCTTATTTTAGCTAGACTAGGCCTCCCCTTGGATACGTTAAGCTTAATGTTGATGGTTCAAGAAATAGCAATGGTCAAATTAGGGCTAGAGGAGTTGTTAGAGATCACAATGGAGAGTGGATTGTTGGTTTTCAGGTTAACCATAAGATATGTCAAGAAAGACATATCACAAAGAATGCTTCATAGGTGAAGCAAAGAGAAAAACAAAGAATAGTTCAATAAATCAGATTATTGAACAAGAATATGAAGACTACTCCTACGAGCTAGAAGAAAGAAATGAAATTCTAGACAAAGATTTAGAAAGAATAAATGTAGATACTACTATTGAGAAAAAAGAAGTAGTATCTACAGAAAACCCAACTTGTGAAGAAGAGTGATGCAGTCCTTTCACAAAGATAGTAGAAGAAGAAGGTTCTTCAAAAAAAAATTGTGCAAAGCAACAACTGCTTCTACGAGTAAGTTCAACAACTACATGGAAATTGGATCAAAATTTTTAGGATACAAGAAGTATCATCTACATGCCTATCTAGATAATGGTTATGGCTTCAGCCTAGCAAAAATGTTTGTTATACCTGAAGAACTCTGGATTAATAATCCAAAAGGAGGTGCAATTGGGAAAACAATAGAAGGAAGAAAGATCTTCATGAATGCATCTGCTAAAAAGGTTCGAATCTCGATTGGAGGAGGAATCTTTGTAATTGAAGAGCTTTGACAATCGGAAAGCCAAGACTCAAATATAGTGGATGGAAATTACTTTCTTCTACAACAAACTTTCATCCAAAAGCCATAAGTGAACTTACTAGGCTTCGAAAAGAATAACAAAATCTACTGGACAAAGAGACTAAAACAAGCAAAAAGTGTGGTTGGTCTAGGATTTACAAAGTGTTGTTAATTAACCAACTTTGTTGTACATCAAAACCCCTGAAAGTGCAAAGGTACCAATTCAAGCGTTGAAAGAGACATAATGGTTCAAATTCCATAACACCAATGGAAGACATTCACCTAGATCAATTCTCCCTTATTCACATTTCATAGTTCCAGGACCATTCCTAGGAAGATATTGTGAATGTTCAAAGTGAACATCCACAAGAGCATAAACTGTGGCTAGTTGAAAATGGCTTTGTTCATATTCTATGGACAAAATCAAATGATGATCTCAAGGGACTGTCGGCTATCATCTGTAATACAGTCAAGAATGTAAGGAAGACCAACTGCATTCTTAGACTCAAATTCAGATCTACACATCTAGAATGGGTGCAGAAGTCCAGTGGAGAAACTGAGTATATTTCTCCATACCACTATGTCAGGATCATTCATGGTCAATATCTAGAACCAGCTTTTGTTGGATATAATGGAGCTCCAAATTATAGTATTCCATGAATGAAAGCAATGACATTAGAATATGTCAAGAAAATAATTGAAAATTAGAATAGAAGAAATCTATTTGAGAGTAGAATTGTCTGAGTGTAGAGTGTGAGTCAAGAGATATAGTGGAAGCAAACAATTCAACTTCTCCATTTCCAGTATGTCTACTACTATGAGTGGCTAAACAGCTATTTACTAGAGAGTGAGGCTTTGGATCCTTAGTCTGTAACTTTAGTGGAATAAATAAGCTATGATTTTCCACTACAGTTCTTTCAATTTAGTACATATATGTTCATAAAAACTCATTAAATTCCCTTGAGAAGCGGACTACCGCCCAAAAGAAGGAAAAAAATAAGTTGTTTATACTTGTTCACATTCATTTGATTTCCTAGGAGGCGAACTACCGCTCAAAAGGTGGGAAAAAATTGGGTTACTTGATGTTATTTTCTCAAGTATCTTAATCTTTGAGTCTTAGTATCTTTCTTTTTGTACACTTGGTATCTTTCTTCTACATGCTTAATATCCTTAACAAAATCATGCATCATAGTATACTTACATAACATAGATAGTATACTTATATAACATAGAGAATATCCTTTGCTAGGTTTTAAGTTCATCAATAAAAAGTAAACATTTTCTTAACTAAAAAACATTCGACAGTCAGTACGCTTCAATTAGTAACCAGAAAGGCAAGAAACCCATAGGTGAATTAGTGGCATGACGAAGGCTAGTTATGTTTTTCTAGAGAGAAAAAGATAATTTTCCATTAATACATTATTTTTACTATTAAATACTACCATTTTACTACTAAATACGTACAAATACCAATTTGCATGACATTTCAGTCAAAATACGAACTATAACTGACTAAATGGTCACTGACCCAAAACCAAACCTTGGGAAAAAAAAATAGCAACTACCCTATACTGGCTAGTCAATGAGGGGCACACATTTATACATTCCCATTTCGCAACTCTCCACCCTTTGCAGCTCTTTTCTGTAAGTCTGAATCATAATGCTGAAAAGCAGCATCAAGAGCCTGCATTTAAGTCAATACAATAAGTTGGAGTCACTGTTAAGAAATTTCTTCTTTTCCCATAAAAAGCACAATAGATGCATCCACATTTAACAATTCTTATCCCTGTATTCAATTGTTCATTTTGAAGAGGTTGACATTCATGCGTTTGTTAATACGTGACTCACCCTAGAAAGGCAGATCAGATCATACATCTCAGATAAACAAACTATTCAAAGGACATCCAGTGATTTATGATGATTTTATCTTCTGTTTTCTCTATTTTACCTTGAAGTTGACAAATGTTGTAGAGTGGAATTCTAACATTGATAGATTTGAAGTCAAACTTAACTAACATTGATAATTTTAAAGAACAGAACTGGCAAGCTTAACTAAAGTCACTAAAACCAAGCATTTACAAAAGAACAAGCAATATTAAGTCATTAAATATTTTCAAACTGGTTCATGAGTAATATGTGTATAATAACAAACTTAAAACTAATAAATATAAAAGATAATTTTCAAACATTGATATTTAAATGCTCAAATCAAAAAAGAAATCGAGGAAATTGTTGACCTGATGCATTGGACGAACAAGGAGAGAGACCTGGTGCCGGAAGTCTGACTCCACAGCTTCCTTTATCTCCTGCATAAAGTCAACTAATACATTAACCAAGTCAAACCTAAAGCCCTTATTTACAACAGCAAAACTTTTTTCACAAAGGGGAATTTGAACTCTGGGAAAATCTTTATATTTGTAGCACCAAAGTATAATTTAATGCATTTCTAATATCCAGCTTTAGCCTGAACAATAGCCAAGCGAATAAACATTTAGACGCACATAAAGCCAACCACTAGTCAGTGCAAAACTAAAACCGTACTTTCCAACTAATATATAATTAAAGAAAATGTCACTTAGGAAAAGATAAATAGAGAGAAGCTCCAGTAGAAGTGATACCTCTAGCTGTCGATAAATTTTTGACATAGCATCCTTCACTCGGCCTACCTGCATATCACAATTAGAACATATATATAGACTAACAATATACAAATGGCAAAACAAATCCAGAACAAAAGATTCCTGTAATAACATAAATGTGTGGGGATTTGGTTGTCCTCATTCAAACCTTCTTTGATTCTAACTTCCAACCTCACATACATGGTTGGAAGTCCTGCCTGTTTGCTCTGCATCAACATATATATAGTCCGACCAATTGAATTCATTCTTACTCCATCAGTGTACTTTACTGATACTATAAGATAATCAAGGTCGTTCCCCATCAATCAATATTTCTGTTTCACATTAAATTACAAGGTTTCTTTCTGATCAGACACTAGGTGAAAATCAATATCTTAATACTTTAGAAAAATCTTGCAACCATTTCACTTCAGATCATAACTAACCTTAGTATACAAAGAAGTTGTTGTAATTGGATATGAAGACCAAAAATGCCTCAGTAGTTCTTGAATAGACATCCAATGCTGGAGTAAGAACTGATATTCATAAATAATGTAAAAAGTAACATATAATATACATATATACTAATGCATCAACTGTAGTATTTTTTTTTCAGGAAACGGCTGTAATAAGCTCATATCTGCTCACATGTAATAATTCCTCTCTGGTTCTGTTGGGTAACCCGTCCAGAATACTCTCCATAGAATTCTTCCCAAGTTGATATTTAGTACTTGAGATATTCTGGGTCAGCCCATTAAAAACCTATGCACATAAATGGACAGTCAAGTTCTCTTACAACCGTATATACATAAACTTACAAAAACAAACACCACTCACATTATAAAGATATAGTGTATGGAACATGAGATCTTGGAAAAACTTGAAGATAAAATTGTATTACCGTAAGAGCCACTTCTGGTTGAACTGCGGCATTGCTCAATCCAGTGCTTCTAATTTTAGATATAGACTCTTTCAAGGAACCGTATGCTTCCTCAGTAGTCAGCTTGCGTTTTGTTTGCTCAGTTCCAGTACGTGAATCATCCAAAGCTTGAAGTGCACTAGCTTGTTGCGTATCAAAGTAGTCTCGAGGATCCTGTATTAATAACAAAACATTAAATGTCTACATTACCGAGGAATAGAAAAGATAGAAATGAGTCACATCTACAAATAGAAAAGTTCACTGTAGGATGACTATGTTAACCTTAATACATAATGGAGCAGCAGGAGGATTCTGAGGTCCTCGAAGGTCCTCTATCTCAGTCATTCGAGTAATCCTATCAAGTCTCTCTTGCACAGCACTATCACCATATTCTGCAATTAAGCAGCAAAGATAAATAAGCACATATGTTCTGCTTACCACGGAAAAGCAAAAATAAACAGGGGAAAAGGACCGTGCTGACCCTGACATGACCGCGTAAGTGTCTCTGCTACAGTTTTTGGATCTTCTGGATCCCCATCTGCAGTCAGGTCATGAACCAAAGTTATCAACCAAAAAAGGAAAAGATATTTAGGTACACAGAATCAGAAAAATGCCATATCAGAGCAACACTAATCACTTCTAAAATCAAAATCAATAAAATGCCGCTTATGACATTTATTAATGGGACCAAAAGTGAAAGCTGCTCCCCTTACTAATAATACAGCATCCACACAAAAAAAAACAAGCTTGCTTGCATTTCCAAAAGTAGCCCTTAAGATTATGGCCACCATTTTTTTTCTCTTTTAATTTATTTGGTGTTTCTCTGAATCACCTCTCCTCTCCCTTTAGTGAATGCCATTTTTCTTTTTCTTTTTGGTACAGAACAAGTAAGGTTTCCTTCCTAGATCACTAAAATGGATAGATATTCAATCAAGAGGCAGAAAGAAAACTCACTAAGACAGATGTTCAATGTCAAACAAAAATGAATCTAACTATTTAAGTGAATGTAATAATAGACATGACCAAACATTATTGACAGTAGTTTTCATTGCCTATCTCCAAATAAAACTTACTTAACTAGATAAATTTGTAAATTCCCAAATCCCAGGTTCAAAATTATTTGTGCTTTTTCCTTGGATTTGGTCATATAGATCAAACCCATACTTATTTCTACAGAAAAAGAAAATTCTCATGTAGTTTTTCCATACCGATAGGGTATGTTTTGCCTATAATATATATATATAGGGAGGATCGAGAGCGGACGTCCGTAAGTTGCCAAAAGTGCGGACCGATCAATTCTAGCTGTTGGTTGTTTTAATTACAATCCAACGGCTCAAAAATCTCTTTCCTCTAACGCAAAGCCAGTCAATCACAACCACTGTAGTTAGCTTTTCAATCTCGCACTGGAAACTAGCAAAACCCGGAGGGCTTGCGATCGTTTTCTCCGATTATGTGTGAATGTGTCCACACAAATCTCATCTTTTCTCACCCAAATCTCAGTCCAATTTATGCTGCTGGTCTAGACTTCCCCTTATTTCTCACATACTAGCACCCTTGATCTGTTGGGGTTTTGAGCATCGACCTCTCTAGCTTACGTAAAAGACTGCCCAATATCTAAACAAGGACTGTTTTGAGTTTTGAAAAACCAATTAAACTGAAATACGAATAGATCCTCCGAAAGAAAGGTTAGATACCAAAATTGTATTTGGAAATCAAGAAAGGACCCAGATTAGCTCAGAACAGTAACCACCAACCAAGGGAAGATAGCTCTCGTCTTCTTTTAGATCGAACTAGAACGTCGATTCAACTGAGACCCATAAATATAGTTAGTTATGAGAGAGAATCAATTTTGATCCACAGAGAAGATTGTCGATCACATCTGGGGTGTTTCTCGATCGGATATCATTTTCTGGATAATGAAGAACGACTTGATCTTGGGAATAAAGGAGTATAATCAGAACCGTCGAATGTCAATTAAAACAACCAACGACTTGGATTAATCGGTCCGCACTTTTGGCAACTTACAGACGTCCGCTCTCAATCCTTCCGATATATATATACACACATATATAAAGACAAGTGAATTAAAAGAAAGATAAAACTAAATATATTTAATCCTTCTTCTACATAGTAGCTGAAATTTGAGGAAATAACTCTGTTTTTATTGCACCAAGGATGTGAAGTGCAATTTGGGGATTGCCAACTTCATTCCGGTTATATCACTGAAGAAAAGCTATGGTAATATCAGGACAGTGTCTTACTGAGATTTCTTCCTTGAAGAACAACAGTGCCTTGTCTGTTAAGGTCTTGCGATAGAGTCCTTCTGTACTGCTCATTCGGCAGATCAGTTGTATCCTTGTTGCCATCTCGAAAGATCCCATGATCCTATTCAACAAGCAGAATGTTAAGCCTATACCGAAAGTTCCTTGTTTGGCAACCAAATAATAGGAGAAATAAAAAAAATTATGTGGAGAACAAAAGAGACTGGAGACCTAAATTCTGGCTTTAAATTCCACCTATGTAGGTATCATGTTCCAAATTTGTGTGGATCAATTGAAGCCAGAAAGAGAACGCTGCCCACTTTCATCCAGGGGTCATAAACGGTGAACGATGAAGAATTTTTTTTTTTTTTTGAGTATAGAAGTGGCTTACTTGGTGTTTTGGCTTTGATTTGGCTGTTGTGGATGGAATTAAACAGAAGAATTTTCAGTCAATGGAGAGAGGTAGGCGTTAAAGTTTTCTGGGAGAGAGTTAGATTTTGAGCAGCTCCCTAAATGTCTTTCCTGAGGCTTTTTTTAAATATTATATTTTCTCTTGTATCAATGGAGAGCAGCAGTAGTTTAGCAGTACTCGTTCTTTTTGGGATTGGTTTTGAAGGGAATTTGGAATATATAGTTTCTCTGTACAACACTGTTTTGTACCTTTCTTTTTGCTTTAATAAAGTTTGTTTTTATGCAGAATAAAAAAAATTAAACTATCAGGAAAGATTCAGAGTGTTGCTAGATTACATACTGGAATATACATATAGTCATCTCCTTGATCAGCTTCCATATCCAACGTTGGATCAACCCGTTGAATCTGCAGAACAGGCAGGCCAATAAGAAGTTGGGTAAACTTTGTGTATCCCAGAGTATCAAGATTTGGAGAGGAGAAATGGAAAGTTTCATAAAAAGCACCTTCTGACGAGCTTCCCTTGCCAATATTTCATCTTCCTTTAAGAAAATTGCAAGTTCCTCATCCTCAGCAGCTTCTGCTGCAGCTGCAACAACATTTCTTGTACTGTGGAGGTATTCAGCTCGAAAATATTTGTTCCAAAAGTCTTTCTCTGCCATCTGGAATACAAATATTCAGCAGAAGACGAGCAATTAACAGAGTAATAGTCTACTCACATTCTTAGACTATCATCTTGGTCTAAATTCTCAGACAAAAAGATAAAATGAAAAAAGGACGGTGACTAAAACATGTCTGATTATGTAAGGATGCGTTTTGAGTACCTTACTCGGAACAAGGCCAATAAACGCCTGGTGAACGGCTGGTTTCAGGGCAAAAATCTGCAAGACAATATAACAATCACAAATAAGCACCAAGTGGAAGTTTAAAAACACCTGCCCGACAAATTGCAATCATGAATATCAAAGGTTACCTATCTAAGACCGAAAGAGTACCTGATATTTAATCTCCTCAGTCAGATTAAATGTGACCTTGTTCATCTGACAAGCACCAAATTGCAAAAGAAAAAATCAGCATTACAACTCCAGCTGATATGGTAAATGAGTGTGTCATCCAAATCTTATTATTTTTTCTTTAGAGAATGAGCATGTGATGGGTCATAGTATTTTACTAGGCAAGTGGGTAAATGTCCACATTGAAAATAGACAGATCGACAAAGAGAGATGTTCTACCCGGCCATCAGTCATAGGTTTGATGTCCAGTATCATTGAACTTTTAAACCCAACCTGCTGCTTTGACTTTCTACGGCTATCTCCATCAAGCAACTTCTGCAAATGGATTTGAAAAGCACAGTTTTTTTTTTTTATGTCAGCCACAAGTCTACAATGGTATGCAGAGGCTTAGAGTTAAACAGAAGAATAAATAACATATTCATAAAAACGGCATAAAGCATATTTATTGAACCTTTCTAGTTGTCCAGAACTCAGAATCTGTCAAGACACCACCACCCACAAACTGCTTATGGAGTTTCTGCAGTTCACTGTAGAAGCAAAAATTAATATTCAAATACTACAGTAACATATAACTTAAGTAGCATGAATATCAAGTTAAAAGTAGTTTTGGACTGACCACTATTGTCCTAATCTCAACCTACAAGGCAAACAAATGAGCACTTGTCAAACTACATGTTGGGATCCAAAGAGACCACTTTTACTTGTACCAAGCAAAAAGAAAATAGCAGGGCTGATGACAAGGCAAGCTTCTACTCAGAGAAAGAGAGACAAAATCATGCAAGATGAAAGAAAAAAAAACAAACAAGAAGCTACATTTTAACTTGTCAACCTCCATGCAGCCTACTAAAAATAATTTGAAATTTCTGAGACGAGATTTCTGCTAGTCTTCGCAGATTAACATGAGGTTCCAGGTGGTTAATGGGTACATAAATGATGAAAAGAACAGCTAACCGAGGAAGAATTTTTTTTTTTTAAAAGACTTGGTCCGATTTTGAAATCGTACTGTCAATCTACTTAAATAGATGATACAGGAATTTTAATATCAATGTGGCGGTGTTTTGCAAAATTTCAGTATACAACATAATATTCTAATCTATACAACATGGAACCTTGCACCCCGAGGAACTTCTTAAATGTACTTAGAGCTTCTGCCCTACATAATATTCAAGTATTCAACAATCGATTTTACAAATCAAACACCTATACAGATTTTACTTTCGACTTTCTGTCCTAGGTATTCTACAGCATTGTTCTTTTCAATGAACATTTGTTTAATTTCGAAAAAGAAGAATGTTGTTGTTCTGAACTAACCATATAGGACCCAGATTTGAGTTGAAATTTACATTGAGACATATGTGGATTCTAGTGGAAATTATGACTAGGTAAGCAGATATAATGCGTGGACGTGCAGTAACCCATATTAATTAGCAGTGTGCGCTATCCTGATCCTTGCTTACGTTCCATTGAGATTAAAATGAAAGCCAACGAAAACTAATGAAGGCAATAGTAAAATGAAAATACACTCTGGTGAGAAAGTAAGCAAAATATAGTTGCAGTAAAAAGATATGAAAAGGGAAATATTATTGAATATTTAGACATAGGAGACAAAGTGACCTGTCTTCTTGCATAAGCTTCATCCGAAGCTCCAATTCTGCTGTACTAAATACTTCATTTGCAGAAGAAACAGCATTTGCCGCAGCAGACGAACTTGTTGTAGCAGAACCTTTTGCAGCCTCTATGGCATTGGCTATTCAAATGCACCAGATACCAAATAAAAGTAAATTACTAATGCTCTTAAAAAGACACAAGACATAACTGAAATGCATCTATTCCATAAGTGAAGTTACCTATGATTTCTCGGCACGCATGTAAATCCGGATAGGTCTCAAACTCAAAAATGTAACTCCCATCCTTGGTATTGGTGATATTGAGCCAAGGTGGTTTTTTTGAATTCTCCTTAGTGTTCTTCTGAGCTTTGATTAGTTGGAAGGGGACATCAAGCTTGGCGGAGGAGGTAGGATCATTTGGCCCGAAAACAAACTTGTTCTCCATCTGCCCCCAGGCCACAATTAAATTCAGTAATTGAAATTGAAATTAAAGAATTATAAGGGCAGAGAGACAAGGAGGGAGAAAGATAGAGGAAGAAGGGAATAATACCATGGTTAGAACACCAGGGGTTCCTGGGTCTTTGAGTGAACTCTTGTACTTGGCACGCTTCACAACTCGGCTCGACATCTTCCTCTCTTTTCTTTCTCTCCTCTCCTCTTGTAATCAATCACAGCACAGCGAGTGTGAGAGAGAAGAACAACTCGGACTAGATAAATATTGGTCAGGACGGGTCATGGGCCTAATAATAAAATAATGCTTTAAACTGTCTTGAAATCACAAAATTTACAATATAACAATTGTGAAACGGAGAGTTTACTGTTATTAACACTATTTATGGGGGATTTTTGTCAAAAAAAATAATAATCGTGTCAAGCGTGTGTCAGGGTTTGCTTAACCAAAATTTAATCGTCTCCCAGCCACCCTCTCCTCTCTCTCTCTCTCTCTCTCTCTCTCTCTCTCTCTCTCTCTCTCTCTCTCTCTCTCTCTCTCTCTCTCTCTCTCTCTCTCTTGCGCTGAAACTCTCATCTCTCTTGCAATCTGAATTCTGAAACCTCCAGCTTGGTCCTACTCTCTTACAATCTGAAACCTCCCTTCATCGCAATTCCCTATATTGTTCGAGGGTTTTCTCTTAAAACCAACGATCCCTCTCTCTTAGTCATAGTAGCCAAGATGTATATCATGATTATCCTCTCACGATGCATCCAGGTGGTACAAAGATGTTTCGTACACTTCAAGCCTATTACTGCTGGCGAAATATGAAGAGGGAGATCACAGCATATGTGAGCAGATGCCTCATTTGTTTGCAAGTGAAGGCAGAAAGGAAAAAACCTACGGGAAAGCTACAACCGTTGGAGATTCCGGTTTGGAAGTGGGAGGACATTACTATGGATTTTGTGTATCAATTACCGCGTACTTCTGCTGGTAACACAGGTATTTGGGTTATTGTTGACCGATTGACGAAATTAGCTCATTTCCTTGCACTTCCAGGGAAGATTTCAGTGGGCAGGTTAGCAAAGCTGTATTTGGCGGAGATCGATCGTTTTCATGGAGTGCATGTATCTATTGTTTCTGACCGAGATAGTCAGTTTACTTCAGAGTTCTGGCAGGCATTGCAGCGAGCCTTGGGGACCAGATTACATTTCAGTACAACTTTCCATCCCCAGACTGATGGGCAGTCTGAGAGAACTATTCAGACCCTCGAGGATATGTTACGGTCTTATGTTTTGCAGTTTAGAGGAAATTGGGATCAGCAATTACATTTGATTGAGTTTGCTTACAACAACAGTTATTAGACCAGTATTGATATGGCATCGTATGAGGCGTTATACGGGAAGCGGTGCCGTACTCCATTGTGTTAGAGTGAGGAAGGTGAGCGATGGCTTTTTGGTCCTGATCTGGTGAAGAGCACCACAGTGGATATTCAGATTATCAGAGATAGATTGAAGATTTCCGAAGATCGCCAAAAGAGTTATGCAGATGTGAGAAGAAAGAGTCTCGAGTGCGAGGTAGACGATTGGGTCTTCCTAAAATTGTCTTCTTGGCGAGGAGTTGTTCATTTCGGGAAGCGTGGCAAGCTTTGGTGTGACGACCCGAACCAGAATCAGCAGTATGATCAGCTTGATTGATGAGTTTGTGTGTAGTCACAGAATTGTTCGACAGTTATTGAATCGCCAGGCTCGTTAACGACTAAATTATTGGCCGAGAATTGGAGCTGGGTCTCTTCTCGAGAGTCGTTGTACGTGTGATTACGAGTTCGTGGGCGGTTCCGGATCGTTATTTGGACGACCGAGGAATTAGTTATGAATATTTGAAGTTTCGACGGAAACGGATTTAACTGGCAGGTTTGCTCGCGACTAAATTACCGGACGAGAATTTGGTTTCAGCTTCTTCACGGAAGTTGTTCAGAATTTAATTTCGAGTTTGTGGGAACTTCCGGAGCATGATTTGGAGTTACAAGGAATTAGTTGCGAATTTTGCCGATTGTGGATTGTTTAGTTGATTTAAATGTGTGTTGGTTCGAATGGTTGACTTTTTATTCGGTTGGCCGATATGTTTGACTTCAGGTGATTATTGAAGAGTACGTCGAGACGAGTTTGTGGTCGCGAGAATTGTTGGGATCGGAATTACGACGAGGAAGTTACGCGTGTTTGAAGTTTATCGAAATGGATAAGTTTGAGTTTCCATTTTGGGAAAGTGTATAAATAGTAACCTGCCATTAAGGGGAAGTCAACCTTACTATTTATTTCTTTGACTGGTGAGTTGACCGAGTCAACTCGGCCTTGGAAGGAACTCGCGACGGTGGTGTACGGTGGCGACGGTGCGTTGCCGATCGGCCATCTCCGGCCACGGGGGAGGTGGCGGTCGGTGCGCCTTGGCCTTCCGAGCTTACTCCCGGCCACCACGCACGGCGTGGCTCACGGTGGAGGGAGAAATTCCGGCGAGAAATTGGAGAATTTTGGGTTGATTCGGGTTTGGAGATTTCGGCCGAATTGAACTTCAAGAGGTATTGGGTTTTGTAGCCCTCTTCATTGTGATTCTAACCATATAAACATGGTGTTCTAATTCGATTTGTGGATTGAGAATTTTGGGATTGAAATTTATGAACCAATTCAGTTTTACATGAAATTGACCTAGTTAGAGTTTGAATTGGACTTCGGTGCAGTTATGGAAGTTGCTCAGTGCAAGATTTTGAGTGGAATAGAGGTTGTCCCGCCGTGAAACTCTCCGGTCAACAGTGGCGCCGCCGTGGACGGCGGTCAACGGCGGCGGTCAACGGTCAGAGTTGACTTTTTGACTTTCGACAAGTCGCATGTCATTTGACTCGAAATCGCGCCCCGATCGCAGTGGGGAGGTTTGTTTTTCGAGTTGAGCGTCCGAAATTACAGCGAGGTATTGTGGTATGATTTCCGGATTTCCGACAATTTGTCGTGATCGGATTACGTGTTTCCGAGAACGGTGGTTTCTCGTAATTTGTTTTGAATTGTCGAATTATGTTTGTGAGAATTGGACATTGTGATTATTCAGGTGTTCGTGATCGTTCGTTTGGCGAGGGATTTTCCGCCGGATCATGGGTTAACGCGAATCGCGTTACGCCAGACTGTGAGTGGACAAGTTTCTATTTTTACTGTTGATTTTGCGAGTTCGTGGATTTATTGATTTCCGTATTTAATTATACGATGATTGTGATATATGTTATTTTCGGAGGTATGTTATTATGTGTTATTGGTGATTGGCATTTATTGCATCGATGCTACCAGAGTTGAGAGATTCCTCTGAAGCAGGGTTGAGAGATTCCCCTGAGTGCCGCCGGGGTTGAGAGATTCCCCTGGCCTTTCACCGTCAGGTTTGAGCGATTCACCTGACGTCGGGCTTGAGAGATTCGCCCGACAACCTCCATATATATATTTGTGTTGTGTTTTCCGAACTCGCACTGATTTGTATTGAGTATGTTTATAAATTGGTGAAAGGCATATGTTATTTTCGTCCACTCACTCTAACGTTTATCGTTTTTATTTGCCTTTCCCCTGGGCTTTTCGGTTTCCGTGCCCAGTTTGCAGTTCGGACTCTGATATCACACGTCGTGGTCGGAGGCATAGTGCTCGAGCTACTTTGTTTCTTCCAGTAGGTTTATTGTTCTACCTACTGTGGTATACATATATGGTTATGTATTAGAAGTCGCTCTGAGTTTCCTGTTGTATATGTTATACGATTTTAAACCCGGATTTCAGTAAAGTACTATATTTTGTATTGTTTACTTTACTGTTGAGATATTGAGAAATCCGGATGGGATTTGGTGCCCACGGTTTGCTTTTTTGTGGCATAGGATGAAGTGTATTTTCAGCGTGCAGGTTAAGGTAATTCCACGCTAGTAACGAAACTCTGCCCAAATTTTGAAAAGTTTTTGTTGGTTCGTGTTTTCGAAGGGGTTTGATTCCGATTTAGGGAACTAAATCGGGGTTGGGTCCTTTCAGCTTGGTATCAGAGCATTAGGTTACAGGTTCTGTAGACTTCTGTAGTCGTGTTTACTAAGGGTATTTGAGAATGTACAGCATGTCTGGAACGGTGACCCGACCGGCCGGCGGATAATCATCAAATTCCGGGTGTTGTATGCTTTCAAATATTTGAAGTTCCATGATTACGTTCCACTTGTTGTGAACGATATTGTATTCATTAGGATGCCTCCTGACGTGCTTTCCGTGTCGTTTCGGTTGTGGATCCTATTGAGGATCATTCGACGCGTGATTTGCCAGAGAACAGTGGATTCGAATGGGTATTCAGAGTTCAGTGAACTGTGTGGCACGGTTTGCCTGGGGATGTGTATATGAGCGTCTACATGTTGCCTCAGAGTTGAGAATTGTGGCAGTGATGTTTGCCTGAGTCAGATTGTTGTGTTTTGTGGGCTGATATTGTGTGAGTTCCGGTTGCGACTCCATGGCCTACATTCAGAGTGTAGTGTATACGGCAATGGTTTAATCAGACTATCCAGCAATCATATGTGGAGTTTTTACCCACTTGAGGCAGAGATGCAGTGTTCACATGTTTGTTCCTGTTTGTACGTGTTATGCGGCTTCAGAGGGAGCTATGCACGAGGTTCGAGATGAGTTTGAACCTGAGCATCAGAGAGAGTTTGATTGTTGTGCCTCGAGACATCCGTGAGGAGCTTAGTGTGTTGCACTCAGTGGCGAGACTATTGTGTGGAAAAGATGTACACGGTTTCCGATGTGATAGTTTGAGGAAAGTGGACTTAGTCGAGATTTTGATGAGGTTGAGTTCTGACACCTCGGGATCAGTGACTTCATCAGGCTGTGGTCTTTTCGATTATGTTGAGGATCCTCTGCTGATCCATTTGGCGATGGCGGAGATCACAGAGTAGCGGACTTGCTCCTGTAGCATGAGTTTGGGCGATCATTGGTGATCCTTTCACGCAGCAGGTGTTGAGGTGATTTGTGTTCGAGGAGCACTTTTAGTTGTTGTTTCGGTGGCCAGGAGGGTCACGTTGCGAGGGAGGGCCTCAGCGAGCTGTTGTATCGGTTCGACAGATCAGAGTTACGAGGAGACCCTCATGTTGTTCCTGTAGTCTGGCCAATGTACCCTTTTGACGAGTTATTCAGCAAGTCGCATGTGACGTGGGCGACTAGTTGGGCATGTTGGGGTTCGTGCCAGGACCTTGTTTGAGGACAGACTTTTCTCCGAGGTTACTGTTGTTTGATATCCATGGCTATTGTACTTGCATCTCCACTTCCGAGGTTTTGGAGAGTATTGCATCCATCCGGAGGTTGCGAGATCCTTATTGGCGGTTATGGTTTAGCCGCGGATCTGTTATAGCTGGACATCGTGGTTTTGGTGTGTTTGTGGGTATGGACTTACTGACGACGCATTTGGTTGTGTTCGAGTGCCTCGAGGAGGAGGTTGTGTTTTGACGACCAGGTATCCCCGAGATGCTGTTTCGCGGTGATGGTCGAGCGGATGATGGAGACGAGTTGTGTTGTTTGCTTAGCATATGTTGTGGATACTTTGGTTGCTGTGTCCGATATTGAAGACATTGAGGTGGTTCCCGAGTTTCCAGGTGTGTTTTGGAGGAGTTACCAGGTGTTCCTCCAGTTCGAGAGACCGACTGCACCATTGAGCTTGTACCAGGCGCTGGACTCATTATACTGGCATCTTGTCGTTCTGAGCCAGCGGAGCTGATGGAGTTACAGTTTTGACTCCAGGAGTTGCTGGAGGAGGTTTCAGGAGATTTCATGCGACTCCGCGTATGTGCGTGGTGTGTTTTTTTGTATTGTGTGTACGGATGTTGGTTGGTTTGACGAGGTGGTGTATTGACTACCGAAGCCTGATTCGCTTCAGAGGAGAATGAGTATCCTCCGCTTCGAATTGACGATTGGTTGGATCTGCTCGCGAGAGCTTCAGTCTTTTCGTGGATTGATTTCGGGACTGGATATTGTCAGTTGAGGATCGGTGTGTCAGGTGTGGTTTGGACAGCTTTCGGATCTCGGTGCGGGCATCATGAGTTTTTGGTCACGCTGTGTGGTTGACCAATGCCCCGTAGATCATGTGGACGTGATGGACCAGGTGTTCAGACGATTCTGGACGAGTTACGGTTATGTTCGTTGGCAACATCCTGATGTACTCCAGGAGTGTGGGCCAGTACCTGAAGCAAATACGAGCGGTTTCGCGGACTTTGCGAGACGACCAGGTGTGTGCGAGGTTCAGCTAGTGTGAGTTTTGGCCGATTAGCGTAAATATTTTGGGTTGTGTGATGCTAGCCGAGGGAGTTGGCGTGGGTCCTGACCAGTTAGAAGCCGTGTGATTTGGAGTTTGCCCTACTATTTTACCAGAGATCGGGAGTCTTTTGGGTTGGGCAGGCTATTACTGATGGCTTGTGCAGGATTTTTTTTTTCGGATTGCCATTCTACTTTCCGGATTGACGAAAAGGTGTCAAATTCGAGTGGTTCGATGCACGCGAGAAGAGTTACTTACTCCTGCAGGATGGTTGACCGTTGCTTCGGTTTTGACCTTATCTGATGATCGCGACGAGTTCGTGGGTTTTGGCGATGCATTGAGGTTTGGATTTGGTTGTGCTTTGATACTGTGTAGCAGAGCGGTGGCTCATGATTCCAGGCAGTGGAACTTTGTGTTAGCATCAGTGAGTTCGAGACGCTACTACTATGGTGTGCAGAGTGGTGTAGGATGTACACTGACCACTGAGTTTCATCCACTTGCATTTTCGGCCAGATTTGGGCTTGAGGCAGTGTAGATGGTTGGGGTCGACTCACAACAACGGCTGCACCTTTGGGCTTGTTCGAGAAAGGCTAGTGGCTGCATTCTGACCATCCGTTTGGGATGTTGTTTTTGATGCATTCAGTCGAGAGTTGGGAGCTTCAGTATTACATGTGTGTATGTGTGGCTTGAGTTTCCGTGTTAGCCGAGTATGGGCTACGAGAGCTGAGTTCGAGTGTGATGATGTTGAAGCTCATTGTTTTGCGCGCGGTTGGTGCTAGTCATACGGAGATGTGTCTGATATTTCGAGTTACTACTTGTGACGCAACATGAAGAACGATATAGCAGCTTGTGCGAGCGCAGCTTGTGTGTGATGATGCCACATTCGTCGACTGGCGATGGCTAGGAGGCAGAGACTTGCCGAGATGTGTTAGCCATTCGAGATTTTCGGTTGGACGTAACGGTTACTGCTGTGATTGTGTGTGTTTGTATGCACTTTGATTTGTGATAACAGTTGTTGGACCAGTGTGGAACATTTAACGAATTTAGTACGTTTCCTTGTACTTCGGAGATAATTTCAGTGTTAGGCTGGTATAGCTATGTTTGACGGAGATTGGCCATCTACGTGGTGTACCTGTGTCCCTGTTCGCTGATCGAAGTGATCAGCTACGACTATGTGTTGGGGAGCTTTGCAGCGAGCATTGGAGACCATATCACGAGTTGGTACCAGTTCTTATCCTCAGATTGGTGAGCGAACTTTGAGGACTATTCAGACCTTGGAGGACATCTTGTGGACTTCGGTATTGCAGTTCCGGAGGATTTGGGACCAGCAGTTTCATTTGTTTGAGATTGCATGCAGTACCAGTTTTTGGACCACTATGGTATTGACGTTGCTTGATGTCGTTTTGAGGACGATGTTGTACTCCATTGTGTTGGAGCGAGTTTGGTTTGAGTTTGAGTTGACAATTGACTCAGATTTTGTGGAATGTGCTACCACAGATTATCTGATTAGCGGAAGTGGGTTGATAATTGCCCGAGTCCGATGTTTGAGCTATATTGATGTGAGTGTGTGAGTTATGTTGATGTGTGTAACTGAGTTGTGAATTGTCACGCTATTTTGATCTGTGTGTGGTCATAGGCGAATTTGTGTTATGCCGTATGGTCGGCATCGCCTAGAGCATTGGTTTTTGTGCGAGTTGTGTTCCGTGTGGCGGAACTGTGTTTCAGGTTGGTTTCGCATTGTGTACCCTGTCTGTTCCTTATGTAGGAACACTTGGCGATTGTGTGAGCAAGTTTAGATTTGTGATTTGAGGGTACAGGGATTCCAGCACGGAATTATCTCCTATTGTGGAGTTTGTGGTCAGAGTTGATCAGTTGAGGTTGCCGTTGGGAAGTTGAGCTGTATGCAGAGGCAGTGCTCCTACTTTTAGCCAGCAGACTTGGAAATTTCGAGGTCGAAATTTTTCTAAGGGGGGTGGATTTGTGACGACCCGAACCAGAATCAGCAGTATGATCAGCTTGATTGATGAGTTTGTGTGTAGTCACAGAATTGTTCGACAGTTATTGAATCGCCAGGCTCGTTAACGACTAAATTATTGGCCGAGAATTGGAGCTGGGTCTCTTCTCGAGAGTCGTTGTACGTGTGATTACGAGTTCGTGGGCGGTTCCGGATCGTTATTTGGACGACCGAGGAATTAGTTATGAATATTTGAAGTTTCGACGGAAACGGATTTAACTGGCAGGTTTGCTCGCGACTAAATTACCGGACGAGAATTTGGTTTCAGCTTCTTCACGGAAGTTGTTCAGAATTTAATTTCGAGTTTGTGGGAACTTCCGGAGCATGATTTGGAGTTACAAGGAATTAGTTGCGAATTTTGCCGATTGTGGATTGTTTAGTTGATTTAAATGTGTGTTGGTTCGAATGGTTGACTTTTTATTCGGTTGGCCGATATGTTTGACTTCAGGTGATTATTGAAGAGTACGTCGAGACGAGTTTGTGGTCGCGAGAATTGTTGGGATCGGAATTACGACGAGGAAGTTACGCGTGTTTGAAGT
The DNA here is from genome assembly GCA_946800695.1 of Geum urbanum. NCBI lineage: Eukaryota > Viridiplantae > Streptophyta > Magnoliopsida > Rosales > Rosaceae > Geum > Geum urbanum. The sequence goes on from OX327004.1 coordinate 28,385,691, forward strand.
TTATCGAAATGGATAAGTTTGAGTTTCCATTTTGGGAAAGTGTATAAATAGTAACCTGCCATTAAGGGGAAGTCAACCTTACTATTTATTTCTTTGACTGGTGAGTTGACCGAGTCAACTCGGCCTTGGAAGGAACTCGCGACGGTGGTGTACGGTGGCGACGGTGCGTTGCCGATCGGCCATCTCCGGCCACGGGGGAGGTGGCGGTCGGTGCGCCTTGGCCTTCCGAGCTTACTCCCGGCCACCACGCACGGCGTGGCTCACGGTGGAGGGAGAAATTCCGGCGAGAAATTGGAGAATTTTGGGTTGATTCGGGTTTGGAGATTTCGGCCGAATTGAACTTCAAGAGGTATTGGGTTTTGTAGCCCTCTTCATTGTGATTCTAACCATATAAACATGGTGTTCTAATTCGATTTGTGGATTGAGAATTTTGGGATTGAAATTTATGAACCAATTCAGTTTTACATGAAATTGACCTAGTTAGAGTTTGAATTGGACTTCGGTGCAGTTATGGAAGTTGCTCAGTGCAAGATTTTGAGTGGAATAGAGGTTGTCCCGCCGTGAAACTCTCCGGTCAACAGTGGCGCCGCCGTGGACGGCGGTCAACGGCGGCGGTCAACGGTCAGAGTTGACTTTTTGACTTTCGACAAGTCGCATGTCATTTGACTCGAAATCGCGCCCCGATCGCAGTGGGGAGGTTTGTTTTTCGAGTTGAGCGTCCGAAATTACAGCGAGGTATTGTGGTATGATTTCCGGATTTCCGACAATTTGTCGTGATCGGATTACGTGTTTCCGAGAACGGTGGTTTCTCGTAATTTGTTTTGAATTGTCGAATTATGTTTGTGAGAATTGGACATTGTGATTATTCAGGTGTTCGTGATCGTTCGTTTGGCGAGGGATTTTCCGCCGGATCATGGGTTAACGCGAATCGCGTTACGCCAGACTGTGAGTGGACAAGTTTCTATTTTTACTGTTGATTTTGCGAGTTCGTGGATTTATTGATTTCCGTATTTAATTATACGATGATTGTGATATATGTTATTTTCGGAGGTATGTTATTATGTGTTATTGGTGATTGGCATTTATTGCATCGATGCTACCAGAGTTGAGAGATTCCTCTGAAGCAGGGTTGAGAGATTCCCCTGAGTGCCGCCGGGGTTGAGAGATTCCCCTGGCCTTTCACCGTCAGGTTTGAGCGATTCACCTGACGTCGGGCTTGAGAGATTCGCCCGACAACCTCCATATATATATTTGTGTTGTGTTTTCCGAACTCGCACTGATTTGTATTGAGTATGTTTATAAATTGGTGAAAGGCATATGTTATTTTCGTCCACTCACTCTAACGTTTATCGTTTTTATTTGCCTTTCCCCTGGGCTTTTCGGTTTCCGTGCCCAGTTTGCAGTTCGGACTCTGATATCACACGTCGTGGTCGGAGGCATAGTGCTCGAGCTACTTTGTTTCTTCCAGTAGGTTTATTGTTCTACCTACTGTGGTATACATATATGGTTATGTATTAGAAGTCGCTCTGAGTTTCCTGTTGTATATGTTATACGATTTTAAACCCGGATTTCAGTAAAGTACTATATTTTGTATTGTTTACTTTACTGTTGAGATATTGAGAAATCCGGATGGGATTTGGTGCCCACGGTTTGCTTTTTTGTGGCATAGGATGAAGTGTATTTTCAGCGTGCAGGTTAAGGTAATTCCACGCTAGTAACGAAACTCTGCCCAAATTTTGAAAAGTTTTTGTTGGTTCGTGTTTTCGAAGGGGTTTGATTCCGATTTAGGGAACTAAATCGGGGTTGGGTCCTTTCATTTGGCCACGGTATATCGGTCCGTATGAGATTGCAGAGAGAGTTGGTGTCGTGGCTTATAGGTTAGACTTGCCTCCGGAGATGGCGAGGGTGCACGATGTTTTCCATGTCTCGATGTTGCAGAAATACATTCCGGATCCATCACATGTTCTAGCACCATATCAGCTTCTTATCCGGGAAGATTTGACATATATGGAGGAGCCAGTACAGATTCTCGATCGATGTATACAGGAACTGAGACACAGAGAGATTCCGCTTGTGAAAGTCTTATGGCAGAATCATTCAGTTGAGGAAGCCACTTGGGAGACTGAGCAGTATATGCGGGAACAGTATCCTCATCTGTTCACCTAGCAGGTACGTAAATTTTGAGGTTAAAATTTTTGTAAGAGGGGTAGATTTGTGATGACCCGAACCAGAATTGGTATAGTAATCGGCTTAATCTACGAGTTTTACGAGTAATCGAGATTTATCGTAATTAATCTGTTATGCGGTTTTGATCACGACTTATTTTTCGGACACAAATTTGATTTGGGTTTGTTCGTGGGAAATGTAAAGAATTTGATTTCGAGTCCGTAGGAGTTTTCTAGGGATTTTTTGGATAATTGAGGAATATAAAATAAATATTTGAAACTATCGCCGAGTTAGTCGTGTTTATCCGTTTAAGTTTGAGTTATCCGAATTGCGGATAGAGTTGATTCGCGACGTATAAATAGCCGAATAGTTGTAAAGTTATCGAAAAAGTGCGAAAATGGGTTGTTTGACCAAGTTGACTGATTCTTGCCGAGTTGACTGAGTCAACCCGTGTTGACTCAGTGAGTCACGACTCACCGTCGTGTTGGCCGCCGAAATACAACACGGTTGCCGGAGATAAAGGTAAGGTTTTGAAGCTTATGACTTGGGCTTTCGATTGATATATATATAGTGAGTTTTGGTTGGTGAAATGTGATGGTGAAAGTGGTCGGAATCGGGTTTGATGGAGGGTGGCGTTCCGGTGACTTTTCGGTCGGTTCTTGGGGTGGAATAGACTGGGCTCGAGCCAAGGGTGAAAACCCCCTTGGTTTGAGACGGTTTGGTGCCGTGACGGTGCCGGAATCGGCCGGGAAAGTTTTCCGGCGATTCTTGGCCGTGGAGCTTTCAAGCTGGTTTTGGGCCAGTTGCCGTCTGATTGGGGTTATGGTGCAGAAAGGTTTTGGACTGGGTTTGAGGAGAAGAAGCTGTGGTGGTCTTGGTCGCCAGAAAATCTCTTCGATGACGGCGCGCAGCCGTCGGCGACGGCGGTCAACGGCAGAGCTCCGGCGACGCGTTGACTTTTTGAATTTTGACAAGTTTTATGCCGTTTTGCTCGTAATCGCGCCCCGATCGTCGCCTTGAGGTTTTCAAGTTTATTTGAGTAGTGGATTTTAAGTCGAAGGTTTTGTGGAGTATATTTGGGGTTTTCGACGAGTTTTCTGTTATCCGAGTTATATATTTTCGGGAATGGTTGATTTCCTAGGTGTGGTTCAGAGTATTGAATTGTGATTTTGATCAGTGATATTTTGTGATTATTCAGGGATCTAGATCGTACGCTTGGCGAGAGATCTTCCGTCGGATCTCGGGATTAGCGCGTCTGCACGCTGTGCTTATCTGTGAGTGGACATTTATTTACACTGTCGTAGCGAGTTATTGGTTTCAGTATTTATTTTCAGTACAGTACTAAGATTATTTATTGTTTTGGAGGTATTGTTTTATGTTTTATTGGTTATGGCATTTACTTAGCATCGATGCATTGACTACTCGGCTGATCACCGGTAGTCCAGTTCCAGGCTTGAGAGATTCGCCTGATGTGCCCACTAGACTTGAGAGATTCGCCTAGTCTATCACTGTCGGGCTTGAGAGATTTGCCCGACACCTCCATTTATTTTAAGAACTCGCATTATTTTTATGTTATATAAATGGTGAAAGGCATATGTTTATTTTCGTCCACTCACTCTAACGATTTTATTTGCCTTTCGCCTGGGCTTTTCGGTTTTCGTGCCCAAATTGCAGTTCGGATTCTGGTGTCGCACGTCGCAGTTGGTGGCTTAGTATTCGAGCTACTTTTCTTTCTCAGTAGGTTTAATGTTTAGCCTACTGCTGTGTATTTATGTATATATATACTAAAGGTCACTCTGAATACTCTGATGTTTATATTTTCACATGATTTTCCTGAATTTCTGTAAAGTTATAGTTTTTGCTTCTTGCTTTATATTATATCATGATTTTGAGAAATCCGGATGGGATTGGTGCCCACGGTTTGACTTTTGTGGCATAGGATGAAGTGTGTTTTCGGGTGCAGGTTAATGGTAATTCCGCGATATAGTGAAACTCTGCCGAAATTTCTATGGTTTTTGAAAGTTCATGTTTTCAGAAGGGGTTTGATTCCGGTTTAGGAAACTAAAATGTCTGGTACAGCAGCCTTTGTATCCACAACATGAGCTAAGTACGCAACACAACCCTTCTTCATCATTCGCTCGGCCTTCATCACTGAAATCACACATGGCAGGGAAGTATTATTCTCACCACAAAACAATATCTCGGGGAAACCTGGACGTCGAAACACCACCTCCTTCTTTTGACAGTCAAACATATCCCAATGTGTCTCCAAAAAGTCCATACCCAAAATCACATCAAATTCGACAATATCCAGTAATAACAAATCCGCAGCTAAACCATAACCACCAACAAAGATCTCACAATCCCTAAACACCCAACCAATACTCACAACCTCACCGGATGGATACAACACTCTCCATAACCTCGGAAGTGGAGATGCAGGCATAGTAGCTAAAGATGACAATCTATATGATATGAATGAATGCGTAGCACGTGGATCTAGCAAAGTAAGTATTGGATAGCAAAAAATATGCAACGTACCAATAACAACCTCTGGTGAAGCTCTGCCCTCACGCAATGACATAGCATGAACCCTGGCCTGTGTGGCTGGTCGTCCACGCTTAGGATGACTCTGTTGTCCGCCCTGTCCAGAAGACTGTCCTGGCCGAGCGCCAGAAGTAGTACCTCGATCTCCTCTTGAACTCTGAGCTGCCAATCCATCAGTACCAGTAGACTGGAAACATTCCCTCGCATAGTGACCCTCCTGGCCACAACAATAGCAAATGATAGGGCCTCGTTGACAAGGACCAAAGTGGTGCCTATTGCAAAGATTGCACAATGGATACTCCCTCGGTACAGCAAAAGTGCCACCGGTATGTCGAGGATAGCTGGATCCGCTAGAGCTCCCACTGGACTGTGGTCTCTGTGGTCGATCTCTCCTCCATCTCTGTCTAGCCGTACCAATTGATGGTCTATACGGTCCACTGCCAGATGATGATGCCGATCCGGAAGTGCCTGAACTCAGCCTCTTGGAAGGTCCTTGACTCGGTTCACCTTCCTCAAATCGTCGAGACTGGAATCTCATCTACCTTTCCTTCTCTATATCCTCTCCTCGAAGTCCAGCACTCACAAACTCATCAAAGTTGTTCCAAGGCATCGTAGTCAATGTTCCCTTAATGTTCAGGTTCAACCCCAACTCAAATCTCCGACACTTGGCTTCCTCTGTGACCACTATATCGCGAGAAAATCGGGATAAACGAGTAAATCTGTCGTAGTACTCAAGTACTAACATACTACCCTGTCTCAAGTTGGTGAACTCCTCATACTTCCGCTGCTGTGTAGCCTGGTTGAAATACCTCCGCATAAACAAATCCCTAAACAATGTCCATGGAGTATCAACCGGAACTCTATCAATGCTAACCCACCAGAAGTATGCATCAGACTCAAGTAAACTAACCGCTGCCACTATCATCTACTCAGGAGTGAAACTCAGACGCTCACAAACTCATTCAACCTGAACCAACCAAGCCTTACATATCTCTGGGTCAGCTGAACCCGAGAAAACAATCGCTCCAGCAGTTCGAGCTTTGACCACAGGGTCAAAATGCTCCTCCAAACGCAATACTTGCATAAGCAAGTCATGCATCTGGCGATCCTCATCAGGATCCACATCCCTATTGACACGGAAACCACGTCAAGGAGACATCCTAATGATAAGAGAAAAACATTAGTCACAAGGCACAAGGAACGTAATCATGATACTTCAGACATTTGAAAACATACAACACCTGAAGCATTGATGAGTTATTGTTGGTCAGTCGGGTCATCGTTCCAGACATGCTGTATAAAACTTGACAAAATCCAAAAAGTCAACGCCTCGTCGGAGCTCCACCGTTGACCGCCGCCGACGGCGGCGGCGCGCTGTCACCGGAGAGATTCTCAGGCGATGAAAACCCAGAATTCAAGTCCTCCTCGAGCCCAACACTTTTCTCAACCGTGCCTTCCTCCAATTCCGCCGTATTCCACCGGAAAACAGCTCGAAACATCCAAGAAATCCAAACCAGCCAGCGATCAGCCCATCACCGGAACTCCGGCCACGACGCACGGCAGTCCTCGAGACCACCCCCAAAAGCCTCGTCGTGGCCCCACAAACCTTTCCCCCCTAATCCCTGGCCGGAGCACTGCCATCCGTCACCCTCGAAAACCCACAGTTTCTCCTCCATAATTTCAACCCAAAACCTCCACCAAACATCACAATTCATACATCAAACGAAAGCCCAAACATCAAGCTTCAAATCGTTACCTTTATTTCCGGCAACCGCGCCGTATTCCGGCAGCCACCACGACGGCGAGTCGTGACTCACTGAGTCAACACAGTTGACTCTGTCAACTCGGCCCAGCTCTGGTCAACTCGATCAAAACAGCCCATTCGGCTATTTATACGTCGCGGATCAACTCTATCCGCAATTCGGATAACTCAAACTCGAACGGATAAACACGACTAACTCGGTGATAATTTCAAATATTCATTTTATATTCCTCGATTATCCAAAAAATTCTCGGAAAACTCCAACAAACTTGAAATCAAATTCTCTACATTTCTCACGAACAAACCCAAATCAAATTTGTGTCCGAAAATTAAGTCGTGAACGAAGTTGCATATCCGATTAATTACGATAAACCTCAATTACTCGTAAAACTCGCAGATTAAGCTGATTACTATACCAATTCCGGTCTGGGTCGTCACAAATCTACCCCCCTTACAAAAATTTCGACCTCGAAATTTACATACCTGCTAAGTGAACCAATTCCACTCTCGCATATGTTGCTCGGTCTCCCAATTGGCTTCATCTACTGAGTGATTCTACCATAAGATCTTCACAAGCGAAATAAATTTGTGCTTCAACTCTTGCTCACGTCGATCGAGAATCTGTACTGGCTCTTCCACATATATCAAATCTTCCCGGATAGGAAGCTGGTATGGCGCTAAAACATGTGATGGATCTGGAATGTATTTCCGCAACATCGAGACATGGAAAACATCGTGTACTTGAGCCATCTCTGAAGGCAACTCCAACCTATAGACCACGGCACCAACTCTTTCTGTAATCTCATAAGGACCGATATACCGTGGTCGGAGCTTGCCGCGCTTTCCGAAACGAACAACTCCCCTCCATGGAGACAATTTCAGGAAGACCCAATTTCACGTCTGCATAGCTCTTCTGTCGGTCTTGGGCAATCTTCAGTCTGTCTCTGATAATCTGAATATCCTCTATGGTGATCTTCACCAAATCAGGACCAATAAGCCATCGCTCGCCCACCTCACTCTAACATAATGGAGTATGGCACTGCCTCCCGTGTAGAGCCTCATATGGTGCCATATCGATACTGGCCTGATAACTGTTGTTATAAGTAAACTCGATCAAATGCAATACACAGGACCGCAACATATCCTCGAGGGTCTGAATAGTCCTCTCAGACTTCCCATCAGTCTGAGGATAGAAAGCTGTACTGAAATGCAATTTGGTTCCCAAAGCTTGCTGTAATGCTTGCCAGAACTCTGAAGTAAACTGACTGTCTCAGTCAGAAACAATGGATACATGCACACCATGCAAACGAATGATCTCAACCAGATACAACTTTGCTAACCTGCCCACAGAAATCTTCCCTGGAAGTGCAAGGAAATGAGCTGATTTCGTCAATCGGTCTACAATGACCCAAATACCCGTGTTACTAGCAGAAGTAAGCGGTATGTGATACACGAAATCCATAGTAATGTGCTCCCACTTCCAAACCGGAATCTCCAACGGTTGTAGCTTTCCCGCAGGTTTCTGCCTTTCTGCCTTAATTTGCTGAAAAATGAGACATCTGCTCACATATGCTGCAATTTCCCTCTTTATATTTCGCCACCAGTAATAAGCTCGGAGTGTACGAAACATCTTTGTAACGCCTGGATGCATCGCGTAAGCAAAACAATGGGCTTCTTCTAAAATCTCTTTCTTCAAACCCTCGTCACTAGGTACACATAATCTGCCTCTGAATAACAATCTACCATCATCACTCAACTGGAACTCTGTTGGCACACCACTCCGAATCATGGTCTTCTTGTCCAACAGATAGGAATACTCATCCTGAGCTTCATGAACCTAATCAACCAATACTGATCGAACCTAGAAGCTAGCCAACAAGGCTCCATCATCATCCCACTCTAACTCAGCTCCTGTAGCTCGTAACTCTGCTAACATGGAAACTCTGGCCACACACACATGAAACAATGAAGCTCCAGATTTCCTGCTAAGTGCATCAGCAACAACATTAACCTTTCCTGGATGATACTCAAAGGTGCAATCATATTCATTGATCAACTCCATCCATCTACGCTGTCTCATATTCAAATCCGGCTGCGTGCACAAATAAGTGAGACTCTTGTGATCTGTGTATATCCTGCACTGAGCTCCATACAAGTAGAGTCTCCAACTCTTCAAGGCTAATACAATGACAGCCAACTCCAAATCATGTGTAGGATAATTGACTTCATGTGGTTTCAACTATCTGGAACCGTAAGCTACCACTCTGCCATGCTGCATCAAAACACAACCAAGTCCTAATTTCGATGCATCGCTGTAAACCACAAATTCTCCACTGTCATCAGGTAAAGTCAGAACCAGTGCAGTAGTCAACTTCTCCTTCAAGAGCAAGTAACTTTCCTCACATGCATCGGACCACTCGAACTTGTCACCTTTCTTCGTCAATCTGGTAAGTGGAGCGACAATCCGTGAAAAATCCTGCACAAAGCACCGATAGTAACCTGCCAAACCCAAGAAACTCCTGATCTTTGGTACGGTGGTAGGTCTACTCCAATTCAACACAGCTTCAATGTTATCAGGATCCACGCTGACTCCCTCAGCAGATATTAGGTGACCCAAGAACTTCACGCTGTTTAACCAAAACTCACACTTGCTGAACTTCGCAAACAATTGATTGTCTCGAAAAGTCCGCAAAATAGCTCGTAAATGTTTCTTGTGCTGGCCCACATTCCTGGAGTAAATCAGAATATCGTCGATGAACACGATCACAAACTTGTCCAGAAACCGCCTGAACACACGATTCATCAAATCCATGAAAGCTGCAAGGGCATTAGTCAACCTAAATGGCATAACCAAGAACTCGTAATGCCCGTACCGTGATCTGAAAGCTGTCCTGGGCACATCTGACTCTCGGATCCTCAACTGATGGTATCCAGACCTGAGATCAATCTTCTAAAAGACTGATGCTCCATTGAGCTGGTCAAACAAATCGTCAATCCGCGACAACGGATACTTGTTTTTCACGGTGACCTGATTCAGCTTCCAGTAATCAATACACAACCACATGGAACCATCCTTCTTCCTCACAAACAGTACAGGAGCACCCAACGGTGATACACTGGGTCGTATGAAACCTTTCTCCAGCAATTCTTGAAGTTGAATCTGTAACTCCTTCAACTCCGCTGGCGCCATACGATAAGGTGCCTGAGATATAGGTCTAGTGCCTGGTAAAAGCTCAATAGTGAAATCAATTTCTCGAACTGTTGCAACACCTGGTAACTCCTCCGGAAACACATCTGGAAACTCAGAGAAAAGCTCTACTACATAAGTTAAGTATGCAACACAACCCTTCTTCATCATCCGCTCGGCCTTTATCGCTGAGATCACACATGGTAGGGAAGTATTCTTCTCACCGCGAAACAATATCTCTGGGAAACCTGGACGTCGAAACACTATCTCCTTCTTGTTACAGTCGAACATAGCCCAATGTGTCTCCAAGAAGTCCATACCCAAAAATCACATCAAAATTGACGATATCCAGCAACAACAAATCCGCGGCTAAACCATAACCTCCAACAAAGATCTCACAATCCCTATACACCCAACCAATACTCACAACCTCACCGGACGGATACAACACTTTCCATAACCCCGGAAGTGGAGATGCAGGCATAGTAGCTAAATATGACAATTTATATGATATGAATGAATGTGTAGCACCTGGATCTAGCAAAGTAAGTACTGGATAGCCAAAAACATGCAACGTACCAATAATAACCTCCGGTGAAGCTCTGCCCTCGCGCAATGACATGGCATGAACCCTAGCCTGCCCAGCTGGTCATCCACGCTGATAGTGACTCTGCTGTCCGCCCTGTCCAGAAGACTGTACTGGTCGAGCTCCAGAAGTAGTACCTCGATCTCCTCCTAAACTCTGAGCTGCATGTCCACCATCACCAGTAGACTGAAAACATTCCCTCGCATAGTGACCCTCCTGGCCACAACGATAACAAATGGTAGGGCCTCACTGACAAAGGCCAAAGTGATGCCTATAGCAGAGATTGCACAATGGATACTCCCTCGGTACAGCAAAAGTGCCACCGGTATGTCGAGGATAGCTGGATCCGCTAGAACTCCCACAAGACTGTGGTCTCTGTGGCCGATCCCTCCTCCATCTCTGTCTCTGTCTAGCCGTACTAACTGGTGGTCTAAATGGTCCACTGCCAGATGATGATGCCTATCCGGAAGTACCTGAACTCAGCCTCTTGGAAGGTCCCTGACTCGATCCACCCTCCTCAAATCGTCGAGACTGGAATCTCATCTGCCTTTCCTTCTTTATGTCCTCGCCTCGAAGTGCAGCACTTGCAAACTCATCAAAGTTGTTTCGAGGCATCGTAGTCAGTGTTCCCTTGATGTTCAGGTTCAAGCCCAACTCAAATCTCTGGCACTTGGCTTCCTCTGAGGCCACTATGTCACGAGCAAATCGAGATAAACGAGTAAATCTGTCCCGGTACTAAAGTACTGACATACTACCCTGTCTCAAGTTGGTGAACTCCTCATACTTCCGCTGCTGTGTAGCCTGGTTGAAATACCTCCGCATAAACAAATCCTTGAACAAAGTCCATGGAGTATCAACCAGAACTCTATCAATGCTAACCCACCAGAATAATCACAAAATTTATTGATGAAAATCCCTCGCCAAGAGTACGATCAAGATCCCCTGAATAATCACAAAATATCATTGATGAAAATCACAATTCAATACTCTGAACCACACCTCGGAAACTAACAATTTCCAGAAACATATAACTCGAATAACAAAAGAATCGCCGAAAATCCCAAAATACTCCACATAAACCCTCGACACAAAATTCGGCATACAAATCAACTCGAAAACCCCAAGGCGACGATCGGGGCGCGATTACGAGAAAAACGGCATAAAACTTGATAAAATCCAAAAAGTTGTATTTTAATCGACCATGTTTTTCAAATTCCAAAAACATGGTCGGAATACGGCAACCGCGCCGTATTCTGTCAGCCACCACCGGCGAGTTGTGACTCACTGAGTCAACACAGTTGACTCGGTCAACTCGGCCCAGCTCTGGTTAACTCGGTCAAAACAGCCCATTTTCGAACTTTTCGATAACTTTACAACTATTTGGCTATTTATACGTTGCGAATCAACTCTATCCGTAATTCGGATAACTCAAACTCGAACGGATAAACACGACTAACTCGGCGATAATTTCAAATATTCATTTTATATTCCTCGATTTTCCAAAAAATCCTCGGAAAACTCCAACGGACTCGAAATCAAATTCTCTACATTTCCCACGAACAAACCTAAATCAAATTCGTGTCCGAAAATTAAGTCGTGAACGAAGTTGCATATCCGATTAATTATGATAAACTTCAATTACTTGTAAAACTCGCAGATTAAGCCGATTACTATACCAATTCCTGTCCGGGTCATCACAAATTCGTCGTCTAAGAGGGACTTAGGATGGGGAATTAAATCCGTCGTAATATTCCGTCGGCTAAGCCACTCTTAGACGACGGAAGAAAAAAATGGCGTCTAAATGAGAATATTTCCGTCGTAATTTTTGTCGGCTAAGCCATACCCTATCAATAACCCCTAACCCCTAACCCCTAAATCCTGACCCATAAACCATGAACAATAAAAATTTTGGCGACATAAATACGTATGTTCGTCATCTAAGTGTTTACGTAGGCGACGAATATCACATATTTTATTCTGTCGGCTAAGCCATACCCTATCAATAACCACTAAACCCTGACCCATAAACCATGAACCATAAATTTTTTGGCGACAGAAATACGTATGTTCGTCGTCTAAGTGTGTTTTCATTGCCTCTGATCAAAGAGAGGGACCATCTATACCATCTAAAAATGCATATTTTATTCGTCTAGGGCATAGAGTAAACAATTCTTAGACTACGAGTGTTGACGGTTCATAAGTCTGAATTACGAGGATTCGTATATGAACGTTTCTGTTTTACTGAAATTTCAGTTTTATGATTGGCTACGCCGATCAACCTCTTAACGAACTTCATATTTACTAAAAGTTCATCCACTTATATAATATGTAATGATTATTTTGTCCAAATTAAAATTTTTTAATATTGATGTAGAGTGAATATAGACATATGAACACTTAAATTATACTACATTAGTAGATATATAACAAGTTTTTAGTCTTAAAATTTCAAATTTAAATTCATTTTTATCTAGTTGATAAATTAAGTTATTACGACAAGACAAACATTCATAACTTTGAAAACGGATTTACGAAATATTTTTACGATCATTTTCGTATTTTAACTATTTTCGATAATCACTAAATTTAATTGATCGAATCCTAAACTAATCCGAAATGGTTTGAATTTTTTTTTACTATATTGTATATATGTAGTGCTTACATCAGACAGTTGCTTTTTGATAATTTTTAAGGAACTACCCAAAATTAAGCTTTCGGAAATTTATGAAAAAAAATCCCTAAAACGACGAAATCCTAAAGATTATGTCGCCTAAGTGTTTTTCATTATTTTTTTCTACATTTTTTTAGAATTATTTTTTCAATTAATTTTTGGGGAAAGTTGTAAACACTTAGACAAGGGAATTTAAAGTTTCGGTCGCCTAAGTGAATTTTATTTTGAATTTTATTGTTTACCGGATTTTTTTTTCCAAAACTAAAAAAAAATTGCAAAAAATTTAAATGACTTGGACAGTGGAATCTTCCTATTTTTCGTTGCCTAACTTGAAAATTTTGGCAACTCAGATGACGGAAATACGCCTACCGTGAAAATGTTGGCGCTTTTTTTTCCGCTAAAAAATTTTGGGCAAAGTTTCAGATAACTTAGGCGACGAAAATGCTTTGTTCCATCACCTAAGTGATCCTCTATAAACCCAAATCATCCACAATTTTTTACAATCTTTCATCTCACCTGTGACGACTCGAACCGTTGAATGTGTACCTATTGGTCGAGCCGTGACTTTGTGAGTTAATCATACTCGTGGGATTGTTAGCAACTTAATTATCGGGAAAGAATTTGATTCGAGTTCTTTCACGAAAGATGTAGAGAATTTAATTTTGAGCCCGTGGGAATTTCTGGAGAAATATTTTGTTAATCGAGGAATAAGTTATGAATATTTTCGGCCGTTGGATTTAGTCGTGTTTATCCGATTGGTTTCGATCCATTTTCGACTGTTGATTGTTTTTATCAGATAAGCTTGTGTTGATGTGACGACCCGGACTAGAATCAGCAGTATGATCAGCTATATTCGTGAGTTACGGCGTAGTCGCAGAGTTGCGACAGTTGTTTTAATCGCCGAACTCGTTAACGACTAAATTATTGGCCGAGAATTGGAGCTGAGTCTCTTCTCGAGAGTCGTTGTACGTGTGATTACGAGTTCGTGGGCGGTTCCGGATCGTTATTTGGACGACCGAGGAATTAATTATGAATATTTGAAGTTCAGATTTAAATGGTGGGCTACTTAACGACTAAATTATCGGACAGGAATTTGGTTTCGGCTTCTTCACGGAAGTTGTTCAGAATTTAATTTCGAGTTTGTGGGAACTTTCGGAGCATGATTTGGAGTTACGAGGAATTAGTTGCGAATTTTGCCGATTGTTGATTGTTTGGTTGATTTAATTATATGTTGATCGGAACAGTTGACTTTTTATCCGATTGGCCGATGTGTTTGACTTTGAGTGATTATTGAAGAGTATGTCGAGACGAGTTGGTGGCCGCGAGAATTATCGGAATCGGATATGCGACGAGGAAGTTACGCGTATTGGAAGTTGCCGAAAAGTGATTTTTTTGGGGTTTCCAATTTGGGAAACTATAAATAGTAAACTTACCATATTGGGAAGTCAAATGTTGGTCATTAATTTCTGGCTTGGTCAACTCGGTTTGACCGAGTGGTGTGCGTGGTGGTGCGACACCGTACGGTGCTCGCCGGCGGTGAGCTTCCTCCGGCCACCCCACGGCCTCCGGCCGGTCCCGTTCACTTCGCCTCACCTCCCTCATCTTGTTTCCGGCCACCATCGACGGCCTAGCTCACCGGAGAGGAAGTTATTTCCGGCCAAAATATTGAAGAAACTTGGTGAATTCGAACTATACTTTTTTGACCGATTCGAGCTACAACAAGGACTGGGTTTTGTAGCCCTCATCATTGTGAAGCTACCATGTAAGTTTGGTGATCCAATTCATCTTGTGTTTGGAGAATTTTGGATTGGAAAATTTGTGTACAATTCGGGTTTCATTGAAATTGGATGTGTTAGAGTGAAAATTGGACTTCGGTGTAGTTATGAAAGTTGCTCAGTGCAGGATTTTGAGTGGAATTGAGGTTTCCCCGCCGTGAAATTCTCCGGTCAACAGTGGCGCCGCCGTGGACGGCGGTCAACGGCGGCGGTCAACGGTCAACGGGTTGACTTTTTGACTTTCGGCAAGTCGCATGTCATTTGACTCGAAATCGCGCCCCGATCGCAGTGGGGAGGTTCGTTTTTCGATTTGAGCGTCCGAACGTAAAGCGAGGTATTGAAGTGGTATATACGGATTTTCGACGATTCGTCGACTTTGAATCACATGCTTCCGAGAACGGCTGTTTCTCGTGGTTTGATTTGTATTGTCGGATTATGATTTTGAATATTGGACATTGTGAATATTCAGGGGTTCGTGATCGTTGTTTTGGCGAGGGACTTTCCGCCGGATCACGGGTTAACGCAATACGCGTTACGCCAGTCTGTGAGTGGACAATTTCTTTTCACGGAAAATGATTGCGAGTCTTTTATATGATTTATGAACTTGAGCATGCGTATTGATATTACGATTATACGGTTATACTTATACGAATATACGTATACGAGTATACATTTACTTATATGATGTTTCATGCATTTGCATCGAAATGTTTATGATTTGGTTTACACAGAGTACAGTCGTGGTTACGTTGTTGTATCGATACACTCGCCTCTCGGCTGATCCCCGATGGTAGGCATATGTCAGGGGAGGCTGTGACTCCTGACCCGAGGTCTTTATCGGGGGGAGGCAGACCTTTGACCTGAGGCCATTTCCGGCTAGAATCACGTGTGGGTCTGGGATCCCGTGATTCGGACTGTACTAGCACGGTGTGTGTCCATGAGCGACCCCGTGGGATTTTTACTTGCATGCTCTGTACACTGGAGGAGTGTGAGTTTTACCTCGTGTACTATGTTGTTTTTATTTATCTGGACTCGCATATGTTTTTATAACATATATATTAACTGGTGAAAGACATTGATTTTTGTCCACTCACTCTAACGTGTTTATTGTCTTTCCCCTGGGCTTTTCGGTTTCCGTGCCCAGTTTGCAGTTCAGGCTCTGGTGTCGCACGTCGTGGTCAGAGGCATAGTGCTCGAGCTACTTTATTTCATCCAGTAGGTTTATTGTTCTACCTACTGTGGTATGAGTATACAATTATGTATTAGATGTCGCTCTGAGCTTCCTATCGAATATGTTATACGATTTTACACTGGATTTCAGTAAAGTGTATATATATTTACTACTTTACGTTATTGTTGATATATTGAGAAATCCGGATGGGGTTGGTGCCCACGGTTTGCTTTTTGTGGCATAGGATGGAGTGTATTTTACGCGTGCAGGTAATGGTAATTCCACGCTAGTAACGAAACTCTGCCCAAATTTTGAAAAGTTTTTGTTGGTTCGTGTTTTCGAAGGGGTTCGATTCCGATTTAGGGTGCTAAATCGGGGTTGGGTCCTTTCAGCTTGGTATCAGAGCATTAGGTTGTAGGTTCTGTAGACTTCTGTAGTCGTGTTTACTAAGGGTATTTGAGAATGTACAGCATGTCTGGAATGGTGACCCGACCGGCCGGCGGATAATCATCAAATTCCGGGTGTTGTATGCTTTCAAATATTTGAAGTTCCATGATTATATTCCACTTGTTGTGAACGATATTGTATTCATTAGGATGCCTCCTGACGTGCTTTCCGTGTCGTTTCGGTTGTGGATCCTATTGTGGATCAATCGACGCGTGATTTGCCTGAGAACAGTGGATTTGTATGAGTATTTAGAGCTCAGAGAATGTGTGGCACGGTTTGCCTGGGGATGTGTATATGAGCATCTATGTGTTGCCTCAGAACTGAGATTTGTGGCAGTGATGTGTGCCTGAGTCAGATTATTGTATTTGGTGGGCTGTTATTGTGTGAGTTCCGGTTGCGACTCCACGACCTACATTCAGAGTGTTGTGTATGTGGTAATGGTTTAATCAGGCTATCCAACAATTGAATGTGGAGTGTTTACTCACCTGAGGCAGAGATGCATTGTTTATATGTTTGTTACTGTTTGCACGAGTTATGTGGCTTCAGAGGAAGCAGTGCACGAGGTTCGAGATGAGTTTGAACCTGAGTATCAGAGAGAGAGTCTGATTGATGTGCCTCGAGATATCCATGAGGAGCTTGGCGTGCTGCACTCAGTGGCGAGGCTATTATGAGGAAATGTGTATGCGGTTTTCGATGTGATGGTTTGAGGAAAGTGGACTTAGTCGAGATTTTGATGAGGTTGAGTTCCGATACTTCGGGATCAGTGACTTCATCAGGCTGTGGCCTTTTCGAATATGTTGAGGATCCTCTGCTGATCCGTTTGACGATGGCGGAGATCACAGAGTAGTATACTTGCTCCTGTGGCATGAGTTAGAGTGATCGTTGGTGATCCTTTCACGCAGCAGGTGTTGCGGTGACTTATGTTTGTGGTACACTTTCAGTTGCTGTTTCGGTGGCCAGGAGGGTCACGTTGCGAGGGAGTGCCCTCAACCAGCTGTATTGGCGGTTTAGCAGCTCAGAGTTCACAAGGAAATCATGATGCTGTTTCTGGAGCTTGATCAACCCAGATTTCTAGACGAGCTATTCAGGAAGTCGCAATTGATGTGGGCGGCTAGTTGGGCATGTTGGAGTTCGTGCCATGACCTTGTTTGAGGACAGATTTTTCTCCGAGGTTACTTTTGCTTGAGGTCCATGGCGATTGTACCTGCATCTCCACTTCCGAGGTTTGGAGAGTGTTGTATCCATCCGGAGGTTGTGAGATTCTTGTTGGAGGATATGGGTTAGCCGCGGATCTGTTATAGCTGGACATTGTGGTTTTGGTGTGATTGTGAGTATGGACTTACTGACGACGTATTTGGTTATGTTCGAGTGCCTCGATGAGGAGGTTGTGTTTCGACGACCAGATTTCCCCGAGATGCTGTTTCGCGGTGATGGTCGAGCGGATGGTGGAGACGAGTTGTGTTGTTTGCTTAGCTCATGTTGTGGATACTACGGTTGTTGTGCCCGATGTTGAAGACATTGAGGTGGTTCCCGAGTTTTCCAGGTGTATACCGGAGGAGTTACCAGGTATTCCTCCAGTTCGGGAGACTGACTGCACAATCGAGCTTGTACCAGGCGCTAAACCCATTTTACCGATGTTTTGTCGTTCGGAGCCAGCGGAGCTGATAGAGCTACAGTTTCGACTCCAGGAGTTGCTGGAGGAGGTTTCAGGAGATTTCATGTGACCCCGCGTATTTGCGTGGTGTACTCTTGCAATGTTTTGCCGATGTTGAATGGTTCGACGTAGTGGTGCATTGACTACCGGAAGCCTGATTCGTTTCAGAGGAGAGTGAGTATCCTCCGTTTCGGATTGACGATTGGGTTGTTCAGCTCGTGAGAGCTCCAGTCTTGTCGGAGATTGATTTCGGGACCGGATACCATCAGTTGTGGTTCGGTGAGTCAGATGTGGCTTTGTTGGCTTACGGATCTCAGTGCGGGCATCAGGAGTTTTTGGTCACGCTATTTGGTTGACCAATGCCCCGTAGATCGTGTGGACGTGATGGACCATGTGTTCAGACGGTTTCTGAACGAGTTGCGGTCATGTTCGTTGGCAATGTCCTGATGTACTCCGAGAGTGTGGACTAGTACCTAGAGCCGATGCGAGCGGTTTTGCGGACTTCGCAAGATGATTAGTGTTTGTGAAGTTCAGCTAGTATGAGTTTTGGTTAGTTAGCGTGATGATTTTGGACTGTGTGATGTTACCTGAGGGAGTTGGCATAGGTCCTGACCAGAGAGAAGCCGTATTGATTTGGTGATTGCCCTACTATTGTACCAGAGATTCGGAGTTTCTCTTGGGTTTTGGCAGGCTTGTACCGACGGCTTGTGCAGGATATTCCCGAATTGCCACTTCACTTTCCGAATTGACGAAGAAGGCGCCAAGTTTGAGTGGTTCGATGCATGCGAGGAGAGTTGCTTACTCTTGCAGGATGGTCGACCGTTGCTTCGGTTTTGACCCTACCTGATGACTGCGACGAGTTCGTGGGATATGGCGATGCATCGAGATTTGGTTGGCTTATGCTTTGATGTTGTGTAGCAGAGCGGTGGCTCATGGTTACGGACAGTGGAAACCTTATGAGGCTACGTATCCGGAGTTTGATTTGGGTGTAGCTGTATTGGTGTTAGCATCAGAGAGTTTGAGACACTATAGCTATGGTGTGCAGCGCAGTATAGGACGTACACTGGTCATTTAAGTTTCATCCACTTGCATTTTCGGCCAAATTTGGGCTTGAGGCAGTGTAGATGAAGGGAGTTGATTAACGACTATGGCTGCACCTATGAGTTTGTTCGGGGAAGGTTAGAGGTTGTATTTGTCCATCCGTGTCAGATGTTGTTGCTGATGTATTCAGTCGAGAGTTAGGAGATTCAGTATTGCATGTGGGTATGTGTGGCTCGAGTTCCCGTGTTAGCTGATTTATGGGCTACGAGAGCTGAGTTTGAGTGTGATGATGTCGAGGCTTGTGAATTGCGTGCGATGTGCACCAGTAGTACGGAGATGTGCCTGATATTCCGAGTTTACTACTCGTGACGCAACATGAAGAGAAATGTAGCGGCATGTGTGTGCTGATGCCACATTCGTCGACTGGCGATGGCTAGGAGGCAGAGATTTACCGAGATGTGTCAGCCATTTGAGATTTCCGATTAGACGTGGCGGTTGCTGCGGTGATTGTGTGTGTTTGTACACTTTAGTTAGTGATACCAGTTGTTAGGCCTTTGTGGATCATTTGATGAATTCAGTACAGTTCCTTGTACTTTCGGAGATGATTCCAGTGGTTGGCTGACATATCTGTGTCTAACGGAGGTTGTCTATTCATGTAGTGTACCTGTGTCCCAGTTCACCGATCGAGGTGATCAGCTACGACTAAGTGTTGGCAAGCTTTGCAGCGAGCATTGGAGACCAAATTACGAGCTAGTACCGGTTCTTATCCTCGGATTGGCGAGCGATCTTTGAGGATTATTCAGGCCTTGGAGGGCATGTTGTGGACCTCGGTATTACAGTTCCGGAGGATTCGGGACCACCAGTTTCAGCTGTTCGAGGTTGCTTGCAGTACCAGGTTGTTGTCCACTGTGATTTTGATATTATTTGACGTCGTTTTAAGGAATGATGCTGTACTCCATTGTGCTGGAACGAGTTTGGTTTGAGTTTGGGTTGATGTTTGATTCTGATTTTGTGGAATGTGCTACTACAGACTGTCAGATTAGCGGTATGGGTTGATAATTGCCCGAGTTCGATATTTGAGTTATGTTGTCTTGAGTATGTGAGTTACGTTGGTATGAGCAGGTCGTGTTGTGATTTGCCTTGATGTTTTGATTCATATGTGGCCATAGGCGAGTTGTGTTATGCCGTATGGTTCGGCATCGCCTATAGTGTTGGCTTTGTGTGTTGTGTTCCGCGTGGCGGAACTATGTTTCAGGTTTGCTACGTGTTGTTTACCCTGTCTGTTCCTTATGTAGGAACACTTGGCGATTGTGTGAGCCAGTTCAGATTTGTGATTTGAGGGTACAGGGATTTCAGCATGGAACTATCTCCTATTGTGGAGTTTGTGATCAGAGTTGTTTAGTTGAGATTGCCGTTGGTGAGTTGAGCAGTATGCAGAGGCAGTGCTCCTACCTTGGAGTTGGCAGACTTGGAAATTTCGAGGTCGAAATTTTTCTAAGGGGGGTGGATTTGTGACGACCCGGACTAGAATCAGCAGTATGATCAGCTATATTCGTGAGTTACGGCGTAGTCGCAGAGTTGCGACAGTTGTTTTAATCGCCGAACTCGTTAACGACTAAATTATTGGCCGAGAATTGGAGCTGAGTCTCTTCTCGAGAGTCGTTGTACGTGTGATTACGAGTTCGTGGGCGGTTCCGGATCGTTATTTGGACGACCGAGGAATTAATTATGAATATTTGAAGTTCAGATTTAAATGGTGGGCTACTTAACGACTAAATTATCGGACAGGAATTTGGTTTCGGCTTCTTCACGGAAGTTGTTCAGAATTTAATTTCGAGTTTGTGGGAACTTCCGGAGCATGATTTGGAGTTACGAGGAATTAGTTGCGAATTTTGCCGATTGTTGATTGTTTGGTTGATTTAATTATATGTTGATCGGAACAGTTGACTTTTTATCCGATTGGCCGATGTGTTTGACTTTGAGTGATTATTGAAGAGTATGTCGAGACGAGTTGGTGGCCGCGAGAATTATCGGAATCGGATATGCGACGAGGAAGTTACGCGTATTGGAAGTTGCCGAAAAGTGATTTTTTTGGGGTTTCCAATTTGGGAAACTATAAATAGTAAACTTACCATATTGGGAAGTCAAATGTTGGTCATTAATTTCTGGCTTGGTCAACTCGGTTTGACCGAGTGGTGTGCGTGGTGGTGCGACACCGTACGGTGCTCGCCGGCGGTGAGCTTCCTCCGGCCACCCCACGGCCTCCGGCCGGTCCCGTTCACTTCGCCTCACCTCCCTCATCTTGTTTCCGGCCACCATCGACGGCCTAGCTCACCGGAGAGGAAGTTATTTCCGGCCAAAATATTGAAGAAACTTGGTGAATTCGAACTATACTTTTTTGACCGATTCGAGCTACAACAAGGACTGGGTTTTGTAGCCCTCATCATTGTGAAGCTACCATGTAAGTTTGGTGATCCAATTCATCTTGTGTTTGGAGAATTTTGGATTGGAAAATTTGTGTACAATTCGGGTTTCATTGAAATTGGATGTGTTAGAGTGAAAATTGGACTTCGGTGTAGTTATGAAAGTTGCTCAGTGCAGGATTTTGAGTGGAATTGAGGTTTCCCCGCCGTGAAATTCTCCGGTCAACAGTGGCGCCGCCGTGGACGGCGGTCAACGGCGGCGGTCAACGGTCAACGGGTTGACTTTTTGACTTTCGGCAAGTCGCATGTCATTTGACTCGAAATCGCGCCCCGATCGCAGTGGGGAGGTTCGTTTTTCGATTTGAGCGTCCGAACGTAAAGCGAGGTATTGAAGTGGTATATACGGATTTTCGACGATTCGTCGACTTTGAATCACATGCTTCCGAGAACGGCTGTTTCTCGTGGTTTGATTTGTATTGTCGGATTATGATTTTGAATATTGGACATTGTGAATATTCAGGGGTTCGTGATCGTTGTTTTGGCGAGGGACTTTCCGCCGGATCACGGGTTAACGCAATACGCGTTACGCCAGTCTGTGAGTGGACAATTTCTTTTCACGGAAAATGATTGCGAGTCTTTTATATGATTTATGAACTTGAGCATGCGTATTGATATTACGATTATACGGTTATACTTATACGAATATACGTATACGAGTATACATTTACTTATATGATGTTTCATGCATTTGCATCGAAATGTTTATGATTTGGTTTACACAGAGTACAGTCGTGGTTACGTTGTTGTATCGATACACTCGCCTCTCGGCTGATCCCCGATGGTAGGCATATGTCAGGGGAGGCTGTGACTCCTGACCCGAGGTCTTTATCGGGGGGAGGCAGACCTTTGACCTGAGGCCATTTCCGGCTAGAATCACGTGTGGGTCTGGGATCCCGTGATTCGGACTGTACTAGCACGGTGTGTGTCCATGAGCGACCCCGTGGGATTTTTACTTGCATGCTCTGTACACTGGAGGAGTGTGAGTTTTACCTCGTGTACTATGTTGTTTTTATTTATCTGGACTCGCATATGTTTTTATAACATATATATTAACTGGTGAAAGACATTGATTTTCGTCCACTCACTCTAATGTGTTTATTGTCTTTCCCCTGGGCTTTTCGGTTTCCGTGCCCAGTTTGCAGTTCAGGCTCTGGTGTCGCACGTCGTGGTCAGAGGCATAGTGCTCGAGCTACTTTATTTCATCCAGTAGGTTTATTGTTCTACCTACTGTGGTATGAGTATACAATTATGTATTAGATGTCGCTCTGAGCTTCCTATCGAATATGTTATACGATTTTACACTGGATTTCAGTAAAGTGTATATATATTTACTACTTTACGTTATTGTTGATATATTGAGAAATCCGGATGGGGTTGGTGCCCACGGTTTGCTTTTTGTGGCATAGGATGGAGTGTATTTTACGCGTGCAGGTAATGGTAATTCCACGCTAGTAACGAAACTCTGCCCAAATTTTGAAAAGTTTTTGTTGGTTCGTGTTTTCGAAGGGGTTCGATTCCGATTTAGGGTGCTAAATCGGGGTTGGGTCCTTTCAGCTGAATTGAGTCGTTGAATTTTTATCGGATTTGTCAAAGTTAGTTGACTTCAGGTGGAAATTGAAGAATTTGTCGAGATAAGTTCGTAGACATGAGAATCGTTGAAAACGGAGTTACGATGCAAAAGTTACGTTCGATCAAAATTTGTCGTAAAAAAATACGGAAGTTACCAAAAATGGAAAGTATAAATAGTGGGTTTCCTTTTTGGGTAAGTCAGACTTGGACTTTGGGGAGTTGACCGAGTCAACTCGGGTGAATTGACTCACCCTTGTTCACCATTTCAGGCCGAGCTTTGTTTGCCTTCGATGTGCCTTATTCTAGCGTCTTTTGGTCATGGTTCATTCATGAAAGTTGTTGGGCTTGAGCTCCTCTTTCTTTTTATAGGTCATTCACTCAATTTGGTTGCTGGATGAAGAAGTTATGGCATGTCAAAGTTCGGGAATTTCAGGGGTTTTCCGGCAAAATCGCCGGCGACAGTGGCGACGGTGGAGGCCGAGATGGAGGTCGACATGTTAGGGGTTTTGTAGCCCTTGGGCAGAGGAAACTTTTAAAAGTGGTCTTGCACCTTGCCATGGCCGGACAGAGGAGATCGGAGTGTATAAATTCCGGCGAGGGTTTTCGACTTCAAAGTGAGATTTGGACCTTTTCCGGTCAGAATTGGGCGTAACTTTGAACTAGAAAGTTGTTGGAAATGCCAAGATCTTCAAATTCATGTGTAGGTTGGAATTTTCCGATGGCGGCTCGGCGCGCCACTGTGTGTGGCGGTTTTCCGGCCGAGATGATTTTTGACAAGTTTTATGTTGTTTTACTTGGAATCGCGCACCAATCGCAGTGGTGAGGTTTCTATTTTGAATTGAGCATTGGAATTTGTAGTGAGGTTTTATAGTGTGTTAATTGAATTTTTGACGATTTCGTCGATATTTGAGTTATATGTTTTCGGGAATGGTTGGTTCTCAAGGATGTTTACCAGGGGAGGCTGTGAGCCCTGACCCGAGCCTTTTACCAGGGGGGGGGGCAGACCTCTGACCTGAGGCCTTTCTGGCTAGAATCACGTGTGGGTCTGGGATCTCGTGATTCGGACTGTACTAGCGCGGATGTGTCCATGAGTGACCCCGTGGGATTTTTATGATGCATGCTCTGTACGCGTGAGGAGTTAGAGTCTCCCTCCTGTACCATATTATTTTCATGCATTTAGACTCGCATATGTTTTTATAAAATATATTATTCTACGAAAGACATTTATTTTCGTCCACTCACTCTAACAGTTTATATGTCTTTCCCTAGGCTCTTCGTTTTCTATGCCCAGATTGCAGCTTGGATTCAGGTGTCGCACGTTGAGGTATGAGGCATAGTATTCGAGCCACTCTTCCTTTTTCAGTAGGTTTCTTGTTTAGCCTACTGCTGTGTATTTATGTACATATATACTAGAGGTCGCTCTGAATACTTTAATGTTTATATTTTCATATGATTTTCCCGGATTTCTGTAAAGTTACAGTTTTTGCTTATTGCTTTATATTATGTTATGATTTTGAGAAATTCAGATGAGATTGGTGCCCACGGTTTGACTTTTGTGGCATAGGATGAAGTGTATTTTCGGGTGCAGGAGAATGGTAACTTCGCGCTATAGTGAAACTCTGCCGAAATTTCTATGGTTTTCGAAAGTTTATGTTTCAGAAGGGGTTTGATTTCGATTTAGGCAACTAAATCGGGGTCGGGTCCTTTCAACTTGGTATCAGAGCATTAGGTTTTAGGTTCTGTAAACTTTTGTAGTCGTGTTTACTAAGGATATTTGAGAATGTAAAGCATGTCTGGAGCGATGACCCGACCGGCCGGCGGATACTTATCAATGCTCTGGGTGTTGTATGCTTTCAAATGTTTGAAGTTCCATAATTACGTCATGTTTGTTGTGAACAATGTCTTATTCATTAGGATGCCTCCTTGATGTGTTTTTCGTGTCAGTAAGGTTGTGGATCCTATTGAGGATCAGTCGACGCGCGACTTGATAATATGAGTTGTGGGTTTGGATGAGCATTCTGGGTTCAAAAATATGTGTGGCATGGTTTTCCCTGTTGTGCATGTATGGGCGTCTATACGTTGCTTTTGAACAGAGAATTGTGGTAGTTGATGGTTTGCTTGAGTCAAATCATTGCTTTTGGTAGGTTGGTATTGTGTGAGTTCCTATTGCGACTCCATGACCTACATTTAGGGTATTGTTTATACGGTAATGGTTCAATCACGCAACCCAACAACTGAAATATGGAGTGTTTACCAACCTGAGGCAAGGATGTATTGTTCACATGTTTGTTCCAGTTTGCACGTGTTATGTGGCTTCAGAGGAAGCAATGCAGGAGGTTCGAGATGAGTTTGAACCAGAGCATCAAAGGGATTTTGACTGTTATGCCTCGAGACAACCGCGAGGAGTTTGTTGTGCTGCACTCAGAGGCGAGGACATTGAGAATGTGAGGCATATACGGTTTCAGACATGTCGGTTTGAGGAAGGTGAACTTAGTCGAGATACTTTGTTGAGGTTGAGTTCAGGCACCTCGGGATCAGTAACTTTATCAGGCTGTGGCCTTTTCGATTATGTTGATGGTCATTTGGACAAGGCGGAAGATATGTTTGGTGGAGAAGGAGATCACAAAGTAGTGGACTAGTTCCTGTGGCATGAGTCAGAGTGGTTGTTGGTGATCCTTCCACACAGCAAGAGTTTCCATTATACAACCTTTAGAGTAGGCGTCACTGTGGTTTGTGTCTGAGGGGCATTCTCAGTTGCTATTGTGGTGGCCAAGAGGGTCACGTTACGAGGGTACATCCTCAGTTAGCAGTTTTAGTGGTTTGGCAGCTCAGAGTTCAGGAGGAGGCCAAGGTACCATTTCTGGAGTTTGACCAACGCGATCTTTTAGAAAAGTCAATCAGCAAAGTCGCAATCAATGTGGACGGTTAGTTGGACATGTCAGAGTTCGTGCCACGACCCTGTGTGAGGGCAGAGTTTCCCTGAGGTTACCGTTGCTTGACATCCATGGCTATTATGCTTGCATCTTCACTTCTGGGTTTATGGAGAGTGTTGTATCTAGTTGATGAAATTGTGTGTATCAAGTGGGGTATCGAGACTATGAGGTTTGCAGGAGGTTGTGGACTAGCTGCGGAGTGGTTGTTCGTGGCAAGAATGTTGTAGTCCTTTGACGTCCAGTCGTGCCAGAGATCTTGTTTAGAGGTGAAATAAAGGCTTTTCTACTACGTGTGGTTTCAGCAATGAGGCTGAGCTGATGATGAAGCAAGGATGTATGCCGTACTTGGCACATGTTCCTGATATGGAGGTTGTTGTACCTGATGTTCGCGATGTTGAGCTTATCTGTGAGTATTCAGATGTTTTTTAGAGAATGTATCAGCGTCGAGGGAGTTGCATATTCAAATTCAGGAACTATTTGAGGAAGACTTCATTTGATTTATTGTTTTATCTTGGGGTGTTCCAGTATGTTTTATGAGGATGTAAGATGGTTCGATGAGGTTGTGCATCGACTACCGGAAGCTGAATCAGGTTTTAGAGAAGAGCAAGTATCCTCCACTTTGGATTGATGGCTTGTTTGATCAGCTTATTGGAGATTCAGTTTTAGGAGATTGATTTCAGATTTGAGTATCATTAGTTTCGATCAGAGGGTCGAGTTGAAATGGTCAGATACCTGTGATGAGAGTTACATATTATGGTTAGAGAAGAGGTTGATTACTGCACCATTGTTCACCATTATGTGATGTCAGTGAGGGGTATGTTATGTATAGTGATGTTTCAAAACTAGATTTTGGTCGAGTTGGGCTGCAGCATGGTAATATGATGGTATATGGTTCCAGGCAGTGGAAGCTTTATGAAGTTACGTATCCTATGTATGATTTAGGAGTAGCTGTCTTTGTGTTAGCATCGAAGAGTTGGAGACACTACTGCTATGGCGTGCAGCGCAGAGCAGGATGTACATTGATCACTTGAGTTTCATCTACTTGCGTATTCAACCAGATTTGAGCATGAGGCAGCGTAGATGGATTGGGTTGATTAACGATTATGGTCGCACATTTGAGTTCATTCGGGAAAGGCTAATGTGATTGTACTTTAAATATCATTCAGGGGTATTGTTGCTGATGCACTTAGTCGGAAATTTAGAGTTTATATGTTTCATGTACGTGTTGCAAGAATCTCATTGTTAGCGGAGTTGCGAGCTACAAGAACTGAGTTAGAGTATGATGATAGAGCATTGTTGGCTAGTTCCAGGATCGACCTGTGTTACTTGATCAGGTCTGTGAGGCTCAGGATGCGGATTCCTACTGGTTGGACAAGAAGAATACAATTTAGAATGGTGTTCCAGCAGAGTATCAGTTAAGGAATGTTGGCACTTTATCGTGCAGAAGGAGACTATGTGGGCCCAGAGACGATGAATTGAAGAGAGAGATGCTTATTGAAGCTCATTGTTCTACGTATGTTATGCACTGGTGGTACGAAGATGTATCAGATGCTTAGAGTTTACTACTACTCATGGCACAACATGAAGAGGGAAATAGCAGCTTATGGGAGCAGATGCCTCATTTTTCAGCTGGTGAAGGTAGAGAGACGGAAACTTGCTGGAAAGTTACAGCCATTGGAGATTCCTGATTAGAATTGGGAGCATATCACTATAGGTTTCGTATATCAGTTACCGCGTACTTCAGATGGTAATACTAGTTATTAGGTCATTGTTGACCGTTTGACGAAATTAGTTCATTTCCTTGTACTTCCAGGAAAGATTTCAGTGGGCAGGCTGGCAGGGTGGTATTTAGCAGAGGTTGTCCATTTGCATGGTGTGCCTGTGTCCCAGGTCTCTGATCGAGATAATGAGTTACAACAGAGTTTTGGCAGGCATTGCAGTGAGCATTGGGGACCATATTACAGTTTAGTGCAATTTTTCATCCTTAGATTGGTGGGCAATCTGAGAGGACTATTCAGACTTTGGAGGACATGTTGTGGTTCTGTGTATTGCTGTACAGAAGGATTTGGGACCAGTAGTTTCATTCGTTCGAGATTGCTTGTAGTATCAGTTTGCAGACCAGTATTTTTTGCACTCCATTGTGTTGGAGTGAGTTTGGAATGAGATGACTTTTGGTCCTGATTTAGTTGAATGTGCTATTGTAGACCTTCGGATTAGTAGGGATAGGTTGATAATTGCTCGTGATCGTCAGGGACGTTATGCATATGGGAGTAGGTTGAGTCATTGAGTTCAAGGTTGGTGATTAAGGTTTCCTTGGGATGGTATGATTTGTTTTGGAAGTTGTGGTATACTTTGCCATGTTATATTCGTCTGTATGTGATCATGGGGTGAGTTAGTGTTGTGACATATAGTTTGGCATTGTCTGTAGCGTTGGGCAGTATGTATGTTGTATTCCATGTGGTGGAACTACATTTCAGATTTATTGCATGTTTAGCACCCTATCAGTTCCTTATACAGGAAGACTTGACATTTGTGGAGAGCCAGTTCAGATTTTGGATTTGAGGATGCAGGGATTACAACACAGAGATACTTCTTATTGTGAAGCCTGATGGTAGAGTCATTCAGTTGAAATAGTCATTTGGGAGTTTGAGCAGTATGCAGAGGCAGTATCCCTACTTTTCAGTTGGCAGGCTTGGAAATTTTGAGGTCGAAATTTTTGTAAGGGGGGTAGATTTGTGATGACCAGAACCGTTGAATGTGTACTTATTGGTCGAGCCGTGACTTTGTGAGTTAATCATACTCATGGGACTGTTAGCGACTAAATTATCGGGCAAGAATTTGATTCGAGTTCCTTCACGAAAGATGTAGAGAATTTAATTTCGAGCTCGTGGGAATTTCCGGAGAATTATTTCGGTAGTCCAGGAATAAGTTATGAATATTTTTGGCCGTTGGATTTAGTCGTGTTTATCCGATTGGTTTCGATCCGTTTTCGACCGTTGATCATTTTTATTAGATAAGCTTGTGTTGAATTGAGCCGTTGACTTTTTATAGGATTTGTCAAAGTTGGTTGACTTCAGGTGGAAATTGAAGAATTTGTTGAGATAAGTTCGTAGACACGAGAATCGTTAAAAACGGAGTTACGATGTAAAAGTTACGTTCGATCAAAATTTGTCGTAAAATAAATACGGAAGTTACCAAAAATGGAAAGTATAAATAGTGGGTTTCCTTTTTGGGTAAATCAGACTTGGACTTTGGGGAGTTGACCGAGTCAACTCGGGTGAATTGACTCACCCTTGTTCACCATTTCAGGCCGAGCTTTGTTTGCCTTTGATATGCCTTATTCTGGCGTCTTTTGACCGTGGTTCTTATATGAAAGTTGTTGGTCTTCAGCTCCTCTTTCTTTTGATAAGTCGTTCACCAAATTTGGCTTCCAGATGAAGAAGTTATGGCTTTTCAAAGTTCGGGAATTTCGGTGGGTTTTCCGGCGAAATCGCCGGCGACGGTGGCGACGGTGGAGGCCGAGATGGAGTTTGACTTTTTAGGGGTTTTGTAGCCCTTGGGAAGAGGAAACTTTTAAAAGTTGTCTTGCACCTTGCCATGGCCGGACGAAGGAGATCGGAGTGAATAAATTCCGGCGAGGGTTTTCGACTTCAAAGTGAGATTTGGACCTTTTCCGGTCAAAATTGGGCTTAACTTTGAACTAGAAAGTTGTTGGAAATGTTGAGATCTTCAAATCCATATGTAGGTTGAAATTTTCTGGGCCGATGGAATTTTCCGGCCGAGATGATTTTCGACAAGTTTTATGTCGTTTTACTCGGAATTGTGCACTGATCGCAGTGGTGAGGTTTATATTTTGAATTGAGCATCGAAATTTGTAGCGAGGTTTTATAGTGTGTTTATTGAATTTTTGACGATTTCGTCGATATTCTAGTTATATGTTTTTGGGAATGGTTGGTTCTCGAGATGTGGTTCAGGATTTTGAAGTGTGATTTTGAACAGTGGTATTTGTGATTATTCAGGGGATCGCGATGATCCGTTTGGCGAAGGATTTTCCGCCGGGTCTCGGGATTAGCGCGTTTGCGCGCTGAGCTTGTCTGTGAGTGGACACATTTCTTTTCACTGATTGGTTGCGAGTCTTTTATATACATTTTATGAGCATGAGCATGCATATGCGATTATGATTTATACGAACATGTGTTTTACGGTTATGCATTTACGTATATGCATCGACGGATATACTTTCATAATTATATATTACAAATATGCATTTACATTATGCTCATTACATTTGTATGAAACTATTTATGATTTGGTTTACACAGAGTAAAGTTTTAGTATATGTGGTTGTAACGATACACTTGCATCCCGGCTGATCCCCGAGGATGTTTACCGGGGGAGGCTGTGACCCTTGACCCGAGGCCTTTACCGGGGGGCAGGGGAGGGGGGGGGGCAGACATCTGACCTGAGGCCTTTCTGGCTAGAATCACGTGTGGGTCAGGGATCCCGTGATTCGGACTGTACTAGCGCGGATGTGTCCATGAGTGACCCCGCGGGATTTTTACGATGCACGCTCCGTACGCGTGAGGAGTTAGTGTCTCCCTTGTGTACCATATTATTTTCATGCATTTAGACTCGCATATGTTTTTATAACATATATTATTCGGCGAAAGACATTTATTTTCGTCCACTCACTCTAACGGTTTATATGTCTTTCCCTGGGCTCTTCGTTTTCTATGCCCAGATTGCAGTTTGGATTCAGGAGTCGCACGTCGAGGTTGGAGGCATAGTATTCGAGCCACTCTTCCTTTTTCAGTAGGTTTTTTGTTTAGCCTACTGCTGTGTATTTATGTATATATATACTAGAGGTCGCTCTGAATACTCTGATGTTTATATTTTCATATGATTTTCCCGAATTTCTGTAAAGTTACAGTTTTTGCTTATTGCTTTATATTATGTTATGATTTTGAGAAATCCGGATGGGATTGGTGCCCACGGTTTGGCTTTTGTGACATATGTGAAGTGTATTTTCGGGTGCAGGTGAATGGTAACTTCGCGCTATAGTGAAACTCTGCCGAAATTTCTATAGTTTTCGAAAGTTCATGTTTCAGAAGGGATTTGATTTCGATTTAGACAACTAAATCAGGGTCGGGTCCTTTCATCACCCATGTCTCTCTTCCTCTCTCTCTCTCTCAATCACACCTTACACACCACCACCACCAACACCCCCACCCTTATGGCCAGGGCACCACCACCACCCCCACCCCATGGCCACGGTACCACCACGACGCATCACCATCACCACCACCACGACGCACCACCACTACCACCACACACCACCACTATCTCGATCGACTCCACTACACCACACACCACCACCTCGACACCACCATAACACCACCACCACACAAAAAAGCCGTCGCCACCACCACCAACCTTAAAATATATTAATTACGAATTTTCCCATGAATTATTAATTTACATATAATAATTAATTATAATTTAATGAATTTCTCATTTATTTTTTTTAAAACAAAACAACCACTTAGACGATGGAATTTGAATTCCCTCGCCTGAGTCAATAATTAATATTTTAAATTTTTTTTAAATAAATATTTATGCGACGAAAATAATTTGTTGGCTAACAAAGCATCTAAACGACGTTTATTATTGTCATCCAATAAGATATATTTCCGTCGCAATTAAGTATAACGACGCTATTTTTTCCATCATCTAAGAAGAAACTACTACGACGTTATTCTCAAATTCTGTCTGCTAAAATATTTTGCGACACTGCTTAGCCAACAGTCCTTAGCCGACAAAAATTCCGTTGTTTAAGCTAGTAGCAAACAGAATAGGTCTTTTATGAGACAAAGTTCGTCCGTCTTCTAACCAAAGTATTTTGGTAGTGTAACGTTAGACGAAACAAACTGATAGTTGAGACATTTTCTGCATGCATGAGCACCTAAAATGCTTCTTTCCTTGAGCATGTTAGCACAAAAGCCACAAACTCGCTGATGCCATCTATATACCGCACATCACATCTATTCGTCAACTGTATTTAACTCTTATCCATATTTCTGCGTGAGGATAATAAATCGATCTATTAATTATATAATTTTTCAACCAATAATTCATTAATCTAATATACTTTATATATATATTATCAAATGCATCGCACGCACATAACATGCACATACTGAAAGGACCCAACCCCGATTTAGCTTCCTAAATCGGAATCAAATCCCTTCGAAAACACGAACCAACAAAAACTTTTCGAAATTTCGGCAGAGTTTCGCTACTAGCGTGGAATTACCATTACCTGCACGCGGAAAATACACTTCATCCTATGCCACAAAAAGCAAACCGTGGGCACCAATCCCATCCGGATTTCTCAACATATCAACAGTAAAGTAAAACAATAAATATATATATACTTTTCTGAAATCCGGTATAAAATCGTATAACATATACCACAGAAAGCTCAGAGCAACATCTAATACATAATCGTATACGCACACCACAGTAGGTAGAACAATAAACCTACTGGATGAAACAAGATTGCTCGAGCACTATGCCTCCGACCACGACGTGCGACACCAGAGCCTGAACTGCAAACTGGGCACGGAAACCGAAAAGTCCAGGGGAAAGACAATAAACACGTTAGAGTGAGTGGACGAAAATAAATGTCTTTCACCAGTTATTATATATGTTTAAAATAACATATGCGAGTCCAGGTAAATAAACATAGTATAGTACGCGAGGTAAATGTGACGACCCGGACCAGAATCAGCAGTATGATCAGCTTGATTGATGAGTTTGTGTGTAGTCGCAGAGTTGTTCGACAGTTATTGAATCGCCAGGCTCGTTAACGACTAAATTATTGGCCGAGAATTGGAGCTGGGTCTCTTCTCGAGAGTCGTTGTACGTGTGATTACGAGTTCGTGGGCGGTTCCGGATCGTTATTTGGACGACCGAGGAATTAGTTATGAATATTTGAAGTTTCGACGGAAACGAATTATTATGGCAGGTTTGTTCGCGACTAAATTACCGGACGAGAATTTGGTTTCGGCTTCTTCACGGAAGTTGTTCAAAATTTAATTTCGAGTTCGTGGGAACTTCCGGAGCATGATTTGGAGTTACGAGGAATTAGTTGCGAATATTTCCGTTTGTTGTTGGTTTAGTCGATTTATTATGTGTTTGGGCTGAACAGTTGACTTTTTATCCGTTTGGCCGATATGTTTGACTTTGAGTGATTATTGAAGAGTACGTCGATACGAGTTTGTGGCCACGAGAATTATCGGAATCGGAATTACGACGAGAAAGTTATACGCGTTTGAAGTTTGTCGAAAGGATAATTACAAGTTTCCTTTTTGGGAAAGTATAAATAGTGGGCTGCCAAAAAGGGAAAGTCAAACTATTCATTATGCTTGTTGACTGGAGTTGACCGAGTCAACTCGGCCATGGGAGGGTGGCGCGACACCTCCACGGCTCGCCGACGGCGAGAAGCATTCCGGCCATCCCAAGGCTCGGCCTTGGTCTCCTTCGACGCGTCTTGGTTCCCTTGTTCCGTTTCTGGTCTCCTTTCACGGCAAGGCTCGCCGGAGGAGGAGATATTTCCGGCCAAAATTCAAGGAAAATTGAGGTATTCGGGTTCTATGATTTTGGACGATTTGAACTGAAATTTTGGGTGGGCTTTGTTGCTCTCATCCCATAGATGCTTCCCTATAAGTTTGGAGATTCAATTTGATGTGTGTAAGGAGAATTCTTGATTGGAAATTTGTGTATTCATTCGGTTTTTCATGAAATTGACCATGTTAGAGTGCGAATTGGACTTCGGTGCAGTTGACAAAGTTGCTCAGTGGGTGGTTTTGTATGGAATAGGGGTTGCTCCGCCGAGAAATCTTCCGGTCAGTGGCGGCGCCTCCGTGGGCGGCGGTCAACGGCGGTCAATGGTCAACGGGTTGACTTTTTGACTTTCGGCAAGTTGCATGTCGTTTGACTCGAAATCGCGCTCCGAACGCAGTGGGGAGGTTCGTTTTTCGAGTTGAGCGTCCGAACGTAAAGCGAGGTATTGAGGTGGTATATACGGATTTTCGACGATTCGTCGACTTTGAATTGTGTATTTCCGAGAACGGTGGTTTCTCGTGGTTTGATTTGTATTGTCGGATTATGATTTTGAATATTGGACATTGTGGATATTCAGGGGTTCGTGATCGTTTGTTTGGCGAGGGACATTCCGCCGGATCACGGGTTAACGCGATACGCGTTACGCCAGTCTGTGAGTGGACATTTTATTTTCACGGAATGATTGCGAGTCTTTTATACACGTTTATGAACTTGAGCATGCAGCATGATTATGGTTTTACGAGCATGAGATTTCATATGAGATTCTGATTATATAAGCATGTGTTTATGATTATACGAATATGTTTATACGGATATACGTATACGAGTATACATACACTTATAAGTTGTTTCATGCATTTGCATCG
Source organism: Geum urbanum (assembly GCA_946800695.1). Classification (NCBI taxonomy): domain Eukaryota; kingdom Viridiplantae; phylum Streptophyta; class Magnoliopsida; order Rosales; family Rosaceae; genus Geum; species Geum urbanum. The sequence goes on from OX327004.1 coordinate 28,420,175, forward strand.
AACTGTTTATGATTTGATTTACACAGAGTACAGTCTCAGTTACGTTGTTGTATCGATACACTTTGCCTCTCGGCTGATCCCCGATGGTAGGCCACCAGGAGGGGCAGTACCCCTACCTGACCGGCGAGGGGCAGTACCCCGGAACCGAGGCCTTTCTGGCTATGAATCACGTGGTAGTCAAGGACTCCATGATTCTGACTGTACTAGCACGGACGTGTCCATCAGTGACCCCGTGATACTTTCTATGCATGCTCTGTTTACGAGTTGGAGTCAGCGTCTCCTCGTAAAGGATTTGATTTGATTTATTTTTATTTCGACTCGCGTATGTTTTTATAACATATACACTTGGTGAAAGACATTTATTTTCGTCCACTCACTCTAACGTGTTTATTGTCTTTCACCTGGGCTTTTCGGTTTCCGTGCCCAGTTTGCAGTTCAGACTCTGGTGTCGCACGTCGTGGTCGGAGGCATAGTGCTCGAGCTACTTTGTTTCATCCAGTAGGTTTATTGTTCTACCTACTGTGGTATGCGTATATGATTATGTATTAGAAGTCGCTCTGAGCGTCCTATTGAATATGTTATACGATTTTACCCGGATTTCAGTAAAGTATATATATTATATGTATTGTTTACTTTACTGTTAATATATTGAGAAATCCGGATGGGATTGGTGCCCACGGTTTGCTTTTTGTGGCATAGGATGAAGTGTATTTTTAGCGTGCAGGTAATGGTAATTCCACGCTAGTAACGAAACTCTGCCCAAATTTCGAAAAGTTTTTGTTGGTTCGTGTTTTCGAAGGGGTTTGATTCCGATTTAGGAAGCTAAATCGGGGTTGGGTCCTTTCAGTAAAACTCACACTCCTCCAGTGTACTGAGCATGCAAGTAAAAATCTCACGGGGTCACTCATGGACACACACCGTGCTAGTACAGTCCGAATCACGGGATCCCAGACCCACACGTGACTCTAGCCAGAAAGGCCTTAGGTCAGAGGTCTGCCTCCCCCCGGTAAAGACCTCGGGTCAGGAGTCACAGCCTCCCCTGGCAATAAGCCTACCATCAGGGATCAGCCGAGAGGCAAGTGTATCGATACAACAAAATAACCAAGACTGTACTCTGTGTAAACCAAATCATAAACATTTCGATACAAATGCAATATACAGCATATAAATGCATATACGTAATATATAATGATATAAGCATAATCAGCTAACACATGCTCGTATAACTCGTAATCTCGTACGCATGCTCAAATTCGAAAATCATATAAAAGACTCGCAATCATTTCCGTGAAAAGAAATTGTCCACTCACAGACTAGCGTAACGCGATATGCGTTAATCCGTGATCCGGCGGAAAGTCCATCGCCAAACGAACGATCACGAACACCTGAATATTCATAAAATCCATATCTCAAAATCATATCTCGACAATACAAGACAAATCATGAGAAACCACCGTTCTCGGAAACACATAACTCAAAGTCGACGAATCGTCGAAAATCCGTATATGTACACCTCAATACCTCGCTATACATTCAGATGCTCAAATCGAGAAACGAACCTCCCCACTGTGATCGGGGCGCGATTTCGAGTCAAATGACATGCAACTTATCGAAAGTCCATGTGACGACCCGGACCAGAATCAGCAGTATGATCAGCTATATTCGTGAGCTACGGCGTAGTCGCAGAGTTGCGACAGTTGTTTTAATCGCTGAAGCTTCTTAACGACTAAATTATTGGCCAAGAATTGGAGCTGGGTCTCTTCTCGAGAGTCGTTCTATATGTGATTTTGAGTTCATGGGCAGTTCCGGATCGTTATTTGGACGACCGAGGAATTAGTTATGAATATTTGAAGTTCAGATTTAAATGGTGGGCTACTTAACGACTAAATTACCGGACGAGAATTTGGTTTCGGTTCCTTCACAAAAGTTGTTCAGAATTTAATTTCGAGTTTGTGGGAACTTCCGGAGTATGATTTTGAGTTACGAAGATTTAGTTATGATTATTTCCGATTGTTGATTGTTTAGTCGATTTAAATGGATGTTGATTCAAGGGTTGACTTTTTATCCGTTTGACCGATATGTTTGACTTCGGGTAATATTGGAAGAATATGTCGAGACGAGTTTGTGGCCGCGAGAATTATCGGGATCGGAATTACGACGAGAAAGTTACGCGTGTTTGAAGTTTATCGAAATATGAATTATGGGGTTTCCTAATTGGGAAAACATTTAATGAGTATTTAATGAGGGGTTTCCTTAATTAGTAAGTCAACTGTTCATTATTGGCTTTGACTGAGTCAACGCGGGCTAGGAGGACGGCGACGTGGTGCCTCACGGTGGTCGGCGGCGAGCTGCCGTCCGGCCATCTCCGGTCATGGGAGAGGATCCATTCGACTCGGCCCGGTGTCCCGATCCCGTTTCCAACCATCATGTACGGCGAGGCTCGCCGGAAAGAGGAGTTTTTACCGGTTAAATTTTTGAAATTTTAGTGTTAATGGTGGTTTGTGATTTTGGCCGAATTGAGCTACATCAAGCACTGGGTTTTGTAGCCCTCATCTCCATGATTCTAACCATATAGGTATGGAGTTCTAATTTTGCTTGTGTGTGGAGAATTTTGGATGTGAAATTTTGGGAACAATTCGGTTTTGCTTGAAATTGGATGTGTTAGAGTGAGAATTGGTCTTTGATGTAGTTGACAAAGTTGCTCAGTGGGTGGTTTTGCATGGAATAGGGGTTGCTCCGCCGTGAATTCTTCCGGTCAACAGTGGCGCCGCCGTGGACGGCGGTCAACGGCGGTCAACGGTCAACGGGTTGACTTTGAAGACTGTGTGTTGACAAGTTCGCTGGCTGAGGTAATCAGCTACAACTGTGTGTTGACAAGCTTTACAGCGAGCATTGTGAACCAAATTACGAGTTAGTACCAGTTTTTATCCTCAAATTGGCGGGCGATCTTTGAAGACTAATCAGGCTTTGGAGGGCATGTTGTGGACCTCGGTATTGCAGTTCCGGAGGATTCGAGACCAGCAGTTTCTGCTGTTCGAGGTTGCTTGCAGAACCAGGTTGTTGTCCACTGTGATTTTGATATTGTTTGACATCGTTTTGAGGAACGATGTTGTACTTCATTATGTTGGAGTGAGTTTGGTTTGAATTTGAGTTGATGTTTGTTTCCGATTTTGTGGAGTGTGTTACCACAGACTGTCAGATTAGCGGAAATGGATTGGTTATTGCCCGAGTTCGATGTTCGAGCTATGCTGATATGAATGTGTGAGATATATTGATGTGTGAACTGAGTTGTGATTTGCCTTGATGTTTTGATCCATATGTGGCCATAGGCGAGTTTGTATTATGCCGTATAGTTCGGCATCGCCTATAGCATTGGCTTTTGTGCGAGTTGTGTTCCGTGTGGCGGAACTGTGTTTCAGGTTGGTTTCGTGTGGTATACCCTGTCTGTTCCTTATGCAGGAACACTTGGCACTTGTGTGGAGCCAGTTCAGATTTGTGATTTGTGCGTACAGAGATTTCAGCACGGAGTTGTCTCCTATTGTGGAGACGGTTACCATAGTCGTTCAGTTGAGATTACCACTGGGCAGTTGAGCGGTATGCAGAGGCAGTGCTCCTACTTTTAGCCAGCAGACTTGGAAATTTCGAAGTCGAAATTTTTCTAAGGGGGGGTGGATTTGTGACGACCCGGACCAGAATCAGCAGTATGATCAGCTATATTCGTGAGCTACGGCGTAGTCGCAGAGTTGCGACAGTTGTTTTAATCGCCGAAGCTTCTTAACGACTAAATTATTGGCCGAGAATTGGAGCTGGGTCTCTTCTCGAGAGTCGTTCTATATGTGATTTTGAGTTCATGGGCAGTTCCGGATCGTTATTTGGACGACCGAGGAATTAGTTATGAATATTTGAAGTTTAGATTTAAATGGTGGGCTACTTAACGACTAAATTATTGGACGAGAATTTGGTTTCGGTTTCTTCATGGAAGTTGTTCAGAATTTAATTTCGAGTTTGTGGGAACTTCCGGAGTATGATTTTGAGTTACGAAGATTTAGTTATGATTATTTCCGATTGTTGATTGTTTAGTCGATTTAAATGGGTGTTGATTCAAGGGTTGACTTTTTATCCGTTTGACCGATATGTTTGACTTCAAGTAATATTGGAAGAATATGTCGAGACGAGTTTGTGGCCGCGAGAATTATCGGGATCGGAATTACGACGAGAAAGTTACGCGTGTTTGAAGTTTATCGAAATATGAATTATGGGGTTTCCTAATTGGGAAAACATTTAATGAGTATTTAATGAGGGGTTTCCTTAATTAGCAAGTCAACTGTTCATTATTGGCTTTGACTGAGTCAACGCGGGCTAGGAGGAGGGCGACGTGGTGCCTCACGGTGGTCGGCGGCGAGCTGCCGTCCGGCCATCTCCGGTCATGGGAGAGGATCCATTCGACTCGGCCCGGTGTCCCGATCCCGTTTCCAACCATCATGTACGGCGAGGCTCGCCGGAAAGAGGAGTTTTTACCGGTTAAAGTTTGGAAATTTTAGTGTTAATGGTGGTTTGTGATTTTGGCCGAATTAAGCTACAACAAGCACTGGGTTTTGTAGCCCTCATCTCCATGATTCTAACCATATATGTATGGAGTTCTAATTTTGCTTGTGTGTGGAGAATTTTGGATGTGAAATTTTGGGAACAATTCGGTTTTGCTTGAAATTGGATGTGTTAGAGTGAGAATTGGTCTTTGATGTAGTTGACAAAGTTGCTCAGTGGGTGGTTTTGCATGGAATAGGGGTTGCTCCGCCGTGAATTCTTCCGGTCAACAGTGGCGCCGCCGTGGACGGCGGTCAACGGCAGTCAACGGTCAACGGGTTGACTTTTTGACTTTCGACAAGTCGCATGTCATTTGACTCGAAATCGCGCCCCGATCGCAGTGGGGAGGTTCGTTTTTCGAGTTGAGCGTCCGAACGTAAAGCGAGGTATTGAAGTGGTATATACGGATTTTCGACGATTCGTCGACTTTGAATTATCTGTTTCCGAGAACGGTGGTTTCTCGTGGTTTGATTTGTATTGTCGGATTATTACTTTGAATAATGAACTTTGTGAATATTCAGGGGTTTCGTGATCGTTCGTTTGGCGAGGGACATTCCGCCGGATCACGGGTTAACGCGATACGCGTTACGCTAGTCTGTGAGTGGACAATTTCTTTTCACGGAATTCTTGCGAGTCTTTTATATGATTTTCGAATTTGAGCATGCGTATTGAGATTACGAATTACATGAGCATGTGTTTTACAATTATACGATTATATTTATACGAATATACGTATACGAATATACATACATTTATATGTTGTTTCATGCATTTGCATCGAGCTGTTTATGATTTGGTTTACACAGAGTACAGTCGTCGTTACATTGTTGTATCGATACACTTTGCCTCTCGGTTGATCCCCGATGGTAGGCCGCCTGGAGGGGCGTTTCCCCCCAACCAGACCGGTGAGGGGCGTATCCCCGGATCCGAGGCCATTTCTGGCTAGAATCACGTGTGGGTCTGGGATCCCGTGATTCTGACTGTACTAGCACGGTGTGTGTCCATGAGTGACCCCGTGGGATTTTACTTGCATGCTCAGTACACTGGAGGAGTATGAGTTTTACCTCGTGGACTATGTTGTATTTATTTACTTGGACTCACATATGTTTTTATAACATATATATTAACTGGTGAAAGACATTTATTTTCGTCCACTCACTCTAACGTGTTTATTGTCTTTCACCTGGGCTTTTCGGTTTCCGTGCCCAGTTTGCAGTTCGGACTCTGGAGTCGCACGTCATGGTCGGAGGCATAGTGCTCGAGCTACTTTGTTTCACCCAGTAGGTTTATTGTTCTACCTGCTGTGGTATGCATTTACAATTATGTATTAGATGTCGCTCTGAGCTTCCTATTGAATACGTTATACGATTTTTCACTGGATTTCAGTAAAGTGCATATATATTTACTACTTTACTTTACTGTTGATATATTGAGAAATCCGGATGGGATTGGTGCCCACGGTTTGCTTTTTGTGGCATAGGACGAAGTGTATTTTCCGCGTGCAGGTAATGGTAATTCTACGCTAGTAACGAAACTTTGCCCAAATTTCGAAAAGTTTTTGTTGGTTCGTGTATTCGAAGGGGTTTGATTCCGATTTAGGGAGCTAAATCGGGGTTGGGTCCTTTCAGTCCGAAAATAATCACAACTAAATCGTCATAACTCTAAATCATGCTCCGGAAGTTCCCACGAACTCGAAATTAAATTCTGAACAACTTCCGTGAAGAAGCCGAAATCAAATTCTCGACCGGTAATTTAGTCGCTAAGTAGCTCGCCATATTAATCCGTTTCCGTCGAAACTTCAAATATTCATAATTAATTCCTCAGTCGTCCAAATAACGATCCGGAACCGCCTACGAACTCGTAATCACACGTACAACGACTCTCGAGAAGAGACCCAGCTCCAATTCTCGGCCAATAATTTAGTCGTTAACGAGGCTGGCGATTCAAATAACTGTCGGACAACCGCGACTATGCGACTTCACTGCTGATTCTGTTTCGGGTCGTCACACATACATGCATTATTATATACGTATGTTTCTACAAATTATTCTAACATATATATATATATTACCTAGCACATGCATGCTTTAATTAACTAATTAATCAAATTAAAACATATATAGTAATTAATTAATTAATTAACCAATTAGCATATAGCTTACAATTAGCTTAACAATGCAATACGTACAACAATGAAAGTAATGCTATATAAGGTCGCCAGAAAATACTATATATTCGCCAAAAAAATCAATTACCATACGTAATTACGTATGATATTAAATTGAAAAAATATTAATCAAAAGAAACGAGTTAATACATTCATCAATAAGGAGATAAGTGAGTAAAACTAGAATTCCGGGAGTTGAGAAATCGAGTTTTGGTCAATTTTTGCCGGATTATTCGAAGTCGCAGGCAGTGGAATTTTCAATGTGAGGAGAGAGAGCTGAGAGCTGAGAGGGAGAGAGATTGAGAAGTGAAGAGGAGATAAGTAAATCTGATCGAGAGATCTAATAATTAACTTTTCTTAGGCGACGAAGCTGTTTCGTCACCTAGGTGTTAACTTATGTGACAAAAACAGCTTCGTCGCCTAAGTGTTCACTTAGGCGACAAAAAGCTCAAGTCGTCGTCTAAGAGTCCACGTAGGTGACGAAATCTTAGTCGTCGTCTAGGTGTATAACACTTAGACGACGACAACCAATGGCCGTCGTTTAAGTGTTCATCTTAGGCGGCGAAATCACATGTTTTGTGACGACTTGTGTGAATCGTCGTCTAAGAAAATACCTAGGCGACGAAGCCATTGTTTGTTGCTTAAGTGTTACTTAGACAACGAAAAATATTTTTTGGGCGACAAAATATTTTTTGTCGCCGAAGTGAAGATTTCTGGTAGTGTCACCATAATCTTCTTCATCATCTTCATCATGGCACTGAAAAGGAGGAATGTCGAACAAGATCCTCCCGCCGATTATGGCCTACCCCTTAAGAAGTGATACGAGCAAAACATACCTTAAATGTTAACACAAAGTAGACACTAAAAACATTGTCCACACATAATCAATTTAAAACCCTTCTTTTGTGGATGTAGCATTGGTGAGTATGGTCGTTTTATCCGGGGAATTAAAAGGCGCATGCATGATTTTGTTTTTAAACAGAAATCTAAAGGTTTGGGGGGATTGGAAATTGGTTGATTAATGTCCTACGAAATTAAGGTACAAAACATGCAAACACAACAAGAACTCCTAGACTTCTAACATGTTTTACTCATAGACAAGTTTAACAATCAAGAAACCTTAAATTCTAATTATGCTTACGAAAAATAAGAAGCTAAATTACTAATTACAAGTGATCATCTCATCTTATTGACCTTACCCTTTTTCATTCCTCAAAACTCTAAGTAAGCTACGAAATTTATGACTTCCAACTAAGTATAAATGCTTGATCATTAAGTAGGAATGCAACTTAGCGTCTAAACACCCTAAACAAAGTACGATCATCAAAACATGCAAAAGAGAGGGACTTAGCGTATCATCTAACACATGGTTTCGAAGCTTTAAGATTGTATCAAACATATATAAAAGGCTTGAAATCATAAACACATGCAATTTACGAAAAGTCTTAAAAACACATAACTTAAATCCAAACTTGTTCTTCATTAAATACATCAAAATGATCCAATACAAAGCAAAAGACATAAAATTGAAGATCATGGTTACACTTTTTGTCTTGAGTGCTTGATGACTCCTTGGAGGATGGTTCTCATTCACAAGGGACTTAGCGTATTGTGAATCATCCGATGGCTTCGGAGGCTGGAATGCTTCGGCTTGGAGAGGATCCTTGAAGTGTTTATGGAGGAGAGGTATTTGTGTACAGCTTTGGCAAGTAAAATGAGAGATGATTTTGGTAAGGCTGGCCTCCCTCTTATATATAGGCAAAGGAATTGCCTACCTCTCTCTTCCACCTTGCCTCTTCATTAAATGCACCCTTAGTCACCATGGCAAGTCACACCCTTAGTCATCATTTGTGATCATCACAAGCAAGAGTCACCTAGGCTAGTCACACCCTTAGTCACCCTTTGTGATGATCACAAGCTTAGTCACCAAGCCTAGTCACCCTTTGTGATGATCACAAGCTCAGTCACCAAGCCTAGTCACAAAGCTTGCCAAACTTGACCAACTTGACTTTTCCTCTTCATCAAGAGGCAAGCTTGCCGAAATTAATGGGCTTGAGCTTGGTTTTGGGCCGAAACAAACTTTGACAAATGGGCCCAAAACAAATGTTTATGGGCCGGCCCATTTTCGATGCTCCGAAATCGCAAAAATCGCAAAATCGCAAAAATTCCTCCGAAATGCGCCGATATTCATCTCCACCGTAAATAACCTAAAAATAAAAACTAAATAAAAAAACATAAAAACTAAGATTATAACATAGCTAAACTTAAAGGGAAATGCGTTAAGAATCGAGTATAAAATGCGTATATCAAGAAGACAAATAGGGGGGACAAAGATGTCTACCCTTCGTTGGACAAACTACGCCTAATCCATGTCGAGAGAGATGTAGAAGAGAAGGGCACTAAACCCAAACTCTGGGCCCTCTTTGAATTAGTGGAGCGCCACAACATCTCATACCTCGCCGGAGGATTCTTTGGTTACGATAAGGCCACAGTTGAGGACTTTTATGCCACATTCACGGACACCGTGGCGGATGGTGACGAAGGTCGGACCTTCAATTTCAAAGGGAAGCGAATAGTCCTTAACCCACAAATCTTTGAGCGCCTTTTGTTTCTTCCAGCCCTCACTAATGCGGAAATGACAGCTTTTAGGGATAGATTCGATGCAGTATCATGGGATAGTTTTGCATCAGAAGGTTGTGTGGGGCGCCAAGTGCTGGTTCGTCCAAATGGTTCCATCCATAATGGGGATCTTGACCCACTCTACCATGTAATTTGGCTCTTTGTTAAGCACAACGTCAAACCTCATCTCAAGAATAGCAAGATCACAAAGAAGGATTTCCAAGTAATGTTCACAATGATGAGCGATGTGGGAAAGGTGGAGTTCAGTAAGCTTATCTAAGACTCCATCATTGGGTGCACTGATGGGAAAGGGGCCCTTGTATTTCCATGCACCATCACCGCTCTTTGTCAATTGATTGGCGTTAAAGGGATTATAGTGACAAACATAAGTTGTCATCACCCTACGGTGACCTCAATGATATCGATGTAGCTTAGAGCCTTAGCACTATCGCTCATCTCTCCTCTTTAAGCAACATCAGTGGTACATCTTCATCCTCTAATGCCCAAGGTCCACCTCGTGGCATGACTCCGGAGATGCATGCTTATTTTGAAGAATATTTTTGTATGATGCAAACCCAACATTCGTCGGTCATGAAATAAATGAGCAACCTTGGCAATCGAATGAGTGAACTTGAATTGCATTATCATGGAAACAATGTCGGGCCCTAGACCATGGGACAAGCGGATATGGAGCAAGACGCTATGGAGAATGATGATAAGGATTGATTGGTGGGATGGATGAAAGGATGAAGACTTAGTGCATTTATTTTCTCTTATTTTTAACTTTTGTGTGTTATGTTATCTGACCCTTTTGTGGCACTTTGTCAGATTTATTTTTATGGTTTATCATCGCAATTGCACCTCTAAGCCAAAGCATTGAGCATAGATGAACATGTATAATAAAAACTAAGAAACTAGAACACAAGAAAAACAGTGGGAAACGTTGCAAGTAAAGAAAAATCGAAATACTATAAACTACTTCATTAACCAATAGTTCATACAAGGAGAAGCTACAAAGTAAAGAGGATTCATGTTACACTTTTTAGACTTCGGGATCGCCCTATGGAGCTAAGGTGTAAATGACTCTTCTTTGGTGGAGGAGACACTCGGGATCGCCCTATATGCCAATGGAGGTTGTTGTGGTGGCTGACAGTGGTGTAGATTGCTTCCTTGGAGAATTTCTTGGCTTCGTGGAGAGGAGATAGTGTTTAGGCAGAGCTTGAGAGTCTAGAATGAGTGATATTGATGAATAAGTCGAGCTCCCCAATTTATAGAAGAAGATTATGTCTTTTCCTACCAAAACAAGACTTTCCTTATTAAAATCGGGGAAATCTGACCAGCTGTAGTAAAACGCGTTTTCCTGAAGTTCCAGATCTTGAAAAATTCTGATTCTTGTTTCATTGGAAAGCTTATTTAAAGAGCTATAAAATCCATATAAGGAACGCCATATTTGGTATTGAATTGGATTTACTACGGATTTTAGAAGTTAAGTGACCTGGCTGCCCTGTTTTCTTCTTCTTCAAGGAAAAGAAAATCTTCATATCTTCAAATCTTGCATTCCTTATTCCCTAATAATTCTTGGCCGAATCTAGCATATTCTTGCACATATTTTGGCCCTCAAATCAGGTCTTAAAATTCATATAATATCTCCCAAATTTCGTCCATTATATGCTCCATATATTCCACCATATTTGCTCTTTCCTGGGTCGCACAGGAGAAATGTCTTCATCTTTTTGTCTACCATTTTGGTATCCATTTCATTTGGCATTTGGTTTCCAATTCTTGACACCATATGGGAGTGCATTTTAGTAACCATTTTAAGACCATTCCTCAGACCATTTCTTCTCTGGAATTAGGAGCTTCCTCCTTAGCACGCTTTTAGCTCATTTTTGCCTCCTTTATGAATTCCTCCTTATTTTGTCCTATAAACATAAAGTAAGTTAGAAACATATTTATTAAGGTAAAAACAAAGCTAAATGTAAAGAGAAAGACATTAAGAATCAAGCATAAAATGCGTAGATCATATGTTATCTGACCCTTTTGTGGCACTTTGTCGGATTTATTTTTATGGTTTATCATCGCAATTGCACCTCTTGGTTATCCTTGTTGATGTTAATGTGGTTACGCACTATGTTTGAATTTTTTATAGTCTCGCTTATCTTTGTGCACTTATATGATAATTTGATGCATTCATGGATAATTTCGATGAGCATTTGACCACTTTCTTTGTACTTAGTTTGGGTTTTAGTTGTGTTTAATGTGTGTTACGTGTGAAGTGATTGGGCAAGACATGAAATTTGAAATTCTGGAATTTGGAGGTGTATGCATGGAGGCCAAACACTTGCAGCTCATATTCTGGGTCTCCTCGACGGGTCGAAGATTCTGTTCGACCCGTCGAATGCACACTCTTGTCCAACATCTGCCATCTCCTCGACGGGTCATAGATTCCGCTCGCCCCATTGAATGAACTGAAAGGACCCAATCCCGATTCAGTTTCCTAAACCGGAATCAAACCCTTTCGAAAATACGAACCAACAAAAATTTTTCAAAATTTCAGCAGAGTTTCGTTACTAGCGTGGAATTGCATAAACCTGCACCCTGAAAATAACACTTCGTCCTATGCCACAAAAGCCAAACCGTGGGCACCAATCCCATCCGGATTTCTCAACATCAATATAATCAACAACAGTAAGTAAACTGTACTATGTATATATGTATATCCGTGAAAATCCGCACAACATGTATCAGAATGTATCAGAGCGACCTCTAGAGTAAAACATATAATAAATGCACATCAGTAGGTGAAACAAGGACCTACTGGAAAACACAGGTGACTCTGATCACTAGCCTCCAAACCGCGACGTGAAAACACCAAACCTGAACTGCACACTGGGCACGGAAACCAAAAAGCCCAGGGGAAAGACAATAAACACGTTAGAGTGAGTGGACGAAAATAAATGTCTTTCACCAGTTATTATGTATGTTATAAAAACATATGCGAGTCCAGGTAAATAGAAATAATAAAGTACATGAGGTAAAACCATAATCCTCCAGCGTACTGAGCATGCAAGTATAAATCCCACGGGGTCACTCATGGACATACACCGTGCTAGTACAGTCCGAATCACGAGGTCCTTAGTCCCCGTGATTCTATGCCAGAAATGGCCTCGGTTCCGGGGAAACGCCCCTCACCGGTCAGGTAGGGATAACGACGCCCCTCCTGGATGGCCTACCATCGGGGATCAACCGAGAGGCAAAGTGTATCGATACAAAAACGTAACCAAGACTGTACTCTGTGAAAACCAAATCACAAATATCTCGATGCAAATGCATGAAACAATATATAAGTGTATGCATATTCGTATACGTATATTCATATAAATATAATCGTATAATCGTAAACACATGCTCATGTAATCCGAAATCTCATACGCATGCTCAAGTTCATAAATCATACAAAAGACTCGCAAACATTTCCGTGAAAAGAAATTGTCCACTCACAGACACGTGAAATGCGCGCTCGCGCTAATCTCGAGGACCGGCGGAAGATCCCTCGCCAGAAGCTCGATCACGATCCCGATCTCGATCACCTGAATATTCATAAAAACATAACTGATCAAAATCGTAGTCTACAACACTGTACTGAAGCACGGAAACCAACCGTTCCCGGAAATACGAAATGCAGTACAAAATGAATTACGGAAATCCCGAAATCCCCACTCGAAATCACGACTGAAAATCGGCTAACCAAATCAACTCGAAAACCTCCGTACGATAACCAGGGCGTGATTACGAGAATAATGACACTAATTACATCGAAATTTGAAAAGTTGACTTTTCCTCGCCGGAGCGCCGCCGTTGACCGCCGCCGCCGGCGGCGGCGCGCCGTCGACGGTAGAATCACACGGCGGAAAGCTCCAGATTTCAAGATCAAGCCAAGGCGAACCTTTTTCCCTTCTACAACAATGACCAAAACCCACTGGAAGTCCTCCAAATTACGCCGAAACCTATCGGAAACCCAACTCCGTTGACCCAATCGGGTTCACCGGAAAACTCATTTTCAGTTCAATTAAACTACATGGGGAGCAACCTAGAGGCAAGGGGAGGCAAAGCCCTCACACCCCCTCCACCGAAACTCGCCGGAACACCGAGAACCGTCACCGGCGTCGTAGCTCAACTCGGACCCAATCGGGTTCAACAAAAACAGCTTCAATTTCACTCAAATCAACAACCAACCAACTCGAAATCACTTAAGGGTTCTAACCATACCTTCCTCGAAGCCCAAGATGGCCGGAATTAGGTCGCCGGACGGTGACTTCCCAAACGGGAAACTTTCCCCTTTCGGCTGCTGGTCCACTTTCCAATTTTGGAAAGTCAACGAATTTCAAAGTTGGTCAACGCCCAAAGTGAAGTTTTCGACTAATTCCCGGCTATTTTCCGACTTTTTGATATTTATACTCGTCCCTCGGGTCGATCAACGGTCCGGAATGAATATATGATGTGATTCGGATAAACTCGAAACAATCGGATAAACTCGTCGGAACCTGAAACTTCAAATAATCATAAAATATTCCTCGGTTATCGGAAAAATCTTCCGGAACCGCCCACGAACTCGAAATCACGTACTCTACAACTTCTGTGAAGACACTCAACTCAAATTCTCGACTGAAAACATAGTCGCGAATCGAATCGCCAAATTACACAATATCGTAAAACTGCGACTATAACCAAATCTCGAGAATCGTGCCAAACACACATCTGATTCTGGTTCGGGTCGTCACAAATCTACCCCCCTTAAAGAAATTTCGACCTCGAAATTTACGTACCTGTCATGTGAACAGATGAGGATACTGCTCCTGCATACGCTGCTCGGTCTCCCAAGTGGCCTCCTCAACTGAATGGTTCTGCCACAAGACCTTCACCAGCGGAATCACACGGTGCCTCAACTCCTGCTCACGACGATCGAGAATCTGCACTGGCTCCTCAACATACGATAAATCCTCTCTGATCGGCAACTGCTGTGGGGCTATCACATGTGAAGGATCTGAGATGTATTTCCGCAACATTGAAACATGGAAGACATCGTGAACACGAGCCATCTCAGCCGGTAACTCAAGTCTGTAAGCAACAGCTCCAACCCTCTCTGTAATCTCATACGGACCAATGTACCGCGGTCGAAGCTTGCCACGCTTCCCGAAACGCACAACTCCCCTCCACGGAGATAGTTTCAGGAAGACCCAATCACCAACCTCGAACTCTAAACTCTTCCTCCTCACATCTGCGTAACTCTTCTGCCGATCCTGGGCAATTTTCAGTCGATCCCGAATAACCTGAATATCCACCATCGTGGTCTTCACCAAATCCGGACCAATAAGCCAACGCTCGCCTACCTCACTCCAACACAATGGAGTGCGACACTGCTTCCCGTACAGAGCCTCGTACGGTGCCATCTCAATACTGGCCTGATAGCTGTTGTTGTAGGCGAACTCGATCAAGTGCAACTGCTGATCCCAGTTTCCACGAAACTGCAACACACATGATCTCAGCATATCCTCAAGTGTCTGAATGGTCCACTCGGACTGCCCGTCAGTCTGAGGATGAAAAGCTGTACTAAACCGCAACCTCGTGCCCAACGTTCGCTGTAAAGCCTGCCAAAAATCAGAAGTGAACTGACTATCACGGTCAGAAACAATGGATACAGGCACTCCATGCAAGCGAACAATCTCGGATAAGTACAACTAGGACAATCTGCCCACTGAAATCTTCCCCGGAAGTGCAAGAAAGTGTGCGGATTTCGTCAGTCGGTCAACAATAACCCAAATGCCAGTGTTGCCCGCCGAAGTACGCGGAAACTGATAGACGAAATTCATCGTGATATGCTCCCACTTCCAAACTGGAATCTCAAGTGGCTGTAGTTTCCCTGCAGGTTTCTGCCTCTCCGCCTTTACCTGCTGACAAATCAAACACCGACTCACGTACGCGGCAATCTCCCGCTTCATGTTGCGCCACCAATAGTACGCTCGAAGTGTACGAAACATCTTCGTACCTCCGGGATGCATCGCATACGCTGAACTGTGGGCCTCATCCAGAATCTCTTTCTTCAAGTTCTCGTCCCTGGGTACACATAATCTGCCCCTGAACAACAACGTACCGTCGTCGCTCAAACGGAACTCTGTAGGCACACCATTCCGAACCATGGTCTTCTTGCCCAGCAAGTAAGGATCTGAATCCTGTGCCTCCCGCACCTGATCAACCAACACTGGTCGAACCTGAAAACTGGCCAACAATGCGCCATCATCATCATATCCAAACACAGCACCTGTAGCCCGAAGCTCGGCTAACATCGATACTCTGGCCACACGCATGTGAAACAACGAAGCTCCAGATTTCCGGCTAAGTGCATCTGCTACAACGTTGGCCTTCCCTGGATGGTATTCAAACGTGCAATCATAATCATTGATCAACTCCATCCATCGGCGCTGCCTCATATTCAGATCCGGCTGTGTCCGCAAGTAGGTGAGACTCTTGTGGTCAGTGAAAATCTTACACTGAGCACCATACAGGTAATGTCTCCAACTCTTCAACGCTAACACAATAGCGGCTAACTCCAAATCATGCGTTGGATAGTTGACCTCGTGCGGTTTCAGCTGTCTGGAACCATATGCCACGACTCTACCATGCTGCATCAACACACAGCCAAGGCCCAACTTCGACGCATCACTATATACAACAAACTCACCACTGTCGTCTGGCAAAGTCAGAATCGGTGCAGTAGTCAGTCTCTCCTTCAAGAGCAAATAACTCTCCTCGCACGCATCAGACCACTCAAACTTGACGCCTTTCTTCGTCAATCTGGTCAGTGGTGTAGCTATTCGGGAGAAATCCTGTACAAACCGCCGATAATAGCCTGCTAAACCCAAGAAACTCCGGATCTCCGGCACAGTAGTGGGTCGACTCCAATTCAGCACGGCCTCGATCTTGTCAGGATCAACACTAACTCCCTCGGCCGAAATCACGTGGCCCAGAAACTTCACACTATCCAACCAGAACTCACACTTGCTAAACTTCGGGAACAGCTGATGGTCCCGCAAAGTCCGCAACACCGCTCGCAAGTGCTTCTTGTGCTGGCCCACACTCCTCGAATATATCAAAATATCATCAATGAATACAATCACGAACTTGTCCAAGAATCGTCGAAACACCCGATTCATCAAGTCCATGAAAGCTGCGGGGGCGTTGGTCAACCCAAATGGCATAACCAAAAACTCGTAGTGCCCATACCGCGTCCTGAAAGCTGTCCTAGCCACATCTGAATCCCGGATCCTCAACTGGTGATATCTGGATCGAAGGTCAATCTTCGAAAAGACTGCCGCTCCCTTCAACTGATCGAACAAGTCGTCAATCCGTGGCAACGGATACTTGTTCCTCACTGTAATCTGATTCAGCTTCCGATAGTCGATGCACAAACGCATGGACCCATCCTTCTTCCGCACAAATAACACTGGAGCACCCCACGGAGAAACACTCGGTCAAATGAATCCCTTCTCCAACAACTCCTGAAGCTGAATCTGCAACTCTCTCAACTCTGCAGGCGCCATCCGGTACGGTGTCTAGGAAATCGGTCCAGTACCCGGCAATAACTCAATGGTAAAATCAATCTCCCGTACAGGGGTATACCAGGTAACTCCACTGGAAACACATCCGGAAACTCAGACACAACCTCAATACTACCAAGATCTGGCACTGCAGCTATAGTGTCCACAACATGGGCTAAGTAAGCAACACAACCCTTCTTCATCAACCGATCTGCCCTCATCGCGGAAATCAAACACGGTAGGGAAGTGTTCTTCTCGCTACGAAACAGTATCTCAGGTAACCTTGGTCGTCGAAACGCGACCTCCTTCCTGTGGCAATCAAACATAGCCCAGTGCGACTCCAGAAAGTCCATACCCAATATCAGATCAAAATCCACAATATCAAGCAACAACAGATCAGCGGCTAAACCATGGCCATCAATAAACACCTCACAATCTCGGTAAACCCAACCGATGCTCACAACCTCACCTGACGGATACAGCACTCTCCACAACCCCGGAAGTGGAGATGCAGGCACCGTAGCCAATGATGACAGGCTAAATGATATGAATGAATGTGTGGCACCTGGATCTAGCAATGCAACTACTGGAATACCAAAAACATGTAACGTACCGATAACGACCTCCGGTGACGCTCTGCCCTCACGCATAGTCATAGCATGAACTCTCGCCTGTCCGGCTGGTCGTCCTCGCTGGGGCTGTCCCTGCTGTCGGTCCTGGCCTGCAAACTGTGCTGGTCGAGCTCCCGTAGTGGCACCTCGCTCAACTCTGGAACTCTGGCCCGCCTGTCCACCAGTACCATACGACTGAGGACACTCTCTCGAATAATGACCCACCTGGCCACAGCTATAACAAATAACAGTGCTCCGCTGACATACACCAAGATGACGCTTGTTACAGAAGCTACACAAGGGATACTCCCGCGGTACAGCAAAAGTGCCACCTGTACGTCGAGGATAACTAGAACCGCTGGAACCTCCACTAGCCTGTGGTCGCTGCGGTCGATCTCTCCTCCATCCCGGTCTCCGTCTAGGTACACTAGCTGGTGGTCGATATGATCCACCACCTGAAGATGAAGCTGAACCGGAAGTATCAGAACTCAGCCTCTTTGAAAGCCCCTGACTCGGTCCACCTTCCTCCAACTGTCTCGGCTGGTACCTCTGCCGCTGCCTCTCCTGCTCAATGTCCTCACCACGAAGAGCTGCACTGACAAACTCATCAAAGTTGTTCCTCGGCATCGTAGTCAACGTCGCCTTGATGTTCAGATTCAATCCCAGCTCAAACCTGCGACACTTGGCTTCCTCTGTAGCCACCATATCCCGCGTAAAACGAGACAAACGAGTAAACCGATCCCGATACTCAAGTACAGACAAACTGCCCTGCCTCAAGTTCGTGAACTCCTCGTACTTGCGCTGCTGGGTAGCCTGATTAAAATACCTCCGCATAAACAGATCACGAAACAATGTCCACGGAGTATCAACAGGAACTATGTCAGTGCTGACCCACCAAAAGTATGCATCACCCTCAAGTAAACCAACTGCGGCTACTGTCATCTGCTCAGGTGTAAACTGTAGACGCTCACAAACACGCTCAATCTGAACCAACCATGCCCCGCATATCTCTGGATCAACTGAACCCGAAAACACAGTAGCACCCGCAGTACGAGCCTTGACCACAGGGTCAAAACGCTCTTCCAAACGCAGCACTCGCATAAGCAAGTCGCGCGTTCGGCGATCCTCATCAAGATCATCATCCCGGTCAACACGGGGACCACGTCGAGGAGGCATCCTACTGATACAAGACAAGCATTAGGTACACACAGAAAGAACGTAATCATGAAACCGCAGATATTTGAGGACATACAACACCCGAAGTATTGATGAGTACCGCTGGCCAGTCGGGTCATCACTCCAGTCATGCTGTATCAACTCAAATACCCTAAGCGTCACAACTACAAGAGTCTACAGAATCTGACAACCTAATGCTATGATACCAAGCTGAAAGGACCCAATCCCGATTCAGTTTCCTAAACCGGAATCAAACCCTTTCGAAAATACGAACCAACAAAAATTTTCAAAATTTCAGCAGAGTTTCGTTACTAGCGTGGAATTGCATAAACCTGCACCCTGAAAATAACACTTCGTCCTATGCCACAAAAGCCAAACCGTGGGCACCAATCCCATCCGGATTTCTCAACATCAATATAATCAACAACAGTAAGTAAACTGTACTATGTATATATGTATATCCGTGAAAATCCGCACAACATGTATCAGAATGTATCAGAGCGACCTCTAGAGTAAAACATATAAAAAATGCACATCAGTAGGTGAAACAAGGACCTACTGGAAAACACAGGTGACTCTGATCACTAGCCTCCAAACCGCAACGTGAAAACACCAAACCTGAACTGCACACTGGGCACGGAAACCAAAAAGCCCAGGGGAAAGACAATAAACACGTTAGAGTGAGTGGACGAAAATAAATGTCTTTCACCAGTTATTATGTATGTTATAAAAACATATGCGAGTCCAGGTAAATAGAAATAATAAAGTGTGAATGCATGCTTGTTGCTATGCCTAGGAGAACATGTGTTAGGTGAATAATTTTATGAAATGATGATGTCTTGCTATCTTGTTTACACTTTTGGTCATTATATGGTTTTATGCAAATTGAGGACAATTTGGTTCTAAAGTGTGGGGTAGGCGGCTAAGTCATTATCACTCCTTATCCGAAAAATCCATAAAAATTGAAAAATGTAAGAAATTGTAATACAAAAATATGTGTGTGTGTTTTGGTGTGTTTGTGTTCAAATAACCACTCCCAATGATGAAATTAAACTAATGTCTAGTAGATTGCTTAATTTTGAGCATGTATAAAAAGAGAAAACAATGTCTGTTTAATCGGTTTGAAAAGTACATATGTCATTCAAAATTAATTCACGTGAGAAAAATAATGATTGATATGTTTTTGAAGCTATCCATGCCCATGTGAGATTTTTGAGCCTTATTATGCATACATAGCTACATTATGCACCTATTCCTTCATGTGTGACATCGATCGATTATAGTGTAATCTAGAACTTGCTTTAAACCATGCAAAACATTTTTCAAATCATGAGTTATTTTCAAAAATGATAGAGCCACTAAGATTACCATCATGGTCAAATTTGTGACGACCCAGACCGGAATTAGTATAGTAATCGGCTTAATCTGCGAGTTTTACGAGTAATTGAGGTTTATCGTAATTAATCGGATATGCAACTTCGTTCACGACTTAATTTTCGGACACGAATTTGATTTGGGTTTGTTCGTGGGAAATGTAGAGAATTTGATTTCGAGTCCGTTGGAGTTTTCCGAGGATTTTTCGGATAATCGAGGAATATAAAATGAATATTTGAAATTATCGCCGAGTTAGTCGTGCTTATCCATTCGAATTTGAGTTATCCGAATTGCGGATAGAGTTGATTCGTGATGTATAAATAGCCAAATAGTCGTAAAGTTATCGAAAAGTTTGAAAATGGGTTGTTTTGAGCGAGTTGACCAGAGCTGGGCTGAGTTGACCGAGTCAACTATGTTTACTCAGTGAGTCACGACTCGCCGTCGTGGTGGCTGCCGGAATACGGTGCAGTTGCCTGAAATAAAGGTAAGGAATTGAAGCTTGATGTTTGGGCTCGAGGAGGAGAAGAAATCTGGGCTTTCCTCGCCAGAAAATCTCTACGGTGACGGCGCGCCGCTGTCGGCGGCGGTGGTCAACTGTGGAGCTTCGGCTAGGCGTTGACTTTTTGGATTTTGTCAAGTTTTATGCCGTTTTTCTCATAATCGCACCCTGATCTTCGGCTTGAGGTTTTCTAGTTGATTTGGATACCAAATTTTGTGTCGAGGGTTTATGTGGAGTATTTTGGGATTTTCGACGATTCTTTTGTTATCCGAGTTATATGTTTCCGAAAATGGTTGGTTTCCGAGGTGTGGTTCAGAGTATTGAATTGTGATTTTGATCAGTGATATTTTGTGATTATTCAGAGGATCGAGATCGTACGCTTGGCGAGGGATCTTCCGCCGGATCTCGGGATTAGCGCGTCTGCGAGCTGTGCTTATCAGTGAGTGGACATTGATTTACACCGCTGTAGCGAGTTCTTGGTTTCAGTATTTATTTCTAGTACAATATTAAGATTATTTATTGTTTTGTAGGTATTGTTTTATGTTTTATTGGTGATGGCATTTACTTGGCATTGATGCATTGACTACTCGGCTGATCACCGGTAGTCCAGTTCCAGGCTTGAGAGATTCGCCTGATGTGCCCACTAGGCTTGAGAGATTCGCCTAGTCTATCACCGTCGGGCTTGAGAGATTCGCCCGACACCTCCATTTATTTTAAGAACTCGCATTATTTTTATGTTATGTAAATGGTGAAAGGCATGTGTTTATTTTCGTCCACTCACTGTGACGATTTTATCTGCCTTTCCACTGGGCCTTTTGGTTTCCATGCCCAGTTTGCAGTTCGGATTCTGGTGTTGAAAGGAGCCAACCCCGATTTAGCTCCCTAAACTGGAATCGAACCCCCTCGAAAACATGAACCAACAAAAACCATAGAAATTTTGGCAGAGTTTCGTTACTAACGTGGAATTACCATTACCTGCACGCGGAAAATACACTTCATCCTATGCCACAAAAAGCAAACCGTGGGCACCAATCCTATCCGGATTTCTCAATATATCAACAGTAAAGTAAAACAATAAATATAATAGTACTTTACTGAAATCCGGAGTAAAATCGTACAACGTAAACAACGGATTACTCAGAGCGACCTTTAATGTATAAACATATCAGTATACCATAGCAGGTAGAACAATAAACCTACTAGAAGAAACAAGGTAGCTCGAGCACTATGCCTCCGACCATGACGTGCGACACCAGAGCCTGAACTGCAAACTGGGCAAGGAAACCGAAAAGCCCAGGGGAAAGACATGAAAACTGTTAGAGTGAGTGGACGAAAATAAATGTCTTTCACTAGTTGATATATATATAAAATAACATATGTGAGTCCATGTAAATAAAATAACAAGTACACGAGGTAAAACTCATACTCCTCCAGTGTACTGACCATGCAGGTAAAAATCCCACGGGGTCACTCATGGACACCTCCGTGCTAGTACAGTCCGAATCACGGAGTCCCTGACTTCCACGTGATTCTAAGCCAGAAATGGCCTCGGTTCCGGGGAAACGCCCCTCACCGGTCAGGTCGGGGATACGCCCCTCCTTGCGGCCCTCCATCGGGGATCAGCCGATGAGGCAAGTGTATCGATACAACAACGTAACTGAGACTGTACTCTGTGTAAATCAAATCATAAACAGTTCGATGCAAATGCATGAAACAGCATATAAGTGTATGTATATTCGTATACGTATATCCGTATATGTATAATCGTATATTCGTAAAAACACATGCTCATGTAATCCGTAATCTCAATACGCATGCTCAAGTTCATAAATCATATAAAAGACTCGCAAGAATTCCGTGAAAAGAAATTGTCCACTCACAGACTAGCGTAACGCGATATGCGTTAACCCGTCATCCGGCGGAAAATCCCTCGCCAAAACAACGATCACGAACCCCTGAATAATCACAATAACCATTCCTCAAAATCATCATTCAACAATTCAAAACAAATCACGAGAAACCACCGTTCTCGGAAACACATAATCCGAATACGACGAATCGTCGAAAATCTGTATAACACACCTCAATACCTCGCCGTACTTTCGGATGCTCAAATTGAGAAAAGAACCTCCCTACTGCGATCGGGGCGCGATTTCGAGTGAAATGACATGCAATTTGTCGAAAACCCAAAAAGTCAAACTGTTGACCGCTGTTGACCACCGCCCACGGCGGCGCCGCCACCTGACCGGAAAATTCCACGGCGGAGCAACCCCAACTCCATGCAAAACCACCCACTGAGCAACTTTGTCAATTGCATCGAAGTCCAATTCTCACTCTAACTATGTCAATTTCACGAAAAACCGAATGTACACACAAATTTCAAATCAAAAATTCTCCATCCACAAATCGAATTAGAACTCCATACTTACATGGTTAGAATCCTTGAGAGGAGAGCTACAAAACCCAGTCCAAATCATAGCTCAAATCGGCCCGAATCACCAAACCCGAATTCACCTAAAATCTTCCATTTTCTCGCCGGAAATTCTTCCTCCTCCGTGAGCCACGCCGGAAAATGAGGCTGGGACCAGACTCGTGAGGTTGAGACGAGGAGAACGGGATAGGAACCAAGCCACGAGGTGGCCGGAAACCCCTCGCCGCCATGGAGGCCGTGAGCCACCGTCGAACTCTCCTCCTCCAAGTTTGACCGAGTCAACCATCAGTCAACCCATTAATGCCTCTCATTGACTTTCCAAAACAGGTAAGTTACTATTTATAGCTTGCCCAAAAAGGAAACTCCCATATTTATCCATTTCGACGAACATCAAACCCACGTAACTTTCTCGTCGTGATTCCGATCCCGGTAATTCTCGCGGCCACAAACTGGTCTCGGCATATTCTTCAATAATCACCCGAAATCAAACACATCGGCCAATCGGATAAAAAGTCAACGGTTCACACCAACACATATTAAATCGACAAAATAACCAACAATCGGAAATAATCACAACTTAATCTTCGTAAATCTGAACAATGCTCCGGAAGTTCCCACGAGCTCAAAATTAAATTCTGAACACCTTCCGTGAAGAGGCCGAAACCAAATTCTCGTCCGGTAATTTAGTCGTTAAGAAATCTACCATATTAATCCGTTTCTGCCGAAACTTCAAATATTCATAATTAATTCTTCGGTCGTCCAAATAACGATCCGGAACTGCCCACAAACTTGAAATCACACGTACAACGACTCTCGAGAAGAGACCCAGCTCCAATTGTCGGCCAATAATTTAGTCGTTATCAAACCTGGCGGTTCAAATACTGTCGGAACCCTGCGACTACGTAGTAACTCACATATATAGCTGATCATACTACTGATTCTGGTCCGGGTCGTCACAGGTGTCACACGTCGCAGTCGGAGGCTTAGTATTCGAGCTACTTTTCTTTCTCTGTAGGTTTCTTGTTTAGCCTACTGCTATGTATTTATGTATATATATACTAAAGGCTGCTCTGAATACTCTAATATTTATATTTTCATATGATTTTCCCAGATTTCTGTAAAGTTACAGTTTTTGCTTCTTTATTTATAATATATTATGATTTTGAGAAATCCGGATGGGATTGGTGCCCACGGTTTGACTTTTGTGGCATAGGATGAAGTGTATTTTCGGGTGCAGGTTAATGGTAATTCCGTGATATAGTGAAACTCGCCCGAAATTTCTATGGTTTTTGAAAGTTCGTTTTTTCAGAAGGGGTTCGATTCCGGTTTAGGAAACTAAATAGAGGTTGGGTCCTTTCATCTTGGTATCAGAGCATTAGGTTTTAGGTTCTGTAGACTTCTGTAGTTCTGATACTAAGGGTATTTGAGATTATACAGCATGTCTGGAGCGATGACCCGACTGGCCAGCGGTAACTCATCAATGTTTCGGGTGTTGTATGTTTTCAAATGTCTGAAGTTTCTTAATTACGTTCCTTCTGCCTTGTGACTAATGCTTTTCTCTTATCATTAGGATGCCTCATAGACGTGGTTCTCGTGTTAATAGGGATGTGGATCCTGATGAGGATCGCCAGACGCATGACTTGCTTATGCGAGTATTGTGTTTGGAGGAACGTTTTGACCCTGTGGTCAAAGCTCGAATTGCTGGAGCGACTGTTTTGTCGGGTTCAGCTGATCCAGAGATATGTGAGGCTTGGTTGGTTCAGGTTGAACGAGTTTGTGAGCGTCTGCGTTTCACTCCTAAGCAGATGACAGTGGCAGCAGTTGGTTTACTTGAGTCTGATGCTTACTTCTAGTGGGTTAACACTGATAGAGTTCCGGTTGATACTCCATGGACTTTGTTCAGGGATTTGTTTATGCGGAGATATTTTAACCAGGCTACACAGTAGCAGAAGTATGAAGAGTTCACCAACTTGAGACAGGGTAGTATGTCAGTACCTGAGTACCGGGACAGATTTACTCGTTTATCTCGATTTACTCGTGACATGGTGGCCTCAGAGGAAGCCAAATGCCAGAGATTTGAGTTGGGCTTGAACCTGCATATCAAGGGAACACTGACTACGATGCCTCAGAACAACTTTAATGAGTTCGTGAGTGCTGCACTTCGAGGCGAGGATATAGAGAAGGAAAGGTAGATGAGATTCTAGTCTCGACGATTTAAGGAGGGTGGACCGAGTCAGGGACCTTCCAAGAGGCTGAGTTTAGGCACTTCCAGATCGGCATCATCATCTGGCAGTGGACCATTTAGACCACCAGTTAGTACGGCTAGATAGAGACAGAGATGGAGGAGGGATCGGCCACAGAGACCACAGTCCGGTGGGAGTTTTAGCGGATCCAGCTATCCTCGACGTACCGGTGGCACTTTCGCTGTACCGAAGGAGTATCCGTTGGGCAATCTCTACAATCAGCATCACATTGGCCTTTGTCAGCGAGGCCCTACCATTTGTTATAGTTGTGGCCAAGAGGGTCACTATACGAGGGAATGTTTGCAGTCTACTGGTGATGGTGGACATGCAGCTCAGAGTTTAGGAGGAGATCGAGGTACTACTTCTGGAGCTCGACCAGTACAGTCTTCTGGACAGGGCGGACAGCAGAGTCACCATCAGCATGGATGACAAGCTGGGCAGGCTAGGGTTCATGCCATGTCATTGCGCGAGGGCAGAGCTTCACCGGAGGTTGTTATTGGTACGTTGCATGTTTTTGGCTATCCAGTACTTACTTTGCTAGATCCAGGTGCTACACATTCATTCATATCATATAAATTGTCATATTTAGCTACTATGCCTGCATCTCCACTTCCGGGGTTATGGAAAGTGTTGTATCCGTCCGGTGAGGTTGTGAGTATTGGTTGGGTGTATAGGGATTGTGAGATCTTTGTTGGAGGTTATGGTTTAGCCGCGGATTTGTTGTTGCTGGATATCGTCGATTTTGATGTGATTTTTAGGTATGGAATTCTTGGAGACACATTGGGCTATGTTCGACTGTCACAAAAAAGAGATAGTTTTTCGACGTCCAGGTTTCCCAGAGGTATTGTTTTGCGGTGAGAAGAATACTTCCCTACCATGTGTGATTTCAGCGATAAAGGTCGAGCGGATGATGAAGAAGGGTTGTGTTGCATACTTAGCTCATGTAGTGGAGGTTGTCTCTGAGTTTCCATATGTGTTTCTGGAGGAGTTACCAGGTGTTCCAATAGTTCGAGAAATCGATTTCACTATTGAGCTTTTACCAGGCAATGGACCTATATCTCAGGCACCTTATCGTATGGCGCCAGCGGAGTTGAAGGAGGTACAGATTCAACTTCAAGAATTGCTGGAGAAAGGTTTCATAAGACCCAGTGTATCACTGTGGGGTGCTCCTGTACTTTTTGTGAGGAAGAAGGATGGTTCCATGCGGTTGTGTATTGATTACCGGAAGATGAATCAGGTCACCGTGAAAAACATGTATCCATTGTCGCGGATTGACGATTTGTTTGATCACCTCCAAGGGGCTTCAGTCTTTTCGAAGATTGATCTCAGGTCTGGATACCATCAGTTGAGGATCAGAGAGTCAGATGTGCCTAGGACAGCTTTCAGATCACGGTATGGGCATTATGAGTTCTTGGTTATGCCGTTTGGGTTGACTAATACCCCTACAACTTTCATGGATTTGATGAATCGGGTATTCAAGCGGTTTTTGGACAAGTTTGTGATCGTGTTCATTGATGACATTCTGATTTACTCCAGGAGTGTGGGCCAACACAAGAAAAATTTATGAGATGTTTTGCGGACTTTGCGAGACAATCAGTTGTTTGCGAAGTTCAGCAAGTGTGAGTTCTGGTTGAATAGCGTGAAGTTCTTGGGTCACGTAATATCTGCTGAGGGAGTCAGCGTGGATCCTAACAAGATTGAAGCCATGTTGAATTGGAGTAGACCTACCACCGTACCAGAGATCAGGAGTTTCTTGCGTTTGCCAGGTTACTATCGACGCTTTGTGCAGGATTTTTCACGGATTGTTGCTCCACTTACCAGATTGACGAAGAAAGGCGTCATGTTCGAGTGGTCCGATGCATGTGAGGAGAGTTACTTGCTCTTGAAGGAAAATTTGACTACTGCACCGGTTCTGAATTTACCTGACGATAGTGGAGAGTTTGTGATTTACAGTGACGCATCAAAATTGGGTCTTGGTTATGTTTTGATGCAGCATGGCAGAGTGGTGGCTTATGGTTTCAGGCAGTTGAAACCACATGAAGTCAATTATCTTACGCATGATTTGGAGTTGGCTGCTATTGTTTTAGCCTTGAAGAGTTGGAGACATTACTTGTATGGAGCTCAGTGCAAGATATATACAGATCACAAGAGTCTCACCTATTTGCGCACGCAACCAGATTTGAATATGAGACAGCGCAGATGGATGGAGTTGATCAATGACTATGATTGCACCTTTAAGTATCATCTAGAGAAGGCTAATGTCGTTGCTGATGCACTCAGTCAGAAATATGGAGCTTCATTATTTCATATGTGTGTGGCCAGAGTTTCCATGTTAGCAGAGTTACGAGCTATGTGAGCTAAGTTAGAGTGGGATGATGAGGGAGCCAGCTTGTTGGCTAGCTTCCACGTTCGACCAGTATTGGTTGATCAGGTTCGTGAAGCTCAGGATGTGGATTCCTATCTGTTGGACAAGAAGACCATGATTCGGAATGGTATGCCAACAAAGTTCCAGTTGAGTGATGATGGTACATTGCTTTTTAGAGGCAGATTTTGTATGCCCAGAGACGAGGGTTTGAAGAAGGAGATTTTAGACGAAGTCCATTGTTCTACTTACGCGATGCATCCAGGCGGTACAAAGATGTTTCGTACACTCCGAGCTTATTACTGGTGGAAAATATGAAGAGGGAAATTGCATCGTATGTGAGCAAATGCTTCATTTGTCAGCAAGTGAAGGCAGAGAGGCAGAAACCTGCGGGAAAGCTATAACCTTTGGAGATTCTGGTTTGGAAGTGGGAGCACATTACTATGGATTTTGTGTATCAGTTACCGCGTACTTCTGCTGGTAACACTGGTATTTGGGTCATTGTAGACCGTTTGTCGTAATCAGCTCATTTCCTTGCACTTCCAGGGAAGATTTCGGTGGGCAGGTTAGCAAAGCTGTATTTGGCGGAGATCGTTCGTTTGCATGGTGTGCCCGTGTCTATTGTTTCTAACCGAGACAATCAGTTTACCTCAGAGTTTTGGCAGGCATTGCAGCATGCTTTGGGTACCAGATTGCATTTCAGTACAGCTTTCCATTCTCAGATTGATGGGCAGTCTGAGAGGACTATTCAGACCCTCGAGGATATGTTGCGGTCCTGTGTTTTGCAATTTAGAGGGAATTGGGACCAGCAACTGCATTTGATCGAGTTTGCTTATAACAACAGTTATCATGCCAGTATCGACATGGCACCGTATGAGGCTCTATACGGGAAGCAGCGCCGTACTCCTTTGTGTTGGAGTGAGGTGGGCGAGCGATGGCTTATTGGTCCTAATTTGGTAAAGAGCACCACAGAGGATATTCAGATTATCAGAGACAGATTGAAGATTGCCCAAGATCGTCAAAAGAGCTATGCTGACGTGAGAAGAAAGAGTCTGGAGTTCGAGGTGGGTGATTGGGTCTTCTTGAAATTGTCTCCATGGAGGAGAGTTGTTCGTTTCGGGAAGCGCGACAAGCTTTGACCACGGTATATCGGTCCATATGAGATTACAGAGAGAGTTGGTGTCGTGGCTTATAAATTAGAGTTGCCTTCAGAGATGGCTCGAGTACACGATGTTTTCCATGTCTCGATGTTGCGGAAATACATTCCAGATCCATCACATGTTTTAACACCATATCAGCTTCCTATCCGGGAAGTTTTGACTTATGAAGAAGAGCCAGTACAGATTCTCCATCGACGTGAGCAAGAGTTAAGGCACAGAGTTATTTCGCTTGTGAATGTCTTATGGCAGAATCATTCAGTAGAGGAAGCCACTTGGGAGACCGAGCAACATATGCGGGAGCAGTATCCTCATCTGTTCATTTAGCAGGTATGTAAATTTCGAGGTCGAAATTTTTGTAAGGGGGGTAGATTTGTGACGACCCGGACCGGAATTGGTATAGTAATCGGCTTAATCTGCGAGTTTTACAAGTAATTGAGGTTTATCGTAATTAATCAGATATGCAAATTTGTTCACGACTTAATTTTCGGACACGAATTTGATTTGGGTTTGTTTGTGGGAAATGTAGAGAATTTGATTTCGAGTACGTTGGAATTTTCCGAGGATTTTTGGGATAATCGAGGAATATAAAATGAATATTAGAAATTATCGACGAGTTAGTCGTGCTTATACGTTCGAATTTGAGTTATCCGAATTGCGAATAGAGTTGATTCGCGACGAAAATGGGCTGTTTTGACCGAGTTGACTAGAGCTGGGCCGAGTTGACTTAGTCAACTGTGTTGACCGAGTCAACTCTGTTGACTCAGTGAGTCACGACTCGCCGTCGTGGTAGCTACCGGAATACGGCGCGGTTGCCGGAAGTAAAGGTAAGGAATTGAAGCTTGATGTTTGGGCTTTCGTTTGATGTATGAATTGTGATGTTTGGTGGAGGTTTTGGGTTGAAACTGTGGAGGAGAAATGGTGGGTTTTCGGGGGTGACAGACGGCGGTGCTCCGGCCACCACCGGGGGAAAGGTTTGTGGGGCCACGGCGAGGTTGGTGGGGGTGGTCTTGAGGACCGCCGTGCGTCGTGGTCGGAGTTCTGGTGGTGGACTGAATCACCGACCGGTTTGAATTCCAAGGATGTTTCGAGCGAAATTCTGGTGAATCACGGTGGAATTGAGGGATGGTATAGTTGAGAAAAGTATTGAGCTCAAGGAGGAGAAGAAATCTGGGCTTTCGCCGGAAAATCTCTCTGGTGACGGCGCGCCGCCGTCGGCAGCGGCGGTCAACGATGGAGCTCCGGCGAGGCTTCGACTTTTTGGATTTTGTCAAGTTTTATGCCATTTTTCTCATAATCGCGCCTCGATCGTCGCCTTGAGGTTTTCGAGTTGATTTGGATACCAGATTTTGTGTCGAGGGTTTATGTGGAGTATTTTGGGATTTTCGACGATTCTTTTGTTATCCGAGTTATATGTTTCCGGAAATGGTTGGTTTCCGAGGTGTGGTTCAGAGTATTGAATTGTGATTTTGATCGGTGATATTTTGTGATTATTAAGGGGATCGAGATCGTACGCTTGGCGAAGAATCTTCTGCCGGATCTCGGGATTAGCGCGTCTGCGCGCTGTGCTTATCAGTGAGTGGACATTTATTTACACCGTCGTAGCGAGTTCTTTGTTTCAGTATTTATTTCCAGTACAATATTAAGATTATTTATTGTTTTGTAGGTATTGTTTTATGTTTTATTGGTGATGGCATTTACTTGGCATCGATGCATTGACTACTCGGCTGATCACCGATAGTCCAGTTCCAGGCTTGAGAGATTCGCCTGATGTGCCCACTAGGCTTGAGAGATTTGTCTAGTCTATCACCGTCGGGCTTGAGAGATTCGCCCGACACCTCCATTTATTTCAAGAACTCACATTATTTTTATGTTATGTAAATGGTGAAAGGCATGTGTTTATTTTCGTCCACTCACTCTAATTATTTTATTTGCCTTTCCCCTGGGCCTTTTGGTTTCCATGCCCAGTTTGCAGTTCGGATTCTGGTGTCGCACGTCGCAGTCGGAGGCTTAGTATTCAAGCTACTTTTCTTTCTCTGTAGGTTTCTTGTTTAGCCTACTGTTGTGTATTTATGTATATATATACTAAAGGCCGCTCTGAATACTCTGATGTTTATATTTTCATATGATTTTCTTGGATTTCTGTAAAGTTACAGTTTTTGCTTCTTGCATTATATTATATTATGATTTTGAGAAATCCGGATGGGATTGGTGCCCACGGTTTGGCTTTTGTGGCATAGCATGAAGTGTATTTTCGGGTGCAGGTTAATGGTAATTCCGTGATATAGTGAAACTCGCCCGAAATTTCTATGGTTTTTGAAAGTTCGTGTTTTCAGAAGGGGTTCGATTCCGGTTTAGGAAACTAGCTAAATCGGGGTTGGGTCCTTTCAAAATTACTTTTGAACCTTATGATGCATATATCCTTTAGTGAGCCAATTTGAGTCTTATATTATTTAGCCTTTTAATTCTTGAACACTACAAATCCTTACAAGGCCTAAACACTTACTCCTATCCTTAACTAAGCAATCGAGTAACCGATAATGAAGTCCTAGTAAGATGTGTTTAGAGTTAGTACCTATTGTGAAGTTTAGCAAAAACTTATGCGTGAGGTGGAGGAGGTTGTTGTGATGTTCATTAATGTTGTGTTTTGCTCAAAAAGAAAAAGGAAAGGAAAAAAGTACCAAAGAACAGAAAAAAAAAATAGAGAAAATTAGAAATTAGAAAAGAGATCCAAAAAAGATGATAGTGTATATAAAGAATAAATATTTTGAGAAATGGTTTGTGTGAAAAAGGGAAAGCTAGTAGCACCTAAAGTATGTTTAAAACTTCAACATGTGAGTTGCTTGCTAGATTGCTTGGTTCTTGAACTCCTATACCCTTCTTTCATTTAAACCCCTTCCTTAAGCCTCATTACAACCTGAATAATAGTCCTCTTGATTTGAAATATGAAAGGACCCAACCCCGATTTAGTTTCTTAAACCGGAATCAAACCCCTTTTGAAAACACTAACCAACAAAGACCATAAAAATTTCGGCAGAGTAACGCTACTAACGCGGAATTGCCATTAACCTGCACCCGGAAAATACACTTCATCCTATGCCACAAAAGCCAAACCGTGGGTACCAATCCCATCCGGATTTCTCAATATCATATCAATAACATAAAGTAGTAAACATAACTGTACTTTATAGGAAATCCGGGAAAAACCACATAAAAACATGTATCAGTAATGTATCAGAGCGACCTCTAGTGTATTTATACAAAATATACAACATTAAGCAAAACAAGAAACCTACTGGAAAACAAAGGTAGCTCGAACGATTAGCCTCCGACCGTGACGTGAGACACCAGAATCCGAACTGCAAACTGGGCATGGAAACCGAAAAGCCCAGGGGAAAGGCAATAAAACGTTAGAGTGAGTGGACGAAAAATAAACATATGCCTTTCACCAATTTCATATACAATAAACAAGTATAGCGAGTTCGGAAAATATATATGGAGGTGCCAGGCGAATCTCTCAAGTCCGACGGTGATATGCCAGGGGCATCTCTCAACCCCAGCGGCATAATAGGGGAATCTCTCAACCCTGCCCAGAGGAATCTCTCAACTCTGGTCCAGATGAATCTCTCAACTCTGGTCAGACTGCCGGTGATCAGCTGAGTAGCCGAAGCATCGATGCAAGTATGCCATCACCATAAAAATATAAAATAATACCTCCGAAAATAATAAATAATCTCAACATCCACTACCACATTTTTAACATTGCCGGCGATTTTTAAATCGCCGGCAATGTTTTTTATCATTACCGGCGATTTTTTTCCCAAAAATCGCCGGTAATGTCTTTTTTTTTTAATCATTGCCAGCGATTTTTTCGGCAAATTGCCGGCAATGTTCCGCCGGTAATTAAAAAAAAAAGACATTGCCGGCGACTTAAATGTAAGTCGCTGGCAATGTCTTTTTTTTTTTAATTACCGGCGGAACATTGCTGGCGACTTACATTTAAGTCGCCGGAAATGTTATAAAAAATATTGCCGGGGATTTACAAATCGCCGGCAATGGTTAAAAATGTGGTAGTGATCCTATATATAAATAAATACAGAAAATCACGAACTCGCAACGACTATGAAAATATAAAAGTCAACTCACAGATGAGCAAAACGCGCACTCGCGCTAATCACGTGGTCCGGCGGAAGATCCCTCGCCCGAAGCACGATCTCGATCCCCTGAATAATCACAAAATATATATGATCAAGATCACAATTCACAACACTATACCACACCTCGGAAATCAACCGTTCCCGAAAATATATAATTGATACAAAAATAATCGACGAAATTCCTGAAATCTCCACTCAAACCCTCGACTAAAAATCTGGTACTCAAATCAACTCGAAAACCTCAAGGTGATGATCGGGGCGTGAATACGAGCAAAACGACATATAACTCGACACATTTCCAAAAAGTCAACGGTCGCCGGAGCTCCGTCGTTGATCGCCGCTGCCGACGCGCCGTCATCGAAGGAATTCTCCGGCGAAGAGAACCCAGTTCTCAAGCTTACATCAAGCCCAACACAATTGTTAACTACCACAAGTCTCAATTATCACTTAATCAACCGGAAAACAGCTCAGAAATTCTAGGTCGAACCAAACTTCGGCAACCACCATGGGTTCCACCAACAATCCATCCTCGTCCAAAATTAATCACCTAGGAAGCATCAATAGAGCTAGGGGAGTCAAAACCCCATCACCCCCGTCACCACAGCTCGCCGGAGCTCCTCCCCTGTCACCGGTGAAAACCACAAACTTAACCCGATTCGAAACCCCACAAATCTCAACCAATTCATACAAACTCAAGTATAAATCAACAAAGGAACTCAAGAGGAGTCTATCCATACCAAGGGCGTGGCCGGAGGTGGCCGGAAAGTCTGGGTTGGCCGGCGAGTCACAACCGGGTCGCGTTTCTCCACGGGTCAACGGGTTAACAGCAACAGTCAACGCCGGTCAAACTTCTCAAATAGTGTTTTCGACTATTTCTGATATTTATACTCGCATCTCGGGACAATCGACATTCCAAAACGGATAACCATCACGATTCGGATAAACTCGATACGAACGGATATACTCGACAAAATTCTGCAACTTCAAATATTCATATTATATTCCTCGATCGTCGGAATAATCATCCGGAATCGCCCACGAACTCGAAATCACGTGTACAACAACTCTCGAGATGAGACTCAACTCAAATTCTCTGCCGATAATTAAGTCGCAATCAAAACCGACAAATCAATTAATTATCGGAAAACAGTGATTACGCGCTAACTCGTGAATTAAGCTGATTACTCTACTGATTCTGTTCCGGGTCGTCACAAATCTACCCCCCTTAAAAAAATTCTGTACCGGCTCCTCCACATATGTCAAATCCTCTCGGATCGGTAGCTGCTGTGGCGCTAACACATGTGACAGATCTGAGATATACTTCCGCAATATCGAAACGTGGAAGACATCGTGTATACGAGCCATCTCAGCTGGCAACTCAAGTCTATAAGCCACAGCTCCAATCCTCTCGGTGATCTCGTACGGACCAATGTACCTTGGTCGAAGCTTGCCACGCTTCCCGAAACGTACAACTCCCCTCCCCGGAGATAGTTTCAGAAAGACCCAATCGCCTACATCAAACTCGAGACTCTTTCTCCTCAAGTCCGCATAACTCTTATGGCGATCCTGGGCAATCTTCAATCTGTCCCGGATAATCTGAATGTCCTCCTGGCCAATAAGCCATCTCTGGCCCACCTCACTCCAACACAATGGAGTGCGGCACTGCCTCCCGTACAGGGCCTCGTACGGTGTCATCTCAATACTGGCCTGATAGCTGTTGTTGTAGGGGAACTCAATCAAATGCAGTTGCTGGTCCTAATTCCCTCGAAACTGCAACACACAAGACCGCAACATATCCTTGAGAGTCTGAATAGTCCGCTCGGACTGCCCATCAGTCTGAGGATGAAAAGTTGTACTGAAATGCAATCTCGTGCCCATGGCGCGCTACAATGCCTGCCAGAATTCGAAAGTAAACTAACTGTCTTGGTCAGAAACAATAGATACAGGCACACCGTGCAGTCGAACAATCTCTGATAAATACAGCTTGGCCAATCTGCCTATTGATATCTTCCCCGGAAGAGCGAGAAAATGAGCGGATTTCGTCAATCGATCCATGATAACCCAAATACCAGTATTGCCAGCCGAAGTACGCGGCAACTGATACACGAAATCCATGGTAATGTGCTCCCACTTCCAAACCGGAATCTCCAGTGGCTGTAACTTTCCCGCAGGCTTTTGCCTCTCCGCTTTAACCTGCTGACAAATCAAACATCTACTCACATATGCGGCAATCTCCCGTTTCATGTTGCGCCACCAGTAATACGCTCGAAGTGTACGAAACATCTTCATACCACCGGGATGCATCGCATACGCCGAACAGTGAGCCTCGTCTAAAATCTCCTTCTTCAGACTCTCGTCTCTGGGCATGCACAACCTGCCTCTGAAAAGCAAGGTACCGTCATCACTCAATCGAAACTCTGTTGGCACACCATTCCGTATCATGGTCTTCTTGTCCAACATGTAGGAATCTGAATCCTGAGCTTCCCGAACCTGGTCAACCAACACGTGTCGAACCTGAAAACTGGCCAACAAAGCTCTATCATCATCCCACTCGAACTCGGCTCCCGTAGTCCGAAGCTCGGCTAACATAGATACTCTGGCCATACACATATGAAACAACGAAGCTCCAGATTTTTGACTGAGTGCATCGGCAATGACATTAGCCTTCCCTGGATGGTACTCGAAAGTGCAATCGTAGTCGTTGATCAACTCCATCCATCTGCGCTGCCTCATGTTCAAGTTTGGCTACGCCTGCAGGTAAGTGAGACTCTTATGATCGGTATAGATCTTGCACTGAGCTCCGTACAAGTAGTGTCTCCAACTCTTCAACGCTAAAACAATAGCGGCCAACTCCAAATCATGCGTTGGATAGTTGACTTCATGTGGTTTCAGCTGCATGGAACCGTAGGCCACAACTCTGCCATTCTGCATCAGCACACAACCAAGTCCCAACTTCGATGCATCACTATAAACCACGAACTCACCGCTACAATCAGGTAAAGTCAGAACTGGTGTGGTAGTCAACTTTTCCTTCAGGAGCAAGTAACTCTCCTCACATGCATCGGACCACTCAAACTTGACGCCTTTGTTCGTCAGTCTGGTCAGTGGAGTAGCAATCCGAGAAAAATCCTGCACAAAGCACGGTAGTAGCCTGCCAAACCCAAGAAACTCTGGATCTCCGGTACGGTGGTAGGTCTACTCTAATTCAGCACAGCCTCGATCTTGTCAGGATCAACTCTGACTCCCTCAGCTGATATCACGTGGCCAAGAAACTTCACACTGTCTGACCAAAACTCGCACTTGCTGAACTTCGCAAACAACTAATTATCCCGTAAAGTCCGCAACACCGCTCGTAAATGCTTCTTGTGCTGGCCCACACTCCTGGAATAGATCAAGATATCGTCGATGAACACGATCACAAACTTGTCCAGAAACAGTCTGAACACCCGGTTCATCAATTCTATAAAATCTCCGGGGGCGTTGGTCAACCCAAACGGCATAACCAAGAACTCGTAATGCCCATACCGCGATCTGAAAGCTGTCTTGGCCACATCAGACTCTCAGATCCTCAACTGATGATATCCGGACCCGAGATCGATCTTCGAAAAGACTAAAGCTCCCTTGAGTTGATCAAACAATTCGTCAATCTGTGGCAACATATACTTATTCTTCACAGTGACCTGATTCAGCTTCCGGTAATCGATGCACAACCGCATGGATCCATCCTTCTTCCGCACAAACAAAACCGGGGCACCCCAAGGCGATACACTGGGTCGTATGAAACCCTTCTCTAGCAACTCCTGATGTTGAATCTGTAACTCTTTCAACTCCACTGGCGCCATACGATATGGTGCCTGTGAAATGGGTCTCGTGCCCGGCAATAGCTCAATGGTGAAATCGATCTCCCGAACTGGAGGTATACCCGGTAATTCCTCCGGAAACACATCTGAAAACTCGGAAACGACCTCAATTCCACCAATGTCTGGCACAGCAGCCGTAGTGTCTACCACATGGGCTAAATAAGCAACACAGTCCTTCTTCATCAACCGATCCGCCTTCATCACAGAAATCACACATGGCAATGAAGTACTCTGCTCACCGCGAAACAATATCTCGGGGAAGCCTGGTGGTCGAAACGTAACCTCCTTCTTGTGACAATCGAACATAGCCCAATGTGTCTCCAAGAAGTCCATACCCAAAATCACATCGAAATCGACGATATCCAGCAACAACAAGTCCGCGGCTAAACCATGACCTCCAATAAAAATCTCACAGTCTCGGTATACCCAGCCAATACTCACAACCTCACCGAACGGATACAACACTCTTCACAACCCCGGAAGTGGAGATGCAGGTACAGTAGCTAAAGACGATAGTCTATACAACATAAATGAATGCGTAGCACCTGGATCTAACAATGTAAGTACTGGATAACCGGAAACATGCAACGTAGCGATAACATCCTCCAGTGAAGCTCTGCCCTCGCGTAAAGTCATGGCATGAACCCTGGCCTGCCCGGCTGGTCGTCCACGATGAGGATGTCCCTGCTGTCCGCCCTGGCCCGCAAACTGTACTGGTCGGGCCCCAGAAGTGGCACCTCGCTCTCCTCCGGAACTCTGGGTTGCCTGTCCACCAGCACCATCAAGCTAAAAACACTCTCTCGCATAGTGACCCACTTGGCCACAACGAAAACAAGTGACAGGGCCTCTCTGACATGGACTAACATGATGCCTGCTGCAGAGACTACACAATGGGTACTCCCTCGGTACGGTAAAAGTGCTACCGGTACGCCGAGGATAACTGGAACCGCTAGAACTCCCACAAGACTGTGGTCATTGCGGTTGATCTCTCCTCCATCTCTGCCTCTATCTCGGTGCACTAATTGGTGGTCGATATGGTCCACTGCCCGAAGATGAAGCTGAACCGAAAGTATCAGAACTCAGCCTCTTGGAAGGCCCCTAAGTCGCAATCAAAAACAGCAAATCAATTCATTATCGAAAAACAATGATTACGCACTAACTCGTGAATTAAGCTGATTACTCTACTGATTCTGTTCCGGGTCGTCACAAAATACTTATGTTTTTGGATTTTTGGAGCATTGGTTGACAATCGAGCCTATGGAGAACATGTGATTGATGCGATTTATGAGTGCAAACTCTAACCCTCAAATACTTATGTACATTGAGTAATATCTAGTGAATTTGATGGCTAGGAAACATATCAATTTGAATACATCTCATTGTCAAGCATTTGGTTTAGCATATCTCATTTCGGCTTATTACATATGCATTGATTTCATGTTTTAAAAGTTTTGCTCAAAAGTAGTTCAATCCATCTAGCTATAGTTCTTTGAGAGATATCGATTATTAAGT
This sequence comes from Geum urbanum, assembly GCA_946800695.1. NCBI lineage: Eukaryota > Viridiplantae > Streptophyta > Magnoliopsida > Rosales > Rosaceae > Geum > Geum urbanum. Next base: position 28,458,522 of record OX327004.1, read on the forward strand.
TGGGACACTTACATACTTGTACATGCTTTGTGTGTTTTTGTGCTTTAAGTCTAGCTTAGCTTATTTCTTTCGGCTTAGTTTACTTGAGAACAAGCAAAGCTTAAGTATGAGGTAGTTGTTAGGACCATAATTATGTGCTTATTATGCTCCAAACTTTATGCAACAATGCTTTATTTCTATGAATAAAGCATTGTTCTTATGACGTTTCCTGTTCTTGCTAGGAAATGTAGAGTTGGCTAGAAAATGCATTAAATATGAAGAATTAGATACTTATTGGAGAAAACGTATACATTTTTGAGGTCACAAGAGAATTCGGAGCAACTTTGAGAAAATGACGAAATAGCTTCACCGAAAGTCGCCAAAAGTTGCCCGGAACCCGCCGAAATTTGTCACAGTCGGTCGGTCTACCTTGAACGTCCTAAATACATGGAGTCCAGCCTAATTGAGACTCATTCAGCCTATTTATGCTCACCAATCTGATTTGGAGAGAAAGAGAAGAAATTGGATCACATGATGTTACTAATTTGAAGCTTAGCCTTCCATAGCCTAAAATAGTGGATCATAATCTCCCTAATTCGAAGCTAACTCTTAGATCTTCCACATCCTCTTTTATTATCATCCTAGGGTCAAAATGGAGCCTCCCAACTCAGCCAAATTCAAGCTCCCCTCTCCCCGCTCACACAACTCACCTCATTTCCAGATTTTCCATAGTTTTACACTCTCTCTAGACCCCTAAATCAAAGACTATCCTTTGACATGAAAATAAGTTATGCAAGTGTATAAAAGGAGTGGAAATAAATGCGTAAAGTAATAAGAATGAATTTTAAATACGTATGTAAATTTCTATAAGTATAAACAAGTATGAAATTCGAAAATTATAGACATGCTTTTATTTACCTATTTTTACATATGCACAAACGAAATCAAACAAAAACTTTACAATTCTTCGGCAACGGCGCCAAAAACTGGTACGCGCAAAATATGCCTTAAATGTTAACAAAAAGTAGACACTAAACACATAGTTCACACATATTCAATTTAAAACCCTTCTTTTGTGGATGTAGCATTGGTGAGTAGGGATATCGTTCTATCCGGGGAATTAGAGGCCGCATGCATGCTTTTACCTTATTTATCATCTATGAAATCCTTAATTTTAGTCGAGACACATATACATGCTTTCGTTGAATAAGAATGCTATGACGCATAACACCTTAAAACAATTGCTACTTTGCCAAAATCATTGAGATATCTTTTAGGATTGGTGACGCACCCTATCCTAAAATATACTCAAACCATTAAGAACTTAAAGCTAGCATATGCATCCAAACTAATAAAATTAAGAACACATGGAAAAATCGAAATAAGAGAAGAACATAGAGAAATTCTTTCATAACATAACCGAAATTATTACAAGGACGAAGATGGAGTTTAGAGAACACGGTTACACTTTTAAAGAGGTGACGCACCAAACTACAAGTGGTGATTCTCAAGAACACGAATGACGCACTCTTAGTTCTTGATCCGGAGGTGGTGGAGAGCTTCGACTTTGGAAGAACCTTGGTGAAGTATGGAAGAGAGGTGAAGTGTTTAGAGCTTTGGCTTGTGAAATATGTGATACCTCTTCCTTTGGCCAGCCTCCCCTTTATATAGGCAAGGAAGTTTGCCTTGCCTCTTCCTTCCACTTGCCTAAGCCATCAATGCTCCCTTAGTCACCCACTTAGTCACCAAGCCTAGTCACCTAGATCAGCCACAAAAAGCTAAGAGTCATCAAGGTTAGTCACCAAGTTTGAGTCACCAAGCCTAGTCACCAAGATCAGCCACAAAAAGCTAAGAGTCATCAAGGTTAGTCACCAAGTTTGAGTCACCAAGCCTAGTCACCAATATCAGCCACAAAAAGCTAAGAGTCATCAAGATTAGCCACAAAAAGCTAAGAGTCATCATGGTTAGTCACTAAGCCTAGTCACTAAGCTTCCCAATCTTGACTTTTCCTCTTCACCAAGTGGCTTGGGCTGCCGAAATATTGGGCTTGGGCCTCCAATATGGGCTGACTTGAACCTTGCAAAATGGTCCTCAAAAAATGCTTAATGGGCCGGCTCATCTCTGATGATCCAAAATCATAAAATTCCTCCAAAGTGCGTCGTTATTCTTCTCCACCGTAAATGACCTAAAAATAACAAACTAAGTAAAAAAACATAAAAACTAAGATTATAACATAGCTAAATGTAGGGAGAAATGCGTTAATAATCGTGCATAAAATGTGTATATCAATATAGGTTACAAGTCTTCACATTCATCAACCGAGCATAATTCAGAGCCGGAACAACAAGAACCAATCGAAATGGCCAACGCTGAAAACAAATCACTTCGCCAAGGCACTTGTTCGACCGAATGGAGTAGTGGTCCATCATGCATTGCATTCCCGGAGCCACAAGCGGACAAGAAAGACATCAAGTTGAAGAGTGGGTTTCTACACCGCCTACTAATCTTCCATGGGCTGTCAAATGAAGATCCCAACATGCATCTCAAGCAATTTCAGTTCATTTGCATGAGCATGAAGCCTACAGAAGCAGATGAAGAACTCTTCAAGCTCAAAGCTTTTCCCTTCACTTTGATAGATAGAGCTCAATCTTGGCTTTTGGAACTTCCACCAAATCATATCACTACCTGTAAGCAACTTGCGGATTTGTTCTTGGCTAAGTACTTTCCGGCCTCAAAGATTATTGTTTTGAGGAAGAAGATCACAGGGATTACACAAGCTTCCAATGAGTCCTTTGGCCAGTATTACGACCGTTTTAAAGTCATGTGCGCCACCTGCCCATCCCATGATTTTTCGGAAACCAATCTCATGAATTACTTCTATGATGGTCTTAAACCGATTGATAGAGAACTTCTTGATGCCGCTGCAACCGGAGCATTCATGGATTTAAATGAGAAGGAAACACGTACACTCTTGGAAAACCGAGCAAACAATGACACTCAATATGGGATGGCTCTACGCAAGGCAATGGATGAAATGAGTTCAAAACAAGTTGCTGATGAAAAGTATGATAAGCTAGCTTCTATACTAGAGCAAGTACTTGAACTAGAGACAAAGATATCCAAGGCAACCTCAGGGCTCGTATGTGAAATTTGTCATGTGCAAGGACACCACACTGATCAATGTCCAACATTGAGAGACCATAGCGGAGGTCAATCCGGAGATATGGAGATGGAGCAAGCCAATGCACTTGGTGGATATCAAGGAGGACAACGGTATAACAATTATAACAACTTTGTCAACCGTGATCATCCAGGTTTCAAGTGGAGTAGCAATGAGGGATGTCTAAACCCTCCAGTAACTCAACAAACGTATCAACGTGCTCCCTTCCAACCGAGGCCATCTATGCCTCATGCTCCCATGCACCCAACGCAACAAGTACCCCCGGTCCAACATTTCACCAATCCGGACTACGACAAAATGCTTTCTCAAATGTCTGTTTCAACACAAGTTCTTCTGGATGAACAAGCTAAGATGAAGGAAACATTAAATACTCATGGCCGTGATATAGGTGAAATAAAGAAGCAGATGGGCCAACTGGTAGATTTCATGGGCCAAATTCGGCAAACCGGCCAACTACCACCTCAAACCACTCCTAATCAACGAAATGTCAATGCCATTGTCACTAGGAGTGGGAAGGTACTAGAAGCACCAAGGACCACGAAATCTCATCTCGATGAAGTCACTATTCAGAACATAATCAACGAAGACGATGATGAGATTGATCCGGCAACTCATGAGGCCTAGAAGAAGAAGGTGACGCCTATTGTCACCAAGGCACCATCTCCCCCACAACCCACCCCAATAAAAGGTAAAAGCCCTATTCCTTCAAATACGGTTATTACTAATTCTCTGTTTGCTATTGCACCTTTCCCAAGTAGATTATCAAAATCAAAGAAGAAAGATGATCAATACGAAGATATCTTAAACATATTTTGAAAGGTGCAAGTGAATTTGCCCTTGATCGAGTGCATCAAGCAAGTGTCGACATACGCAAAGTTTCTAAAATAGTTATGCACCCAGAGGAGGCAAACGAGAGAGAAGGAGGCTGTGAAGGTGAATGCAACTGTTTCAGTGGTTTTGCAACGTCGGCTACCCCCAAAATTGAAGGATCCAGGGAGTTTTTCAGTTCCTTGCATGATTGGTGACAAACAATTTGAAGACGTAATGCTTGATCTTAGAGCCTCCATCAACGTAATGCCTTATTACCTTTACAATTCGATGGAGCTTGGGAATCTCAAACAAGACAGTGTCATCATCCAACTAGCCGATCGTACACATAAGTATCCAAGGGGATACGTAGCAGATGTTCTAGTGCAAGTCAACAACTTAATATTCCCAGCCGATTTCTGTATTGTTGACATGGAAGAGAGTCCATTGAACACCACGTCATTGCTACTCGGACGACCTTTCATGAGGACTGCTAGGACAAGGATTGATGTGTTTGAAGGAACTTTCTCCATGGAGATTGATGGAGAAAGAATCGAGTTCAACATCTTAGACGGGATGAAATTTCCGATGTCAAGTGTGGCTGCCATTTCAACATGTGATCTCGTGGATACCTTAGCACAAGGCCACCTTGACACCATAAATGAAGATGAACTCGACATGGTCATACAACTCGGGGATGAAGCCCTTTTCGATGCCTTAAGAGTGCTTTTGGAGCCTCGAATTCAAGAAATGGCTATGGCATTAAATAAAGCTCCACATTATGTAAGTAATCCTCCTCCTATTCCAATTATTTTTGGTACAAATGAATTGGTTCCTTCCATTGTTAAGGCACCCAAATTAGAACTTAAGGTGCTACCAAACACTTTGAAATACGTCTACTTGGGAGACAATGAGACACTTCCGGTAATCATCTCAGCCAAATTGGAAGAGGAGCAAGAGGAGAAGCTTGTTCGAATGCTTCAAAGATACAAACCTGCCATAGCTTGGACGCTAGCGGACATTAAAGGAATCAATCCGGCAACATGTGTTCATCGGATTTTTTTAGAAGATGGCGCCAAACCTACTCGTGAAGCCCAAAAGAGACTCCATCCTCCAATGATGGAAGTCGTTAAGAAGGAAGTAATCAAACTCCTTGATTGTGGAGTTATCTATCTGATTCCGGACAGCCGATGGGTCTTACCTGTTCAAGTTGTTCCTAAGAAGTCCGGGATCACCGTTGTGAAGAATGCGGAAAACGAGCTCGTACCTCAACGAACAATCACGGGATATCATGTTTGCATCGACTATAGGAAACTCAATGCCACCACTCGAAATGACCATTTTCCTCTACCATTCTATTGCTTCCTCGACGGATACTCCGGGTACAACCAAATAAGCATCGTGGAAGAAGATGAAGAAAAAACCACGTTCACTTGCCCATTTAGAACGTTTGCCTATCGCCGCATGTCATTTGGTCTTTGCAATGCACTAGATACCTTTCAAAGTTGCATGTTATCTATTTTTTCTGACTACGTCGAAAATATCATAGAAGTCTTTATGGATGACTTTAGCGTTTTTGGCAATAATTTCGATGCATGTCTAGGAAATTTATAACTCATTTTGAAAAGATGTGTTGAAACAAACTTGGTTCTTAATTGGGGAAAATGCCATTTCATGGTTACACAAGGGATAGTTTTGGGACATATCATTTCAGAAAAGGGTTTAGAAGTTGATAAATCAAAAATAGATCTTGTACGTTACTTACCCTCTCCAACTTCGGTTAGAGAGATTCGTTCCTTTCTTGGACACGCAGGTTTTTATCGACGATTTATCAAGGACTTTTCCCACATCTCCCGCCCTTTGTGCAAATTACTACAAAAAGATATCCCTTTCGAGTTTGATAGAGATTGCAAAGCAGCCTTCGAAAAGTTGAAGGAACTCTTGACATGTGCTCCTATCCTATGCCCTCCGGATTGGTCCTTACTATTCAAATTGATGTGTGATGCTTCCGACTATACGGTTGGAGCTGTTTTACGACAACGGAAGGACAAGAAGCCATATGCAATTTACTATGCCTCACGAACTCTGGATACCGCCCAATCCAATTACACCACCACTGAAAAGGAACTTCTGGCAATAGTTTTTTCCCTTGATAAATTCCATTCTTATTTACTTAAAACCAAAATTATCATTTATACTGACCATGCAGCTTTGAAGTACTTAATGAAGAAGAACGATGCAAAACCAAAGCTAATTCGTTGGATCCTCTTACTCCAAGAATTCGACATCGAAATAAAAGACAAGAAGGGAGTGGACAACGTAGTGGCTGACCACCTTTCTTGGTTGGTCAAAGAACAAGAAGCCGTGGTCATCGAGGAGAATTTTTCTGATGAACAGCTCTTTGGAATTCAATCAAATGCTTCTGAAACTCCATGGTATGCGGATATAGTGAATTATTTAGTAACCGGTGAGTTTCCATCCTTTATGCATAGTGTTCAACGTGAAAAACTTAGAAAGAATGCTAGGACTTTTATTTGGGATGAACCCTACTTATGGAAACAATGTTTAGATTTAGTCATTCGTAGGTGTGTTCCGGATAGTGAATTTAAGTCAATTCTTGAGTTTTGTCACAATGAAACATGCGGGGGACATTTTGGTTCTAGGAGGACAGCCCTAAAAATTTTAGATTGCGGATTCTTTTGGCCTAGTTTATTTCACGATGCTCATGCATTCTATGCTGCATGCGATAGGTGCCAGAGATTTGGTAATTTAGGACCTAGAGATTAGATGCCACAAACTTATATGCTTAATGTCAAAAAATTTGATGTTTGGGGCATTGATTTTATGGGACAATTTCCCCCATCGAACGGTGTTACTTACATTTTACTCGCTGTAGATTATGTTTCTAAATGGGTGGAAGCAAAAGCCACCCGAACTAATGATTCGCGAGTTGTTGCAGATTTTCTGAAGGCTAACATTTTTTCAAGGTTCAGAATGCCACATGTTCTAATAAGCGATAGAGGTAGGCATTTTTGCAACAGGACGGTAGAAGCTTTAATAAGGTAGTATGGAGTTACACATAAGGTTTCGACACCTTATCATCCTCAAACAAACGGAATGGCTGAAGTTTCCAACCGTGAGATCAAGAAGATCTTGGAGAGAACCGTTCGTCCGAATCGAAAGGATTGGAGCCAATGTTTAGATGATGCATTGTGGGCTTATAGGACTGCCTACAAGACTCCCATCGGCATGTCACATTATCGATTAGTTTATGGGAAGGAATGTCATCTTCCGGTAGAACTAGAGCATAAGGCATGGTGAGCTCTTAAGAAGTTCAACATGGATAGAGATGCGACAGGTTTGCATCGAAAGCTATAACTTTGTGAACTTAAAGAGATTAGATGTGAAGACCCGAACCAGAATTAGTTGTGTATTCTGCACGATTCCCGAAATTGGCCATAGTCGCAGTTTGACGTTATTGATGTGGTTTGTCGATTCTATTCGTGACTATGTTTTCGGCCGAGAATTTGTGTCGAGTGTCTTCACGGAAGTTGTAGAGTACGTGATTTCGAGCTCGAGGACGGTTCCAGAAGATTTTTCCGATAACCGAGGAATATAATACGATTATTTGAAGTTTCAGTTTTCGACGAGTTTATCCGATTATTTCGTGTATATCCGAATTGTGATGGTTATCCATTTCGAATCGTCGATCGACCCGAGGCGCGAGTATAAATATCGGAAATAGTCGTAAAATAGTTGCAAAATCACTGTTTGACGTTGACCGACGTTGACTTTCCAAAAATAGAAACTGTTGACCGTTGACCCGAGGGGAAAACTTTCCCGTTTTGGCTTCGCCGTCCGACGTCCGTTTTCCGGCCACCTCCGACCTTGTGGAAGGTATAGTTCGCTTCCCCTTTCGATTCTGAGTTGTTTGATGTTTGGATTGATGGAAATTGATGAGGTTTGGAGTGGGTTCGAATCGAGGCCGACTGGAATTTTTCACCTGTGACGGGGAGCTGTGCTCCGGCGAGTTTTGGAGGTGAGGTTGTTGGGGTTTCACCTCCCCACACCTTGGTGATGCTCCCCATATGATTTATTTTGGGTTTGGTTATGGAATTGTGGAGGTCCGATTAGGTCACCGGAATTGGGTTTTCCGTTTGGTTCGAGCTGAAATTGAGGTGGTTCCGATTTGAATTGGCTTGGGTGGTAGTTGAGGAAGTGATTCGGCTTGGAGAGAGCTCCAATTCTGGAGCTTCCTCGCCGTGAAACTTAACCGTTGACGGTCAATGGCGGAGCTCCGGCGAGGGGTTGACTTTTTGGATTTTAGTGTTTTTAATGTCGTTTTTCTCGTAATAGCGCCCTGATCATCGTCCAGAGGTTTTCGGATTGATTTGGGTAGTGGATTTTCAGTCAAAGGTTTCGAGTGGAGATTTCGGGAATTTCGTTAATCATTTTGTATTGTATTGCATATTTCCGGGAACGGTTGGTTTCCGTGGTTAAGTACAGAGTTGTGGGTTATGTTTTGATCAATTGTGTTTTATGAATACTCAGGGGATCGAGATTGTGACCGTGCTTCAGGCGAGGGATCTTCCGCCGGGCCTCGAGATTAGCGCGAGTGCGCGTTTTTCTCACTTGTGAGTGGACAATTTCTTTTCACGGAATGATTGCGAGTCTTTTTATACGATTTTCGAACTTGAGCATGCATACGAGATTACGATTTATACGAGCATGTGTTAGACGATTATGCTTATATCATTATACATTACGTATATACACTTATATGTTGTTTCATGCATTTGCATCGAACTATTTATGATTTGGTTTACACATAGTACAGTCGTTATATATGTTGTTGTATCGATATACTCGCATCCCGGCTGATCCCCGAGGATGTGTACCGGGGGAGGCAGTGACTCCTGACCCGAGGCCTTTACCGGGGGGAGGCAGACCTCTGACCTGAGGCCTTTCTGGCTAGAATTGCATGGAAGTCTGGGACTCCGTGATTCTGACTGTACTAGCATGGATGTGTTCATGAGTGACCCCATGGGTTTACCTCGTGTACTTTGTTATTTCTATTTTACCTGGACTCACATATGTTATTTTAAACATATATATCAACTGGTGAAAGACATTTATTTTCGTCCACTCACTCTAACAGTTTTCATGTCTTTCCCCTGGGCTTTTCGGTTCCCGTGCCCAGTTGCAGTTCAGGTTTTGGTGTTTTACGTCGCGGTTGGAGGCTAGTGATCTGAGCTACCTATGTTTTTCAGTAGGTCCTTGTTTCGCCTACTGATGTGTTATTGTATATATTTACATTAGAGGTCGCTCTGATACATTCTGATACTTGTTTTATACGGATTTTCTCGGATATATATATACATTACAGTATGTTTACCGTTATTGTTTATATTGTGATGTTGAGAAATCCGGATGGGATTGGTGCCCACGGTTTGGCTTTTGTGGCATAGGATGAAGTGTTGTTTTTCAGGGTGCAGGTTTATGCAATTCCACGTTAGTAACGAAACTCTGCCGAAATTTTGAAAAGTTTTTGTTGGTTCGTGTTTTCAGAAGGGGTTTGATTCCGGTTTAGGTAACTGAATCGGGGTTGGGTCATTTCATTAGAAATGATCCTTTCGACAACGCATGGATTTAAAAAGAGAAAACCAAGAGGATCCATGACAAGATGATTCGTAGAAAGAGTTTTGAACCGGGGCAAAAAGTTTTACTTTTCCATTCGAAGCTTAAACTCTTTCCGGGCAAATTATGATCAAGGTGGAATGGACCTTACACTGTTGTTCAAGTTTTCCCTTATGGAGCCGTCGCAATTCAATCTTTGGATAGCGGGAACTTGTTCAAGGTTAATGGCCACCGTTTGAAGCCTTATCATGAAGCATTCAAGGATCAAATCGTGGAGGAAGAATCTCTTGAAGAGCTAGCCACTTCAAACACATGAAGGACCACTACGTCAAGGCTGAAGAAAAAAAGCGCTTATTGGGAAGCAACCCAATCGCCATATTTGCTTTCTTCTCCCTATTTCCTTAATTTAGTTGCTTTTGCATATTTAAATTAGAATTTCGTAGAAGCTTTACTTCCTGCTTAATTCTATACTTTTACTTTAGTACATTGAGGGCAATGTAGAGTTTAAGTGTGGGGGAAGAGTTTACAATTTAATTGTGTCTAATTAGTGTTTTTCAAAGTCTTTAGGATGCCCTTAACTAGTCGATGATGAAATTGGACCGAAACGAACACATATGGCGTATGAATCATATGCATCGAATTCTTGTGCTAATTGAGATATTCTATGTGTTTTTAACATGTAGTAGATATGATTTGCAAAACATGGTACAGAAATCGCATGCTTGAATAAATTTTTAATCATATGAACTCTGTGTGAGCTTTTGAGCTATCTGTTCTTTATTCCTCAAGTGAATATACATCCATTTCGTAGCTACTAGCTTATATTTGCCTCATTTGATTGCTTGCCATAGATTTTAATGAACTAGAGAATGCTAGAACTTACTCATATCAATTTGCAAAGCTTTTAAGTTGATACATACTCTGATTTTGGATATGATTAAAGGCATTTAGGATTTTCCACCACTTCGCCAAATATCCATGTATCCCATTTGTACGCATGAGTTGCGATACCCCTAGATAAACTAATTGAGCCCACGTTAAGCTTTTCTTTCATCACCATATATACATAAACACTTACCCTAGTGTAGAATATCCTTACCTTTGTTCCGTAAACTTGGTGAGAATTTTTCGAAACTAGTACATAAGATGATGTTTTGGTGAGAAAGATTGAAGGAGTTAATGTGAGTATGGGGAAAGACTTGTCCAAACAGCAAAAAAGAAAAATTAGAGAGAATAAAAAGAAAAAGAAAGAATATATATATATATATATATATATGATCTCTCATGTCAATGTGTTGTTCTCATTATAACCATTCGGATTAAGTCCCCCATATTTACGGATTTGGAGGTTATAAACGAATTTAAGGCCCAAAAATAGAACAAATATGGCCTTTGTCCTGTCCGAAAAGCTCAAAAGGGTAGTTTAGATTGATCTTTACATGGTATCATTTTTGTGGAGATGAAGGGTGAAATTGATAAAGATTCTAAAGTGCTAGACTAAGTCGTTGAAATGTTTTTATCACCACATATCTAAATTTCGAATGTCTTAGCCTTAGCCCCATTACAACCTTTCTAAATGTCCTTTATGATCCTTAAAATGAGTAGCTTTCAATTGGTAGAGTAAGTTGCATGAGTAACCTTATGGTTTTGGTTCATTTGTGCAAGTAATGAACTCCATTCATGAGGTTTTCGTTTAAATTCATATACACTTTAAGTGAACCCTTTTCATGAGTGATCGAAAAATATGATGAATGCATCCTTTTGAGCTGATTAAACATTTATTCAAAGCATGCATAGCTATAACATAACCATTGTTTTCTCCATGTCTTACTTGTTCATTACATGATCATATCTCAATTATCTCTTGAATTCGTTGAGCATACAAGTTGAAAATCATGTGAGCCATCGCCATACACTTATGAAAATTCTAAGACAAATCTTAGCTAAGGGCCTAGTTGTGTTCCTTCTTTTGTTTTTAATTCTTAGAGAGTCTTAGTTTAACTTAATGTTTTGCTAAGAGACTAGCAAAGTATAAGTGTGGAGGAATTTGATATACGCATTTTATGCTCGATTATTAACGCATTTCTGCCTACATTTAGCTATGTTATAATCTTAGTTTTTATATTTTTTTACTTAGTTTGTTATTTTTAGGTCATTTACGGTGGAGAAGAATAACGGCGCACTTCGGAGGAATTTTACGATTTTGGATCATCAGAGATGAGCCGGCCCATTAAGCATTTTTTGAGGACCATTTTGCAAGTCAACCTATATTGGAGGCCCAAGCCCAATATTTCGGCAGCCCAAGCCACTTGGTGAAGAGGAAAAGCCAAGATTGGCAAGCTTAGTGACTAGGCTTGGTGACTAACCTTGATGACTCTTAGCTTTTTGTGGCTAACCTTGATTACTCTTAGCTTTTTGTGGCTGATCTTGGTGACTCAAACTTGGTGACTAACCTTGATGACTCTTAGCTTTTTGTAGCTGATCTAGTTTACTAGGCTTATTGACTAAGTGGGTGACTAAGAGAGCATTGATGGCTTAGGCAAGTGGAAGGAAGAGGCAAGGCAAACTTCCTTGCCTATATAAAGGGGAGGCTGGCCAAAGGAAGAGGTATCACATATTTCACAAGCCAAAGCTATAAACACTTCACCTCTCTTCCATACTTCACCAAGGTTCTTCCAAAGTTAAAGCTCTCCACCACCTCCGAATCAAGAACTAAGAGTCTGTCATTCGTGTTCTTGAGAATCACCACTTGTAGTTTGGTGTGTCACCTCTCTAAAAGTGTAACCATGTTCTTTAAACTCCATCTTCGTCTTTGTAATAATTTCGGTTATGTTATGAAAGAATTTTTCTATGTTCTTCTCTTATTTTGATTCTTCCATGTGTTCTTAATTTTATTACTTTGGATGCATGTGCTAGCTTTAAGTTCTTAATGCTTTGAGTATGTTTTAGGATAGCGTGCATCACCAATCTTCCTAAAAGATATCTCAATGATTTCGGCAAAGTAGCAATTGTTTTAAGGTGTTATGCGTCATAGAATTCTTATTCAACAAAAGCATGTGTATGTGTCTCGACTAAAATTAAGGATTTCGTAGATGATAAATAAGGTAAAAGCATGAAAGTAGACTAGGTGAATGAAATAAGTTGATCACTTGTAATTAGTAATTTAGCTTCTTATTTTTCTTAAGCATAATTAGAATTTAAGGTTTCTTGATTGTTTAACTTGTCTATGAGTAAAGCATGTTAGAAGTTTAGGAGTTCTTGTTGTGTTTGCATGTTTTGTACCTTAATTTCGTAGATTAATCAACCCAATTTCAAACTCCCTCCATACCTTTAAATTTTCTGTTTAAAAACGAAATCATACATGCGCCCTCTAATTCTCCAGATAGAACGACCCCTACTCACCAATGCTACATCCATAAAAGAAGGGTTTTAAATTGAATATGTGTGAAATATGTGTTTAGTGTCTACTTTATGTTAACATTTAAGGCATGTTTTGCGCGTATCACTTATCCATATACAAACCCTCTAGCACACTCTTCTACCTCTCCTCCTTCATTTCTAGGCCAAAATACCTCCATAACCACCACTACTATAGACCTAGCTCTTCTCTCTCTTGGGTAGAGCCGAACCACTTCACCATATCTCCATCACTTTGGCTTCGTTTGAGTATTCCTTCTCTCATCCTCCCCTCCTAGGGTTTGGCTAACCTTTTAGAGTTCAAAAGAGTGGGAAGTAATCCCTCTTCCCCTTGCTCCTAGGAATTCTAAGGGTTTACCTTACCTCCTCTTGAAGACTTGGTGCTTGTTGAAGAGAAGAAGTGGAGCTAGAAGGCTTGGAGTCACTGGGTGAAGCTTTGACTAGGGGACTCTTGGTTATTTCTATTCTCTTCCTATTTTAAGCATGTATCAACTCTTGTATTTAGTTATGTGTAGTGAGTAGTCTTATTTGGGACGCTAGGGTTAGAACCCTAGCCATGTGATGAATAAATGATGTCTTGGATTATCTATGATTTATAATTTTAGTGTATGTAAATGAGCAATTGTGTGTTTGTGGATGTTTATTATGCTTTAGCTTCAAGTCTAGTTTCACGTATGCATGTGTTGACCCCAGCTAAATTAATGTATGTGTAAAGAGACTAAAAATTGTCCTTAATTGAATTAGCTACTCACTTAAGGCTAGATGAGCATGTAAACATGATTAAAGTATTTTCTAAGAGGTTACCTTAAGACTTGGTTACCTTAGCACTAAGCAAGGATTAGAGTCTCACTTGTGGAGCTCTAGTCAAGCACATATTAAATCTAAAAGGTTATGGTGGCTAATAAAAGACTCACTTGACTCGTAACCCAATAGGTATGAGTTGGAGAATCACATAGACTTTCTCTCAGATTCTCCAATAGAGAGTCGGGAATGGGAACCTTTCACATATATCACACGATATGCTTGTTGACTTCACAACGTGACATATGATCGAGATGCAAGCCTAAAATGGTTTGGGTCTTGGTTCCGATTCACGAAATACTTCAGTGTTGGGCTCAAGTCATTTAGAGTTCGAAATGACCTAGGAACTTGGGTTCAAAACCAAATGTGACCCAAAAGATCACGATTTGGAAATTAACTTGTGTGAACGGACTTTAATCCATTACATAAAACGAGGCATTGTTTGATGCATCATATGGTTAGTGGGGATTTTCCTAGTCGACCATCTTTCCTTATCTTGAACTTGTTTGATATTTTCGTTTGCGCATTGTAGTGTAATCATCAAATCAATCAACTCGTCCCTCACAATGCTAAGTCTCCAAAGGACTTAGTGGTGTGAGATAGACATTTCCACATTTTGCTTTCCATTTAGTATCAAGTTAGTGTCTAGTTGTTTCCGTGATCTAAGCGCTTTTCATTCCGAGCCAAGGAGTTATAGTGGCTAATTCTCGTGGGTTTGACACTTGACTACCTTAAACATACTATAACTTGCCCCGTATACTTGCGAGTGAAGAATTCTTTGCATTTATGAGTTAGTAAATAGTTCAGAAGTATAAGGGGTACAAAATCTTCGAACACTATACCAAACGTGGCCTAAATAATTTGCCCTTTGAGATTTCTTGAGATTCGTATTTTTTGTAGATCGGCCCATTTAGACATGGTTAAAATAAATAATCATCAGTAATAAAATTGAGTAAAATTCCTCCTCTTTAATCTTCTTCCTCCCATCGGCCATCTTCTTTCTTCTTCTTACGTGCATTCCTCACAGAATTAGTTGTAGCTTTGAAAGGTGAGGAGCAAAATTCACAAAATCTTGTGATTTTGGATAGATGATTACTAAGAACAATATATTTGAATATCTCAAGCCTATAGGAACGATTCTTCAACTCCAGATCTTTATCAATCAATGAAATTTTTCTCAAAATCAGCTCCAGAACAAGTACCAGTTCCAAAACTCACAAATTACCAGAACAAATCTCCCAAAATCCTCTTATTTTTATCTGTTCAAAGCACCAAAAAATTTAAACTCTCACTCTCATTGGGTTCCATTACAATCTGAAAATATATTCAGATGCAAATGATGCAAGGGACCAACGTGGTCGATGTGGGATATCACGATCTCGAGGAGCAATCATAGGGAGCAGCAGCGCTATCGCTCCAATATCGTTCAGTCCCCAAACGTGCGACACCGCATCCTTCGTCGACTCTCTGTCTCTCCTCCTCCACATACCCACTCGGCAGTAGATAACGCTCGTGAGACAGTCCGGGGGAAAAAGAGAAACGACCCAGGCCATTCAAGGGGTTTGGGGGAAGTTAGGAGGTCCCTGGAGAGGAACCGCGTCCAAATCAAGGACAGAACCCAAAAAAAAGTGGAATAAGTTTCCGCCCTTCCCATAGTAACTTACTTAGACAAGCAGAGCAAAAGAGGAAATCTTTGCAAGTGAAGTAGATATGGAGGTGGAGAGAAGCCTCTCCTCAACTAGTATAAAGTCATAAACTACAAGCCAAAAATAGACAAGTTCTAGGAACGAGGATTGCCACGAGATTTATACAAATAACTCCATGTCTCTGAGCAAAGCAAGTCCATTCGTTCCTAGCTCATTACAAAGGGGGAGCTTCCTTCAAAGGCTTTGTGTCATTTTCTACAATAAAATCCGACCTTGTCAAGCTGTATCTAATTGACCTCATGAAATATACCTCCTTAAAATACAAATCCAGTCGAAAAAAAAAACAAATTATAATTCGAAGAAATTTGACATCAAACAATAAACCAGAAGATAAATAAGAAGAAATATATTAAATTCTGAGATGCGATAGTGAAAAATCAAAAAATAAACAACCTCAGGTTGAAGAACAGCAAGGCTTCTTTGTGTTGACATCTGACCCTCCAGTGACAGTGATGGTCTTCCCTTCTTTGATGGTTGCACTAGATGCCTCATCCGACGAAATAGACTTTTTACTAATAATCCGGTAAATCTCTGAAAGGATTGTCTGGAAAGACTTCTCAACATTGACTGCTTCAAGAGCAGATGTTTCAATGAATGAAAGGCCTTCTTTTTCAGCATAACCCTGGGCATCCTCTGTGGCAACTGCACGGAGATGCTTCAAATCAGTCTTGTTCCCAATCATCATGATCACAATGTTTGAGTCAGCATGGTCCCTCAACTCCTTCAGCCACCTGCTTACATTTTCAAATGTTGTTGGTTTTGTTACGTCATACACAAGAAGAGCTCCGAGCGCTCCTCTATAGTAGGCACTCGTAATTGCTCGGTATCTCTCCTGTCCTGCTGTGTCCCATATCTGAGCTTTCACAGTTCTTCCCTCAACCTAGACAAAGACAACATTTTACTTTCAAGTTCTAATTGAATATGAAAGAAAGCTCATTTCTTAGAAAGCAATATTAGTCATCAAGTGAAAATGGAGAGTAAAAGGCAGGCTACAGTTTCATTCAATATTAAACTGAAGATGATTGCATTTTAAGTAAGGATAAAATGTCTTAAAGTTGTATAAATTAGTCTCTTTCGTGCTTGCGATTTTACATTTGTTTCTTTGGTTTGTTTTTCTTCTGTTTATTAATATATATAAAAACAGCCGAACCAGAATCATGTTTCTGAAAGATACATTTTGCTCGCCCTACTTACATTTCAGGTTGTCAAACTGCATATTCTGGGAATGAGCATCTATCTTGTCTAAATCATAATTCAACAGATCCATTACTAGAGGCATTGAGGCAAACAACATAACATAGTAGATCCACAAAGATATCACATCTCAGAAAACCGATCAAAATTCTAGTCCAATTGTGGAATTCTCAGAAAATCCAGATCCAGAGAGAGAGAGAGGGAGAGAGAGAGAGATGGACCTGGAGAGTACGTGTGGCGAACTCAACGCCAATGGTGGACTTAGACTCCAAACAAAACTCGTTGCGCGTGAATCGGGAGAGGAGGTTAGACTTTCCAACACCCGAGTCGCCGATTAGTACCACTTTGAACAAGTAGTCGTACTCCTCGTCCGCTCTCCTCGCCATCTCTCTCTCTCTCTGAAACAAAAACGCTGAGGAGGAAGAAGAAGACTCAAAAATGGTTTGTGTGGTTTTGTTCGAAGAGATCAGCTTTTTGTGTGTCAAAATTACCCCTACAGTTTCGGATTTATTGCACAAGATGTTGAAGACAGAAATCGGAAATGTCAAATGTCTCGCTCTGTATATGAGGGTATAATGGCAAAACTACTGTTACTATTTATCAATATTCCAGCCACTACCGAAGTACACTTGCTGTATATCCTCTTCTATTAGGAGCACCAAGCCACCAAGTTTGTTTTTTTTGTTTTTAAGAAAGTGAATTGCACTAATGTAGTGAATTGCAATCGGGATAACAATGAATATAGAGTATACATACAACAAAAGCACTAAGTACGAATTATAATAGACTCATCTCTCGCTTGATAGCTAAGCTGAAATTTACTAACTAGGTCCGCTACTGAAACTGACACAAGAAGGAACTTTGACTCCACAAAACAGCTACAACAAATGTAGAGCCTTGACCAATACAGTAGAACCTGCAACCAAGACACAGTGGTAAACATGACGTCGGGCCTCATTAAAACCTTGTTGAATAAAACCCTGTGGGAAACTCTTTACCAAGAAAAGAGTACCACCAACATTGTCGTAAAATAATGGAGAGATATCACATCATTAAAATCATAACATAACTAGGTAAGATGAAGCTGAACATAAGACCACTAATAAGCTACAGACCAATCTACACACAATGTGCATGTAGGTTGAATCATGATTACGTCATAGGCAAGATAGAACCTAATGAAGGAGAAGTTGCATGATCCTTCATGGAAAATCCGTCAAAATACAATAGTGGACAATAAATTTGGTTTCAGCTGCATGAAGAAACCATGTAAGAAATAGTATCCCACGAGACTACTTATTCACAATAGTGGACAATACATTTGGTTTTCGCAGCATGAAGAAACCATGTAAGAAATAGTAGCCCACGCGACTACTTATTCACAGTCCATATTAGTCCAAAAGCAACGAGCTACACACACAAAAAATGTCGACTTGAATGAAGCAAATCAAGAGTTATATATCAAGAATCATGAATGTAAGCCGCATAAAACAAACAAAGAGTAAGAAAATTGTTAAAGAATAAAATCTTCAATATATAGGACGAAAAACATGAAAGCATAAACCAAAGGGAAAAAATGAGCATATGGTACCTATCTTCTTACGGGCATGTCAATATGGTATCTGACCTCTCAAAACTATCAATATGGTACCCCAAACTTTAAAACACTATAAATATGGTACCTCCATCTAATTTTTTTTTCATTTCTCCATTAACTTAATGACATGATATATTTTTTTTTAAGTTTTGAGGGTAAGTTGGTCATTTTACATATATTTGAGGAAAAACTAAGCGTATGGTACCCATCATCTTCTTGCCCTGTCAATATGGTATTCAACATCTCAAAACTATATCAATATGGTACGTACCCAAACTCTCATTTAGGTTTTTTTTAAAGTTTTTCTTCTCTCGCCACATCGAACCACATTCCTCCACTGCCACCACTGATTCACAACCACAATCAGAGTCTCAGGTCTCCTAAAACTGCTCAACAGTGTACAAATCCTACACTCCCCTCAAACCCACTTCAGATCACAACCTCCAAAGCTCAATATCAATTCCGATTCTCTAACCCATGAACACGCCATTGGTGTAATTTCTTCGTTGGCCCATAGCGGCATGGTGACCCTCAGCTTCTTCTATTGGGCATTTGGGTTCCCCAAATTTTGATACTTTATGCATGTCTCTACATCTTATGCGTTGTGTCACTGTTCAAAAATGGAAATTTGGAGAGGACCCACGAGGTGGTTCATTCCATGCGGAGAATCTTCGCCAAGACTGAGAGGTTTAAAGAGGCCGCGAATATGATTTTTGAGATGCAGAATATTGGACTTGTGCTCAACACTTGAGCTGTGTTATTGGGATTGCAAATTGGGATTTATTGAGTATGCACAGAACATGCTCGATGAAATGTCTGTGAGAGGTGTAAATTTTAATTGTCAACAACATGTGTATGGTTGTTGGGTACTGTTGAAACAGAGACGTTATGGAGGTGGATAGGTGAGAATGGTTTATTGTGGATTATACTACATTTTGGTTATAAGCATGTTTTTCGAGAGGGAATTTGTGAGCTAATCGTTGTGGTGTTTCAATAAGATGTGTAAGATGAGTGTGAAGCCGAATGCATGATTAACTATATATCGTTGATTCATGGGTTGCGAAAAAGGGGGTGTGTTAGGCAGGAGTTTGAGATGTTGGAAGAGATGGTTATCAAAGGTTGGATGCCAAATGTGTATACAAATACAACGTTGATAGATGGTTTGGGTACCATATTGATAGTTTTGAGAGGTTGGGTACCATATTATCAGGGCAGGAAGAGTATGGGTACCATACGCTCATTGTTTCTTCAAATATATGCAAAATGACAAATTTACCTAAGAAACTTTTGAAGAAAAAAAAATATGTCACGTCATCAAGTTAACGGAGAAATGACAGAAAATTGGACCGAGGTACCATATTTATGGTGATTTAAAAATTTGGGTGCCATATTGATAGTTTTTAGAGGTTGGGTACCATATTGACATGTTCGTAAGAGGACAGTTATCATATGCTCATTTTTTCCAAACCAAAAACCATGAAAGTATGACCATCAATAGTTATAATCGTCACCCAAAACAAACTGCTACATATATTTCAAGTAGAGATAAACTAATCACGTTGTGAATCCTAACTATGTAACAATCTTACTGCAAGACATAGAGACTTATCAAGATTAGGGTCAAAGATAATGAAGTCTAAAACCTGTAAACCAATACACTCAAGAGGATTAAGCAAATCATCCATGAAGAAATTGGAAGAATCTGTGAAATTGGAGACACACTAAAATACTAAACCAAGACAATAAAATGCAATTGAAAGAGTGGTTAGAGAGATAAGAGAGACAAGGTAACCCATCAAACAATTCATAAAAGAATGTGGGATTTGTTTCTTAAAGCCGCAATTCATACAAAACCCGAAACAAAATAAACACTCAGACAAAATAAACAATCAGATCGATAAGACCAAGTCCAACATATATTGTCTATATAAAACAGATACTATCCCTTCGAAAGAAGAGAGTATAATCATTGCCCATCCGAGAATATGCTTACGAATCTTTGGTAAGAATCTTCTTTGAAATTAGAAACGAGATATATGGCGATTAAAGGGAATTGGTTGTGGAATTAGAAGCAACAATAAAGACGTAGGATTCTTAATCATTTTGAGTTTGATTTCTATGTTATACAAGAAATATTGGTATATGAAGGAAGAGTGGGATGAAAGGAGTAGTTAGGTATTTAGAGACACCATTGTCGGTTGCCATATGGCAATGGATCGGTGGCCTGAGTATTGATTTTTTAAATTAATCTTATTTTAACCTCAAAATATATACCAACTATTATTAAATATTTAACTATAAGCCATACCCTATGGGTGTGTGAGAAGCTACACATAGATATTTCCAAAAAAAAAGCAACACAATAATTTATTTATTTATTTATTTTTAGATGAAAGATAAAAACTAATTGGGTTGATAAATTACAAAGAGAACACCGTTTGACGGCTCATTAGAAAGAATTCCCTATAGTAACCTATACTAAAAATATGTTAGTTACAAACCTACCATAACATAACTAGACGTATGAAAATGATTAAAATAAATAAATTATGCATCCCAAACTACAGCAACAACAAATGTTGCTATTCCGCCTGCACCATTGCCAGTGAGACAAGATCATTTGCCACAAAGAAGAGAAGCCCTAGGGTTGCAAAAAAAAATTAGCTTCCAAAACTTTTCTGCAGCCAGCTACACCTTGGTTGTTGCCATGAAAGATGTTACCACCATTGTCATTGCCTCCATCAAGATCACCTCCGAAGCCGTTGCCACATGCATCATCGTAAGCCACCGTGTCACCTTTATCAGCAGTGTCATCACCACTCTTATTCCTAAACACCAAATTCTAATCCTTCAATAGACAAGGAAAGGGTGAGTGAAAAGAAAGATGAGAGAACCCATAAGGATCCCAAGGAACTAAGATATCCATCACTATATCACCTTTGAAACCTTGAATCTACAACAAGTGGAGATAAAATCTCCCCATAACTCTTAACACTCACAACGCTCAATGATTCTCTCTATAGATTTTTCTGGTCACCAGAGCTGTCACAAGGAAAAATCTCAGTCAAGAGAGAAGAAGAGAAAAAACTGTACCCACTCGTTTTTGAGTTTTTACCTTTGGCCTTCTAGATAACACAATAGTTAAACCATAAAGTAGTTAATTTTGTAGAAAAAATGAAAATATCTCTTTACATTGTTCTCCTATTCTTTTTGCAATGAAAAGAGATATTTAAGGGTGAACATATATGATCGTGGTAGTTATCAGACACCTTTGTTTTTTCTTTTTTGTTTTATTAACCAATTTATTTTTATATTTACATTATTAACTTTAACTAATTAACTGTTTATTTGGATTTTTTAATTTTATTGCAAATTGTAAAAAAAATGTAATGGTTGACAACATGTGTTTGCTTAATAATAGTATAGACAATAAGAAGAAAATGGTTTTGATTTATTTGGATTGCTAAGGAAACCTATCTACATCCCATGTCAAAATGTCATTTGCATGATTCCGCCGCTGGCTGCAACGCCATCATTTTCAGTCAAAATCTGCCATTTTCAGTTACCTTGGTTCCTTCGAGATCTTTTGTTATGCAGTACTGTTTTAGACTTCCTTATTCGATAATACTTTCATGGATTAGTGTGCAACTCCTTAAATTCACTCAATGTAATCTACGTTTGGTGTTATCAAGTATTACGTTGTGGTTTTATACTTTGTTCCCATGACATGCGTAGGTTTTGAAACCAAAACCCAAGTTTCTAACATTGCCAACCTTGGGTTAAGGCGGGCTAAGAGTGTGGGTCTATGGCCCTCAACCCAATAGACCCCAGAAAATTGAAATATATTATATAAGGATTGGTTATTTTCGTCAACTTTAGTCGACATTGATTGAGCTTATCATAAGCTCGGTCTACTTGATCTCCCTTTGCTCTGAAAGCATGTCACTTCAAAACCCACTCTGTCACCGATTATTGTTGCCGCCACCTCAAGAAACCATCTCTCTCTCTCTCTCTCATATTCCATCCTTGTTTTGATCGAAACCCTAAATACATAACTGCAATAGTCCTTAACCTGCTCCTTACCAATGAAGCTGGAGTTTTTCTATATGAGTAATTGTGATATATTGGCTTATGAAATCCCGTCGATCCAACACGAATCCACGGGCTTGCTTTTGAATGATAAAAAAACAAAGATTAGCTTCACGGTGTGAGGTAGTAGGAGGAAGGAGAGGGTCATCGGCGATTACTTATCATCGGTGGATCGAGACATGTTCGGGTGCTTGGAAAAGAGTACTAGCTATCACATACATTATGCTTATCATAAGCTTAGTGAAGATTGAAGAAGTTGGAAATAACCAATCACTTAGATTACAACATGTGTTAGACCAAAAAAATAGTCTCTTGGGTGCATAATATTGGGATGCATTCTAGCATGATCTTATATAAGAGGCGAAAAAAGGAAAGAAAAAAAAGGAGAGAGAGAAAACAACGTTAAGAAAGAGGGAATACGCGGATCAAGAATCTAAGAGCATCCCTCAATACCCTTGCTAATTCAAATATAAAGTTAAATTTTACTAACTTTTAATACAACGCGTCCAACATATACCCTAAAAATAAGCTAAATAAAATTTTTTGTTAAAAATTCTAATTATATTTAGGAGTGAATTTAACTTTAGTTTAACTTAGTTAAATTCTCTCTTCAATTCCTACTTTTTATTTTTTGACAAATATAACTACTGAATTTGAATTCATTGTTAGGGATGTTATTTAAACATTAAACGCATGTGCAATTCTTTATGTAAAAGCATAAGAGTAAATGACAAGTTGGTCACAAGAAAAAAGAAAAGAAAACAGTCCCAAGAGAAAAGAAAAAAAACGGTCGTCTATAGTCTATGGACCTGGCAAAAGTCTCAATGAAAGCCTACAGTGTCTACACTTTCCAGAAATTCAAAGATTGAAGTACGCCAAGAAGGGCCCCATCTCTAGAAAAACATTTGCTTATCTGAAACAAAAGCACCTCAAAACTACAAAACAACAACCATAACCCATGATATCGTTAATCCAATGACATCACAGAAAACACAAATATGAATGCAAAAAAAGATCAGTATTGTAGAAAAAGATAAGTACTTTCTATGATTAATCGTAAAAAGAAGATAAGTACTTTCTATGATTAATCGTAATCTATCTGCCCCCCCCCAAGGAAAAAGATACATACAATCCCACAACAATTGAAATCAAGTTTAATTTATGATTTTGAAATAAAAAAAAACCCAAAATCTAATTTTTGGATTTGAAAAGCCATTAACCAGATCTCAATTAGACTGTTTGGAAAATCCAATTTTGATGAACTTGGCCTTGCTGGCGTCTGCAGGTGCTGCTGGGAGAGGCTGGTGGACCAATGTCTGATAGAATTGCTTAATGGCAGTGGAGATTGCCTCGATCTCGAGTATGAAGATCTGAGGTGTTGGGCAAATGGAGGAGTTTTGATATTTGGCTTCGGGTTTGAAGTTGGCGTAGGGGCTCTGTCATGCAGTTCTGGTTTGACGACTGTGACCAAGGAGGGTAGTGGAATGGGCGGCGAAATACTGAAGGTGGCGTGTTCAGATTGATCTGACCACGATCTATTGCGAAAGTTTTTGCGGGTTAGGGGTGACGAGTCTCTTGATAGTATTTCAGGTGTTTATCTTTTTATGAGGCTTAGGCTTTATGTCCCCTCTTGTATTCACCATTTCATTAATTGAGGTTTAAATATAGCCATAAGCCCTTATTTCAATATATATATATATATAAATCGATGAATTTTAGAAGAAGGAAATATAGTTCTTTGGGGTCACTATACTAAAAATGAAAATAATTTTGAAGAAGGAGACGACTATTACCGTAGTATATAGTTAAAAAGACTAAAACTAAAGTAGGAGAAGGCTCCATGGTCATTGTCCTCAGCCCACATTATTGGGTTATAATACTAAGCCCCTTTAATTTGGTTATTCATGAATAATCGATAGGGATGACAATGAGTAGGGTAGGGTATGAATATCAAAATATCGTACCCATACCCGATCCGATACCTATAATATTATATTGGATATTACTCGTCTCCGTATCCGTTGGTAACTAGGATATCTGTGCTCATCTGTTACCCATAAAAAAAATATGTTAACAAATAAAAAACTATTATAAGCAAATCCATCAATCTAAAGAATATAAATTATATTTGTGTAACAACTTTTTAAATACTAGTAACACTAGTCTAATTTCTATTAAATTTATAGCAAAAATAAGTAAAGTGAGATATAAGTAAATAAATCTTTATTTACCTTAAAAATGTCTATAAAAAATAAATTATGAGACATAATATTAATTCTTTTAATAAACAAATATTTAATATTTTTATATTTCATATTCTTACTTGTGGGTATGGGTACGAATATTGAAATATCATACCCACTCCGTACCCGTTCTAAAAAATTGAGTATTGTGTACACCCGTATTTGTTATCCGTTTTTATCCATAATAGTCCTCTGTAAGGGTCGAATACCCGATGAATACCCTAACTGATTGCCATCCCTAATAATCGACGAGATGAGACTGATTGATTAAAACCCTTCTTGTCCCAAATAGAGAGAAACACAACGGCCTAGAAGAGCCAGCTTCTTCTTTGATATATTTTCAAAATTAAGTTGACATCTTGAAAAATTGAGTTGTCTTTAATAAGTGGGATTGCCTTCGGTGGTTTTGAAAAACTGAGTTGTCTTGATTGATTTATTTATTTTGAGATGAACGATAGAAATTGATTTGGCTGATAAATTACAAGGAGAATGCCGATTATCGGCATGATAGAAAGAACTCCCTAAAATAACCTACACTACAACATGTTGGGCACAGACCTGCTATCACATAACTAGACGGGAATAGATGTAGAAAAATGACTAAACAAATTCGGGACCCACATTCTATCTAGTTATGCACCCAAAAGTTACAGCCCTATGATGTACCGCCCATCGGTCTGCACAAGTCCCCATGAGATTGGATCTTGACACGTGGGGTGACACTGAAAGCTCTTTCTGACGATGCCTAATTCCCAAAGGCACAACCAAGAGTGCACTGCAGTTGACCCAATCCGCCCTCTAAACCACCAAACCAAAATGGTCCAAAAAACACATCAAATTGCTGCCTACTAAGATAGGCCAAGATCAGTATTTCATATATTTCATTAGAGGCCCAAAATCAAAAATAGGCCAAAGCCCCCAAGCCCAATAGTCAAGATGTTGCCCTACGACTTTGTTGACCTAATTGACTGAGAAAAGGAAACCAGCCCCGCCTCTATTGGCTTGTGACCCATTGACGGCATCATAACTTTAGGCCAATAACTATCCGTCTCCCGGAACCTTGCCATCGCCACCGACTGTAACTACACGCTGGCAGAGGACCACTGACACAAGCCTTCGTCTGAATCACCTTTGGTCCACGATAGCCGAGATGCCTAAGATCCAGCTACCCGTGTATTCTTTTGTCGGTTATCGCCAAGCTAACCACACCAACTTCACGACCCGCCACCTTCACTCGTAGCCTTGCATGTGGTGGCCTTCGACCCGGCATTAGGATATTCCCGATCTCATATGCCTCACTCTCAGTCACCACCAGACTTACCCTCACTTACGGTGGCATATCCAGGTTGATTCTTATCATCGCCTCCATCTCGATCACCTCCCAGCAACGCACCGAGCACACAAAAAGTCCATGCCAGGCTCCCATCCACCACTAGCTCATCCCTGCCCTATTTCCTCTCCAAGGCATCACGTCCATCAAGAACATCAATCTCCAACGTCACGTTCTCCACAAATTCAATAGCTCAACAACACTGAGATCAATCAAAGTTATCGCTAGAATGAGACCTAGCTTTCGGTAGGTCCCCGGTCGCTCCTGGAATATCAGAGCATTCACAAGGGCCTTTTTAGACGAATTCTTAATTAGGCTAATACAGATTGTAGAATGGCCTACCTTTCACAAGAAAAAGTACATAATACTGAGTTGCCTTGATAAATTAAATTGCCTTTGATTATTTTGAGAAACTCCATCGCTTTTTATATCTTTGGTAAATTGAGTTGCCTTTGATGCTTTCAAAAATTTTAATTGCCTTTAGTGCCCTTAAGAATCTGAGTTGCCTTTGATAAATTGAATTGCCTTTGATGCTTTTGAAAAATTAAGTTGCCTTCGATAAATTGAGTTGCCTTTGATGTCTGAAAAATTGAGTTTCCTTTTATGCTTTTAAGAAATTGAGTTGCCTTTGATGCCTTCAAAAAATTTGAGTCGCCTTCGATATATTGAGTTGCCTTAATGTCACACTTGATGGCTAAAAAACTGAGTTGCCTTTGATGCCCTTATAAAACTGAGTTGCCTTCAATAAATTGAGTTGCTTTTGATACCTTTTAAAAAACTAAGTTGCCATCGCTAAATCTAGTTACTTTTTATGCCTTTTAAAAATTTGGTTGCTGCCTTAAAAAAATTTGGTTGCCTTTCAAAAATTTGTGTTCCCTTTGATGCATTTGAAAAACTAAGTTGCCTTCGATAAATCGTGTAACAACCCAAACCTAAATTACCGACTTAATCTTGGTTAGTTGAGTTATCCATCAAATTAATCCCTATATGTTATGTTTATCGAGATCTGTCGTCACTAAAATTGACTTTTGATAAGTTTTGGTTTTTGGACTCATATTCTTTTCCGAAGTTGTAAAGGAAATTATTTCCGACCTCTTCGAGCCGAATACGTGGACACATTAAATGTTAAATTAGAAGTTACGATGAGAAAGTTATAGTCAATTTGAGTTTGTCAAGAATTTTTACGTTTCGGTAAGTTTTGAGGTATAAATACCCACTTTCTGATTTTGGAAAGTCAGAGACTTTCCTTTTTGGTCAAGTCGGGTTGAACATGTGGTCAACCCCTCTCCTTTTCTCTCTCCTCGACCCAGTTTCTCCCCGTGAAGTTGATGTCGGCGAACCACCACCAAATTGGTCGGCCTTGGTGTTAAAACCTTCACCTCGACCTTCTCTTCCTTTCCCCAGACATATTAACCTCCAACTCCTCATCGATTGGACCCAAAATTCATGGAAAAAATCAAGGGTTTCGTCTTGTTTTCACCGACGACAGCGGCGACGCTACAACCAGAGTTGGGTGGCGCAAGGCTGGGGATTTTGAAGCCCGCACTGCCCCGAGTCAAACGTGACTAGTCTTAGGTCACACTGTGGCCTAACGACACCGGTCAGTACACTTGATTTTCTAGCAAGGGTTCCGGATTTTAAAGGTAGTTTTTGACATTTTCTGGTCAGATTTTGACTTAGTGTTATGCATGAATATTTTTGGGCTTGGAATGAGCTTTCGTTTGATGTATTATTTGCAATCATCTGTGATGGTCGGATTCCAGCCGTTGCCGTGCACGATGGATCTCCGGTGACCCCGAAGAGCAAATTTTCACGGAAAGTTTTGCTAGTCAATTTGTATTAGTTTTTGAGTAATTTCATAGATTTTGGGGAACTTGTGTAATGTTTTTATGTATGTTTAGAATTCATATGCGACTCGACACCTTCGACGTGATCTTTCATCGTGTATCGAGTTGATGCCCACTTTTCTATAGAGCTTGAGATCATAACACGACGAATATGTTTGTTATCACGATGTGGCAGAGTAGTGATGCTTAGGGAATCAAAAAATGGAACGAACGCTAAGTACAAATTAAAAGTTAGTGGATCGACTATTGGTTTTCCTACAATCCAGGCGAGTGGACACTTTTAGTTTCACAATTGATTAGTGAGTCTATTTATTATTTCTATTCATTTTAGTTTGAAATTTCAGTATTCATTTTCTAATTTTGGAGACTAGATTCAGTACATTTTTCAATTAGTCTTACATCAAAGCATTGGTTATTCGGCTGATCCCTGAGTGGCTCCAGGGAAGGATCAACACTTCCCCCTTGGCATTCACGTCCTCTTTGTATTAGGAGTCACCAGACGACTTTATATGGCTAGAGGTTCTAGGACTGTGGTCACCGCCTCCACTAGCACATGATACTCAAGAATGGTCAGGTGTCCCCTTTGACATACCATCTATAATATTTTTATAGTATCTTTGACTTGCTACTAGTTTTCATATTTATATTCGCAAAAAGGCATAATAGTTATGTTGTTCATTTTATTATGAACCTTTAATTTTCATCCACTCACTCTAACGATTTTTATTATTTCTCTATGCCTTTCCTAGGGTGTGATGACCCGGAACAGAATCAGCAGTGTGATCAGCTCACTTCATGTGTTATCGCGTAATCGCAGATTTCTGACAGATAATTGAATCGCCAGGCTTGATAACGACTAAATCATTGGCCGAGAATTGGAGCTGAGTCTCTTCTCGAGAGTCGTTGTACGCGAGATTTCGAGTTCGTGGGCGGTTCCGGATCGTTATTTGGACGACCAAGGAATAAGTTATGAATATTTGAAGTTTCGACGGAATCGGGTTAAAATGGTGAATTTCTTAACGACTAAATTACCGGACGAGAATTTTGTTTCAGCTTCTTCACGGAAGTTGTTGAGAATTTAATTTAGAGCTCGTGGGAACTTTCGGAGGATTTTTCCGAGTTGCGAGGATTAAGTTGTGAATATTTCCAATTGTTAATTATTTAGTCGGTTTAAATATGTGTTGGGTTGAACAGTTGACTTTTTATCAGTTTGGTCGATGTGTTTGACTTCGGGTGATAATTGAAAAATATATTGAGTCGAGTTTGTAGCCGCGAGAATTATCGAAATCGGATTTACGACGCGGAAGTTATGGGTACACGAAGTTTGACATAAATTTAATTGTGGGAGTTTCCTTTTATGGCAACTATTTAATGTGGGTTTCTATATGTGGAAAGTCAGTTTGGCATTGAATTTTCTTGACTGGGTCAACACGGGCTCGGTGGAGGAGCCACGGCGTGTTCCACAGTTCGCCGGTGGTGAACTCCGTCCGGCCACCTCCGAGCTCGCCGTTGGTCTTAATCAGTGCGCCCCGGCACCCCGAGTCTACTTCCGGCCACCCCTCACGGCGAGGGTGGCGGTGGAGAGGTGAATTTTCCGGCCAAAATTGCTAGTTTTTGAATGAATTCGGGTTGCAAGATTTTGTTCGAGTTGAGCTTAATCAAGCACTGGGTTTTGAAGCTCTCCTCACAATGATTCTAACTATGTAAGTATGGAGTTCTAATTCGATTTGTGGATGGAGAATTTTGGATTTGAAATTTGTGTATCAATTCGGTTTTGCTTGAAATTGGACTAGTTAGATTGTGAATTGGCCATTGTTGCAGTTGACAAAGTTGCTCAGTGGATGATTTTGAGTGGAATAGGGGTTGTTCCGTCGTGGAATTTTCCGTTCGGGTGGCGGCGCCGCCGTTGGCGGTGGTTAACGGCGGTCAACGGTCAAAGTTTGACTTTTTTTGGAGTTTTCGACAAGTTGCATGTCATTTCACTCGAAATCGCGCCCCGATCGCAGTGGGGAGGTTCGTTTCTCGATTTGAGCATCCGAAAGTACAGCGAGGTATTGAGGTGTAAATATCGAATTTTCGACGATTCGTCGACATTGAATTACGTGTTTCCGAGAACGGTGGTTTCTCGTGATTTGATTTGAATGGTCGAGTTATGATTTTGAGAAATGGATTTTGTGATTATTCAGGGGTTCGTGATCGTTTGTTTGGCGAGGGACTTTCCGCCGGATCACGGGTTAACGCGAATTGCGTTACGCTAGTCTGTGAGTGGACAATTTCTTTTCACGGATTGTTTGCGAGACTTTATACACATTTTATGAACTTGAGCATGCATATGAGATTTCAGATTACATGAGCATGTGTTTTACGATTATATATATACGGATATGCGTATACGAGTATTCTGTTGTATATATTATACGATTTTACTCCGGATTTCAGTAAAGTATAGATATATTTACTACTTTACATTATTGTTGATATATTGAGAAATTCGGATGGGATTGGTGCCCACGGTTTGATTTTTGTGGCATAGGATGAAGTGTATTTTCCGCGTGCAAGTAATGATAATTCCACGTTAGTAACGAAACTCTGCCAAAATTTCTACGGTTTTTGTTGGTTCGTGTTTTTGAAAGGGTTTGATTCCGGTTTAGGGAGCTAAATCGGGGTTGGGTCCTTTCAGCTTGGTATCAGAGCATTAGGTTATAGGTTCTGTAGACTTCTGTAGTCGTGTGTACTATGGATATTTGAGAATGTACAGCATGTCTGTAATGGTGACCCGACCGGCCGGCGGATACTCATCAATATTCCGGGTGTTGTATACTTTCAAATATTTGAAGTTCCATGATTACGTTCCACTTGTTGTGAACGATATTTTATTCATTAGGATGCCGCCTGACGTGCTTTCCGTGTCGTTTCGGTTGTGGATCCTATTGAGGATCATTTGACGCGTGAGTTGCCAGAGAATTGTGGGTTTGTATGAGTATTCTGGGTTCAGAGAATTGTGTGGCACGGTTTGCCTAGTTGTGTGTGTATGAGCGTCTCCATGTTGCCTCAGAGCTGCGAATTGTGGCAGTTGATGTTTGCCTGAGTCAGATTAGTGTATTCGGTGGGCTGGTATTGTGTGAGTTCCTGTTGCGACTTCATGGCCTACATTTAGGGTGTTGATTATACGGTAATGGTTTTATCAGACTACCCAGCAATTGAATGTGGAATGTTTATCCACCTGAGGCAGAGATGCATTGTCCACATGTTTGTTTCCGTTTGCACGTGTATTGTGGCTTCAGAGGAAGCAGTGCACGAGGTTTGAGATGAGTTTGAACCTGGGCATCAGAGAGAGTCTGATTGATGTGCCTCGAGATAACCGTGAGGAGCTTAGTCAGTTGCACTTAGTGGCGAGGCTATTGAGAATGAATGATGTAAGGGGTTTTCGATGTGATGGTTTGAGGAAAGTAGACTTAGTCGAGATGTTTTGATGAGGTTGAGTTCCGACACTTCGGGATCAGCGACGTTATCAGGCTATGACCTTTTCGATTATGTTGAGGGTCATCCGATCAGGCAGAGGATCCGTTTGGCGATGGCGGAGATCACAGTGTAGCGGACTTGCTCCTGTGGTATGAGTTTGGGTGATCGTTGGTGATCCTTTCACGCAGCAGATGTCACTGTGACTTGTGTTTGTGGAGCACTGTCGGTCGCCATTGTGGTGGAGCACTGTCGGTCGCCTTCAGCTAGTTGTGTTTGCGGTTCGACAGCTCAGAGTTTAGGAGGAGATCATGATGCTGTTTCTGGAGTGTGACCAACGCAGCCTTTTAGTTGAGTTATTCGGCAAGTCGCAATTGATGTGGGAGGCTAGTTGGGCTTGTTGGAGATCGTGCCATGACCTTGTTTGAGGACAGACTTTTCTCCGAGGTTACTGTTGTTTGATATCCATGGCTATTGTACCTGTATCTCCACTTCCGAGGTTTTGGAGAGTGTTGCATCCATCCGGAGGTTGTGAGATCCTTGTTGGAGGTTATATGTTAGCCGCGGATCTGTTATAGCTGGACATCGTGGTTCTGATGTGACTATGAGTGTGGACTTTTTGGCGACACATTTTGGCTGTGTTCGAGTACCTCGAGAAGGAGGTTGTGTTTCGACGACCAGATTTTCCCCGAGATACTGTTTCGCGGTGATGGTCGAGCGGATGATGAAAAGAGTTGTGTTGTTGCTTAGCTCATATTGTGGATACTTCGGTTGCTGTGCTCGACATTTGTGACATTGAGGTGGTTCCCGATTTTCCAGGTGTGTTCTGGAGGAGTTGCCAGGTATTCCTCCAGTTCGGGAGACTGACTACACCATTGAGTTTGTACCGGGCGCTGGACTCATTTTACCGGCATCTTGTCGTTCGGAGCCAGCGGAGTTGATGGAGCTATAGTTTCGACTCCAGGAGTTGCTGGAGGAGGTTTCAAGAGATTTTGTGCGACCCCACGTATTTGCGTGGTGTGCTCTTGTATTGTTTGTGCGAATGTTAGATGATTCGACGTGGTGGTGTATTGACTACCGAAGCCTGATTCATGGCATAGCAGTATTCCCCGTAGGATCCAAGGTTGATCCTGCGAGTTAGTATTTTAGTTTGCGTAGTCAGTCTAAATTGTCTAGCTGCTCTGATGTCGAAAATAGTTGTCTATCTTTTATATTTTTGTAGTGAACCATTTTGTGGAAAAATTTCTTTATTTGGTGATGTAGATTTTGGATTTTTCCACTTCGGTTTTCAATTAGTAAGTAGAAACTAAGGTTAGTAGAGTCGTTAAGGCTTAATTCTGGTTTAGGCAAATAAATCGGGGTCGGGGCCTTTAAAATCGAGTTGGCTTTGATGCCTTAAAAAAATTTGGTTGCCTTTCGAAAATTTTAGGTTCCTTTGATGCATTTGAAAATGTGAGTTGCCTTCGATAAAATTGAGTTGACATATGGATGGATGTCTGAAAAACTGAGTTGCCTTTGATGCCTTTAAAAAACTGAGTTGCCTTCAATAAATTGAGTAGGCATGGATGTCTGAAAAACCAAGTTTCCTTCGATGCATGTCTTTAAAAAATTGAGTTGCCTTTGATGCCTTTGGAAAAATTGGTTGCCTTTTGAAAATTTGAGTTGCATTTGATGCCTTTGAAAAACTAAGTTGCCTTTGATAAATCGAGTCGCCTTTGATGCCTTCAGAATATTTGGTTGCCTTTCGAAAATTTGAGTTTGTGACGACCCGGACTAGAATCAGCAGTATGATCAGCTTGATCGATGAGTTACTGCGTAGTCGCAGTTGTCCGATGGTTATTCGAATCGCCAGACTTGTTAACGATTAAATTATTGGCCGAGAATTGGAGCTGGGTCTCTTCTCGAGAGTCGTTGTACATGTGATTACGAGTTCGTGGGCGGTTCCAGATCGTTATTTAGACGACCGAGGAATTAGTTATGAATATTTGAAGTTTCGACGGGAATAGATTTAAATGGCAGGTTTGTTCGCGACTAAATTACCGGTCTGGAATTTGGTTTTGGCTTCTTCACGGAAGTTGTTCAGAATTTAATTTCAAGTTCGTAGGAACTTCCGGAGCAT
Organism: Geum urbanum; assembly: GCA_946800695.1. Lineage (NCBI taxonomy): Eukaryota > Viridiplantae > Streptophyta > Magnoliopsida > Rosales > Rosaceae > Geum > Geum urbanum. The sequence goes on from OX327004.1 coordinate 28,491,928, forward strand.
GATTTTGAGTTACAAAGATTTAGTTGTGAATATTTCCGTTTGTTGGTTATTTAGTCGATTAAGTGTATGTTGATTTGAACAGTTGACTTTTTATCCATTTGGCTGATGTGTTTGACTTTGGGTGATATTGGAAGAATATGTCGAGACGAGTTTGTGGCCGCGAGAATTATCGGAATCGGAGTTACGGTGAGAAAGTTACGCGCGTTTGAAGTTCGTCGAAATGGATAAACATGAAGTTTCCTTTTTGGGAAAGTATAAATAGTGCACTTACCTGTTTTGGAAAGTCAACCACCTCATTAATTGGTTTGACCGAGTTGACTGAGTCAACTCGGTGGGAGGAGGAGGAGGCCGACGGCTAGCTCGTGCTCCACGACGGCGTGGAGGTTTCCGGCCACCCCACGGTGCGGCACCGGTCTTGTTTGATTCATCTTGGAGTCCTCGACCTCGTGCTGGCCACCGTTCACGGCGTGGGGGACGGTGGAGGAAGAATTTCCGGCGAGAAAATGGAGGAAAACTTTGTTATTCGGGTTCTTGGATTCGGACCGAATTGAACTTCAAGAGGTACTGGGTTTTGTAGCCCTCTTTCATGTGATTCTAACCATATAAACATGGTGTTCTAATTCGATTTGTGGATTGAGAATTTTGGATTTGAAATTTGTGTTTCAATTCGGTTTTACATGAAATTGGATGTGTTAGAGTGAGAATTGGCCTTCGATGCAGTTGACAAAGTTTCTCAGTGGATGATTTTGAGTGGAATAGGGGTTTCTCCGCCGTGAAATTCTCCGGTCGGCGGCGGCGCCGCCGTGGGCGGCGGTCAACGGTCAAAGTTTGACTTTTTGGACTTTCGACAAGTTGCATGTCATTTGACTTGAAATCGCGCTCCGATCGCAGTGGGGAGGTTCATTTTTCGAGTTGAGCGTCCGAACGTAAAGCGAGGTATTGAGGTGTTATATATGGATTTTCGACGTTTCGTAGTATTCAGGTTTCGTGTTTCTGAGGACGGTGGTTTCTCGTGATTTGTATTGTATTGTCGGATTATGACTTTGAATAATGGACTTTGTGAATATTCAGGGGTTCGTGATCGTTTGTTTGGCGATGGACATTCCGCCGGATCACGGGTTAACGCAATACGCGTTACGCCAGTCTGTGAGTGGACATTTCTTTTCACGGATTGCTTGCGAGTCTTTTATAAATGATTTATGAACTTGAGCATACAGATTGATTATGATTTTACGAGCATGTGTTTATGATTATGCATATACGGATATACGTATACGAATAAACAGATATGAGCATATTTACGAGATTACGATTATTATGGGCATGTGTTATATACGATTATGTTACGCATATGCATTTTTATGCTGTTTATTGTACATGCATCGAGATATTTGTGATTTGATTTTCATAGAGTACAGTCGTAGTTCATGTTGTTGTATCGATACACACGCATCCCCGGCTGATCACCGAGGGTGCCTACCAGGGGGGACGCTGTGCCTTGTGCCGATGTATTTCCGGGTAGGTACAATTATCTGTTTCTTGTGCTGAGGTATTTCCGGGTGGAAACAGTTACCCTGACCTGAGGCCTTTCTGGCTCGAATCACGTGTGGGTTTGGGATCCCGTGATTCGGACTGTACTAGCACGGACATGTCCATGAGTGACCCCGTGAGATTTTTCTTGCATGCTCTGTTTACGAGTTGGAGTCAGCGTCTCCTCGTATAATATTTGATTTATTTATATTTCGACTCGCATATGTTTTTATAACATATATATATTACTTACTTGGTGAAAGACATTTATTTTCGTCCACTCACTCTAACGTGTTTATTGTCTTTCCCCTGGGCTTTTCGGTTTTCGTGCCCAGTTTGCAGTTCAGGCTCTGGTGTCGCACGTCGTGGTCGGAGGCATAGTGCTCGAGCAATCTTGTTTCATCCAGTAGGTTTATTGTTCTACCTACTGTGGTATGCGTATACGATTATGTATTAGATGTCGCTCTGAGCTTTCTGTGGTATATGTTATACGATTTTATACCGGATTTCAGTAAAGTATATATATATTTATCGTTTTACTTTACTGTTGATATATTGAGAAATCCGGATGGGATTGGTGCTCACGGTTTGCTTTTTGTGGCATAGGATGAAGTGTATTTTCCGCGTGCAGGTAATGGTAATTCTACGCTAGAAACGAAACTCTGCCCAAATTTCGAAAAGTTTTTGTTGGTTCGTGTTTTCGAAAGGGTTTGATTCCGATTTAGGGAGCTAAATCGGGGTTGGGTCCTTTCAGCTTGGTATCAGAGCATTAGGTTATAGGTTCTGTAGACTTCTGTAGTCATGTTTACTAAGAATATTTGAGAATGTACAGCATGTCTGGAATGGTGACCCGACCGGCCGGCGGATAATCATCAAATTCCGGGTGTTGTATGCTTTCAAATATTTGAAGTTCCATGATTACGTTCCACTTGTTGTGAACGATATTGTATTCATTAGGATGCTTCCTGATGTGCTTTCCGTGTCGTTTCGGTTGTGGATCCTGTTGAGGATCAATCAATGGGCGAGTTGCCAGAGAACTGTGGATTTGGATGAGTATTCAGAGTTCAGAGAATTGTGTGGCATGGTTTGCCTATGGATGTGTATATGAGCGTCTACATGTTGCCTCAAAGCTGAGATTTGTGGCAGTGATGTTTGCCTGAGTCAGATTGTTGTGTTTGGTGGGTTGTTATTGTGTGAGTTCCGGTTGCGACTCCATGGCCTACTTTCAGGGTATTGTTTATACGGTAATGGTTTTATCAGGCTATCCAGCAATAGAATGTGGTGTGTTTGTCCACCTGGAGCAGAGATGCATTGTCCACATGTTTGTTTCCGTTTGCACGTGTATTGTGGCTTCAGAGGAAGCAGTGCATGAGGTTCGAGATGAGTTTGAACCTGAGCATGAGAGAGAGACTGTTTGATGTGCCTCGAGTTATCCGTGAGGAGCTTAGTGTGTTGCACTCAGTGGCGAGGCTATTGAGAAGGAAAGACGTACGCGGTATTCGATGTGATGGTTTGAGGAAAGTGGACTTAGTCGAGATTTTGATGAGGTTGAGTTCCGACACTTCGGGATCAGTGACTTCATCAGGCTGCGACCTTTTCGATATTGTTGTGGGTCATCAGATCACGCAGATGATCCGTTTGACGATGGCGGAGATCACAGAGTAGCGGATTTGCTCCTGTGGCATGAGTTTTGGGTGATCGTTTATGATCCTTTTTCACAGCAGGTGTCGCTGTGACTTGTGTTCGTGGAGAACTTTCTGTTGCCATTGTGGTGGCCAGGAGGATCACGTTACGAGGGAGCGCCCTTGGTCAGCTGTTGCAGCGGTTCGGCAGCTCAGAGTTTACGAGGAGATCCTCATGTTGTTCCTGCGGTCTGACCAATGTACCCTTTGACGAGTTAGTCAGCTAGTCGCAGTTGATGTGTGTGGCCAGTTGGGCATGTTGGAGTTCGTGCCATGACCTTGTTTGAGAACAGACTTTTCTCCGAGATTACTATTGCTTGATGTCCATGGCGATTGTACCTGCATCTCTACTTCCGAGGTCTTGGAGAGTGTTGCATCCATCCGGAGGTCGCGAGATCCTTGTTGGAGGATATGGCTTAGCCGTGGATCTGTTATAGCTGGACATTGTGGTTTTGGTGTGCTTGTGAGTATGGACTTACTGACGACGCATTTGGCGATGTTCGGGTGCCTCGAGGAGGAGGTTGTGTTTCGACGACCAGATTTTCCCGAGATGCTGTTTTGTGGTGATGGTCGAGCGGATGGTGGAGACGAGTTGTGTTGTTTGTGTATCTCATGTTGTGGATACTACGGTTGCTGTGCTCGACATTGGTGACATTGAGGTGGTTCCCTATTTTTTCAGGTGTATTCCGGAGGAGTTACCAAGTATTCCTCCAGTTCGGGAGACTGATTACACTATCGAGCTTGTACCAGGCGCTGGACTCATTTTACCGACGTCTTGACGTTCTGAGCCAGCGGAGCTGATGGAGCTACAATTTTGACTCCAGGAGATGCTGGAGGAGATTTCAGGAGATTTCGTGCGACCCCGCATATTTGCGTGGGGTGCTCCTGCATTGTTTGTGTGGTTGTTGGATGATTCGACATGGTGGTGCATTGACTACCAGAAGCTTGATTTGCTTCGGAGGAGAGTGAGTATCCTTCGCTTCGGACTGGCGAGTGGTTTGATCAGCTTACGAGAGCTTCAGCCTTTTGGAAGATTGATTTCGGGTTTGGATACCATTAGTTGGGGATCGATGAGTCAGATGTGGTTATGTTAGCTTTCAGATCATGGTGCAAGCATTACGAGTTCTTGGTCACGCCATTGATTGACCAATGCCTCGTAGATCTTACGGACTTGATGGACCAGGTGTTCAGACGGTTTCTGGACGAGTTGCGGCCATGTTTGTTAGCAACATTTTGATTTACTCCGGGAGTGTGGACCAGTACCTGAAGCAGTTGCAAGCGGTGTTGCGGACTTCGCGACATGATCAGCTATTTGCGAAGTTCAGCCAGTGTGAGTTTTGGCTGATTAGCATGAAGATTTTGGGTTGTGTGATGCTATCCGAGGGAGTGGGCGTGGATCCTGACCGGTTCGAAGCCGTGTTGATTTGGGGTTGAACTACCATGGTACCAGGGATCAGAGGTCTCTTGGGTTTGCCAAGCTATTACCGACGGCTTTGTGCAGGATTTTCCTGGATTGCCACTTCACTTTCCGGCTTGACGGAGAAGGTGTCAAGTTCGAGTGGTTCGATGCACGCGAGGAGAGTTACTGACTCCTGCAGGGTGGTTGACCGTTGCTTCGGTTTTGACCTTACCTGACGATCGCAACGAGTTCGTGGGTTATGGCGATGCATCGAGGTATAGATTTGAGTTATGTTTTGATGCTGTGTAGCAGAGCGGTGGCTCATTGTTCCAGGCTGTGGAACTTTATGTAGCTATGTATCTGGAGTTTGATCTGGGGTAACTGTCTTGTGTTAGCATCAGAGAGTTGAAGACACCACAGCTATGACGTGCAGCACAGTGTAGGACGTACACCGATCACTTGAGTTTCATCCACTTGTATTTTCGGCCAGATTTGAGCTTGAGGCAGTGTTGATGGATGGAGTTGATTAACGACTATGGCTGCACCTTTGAGCTTGTTCGGGAAAGGATGGAGGTTGTACTTTGACCATCTGTTTGGGATGATGTTGTTGTTGGTGCATTCAGTCGAGAGTTAGGCGCTTCAGTATTGCATGTGTGTATGTGTGGCTCGAGTCTCCGTGTTAGCCGAGTGTGGGCTACGAGAGCTGAGTTCGAGTATGATGGTGTTGAGGCTCGTGATTTTGCGCGCGTTTGGCGCTAGTGATGCGGAGATGTATCAGATACTTCGAGTTTACTACTCGTAGCGCAACATGGTAGAGCAATGTAGCAGCTTGTGTGTACTGATGCCACATTCGTCGACTGGTGATGGCTAGGAGGCAGAGACTTGCCGAGATGTGTCAACCATTTGAAATTTCCGATTAGACGTGGCGTTTATCGCTGTGATCTTGTGTGTGTTTGTACACACTTCGGTTTGTGATACCAGTTATCAGGCCTTTGTGGACCGTTTGATGAACTTGGTACATTTCCTTGTACTCTCAGTGATGATTTTAGTGGCAGGAAATCATGGCTGTGTTTGATGGAGGTTGTCCATCTACGTGGTATACCTGTGTCCTAGTTCGCCGATCGAGGTGGTCAGCTACAACTGAGTGTTGGCGAGCTTTGCAGCGAGCATTGGGGACCAGATTACGGTTTGGTATTAGTTTTTGTCCTCGGATTGGGGGGCGATCTTTGAGGATTATTCAGGCCTTGGAGGGCATGTTGTGGACCTTGGTATTGCAGTTCCGGAGGATTCGGGACCAGCAGTTTCAGCGGTTTGAGTTTGCTTGCAGTACCCGTTTGTGAACCACTATGGTTTTGAGGTTATTTGATGTTGAGTTGAGGTATGTTGTTGTACTCCATTGTGTTGGAGCGAGTTTGGTTTGAGTATGAGTTGATGTTTGATTCTGATTTTGTGGAATGTGTTACCACAGACTGTCAGGTTAGCGGAAATAGGTTGATTATTGCTCGAGTTCGATGTTTGAGCTATGCTGATATGAGTATGTGAGTTGTATTGATGTGTGTGTGAACGGAGTTGTGAATTGACACGTTGTTTTGATTTGTATGTGGCCATAGGCGAGTTTGTGTTATGCCGTATGGTTCGGCATCGCCTATAGTGTTGGCTTTATGTGAGTTGTGTTCCGTGTGGCAGAACTGTGTTTCAAGTTGGTTTCGCATTGTGTACCTTGTCTGTTCCTTATATAGGAACACTTGGCGATTGTGTGAGCCAGTTCAGATTTGTGATTTGAGGGTACATGGATTCCGGCACGGAGTTATCTCCTATTGTGGAGTCTGTTATCAGAATTGTTCAGTTGACGTTACCACTGAGCAGTTAAGCAGTATGCAAAGGCAGTGCTCCTATGTGTAGTTGGCAGACTTGGAAATTTCGAGGTCGAAATTTTTCTAAGGGGGGTGGATTTGTGACGACCCGAACCAGAATCAACAGTATGATCAGCTTGATCGATGAGTTACTGCGTAGTCGCAGTTGTCCGATGGTTATTCGAATCGCCAGACTTGTTAACGACTAAATTATTGGCCGAGAATTGGAGCTGGGTCTCTTCTCGAGAGTCGTTGTACGTGTGATTACGAGTTCGTGGGCAGTTCCGGATCGTTATTTGGACGACCGAGGAATTAGTTATGAATATTTGAAGTTTCGACGGGAATGGATTTAAATGGCAGGTTTGTTCGCGACCAAATTACCGGTCGGGAATTTAGTTTCGGCTTCTTCACAGAAGTTGTTCAGAATTTAATTTCGAGTTCGTAGGAACTTCCGGAGCATGATTTTGAGTTACAATTCGTCTTGGAGTCCTCGACCTCGTGCCGGCCACCGTTCACGGCGTGGTGGACGGTGGAGGAAGAATTTCCAGGGAGAAAATGGAGGAAAACTTTGTTATTCGGGTTTTTGGATTCGGACCGAATTGAACTTCAAGAGGTACTGGGTTTTGTAGCCCTTCTTTCATGTGATTCTAACCATATAAACATGGTGTTCTAATTCGATTTGTGGATTGAGAATTTTGGATTTGAAATTTGTGTTTCAATTCGGTTTTATATGAAATTGGATGTGTTAGAGTGAGAATTGGCCTTCGATGCAGTTGACAAAGTTGCTCAGTGGATGATTTTGAGTGGAATAGGGGTTGCTCCGCCCTGAAATTCTCCGGTCGGCAGCGGCGCCGCCGTGAGCGGCGGTCAACGGTCAAAGTTTGACTTTTTGAACTTTCGACAAGTTGCATGTCATTTGACTCGAAATCGCGCTCCGATCGCAGTGGGGAGGTTCATTTGTCGAGTTGAGCGTCCGAACGTAAAGCGAGGTATTGAGGTGTTATATATGGATTTTCGACGTTTCGTAGTATTCAGGTTTCGTGTTTCTGAGGACGGTGGTTTCTCGTGATTTGTATTGTATTGTCGGATTATGACTTTGAATAATGGACTTTGTGAATATTCAGGGGTTTGTGATCGTTTGTTTGGCGAGGGACATTCCGCCGGATCACGGGTTAACGCAATACGCGTTACGCTAGTCTGTGAGTGGACATTTCTTTTCACGGATTGCTTGCGAGTCTTTTATAAATGATTTATGAACTTGAGCATGCAGATTGATTATGATTTTACGAGCATGTGTTTATGATTATGCATATACGGATATACGTATACGAATAAAGAGATATGAGCATATTTACGAGATTACGATTATTATGGGCATGTGTTATATATGATTATGTTACGCATATGCATTTTTATGCTGTTTACTATACATGCATCGAGATATTTGTGATTTGATTTTCGCAGAGTACAGTCATAGTTCATGTTGTTGTATCGATACACACGCATCCCCGGCTGATCACCGAGGGTACCTACCAGCGGGGACGCTGTGCCTTGTGCCGATGTATTTCCGGGTAGGTACAATTATCTGTTTCTTGTGCCGAGGTATTTCCGGGTGGAAACAGTTACCCTGACCTGAGGCCTTTCTGGCTCGAATCACGTGTGGGTCTGGGATCCCGTGATTCGGACTGTATTAGCACGGACGTGTCCATGAGTGACCCCGTGAGATTTTTCTTGCATGCTCTGTTTACGAGTTGGAGTCAGCGTCTCCTCGTATACTATTTGATTTATTTATATTTCGACTCGCATATGTTTTTATAACATATATATATTACTTACTTGGTGAAAGACATTTATTTTCGTCCACTCACTCTAACGTGTTTATTGTCTTTCCCCTTGGCTTTTCGGTTTTCGTGCCCAGTTTGCAGTTCAGGCTCTGGTGTCGCACGTCGTGGTCGGAGGCATAGTGCTCGAGCAATCTTGTTTCATCCAGTAGGTTTATTGTTCTACCTACTGTGGTATGCGTATACGATTATGTATTAGATGTCGCTCTGAGCTTTCTGTGGTATATGTTATACGATTTTATACCGGATTTCAGTAAAGTATATATATATATATTTATCGTTTTACTTTACTGTTGATATATTGAGAAATCCGGATGGGATTGGTGCCCACGGTTCGCTTTTTGTGGCATAGGATGAAGTGTATTTTCCGCGTGCAGGTAATGGTAATTCTACGCTAGAAATTGAGCTTCCATTGATAAATCGAGTTGCCTTTGATGCCTTTGGAAAATTGGGTTGCCTTTCAAAAAAATAAGTTGTCTTCGATAAATTGAGTTGCCTTAATGCCTTTGATGCCCGAAGAACTGAGTTGTCTTTGATTCCCTTAAAAAATTGATTTGCCTTCCATAAATTGAGTTGCCTTTGATGTTTTTGGAATACTTAGTGGCCTTTGATAAATCGTGTTGCCTTTGATGCCTTCATAAAATTTGGTTGCCTTTCTAAAAGTTGAGTTACCTTTGATGTCTTTGAAAAACTGAGTTGCCTTCGATAAATCGAGTTGCCTTTGATGCCTTCAAAAAATTTGGTTGCTGCCTTCGAAAAACTTTGTTGCCTTTCAAAAATTTGAGTTGCCTTTGAAAAACTGAGTTGTCTTTAATAAGTTGAGTTACCTTTGAAGTCTGAAAAACTGGGTTGCCTTTCATGTCTTTGACAAACAGAGTTGCCTTCGATAATCGAGTTGCCTTTGATGCCTTCGGAAAATTGGTTGCTTTTCAAAACTTTGAGTTGCCTTCGATAAATTGAGTTCCCTTAATGCCTTTGATGCCTTTGAAAAACTGAGTTTCCTTCGATAAATCGAGTTGTCTTTGACGCCTTCAAAAAATTTAATTGCCTTTCTATAATTTAAATTACTTTTCAAAAATTTGAGTTGTCTTTGAAAAACAGAGTTGCCTTCGATAAATTGAGTTTCCTTTGACATTTGAAAAACTAAGTTGTCTTTGATTCCTTTGAAAAAAAGAGTTGCCTTTGATAAATCACGTTGTCTTTGATGCTTTCGAAAAATTGGTTGCATTTCAAAAATTTGAGTTGACTTTGATAAATTGAGTTTCCTTAATGCTTGAAAAACTTAGTTGCCTTTGATTCCCTTAAAAAACTAAGTTGCATTCCATAAATTGAGTTGCCTTTGATGCATTTGAAAACTAAGTTGTCTTCAATAAATGGAGTTGCCTTTGATGCCTTCAGAAAATTTGGTTGCATTCTTCAAAAATTTTGGTTACCTTCAAAAAATATGAGTTGTCTTTGATGTCTTTGAAAAATAGAGTTGTTTTCGATAAATCGAGTTGCCTTTGACGCCTTCAGAAAATTTGGTTGTTGCGTTTGGAAAATTTTGTTGCCTTTAAAAAAACTAAGTTGCCTTTGATGCCTTTGCAAGTCTAGTTTGCCTTCGATGAATCATTTGTGTGAAACTAATGATTATAAGGGTCTGAATCCTTTCTTTTCGAAGGAATTTTCGAGGTGTCTCTTAAGTAAGGTAGCATTGAAAGCATTCTCCATAAAGTTCCCTTTTATAATTGAGATGATTCTGGGATGCAGTCTTTGTGGAAGTATGGAAGGCGGATAATCTGGTTTGCGCACTGCGACTCCCGACTACCCAACATACTAGATCCTTTACATAAACATAAGGGGAAAAGAAAAATTTATCCATCTCTAGATGTACATCCAATGGATTATTGGATCCATATTGATGCAATGCGGCCAGATGAAGAAGACTGGCGTCGACTAAAATAAAGAGAAGTAAATGATGAAAACTAACAAAAGGATTTAAGGTGGCATTTTCCACATAGAAACCGCCCCAAAGCCAAGTTACTATGATACTCCTTACTACAGGTATGGCACTAGCTAAGCTTGTAATTACTGTAGCTCCCCAACAACTCATCTGACCCCAAGGTAGAATGTATCCTCTAAAGTTACCTTTGATGCCTTCAGAAAATTTGGTTGCCTTTTGAAAAGTTGAGTTGCCTTCAATAAAGTGGGTTGCCTTAATGCCTTTGATGCCTGAAAAACTATGTTGTGTTTGATGCACTTTAAAAATTGAGTTGCCTTCAAAAAATTGAGTTTCCTTTGATGCCTTTGAAAAACTAAATTGCCTTCAATAAATCAAATTGCCTGAAACTTTTGAAAATTTTTGTTGCTGACTTTAGAAAATTTGGTTGCCTTTCAAAATTTTGAGTTGCCTTTGATGCCTTTGAAAAATTGAGCTACCTTTGATAAATCGAGTTGCCTTTGAAAATTTTTGTTTCCTTTCAAAAATTTGAGTTGCTTTTGATGCCTTTAAAAAACTGAGTTATCATCGATAAATTGAGTTGCCATTTTTGTCTGAAAATTGAGTTGTCTTTGATGTTTTTGAAAAACTGAGTTGCCTTCGATAAATTGAGTTCCCTTTTATGCCTTCGTAATACCGAGTTACTTTTTGGGAATTTAGTCGCCTTTGATGACTTCGAAAATCCTTTGATTCCTTAATAGATGAATATGGAATTCTTCAATGCCTTCGATAAATTGAGTTGCTTTTGATGACTTTGAATAATGGGTTGCCTCTCAATGACTTGATGAATCTGGATGTGACATCTCGTCCTGAAAATTTTCTTTTTATGATTTATTTAAGGTTAATCATGAAAGGTAGTTAGTTTTGTCACCGTCGGTAAATATTGAGAGTCGAAGTTGGTTGACTTCAGGTGGAAGTCGTAGAAATTGTAAGATAAGTCTATAGACACGATGAATGCCAAAAACAAAGTTACGACCAGAAAGTAATGATCAGCAGAAGTGTATTGGAAATGTAATAGTCGTAAATGTATAAGTATAAATAGGACTTTATATTGATGAAAATTATATTGAGGAAAATCATAGAGTTTATTGAGACGAGTTCGTAGCCACATCAAGTGTTAAAATTGGAGTTACGATGAAGAAATTACGGTCATCGGAAGTTTTGTATGATTTTATGATTCGGTTAGTTGGACACTACTGGAATTTCCATTATTGGAAAGTCAAACTTCCTTTTTTGGGTGAAAACTCGTTTCTCTCTCCTCACCGTCTCTTTCTCCCTCGTGAAAAATTCCCAGCGATGCCCCGCCGTGCTCCGACCACCAAATTCAGCGCAGTTGGTGTCAATCTCTTCGTCTTGCCTCACTCTACAAAATCCCCTCTAGTTTCAACATTCATTTCGTGAAGACTAAGCCGTGATAAGCAGTCGAAGAGTCATGCATTGGACTCAACTTTCGACTAACCGACTTCGTAAAAGCATATAAAACTTTCACTGACTGTAACTTCTTCATCTTAACTCCGATTTTAACATTTGACGTGGCTACGAACTCATCTCGACTAAGTCTACCGTTTTCCTCAATAAAATTTTCGAAAAACTGAACGAATAAAATTCAGATAGGAAGATCATCAATAATTACCAACGATAAAAACTAACTACTTTTCTCAATTAACCTTAATCATATCTTAAAAAAAAATAAAAAAAAATCTTCAGATGGGATATTACACAAACCAAGTTCCTTCATGTAAAATTCAGAGTGTAATGTATTCTTTACTTTAGTGATGAGCTTCTCACAATCACGTGTGATGATGATATCATTAATATAGAGCAGAAGACACACCTTGGAAGAACCAATGACCTTTGTGAAAAGAGGTGAATCAACAGTGGAGCCAATGAAGCCATGCAAGATTTGGAAGAAAGGTAGTGAACCTCTCATTCCAAGTCCTTGGAGCTTGTTTAAGTCCACAAAGTGACTTGTGGAGCTTGCATACATGAGTTTTTAGAAAATGAGGATTGTTGGAAAGATTACCCTTACACAGTTTATGCACTATTATTTAGCCCATAAGTGTAAAGAGTTATTTCCGCCAGCAAGTCTACGGGGTCAAGTTATAGTATTTATAAGAAGTCGAGTGTCGAACCCACGAGGATTAGCCACTTGAACTCCTTAGTTCGAATTGATTAAGACTTTAAACTACGGTTAAACTTGACACTAACTTGATGTTAAACTAAAATGAAATGCAAATGTGTATCTCACACTACTAAGTCCTTTAAAGACCTAGCATTGCAAAGGGTGACTAGATCACGGTGAGTAATTATAAGAGTTGATTGATTGATTACAAACTAGTGCAAAGAGATTAAATAATAAAAAAATTCACGATAAGAGAGAATGGTTGGCTAGAAAAATTTCCACTAACTACTTGATGCTCAAATAATGTCCCAATGTATGTATGTAGTTAAAAGTCCGTTTCACACAAGTAAATGTCCAAATCATAACCTTTTGGGTCACGGTTGGTTTTGAACCCAGGCTCCTAGGCCAATCCTTTTGGGTCCTTGAGCTCACTTTGAAGTATTTAGTGAACCGGGACCAAGACCTAAACCATTTCAGGTTTACATCTTAACCATATGTCACGTGAGTTAAGCAAACAAGCATACTATGTGATATTTGTGGAAGGTTCCTCTTCTCAGACCTCTATTGGAGGACCCGGAAGAAAGTCTAAGTAAATCTCTCAATCCCCACTTTTCGAGTTACTAATTGAAAGACCCAACTAGTGGCCACAATAACCTCTCGATTCAATGTGTGCTTGACCAAAACTCCTTAAGTCTATTGAGACTCAAGGAGGCTGTAGACCTTTCTTAGTGTAAGAAATCTAAACCTTAAGTAAACCCTCTTGGAATAGACCTTAATCATGTTTACATGTTCATCTAGCCTTAAGTGAGTACATAGCTAATTCAATCAAGGTCCCATTTTTAGTTCCTTAATGCATACATCAGCATAGCTAAGGTCAACAAATGCATAAATGAAACCTTACAGGAAGCTCAAGCACATAAATAACCACAAACACATAGTAATCTCATTCACAAGCATATGTTTCACTCAACATACGTAAAACCATAAACCATGCATGAATAAATCCATCATTTGTCCACATCAAATGGCTAGGGATAGAACCCTAGCCTCTCAAATGTGACTACTCAATACACATGATGAAAATGGAGTCTAGATACATAAAGAGGAATCAATAGGTGTAAGAAATCACTAAAGAGTCCCTTAAGAAAAGCCTTTCAGTTCTTCAAGTACTTCTTCACTTCTTGCTCCTTTTTGCTTCTTGGCTCCATAAAGACGATTAACCCACCTTAGGCTAGGGTAAAGATGGTGGAGATAAGAGTATAGGGGTGGTGATGGAGGTTCCTAGGCCTTGGTGGTTTGGGCCTTTCCTTGGGTTTAGCTTGGAGTGTTTAGGCCATACTTGATAGTCTGGCCGGCCATGGATAAATCAGGCAATTTTCCAATAGCTTCTGATAATATCTGGTAACCACATTTTTCCTTTTTTCCAAAGTCGCTCCAAATACTCTTATGACTTCGGAAATGTGCTCGGCTTCTCCAAAAAATGATTAATTTCCATCTTTAAGAGCATTTCCGTGCTAACTCCCCATTTTCTAGTATAAACAGGAAACGTTATAAGAATGATGCTTTATTCAAATAAGACAAGCAATAAGCATGAAGTTAGGAACATAATGAGAACACAATTATGGACCTAACAAGGATATTTAGATCCACCAAGTTGAGACATATAAACCTATTATGATAAAATGCCATGTAGAAAAGCATTTTTCACATCTTGCTGATGTAATCTCCAACCATGATAAGCTACAAGTGAAAGGACCCGACCCCGATTTAGTTTCCGAAACTAGCATCTGACCCCTTTTGAAAATATGAACTTTCAAAAATCATAAAAAATTTCGGCAGAGTTACTCTATATCGCATAGTTACCATTAACCTGCAGTGGAAAAAACACTTCATCCTATGCCATAAAAGCCAAACCGTGGGCACCAATCCCATCCGGATTTCTCAAAAACATATCATAACGTAAAGCAATACACAAAACGGTAGCTTTACAGAAATCCGGGAAAATTATGTGAAAATATAAACAAACCGGAACTCTATCAGTGCTAACCCATCAGAAGTATGCATCAGACTCAAGCAAACCAACTGCTGCTACTGTCATCTGCCAATGAGTGAAATGCAAACGCTCACAAACTCGTTCAACCTGAACCAACCAAGCCTCACATATCTCTGGATCAGCTGAACCCGAGAAAATAGTTGCTCCACCTGTTCGAGCTTTGACCACAGGGTTAAAAGGCTCCTCCAAACGCAATACTCGCATAAGCAAGTAATGCGTCCGGCGATCCTGATCAGGATCCACGACTCTATTCACACGGGAACCACGTCTAGGAGGCATCCTAATGATAAAAGAAAGGTATTCGTCACAAGGCACAAGGAACGTAATCATGAAACTTCAGACATTTGAAAGCATACAACACCCGAAGCATTAATGAGTAACCGCTGGCCAGTCGGGTCATCGCTCCAGACATGTTGTATATTCTCAAATACCCTTAGCATCACAACTATAGAAGTCAACAAAACCTAAAACCTAATGCTCTGATACCAAGCTGAAAAGACCCGACCCCGATTTAGTTTCCTAAGCCAACATCAGACCCCTTCTGAAAACATGAACTTTTAAAAATCATAAAAAATTTCGGCAGAGTTACTCTATATCGCGTAGTTACCATTAACTTGTAGCGAAAAATATAATTCATCCAATGCCACAAAAGCCAAACCGTGGGCACCAATCCCATCCGGATTTTTCAAAAACATAGCATAACGTAAAGCAATACACAAAACGGTAGCTTTACAGAAATTCGGGAAAATCATGTGAAAATATAAACACAATAGTATTAAGAGCGCCCTCTAGTATATACATATATACACAACAATATGCCAAACTAGAAACCTACTGAGAAAGGAAAAGTGGCTCGAACACTGAGCATCCAACCTCGACGTGCGACACCTGAATCCAAACTGCAAACTGGGCATTGAAAACAAAGAGCCCAGGGAAAGACATATAAACTGTTAGAGTGAGTGGACGAAAATAAATATCTTTCGCCGAATAAATATATATGTTTATAAAAATATATGCGAGTATAGATGCATAAAAATCATATGGTACATTAGGGAGACTCTAACTCCTCACGCATACAGAGCATGCATCGAAAATCTTGCGGGTCACTCATGGACACATCCGCGCTAGTACAGTCTGAATCACGGGATCCCTGATCCTCACGTGATTCAAGCCAGAAAGGCCTCAGGTTAGGGTATTTGCTCCCCCTGGTAAAGATCTCGGGTCAGGATAACAGTACCCCCCCCCCCCCCCCGATAAACATCCTCAGGGATCAGCCGAGTTGCTACGTGTATCGATACAACTACTACTGAGACTGTACTTTGTGTAAACCAAATCATAAAGGTTTCCATGCAAATGTATAAAGCGTAATGTAAAAGCATACCCGTAATGCATAATTATAAAAGCATATTCATAAATGCATAATTATAAAACACATGCTCGTATAGTTCATAATCATAAATGCATGCTCATGATCATAAAATGTATATAACATACTCGCAACCAACAGTGAAAAGAAATGTCCACTCACAGACAAGTACAAAGCGAAAACGCGCTAATCTCGTGACCCGGCGGAAGTTCCATCGCCAACCGTACGATCCCGATCTCCTGAATAATCATAAATACCACTGATCAAAATCACAATTCAAAACTCTGAACCACACCTCGGAAACCAACCATTTCCGGAAACATACTCGAATAACAACGAAATCGTCGAAAATCCCATAAATACTCTACTTATCCCTCGACACAAAATCCACCACCCAAATCAACTCAATAACCTCAAGACTACGCTCGGGACGCGATTACGAGCAAAAACGGTATAAAACTTCCCAAAAATCCCAAAAAGTCAACCTCGCCAGAGCTCTGCCATTGATCGCCGATGCCGCCGCCGGTGCGGCGTCAACGGTGGCCAAATCCGGTGAAAATTTCCAGATCACATCTACTCCTCAAGCCCAACAACTTTTTTTTCTACACCAACCTCCAATTCGAAACACACCGACCGGAATCAAGCTCGAAAACTCAAACCTCCATTAATTCCGGTGACCTATTCTGGCGAGCTTGAAACAGCCTCCAATTCCAAAATTCTTTCACCCAAAAGCATCTATGGGTTGAGGGGAGCAAAACCCCCAGCCCCATCGACCCCAAAAGTGGCCGGAAAAGCTTACCCGATTCCGGCAAAATTCCTAAACTTTACCGAATTGATTCTCCTTCAAAAATCAACCAAATCAACTCAAACCAAGTTAAAAACAATAGGAAATCACGAGAGAAAGCTAACCATACCAAGCTTGAGGTCTGAAGTGGCCGGAATTGGAAAGTCGATCGGTGGTCAACGGCGGTGCCAAAATCCTTCGGTCAACGTGGGTCAAACTTGGTCAACGGTCCAATTTTGGTCAACTTGGCCCAAATGTGACTTTTTGAAAATTTTACGACTATTTCGATATTTATACTCGCGACTAAAATGATCAACGCTCGAAAACGGATCGAATCCAAATGGATAAACACGATTAAATCCAACGGTCGGAAATATTTATAACATATTCATCGGACATCGGAAAAATCCTCAAAAAACTCCTATGAGCTTGAAATCATAAACTCTACAACTCTCGTGAAGGAACCCATATCAAATTCTCGCCCAATAATTTAGTCGCAAACAAGACCGTCAAATCGATTAATTACGACAAACTACGATTATACGTAAAACTCACAAATTAAGCCGATTAACTACCATTTCTGGTTTGGATTGTCACAGCAAGACTGAGGACAACTCTAGCTGTGGTATGTCTTACTACTGAGAAAAAAGTTTCTTCATAGTCAATGCCATAATCTTCCCTAAACCCTGTTGCAACAAGACGTGCCCTATGCCTAGCAACGTACCCATTTGCATGTTTCTTGATCTTAAAAATCCACTTATGTGTGACAAGATTCTTACCATGAGTAAATGGACAAGACTCTAGGTTTTCTACTTCATAAGAGCATTATATTCCTCCTGCATTTCCTTGAACCACATTGGACATTACAAACCAGACTTATAGTTGGCTGGTTCTATAGTAGACAAGTCTTGATCATCACTCTTCATAATAGACCGATAGAAGACACATTGGTTTATGTATGCCTCTTTTGCTAGCTTATTGAAAGCATGGAATGAAAGTTTACTTCATCAATATTTAGGCCAGCAACAGGATGCAACACATTGGTCGCAAATATCTAGAAGTTGGCCTTGTTAATGTACAATCTAGAACAATTAATATCCCTCCACCAGGTTGAGCTGTAACATTTTGATCACCTAAGTTCTCATTAAAAAAAATATCTTTATGATGATCTAGGGCAAAAATCTGTGAAAAAGTTGGCATTCCATTAATCAAGTATGTACCCATGGCACACCTATGGTGCCAAAACTTATCTAGAAGTGATGCATTATGCATCATGGTCACTACCGTCTCTCAAATGTGTTAATTCTTCCCTTATGAAAGCCCATTCTTCTAAGGTGTATAGGGACATGAGAACTAATGAACAAGGCCTCTTTAACTGGTAAACTTCTTAAACAATCCACTAGTGTACTATCCCGCCTAACCTTTCTATTCAATGTGTTCTTGACCAAAGCTTCTTAAGTTTATTGAGACTCAAAGAGGCTCTAGTCCTTTTTTAGTGTAAGGAAACCAAACCTTAAGGTAAAACCTCATGGAATAGACCATAATCATGTGTACATCCTCATCTAGCCTTAGGTGAGTACGTAGCTAATTCAACCAAGGTCTCATTTTTAATTCCTTAATGCATACATCAACATTGCTAAGGTCAGCACATGTATAAATGAAACCATACATGAAGCTCAAGCACATAAATAACCACAAACACATAGTAATCTCATTCACAAACACATGTTTCATTCAACATAAACAAAAGCATTAACCATACATGAATCGATCCATCATTTGTCCACATCAAATAGCTAGGGTTCTAACCCTAGCCTCCCAAATGGAACTACTCACTACACATGATGAAAATGGAGTCTAGATACATAAAGAGGGATCAATAGGTGTAAGAAATCACCGAAGAGTCCCTTAAGCAAAGCCTTTAAGTTCTTCAAGTACCTCTTGCTCCCTTCTTGCTTCTTGGCTCCACAAAGATGATTAACACACCTTATGCTAGGGTGAAGATGGTGGAGATAAGAGTACGGTGGTGGTGATGGAGGTTCCTAGGCCTTTTGGTTGTGATAGAGGAGGTGTTTGAGGTGGAGAAGAGAGCTAGAGAGTTAGGGGATGAGTGAGGGCTATAGAGAGACTAAAACTAATTAAGCAAAACTTGAGAAATGAGATGTGTTGTAGTTGTGATGAAAGTGGAGCTCGACCAAGGGAGTTATGGGGGAGAAAATGGGGTATTTTGTGATCCCTTAGATGTGCTAGAGTGACATTGAAGGTTTATCTAAAGGCCACAATTTGTGATCCCTTTTTCTTGGCTTTTAGGCTAAAGTCCAAACCATGCCTAATAGATACAAAATTCAAAATATGTGACACCTTAACCAAATCAGCTAGGGTTCATATGTAGGTGGTTTGGGCCTTTCCTTGGGTTTAGCTTGGAGTTTTTGGGCCATACTTGATAGTCTGGCCGGCCATGGATAAATTCTGCGATTTTTCGGCAGCTTTCGATAACATCCGACAACCACTTTTTGTCTTTTTTCCAAAGTTACTCCAAATACTCTAGTGGCTTCGGAAATGTACCCGGCTTCTCCAAAAAGTGATTAATTTTCATCTTTAAGAACGGTTTCGTGCTAATTCCCAATTTTCTAATATGAACAGGAAACGTTATAAGAACAATGCTTTATTCATAGAAGACAAATAATAAGCATGACATTAGAAATATAATTAGAACACAATTATGGACCTAATAAGAATATTCAGATCCACCAGGTTGAGACATATAAACTTATTATGATAAAATGCCATGTAGAAAAGAATTTTTCACATCTAGCTGATGTAATCTCCAAGCATGATATGCAGCAAGACTGAGGAAAACTCTAACTGTGGTATATCTTACTACTGAGAAAAAGAGAAAAAAGTTTCTTCACAGTCAATGCCATAATCTTGGCTAAACCCTCTTGCAGCAAGACGTGCCCTGTGCCTAGCAACATACCCATCTGCATGTTTCTTGATCTTAAAAATCCACTTCCATGTGACAAGATTCTTACCATGAGGTAAGGGACAAGACTCTAGGTTTTCTGCTTCATAAGAGCATTATATTCCTCCTGCCTTTCCTTAAACCACACTGGACATTGCAAAGCAGACTTATAGTTGGCTAGTTCTATAGTAGACAAGTCTTGATCATCACTTTTCATAATAGACAGAAGACGCCTTGGTTTATGTATGCCTCTTTTGCTAGCTTCTTGAAAGCATGGAATGAGAGTTGACTTCATCATTATTTAGGCCAATAACAAGATGTAACATATTGGTTGCAAATATCTGGAAGTTGGCCTTGTTAATGTACAATCTAGAACAATTGATGTCCCAGGCTGAGCTGTAACATTATGATCACCTAAGTTCTCATCAAAAAAATATCTTTATGATGATCTAGAGCAAAAATCTGTGAAAAAGTTGGCATTCTATTAATCAAGTATGCACCCATGGCACACCTATGGTAACGAAACTTATCTGGAAGTGATGCATTATGCATCATGGTCACTGTCGTCTCTCAAATGTGTCTATTTTTCCCTTATGAAATCCCATTCTTCTGAGACATTTAACTAAAGTAGAAAACTGAGTGTGAACAAAGGCACAGAAAGATTAGAAATAAGAGAAAACTTCACTTTTCTGTTTCATGGGAAACATCCATGTATATCTTGAATGATCATCAATGAATAGTACAAGTATTTGATTAAGAGTAGTCTAAAGCATCCGACTTTCTGTTGTATATTGTCCAGTCGCCTACATATCACACAACTGAAAAAATGCAAGCACTCCAACAACTGAATTTGAGTTGTCTGAAGAGTCTGAAGAAGTGACATTTAAGGGGTTATGAATTGTCTGATACTCGTTCCAACAATATATAGGCAAACGACTAAAAAATGATGTTGGACTTTAGCTCAAACAATTTATATATACATATATATATGTTGAATAAGTAACATCAGATGACATAAATCTGTAATTGGAGTTTCTGTGAGACAAAAACTTTAAGGACTTTGCAGTTGTCTGTCATAATAAAGAATAACAATAATTCCATTGTTCGAGTGGTCAAAAACCAAGATTGGTTCTTTTGTTCGAGTTGTTTACCGATAACAATTCTTCATTACCAAGGATTATTTGGTTAGAAGTTGGAAGACAGACTTTTGCCCTTTTTGTTGTTTGTAATGGATTCATACACAAAGCATATACAAATCATACTTCAATAATCAACTCTCAAATCAATTTCATTATCATTCTGACGGGCAAAATACTTCACAAATTGTTACTTAAGCAAGAGTAGCTTATCTATACATAAACTAGGCAATTGCACAACTACTAAACTGCACACAACTAGTATCGATCTCTACTACAACCAAAGTACCAAACATTATATACATATACAAGTTGCCTCTTCCGAGTAACTTTTGAACATCAGGTGCTAATGACTCCAAAAATTCTCTGCCTTCGATATTCCCAACCTACATGGTCAATTACAGTCATTAATACTCATTGAAATGATAGCAATGTAGATATGTTTGAGATCTGAGATAGAATCATGCATCAAATACATAAACAAGTCTGCCCTTGATTCACCTATATTTATCACAAGGAATGTTTTTGACTGCATTGAACAATCTGTGCTTCTATTTAGGATTATTGATATATGTCTCTAA